>JAIOJX010000026.1:48777676-51277676 GCA_022376925.1 Tragulus kanchil
CCCAGAGACATTGCTCTACAATGAGAGGCCATTGCGATGGGAGGCCCATGGGGCCACGTTCCCCTTCCTAAGACTCCGTCAGCCTTGGAGGAAGTTCTAGAGCAGCTCCTTGTCCTCAGAGGGTCACGGGGCTCGTCCTCCCTCCCATGGCTGACCATGCCTGGTGATCGTTTTTGGGTGGTGGCCTCCCGGGGGGTCTGGAGTCGAACTCAGAGGACGGTGCTGGCGAGGGACAGAGGAGGTGCCCGGCCCCCACCTGGCTGCAGGCCGAGGCCCTGGGACGGATTCCGCTGGGGTTCCTGGGGAGCCCGGGGTCGGTGGTGGGAGGAGTGGCTCCTGTGAAGTGAGCCATGCTGGCGGAGAAGCACCACCATGAGGGGCGGTCCTGTCTGGAGCTGGGTCCTCCCATCCTGTCTGCAGGTGTGTGCGGAGCACCGGGGCCTCGGGGGCGGCGCACACTGAGACCACAGCAGCCGGAGGCAGCTTCCCGGGCACCGCCGGGAGCGTGCGCATGTGCGTGAATGTGAGTGTGCATATGTGTGTGGGGTGTGAGCCCTTCCCTTTCAGCCAGGCAGCTTGGTCATGGTGCAGAAAGAAATGTCCACCTACTGAGGTCTGGGGAGGTCATTCTGGCTCATATCTGAGCTATCTTGAACTTGATTCCAACTAGAACAGCTTGTCTGTGGCCCATTAAACACACATGTGCTTCTGCTTTAATTATTAGAGAAAGTCAACAATGCCCGTGTTAAAAGGAAATATTAAATGCCTCCCTTCCTGAGACCCCAAGAGTGGTCCTCCTTCACTGATGAGTCCCCTCCCAGGGGCCAAGACCATTACGTCTGTGCGCCTGCTGGTCTGATTTCTTGGACACCTCGAAGGCTGTATCCCTGCCTTGTTTAATGTTCTCTCTTCTGACAAGACACAGAACTGCTGAAAGCCTGCTTTTCCGGAGAGGTTTATCAGAGCGATCAGAGGCCATCTCTTGGGCTGTCGTCCTAGTTTGGCTCAGAGAAAGCTCATTCCTGCTCCTTTCGTAGATTGTTTATGGATTATTTCGGTCGACAGCGCTTGTCCACTCAGGTCTACCAGGGAGTAGTGGCACAGGCGTGAGGGACTCCTCCAGCCCCTCTCCAACTCAGCACGGAGCAGAGAGCTTGGCCTGCTGACAGAGCGGAATGTCCCCCACCCCGTGGCCTCTGGTGACAGCCACCTGAGGACCCAGAATGACTGAGGGCACTTCGGGAGCTGGAGGTGCCAGGGCAGCAGGTGAGGCAGACACAGATGAGATGCCGTGCTGGTCTTGCCAGGACCCCGGGGCTCCAGAGAGCACTGTAACCTGTTTTAGGGGGCATTCCCAGGGCATGTAGGATCTTAGGTCCCTGACCAGGGATCAGACCCGTGTCTCTGCACTGGAAGCATGGAGTCTTAACCACTAGACCACCAGGAAAGTCCAGCATGGGACCTCATGTGCAACAGGGTCTTTGCTCGTGTAACTGGGGTCAAGATCTTGAGATGAGAGGATTGCCCTGGAGAATCCAGAGGGCCCCTAAAGCTAACGATGAGAGTTCGTAAGGGACGGTCAGAGGGAAGTTTGGGACAGACAGACGAGGAGAAGGCACACGAAAAGAGGCCATGTAGCACTGGAGGTGGAGGCTGGTGGGAGGTGGTCACCAGCAGAGGACGTGGAATCCTCCAGAGCTGGGCAGAGGCCATGGACAGGGTCTCCCGGAGACTCGGCGGGGAGCGTGGCCCTGCACGCGCCTCAGTTCTGGGTGTCTGGCCTCTGCGAGAGGACACGCTTCTGTCGTTCTAAGCTACCCAGTTTCTGGTGATCTGCTCGAGCAGCCAGGGGCCCATCGAGGTCAGGCGGTGTGCGGTGTGTTTTCCAAGACACAACATATTAGGTTTCTGCCAAGATGGTGAGTTAATGGGAGTGCTGGCTCCTTCCTCCTCCCCTCATTCTGGCTTCTTGGGGCTTCCTTGGTGGCTTAGATGGTAGAGAATCCACCTGCAATGTGGATGACCTAGG
Organism: Tragulus kanchil; assembly: GCA_022376925.1. Lineage (NCBI taxonomy): Eukaryota > Metazoa > Chordata > Mammalia > Artiodactyla > Tragulidae > Tragulus > Tragulus kanchil. The sequence goes on from JAIOJX010000026.1 coordinate 48,779,706, forward strand.
TTTGGCCCCTGGTTTGGGGACCCCCTGCAGAAGAAAATGGCAACCCAGTGTAGGATTCTTGCCTAGAGAATCCCCTGACAAAGGAGCCTGGAGGGCTACAGTCCATGGAGTCGTAAGTATTGGACACGACTAAGTGACTAACCCTTCACTTACTTCTGGCTTCTTCACCAAACAAAACTTGCAGAAATTACAGCTTTTGAAACTCAAGTTATCCGTGGAGCTAAGGGGCCACTGCAGTCCTCAGTGGGCCTGACCCTCACATCCAGGGCAGGGCTCCAGGCCAGCCAGGATGGCCTCCCCCGAGGCCAGGAGCTCAGGTCCTCCCCATTGACTCTGTGAACAAGGAAGCACGCACATCACCAAGAACGGATCCTCTTTCACTTACAGGAATCTTTAATCACTTCCAGCACTGAATCAGGAGCTGCCTATTTCAAGCAGCTTTCATTCTGAGAAGGAGATCAGATTCATCTTTTCCACAAACCCCAGCACAATCCCAAAGCCCAGCTGCCTGGATCAACTCAGACTGTGATTCTACAAAGCAAGCGCCCTGGAGCAGCCGTGGGCGGGGCCTCTGTGGGGACCGTGAAGCTTCCGCCTGCACGGGAATGGGACTGAAGCCCGCAGTGCAGCACGGATAAACCGTGGTGAGGCCGTGTCCACAGTCAGGCTGGAAGGAAGGCTTAGTCTCCGAGGCTCTCGGGCAACGTAGATTCACCATCTCCTCTCAGCTACCGCTGAACACAGACACCAGGCGGCTGTGAGAGGGTAGAAGAGCTGGCCCGAGGTCGTCTTGGAAAGCAGTAGAAGGTCACGAGGTGGCTTCCAGCCCAGGGGCAGGCTGCTCCACACGCGGGGCTCTGCTCCCTCCCCTGCAAGATGGGCTGTTTCTGGGGTTAAGTGACCTGGTCCCTGTGAAGCACACTGCCACGCCCGACGGGGGGAGATGCGGTTACTGAGCTCAAGGCAGCTGCAGAGGGTCCCAGTGGGCTCCCTGTAGAGCTGGATGCACCGCACAGACACCCGGACGTCACCCTGACTCCTAGACTGTCCGAGGTGGAGGATAGCTTGTCACGGAGCCACCGATGGCAAGTGGCTGGCAGGTGTCACTCGCTGCTCTTGCTCCAGCCCTGGGGGGGCTCCGGAAAATGGCAACCCAGTGTAGGATTCTTGCCTAGAGAATCCCCTGACAAAGGAGCCTGGAGGGCTACAGTCCATGGAGTCGTAAGTATTGGACACGACTAAGTGACTAACCCTTCACTTACTTCTGGCTTCTTCACCAAACAAAACTTGCAGAAATTACAGCTTTTGAAACTCAAGTTATCCGTGGAGCTAAGGGGCCACTGCAGTCCTCAGTGGGCCTGACCCTCACATCCAGGGCAGGGCTCCAGGCCAGCCAGGATGGCCTCCCCCGAGGCCAGGAGCTCAGGTCCTCCCCATTGACTCTGTGAACAAGGAAGCACGCACATCACCAAGAACGGATCCTCTTTCACTTACAGGAATCTTTAATCACTTCCAGCACTGAATCAGGAGCTGCCTATTTCAAGCAGCTTTCATTCTGAGAAGGAGATCAGATTCATCTTTTCCACAAACCCCAGCACAATCCCAAAGCCCAGCTGCCTGGATCAACTCAGACTGTGATTCTAAAAAGCAAGCGCCCTGGAGCAGCCGTGGGCGGGGCCTCTGTGGGGACCGTGAAGCTTCCGCCTGCACGGGAATGGGACTGAAGCCCGCAGTGCAGCACGGATAAACCGTGGTGAGGCCGTGTCCACAGTCAGGCTGGAAGGAAGGCTTAGTCTCCGAGGCTCTCGGGCAACGTAGATTCACCATCTCCTCTCAGCTACCGCTGAACACAGACACCAGGCGGCTGTGAGAGGGTAGAAGAGCTGGCCCGAGGTCGTCTTGGAAAGCAGTAGAAGGTCACGAGGTGGCTTCCAGCCCAGGGGCAGGCTGCTCCACACGCGGGGCTCTGCTCCCTCCCCTGCAAGATGGGCTGTTTCTGGGGTTAAGTGACCTGGTCCCTGTGAAGCACACTGCCACGCCCGACGGGGGGAGATGCGGTTACTGAGCTCAAGGCAGCTGCAGAGGGTCCCAGTGGGCTCCCTGTAGAGCTGGATGCACCGCACAGACACCCGGACGTCACCCTGACTCCTAGACTGTCCGAGGTGGAGGATAGCTTGTCTACGGAGCCACCGATGGCAAGTGGCTGGCAGGTGTCACTCGCTGCTCCCTTGCTCCACTGGATTCCACCGTAGTGAGAGGCAGGGGCCAGGCTGGACCCCAGCCTTCCGCCCATCTGGCCAGGCTCCACCAGTGCCTCCCAGCAAGGGATGGAGATGCTTCTCTGCTCCCACTCGCTCAGTTTTCGACCACCGTGTCCTTCCTCCCGGCCCGGGAAGCACAGGTGGACTCGCAAACAAGGTGCGTGTAAAGAGATCCGACAGCCTATCCCTCCTTATTCAGGTGGACTCGAGTCCGGTCACGTGTCCTGAGGTCCAGGATCACTGACACACCTGCCCATGCTCCGCTAGACTGGGACGGCAGGTGCTGTCACCTCTGGTCCATTCCGGTTATGAAAGCAGCCTCAGGAAGCCAGCAGGGAGCGGGGTGAAAGATCACCCTGACAAAGATCTTCGTGTTCTTCAGAAAGCGTAAGCCACAGTGCCCTCAAGGAAAGACATACAGCCTAGACGCTTCCCACGGATCAGAGCAGGCCGGCAGGGGGGGCCTTGGAGGCAGTGAATGAACATGGGTGAAGAGCTGATGGTCCGAGAACCACTGTCGGCTCGCAGTGGGTTTCCACCCTGGGCCAGGATCTCCTCTTCTTCCTCCACTGGCCTGTGTGCAGCGGGAGTGCGGGGACACGGTGGATGAGGCGGAGGGAGAGAAGGGCGAGGCTGCTCTGCCCCGGTCAGGCAGACCTCTAGGGCTGCTGGGTCATCACGGGTTTCTGTGAGGCACAGGCACATGTGGACACATCTGTGTGCACAAGTGTGCACAGAGGCACAGGGGAGTGTGCACACATACACCCATGCATGCGTGGGCACAGAAACACACAGGCGTACACAGAGGAACACATGAACACGTGTACACACAAGGAGAGATGCATTTTGATACACGAGTGTGTGTACATAAAAACACATGGGCATGTGCACACACACAGGAGAGCACACAGCTGCACGTGCGAACACATGGACCTGCTGGTCAGAAGCCTTGGTCAATCCACCAGGTTTTCACTCTCCCTCTCTCTGCCTTGGTCTCTCCAGCTATGACTTTGGGTCAGTGACCCTGGCTCCCATCAGATGAGCTGTGACGATGTGAAGTATTTGACAACTGAAAGCTCTGAAGCACAGGAAGGTGTGTTCTCATTTGAAAGCACTTAGACTTTCAAGCTCCCATTGGCAATTTTTTACCAGTCCCATGTGCAGGGAATGGCCACACTCTGGCCACACAGTCCAGGCCTCGGCCTGGCTCACGTGGGGCCTGGCGGGAAGCCTCGTCTGGGGCGGCTTGATGCTGGCCGTGTCAGACACATGGGCCCCACCTGCCTTGTCACAGCACAAGGCCTCAGCACTGAGTATTGTGAGATACTTTGAAATCTGTTTAAAGACGGAGTTCCTGGAAATAACAGAGCGGTCTCTCCATCCTCCTGAACAGCCACACCATTGGCTCAGACTCTCAGAACTGAAATGAGGTCAGAATGATTGCTGGGTGCCTGCAGCCAGCAGGTGCGTTCTAGGTATGGACATCTGGGGAGTCAAGGCTGCTGGGCCCTGATGGTGGCCACTGAACCCTCGTGCCTGTCCCTTACTCTTTGAGCCCCCGGGGTCACCTGTCTTGCACTGTGACGGCCATGTGTGTGGGGTGCTGCAGGGGCTTCAGGCAGGCAGAACCTGCATCGGAAAACTGGGTGCTTTCATCAGGATCTCATGAGGCTGGGAAACCAGAGGCTGAGGCAGGAGAGGTCTGCCAGAGTCGCTTCTGTATCAGTCAAGGCCATGACCGCTCCGCGCCCAGCCTGACGCTCCCTTGCCTCTGGGAGGAACCTCAAGCTCCTTCTGCCCAGGGGCACAGCCTTGCCCCCGCACCTGCGGTGAGTGGGTGGGGCTGGGCAGGGAGTCCCCACTGTCTCGTGGGCTATTCCAATCCCAAGCCCAGATCCCCCCAGGTCGAGATGACATCCATCAGTGGGACACTCATGTACCTTTAGAAAATGCTTTTGGCTTTCCTTTACATCTTTTGGTGGTCTGTCTTTTCTTGTGAGTTTATCCCAGTTCTTTACTTTGAAGACTTAATGTGCCAACCTGAAAGGTCTTGGAATTTTAAGGCCACCTTAGCAGACAGAGAAGACTTACCGCGAAGCTGTGTTTGGCAGTTACTTTCCTGCTGTTGGGGCTTCTCTGGGTCAGGGATCCGCGGTACATGGATTTCCGATTGAAGGAGTCATTACCTTTGTCTTTGGAGAAAAAGAGGGGAGGCTGTTTATGAATCACATATTTACCTCCCAAGAAATTTTAAAAGGAGCATAAAACAAATATGTCATCCAGGACAAATGATGTCCTGTCACCCACAAGGTATCAAGGAAGATAATTATGTGCTGCACTCTGCTTAGGTCTGGAGCTGTGCACCATGCATCCATGTGTATGCTCAGTCATGTCTGACTCTTTGTAACCCATGAACTGTAGCCCACCAGGCTCTTCTGTCCATGGGATTCTCCAGAAAGAATACTGGAGTGGGTTGCCGTGCCCTCGTCCAGGGGATCTTCCTCACCCAGAGATCGAGTCTCTTGTGCCTCCTGCATTGGCAGGCGAATTCTTTACCACTAGCGTGACACTGTGTATGTACAAATGACATCACAAGACACGGACACCACCACCTCCACCTTATATCCTTAAAGCAGCAAATTCCAGGGATTCACCCAGAGCTACGGTTTTCCCAGTAGTCCTGTATGGTTGTGAGAGCTGGACCATTAAGAAGGCTGAGCACCAAAGAATTGATGCTTTTGAACTGTGGTGCTGGAGAAGACTCTTGAGAGTGCCTTGGACTGCAAAGAGATCAAACCAGTCAATCCTAAAGGAAATCAACTTGGAATTGTCATTGCAAGGACCGATGCTGAAGCTGAAGTTCCAGTACTTTGGCCAACTGATGCGAAGAGCCAACTCATTGAAAAAGGCCCTGGAAAGGCTGAGGGCAGGAGGAGAAGGGGGTGACAGATGACGAGATGGCTGGACGGCATCACTGACTCAATGGACATGAGTTTAACAAACTGGGTGATAGTGAAGGACAGGGAAGCCTGTTGTGTTGCAGTCCATGGGGTCGCAAACAGTTGGACATGGGCGGGTTTCGCAAAGCAGTTCTTTACTTTGAAGACTTAATGTGCCAACCTGAAAGGTCTTGGAATTTTAAGGCCACCTTAGCAGACAGAGAAGACTTACCGCGAAGCTGTGTTTGGCAGTTACTTTCCTGCTGTTGGGGCTTCTCTGGGTCAGGGATCCGCGGTACATGGATTTCCGATTGAAGGAGTCATTACCTTTGTCTTTGGAGAAAAAGAGGGGAGGCTGTTTATGAATCACATATTTACCTCCCAAGAAATTTTAAAAGGAGCATAAAACAAATATGTCATCCAGGACAAATGATGTCCTGTCACCCACAAGGTATCAAGGAAGATAATTATGTGCTGCACTCTGCTTAGGTCTGGAGCTGTGCACCATGCATCCATGTGTATGCTCAGTCATGTCTGACTCTTTGTAACCCATGAACTGTAGCCCACCAGGCTCTTCTGTCCATGGGATTCTCCAGAAAGAATACTGGAGTGGGTTGCCGTGCCCTCCTCCAGGGATCTTCCTCACCCAGAGATCGAGTCTCTTGTGCCTCCTGCATTGGCAGGCGAATTCTTTACCACTAGCGTGACACTGTGTATGTACAAATGACATCACAAGACACGGACACCACCACCTCCACCTTATATCCTTAAAGCAGCAAATTCCAGGGATTCACCCAGAGCTACGGTTTTCCCAGTAGTCCTGTATGGTTGTGAGAGCTGGACCATTAAGAAGGCTGAGCACCAAAGAATTGATGCTTTTGAACTGTGGTGCTGGAGAAGACTCTTGAGAGTGCCTTGGACTGCAAAGAGATCAAACCAGTCAATCCTAAAGGAAATCAACTTGGAATTGTCATTGCAAGGACCGATGCTGAAGCTGAAGTTCCAGTACTTTGGCCAACTGATGCGAAGAGCCAACTCATTGGAAAAGGCCCTGGAAAGGCTGAGGGCAGGAGGAGAAGGGGGTGACAGATGACGAGATGGCTGGACGGCATCACTGACTCAATGGACATGAGTTTAACAAACTGGGTGATAGTGAAGGACAGGGAAGCCTGTTGTGTTGCAGTCCATGGGGTCGCAAACAGTTGGACATGACTGAGCGACTGAACAAGGTATCCACTCACTGCAAGAGTCCCTGGGGATTGTTAGGGGGCCCTGGGGTGTCCTGTGGATGCCAGGGCAAGAGAAGCGGGGTCCCACAACTTGGGTGGAAATCCAGGACCTTGACTGGTTACTTTCACATCCCCGAGCTCATCTCTCAGGCCCAGGGGACAAGGGAAGCAGGCGACTCTTACCTTGGCTTTGGGGGTAATTGCTGCGGTCCCTCCTCATGAGACGGGGCACAGCCTCCGCCTGGAAGAACGACACCATCTCTGGATGTCACTAGGTCTCTGTGCTTGTTAGGAGCGCCGGCAGCTAAATTTAAATTTCTCATCATTCGGGCAAATTCTAATTAATCAAGCTAATTGTCTTCTGTTCTTTGGCAACATTAGAACTTCTAACAATACCAAAATGCGTGTTATCAATACATTAAGCACCAAATGCCAGAATAGAAAAGAGACGCTTGGTGTTTGGAAAAACGCCAATTTGGGGGTGGGTATGGGTGAAAAGGCCCACACATCTGGGTTCAAATCCTCTCGCTCATGTTAACCGCCACGCTAGGCACTATGTAATTTACATACGGTCTCGGAACTCAGTCTCCTCATCTGGAAAATGGGCTATAGCCCCTTCCCAGGATACTGGAGGATTGACTGTACCTCACACACCCAGAGCCCATGGCTGCTGGCCCACACCTTCCCTTCCCTCTCCCTTTCCTGTCACTCTGCTCTCTACTCTGGGCTAATTCAGTCTCTGTTTTGCCTCTTCAGGGGGAAATGAGACCCAAATAGCTTGACTCCCCCAGAAGTCCTGCCAGCCTGGCCCCCTGGGAGCAGCCCAGCTGGGCTGTGCCTGAACCAGGCGCCCGGCTGCAGAGCGGGGCTTCCCGGACGTGCCGGGGAGGACAGGGCCCGGAGAGGAGGGCAGGGGCGAGGCCGAGAGGCCTGCCTGAGACCTTACGTTCCTGTGGTCTCTTCCCTGACCCCGCCCCCCTCCCGCCTCCGCAGCCCTGCGGCAGGGGTGGTCCCCGCCCTGGCTCACCAGGTGTCGTAAACCTCGGATGGAAGGAGGGAAAAACTACCGTTTTAACTGACCCGATGCTGCTGTCTTGAGAAGCAGCAGCGGCCAGATGATGATGTGAGAGCTGGAGGGCTGGCGGGACCCGGAGCAGATGCCATGCCCCGTGGGGCCCTGGGTAGGGCGCTCCGCCCCTCGCTCCCAGGCTGCCCCACGCTGTTCTCCTGATGGGCAGGCTGAGGGGTGCTCGCCTCGCCACATGCACCCTTGGGCTGTTTCCTGCCAGGACTGCAGCTCCCAGCCTGTCCCCGGACGCCTTGTGCCTGCACCCGTGTGTCCCCAAGACAGGTGCCTGCCCCGGACGACTCCTCCGCGACGTTCGCTGCCTCCAGGGCTCTGTGTTGCCCCGAGCCAGTTACCCTTCCTGGGGTCGGCCACCTCCTCCCCAAACCCTGCCCATCCCACCCTCCCACTCCCCTGCTGGGCTTTCCTGGCTTTTCCCCAGACAGACACCCTACACCAGGCGGTGCCTCTGGGGATACCAGTCTGCGAGGCTCGCCAGGTTCTTGAAGTCTAAACATGTCAGATCCACCACCCACTGACTTGTCCCCCTGCTAGAAAAGCTGGGCTGGTCATTCACCCTCTGATCCTCTCAGGCTCAGGCTGGGTGACACATACCTCAACCTCATCCGTAGGGCCTGCATTTGGGTCCTGAAGACACTGGCTGGAACTCCCAACAAGCCGGGGAAGAAATATCTGAGAACAAGGAAGGAGCCTGGGCATTATGACCGGGGCTGCCTGCCCACACTTTTTTGCTCTGTTTACTCTGGCCTAATTCAGTCTCTGTTTTGCCTCTTCAGGGGGAAATGAGACCCAAATAGCTTGACTCCCCCAGAAGTCCTGCCAGCCTGGCCCCCTGGGAGCAGCCCAGCTGGGCTGTGCCTGAACCAGGCGCCCGGCTGCAGAGCGGGGCTTCCCGGACGTGCCGGGGAGGACAGGGCCCGGAGAGGAGGGCAGGGGCGAGGCCGAGAGGCCTGCCTGAGACCTTACGTTCCTGTGGTCTCTTCCCTGACCCCGCCCCCCTCCCGCCTCCGCAGCCCTGCGGCAGGGGTGGTCCCCGCCCTGGCTCACCAGGTGTCGTAAACCTCGGATGGAAGGAGGGAAAAACTACCGTTTTAACTGACCCGATGCTGCTGTCTTGAGAAGCAGCAGCGGCCAGATGATGATGTGAGAGCTGGAGGGGCTGGCGGGACCCGGAGCAGATGCCATGCCCCGTGGGGCCCTGGGTAGGGCGCTCCGCCCCTCGCTCCCAGGCTGCCCCACGCTGTTCTCCTGATGGGCAGGCTGAGGGGTGCTCGCCTCGCCACATGCACCCTTGGGCTGTTTCCTGCCAGGACTGCAGCTCCCAGCCTGTCCCCGGACGCCTTGTGCCTGCACCCGTGTGTCCCCAAGACAGGTGCCTGCCCCGGACGACTCCTCCGCGACGTTCGCTGCCTCCAGGGCTCTGTGTTGCCCCGAGCCAGTTACCCTTCCTGGGGTCGGCCACCTCCTCCCCAAACCCTGCCCATCCCACCCTCCCACTCCCCTGCTGGGCTTTCCTGGCTTTTCCCCAGACAGACACCCTACACCAGGCGGTGCCTCTGGGGATACCAGTCTGCGAGGCTCGCCAGGTTCTTGAAGTCTAAACATGTCAGATCCACCACCCACTGACTTGTCCCGCTGCTAGAAAAGCTGGGCTGGTCATTCACCCTCTGATCCTCTCAGGCTCAGGCTGGGTGACACATACCTCAACCTCATCCGTAGGGCCTGCATTTGGGTCCTGAAGACACTGGCTGGAACTCCCAACAAGCCGGGGAAGAAATATCTGAGAACAAGGAAGGAGCCTGGGCATTATGACCGCCTGCCTGACCTCCAGCCGCTTCCAGGGCGGGCGAGAAGGGCTCAAGGATGGATGTTCTCTCCAGTACTTGGTCTGAAAGGCTGAGATGACCTCTCAGTCCTCCAAACACACCAGGGCTCTGTGCTCAGGGCTGCCGGGTTCCACAAATGAAAACACTGAGTGGGGCTTCCCCTGGTGGTCCAGTGGGTAAGGACACCACCTTGCAGTGCAAGGGCCGCCAGTTAGATCCCTGGCCTGGGAAGATTCCACGTGCCGCGGAGCGGCTGGACTGATGTGTCCAATCACCGAGCCGGAGCTCTGGAGCGCATGCGCCCAGAGCCAGTGCTCTGCGACCACAGAGGCCACCACTATGGGAGGCCCACAGGAGCCAAAGAACAAAGACGGATGAAAATAGAGAAATGAAAGACCAAGGGAAGTGGCCCGTCCGCTCCCCTCCCTCCCCAACTCCCACCCAAAATAAATAAATAAATAAATCTTAAAAAAAAAAAAACACTGAGTGCCCAGTGACTCTGAATTTCAGAACAAGGAGTAAATACTTTACTATCTGCATGTCCCAAACAGTGCACAGGGGGCGCTCATATGAGGAAGTGACTTGTGCATCTGAAGTTCCAGTTAGACTGGGCGTCCCGGCAGCCGCCCCGGGCTCACATAGGAGCACTGGCCATCCTGCTCCCACACCTCCTCACAGCGCAGGCTGTCTGGAGATTCCTGACTTGAATCAGGGAGAAGGATGCTGGTCTCAGGTCTCTGCTGTGGGCAGACCCCCATCCTGCTCCTCGATCACACCCACCTTGAAACGGAGCTCTGTGAAGCCCGCCAGGGTTCCCCATAAAGCACTCCTTATATTAGAAACGACAGCAACACATGAAAAGCGATCCCGCCCAGGTCACCGCCATCAGGAGAGGGAGGTGGGTGGCCGGCGGGGGCTCCCGCTGCCCCGGCCCACCCTGTGCCCCTCCAGGCTCGAGCCCCAGGGCCCCGCAGCCCCTCCACTCACCGGGAGGTTGGACTTCCTCTGGGCCTTTCCCGAGGGCCGCACCGTGAGCCCGGCTGCCCGTAGGGCTGCAATCCTGGACTCGATGTCCGAAACCTGGGGCAATGACAGACAGACGTCACTTGGATGACCCTTCTAAGATTCACAGAGCAGGAAAAGCAGCTGCTCCAGACTCATCCAATTTATTAAGACGAAGCTTCCCCTAAGATGGGTGTCCTGGCCAGGGGCACTTCCTGGGGGCCCCACATTCACCCATCGTCCATGGTTTCTGGGAGGGGGAAAGAGGAAGTTTCCAGGCATTTCCTAGAGGCTTATCCTTGAGGGCTGGAAGGAAGAACAGTGCCTGGGGGAGAGTTGGAGGAGGAAGCTTCTGGAAACAGGAACCAGGCCTGGTTTAGCTCCATTCAGATCCCTCCTAAGGGTCTGGCCTCCTTCCGGTGGTCCCCAGGGCTCTGGAGTTGGCCCTCCCCTCACACCTGCTGCCCACATGCTCCGCACTCCTGCCCTAGTAGCAGGGCTTCCCTGAACACGCCAAGTTCAGCAATGCCTCAGAGCTTTGCATGTACTGCCGCCTTCTTTTTTTTTTTTTTTTTTAAAGATTTATTTATTTATTTTGGGCAGGGGTCAGGTTGGGAAGGGAGGGGAGCAGACGGGCCACTTCCATTGGTCTTCCATATCTCTATTTTCATCCATCTTTGTTCTTTGGCTCCTGTGGGCCTCCCATCACGGTGGCGTCTGTCATTGCAGAGCACCGGCTCTGGGCGCATGCGCTCCAGAGCTCCGGCTCGGTGATTGGACACATCAGTTCAGCTGCTCCGCAGCACGTGGGATCTTCCCAGGCCAGGGATCGAACCAGTGCCACTTGTACTGCAGAGCGGTGTCCTTACCCACTGGACCACCAGGGGAAGCCCCTCTTCTTTTAAGTATTTACTTCATTATTTGGTTGCAGCAGGTCCTAGTTGCAGTATGTAGGATCTTTAGCGACTGCTTGTGAACTCCTAGTTGCGGCATGTTGGGTCCAGTTCCCGGGACAGGGGTTGAACCCAGGCCCCCTGCACTGTGAGCGTGGAGTCTTATCCCCTGCCCGCCAGGGAAGGCCCATGTCTTGTATTATCCCCTCCTGACCACGCTTCTAAGCTGCCTGTCTGAGCGCTCCCTCGGGCTGTCCTCTCCTCGAGATGACCTCCTCGGTCGTGGACTTGTTTTCCGTCTCCTCTCACTAAAGACACAGGCTCCACGAAGGTAGGGGCTTGGTGTGAGGAGTTCACGGCTGCATCCGCTGTAGCTACACAATGTCTACCCCTCTCGGGAGGCTGAGGACTGTCTGCCCCACAAGCAGGCATAAGTGAACCCAGAGTCCCCAGGCTGCCCTGGTCCCTGTGACAGGCGTGGCCTCATGACACGCCCCTCCTGGGGGATGGAACAGCACTTGCTGGAGAGAACACAAACGGGAACGAACGGGCCGTAGGTGCTGCGAACCCCACACTCTGAGGGCTGAACCCCTCTTCTCTGGGGCCCCCAGGGGCAGGAAGAGTAGCGCCCAGTCTCCCTGGTGGTCTCTGGAAGCCTCTGCTCTGTCCTTTGACCTCTGCCCGCCCCCTCCGGAACTCAGGCTCTGGACCCGGCTCACAGGACAGCCTTAGCCAGAGTCTGAGCCCCGGGGCCTGCTTCTGGGGAGCCCTCCTCCTGGGACGGGGAGGGAAAGGGCCTTCCATGGCTGCAAACGCTGCCTGTCCCTCGCCAGCCTGAATGGGAACAGGCAGGGGTGGGGCACAGGCGATGGCACGGAGGGTGATTCTCAGGGAACCCCCAATCCCTGCTCTGGAGCTGACGGTGTGGGCTCCTCTGTGTGAGCCCCTCCCGAGCCGTCAGGGCCCCCACTGTCCGTGTCGGGGAGCCACCTGCCTACCTCGCTCTTTGCCCGCTGCACCTCGGAGGCAGTGGTGGCCACTCGGTCCTCCAGCTCCGACATTGTCACGGGGCTAGAGCGGTGTTCCTTACCCACTGGACCACCAGGGGAAGCCCCTCTTCTTTTAAGTATTTACTTCATTATTTGGTTGCAGCAGGTCCTAGTTGCAGTATGTAGGATCTTTAGCGACTGCTTGTGAACTCCTAGTTGCGGCATGTTGGGTCCAGTTCCCGGGACAGGGGTTGAACCCAGGCCCCCTGCACTGTGAGCGTGGAGTCTTATCCCCTGCCCGCCAGGGAAGGCCCATGTCTTGTATTATCCCCTCCTGACCACGCTTCTAAGCTGCCTGTCTGAGCGCTCCCTCGGGCTGTCCTCTCCTCGAGATGACCTCCTCGGTCGTGGACTTGTTTTCCGTCTCCTCTCACTAAAGACACAGGCTCCACGAAGGTAGGGGCTTGGTGTGAGGAGTTCACGGCTGCATCCGCTGTAGCTACACAATGTCTACCCCTCTCGGGAGGCTGAGGACTGTCTGCCCCACAAGCAGGCATAAGTGAACCCAGAGTCCCCAGGCTGCCCTGGTCCCTGTGACAGGCGTGGCCTCATGACACGCCCCTCCTGGGGGATGGAACAGCACTTGCTGGAGAGAACACAAACGGGAACGAACGGGCCGTAGGTGCTGCGAACCCCACACTCTGAGGGCTGAACCCCTCTTCTCTGGGGCCCCCAGGGGCAGGAAGAGTAGCGCCCAGTCTCCCTGGTGGTCTCTGGAAGCCTCTGCTCTGTCCTTTGACCTCTGCCCGCCCCCTCCGGAACTCAGGCTCTGGACCCGGCTCACAGGACAGCCTTAGCCAGAGTCTGAGCCCCGGGGCCTGCTTCTGGGGAGCCCTCCTCCTGGGACGGGGAGGGAAAGGGCCTTCCATGGCTGCAAACGCTGCCTGTCCCTCGCCAGCCTGAATGGGAACAGGCAGGGGTGGGGCACAGGCGATGGCACGGAGGGTGATTCTCAGGGAACCCCCAATCCCTGCTCTGGAGCTGACGGTGTGGGCTCCTCTGTGTGAGCCCCTCCCGAGCCGTCAGGGCCCCCACTGTCCGTGTCGGGGAGCCACCTGCCTACCTCGCTCTTTGCCCGCTGCACCTCGGAGGCAGTGGTGGCCACTCGGTCCTCCAGCTCCGACAGCTCCGCGGCTGAGGTCCTGCTGGGCTGCTGGGGGTCCCCAGGGCATGGGGGGTCCTCTTTCTGGCCGTGCATCTGGCCCGCAGCCGTGCCCACCTAGGAAAGGGAAGCACCGCATGTGACCACCACCCCAGGAGGCAGCAGGACTCTCCCCGGCACGCGGGCCGTCCTGAGCACCAGGCTCCTCCACGCCAGTGGCCGCTGGGCAGCCAGGGCCGGGCCCCCAGGGCCCACCAGTGGTCGTGGCCAGGCCAACGGCCGAGTCACAACCTGCTGCCCCCTGGCCCCACCTCCTCCTGTACCCTGCCAAGACCCCGGTGGCGCTCTCACCTCCCGAGGGTGGTCCTGGACGGGGCTGCTCCTGTCCCTCCCCGCCCCTTCCTCCTTGCCCTCCTCCTCCGTGGACGAGGCCCCCGGGTCACTGATGCGGCTGGTCAACTCCTCCAGTTTTCTCCGTAGGGCCACCTCTTCCACGTCGGCATCTGTGGTCCTGCGGTCACCTGGCTGCTGAAACGGACAAGCAGGTGGCTCTCACTCGGCGGCCCCCTGGAATTGCCGTGCTCAGAGGCAGGGCTCCAGGAGGCACCCTGTCCCCCCGCGTCCCCGGGACTTGGCTGGAGCTGTGGTCTCGTCCCCTCCTGCTGTGAGCACGGCCAGGATGCTGCCCACCCCGGCCTCCAGAACCAGGCTCTGCGGGTGGGACACCCTGGAGGTCCTAACAGCACCGGGGCCTTCGGAGATGCACCATTCTGAACTTCTCTCTGTCCCCAAACTGCGTTCCCAAGCCGTTTCCTAGGGTTCAGCATCCATAAGGTGCCACACCAAAACCCCAGCCCGGACCGTGCGCAGCTGGTCAGCTGAGGCTCAGCACGGGAACACATCTGTTCTCTGGGTTTCCTCAGTCCTCTCACGTTTAGACTGAAGTACACAATGGCTGTGATACTGCAGCCTCACCAGAAGGCTTGCGGGGTGGGGCCTGAACTTGGGTAAGGACAATGGCATTCACATTCATGTCTACTGTGGGTCTCCGAGTGCCAGGCTGTGCCCACGGTCTCTCCCGTGAGCCTCCTGCCGGCTTTGCCATGGGGATCAGAGTCCCAGACGCCTGCCTGGAGCAGGCGGTAGAAGGAGAGCTAAGGGTACCCGCTGTGATGCGAGCGGGGAAGGTGCCTGGGAGGCTGTGTTCTGACTGCGGGGCTCTGGGACACCCAGCAGGAGTGGGGGCGAGGGCGCAGAAGGCATGACTCAAGGGGACGGGTGACACATTCATCGTCACTGCCGTGGGGCAGCAGGCCACTCACTGCCTTGGCCGGTCCCAAGCCACACAGGAAAGCCGGCATTGATTGTGCCAGGCTGGTGGAACGAAACGGCTGGAGCCCGGGCACAGGGGGCCAGGCGGTGCCCAGGTAATGACCTCCAGTGACGAACGCACGGCTTCCTCGTCCCTGAGTCACCGGCTCTTGCGTCACAGTCGATGAGCTCCCAGGCCCAGGGAATCAAGTTTTCTTCTGAGCCCGCCAGATGCGTTTTTGGGCCCATCTTCCACGTCGGCATCTGTGGTCCTGCGGTCACCTGGCTGCTGAAACGGACAAGCAGGTGGCTCTCACCGGCCCCTGGAATTGCCGTGCTCAGAGGCAGGGCTCCAGGAGGCACCCTGTCCCCCCGCGTCCCCGGGACTTGGCTGGAGCTGTGGTCTCGTCCCCTCCTGCTGTGAGCACGGCCAGGATGCTGCCCACCCCGGCCTCCAGAACCAGGCTCTGCGGGTGGGACACCCTGGAGGTCCTAACAGCACCGGGGCCTTCGGAGATGCACCATTCTGAACTTCTCTCTGTCCCCAAACTGCGTTCCCAAGCCGTTTCCTAGGGTTCAGCATCCATAAGGTGCCACACCAAAACCCCAGCCCGGACCGTGCGCAGCTGGTCAGCTGAGGCTCAGCACGGGAACACATCTGTTCTCTGGGTTTCCTCAGTCCTCTCACGTTTAGACTGAAGTACACAATGGCTGTGATACTGCAGCCTCACCAGAAGGCTTGCGGGGTGGGGCCTGAACTTGGGTAAGGACAATGGCATTCACATTCATGTCTACTGTGGGTCTCCGAGTGCCAGGCTGTGCCCACGGTCTCTCCCGTGAGCCTCCTGCCGGCTTTGCCATGGGGATCAGAGTCCCAGACGCCTGCCTGGAGCAGGCGGTAGAAGGAGAGCTAAGGGTACCCGCTGTGATGCGAGCGGGGAAGGTGCCTGGGAGGCTGTGTTCTGACTGCGGGGCTCTGGGACACCCAGCAGGAGTGGGGGCGAGGGCGCAGAAGGCATGACTCAAGGGGACGGGTGACACATTCATCGTCACTGCCGTGGGGCAGCAGGCCACTCACTGCCTTGGCCGGTCCCAAGCCACACAGGAAAGCCGGCATTGATTGTGCCAGGCTGGTGGAACGAAACGGCTGGAGCCCGGGGCACAGTGGGCCAGGAGGTGCCCAGGTAATGACCTCCAGTGACGAAACGCACGGCTTCCTCGTCCCTGAGTCACCGGCTCTTGCGTCACAGTCGATGAGCTCCCAGGCCAGGACAGAGGAAATCAATTCCGTTTTCTTCTGAGCCCGCCAGATGCGTTTTCCCTGCCATTATCTCGTTTGTGGGCTGCCTTGACTAACGAGAGGCAGATGGCAGCGGTGGGCTGGGAAGACTCTTCGGCATTGTTTCATGGGTGATTTGTTTGATCGTCACAGCAGTGAGGGCTCTGAGCTGAGAAACGTCACCACGAGGGCTGTGGGCGGCACGGCCCAGCCATTGCCTCGAGTGGCTGCTGGTAATCAGGACCAGCTCTGCTGGCCTCTGAGAGGCAGTGATCAATACCAGATGGCGGTGCACGGGGGTGCTCAGCCGACAGAGCTGACCCAACCGGGGCCCGACACCGGCACGCTGAAATGCCACTTCCAGAGTGAAAGAGAAAGAACAAGCCCCTGTGATGAGCACCTGGAAAGGTCTCTTCCTGATGGAGGAGGAGCCGGAGCCGGAGGGCAGCACGGAACCTCGGGGAGGCCACAGCCCTCGGACGGGAGGGGAGCTGCGGGCTCCCTGCTGCCCTCTGGGCCAGGCCCCGGCCGCCCACCTCCTGGAGAGGTCAATCACAGGCTCCCTGGACACATGGGCGTCAACTCAGAATAAACTCCTGGTGTTCTCAACTCGTTTGCAGCAAAACATAAACAATTCACGAATAGAGTACAGACAAACAGGCTGTGAAGGAAACAAACTACTGTAATTCAGCGCTGGGGAGGCCTTTGTGGGGGAGACTGAGGCAGTGTCTGCAGCCTGAGCTCTCAGGGGTTCACCACCCACCACCCTGGGGGTGATGCATGCCAGGGCTCCATTCACTGCACCTCTATCATTTCAGCCCTTGGAGCGTCCATGCTTGGTACCACATGCTGCACTGTCTTCAGCCTCTTCTCGCCATGAATGGTTATTTATACAAAGTCTTTGCTGAACATCCCTCACCCAGAAAATCCTGACCACGAGTTCAAATGCAGAAACAGACAAAGGGTCACGGGAGAACCATTTGGACGGACCCCAGTAAAAGATTATTCTCGAGAACTCTCGGCTTCCTCGTCCCTGAGTCACCGGCTCTTGCGTCACAGTCGATGAGCTCCCAGGCCAGGACAGAGGAAATCAATTCCGTTTTCTTCTGAGCCCGCCAGATGCGTTTTCCCTGCCATTATCTCGTTTGTGGGCTGCCTTGACTAACGAGAGGCAGATGGCAGCGGTGGGCTGGGAAGACTCTTCGGCATTGTTTCATGGGTGATTTGTTTGATCGTCACAGCAGTGAGGGCTCTGAGCTGAGAAACGTCACCACGAGGGCTGTGGGCGGCACGGCCCAGCCATTGCCTCGAGTGGCTGCTGGTAATCAGGACCAGCTCTGCTGGCCTCTGAGAGGCAGTGATCAATACCAGATGGCGGTGCACGGGGGTGCTCAGCCGACAGAGCTGACCCAACCGGGGCCCGACACCGGCACGCTGAAATGCCACTTCCAGAGTGAAAGAGAAAGAACAAGCCCCTGTGATGAGCACCTGGAAAGGTCTCTTCCTGATGGAGGAGGAGCCGGAGCCGGAGGGCAGCACGGAACCTCGGGGAGGCCACAGCCCTCGGACGGGAGGGGAGCTGCGGGCTCCCTGCTGCCCTCTGGGCAAGGCCCCGGCCGCCCACCTCCTGGAGAGGTCAATCACAGGCTCCCTGGACACATGGGCGTCAACTCAGAATAAACTCCTGGTGTTCTCAACTCGTTTGCAGCAAAACATAAACAATTCACGAATAGAGTACAGACAAACAGGCTGTGAAGGAAACAAACTACTGTAATTCAGCGCTGGGGAGGCCTTTGTGGGGGAGACTGAGGCAGTGTCTGCAGCCTGAGCTCTCAGGGGTTCACCACCCACCACCCTGGGGGTGATGCATGCCAGGGCTCCATTCACTGCACCTCTATCATTTCAGCCCTTGGAGCGTCCATGCTTGGTACCACATGCTGCACTGTCTTCAGCCTCTTCTCGCCATGAATGGTTATTTATACAAAGTCTTTGCTGAACATCCCTCACCCAGAAAATCCTGACCACGAGTTCAAATGCAGAAACAGACAAAGGGTCACGGGAGAACCATTTGGACGGACCCCAGTAAAAGATTATTCTCGAGAACTCTCGGCTTCTCCCGGGCATGCCTGGGAGTCCGGGTTTAGAAGAGCTGCTCTGGGGGGTGGGCAGAGGCAGAGGCCTTCTCCGGGGCCCTGGAGCGGCCCCTCCACAAAGACCGCATCAGAGTCGGCCCTGGGTCTTCACAGACACGCGGGACGCTGCTGCCGTGGGAGGCCACGCTTCATGCTGCCCAATCCTTGTCCCCAAAGGTGCGGGGACATGTGCAGGTGAAAGGTTATTCGGAGTAAATGAAGTCGAGAGAAATAAACAGAGAAGAATTCCAGAGACAGGGTCCAAGCATGAACTGGAGGCTAATTCAAGGGGGCACAGGAGGATGGCGTTAGGAGGGCTAAATACTGGGATAAGTATTTTCCTGAAAGTCATTTAAGTTGCTAAATTAAAAACTTGTTGAAAGTAATTCTGATTGTCATCCCAGTCTCTGGGAATGCTCTGCCCGCTGTGGTCTGCCACCCATGGAGGTCTTTGTCCTCAGAGATCTCTGTCGCGGGAAGTCTCTGGGGAGGTCTCTGCCTGGAGAGGGCTTTCCCTCCACCTTCCGCCCCCACCCCCCAGGGGTCAAGCCAGTGACTCCCCGGTCTGAATTAAAGCACCCTTCCTTTGGGTCAGCATGTCCCCAGCTGTTCCACAAAGGAAGGGAAAGCCCCCTGGGTGGAATGGCAGAGAGCGCTGCTCCCAGCTGCAGGCCTTCTCAGGGCCCTTCACGCCCTGCTGCGCTCAGGGCAAAGAGTCAGAGGTGTCTTTCAGCGATGGAGGTGGGAGCAGGAGGCATGCCCAGCCCTGGGGCCGGGGGCGATGCTGCAGGCGATGCTCCAGTAAGGAGAGCCCGCGGGGCTGAGGGCTCCGGCTCTGGAGAGCGAGACGCACGGAGTCTACACTTCTGCCTCAGGGATGCTTTAGCCCCACTGACACTGATTCCCCAGGATCCGTGCAAAGACACACTCCTCCTACAAGTCAGTGGCTCCCACAGGCCCTCTCCCAGAGAGCAACCATGAAGGAACGGAGGCTGGAAGGCCCCAACCGATCCCAGGTCAGCTTGGAGGGAGGAGAAAGTTGTACTTGGTCGATCAGTCGAGTGTAACTCTTTGAGAGCCCACGGACTGCAGCCCACCAGGCTTCTCTGCCCGGGGGATTCTCCAGGCAAGAATACTGGATTGGGCTGCCATTCCCTTCTCCAGGGGAGCTTCCTGACCCAGGTTGAACCGGGGTCTCTTGCATCGCACATAGATTCTTTACCAGCTGAGCCACCAGGGAAGCCTGGAGAAGGCTGAGCTCCAGGCAGATCTGCTGCTGCTGGTACTGGCGACAGAGGGCTGGGCGAGGTCCCGGCCCCTGGGCAGCCCTACCTCCTGCCCCTAAGGCCCTGGAGAGCAGCTGGTAGCCTGTGGCTGCACAGTGGGACCACACCCCTCCTCCGGGGCATCTGAGAGCAGAGGAGGAGGAATCCGGGGAAGAGCAGCCCCTCTGAGCCTGGCCCCTCCGCTCCCCCTGGAGGCTGCGACCTGAACTGCAGCAATCACACCCGGCTCCCTGGTCTGTCCTACAGGTCCCCAGGTGCACCCCCCCCCCCCCCGCCCCCATGGCTGGATTCTGTCCGCAGGAGTCAGGCTCTGTGGAAAACTCTGCTGAGTCGGCATCAACTCAGCGTTGATGCTCTCAGTTAAAGTATCCCTTTCGCCTCAGTGAAATGTGCTTGCTCTGATCTAAATCTACACCAGTTGGCTGTAAGCAGCATCATGGTTTAACTCAGCAAAGGGAAGCCGTGGTTCTCAAGGGAGTCCGCTGGGCAGCCACTTTACAGACCAGCATCCACGGTGAGAGTGGTTCTCACCAATTCGACAGGTGTTAAGTCCTTTTCTTTAAATTTTCTTAAAACATATATAAAATCAGTTACAGTCTTTACAATAACCGATTATTTCTTTTTCTTTTAAAATATGTAATACTTTTTTTTGGGCTGTGCCATGCAGCATGTGGGATCTTGGATCCCCAACCAAAGACTTAACCCGAGTCCTCTTCAGGAAGCTCAGAGTTCTAACCACTGGACCACCAGGGAAGTCCCTAAAGACACAATACTTGTTTGAGTATAAAATAGGTATTTCTTTAAAGGGAACTGACCAGTGATACATGCTCTAATGCAGATCAACCTCAAAAGCACTACGCTCAACGAATGAAGCCAGGAACAAAAGGTCACAGATTGTATGATCAATTTATATGAAATGTTCAGAAGAGGCAAATCCACAGAGACAGAAAGCAAGCCCCAGGTGGCAGGGAGGGGGGATCCAAGTTGTGGTGACAAAGATGGTTTGGAATTGACAGAGGGGTCTGCACCACCTTGTGAATCTGCTAAATGCACCTGAACAGTCACTCTAAAATAATGTTAAATTTATGTTATGTGAATTTGACATCAATAAACCCAGATGACACTGCATCTTGGTTAAGCAGACTTCTCAGTCTTGTAGTTTAAAAATAATGAAAGCTTAGGGTCCATCATCTGTTTTCATACCTTATTCTAGAGTCCACATTGTATGTATTTGCACTGAGCAGCTTCAGCTGCATGCAACAAATTCTGGTAAATGCTCTTTTCATTTTTCCTGTTACAGATATTTTCTATTTCCTTGTTCTGGTTCGTAGATATATCCATCAGTTAAATCCAGACATTTAGTTTCCAAATACATGGGATTTTAAAAGTATCTTTGATATTAATTTCTCACTATTTTTTAATATTCAGTTCAGTCGCTCAGTCATGTCTGACTCTTTGTGACCCCATGGACTGCAGCAGGCCAGGCTTCCCCGCCCTTCACCATCTCCCGGAGCCGATGAGCTCTCATTTTGATACTCACTTCTTATTTAAATTCTTTCTTCTCTATAATCACCCTGTGTTTTTTTTTTTTTTTTTTTATTTTAGATTTATTTATTTATTTACTTTGGGCGGGGGTCGGGTTGGGGAGGGAGGGGAGTAGGCGGGCCACTTCTGTTGCTCTTTCATTTCTCTATTTTCATTCGTCTTTGTTCTTTGGCTCCTGTGGGCCTCCCGCTGCGGTGACGTCTGTCGTTGCTGAGCGCCGGCTCTGGGCGCATGCGCTCCAGAGCTCTGGCTCAGTAATTGGACACATCAGTCCAGCCGCTCCGCGGCACGTGGGATCTTTCCAGGCCAGGGCTCGAACCAGCGCCCCTTGCAGTGCAAGGCGGTGTCCTTACCCACTGGACCACCAGGGGAAGCCCCACCCTGTGTTTCTTCAGCCTTCTAACTGTATTGAGGCTTTCAATGGCTAAGTCAAAGGTCTCTTTTGATAAATGGTACATTGCATGTGAAAATTATGTGGGTTATTTTCATGTATCTTTTATCCATAATTCCACAGTGATATAAGAACAGACTCTGTATGATTTCAATATCTTTAGATCACCACATTTTTGTACCTGATCTTATGTTCCTGGATATGTTCCAATGTCTCTGAGCTTATAGTCTACGGGAACTTGAATTTGTATTGCACAGTTGTGCAAAAGTTGTATAAATCTTTTATGTTGAACGGCTGGCCTTTCAGGTTGACTATATTTTTCTACTTCTCTGTATTTTCGCTCTATTAACTTTTGAGAGTTTGATATGGAAACTCCAACTAAAAATCTTAATTTATCTACTTAAAAAGATCATTGTAGAGGGCTTCCCTGGTGGTCCAGTGGGTAAGGACACCGCCTTGCAGTGCAAGCGGTGCCAATTCGATCCTTGGCCGGGGAAGATCTCACGTGCCGCGGAGCAGCTGGACCAATGTGTCCAACTACCAAGCCAGAGCTCTGGAGCGCATGCACTCACAGCCAGTGCTCTGCAGCGACAGACGCCACTGCGATGGGAGGCCCACGTGGGCCAAAGAACGAAGGTGGATGAAAATAAATAAATAATGAAAGACCAACAGAAGACAAAAAAATATCATTGTAATATAGAGTAAAATGATATGTAACCTTGTTCTATATTTTCTAAGTGTCCTGTAAATGTGCTATATATTCATAATTTTAAAAAATCAAAAAAGAAGCAAAAATAATACTGAGAGCTTTAGTTTCTCAAAGGTGAACTGATGTTAAAGTAAAAAGCCTCCAGACCCAGAGAAGCAATAAGAGAGCATTCTTTCTTTCCAGTCCCCATACCTGGCTTTCAGGCGCAGTCTGGCCTCTCCGTCCGGGCTGGTGAGAGGCCCCCCTCTGAGCCCAGATGCTTTCTTCATCCGAGGTGTCCACGTCGGCCGGATACTGGGAGGGTAGCCGTTCATTCTTGAGGAGATTTGTCCCTTTGGGGTAAGAATGGGGTTGGGTTATTTGGAGTGAAAAACTGAAAGCCAGTGGGTGTTTTTTTCCAATGAAGAAAAATGAGAGATCAGAGAGAATGGAGACATGATTCTATTGCACTGACGTTATGGGGCTGAGATCTCTAAACCAAGAGAAGAATGGAGCAGAGTCCACATCCCTCCTCGAGGACCTTCAGCAATAAAATGTTGGGGCGGCACTCATGGGCACCCTAAGAGTTGAAAGCCAGGGGGTGCCTGTGTGGGTCCCGGAAAGTTTCCGTGAGTGGACGTGACTTTGGGAAGTCTTTCCACATGAGCCCCTGGGGGCTGGTCTTTCTGCCAGACTGGTGATTCTCAGACTCATGGGCACAGGTCACCTACGGTGTGGCTCCAGATCTTGTTCCTGGGCTGCGGTGGTGGAAGATCCCCAAGTCCTCACCCCAAAGTACCCCCCAAGCTCCACGCCGGCCTAGAGAGCACCACTCACAGCCACACCGGATGGGGAGGGGCTGACCCTCACGAGGGAGGACACACAGGAGGCCGTGCCCCAGGAATCAGGGCTAACACCCTGGGGTCAGCGCTCTGGGCTCAGGTGAGACTCCAGCCCGGCCGACGCTTGGTTTCAGCCCGGGAGAGCTGTGCTGAGGACCGGATAAAGCTGTGCCGGACACCTGGTCCCCGCGGGTTCATTCACGTGTGTGGTTTCAAGTCAGTACGTTTGTGATAAGTTGTTACTGGCAATAGCTAACAGATACAACTTTAATAAAAAGAAAATAATATAGGTTTATTTTCAAGGTGAATGTGCTATATATTCATAATTTTAAAAATCAAAAAGAAGCAAAATAATACTGAGAGCTTTAGTTTCTCAAAGGTGAACTGATGTTAAAGTAAAAAGCCTCCAGACCCAGAGAAGCAATAAGAGAGCATTCTTTCTTTCCAGTCCCCATACCTGGCTTTCAGGCGCAGTCTGGCCTCTCCGTCCGGGCTGGTGAGAGGCCCCCCTCTGAGCCCAGATGCTTTCTTCATCCGAGGTGTCCACGTCGGCCGGATACTGGGAGGGTAGCCGTTCATTCTTGAGGAGATTTGTCCCTTTGGGGTAAGAATGGGGTTGGGTTATTTGGAGTGAAAAACTGAAAGCCAGTGGGTGTTTTTTTCCAATGAAGAAAAATGAGAGATCAGAGAGAATGGAGACATGATTCTATTGCACTGACGTTATGGGGCTGAGATCTCTAAACCAAGAGAAGAATGGAGCAGAGTCCACATCCCTCCTCGAGGACCTTCAGCAATAAAATTTTGGGGGCGGCACTCATGGGCACCCTAAGAGTTGAAAGCCAGGGGGTGCCTGTGTGGGTCCCGGAAAGTTTCCGTGAGTGGACGTGACTTTGGGAAGTCTTTCCACATGAGCCCCTGGGGGCTGGTCTTTCTGCCAGACTGGTGATTCTCAGACTCATGGGCACAGGTCACCTACGGTGTGGCTCCAGATCTTGTTCCTGGGCTGCGGTGGTGGAAGATCCCCAAGTCCTCACCCCAAAGTACCCCCCAAGCTCCACGCCGGCCTAGAGAGCACCACTCACAGCCACACCGGATGGGGAGGGGCTGACCCTCACGAGGGAGGACACACAGGAGGCCGTGCCCCAGGAATCAGGGCTAACACCCTGGGGTCAGCGCTCTGGGCTCAG
Organism: Tragulus kanchil; assembly: GCA_022376925.1. NCBI lineage: Eukaryota > Metazoa > Chordata > Mammalia > Artiodactyla > Tragulidae > Tragulus > Tragulus kanchil. The sequence goes on from JAIOJX010000026.1 coordinate 48,803,755, forward strand.
GTGAGACTCCAGCCCGGCCGACGCTTGGTTTCAGCCCGGGAGAGCTGTGCTGAGGACCGGATAAAGCTGTGCCGGACACCTGGTCCCCGCGGGTTCATTCACGTGTGTGGTTTCAAGTCAGTACGTTTGTGATAAGTTGTTACTGGCAATAGCTAACAGATACAACTGTCCATTTAAAGCCCACAACAGTGTGTTGAGTTAGGCCCTAACCCTGTTTTGCAACAAGGAAACTGAGGCCCAGCAGTTAAGGGGCTCGATCAAGTACACACCACACTCCTCTAAATCGTAGACCTCGCTGGTTTGTCGGACGCTCTATTGAGATGACACTGCCAATCAATCTCGTTCGCTCTTTTCTACCACACTGTGCATAAGATGCCCCCAGTTTAAGAGACGAGGGGACAACGTGTGTCTGAGTTAATGAAACGGGCATCTGAGTCGGTCAAAAGAGCTGGGCTTGATCCTCAGTGCCGCCTGTCTCCTGGGCACCGTTCTGAGGTCAGCAGTCTGTTCCCCTCTCCCTCCCACGGCCCCCCGCCAACCACGGGACGGGCATGATTAGGGATCCCGGGAGGGAGGAAATGGATGGTGTGTGTTCGTCTTCATCCTAGACTTGGTCAATGCAGATTCACTTATCCATTGTTTACGGGGAAATAAAGCGCCCCTCCCCACCTCCAAACACCTCCAGGAGGCCAGTGGGCCTGTGGATCATGAGATTAGAGTCCCGATAATAAAATGAAAGGGAAAATGGAAAGCAGGCCCATTTCCTGGCAGGCAGTGTCCTAACCACATTTCCCCGGGAGCTGGCCCCCCACCCCGCAGCGAGGGGGACCGCGTGAGTCGTGAGGAGTCTGTGCTGCCCCATGGTCTCCCTGGCTCTGCACCACTCGGGCAGCTGGCCCCTGGCCCCTGGCGCCCACGCCCACAGGGCTCAGGGCCGACATCGAATCGGGATCTCATTACGGAGCCCACGGCCTGACGACAAAATTAAAGAGAGTGAACCTAGGGTCTCAGCCCTGGCAGGCCTCTTGATTCACAGCTGGGAAGAAGGCGGCCCAGACAGACCCGCGCCGCCGGTCCCAGGTCTGGAGCTGCCCTGTCCTGAGGTCAAGACAGCTGGTCCGGTGACGAGGGATCCGAGTCATTTTAGGGACACTTGCGTGTCCCCGTCCCACGACCACTCAGCACCCCCCGTCACAGGCGGCCGTGAGCTGTGTGGCCACGCCAGGCGGCAATGCTGGCCCCTCTGAGTGTCACAGGGCGGCTCAGGGGATGACGGTCTGCCAGGACCGCGCACTGGACAGTCACAGGAAGAAAGGGGCTCCTGTGTCCCCACACAGATCGGACTGGGGCAGGGTTCCGGCGACCCCGTCCTCCACGCAGAGTCCCTGCGGAAGACCATGGTCAAGGGCACTTACCAGGAGTGGCCGCAACCCCCAGAGCTGCTGTGCAGGACTCTCCCGGCAGGCAGAGCTCAGCTAGGGCGTCGGGTCCGGCAGGCGAGAGGCCGACCCTCTGCGCTTCTGGACGGGGGTGGCATCCGGAGGGCCCGGCATCAGCCTCGTCCAGGACCCCGGCCTCTTGGGAGCTGGTCTCCTCTGGGCAGGGCTCGTCTGCGGGGGCCTGAGCACATGGGAACCGTCCGCTGGTTTCACGAGGAACAGCCAGAGCCTTGGAATGTGGGTCTTTCCAGTCCAAGGTCGGAGGGGCTTCAGGCATCACCCACCTGACCTACAGCACCCTGGCCACCCTCCCTCCACCCCAGCAACTCCACCCTCTTTCATTTCAAAGGCCTCCGGACTGGCCGCGGCAGCAGGACCCTCTGGCTCAAAGACCTCGTGGGTGCTGGCCCCGGCTCCCTGTCCTGTGACGTTCCTGCTCCCCGGGGGCCTGCAGGTCAGCCTGGGCAGACTGGGCCATGGCCGAGCTCTGGGTGAGCACCACCCGAGCCCCGGGCACCACTCCAGCTTAGGGGGCCGTCCCTCTGCGGCTTGTGTGTGCCAGGCTCAGCCTCCGGGTCCTTGCGGAAGGGATCTCGTAAAGCGGAGATGATGATCCCTTTTCCAGATGAGGGGAGGGGCTGGAGCCTCACACAGGTCCGCCAGACCAAGGGCACACAGCTAAGGAACAGAGGGACCACCGGGCTGGGTTNTCCGGAAGCCCCTGTGGATGCTTGCGTCCTGGTGGGATGACCAACAGCAGCCTCTTCCACTTACTAGACTGTCCTCGTTTGGGGAATAAAGTACAGGACGCCTACGGATCAGACGCAAGGTACGGACGCCTTCGTCCCTGTCTGACCCCTCTGCTCTGCGCTCCCGAGTCACGGGGGGCGGGTGGGGTGTCTGCCTTCCTCTGAGGACAGACCCATCCTCCCCCCAGCCTCACACCCCTTCTCCAAGTGGCCCTCCCAGTCTCTCCAGGGACAGGCGTGTGAAGCTCTCACCACCCCAGCTCCATGGACGCACAGAGGCCCTGCTGGGGCGGGGGCCCCCTCTCCGGGGAAAGACCATGGTCAAGGGCACTTACCAGGAGTGGCGCAACCCCCAGAGCTGCTGTGCAGGACTCTCCCGGCAGGCAGAGCTCAGCTAGGGCGTCGGGTCCGGCAGGCGAGAGGCCGACCCTCTGCGCTTCTGGACGGGGGTGGCATCCGGAGGGCCCGGCATCAGCCTCGTCCAGGACCCCGGCCTCTTGGGAGCTGGTCTCCTCTGGGCAGGGCTCGTCTGCGGGGGCCTGAGCACATGGGAACCGTCCGCTGGTTTCACGAGGAACAGCCAGAGCCTTGGAATGTGGGTCTTTCCAGTCCAAGGTCGGAGGGGCTTCAGGCATCACCCACCTGACCTACAGCACCCTGGCCACCCTCCCTCCACCCCAGCAACTCCACCCTCTTTCATTTCAAAGGCCTCCGGACTGGCCGCGGCAGCAGGACCCTCTGGCTCAAAGACCTCGTGGGTGCTGGCCCCGGCTCCCTGTCCTGTGACGTTCCTGCTCCCCGGGGGCCTGCAGGTCAGCCTGGGCAGACTGGGCCATGGCCGAGCTCTGGGTGAGCACCACCCGAGCCCCGGGCACCACTCCAGCTTAGGGGGCCGTCCCTCTGCGGCTTGTGTGTGCCAGGCTCAGCCTCCGGGTCCTTGCGGAAGGGATCTCGTAAAGCGGAGATGATGATCCCTTTTCCAGATGAGGGGAGGGGCTGGAGCCTCACACAGGTCCCCCAGACCAAGGGCACACAGCTAAGGAACAGAGGGACCACCGGGCTGGGTTCTCCGGGAAGCCCCTGTGGATGCTGTGCGTCCTGGTGGGATGACCAACAGCAGCCTCTTCCACTTACTAGACTGTCCTCGTTTGGGGAATAAAGTACAGGACGCCTACGGATCAGACGCAAGGTACGGACGCCTTCGTCCCTGTCTGACCCCTCTGCTCTGCGCTCCCGAGTCACGGGGGGCGGGTGGGGTGTCTGCCTTCCTCTGAGGACAGACCCATCCTCCCAAGCCCCCGATTCACTTGCCTCACACCCCACTTCTCCAAGTGGCCCTCCCAGTCTCTCCAGGGACAGGCGTGTGAAGCTCTAGGCTCCAGTATCCCTCTGACCCCAGCTGCCCCCACCTGCCATGCCCACAAGGCCATCAGACTGTTTCCCAGAATGCTGTCCCCAACCTGGGGCTGGAAAACCTGTCACCCAGTTTACCCCAGCACCGTCGGGAGCCAAAGAGAGCCCACTGACCTGCAGGCTGTCTGTGGCCACAAAGACTGAGGACAGGCTGCGAGGGTGACCGCAGGATGGATCAGAATCGTCCGAGTCGGCCTCAAAGTCCAAGCCGTGGACGGGGAGGAGGCGCTTCTTCTGGGCAGGGAGAGGTGTGGAAAGGGAAGGAAGGCCCGACAGTGAGGACCAGACGCCCTGACCCTGGGCAGTGGGGCGGGACTCTCCATGGGCCGGCCTGCCTTCTGTGCTAGAAGCTAACCGAACAGACCTTGAGGTGGCTCAGAGGGGTCAGCCAGACAGAGCCCCCCATCACAGGATCTGCATCCCCAACCCCTCTGAGAAGAACAGAAGCAAACACCCGCGAAGCCTCCGACAGGCAGCTGGCTGCTCAGAGGGGTTGAGGACCCAGGTCCTGGGGGCCGCAGCCTTGGGGGGCAGGCAGGCTTCTCTGGGCTGGTGGGTACTTCCCACCCCTCCCACCTTAGTGAATGAGGCCGGCTGGGCGTGGGGTCAGGAGGAAGCTCCCGAGGGCTCCGTCATCTTTAGATACAAGAGCAGACTTAAGTTCTAAATCCTCCCATCCTTTGAATGTATATGTAGAGAATATTCTAGAACTGGACAGTGTACCGTGAGCCCAGTAAATGGCCAGAATACAAATTTCTCATGAAAAGATGCACGTGTTCCCCAGGGGCCAGCCGGCAGACCTGGATCTGAGACCCCGTCACTCTCAAGGGTCTCCATCCACCACCACCGCCTGCCCTGCCCCTCCCCTCTCCTGTCACCTCGCCCAGACCCTGGGGGTTATCTCCTATGTCTTTATCACCAAAAACAAGCTATAAGGTAAGTGAAAACAGGGCTTCCCTGGTGGCTCAGTGGCAAAGAATCCACCTGTCAATGTTAGGGCCCAAGGTTCACTTGCCTCACACCCCACTTCTCCAAGTGGCCCTCCAGTCTCTCCAGGGACTCTAGGCTCCAGTATCCCTCTGACCCCAGCTGCCCCCACCTGCCATGCCCACAAGGCCATCAGACTGTTTCCCAGAATGCTGTCCCCAACCTGGGGCTGGAAAACCTGTCACCCAGTTTACCCCAGCACCGTCGGGAGCCAAAGAGAGCCCACTGACCTGCAGGCTGTCTGTGGCCACAAAGACTGAGGACAGGCTGCGAGGGTGACCGCAGGATGGATCAGAATCGTCCGAGTCGGCCTCAAAGTCCAAGCCGTGGACGGGGAGGAGGCGCTTCTTCTGGGCAGGGAGAGGTGTGGAAAGGGAAGGAAGGCCCGACAGTGAGGACCAGACGCCCTGACCCTGGGCAGTGGGGCGGGACTCTCCATGGGCCGGCCTGCCTTCTGTGCTAGAAGCTAACCGAACAGACCTTGAGGTGGCTCAGAGGGGTCAGCCAGACAGAGCCCCCCATCACAGGATCTGCATCCCCAACCCCTCTGAGAAGAACAGAAGCAAACACCCGCGAAGCCTCCGACAGGCAGCTGGCTGCTCAGAGGGGTTGAGGACCCAGGTCCTGGGGGCCGCAGCCTTGGGGGGCAGGCAGGCTTCTCTGGGCTGGTGGGTACTTCCCACCCCTCCCACCTTAGTGAATGAGGCCGGCTGGGCGTGGGGTCAGGAGGAAGCTCCCGAGGGCTCCGTCATCTTTAGATACAAGAGCAGACTTAAGTTCTAAATCCTCCCATCCTTTGAATGTATATGTAGAGAATATTCTAGAACTGGACAGTGTACCGTGAGCCCAGTAAATGGCCAGAATACAAATTTCTCATGAAAAGATGCACGTGTTCCCCAGGGGCCAGCCGGCAGACCTGGATCTGAGACCCCGTCACTCTCAAGGGTCTCCATCCACCACCACCGCCTGCCCTGCCCCTCCCCTCTCCTGTCACCTCGCCCAGACCCTGGGGGTTATCTCCTATGTCTTTATCACCAAAAACAAGCTATAAGGTAAGTGAAAACAGGGCTTCCCTGGTGGCTCAGTGGCAAAGAATCCACCTGTCAATGTTAGGGACACAGGTTCGATCCTTGGTCTGGGACGATCCCATATGCCATGAAGCAACTAAGTCCATGTGCCACAATTACTAAGCCTGCCCTGTAGAGCCCAGGAGCTGCAACTACTGCAGCCCATGTGCCCTAAAGCCTGCACTCCACAACAAGAGAAGCCACTGCAATGAGAATCCCACAGGCTCCAACTAGAGAATAGTCCTAGTTCACCTCAACTAGAGAAAAGCCCACACAGCAAGACCCAGCGCAGACAAGAATAACTAAGTAAATAAAATACTCAGTCTTTTAAAAAAGTTAAGTGAAAACAGGCATAAAATGAATAAAACCAAGGCTCATGATTGGCTATAATCAAAAGCAAGAAAGTGGGCTTCCCCTGGTGGTCCAGTGGGTAAGGACACCGCCTTGCAGGGCAAGGGGCACCGGTTCGATCCCTGGCCCGGGAAGATCCCACGTGCTGCGGAGCGGCTGGACTGATGTGTCCAATCACCGAGCCGGAGCTCTGGAGCGCATGCGCCCAGAGCCGGCGCTCTGCAACGACAGACGCCACCGCGATGGGAGGCCCACGGGAGCCAAAGAACCAAGACGGATGAAATGGGAAATGAAAGACCAATAGAAGTGGCCTGCCTGCTCCCCTCCCTCCCCAACCCGACCCCCGCCCAAAATAAATAAATAAATAAATCTTTTAAAAAAAAAAGGCAAGAAAGTTCATGAAGGACATTGGGGTGTGGGGGTACTTCTCTGAAAGATGTAAAGGCTGTCCTGGGGACCCCGGTGCACTCAGGACCCCGTGGAGCCCCAGGACCCTGGCCTGTAGCCCACTGTGGGTTTCCCACAGTGAGGCCAACGCGGAGAGCACATATGGACTTGGTGCTCAGGGATCTTGGAGACTATGGAGCAAGGGGAAGGCAGGCGGGCCTCTGCTCCTGACAGGTTAGCTAGCGGAGGCACGGAGAGCCTGAGACTTTCCAGGAAATCAGAACCGAGGCCCCAGCCTCAGGGAGTATGGGCGGGCTTGGGGGAAGACTTACTTTGTAGCCAAGGGGCTGGGGCTGGGCCGCTATGCTCCCTTCCCCATCTTCATCTGTCTGCTCGCTGTCTCCACTTTGCTCTCCAGGGGCCTGCTCAGGCCCACCTGCGGCCGGTGCCTGCAGGACTGCACCAGGGAAAGAAGGACGGGGACAGCCATTCGTCCATCTACCCACCTCTGTGAAGCAACCCGACCACGCCCTCTGCTGGCCTCCAGAGACCTATCTGAGCATCGGTTAGGGTTGGCTTGGATCACAGCAGAAAATGAACACCCCGCATCCCTTTCACCGACGGTCACCCTCACCGACCGCCTCCTAGCTTTCTGAAGACACCGCAGTGTGGTGGGTGAAGCAGCCCTGGCGATCAGCCTCGTTTTCCCCAAAAAACCTCTTCACAGTCACCGCATTTACCCTCCTTCTCAGCACTGGGTCCAGGAGGCAGAGGAGGCTCAGCCTCAGGGCCCTCCCTTCTCCTCCTGCCCTGACCACCCTCCTCACCGGAGCCCCGGCCCGCCCCTAGTGCCAGGGAAGCTTAGTCTCCCCTCTTTTCTCCTGTTTACACTGGCCTGTGCTGCTCCCTTAGGTCTCTACAACGAGCGATCCAGTGAATTCGGGGCTTAGTCTGGAAGCCCTGTGGATCATCCACCTTCCGCAGGGCCGAGGGCGCCCCGGCCTCTGTGTGAGCACAAAGGACTTACTGTGGATGTCGGGCGAGCTCTGCACTCGGTCAGGTAAACCTACAACAGAAGAAAAGGCGCTGAGGGGATAGGCATTCTCCCAGAGTCACCTGCCCGAGCTGGCCTTCCTTTCCTTCTCCTGCGGCACCTTCCTGTCCTGTCGGGGGAGGCCACGGGGAAATGCACCCATTGCTCTGAAGGCTCCCACTCTGGGAAGATCCCAGGGGCTCCCACCTGCTACCCTGTCTGGGCCAGGTTTCAAAACATTACCTTTGAACATTTCTTTTGTTTTACTTCTGTAATTTTGTGAGCCTATCCCCTTGGATGGAAAGGGCCTCTCCCATGCGAGGCACGGAGAGCCTGAGACTTTCCAGGAAATCAGAACCGAGGCCCCAGCCTCAGGGAGTATGGGCGGCTTGGGGAAGACTTACTTTGTAGCCAAGGGGCTGGGGCTGGGCCGCTATGCTCCCTTCCCCATCTTCATCCGTCTGCTCACTGTCTCCACTTTGCTCTCCAGGGGCCTGCTCAGGCCCACCTGTGGCCGGTGCCTGCAGGACTGCACCAGGGAAAGAAGGACGGGGACAGTCATTCGTCCATCTACCCACCTCTGTGAAGCAACCCGACCACGCCCTCTGCTGGCCTCCAGAGACCTATCTGAGCATCGGTTAGGGTTGGCTTGGATCACAGCAGAAAATGAACACCCCGCATCCCTTTCACCGATGGTCACCCTCACCGACCGCCTCCTAGCTTTCTGAAGACACCGCAGTGTGGTGGGTGAAGCAGCCCTGGCGATCAGCCTCGTTTTCCCCAAAAAACCTCTTCACAGTCACCGCATTTACCCTCCTTCTCAGCACTGGGTCCAGGAGGCAGAGGAGGCTCAGCCTCAGGGCCCTCCCTTCTCCTCCTGCCCTGACCACCCTCCTCACCGGAGCCCCGGCCCGCCCCTAGTGCCAGGGAAGCTTAGTCTCCCCTCTTTTCTCCTGTTTACACTGGCCTGTGCTGCTCCCTTAGGTCTCTACAACGAGCGATCCAGTGAATTCGGGGCTTAGTCTGGAAGCCCTGTGGATCATCCACCTTCCGCAGGGCCGAGGGCGCCCCGGCCTCTGTGTGAGCACAAAGGACTTACTGTGGATGTCGGGCGAGCTCTGCACTCGGTCAGGTAAACCTACAACAGAAGAAAAGGCGCTGAGGGGATAGGCATTCTCCCAGAGTCACCTGCCCGAGCTGGCCTTCCTTTCCTTCTCCTGCGGCACCTTCCTGTCCTGTCGGGGGAGGCCACGGGGAAATGCACCCATTGCTCTGAAGGCTCCCACTCTGGGAAGATCCCAGGGGCTCCCACCTGCTACCCTGTCTGGGCCAGGTTTCAAAACATTACCTTTGATCATTTCTTGTTTTTAAAGTTTGAATACTTCTTTTCAAGGCACAGCGTTCCCAATTTTGTGCTCTTTCCCTGCGCTCTTTCTCGTGGGCTGCACGGACAGGTGCCAGGAGGGAGAAGACAGTCCCTGGACGGTCACCCCAGGCCCGAGACCCGCCTCCCTGGCCGCCAGTCCCACCCCTCTCAGCTGTGGTTAGAACTGGACTTTTCTGTCGTCCCACAGCGCCACCTGGTGGCCCTCAGTTGTGAGGCAGCTTTGGGTGGCATCAGCTCTGGACCCTGGCTGGGCATCAGAATTCTCATGAATGTTTTGCCTAAGGTAGATGTGGCGTCCACCCCAGTGCTCAGAAATGAGTGCCTCCCGGGGCGGGGCTCAGGTCCTCAGGGTTGTGATGTGGCTGTGGTTTCCGGCCATGCAAGCGGCATTCAGGGTGTAGGTTCTCAGACATTCCACAGAGTGGCTTTTCCCAAGTTCTCGGTGGTTCCCGTGCCTGAGCCCTGGGGAGGGGCTGGGCCACACTTCTGCTGTAGCCCCTCAGCTAGCTCCTGGCTGTCTGAGCCGTCACAGGGCTGTGGGAGTTACTGCCAGGCTCCGGCCGAGACAGAGGCATGGGACACAGAGGTGCAGCCTGGTGAAGAGGCGGGGAAAACACCCCAAGAATAGGGCTGAAGAGGCAGGAGAAACCCCCAAGAATAGGGTGATAGTGCCTCCCTGTGTCACCGGGCACCTCTAGGGACGCCAGCTGTCTCAGAATGGCTTTCAGGAGGGCCACTTTACTCTAAAATGTCCTGATTTCGATGATTTATTATAGGCCCCCACAGTCCTTGCCCAAGAAAGGCTCCTCGCACTGGGGTCTGTTGCTCCAGATGCTAAGAGCCGTTACAGGCGAGGGTGCCTCTGGGTGACCTGTGCTAAGTTCAACAGTGTGCGGAGGGACTCCGGTTCCATGGCTAGGACGACGAGCTCCCAATGCAGAGGACCCAGGTTCAATCCTCATCAGGGAACCAGATTCCTCATGCTGCATCTAAAGATCCCACATGCTGCAGATCTATGATCCCAAGTGCCACACCTGGCGAAGCCCAATAAATATAAATATAAATCAAAAATAAAGCATTTCTTGTTTTTAAAGTTTGAATACTTCTTTTCAAGGCACAGCGTTCCCAATTTTGTGCTCTTTCCCTGCGCTCTTTCTCGTGGGCTGCACGGACAGGTGCCAGGAGGGAGAAGACAGTCCCTGGACGGTCACCCCAGGCCCGAGACCCGCCTCCCTGGCCGCCAGTCCCACCCCTCTCAGCTGTGGTTAGAACTGGACTTTTCTGTCGTCCCACAGCGCCACCTGGTGGCCCTCAGTTGTGAGGCAGCTTTGGGTGGCATCAGCTCTGGACCCTGGCTGGGCATCAGAATTCTCATGAATGTTTTGCCTAAGGTAGATGTGGCGTCCACCCCAGTGCTCAGAAATGAGTGCCTCCCGGGGCGGGGCTCAGGTCCTCAGGGTTGTGATGTGGCTGTGGTTTCCGGCCATGCAAGCGGCATTCAGGGTGTAGGTTCTCAGACGTTCCACAGAGTGGCTTTTCCCAAGTTCTCGGTGGTTCCCGTGCCTGAGCCCGGGGGAGGGGCTGGGCCACACTTCTGCTGTAGCCCCTCAGCTAGCTCCTGGCTGTCTGAGACGTCACAGGGCTGTGGGAGTTACTGCCAGGCTCCGGCCGAGACAGAGGCATGGGACACAGAGGTGCAGCCTGGTGAAGAGGCGGGGAAAACACCCCAAGAATAGGGCTGAAGAGGCAGGAGAAACCCCCAAGAATAGGGTGATAGTGCCTCCCTGTGTCACCGGGCACCTCTAGGGACGCCAGCTGCCTCAGAATGGCTTTCAGGAGGGCCACTTTACTCTAAAATGTCCTGATTTCGATGATTTATTATAGGCCCCCAGAGTCCTTGCCCAAGAAAGGCTCCTCGCACTGGGGTCTGTTGCTCCAGATGCTAAGAGCCGTTACAGGCGAGGGTGCCTCTGGGTGACCTGTGCTAAGTTCAACAGTGTGCGGAGGGACTCCGGTTCCATGGCTAGGACGACGAGCTCCCAACGCAGAGGACCCAGGTTCAATCCCTCATCAGGGAACCAGATTCCTCATGCTGCATCTAAAGATCCCACATGCTGCAGATCTATGATCCCAAGTGCCACACCTGGCGAAGCCCAATAAATATAAGTATAAATCATAAACACATAAAGCAGCGTGCTAAGGTCCCTCCGAAACAGTGCACCAGGTCCCGTGAGTGTGGAAGTGCCCCCCGCCTCCTGAGTCTGCGCGCTAACTGGGGTCTTTAAGAGGAACAAGACGCCAGCAAGGCACCTCCCTGGAAGGCCTGGGGGAGACGGTCAGGCGGGGTCCCACTGCGGACACCCCAACCTCAGGAGCATGGCATCTCTCTGGACAGACAGGGCGTTCCAGAGCCAAGGCGTTCCCTTTGCTTCCTCGGGATGGAGACAGTCAAGATGCTGGGATGCCAGACACCAGCCCGACGGGCTCGCGCAGCCTGGACGGAGGTGTCAAGGCAAAGCCTGGGGCTCAGGTGACAGGCACAGGCAAGTCCGTCCCATAAAGGCCCTCAGATCTCCCCGTGAAGGTTCAGGAGGAGCTGCCAAGCACAGGTAACCTCCCAGCCTTCCCCTGAAATATTCTTCTACTCAGATGGCTTCACGGCGGACAAAACAGACGGACACACGTTTACGGTCAGAGCACCATCTGCACTTCAAGTTCTTCACGGAATAAATGCTTGGATTCAAAACATTTAAACAGGGCTTCCCCTGGTGGTCCAGTGGGTAAGGACACTGCCTTGCAGGGCAAGGGGCGCCGGTTCGATCCCTGGGGGATCCCATGTGCCAGCTGGACCGATGTGTCCAAATACCGAGCCAGAGCTCTGGCGTATGCGCCCAGAGCCGGTGCTCTCGACAACAGAGGCCACTGCGATGGGAGGCCCACACGGGCCAAGAACAAAGATGGATGAAAATAGATAAATGAAAGACCAATAGAAGTGGCCCTCCAAAAAGTATATATATAAAAAGCAAAAATTGAAACACATCAGTGAGAGCAATCCACCAACTTGCAAATCAGATCGATGCTAAGAGCCGTTACAGGCGAGGGTGCCTCTGGGTGACCTGTGCTAAGTTCAACAGTGTGCGGAGGGACTCCGGTTCCATGGCTAGGACGACGAGCTCCCAACGCAGAGGACCCAGGTTCAATCCCTCATCAGGGAACCAGATTCCTCATGCTGCATCTAAAGATCCCACATGCTGCAGATCTATGATCCCAAGTGCCACACCTGGCGAAGCCCAATAAATATAAGTATAAATCATAAACACATAAAGCAGCGTGCTAAGGTCCCTCCGAAACAGTGCACCAGGTCCCGTGAGTGTGGAAGTGCCCCCCGCCTCCTGAGTCTGCGCGCTAACTGGGGTCTTTAAGAGGAACAAGACGCCAGCAAGGCACCTCCCTGGAAGGCCTGGGGGAGACGGTCAGGCGGGGTCCCACTGCGGACACCCCAACCTCAGGAGCATGGCATCTCTCTGGACAGACAGGGCATTCCAGAGCCAAGGCGTTCCCTTTGCTTCCTCGGGATGGAGACAGTCAAGATGCTGGGACGCCAGACACCAGCCCGACGGGCTCGCGCAGCCTGGACGGAGGTGTCACGGCGGAGCCTGGGGCTCAGGTGACAGGCACAGGCAAGTCCGTCCCATAAAGGCCCTCAGATCTCCCCGTGAAGGTTCAGGAGGAGCTGCCAAGCACAGGTGACCTCCAAGCCTTCCCCTGAAATATCCTTCTACCCAGATGGCTTCACGGCGGACAAAACAGACGGACACACGTTTACGGTCAGAGCACCATCTGCACTTCAAGTTCTTCACGGAATAAATGCTTGGATTCAAAACATTTAAACAGGGCTTCCCCTGGTGGTCCAGTGGGTAAGGACACTGCCTTGCAGGGCAAGGGGCGCCGGTTCGATCCCTGGCCTGGGAAGATCCCATGTGCCGCGGAGCGGCTGGACCGATGTGTCCAAATACCGAGCCAGAGCTCTGGAGCGTATGCGCCCAGAGCCGGTGCTCTGCGACAACAGAGGCCACTGCGATGGGAGGCCCACACGGGCCAAAGAACAAAGATGGATGAAAATAGATAAATGAAAGACCAATAGAAGTGGCCCCTCCAAAAAAGTATATATATAAAAAAGCAAAACATTGAAACACATCAGTGAGTAGCAATCCATCTCTTTAAGTCTTGACAATCATCAGATTCGATGGGACTGTTCGCTGCCAAGACAAGAGTCTAGGCCCCAGCTCTAGACAACCCTGAGAGGCGGACCACTCCTCACCTGCTCCCCGCAGCCGCCTGCAGAGGGACCGGACCACCTGGGCGCTCCCGAAGCGCTTGAAGCGGGCCCTCACGTGCCCATAGTACCACTCCAGAGAGCCCATCCTCACGACCCTGCAGTGGAGACAGGGAGCTCAGGCCCGTGCCCCGGCCTGGGGAACATGCACACATGGGCACGCGTGTGCACACACCTCCACACACGTGTCCCAGAAAGGGACAGGCCCAGCCCCCCGGCAGCACGGCCCCTTGACCCCCAGGCCCCACTCACCTGGCCAGGTGGCAGGAGTCGCAGAGCCAGCCCCGCTCCTCCTGGGGGGCGTGGCCGCAGCCTCCGCAGGTGAAGAGGCCGCAGTCCAGGCACTGCCTCTTGGGGGTCTTGAGGAGCCGGTAGGGCTGCAGGCAGCGGGCGCAGTGGGTGTCGTCCAGGTGGGCCGTGTCCGAAAGCAGCTCCCTCTTGGAGTTTTCCTTCTTAATCTTGCCCTTCAGCCCCCTTCATTGGAAACAGGAAAATATTGGACACCTTGGTTTTGCAACGAGCTTTGAAAGCACACACGCAGCTGTCAGACGCGGACAACAGTGACCCAAAGTCAGGTAAAGGCACCAGAGGCAACCCTTATTGTCTGAAGTAGCACCCCACTTCCCCCCAGGGAAGACCAGCAGGCTGGGTTCAAACACGCGCCATCTAGGTGGGCTGGGATCGAAACACGCTCTTTTCATAGACGTGAAACTGCATCCTGTGCCTCTCTGCTTCGGTACATTTTCCCAAGCTGTGCGCCCACGGCTTCCTTTCATCGCCAAAGGGCTGTAAACCACACAGATTCAGGATCCCAGGAGGAGGCTGGCCCACCACAGCCCGCACAACCTCACGTGACTCAGTGTACCGGGAGGAAGACGTACAGAGGTCCTGGAGCCGAGGTCCAGCCCCAGCTCTGACCCTGAACCTGGAGCTTTCCTGCTGCAGAGCCCACAGCCTGGAGGTTTCACCCAGGCCCCTGTGCGGCTGGCGAGCGAGCGTGCACCCCTGGCCTCTGGCACCATGTCAAAGCTCCCTCAGACCTGGTGGGGTTGGCTGCTCTGGAAAACTAGCAGAGACGGAGCCAGGTGGGGTTCTCGGGATGCAGCCTGGATGGGCCCCATGGTTATCTAGAGCCAGTCTGCTGTCCAGTTTCACCATTTAAGAGGAAGTTAGAACCCACGCAACTAAGAGTTTCCATGGTGTAACTAAAGATCCACGTACTGGGCTTCCCTGGTGGTCCAGTGGGTAAAGAGTGCACCTTGCAGTACAAGGGGCACCGGTTCCATCCCTGGCCTGGGAGGATCCCACGTGCTGCAGAGCGGCTGGACCCGTGTATACAGTTACCAGCCAGCGCTCTGGAGCGCATGTGCCCAGAGCTGGTACTCTGCAGTGAGAGAGGCCACTGCAATGGGAGGCCCACACAGGTCAAAGAATAAAGATGGATGAAAATAAATAAATAAATAAATAAATAAAAAAATAAAAGAGGCCAAAATTAAACAAACAAACAAAAACCCTCTACACAAATAAATTTAAAAAATCCAAGCTGGAAGGCCTTTGGTTTAAAAAAAAGAAGAAAAAAAAAGCAGATTCACATACTGCAGCCACCTAAATAAATAAACAGAAGAGGAAGTTAGAGGAATTTAGAGGAGTCCCAGAGGCGGCGGGCTGGTGGGGCAGCAGCAGGCGTCTGACAGGATAGGGCCGGAAGCCTCATCCAGATGGTGCGGGAGGCCGAGGCTCCGCTCTCCAGGCCCTGGCCGGCCACTCCCGCTCTGCCACCCTGGCCTGAGGGAATGGGGCTGAGCTGGGGACCATGCTGGGTAAGTGGATATCAGACCGGCACCGGGCTGTGAGAGTTGAGAAACCAAACCCAGACAGGTGAAGGGAGCCACGAAGGTTCAGAATCACAGTGGTCCCACTGCTGCCCAAATAACCGCCCCCCAAAGGCAAAGTCAGCCGGTCTATCCTCCTCAGGCAGGTCGAGCTGACTCCCCAAGTCAGTTCCCCGAGCAAGGTCAAGTCCTGGGAAAACCAGCTCTTCACACCAGCAGGTCTTCACCAGCAGCTTCCACGTGAGCTCGCCAAGTGGAACCTATTGGAAACTGTGCCCGCAGACGACGAACACACACCGCTCTTGCTCGAGCCGCAGAGAAAGTCGGCCAAGTGCAATATTTTTATTTTTAGATGAGATCAAATTAATCCATTCCCAATGACAAAAATCAGCCAGACACTGAGAGCCCTTGTCTCGCGAGAACTCTGAAGAAACTGGTTTCTGATGGGGAGAAAGACGAGGACGTGTGGAAGCGCTCTGCCTCTCGAGACATGGACGTGGAAGTGCAGGATGAGAGGTTCTCTTAAAGAAGAGCTCACAAGAGCCCAGGGGCGCTGGCTGGACTTCAGCTGTTGAATTTGAGGGGAACACATGATACTCAGCTTCAGACTCTTTAAATCATAACTTCTCTTCTCCACAGCTGGAGAACAGGAGGGAGGGAAGAGGGGACCCCATCTTGGTCCAGCAGAGGAACACCAGATGCTGGCCAACCACAGAGCGCACTGACCAACCTGGAGGATCCTGAGGGGCCAGAGACATCCATACCCCGCTTATAGCAAACACAGGGTTGACCAGATGTCCCTGTACTCGGCACTTCCACAGGCAAGGGGAGATACTGTGGGTTTAGCTCCAGACCATGGCAATAAAATGAATATTGCAATAAAGTGATTCACAGGAATTTCTTGGCTTCTCAGTGCAAATAAAGGTTATGTTTGCACTACACAGAAGTCCAGTAGGTGTGCAATGGCATTATGTTTGAAAAAACAATGTACATACCTTAAAGTATTTTTTTTTTTTTACCTTAAAGTATTTTTATTGTTAAAAATTATTAACCACCTTCTCAGTCATATTCCTTTTGATGGTGGAAGGTCTTGCCTCTGAGCTGATGGCTTCTGACTGATTGGGGTGGCAGCTGCTGAAGGCTGAGGTGGCCGTGGCAACTTCTTCAAGTAAGACAGTGAAGGCTGCGGCATGCACCGACTCATTCTTTCACGAACAATTTCTCTGTAGCATGCAATGCTATTGGAGTGCAATTTACCCACAAGAGACTTTCTTTCAAAACTGGAGTTAATTCTCTCAAATCCTGTTTCTGCTTTACCAACTAAGTTTATGAGATATTCTAAATGCCTTGTTCTCATCTCAACAATGTTCACGCCATCTTTACCAGGACCTATCTCAAGGAACCTCCTTTCTTCATCCCTAAGAAGCAACTCCTCGTGTTCGGGCTGTGCCCCGAGACTCCAGCAGCTTGGTCACGTCTCAGGCTCCACCCCTAATTCCAGCTCTCTTGCTGTTTCTGTCATATCTGCAGGTTCTTCCTCCACCGAAGGCCTGAACGCCTCAAAGTCATCCGGGATGGTGGAATCCACTTCTTGCAAACTCCTGCTCATGTGGACACTTGACTTCTTCCCATGGATCATGGATGTTCTCAGGGCCCCTAGAATGATGAATCCCTTCCAAAAGGCTGTCAATGTACTCTTCCCAGATTCATCAGAGAAATCACCATCGATGGCAGCTAGAGCCTCATGAAAGGAGTTTCTTAAAGAGTAAGACCTGAAAGTTGAAAATTCCTCCTTGGTCCATGGGCTACAAAATCGATCTGTGTTAGCAGGTATGAAATCTCATTCCGTAAGAACTCTTGGGGGATGTTCAGCACTGTCCAACAGCGGTTATATTTTGAAAGGAATCTTTTTTTTTTTTTTCCTCTGGGCAGTGGGTCTCATCAGTGAGCTTAAAATTTTCAGTAAACCATACTGGAAACAGATCTGCTGTCATCCAGGCTTTGCTGTTCTGTTTATAGAGTACGGGCAGGGTGGGTTTAGCACAGTTCTTGGGGGCCTGGGGATATTCACAATGGCAAAAGAGCACTGGCTTCAACTTCAAGTCACCGGCTGCATTCGCCCCTAATGAGAAGGTCAGCCTGGGCTTTGATGCTCTGAAGCCAGACACTGAGTTCTCCTCTCCAGCTATAAATGTCCCAGATGCCACCTAAAATCAAGGTGTTGGCAGTACTGTGATCCTTCCTGGAGGCTCTGGGGGAAGGTCTGTTCCCTTGCTTTTTCAGCTTCTAGAAGTCACCTGAATTCTCTGGCCCATGGCCTCTTCTTCCATCTTCAGAGTCAGCAGTGGTGGGTTGAGTCCTTCTCACAATAAATGACCCTATATGTGTCCTGCCTCCCCTTTCCTTTTATCAGGCCCCTTGCGATCACATTGGCTCACCCAGATAACCCAGGAGTGTTCCCCAGTGTCCAGGTCCCTGACTAGCAGCCTTGATTACACCTGCAATCTTTAGTCCCCTTTTCCAAGTAGCCCAACATACTTTGAGATCAGGAGATTTGGAGGTGGGCAGGTTTGGGGGTTCATCATTCTACCAGGGCTCTGAGGGGGCAAGTGTTTGAGCAGAGATCTTACGCCAGCTGAGAGATTTCACATATGAAATCCATACCCTCTGAAATTCTTGACGAAAACAGTTTGAAGATGTGCTCCAGAGGACTGAAAGCTGAATTTCAAGTATGACCCTTAAGGAGTGGGAAAGAACTAGTGAGGTGCAGAATTGAGAGACGGAAGTAACAGAAGTATGTAACCAAAAAGAAATGTTTAAGTGTCAGACAGATTTACTGAAAGAGGACAAACAATGTAATAAGGACTCCCTTCCAAAAGGCTGTCAATGTACTCTTCCCAGATTCATCAGAGAAATCACCATCGATGGCAGCTAGAGCCTCATGAAAGGAGTTTCTTAAAGAGTAAGACCTGAAAGTTGAAAATTCCTCCTTGGTCCATGGGCTACAAAATCGATCTGTGTTAGCAGGTATGAAATCTCATTCCGTAAGAACTCTTGGGGGATGTTCAGCACTGTCCAACAGCGGTTATATTTTGAAAGGAATCTTTTTTTTTTCCTCTGGGCAGTGGGTCTCATCAGTGAGCTTAAAATTTTCAGTAAACCATACTGGAAACAGATCTGCTGTCATCCAGGCTTTGCTGTTCTGTTTATAGAGTACGGGCAGGGTGGGTTTAGCACAGTTCTTGGGGGCCTGGGGATATTCACAATGGCAAAAGAGCACTGGCTTCAACTTCAAGTCACCGGCTGCATTCGCCCCTAATGAGAAGGTCAGCCTGGGCTTTGATGCTCTGAAGCCAGACACTGAGTTCTCCTCTCCAGCTATAAATGTCCCAGATGCCACCTAAAATCAAGGTGTTGGCAGTACTGTGATCCTTCCTGGAGGCTCTGGGGAAGGTCTGTTCCCTTGCTTTTTCAGCTTCTAGAAGTCACCTGAATTCTCTGGCCCATGGCCTCTTCTTCCATCTTCAGAGTCAGCAGTGGTGGGTTGAGTCCTTCTCACAATAAATGACCCTATATGTGTCCTGCCTCCCCTTTCCTTTTATCAGGCCCCTTGCGATCACATTGGCTCACCCAGATAAGCCAGGAGTGTTCCCCAGTGTCCAGGTCCCTGACTAGCAGCCTTGATTACACCTGCAATCTTTAGTCCCCTTTTCCAAGTAGCCCAACATACTTTGAGATCAGGAGATTTGGAGGTGGGCAGGTTTGGGGGTTCATCATTCTACCAGGGCTCTGAGGGGGCAAGTGTTTGAGCAGAGATCTTACGCCAGCTGAGAGATTTCACATATGAAATCCATACCCTCTGAAATTCTTGACGAAAACAGTTTGAAGATGTGCTCCAGAGGACTGAAAGCTGAATTTCAAGTATGACCCTTAAGGAGTGGGAAAGAACTAGTGAGGTGCAGAATTGAGAGACGGAAGTAACAGAAGTATGTAACCAAAAAGAAATGTTTAAGTGTCAGACAGATTTACTGAAAGAGGACAAACAATGTAATAAGGACTGAGGAGAAATGACATGATCTAAGGTCCTGACTATACAAACAAGTATTAGGAGTTATAAAGAGGGAAATAAAAACTTGCTGAAGTTTTACGGTTTTTCCAGGAGTCATATACAGATACAAGAGTTGGGCCATATGGGAGGCTGAGCACCAAAGAACTGACGCTTTTGAACTGTGGTGCTGGAGAAGACTCTTGAGATCCCCCTGGACAGTAAGGAGATCAAACCAGTCAGTCCTAAAGGAGATCAACTCTGAATAGTCATCGGAAGGACTGATGCTGAAGCTGAAGTTTCAACACTTTTGCCACTTGATGCAAACAGCTGATTCATTGGAAAAGATCCTGATGCTGGGAAAGACAGAAGGCAAAAGGAGAAGGGGGCAGCAGAGGATGAGATGGTTAAATAGCATCACCAACTCAATGGACACGAGTTTGAGCAAACTCCGGGAGAGAGCGGCGGACAGAGGTGGCTGGAGCACTGCAGTCCATGAATCTACAGAGTCAGACTCGACTTAGTGACGGAACCACCAAGTGCTTTGAGGTCTTCTGAAGACAGTGAGCAAATGATGATAAAAAGGATAAAGAGGAATTACATAGTGATGTGTGAACGACAGGCCGCTGAGAGGGAGCCTCACAGAAATCTCGTCAAGTTACCTCAGACCAAAGTTAATCTCCAGGCTTTGCTGGCAGCTGATTTCCTGGTTCAGCTTCTGTGTTTTCAAGCCTGGAGTTGTCTGTCTGTGGTGCTAAGTGGCCCAGCAAAGGGTGACCTCAAATTCCTTAGAGGATGAGATGGCCGGAGGGCATCACAGAGGCAATGGACATGAACTTGGGCAAACTCCGGGAGATGGTGAGGGGCAGGGAGACCTGGGGTGCTGCAGTCCATGGGGTCACAAGGAGTCAGACATGACTGGGTGACTCAACAACATTTTAAAAGCAAGTCGTGGTTTGCAAGTCATGTTTCACACCAGGAGATCTTTCATGGATAATCACAAGCATTCGGGTTTGTTTGCAAAGATTACAAACCCCATCACCACCTGTTTGCCTTTCCGGGGATGGTCTGCAGCCCTAATATTTGACTTGTGGGCTGTGCCCTTAAAAGCAGGGTGTACTATTTAGGTAAACTCGGTCCTCACCCGGCAACATGACTCACCTATGCATTCTCACTTATCTTTTTCCTCTTTAAACACGGGGGCTTCTGTGTTCTTCTGATTTGGAAACTTCTTTATCTTTCTAATATTAAGACACTCTTTACAGATCAAAGATATGACTCAGTGCCACCTCTGTTAAAACTTTCTTCTAATTTTTAAAGAATTAAACATTTCCTTTTTAAATTCAGATGTATGTATATATTTAGTCAATACTTATCAGTATGTTGTGTTGTGGTTTCTACCTGTGTTGTCACATGTAGGCTCTTCCACCTCAAGATTATGTGCATATTTACCTATATTTTCTTCCAGTAATTTTCATAGTTTCATGTTTTACATTTTAATGTATCAACTAAAAATTGAACAGAGGTCGAACTCCCTCCTCCAGCCTTGTACTCACTGTCAACTATTCCATTACTTAGTTTTAACTAATCCTTCCATTTCTCACTGATACAAAATGCTGCCATTGTATTAGAAATTGGTACACACACTCGGCTGCATTTTAGAACTTTCATGCTGTTTCAATGAGTGTCTACATCTGTGAAAGGCCCATGTTCTGCTAATTATTGTGGCATTCAATACTTCTTATTATCTCACAGAATAAGGCCCTGCTCATTAATTTTATTTAAACTGCTGTGTTTTTCTATACCTTTTTTCCATAGTCCCCCAAATGCCTTAGGAAGTTAGCATGAGTTCCTTGGGAAGCCAACATTATTGCTGCATGCTGTTCTTCCCACAAAGAGCATGGGCTATCATTGCTATAATTTACACTTTTGGCATGTTATTTAGTCTTGTTTTGTACTCTTCTTCATATGGCAATTACATATTTCTTTTTTTATTGGAGTTTAATTGCTTTACAATGTTGTGCTGGTTTCTGCTGTACAAGGAAGTGAATCAGTCATATGTATACATATATCCCCTCCCTCTCAAATCTCTCTCTCACCCTCTCATCCTGTCCCTCTAGGTCAGCACAGAGCACCAAACTGAGCTCTCTGTGCTACACAGCAGGTTCCCACTAGCTATGTACTTTATACATGACTGTGACTGTGTGTTTACATCAAACTTGCTTTCCCAGTTCATCCCAACCTCCTTTTCCCTTCTAGGTACTTTGCATTTTTATTATAAATAGGATTTTTGTATGTATGTTCTAATCAGTTATCTTTGATGTCTAAAAAAAGGAACACTGAGGTTTTTGTTTTTTTTTTTTAATATTCTGTTATCTTATATAATCAGACTACTAAGTTCTCTTTTTCGTGGTTTTGCAGATAACGATTCCAAGTTGTTTCATATGTAGGAAATAGTATTGGATATCTTTGTCCATTGGTACGCTACTTATTTTGTTATCTTCTCTAATTGCATTGGCTAGCACTTCTAGAACATGCTAAATTGGTCACAATAGCAGGTTATGGTAGAAATTCTTTTCTTGTTTCTAACATTAATACCTCATGATGGCTATTGTTTGAGGCATTTTTTCATCATGTTAAAAAAGAATTTTTAAATTTCAATTTCATTAATTAAAAAATCATCAAAGTAGCATGCCACCAAACATTTTCCCACAGTATGGAGGTAAGCATAAGTTTTGTCTCCTTAGCTTCTGCTGTGCAATTCAGCTTCAGTGATGATGGAAATGTTCTGTATCTGTCTGTCCAATGTGTGGCTAGGGAAAACTTGACATAGGGCTCATGAGACAGAAGAACCGGTTTAAAGATTCTTGACCATAGGGCCTGTTTTTTGCTTTTTTCTATACCTTTTTTCCATAGTCCCCCAAATGCCTTAGGAAGTTAGCATGAGTTCCTTGGGAAGCCAACATTATTGCTGCATGCTGTTCTTCCCACAAAGAGCATGGGCTATCATTGCTATAATTTACACTTTTGGCATGTTATTTAGTCTTGTTTTGTACTCTTCTTCATATGGCAATTACATATTTCTTTTTTTATTGGAGTTTAATTGCTTTACAATGTTGTGCTGGTTTCTGCTGTACAAGGAAGTGAATCAGTCATATGTATACATATATCCCCTCCCTCTCAAATCTCTCTCTCACCCTCTCATCCTGTCCCTCTAGGTCAGCACAGAGCACCAAACTGAGCTCTCTGTGCTACACAGCAGGTTCCCACTAGCTATGTACTTTATACATGACTGTGACTGTGTGTTTACATCAAACTTGCTTTCCCAGTTCATCCCAACCTCCTTTTCCCTTCTAGGTACTTTGCATTTTTATTATAAATAGGATTTTTGTATGTATGTTCTAATCAGTTATCTTTGATGTCTAAAAAAAGGAACACTGAGGTTTTTGTTTTTTTTTTTTAATATTCTTTTATCTTATATAATCAGACTACTAAGTTCTCTTTTTCGTGGTTTTGCAGATAACGATTCCAAGTTGTTTCATATGTAGGAAATAGTATTGGATATCTTTGTCCATTGGTACGCTACTTATTTTGTTATCTTCTCTAATTGCATTGGCTAGCACTTCTAGAACATGCTAAATTGGTCACAATAGCAGGTTATGGTAGAAATTCTTTTCTTGTTTCTAACATTAATACCTCATGATGGCTATTGTTTGAGGCATTTTTTCATCATGTTAAAAAAGAATTTTTAAATTTCAATTTCATTAATTAAAAAATCATCAAAGTAGCATGCCACCAAACATTTTCCCACAGTATGGAGGTAAGCATAAGTTTTGTCTCCTTAGCTTCTGCTGTGCAATTCAGCTTCAGTGATGATGGAAATGTTCTGTATCTGTCTGTCCAATGTGTGGCTAGGGAAAACTTGACATAGGGCTCATGAGACAGAAGAACCGGTTTTAAAATTGTATTCAAATAATGTAAATAGACACACCTGGCTAGTGGCTTCCAGCACAGACAGTGCGTTTTAGGCATCCTAAAATGGTGATTCAACTGAGTTATATATATTTTTCTTCCTTTTATCTTTGTTAATACAGAGTATCAGAGTGAGTCTAACGAACATTTTCCCCCCTGGTTTGAGTTAGTTTACATAGCAAAGGAATTCTTTGTTCTTTAGGCATGTGAAAGATGAAAGATTTGAAAGGGTCCAGATGGCATTCATGGACTCTGAGAAGACATGTTTTGGGCCACTTATTCCTTTAATATGCCAAAAGGGAAAAGAGAAGCCTTCACAGTAACCACAGAGAAAGGAGTGGGAAGGAGTCAGGAAGGAGTGAGAAAAGGAACATGGAGCAGAGACATGGGATTGGTGAAGACAAGGTCAGGGAAGACTAAAGCTAAGAATGGGCTTCGACTGGGCCCCTAGGGGTTGTGGCCAGGACAGATCCATGGAACAGGAGGCAGATGTAAGGATGTGTAGCACCTAAGTGTGGACCATCTTTTCAAATAAAAGGAGCAAGATGTGCCAGTGTTTATCAGGGTGTTAGGGGCGAAAGAAGGGTTTTCTGTGTTTTTTGTTTGTTCTTGTTTTTATTTTTCTGTTTCAATATGGGGATAGATTCTACTGACATTTCAAAGGAGGAGCCAGAGGACAGAGAAGGAGTAACTGAGAGAGTGTCAGGAGCTGGAAGCAGAGGGAAGGTCCAGAGCACAGACAAAGATTAGGAGAGGGAACACGGATAAGGATGGGGTGGGGCGGGGGAGGTTAGGCCTGGAAGCCTTGTGCCTGCTGTAAGGAAGCTCGCTACAAGAGTGACTGGCGAGGCATGGGGTCTGGAGGGGAGTAAAGGCTCGATGAGCTGCTTAACAATTTCTGAATTTCTGTGCATCTCTGGGTCTGCGATTCTCTGGAGTGCAGCACTGTGTTCTGAGGGGAAGCCAAGAATAACATCACACTCTGTCAGTAAATATTCCACTTCCGTCGCTGGTCACACATGTCAACTTCAGGGAGAGATTCTATCTGCCTGGGGCCAAATCATCAGAACCATTGGAAGGACTGATGCTGAAGCTGAAGCTCAAATTCTCTGGCCACCTGATGCGAAGAGACAACTTGTTGGAAAGACCCCAATGCTGGGAAAGGCAGAAGGCAGGAGGAAAAGGGGATGACAGAGGACAAGATAGTTGGATGGCATCACTGACTCAATAGACCTGAGTTTGAGCAAGCTCCAGGAGATGATGAAGGACAGGGAAGCCTGGCGCGCTGCAGTCCGTGGGGTCACAAAGAGTCAGAAATGACTGAGCGACTGAACTGAACTGGGGCTAAATCAGAGGCCAGGTGGCGTCCTGCTTCCTTCTTCAACTCCCACAATTGCATGCTAGGAAAACTGGAAGCTCCACAAGGCACTTGTCACTCAGGAGCAAGACCCCCAGAGACAGACTCCCAGTCAGGTCAGAGGGGAGCCGTCCGAGAGGCCTGCCAGCAGCCCTGCTGCCCGGAACAGACATGCCTTGTTTGGAACATCCCGTTAGGAGGCTCACGGGGAAGACACATCAAGCTGCTCTAGCCTGTGCCCTTCAACACTGGGAGGGCCTCCACCTTCCCTACGGGGCCATGAGCATACCCCACACATGACAGGAGGTCAGACCTGGCCAAAGGGTCAGAGGCTTTTGGGTCATAGGGATGGTCTACCGGGCACATGGGCTGCAGGGTCAGCACCTGGGCCAGCTCATTGGTCTCGTGCTTTGCTAGAAGAAGCCAAAGAGGTGCTGATCCTACATGTGGGAGCAGGTGGCAGAACCTTTGTCCAAGCCTCACCCCAGCATCCATTACAAGGTCATGCTCCCATCTGGGGAGAAAAACTGAGCAGCAATTCATCTAATATGCATTTCTGTTAACTTTGTAAATATGAAAGGAAACACATTTTTGGTGGATTGTGTCCTAACTGGTAAATTTGGTGGACTGGCTGCTTAACAAACTACCTCTTGATAAATGTGCTGCAGGTGAGCTGAGCTTGACCCCACAGACTCCATTCACCAGACACATATCCAGGGCCAGAAAGCTCTTTTCAAGTAACGAATGCATTCATTTCTTGGTTTCAGAGCTTTTATCCCTATTAGCTTTACTCTGTCAGTGACCCTGGTAGGTGTTTTGAGCTGGGCCATCTGTCTGCATCCTTCACAGAGTGGGTCAAAGACATCAACAATTCATCTGATTGCTGTACATCGGAAATTAACACCATCTTACACATCAACTGTATTTCAATAAAAATTAAAAAAAGGAAACGATTCGCCTGAACAACCCCCAAGCCGCTCAGTTCGTTACGGTCACCCGCTTAGTGCTCAGCAGAGGCCCAGTTTCTACATTCAGCCCGTTGTCGATTCTCAGATGAGACAATCGGAACCTGGGAGTGTATAAAAGGACCCCCAGGGAATCGTGGAGAAACCAGATATGCCGCAGAGATGGAGATCCTGTGGTTGCAGGAAATGGATAGTTAATGTCGAAATTGGTTAAATGCACAGATTAACACCAAGACGAGATCAGGAAGAAGGGGCCTTATGATTTTTAAACTGCCTTCAGTTTCATAACTGATGGCTGGCATTTTATTAATTTTTTTTATTTTTTAAGCTTTTATTTTACTTTTAACTGATGGCTGGTATTTTAGCCAACGCACTCTGCAGAACCAATCTCAGTGTCCAAAACCCAAACAGTTTTTACTCCAAGCGTGTGCCCTTTCTAGATCTCAGTACCTGCCTGAGCAGAACTTAAACCCGTGGGTCTGGCCTCACGGAGCCTCGGACATGCTGCTGGGATTCAGGGGGCCCCAGGGAAAAACGCTTGTCACAGGCCGAGGTGGCTTCACCTCCTGCTGCAAGAGCCATGAGCAAGAGACAGAACATCGAAAAATAAACCCCACAAAATGCCCTCCACTCAGCACCGCTGCTCACACGTCTCTTCCAGGAGGCTCGCAGCGGGCAGGTGGGCGCGTGGGAGGCGTTACCACGGCAGCCGTGCCGGGGCCCCAGCGTCCTCGCCTGACTCTGGCCTGAATTCTCCCGACCGCCCCCTCTCCGCCCGCGAGCACGTGCAGGGGCCACGTCCAGAGCTGTCGTATCCAACACGCTTACCCCCGAGCCTTCACTTGGCCAGCCGAGAAGTCACGGCAGAGCGGCCGATCCTGAGCAGAAGGCCTCGGGGACTTCTGAACGAGGACGTCCCCTGACCTGAAATATCTGGCCGAGAACCTGACCTGATCACAGACCCCCCAGAAGCGGGGTCGCCAGCGGCATCCTCTGAAGACTTCCCTTCCCGCAGGAACTGGAGGAGACCTGGGCGGGTCTCCCCTTTGCAACGTGACATGACTGCGGGAATATGGGAAACCAGGATGATGGGTGTCAGGAAGGTGTCCCCTGAAGCCAAGAAACAGGAATTTCTGCAAAACCACCTGGGCTCCGATTGGACGGAGGGAGAGGCTGACCCCTCAAAGGTTTCCCTGGAGAGCTGCTTCCCCTCCCCTCCAGCCTATCTGTGTTTTTATAAAGGCATGGAAGGGGAGGATCTAAGCTACCGCTGAAAACAGAAGTGACAACGGCTGGCTGCCTGGAGAGGCTGTGAGCCCCAGGCAGGGAAGACCAAGCGGACTCTGTCACTTCAGAGTGTGTGGCCCTGGGTCCCAGCGCAGCTTCCAGGCCACGGTTGAGGCAGAGGGAGGGGACGCGGGGCAGGGTGGGTGGCCGCCCCAATCAGCACCTGGACATCGGCCAGGGCCGGCTCTGGGCCCTACTCCTAGGGTCGCAGGTGACTGAGTCAGGGCCCTACACCCCAGAGGGTCGCTTCATAATGAGAACCCAGGGGTGACCTGCAGCCCCAGGCAGAGAGGAGGGTAGGGGCTGCCCAACGAGGCAGCAGGAAGCCTCGTGGGGCTGAGGCAGGCCCCTCCCATCATCACGAGAGGCGCTGGGCTCCGTTCAACCTGTTTCACCTAACAGCTGGTCAGCACCTCGCCTCCTGAGCTCCAGGACCAGGAGACGGCTGTGTGCTTTAGGCCGCGGAGTTGGGAGTGATTCCAGGAGCCATGGCCTCCGTAGGAGGACACTCCCCTAGTTCTGGCTCTGCTGGGCTCCAGCCCAGTGTGTGGGGGCCACCCTGTACACTTCCTGTCTGACAGGCAAGCCAGTGTCAACCGGTCTGGCCCATGTCCTGGTTTTCTTTGCACCTCCACCCCCACAGTTCCTCAGGCCACGACTCTGGAGTCCTCCTTGATGTTGATGCCTACTCGAGACCCACATCCAACTCGCGGGCAAACGTGCTGGCTACCCCTTCAGAGCTCACCCGGTCCCTTCTTAGCAGCCCCCTGGAGGCAGAGCAGAAGCCAGGGCTTGTTACTCCTCTGCCCCAAGGTCTGCAGCCAGGCAGAGAACAGCCAGTCCGTGTCCCGCCTGGGTCCTCCACCCTGTGATTGCCGGCACCCACCCCATCCCAGCTCCAGCCTCCTCTCTCTGCTCCACGGCCAGGAGCCTCTCAGGCCTTTCCTTAGCTACTTCCCTCCCCTCTTGGGTTTTCACTCAAGGTCCCCTTCACCATAGGCCTACCGACCCACAAAATACCCCAAGACAACAAGGGAGCCCAGGGGACAGCTTAAGCCGTGGAGGTTTGGTGGAGGAAGATGCAAGGCAGAAGAACAGTAAGGGGGTGTCAGCTCAGCCCACGGGAGAGACCTGCAAGGTGGTGCTGGGGCCACCACAGTGGAGAGAGGGGACCTTTAACTCTGCCAGGAACAGTCTCTGTCCTAACGGCCCTTGATTCTGGCTTCTGGGTATTTCAGATCAGGACCAAGATTTCCCCTATTCCTCAACTTTAGCTCTTTCACTCCTGCTATTTCAAGAGAATCTCACTCTGGTGCTCGATCAAGTTGCACTAAAACTATGCAGGGAACAGCTGAATCTCAGCAGGGAAGTCAGAGCTCCTTGTTTTAATAAAGGGGAAATGGAGGTCAGAAAGGAGAGTGTTTTCTAGTGCACGACCTCCGTTCTGCATCCTGCATCCGAGTTACAACCATCTGCCCGCACAGAGACCCCAGAGTGAAAGCCCCCCCAGAGGATGCCGGGGCCATGCTGCCGAGGCCCCGCCCCACACACTCACTCCAGTCTTTCCTCTTCTTTCCTTCGAAGGTCGAAGTCGCGTTGAACCACCTCCCAGACGTGCTTCGCCTCTTCGTCCGTGAGCTTGAGAGATCCAGTGTTTTTCCCATTTCAGCTTCTTGTCAGGGTCACACCTGGAGTAACACAGGGCCCGGTGTTACCCCAGGAAGCCAGCGTGTGGGTGCGGGCCCGTTCACAGAGAAAGAGGCCACACAGAAAACACGGATTTCCCAGCAGCTGGAGCCTGGATTAAACAGCTTTCGAAAATGAGCAAACGTGTGTTTGGAAACGTGTGCAGTCGAAACACACGAACCCATGCGTAGACACCCCGCACCCCAAAGTCAGAATTCAGATGACACTGTGCCCTCTTGGAAGACTGATGATTTTAATCCATGTCAAGAGGACAAAGGAAGGAAAATCCGAATGTCAAAACCCAAGAGAAGCAGAAGCTTAACACTCTGCTTGCTACTCAAGGTGCGCTCTGTGGGCCTGCAGCCTCTCCCGGAGCCTGTGAGAAATGCAGGCTCCCCGCCTGTCTCCAGCCTTCCTGATTCAGAATCTGGGATCTAACAAGGTCCTCCGACCCCTCCTCCACCTGTCATCCCGCCCCCCAGCACACCCACGCCTTGAGCCTGTCTTCGCACACCCCAACAGTCAGCGGAACATCATTTCTTATCTCATGACGACTGTGACTTCTCCCTGGCACACGGGCCACATGTTTGTGCCCACCTCTATGGTCTGTGGCAGGTTAGACAGCTCAAGGCAAAAACATGCTAGGCTGGGGGAATTCTGGCTTCTGGGTATTTCCAAGATCAGGACCAAGATTTCCCCTATTCCTCAACTTTAGCTCTTTCACTCCTGCTATTTCAAGAGAATCTCACTCTGGTGCTCGATCAAGTTGCACTAAAACTATGCAGGGAACAGCTGAATCTCAGCAGGGAAGTCAGAGCTCCTTGTTTTAATAAAGGGGAAATGGAGGTCAGAAAGGAGAGTGTTTTCTAGTGCACGACCTCCGTTCTGCATCCTGCATCCGAGTTACAACCATCTGCCCGCACAGAGACCCCAGAGTGAAAGCCCCCCCAGAGGATGCCGGGGCCATGCTGCCGAGGCCCCGCCCCACACACTCACTCCAGTCTTTCCTCTTCTTTCCTTCGAAGGTCGAAGTCGCGTTGAACCACCTCCCAGACGTGCTTCGCCTCTTCGTCCGTGAGCTTGGAGAGATCCAGTGTTTTTCCCATTTCAGCTTCTTGTCAGGGTCACACCTGGAGTAACACAGGGCCCGGTGTTACCCCAGGAAGCCAGCGTGTGGGTGCGGGCCCGTTCACAGAGAAAGAGGCCACACAGAAAACACGGATTTCCCAGCAGCTGGAGCCTGGATTAAACAGCTTTCGAAAATGAGCAAACGTGTGTTTGGAAACGTGTGCAGTCGAAACACACGAACCCATGCGTAGACACCCCGCACCCCAAAGTCAGAATTCAGATGACACTGTGCCCTCTTGGAAGACTGATGATTTTAATCCATGTCAAGAGGACAAAGGAAGGAAAATCCGAATGTCAAAACCCAAGAGAAGCAGAAGCTTAACACTCTGCTTGCTACTCAAGGTGCGCTCTGTGGGCCTGCAGCCTCTCCCGGAGCCTGTGAGAAATGCAGGCTCCCCGCCTGTCTCCAGCCTTCCTGATTCAGAATCTGGGATCTAACAAGGTCCTCCGACCCCTCCTCCACCTGTCATCCCGCCCCCCAGCACACCCACGCCTTGAGCCTGTCTTCGCACACCCCAACAGTCAGCGGAACATCATTTCTTATCTCATGACGACTGTGACTTCTCCCTGGCACACGGGGCCACATGTTTGTGCCCCCACCTCTATGGTCTGTGGCAGGTGGTGCAGGGACTCCTTGGCCAGAGACTGTGGGTGCTACCCACATTCCAACTCTGTTCTGGGGGAAGATTCTGTTTGGTTGATGGGTTCCTGGTTGGAACTGAAAGCCCGAGAACCTCTGTGTGACTTCGGTGAGTCTTCATGAAGGACCAAAATCCACTCTTCAGGAACATCCGAGAAGGGACCAAGTCTGTCGGGTCTCAGTGGGAAGCCTTACCAACAACCGAAAGGCTCCACTTTGCTTCTGAATTCTGAGGAGCGTCTCCTCTCACTGACACTGACAACCCAGACGCGGCCTCTGTGCAAATGTGAACAACACTTGTTCGGTGCTAGAAAATGACTTTGCTGCACAAGAGGTTAGTTATGAGAAGCGCCATTTTCTGAGTAACTCTCATAGGCCACTTAGAGTGAAAATGACCACAGGGATCCCATGGCTGTCAACTACAGTGTGCCTTAAAAAAAGTGAAAAATAATTTCTTAAATTCTTGTGCTGACCCCTCAATATCTCCATCCTCAGGAACCGGGCTGACTGGGCAGCGTGCATTATGAGGATGCCCTGATGGGTCAGGTGGCGCTAGTGGTAAAGAACCCACCTACCAGTGCAGAAAACGTAAGGGACCTGGGTTTGATACCCTGGAGGAGGAAATGGCAACCCACTCCAGTATTCTTGCCTGGAGAATCCCATGGACAGAGGAGCCCGATGGGCTACAGTCCACGAGGTTGTAAAGAACTGGGCACGACTGAGCGACTTAACACCCTTAACTTTTACTGATGGGTCAGAATCATTCGAACTCTTTTCATGACACCTGAATTTAGACTTTGGAGACGACAACATGAAGCCCAAACTGATTCCTGATACTATCCTAGAGCACAGAGTTTCTGTCTTTTTTTCTTTTTCTTTAATTGGAACCCAAAGTCATTTGATGGATGACTGGGGCTTATTCATTTTTGTTTTTTACTCGGAGTTGAAAATAAAATTCTTTCATAAGAAGCACAGTCATTGAGAGTCTATTTCCAGAGCAGATAAAAGCCGTGACAATCAGCTGAGTAGTCAGCGTGCTCTCTCCTCCTCTCCTAGAGAAGAAGGCACATCCCAGTCCTCATTCAAGAAACGTAAATCATGAGGTGTTAGGGAGAAAAATAAAACAAAAAGAAACAAGTATACACATATATTTTTTGCCATGCAAGCCTAAGCATCTCAGGTGCTATCAGTGACCAGGAAGGGAGGGATGGCTGGTCACTAGGGGTCAGACACCTGCCTGGAGGCTTCCCGCCCAGGGGACCCCCTTCCCCCCGCCCCTGGTTCTGTCTCAAGCTTGTTCCTTCTGTTTGGTGCTTCTTTCCAACAAGGATGGCATTCGGTTTCCCAGCTCAGATGGCAAAGGCAACCGTGGCCTGGGGACTGGCCCATTCTGGACCAGGGAGGGTCCAGGCACCTCCAGAGAGGGGAATGCCTGCCAGGGGTGGAGCGGGGAAGGCACCCAGCATGGCTGCCCGCTGCCTGGAGTGAGGCCGCACAGAACCTGCTGAGACGTGAACAGAGGGGGCCAGCATGCAGAGGGAGGCAGACCAGCCCCCGGCTTCAAGGGGACCAGGGCGGCATGGCTCAGCCCCAGCTTGGAGGCCAGGAATGATGTCACACAGATTTTGAAAAACAAGCATCCCACATAGCTAACCCTAGAGCAAACTGTCAGCATTTCATGGATTAGACATTATCTGAAAAATTTTACTCTGGTGCCTATTTTTAGCTCTGGCCCAGCTTCTGGTTGAGCAGGAAGTGCAGGGAGAGGAGGGGTGGAGAGCTTCCAGACTTCAGACCTACCCCACTCACAGGACGCCACGCCATGCGGCTGGAGGTGACGCTTATGAGGGAAACCGTTCCCAGGACAGCCAGGGTCAACAGCCAGTGATCCACGACATCGGGCTTTGTCGACTGTGACCAATCCTTCCATTCAGTGAGTCGATGAAGTGCAGAAGCACAAAGCTTTTAATTATTTTTATTAGTTTTTGTCGTTGGTGTTGGTGGTTTAAAGCAATTTTTTTTTCCCCATCTTGGACCTAGTTGGTTCTAACTAGTTTTAGTTTTTGCTTCTGTTTTTTTTTTTTTTTTGGAACTTTTTAGTTTTTATTAGGCTATAGCCAATTAACAGGGGCTTCCCTGGTGGCTCAGTGGTAAAGAATCTGCCCACAATGCAGGAGATGCACGTTCGACCCGTGGGTGGGGAAGACCCCCTGGAGGAGGGCAGGGGAACCCACTCCAGTGCCCTCGCCTGGATAACCCCACAGACAGAGGGGCTTGGGGGGCTGTGGTCCGCTGGGTCTCCAGAGTTGGACACGATTGGAGTGACTGACCACACACTCACGGCCAACTAACAGACGACGTGATGGTTTCAGGTGAACAGCTGGGACTCGCCCACACGCACACACATCTCCATTCTCCCCCAGCTCCCCTCCCGTCCAGGCCGCCACGTGATTCTGAGCAGAGCTCCCTGGGCTGTACAGGGGGTCTTTGGTGGCCATCCATTCTAAAC
Source organism: Tragulus kanchil (assembly GCA_022376925.1). Lineage (NCBI taxonomy): Eukaryota > Metazoa > Chordata > Mammalia > Artiodactyla > Tragulidae > Tragulus > Tragulus kanchil. The sequence continues at coordinate 48,836,325 of JAIOJX010000026.1, forward strand.
ACAGCAACATGTACATGTCCATCCCAAACTCCCTATCTATCCCTTCCTCCTATCCTTCCAAGGGCAATGGGAAGTTCCTTCTCTTAAGTCTGGGCCTCTCTTTTTGTTTTGTAAGTTCATTTGTATCTTTTTGTTTGTTTGTTTTAGATTCCGCATATAAGGGACGTCATACAGTATTTCTCCTCTGACAACTTCACTCAGTGTGACAATCTCTAGGTCCATCCATGCGGTTGCAAATGGCATTGTCTAGTTCTTTTGAACAGCACAGTAATATTCCACTGTATATATGTACATCTTTATTCCTTCCACTGTTGATGGTTTTTTAGGTTGCCAAAGCCTTTTTAAAAACTCTCTTTAGAAAATAATCTTAAGCTGAATGGAGAGTATGTTTGATCTCAGCATCCAAAATGCATGAGCTAAATGTTACTGGAAACTGGGACATGAGTTGTCAGCAGCCTCTGGCTTGTGTCATGCTGGTATGTTGATGGGGGCACTTGGGATGTGGTGGAAGGTCCCGACAGGCAGGGCCACGTGTAGGGACCCACGTGGATTCATCGAGGGGACAGTCTTTGGCCACCGTCCCCCCATCACTCTCCACTCTGCTCGCTCACCAAGACCCCAATCTCTCCAACCAGCACCATCCTTTGGCCGACCGTGCAATCATGCTCGGCCATTTTTTTTTTTTTGGAACTTTTTAGTTTTTATTAGGCTATAGCCAATTAACAGGGGCTTCCCTGGTGGCTCAGTGGTAAAGAATCTGCCCACAATGCAGGAGATGCACGTTCGACCCGTGGGTGGGGAAGACCCCCTGGAGGAGGGCAGGGGAACCCACTCCAGTGCCCTCGCCTGGATAACCCCACAGACAGAGGGGCTTGGGGGGCTGTGGTCCGCTGGGTCTCCAGAGTTGGACACGATTGGAGTGACTGACCACACACTCACGGCCAACTAACAGACGACGTGATGGTTTCAGGTGAACAGCTGGGACTCGCCCACACGCACACACATCTCCATTCTCCCCCAGCTCCCCTCCCGTCCAGGCCGCCACGTGATTCTGAGCAGAGCTCCCTGGGCTGTACAGGGGGTCTTTGGTGGCCATCCATTCTAAACACAGCAACATGTACATGTCCATCCCAAACTCCCTATCTATCCCTTCCTCCTATCCTTCCAAGGGCAATGGGAAGTTCCTTCTCTTAAGTCTGGGCCTCTCTTTTTGTTTTGTAAGTTCATTTGTATCTTTTTGTTTGTTTGTTTTAGATTCCGCATATAAGGGACGTCATACAGTATTTCTCCTCTGACAACTTCACTCAGTGTGACAATCTCTAGGTCCATCCATGCGGTTGCAAATGGCATTGTCTAGTTCTTTTGAACAGCACAGTAATATTCCACTGTATATATGTACATCTTTATTCCTTCCACTGTTGATGGTTTTTTAGGTTGCCAAAGCCTTTTTAAAAACTCTCTTTAGAAAATAATCTTAAGCTGAATGGAGAGTATGTTTGATCTCAGCATCCAAAATGCATGAGCTAAATGTTACTGGAAACTGGGACATGAGTTGTCAGCAGCCTCTGGCTTGTGTCATGCTGGTATGTTGATGGGGGCACTTGGGATGTGGTGGAAGGTCCCGACAGGCAGGGCCACGTGTAGGGACCCACGTGGATTCATCGAGGGGACAGTCTTTTGGCCACCGTCGTCTCCCCCATCACTCTCCACTCTGCTCGCTCACCAAGACCCCAATCTCCCCTCCAACCAGCACCATCCAGGGGGAACGTGGGAGCGGAAAACATGCTGGACCCACAGAGGCGCAGGGTTTTGACCTGCTTTGGAACCTCCCAGGGCATGCATGCCAGGCAGGGCAGATCCCAGCAGGCTATCTGCTCCTGGTTCCCCAAGGGTGCAGATAACGCCTTGTCATGAGCTTCCTGAACAAACCGCTTTCAGCATGCGCCTGGTTCACGGCTCAGATTGAATCACACTGCTAATCTTTGAGACGGTTGGCCTCCCCAGCCGTTTATAAGTTATAGAGGAGAAAAGAGAGCGTGACATGGAGGCTAATGAGTTGGAAAGAGACGAGGGAACTGCTTGTACAAAGTGGACAGCCTGGACCCAGACCACTGCATTTCAACCATGGGTCATCTTTTTCTGTTAAAGACTTTGAACTCATACTTTGGCCACATGAAGGGGAGATGATGGAGGGAGTTCCTCCCCACAGACTTGGGCTGGGGCCTCCCTGAGTCTGGGAACCATGACAACGACGAGTGGTCACCGCCTCAGCGGATTACCTTTCCAGCAAGCCCAACTTTCCCTGGAACGTCCAACTAACAACGGCAGGAACGCTCTCTGACTCAGAATCAGGCGGGCGACTCTTGCTGATAAAGGTGCGGGCACATTCCCGAGGGAAGGCCCAGGTGCCAGCTGTAAGAAGGCAGGGGCTCTGCATGAACTCTCTGTGGCAGGGCCGGCTGTCCAGGCAAGCAACCAAACCTTCAACCTGCGTAGCTGGGACGTGAGCACAGTGCCCCCAGACGGCACCCCCACCTGCTGGTGCTCCGAGGCCGCTCCAGCAGCTCCAGCCCTGCTCCTGCCCCCTGCCGGCTCCTTCTCTCTGCTCTCTGGGCTCACTGGGAAGCGGCTGATCACCTTATTTGCGCACACAGTTTCGGCTCCAGACTCCAGAGCAAGGATGGGGCCCCAAGTGACACTGCGGGACAAGGATGCCCTGAGCATCAGGAGTGAGGCTCCAATCTCAGTTAAGGTTCCAGATGCCCCCATCACCAGGGACAACGGCCATCACTCTCCACTCTGCTCGCTCACCAAGACCCCAATCTCCCCTCCAACCAGCACCATCCAGGGGGAACGTGGGAGCGGAAAACATGCTGGACCCACAGAGGCGCAGGGTTTTGACCTGCTTTGGAACCTCCCAGGGCATGCATGCCAGGCAGGGCAGATCCCAGCAGGCTATCTGCTCCTGGTTCCCCAAGGGTGCAGATAACGCCTTGTCATGAGCTTCCTGAACAAACCGCTTTCAGCATGCGCCTGGTTCACGGCTCAGATTGAATCACACTGCTAATCTTTGAGACGGTTGGCCTCCCCAGCCGTTTATAAGTTATAGAGGAGAAAAGAGAGCGTGACATGGAGGCTAATGAGTTGGAAAGAGACGAGGGAACTGCTTGTACAAAGTGGACAGCCTGGACCCAGACCACTGCATTTCAACCATGGGTCATCTTTTTCTGTTAAAGACTTTGAACTCATACTTTGGCCACATGAAGGGGAGATGATGGAGGGAGTTCCTCCCCACAGACTTGGGCTGGGGCCTCCCTGAGTCTGGGAACCATGACAACGACGAGTGGTCACCGCCTCAGCGGATTACCTTTCCAGCAAGCCCAACTTTCCCTGGAACGTCCAACTAACAACGGCAGGAACGCTCTCTGACTCAGAATCAGGCGGGCGACTCTTGCTGATAAAGGTGCGGGCACATTCCCGAGGGAAGGCCCAGGTGCCAGCTGTAAGAAGGCAGGGGCTCTGCATGAACTCTCTGTGGCAGGGCCGGCTGTCCAGGCAAGCAACCAAACCTTCAACCTGCGTAGCTGGGACGTGAGCACAGTGCCCCCAGACGGCACCCCCACCTGCTGGTGCTCCGAGGCCGCTCCAGCAGCTCCAGCCCTGCTCCTGCCCCCTGCCGGCTCCTTCTCTCTGCTCTCTGGGCTCACTGGGAAGCGGCTGATCACCTTATTTGCGCACACAGTTTCGGCTCCAGACTCCAGAGCAAGGATGGGGCCCCAGGTGACACTGCGGGACAAGGATGCCCTGAGCATCAGGAGTGAGGCTCCAATCCCAGTTAAGGTTCCAGATGCCCCCATCACCAGGGACAAGTCCCCTTCCTCTCTGGGTCTCAGCTTTTCCAGCTGTGCCATGACCTCCCTGCCCTGGGTGATGCAGGATGTCTGGACTAAAGGGAGGGGTGGGTGGGTGTGGGGGAGGGGTTCTTCCTCCTGAGACTGCTTCTGAAAAGAATGAGAGTCAGCCCTCAAAGGCTGACCCAACCAACGGCAGGCCCGGGGGCCCCAGGAGCGGTCACCACGCTGTCACCTGAGGGCACCGAAGACGCCTTTTTGAGTTGCCTACAGGGCTCTGGCTCCTCTTCACCACCCCTACGCCTTGCCCTCAGCTGGCTTTAATGCTTCAGTCACTAATGCCTTCATCAATAAGGCCCCCGTCTGCTAGTCTGTGCCTAGAACAGTCCTCAGTCACCACTGTGCCCAGATTCTGGACGAGGGTGGGGCACAGGGACCTATGACGGGAGCTTGGGGTCTAAGGCGGGAGGCCCTGAAGACTCAGGGACGGGCTTCTGCCCAGGAAAGCGGAGTCTTACTGAGGTCAGCAGAGTGGCCAACGGAGGGCTGGACGGCTGAAATCCAAAGGGAGTGGCTGAACCTGGGTGGCAACGTCACCGCTTGGCTGCTGTGGTCTGCAAGCCTGGGCCCTTTCCCTGGGCTTCCCGGCCACGGGCAGTGCAGCCCGGGTACCTAGTGGGCCAGTGGGGGCCTCACTGCCCCCATTTATCATTCCAGCATCTCAGAAAGAACTATGGAACTAAGATTTTAAAAAAAGAAAAAAGACCACATGACAGTGTAAAGGCCCAGCCTAACTGAACACAGGAGGTTCTCAACGTGTGGCTAAGGTGCGTAGGTCGCAGGTGTCTGGGCCTGGGAGGCTGGAGGGGCCTTGTAAGCAGGTGTGGCTCAGGCTTCCCAGGTGGCACTGGGAGGAAAGAGACGGCCTGCCACTGCAGGCGATGCCAGCGACAAGTATTCGGTGCCTGGGTGGGAAAGCCCCCCTGGAGGAAGGCGTGGCAACCCACTCCAGTGTTCCTGGCTGGAGATGCCCCCATCACCAGGGACAAGTCCCCTTCCTCTCTGGGTCTCAGCTTTTCCAGCTGTGCCATGACCTCCCTGCCCTGGGTGATGCAGGATGTCTGGACTAAAGGGAGGGGTGGGTGGGTGTGGGGAGGGTTCTTCCTCCTGAGACTGCTTCTGAAAAGAATGAGAGTCAGCCCTCAAAGGCTGACCCAACCAACGGCAGGCCCGGGGGCCCCAGGAGCGGTCACCACGCTGTCACCTGAGGGCACCGAAGACGCCTTTTTGAGTTGCCTACAGGGCTCTGGCTCCTCTTCACCACCCCTACGCCTTGCCCTCAGCTGGCTTTAATGCTTCAGTCACTAATGCCTTCATCAATAAGGCCCCCGTCTGCTAGTCTGTGCCTAGAACAGTCCTCAGTCACCACTGTGCCCAGATTCTGGACGAGGGTGGGGCACAGGGACCTATGACGGGAGCTTGGGGTCTAAGGCGGGAGGCCCTGAAGACTCAGGGACGGGCTTCTGCCCAGGAAAGCGGAGTCTTACTGAGGTCAGCAGAGTGGCCAACGGAGGGCTGGACGGCTGAAATCCAAAGGGAGTGGCTGAACCTGGGTGGCAACGTCACCGCTTGGCTGCTGTGGTCTGCAAGCCTGGGCCCTTTCCCTGGGCTTCCCGGCCACGGGCAGTGCAGCCCGGGTACCTAGTGGGCCAGTGGGGGCCTCACTGCCCCCATTTATCATTCCAGCATCTCAGAAAGAACTATGGAACTAAGATTTTAAAAAAAGAAAAAAGACCACATGACAGTGTAAAGGCCCAGCCTAACTGAACACAGGAGGTTCTCAACGTGTGGCTAAGGTGCGTAGGTCGCAGGTGTCTGGGCCTGGGAGGCTGGAGGGGCCTTGTAAGCAGGTGTGGCTCAGGCTTCCCAGGTGGCACTAGGGGTAAAGAACCCGCCTGCCAATGCAGGAGATGCCAGAGACAAGTATTCGGTGCCTGGGTGGGAAAGACCCCCTGGAGGAGGGCGTGGCAACCCACTCCAGTGTTCCTGGCTGGAGAAGCCCAGGGACAGAGGAGCCTACAGTCCATGCTCTTACTCAGTGTCTCAGGCAGGGCCCTGGGGTCAGTGCCCACTCTCTGTCTCCTTTCGCCTGCAGAGCCCTCCCCCAGCCCTGTAACAAGGCAGTCGGCTGGTCTGGGGCCTTGTCAACAAACAAAACATAATTCCTGGGGCTTTCAGAGACCCTGAGGTCCTGGACACCTCCTCCCACGCCAGGGCACCCCAGGGTGCTCTGGCAGGAAGTCTCTCCTCAAATAGCCAAGGGCCCCTTGAGTGACTCTCCCCTAAGTGACATGCCCTGGTGGGTCTCTTCAGAGGGGCAGCCTCAAACGCATCTGCATGTCCATCCCCATTAGGATTTCTGATGAAAACTACCGATTTGCACAAAATGGGCTCCCTGAGGATCGAGACCTCTGGTCAGGCCCTCCTGGTGAAGCCTGGCTTTGGGGCTGGGTGGTGGGCTGGTCCCGTCCTCCTAACCAGAGGCCTGGGGCGCTGCTGGGGGATGCTGCACACAACATCGCGGACCCACCCACCTTCGGGGCACTGCTCCCCGTTCCGCTCAACTCACCGACTCCTTCCCGGGGGTTGTGTTGGCCTTGGACACTGAACCCAGGTGCAGCGTTGCCCTATCTAGTCCGGCTAAGAAGGAGAGCAAGGCGACGGGCCGGCGTCGGGTCTCAGGTCTTGGGGCTCTGAGCCAGGCGGGCCGGGCCGGGCGGGCAGGGTGCGGGGCGCCGGCGCCGCCCGCGGGCGTCACGAGGGCCGCGCCCGCCCCGCCCAGCTCCGGGAGCGCCGGGCACCTCCGGGTGCGGGCAGAGGGCGGGGCGGGCGCCTTCGGGCGCCTGCTCGGGAGGTGCCAGTGCCGGGCAGAGCCCGTCGCGGCTCGCCCCCAGCTCACCTCGGGGAGGAAGGCGGCGGCGGGTAGGAGGAGCGAGGGCCGAGCCCACACCTGGAGAGGGGGCGATTTTGTCGGCGATGCGGCCGCCCTCGGCGCGGAGGGACCCGCTGACCTTTTGCGCCTTCCGAGCGCACGGGACCCAGCTTCATTCCCAGCGGAACTCTGCAGTTCCTTTGCCACTTACGCTGGCTTTAGAGGGGTCACGGGGCTCAGGACTGCACCTTCCCCAAAGCCACCAACTAGCAGGTGGGGGCGCCAACGGGTAAAGGGAGCTTTGGGCGCGGGGCTTCCTGCGGCAGATGCGCGCCCGCTCCACGCCTTCGCTCCTGCCTGGTCGCGGCTGGGCTGGGAGGCCCCAGCGCCAGGCGCTCCGCCGCGGGGAGGGCGCCGAGACCTGGGCGTCTAGAGGCGAGCCTCAAACCCGCACGACCCCACACCCCGCCAGCAGCTGTAGCCCACCACGCGCGCTTGTCCTTTCAAATCCCCTTAAGGGCATCGCCATCTTCCTGCTCCCTTCCTGTCTTGGCCTCATCAGAGACACGCACACTCCCTTTCTCCCTCTCACTAAACAAAAAACCAACAAAAAGTACATTACTTACCCCAGGCAATACTTTTGAAACTTTCCATATTTGTGAAATGAAAACAGGAATATAAATAAATGATTAATGCTTTTAGGTGAACGGATACTAATATCTCCATTTTACAGAAGAGGAAATTAAACATAGGATCATTGTGACCTCACATTGGATAATTTTTAAGACGTTTTCAAAAGTCACATAGTTCTGTGTGGGTTAGAGTTTTGGTTGTCTGCTGTACTCATGGAAGCATTTGGGTATTTCAGGCCCCTGGGGCACGTAGGAGCTCTGGGCAAACACCATCCACTCTGTGTGCGAAGCTGGAAATAGGTGCCACTTACGCTTGACCCAGAGTTTCAAGAAACCATTCTTGTGCTCATTTCCTTACCATAAACTTTCAATTCAGTTCAGTCGCTCAGTCGTGACCGTCTCCCTGCGACCCCCTGGACTGCAGCACACAAGGCTTCCCTGTCCTTCACTTTCGCGGTCTCCCTGTTTGTCTGTGATGCCAACCAACATCTCCTTCTCTGTCGTCGCTTTCTCCTTCTGCCTTCTATTTTCCCCCATAAATGTTACAATTGCTTATAAAATTAGCAGATCCCTTAAAGCTGGTGTCAGAACTGTAAACTGCATTAAGACAGAAGTTTTAAAAAAATTTTTTATCTTTCATCCATTTTTTAAAATTGAAGTCTAGTTGATTTACAGTGTTGTGTTAGTTTCAGATGTATAGCAAAGTGATTTGCACACATATATATTGTTTTTCACAGTTCTTTTCCATTATAGATTATTACAAGAGGCTGAATATGTTCTGTGTACTATACTGTAGGTCCTTGTTTATCTATTTTATATAGCGTGTATACGTTAATCCCAAATTCCTGGTTTAACTCTCTCCCCCACTCGCTTTTGGTAACCATATTTGCTTTCTAGCTCTGAGCCTGTATTTGTTTAATAAAAATAAATTCACTTGTACCCTTCTTTCAGATTCCACATATAGGTGGCATCATATATTTTGTCTTTCTCTGATTTATTCACTTAGTATGGTAATCTCTAGGTCCATCCATGTTGTTGCAAATGACATTACTTCATTCTTTCTTATGGCTGAGTAATATTCCACTGCATATGATACCACATTTTCTTTATCCACTCACCTGTTGATGGACATGTAGGCTGCCTCCAAGTCTTTGCTATTGTGAATAGTGCTGCTATGAACCCTGGGGTGCATGTGTCTTTTTGAACTAAGAGTTTTCATCTTTTCCAGATGGATGCCCAGGAGTGGAGTTGCTGGATCAGGTGGTAACTCCACATTTACTTTTTAAAGTAACTTGCATACTCTTTTCCGTAGTCTTTAAATGTTTTTTTATATTTTTGTGCTTATTTATTTAAATTAATGGGATTTTTAAACATATAAGACTGACACATGATGATATATGATAAAGGCGAATGGTAAAGAATATAAACAGTATAAAACGATAAGTCAGACTCAGTCTTATACCTCCTCCCAAGCCCATTTCCCCCAAACAGTCATTGTATGGTGTCTTGTGTGTTCAGTACACAGTGGTGGCTTGTGTATTCTTCTTGAATTATTGTACGTGGTTAAGCATGTGGGCTGGATGAAGCACAGCTGGAATCAAGATTGTAGGGAGAAATGTCAATAACCCCAGGTATGCAGATGACACCACCCTTATGGCAGAAAGTGAAGAGGAAATGAAGAGTCTCTTGATGAAGGTAAAAGAGGAGAGTGAAAAAGCGGGCCTAAAACTCAATATTCAAAAAACTAAGATCATGGCATCTGGTCCCATCACTTCATGGCAAATAGGTGGGGTAAAAGTGGAAACAGTGACTGATTTTTCTTTTTGTGGGCTCCAAAATCACTGTAGACAGTGACTGCAGCCACAAAATTAAAAGACACTTGTTCCTTGGAAGACAAGCTATGCAAACCTAGACAGCGGATTAAAAGGCAGAGATAATGCTTTGCTGATAACAGTAGAGTCAAAGCTGTGGTTTTCTCAGTAGTCACGTCAAATTCCTGGTTTAACTCTCCCACTCGCTTTTGGTAACCATATTTGCTTTCTAGCTCTGAGCCTGTATTTGTTTAATAAAAATAAATTCACTTGTACCCTTCTTTCAGATTCCACATATAGGTGGCATCATATATTTTGTCTTTCTCTGATTTATTCACTTAGTATGGTAATCTCTAGGTCCATCCATGTTGTTGCAAATGACATTACTTCATTCTTTCTTATGGCTGAGTAATATTCCACTGCATATGATACCACATTTTCTTTATCCACTCACCTGTTGATGGACATGTAGGCTGCCTCCAAGTCTTTGCTATTGTGAATAGTGCTGCTATGAACCCTGGGGTGCATGTGTCTTTTTGAACTAAGAGTTTTCATCTTTTCCAGATGGATGCCCAGGAGTGGAGTTGCTGGATCAGGTGGTAACTCCACATTTACTTTTTAAAGTAACTTGCATACTCTTTTCCGTAGTCTTTAAATGTTTTTTTATATTTTTGTGCTTATTTATTTAAATTAATGGGATTTTTAAACATATAAGACTGACACATGATGATATATGATAAAGGCGAATGGTAAAGAATATAAACAGTATAAAACGATAAGTCAGACTCAGTCTTATACCTCCTCCCAAGCCCATTTCCCCCAAACAGTCATTGTATGGTGTCTTGTGTGTTCAGTACACAGTGGTGGCTTGTGTATTCTTCTTGAATTATTGTACGTGGTTAAGCATGTGGGCTGGATGAAGCACAGCTGGAATCAAGATTGTAGGGAGAAATGTCAATAACCCCAGGTATGCAGATGACACCACCCTTATGGCAGAAAGTGAAGAGGAAATGAAGAGTCTCTTGATGAAGGTAAAAGAGGAGAGTGAAAAAGCGGGCCTAAAACTCAATATTCAAAAAACTAAGATCATGGCATCTGGTCCCATCACTTCATGGCAAATAGGTGGGGTAAAAGTGGAAACAGTGACTGATTTTTCTTTTTGTGGGCTCCAAAATCACTGTAGACAGTGACTGCAGCCACAAAATTAAAAGACACTTGTTCCTTGGAAGACAAGCTATGCAAACCTAGACAGCGGATTAAAAGGCAGAGATAATGCTTTGCTGATAACAGTAGAGTCAAAGCTGTGGTTTTCTCAGTAGTCACGTATGGATGTGAGAGTTGGACCATAAAGAAGTCTGAGTGTCAAAGAGCTGGTGCCTTTGAACTGTGGTGCTGGAGAAGACTCTTGCGAGTCCCTTATATTTGCAAGGAGATCAAACCAGTCAATGCTAAAGGAAATCAACCCTGAATATTCATTGGAAGGACTGATGCTGAAGCTGAAGCTCCAATACTTTGTCTGCCTGATGCCAAGGGACGACTCCTTGGAAAAGACCCTGATGCTGAGAAAGAGTGAGGGCAGGAGAAGAGGGGACGACAGAAGATGAGATGGTTGGATGGCATCATTGAATCAATGGACATGAGTTTGAGCAAGCTTCGGGAGATGGTGGTTGACAGGGAGCCTGGCGTGCTGCAGTCCACAGAGTTACCAAGAGTTGGGCATGACTGAGCGACTGAACTGAGGCATGTGGACCCTGGAACCAACTGTAGGAGTTGGATCCCATCTGTGTGCATCATCATTGGACTGGTACTTAACCTCCCCTAGGCTCAGTTCTCTCACACAGTGGGGATAGCAATAGGGTCTACAGAGCAGGGCTGTTCTGAGTCAGTATTCACAAACTTCTCAGATGAGACCTGCCAGGAGTGAATGCTTGGTGAATATTAACCACTCACTGGAAAAGACCCTGATGCTGGGAAAGACTGAGGCAGGAGGTGAAGGGGGCGACAGAGGATGAGTTGATTGATTGGCATCATCCACTCAATAAACATGAGTTTGAGCAAGCTCCAGGAGACAGTGAAGGACAGGGGAGCCTGGCATGCTGCGGGCCGTGGGGTCAAAAAGAGTTGGAGATGACTGAGTAACTAAACATCAACAGTTAGTATAGACCCGAGTCATTCTTTTTAATGGTTGCACAGTATCCACTGAATGAGCTTACTGTCATGATTAAAAAAAATAAATAAATAAAATTTGGCCTCTTTTATTGGTTTTTTATTTATTTATTTTCATCTATCTTTGTTCTTTGGCCTTTGTGGGCCTCCCACCACAGTGGCCTCTCTTGTCACAGAGCACTGGCTCTGGTCACATGTGCTCCTGAGCACTGGCTTCTAATTGGACACACCAGTCCAGCCACTCTGCAGCACGTGGGATCTTCCTGGGCCAGGGATTGAACCGGTGCCCCTTGCACTGTAAGGAGGACTCCCTACCCACTGGACCACCAGGGAGACCTCCTGTCATTATTATTAATTTTTTTCTGCCATTATTCCACTGTTCTCCTATTGGACTGTTGATTTTGTATGTTTTGCTATTTAAGCTATTTCTGCCATAAATATGTTGCAGATAATACTTAATATAATTGACCTAGATATGTTTAAAATGATATATTTATAATCTTACATACATACACATCACTGTACATACAAATGAATACAATTATATCTATCCAATAAAATCCTAAAATTGAATTGCTGAGTCAAAGGCGATGCATTTTTAAGAGAAAATTAACTAGAATTAAACACATTTAAACTTTTGAAACAGTCTCAAAAACACAAGTTGGGCATGACTGAGCGACTGAACTGAGGCATGTGGACCCTGGAACCAACTGTAGGAGTTGGATCCCATCTGTGTGCATCATCATTGGACTGGTACTTAACCTCCCCTAGGCTCAGTTCTCTCACACAGTGGGGATAGCAATAGGGTCTACAGAGCAGGGCTGTTCTGAGTCAGTATTCACAAACTTCTCAGATGAGACCTGCCAGGAGTGAATGCTTGGTGAATATTAACCACTCACTGGAAAAGACCCTGATGCTGGGAAAGACTGAGGCAGGAGGTGAAGGGGGCGACAGAGGATGAGTTGATTGATTGGCATCATCCACTCAATAAACATGAGTTTGAGCAAGCTCCAGGAGACAGTGAAGGACAGGGGAGCCTGGCATGCTGCGGTCCGTGGGGTCACAAAGAGTTGGAGATGACTGAGTAACTAAACATCAACAGTTAGTATAGACCCGAGTCATTCTTTTTAATGGTTGCACAGTATCCACTGAATGAGCTTACTGTCATGATTAAAAAAAATAAATAAATAAAATTTGGCCTCTTTTATTGGTTTTTTATTTATTTATTTTCATCTATCTTTGTTCTTTGGCCTTTGTGGGCCTCCCACCACAGTGGCCTCTCTTGTCACAGAGCACTGGCTCTGGTCACATGTGCTCCTGAGCACTGGCTTCTAATTGGACACACCAGTCCAGCCACTCTGCAGCACGTGGGATCTTCCTGGGCCAGGGATTGAACCGGTGCCCCTTGCACTGTAAGGAGGACTCCCTACCCACTGGACCACCAGGGAGACCTCCTGTCATTATTATTAATTTTTTTCTGCCATTATTCCACTGTTCTCCTATTGGACTGTTGATTTTGTATGTTTTGCTATTTAAGCTATTTCTGCCATAAATATGTTGCAGATAATACTTAATATAATTGACCTAGATATGTTTAAAATGATATATTTATAATCTTACATACATACACATCACTGTACATACAAATGAATACAATTATATCTATCCAATAAAATCCTAAAATTGAATTGCTGAGTCAAAGGACGTATGCATTTTTTAAGAGAAAATTCTAGACTAGAATTAAACACATTTAAACTTTTGAAACAGTCTCAAAATAACAAGAGCGTGCAAGTATGACACAAAGATCTCCCCTCTCCAGTGTGTAAGTTGCTGACCGGATGCTTGAGTGTGTGTTTTACTGATAACGACAATCTTCTACAAAGCTTCCAACCATCATACTCAGTAAATGATATGTTGCTATGTGTAATCATGAGAACCCTTTCCAATTTTGTCACTTGTCTCAATAATATCTTTTATTTTGAAGGATTCAGTTCATGAGATCTTAATTTCTTAATTTAGCTATTTAGGGGAGGAGGGAAGGGACAGAGAACAGAGGAGGAGAGAGGTAACCTTGGTGACCATTGGCTAGGATCTTGGGTTGTTTCTCCTCCTAGTAATCTTAGCTGGTCCCACCCTTACCTTTTGGGCCCTGGTCCCCTCCACCCTCCCTAGCTTCTTGGGGGTCCCACTGTGCCCTGGGTGGTGCCTTCTGGCTCCCTAACTTTTTGCCCTTCTCTCTGTCCTTCCTTGTTCCCTTTCTTGGAGCTGGCTTTCTTTTCCCAAGACTATGTGGTTCAATCCTGTCTCGCAGAGATGAGAAAACTGATGCTCAGAGAAGGCTGGCCTATACCCAGGGTCACACAGCGAGTGAGAGATGGTTCGCTCTACACTCGACGCCTGCCCCGGCGAGGCTCTCAGGCAGTCATCACAGACCCTCCAGACTCAGCCCGGTGTGTGGACGCCAGAGGGCAGTAGAAAGCCTTCCCCACCTCCTTGCCTTAGAGTGGCGGCCTGGAGACCCTGGCTGCTCTGAGAGTTGGGGTGGAGAGGACAAGGAAGGCAGGGTGGCTGTCTCGGCCACGCCATGAGGAAGTCAGCGTGGAAGATGGGTCTCAGGAGGGCGCTTTAATATTCCTATCACTAGCGGGCTGGGCTGGGCCTCCCCTCATCTCTGGTGGTAAAGAAGTCACCCCAGGGAACAGGTGGACTCTGCCTACCAGGGAGCATCCCATGGTGTTTGGAAGTGCCAGCTTCTCCCGAGAAGGCGGGTGCAGGGTTCGTGCTGAAAGGCCTGCGGTCCCCTGCCCACCACCCTCCGTGGTCCTCTTCAACCTCACCAGCAGGAGCGGTTCCATCCATCTTGCCTTCTCCCCTTTCTAAGTCCTCTGAGCGAATGGGCCCCTGGGCCGACCCGGCATCCGGATTTTTGAAATGAACACCTAGGATGTTGAACACACGTAGAGTGCCACCCCCAATTCCAGCCATGTTCTGTAAACTATAATTTACAAGAAAATACATTTAAGTGGCACAAATGTACTTCTTTACAAAACAGAAATCGAGTCACAGATGTAGAAAGCAAACTTATGGTTACTAGGCGGGAAGGCAGGAACAGAAAAGGAGTAAATTGGGAGATGAGGATCGACACATACACATTATAACATAGGTATAACATAGACATTACATAGACATAACATAGATCGCTAATAAGGACCTACTGTCGAGCACAGGGCACTCTTCTCAATGGTCTGCAATGACCTGTGTGGGAGAAGAACCTTAAAAAGAGTGGATGTATGTGTAAGTGAGCCACTTTGCCGGGCACCTGAAGCCAACAAACCTTGTAAATCAACTGTACTCCAATAAAATAAAAAAAAAAAGCCTTCACATCAGATGCTGAATGATTTTCTTTCTTTTATAAATCTGAAACGTCGAGAAAAACCCTGTTTGGGGACGTGTTCTCCTGTCTTTGTGATTGTTCTGTGCAGGGAACCCTAAGGCCTTCAAGGAGGTGTCACCTGACCCCACTCCCTGCCAACTCTTCCCTGCAAGGGCCCCGTGACTGCTCTCCACTTGGGGCGGCACCCGCAGTGACCCCTGAGCCGTATGTCTTGCGGAGCCAGGAAAGCATCTGTCCACTGGCCTCCCAGCCCCGGGCCCCCTCCCTCTTGCTCTCTGGACTCCAGCCCTTTAAGAAACGATGCCCCGCCCCACTCATGTGAGTGAACCCTACTCCATTCGGGTCTCAGCTCAACTGTCCTCCCCTCAGAAAAGCATTTCCTGACTGTCCAGCCCTCCCCACTCTCAGACTCCCCTTTCCTCCCCACGTGTTTTTGCAGAGCTGATCTCCCGGTTTACCCACTGCATTTGTGAGACGGGCTGGTAATGTCTTGCTCCCCTGCTCCAAGCTTTGAGGGCTCCAGGGCTGGGAGTTTCACCTCCTGTAACTGTTGCCATATGTGGGGCTGGCTTCCCTTTTCGAAGACTATGTGGTTCAATCCTATTTCTCATAGTTGAGAAAACTGATGGCCAGAGAAGGGGCAGTGTCCAACCCAGGTCACACAGCTCTGGGGGTGCCAGGATGTGATGTGCCCTTTGACATTGCTGCCGTCATACAGAGTGCTTGGCACATGGTTGGCCTTTGATACCTAGCTGTTGAATACAAACTGTTTGATAATCATAATTATGTATTTTGAGGATGCTCTTGATTTTAATTTTGACAGATGAGCGTCTTCTAAGCAGAGCTCTGTCCCCACTACTCAGCTGGACTGAGCTCTCAGCACCTTTTCAGGGAGAAGGGTCAGTGGGAAGAAGGCTGATGGAGAGGTGGGTGCAGGGATGAGAGAGGGGGGCCTTCTGGGGCTGCCATTCCTCTCTTTCTCTCACCCTCTGCAGCCCTTGCTGTGTTTGGAGACACCAGCCCCCGACTCAGCTCAGCCTCTCCCCTTGTCTTGGTCCGAGACCATCCTTGTGTTTTCTCCCCCAGAAAGGATGTGTTGGTGGTCATGGAACAGCCCTCTTCTACTTAAGGCTGAAGGGAATTCTTTTGCCTGTTTCGACCCTGTGTTCAGGTGCTCATTTGGGCACCTTGTTTTCCCCTCCTCTGAACACAGGAGGCATCAGATGCTGATAAGTGCTGGGAAGGGGCTCTAACTAGCCAGAGGGGCCAGCCAAGACGAGGGGAAAACCGCCTGAAGAAGGAGGCCCTTGACTACAAAGCCGTCATACCGTGCGGGCTTTTGGGGTTTTGGAAGTTTCAGATCACGTGAGGCCGGTGGGGCCTTGTCTTTCCCTAAAGTAACTGAATTAGGAGCCTTCCCCATGAAGAACTCAGGAATTGAGTAGAAATCGTGCAGACTGAAGGAAGGAACTAAAGCAGTAAGGTTTAGCCCTCAACCTCCGCATGAAGGGAATTTTTGCAGAGCTGATCTCCCGGTTTACCCGCTGCATTTGTGAGACGGGCTGGTAATGTCTTGCTCCCCTGCTCCAAGCTTTGAGGGCTCCAGGGCTGGGAGTTTCACCTCCTGTAACTGTTGCCATATGTGGGGCTGGCTTCCCTTTTCAAGACTATGTGGTTCAATCCTATTTCTCATAGTTGAGAAAACTGATGGCCAGAGAAGGGGCAGTGTCCAACCCAGGTCACACAGCTCTGGGGGTGCCAGGATGTGATGTGCCCTTTGACATTGCTGCCGTCATACAGAGTGCTTGGCACATGGTTGGCCTTTGATACCTAGCTGTTGAATACAAACTGTTTGATAATCATAATTATGTATTTTGAGGATGCTCTTGATTTTAATTTTGACAGATGAGCGTCTTCTAAGCAGAGCTCTGTCCCCACTACTCAGCTGGACTGAGCTCTCAGCACCTTTTCAGGGAGAAGGGTCAGTGGGGAAGAAGGCTGATGGAGAGGTGGGTGCAGGGATGAGAGAGGGGGGCCTTCTGGGGCTGCCATTCCTCTCTTTCTCTCACCCTCTGCAGCCCTTGCTGTGTTTGGAGACACCAGCCCCCGACTCAGCTCAGCCTCTCCCCTTGTCTTGGTCCGAGACCATCCTTGTGTTTTCTCCCCCAGAAAGGATGTGTTGGTGGTCATGGAACAGCCCTCTTCTACTTAAGGCTGAAGGGAATTCTTTTGCCTGTTTCGACCCTGTGTTCAGGTGCTCATTTGGGCACCTTGTTTTCCCCTCCTCTGAACACAGGAGGCATCAGATGCTGATAAGTGCTGGGAAGGGGCTCTAACTAGCCAGAGGGGCCAGCCAAGACGAGGGGAAAACCGCCTGAAGAAGGAGGCCCTTGACTACAAAGCCGTCATACCGTGCGGGCTTTTGGGGTTTTGGAAGTTTCAGATCACGTGAGGCCGGTGGGGCCTTGTCTTTCCCTAAAGTAACTGAATTAGGAGCCTTCCCCATGAAGAACTCAGGAATTGAGTAGAAATCGTGCAGACTGAAGGGAAGGAACTAAAGCAGTAAGGTTTTCAGCTCTATTCTCAGAAGACCTCCCCTCTGGAACTCTGGGTCGCGTTCATGAAGGGAATGAGCATGGAGCGAACTGGCCTGAAGGCCTACCGGATGTCCACTAGGCACAGTCCGGGTATAATCTCAATGGTTGAGTGCTTGACCTTTACCCTATGTTTACATAGGTACCTGACTCAGTTGGGTTGTGCAGGTCAGGAAGCTAAGACACTAGTCCAAAGTCATGCAGTTAGAGATGTGACATCAGATTCAAACCCAGGCCTGAGTGTCTGGAAGCCTAGACTTTCGCCTGGCTCAGGGGCAGGCTCTCCCCATAGCAGGAGTGACCAGCTCAGTCGGTGTTGGCACAACCAGAGGCAGAGAAGCTGTGAAGAGCAGACCTGGAGATGCAAACCCGGAGCCCCTCTGGCGGTGGGGCTACCTGCCAGGGCTCACGGGCAGGCAGCAACCCGTTTGACCCTGAGAGCACCCTGCCCTCCGCCAGCCCCTTCCCCAGGCTCCCGGGTCACCGTGTGACGGTGACAGTTCTTTCCAGCCCTCCTTTAGGTCTGAGAGTCCCAGAATGACCTGATTTCAGTTTCCACAGCGTAGAAGTTGCACTTCACGCTTCACATTCAACTCTTGTAGGAATGTTCCGGAACATTCGCAGTGCTGCTAACGACCTTCCCTGCCGTGAAGTTGGTCACAAGATCTCTCACTGGAGGCGCCGCCACCCTCACCCCCTCTGTCTGGTGCCAGCCCAGGGCGCGGGGGTCAGTGCCAACTGGAAAGCGACCCAGAACAGGAGTGCATTCCAACAGCGCCTCACCCAGTGTTTCCTCGCCCCGCAGCCAGATCCAAAGCCGGCTGCCAGCCAAGAGAGGCTGCACCCCTACCCCAGCCTCAGCCCACGAGGCCTCCCCGCCCCCTTCCCCTAACCCCGTGCTCTCCCCCATCTTTGTGCTAATGGTCCAGCTTCCCACACCCTCCCCACCACCTGAGCCCCACACCCAGTTACAGTTCCCAGTTTTTCTGACCCCATGAATCCCAACGGGCTTGCTTATTTCCTGGAGCACAAACTATGCCTTCAATTCAGGGTGGAAACTTTATGTCAAACGGTGCTTTCGGGCCCTCATTTTTTCTCTTCCACCTTCCAAACTGGCTCAGGTTCTACCCATTCAGGGGCCAAGCTAGGTCACTGGTTTTGAAATTAGCTTTGTAAGTGTATTTCAGACTTCTAGAGATTCTCAATTAGCATTTTCAGGTTTTAAAGCCATTTGAAAGCTGTAATGAAAACCCAACATCCTTGGGAAATGGAGCAGCAGGCTTGGGTCTCTGTCCTCAGGGTGTGACATGAGAGCTGGACTGTCGATCATCGCAGTGTTGATAGTAATCCACATTTCCTGCCACCTAAGGGCAGATCATGCTGCAACCAGAATTTATTTGTGGGGTTGCCACTATATGGATTCCAGATAAAACACAGGATGTCCAGCTAAATTTGAATTTTAGGTAAACAACGAACACTGTCTTTAGCATAAGCTTGTTCTAAGTGTTTCATGGAGCATACTTATACTAAAATATTATTTGTTGTTTATGTGACATTTGAATTTCGCCAGGCATCCTGTACTGACATCTGGCAAACATGCGCTGGTGCTACAGAGGGAACACCTGCGTATGTTTTCTGTGCTAACGTCAAGGCCTTGAGAGGGACGCGCTGGCCTCCTGTGGCCCAGGATGGGGACATTTGACTGGATGAGTCTACACTTGAACACCTAGATTTCCCAGAATGCTCTGGGCATGGAGAAGCAGCCCTTTAAGATGCTGATACCCAGAAATGGGAAGGCTTTACCTGGCGTGGATGTCTTAACAGTAGGATGCTTGTGCTCAAGATCTGTCCTCATCCTGCCTTATTTCCTCTCGATGCATCACTGGTGCCAGGTCTCAGGGGAGCCTGAGTGGGGAAATAAAGTTCCTGCCCTGGGAATAAGTAGACTCCTCACTCACATAGTGACAGGTCCTGGTGGTATGTGTCACCTAGAGACAGAGTAAATCTTGAAGATAGTGAATGGAAGTTGACTGGTTTTGCAAGAATGCTTCACTAGGCCAAGATTTGACTTCCTGGCAAGGACACTTAGAAATTATTCGAACACACTGCTGTGTGGTTGTTTGTAAACCCACAGTCCCACCTCATTCAAGGTAGTCTCTTTGGGGTCCTTAGCTCAAAGACAGAGCCACACATGTGATGAAACTCGGGATTCTGGAGGTACCAGGTGCCTCACCTGGGAATACAGCTCCAACCTATTTAGTCAATGTTTCGGAAGGCTGACAGGTTTCAGCGGGACTCAGAGGATGGGAGAATTCTGCGGCGAGTTTATGCAAGCTTCTCTGGTTGGTCAGGGGTCTGGAGGAAATAAGATGGGAAGACTCGGAACAGAGAGGCCTGTGTGTGACTCTTGGGAGTGAGCACCAGGTGTGAATCTTGTATCTCAAGCCAATGCTTGGCAGAAAGGACACAATTCTCCCTCCAGCAAAAGGGCCACTAAGTGAATGTGTACAGTGGGTAACCCTTCCTGAGGAGGTCAGTCTCTGGGCTTGGCCGCCTTAGTGTTGGCATAGGTCCAGATGTTCCATCTACCTCTTACCCAGGTTGATCAAGCTACTTCTTTTTTTTTTTTTTTTTTTAAAGATTTATTTATTTATTTATTTTGGGCGGGGGACAGGCTGGGGAAGGAGGGGAGTGGACGGGCCATCTCCATTGGTCTTTCATTTGTCTATTTTCATCCATCTTTGTTCTTTGGCCCGTGTGGGCCTCCCATCGCGGTGGCCTCTATTGTCACAGAGCGCAGGTTCTGGGCGTATGCTCTTCAGAGCTCTGGCTTGGTAATTGGACACATCGGTCCAGCCGCTCTGTGGTACATGGGATCTTCTCAGGCCAGGGATCAAACTGGCGCCCCTTGCACTGCAAGGCGGTGTCCTTACCCACTGGACCACTAGGGGAAGCCCTGATCAAGCTACTTCTGTTGCCAAATATCTGACGGATGCTAAGCCCTTTGTATGGTACCCTGCCCTGAGACATGGGCAGCCCTGGGGACTGGTGTATACCAGGGATGGTCAAGAGGTTAGAATTTCAATTAAAACAGATTTAGGATTTTGGTCCTGGAATAAGATGCATAGACACTGTTCCCTGCTCTTCTATCCTAAAAACAAATAAATACCCTGGACATTATTCAACGAATGGTAACCAGGACTCTGAAAGATGCGTAGAAGAGAGTGGAGTGGCCCAGAGACCTCATGACTGGAAGAAGGACCACGTGGTGAGTTCCCCGCATTTTCCTTTGATCTTCTGCACAGCCCTGGGCTGTGTGCCAGCGAAATCTGCAATCAGAGCCTCCAACAGGCATAGGTTCAAAAATCTCAAGCCTAGAGAAGCCTACTTTTACTGGTTAAAGTACCGGGGAAGGGGAAGCCTGGTAGAGACTTAAGGCTCCATTTAGATGTTTGAAGGCTGACAGGTTTCAGCGGGACTCAGAGGATGGGAGAATCTGCGGCGAGTTTATGCAAGCTTCTCTGGTTGGTCAGGGGTCTGGAGGAAATAAGATGGGAAGACTCGGAACAGAGAGGCCTGTGTGTGACTCTTGGGAGTGAGCACCAGGTGTGAATCTTGTATCTCAAGCCAATGCTTGGCAGAAAGGACACAATTCTCCCTCCAGCAAAAGGGCCACTAAGTGAATGTGTACAGTGGGTAACCCTTCCTGAGGAGGTCAGTCTCTGGGCTTGGCCGCCTTAGTGTTGGCATAGGTCCAGATGTTCCATCTACCTCTTACCCAGGTTGATCAAGCTACTTCTTTTTTTTTTTTTTTTTTAAAGATTTATTTATTTATTTATTTTGGGCGGGGGACAGGCTGGGGAAGGAGGGGAGTGGACGGGCCATCTCCATTGGTCTTTCATTTGTCTATTTTCATCCATCTTTGTTCTTTGGCCCGTGTGGGCCTCCCATCGCGGTGGCCTCTATTGTCACAGAGCGCAGGTTCTGGGCGTATGCTCTTCAGAGCTCTGGCTTGGTAATTGGACACATCGGTCCAGCCGCTCTGTGGTACATGGGATCTTCTCAGGCCAGGGATCAAACTGGCGCCCCTTGCACTGCAAGGCGGTGTCCTTACCCACTGGACCACTAGGGGAAGCCCTGATCAAGCTACTTCTGTTGCCAAATATCTGACGGATGCTAAGCCCTTTGTATGGTACCCTGCCCTGAGACATGGGCAGCCCTGGGGACTGGTGTATACCAGGGATGGTCAAGAGGTTAGAATTTCAATTAAAACAGATTTAGGATTTTGGTCCTGGAATAAGATGCATAGACACTGTTCCCTGCTCTTCTATCCTAAAAACAAATAAATACCCTGGACATTATTCAACGAATGGTAACCAGGACTCTGAAAGATGCGTAGAAGAGAGTGGAGTGACCCAGAGACCTCATGACTGGAAGAAGGACCACGTGGTGAGTTCCCCGCATTTTCCTTTGATCTTCTGCACAGCCCTGGGCTGTGTGCCAGCGAAATCTGCAATCAGAGCCTCCAACAGGCATAGGTTCAAAAATCTCAAGCCTAGAGAAGCCTACTTTTACTGGTTAAAGTACCGGGGAAGGGGAAGCCTGGTAGAGACTTAAGGACGAGCTTCAGGCCCTGCTCAACAGCCCAGACCCCAACAGGCACCCTGACCTGTGAGCAGCAGTGACGGCACCCGGGCTCCGAGTCATCCCAGCACCTCCACAGCTGGCCCCTGGGCAGCCACTTGCCCACCGCTGTCATAACTGTGAAGCTGTTACTGAACTAAGCTTGGGTCCACTCGCCTGTGGGCAGTAAAGTCCATCTATGGACACAGGATTGTGGTGAAGGACAGTGCAGTGCTTGTTGTGAGAGCCAATCAGGGAGTCCAGGGGGCTAGTGCTCAGAAGCCCTGAATTCCCTAAATGGTTTCAGCAAAACAGTCTTAAAGACCAGATGAGGGAGGGGCATCCCGGGGTGTGTGAGTAGCTCATCCACGAGTCTCTGATTGGCGGATGGCGAGGGAACAGGGTCATGTCACAGGGGCGAACCTTATCAATCCTTATGCACCAATAGGTCTGGGGGCTGTGTACTCATGGTCATCACATAGTCAATTTCTTCTTTTTTGGTGGGGGTTTCAGCATCTATAAAACAACTCAGGAAATGTGCATCAGACACTATCGCCTAGGTGTTTCTTTTTCATTATTATTTATTTATTTGGCTTCAGCAGGTCTTAGTTGTGGCATGTGGGCTCTAGTTCCCCGACCAGAGATTAAACCAGGGGCCCTGTGCATTGGGAGCCTGGAGTCGTAACCACTAGATGACCAGAGAAGTCTCTACCTAGGTACTTTTTTTGTGGGCGCGGGGAAGGGTGGGTTGGGGAGGGAGGGACGGGCGGGGCACTTCTATTGGTCTTTCATTTATCTATTTTCATCCATCTTTGTTGTTTGGCCCGTGTGGGCCTCTCATCGCAGTGGCCTTTCTCGTGGCAGAGCACCGGCTCCAGGCGCATGCGCTCCAGAGCTCTGGCTCGGTGATTGGACACATTGGTCCAGCCGCTCCGCGGCACGTGGGATCTTCCCAGGCCAGGGATCGAACCGGCGCCCCTTGCACTGCAAGGTGGTGTCCTTACCCACTGGACCACCAGGGAAGCCCTACCTAGGTCCTTTTGAGAGGAGCCGCAGCAGAGGATATGGGGTCTGTTCCAGGAAGGCCACATAGGGTCTTTCTCTGTTATAAAGCCACGTGTTTCCTTGCCCTTCACCCAGTGGCATAAGGAGACACAGACCAATGGTTTCTCCTCCACCACCCCGAAGTTCACCAAGTGAGGACAAGTGGCCCAGGGCTGTGCCTTCTGGCCCCACAGGCAGAGAGGGCAGAGTGGAAGCACAGGAAGAGCAAAGCAGACCCGTGTAATGCGGCGAGGACTCAGGACACTGAAAGGTCTTGAACTGAAACCCCCAAAGTAGGCCAGAACCTACACCTCAACTAAACAGGTGGATGCTGCTCAAACAGAAGATTTTGTTAGGATGGAGTATCCGAAGAGCTAACCTGTCTAGGATGTAATACAAAGTCACTGGTGCTACCTGAACCCAGGAAAACCACTGGATGAGACAGTGAACAGAGGCCATACTTAGATGAATCAGATGCTGAGCTTACCCAGCATGGGGGTCTTAGAGCAGCTGCCACATGTCAGCATCAATGCTTCAAAATCAGTGTCAGAAAGGTCTCAGTCATCGATGACAGTCAACGACTTACAAAACATTAATACGTCCAGTTAGGAGACAAGAATGTCACCTGTGCTGTGTGATCTTGGGGAAGATTTTTAATTTTCAGTTTCTCTGTCTGAAAGGTGGAAATACTATAGTTTACCTGGAAAGTGAATGGCAGAACGTGAAGAGGAACTAAAGAGCCTCTTGATGAGGGTGAAAGAGGAGAGTGAAAAATCTGGCTTAAAACTCAACATTCAACAAATGAAGATCATAGCATCCGGTCCCATCAGTTCATGGCAAATAGATGGGGAAAGTGGAAACAGTGACAGATTGTTCTTTTGGGGGCTCCAAAATCTCTACTGACAGTGACTGCAGCCACAAAATTAAAAGATGCTTGCTCCTTGGAAGAAAAGCTATGACAAACCTAGACAGCGTATTAAAAGGCAGAGATAGTGCTTGGCTGACAACAGTCTGTAGAGTCAAAGCTATGGTTTTCCCAGTAGTGGTGTATGGTTGTGAGAGCTGGACCATAAAGAAAGCTGAGTGCTGAAGAACTGATGCTTTTGAATAGGGGTGCTGGAGAGGACTCCTGAGAGTCCCTTGGACAGAAAGGAGATCAAACCAGTCAACCCTAGAGAAACTCAGCGATGAGTATCATCGAAAGGACTGATGCTGAATCTGAAGTTCCAATACTTTGTGCACTGATGTGAAGAGATGACTCTTTGAAGAAAGGCCCTGATGTTGGAAAAGATTTAGGGCAAGAGGAGGTGGGGAGACTGGACTGACACCTCCCCAAGCTAAACGGGGGTGGGCGAGGACTCAGGACACTGAAAGGTCTTGAACTGAAACCCCAAAGTAGGCCAGAACCTACACCTCAACTAAACAGGTGGATGCTGCTCAAACAGAAGATTTTGTTAGGATGGAGTATCCGAAGAGCTAACCTGTCTAGGATGTAATACAAAGTCACTGGTGCTACCTGAACCCAGGAAAACCACTGGATGAGACAGTGAACAGAGGCCATACTTAGATGAATCAGATGCTGAGCTTACCCAGCATGGGGGTCTTAGAGCAGCTGCCACATGTCAGCATCAATGCTTCAAAATCAGTGTCAGAAAGGTCTCAGTCATCGATGACAGTCAACGACTTACAAAACATTAATACGTCCAGTTAGGAGACAAGAATGTCACCTGTGCTGTGTGATCTTGGGGAAGATTTTTAATTTTCAGTTTCTCTGTCTGAAAGGTGGAAATACTATAGTTTACCTGGAAAGTGAATGGCAGAACGTGAAGAGGAACTAAAGAGCCTCTTGATGAGGGTGAAAGAGGAGAGTGAAAAATCTGGCTTAAAACTCAACATTCAACAAATGAAGATCATAGCATCCGGTCCCATCAGTTCATGGCAAATAGATGGGGAAAGTGGAAACAGTGACAGATTGTTCTTTTGGGGGCTCCAAAATCTCTACTGACAGTGACTGCAGCCACAAAATTAAAAGATGCTTGCTCCTTGGAAGAAAAGCTATGACAAACCTAGACAGCGTATTAAAAGGCAGAGATAGTGCTTGGCTGACAACAGTCTGTAGAGTCAAAGCTATGGTTTTCCCAGTAGTGGTGTATGGTTGTGAGAGCTGGACCATAAAGAAAGCTGAGTGCTGAAGAACTGATGCTTTTGAATAGGGGTGCTGGAGAGGACTCCTGAGAGTCCCTTGGACAGAAAGGAGATCAAACCAGTCAACCCTAGAGAAACTCAGCGATGAGTATCATCGAAAGGACTGATGCTGAATCTGAAGTTCCAATACTTTGTGCACTGATGTGAAGAGATGACTCTTTGAAGAAAGGCCCTGATGTTGGAAAAGATTTAGGGCAAGAGGAGGTGGGGAGACTGAGGACGAGATGGTTGGATGGCATCACTAACTCCAGGGACATGAGTCTGAACAAACTCAGGGAGATAGTAAAAGATAGGGAATCCTAGGGTGCTGCCATCCATGAGATTGCAGAGAGTCAGACATGACTTAGTGACTAAACAACAACGACAGCCATATCCCTTCTACACTGCTCTCAGGGAGAAAAGAGATGCTCCTAGCTGAGAATACATGTCTTTCCTGTGTCCCTTGCAGCTAGAACGGGCCACAAGACACTCTTCTGGACCTTGGAGATGTAGGGGTAGAGGTTCCTAGAGACAGCGTCTCTTTCAAATCAAAGGAAAGCCTCACTGGGGAAAACTCTGTGTGTCTTGTCCTTTCCCATTCTTTCTGCCTGAAACTTGGATGTGAGGTCTACAGCTAAAGCAGGTATCTGGCAACAGGGAGGAGAGAGGCAAGGATAAAGTCTACCAACTAAGGCTTCTGGGGTGGAAAGATGAGCCTGGAGTTCTGAGGGCATGGCTGAGCCCTGCGGGCAGTCACCTCTGACTCTTTGTTATGAGGAAAAGCCAACACCCACTAGTGAGGCCACCGTAAGTTGGGTTTTCTGAGCTTGTGGTAGAGCGCCCTCCTGACCTAGTGAAGAAGTGGAGGAAGGGAGTGCTAGGGACAGTTCATTCAGTGCCAGGAGCTCTTCTGAGGGTGACCGTCAGGTACCTGTCACCCTCACAACTACCCAGGGAAGTCGCAGTCAGTCCTGTCCCCGTATCCAGGGTGCTGAGTGGGGTTGTGGGTGCCCGACCAAGATGCACGGTAAGCAGAAGGAGGGGCAGGAATGAGTGTACCCCATCCTCCTTGTGCAGCTCAATAAACGTTCATGGTTAATATTTCTTTGTCTTTGTTGTGGTTACACTAGAGGATTGGTGTGTTTGTGTGGAAACCCTGAGGAGGGTCGGTGCTCCGACCGACCTTCCTCCTGCTCTTCCTCTCTTCCTGGCCTCCTCCCTGCATCCTGACCTTCTGCCACGTGGGTACCACATGGTGCACAGCCTCCTGCTCTCAAGGAGCCAGCAGGACCGAGGCGTCAATCCTCTAAGTTCCACTGCGGCTGGCCCCGGCTCTTACCTGTGAGGCCTTAGTTCCCACCTTTAACACTGGGACATTTCGTGGGCTCAGAGAGCATGAGGAGCCTTGACAGAACTGTGGCAGCTAGAGGGGATCTGGGTGGTTGGAGGGGTGTCGCCATGCAGCAGGATTCCTGCACCATGAATGAAGTCCCATCTCGCCCTCACTAGCCAGACTCCCTCCTCTCCACCCCAGGCCTCCCCTAAGGCCACCCACGCCTCCATCTGGGCCTGGCTGGGACCTGAAAGGCTTTCCATTTGTGGCCAAAGAGCTTAACTCAAACACATAATTAAAGACAGGGAGGCGGTTTCTGGTGGAGGGGGAGCCCCACACAAACATGCAGGCGTCCTGCCCACCCTCACATGTCTCTCCCCTGGGTTGGGGCCATGGGCATCCTTCCACCCTGGCCCAGCAGGCGCCAGCTGGCAGCAGGGAAGCCCAGAGCTCCCCAGGGCCTCCTGCAGCCCCCAGGGACACCCTGTCTTGTGTCTTTACTTCCATCTGGGATGTGGAGACCCCACCTCCCTCCTACCCTTTCACTAGGAGACCCTCATCAAAACCTTGCAATGATGGTGCATTGGTGGTGGCTAGGGCCCTCCAGCCTAGACCGTGGTAGAGTAGATTATTCCCTGCCCATAGTGTGATTCAAAATAAAGCCAGCCCAGGCCACAGAGAAGTCCTGGCAGTTCAGCACCACCCCCCACTCATCCTCAGCCAGGAGTTTTTATCTACAATCGTTACTTGAATGTATTTTTGTTTTGTTTTTAATATAGAATTTAAAGAAGATCTCATCTCTCGCCACACCTGCCCCCATTGCTGGAGGCCCAGGTCCCACCTGCTGGGCTCCTTGGAAGTCCCCTCCCAGCTGGCTGTCATTCAGGACCTGCTGGGACTCACACCAGCGTCACTTCACACCCTGGCCCAGCTGACAGAGTCCCGAGCCCTCCCAGGGTGGGGCTGGCGCCCGTGCTGGGATTCCCCTTCATCTGCATATCTCGGGTTGCCATCCCTGGCCAGGCGCCCATCACAGCCCTGGGCCACGGGGCCTGTAGGGGCCTCCAGGGACCTACCCATGGCACCTGGGGCTCTCTAGCCAGGCCTGCCCTCTCTCCCCACCCACAACGGGCAGCTTTTGCCGGAAAGTTGCTCCAGAGAACTCCCTTCTGGCTGAAACCACCCAAGGAGCCCAGGTCCCTGTCTCTCCCCGCACAAGGCAGACCCCAGGGGGCATTGGTCCTAGCCACAGCTTCAGGGCAGGGGCAGCAGGTGGGTGGGCTGGAGACCAGGCGGGAGAAGGGGCCAGGAGCTGTTTCTAACCCTTGGGAGGCAGACGGGTGGGATCTTGGTTGATCATTTCCCAGGAACCAGTGGGAACCCGTCCGCATCTGCTGGCAGCTCAGTCGGGTCACGGGGTCTGTGGTTTCTGGCATGAGGCTGGCCCTGCGGCTGCGGGAACATGTGTCCTGGGTTCCAGGAGCCTGAGTCAGGGCTCTGCAGAGACGCTGGGAAGGCTTCTTCTCATGGTTCACACTCAGCACCCAGTACTTAAGGGGCCTCCCCAGAGGGCGGGGTCCTCCTGGCTGTCACTCGCGTAATCACCCACAAGGCTCTGAGGCCCGGGCGGCTCTGGGACTGCAGCCTCTCCCTGGCGGGGCTTCCTCCAAGTGGGCTTACTTGCACCCACTCTCTTACCCTGGTCTCACGGAGCTCCAGGCCCTGCACCCCACAGGCGTCCCTGAGTGCCTGCTCCCCGCCAGCCAGGGTCTAGACAGGAAACAGCGAGAAGAGTTGCTGGCCAGGGACCCTGGAGGGAGGGGTGAGCAGAGTTGAGGGAACGAGCAAAGGAGGCTGACTTGGCTCTGGAGCTGGTCTTAGCAGTGGCCACAGCGGGCCACAGGGGAGGCCCTTGCCACCTTTGGTTTGAAGGAGCAGGTGAGGGCATGGAACTCTCGGAGGCTGTCACCAGCACTATGGAGATGGCACAGCCAGGGCCACTGCAGGCAGCGGGGGGACAAGAGCTGCGCTCTCCAGGCCAGGCTGCAGCTCCTCGTTGGCTGAGTCCACTGGGAAGCAAGGGCAGGGCTGTGCTGGTACAGGCTGCAGAGGTCAGGGTCTGTCAGATCCAGAGGAGGGCGGAGGAGGGAGAGGGGACTGGGAGCAGGGTGCTTCTGGAGGGACTAGCAGGTCCCCATCCCCCCCAACATGGGCTGGCCCTGCATGTCCCTGAGCTCCTGGAAGCCCTTCCCGCCCAGGCTTCTGGGCCCCTCAGTAGCAGCAGCTGGTCGTGTGAGAGGCTGCCGACCACCCCCAGGCCTCCTGACCGCCTGCCGCTGCCCAGGCAGGTGGTGTGGGAGGAGACACCAGGAAGGACGAAGCCGCCCCACCCCTCTGCCTCCCACATCTGATCTGATTTTGTTCCCAGCTGTAGGCCAGGCGCCCACAGGGGTGTCTATGGAGCTGGCATTCGGACACATCTGTGGAATCAAAGAGGCCGTGGGGTCCCGGGCCCCAGTGTGCATTCTCAAAGAAAGGCCACCCCTTGGGAGTTGGGGAGGTGACCTCTGGCCTTCCGGGAGGCTGGGGTGCAGCATCGAGGGTGGTCCTGGGGCCCTGTGAGGGGGCGCTGCCGTGGGCCTCTGCTCCCTGCCCCAGCCGACAGCCGCCTGCTCCTGCTGCCCATCAAGTGACCACCATGTGATCCAACAGTGGCAATGACAC
Organism: Tragulus kanchil; assembly: GCA_022376925.1. Classification (NCBI taxonomy): domain Eukaryota; kingdom Metazoa; phylum Chordata; class Mammalia; order Artiodactyla; family Tragulidae; genus Tragulus; species Tragulus kanchil. Next base: position 48,865,613 of record JAIOJX010000026.1, read on the forward strand.
TGAGCCCCGGTGCCACGCGCTGCCCTGCACCCCACAGGCGTCCCTGAGTGCCTGCTCCCGCCAGCCAGGGTCTAGACAGGAAACAGCGAGAAGAGTTGCTGGCCAGGGACCCTGGAGGAGGGGTGAGCAGAGTTGAGGAACGAGCAAAGGAGGCTGACTTGGCTCTGGAGCTGGTCTTAGCAGTGGCCACAGCGGGCCACAGGGGAGGCCCTTGCCACCTTTGGTTTGAAGGAGCAGGTGAGGGCATGGAACTCTCGGAGGCTGTCACCAGCACTATGGAGATGGCACAGCCAGGGCCACTGCAGGCAGCGGGGGGACAAGAGCTGCGCTCTCCAGGCCAGGCTGCAGCTCCTCGTTGGCTGAGTCCACTGGGAAGCAAGGGCAGGGCTGTGCTGGTACAGGCTGCAGAGGTCAGGGTCTGTCAGATCCAGAGGAGGGCGGAGGAGGGAGAGGGGACTGGGAGCAGGGTGCTTCTGGAGGGACTAGCAGGTCCCCATCCCCCCCAACATGGGCTGGCCCTGCATGTCCCTGAGCTCCTGGAAGCCCTTCCCGCCCAGGCTTCTGGGCCCCTCAGTAGCAGCAGCTGGTCGTGTGAGAGGCTGCCGACCACCCCCAGGCCTCCTGACCGCCTGCCGCTGCCCAGGCAGGTGGTGTGGGAGGAGACACCAGGAAGGACGAAGCCGCCCCACCCCTCTGCCTCCCACATCTGATCTGATTTTGTTCCCAGCTGTAGGCCAGGCGCCCACAGGGGTGTCTATGGAGCTGGCATTCGGACACATCTGTGGAATCAAAGAGGCCGTGGGGTCCCGGGCCCCAGTGTGCATTCTCAAAGAAAGGCCACCCCTTGGGAGTTGGGGAGGTGACCTCTGGCCTTCCGGGAGGCTGGGGTGCAGCATCGAGGGTGGTCCTGGGGCCCTGTGAGGGGGCGCTGCCGTGGGCCTCTGCTCCCTGCCCCAGCCGACAGCCGCCTGCTCCTGCTGCCCATCAAGTGACCACCATGTGATCCAACAGTGGCAATGACACTGAGCCCCGGTGCCACGCGCTGCCCTGCACTGTGTCACTTAGACAGCGCCACAGTCCCCAGAGCTCTCTTGTGGGGTAAGCACTGCCGTAAACAACCCCACTTTACAGATCAGAAGACTGAGGCTCCAGCTGAGTAATTCTTCAAGGTGGCTGGACAATGTGGGCTGGGCTGATTCCCTCTCAGGTCGGGGCCTCGCTGCTGTGAGACTTTCACTGGAAGGTCCCCTGGGCCAAGGGCGCCCCTCTGCCGGTCCTGGGGAGGCCAGACTCCACTGACCTTCTGTCTGGTGACTGTGGGCCTGGCCCTCGGTGGGGTCAGGCACCGGCAGGTGTGTTTTTCACCTCTGTTGCCCTTCCCTTCCAGTCCCTTCTCTGACCCCTGACCATAGACCTGGCTCAGACCGTGGTACGCTGGCCTGGAGGGTACCCCGGTGCCTCCTAAAGATCCCAGAGCTGTGGTCCTTAACCCTCTGGCCGGGTGCCCACCTCTCTGCAGAAGGGCCTTCTCACATGCACACCCCTTCCCTGCGCCCCTCGGCTGCCATGGTCTCCACGGGCCTTTGTCCTCTGTTGCGTGGCCTGGTGCCCCAGGCTCTGGGAGCTGAGCCCCACTCCCCACCTCTTCCTAGCCACCTGCTCACCTGTGAGGTCTCCCCTGGCCTGTTCTCCCCCAGCTCCCTCAGCCTTGGAGTGTAACAGGCTGCGACCCTCCAGAAGCTCAAGACTGAGGGCAGTGGTCACTGACTTGGAGGACTGTACCTTCTAGAGGCTCATCCTGGAACCTAGGAAAGAACCCCCCAGGCCAGCTGGGGCCAGACTCCCTGGTCCACAGGCTGGTTCCCACTGCCCTCTGATGCCCTCTACTGGCCAGAGTCAGTTACCACAGCCAACCCCGCCAACCCCGCCATCCCCGGGGAACCCAGGATGCCCAGCCTTGGTCCCAGTTCCACAAGAGACCTCTGTCCTCCTGCCCTGACCTGGAGCCCGTGGCAAGCCCACGCGGTCCCCCAGCCTCCACCTTGAGGAGCTTGACGGCTGTAAGGCTGCCCCATGGGTTCGCCATTAGTGACTGAGGCACCTTTCATCACAGACTTCTGAGCAGACCTAGCGGGGAGCCTCAGGACTTTAATGTTTATACTCTTCTGCTAAATGGCTTGCCACGTCTGGAGGTGTCTGGTTTCCACTGGTCTTTGGAATCCTAGAAAGTGTACGCTTGATTTCACAGGCAGGATGACGTCAGACGTCTGGAGGGTAAAGTCGGCCACGTCCTGCCAAAATATCCCTCGTCTGAAGTCCGGGAATGGATGTCTGCCGGCTGGGAAGCCCTCCAGCCCCGGGAACTTCCCACATCTGGTGGCCGGAGCCCACCCGGTAAGTCTGTGTGTCCCTGCGCATGATGAGTTCAGGGCCGATAGGCAGCTGGGCAGCTCCGGCCGTGGGCGCACCCCACCCTCTCCACTCTCAGACGAGGTGCGGGGGTCAGGGGTGGGGAGGGGCAGGGCAGAGCTTGCTGACGGGAGGCGCTTATCCTCTCTCCATGGTTCTTCTCTCTGGATCTTGTGCGTGTTGATCAAAGCCAAGGGCTGTGTGCTTCTGGCCCTTCTAAAGGGTTCCATCATTGTCTCAGTTGTACTGAGTTAAAGAGACATCACCGGTATGAACAGCTTCTCCCTCCCTCCGCCACTCCCCTCCTCTTTCCTCCTGGTATTAATCGGCTTGGGTTGCTGTGAGAAAACATGACAGACTGGGTGGCTTCAACAATAGAAATGCATTTTCTCCCATGTTTGGAGGCTAGAAGTGCAGGATCAAGCTTCCCACCAATCTGGTGTCTGGGGAGCAGGTTCCTCCCGGCTGGCCAATGGCTGCCTTCTCAGTGTGCTGTGTCCTCACATGGCCTTTCCTCTGTGAGCGTGTCTGTGTGGATAGAGGGAGAGACAGCTGTCCTGGCTCCTCCTGTTCGTATAAGGACACCAGCCCTACTGGAGTGGGACCCCGCCTTTCTGACTTCAGTAAACTTTCTGCACTTCTTCATAAGTCCTGTCTCCAAATAGAGTTGCCTGGGGCTTAGGACTCAACACACGAATTCTGAAGGGATGCAAACATTCATCCCCAGATAGCCTACAGCACTATTCATTCTGATAAGAATGAAACAGCATTCAAACAATTTTCCCTTCAGGAAGTCTCTAGGTGAAAACGCCAAGGCTGCCCGGATCACTGCCGGCTGAGACGAAGAGCTTCATCGTGTGAGCGTGTGGATACGAGGGAGCGTCTGGTGTGCCAGAATCGAGACCCGCAGTAAAGACAGCACGGTGGCAGCATGCCCAGGCCTCCTGCATTGCAGGTGGATTCTTTACTGTGTGAGAGCCACGGGGAAGCCTGCACAGACTGGAGCGGGCAGTGGGAACTCCATCAGGTTCAGTCCCTGGGTCAGGAAGATCCCCTGGAGAAGGGAATGGATACCCATCCTGGTATTCTTGCCTGGAGAATCCCATGGACAGAGGAGCCTGGGGGGCTATAGTCCATGGGGTTGTAGAGTCAGACATGACTGAACACATATACACACACACACACACACACGTGCGCCAACTGACAACTGGAAGAGATTTCTTTTAGATATTTCTCTGCATTCTGAGGCTAACTTAACTTGTCCCAGATGAGCCCTAATCTGCCCATCCCCTGTGGCTCATGTGATTCGTCAGCTATTTAAAAGTGCCTGTGGAGAAAAAGTTTTGGCTCTGGGGCTCCACACATCAGGTTCTTGGGGTCGGGCCCCCATTCTTACTTAAACAAGGTTTCCTCAGGGTGAAATTAAGAGGTAATTGAGACTTTTTTTTTTTCAAAAGAGTAGCTTGCTGTAGCCAATATGAAGGTGAGCCACTTGGATCTCCCTTCAAGAAAGGACTTGCTAGAAAGCTGGAGAGAGTTTGCGGGCAGCCTGGCTTTAGCACCTTTAGGGTCCATTCCGGTGCGTGAGCCGAGGCTGCTCCTGTGGGCAGCTCTGAACAGATGCTGAGTATAGTGAGGGGTCAGCGCCTGGCTATTTCTACCCAGTGTAGGAAGCTCACAGGGCGGCTGGCAGAGTCCGGCGCTGCAGTCCGAGCGCTCCTTGTTCCCCTTCTCCCTCCCTGCTGGCTTCTGAGGGCCACCTGTGTCACCTGCTCCCTTGCCTCCGTCTGCCCCAGGTGTGGTCCACAACAGGTATCTTCGCTGCACCTGTCGTGGCCACCGCCTCCTGAAGACGGAAAGTCACAACATGCCCACCTCTTATTTCAGCCAGAATCCAACCAAGGATACAGAATCCAAGCTGGTTATTTCAAGGAGAGGAGACAGTGCAGAAAGTGTTTCCACAGGGGGCGGTCAGAGGAGAGAAGCAGAATACAGAATAATAAGGCAATCCAGACATTTCCAGGCGGAGGAAGTCGCCTGCCCCTCTCGGCCCAGGGGGATGCCTAGAAGAGAAGGCAGTGGAAGAGGAGGGAGAGAGGAAGGTGCAGGTGTTGCTGGAGCTGGGGACCTAGGGTCACTTGGTGGACACTGGAGTCCTTTCAGGATGGCAGGTAGGAGCTGGGCTCCAGAGGGTGAACAGGGGTCCCTTGTAGTCAGGTTGGGAGTCACCGAAATCTCCAGACTTCTCCTCTGCCTATGCACCTCCACCAGCGTCTGTCCTTGTCTAAACCCACCCAGAAGCTAGAAGACAATGGGGCCTGGGAACTGTATTTCCCTCCAGTACAGAGCAGAGGGAGGAACAGTGAGGCTACGCATCTGAAAGAAAACAGGCAGCTGACCAGCTCACCTTTCAGAGCCTCACCCATGCTAATTACCGGAAGCGGCATTAGGGGTTTATGCAGATGAGTAGATGGAGGGCTGGCTGTGTGGACTGACATGGGATAGAGCAAACACAGTGATATCTTGAGCGCAGAATCGAGTGGAGGAGTTGTGGATATTTGCTGGGAGGGGTTTTCAACATTGTTGCATGTTTGAAATCCTCCTTTTGGAATCCAGCTGTTGCCTGGCTCATGGCCTTCCTGATCCTGACTCTCTGGATTTCAGTACATTTCCCATTTGCTTAAGTTCCTTCCAATTCATCCAGAAGATCCATAACCAGTTCAAACTGTAAGTTCTTCCTGGGGATGGGGATGCGGTGAGCAGTAGGGTCACGTGGAGATAGGCGGGTTTACTCTGCAGCCCGAGGCTCTGTCCTGCCCTTGACTGTGTGTGATCTCCCCTCTCCATCAACCTGATAATGTGTAGAAATCGTCCTGTTATCTCACCAGTGCTGGAAATAGGCATAACAATATTGTCAACCGAAAAATCATGCACAACCTAGGAGTTGAGAATTACATTTGATTTGGTAGACTTGCCTAGGACCTAAGTGTGGGATGTAGCCTCTCAGATCACTCATGGGGACCACTCGGAATAAGGCAATCCAGAGAGAGAAGCAGAATACAGAATAATAAGGCAATCCAGACTTGCGGAGAAGTCGCCTGCCCTCTCGGCCCAGGGGATGCCTAGAAGAGAAGGCAGTGGAAGAGGAGGGAGAGAGGAAGGTGCAGGTGTTGCTGGAGCTGGGGACCTAGGGTCACTTGGTGGACACTGGAGTCCTTTCAGGATGGCAGGTAGGAGCTGGGCTCCAGAGGGTGAACAGGGGTCCCTTGTAGTCAGGTTGGGAGTCACCGAAATCTCCAGACTTCTCCTCTGCCTATGCACCTCCACCAGCGTCTGTCCTTGTCTAAACCCACCCAGAAGCTAGAAGACAATGGGGCCTGGGAACTGTATTTCCCTCCAGTACAGAGCAGAGGGAGGAACAGTGAGGCTACGCATCTGAAAGAAAACAGGCAGCTGACCAGCTCACCTTTCAGAGCCTCACCCATGCTAATTACCGGAAGCGGCATTAGGGGTTTATGCAGATGAGTAGATGGAGGGCTGGCTGTGTGGACTGACATGGGATAGAGCAAACACAGTGATATCTTGAGCGCAGAATCGAGTGGAGGAGTTGTGGATATTTGCTGGGAGGGGTTTTCAACATTGTTGCATGTTTGAAATCCTCCTTTTGGAATCCAGCTGTTGCCTGGCTCATGGCCTTCCTGATCCTGACTCTCTGGATTTCAGTACATTTCCCATTTGCTTAAGTTCCTTCCAATTCATCCAGAAGATCCATAACCAGTTCAAACTGTAAGTTCTTCCTGGGGATGGGGATGCGGTGAGCAGTAGGGTCACGTGGAGATAGGCGGGTTTACTCTGCAGCCCGAGGCTCTGTCCTGCCCTTGACTGTGTGTGATCTCCCCTCTCCATCAACCTGATAATGTGTAGAAATCGTCCTGTTATCTCACCAGTGCTGGAAATAGGCATAACAATATTGTCAACCGAAAAATCATGCACAACCTAGGAGTTGAGAATTACATTTGATTTGGTAGACTTGCCTAGGACCTAAGTGTGGGATGTAGCCTCTCAGATCACTCATGGGGACCACTCGGAAGAGGCAAGGTGGGGAGCCAGGGTATATAGGAGTTTTTGGAACTCAAACCAAGTGGTCAGGACATCAAAAGATGATGGTTAACTAAAGAAAAATCAAATATCTCAGGTTAGAAGATTTAGTGCTTTCTAGGTATGGGCAGATGCTGGAGTCGGGGCTCGTTGAAGTCATTCCTTTGTTTGGCACCTTAACTCTCTAGGACTAGTCTCCTGCTTTCTCCATCTTGAATCCCCCAGGATGCACAGTCTGGGGGTGCGTCATGGCTGATGGCTTGATGGCTGTAGCATCCTTTGTTTGCTGATGTGGCAGGTGGCATTCTTCACCCACTGCCTCCACAGTGAGAAGACTGCCCACATTCACTGCGTCCTTCCCACACGCCAGCTGGCACACGCACCATCTAGTTCAACAGTCGCACAAGCACTGCAAGGGCGCTACCAGACCCTGGGCATTTTACAGACACGGAAAGGGACATTCAGATAAATTCAGGGCAGGACGAGGCCCCACAGCTGGTTAGCGATGGAGTCAGTCCTTGGATCCAGGTCTTCTCGATACAGATCCACACTCTGGACGACTTGCTGTTCACGGGCCTTGGTGCTGATTCATTTCCTGTTCTTTCAGTGAGTTAATCCCAGTCCCTTCCACCTTGGCTTTATAGGTCAAGTGGTTTTGTTGCTCTTGGATTCCTCTCTGGTTTCTCCACCTTTGCGCTCACAGGGCACCCGGAATTGGGCACGGTGCTGTGAAAAGGCTGCACAGCTCCACTGGCCCCAGGTGGCCAATTTTCCTCCCGCAATGACGCTGTGCGTTCTCCTCCCGAACTAGGTGGGAACCAGCAGGGTCAACCAGGCAGCCTCCACCCGTGAGAGGAATGAATTCCTCTCTCTCTTAGCCAGCACCAGAGAAAGCTCTGGAAAGAAGACTGGAGGTTGGTGTCCTGACATAAGTCAGCCCTCGTCGTCTGTGGATGAGTAATGCCCTCCGAGTCTCAGAGCCGGGGGGATGGGGAGGTATCTGTTCATGGCATGGTCTCCACACCCAGCCAGGAGCAAGCAAGTGGCTAGGGGCCACACCATCCTCCGGAGAAGGCTGTCTCTGTGGTGGAGAGTGGGGTCTCCCCTTATGGCTACCCTAGCAAGGTGGAAGAGTCAGTCATTCCCGCACATTTCTAAGCCTTCATTATGGTCAAGCTGGGGGTTAGTTTTGACCACCCCAAAGTGCTATGCTCATTTTTGAGCAGAAGCAGTTAAAAGCCTCTGTACCTCCTCTAGTCCCTTTTATCTTTTTCTCCACTGTGATGCCTTTGGAGAGCACATCCTGCAAATGACATTAGCGATAAGATGCGAACAAGCCAAGCGCTTGCTGTAGGTCATGGCTTGAGGGAATGTGGTTCTCCAAAGACTATGGCTCTGATGAACCACACTTCCTCATATTCACACCTGTTACAGTCTTTTTGAGCTGCTATACCAAAATGCCACAGGTTGCATGGCTGATAAACCACAGACATTTACGTCTTACAGATCTAGAGGCTGGGGAGACCAAGATCGAGGTGCTGATGGGTTCGGGATCTGGTGAGAGCTTCCTGGTTCTTAGATGGCTGTCTTTTAACTGGGTCTCTGCATGTGGAGGGGGCAGGGGAGCGCTCTGGACCTCTTTTACATGGGCACTAATGCCATTCTTGAAGGCTCTGCCCTCATGACCCAGCCACGTCTCAGCTCTCAAATCTCACGTCTCCTGATATCATCACCATGGGGATGAGACATTCAGTACATGGAGCATCCCTGGGTAAAGCTCTCCTGTGCTAAATCTGGCTCTCTGAGTCCCTTGAAGTAATGGAAGGTTATAGAAGTGGTACAGGGCCAGTTATGGACCCAAGATCTAGGAAGGTCTGGTAGCAGATGCTTTCCCATTTGGGACCCCTAAGATGCCACTGAGAAGATGCCACCGAAGAAGTCCAGCTGCCCTGTCAGCCTTACCAAGTGCAGAGGGAGATGCCCTGCAGTGACAGGGAGGGAGAAGGGTGCTCAGCTTCCTCAGTGCCCCAGCTGAGTTGGGTGTTCTGGCCTTTTTTCATAAGGCCATGCAGGAGAATTAGAGTAAAACAGAGGTGGTCCTGGCCCTTTGTTGAAAACACTCAGGGAGTTCACTGAGTGTTTTCAACGAAGGGCAAGAACCCCCTTAGACCCTGAGATGCTTAGGGCTGATGACTGGGGTCTCCCCTGCACACAAAAGGCAACAGTAAGATAAGAACACTGTTTGTCTTGTTTGGGGCCAAGCCCAGTAGCTTCTACTCTATGTATGCTTTGTGCCGCGTAATCCTTCTAATGACAACATGAGGCAGGAATCGTTCAGAGATGAGTTGGCCAAGGCTGAAAGGGGCAATGGATCCTGCCAGAGCTCGCAGGCTGTGTAGGATTGAGGCATGGAGCAGATGGCTACCCACAGAATCTCACTGTGCCTTCCCGTACTCCTGGGAGTTTGTCATCTGTTATCCATGCCTCTCTACCTCCTCCCCAGGGCCACCCTCGACCTGCTCTGGCTATCAGAATTTATCTTCTCACAGAAACAATGCTAGAGGTGATGTTGAGGGAAATGGAAAAGCGAAATCAGTCACGTACTTTCATATGCTATCAGAGGAAGAGACAGCTATGGCTTAACTTCATGACCAATGGACACAGTATCTTTGGGAAAATGTAGCTCCAACCCCAAAGGACTGACTTGGAAACACAGCTCTGGAACTTTGCCTGTATATAAATCAGAGACTGTCTGCAAATGTACCATTTGTTTAATTTGAACAGGGACCTACTGGGATTCCCCTTCCTCACTCTGGTTCCTTCTCTGACTTTTTTCCTTTCCTTTATGCCGTGTGAAGATGCTGGACTTCCTGTTCTGGCTGGTTGGCATGAACCATATGGTCCCTAGGCAGACAGAGCACACGTTTTTGTAAATGCCCCCTAGAGATGTACTTCGTCACCATGGAAAACACAGGTCTGTTTTCCTAGGTGACAGCTTTGTTTATGCAAGGACTCTGAGTGGACTCCAGGTCTGGCCAGATGGTGCCGGATGTGTTCTGTGTGCCGTGAGGAGCTGAGCCCTTGGGAGCTCCCGAGCCACATGACTCTTGGCAAGAGCTGGGTCTGGATGGATGTGTGGCTGTGTGATCTGCCCACACCAGCTGTCCACGCAGGACACGCAGTTCTGCCCCTTGGGTGCCTCAGGTGGCTTTGAAGGTGGATAAGGTTTCTGCAGCTGTGGTTTCGCCCTTAAGGCCAAGTGTGACTCAGGCCTGTGTTTATGTCCGGTGCAGCTGGGTTTTGTTTTGGTTTTTCCTAGCGATGAAAAGGCAACAGTAAGATAAGAACACTGTTTGTCTTGTTTGGGGCCAAGCCCAGTAGCTTCTACTCTATGTATGCTTTGTGCCGCGTAATCCTTCTAATGACAACATGAGGCAGGAATCGTTCAGAGATGAGTTGGCCAAGGCTGAAAGGGGCAATGGATCCTGCCAGAGCTCGCAGGCTGTGTAGGATTGAGGCATGGAGCAGATGGCTACCCACAGAATCTCACTGTGCCTTCCCGTACTCCTGGGAGTTTGTCATCTGTTATCCATGCCTCTCTACCTCCTCCCCAGGGCCACCCTCGACCTGCTCTGGCTATCAGAATTTATCTTCTCACAGAAACAATGCTAGAGGTGATGTTGAGGGAAATGGAAAAGCGAAATCAGTCACGTACTTTCATATGCTATCAGAGGAAGAGACAGCTATGGCTTAACTTCATGACCAATGGACACAGTATCTTTGGGAAAATGTAGCTCCAACCCCAAAGGACTGACTTGGAAACACAGCTCTGGAACTTTGCCTGTATATAAATCAGAGACTGTCTGCAAATGTACCATTTGTTTAATTTGAACAGGGACCTACTGGGATTCCCCTTCCTCACTCTGGTTCCTTCTCTGACTTTTTTCCTTTCCTTTATGCCGTGTGAAGATGCTGGACTTCCTGTTCTGGCTGGTTGGCATGAACCATATGGTCCCTAGGCAGACAGAGCACACGTTTTTGTAAATGCCCCCTAGAGATGTACTTCGTCACCATGGAAAACACAGGTCTGTTTTCCTAGGTGACAGCTTTGTTTATGCAAGGACTCTGAGTGGACTCCAGGTCTGGCCAGATGGTGCCGGATGTGTTCTGTGTGCCGTGAGGAGCTGAGCCCTTGGGAGCTCCCGAGCCACATGACTCTTGGCAAGAGCTGGGTCTGGATGGATGTGTGGCTGTGTGATCTGCCCACACCAGCTGTCCACGCAGGACACGCAGTTCTGCCCCTTGGGTGCCTCAGGTGGCTTTGAAGGTGGATAAGGTTTCTGCAGCTGTGGTTTAGCCCTTAAAGCCAAGTGTGACTCAGGCCTGTGTTTAGCCGTGCCACTCACCCAGGTGTGCCAGGTTTCACAGTGGGGGTTTTCCGTTTCTTGAATCTCAGTTTTCTTAGTCAAATGGTTAGGTAAGCTGGGGGCTTGGCATTTTCCCACTGATATTTTACATGCAGGACTCTTAGCAAGGCTGGTGGTGGAGGAAAGGAACATGAGCCATTGAGGGAACTGATAACATTATGACAGTGACATTTGCTGAACGATTCTACAGACTCTGCCAGCCCGTGGGCAGAAGCAGGGATGCCAAATGACAAGGCACTTCCTGTATCCTTCAGCCATTCTACCAGTGCCAGACATGACTAGGCGTTCAGGATGTTCTCCCTCCCTGTGCCTGGACACATCAGAACAAGGGCTGTGATCAATTAGCAATGTCTGTCGCTGAGGGTTTGGAAGGGTGATGGCCAGGCCCTACTCTTTGCCTTCTGGGTTGGAGAGTATCAGTTTATTGTTGTTCAGTCACTCAGTTGTGTCTCACTCTTTGCAACCCCATGGACTTCAGCATGTCAGGTTTCCCTGTCTTTCACCATCTCCCGGAATTTGCTCAAACTCATATCCATTCAGTCAATGATACCATCCAACCATCTCATCCTCCGTTGCCCCTTTCTCCTCCAGCCCTCAACCTGTCCCAGCATCAGGATCTTTTCCAATGAGTCATCTCTTTAAAGTTTAGCTATGGTATGGAATCACTTATATCTGCTCTACTGATCACAGTTTTTAGTGTGGACAGATTCTGGGATTCTGGAGGAGCAGACCCCCAGACCAGAGTTGAGAGCAGGTTGTTTATTTGGGAGGTGGTCTGTAAGAACAGATAATAAAGAAGGCTGAGCACAGAAGAACTGATCCCTTCAAACTGTGATGCTGGACAAGACTCTGGAGAGTCCCTTGGACTTCAAGGAGATCAAACCAGTCAATTCTAAAGGAAATCAACCCTGAATATTCATTGGAAGGACTGATGCTGAAGCTGAAGCTCCAATACTTTGGCCACCTGATGTAAAGAGCCAACTTATTGGAAAAGAGCTTGATGCTGAGAAAAATGGGAGGCAGAAGGAGAAGGGGATGACTGAGGATGAGATGGTTGGATGGCATCACTGACTCAGTGGACATGAGTTTGAGCAAGCTCCGGGAGATAGTGAAGGACAGGGAAGCCTGGCGTGCTGCAGTCCATAGAGTTGCCAAGAGTTGACACAACTGAGCGACTGAACTGAAGTGAACTGGGGAAAGAATCAGAGGGCAGGGAGCCGCTGAGACGCCACTTGTGAGCACATTCTTCCTGTTGGGTCGCTGGGGCTTCTTGGAACTGCAGACTGTTTCCAAAGTCGTCCCTCTCAAAGGGGCAGAGTGAAGGAGTATTTGTTCTTCATCTCGAGCTTGTCATTGACGGAAGGCTGCTTGTGGTCCCTTGAGTGTGAGCCGTTGAGGTTCTTGTACCCGGAGAGAGCCCTCACACTGAGAGCCTTGGGGTTATGATGTGGAGTAAGGGGATGCCTGGGGTGCAGGCTCTTTGCCTTCTGGGTTGGAGTTTTTATTGTTGTTCAGTCACTCAGTTGTGTCTCACTCTTTGCAACCCCATGGACTTCAGCATGTCAGGTTTCCCTGTCTTTCACCATCTCCCGGAATTTGCTCAAACTCATATCCATTCAGTCAATGATACCATCCAACCATCTCATCCTCCGTTGCCCCTTTCTCCTCCAGCCCTCAACCTGTCCCAGCATCAGGATCTTTTCCAATGAGTCATCTCTTTAAAGTTTAGCTATGGTATGGAATCACTTATATCTGCTCTACTGATCACAGTTTTTAGTGTGGACAGATTCTGGGATTCTGGAGGAGCAGACCCCCAGACCAGAGTTGAGAGCAGGTTGTTTATTTGGGAGGTGGTCTGTAAGAACAGATAATAAAGAAGGCTGAGCACAGAAGAACTGATCCCTTCAAACTGTGATGCTGGACAAGACTCTGGAGAGTCCCTTGGACTTCAAGGAGATCAAACCAGTCAATTCTAAAGGAAATCAACCCTGAATATTCATTGGAAGGACTGATGCTGAAGCTGAAGCTCCAATACTTTGGCCACCTGATGTAAAGAGCCAACTTATTGGAAAAGAGCTTGATGCTGAGAAAAATGGGAGGCAGAAGGAGAAGGGATGACTGAGGATGAGATGGATGGATGGCATCACTGACTCAGTGGACATGAGTATGAGCAAGATCCAGGAGATAGTGAAGGACAGGGAAGCCTGGCGTGCTGCAGTCCATAGAGTTGCCAAGAGTTGACACAACTGAGCGACTGAACTGAAGTGAACTGGGGAAAGAATCAGAGGGCAGGGAGCCGCTGAGACGCCACTTGTGAGCACATTCTTCCTGTTGGGTCGCTGGGGCTTCTTGGAACTGCAGACTGTTTCCAAAGTCGTCCCTCTCAAAGGGGCAGAGTGAAGGAGTATTTGTTCTTCATCTCGAGCTTGTCATTGACGGAAGGCTGCTTGTGGTCCCTTGAGTGTGAGCCCTTGAGGTTCTTGTACCCGGAGAGAGCCCTCACACTGAGAGCCTTGGGGTTATGATGTGGAGTAAGGGGATGCCTGGGGTGCAGGCACAGCGCCTGTCCCTGAAGAGCTGTTCTGAAGTTTCATGCCCTGAGAGAGTGCTGGCTACTAACTCAGGGTAAAGATATTCAGGAGTGACTGTGAGCTGGCTAGACAAGTGCTGGGTTATGTCTGTGGTCAGTTATGAATGTCGTCAGTCATCAGGATGGGGGGTCCCCCGTTAGGAGGATTCACCAGATACAGTGGGGCAGTCTTTGCAGCTGTCTGCTGGGGGGTGATCCCCCTTCCACCCCAATTCTCCTCCGACCAGTGTCTGCTAGCCCTGCCGTGGGACTCCCCTTCCCCGCCCCCTCCCCACAGCTCCTGCCTCACTCTCAGGGCTGCTGGTCCGCGATTCAGTCTCAGTCCTCGAGGAAAGGAATCCTGCTGCTGACATCACAGGCAGCCTCTGCCTGGGGCACGTGTGCAGCTTCCTGATAAAGCCTGGAATCTTCCCACTGTTCCCCAAGTAGCCCACGGGGAATGAGCCCTCAGACTGCAGGGTCTGGGCTGGGTGAGACCGCTCGGGTGCCTTGTTATCCCTCATCCCTACTCTGCAGGTAAAATTTGCTGCCACGTAATCCATCACTGTAAAGTAACGTGTCGGTGACTTTCGTTCCCCCCGCTTGCCTCCCCCCACTCTGACTCAGCGGCTCTCCAGGCAGGGCTGGAAGTTCAGCCTGTGCCGCTGTTCCTCACCTGCTCCCGCTGGGGCACAAGGGCCCTGCGTCACGAGCAGGGCCCATATTAAAGGGGGATGTTGGGGTGGAGGCTGGACTCCTCAAATCCCACAGATGAGTCTGCCTTCCTGCCTCCCCCACTCCCTGGCCCTTGAGCATTTCCTTCCTCCTCCTGAAGTCTGGGGGTCCTTCTCCTCCACTCTGAGACCACACTCCCCACCCAGGGCAGGCCCTCTTGGTCTCCCAGTAACAAGGCTGCCTTCCTCTCCCCAAGTCCTCATGACGCTGGGCTTCTGGCTGCTCCATACTCTTAGCCAGTCTCCTCCCTGTCCCCCACCCCCACCCACAGCTGGCTGCTGTCAGAGCCTGGCCGCCCTTGAGGGAGGAGGGAGGCTCGTGGTGGCGCCATCTCTGCCCCACAGCACGCGGCAGCCTGCCTGGGTCACCAAGCCCCGGCTTGCTCTACTTGCTGCACAATAGGCCAATAATCCTAAATAAGGTGGTGTTAAGATGAGGAAAGGACTTGATTTGGGAGCCAGCTGACGGAGAATGTGGCAGGCTAACTCCTCAGAATAACCATCTTGTCGGGGCCCGGATGCCAGGTTCTCTGATGAATTAGAGTTGAGAGGCGAAGGAGTGATAATCCAGAGCATGCTTCTTCTGGCAGAGCTTTGGCTGAGCCCCTCGGGGCTTATCGAGGGCTTGTGTGTGTCCCTGCAGTGGCCACAGGGCTGGACGGCGGGAGAAGACATGGCTTTCGGACTGCTGAGGGCTGACCCAGGCCTAAGAGGACTTGGCCTGCCCTGGGCCTGTATCACGCTGGCCCAGGCACACCATCCCGCTTGGCAGCATGGAGCTGAACCTCCGTGTTTCACATGTACCACTCTCAGCCGCTCTGTAAGCGGGTCACAAACCCGGACACAGACACACCAGCTGGTTTTGGACAAAGGTGAAAAAGCAGTCCAGCAGAGGAAGCACTCTCTCCCACAGACGGCCCTGGAGCAGCGCATATTGTAGACAGAAACCAAACTGGAGCAATCCTCACTCCTTATGCAAACTTCAGCTCAAAATGGGCTATGATCAGGCTTCCCTAGTGGTTCAGTGGTAAAGAACCACCTGCCTGCCAGAGCAGGGGACACACGTTTGAACCCTGACCTGGGAAGGTTCCTCACGCTGTGGAGCAGCAACGCCCGTGTACCACAGCCGCTGTGCTCTAGAGCTGGGGGCCGTGACCACTGAGCCCATGTGTGGCAGCCACTGAAGCCCGTGCGCCCTAGAACTTATGCTCAGCAACAAGAGAAATCGCTGCAATGAGAAGCCTGCATGCCGCAACTAGAGTAACCCCTGCTCACTATGACTAGAGAAAAGACCATGCCGCAATGCAGGCCTAGCAAAGCCAAAAATAAATAAATACATACATATTAAAAAAATAGACTACGGTCTTAAATAATGTAAAGTAAACATAAAATCATGACCCTCTTAGAAAGCCCAGAGGAGGAACTATTTAGGTCCCCTTTGAAAGTGATGAGTTGTTGAATTTGGCATCAGAAAGTATGATCCATAAAAAAAATGGATAAGTTGGACCTCATCAAAATTAAAAACTTCTGCTCCATGCAAGACCCTGTGAGGGTGAAAAGACAAAGTATGAGAGGGAAAAAGCATTCAGTGTCCGGACCTGGGAAGACCTCCCCATGGAGAAAGTCAGCAGAGACAGGTCTGTGAGGCCCTGCTCTGTGCATAGGGCTGTCTTCTGTCTGGCATGGGGGCCGCAGCCACATGGGCCTCCCACCCACAGGGATGGGTTGGAGGGTGGACGTCTGGCCCAAGCTTTCGAGCTGAGGCCTGGCCATCAGAGCTTGCCCTACAGGTCCAGGGGCCTTCAAACTGGAGCTGAGAGAGATGCTCTGTGCTATTAAGACCGTGTGAGGACACTGGATGCTGAGGGACCCTGGCGGCAGTGGGGTTGGACGGCAGGTCCTGGAGGGAGCCTGACATTCGAGGAGAAGTGGAGACTCAGCCTTGACCCATCCATGCAGCCGTGTGAGCGCATGGGAGCAGCGGTGGCCTGGCTGGGTGGCCTGCTACTCTGTCCAGCTGGTCCTGCTGCTGCTGTCGCTGTGTGGAAGTGGATGGACGTCTAGCTTGGGAAGGAGGGGGCTGGATGGGTTCTGGAGAGGCTCTCAGTCCTGCTTTGCTGCAGCTCACTGTTCTCTGACATCGGTCTCACCGGCCGCCTCAGACATGCGAAATAGGGCTCATTGGCTGAGCAGCCCCTGATCACCCTGATGCACCTCCTTGGGCCTGTTCAGTGGTCAAGCTTATGTTTTCTAACACTGCATCGCCAGCTTTAAGGAACAGTTTTTAGCAGAAAGTGATCACCTGTTCATGTGGTATGAGAATGGCCCGAGTTCCTTTCACTCTGGGGTTTATAATGGTATGACTTGGTGGTACCCTGGAGCCCAGGGCTCAGATGGTCACCGGAGCTCCTCATGAGCCTGGTCTAAGAAGGTCCCGCCCCGTGACTTGGCCTGGGGACCAGTGTAATCCCCCTGGGCGGAGCTGAGCCAAGAGCTTCCTCTGCCAGATGCCTCCAGGTTGCTCCCCTCACTCAGTCATGGCTAGGCCTTGGAGGGCCTCTGGGGTGCTCTCCTTCCTGTCCCACCTTCTGGAGCTTTCTGTGTCATCCCTCCAGGTAAGCCCCGGACCCTCACAATCCTCATGTGGGTCTGACTTCTTCCTGGAGCCCTCCTGGGACCCCGAGGGCTGTGGTCCCAGCTTGTCCCCGTCCCCTAGGGTGTCGCAGAGCAGCGCCTGACAAAGCAAGGGCCTTGATTCAGGGACATGTGGGTAAGGAAGTGGTGATCAACTCGAGGGCCGAGCATGTGACACACACGCCATTTTTGTCACAAGGAGAGTCTAGCTGAGGGCCTCAAAAGGAGGCGGGTGGCCTGGCTGACCCCAGCGGGAACTCGGAGGACCGTTTGGTGCTGTACCCAGGGATCTTTCAGGCCAGCCGGGTGGCTGTCATTTATGGAGGAAGCAAGCATGGCTGAGGACCGGATGAAGCCCTGCCTCTCCAGCAAACTCTGCGCCTCCTCCCCCGCCGACTTTCAGGAACACAGCATCCTCGGCCGAGCTCTTGCTCTCGGTAGACACAGTTTTGGCACAGCCTGCGCCAAACAGGAAACACTCAGGTTTCCTGAAACAGCTTCTTAAAGTCTTTGGCAAACGTGCTGAACTGGAGGATCTGGATGTGGATGCTGGGAACCTGGGGTGAGAAGTGGAGGACTCCGCGAGGCCCCGGGCACACACGGTGCTTCTCCAGGATCACGTACGGCACGCACGCCAGGCTCCTCGGCGGAGATCTCAGCTGCAGCCGGTGTGCGAGGACGCTCCCGGGGGCAGAGACAGACAGACAGGGACAGAGAGGTGGAGGAGGAGCGCGAGGGAAGGGTGCAGGGAGACAAGAGACGGAGACTTTGAGAGGTGCTGCCGGGGCCGGTCGAAGCCAAGACCCCACCCTGCTCTCCAGCCCAGAAGCCCAGAACTCCGAGGGTCCCCCGGATCCGACCAGCCCGCGCCCTGTCGTGGCAGGAAGAGGACAAGGAACAGCTGAAGAAATACAGCTTCCCACTCGAAAATGGGCCTCAGACATTTATTATTCCATTTTTTAAAAATAGATAATTCTCTCCATCTTGGCATTCTGAAGGAGATTTTTCATTTTCCTTCTCTCCTGGGTATTCTTTTTCAGCCTGGTAAATGTCTGTTCCGATTAGGAATAAGAAGAACACATGAGCGAGGAAACTTCCAGACTTGGGGGTGGGGCCTGGCCGCCTCTCCCTCCTCTGGCCTCACTGGCCTGCGGCTGGCCTGGCCTCCCCGTCGCGGGCCCAGGCAGCAGGGTGGGCCGTGGGCTGCTGCCGCACAGCCCCTGTCAGTCTGAGCCACTCGGCTGTGCCCGCCCTTTGACTTCCGACGGGCTGTAATCCACGGAGTCCTGCCTTTGGGCCTCCACGGTGACCCCAGTGTCCTGGAGAAACTAGGTGCTGCTGGTCATCTGTACCTTGAGCACGATGTAGCCCCTCAGCTTTCTCAAGCAGCCCCTCCCAAGGGCAGGCGTAAAATAACATCCTGTAATGAAATGGCCCCCTCGCCAGCCCAGACAGCATCGCTGTCCACACCTTGTCTTGGGGGGGTGGGGAGGGTCTTGGCTCCCTTAGTCAGACGCTCCCTGAGGAGAGGCCACTCTGAAGGACACAGCCATGTGGCCCTTGTCTACCTGCGGTGCTGGGATGAGCGTCCTGCCAGGAGCAGCCGGGGCCCCTCCCTCCTGTGAGCAGCCTGCCCGGTCATCCTGAGGGTCCTGCCCGGTCCAGATGGCTGGGGCCTCCCCACCCAGCTTTGTCATTGGCCTGGGCAGATGGCCAGGGGACAGCGCAGCTCAGAGGTGCAGGCAAAGCTGGACACTGGTGACCCCACGTTGGGGGGAGAATCGCTTTTCGAGAAGCTGGGGTGCAGAGGACCACTGCCTGGCTCTCTCCTGGGACACTGTCCATGGGTGGGGAGGGGGCAGGAGACTCACCCATTTAGTTCTCCTCCGCATCCTCAGGGCCGAAGGCAGCTCAGGTCTCATTGGACGGACATGTCACCAATGTCCCAGCACCTCCCCTTCAATCTAGTCTAGAATAACAGAAAGGTGTGGATTAAAAGGTGGATGAAAGGAAAGTCCCTTGGGGCCTCCAGGCCTGGGCTGCAGTCTGGCACTGCCTCCCACCACTGCTGATCCCAGGCCTCCCGCTTGACCTTTGGGAAACCGTGGGAGCCACAGCAGTGCTGCTAACATTGTTGAAGGGCGTGGGTAGAGGGGCTGGGTCTGGTAAACATGGTTGTTCACTCTGGAAGTGGTAGCGGGGCTGGGTCTCCTCACATCTCACTGTCTAATCGGTTACTCGGGGCTTCTAACAGTTCTTGGTGGAAAAGACAAGAAACACGCCAAGCTGAGGGAGCTGGGACGCCGTCTCCCAGGAAACATCCTGGAGGCGCCTGCAGAGCCCACCGGAAGCCAGAGGAAGGAGCGGAGGGCGAGGCTGACTGGAAGAGGCAGGCTGTCAGGTGAATCAGGCCCGGCGGCTACGCCTCCCATTTTGAAATCAGCACCATACCAGTGTCTTGTTGATGCTCAGTCTCCGGTCATGTCTGACTCTTTGCGACCCTGTGGACTGCAGCACGCCAGCCTCCCTGTCCCTCAGCATCTCCCGGAGTCTGGCCAAGTTCACGTCCATCGCCTCAGTGATGCCACCAGAAGATGAGACGGCTGGATAACATCTCCCGTGTCGCAGAAAAGAGTGCATCTGACTTCGCATTGGGTTTGTTCCTTTTGCTCACCTTTGTATTCTGTCGCTTTCACTTGAGTGAACAATGTTTCATAGAGCTTGTTGG
Source organism: Tragulus kanchil (assembly GCA_022376925.1). Lineage (NCBI taxonomy): Eukaryota > Metazoa > Chordata > Mammalia > Artiodactyla > Tragulidae > Tragulus > Tragulus kanchil. Next base: position 48,885,212 of record JAIOJX010000026.1, read on the forward strand.
AATGGGTGAGTCAAAGGTCTCCCTTGGTAAATGTCACGTTGCACTTGAAAATATGTGGGTTATTTTCAGATATCTTGTGATGTTGATTTCTCACATAATTTCACAGTGATAAGAGAACAGATTCTGTTTGAAATTTTTGCAACGTGTTTTATGTCCCTGGATGTGTTCCAGTGTCTCTTGCTTTGTGGTCTATGGGAACTTGAATAGAATTTGTACCCTGCTGCTGTGTGAGAATTGTGTAAATCTTAATTATGTGGAATTGGTTCCTGGTGCTTTTCAGGTCTACTGTGCCCTTTTACTTGTCTGTTTACTTGTTCTATTCATCTTTTTTGGAATGGGGCAGTGGGTTAGGGAGGGAGGGGAGCAGGCGGGCTACTTCTATTGGTCTTTCATTTGTCTATTTTCATCCATTTTTGTTCTTTGGCCCGTGTGGGCCTCCCATCATGGTGGCCTCTGTTGTCGCAAAGCACTGGCTCTGGGTGCATGCGCTCCAGAGCTCCGGCTTGGTAATTGGACACATCGGTCCAGCCGCTCCGCAGCACATGGGATCTTCCCAGGCTAGGGATCGAACCTGCGCCCCTTGTACTGCAAGGCGGTCCTTACCCACTGGACCACCAGGGATGCCCTCTATTCATCTTTGAGAGTTTGATATTGAAGCTCAACTTAAAATCTTAATTTATTTGCTTGAAAAATAATTGTAATATACAATGGAAATATCTGTAACTTTGTTCTGTATTTTTCGAGTCTCCTGTAAATGTGTTGTCATACTTTCATAATTAAAAAATTAAAAAAATACACCCAAAACCTTCCTTGAAAGCCACAGAGAAGTTCTGATCTTTTGAGGACTAGTTGCCTATTTTCTTTTTTGGTAAGTACAACAAACACTGTACTTTCCTTTACCACACACACACACACACACACACACACACAGAAGAATGTTGTCTATAACCTGGAATATACAGGACAGTTCATTCTCAAGGTTCTGACTTTCCAGAGAATAGCACTTTTCCATTCACACAAAAATTAAAAGTTGTGGAGCAGAGAATAACAATTGTCCTGTTGGAGGCTTATAGGAATGCTGTGACCTGACCTACCATGCCCCTCCCTCACCTGGCCTTTAAAAAATGCTTTACTGAAACCTTCAGGGAGTTGGGAGTTTGGGGGTAATGAACCACCTGCCTCCTTGCCTGGCCCTGCAACAAACCTTCCTCTGCTCCAAACTCCTACGTTTCGGTATTGTTCGACCTCACTGTGTGTCAGGTACACAAACTTCCATTTGGTAACACGACTAATCGAAGTCATTGACTTCCAAGCGTGATCGGCTGTCTGCTCAGGGATGTGAATTTTTCCCCATGTTGTTTGCGTTTTGAGGATTATATGTCCCCTCTGGAATAATTAATATACTGATGTATCATGAAAAAAAATCTGTGAACTTTGATAGAATGAGTAACACACACATCTGTTGTTTTTTTCTTAGTTGCAAAAATAAAACCTGTTGGCAAAATCCATAATATAACACTGTCAGAAGATCAAGAACTTTCAGGGGGCTGTTTCTGATTATAATGATCTCAGGCTTTTCTAATTATTCTGGTCCAAGTGTTTATTTTTGTACTTTGGTGTGAAGTGACTCTCTTAATAATAAAGGTAAAATGACTTTATATGTAGGTTGATCACTTGTTGGTAAATGAGGCAATTAACATGGCTTGATATGAAGCTTTCCTTTATACGAATTCTATTTCATTAGTGAAACATTAGCCTTCATGGCTTGACATAAAATCTCCTTTTCCTCCTCCCTGATGAAGGAATGTTTTTATTTGGAAAGCCTAACAGAGGCATGAAAACAGAACCACATGTAGTTTTGTGCATCAGAAGCCCTCTGCTGACAGGACGAACCTTGAGAGCATCCCTCGTGTTCGAGGTTACGAAGGCTACACGCATCACGAGTGCAGACAGGGATTAATTTTTTGAACAAACAAATGACTTTTTGTACTATCAATCAAGGGAGGAAAAAGCCAAAGTATTTGCTACACGAATCTGATGAGCTAATCATTCACAGCTTCAGAATCCTCCTTTGACCACAATAATGTGTCAAGCTCAGAGCTTCCTCCACACGCTCTTTTGTTCCACAAATATTTGCGTACCTACTAAGTGCGTATGGTGGGTGGCTTTACAACTAGGGGCTCAGCAGAAAAGAGTCTACCTGCCACTGCAGGAGACACAAGTGGATCCTGGGTCAGGAAGATCCCCTGGAGAAGGAAATGTCCACCCACTCCCGGTATTCTTACCTGGAGAACCCCATGGTCAGAGGAGTCTGGGGGCTACAGTCCATAGGGTCCCAAAAGAGTTGGACACAACTTAGCGGCTAAACAATACCAAGTGTGTGTGTCTGCAGTTTGATGCAACCCCAGGGACGAAGTCAGTTGTTCAAGCGTGATCGGCTGTCTGCTCAGGGATGTGAGGATTATAGTCCCTCTGGAATAATTAATATACTGATGTATCATGAAAAAAAATCTGTGAACTTTGATAGAATGAGTAACACACACATCTGTTGTTTTTTTCTTAGTTGCAAAAATAAAACCTGTTGGCAAAATCCATAATATAACACTGTCAGAAGATCAAGAACTTTCAGGGGGCTGTTTCTGATTATAATGATCTCAGGCTTTTCTAATTATTCTGGTCCAAGTGTTTATTTTTGTACTTTGGTGTGAAGTGACTCTCTTAATAATAAAGGTAAAATGACTTTATATGTAGGTTGATCACTTGTTGGTAAATGAGGCAATTAACATGGCTTGATATGAAGCTTTCCTTTATACGAATTCTATTTCATTAGTGAAACATTAGCCTTCATGGCTTGACATAAAATCTCCTTTTCCTCCTCCCTGATGAAGGAATGTTTTTATTTGGAAAGCCTAACAGAGGCATGAAAACAGAACCACATGTAGTTTTGTGCATCAGAAGCCCTCTGCTGACAGGACGAACCTTGAGAGCATCCCTCGTGTTCGAGGTTACGAAGGCTACACGCATCACGAGTGCAGACAGGGATTAATTTTTTGAACAAACAAATGACTTTTTGTACTATCAATCAAGGGAGGAAAAAGCCAAAGTATTTGCTACACGAATCTGATGAGCTAATCATTCACAGCTTCAGAATCCTCCTTTGACCACAATAATGTGTCAAGCTCAGAGCTTCCTCCACACGCTCTTTTGTTCCACAAATATTTGCGTACCTACTAAGTGCGTATGTTGGGTGGCTTTACAACTAGGGGCTCAGCAGAAAAGAGTCTACCTGCCATTGCAGGAGACACAAGTGGATCCTGGGTCAGGAAGATCCCCTGGAGAAGGAAATGTCCACCCACTCCCGGTATTCTTACCTGGAGAACCCCATGGTCAGAGGAGTCTGGGGGCTACAGTCCATAGGGTCCCAAAAGAGTTGGACACAACTTAGCGGCTAAACAATACCAAGTGTGTGTGTCTGCAGTTTGATGCAACAGACGAAGTCCTGGCGGTGGGCCGGGAGGGCTGATATTCTGGTGCAGGAGAAAGAGTAAAGAGGCTAGCTGTGTTGTTACCGAGTTCAAACAACAGGCCAATACATTGGGAGGTGAGACGGGTGAGGGGTGGGCTTCTCTTGTGGCTCAAACAGTAAGGAAGTCGCCTGCAATGTGGCACACCCAGGTACAATCCCTGGTTAGGGAAGATGCTCTGGAGAAGGGAATGGCAACCCACTCCAGGACTGTTGCCTGAAGAATCCTGTAGACAGAGGAGCCTGGTGGGCTACCATCCGTGTGGTCACACAGAGTCGGACATGACTGAAGAGCTAACACACACACACACACAGGGGCCTTCTTAGAAAAGCCAACAGATTGAGAAACGCGGTTGAGGGACTCAAAGAGCCATCTTAGTCCAGTCAGAACTCAGGCTTCTTTTACCCTAAAAATGGAAAGGGTGCAAAATCAGTGGCTGGCAACTTCTTGGAGCAGAAATCCTTCATTTTTGCAGCCGCCCACGTAGGTTAGGTCGCAGATGCTCCCGTAAACCTCAAAGAAGACAGATGGTATTTCTCTGTTCTGCCGCCTTTTATCTCCATAGGAATGGAAGAGCGATGTCCTCTTAAAGGCCAGAGCCTTGAGAATGGGCTGTCCTGTATATTCCCGGCCGTAGGCAACATGCTTTTACAAAAGGTGCAGAGCCCGCATGATCAGAGACAGGCAGCAGAGCACAGGCTTAAAGCAAAAGGAGCAGCTGCAATACAGAGCCAGGGTTGTTCTTCCTTATCACAGCATCAGCAAGACTCTTTCTGATAGTGTTAAGTGCTCCAAGGTGGTGTGCTGGCAATTGGTATGGGGGCTCCCTCTGATGGGGGTTCTCACTCACTAAAATCACACTAGGGCGCTCCTAGGCCGTGACTGAGCACAGGGAGTCCTGACCCAGGTGCCTTCCTGCAGCTGAGGGACCCTCTCCAGGGGAGACTTGGGCTCTTGGTCTTCTCTCTGGCCTGGTTGGAACGTTCCTGAAGCTGAGGTGGACGCGGAGACTCTCCCATCCTTTCGTACTTTCACAGGTGTCAGAGCGGCGTCCCACCTGCAGGCTGGCTCCACCTCCCTCTGCCCCTTCCCTGGTCCTTCTCCGCTACATCCCCTGGTGATGCCTGCACATCCAATCTCTTCTCGGCCTCAGCTTCTTAAAAGGAGCGAACCAACAGAGTCTGTGGGAATAAAATACGAATACGGGAAAAGTGTGGTATGGCAGGAATGTGAAAAGGACCCTTGGTGAGAAACATCTGACCCATTTCCAACATTGCTCAAGGTTGCTGCATGTTGCATCTTATTGTCAAGCCGACACCGGGACAGAAGTTCATTCCCTCCTTCCCTCTGCCCTCCCTTCTTCTCTCTCTCTTCTTCTCCCTCCTTCTCACTCCCAGCAGAGTACAGTGTCCTGGCCAAGCTTGCCTTCCTGTAATTCGTACTTGGCTTACTCCATAGGGTCTCCAGGCTCCACCTACTCCATAAATACCTTTGTTGCATTTCAGCTGCCTCTGCTGCGCTGTAACAACCCAGCCCAAAGGAACATGTGTGGAAATCTTCACAGGAGAATCAAACTGGGTGTTGCTCAGTATGTGGAAAAAAAAGCCGTGTGATTTCCTCTACGAGGAGCTCGAGCCACATGGCAGTCAGTCCAGCAGCAGTGCTGAGGCCCTGGCGAGGGCAGGTGTGGGAAGACTTACCCAGGATCTGCCCACCTTGCCCCTGACCTTTTTCCAGCCATGGGTCACCCCACATGGACACCATGCTCCCTTGGTGATGGCACCAATGCCCCAAACCAGAGTGCCCCTCCCGGGGCTGCTGTGTCCAATGCGAGGTGGGGGGGATGCTGTATCCTGGAGCTGAGAAGTCCTCTCCCCTCGGGGTTCACAGCCACTCCCACCAACAGCACAGACTGTTCTCTGAGGCTAAAGGGAAGCCCTGGCAGCAGGTGCTGGTGTCTCCTAGGCCGTGACTGAGCACAGGAGTCCTGACCCAGGTGCCTTCCTGCAGCTGAGGGACCCTCTCAGGGAGACTTGGGCTCTTGGTCTTCTCTCTGGCCTGGTTGGAACGTTCCTGAAGCTGAGGTGGACGGAGACTCTCCCATCCTTTCGTACTTTCACAGGTGTCAGAGCGGCGTCCCACCTGCAGGCTGGCTCCACCTCCCTCTGCCCCTTCCCTGGTCCTTCTCCGCTACATCCCCTGGTGATGCCTGCACATCCAATCTCTTCTCGGCCTCAGCTTCTTAAAAGGAGCGAACCAACAGAGTCTGTGGGAATAAAATACGAATACGGGAAAAGTGTGGTATGGCAGGAATGTGAAAAGGACCCTTGGTGAGAAACATCTGACCCATTTCCAACATTGCTCAAGGTTGCTGCATGTTGCATCTTATTGTCAAGCCGACACCGGGACAGAAGTTCATTCCCTCCTTCCCTCTGCCCTCCCTTCTTCTCTCTCTCTTCTTCTCCCTCCTTCTCACTCCCAGCAGAGTACAGTGTCCTGGCCAAGCTTGCCTTCCTGTAATTCGTACTTGGCTTACTCCATAGGGTCTCCAGGCTCCACCTACTCCATAAATACCTTTGTTGCATTTCAGCTGCCTCTGCTGCGCTGTAACAACCCAGCCCAAAGGAACATGTGTGGAAATCTTCACAGGAGAATCAAACTGGGTGTTGCTCAGTATGTGGAAAAAAAATGCCGTGTGATTTCCTCTACGAGGAGCTCGAGCCACATGGCGGTCAGTCCAGCAGCAGTGCTGAGGCCCTGGCGAGGGCAGGTGTGGGAAGACTTACCCAGGATCTGCCCACCTTGCCCCTGACCTTTTTCCAGCCATGGGTCACCCCACATGGACACCATGCTCCCTTGGTGATGGCACCAATGCCCCAAACCAGAGTGCCCCTCCCGGGGCTGCTGTGTCCAATGCGAGGTGGGGGGGATGCTGTATCCTGGAGCTGAGAAGTCCTCTCCCCTCGGGGTTCACAGCCACTCCCACCAACAGCACAGACTGTTCTCTGAGGCTAAAGGGAAGCCCTGGCAGCAGGTGCTGGTGTGTGAAACCATGAGTCTGCGGGAGGGTGACCCCGATGGTCCACAACCAAGCCAGCAGTGGTTTTAGGGGACACTTTCCTCCTGAATGCATTCATTAGGGATCTGATGGCGCTGCCCAAAGGTCCACTAAAGTCTCATTTCCTGCGACGGCATGCATTGTATGCTTTGTAATTGTGTATGTAATTGTATACAAATTTCAGAATTTAGCCAAGTGTCAAGGTGAAACCCCCTTCAATGTTGGCATAAAACGTCTAATGCATTAAAGTTTAATGTGTGTGAATCTTCTCTCTGCTCAGACTGACTGTTGGCCCTGTGGGGGAGGACCTGGTAGGATGGGAGACGGTGCCAGGGGTGTGTGTCTCTGACCCTTTGATCTGTTCTCCCAGCCTCTGCTTCCAGGTGGGTATTGAGGCCTCTCCTGGAAACTGTCCCCTCCTCCACTGGCATGACCCTCTCTCTGGACACTGGTCACTTTTGTCTACACTGGACACCTCTGGCTAGAGACTTGGAAGGGTCAGAATGATTCTGCCATGCCCAGTGTCCCCGAGATGCCCCAGCCAAGCTACCTTTGGTGTCTATGCTTGGTCAGCGGATGGCCCGCTGCTGAGCAGTAATCTGGCTGGAGGCAAGCCCCGAGGTGGGGGTGGCGCAAAGAGCACCTGCGTGGAGGCGCTGTATCCGGGAGACCCTAGGATGGCGCTGCAGGACGGCCAGGCTGAGCCACCGAGGCAGGAAGCGCAGTGGGAGTCGTGACTTCTCTGCTGAGCAGTTCAGAGAGACAGGGCGGTGGCTGTCGCTGCATCTTCTGGGGGTGTCTTGGCGGCTGGGGGTTTTTTGGGTGGGACTGCCTGTGAAATGGGTGGATGACCTCCCCACCAGTCTCTCAGCTGACCTTCCCACTCCCCAGATGAGCTCAAGTTCTCACTGGACAAGGGGACCCCTTCCAAGGGCAGCTCCCCCTCTGGGTTCCCTGTGGCTGCCACGGTGAGTCATCACAAACTTGGTGGCTTCAAACAGCAGAAACTAATTTTCTTGCAGTTCTAGAAGCTGGAAGACTGAAATCCAGCAAGTCAGCAGGGGTGCGCTCCTACCAGAGGCTCTAGGGGCAGCCGTCCTCGCCTCTTACAGCTTCGAGGGGCTCCGGGTGATCCTTTGTGGTCTCATCACCTGATCTCAGCTCCATTGTCTCCTCCTCTCCCTCTCTCTCTGTTCCATCTCGTGTAAGGGCCCTTGGTCACGGCAGTTAGGGACCATGCAGGAAATCCCAGACGTTCCTTTCGCAGAATCCTTAATTACATCTCCAAAGACCCTTTTCCAAGCAAAGGCCCATTTTGAGGTCCTGGGCTCAGAACATGCACATAGCTTTTAGCAGGACTACCATTCAACCTGGGCTTTCCCAGTGACTCAACAGTAAAGAATCCACCTGCCAATACAGGAGATGCAGGAGCCGTGGGTTCAAGTCCCTAGGTTGGGAAGATCCCCCAGAGGAGGCAATGGCAACCCACTGCAGTATTCTTGCCTGGAAAATCCCACCATCAGAGGAGCCTGGTGGGCTATATAGTTCGTGGAGTCACAAAGAGTTGGACGTGGCTCATCTGAACACACATGCACAGCCGCCATTCAACCCAGGAAAACCCTCTAAACTTCCAGCCCATCTCTTTGCCAGCCTTAATTCCTGGAGAGCGAGCTCTGCAGAGTCTTAAGAGGAAGCTGAGGGACACAGTCACTTGTTGGATCTCCAGAGAGAGGCTCTGCTCGGTGACGCTAGGTGATGTGAAGGAGAGCATCCTTTAATGTCTGTTCCTCTGGCAGCTGCTTATTCTCTGTGTGGCACAGAACAGGTAGGGGCAGACCCGCTTCTCCTAATGTACATCGGCAGCTCCCTTTGGCTGATGCTGGCGCCTGACTCCTTCTCCAGGCTCCCAGACCTCATCAAGGCTAGACCTTGGCGTTGGTTTTGCTCCCTCCTAGGCTGGTCTTCCTGTGGAGTTGACCAGTTGTATGGCCACTGAGCAGTGCCTTGCTATCCCCATGGGTCACTCCTTGAGCACTCAGGCCCCGGTGAGGAAGCACGGGTTTCTTACCCTTCTTAGGTGGGCATTTCAACAGAGCAGAGCCTTCTTCCAGGGAAAGGGCCGGCAAGATCATTTTAGGCTGGATAGTGAGTCAACAAGGGTCCTTTTAGGGAGGTAAGTACTCTTTAAATAGTAGTAATAGAACCATACATGAACATTGAAAAGGAATGGTGGAAATAAAAGGGCAGAAATAAAGGAAATGCGTGGGTGAGAGTGGACCAGCAGTGCTGCCTGAGTCCTCAGAACTGCTGACACTCTCTGTTTGGGCCTGTTGCTTAGTGAAATTCCACAACTGGGGCGTCATTCCTACTGGATTCAGGCTTGTCCAGAAACCTCAGGAGACCAACGGCTTCTACTATTTTAATATATGGGTCAATGGAAAACGGTTGGAAATCTGGTAGTTGGTTAACATTTCACGGGCGAGGCCCTGTTTGAATAGACACATTTAGACTTTAGTTGACAGTCGAATAAATTACCGTGAGAGGTGTTAGAAAATTTGTCAGAAAAATGCAGCTTATTTTGCCTGGAAAATCCCACCATCAGAGGAGCCTGGTGGGCTATATAGTTCGTGGAGTCACAAAGAGTTGGACGTGGCTCATCTGAACACACATGCACAGCCGCCATTCAACCCAGGAAAACCCTCTAAACTTCCAGCCCATCTCTTTGCCAGCCTTAATTCCTGGAGAGCGAGCTCTGCAGAGTCTTAAGAGGAAGCTGAGGGACACAGTCACTTGTTGGATCTCCAGAGAGAGGCTCTGCTCGGTGACGCTAGGTGATGTGAAGGAGAGCATCCTTTAATGTCTGTTCCTCTGGCAGCTGCTTATTCTCTGTGTGGCACAGAACAGGTAGGGGCAGACCCGCTTCTCCTAATGTACATCGGCAGCTCCCTTTGGCTGATGCTGGCGCCTGACTCCTTCTCCAGGCTCCCAGACCTCATCAAGGCTAGACCTTGGCGTTGGTTTTGCTCCCTCCTAGGCTGGTCTTCCTGTGGAGTTGACCAGTTGTATGGCCACTGAGCAGTGCCTTGCTATCCCCATGGGTCACTCCTTGAGCACTCAGGCCCCGGTGAGGAAGCACGGGTTTCTTACCCTTCTTAGGTGGGCATTTCAACAGAGCAGAGCCTTCTTCCAGGGAAAGGGCCGGCAAGATCATTTTAGGCTGGATAGTGAGTCAACAAGGGTCCTTTTAGGGAGGTAAGTACTCTTTAAATAGTAGTAATAGAACCATACATGAACATTGAAAAGGAATGGTGGAAATAAAAGGGCAGAAATAAAGGAAATGCGTGGGTGAGAGTGGACCAGCAGTGCTGCCTGAGTCCTCAGAACTGCTGACACTCTCTGTTTGGGCCTGTTGCTTAGTGAAATTCCACAACTGGGGCGTCATTCCTACTGGATTCAGGCTTGTCCAGAAACCTCAGGAGACCAACGGCTTCTACTATTTTAATATATGGGTCAATGGAAAACGGTTGGAAATCTGGTAGTTGGTTAACATTTCACGGGCGAGGCCCTGTTTGAATAGACACATTTAGACTTTAGTTGACAGTCGAATAAATTACCGTGAGAGGTGTTAGAAAATTTGTCAGAAAAATTATTTTTGGAGGGATGGGAGCAGTGGGGGACTCAGAGACGGGGACCAAGAGGGGCACTAGAGGACCAGTGTCCCCGCCTTGGCCTTGCTGCTCAGGAGCCAAGATTGGGAGGGGGCTCCACCCTGAGGGCTGCTGAGAGAACTGGGACTCAGTCTTAGATCTCAGGACCCAGTTGTCCCCTTTCTGTGGCGGAGGTCATGACCTGAGGTCTGCAGCGTGTGTTTTGTTTCAAAGAAAACGTGCCCTGAGCTTTGAAAACCCAGATGCACATAGAGTGAGCAGCTTGTCCTGAAGAGCTGGAAGTTCTGGCCGCAAGGGGATGGCATGTCTGCAAGGCAGAGGGGTGGGCTCCTTTGGCCCCCTGGCTCCCACCTCGCCTTGAGCACGTGGGACTGTAGAGATGGGTATGGGAGAGTGTTCTGGAGAGGGGTGGGGCCAGCCTCCAGGAGGCCTCAGCTTGTCTCTACGAGGTCTGTGCCTGCACATGGACGTTCACGTGGACACTTACACACAGGCACCGGTATGTGTGTTCGTGTGTGTGTGTGTGTGTGTCTATCACCTATCTGTCCATCTATCCTGCAGGTATAACGGATGCACCTGGAGCCAACCTGGAACCTGCGCTCTGGTGTGTGGGCCCTCTTGGGGTGAGAAGAGCAGGGGCTGATCTCCTTAACCCCCTGGTGTGGCAGACGGGACCTATGGGGAAGGAAGGGCGTGGCCCCGCAGCTGGGCCCTGGCCTGAATTCCTTCAGGGCTCCAGAGTACAATGGATGCCTCCATCATCACCTCCAGAGAGAAAAGAGCTCTGTAAAGATTCTATAGAACTGGTTTTTGAGAAACTACACACTATAATTAAACAGTAAGTCGATTAATATAATACATAACATATTTAAATGTATTTAACTATTATAATTATACAATGTATAATATAAATAAGCTGTATTAATTATATATTTATATATTGTATTATGGGTTATTAAATGTAATATATAACATAATATAGTAATCGTTGATCATTTATATTCTTTTTCCCTAAAGATATTGACCCTTTTATAGAAAGCGTTTAAAAGAAGAGAAAAGGCAAGATCAGCTGGAAAAAGGGGTCACACGATAAAGATGGGGAGAGGTAAATTTCTTTTTGAAAATTAGTTGTAGAAGGGAGTGACCATATATCTTCTGAGGCAAAATTCTTGAAGCGTGAGTCTGCAACAAAGGGTCTTGGTGATGCCTTTTTGTAGCTGGCCTGAAGATGCCGAGAACATGGTGAAGATGGTTCTTGGCGGGTCCAGACTGATGGAGACCAGGAAGGTGGTGCCCGCTCCTGGATTTGAGGTAGAGTAGGCTGGCAGACGGAGGGTGACCCATAGGCTCTGTCGCCCTCAGAGAAAGGGAAAGTGAAGGCGTTAGCTGTTCAGTCATGTCTGGCTCTTTGTGACCCATGGATGGTAGCCCACCAGGCTCCTCTGTTGGTGGGATTTTCCAGGCAGGAATACTGGCGTGGATAGCTATGCCCTTCTCCAGGGGATCTTTCTGAACCAGGGATTGAACCTGGGTCTTCTGCAGTGCAGGTGGATTCTTTACCACTGAGCCACCAGGGAAGCCCATCCCTCAGAGGGCAGCTCTGAGATCTTTTGATCTCAGGTGACTTGAAAAATCAGGAGAAGAAATAGCTTATCAGGACATTGGACATTCCTTTTATCAGTTGGGATAGTGAAAGTGATTTTTAAAGACCTAGACATTGCATCACATTTTGCTGTGACTTAAAACAGAGTTAATGGAGTAGCGTGTATGAAGGTTTCACCGTTGACCTCATTCAGTTTTGGTTCCATACTTCTCCGACTCAATGGATATGAATTTGAGCAAACTCTGGGAGACAGTGACGGAGAGGGAAGCCTGACGTGCTGCAGTCCGTGGGATTATAAAGAGTCAGATAGGACTGAGCGCCTAACAACAACAAACCTCTTTCTGATGCATTTAAGCAAAAAAACCTTTGTCTGAGCACTTTCTCTTCCTAGTAGGACTGACAGGAAGGTGGATCATTTCATAAAGGAAGAGCTGTGGGCTTTTCGGGAGGAGAGCTCTCTGTACCACGGAGACTGTGATGAGCAGGAAATCATCCATCAGCAAAACAGGTGACTCTGAAAGTGATCTAAGAAGTTTGAAAGTTCTTTCTTTCCTGGCACGCCCGGCTCCTCTCTGATTAAGGGCGAGGACACCCCAGTCCGGGGGCGCAGGAGGGTTCTGCGTGGATCAGGGCTGCTCACCTCCTTTCTTCCTCCCTCTTTCCTTCACTTCCTCTCTTAAGACTGAGTATTTTTATTTAAATATCACCATTACAGATCCAAACATTTCATTATGCAGATCAATTCTAATTATTTTAGACATTTCTAGCCTGAAGCAGAAATGTATGACAAAAGTAAAACAAATTATAGATTCAGTTTTTGGAGTCTTTTCTAGTGTTTTACTCTGTTTTAAGTTCTGCCAGGGCTGGAGCTGCGTCATCAGCTTCTAGCCTCTGCTGTCAGATAGGAAATGCCTGGTAAACGCTTAAGGATTAATGATACGTTGTTCTGACACACCCGCCTGAAATCCCTGCTCGCCAGGATTCCTTCTCCTCAGCGGCTGTGTGTCTGGAGGAGGGTCCGGCTCTCCTGACTCCTTCTGGGCGACAGTCCTACTCTGGGATATGAGCCCTGCCTTCTTGGAAGGAAGCAGCCCCTACCTTGGTCCAGCAGAGACAGCCCCTCAGGGTCCTACCAGTGAGAGCGAGGGCTCTGAGATCAGGTGACTTGAAAAATCAGGAGAAGAAATAGCTTATCAGGACATTGGACATTCCTTTTATCAGTTGGGATAGTGAAAGTGATTTTAAAGACCTAGACATTGCATCACATTTTGCTGTGAATTAAAGCAGAGTTAATGGAGTAGCGTGTATGAAGGTTTCACCGTTGACCTCATTCAGTTTTGGTTCCATACTTCTCAGACTGAATGGATATGAATTTGAGCAAACTCTGGGAGACAGTGACGGAGAGGGAAGCCTGACGTGCTGCAGTCCGTGGGATTATAAAGAGTCAGATAGGACTGAGCGCCTAACAACAACAAACCTCTTTCTGATGCATTTAAGCAAAAAAACCTTTGTCTGAGCACTTTCTCTTCCTAGTAGGACTGACAGGAAGGTGGATCATTTCATAAAGGAAGAGCTGTGGGCTTTTCGGGAGGAGAGCTCTCTGTACCACGGAGACTGTGATGAGCAGGAAATCATCCATCAGCAAAACAGGTGACTCTGAAAGTGATCTAAGAAGTTTGAAAGTTCTTTCTTTCCTGGCACGCCCGGCTCCTCTCTGATTAAGGGCGAGGACACCCCAGTCCGGGGGCGCAGGAGGGTTCTGCGTGGATCAGGGCTGCTCACCTCCTTTCTTCCTCCCTCTTTCCTTCACTTCCTCTCTTAAGACTGAGTATTTTTATTTAAATATCACCATTACAGATCCAAACATTTCATTATGCAGATCAATTCTAATTATTTTAGACATTTCTAGCCTGAAGCAGAAATGTATGACAAAAGTAAAACAAATTATAGATTCAGTTTTTGGAGTCTTTTCTAGTGTTTTACTCTGTTTTAAGTTCTGCCAGGGCTGGAGCTGCGTCATCAGCTTCTAGCCTCTGCTGTCAGATAGGAAATGCCTGGTAAACGCTTAAGGATTAATGATACGTTGTTCTGACACACCCGCCTGAAATCCCTGCTCTCCAGGATTCCTTCTCCTCAGCGGCTGTGTGTCTGGAGGAGGGTCCGGCTCTCCTGACTCCTTCTGGGCGACAGTCCTACTCTGGGATATGAGCCCTGCCTTCTTGGAAGGGAAGCAGCCCCTACCTTGGTCCAGCAGAGACAGCCCCTCAGGGTCCTACCAGTGAGAGCGAGGGTGCTGAGGGAAGCTTCTAGAAGACACTCTGAGGTCACTGAAAAAGACCCTGACGATGGGTCTTGCAGAAACACTCGTATTTCTGTGCAGCCACCAGGCCGCTCCAGGGCTCCCCTCCGCTGTCTCTGCCCCGTCTCCCCGAGATGCTCTGCCCTGCAGTCTCTGCACGCAGACACCTCCTACACTCCCTTCCAGATGTGGTTCCGGCATCTCCAGGCAAGCTTTTATGACCCCACCCACCTGGGGTGCTAGTCAAGGATGCAAGTCCCAGAAATGGCTGAATTGGGGATAGGGAGGGTGGCATGGCCAGGAGGGAGCCTTTTTTTTTTTTAGTAAGTTCTCAGGTGATTCTGAGGAGCGGCCAGGTTTATGGTCACTGTTCTGCTCAAAGCTGCCGGCAAAGGCCGAGCTGTTTATACACTTATTTGGGGAGTGGATAAGCTTCATTTGTTCTTCTTGGAAAGGAACTTTCAACCTCAGGTGCTGGATACGTCACCCTCAGATGAAAGTGCCAGACGTAAAAAATTGGTACCTGGCTGGTTCGACTGTGCTGGTCTCGAGGTGAATGGCGGGGTGTCGGGTGCCGGCCTCTGGGGCCAGAGCAGGCTGCTCCACGAGGCAGAGTGCACGACGACGGACACACAAGGGCTCACTCCGGGTAGGGAGTGTCCCGCCCGCGGGTGTGTGAACACACACACACAGTTTGCACAAAACCCATGTGGGCCAGCATTCCCCACCCCTACCTCCCAGAGGAGGAAACTGAGACCTGGAGAAGACCAGGGCCTGGGGCCAGGTGACGTGGTCCAGCTGGGATTTGGTGCAGACCTGCTGGCTCACAGCTGGCTTGGGTCTGACTCCTGGAAGGTGAGATGAATTCTCCTGCAACTGACTGAGGGGTGCCCCAGGGTCACGTGTGAGGCGGGAGGAAGGAAGCAGGCAGAGGGGAGGAAGGAAGCCTCGGGGGTCAGTCACCTGAGCTCTGGAGCACACGTGGAATCTGTCCTGTACCGCCTGTCCCACCCGCCTTGGTCAGTCTTTAACTTCGGGCCTCATTCAGGAGCGGGGATGGTGGGCCACGACTTCCTGGCACTTGGGAGGAGGTGGCGCCCATTCATCAAGGACAGTCCTGCAGAGAAGCCTGCCGCTGAGCAAGAGCCTTTCTCAGCCGCATATGCAGCCACTGGGAGAACGGGCTCCCCGGACATGACAAGGGCTCCCAGGGGCTGGACAGGGAGCCCCGGGTGTGGCTGTAAGAGCCCTATCCCTAAGCAGGATGCAGACGTGACACACACCCCAAGAGGCCCAGGCCTGGCCAGTGCCCGCTGGCTCTGGGCGCATGCGCTCCAGAGCTCCGGCTCGGTGATTGGACACATCAGTCCAGCCGCTCCGCGGCACATGGGATCTTCCCAGGCCAGGGCTCGAACCGGTGCCCCTTGCCCTGCAAGGCGGTGTCCTTACCCACTGGACCACCAGGGGAAGCCCAGCGCAGTTCTTGAGAGGGGAGCACTTCTAGGATTTTCCCTGGGCTCCAGCGTCTTGAGAGGGGTCTGATCCCCAGACATCTCTCTACTGCGGCCAGGGGAATCCTTCCCTGAGGGGAATTAGGAGGTGACAAAGGGATGTCCGGAGATTGTTCAAGCCCGTCCTCTATGCTGAGGACCACTCTGTCTGTGTTTTGTGCCTCTAGCCCTTGGCAGGTCCAGGCTGCTCCACGAGGCAGAGTGCACGACGACGGACACACAAGGGCTCACTCCGGGTAGGGAGTGTCCCGCCCGCGGGTGTGTGAACACACACACACAGTTTGCACAAAACCCATGTGGGCCAGCATTCCCCACCCCTACCTCCCAGAGGAGGAAACTGAGACCTGGAGAAGACCAGGGCCTGGGGCCAGGTGACGTGGTCCAGCTGGGATTTGGTGCAGACCTGCTGGCTCACAGCTGGCTTGGGTCTGACTCCTGGAAGGTGAGATGAATTCTCCTGCAACTGACTGAGGGGTGCCCCAGGGTCACGTGTGAGGCGGGAGGAAGGAAGCAGGCAGAGGGGAGGAAGGAAGCCTCGGGGGTCAGTCACCTGAGCTCTGGAGCACACGTGGAATCTGTCCTGTACCGCCTGTCCCACCCGCCTTGGTCAGTCTTTAACTTCGGGCCTCATTCAGGAGCGGGGATGGTGGGCCACGACTTCCTGGCACTTGGGAGGAGGTGGCGCCCATTCATCAAGGACAGTCCTGCAGAGAAGCCTGCCGCTGAGCAAGAGCCTTTCTCAGCCGCATATGCAGCCACTGGGAGAACGGGCTCCCCGGACATGACAAGGGCTCCCAGGGGCTGGACAGGGAGCCCCGGGTGTGGCTGTAAGAGCCCTATCCCTAAGCAGGATGCAGACGTGACACACACCCCAAGAGGCCCAGGCCTGGCCAGTGCCCGCTGGCTCTGGGCGCATGCGCTCCAGAGCTCCGGCTCGGTGATTGGACACATCAGTCCAGCCGCTCCGCGGCACATGGGATCTTCCCAGGCCAGGGCTCGAACCGGTGCCCCTTGCCCTGCAAGGCGGTGTCCTTACCCACTGGACCACCAGGGGAAGCCCAGCGCAGTTCTTGAGAGGGGAGCACTTCTAGGATTTTCCCTGGGCTCCAGCGTCTTGAGAGGGGTCTGATCCCCAGACATCTCTCTACTGCTGCCAGGGGCATCCTTCCCTGAAGGGAATTAGGAGGTGACAAAGGGATGTCCGGAGATTGTTCAAGCCCTTCCTCTATGCTGAGGACCACTCTGTCTGTGTTTTGTGCCTCTAGCCCTTGGCAGGTCCAGGCATGTGCAAGCCCTCAGGAACAGCTTTCTTGTATGAGTGAATAAATGAGTGAATGAATGAATGAGTGAGTGAGGGAATGGAGCAATCATGTCTCCAGCATTGTGGCTATCAAGTTTCAGCCGGGAGACAAGGTCTTGGCTTCTGTCCGTTGTCAAGTCTTTCTGGGTAGGATTGCAACCCACTCCCCCCACTTCAGAACTTGGCTGGCAGATTCCATGTACACCTGCGTGTCTTTTCAAGTGTTCCGTGTGTGTTCTTTTAGGAGGCATGGCTGCTGTGGGTGAGGAGTCGGGGAGGGAGTAGGGGGCAGCTTTGGAGTCCCCACCCTTCAGGGCTGGAGAGGTGAGGCGAGGAGAGGGCGGGGCGGAGCTCCATGGGCTTGTTCACAGTTACTGTTGACAGCATCCAGGCGGCGGCAGCCAGTGGAAAAAGGACTTCACCGCTGCCTATAAACCATGACTCAGTGGCCGCCCTTGCTAACGGCTTCTTCAGTGAGTGTCCCATTCATTCTGCCCCTGGAGGGAGGGCCGAGAGGGCACCGAAACGGGTGTGCCTGTGCCAGTTCCTACGGACGGCTGCCCGGCAGTCTGCCGGCTCCACCCTGGGTGCCTCATGGACCCCAGCCTGGCTCGGCCCCTCCTCGTCTGTGGCTGTGGCGGGCGGGCAGGCGGGGAGCTGGCTCTCCTTCGCAGCCTTCCATCCTTACGCACTGCCCTGCCATCGTCTCCTGTCCACACCCCCTCTGACTGCCTCCCAGTCCTGGGTGGGGCAGGGCGCCCACCTTCCTCCCCGTGGTCCTCCTGTCTTTAGCCCCGCTCCCCTTAAAGGGTGCCCAGCAACCCCCCAGGGCTATCTGTCAGAAGGGAGCTGGGTGCAGAGTGGGGACCACCGTGTTCAGGCACTGAAGTGACAGCGCAGGGAGCTGGGCGCAGACCCACTGGCAGCCCGGCTCTGAAACGGCAAAGCTCCTTACCTGGTACATCCGCTAGAGTGTCCTTGACCTTTGCAACTTCAGCTTTCGCCTATCAACCACTGCTCAGGACAACCCTGCGAGACCAGAGAGATGAGAGAATTATTCTTATTTTACCAGAGGGAAAATTGGAACTCAAGTGGACTCACTGGTTCAAACTCCCACAGCCAGCCAGTGCAGAGCTGGGTCTACGACGCAAGCCCCCAGTCAAGCCAGAGGTGGTACAGCCACCTGCACCCTGCTCCTGCTTGTTGATTGCTTGGGTGATGCAAAGGATGTGTTATTCTGTTCTGTTCTGTTCTGTTCTATTCTACCGTACCTCCATCTCGCTTCCAGCTCTAAGCCACCACTAATGTTCCTGTTTCTATTGGTTTTCCTATCTGGACAATACATATAAATGGGATCAAAGACTAGGTGGTCTTTTGTGATTGACTTCTTTCACTTAGTGTAATATTTTCGAGGTTAATGCAGACTGTAGCATGTCTCAGTACTTCTTTCTTTTTTACTCGTGAGTAATATTCCACTGTATCAATATGACATTATATTCATTCATCAGTTGGTGGACAGTTGGGTTGTTCCCACTCAGGGGATAGTATGAGTAATGCTACCTGGAACATTTTGTGAGAGCTGTGTGTGTATGTATGGGTTTTTTCCCCTCTGGTATATGGCTAGAAATGCAATTGCTGGCTTAAATGCTAACTCTGTGTTTAACCTTTTGAGGAACTGCC
This sequence comes from Tragulus kanchil, assembly GCA_022376925.1. NCBI lineage: Eukaryota > Metazoa > Chordata > Mammalia > Artiodactyla > Tragulidae > Tragulus > Tragulus kanchil. The sequence continues at coordinate 48,903,855 of JAIOJX010000026.1, forward strand.
GGGCTCTTTTCCCAAGTGTTCACCAAACTGGTGATTTTTACGCACCCACCCATAGTGTAAGGGGGTCACACTTTCTCCATGTTCTTACCAGTACTTATCATCTAAGCTGTCCCAGCAGATGGGAAGTGGTATCTCCTTGTGGTTTTAATTCACATTTCACTGAAGGCTGTGATGCTGGGTATTTTTTAAATACTTATTGGGCCATTTGTGTATGTTCTTTGGAGAAACGCCTGTGCAGGTACTTTACCCATTCTAAAATACTGGGTTGTCTTTTTCTTATTGAACCATAAGAGCTCTTTATATATTTTAGATAAAAGTTCCCTATCAGACAATTTACAAATATTTTCTCCCATCCTGTGGGAAGTCTTTTGACTTTCTTGCAGATGGCTTTTGAAGCACAATAATTAAACATTTGGGTGAATTCAGTTTATCTGTTTTTTCTTTGGTTCCATGTTCTTTTGGTTTTATCTAACGAACCACTACCTAACCCAAGGTCATAAAGTCATAATTTATGACTTTAAAGTCATAAAGTCATAATTTATCCCTAGGTTTTTTCTAAGAGTTTTTTTTTTTTTAATAGTTTTAGCTTTAGATTCATTTTGAGTTAATTTTTGATTATGCTGTAAGTTAGGGATCATATTTAATTCTTTTGGACACTGATATTCATTTGTCTTAATGCCAATGATTAAAAAGATTGCTTTTTTTCCCTTGGAATTATTTTGGCATCTTTGTTGAATAGCAATTGAACATAAATGTAAAGGTTTATTTTTGGACCCCATCTATTCCACTTACTCATATGTTGACCTTTATGCAGCACTTCCCTGGTGGCTCAGACAGTACAGAATCCACACGCAACACAAAAGACCTGGGTTCCATCCCTGAATTAGGAAGTTCCCCTGGAGGAGGGTGTGGCAACCCACTCCAGTATTCTTGCCTGGAAAATCCCATGGACGGAGGAGCCTGGCGGGCTATACTCCGTGGTGTCGCAAAGAGTTGTAATTGACTGAGCGACTAAGCACACACAGCGTAGGTCTTTACAGAAGTCTTGATTACATACACTTTGATTACTGTTGCTTTGTATCGGTAATAAGTCTTAAATGAGTGAGTCTTCCAGTTTCATACTCCATTTTCTTTTTTAACGTTTATTTTACTTTTACCTTTTACAGAGTTTTGTTGTTTACAGATATGTATGTTCCCAGATTAGTCATATGTATATCCCACCCCTTCCCACTATACTCCATTTTCAAGATGGTTTTGCTATTTTGGGTTTCTGCGTAAATGATCATGTCATCTGTGAACAAAGACAGTTTTATTTCCTCCATCGCAATCTGTGTCTATTTTATTTCCTTTTCTTATTAGACTAACTATGACTTCCAATTGTTAGGAATGGTGAGAGAAGACATCCTGACCTTAGGGGCAAATGTCCAGTTTTTCATCACTAATGAAAACAATAGAGTTTCTGTAGCTTCCTTCTATTCCAAATTTGCTGAGAGTTTTTTTTCTCCATAAATGGGTGTTGGATTTTACTGAATACTTTTTCTGCATCAATTGATATGATCATACAATTTTTCTTCTTTATTGATTTTCAAATGTTGAACAGACTTGCATTCCTGAAATAAATCTCACTCGACTATAGTGTATAATTCTTTCTATAAACTGTTGGATTCAATTTGCTAATATTTTACTGAGGACTTTCTCACGTATGTTCAAGATAGATGTTGGTCTCCAGTTTCCCTTTCTTGTAACATCTTTATCTAGCTTTGGTAATAGGGTCAAGCTGGCTTTATAGAGTTAGTTCTGAAGTGTTCTCTCTGCTTCTATTTTCTGGAGGAAAATGTGGAGAATTGGTATTACTTCTCCTTAAATATTTGACCAGTAAAGCCATCTGGAACTGGTGTTTTCTTTTTTTTTTTTTTTGTACTGATTTTTTTTTTGGTATAGTTGTTACTAATGACTTTATTTCCTTAATAGATATGGGCTCATTTAGATGGTCTGTTTCTCCTTGTGTAACTTTTGGTTCTTCATGTTTTCAAGGGTGTTCCATTTCATCTGAGTTATCAAATTTGTGAACATGACATTGCTCAAAGTAATCTTTCATTATCTTCTAATGTTCACGGGACGAGTACTGATGAACCTCTTTCACTTCTGATAGTGGCAATTTGTGCATTCTCCCTTTTTTCCTGGTTGCCACTTCCTAGCTGGCTAGAAGTTTATCAGTTTTCATTTTTACCAAGAAACAGATTTTGTTTTTACCTCTACTGTTTTCCTATTTTGAATTTCATCAAATTCTGCTCTAATTTTTATTTTTACTTTTCAATTTAAGAATAAAGTTAAATTGCTTTTCTTTCTCTGGTTTTTCAAGGTGGAAATGTAGATTACTAATTTTAGATCATTTTTCTTTTCTAATCTATGTATCTAATGATACAAATCTTACTCTAAACATTGTTTTACACTGTATTGTACAATGTTTTTATAAATTATACTTTCATTTTCATTTAGTTTAAAATGTTTTTAATCTTCCTTGATACTTCTTTGCTCCATGTGTTATTTGCAATAGAAATGTATATTATCTCTAAATATTTGGAGATTTTCCAGCTATTATTCTGTTACTGATTTACAGTTGAATTACATACTTTACTTTGCATGATTTCTATTCTTCTATTCTTTTAAATATGCTAAGATGTGTTTTTATCTTACTGCTGTCTATCTTCGTGAATATTCCAGGTGAATATAGATGTTGGGAAAAGTGTATATTCTGCTGTTGTTTGATAGAGTACATTACAAATGTCAGATCAAGTTTATTGATAGTGACATTCAGGTTCCCTTTCTTGTAACATCTTTATCTAGCTTTGGTAATAGGGTCAAGCTGGCTTTATAGAGTTAGTTCTGAAGTGTTCTCTCTGCTTCTATTTTCTGGAGGAAAATGTGGAGAATTGGTATTACTTCTCCTTAAATATTTGACCAGTAAAGCCATCTGGAACTGGTGTTTTCTTTTTTTTTTTTTTTTGTACTGATTTTTTTTTTGGTATAGTTGTTACTAATGACTTTATTTCCTTAATAGATATGGGCTCATTTAGATGGTCTGTTTCTCCTTGTGTAACTTTTGGTTCTTCATGTTTTCAAGGGTGTTCCATTTCATCTGAGTTATCAAATTTGTGAACATGACATTGCTCAAAGTAATCTTTCATTATCTTCTAATGTTCACGGGACGAGTACTGATGAACCTCTTTCACTTCTGATAGTGGCAATTTGTGCATTCTCCCTTTTTTCCTGGTTGCCACTTCCTAGCTGGCTAGAAGTTTATCAGTTTTCATTTTTACCAAGAAACAGATTTTGTTTTTACCTCTACTGTTTTCCTATTTTGAATTTCATCAAATTCTGCTCTAATTTTTATTTTTACTTTTCAATTTAAGAATAAAGTTAAATTGCTTTTCTTTCTCTGGTTTTTCAAGGTGGAAATGTAGATTACTAATTTTAGATCATTTTTCTTTTCTAATCTATGTATCTAATGATACAAATCTTACTCTAAACATTGTTTTACACTGTATTGTACAATGTTTTTATAAATTATACTTTCATTTTCATTTAGTTTAAAATGTTTTTAATCTTCCTTGATACTTCTTTGCTCCATGTGTTATTTGCAATAGAAATGTATATTATCTCTAAATATTTGGAGATTTTCCAGCTATTATTCTGTTACTGATTTACAGTTGAATTACATACTTTACTTTGCATGATTTCTATTCTTCTATTCTTTTAAATATGCTAAGATGTGTTTTTATCTTACTGCTGTCTATCTTCGTGAATATTCCAGGTGAATATAGATGTTGGGAAAAGTGTATATTCTGCTGTTGTTTGATAGAGTACATTACAAATGTCAGATCAAGTTTATTGATAGTGACATTCAGGTTACCTATATCTCTGCTTATTTGATTGATTTATTAATTACTGAAAGAGGGTGACTGAAGTCTCCTAGTAGGAGATTTGTCTATTTCTCCCTGAAGTTCTGTCAGTTTTGCTTATCTCTTCTCAGAAAAATGACTCCTTTATCATTATGTAATACCCTCTCTATTTCTGACAATTTCACTTGTTCTAAAGTCTGTTTTGCTTGAAATTAATATAGCTACTACAACTTTCTTTTTTTTTTTTTTTTTAGATTTATTTATTTATGGGCGGGGTTCAGGTTGGGGAGGGAGGGGCGCGGGCGGGCCACTTCTATTGGTCTTTCATTTCTCCATTTTCATCCATCTTTGTTCTTTGGCTCCTGTGGGCCTCCCATTGTGGTGGCCTCTGTTGTCGCAGAGCACCGGCTCTGGGCGCATGCTCTCCAGAGCTCCGGCTCGGTGATTGGACACATCAGTCCAGCCGCTCCGCGGCATGTGGGATCTTCCCAGGTCAGGGCTCGAACTGGCGCCCCTTGCACTGCAAGGCGGTGTCCTTACCCACTGGACCATCAGGGGAAGCCCCGTTATACATCTTTTGAAGAAGTCTTACTGGTTTTTCTAGAGTTCACCATACACACTTACAAATAATCGGAGTCCAAAGTGTGTTAGTCTCTCAGTTGTGGCTGACTCTTTGCAACCCCAAGGACTGTAACCCACCAACTTCCTCTGACCATGGGATTCTCCAGCCAAGAAAACTTGAACGGGCTGCCATTCCCTTCTCCATGGGATCCTCCTGACAGAGGGATTGAACCTGGGTCGCCTGCATTGCAGGCAAATTCTTTACTGTCTGAGCCATCTCCATTTTCCAATAATACTCTACCGTTTCACACACAGTGCAGTGCTCCCAGTTTCTCCCCTCCAACCCTTATAACATTGCTGTTATCTATTTCACATGCATATGCTATAAGCAGGCTTCCCGGAGGCACTAGTCATAGAGAAGCCCCTGGTCGCCCTGGATTGGGAATAACTCTATTTCAGTATGCTGTTGTTTGATAGAGTACATTACAAATGTCAGATCAAGTTTATTGATAGTGACATTCAGGTTACCTATATCTCTGCTTATTTGATTGATTTATTAATTACTGAAAGAGGGTGACTGAAGTCTCCTAGTAGGAGATTTGTCTATTTCTCCCTGAAGTTCTGTCAGTTTTGCTTATCTCTTCTCAGAAAAATGACTCCTTTATCATTATGTAATACCCTCTCTATTTCTGACAATTTCACTTGTTCTAAAGTCTGTTTTGCTTGAAATTAATATAGCTACTACAACTTTCTTTTTTTTTTTTTTTTTAGATTTATTTATTTATTTATTTATTTATGGGCGGGGTTCAGGTTGGGGAGGGAGGGGCGCGGGCGGGCCACTTCTATTGGTCTTTCATTTCTCCATTTTCATCCATCTTTGTTCTTTGGCTCCTGTGGGCCTCCCATTGTGGTGGCCTCTGTTGTCGCAGAGCACCGGCTCTGGGCGCATGCTCTCCAGAGCTCCGGCTCGGTGATTGGACACATCAGTCCAGCCGCTCCGCGGCGGCACGTGGGATCTTCCCAGGTCAGGGCTCGAACTGGCGCCCCTTGCACTGCAAGGCGGTGTCCTTACCCACTGGACCATCAGGGGAAGCCCCGTTATACATCTTTTGAAGAAGTCTTACTGGTTTTTCTAGAGTTCACCATACACACTTACAAATAATCGGAGTCCAAAGTGTGTTAGTCTCTCAGTTGTGGCTGACTCTTTGCAACCCCAAGGACTGTAACCCACCAACTTCCTCTGACCATGGGATTCTCCAGCCAAGAAAACTTGAACGGGCTGCCATTCCCTTCTCCATGGGATCCTCCTGACAGAGGGATTGAACCTGGGTCGCCTGCATTGCAGGCAAATTCTTTACTGTCTGAGCCATCTCCATTTTCCAATAATACTCTACCGTTTCACACACAGTGCAGTGCTCCCAGTTTCTCCCCTCCAACCCTTATAACATTGCTGTTATCTATTTCACATGCATATGCTATAAGCAGGCTTCCCGGAGGCACTAGTCATAGAGAACCTGCCTGCCAATGCAGGAGACATAAAAGACGCAGGTTCAATCCCTGGATTGGGAATAACCTCCTGGAGGAGGGCTTGGAAAGCCACTCCAGTATTCTTGCCTGGAGAATCCCATGGGCAGAAGAGCCTGGTGGGCTATAGTTCTTAAGGTCACAGAAAGTTGGACACGACTGAAGTGACAGAACATGCATGCATGCTATAGCCACCTAGTATAATGTTTTTATTATTACTTTGAGCATAGATAATGGAAAATAATATAATAGATAATAGATAATATTGTCTATTATCTTGATTAAGAATGAGAAAAATAAAATATTTTGTTTTATTTATATATTTATTCCTTCTTAGATGCTCTTCTTCTTTTTTTAAGGAATATACATGTTATGGATATCCTGGTTTTCTTTTTTTTTTTAAAGATTTATTTATTTATTTACTTTTGGGCGGGAGTCGGGTTGGGGAGGGAGGGGAGCGGGCGGGCCACTTCTATTGGTCTTTCACTTCTCTGTTTTCATTCGTCTTCGTTCTTTGGCTCCTGTGGGCCTCCCATCGCGGTGGCGTCTGTCGTTGCAGAGCACCGGCTCTGGGCGCATGCGCTCCAGAGCTCCAGCTCGGTAATTGGACACATCAGTCCAGCTGCTCTACGGCACGTGGGATCTTCCCAGGCCAGGGATGGAACCGGCGCCCCTTGCACTGCAAGGTGGTGTCCTTATCCACTGGACCACCAGGGGAAGCCCTATCCTGGTTTTCTTAAGCCAGAATTATCTCTGGCTGGAACTGGAAGAGCATTAAGAAAGCCAGGACATAGTACCATATTTAAAATATCTAGCTAATGGGAAATTGCTGTGCGGCACAGGGAGCTCAGCCGGGTTCTCTGGCAGCCTAGAAGAGTGAGGGAGGGCGGGGTGGGAAGGAGGTTCCAGAGGGGGGGATGTGTGTATACCTGTGACTGATTCACACTGTCGTATGGCAGGAAACAACATGACAGCGTAAAACAATCATCCTCCAATTAAAAATAAGTTTAAAAAAGAGAGCCAGGTACCACGGAGACAGAGGATTGCGTTCAATGCAGCAAGCAGGAGGCACTAGTCATAGAGAACCTGCCTGCCAATGCAGGAGACATAAAAGACGCAGGTTCAATCCCTGGATTGGGAATAACCTCCTGGAGGAGGGCTTGGAAAGCCACTCCAGTATTCTTGCCTGGAGAATCCCATGGGCAGAAGAGCCTGGTGGGCTATAGTTCTTAAGGTCACAGAAAGTTGGACACGACTGAAGTGACAGAACATGCATGCATGCTATAGCCACCTAGTATAATGTTTTTATTATTACTTTGAGCATAGATAATGGAAAATAATATAATAGATAATAGATAATATTGTCTATTATCTTGATTAAGAATGAGAAAAATAAAATATTTTGTTTTATTTATATATTTATTCCTTCTTAGATGCTCTTCTTCTTTTTTTAAGGAATATACATGTTATGGATATCCTGGTTTTCTTTTTTTTTTTAAAGATTTATTTATTTATTTACTTTTGGGCGGGAGTCGGGTTGGGGAGGGAGGGGAGCGGGCGGGCCACTTCTATTGGTCTTTCACTTCTCTGTTTTCATTCGTCTTCGTTCTTTGGCTCCTGTGGGCCTCCCATCGCGGTGGCGTCTGTCGTTGCAGAGCACCGGCTCTGGGCGCATGCGCTCCAGAGCTCCAGCTCGGTAATTGGACACATCAGTCCAGCTGCTCTACGGCACGTGGGATCTTCCCAGGCCAGGGATGGAACCGGCGCCCCTTGCACTGCAAGGTGGTGTCCTTATCCACTGGACCACCAGGGGAAGCCCTATCCTGGTTTTCTTAAGCCAGAATTATCTCTGGCTGGAACTGGAAGAGCATTAAGAAAGCCAGGACATAGTACCATATTTAAAATATCTAGCTAATGGGAAATTGCTGTGCGGCACAGGGAGCTCAGCCGGGTTCTCTGGCAGCCTAGAAGAGTGAGGGAGGGCGGGGGGTGGGAAGGAGGTTCCAGAGGGGGGGATGTGTGTATACCTGTGACTGATTCACACTGTCGTATGGCAGGAAACAACATGACAGCGTAAAACAATCATCCTCCAATTAAAAATAAGTTTAAAAAAGAGAGCCAGGTACCACGGAGACAGAGGCATGGGGAGAAGGGCCAGAGGTGATGGAACAGAGCAGCTCAAGCGTGGCCATGGGGCCAAGCTTGCTTTGTTGGGTCCTTCCATCCTGCGATGTGGGTGAGTTAAGCGTACTGACAACCCTCAAAGCCCAGTGGAACTATTCAGCAGTCTATGCTAAAACTTCTTGCCATGTCTGGGACAAATTCATGCTTATTTGGGGGCTAATGGAAGGAAGGAATTTTGCTCCCAACCCTGTACTTACTTCACTTTTAATTTTTGTACATGGAACTTGGGTTACCTACATGTTCATTATCTCAGATAATTGTAGCCCCAAGTAATTTTCTTTAAAAGCTGCATCAGAGCTTCAACTTTCTTCATCTTGGGTATGAATGCAGGGCTAGAAAGCTAGGAAGGAAAGGCAAAGAAAATTCTTCTTTTCCCATGAGAGTTGTGACCAAGTCACTTAGGTGGCATGGATGACATAAGAAAAAAACCTAAGGTTGAGTTGTTTTGTGAAAGAAAAATCTCATTACAATGTATCTTCTGACAAAGATTTCAATGAAATCTGTTCAGTGAAATGCTGTCTACACTTGGAGGCTAAAAATAGGCAGAATAGAGAAAAACTTAGTGTTCTTTTCAGGAAGTTTGTGGTTAAGGGTGAGGGAATGTAACAGCCTACAGGGAGAAGTACAGGAAAATGAGAAGGTCATTGAGAGGGACCTTGTGACTTGCAGGGCTGGGGAACTGGGAGGCTGAGTGCCAGATCCACCTCGGCAGCCAGGTCTTCCCTGGCCTGACAAGTCCCTTTTCCTGCGCTGGTTTCCTCACCTGTAAAGTGAGGAATTTGTATTAGATGCTCTTTCCAGAGACCTTCAGTTCTCAAATCCTCTAGTTCTGTGGACTGACACATTACAAATTTATCTATTTATGCATTTATTTATTTATGTTTGGCTGTGCTGGGTCTTCTCTATAGTTACTGTGAGCGGGGACTACTCTTCATTGTGGTGCTCAGGCTCATTGGGGTGGCTTCTCTTTTTCAAGAGTATGAGCTCTAGAGCTTCAGTAGTTGTGGCACATGGGCTCAGTGGTTGTGACATGTGGACTTCAGTTTCTCCGTGGCTTGTGGGATCTTCCCAGGCCAGGGATTGAACCCACGTTGCCTGCATTGGCAGGCAGATTCTTTACTGCTGAACCACCAGGGAAGCCCTTAGACGGACACATTTTGATGTGAGGTGAGGTTTTCCTTTTTCTGTTGCACCAGTGGTTTGAACAGACTCTTGGGATTAGACTGAAGCGAGAGTGGAGAGTAAGCGTTTGTCTCCTTCCTGACCGACAGCGTCCAATTAAGTTGTGAGGAGCAGTGGTTTTGCTTGGCAATGCATTTGTTTGCACACTAGGAATTGAGGAAGCTTGAGTTTCTTCCAGCTCCGTTACAGAACTAATCTCAGTAGACATCAGGATGTTTTAAGAGGAGGGCGAAGTAAGGAGTTTTGAGAAAAAGTTATAAACAGAGGAAGAAGCAAAATGAGGGGCTGCACTTGTGGGACGCTCTCTGTGCCTGTCTCACCCCTCAGACTCGTTTAGGACTAAACTCTGAGTCCAGGCGATGTCTTTCTTCCTCTCCCTCCTAGGAAGAGTGAATGGGGACCAAACGACTGGGTTCAGATTTCTGCCCTACCATTGATTAAGAAGGTGGAACTTGGCCAAATGTTTCAATGGCTCTGAGTCTCAGTTTTTTTATCTGTAGATGCCAGTTATGACAGTGGCACCTTATGGGGTCTTGGTGAGGTTAGAGGAGACAGAACGTGAGATGCCCGTGGCATTGGGTTTGCTTGATGCTGGTGGTTATCACTCGAGGTTGCAGACATCCCTGCAGGTCAATCAGACCCTACGGCAGAGGAGGCTTCCTGAGCTTGGCCTCTGTAAGAATCGCAAAGACACGGCGGGCTGCAAGCTGTTAGGGAAGAAGTTTAGTTGGGAAGAGTTCCCGGGCGAGATCCACAGGTCCGAGAGATGGGCCAGGGAAATCGCGCCCCGGAGATGGGACGAGGAGGTTTTATTAGGGAGGAGGGGAACAGGAGAAAATGGGAGGGGGATCCCTCAGGGCAGGCGCAGAAACGAGTTCTTTGTTTAAGTTTGGCGGGAAGTCCAGTGATGAGCCCACTATCCTTCAGGTGGCTGTGGGCGGGGGGTGTGAAATTCTTGACACTTTGTGAGGAATTTTTATGGCCAAGGCTATCTCCTTATCGCAGGTCTAAGGAGACTCTCAGGTGCCAGCAGGCAAGCAACTGACCCCCTGATTTGGTGCCGGGAGTCTGGTCGCGGTGTTGATCCTAACAACTTGGCCCTTTCTTATGATTATTTAGTGCTGGGGAATCTCCGGCCGCAGTGTTAACACTTTAATAGCCTACCACCCTAACAGCCTCCACTGTTCAGAGCGTGGGCCTCCCAACAGAAACCCAAGAGCTAAGCATATGATGATGATCCAGGGACACAAAATTGGACATACTTAAGGATTAGAGATGCCTTCTATTTTTCCCTGATGCTGGGAAAAATAGAAGGCAGAAGGATAAGAGGACAAGAGGGGACGAGATGGTTGGATGGCATCACGGACAGAATGGACGTGAGTTTGAACAAGCTCCAGGAGATGGTGAAGGACAGGGAAGCCTGGTGTGCTGCAGCCTAAGGGGTTGCAAAGAGTCGGATGACTGAGCAACTGAACTGAACTAAATGAAGAGAGAAGGCATAGACTATCTTCCACGGTCTTTGCAGTACATAACTGTTGCAGTCATACTGCTGACCTAATCTAGCAGTCAGTTCTGCTGTGATAACAAACGGTTCCTAAACCCAGGTCTTCCAACATGAATGCTTATTTTTTCCCCCATGCTGCATAAACTGGCCATGGGTTCGCAGTAGCAGTTCTCGTCCTGCATCCTCTAACCTGGAGAAGCAGCCTCTGTCTTGGACGTGCTATTTATGCAGCAGATGGAGAAAGAGTTACAGGACTGCAGAAATCAGTGAGGCATTTCTTCTATATCATGTTCACATCCTCCACTGCCTTGAACGGGTCACTTGGTGTAGCTTTACATGAGAATTGTAATCTGCACAAAGGTGAATGTTGTAGATCAGTGACTGTCGGAGGGAATGCATACTGCTCTGTGACTATTAGGGAGATAATAGTATACTCCACCCACCTTGCATATTTCCTTTTTCTTGTAAACAAGAGAAATGCAGAGACTATTGGGAATTTTAGATAGACTTTGCGTGGTAGAGTGGGTTGTTCATTACATGGAATCCTTACATTAATTCAATGCCTACTACTTGCCAAGTGTTTGTTGAATTAAAGAACGACACAGTACAGATGCACCTGAGATGAACTTATGTGACGTGCTTTAATAGCGGTTTGACGTGTTGTTTCAACTATTTTGAAACACAGAAGCTGTTGTGAATTTCACTGACAAAACAAGGTACATCTGGGGAGTAGCTTTAAAATTATCTTTTCACCTTCTTTTACTTTTTAGAAAAGATTATTTAGTGCTGGGGAATCTCCGGCCGCAGTGTTAACACTTTAATAGCCTACCACCCTAACAGCCTCCACTGTTCAGAGCGTGGGCCTCCCAACAGAAACACAAGAGCTAAGCATATGATGATGATCCAGGGACACAAAATTGGACATACTTAAGGATTAGAGATGCCTTCTATTTTTCCCTGATGCTGGGAAAAATAGAAGGCAGAAGGATAAGAGGACAAGAGGGGACGAGATGGTTGGATGGCATCACGGACAGAATGGACGTGAGTTTGAACAAGCTCCAGGAGATGGTGAAGGACAGGGAAGCCTGGTGTGCTGCAGCCTAAGGGGTTGCAAAGAGTCGGATGACTGAGCAACTGAACTGAACTAAATGAAGAGAGAAGGCATAGACTATCTTCCACGGTCTTTGCAGTACATAACTGTTGCAGTCATACTGCTGACCTAATCTAGCAGTCAGTTCTGCTGTGATAACAAACGGTTCCTAAACCCAGGTCTTCCAACATGAATGCTTATTTTTCCCTCATGCTGCATAAACTGGCCATGGGTTCGCAGTAGCAGTTCTCGTCCTGCATCCTCTAACCTGGAGAAGCAGCCTCTGTCTTGGACGTGCTATTTATGCAGCAGATGGAGAAAGAGTTACAGGACTGCAGAAATCAGTGAGGCATTTCTTCTATATCATGTTCACATCCTCCACTGCCTTGAACGGGTCACTTGGTGTAGCTTTACATGAGAATTGTAATCTGCACAAAGGTGAATGTTGTAGATCAGTGACTGTCGGAGGGAATGCATACTGCTCTGTGACTATTAGGGAGATAATAGTATACTCCACCCACCTTGCATATTTCCTTTTTCTTGTAAACAAGAGAAATGCAGAGACTATTGGGAATTTTAGATAGACTTTGCGTGGTAGAGTGGGTTGTTCATTACATGGAATCCTTACATTAATTCAATGCCTACTACTTGCCAAGTGTTTGTTGAATTAAAGAACGACACAGTACAGATGCACCTGAGATGAACTTATGTGACGTGCTTTAATAGCGGTTTGACGTGTTGTTTCAACTATTTTGAAACACAGAAGCTGTTGTGAATTTCACTGACAAAACAAGGTACATCTGGGGAGTAGCTTTAAAAATTATCTTTTCACCTTCTTTTCTTAGCAGGAAAAATTCCTTGGAACACAGAAATGGCAGTTCGTTTAGAATGAAAGGAAACCGGATATTTATAGCAATGTTTAGAAAGGTTTGGCACCCTTCCTTAAATAAGTCTTTTGTCGTAGAAGAATGATTAAAAACACTTTTTGGGGCTTCCCTGGTGGTCCAGGGGGTAAACAGTCCACTTTGCAGTGCAAGGGGCACCGGTTCGATCCCTGGCACGGGAAGATCCCACGTGCCGCGGAGTGGCTGGACCGGTGTGTCCAGTTATGAGCCAGCGCTCTGGAGCCTATGTGCCCAGAGCCATCACTCTGCAACGAGAGAGGCCACTGCAATGGGAGGCCCACACAGGCCGAAGAATAAAGATGGACGAAAATAAATAAATGAAAGACCAATAAAAGAGGCCAAAATTAAAAAAAGAAAACAACCACTCTTTGAAGGCAAAATGGCATGGCGTAGCTAAAACGTCTTAGTCCATGTAAATATCAGACATGACTTGTAAACAGCAGTGCTCTTTTTGGCATGCTATCAGGCGCCGTATGCAGGGTCCCACGCCGCGCCATAAACATTCCCTTCAGATCACCAAGGAGGAGCTTTGCTAGTGGCTTGTGAAGAGGCTGGACTCTGGCAATACACAATCTGTTCTTTTTTTTTTTTAAACATTTATTTATTTATTTATTTTGGGGGAGTGGGTTGGGGAGGGAAGGGGCTGGTGGGCCACTTCTATTGGTCTTCCATCTGTCTATTTTCATCCGTCTTTGTTCTTTGGCTCCTGTGGGCCTCCCATCGCAGTGGCCTCTGTTGTCGCAGAGCTCTGGCTCTGGGCGCACGCGCACGCGCGCCAGAGCTCCGGCTCGGTAATTGGACACATCCGTCCAGCCGCTCCGCGGCACGTGGGATCTTCCCAGGCCAGGGATGGAACCGGCACCCCTTGCACTGCAAGGCGGTGTCCTTACCCACTGAACCACCAGGGAAGCCCCCACATCTGTTTTAATCACGACGGGGACTCAGTGGCAGAAGAGTAGATGAGAGACAAGCTTCGGATGAGAGTTCTCCTGGCTTGAGCCTCCTGCAGGGCAGACCCTTGAAGTGAGACATATAGACAGAGAGAAACACCCTTTGATTATGTTCAGGTGACTTTCATGATAACTTTCTAAGGCTGTGCTGAAGGGTGTTGATATTTGGATTTTAAGAAAGCATGTCAACAGTGCGTGACGGAAGTGTGTATATATATTTATGCGTCGAAGTTTTAAACTGGAAGCCAAAAAAATCCACTTCTCCAAATCAAAAAGTAGTGCTCTGGGACACATAAACTTTATGCTGTTGTTAGGAGCCCCTCTCAGAGTTTCCTGCCTTTAATCATCTTCAGAAATTTTGGAAACCAAGTATTAAACCCAAAGCTAAGTTATTTGACTTTCTTCTTGGTTTTGTGTTCCTTTCTTTCTTTTTTTTGACACAGAAACTTCTTTACAAAATATTTATTTTTAAACTTGAGATGTGACCCTCCACACACATAATTTTCAAAATAAATTTATTTATTTTTAATTGGAGGATAATTGCTTTACAGAATTTTGTTGTTTTCTGCCGAACTTTTTCTTTTCCAAAAAAGGACGATTAACCGCACCCCCCACCCCACCCCCCCCGAAACTCTCTGTCCTATCCTTCTTGAAACCATCTGAGCTTTTTTTCTTCCTTTCTTTGGATATTCATCTCCATCTATGTGAAATACTTGTACTGTTTTTCTCGAGTTTTTCAGCCACAAATACATTCTGACTTCCTTCTGTGGAGATGAGTAGTCAGCTTTCTTAGAACTACCATTTCCCTCTGCCTAGTGATAATTTTATGGTGAGTTTTGCTGAAACAGTTCTTCGATGTTTACATTTTTAGGAGAATTATTAATGACCTCTTCTTTGCTCTGCTAGTCTCTGTACCTATGCATATTTCTTCTTCAAACTCCTTTCGATAATCATCAAACACAAATCTATCTTCTGTTTCCTGAGCTCCTGGGAGCCTCCCTCTTGGACCCCTATCCTTCTTGCTCTGGTCCTGGTCTGTTGATTGCCAGGCTAGCTGCACAAGCTGTTCTATATCACCCATCAAGAAATGTCCTCTTCCTCCCTCTTCAGTTAGATCCCTGTCTCTCAGAACCCTGCTTCCCTCTTCCTGGTTATCCTTTAGTAGTCTCCTGAGAAAAGGTACTGGAAAATAATATTCTGAAATCTCACCAAATGGTGTCCTTACTCTGCTCTTAGTTTTCATTCATAGGTGGTTTGGAGTGGCATTGCAGGATGGAAATACTTATTTTTTCCAGACTTTTGAAGGTATGGCTCCATGGTCTACTTGTTTCCAGTATTACTTCTGAGAATGTCTGATAGGTCTTTGACTTCCCAGGTGGCGCTAGTGGTAAAGAATCCACTTGCCAAGGCAGAAGACATAAGACACATGGGCTCTATCCCGGGGTTGGGAGGATCCCCTGGAGTAGGGCATGGCAACCCACTCCAGTATTCCTGCCTGGAAAATTCCATGGGCAGAGGAGCCTGGTGGGCTACAGTCCGTGGGGTCTCATGGTTCCTAATCCTTTGTGTAAACCCCCAATCTTTTTTCCCCCTTTTTGACTTTCTACAGTTTTTTAGGGTCTTCTCTTTAATGTTAGTGTTCTGTGACATGTGGCAGAGATGGGCCTTGGCAAGGACCCTTCTTCATTCTTTGTTTCATTTGTTGCCCAGAAATTCAGACCCTCCAATTCTGAGGTTTTTTTTGGATATTATTTATTTGCTAATTTCATTCTGATTGTTTTCTGGCCTTTCATTCTGTACTTCTATTTCTCAGAGTTTGGATCTCCTGGACAGGCCTGTAATTTTCTTGTCTTACTGCTTTATTTTCTCTCTCTTTGATTTTTGTCATATTGGCTGAGGAATATCCTCTCGTTAATTGACCAAAAACTTCCATTGAACGTTTTAGTTTTACTAAGGTGTTTTTTTTTTTTTTTTTGCATATTACCACAATCAAGCCAAGTAACACATCTACCATTTCATATAGTTACTTTTTAATTTTTGTGGTGAGGACATTTATGATCTGTTCTCTCAGCAAATTTCAAGTGTCTGATACAGTTTCAACTATTATCACCAGGCTGTATATTAGATTCCCCATAAATGATTTAATTTATAACTGAATTTGTACCAGTCTTACTTTTTCTCCCAACTCCCAGTCTCTGATCTCTCTTAGAATACATATATGAGTGAACTTTGCTATAGTATTTTTTTTTTTTAAAGATTTATTTATTTATTTTGGGTGGGGGTCAGGTTGGGGAGGGAGGGGAGTGGGCAGGCCACTTCTATTGGTCTTTCATTTCTCTATTTTCATCCGTCTTTGTTCTTTGGCTCCTTTGGGCCTCCCATCGCGGTGGCATCTGTTGTTGCAGAGCACCGGCTCTGGGCACGTGCGCTCCAGAGCTCCGGCTCGGTAATTGGACACATAGGTCCAGCCGCTCCGCGGCACGTGGGATCTTCCCAGGCCGGGGATCGAACCGGCACCCCTTGCACTGCAAGGCGGTGTTCTTACCCACTGGACCACCGGGGGAAGCCCCTGCTATGGTATTTTTAACTACTACTGATAAATGCTTTCTTATCCAGTAAATATTCTCACTGAGGAGGTAGCATCTTTTTCCTTATTTTCATGGGTGCACTGTTATGAATATTCATCCTTACTCTGTGGAAGAGTTTTCTCTGCTTCCTACATTGTCTCTGTTTCCTCAAAGTTTAATTAGTTTGTGTTCAGGAATGTTGAATGATGGGTTCCACAGTGGGGTGAAAACATGCATGTTTTTCTGCAAGACGCTCTATGCATTAGCCCCTTCTCAGCTGTTTCTCTTGGTCCAGTGAGTTTCTTCATGAAAGAACTTTCCAGTTTTCTGTTGGGAGATTGTAATGGGTTGAATTGTCTTTCCCTAAAAAGGTATGTCAAGTCAAAAACCCTGTGCTTCAGAGGGGACCTTCTTAGGAAACAGGGCTGTGGTAGACACAGTTAGTGAAGGTGAGGTCACAGCAGAGCAGGGGGACACTGATCCCCCTACTTATAAGCAGACGGAGGCACACGGGGAGAAACTGAGTGACGGCACAGACAGGGGTTGGGTGAGGAGGGCCTGGGGCACCAACAGCTGGAGGAAAAAAGGGGATCCCTCTCCTAGGGGCTTCGGAGAAAGCATGGCCCTGCTGACACCTGCAATTGCACTTTCAGCCTCTAGAACGGAGAGAGAATACATCTCTTGTTTTAAGCCTCCTGTTTGCGGCTCTCTGTCACAGCAATTCTAGGAAGATATTCCGGAGGGCATTGCCAACTGCTGCTTGCTGTGGGGGCTGAGAGGGCAGGGGTTCTGGAGGGGACCTGTCCTCTACAGAGAGGGCCTCAGGAGTGAGGCTGTACTACCCCTATCCTTCCATGCTAGTTTAGGGTTTTGTGCATGCACGTGTGCCCAGATGCTCAGTCGTGCCTGATCTTTTCGACTCTGTGGACTGTAGCCAGCCAGGTTCCTCTGTCCATGGGATTCTCCAGGCAAGAATGCTGGAGATACTTCCAGGCATTTTCCTCACCCAGGGATCGAACCTGGATCTCCTGCATTGGTGAGTGTATTCTTTACCACTGTGCCATCAGGGAAGCCCAGTTTAGGGTCTCAGCCCTGCTCTATTTTGTGCCAGAAGTCCCTGGGCCCGGAGTTCATTGCTCTTGGCATGAATCTCCTGGTTCCTCTTGGGGCGAAGAAGTCGTGGCCCTCACAGGGCAAGGCTGTTGAGCCTGTGTCCTCCTCACTCAGACTCTGAACTGAAAACTCAGGCTTTAAGCCTCAGCTCGCTCTTGACAAGTAACTGGAATGTCCCGTTCCTGAAAGTCCTGCCTCTGTACACGAGTGTCCAGTTCTCAAGTCCCAGAGAAGGTCAGGGCTTCCAGGAATTCCTGAGCTCTCCCAGATGGAGGTGAGAGCTCCCTCTCCTGGCCTCCCCCAAACCTTTACTCTGGGCTCCTGTGGTCCCACCTGGACTGGAAGATCCTGGAGAGAGGCCTTCCTGTCTGAAGCTTCAGACGGGACTCCATCTCCCAGCATAGCGTTTTTCCACACAATAGTCCGCAGTACACGTTTGCTGGGTAAATGAAGGAATGGAGATGAGGTGAAGCTGAGAACACATTTGACTTTATGCCTAAAGCTGAGATTGTTAAAGAAGCAATCCACCCAATTCTTTACAGGGATTTTTTAGACGGAGGCACACGGGGAGAAACTGAGTGACGGCACAGACAGGGGTTGGGTGAGGAGGGCCTGGGGCACCAACAGCTGGAGGAAAAAAGGGGATCCCTCTCCTAGGGGCTTCGGAGAAAGCATGGCCCTGCTGACACCTGCAATTGCACTTTCAGCCTCTAGAACGGAGAGAGAATACATCTCTTGTTTTAAGCCTCCTGTTTGCGGCTCTCTGTCACAGCAATTCTAGGAAGATATTCCGGAGGGCATTGCCAACTGCTGCTTGCTGTGGGGGCTGAGAGGGCAGGGGTTCTGGAGGGGACCTGTCCTCTACAGAGAGGGCCTCAGGAGTGAGGCTGTACTTACCCCTATCCTTCCATGCTAGTTTAGGGTTTTGTGCATGCACGTGTGCCCAGATGCTCAGTCGTGCCTGATCTTTTCGACTCTGTGGACTGTAGCCAGCCAGGTTCCTCTGTCCATGGGATTCTCCAGGCAAGAATGCTGGAGATACTTCCAGGCATTTTCCTCACCCAGGGATCGAACCTGGATCTCCTGCATTGGTGAGTGTATTCTTTACCACTGTGCCATCAGGGAAGCCCAGTTTAGGGTCTCAGCCCTGCTCTATTTTGTGCCAGAAGTCCCTGGGCCCGGAGTTCATTGCTCTTGGCATGAATCTCCTGGTTCCTCTTGGGGCGAAGAAGTCGTGGCCCTCACAGGGCAAGGCTGTTGAGCCTGTGTCCTCCTCACTCAGACTCTGAACTGAAAACTCAGGCTTTAAGCCTCAGCTCGCTCTTGACAAGTAACTGGAATGTCCCGTTCCTGAAAGTCCTGCCTCTGTACACGAGTGTCCAGTTCTCAAGTCCCAGAGAAGGTCAGGGCTTCCAGGAATTCCTGAGCTCTCCCAGATGGAGGTGAGAGCTCCCTCTCCTGGCCTCCCCAAGCCTTTACTCTGGGCTCCCTGTGGTCCCACCTGGACTGGAAGATCCTGGAGAGAGGCCTTCCTGTCTGAAGCTTCAGACGGGACTCCATCTCCCAGCATAGCGTTTTTCCACACAATAGTCCGCAGTACACGTTTGCTGGGTAAATGAAGGAATGGAGATGAGGTGAAGCTGAGAACACATTTGACTTTATGCCTAAAGCTGAGATTGTTAAAGAAGCAATCCACCCATTCTTTACAGATGGAGATTTAGAAAAGCTAAAGACAAATGAGTCAAAATGGGGACTTTAGGTCGTCTGATAATTATAAAACCAAACATCTCTTTGCTGGAAATTCTGAATTCTAAAAACTGCAAAAAGTTTCTTGGCCACTCTCACAGTTGGGTTTGCCATCCTTAAAATGAATCGGCTGAGCTGGTTTCTAGTTCATGAAATTCTAGGAAGAACTCTATAATTTTAACTGAGCAATTGACACAGATTTTCCTAGAGCCAGCTCAGTGCTGGCAGGTTACCTTTACTCCATGCATTTTCTCATTTCCCCAAACATGGAGGGGCTCACATATTCCCCCAAAGTTAATTAAGCAAGATAAATAGGAAAGCCCTCTCATTAGGCAATTCTTTGCAAGAGCATGTGGTCATTTGGTGCTTCCTGAATACTTAGAGTTGAAGACTTGCCTTAGGAAGCACATCCTGCTGGGTGGACCCCTTGGATAAGCCATTGAATGTCTAATTTCCATGGCAAGCTTTAGAGTCCACATGACACTCTGTCACAATGCTGTCCTGTTTGTTTGTTTGGAAAAAATGGCTCTAAGAACAGTCAAAGAATTAATGTAAAAGGATCTGAAAAAGAATATATATATATATATATATATATATATATATATATATTCAGATATATATTCAAATATATATATTCGAATATGTATATATTCAAATATATATATATTCATATATATATGTATATATGCTGTAACCTATAAACCTTTGCTGTAAACCTGTAGGTTTCAACAGTACATGAACTGAGAACTTCCAGATGCATAAGCTGGATTTAGAAAGAGCAGAGGAACCAGAGATCAAATTGCCAGCATCCGTTGGATCATGGAAAAAGGAAGAGAATTCCAGAAAAACATCTAATCTGCTTCACTGACTATGCTAGAATCTTTGTGTGGATCACAACAAACTATGGAAAGTTCTTTAAGAAATGGGAATACCAGACAGCCATACTTGCCTCTTGAGAAATCTGTATGCAGCTCAAGAAGCAACAGTTAAGAACTGGACATGGAACAGTGGACTGGTTCCAAATTGGGAGAGGAGTATGTCAAGACTGTATATTGTCACCTTGCTTATGTAACTTTTATGCAGAATACAATGGGAGAGGCAGAGCATATGAATGTGCAGAGCATATGCAGAGCATACTGGGAAATGCTGGTCTGGATGAAGCACAAGCTGGAATAAAAGTTTCTTGGAGAAATATCAATAACCTTAGGTATGCAGATGACACAACCCTTATGGCAGAAAGTGAAGAGAAACTAAAGAGCCTCTTGATGAAGGTGAAAGAGGAGAGTGAAAAAGCTGGCTTAAAACTCAGCATTCAAAAAACTAAGATCATGGCATCTGGTCCAATCACTTCATGGCAAATACATGGACAAACAATGGAAACAGTGGCAGACTTTATTTTTTTGGGCTCCAAAATCACTGTGGATGATGTCTGCAGCCATAAAATGAAAAGATGCTTGCTCCTTGGAAGAAAAGCTATGACAAGCCTAGGCAGTGTATTAAAAAGCAGAGACATCACTTTGTCAGCAAAGGTCTGACTGGTCAAAGCTCTGGCTTTTCAGGTAGTCACATATGGATGTGAGAGTTGGACCATAAAGAAACCTGAGCACCAAAAAACTGATGCATTTGAACTGTGGTATTGGAGAAGACTCTTCAGAGTCCATCAGTCTTAAAGGAAATCAAGCCTGAATATTCATTGGAAGGACTGAGGCTGAAGCTGAGCCTTCAATCCTTTGGCCTCCTGATGCTGAGAAATTACTTGTTGCAAAAGACCCTGATGTTGGGAAAAACAGAAGGCAAAAGAAATAGGGGACAACAGAGGATGAATGGTTGGATGGCATCACTGAATCAAAGGACGTGAGCTTGAACAAACTCCAGGAGATGGTGAAGACAGGGAAGTCTGTCGTGCTTCAGCCCATGAGGGTCACACAGTCAGCCAAGACTGCATGACTGAACTGAACTCTGATGTCTGAACCACTTTGCTGTCAACCTGAAACTAACACAACAAAACATAAAAAAATAAGAAAACTACTGTGGGCCCCTCTTGAGAAATCTGTATGCAGCTCAAGAAGCAACAGTTAAGAACTGGACATGGAACAGTGGACTGGTTCCAAATTGGGAGAGGAGTATGTCAAGACTGTATATTGTCACCTTGCTTATGTAACTTTTATGCAGAATACAATGGGAGAGGCAGAGCATATGAATGTGCAGAGCATATGCAGAGCATACTGGGAAATGCTGGTCTGGATGAAGCACAAGCTGGAATAAAAGTTTCTTGGAGAAATATCAATAACCTTAGGTATGCAGATGACACAACCCTTATGGCAGAAAGTGAAGAGAAACTAAAGAGCCTCTTGATGAAGGTGAAAGAGGAGAGTGAAAAAGCTGGCTTAAAACTCAGCATTCAAAAAACTAAGATCATGGCATCTGGTCCAATCACTTCATGGCAAATACATGGACAAACAATGGAAACAGTGGCAGACTTTATTTTTTTGGGCTCCAAAATCACTGTGGATGATGTCTGCAGCCATAAAATGAAAAGATGCTTGCTCCTTGGAAGAAAAGCTATGACAAGCCTAGGCAGTGTATTAAAAAGCAGAGACATCACTTTGTCAGCAAAGGTCTGACTGGTCAAAGCTCTGGCTTTTCAGGTAGTCACATATGGATGTGAGAGTTGGACCATAAAGAAACCTGAGCACCAAAAAACTGATGCATTTGAACTGTGGTATTGGAGAAGACTCTTCAGAGTCCATCAGTCTTAAAGGAAATCAAGCCTGAATATTCATTGGAAGGACTGAGGCTGAAGCTGAGCCTTCAATCCTTTGGCCTCCTGATGCTGAGAAATTACTTGTTGCAAAAGACCCTGATGTTGGGAAAAACAGAAGGCAAAAGAAATAGGGGACAACAGAGGATGAATGGTTGGATGGCATCACTGAATCAAAGGACGTGAGCTTGAACAAACTCCAGGAGATGGTGAAGACAGGGAAGTCTGTCGTGCTTCAGCCCATGAGGGTCACACAGTCAGCCAAGACTGCATGACTGAACTGAACTCTGATGTCTGAACCACTTTGCTGTCAACCTGAAACTAACACAACATCATAAATAAACTATAGAAGGAAGATAAAGATAGGGTCCATACTATAGGTGACGTGATCCTGGAATTGCCGACGGCTGTTGCGTGTCTAGACCAGCAATGTAGCAGGTGTCTGTCTGCTACCTGTGTATAGTCCCCTTTGTAGCTGCTGTATTTTATTCTTTGAAAATCATTGAATTGTAGGCTTAATTTTTAAATAATTATTTATTTGGCAGTGTCGAGTCTTAGTTGAGGAAAGAGGGATTTCACTGCATGGTGTGGAGTCTCTTCTTGGGGTGCACACTGACTCTCCCAGCTGTGGCTCTGGCTCAGCAGTTCTGGCTTGAACGTTTTGTTCCTCCATGCCACGTGGAATCTTAGTTCCCTGACTAGGGCCCAAACCTGTGTTCCCCGCATTGCAAGTTGGATTCTTTTTTTTCCCCCTCTTTTTATTGATTTTTTTTCCTTATTTATTTTCATCCATCTTTATTCTTTGGCCTGTGTGGGCCTCCCATTGCAGTGGCCTCTCTTGCTGCAGAGCACTGGCTCTGGGCACACGCACTCCAGAGCAGTAACTTGTAATTGGATACACTAGCCCCATGGTTCCTCAACATGTGGGATCTTCCTGGGCCAGGGATCGAACCGGTGCCCCCTGCACTGTAAAGCGGACCACCAGGGAAGCCCACAAGGTGGATTCTTAACCAGTGGATCACCAGGAAATTTCCACTTTATTTTTTATAATTTTTATTAGAGTATAGTTGATTTACATGTTGTGTTAGTTTCAGGTATACAGCAAAGTATTTCAGTTTTACATATACATGTGTCTACTCTTTAAAAAATTTCTTTTTATTGGAGAGAAATTGCTTTAAAATATTGTTCTGGTTTCTGTCAGACATCAGCATGAATTAGCCACAGGTACACATAGGTCCCCTTCCTCCCATGTCACACCCCTGTAGGCTGTCACAGAGCACTGGCTTGAGCGCCCTGTGTCCCATAGCAATTCCCTTGGCTGTCTATTTTATATGTGGTGATTTATGTTTCCATGAGACACTGTCAGTGTGCCCCACCCTCTCCTTCCCACACTGTGGTCTACACGTCTTTTCTCTGGGTTGATGTCTCCATTGCTTCACTGCAACCATCTTTCTAGAGTTCACATACGTGTACCAATACACAAGATTCGCTCTCCTCTTTCTTTACTTCATTCTGTATAATAGGTTCCAGGTTCATCTAACCCAGTAGGACTGACTCAGATGCATTCTTTTTTTGGATAGCTGAGTACTATTCCAGTGTGAAGCACTGGGGAACCTGGTGTGTGGCAGTCCATGGCGTCGCAAAGAGTCAGACATGACTGAGTGATTAAACGGAACTGAACATTCCATTGTATACAGGCACCACAATTCCTATGTCCTATCATCTGTCGTTGGACATCTAGGCTGCGTCTCTGTCCTAGCTATTGTAAAACGTGCTGCGATGAACAGTGGGGCACATGCATCTCCTTCAGTGATCGTTTGCTCAGGGTATATGCCCAGTAGTGGGATTGTTGGATCATGTATCTTCTCTTTGCAAGATTCTTACCCTTTTAAGGTGTCATGGAGTATTGAGTAGAGCTCCCTGTGTTATACCGTTTTTAGTTATTTATTTATTGTATATATAGGAGTGTGTATGTGTCGATCTCAGTCTCCCAATGTATCCAGCCCCGCCTCTTTCCCCCTTGGTGACCATAAATTTGTTTTCTACTTCTGTGCCTCTGCTTCTGATCTGTAACTAAGTTTGTTGTACCACTTTTTTAGATTCCACATATAGGATATTTGTCTTTCTGCGTCTGACTTCCTTCACTTAGTATGATGGTCTCTGGGTCCAGCCATGTTGATACAAATGGTGTTACTTTGTTCTTTTTTGTGACCAAGTAATAGTCCCTTGTGTTAATATATATGTGTCACGTCTTCTCTAGGTTGCCGGCTCTGCTTTGGTAATTGGAGGTGAGATGTCATTTAGCTGGCTACACCAGCATCCTTAGAACAGCAGACCCGACAGCGGGAGGACTGCGTCTGTCCATGCGTGCCCAGTGTGCGGGAAGCTGAGGAAAGGGGCAGCAAGCCCTCTGCACGTTTTCTAACCTTCCCCACCCTGCAACTGGGCGGCACTGACGCAGGGGATGGAGAGCCGGCATCTGCAGCCTGGAGTTGGGGCGGCCGTAGAGGCTGAGTTGAGTGTGGTTGATCCAGCTCAGCTCTCCAGGGGTGATGCTGGACGCTCCTGGACATGCTGTGAACAGCTGCACTTGGTCCTCAGGTGAGGAAGCTGAGCCTCACTGCCCAAGACCTGTGGCTCATTGGTGGCAGAGAATGGCTAGGGTCTCGTTCCTAGTCGGGTGGCCCGCTTTCCACTATGCTGCTGAGGGAGTCTGAAAACCGGACAGGGATGGAATGAAAATTCCAATTTGGCCCTCGGGGTCAGAGGAAACCTCAGATACTCCCCTTTGGTTGGACTCGCAATCCTTCTTCTCTGGAAACAGTCAATTGCCTCTTCGGAACACTTACTTTAAGCCGACTTTGGAATCTCCCTCTCCCATGGGATGAAGCTCCAGTCTCACAACAAGCTAGTGTACTCACACAATCGCAGAGGCAGGTGCTTGCTGTGGGCTCTGCGTGTGGGAACTCTGCAAGCAAGCAGAGAACTCTGGGGAATCTCTCTTCCCTTCCCTAGACTCTGGCTCTTCCAGGAGTTCTATTTTTTTTTTTTTTAATTTTGGCTTCTTTTATTGTTTTATTTATTCATTTTTATCCATCTTTATTCTTTGGCCTGTGTGGGCCTCCCATTGCAGTGGCCTCTCTCGCTGCAGAGCACTGGCTCTGGGAACATGTGCTCCAGAGCACTGGCTAGCAATTGGACACACCAGTCCAGCTGCTCCATAGCACGTGGGATCCTCCCAGGCCGGGATTGAACCGGTGCTCCTTGCACTGCAAGGCGGACTCTTTACCCACTGGCCCACCAGGGAAGCCCTAGAAATTTGATTTTTATCTAAGGACAGAAACGTCTATTGACTTCCCTTTTCTTTTTTGCTCAGTGTTTCCTAAGCATCTGGAGTGCAGAACAGGTTTGTCTGTACAAACCCGGGCAGAGGAAGGTAACCTCCAAGCTTAAAAAATCTCCTGTGCCTGACCTTACCCTGACCACTCCGTACTCTCACCAAGAAAAAGGATGCTGTCCATCGTGCCCAGTGTGCGAAGCTGAGGAAAGGCAGCAAGCCCTCTGCACGTTTCTAACCTTCCCACCCTGCAACTGGGCGGCACTGACGAGGGGATGGAGAGCCGGCATCTGCAGCCTGGAGTTGGGGCGGAGGCTGAGTTGAGTGTGGTTGATCCAGCTCAGCTCTCCAGGGGTGATGCTGGACGCTCCTGGACATGCTGTGAACAGCTGCACTTGGTCCTCAGGTGAGGAAGCTGAGCCTCACTGCCCAAGACCTGTGGCTCATTGGTGGCAGAGAATGGCTAGGGTCTCGTTCCTAGTCGGGTGGCCCGCTTTCCACTATGCTGCTGAGGGAGTCTGAAAACCGGACAGGGATGGAATGAAAATTCCAATTTGGCCCTCGGGGTCAGAGGAAACCTCAGATACTCCCCTTTGGTTGGACTCGCAATCCTTCTTCTCTGGAAACAGTCAATTGCCTCTTCGGAACACTTACTTTAAGCCGACTTTGGAATCTCCCTCTCCCATGGGATGAAGCTCCAGTCTCACAACAAGCTAGTGTACTCACACAATCGCAGAGGCAGGTGCTTGCTGTGGGCTCTGCGTGTGGGAACTCTGCAAGCAAGCAGAGAACTCTGGGGAATCTCTCTTCCCTTCCCTAGACTCTGGCTCTTCCAGGAGTTCTATTTTTTTTTTTTTTAATTTTGGCTTCTTTTATTGTTTTATTTATTCATTTTTATCCATCTTTATTCTTTGGCCTGTGTGGGCCTCCCATTGCAGTGGCCTCTCTCGCTGCAGAGCACTGGCTCTGGGAACATGTGCTCCAGAGCACTGGCTAGCAATTGGACACACCAGTCCAGCTGCTCCATAGCACGTGGGATCCTCCCAGGCCGGGATTGAACCGGTGCTCCTTGCACTGCAAGGCGGACTCTTTACCCACTGGCCCACCAGGGAAGCCCTAGAAATTTGATTTTTATCTAAGGACAGAAACGTCTATTGACTTCCCTTTTCTTTTTTGCTCAGTGTTTCCTAAGCATCTGGAGTGCAGAACAGGTTTGTCTGTACAAACCCGGGCAGAGGAAGGTAACCTCCAAGCTAATGTGAAGAGACAGACTCCTTGCCTGTGCACCCTGACCTTACCCCTGACCACTCCGTACTCTCACCAAGAAAAATGGGGCTGTTTGCTCCTTTACTGAATGCCCTAGCCAGTGACAATGTGCTTTTTGCTTTAGGATTATTACAATCTTTTAAGATCGAGACAAAACTATTCAGGATTGGGATTTTTCCTTTCCCACAATGCTCTTGTCTCCACATCTGTTGGTCATTTGTCAAATCTGTGGATTCCTGTTGAGAAAAGGCTTTCGGTCTTGAGCAGTTCCTGGGGCCGAGGGTTGGGGTGCAGGCCTTTCAATATGGAAGCCAGCAAGGTACCCCTTGACTTATCAAGAGACCCTAAACTCAGAGGGCCAAGCCCTGGATGACACGTCTCTGAACTGGAGACTGTGGTCACCATGGAGGGCTTCCTGCTCCCTGCAACTCTGTTAGTGCTACCAGTGCCTATTATGGGATGCTGGTTGTTATGGCAACAGGGGTGGGGGTGGTTGTAGGGAGCTGATCTCGCTGTGTTATTAAAGATGCAACATGGAAAAGAGCTGAGCTCACACGCACTCCCAGAAGCTCATTCCTGCTTCGTGGTTGTGACTCAGTCAATCCCTTGCTCCCAAGGTATCTGTTAGAGCCTTTTTAAAGATTCTCATGAGCTCCCTGGGGCTCCGTCCATCTCCACTGTGAGGCTGGCTGCAATTTCAGGGTCATGCGAGCTGTGTTATGTACATTCTTCTCCCATCAGCATGGACTTAGGCTGTTGAATTAAAAGGGAGAGAGGGCATTTGAGGAGAAGTCAGGTCACGTTTCTTCTAAAAATGAACTCAAATTCCATTTCAGTGTAGACTTCCACATGGATAACTGAGACACAGCGATTCATTGGCAGAGTCTGTGTCCCTGTGGACTGACTCAGTGTGTTTGCTAGTGCCATGAGGTCTGCAAGGGAAGAGAGAATTTATCAGAAGAAGCGCCAAGAGAGAAGGACAAGATGCAGAATAGAACCTGTCTCCAAGGGAAGACACTCAAAGGCTGGGAGACCACTAGGTACAGAAAAATCTGTGTATGACCGAGCCAGAGACTAATTACATACATATTACATCTACAGTCCCACTTGGGCATAGGGCTATTTCTGTTTCATTTGGTCATGTAAAATATATAAGCAAAGGCTGCTGGAACTGAAAGAACCTTTAGAGCTGATGTCATACATCTGTGTCAGTCAGGGTTCCAGGATCAGAAACAGAAACAGAAGCCATTCTCGCTACTGTGAGCAGAAAGGGGTCCATCTCTGGGAATTACCAGGAAGGGCCGTAGGTGGGAGCCAGGGGCTGGGCCCCTGGGAGTAATCCCCAGGGCAGCCCAACATGGACTTCTGGCCCATTCTGGGAGGTGGGGAAGCAGGGTGCTGCCCTGAAGAGCCTGAGTTTAGGGTCACAGCCTCAGTGCAGAGGCAAGGGGAGGAAGATGGGGGCCCCGCCTCCCCCAAAAGTGTTGGACTTTGGGGTCTGGCTGCCACTGCTGCCTTGAATAGATGCCATGGAGGGCTTCCTGCTCCTGAAACACTAGCCTATTATGGGATGCTGGTTGTTATGGCAACAGGGGTGGGGGTGGTTGTAGGGAGCTGATCTCGCTGTGTTATTAAAGATGCAACATGGAAAAGAGCTGAGCTCACACGCACTCCCAGAAGCTCATTCCTGCTTCGTGGTTGTGACTCAGTCAATCCCTTGCTCCCAAGGTATCTGTTAGAGCCTTTTTAAAGATTCTCATGAGCTCCCTGGGGCTCCGTCCATCTCCACTGTGAGGCTGGCTGCAATTTCAGGGTCATGCGAGCTGTGTTATGTACATTCTTCTCCCATCAGCATGGACTTAGGCTGTTGAATTAAAAGGGAGAGAGGGCATTTGAGGAGAAGTCAGGTCACGTTTCTTCTAAAAATGAACTCAAATTCCATTTCAGTGTAGACTTCCACATGGATAACTGAGACACAGCGATTCATTGGCAGAGTCTGTGTCCCTGTGGACTGACTCAGTGTGTTTGCTAGTGCCATGAGGTCTGCAAGGGAAGAGAGAATTTATCAGAAGAAGCGCCAAGAGAGAAGGACAAGATGCAGAATAGAACCTGTCTCCAAGGGAAGACACTCAAAGGCTGGGAGACCACTAGGTACAGAAAAATCTGTGTATGACCGAGCCAGAGACTAATTACATACATATTACATCTACAGTCCCACTTGGGCATAGGGCTATTTCTGTTTCATTTGGTCATGTAAAATATATAAGCAAAGGCTGCTGGAACTGAAAGAACCTTTAGAGCTGATGTCATACATCTGTGTCAGTCAGGGTTCCAGGATCAGAAACAGAAACAGAAGCCATTCTCGCTACTGTGAGCAGAAAGGGGTCCATCTCTGGGAATTACCAGGAAGGGCCGTAGGTGGGAGCCAGGGGCTGGGCCCCTGGGAGTAATCCCCAGGGCAGCCCAACATGGACTTCTGGCCCATTCTGGGAGGTGGGGAAGCAGGGTGCTGCCCTGAAGAGCCTGAGTTTAGGGTCACAGCCTCAGTGCAGAGGCAAGGGGAGGAAGATGGGGCTGGACAGCCCCCAGCCTCCCCCCAACAGTGTTGGACTTTGGGGTCTGGCTGCCACTGCTGCCTTCACAATCTCCCTTCAACTCGCCCTCGGCACCCAGGAAGCTGAGGTCTCCCTTAGACCCACCACGCCCTGCCCCATGCCTCCAGAAGAGGCAGCCTCCAGCAGGCAAGGATAATCCTCCAAAAAGGGTGCCGTGGCGGGGGTGAGTGTCCCAACCTCAGAAGGAGTCTGGGAGGAGCTCCCCTAGCACCCCGCACTGTACTGGCCACCAGGGAAAAGACCAGCCGGAGAAGAGGGAAATTGCGAGGCCCCTGCTCCCTGTCCCTGGCATCACACCCGGAGCCCTGGCTACAGCGGACCCTGGGAAATGGGGGCTGTGAATTTCTCACTCATGCAGGCGAGGAGAGGACGGGCCAGGACTGGCTCCACACAGCATTTATGGGGAAACCCGACGGAGAGATTCTGTGACTTCTGAGGTCCCTGAGGGGCCGCCAGGCCCAGAGCCAGGCTCCTTGATGTGGAGGTCCGTGTTGACTTCTGAGATGCGTTTCTCTTGGAGCCAGGTGGCAGGAGGAACTGGTCATTTCACCGAAAATCCCAAACCCGAGTGATTCAGTGAGAAAGCCATAGGAGCCACAACGTTCCCTCTGATGAGTCCATGGGAGGATGTGGGAGGTTTTCCACCGATGGCTGCCAGCTTCCAGAAGTTTCTGACACCACAGGCACTGTTGGCAAGGGCCTAGATTGTCGATGATTAGTTATAGTGAGATAGTACAGAGAACTGTTTTTGATTAAGCCGGGGTTTAGTTCCTTTAACTCTTGTTCTGAATGATTTGCCATCGCCATTTCTGCCATTTAAATAATATTGATAGTCATTCCTAATACCAATGAATGTAGTTTCTGTGACTTTGAAAAGAAATAGTTATATTAGTATTGAAAAAATGGCGACTGAATGGCGACCCACAGGCCGCTCTTGCTCCATCACCCTGTCTGTGCCGTGCTGCCTGGGACAGAGCATTGTGACCAAACATTCCCTTGTTTGTGGCCCACTATGTGCCTTGCAGAAATGACTCTTGCAGATGCCAACCAATGAGGTGGCAGCCCAGGTTCCGGGTCCGTGGGTCCAAGTCTGCGCCAGCCCCTCGGAGCAGGAACGTTGGTGGGAGATGAGTTACCCTGGGTGGGAATATTGTTTTCCCACAAGTCACGTGGGCAATGTGGCTCCCACTCAGGGCCCCTGCTCAGTTCTCCTTCCTCCGCAGGTGCAGAGAAACACCTCTGCCCAGGTGCTTTGGATCCTAAATTCATATTCATCACTATGAATCAGTCACAGGTGTATATATGTCCCCTCCCTCTGTAACCTCCCTCCCGTGTCCCACTCCTCTAGGTTGTCCCAGAGCACTGGCTTGAGCACCCTGGGTCACACAGGAAATCCCCATGGACTGCTTTGCATATGGTAAGGTGTATGTTTCAATGCTATTCTCTCAAATCGTCCTCCCCCCACCTCAGGGTGTCCAAAAGTCTGTTCCTTATGTCTGTGACTTCTTTGCTACTGGGTAAACAGGTTCATCAGCACCATCTTTCTAGATTCTATATGCATGTGTTAATAGACGGTCCTTGTCTTTCTCTTTCTGTTACTTATGCTGTTAATAGAACTGGGGGTTTTTCCTTATGTTGGTCATTTCACCGAAAATCCCAAACCCGAGTGATTCAGTGAGAAAGCCATAGGAGCCACAACGTTCCCTCTGATGAGTCCATGGGAGGATGTGGGAGGTTTTCCACCGATGGCTGCCAGCTTCCAGAAGTTTCTGACACCACAGGCACTGTTGGCAAGGGCCTAGATTGTCGATGATTAGTTATAGTGAGATAGTACAGAGAACTGTTTTTGATTAAGCCGGGGTTTAGTTCCTTTAACTCTTGTTCTGAATGATTTGCCATCGCCATTTCTGCCATTTAAATAATATTGATAGTCATTCCTAATACCAATGAATGTAGTTTCTGTGACTTTGAAAAGAAATAGTTATATTAGTATTGAAAAAATGGCGACTGAATGGCGACCCACAGGCCGCTCTTGCTCCATCACCCTGTCTGTGCCGTGCTGCCTGGGACAGAGCATTGTGACCAAACATTCCCTTGTTTGTGGCCCACTATGTGCCTTGCAGAAATGACTCTTGCAGATGCCAACCAATGAGGTGGCAGCCCAGGTTCCGGGTCCGTGGGTCCAAGTCTGCGCCAGCCCCTCGGAGCAGGAACGTTGGTGGGAGATGAGTTACCCTGGGTGGGAATATTGTTTTCCCACAAGTCACGTGGGCAATGTGGCTCCCACTCAGGGCCCCTGCTCAGTTCTCCTTCCTCCGCAGGTGCAGAGAAACACCTCTGCCCAGGTGCTTTGGATCCTAAATTCATATTCATCACTATGAATCAGTCACAGGTGTATATATGTCCCCTCCCTCTGTAACCTCCCTCCCGTGTCCCACTCCTCTAGGTTGTCCCAGAGCACTGGCTTGAGCACCCTGGGTCACACAGGAAATCCCCATGGACTGCTTTGCATATGGTAAGGTGTATGTTTCAATGCTATTCTCTCAAATCGTCCTCCCCCCACCTCAGGGTGTCCAAAAGTCTGTTCCTTATGTCTGTGACTTCTTTGCTACTGGGTAAACAGGTTCATCAGCACCATCTTTCTAGATTCTATATGCATGTGTTAATAGACGGTCCTTGTCTTTCTCTTTCTGACTTACTTGATGCTATGTAATAGTCTCATTAGAACTGACTCAAATGCACTCCTTTTTATAGCTGAGGAATATCCATTGTACACAGGTACCACAGCTTCTTTATCCAATCATCTGTCAATGGACATCTATGTTGCTTCTACGTCCTAGCTATTATAAATAGAGCTGCAGTGAACATTGGGGTACATGTATCCTTTTCAATTATACTTTTCTCAAAGTATGTGCCCAGTAGTGGGATTGGTGGGTCGTATTTTTTTTTTTTTTTTGTAAGGAGTCTCCATACTGTTCTCCATGGTTGCTGTATCAATGTGCATTCTCACTGACAGCACAAGAAGGTTCCCTTTACTCTTATTTTTAGATTATTTCCCATAGAGATCATTGCAGAGTATTGGGAAGAGTTCTCTGTGTGACTCAGTAGTCCTTAGTAGTTCTCTGTTTTGTGTACAGTAATGTGTGTTTCAGTGTCAATCTCCCAGTTTATCACTCCTTCTCCCTGGAAGCCATGAGGTTGTTTCTTCAGATGTCTCTTGATAGTTCACTTGAACAGACATTTTGGAGAGGTCATGTGATCGGTGAGGCATGAGAAGTTTAGGGTGTCCATGGCCGGAGCTCTGCTGAGAATCCCAGGTTCTTCTTGTCTGTCAAAGGGGACCATACCTCGCTTTAGAAGACCTGACATATATCTATTTAAAAGGTGGGAATGTTCTTGATGCAAGAGATAACACTCACCAAAGTGCTGTGAAATGCACAAGCTTTGCAGAAACACACGTTCTTTCTCAAGGATTTTCCTGTTACTCTGAGTGTGATAACCGTTCTGTTCCCCTGTGTATGTCTTGGAATTGAGACCATTCACTTTGCAATTAGAATCATTATATACAGAATTACCACACACGCGAAAACGATGTAGTGTTTTTCCTTGCCTTTTCACCAGCAAACAGAGCTTTGGTTAGTAGAATGCCAAGGCGATGTTAATGGCTGGATTTTTACATCTGAAAGGGAAGGCTATTAGGCAAAGTCTTAATTCAGAAACTTCAAGAAGTGGGAGGGTGTGGTGGAGGGTGGAGGGGGGGAGGCTGCATTTCCTGTTTTCCTTTCGGATGGTGTTGGAAAACACTGCAGGAAAACCATGGAGACCCACGGAAAAAATTCCAGAATTCATTCTCTTTGCGGCCGCCGGGGCCTAGCCCCAAAGGTGATGAGTAGTAGAAGGGGCGGATTTTTTTAAGAGTTGGGGTTTGCAGGCATCCAGCTACGGGCTCGTGGGGGTGAAGACAGCCTTCTGAGGTGACATCAGCCTGCGGCCCAGGCCAGAAGCAACAGAGCAGGAGTCTGGTTTTCATTTACAGTGTGGGCAGGCCCGCTGGGGAGGGGGAGAGGAGAGGAGAGGGCGGAGGAGGGCGGCGGAGGAGGAGCTGGAGGGAGCCTTGACTGTATCCCTGGACCTGGTCCAGTTTGCAGCTCAGTCCACCACTAAAGGCCACTCAGTTCTCCTGTGCGCCAGTCTCCTGCGAGGACCACAAAGGGAGTTTTCTGCCCCAGGTTCCCCTCTCCTGCAGAAGGAAAAAGAGACGCAGCTCGTGGGGAAAAACATGCGTCAGAGTCGCACATAATTGAGTATCGAAGCCCAGGGACGCAGGCTTCTCCAGGTTTGCTCAGGGTAAGTGCCCCTTCGCGCCCGTTCCCCTGCTTTCCGGTTTGTGGCCCGAGGGAAGGTCTTCACACCGAGAAAGGCTGCCCATTTCTTGAGGGCTCTCAGGTTCGCCCGATTAGAGTCCGTTTTCTGTATGAGCTCTGGCCTCCGGAAGCTCCAGCCGGTCTCTCTTTCTCAGCCTGTGCCACCTGGGTCTCCCTCGTGGGTCCTGGGCTGCCCTGAGTCCTGCAGTGCGGGCCGCTCTCTCCATCATTCTCTGACGGCCTGACTGCGGGGCTTCTCGGCTCAGGATTTATTTATTTGACGCTGTCTCCTCCTTCTAAAGCTCAGCTGGAACATGAGAATCTGCTTTATTTGCAGAAGTATCTTTGCAGCAATTTCAGAGTCACTTTGGGGAGACTCTGAGTTCTCCCAGGTTGCTGGGGTGGGGGGTGCCTGAGCACATCTGTCACCCCCTGGTGTCCCCTGGGATGGAGTGACTCAGGTGACCAGGCAAGAGGTCGGGGCTTACAGAGCTATCACTAGCAGGGCTTCCTCGTTTAGGAATCTGAAATTACTGCTGGTGTCTCAGTCCTCTGGGGTTGCTGAAGGAGCTGCGAGGGTGAGAGGAGGAGAAGGAATTTGGTGTTAGGGCAGCAGGCCCAGTGGATAAGGCAGGGCCCCTGGGGCCACGGGCTGGCCTGTGCTGCCCAGATGTGGAGCGGGTGCCAGGCCTGGAGGCCCGGGGCCTGCTCCCCGGCTGGGAGGGTGGGGCTCCGGTCCTCTTGCCCAGAATGGAAGGTGTTCCCTGACACTTGCCAGTCTGCTTTGGGGACCTGTTTCAGGGGCTACCGTGTGGGGTGGGGTGGGGCCCCTGGGAGGACCCAGAGGAGTCCCGGGGGGCTGTAAACAGAAATGAGCACTTCACAGCCAGCTGGAGGAGCCAGTTGAAAGGCTGGTCTGGTCCCGCAGAACAAGCGGCTCTAGACGTAGGGGAGTGTCCAGGTGGGGACTGAGAAGAGCTAGTGCCTGCTGGCTGCTCACTGCCCTGCTCGCTGCCCTACACACGGCTGCCTCCCGCGGGAATCCTGGGGCCTACAGCGGCGAGGGTGCCCAGAGCCACAGATGTGGACGCTTCCCACACGGGGACCTCCCAGCTTCCTGGGGACCCATTCTGATCAATTCAAATGACTGAAGAGAAGTGGCTTTAAAATCAGGTATTTTTTTTGTTCTTAAGCAAAATATTATTGAAAGCCATTGTTGAAGGCCCTGATGGGAACGCCTGAGCTCTTTGCTGGACTAAAGAGAAAGGAAGAAGCTCCTGGTTGGGAGCTCTGAGGTGTGGCTCCCTGGCCTTAGAGATGCTCAGAGGCTCTGAGAGGGTCCGTTTCGTGTCAAAGCCACAGCACCAGTAGGTGGCTCAGAGGGCAGTGAAGTCTTTTCCATTTCAGGAGAGCAGATGCCCAGCAGTGAAGGTTCCCAAACTCATTCACCTCAAGATTTGGAACAAGCCTTTGGGTTTGTTCTCCCAGAAGATGAGATCCTCTGTCATACTCTGTGGAAAGTGATGAGGAGATTGGTTTGTGCTCCCTAGGGTTCTCCTGGGTGGTCCCCAGGGACAGGCAGACATGCGCTTTGTGATCAGGGCAGTTGAATGGGCGTCCCTCACTCAGGCCACCTCTGGGGATGGGGTCCAGAGGGATGGGACCTGCGTTCTGCTCTGTTCTTGGGTGGGCTTGGCTGAGGATGAAGGCAGAGGGGTGGGAGGTGAGGGAGTCTTGTAGGAATTCAAGAGCTAGGAATGATCGTGTGATCTTGATCTCTTCTTTGTTGAGGGAAGGGTTTTCCATTACCATAAGGTTTATTTTGTTCTTTCTCCTACTCAGGGCAGTGAAAAAATCATTAAGGAGACAGTGGGTGGAGGGGAGTCTTGGGGAAGACTCCCGTAGCAGGGTGGTGAGGGGGCTGTTCTGCCTTTCTCCAGTAGGGAAATGGAGGGTGTGGCCGCCCCCACCTTCCTGGGAGGCGGCCGGGGAAACCTCTAGAATATTAGCCCTTGGCCACGCGTTCTCCAGCACTTGGGAGGGCGTGTGCCCCACCCCACCCTACTTGTGTCCTTTGGTGGTGGATCTATGGTGGATGTCTGATCTTGGGGTCTTAAGGATGCTTTTGATGCCAGAGAAGCATCTTTGTGAATAGGAATTGTTTATTTCTGCACCTCTCTTTATTCTCCGTGTGTTGGGGATTCACTACTTCTCCTTCTCCTAAGTGCCTTCTGTGATTTTGTACCTTAGAACCTAATATATCCTGGCTAATAATGTGGAAAGAAGCCCCTCTATTCATTGGATGATCAGTGGGTGATGGCTTTGTGCCTCCAGGGAGGCGCCCCATCTGACCTTGATTTTAAAGTTAACTTGAAATCAGACCTCCTGCCTTTTGAAAGTTAGTAGAGTTTTGTCCTGGAGGCTAACTGGTTAAAGGGTCCTTTTCATTACCCCCCTTTATGTGAAATTCCACATTTAGAATTTAAAAGTCACTGGCAGGTCATAAATGCATAAATGTGGCAGGAGGCTGTCTTGCCTGCATGCTAATCATTTAAGGGAAAAGTTTCATTTGAAAATGAGTGCTTGTCACTGTCCTTTTTGGGAGAGCCTGGGGAGTTGTTATCTCTGGGAGAGGAACCTTGGGCGGTTCCTGTCTGAAGGGGACTTGGTGTCCCCGGCAGCCTTTCCACCCAAACCCGCAGGAGCAAACTCTTCCCGGTGTCTTAGCTGTGGAAAGCAGGCTGTAAAACCCACACCACGGCTACGTAAGAGGAGCGACTTGGCATTTAAAAAATTCTATTAGCAGCTCTCACTAAGGAAAGGAAAGCCCCAAAGGATGCAGGGTTTCAAGCAGGGAAGCTTGAAAACTTTCCTGCTTCTTCAGACCGTCTTCATCCACTTTTCTAGACATGGATTCTCTCTTTCTGGAAATCTGGGAGATGATTCTACCCTTTCAAGAAAAGACACTAAACCATGAGGGATGACTATCACATATTCCGGGAGTATTCAC
This sequence comes from Tragulus kanchil, assembly GCA_022376925.1. Lineage (NCBI taxonomy): Eukaryota > Metazoa > Chordata > Mammalia > Artiodactyla > Tragulidae > Tragulus > Tragulus kanchil. The sequence goes on from JAIOJX010000026.1 coordinate 48,940,436, forward strand.
AGGACCCCAATTTACAAAGAGGGGTTCTTCTGGGGAATTCATTCTATTAATTTTCAAAAAGATAATTTTAGTACTTTCTGGCTGCATCTGTCTATTTTGGGAAGGAGATGAAATTGTGAATTAGCAATTTCTCGCTGAAAGCGGCGCAGCTTTTCCTGAACATGCATTCTGCATTTTCTCCTCTAGAGGGCGATGCATCCTGAGGAGCTCTGTGGAAATCCCTGGGGTGCAGGGAGTCCCAGGGGAACCGAGTCCTGTGGTCGCAGGAAATTCACTCTGTGCATGTCAGCAGAGCTGGCTGCGACACGTTGGGACGCACCTAGAGACTGTTTCAATACACACAGTTTTAAAATCTTTGACTAATATCTGAAGTACATGTACATTTAGGATTTGATTTTTTCCCAGTGTGCAGGTATGCGTGTATTGAGGTGAATGTCTGTTTGCAGTGAAGCAACCTGCATTCTAAAGAACCTCCATGCAAGGGCATTTCCCAAATAAGAACTTTTAGAGGAAACATGTTACTGATAATCTCCGAGAAAAAAGTTTAAATGAACACGATGTTGTTTCAGAACCAAGTCTGCTGTATCTGGGTAGGATTTTTGAATTTTAAAAGTGGAAGGGATGTTAAGATGAACTAATCCAGTAACTCACAAACTTTTACTTACCTGCCCTTTGGTCCATGTGTCTCGTATTCCTTTAAGCTTAATAAACCCCATTGTGCTCCAGGGAGTCGAGCTTTGGGGTGGAGGGAGCGGACGAAGATGACTAAGACTTTGGCCCTACCCTCTGGCTGGCAAATTATTGACTTCCGCTTGGCTACTTGAAATATCCCCAAATTGCTACCTTGGTGGATGTTCTCCCCACGCCCTTGACACCTCAGATGAAGAAATGGAACGCAGAGGGGTGAATTGCTGATTTGAGGCCCTAAAAGTGTTAGTCACTCAGTCGTGTCTGACTCTTTGTGATCCCATGGACTGTCGCCCACCAGGCTCCTCTGTCCATGGAATTCTCCAGGTAAGAACACAGGAGCGGGGTGCCATGCCCTCCTCCAGGGGATCTTCCTGACCTGGGTCCCTATGGTCGAGATGAAGCAGATTGGAATTTCCTGGGCCCTCCTGGATAGGCCAGTGTGGTGGGTGGTAGGACCAGGTCTAGCAAGGGAGGACATGCTCTCAAGAGTACATTTTGGAGTATCATGAGAAGAAAGGTGCTTTTTTTTTTTTTTTTTGCCATCGACCCCTCTTTGTAGAGTAGCATATTTTAAGTTTATTTAGCAGAGAGGTAACCGTTGTTTCAAAAAAATCTGGAAAGAAAAAAGAAAGCAGAAAAATAGGACAAATAAGAAAAGTTCTGCCAAACCCTCTCCCAAAGGCAAACTGTTAGGCTTTCGTAGGGATCTGGCTGCATTTCACATGGTGCAATCCTGAATCTTAAGACCCTTGAAGTACAGAGAAACATCTTCAGGGTAGGTGTGGCCAGGGAAAGGCACAGAAGGAAGTATTTCTGTCCAGTCCCCCTGGTTTGGCCTGTACCTTCATTTTTCATGGACCCAGGGCATCAAGAATTGGCCACTGGAAGAAAGCACTTGTGGACTGGTTTAATTTCAAAATGCAGAATTGCACAGCAGCTGGAGATGACTCAGGTCTCCAGAGAAGCCGTTCCAGGAAACGGGTTTTCTCTTCTGCGGTCCTCATCAGTTGATTCAGCAGCCCAGAGCCAGCACCCAGAGCCAGGTCAGCTGAGCCCACAGATGCCTCCACCAGCAGTGAGGGGGCTCTCTTTCTCATGGGGGCCTCAGAAAACCCCGCAGTGGCCAGAGCCTAGGGTGACAGATGGAGGAAAGCAGCCACAGGACCACTGCCGGTTAGAGTGTCCGGCAGTCAGCCTCATTCTACATGTAACGTTAGTGAGGCTGGATGGGTGAATTCACCTTTACTGATTGAGATGGGAACAGACTAGAACTTTTCCAGGCTATTATATTAAACCCACTGTGGGTGATATTGTATCAGATACTTCAGTTTATTGATAAAAACTCTAGTTTGAATAATGTTCTAGACTTGAATAGGAATCAGACTAGGAAAAAATAAATGGTTAAGTTTTCCTTACAATCGGAGGATATTTTAGCCACTTTGTTTGAATACGTCTACCATGGACCTCTGGTCTGGAGAGGCCAGCAGCCCCTTGGATCTGGCCGGGGCAGGCAGGGAGGCAGGGGCAGGCGTCTACCCCGGAGCCGCCAGCACCGTGTGTCACGGGACAGGAATGGAACAGGCGTTCGTGCAATTCCTTTTGAAGCATCTTCTAAGGCATTCTCTTCCCTGACGTTAAATCTGAACTAATCTCTGCCTAATGCTTATCATGAACAGGAAAAATGGAGGAAAGGCTGTGTCTGGCTGCCTCACATTTAAAAGGATAAAAAGGTTTTTACACGTGTATCATGATATCTAGGTTTTCCAACTACAGCAGATATGGAACTTCCTGCTTCACGTTTATTATCTTGGACTCTAGGAATATGTCTTTAAAGAAATTTTTACATATCTGGGCAGTTAATCTGACACTCTCCCTTTTTGGATGGCTCTATTCTAATGTATGAACTGCTGAACAGACATTTAAAAAGCAAGAACAAGATAGAAACGTAACAAGCTCTTCAAGTTGCCTTCACGAGGAGAAGGAAGGTAGCCCTGGACAGTGCTTGGCCAAGCCTCATGAGACCTCGTTTTGGGATGTGGTTACTAGTGAGGGGACAGCCAAACCCTCCCTTTCTGGATTGCTCTGTTCTAATGTATGAACTGTTGAACAGACATTTAAAAAGCAAAAACAAGATAGAAACTTAACCACTGAAGTATAGCTGACTTACAATGTTGTGTTAGTTTCAGGTATGCAACAAGGTGATTCAGTTATACACACATATTCTTTTTCAGATTGTTTTTCATTATGTTATTACAAGATACAGAATATAATTCCCTGAGTGTGCGTGCTCATGTGCTCAGTTGTGTCCAACTATTTGCAACCCCATAGACTGTAGTCTGCCTGGCTCCACTGTTCGTGGAATTTTCCAGGCAAGAATATTGGAGTGGCTTGCCATTTTCCTAGTCTATAGTTACCTGCGTTGTGCAGTAAATCCCTGTTGTTTATCTATTTTATATATAGTGGTGTGTATCTGTTAATCTTAGACTTCTGCTCTATCCCTTTCACCTTTGGTAACCATAAGCTTGTTTTCTATGTCTGTGAGTCTGTTTCTGTTTTGTAAATAGGCTCATTTGTATCATTTTTAAAGATTGCACATATAAATGATATCATATGCTATTTGTCTTTCTCTGTCTACCCGAGCCGGGCAGGCAGGGAGGCAGGGGCAGGCGTCTACCCCGGAGCCGCCAGCACCGTGTGTCACGGGACAGGAATGGAACAGGCGTTCGTGCAATTCCTTTTGAAGCATCTTCTAAGGCATTCTCTTCCCTGACGTTAAATCTGAACTAATCTCTGCCTAATGCTTATCATGAACAGGAAAAATGGAGGAAAGGCTGTGTCTGGCTGCCTCACATTTAAAAGGATAAAAAGGTTTTTACACGTGTATCATGATATCTAGGTTTTCCAACTACAGCAGATATGGAACTTCCTGCTTCACGTTTATTATCTTGGACTCTAGGAATATGTCTTTAAAGAAATTTTTACATATCTGGGCAGTTAATCTGACACTCTCCCTTTTTGGATGGCTCTATTCTAATGTATGAACTGCTGAACAGACATTTAAAAAGCAAGAACAAGATAGAAACGTAACAAGCTCTTCAAGTTGCCTTCACGAGGAGAAGGAAGGTAGCCCTGGACAGTGCTTGGCCAAGCCTCATGAGACCTCGTTTTGGGATGTGGTTACTAGTGAGGGGACAGCCAAACCCTCCCTTTCTGGATTGCTCTGTTCTAATGTATGAACTGTTGAACAGACATTTAAAAAGCAAAAACAAGATAGAAACTTAACCACTGAAGTATAGCTGACTTACAATGTTGTGTTAGTTTCAGGTATGCAACAAGGTGATTCAGTTATACACACATATTCTTTTCAGATTGTTTTTCATTATGTTATTACAAGATACAGAATATAATTCCCTGAGTGTGCGTGCTCATGTGCTCAGTTGTGTCCAACTATTTGCAACCCCATAGACTGTAGTCTGCCTGGCTCCACTGTTCGTGGAATTTTCCAGGCAAGAATATTGGAGTGGCTTGCCATTTTCCTAGTCTATAGTTACCTGCGTTGTGCAGTAAATCCCTGTTGTTTATCTATTTTATATATAGTGGTGTGTATCTGTTAATCTTAGACTTCTGCTCTATCCCTTTCACCTTTGGTAACCATAAGCTTGTTTTCTATGTCTGTGAGTCTGTTTCTGTTTTGTAAATAGGCTCATTTGTATCATTTTTAAAGATTGCACATATAAATGATATCATATGCTATTTGTCTTTCTCTGTCTGGCTTACTTGACTTACTATGATAATCTCTGGGTCCATTCATGTTGCTGCAAATGGCATTATTTCATTCATTTTTATGTACTATTCCATTGGATATATACACCACCTTTTTATCCATTTATCTGTCGATGGACACTAAAAGTCTACACATAATAAATGCTAGAGGTGGTGTGGAGAGAGGGGAGCCCGCCTATACTGTTGGAATGTAAGTGGGAGAACAGTACAGAGTTTCCTTAAAAAACTAAAAATAGAACTACCATATGATCCAGCAGTTTCACTGCTGGCATCATGTATCCGGAAATGATGAAAAATCTAATCTGAAAAAATACACGCATCCCAATGGTCATAGCAATATTATTTTTAATAGGCAAGCTATGAATAGACATTGTTTTATTTGACATTACCAGGAAGACCCAGAGATCTTGAATGTGATACTCAGTGTCTAATAAGGACCACCAGTAAGCATGGCCAAGTTGGCAAGATAGGTGAGGCCAAGCTGACACACAAGATCAGAAAAGTTGAGTTTTGCTATTGCAGGACCCACCGACAGAGCCTGGGTCAAGGGAATGATTGCTTACAGATGTCTCTACAAGGCTGATACTTTGTTCTCTAGTGCAGTCTCATAGAATGGAAATGTGAGATCAAGTTGTAAAATAAAGAGTGAAAAAACAATTTCCTATGCATTTCTTTGGAGGGGTTCTTCTTACAGTTGTTTTGAGGATTCCCCCAAGGCTCTTTCAGGTGGCAATAATGCATGTTTCTGTACTGGAGATCTCATGTGCTCAGTTGTGTCCAACTATTTGCAACCCCATAGACTGTAGTCTGCCTGGCTCCACTGTTCGTGGAATTTTCCAGGCAAGAATATTGGAGTGGCTTGCCATTTTCCTAGTCTATAGTTACCTGCGTTGTGCAGTAAATCCCTGTTGTTTATCTATTTTATATATAGTGGTGTGTATCTGTTAATCTTAGACTTCTGCTCTATCCCTTTCACCTTTGGTAACCATAAGCTTGTTTTCTATGTCTGTGAGTCTGTTTCTGTTTTGTAAATAGGCTCATTTGTATCATTTTTAAAGATTGCACATATAAATGATATCATATGCTATTTGTCTTTCTCTGTCTGGCTTACTTGACTTACTATGATAATCTCTGGGTCCATTCATGTTGCTGCAAATGGCATTATTTCATTCATTTTTATGTACTATTCCATTGGATATATACACCACCTTTTTATCCATTTATCTGTCGATGGACACTAAAAGTCTACACATAATAAATGCTAGAGGTGGTGTGGAGAGAGGGGAGCCCGCCTATACTGTTGGAATGTAAGTGGGAGAACAGTACAGAGTTTCCTTAAAAAACTAAAAATAGAACTACCATATGATCCAGCAGTTTCACTGCTGGCATCATGTATCCGGAAATGATGAAAAATCTAATCTGAAAAAATACACGCATCCCAATGGTCATAGCAATATTATTTTTAATAGGCAAGCTATGAATAGACATTGTTTTATTTGACATTACCAGGAAGACCCAGAGATCTTGAATGTGATACTCAGTGTCTAATAAGGACCACCAGTAAGCATGGCCAAGTTGGCAAGATAGGTGAGGCCAAGCTGACACACAAGATCAGAAAAGTTGAGTTTTGCTATTGCAGGACCCACCGACAGAGCCTGGGTCAAGGGAATGATTGCTTACAGATGTCTCTACAAGGCTGATACTTTGTTCTCTAGTGCAGTCTCATAGAATGGAAATGTGAGATCAAGTTGTAAAATAAAGAGTGAAAAAACAATTTCCTATGCATTTCTTTGGAGGGGTTCTTCTTACAGTTGTTTTGAGGATTCCCCCAAGGCTCTTTCAGGTGGCAATAATGTGTTAAATTCCAATGTCCTCCCTCTGTCACTGGAGGATCTAAGAAATATTCTCTTAGCTTCCTCTCTGGGGACAAGAATAGGGGTCTCTTTTCTCCAAGGTTTAGAGAAGAAAGAGAAGACAGATGAGACAAAGAGAGGGAACTAGGGCCTTGAAAGCAGGAGACCCCTGGGGTTTACTGAAATGTAAACTTTTCATCTCACAGCAGATGGCAGGGCACTCTGGCTGTGGTCTTCCATTATTTCTGCCGCTCCCACTTGAAATGGGACAGTCAGGAGTTAACAGAAGTGCTAGAACTTGATAGGAGGAGCCAGCTTGGTTCTAAAAAGCAGTGCCTGGAGAAGACCAAATAAATGACTTCTAAATGGGAACTCTGGATGTATTTAAGTCTTTGTTGGAAAATGATTTCCTTGTGTGCATGTGGGTGTCTCTGAAAAAAGATTTCCAGACATGGAAAATGAGAAAACTTTTGAGTCGACTTAATGAAAACTAATTTAATGGAATTGCAAAATAGCTTGAGAATGTCACTGTACTCTGACAATTTCAAGTTGAAGGGCTCTGGAGAGCACTCGTCATGGTGAGAGGTGTCTTTTCTAACGTTTAAGTGGACAGCTACAAAAAGGAGAAATGCACTTCCAATTCTTTTTAGAATGAGGCCAATAAAGAGAAAGGACTTACTAATGCTCAGTAGAAAGATCTCTGTAAAAAAAAAAAGATTAAAAAAAAATCAGGATAGTGATACACATAAAAAAAAAAGGAATTGAATGAAGTCCTATAATTGAATCTATTGCCTTTAGGACATTGAATCTATGACACAAAGTCACACGACACCCCACCCAACCCAAGGATCTCAGGCAGCCAAGTCTGACTTTTTTTACATTAGAAAGAACAGCAGAAGACAAATGGATTCTGTTCATACAGAATCTGTGGTTTGTCACCACCAAAGAAGTTAGGTCTATTTTTTTCTGCCAGAAGACATAGGGGTTGGGGGCTTGTCTGGCACAGCCTTTTGTGGTTTCCTGGGATTCTGCCCTTGGGCTTTTCTAAGAAATCTTTTTTCTTTTTAATTTAATTAATTAATTTATTTATGGCTATCCTGGGTTTTCACTGCTGCCACAGGCTCTTCTCTAGTTACAGGGAGTGGGGGGCTACTCTCTAGTTGAGGTAAGCAGGCTTCTTGTTGTGGTGACTTCTCTTGTGGAACTCGGGCTCTGGGGCACATGGGCTTCAGTAGTTGCTGCACATGGGCTCCATCGTTGCGGCTCCGAGGCTCTAGAGCACAGGCTCCATAGTTGTGGCTCATGAGCTTAGCTGCACCGCAGCATGTGGGATCTTCCTGGATCAGGGATTCAACCTGTGTCTTCTGCATTGACAGGCAGATTCTTTTCTGCTAAGTTACCAGGGAAGCCCTGCCCTTGGGCTTTGGAAATACAAACTTTCCTTAGGATTCAGGTCCTATCTTGTTTTTGTTTTAGTGGCAGTGGACAAAACACGTAGCTTCACCTGGTTTCAGCTTCCCAGCTGTAACATGAGAGAAAACACAGTCATTGGACTGTAGAAGGAGGACATGGAATCCCACCTATGAGATAGGGACTTGGCAAGTATGACTTGTGTTCTCTTGTCTCTTGGGGGTGGGAGGGAGAGTTCAGGAAGGACAATGAAGCGGGGGGCGGGGGGGGGGCAGTGGCTGCTTTGTTCCTCCTTATTAAAAATGGACAAACTGGGTAATTATTTTGGGAGATGATGTTTGACATCTTTTAATAATCCAAATGAAAAAAAAAATCTCCAAGATTGCTTGCCAAGAACTTCAGTTTTAAGAAGCGGGATGCCATGACATGATAAACAACAGGAGAGATATAATTGCAAACAAAAACATTAACAAATATTCAACAGCTGGGCTAGGCATGCTTGAGCCACATGACTGGCTCCTAAGCACTGCAGCAGAGCAAGTGCGGGGGAGCTGAAGGCTTTCTTCCCACCTGGGAATTCAGCTCAACCCAACATGTGAGCTCATTAATCACGTGTAGAGCCTGGACTCCTCATCATCCAGCAGACTTCATCTTCTGTCCTTTGCTGTCAGAGTTCGGAGAGCATCCCCCTCTGCCCTCCTCTACCCCGTCCTCGTCTTCCTTTCTTTTCTCCCCTGTCTTTTCTGTTTCCTCAACATCTGGATAGATTTTAGAATAGATAATTCCAGCTCTGTACGTTTATTTTTACTGCTTTGTGTCCCAATGAGAAACACTTCATTTACAGGTCTACTTTTTAAAGATAAAGGTCTCTGAAATAAAAATCTTGACATGTAATTTCTAATCAATTTAAAATCTATTTTCCTTAGAGAAAATAAATTAATAGGAAAATTACTATTTTCCCTAGTAAGTAATGCCTCAGAGGCCTCTCTGGTGGCTCAGAGGTAAAAACAATCTGCCTGACAGTGCAGGAGTTGAGGGCTCAATGCCTGGGAAGATTCCCTGGGGAATAAAATGTCAACCCACTCCAGGATTCTTGCTTGGAAAATCTCATGGACAGAAGAGCCTGGCGGGCTACAGTCAATGGGGTTGCAAAGAGTTGGACATGACTTAGCAACTAAACAACAACAACAAATCAGATTAGGCAACTATTTTGGAGTTTGTCAATAGAAACCTCATCCAGTGTTTAAGATGTGGCAAAATTCATGGGTTCCATGAAGTGGGATCTAATCCTGTTATGAGATACAAGGATGGTAAAAACAAATAAGTAAAACCAGCAAAAACTACACAATGCCCAATTACCCCATGTTCTCTGTCAAGGTTGTCTGTGGAGATGCCTGAAGCTCATCCCATCCCACACTCATCTCGTGTCTTATTTTTTTCTCATGGATTATATTGTCCAGTGTTTCGCAGTGAGGTCCTATACTGTTTTTTTTGGTCCTCATTCCAAAACAAAAATGCTACTTAAAATCCTGCATCTAGACCTCCCAGAAGAGTTGCATCGAATCTTTTTCTTGGAGCAGTGGTGCTTAAACTTCAGTGGGGAGTTAGAATAGATTAGTTAGAATCACATGTGAACAGGGACCCTGTCCCCAGAGACTTCCCATATACATAGAGACATTTGGGAGAGGCTGACAGATCTTTTGAAATATGTGGATTCAGGTTGTCTTGGAAAAGACAGGTTGTATCTTTAGAAAGAATCCAGTAAAATTTAAATAGTGTTTTGAGCTATTGTTCAGATTCATTTCTGTCCTTTCTGATTCCCCTTTTCCCCCCCCCCCCCAACATCTGGATAGATTTTAGAATAGATAATTCCAGCTCTGTACGTTTATTTTTACTGCTTTGTGTCCCAATGAGAAACACTTCATTTACAGGTCTACTTTTTAAAGATAAAGGTCTCTGAAATAAAAATCTTGACATGTAATTTCTAATCAATTTAAAATCTATTTTCCTTAGAGAAAATAAATTAATAGGAAAATTACTATTTTCCCTAGTAAGTAATGCCTCAGAGGCCTCTCTGGTGGCTCAGAGGTAAAAACAATCTGCCTGACAGTGCAGGAGTTGAGGGCTCAATGCCTGGGAAGATTCCCTGGGGAATAAAATGTCAACCCACTCCAGGATTCTTGCTTGGAAAATCTCATGGACAGAAGAGCCTGGCGGGCTACAGTCAATGGGGTTGCAAAGAGTTGGACATGACTTAGCAACTAAACAACAACAACAAATCAGATTAGGCAACTATTTTGGAGTTTGTCAATAGAAACCTCATCCAGTGTTTAAGATGTGGCAAAATTCATGGGTTCCATGAAGTGGGATCTAATCCTGTTATGAGATACAAGGATGGTAAAAACAAATAAGTAAAACCAGCAAAAACTACACAATGCCCAATTACCCCATGTTCTCTGTCAAGGTTGTCTGTGGAGATGCCTGAAGCTCATCCCATCCCACACTCATCTCGTGTCTTATTTTTTTCTCATGGATTATATTGTCCAGTGTTTCGCAGTGAGGTCCTATACTGTTTTTTTGGTCCTCATTCCAAAACAAAAATGCTACTTAAAATCCTGCATCTAGACCTCCCAGAAGAGTTGCATCGAATCTTTTTCTTGGAGCAGTGGTGCTTAAACTTCAGTGGGGAGTTAGAATAGATTAGTTAGAATCACATGTGAACAGGGACCCTGTCCCCAGAGACTTCCCATATACATAGAGACATTTGGGAGAGGCTGACAGATCTTTTGAAATATGTGGATTCAGGTTGTCTTGGAAAAGACAGGTTGTATCTTTAGAAAGAATCCAGTAAAATTTAAATAGTGTAGGTGGACAATTTTCCCATAGACTAGTTTTCTAATAGGGTGCTTACTGCTAATGAGGAAACTTAGTGTTCAATTCTAATGGAAAGAATCAGGAAGAGCATGTATGGTGTATTTTTACATTGTTCTAAAGTGTATATCCTCAACTGAGAAAACTTACAAAGGCCACAAATATTGCATGTGCTTTTTTTTACCCAAAAGACAAACTCTGGAATAGGTCTTGCAGAGTTTGGGAAAGAAAGGCATGATTGAATGGAAAGGTCTGAAAGATTCCCAGGATAGAGCAGAAGCTTGCAGGATTTCTAGAGAGCAATGACACAGTGCTGGGGCACTGGCGTGGTGGGTCATCCTTGGTGAAAAAAACAGACCAGCCAGCCAAGCATGGATTTCTACACTGGCTGTGGGCACTGCCCTGAGCATAGACCAGGACTTGATTAGGACTTGGGGAGGTTGTGGAACCAAAGTTCTATATGCTGGGGACTGCCCTCCTATATTGTACACATTCTTGTCTAACACATGTTGACTATTTCAAGCCAAAAAGGTTGAGCTGTGTTTTTGAAATGTTACCTTTATGCTATTGGCTGTCTTTTCACTGTGGAAAGAAATATGTTTTCTTTTTTTTTTTTATTTAAAAAATATTTTTTTAAAGATTTATTTTATTTATTTATTTTGGGTGGGGGTCGGGTTGGGGAGGGTGGGGTGCGGGCGGGTCACTTCTATTGGTCTTTCATTTCTCTATTTTCATCCATCTTTGTTCTTTGGCTCCTGTGGGCCTCCCATTGCAGTGGCCTCTGTTGTCGCAGAGCACTGGCTCTGGGCACATGCGCTCCAGAGCTCTGGCTCGGTAATTGGACACATTGGTCCAGCTGCTCCACGGCACGTGGGATCTTCCCAGACCAGGGATCGAACCGGTGCCCCTTGCACTGCAAGGCGGTGTCCTTACCCACTGGACCACCAGGGGAAGCCTGAAATATGTTTTCTTGATGACTGCCCTTTTGATCATCTTCAGAATGACCTTTTTTCTCACTGTTGACATATTTCCAAGAGACAGTTATATTGACAGATGGTCAATATTAGCTGTGGGAGTTGCCTTCAAGCTCCTAGGATTTGAATCACAGGGTTAATCTGTTTTATCGCAGGTGATAGTTTTGGTCGATTTACCCGGGACATCCAAAGCAACTATGAATCTTGGAATCTATTCTCTTGTTTACGGTTTTGTTTTTTCCATTCCACCAATTTGGCTGGCTGGACTGGCCTGGGGCCCACACTCTGCGTCTTGCTATTCCTCACAGCTGGCCCACAGGATTTGGACCCCAGCTCCTCCCTCTGGGTCTGACCTTAGACATGGGGCTGAGCCCACTTCATCCATGCCCTTGGGTGACAGCCTCAATAAGTGGCTCTTTGCTCTCCTTGGCCATCTGTGTCACCTTGCTACGAGGTCCATCTAGACGCCAGTCCCCTGCCAAGGCCATGCCTCTCATCAGCCAGACAGGCTTTCCTCTGCTGTCGTTGCTTCTGTTGCTCTAGGTGGCAAGGTTGAGAGCCTTAGACCATCTTTAATAGTTTCTTCATTAGCAATAAGAAGACAGTGGAATTCCTGAATTATATATACCATGGGTGGAATTCCAGCTGAGCTATTTCAGGTCCTAAAAGAGGATGCTGCACAGTCAAAGCTATGGTTTGTCTAGTAGTCGTGTACGAATGTAAGATCATAAAGAAGGCTGTGTGTCGAAGGATTGATGCCTTCAAACTGTGGTGCTGGAGAAGACTCTTGAGAGTCCCTTGGACAGCAGGGAGATCAAAACCAGTCAGTCCTAAAGGAAGTCCACCCTGCTCATTGGAAGGACTGTTGCTGAAACTGCAACTCCAATACTTTGCCTACCTGATGAGAAGAGCTGACTCATCAGAAAAGACCCTGATGCTGGGAAAGATTGAGGGCAGGAAGAAAAGGGGATGACAGGGGCTGAGCTAGTTGGATGGCATCACTGACTCAATGGACATGAGCTTGAGCAAACTCCAGGAGAGAGTGGAGAACAGAGGAGCCTGGTGTGCTGCAGTCCATGGGGTCACAAAGAGTTGGACATGACTGAGCAACTGAACAACAGCATGTACAGTGGACAACCACACATAGAATCACCGAGCCCATGGAGCGCTTGCAGCAAGAGGAAGATCCAGGTAGGAAGACAAAGCAAGTGCAAAAGCCTAGGCCTTAGGTGGAGCCTATTTCATAGGCTGTGACGGCACTATTCATAGTTGGGGCAGAAACAACTTTTGTACCAGGTCTCAGTGTTTATATCAGATTATTCTTCACGTTCCTGAGACTCAAGTCTTCTTCCCCAAGCCTTAACATTTTTTGCTGCCAAACATTTCTTATCTTATTGCTTTCCAATTATGATTTAGTGCTATAGACATATTCTTATGTTATTTAATTATAGGGACATACGCTTTAAGAAGATATGTAGTTGTATTGTTGTTCTTGTTTCAAAGAAAACAGTTCTTGAAGACTATCCCATCTCTACAAAGAGATGTCAGGTTTATACTATTTCTGTTATATTGGTGGCTACAGTACAATTTTGTTTTTGTGTGTGTGTGTGTAAAATGTCTTAGTTTATTCTTTCATAAAAAATCTGCACAATCAGGAGCTTCCTTGGTGGTCCAGTGGGTAAGGACACCACTTTGCAGTGTTAAGGGCGCTGGTTCAATCCCTGGCCTGGAAGGATCCCACGTGCCGCAAAGTGCCTGGACCGGTATGTCCAGTTACCGAGTGGGAGCTCTGGGGCGCATGCGCCCAGAGCCGGTGCTCTGTGACAACAGAGGCCACTGAGATGGGAGGCCCACACGGGCCAAAGAACAAAGATGGATGAAAAAAGAAAAATGAAAGACCAATAGAAGTGGCCAAAAGAAAAAATCTGCACAATCACCAAAGATACAGTCACTGCCGAATCTTTACTCCTTCTTTTTGCTAGCACCAACATTGGCCTTTGCGATCCCCCTGACTTTCTTCATTCTGTTCTTCTGTTCCTTGTGCTGTTTTCTTGAGGTCTTTTCTTCTCATATAGGCCATGTCTTGCAAGCCTGTGTTTGGGCTTATTCTTCATTGTGTAATCCAAGGAATCGTAAATCATGCCAAAACCAGTTGTCTTGCCACCACCAAAGTGGGTCCTGAATCAAATACAAAGATGACATCTGGTGTGGTCTTGTACATTTTGGCCAGTTTTTCCCAAATTTCTGTCTTAGGTACTGTTGCCTTTCCAGGGTGAAGGACATCGATGACCATTTGTTTCTGCTGAAGCAGTCGGTTGCTCATGAATTTTCTGGTCTGGATAGTTACTGTGTCGTTCATGATGGCGGCTGCTCTTCATGCAGTCAGGGAGGAAAAAAGGCTACATTAAAATTTTAATCATTTTTAAGTACAGTAGTGTTACCTATATGTATCTTGTTGTATTCTTCCCAAGCCTTAACATTTTTTGCTGCCAAACATTTCTTATCTTATTGCTTTCCAATTATGATTTAGTGCTATAGACATATTCTTATGTTATTTAATTATAGGGACATACGCTTTAAGAAGATATGTAGTTGTATTGTTGTTCTTGTTTCAAAGAAAACAGTTCTTGAAGACTATCCCATCTCTACAAAGAGATGTCAGGTTTATACTATTTCTGTTATATTGGTGGCTACAGTACAATTTTGTTTTTGTGTGTGTGTGTGTGTAAAATGTCTTAGTTTATTCTTTCATAAAAAATCTGCACAATCAGGAGCTTCCTTGGTGGTCCAGTGGGTAAGGACACCACTTTGCAGTGTTAAGGGCGCTGGTTCAATCCCTGGCCTGGAAGGATCCCACGTGCCGCAAAGTGCCTGGACCGGTATGTCCAGTTACCGAGTGGGAGCTCTGGAGTGCGTGAGCCCAGAGCCGGTGCTCTGTGACAACAGAGGCCACTGAGATGGGAGGCCCACACGGGCCAAAGAACAAAGATGGATGAAAAAAGAAAAATGAAAGACCAATAGAAGTGGCCAAAAGAAAAAATCTGCACAATCACCAAAGATACAGTCACTGCCGAATCTTTACTCCTTCTTTTTGCTAGCACCAACATTGGCCTTTGCGATCCCCCTGACTTTCTTCATTCTGTTCTTCTGTTCCTTGTGCTGTTTTCTTGAGGTCTTTTCTTCTCATATAGGCCATGTCTTGCAAGCCTGTGTTTGGGCTTATTCTTCATTGTGTAATCCAAGGAATCGTAAATCATGCCAAAACCAGTTGTCTTGCCACCACCAAAGTGGGTCCTGAATCAAATACAAAGATGACATCTGGTGTGGTCTTGTACATTTTGGCCAGTTTTTCCCAAATTTCTGTCTTAGGTACTGTTGCCTTTCCAGGGTGAAGGACATCGATGACCATTTGTTTCTGCTGAAGCAGTCGGTTGCTCATGAATTTTCTGGTCTGGATAGTTACTGTGTCGTTCATGATGGCGGCTGCTCTTCATGCAGTCAGGGAGGAAAAAAGGCTACATTAAAATTTTAATCATTTTTAAGTACAGTAGTGTTACCTATATGTATCTTGTTGTACAATTGATCTTTAGAACTTTTTCATGCCACAAAACTGAAGCTCCAAATCCATTAGAAATTAAATCCTATGCCCATTCTCTTTTCCCTCTAGCAACCACCATTCTATTTTCTGTTTCTAACAGCTTGGCTATTTCAGCTATCCCTGTAGGTGGAATCTTGTTGTATATCTCTTTTGATGATTGACTCATTTTACTTATCCTAATGTCCTCAGTGTTCACCCATTTGGAGCATATGACAGGATTTCCTTTTATTTAAGGCTGAACAATATTCCAAGCATGGGGTCCTGTGAGACTTCACAGGTCAGATATCTATGACTGAAGAAAGAGTTGGGGGAAACCAGAGCCTAGGAGTAAGGGGCAGGGAAAAGAGGGGTTGTCTTGCAAGGAGACCTAAGCCCGGATGGCGGGCTCTTTGGAGAGTCATAAGGAAAAGCTCAGACCCTTGAGCTGATCCCCTTGGAGACTGGAGTGTAATGAGGCTGACCTGAATGTGTGGTGTGGGTGGGGTGCTGTCAGGTGTGGGGTGGGGACAGAGTGGTGTTTGCTTGCTGGGCAAAGGGTGGGTGACACAAGCTGCCGTGCCCATCCATCGTGACCCCTGTTGGCTGGAAGTCGAGTTTGCAGGTAGACCACACTATGAGGCCGTCAGCCCTCAGGATTGGCTTCATCCTTGCTAATTCAATGTCCCTGGGCATGCTCTACTCTGTGACTAGATTTCGGCACACAGCAGATTTTTATTCAAGGAAAAGTGGTAAATAGTAACAGAGAAAAAAGGCAAGATTTGAAATGGTACCGTGGTAAATAGTAACAGAGAAAAAAGGCAAGGTTTGAAATGGTACCAGCTGCCATGGCTGTGTTTGCCCATTATCTCCATGAACTGGAGCGTCCCCGTGGGATTCCTGTAGACGTAACTGATAGGTGGGGCATCGACAATCTGCCCTTAGTGCATGTGGAGCCTCCTTCATTCCTGTTGATGTACTATGTCACCGATGACATTGCTCAACAGTCGGTTAGAATTTTCTGGTCTGATAGTACGGTTCATGATGGCGGCTGCTCTTCATGCAGTCAGGGAGGAAAAAAGGCTACATTAAAATTTTAATCATTTTTAAGTACAGTAGTGTTACCTATATGTATCTTGTTGTACAATTGATCTTTAGAACTTTTTCATGCCACAAAACTGAAGCTCCAAATCCATTAGAAATTAAATCCTATGCCCATTCTCTTTTCCCTCTAGCAACCACCATTCTATTTTCTGTTTCTAACAGCTTGGCTATTTCAGCTATCCCTGTAGGTGGAATCTTGTTGTATATCTCTTTTGATGATTGACTCATTTTACTTATCCTAATGTCCTCAGTGTTCACCCATTTGGAGCATATGACAGGATTTCCTTTTATTTAAGGCTGAACAATATTCCAAGCATGGGGTCCTGTGAGACTTCACAGGTCAGATATCTATGACTGAAGAAAGAGTTGGGGGAAACCAGAGCCTAGGAGTAAGGGGCAGGGAAAAGAGGGGTTGTCTTGCAAGGAGACCTAAGCCCGGATGGCGGGCTCTTTGGAGAGTCATAAGGAAAAGCTCAGACCCTTGAGCTGATCCCCTTGGAGACTGGAGTGTAATGAGGCTGACCTGAATGTGTGGTGTGGGTGGGGTGCTGTCAGGTGTGGGGTGGGGACAGAGTGGTGTTTGCTTGCTGGGCAAAGGGTGGGTGACACAAGCTGCCGTGCCCATCCATACGTGACCCCTGTTGGCTGGAAGTCGAGTTTGCAGGTAGACCACACTATGAGGCCGTCAGCCCTCAGGATTGGCTTCATCCTTGCTAATTCAATGTCCCTGGGCATGCTCTACTCTGTGACTAGATTTCGGCACACAGCAGATTTTTATTCAAGGAAAAGTGGTAAATAGTAACAGAGAAAAAAGGCAAGATTTGAAATGGTACCGTGGTAAATAGTAACAGAGAAAAAAGGCAAGGTTTGAAATGGTACCAGCTGCCATGGCTGTGTTTGCCCATTATCTCCATGAACTGGAGCGTCCCCGTGGGATTCCTGTAGACGTAACTGATAGGTGGGGCATCGACAATCTGCCCTTAGTGCATGTGGATGCCTCCCCTTTTCCATTTTGACATCTGTTGCATGATATGCTATTGTCACCTGTTTCAACTTGAGAGGAAGGTTGAACTGCACAGTTTTTAACTGTGGCCAGAGTCCTACAATCACTAGATTCAAAGACTTTCATGTATGTTCAGTCAAAATCTTTTTTCATACAAGGATAAGTCCTTGATCCACTCATTAGTAACTGGAGAGTCAGAACCTGATTGGTCTTCTTTGCCCTGTTTTCTCTCGCAGGTTCTTACTTGGTGCTTAGACACAATCAATCAAAATGAGGAAACATCGACATTTGCCCTTAGTGGCTATTTTTTGCCTCTTTTCCTCAGGCTTCTCCTTTACTCATGCTCAACAACAAGCAGGTAAGATCCAGAATCATCTCTTCATCTTATTAAAAGAGACAATGTGCTCTGTTTTAGATCTTCGACGTCATGAGCTGGGTAGAGAGCTTAGGCTTTGAAGAGAGAGCCAAGCCATTGATTACAGGATGTTTGTTTGCAGAGTATTTCTGCTCTTTATTCAGTAAGAGAGAGGGACCTTTTTTGTCGTTGTTTTACTGAAACTTGAGTTTGATATCTTGGTGGTGGGTTGCCAGTGGTTTGCTATTACATTGATTTCTACATGTGAGTAGAAAGTCTGTATTGAAA
Organism: Tragulus kanchil; assembly: GCA_022376925.1. Lineage (NCBI taxonomy): Eukaryota > Metazoa > Chordata > Mammalia > Artiodactyla > Tragulidae > Tragulus > Tragulus kanchil. The sequence goes on from JAIOJX010000026.1 coordinate 48,958,341, forward strand.
ATATTTAACCATCTGACCAGCTTTTCCACATTTCTGGCACTGGTTAGTGTCCGAGCACATAAAACCCAGAAAAGACTGATTAAGAGTGAAAATTATGTTCCCCGAAAAATACAAAAACAAATATCATGTTCTCTCTTCTCGGGACACGGATAGGCATTTTTTATTTAGAACCATCAAATCTTTAAAAAGTCAGTTTCCTGAAACTGCTTAAAAGTAGATCCTAACTAATCCTATTAAAAACTTGTAAGCTCGGGGCTTCCCCTGGTGGTCCAGTGGGTAAGGACACCGCCTTGCAGTGCAAGGGGCGCCGGTTCAATCCTTAGTCTGGGAAGATCCCACGTGCCGTGGAGTGGCTGGACCGATGTGTCCAATCACAGCCGGAGCTCTGGAGCACATGCGCCCAGAGCCGGCGCCTGCAACAACAGACGCCACGCGATGGGAGGCCCACAGGAGCCAAAGAACAAAAAAAAAGACCGTAGACGTAACTGATAGGGGGGCTGACTGTTTCAACTTGATGATATGCTATTGTCACCTGTTTCAACTTGAGAGGAAGGTTGAACTGCACAGTTTTTAACTGTGGCCAGAGTCCTACAATCACTAGATTCAAAGACTTTCATGTATGTTCAGTCAAAATCTTTTTTCATACAAGGATAAGTCCTTGATCCACTCATTAGTAACTGGAGAGTCAGAACCTGATTGGTCTTCTTTGCCCTGTTTTCTCTCGCAGGTTCTTACTTGGTGCTTAGACACAATCAATCAAAATGAGGAAACATCGACATTTGCCCTTAGTGGCTATTTTTTGCCTCTTTTTCTCAGGCTTCTCCTTTACTCATGCTCAACAACAAGCAGGTAAGATCCAGAATCATCTCTTCATCTTATTAAAAGAGACAATGTGCTCTGTTTTAGATCTTCGACGTCATGAGCTGGGTAGAGAGCTTAGGCTTTGAAGAGAGAGCCAAGCCATTGATTACAGGATGTTTGTTTGCAGAGTATTTCTGCTCTTTATTCAGTAAGAGAGAGGGACCTTTTTTGTCGTTGTTTTACTGAAACTTGAGTTTGATATCTTGGTGGTGGGTTGCCAGTGGTTTGCTATTACATTGATTTCTACATGTGAGTAGAAAGTCTGTATTGAAAATATTTAACCATCTGACCAGCTTTTCCACATTTCTGGCACTGGTTAGTGTCCGAGCACATAAAACCCAGAAAAGACTGATTAAGAGTGAAAATTATGTTCCCTGAAAAAAATACAAAAACAAATATCATGTTCTCTCTTCTCGGGACACGGATAGGCATTTTTTATTTAGAACCATCAAATCTTTAAAAAGTCAGTTTCCTGAAACTGCTTAAAAGTAGATCCTAACTAATCCTATTAAAAACTTGTAAGCTCGGGGCTTCCCCTGGTGGTCCAGTGGGTAAGGACACCGCCTTGCAGTGCAAGGGGCGCCGGTTCAATCCTTAGTCTGGGAAGATCCCACGTGCCGTGGAGTGGCTGGACCGATGTGTCCAATCACCAAGCCGGAGCTCTGGAGCACATGCGCCCAGAGCCGGCGCTCTGCAACAACAGACGCCACCGCGATGGGAGGCCCACAGGAGCCAAAGAACAAAGATGGATGAAAATAGAGAAATGAAAGACCAATAGAAGTGGCCCGCCTGCTTCCCTCCCTCCCCAACCCAACCCCCGCCCAAAATAAATAAATAAATAAATAAATAAATAAATAAATCTTTTAAAAAAAAAAAAACCTTGCAAGCTTTTAGAAAAGGGAGAAATGGTTTATGTATTATGAGCTTGGACAGATTGGCGTGGGTCCTTCTCCTCTGCTTGGAGAGCTCAACTTCTGCTGGGCTCCTCCTTTGGATCTCGTAGTTCTCAGACGGCAGAGGGGTGAAGACCACCCCCATGCCCAGGGAGCATGGCTGGGGCACTGGGTTAGCCCCAGGTAAGGAGTGTCTGGGAGTCAGTTGTGCCTGCCAGCTTGGCCCAAGCCAGGAGGGCACTCCCCAGCCACTCACAGCCTATCTCCTGGAGCCTCTGGCTCCTACTTTTGAGAGAGAACTGGATTCATCTTCGAAAGAGATAAATATCGTTCAGCATCTAAGAAGGCTTAGATGGCTCTGAAAATGCAGTGATGAGTTAAGGTCCTTTTCTTTCTGCTAAGAAGTCTGAAAAAAAAATGACCCTTGCCCTTCACTACAGTTATACAAGTCTTCATCCCTTAAGATGTATTCATGACACTCATTTTTCTTGCAAATTGCCCAAAGTATGGGAGACTAGTTCAAGTAAAATAGTGGTAGGTTTCACTATTCCATCTTGTCAAGGCCCCAAACTGAAGAATGAACTTCTAAGGTGATGCTTGGTTATCTGCAATAGGATATTCTTCCTGTCTGATCAGGTGGGTCTTGGGGTTCAAACTGCCACAAAGAATCATCTAGACTTAAAAGATGCCCCAGGAAATGTTTTTCTCCCTTCTGAAAACTGCTACTGGTTCATGCATGACAATCATGGCATATGGAACATGGGCCAATGACTAGGTACCAGCAGCTCTTGAGTGCATGTGTCCAGGGCCCTGTTTCTCAGGTAAGTCAGTATCACCACCTGCCTTGCACGGGAGGTATAAATTATTTAGTCACAGCGTGGTAGACACTGGATGCATTGAGGAAGGTTTTGCACTGATGGGAAGTCATTTCTTGAACAGCAGAAACATCTAAACCAATGTCTTCTTTTAAAGATGTCAAAAATGGTGCCGCTGCCGATATAATATTTCTAGTGGATTCCTCTTGGAGCATTGGAAAGGAACATTTCCAACTTGTTCGAGAGTTTCTGTATGATGTTGTAGAGTCTTTAGCTGTGGGAGACAATGATTTCCGTTTTGCCCTGGTCCAGTTCAACGGCGACCCACATACTGAGTTCCTGTTCAATACGTATCGTTCCAAACAAGAAGTCCTCTCCCATGTTTCCAACATGTCTTATATTGGGGGCAGCAATCAGACTGGAAAAGGATTAGCATACATAATGCAGAATCACCTCACTGAGGCTGCCGGAAGCCGGGCCAGGGATGGAGTCCCTCAGGTTTTCATAGTGTTAACCAATGGACACTCGAAGGACGGCCTTACTCTGCCCTCAGCGGAACTTAAGTCTGCTGGCTCCTACTTTTGAGAGAGAACTGGATTCATCTTGAAGAGATAAATATCGTCAGCATCTAAGAAGGCTTAGATGGCTCTGAAAATGCAGTGATGAGTTAAGGTCCTTTTCTTTCTGCTAAGAAGTCTGAAAAAAATGACCCTTGCCCTTCACTACAGTTATACAAGTCTTCATCCCTTAAGATGTATTCATGACACTCATTTTCTTGCAAATTGCCCAAAGTATGGGAGACTAGTTCAAGTAAAATAGTGGTAGGTTTCACTATTCCATCTTGTCAAGGCCCCAAACTGAAGAATGAACTTCTAAGGTGATGCTTGGTTATCTGCAATAGGATATTCTTCCTGTCTGATCAGGTGGGTCTTGGGGTTCAAACTGCCACAAAGAATCATCTAGACTTAAAAGATGCCCCAGGAAATGTTTTTCTCCCTTCTGAAAACTGCTACTGGTTCATGCATGACAATCATGGCATATGGAACATGGGCCAATGACTAGGTACCAGCAGCTCTTGAGTGCATGTGTCCAGGGCCCTGTTTCTCAGGTAAGTCAGTATCACCACCTGCCTTGTACGGGAGGTATAAATTATTTAGTCACAGCGTGGTAGACACTGGATGCATTGAGGAAGGTTTTGCACTGATGGGAAGTCATTTCTTGAACAGCAGAAACATCTAAACCAATGTCTTCTTTTAAAGATGTCAAAAATGGTGCCGCTGCCGATATAATATTTCTAGTGGATTCCTCTTGGAGCATTGGAAAGGAACATTTCCAACTTGTTCGAGAGTTTCTGTATGATGTTGTAGAGTCTTTAGCTGTGGGAGACAATGATTTCCGTTTTGCCCTGGTCCAGTTCAACGGCGACCCACATACTGAGTTCCTGTTCAATACGTATCGTTCCAAACAAGAAGTCCTCTCCCATGTTTCCAACATGTCTTATATTGGGGGCAGCAATCAGACTGGAAAAGGATTAGCATACATAATGCAGAATCACCTCACTGAGGCTGCCGGAAGCCGGGCCAGGGATGGAGTCCCTCAGGTTTTCATAGTGTTAACCAATGGACACTCGAAGGACGGCCTTACTCTGCCCTCAGCGGAACTTAAGTCTGCTGATGTTAACGTGTTTGCAATTGGAGTTGAGGATGCAGATGAAGGAGCGTTAAAAGAAATAGCAAGTGAACCGCTCAATATGCATGTTTTCAACCTAGAGAATTTTACCTCACTTCATGACATAGTAGGAAACTTAGTGGCCTGTGTGCATTCATCCATGACTCCAGAAAGGGCTGGAGGCACAGACACCCCTAAAGACATCACAGGTAATGGCAACGTCGCCAAGCTGCTGCCTGCCTCGCTCTTCCTTTGGAAATAAGCTTGGCAACTGCTGGCATTAAGGCAATAGTATGGCTGAAAGCCGGTGGGGTGGATTAGGGAAGAGATGCCTGTTCACAGGCCTAAAAACAAAGGTTTGAAAATTCTCTGTTGTCTCCTTCCAAAACAGAGCCGAAAACATTCACTTCCTCTGAGAGGAGCTCTTTGTCTTTAAAACAGTATTCTAACTCCAAAAACATACATCCTGATGTGTGACCCCACAAGCAGTGGTTCTTCAACACAAAGCCTCAGCACGACTGGTTAGGTCTTTGACAAAATTCCCTCCATTCGTTCCTGGGAAAGAGTCCATTTCCTTTCAAGAAAGCTCAGGGTCTGAAAGAGCTCGAGTGACAGTGGAAGCGTCCACTTTTGGGTCCAGTGGAGCCGCACACAGGGTTCCTCTCTTTGACTCTATGGAATTTATTTTAGGGACTTGGAATCAGACTTATGAGTAGCCTTAGAGACGATCCAGTACAAATCTGTTTTGAAGGAATTGAGTCCTTGGGTGCTAGAAGTCCGTTATGTGTTGGCTCTGGGTGGGGTTTCCTCACTTCTCCATGCCGCCACCACGGCTGTGCCTACCACAGTGCCTCTGATTCCAGTGGCCCTCATCTGTGTCATTCTGAAAGTGCTGATGATGCACTGACTTGACACGGATGTCTTTGTGCCCAGTGACGGGCAGAGAACTAAGTGTCTGGCATGTTACTTAGCAGTCATGCCCATTAGCTCACTTGCCAGTGCTATGTGAGACAGGGAGATCCCACAGGTAAATTGCGCATGTATTGTACCAGAGTGATTCTGATTGATACCCAGAGATCAGCAACAGTCAGGGTGGAGGGATCTCCCATTGTCATAGAATGCATCCATGTTGCCAACTGACAGTGGATAGCAGAGAATTCTATAGGAGTAGGACAGAAAGTTGGGGTGGAACCAAAGGTCTTAGCAAGAGATAAGCTCCAGAAGGAGAGACGTGTCCCCCAAGATGAAGAGAGAGGAGGAGAAAGGGGTCATGCTTCTAGGATACTGAGGTGGACAGAGAAGAAGCTGGGAGAATTCAGGTTGAGCTGGCATCAGTCCTTTCAGTACGAGATGAGAAAGGGAGGCAGGCAGTGGTGTTTGGGAGTGGGAGGAATCTGAATGAATTTTGAACAACTGCAGCAGGGTGTGATGAGGGGTCAAAAGGCGTCAGGAGGGAACTGTCGACTGTCCGTGAGGTTTAGATGTTGGCAGAGACCATGAGGCTGAGGTCTTCTCCATGCGAGTGGCTCTCTGGCATTCAATAGGTGTCCCAGGCACTTTCAGAAGAAAAAGAGACCACGGTTGAAGCTTGCAAAGAGTGGATGATAGAGGCAAGGAAATCTTGGAAAGGCAAGTAACTATTGCTAAGATAGTGAAGCCCTGAAATAGCCTGCCCTCGGTCCTGGCTGGGCAAGGAAGCAGATGAGAGCTGGAAGGGGTTGGGAGACTTCTGGAAAGCCAGAGGAGGGGCCAGGATGAAGATACTAGAGGCAGCTGAGCATGAAAACAGGGGACGCAGCTAGTGTGTATGCAGAAAGTGTGTACAGAGGACACAGCCAGTGTGTATAGAGGGAGACTTTGAAGGAAGGTCATGGGGGTGGAGGAGCTTCAAATGATGCTCTTAGTGTGGCCTTCACAAGGTTACAGTGCAATAGACAGAGGATCATGGCGAGGGAGGAGGCTGGTGGCTCCAGGGCCCTGTGTTAAAGTTAAAGTCTCTGGGGGGGGGGGCAGTGTGGTGTGTGTGGTGGACACAGGCTGAATGTGATGCACCTGAAATCATTTAGGAAGGTTGGAATGTCCCTTCAGTATGCTTAGCTGCAACAAGGAGGTGGATCATTCTTTGAGTGAAGAGTGAATGGGCAAACCAGCCTCAGTAGGCACACACAGAGGCAGCGATCACGGGAACACGATTTATGATCTGAGATTCTCCTAAGTTTTTGAAAGTGGTTACCACGGAGGTGGTTTCAGAGACAGGAGGCTCGAGGTGAGGGGTCAGGTGGAAAGTCAGTCTCTTGTGAATCCAAAATGGTAGGAGGAGCAGAAGGAAGGAATTGGATTTTGAGGCATAAATCAATTCATTGAAAAAGCCATTTGGGAGGGACCCGTAGAAGGACAGAAAAAAGGCTTTCTGGATTGTGATCAGAATAAAGGGGGAATTGTAGGTAGATATACCTAGAGATCATTTTTTTTTTATAACAGATTCAGAGAGCAATGGGTGGGGAGCAAGATGACTAAACCTCAGCAGAGAGGAGCAGGGCAGGCAGAACTCGTTAGGAGAAGAGTTTCAGAAGAGAATAACCCAGGGTGTTCCAGAAGGTTGTTCATTAGATGGTTCCCCCAATAGTTACCTGTGATTTCAGCTTTGACAGGGGTGGGAGGTCTCATGCCCCACCCAGTGGGCCTACTTTCAATAGAGAGTAGTGAGGGACAGTCTGGATTCTTTGCATCAAACCCCAAGGTCATTCCATATTTCAGATGATGCGTCTCACCTCTGCATTGTGACAGTAGTGTCGATTCTGTCGGATTATAGGAAAAGAAGGTGGGACCCTGAGAACACCCCACAGCAAACACTGCAGGTTACCAGGAGATTGCGAGATGGCAGGTCTAATGGCTCTCTGCATTGCTACAGTCTTTGCTGATCATTGCATTTCTGAATATAGGGACAATAACTCATCCATGTGAAAATCAATGAAAGGTAGTTGGTAGAGAAATGAAAAATCTATTTATGCTTTGGCTGATTTAAGAAAAAGGGTGGATGAGTTTGCTTTTATGTTTAAGCATTATATAAATGGGTACATGAATGCAAAATAAGCCTATCAACCTAAAGTCTTTTTCTGCACGGATGACAAAACCTTTGTTTTTACGCCAGGAAAGCATCTCTGTCTTCTAGTGCCCAAGCCACTAGCAGCTCCAGGGTGGAATATTAATCCATGTATATTGTCTTTTCTGATTAACTGCACTCTGTAATTCCTCCTATACCATGTCCCACTGCATGTTCCACAGCAAAAAATAAGATAATAATAATAATTCTTTTCTTATAGGCCTTGGAAAAGGTAGTCAGGAAGCCATTATTGAGATAGCTGAAAAGTTAGAGCCATTTCTTTCTGTTTCCTGTCCACTAAGTAGGTAACTTTTCCCCACAAATATATACATGGTTGTCACTGTTCTAAATGAACTCTACTCAAGCAATCCCTGCAAGTCGTGTTTTTAAAAAGCTCTTTTATAAATGGATATAAGATACAAAAGCTTTACTATCATAAAAGCTAAAGGTGACCTCATTCAGTGAGGATGAGTTTTCTTTTCTTTACAAAACATAAAGATTTAGAAAGCTCGAAAAACCTAGTTGCGATTTTGTTTGTATAGGAAATTCATATACGATATTTTAAATTTTCCTTGAACTAAGAGTTTCAGAAGAGAATAACCCAGGGTGTTCCAGAAGGTTGTTCATTAGATGGTTCCCCCAATAGTTACCTGTGATTTCAGCTTTGACAGGGGTGGGAGGTCTCATGCCCCACCCAGTGGGCCTACTTTCAATAGAGAGTAGTGAGGGACAGTCTGGATTCTTTGCATCAAACCCCAAGGTCATTCCATATTTCAGATGATGCGTCTCACCTCTGCATTGTGACAGTAGTGTCGATTCTGTCGGATTATAGGAAAAGAAGGTGGGACCCTGAGAACACCCCACAGCAAACACTGCAGGTTACCAGGAGATTGCGAGATGGCAGGTCTAATGGCTCTCTGCATTGCTGCAGTCTTTGCTGATCATTGCATTTCTGAATATAGGGACAATAACTCATCCATGTGAAAATCAATGAAAGGTAGTTGGTAGAGAAATGAAAAATCTATTTATGCTTTGGCTGATTTAAGAAAAAGGGTGGATGAGTTTGCTTTTATGTTTAAGCATTATATAAATGGGTACATGAATGCAAAATAAGCCTATCAACCTAAAGTCTTTTTCTGCACGGATGACAAAACCTTTGTTTTTACGCCAGGAAAGCATCTCTGTCTTCTAGTGCCCAAGCCACTAGCAGCTCCAGGGTGGAATATTAATCCATGTATATTGTCTTTTCTGATTAACTGCACTCTGTAATTCCTCCTATACCATGTCCCACTGCATGTTCCACAGCAAAAAATAAGATAATAATAATAATTCTTTTCTTATAGGCCTTGGAAAAGGTAGTCAGGAAGCCATTATTGAGATAGCTGAAAAGTTAGGGCCATTTCTTTCTGTTTCCTGTCCACTAAGTAGGTAACTTTTCCCCACAAATATATACATGGTTGTCACTGTTCTAAATGAACTCTACTCAAGCAATCCCTGCAAGTCGTGTTTTTAAAAAGCTCTTTTATAAATGGATATAAGATACAAAAGCTTTACTATCATAAAAGCTAAAGGTGACCTCATTCAGTGAGGATGAGTTTTCTTTTCTTTACAAAACATAAAGATTTAGAAAGCTCGAAAAACCTAGTTGCGATTTTGTTTGTATAGGAAATTCATATACGATATTTTAAATTTTCCTTGAACTAAGGAGCATCCTACGAGCTCAAGAAGGCACTATGCCCACATCAGTGTGCTCAGGAAAAATAGTGTTTCCAACAGTGTTGAAGGAGCCTATGAGTTTTCCATGGATGTTTCAAAACTTTTCCATAGAAAATGCCACGGAGGGTGTGATACTAATACATGAGCCAGACAAACAGAAACCCAGACAACTTCACATGTTAGATTTTAGAAAGATCCAATTTCTCTTAGAGTTAATATTGATCCCTGGTGTGCCTTGCTGTACATGAGAATCCATGAACGTGTGTCTGTTTGAGGCCTCAACCCTCCTGGATAACAGCATGCCCTGTGTGTCCCATCATTGTGTGCATAAGAGGACAACGTTGTTTTTTCAGTGATGACAAATTATCCAACATTTTTCTATGACCTGCTGCTGTTCAGCTTTTTAGAAGAGCGACCCTCAAGGGTTTTCCCTCAGTGTCTGTGTATCTTATTTATTCTATTGTGAGCTGCATTCAAAAAAGAAGTAATAAATTAGCGAGGAATGAGTCATTCCATAATTAAGGGGTAGTTTTTCTTTTATTGATCCTAGGCTGAGGGTTAGTCTTTCCAGAAAAGGTCTAGGTTTGTTGAGTAAGGGGTAAATCTTCCTTTGTCCCTCAGGGTTATTGGCTTAGGCCTGGGCAGTGTTGAGGAATTTTGTGGTGTGGTTTGTGGAGCCTGGAATTCCTGGGATGATGGGAGCTATTGCTGTAGCCTCCAGAGTAACTCACACGGCTGGCACTGCACCCTCCCCCAAATCCCTTAGTAACCTTATGGTTTGGCTGAAGAGTGAAAAGCTCTGGAATTCTTAGCAGAGGCTAAGTTAATATCTTATATGATCTGATGAGATATTTCCACATTAGTACTTTCCCTTATGCGAGGAATTCCTCTGCAAAATTGTTCTTAGGGGCTTCATGCCCGTAAGCAGAGAAAGAGAGCAATTCCGATTCAAGTAATCTAATTCCAGCCAGTTCTGGTTCAGCTAACCCAAGCAGAGAGCTTGGATAAGCACATCTCACTACGCCAAGACTCTTTAATTTCATGAGATAAGATTTACATTCTATTTCCATATGAAATTAAAAGCAATTGTTGGTACCAGGAAAAATTAATTCTACATATAAAATGTTCACTGTCACTCAAATATCAGAATGAATGACTTTACATAAAATATTACAGTTACACTGCAAATATAGCTTAAGTCCAGACTATAAATACCATCTCTGCTCACATTAAAAATCTCTTCCTATTCCTAACACACACTTAAGCTATTAAAAAAGATTTGCTAGAATAATTTTGCATTTTCTATGGTTTAAATCAGTCTGATTTAAACATTATAGCTGAGGCTTTGAAATATTCTAACCAGGTTAGTAGGTTACTGACTGTGATTCCTTGCTCAGTGCTTCTGTGAAACCCCCATTCTCAGTAACAGAATGGACATTTCATGTTTGCCATTGTGGGAAGAAAAGAGGTCCTGGTTACCCTTTTTAAGTACATTTGTCTGTGTGCAGAGCTAATTCTGATTCTGGGTTGACTGGATGCCCATAGTCCTTCTAGGTACTTGGTCTAGGATGTCATAGAAATAAGGTTGGATAATTATGTCATGACTGGTTTCATATCACTCTGCTTAACATTGTTCTGCATTTTGTGATTGAATATAGAGGCAATGACAAAAATAAATGAAGAGAGCATTCAGCCCAATCCCAGACCTACGGTGGAGTTTCATTTGAGCAAAGAAAATCAACCCAAAACGTATTGAGTATTTTTGAATCAAAACTGTAAATGTAGTTTGAGTTCCTCTTTTTCATATTCTCCAAGTGGTAGGTTCACAACCGTTATGGTTTTTAAGGGGAAAAAAAAGAATAAACAATGGTTTATTAACAATAAACAATGGTTGCTCGAGGAATCAAGTGTTTAACATACTAGGATGGTGAGTCACCAAATCCTAAATCTGAGATTCTGTTTTGTGCTGTGGATTTGGACAAAGAGAAATTCTTAGACTCGTTTGAAGATTATAAGAGAAATGTCCCTAAATTAGAAATCATATTTGGACCTTTGTTAACGTACTGCATCATTTTCTTCTAAGATAAGGCATAGTTCCGTGCATCACTGGGCAGTAGAAATTTCCAGATACAGCCAAGACTTCTCCCAGCAAAGGGAACATGATCTTTTGAAATTCAATTACAAAAATGGTGCCGAAGACAATTTGCCATTAATTGCCCCTGCTTACCACCATCATTTCTGTTTAGAAGTTGCCTCTTATCCATTCAGAATGCAGAACTAAAAGAGAATTTCATATTCCTTAATCATCATGTGTTTTGTTTGTCCATATTTCGTGTTTCTTATTGGTTTCCCAAGAAACATGTCAGAACACTGAACGATGCATGTGATTCACTTGTTCTAACGCTTTCACATTTTTTGCATTTCTCTCTTTTAAAGCACAAGACTCTGCTGACATTATTTTCCTTATTGATGGATCAAACAACACCGGAAGTGTCAATTTCGCAGTCATTCTCGACTTCCTTGTAAATCTCCTTGAGAGACTCTCAATTGGAACTCAGCAGATCCGAGTGGGGGTGGTGCAGTATAGTGATGAGCCCAGAACCATGTTCTCCTTAAACAGCTACTCCACCAAGGCTCAGGTTCTGGATGCAGTGAAGGCCCTGGGGTTCATTGGTGGGGAGCTGGCCAACGTCGGCCTTGCTCTGGATTTTGTGGTGGAGAATCACTTCACTCGGGCGGCTGGCAGCCGAGTGGAGGAAGGGGTCCCCCAGGTGCTGGTCCTCATAAGCGCTGGCCCTTCTAGTGATGAGATCCGAGATGGGGTCGTAGCACTGAAGCAGGCTAGCGTGTTCTCATTTGGCCTCGGAGCCCAAGCCGCCTCCAAGGCAGAACTTCAGCACATAGCTACCAATGACAACTTGGTGTTTACTGTCCCGGAATTCCGTAGCCTTGGGGACGTCCAGGAACAGTTACTGCCGTACATTGTTGGCGTGGCCCAAAGGCACATTGTCTTGCAACCGCCAACCATTGTCACCCAAGGTACGTATGGTTTTCTCACCCTCTGTGTGGTGGTGGGTGTTCTGAGTGTGGTTCTGTAGGAGTCAGGTGCCCGCAGGAGGATTCGCCTCAGGAGAACCTGTAAGTACTCACGGTCGAGTCCTTCCGAGACGAGCGTGTTCTTGGAGCTGGTGTCTGGGATGATTGTGGTGTTCCAAGAAAACCCAACCATCTGTGAATGCATGGTAAACTCTTGCTGGAGCATGAGTTGGCAAGAAAGTGTGGTTTCACATTTAACTCAACAAGCCCGTTACTTTGAGGTTGTTAAACATCGTCATACAATCTACTTATAATGGGCTTCCCAGGTGGCTCAGTGGTAAAGAATGCCTACCCGTGCAGGAGACACAGGAAAGGTGTGTTGGAAAGATCCCCTGGAGGAGGAAATGGCAGCCCACTCCAGTATTCTTGCCTGGAAAATCCCATGGATAGCGGAGTCTAGCGGGCTACAGTCCATGGGGTCGCAGAGAGTTGGATAGGACCGAGCGAATGATCACACATACATGCATGTGCTCTGCTTATAATGCAGTCCTCCTAAAAATGGACCTAAGGAGATTCTTATAGTTCTGAAAAACTCACTGCAGGAAAGAGGCATTCAGCTCTAAAAGTCAGCCTGTTAGAGTGTGCTGGCCTGTGAGGACTGTCTCCCCAAAGTCAGTTTTGTGATGGGTAGCGGGAGTGGCACTTCTGGAAGTAAGAAATAACAAAGCTATCTCATTTGGGGGGCAGTATTTATGGAAACGTTTTTTCCTCTACTTGCTGAGTTGAGGAGTTCTGTTGTTGAAGAAATTATATACTCAAATGGGGGGTCTTTTCTTTGAGAAGAGTCTGATTGGAGTCATCAAAAAAACATAACACTAAAAAAATAGAGAGTTAATTAGCACTGCATGATATAGAGGAACTTAATGCACATAGTCTTTGCCAGTCTCCCAACAGTGACCAGTTCCCTTACACAAGGCTTTCCGTTTCTGAAACTGGCTCAAGGCTGATAGGTGGTAAACAGTTAATAGGAGGCTCTGTCCCTAAGAGAGTAAGAACTAGTTAATGATTATAACAACGGCAAAAAGTTGGGAGGCCATTTTTCTTAAAAGATGGATTTGTATGTGAATAGTCTTTAAAAATGCATGAATATCTCCTCCAGGCCATGTGATTCGAATGAGAGACATATATATCAAACACTATAAAAATAGTTAATCTTTTTGAGAAAAAACCAAAAAACCATAACACTAGTCAAGTCATATAACAAAATACATTTCACAACCATGGGAGGTGGGAGGTAAGTTAAACTCCAAAATTTAAGTAAGAGCCCAGTGGTTCTTGATGCAGTGGCAGGTAAAAATCTCACAGATTCAGGTATCTCAGCTGCCTGTCAGAGATTTTATTACCAATGGTATTAGGCATGTGGTTGGGTAGAATGAACTAAAACCTGATGCAAAATTGCATTCTGAACATTCTCTTGATATTTCCAAACAGCCATCTGATTGAAATACAAAATATTACGGTTCTTTCCCGGGCTTGGCTGCTTTCAGAAACAAATGAAGAACTTCCATAGGTTTCGTGAACACTCAGGCAGTGCCATGTCCGCATATTGGACCTTCAGTAGGGGGCCTAGTGTTAACCAGCTGTGTGATCCTGGGCAGGCCACATGGCCTCTCTGAGCTTCAGTGTTATGAACTGATGATGAAGGATGAAAGGCTATCTATTCCAGAAGTTTCAAGTTCATTTCTATCTATGGCAATCCAGGCCCTCATTTCAGTTTTTCCTAGTTAACTCTCACTCCTCACTTACAAAACCATCTTTAATCTTTGTGACTTAACTGTAAATAGTGTACAGATATTCTTGGCTGGACCATGCCAAGCATTGGAGACCCAGGGCTATCACTGAGGCTGATGTGGCCGCTGGCTTGTTACAGTGAAATGGGCACATAGACCACTAAACACCAAAACACTACTCTCAGAATATACCAGATGAGGACACTGAAGGAGACTGTCTTGAAAAGAAGGGAAAAATCTGTAAGTTGAGGGGCCAGGGAAGGCCGGTTTGCCACGCTGCAGGACAGACGCAGATGAGGAGCACAGGTAACCAGATGTCAGGTGTGGTGGTCAGTCAGTCCAGCAACAGGTGAAAGCCTGGCTCTGCCCAGACCTGTCGAGAGATGGTGGGGCTGGAGTTCACTGATGCCTGGAAGCTAGGAGAAGCCGCTGGTTTAGTGGGTGACCTCACCAGCTTGCCTGGTCCTCTAGTGGCTTCTATTTTCTCAGTGAAGCTGAGGGTACAAGAGGACCTACTTTATTGGAGGTCAGGATCCCAGTGTCACTGAGAAGAATTGCCCAAGAGTGGCCAGCAAGGGGGAAGAGAGAAGACGCGGGTGGGAGTCAGCCTGGTGGCCTTTCTTCATCTCCACGTGTTTATACATCTTAGTGACCACAGGAATCCCTGCAGTGGCAGGTAAAAATCTCACAGATTCAGGTATCTCAGCTGCCTGTCAGAGATTTTATTACCAATGGTATTAGGCATGTGGTTGGGTAGAATGAACTAAAACCTGATGCAAAATTGCATTCTGAACATTCTCTTGATATTTCCAAACAGCCATCTGATTGAAATACAAAATATTACGGTTCTTTCCCGGCTTGGCTGCTTTCAGAAACAAATGAAGAACTTCCATAGGTTTCGTGAACACTCAGGCAGTGCCATGTCCGCATATTGGACCTTCAGTAGGGGGCCTAGTGTTAACCAGCTGTGTGATCCTGGGCAGGCCACATGGCCTCTCTGAGCTTCAGTGTTATGAACTGATGATGAAGGATGAAAGGCTATCTATTCCAGAAGTTTCAAGTTCATTTCTATCTATGGCAATCCAGGCCCTCATTTCAGTTTTTCCTAGTTAACTCTCACTCCTCACTTACAAAACCATCTTTAATCTTTGTGACTTAACTGTAAATAGTGTACAGATATTCTTGGCTGGACCATGCCAAGCATTGGAGACCCAGGGCTATCACTGAGGCTGATGTGGCCGCTGGCTTGTTACAGTGAAATGGGCACATAGACCACTAAACACCAAAACACTACTCTCAGAATATACCAGATGAGGACACTGAAGGAGACTGTCTTGAAAAGAAGGGAAAAATCTGTAAGTTGAGGGGCCAGGGAAGGCCGGTTTGCCACGCTGCAGGACAGACGCAGATGAGGAGCACAGGTAACCAGATGTCAGGTGTGGTGGTCAGTCAGTCCAGCAACAGGTGAAAGCCTGGCTCTGCCCAGACCTGTCGAGAGATGGTGGGGCTGGAGTTCACTGATGCCTGGAAGCTAGGAGAAGCCGCTGGTTTAGTGGGTGACCTCACCAGCTTGCCTGGTCCTCTAGTGGCTTCTATTTTCTCAGTGAAGCTGAGGGTACAAGAGGACCTACTTTATTGGAGGTCAGGATCCCAGTGTCACTGAGAAGAATTGCCCAAGAGTGGCCAGCAAGGGGGAGGAGAGAAGACGCGGGTGGGAGTCAGCCTGGTGGCCTTTCTCTTCATCTCTCCACGTGTTTATACGTCTTAGTGACCACAGGAATCCCTGCATGTATGGTTTTAGCACCTACACCTACAGGATGGGAGGGGGGCGTTTGTGAGAGCGTGTGTGTCCAGGTGTGCTCACTATCCTTGTGTGTGTCTAGAAAGTACTCGTGTGGTCCCCTGCACAGCTGTTATGTGGCTATTATGTACATACAGAAGAAAGAGGAGGAGGCAGGGGATGTGACTCCAGGGTCTCTCAGCCCCAGCGTGTAGGGAGAACTCACATGCCTGCGGCCTTGATAAAGAGTTGGAGAACTCTTCACACCACGGCCTGACGCCAAACAGTGGGCTCCATGTGCCTGTCCCTGGATGCTTTATGTCTATGGTGCCTTAACACGTTTCTCTTAAAGAGGAGACTCTGGACCATAGTCGTGTCAATGCAGGCAAACATTAAGTAAACGAAGGTGTGCCTCACCACCTATCCCACTACCTGGAGTGATGGGCCTCCTCACATCCAGAGAATCATTCAATAAATTGCAGACACACCGGCCTCTGCTCGCACCATTGGCCATCTCTCCGAAGCCCTCTCAGAGTCTCAGAAGCTTTCTCTGGCTTTTGGATTGGGTGCTGAGATCTGTTATGAGCCTCGGTCCCTGAGACTCAGGCGGGCTGCCTGTGAGTTGATACTATAGCAGGTGGACACAAGCTCATAGTCACTTTGAGACGGCGATCTTGTTAAGGCATTTTTGCTTTGTGATTTGTCTGAGTTATCATAACCTTACTCATAATGCGGGACTGTCACAATGCAGGTCTATTGAATAAAAATACTTCTGGGCCACTTGCTAGTTTTGACATTGATTTCCTTTTTATAAGTTTATGATGCCAAATAATTAGTGTTTTTTTACCCCTTGCCTGAAAACATCAAGGCATGGACCAGAGAAATGAAGAGAATAGAGTGTTTGTGCCCTTTCAGGGCTTGTACTTAGCGATAGATGTTTAGAAATCAAGGACCTCTGAGCAGATACTGATTGGGTCTCTAACTACTTGAGCTGTAGTTTCATTCTCACCTCTAAAACACAAGCTATGGCTTTATGGCAGAAAAGAACTTTCTGACTTTTTAGTGACAATATGATAAATAAGTGGTGAATAAGACAACGTTGATTTTTGAGCAACTGTTTTGTAAAGTGTACTAAGAGATGGTAGGGGAGTTGGGGAGCCCACTTGCCAGCAGCAGGGAAGGACACAGCCTTAACTAAAGTGTGTGTTAGGACAATTTCTTCAGGGGTTCCCATGGACTTGACATCGGTCAGAGCCATGAAGCTCCCCTTGAGGGGAGGTAGTTGTGTAGAGGGTCATATTGAAAGTGATGGGTCAGGTCGTCCTACTTACCTTGTCACGTTGCTACCTACAGTCATTGAAGTCAACAAGAGGGACATAGTTTTCCTGGTGGATGGCTCTTCCAAACTGGGACTGGCCAACTTCAATGCAATCCGTGACTTCATTGTCAAGGTCATCCAGAGACTGGAGATCAGACAGGATCTTATCCAGGTGGCAGTGGCTCAGTATGCAGACACAGTGAGGCCAGAGTTCTATTTCAATACCCATCCCAGCAAGAGGGAGGTCATGAACGCCGTGCGGAAAATGAAGCCCTTGGATGGCTCAGCCTTGTACACGGGCTCTGCTCTGGATTTTGTTCGAAACAACCTGTTCATGGAGGCGGCTGGCTACCGGGCCGCCGAGGGGGTTCCAAAGCTCCTGGTGCTGGTGACAGGTGGTAAGTCCCTAGATGCGGTCAGCCAGCCTGCCCAGGAGCTGAAGAGGAGCGGCATCCTGGCTTTCGCCGTGGGAAACAAGGTGGCCGACCAGGCTGAGCTGGAAGAGATCGCGTTCGATTCCTCCCTGGTGTTCATTCCCAACGATTCCGAGCTGCCCTTTGCAGGGCGTGCTGCCCAGCTTGCTTGCACCTCTCAGGACCCTCTCTGGAACCACTGAAGGTATGAGGCAGGGGGGGAGTCAGACATGTAATAGGGCAATCTGCGGGCAGAGCCTTTGGGGAACAAGCAAACCCAAGTTTTATTTGTGTTAGGCTAAGACACGCCTCTTACATGATGGAAACTGCAACAACCAATGAGGACCTCTGAGAGATACATTCTAACTACTTGAGCTGTAGTTCATTCTCACCTCTAAAACACAAGCTATGGCTTTATGGCAGAAAAGAACTTTCTGACTTTTTAGTGACAATATGATAAATAAGTGGTGAATAAGACAACGTTGATTTTTGAGCAACTGTTTTGTAAAGTGTACTAAGAGATGGTAGGGGAGTTGGGGAGCCCACTTGCCAGCAGCAGGGAAGGACACAGCCTTAACTAAAGTGTGTGTTAGGACAATTTCTTCAGGGGTTCCCATGGACTTGACATCGGTCAGAGCCATGAAGCTCCCCTTGAGGGGAGGTAGTTGTGTAGAGGGTCATATTGAAAGTGATGGGTCAGGTCGTCCTACTTACCTTGTCACGTTGCTACCTACAGTCATTGAAGTCAACAAGAGGGACATAGTTTTCCTGGTGGATGGCTCTTCCAAACTGGGACTGGCCAACTTCAATGCAATCCGTGACTTCATTGTCAAGGTCATCCAGAGACTGGAGATCAGACAGGATCTTATCCAGGTGGCAGTGGCTCAGTATGCAGACACAGTGAGGCCAGAGTTCTATTTCAATACCCATCCCAGCAAGAGGGAGGTCATGAACGCCGTGCGGAAAATGAAGCCCTTGGATGGCTCAGCCTTGTACACGGGCTCTGCTCTGGATTTTGTTCGAAACAACCTGTTCATGGAGGCGGCTGGCTACCGGGCCGCCGAGGGGGTTCCAAAGCTCCTGGTGCTGGTGACAGGTGGTAAGTCCCTAGATGCGGTCAGCCAGCCTGCCCAGGAGCTGAAGAGGAGCGGCATCCTGGCTTTCGCCGTGGGAAACAAGGTGGCCGACCAGGCTGAGCTGGAAGAGATCGCGTTCGATTCCTCCCTGGTGTTCATTCCCAACGAATTCCGAGCTGCCCCTTTGCAGGGCATGCTGCCCAGCTTGCTTGCACCTCTCAGGACCCTCTCTGGAACCACTGAAGGTATGAGGCAGGGGGGGAGTCAGACATGTAATAGGGCAATCTGCGGGCAGAGCCTTTGGGGAACAAGCAAACCCAAGTTTTATTTGTGTTAGGCTAAGACACGCCTCTTACATGATGGAAACTGCAACAACCAATGAGAGTTACTTCGAGTTTCCTGTTACCTTGACTTGGAAAATATATGACTTCACATGCCATGTGATACAACTGTATGTTGTAAAATGTCATCAAATAAGAATGTATCACTTAACCGATAGGACCAGGTGCCACCTGTCTATGAAGCCTCCGACCGAGCAGATCATGTCTCAGTCCTGACCCCCTGTGAGGTCCCAGTGTTCTGTCTGCGCTGGTGACTCTGGTCAGACCCCTCTTCTCACCACTGAGCTGTAGCCTGGCTCCTGCTTTCCTGAGACGGTGGTCCACTTCCAAATGGTCCAAAGGTGACCAGGGTAGGGCATTCACCCACTCCTCTCTCTTGAAGGATTTCCTTCAGTGGGAAAGCGTAGTAAACGGATGTATGTGCAGGTAAAACCCAGTGGCTCTCCAAACCCCTCATTGATTCTGATTATCAACGAACAGTTATTTTTAAAGATATGATTGTGATCTATGAGCTTACAGACTGAATGAGTACAATTCACCATCCTTAACGAAGATGGATATCACGGAAACAAACTTTCCCACTTCAAAACCTTTACCACTGGAAGAATGCTCGGTGCATGAACCACGGTGCATGGATGCATGCTCTCTCATCACCTCTCTGGTCTTCTAAAAGCCTCTCTCTCTCTCATTTCCTTAAAGCTTCTAATCCACAGTTTCACAGCCAAAGCTCAATTTGATGGTGGTAAAAAATCTGTTTGCAATGCAGACCTGGGTTTGATCCCTGGGTTGGGAAGATTCCTTGGAGAAGGAAATGGCTACCTCATCCAGAATTCTTGCTTGGAGAATTCCATGGACTGAGGAGCCTGGTGGGGTCACAAAGAGTTGGACACGATTGAGTGACTTTCGTTATCATCAGGCTAAAAGTAGTTGCTGGCTGCAATTTTAGTGAAATATCAGGGAAGAGATGGGAAAGGATTTTTTTTTTTTTAGTAGCTTGTGTTGGGCAAAGCACTAATTGAGAAATACTTTTGATTCTTCATGAATGCAACCTCGGCCAAGCATAGCAAAAAGTCTCTGCATTTTAATCTGTTTCAATGATCCCATGATCTCAGTCAGGTGGCGGGCGCTTCTGGATTATTGCCTGGTAATGCGATGACTCCCCATAGAAGAATCCTAGTAGGGAATGAAAAATGGACCTTGCAAGGAATGTTTCAAAATGAGAACAGTATAATTTTATAGATATTTTTTTCAGCCTTAGGAAACTTGTGTTCTTAGGTTAATGTGGGCTAACACTTCTAATCTGTCTGTAAGTGGAAATCTGTGTGTAAATGTGTAGAGGGAATCCTTGGGGACCTAGTCTCACACAGGTAAACTTGTCTCTGACCGGGCTGTAAACCGACTGATGCTAGAAGACACAGCACCCTTGTAGGCTTCATTTCCAGGGAAGGAATGCTCCATTTCAAGGATTCTGATCACTGTCCTTGGTTGCAAATGTTCTAGCTTGGGCACTGTATCTGTCTGCGACACAATCAGGTTTCGTAACCTTGTCTATCAACATACCTCACCATCACCAGCCCTCACTGGAGGAGAATATGCAGGCTTCTGCCATATTTTATGAGATAAGCGTGCATGATGTCACCGACGTTCTCTGTGTTTTACATGTTGGCATGTGTGTCCGGGCTGCGGGCACACATGGGGAAGCCCTCTGCGGTTGTGTATGTCTGACTGTGTTTTCTGTGCTCCACTGCAGTTCACGCAAACAAAAGGGATATCATCTTTCTTTTGGATGGATCGTCCAACGTTGGAAAGACCAATTTCCCTTATGTGCGGGACTTTGTCATGAACCTAGTTAACAGCCTTGATGTTGGAATTGACCGCATTCGTGTCGGTTTAGTGCAATTTAGTGACACTCCGGTGACGGAGTTCTCCCTAAACACCTACCCGACCAAGTCAGAAATGCTAGCTCACCTGAGGCAGTTGCAGCTCCAGGGGGGGTCAGGCCTGAATACGGGCGAGGCCCTGAGCTATGTGCATGCCAACCTCTTCACCGAAGCTGGCGGCAGCAGGATCCGGGACCATGCGCCGCAGCTGCTGCTCCTGCTCACGGCTGGGCAGTCTGAGGACTCCTATTTGCAAGCTGCCAATGCCCTAGCACGTGCAGGCATCCTGACCTTTTGTGTGGGCACTAGCCAGGCTGATAGGGCCGAGCTTGAGCAGATTGCTTTTAACCCCAGCCTGGTGTATCTCATGGATGATTTCAGCTCCCTGCCAGCTTTGCCTCAGCAGCTGATTCAGCCCCTAACCACTTATGTTAGTGGAGGGGTGGAGGAAATGCCACTCGCCCAGCCAGGTAAAGCTCTCTGACTGCTCGGGACTCCCTTTTCCCTCTCCCCTGACACCTCTGGTGGGCAGGTGGCCCAATCTGAACTCCAGAGGCTGATGATGAGCTATGGGAAGATGATGGGGACACTTGGGTTGTATGGTTTTGGAGGGGGGCTCAAGACACTGTACCAGCAAGCTCTGTCTAAAGGCTGTTTGTTCATGAACGTCTAGAAAATCCAACTTGTGGTCTGCCCAGGTTACCCCACCCTTGATTCAGAAGCTTTGCTTACTTATTTTTTCACCTCCATACCTCTGAAGATCCCAACGTGCAAATCCAGATGGAAATGGGAGAAAAACAGAAAGAGAGAGAGAGAGAGAGAGAGAGATGGGTTCCCTTTCATACATGGGAACATGTATGCATTGGGAACATTTAAAAGTGAAATGATTTTCTTGATTTGTGATGTTTTTATATTCCAAATTGACTGTATCTAGGAAGACATTTGTTGTAAACCCAACGAAAGCTGTATCTTTAGGTGATGGTAAATGGGTTTCAAAGTAGTCTAGATGACAACGCCTACAATGGCAGGTTAATAAGTTGGTGAGGTACAGACCCTTAGATCTACCAGTTGCTGACATCACACAGATGGGTAGCCAGACAGAGCCCATCAAAACCTATCAAAATAATTTTAAGAATGGTTTGAACAGAAAATAATCTTCCCATGAGATGCTGCAGCCTGTGTTTTCTGTAGTCTGACCTCAGCCGACTGGAAATCATGGACAGAGATCCTGACCTACAGAGCAATAATGGACACTATTTTGGTTTCTAACCCATAACCTCAAATTTAATGTAAAGAGAATCCAAGTAAGAGCATCGATGATGCCTGTTTATGGGTCAGTTATACCTGGGTGGATATCCCATAGCAGCCTTTGTTACTAGACACAGATTCATTTTCAAGCAAAAGGACAATAAAGACCACATTTTCAGACATTTATAACAATTTGAGAACACTGTCTGTTCTAGAATGATTGGCACCTGATACCAGAACAGGAGCCTCCGGGCTTTCCTTTGGCTTGCTGTGCTGAGGAAGCAGGGCACTAGATTGGGCAGATGAGTCCTAATGCTGTGCAAAGGCACACTGTTTTGAAAGAGGACCTTGGAATGACAGGTGTTGTGGTTTTTTTTCTTCCCTTGCTGGTACAGTGATCATCAGGTGAATTCCGTGAACTCCCATGACTGAAAGCTGGTGGTGCTGGACTGAGGTCAGTCTGGTGCTTGTTGTGTTTTCATCTCTCATTATGCTCTACGACCCACTTTCATTGTAGAGAGCAAGAGAGACATCCTGTTCCTCTTCGACGGCTCAGTCAACCTCATGGGCCAGTTCCCTGCCGCCCGCGACTTTCTCTACAAGATCATCGATGAGCTGAATGTGAAACCCGATGGCACTCGGATCGCTGTGGCTCAGTATAGTGATGATGTCAGGGTGGAGTCTCGTTTGACCAGCACCAGAATAAGCCTGAGATCCTAAACCTTGTCAAAGATGGATGAAATCAAACGGGCTATCCAAATTGACTGTATCTAGGAAGACATTTGTTGTAAACCCAACGAAAGCTGTATCTTTAGGTGATGGTAAATGGGTTTCAAAGTAGTCTAGATGACAACGCCTACAATGGCAGGTTAATAAGTTGGTGAGGTACAGACCCTTAGATCTACCAGTTGCTGACATCACACAGATGGGTAGCCAGACAGAGCCCATCAAAACCTATCAAAATAATTTTAAGAATGGTTTGAACAGAAAATAATCTTCCCATGAGATGCTGCAGCCTGTGTTTTCTGTAGTCTGACCTCAGCCGACTGGAAATCATGGACAGAGATCCTGACCTACAGAGCAATAATGGACACTATTTTGGTTTCTAACCCATAACCTCAAATTTAATGTAAAGAGAATCCAAGTAAGAGCATCGATGATGCCTGTTTATGGGTCAGTTATACCTGGGTGGATATCCCATAGCAGCCTTTGTTACTAGACACAGATTCATTTTCAAGCAAAAGGACAATAAAGACCACATTTTCAGACATTTATAACAATTTGAGAACACTGTCTGTTCTAGAATGATTGGCACCTGATACCAGAACAGGAGCCTCCGGGCTTTCCTTTGGCTTGCTGTGCTGAGGAAGCAGGGCACTAGATTGGGCAGATGAGTCCTAATGCTGTGCAAAGACACACTGTTTTGAAAGAGGACCTTGGAATGACAGGTGTTGTGGTTTTTTTTCTTCCCTTGCTGGTACAGTGATCATCAGGTGAATTCCGTGAACTCCCATGACTGAAAGCTGGTGGTGCTGGACTGAGGTCAGTCTGGTGCTTGTTGTGTTTTCATCTCTCATTATGCTCTACGACCCACTTTCATTGTAGAGAGCAAGAGAGACATCCTGTTCCTCTTCGACGGCTCAGTCAACCTCATGGGCCAGTTCCCTGCCGCCCGCGACTTTCTCTACAAGATCATCGATGAGCTGAATGTGAAACCCGATGGCACTCGGATCGCTGTGGCTCAGTATAGTGATGATGTCAGGGTGGAGTCTCGTTTTGACCAGCACCAGAATAAGCCTGAGATCCTAAACCTTGTCAAAAGGATGAAGATCAAGACGGGCAAACCCCTCAACCTGGGCTATGCCCTGGACTACGCACTGAGGCACATCTTTGTGAAAGCTGCCGGAAGCCGGATTGAGGATGGAGTGCTTCAGTTCCTGGTTCTGCTAGTGGCAGGAAGGTCATCTGACCGCGTGGATAGGCCAGCCCTCAACCTGAAACAGAGTGGGGTGGTGCCCTTCGTCCTCCAGGCCAAGAATGCAGACCCTACTGAGCTGGAGCTGATTGTACCATCCCCAGCCTTTATCCTGGTTGCGGAGTCCCTTCCCAAGATTGGAGACCTTCAACCACAGATCGTGAACCTCTTAAAAACGGTGCAAAATGGGGCACCCACACCAGGTAAGGCACAGGATGTCTGGTTGCCTCTGCAACCCAGCTCTCCCATTCATGAGTTGATGCTAGGCTTCTAGTTCCAGGTCCTCAGGCAGAAGTCCTTCTTGGTTTCCGAAAAAGATAGGCTATTTCTGCAGTTGTTCATTGTTCAGTCACTAAGTTGTGTCCAGCTCTTGTGACCTCATGGACTGCAATATTATGTCCTTCACCATCTTCCAGAGTTTGCTCAAACTCTTGTCCATTGAGATCCAACCATCTATCACCTCCTTCTCCTTTTGCCCTCAATCTTTTCCAGCATCAGGATCTTTACCAATGAGTCATCTGTTGGCATCAGGTGGCTGAAATATTGGAGCTTCAGCATCAGTCCTTGCAGTGAATATTCAGGGTTGATTTCCTTTAGGATTGACTAGTTTGATCTCCTTGCAATGGACTATGACTTCTCATTCCCCAAGCTGCCTCTCTAACTTCTCTCTAGGACAAAATAGGAGAATCAGGGTGATGACTTTTAAGGACAGTAGACTGTTTCATAGTAAAATACATCATAAAGATTTAGACATACCAATGATTAAAAATAAATTATTTTCTAGAATTTATATTTTTACTTACATACATAATAAAAGCCACATAACATGGTTCCATTAGAGCGAAAATAGTCTTCATCTTCATATACTTCCCGTATATCTTATTTTAAGTGACTATCAATGTTATAATTCATTCTTTACTTTTATTAAAAAATATAAACCATGGGGCTTCCCTGGTGGTCCAGTGGGTAAAGAGTTCGATCCCTGGCCTGAGAACATCCCATAGCCCAGGAAGGTCCCATGTGCCGTGGAGTAGCTGGACCAGTGTGTCCAATTACGAGCCAGCACTCTGGAACACATGTGTCCAGAGCTGGTGCTCTACAACAAAAGAGGCCACTGCGATGGGAGGCCCATACAGGCCAAAAAATAAAGATGGATGAAAAATAAATAAATAAAAAACCAATAGAAGAGGCCAAAATTAAAAAAAGAAATGCGCTTATATATATATATATATATATATATTTATACATAAAGCATGAATTGAGGCAGACACATTCCCGTTATGAGCACTGCATGAACATTTTTGAGTCCTAATCCTTGCTACCACGACTTCATGTTTAACCACTTTCCACTGGGTGATAAAAATGCAGTAAAAGGAACAACATATAATCCCTTGGAAAGAATAATCGGTCCAGGCTGATTATCCGTTTTCTGGACAAAAGGATAATTGGTCCAGGCTGATTATCTACCTCCTTGTTTTTTCTGGTGTCTAGAGGTCACCTACATCCCTTGGCTCATGACCCCTTCCTCCATCTTCAGAACCAGCAGGGTAGCATCCTTTCTTGTCTCTGACCTCTGTTTTCTTCCTGAAATCTCTAACTCTGATCCTCTTATTGCCCTTTTATGAGGACATGTGATTGATAACACGGAACCCACCTGCCTCATCCAGAATCACATCCCCATATCCTTTGATTCCTAATTTAATCACACCTAAACATTTTCTTCCACATAAATTCCAGGGACTCAGAGTTGGCTATCTTTGGGGGTTGTTGTTCAGCCTACCTCAATTGGTATGAAATTGTCCCTTTCTTGTCCTGAGTCACAGATGCTGTCTTCCTTCTAGTTGCAGTCGAAAAGGATGTGGTGTTTCTGATTGATGGCTCTGAGGGCGTCAGGAGTGGCTTCCCGCTGTTAAAAGACTTTGTCCAGAGAGTGGTGGAGAGCCTGGATGTGGGACAGGACCGAGTGCGCGTGGCCGTGGTGCAGTACAGTGACCGGACCAGGCCTGAGTTCTACCTGAATTCCTACATGGACCGGCAGAGCGTGGTCAATGCCATCCGTGGGCTGACCCTGTTGGGGGGGCCGGCCCCCAACACCGGGGCCGCCCTGGAGTTTGTCCTGAGGAACATCTTGATCGGCTCTGCTGGGAGCCGGATAGCTGAAGGCGTCCCCCAGCTCCTGATCGTCCTCACGGCCGACAGGTCAGGAGACGACGTGAGGGGCCCCTCGGTGGTCCTGAAGAGGGGAGGGGCTGTGCCGATCGGCATTGGCATAGGAAATGCCGACATCACTGAGATGCAGACCATCTCCTTTATCCCGGACTTTGCCGTGGCCATTCCCACCTTCCGGCAGCTGGGGACCGTCCAACAGGTCATCTCTGAGAGAGTGACCCAGCTCAGCCGTGAGGAGCTGAGCAAGCTGCAGGCGTCTGTCGTCCCTCTGACCACCCCAGGTAAAGAGCCCTTTCTCTGGCACTTCATTTCTTACACAGTCTGGGGCTGTCTAGACTGTGGATTCCAAAGTCTTCTCAGTTTTGTTACCTTAGCCCCAGGGAGTGAACACTAGAGTTGCATGAAGACTTAGGAGCCATGTGGCTTTGAGGCCTAGAATTGGCTTGGGAATCGTGACTAAAAGAGCCCCGTTTTTGGCCAAGTTAAAGTCTCAAAGGAGGCATGGACTTGGCTTCCAGCTGAGACCCCTGAACTCTGCATAACGACTTCTGTATTGCTAACAAAGAGAGGGGCCATCTAGTTGATAACTCCAGGTCAATGCTAGCTCTAGGCTACCCTGGTGGGTCCAGCTGGCAACTTCCTGTGATCAAGGAGGGAGTTCACCCCGGGCACCTCTATCAAGCTTGGGTACCATCTCTGAAATATTGGTATTCTCAGAATTCAAGTGTTACGGTTGCTTTCGAATTTGTGCAGAGAAGTATGTGTCTGATCTGGCAGGAAGACTGCTGGGCTCGTATGACCTCGGCTTATTCGACTCCCTGCTTCCGGTTCCTCTTACCCAGACCTGATACAGAAGGGAAGGGGATCAGATAGACCCACTCGCTCCATAAAATGCCCCAGGAGGACCTGCCCTCCCTGGGCACTCATGTCAGGAGGGGCAGAACAGGAAGGGGCATCCTTGTCCCCATGTGGTTCCCATTCTACAGAGCACCATCTGCATCAAGGGATGGGGAGGCTGGTCAGGGAGGCTGTTGAGGGAAAGCGAGAAGGGGAAGCTGTTAAAGGAAGCCCTTTGGGCGGGTGAGGGAGAGGGATCAGCTCCTCTTGCTGGGGTCTTCAGAAGGCAGCACGCCCACAAGCCTTCCGTGGAATGTGCTAAAGGGCTTGACATCCCATAAATCTGTGCAAACAGTGGGACAAATGCAGTGAGGGTTTTGTTGGTTTTTCCCTAATTGATATGTTTTGTGTGTCCCCAGTACAATAAAGGGACACATTGCCAAAACTTGTTTGGCTGGCTGCAGGAATCTCTCTCTCTTTTAGTTTTTATTTTATATTGGAATATAATTGATTTTCCAAGCTGTGTTAATTTCAGATGTATTACAAAGTGATTCAGTTATACATATACACGTATATATTCTTTTTAAAATTCTTTTCCCGTTTAGGCTATTACAGAACATTGAGTAGAGTTCCCCGTGCTATACAGTAGGTCCTTGTTGGTTATCTTTTCACATATAGTGGTGAGTGTATGTCAATCCCAGACTCTCCATTTATCCCTTTCCCCACCCGTCACCTTTTTTTATGGTGTATTTGAGGCACCGACCCTCCCAAGAAGGCACTCTGGAAATGCTATTACCATGCGTAGTTCAAACGTACAAGCATCCACCCTAGTTGATAACTCCAGGTCAATGCTAGCTCTAGGCTACCCTGGTGGGTCCAGCTGGCAACTTCCTGTGATCAAGGAGGGAGTTCACCCCGGGCACCTCTATCAAGCTTGGGTACCATCTCTGAAATATTGGTATTCTCAGAATTCAAGTGTTACGGTTGCTTTCGAATTTGTGCAGAGAAGTATGTGTCTGATCTGGCAGGAAGACTGCTGGGCGCGTATGACCGCGGCTTATTCGACTCCCTGCTTCCGGTTGCTCTTACGCAGACCTGATACAGAAGGGAAGGGGATCAGATAGACCCACTCGCTCCATAAAATGCCCCAGGAGGACCTGCCCTCCCTGGGCACTCATGTCAGGAGGGGCAGAACAGGAAGGGGCATCCTTGTCCCCATGTGGTTCCCATTCTACAGAGCACCATCTGCATCAAGGGATGGGGAGGCTGGTCAGGGAGGCTGTTGAGGGAAAGCGAGAAGGGGAAGCTGTTAAAGGAAGCCCTTTGGGCGGGTGAGGGAGAGGGATCAGCTCCTCTTGCTGGGGTCTTCAGAAGGCAGCACGCCCACAAGCCTTCCGTGGAATGTGCTAAAGGGTTTGACATCCCATAAATCTGTGCAAACAGTGGGACAAATGCAGTGAGGGTTTTGTTGGTTTTTCCCTAATTGATATGTTTTGTGTGTCCCCAGTACAATAAAGGGACACATTGCCAAAACTTGTTTGGCTGGCTGCAGGAATCTCTCTCTCTTTTAGTTTTTATTTTATATTGGAATATAATTGATTTTCCAAGCTGTGTTAATTTCAGATGTATTACAAAGTGATTCAGTTATACATATACACGTATATATTCTTTTTAAAATTCTTTTCCCGTTTAGGCTATTACAGAACATTGAGTAGAGTTCCCCGTGCTATACAGTAGGTCCTTGTTGGTTATCTTTTCACATATAGTGGTGAGTGTATGTCAATCCCAGACTCTCCATTTATCCCTTTCCCCACCCGTCACCTTTTTTTTTTATGGTGTATTTGAGGCACCGACCCTCCCAAGAAGGCACTCTGGAAATGCTATTACCATGCGTGTACAGCTTCTTTAAACACAGGTGTATGTTTCGAAAACAGTACAACCCCTGGTTTGTTTGCTTTCCTGCTCTTCAAAATGACTGTTTTCTACCTTTTCCTCATCCTGCTTCATCTACACCTCTCCTTCTTCAGCTTTCTCTGAACTGGTAATCTTGATTCCCATTTTACTGAGAAAGTATAATCAAATGCAAAAAGACCCTCCAGAAGCCCCACTTGGTCTGCCTCACACAAGTGTGCACATCTTGTCTTCCCTGGTGCTACTCGGGTGAACTGTCCCTGCCTCCACGGGCAGCCTGCCTCCCCCCTGCTCAGCGGTGCTCCCTGCCACTCTCCGTCTCCTCCACCATCAATGCTGTGATGCACTGGATGACTCCACTTAGACACACACCTAGCGCCTCTCCTTCTCTTGTAAAAACTCTTGCTGGATGCCCAGCTCCCTCTCCGGGAGTGCCCCGGTCTCCTTTATAAAGCACCATCTGAATGCCCACAGTTCCTTTCTGAAGTTACCCTAACCTGTTGTTCACTCTCTCTGCTCCACAGGAAGCGTGCTGGTCAAGGTCCCTCCATCTGGCAAATCCTAGTGGCCCATGCCAGGCACAGTCCCCCTTGACCTCAAGTGTCATCTCACAGTTTTTTTTTTAAAAGATTTATTTATTTATTTATTTGAGGAGGGTGGGGTGGGGAGGGAGGGGAGCAAGCGGGCCACTTCTATTGGTCTTTCATTTCTCTATTTTCATCCATCTTTGTTCTTTGACCCGTGTGGGCCTCCCATCGCGGTGGACTCTGTTGTCGCAGAGCACCAGCTCTGGGTGCACGCGCTCCAGAGCTCCGGCTCGGTAATTGGACACATCCGTCCAGCCGCTCCGCGGCACGTGGGATCTTCCCAGGCCAGGGATGGAACTGGCGCCCCTTGCACTGCAAGGCGGTGTCCTTACCCACTGGACCACCAGGGAAGCCCCATCTCCCAGTTTTGATCCCCTCCTTCCTGAAATGCCATCCTCACTCCCTCTAGAGACAGCTCCTGTGTGTCTAAGTTTTTCCTCCTGCCGACTCACTTCTCCTCATCCTTTGCTGATCCTTCCTCTGACAGTCACTGAAATGCCTAGTATTATCTCCTGGGACTGGTATTTTAATGTGAATAGTCTGAATTAGAATACCTCACCTGCCAGGGAGCAATTCTGTGTCAAACTGGAAGGTGAAACACTTTGGTGCTGATGGAGGTGAAGCCCTATGATAACATTTGATTCACAGTGGTCAGCGGCAAGAGGGATGTGGTCTTTCTCATCGATGGGTCCCAGAATGCTAGCCCTGAGTTCCCGTACATCCGTACCCTCATCGAGAGGCTGGTCGACTACCTGGATGTGGGCTTTGACACGACCCGGGTGGCAGTCATCCAGTTCAGCGAGGACCCCAGGGTAGAGTTCGTGCTGAACGTCTACTCCAGCAAGGATGAGGTGCAGAATGCGGTGAGGCAGCTGCGGCCCAAAGGCGGGAGGCAGATCAACATCGGGGGCGCCCTGGAGTACGTGGCAAGAAATGTCTTTAAGAGGCCCCTGGGGAGCCGGATTGAAGAAGGTGTCCCTCAGTTCCTGGTCCTCATTTCCTCTGGGAAGTCCGATGATGAGGTGGACACCTCGGCCGTAGAGCTCAAGCAGTTTGGTGTAGCACCACTCACGATAGCCAGGAATGCAGACCAGGAGGAACTGGTGAAGATCTCCCTGAGCCCTGAGTATGTGTTCTCAGTGAGCACCTTCCGGGAGCTGCCCAGCCTGGAGCAGAAGCTGCTGACGCCCATCACCACGCTGACCGCAGAGCAGGTACAGCAGCTCCTGGCCCGCACGCGCTACCCCCCTCCAGGTGAGACTGGGTGTTTACTCTTATTTGTTGTATCTTCTTAAAAATATTGGAAAAAAAAAAAAGGACTCAACAGCCACGCATGGTGCTCCCAAGTAAAACTAAGAAAATGTGACGGAACCAGTTGAGTCTATGGCTTGCTGCAGGGAGGGAGGTGAACCATGGGGCATCTGTGGCGAAAGGAAGGCTCATCATAGGATCTGAATTTGCTACAGATGATTTTCTGGAAGACTTGAGGACGTGGGCCTTTGCCCCAGATTGGAAAAGTGAGAAGTGAGAGTGTGTCTTACTACCATGGCTAAAGTTGTAATCGGTAAAGAAATAGCAATAGTGGGCACTCCTATGATCCAAGATGGGGCGTGTTTGGTTACTTTTGTCTTCCTTTTGTCAGTGTTCAGAGATGATAAGAGCATGGCTTTCCCTGATATTGATAATCCTCACCTGCCAGGGAGCAATTCTGTGTCAAACTGGAAGGTGAAACACTTTGGTGCTGATGGAGGTGAAGCCCTATGATAACATTTGATTCACAGTGGTCAGCGGCAAGAGGGATGTGGTCTTTCTCATCGATGGGTCCCAGAATGCTAGCCCTGAGTTCCCGTACATCCGTACCCTCATCGAGAGGCTGGTCGACTACCTGGATGTGGGCTTTGACACGACCCGGGTGGCAGTCATCCAGTTCAGCGAGGACCCCAGGGTAGAGTTCGTGCTGAACGTCTACTCCAGCAAGGATGAGGTGCAGAATGCGGTGAGGCAGCTGCGGCCCAAAGGCGGGAGGCAGATCAACATCGGGGGCGCCCTGGAGTACGTGGCAAGAAATGTCTTTAAGAGGCCCCTGGGGAGCCGGATTGAAGAAGGTGTCCCTCAGTTCCTGGTCCTCATTTCCTCTGGGAAGTCCGATGATGAGGTGGACACCTCGGCCGTAGAGCTCAAGCAGTTTGGTGTAGCACCACTCACGATAGCCAGGAATGCAGACCAGGAGGAACTGGTGAAGATCTCCCTGAGCCCTGAGTATGTGTTCTCAGTGAGCACCTTCCGGGAGCTGCCCAGCCTGGAGCAGAAGCTGCTGACGCCCATCACCACGCTGACCGCAGAGCAGGTACAGCAGCTCCTGGCCCGCACGCGCTACCCCCCTCCAGGTGAGACTGGGTGTTTACTCTTATTTGTTGTATCTTCTTAAAAATATTGGAAAAAAAAAAAAGGACTCAACAGCCACGCATGGTGCTCCCAAGTAAAACTAAGAAAATGTGACGGAACCAGTTGAGTCTATGGCTTGCTGCAAGGAGGGAGGTGAACCATGGGGCATCTGTGGCGAAAGGAAGGCTCATCATAGGATCTGAATTTGCTACAGATGATTTTCTGGAAGACTTGAGGACGTGGGCCTTTGCCCCAGATTGGAAAAGTGAGAAGTGAGAGTGTGTCTTACTACCATGGCTAAAGTTGTAATCGGTAAAGAAATAGCAATAGTGGGCACTCCTATGATCCAAGATGGGGCGTGTTTGGTTACTTTTGTCTTCCTTTTGTCAGTGTTCGGAGATGATAAGAGCATGGCTTTCCCTGATATTGATGTTTTGTGAAATCTTTTGCATTCCACCGGAGGATCCAAGGCCTGGCTGTGTGGGCTGGGCCAGCTTTTCTCTTTCTCAACATAAATGGTTCAGTTTCATGACTTGTTCAAGCTGTGAGCAAGTGATGAAACTGTGACTCATTCTGTGACATTCGCTGTGCTGTATTTCCGCTATAAGTTACCAGTGTTTTATCAGGCAAAAGACTGAATTTGTTGAGAGGCAAGATGTGAGCTGTTTAATAAATGGCATCCAGGAAGTACCTATAATTCTAACTTAAAGGAAGTCATTGTTTATATTTCCTGAGAAGAGAAAGTGTTAGAGGCTCAGACCTGTGACCCCATGGACTATAGCCTGCCAGGCTTCTCTGGGATTCTCCAGACAAGAACAACTGGAGTAAGGTGCCATTTCCTTCTCCAGGGGATCTTTCCAACCTAGGGATCAAACCTGGATCTCCCTGGGTCTTCATTATCATCTGAGGCACCAGGGCTCCTTAATTTTCCTAGGACTTTTGATTAGTTGTGTAGTGAAAAACTGATTCATGCAAAGAAGACAGGGGAATAACAGTGAAAACGAAAACTGTATAAAGGCTAGAGGTACGTGAAGAAAAAGAAATACTGTGAAGGAACACCCTAGGAGAGAGCTGAGATTCTCCTGGCTGTCACCAGCCAGGGGGTGGACTTTGTCCTTAGCTGTTTCTCTTTTCTTGCACAATAAGAGATGTTGGTCTGGGTGATCTCAGACCTTAATGGTAGTCACAGTTCATAATTCATAGATTATGATCACCCAGGATTTATTTCCACACACTGCTGATTTTGAAACAAGTTGTAACCCAGACTGCAAAGCCACAATTAAACTCAGAAAGAGAAACTTTGGGAGAACTTACAAGATTTCAAGACGCATAACTTGTTCTGACACAAAAGGCCCAATTTGTGATGATTGATTCAAAAACATGAGAGATAAACACATGCACATCAGCTTGTAATTTTCATGTTAATTAATATTATGGTGCAATGTAGTGCGAAGTTCAGAAACGAAACCAGATGCGCGCCAGTCTTGTGCTGAGCTTTCTTGTTCTTTCCCTCCTCAGAGGTGGAGAGCGATGCTGCAGACATCGTCTTCCTCATAGACAGCTCTGATGGCGTGAAGCCGGATGGCATTGCGCACATCCGGGATTTTGTTATTCGGATTGTGCGGAGGCTCAACGTCGGTCCCAGCAAAGTGAGAATTGGAGTCCTGCAGTTCAGCAATGACGTCTTCCCAGAATTTTATCTAAAGACCTATAAATCTCAGGCCAGCGTGCTGGATGCCATACGTCGCCTCAGGTTCAAAGGGGGGTCTCCACTCAACACTGGCAAGGCTCTGGAATTTGTGGCAAGGAATTACTTTGTCAAGTCCGCTGGGAGCCGGATAGAAGATGGGGTGCCGCAGCACCTGGTTGTGTTTCTAGGTGGAAAATCCCAGGATGATATTTCCAGGTATTCCCAGGTGATAAACTCCGCAGGGATTGTGAGTTTAGGGGTAGGTGACCGAAACATCGACAGAACAGAGCTGCAGGCCATCACCAATGACCCCAGGCTGGTTTTCACAGTGCGGGAATTCAGAGAGCTCCCCAACGTAGAAGAAAGGATCATCAACTCCTTTGGACCCTCAGGGGTGACCCCTGCACCTCCGGGAGTGGACATACCCTCTCCCTCAAGGCCAGGTATGTACTAGGGGCCCTGGGACTACAAAGCAGGACACTAGGGTTTTTTTGTTGCTGTTTTTGTTTTAATTGAAGGATAATTGCTTTACAATATTGTGTTGATTTCTGCCATCTATCAACATGAATCAGTCATGGGTATACATATGTTTCTTCCTTCTTGAATCTCCCATGCCCCTTTCTAGGTTATCACAGAGCCCTGGTTTGAGCTCTTAGCCGTATTGGCTATCAGTATGTTAGTGTGTATGTTTCCACACTACTTTCTCCATTTGTCGCATCCTCTCCTTCACTCCCTCACCACGTCCACAAGTCTGTTCTCTATATGTACCTCTCCATTGCTGCCCTGCACATAGGTTCATCAGTACCATCTTTCTAGATTCCATGCACTAATATTCAACATTTGTTTTTCTTTCTCTGATTTACTTCCCTCTGTAATAGGCTCTAGGTTCATCCACCTCATTAGAACTGAATCAAATGTGTTTCTTTTTATGGCTGAGTAATATTCCATTGTGCATATGTACCACATCTTTATCCATTCGTCTGTTGATGGGCATCTAAGTTGCTTCTGTGTCCTAGCTACTGTAAATAGTGCTGTGATGAACTGGATTTTATTTTTCGTTTTGGCATATTACCCAAATGAAAACGCCGAATTTTATCTAAAGACCTATAAATCTCAGGCCAGCGTGCTGGATGCCATACGTCGCCTCAGGTTCAAAGGGGGGTCTCCACTCAACACTGGCAAGGCTCTGGAATTTGTGGCAAGGAATTACTTTGTCAAGTCCGCTGGGAGCCGGATAGAAGATGGGGTGCCGCAGCACCTGGTTGTGTTTCTAGGTGGAAAATCCCAGGATGATATTTCCAGGTATTCCCAGGTGATAAACTCCGCAGGGATTGTGAGTTTAGGGGTAGGTGACCGAAACATCGACAGAACAGAGCTGCAGGCCATCACCAATGACCCCAGGCTGGTTTTCACAGTGCGGGAATTCAGAGAGCTCCCCAACGTAGAAGAAAGGATCATCAACTCCTTTGGACCCTCAGGGGTGACCCCTGCACCTCCGGGAGTGGACATACCCTCTCCCTCAAGGCCAGGTATGTACTAGGGGCCCTGGGACTACAAAGCAGGACACTAGGGTTTTTTTGTTGCTGTTTTTGTTTTAATTGAAGGATAATTGCTTTACAATATTGTGTTGATTTCTGCCATCTATCAACATGAATCAGTCATGGGTATACATATGTTTCTTCCTTCTTGAATCTCCCATGCCCCTTTCTAGGTTATCACAGAGCCCTGGTTTGAGCTCTTAGCCGTATTGGCTATCAGTATGTTAGTGTGTATGTTTCCACACTACTTTCTCCATTTGTCGCATCCTCTCCTTCACTCCCTCACCACGTCCACAAGTCTGTTCTCTATATGTACCTCTCCATTGCTGCCCTGCACATAGGTTCATCAGTACCATCTTTCTAGATTCCATGCACTAATATTCAACATTTGTTTTTCTTTCTCTGATTTACTTCCCTCTGTAATAGGCTCTAGGTTCATCCACCTCATTAGAACTGAATCAAATGTGTTTCTTTTTATGGCTGAGTAATATTCCATTGTGCATATGTACCACATCTTTATCCATTCGTCTGTTGATGGGCATCTAAGTTGCTTCTGTGTCCTAGCTACTGTAAATAGTGCTGTGATGAACATTGGGATTCATATATCCTTTTCAATTATGGTTTTCTCAGGGTATATACCCAGTAGTGGGATTGTTGGGTCATACGGAAGTTTTATTCCTAGTATTCTTAAGGAATCTCCATACTGTTTTACATAGTGGCTGTATCAATTTACATTCCCACCAACAGGGTAGGGGGATTTCCTTTTCTCCACTCCCTCTTCAGCATTTATTATTTGTAGATTTTTTGATGATGGCTTCATTCTGACCGAACACTAGCTAGTTTTTAATTGAAAATAAAAAACAGTTAGCATACATTTTAATGATTTTCTTCTCTCAGATTTGTGACTGTGATACCGTCAGATATTAAGTCTTGTTGTTTTAGTTGCTAAGTTGTGTCTGACTCCTTCGGGCCCATAGACTATATCTCGCCAGGCTCCTCTGTCCATGGGATTTTCCAGACAAGAGTATTGGAATGGATTGCTATTTTCTTCTCCAGGGGATCTACCTGACCCACGGATTGAACCCTAGTCTACTGCACTGGCAGACAGATTCTTTACCACTGAGTCACCTGGGAATGAAAATTGCTCAGTCGTGTCCAACTCTTTGAGACCCCATGGACTTTAGTGTGCCAGGCTCCTCTGTCCTTGGGATTCTCCAGGAAAGAATACTGGAGTGGGTTGCCATTCCCTTCTCCAAGGGATCTTCCTGAGTCAGGGATCGAAACTGGGTCTCCTGCATTGCAGGCAGATTCTTTACCATCTCAGCCACTGGAAAGCCCCTAGAAATTAAATACAGGAAGAATAATTCAGTTGAAATTGTAGGAGCTATAAAAGAAAACACATCTCAGAAAGCATGGAGTCACTCATTCTTCCATGAGTTTCCATGAGGCTAGTTGTAACCCCATTGAGAGGTTCTGTAAAAATGTGTTGAGGGTCAGCCACAGACTCACTGGCTTCCAGAATAACATGGCACCATTGAAGTCGTTCAATCCATGGCCCTTCAAACATGATTGGAAGGCAGCCTCTGTCCCTGGGGAAGGGGGGCACCCCCTGTCATCCAGGCAGCCCTCCTTCCTTGGACTGAAAGCACTTTCCTGGGGGAAGGAAGGTCCACCTATAGCCTTGACCTCGTGCTCCTAGGTCTGACCTTGGGGGCTGCTAAGAGCAAGTTGAGTTTCTCCACCAACCACAGCTTTTTCACCTCCTCCCCATGTGATGGCCACGCAGACACCTGGAGCAAATGATGAGGGTTGATTTTCCATGGGATGTTTGCATTCCACTTAGCTCTGTTATGCCCTCCCTCTGTGCTGGTGGTGGAACATCTAACACTGCCCTAGATCTCTGGACTCCATTTTCGAGCCCTTGGGTAGAATGAGGAAATTCTCTCAAACAGGCTCCAACAAAGCTCTTGGCAGGCTGGCCAGCAGTCCTCCAAAGGTGTATGCAGTCTGCTTCCCATTTTCCAGTCTGTTTCTCCAGCCCTCCTTCATCCTGCCTCTAGTACACCTCCCTCCTTCCCGCCAGACACTCACTTTTTGCCAGGAGGAAAGTGTTTAGTGGCGCTTTCTAAAACCCCTTATACCATGATCTGGTATCCATGGCATAACCCCCGTTTCCATGGCATAATGGGGACTCTGCTGAGTTCTCTTGTCTTCTTTCCTTTAGATCATTTATCATGTATCTTCTTGTTTTGGGCATGACGGTGTGAGGGTTGTGATTTGGGAACTCTAGAGGCATGGCCTAGAGCCAGGGTGTTTGATGTGAATGAATGACAGAAATGCCTTCTTTTAGTCATTTTAGACTTGGTGATTTTGTTCTGGATTTGGAAATCAAATTTCTCCTTTTGTCATTGTCCTCATCTTTAGAGAAGAAGAAAGCTGACATCGTGTTCCTGCTGGACGGTTCTATCAATTTCCGGAGGGACACTTTCCAGGAAGTGCTCCGTTTTGTGTCTGAAATTGTGGACACGGTTTATGAAGGGGGCGACTCCATCCAGGTGGGGCTGGTGCAGTACAACTCTGACCCCACCGACGAGTTCTTCCTCAGGGACTTCTCCACCAAGCAGCAGATTCTTGATGCTATCAACAAGGTGGTCTACAAAGGGGGGAGGCACGCGAACACCAAGGTGGGCCTGGAGCACCTCGGATGAACCACTTTGTGCCCGAGGCAGGCAGCCGCCTGGACCAGAGGGTCCCGCAGATTGCCTTTGTAATCACGGGAGGAAAGTCAGTGGAGGACGCTCAGGAGGCAAGCATGGCGCTCACGCAGAGAGGCATCAAGGTGTTCGCGGTGGGCGTGAGGAACATCGACTCTGAGGAAGTTGGGAAGATAGCGTCCAACAGCGCCACGGCCTTCCGGGTGGGGAACGTCCAGGAGCTGTCAGAACTGAGCGAGCAGGTTTTGGAAACTCTGCACGACGCAATGCATGAGACCTTATGTCCCGGAGTGACTGATGTTTCCAAAGGTAACATCCTTTAGGTCCATATTTTCAATCCCATCTTTTCGATGTTGGCAAGTTATCTGGTTACTTGGTTCCCTAGGGCTGGCCTCGGGGCTCATCGCATCTGGTGCTTCTGGAGCTGACTTACATCCACGTGCTTGGGCCCTGGTTGTCACCTGCTACTGTGATCGCATGTGCTTTCGGGATAGGAGTGGACATCTGTCTTCTCTCGCTCTTACCAGATTTACCCTACCCCATTCTTTAAGCGTCTAAATAATTCAGACTGCTTGGTGCCTGTTTCAGTTTGTAGGTTCATTATATTATTGGAGATCAAAGTGCTTGAAAATTCAAGTGTGTTTAATCTAAAGCAGAGACTGGAGGTGCATCTGGAAGCTGACTGGGTACCCTGCCAGAGTTGATTAATTCACCGAAGCCAACATACTGATTTGGGAACAATTTTGGTTCCTGAGGTCAGCATGCATTTTCCCAGGCGTGTTTGATGTGAATGAATGACAGAAATGCCTTCTTTTAGTCATTTTAGACTTGGTGATTTTGTTCTGGATTTGGAAATCAAATTTCTCCTTTTGTCATTGTCCTCATCTTTAGAGAAGAAGAAAGCTGACATCGTGTTCCTGCTGGACGGTTCTATCAATTTCCGGAGGGACACTTTCCAGGAAGTGCTCCGTTTTGTGTCTGAAATTGTGGACACGGTTTATGAAGGGGGCGACTCCATCCAGGTGGGGCTGGTGCAGTACAACTCTGACCCCACCGACGAGTTCTTCCTCAGGGACTTCTCCACCAAGCAGCAGATTCTTGATGCTATCAACAAGGTGGTCTACAAAGGGGGGAGGCACGCGAACACCAAGGTGGGCCTGGAGCACCTGCGGATGAACCACTTTGTGCCCGAGGCAGGCAGCCGCCTGGACCAGAGGGTCCCGCAGATTGCCTTTGTAATCACGGGAGGAAAGTCAGTGGAGGACGCTCAGGAGGCAAGCATGGCGCTCACGCAGAGAGGCATCAAGGTGTTCGCGGTGGGCGTGAGGAACATCGACTCTGAGGAAGTTGGGAAGATAGCGTCCAACAGCGCCACGGCCTTCCGGGTGGGGAACGTCCAGGAGCTGTCAGAACTGAGCGAGCAGGTTTTGGAAACTCTGCACGACGCAATGCATGAGACCTTATGTCCCGGAGTGACTGATGTTTCCAAAGGTAACATCCTTTAGGTCCATATTTTCAATCCCATCTTTTCGATGTTGGCAAGTTATCTGGTTACTTGGTTCCCTAGGGCTGGCCTCGGGGCTCATCGCATCTGGTGCTTCTGGAGCTGACTTACATCCACGTGCTTGGGCCCTGGTTGTCACCTGCTACTGTGATCGCATGTGCTTTCGGGATAGGAGTGGACATCTGTCTTCTCTCGCTCTTACTAGATTTACCCTGCCCCATTCTTTAACCCGCCTAAATAATTCAGACTGCTTGGTGCCTGTTTCAGTTTGTAGGTTCATTATATTATTGGAGATCAAAGTGCTTGAAAATTCAAGTGTGTTTAATCTAAAGCAGAGACTGGAGGTGCATCTGGAAGCTGACTGGGTACCCTGCCAGAGTTGATTAATTCACCGAAGCCAACATACTGATTTGGGAACAATTTTGGTTCCTGAGGTCAGCATGCATTTTCCCAGTGAGAGAGGCAGATCTGATTGCTTCTCAGAGCTCATACGCAGAAGGTCCCATTTTGCCCTTGAGTGAGCCTAGTGTCCTGGTCCATGTCCCCGGGGAAGCCTGTAGCTCGAAAGCACCCCACTATCTCAACTTCGAGCTCATAGCCTGTTTCTTCTCCCTTTACAGCCTGTAACCTGGATGTGATTCTGGGCTTTGATGGTTCAAGAGATCAGAATGTCTTTGTGGCTCAGAAGGGCCTTGAGTCCAAGGTGGACGCCATCCTGAACAGAATCAGCCAGATGCAAAGAATCAGCTGCAGCGGCACCCAGCTGCCCACAGTGCGGGTGTCTGTGGTGGCCAACACGCCCTCGGGTCCCGTCGAGGCCTTTGACTTTGCCGAGTACCAGCCGGAGTTGTTTGAGAAGTTCCAGAACATGCGTGCCCAGCACCCATATCTCCTTACTGCAGACACACTGAAGCTCTACCAGAACAAGTTCCGGCAGGCCTCATCAGACAACGTGAAGGTAGGGGCGGCTGTCTCATTTCCGCTTTCTGTGTCATCTCTGGACTTTCCTGGACAAGGGGCACACCCCGGTGTGCTGCAGCCCCCTCCTCAAAGTGTTCTTCTGTGGATCCCTCTTCATGCTTGATGGGGTTGGTGGTGCCTGTGCCTAGAGTCCTTTAGTATCAATTGGGCTGAAATGGAATATCTTTGTTTTAGTAAAACTTTAAAAAAAAAAAAAAAAAGAAACAAACTTGGACATCATTAATTAAGCTTGAATGAGTTGAATTTGTGACTAATGCATGTTTAATTATAGTCTTGCCCATTAAATGCATTATGTTCTCTATTTGTATATATTTTTATCTCTCTTTCTCTATTTGTACACACAGACACACACACACACAGACACACACACACAGACACACACACACAGACACACAATCAGTTCACCAGAGGTCCACAGGCTGGGTGGCTTAAGCAACAGAAATTTGTTCTCTCACAGTCCTGGAGGTCTGAGGTCAGAGGCGCAGCAGGGTTGTTTCTTGAGATGGCTCTTAGCTTGGCTTGAAGATGGGGGCGGTCTGACTGGGCCCCGGGAAAAAAATGGGCATTTTGGTTCCTGAGGTCAGCATGCACTTGATTGCTTCTCAGAGCTCATAGCAGAAGGTCCCATTTTGCCCTTGAGTGAGCCTAGTGTCCTGGTCCATGTCCCCGGGGAAGCCTGTAGCTCGAAAGCACCCCACTATCTCAACTTCGAGCTCATAGCCTGTTTCTTCTCCCTTTACAGCCTGTAACCTGGATGTGATTCTGGGCTTTGATGGTTCAAGAGATCAGAATGTCTTTGTGGCTCAGAAGGGCCTTGAGTCCAAGGTGGACGCCATCCTGAACAGAATCAGCCAGATGCAAAGAATCAGCTGCAGCGGCACCCAGCTGCCCACAGTGCGGGTGTCTGTGGTGGCCAACACGCCCTCGGGTCCCGTCGAG
The DNA here is from genome assembly GCA_022376925.1 of Tragulus kanchil. Classification (NCBI taxonomy): domain Eukaryota; kingdom Metazoa; phylum Chordata; class Mammalia; order Artiodactyla; family Tragulidae; genus Tragulus; species Tragulus kanchil. The sequence continues at coordinate 48,999,509 of JAIOJX010000026.1, forward strand.
GCCTTTGACTTTGCCGAGTACCAGCCGGAGTTGTTTGAGAAGTTCCAGAACATGCGTGCCCAGCACCCATATCTCCTTACTGCAGACACACTGAAGCTCTACCAGAACAAGTTCCGGCAGGCCTCATCAGACAACGTGAAGGTAGGGGCGGCTGTCTCATTTCCGCTTTCTGTGTCATCTCTGGACTTTCCTGGACAAGGGGCACACCCCGGTGTGCTGCAGCCCCCTCCTCAAAGTGTTCTTCTGTGGATCCCTCTTCATGCTTGATGGGGTTGGTGGTGCCTGTGCCTAGAGTCCTTTAGTATCAATTGGGCTGAAATGGAATATCTTTGTTTTAGTAAAACTTTAAAAAAAAAAAAAAAAGAAACAAACTTGGACATCATTAATTAAGCTTGAATGAGTTGAATTTGTGACTAATGCATGTTTAATTATAGTCTTGCCCATTAAATGCATTATGTTCTCTATTTGTATATATTTTTATCTCTCTTTCTCTATTTGTACACACAGACACACACACACACAGACACACACACACAGACACACACACACAGACACACAATCAGTTCACCAGAGGTCCACAGGCTGGGTGGCTTAAGCAACAGAAATTTGTTCTCTCACAGTCCTGGAGGTCTGAGGTCAGAGGCGCAGCAGGGTTGTTTCTTGAGATGGCTCTTAGCTTGGCTTGAAGATGGCGTTGTCTCTTCTGCCTCTGTGTGGTTTCCCCTCTCTGTGTCTGTGACCCACGGCCTCTTCTTAGAAGGACACCAGTCACATTGGATCAGAGCCCACTCTGATGACCTCATTGCCTCCTTAAAAGCCCCGTTGCCAAATGTAGTCGCAGTCTGAAGCATTGAGGGTTAGGATCTTGAAATGTGAATTTCGGAGGGACACAGCCCATGACAGGCACCCCCACCCACATGTGTGAAGCTACATCTGAATAAGAGAATGACATAAAATTTTTATTTCCACTGTTGCTTGTGCTTTTAAATACATAAAGCCCTACAACATACCCATTTATTTTATACCTCATTTATTGCACGGTATAAAGGAACTATGAATATGGGATCGTTGCTTTGCATCTTGGCCCCCAGTTTCGTGCACCATAATGTAAAGGATTTGAACTAGCTAATCGTCCTTGCAAGGGTCCGTGATGTTTCTTTTTAACTTTGGCTGGGTTCTGACACATCTTTTGTCTTTAGGTGGTCATTCATTTTACGGATGGGGTGGACGGCGACCTGGCTGATTTACAAAGAGCATCGGAGGAACTCCGGCAAGAAGGTGGGTTCTGGCGCCTTCTGAATGGGTGAGGTAGGCACACTGCTGGGCTGGAGGGAAGCGATTTCACTACCAAATCCTCCGGGGCAGTGGCTTTTCCTGGGGGACATCTCTGCATAGCATCTTGGTCCTTTGTCACCTGCCTGCAGCCGTGGATAAGCCCGCAAGTACCCGTTGGTGTCCTAGGCTCATTCACGTGGTAGAATTGGAAAGCATGATTTTGCAAAAGAGCACGAAGCTTTGATTCATTTGGCTGTGTCATATAAATTAGGGATTAATTTTCTAGCAAAGTATCTTACTGTATTTTTGATTTGCAGTTATCACATGCATTAAAACTACAGTGTTAAGAAGGTTACCATAAAATGATGAAAGCATACTTCCCAGACTTAATGTGGCTGGTTTGCAGTGGTACCTGTTATCAGATGTACTATTTGTTCATTTGCTTTGGAATTTGGCAGCACTGATGATCAAAAAAATAGATGCCGGGCTTCCCTGGTGGTCCAGTGGGTAAAGAGTTCGCCTTACAATGCAAGTGGCACTGGTTTGATCCCTGGCCCAGGAAGATCCCACGTGCCACAGAGTACCTGGACCAGCGTGTCCAGTTACGAGCCATCGCTCTGGAGCGCATGTGCCCAGAGCCAGTGCTCTGCAACGAGAGAGGCCACTGCAATAGGAGGCCCACACAGGCCAAAGAATAAAGATGGATGAAAATAAATAAATCAATAAAAGAGAAAAAAATAGATGCAGCCCATGACAGGCCCCCCCCAATGTGTGAAGCTACATCTGAATAAGAGAATGACATAAAATTTTTATTTCCACTGTTGCTTGTGCTTTTAAATACATAAAGCCCTACAACATACCCATTTATTTTATACCTCATTTATTGCACGGTATAAAGGAACTATGAATATGGGATCGTTGCTTTGCATCTTGGCCCCCAGTTTCGTGCACCATAATGTAAAGGATTTGAACTAGCTAATCGTCCTTGCAAGGGTCCGTGATGTTTCTTTTTAACTTTGGCTGGGTTCTGACACATCTTTTGTCTTTAGGTGGTCATTCATTTTACGGATGGGGTGGACGGCGACCTGGCTGATTTACAAAGAGCATCGGAGGAACTCCGGCAAGAAGGTGGGTTCTGGCGCCTTCTGAATGGGTGAGGTAGGCACACTGCTGGGCTGGAGGGAAGCGATTTCACTACCAAATCCTCCGGGGCAGTGGCTTTTCCTGGGGGACATCTCTGCATAGCATCTTGGTCCTTTGTCACCTGCCTGCAGCCGTGGGATAAGCCCGCAAGTACCCGTTGGTGTCCTAGGCTCATTCACGTGGTAGAATTGGAAAGCATGATTTTGCAAAAGAGCACGAAGCTTTGATTCATTTGGCTGTGTCATATAAATTAGGGATTAATTTTCTAGCAAAGTATCTTACTGTATTTTTGATTTGCAGTTATCACATGCATTAAAACTACAGTGTTAAGAAGGTTACCATAAAATGATGAAAGCATACTTCCCAGACTTAATGTGGCTGGTTTGCAGTGGTACCTGTTATCAGATGTACTATTTGTTCATTTGCTTTGGAATTTGGCAGCACTGATGATCAAAAAAATAGATGCCGGGCTTCCCTGGTGGTCCAGTGGGTAAAGAGTTCGCCTTACAATGCAAGTGGCACTGGTTTGATCCCTGGCCCAGGAAGATCCCACGTGCCACAGAGTACCTGGACCAGCGTGTCCAGTTACGAGCCATCGCTCTGGAGCGCATGTGCCCAGAGCCAGTGCTCTGCAACGAGAGAGGCCACTGCAATAGGAGGCCCACACAGGCCAAAGAATAGAGATGGATGAAAATAAATAAATAAAACACCAATAAAAGAGGCCAGAATTAAAAAATAAAGTAGATGCCAGCACCAGAGGTTTAGAAAGAATTTAGGGAAGTGTGACTGATCACAGGGATGTTCTGTTACTAGCTTGCTTCTCCGGAGCAATGGAGATGAGATTGCTGCCATCTGATTTTGGAGGGGTGGGATTTCAGTTCTTCCCAGAGCACACCCGTGTTAAGTTACATAGGTCCAGGACTTGAGAATTTATGTATGAATAAACTTTATGGCATCATTTCCTACAGTCATCAGTTTACTTTTTGACATATTGGAAATAATTGCTCAAAGGAGTCCAGAGTTCTAGTATTTCAACTCTTTGGAACAGCTAACATTGTGATTAAACATGTTTCAGTTAAAGCCTAAATTTTAGTTTTTATTGGTTTTTATTTTTTTTTAATTGGAGGATAATTATTTTTCAGCATTGTCCCGGTTTCTGCTGTACAACAATGCGTATCAGCCATAATTTTATACATATATATATACATATATGTATATACATATATATGTATTTTATACATATATATATGTATAATATATGTATAATATATGAATATATGTATAATATGTATAATATATGTATTTTATACATATATATATATATATATATATATATATATATATATATATATATATATATATATATATCTCCCCTCTGCCTTGAGCCGCCCTCTCCCTTCCCATCCACCCATTTAGGTCATCACAGAGCGTCAGGCTGGACTCCCTTTGCTATACAGCAGCTTCCCACTAGCTCTCTGTTTCACACGTGATCGTGTATATAGGTCAGTGTTACTTTCTCAGTTCATTCCACCCTCTCCTTCCCCGCCATATCTACAGTCCATTCTCTACATCTGCGTCTCCATTCCTTCCCTGCAAATAGGTTCATCACTGCCATATTCTAGATTCCATATATGTGTTACTATATGGTATTTGTTTTATTCTTTCTGACTTCCTTCACTCTGTAGAATAGACTCTAGGCTCATCCACCTCATTACAAGGCCGAGTTTTATCCTGGAGTTTTTGTGGTTGTTGTTGTTAAAGGGGCGGGATGAAAACGTTGTCTTTCTTGAACGGCTGGGTGAGCTGTCTTAAGTGTACCTTGTCTCCAGGTGTCCGAGCTCTGATCTTGGTGGGCCTTGAACGTGTTGCCAACCTGGAGCAGCTGATGCAGCTGGAGTTCGGGCGAGGATTCACGTACAACCGGGCCCTGGAGGACTAAGGGATGCTTTGCTTCTCCGGAGCAATGGAGATGAGATTGCTGCCATCTGATTTTGGAGGGGTGGGATTTCAGTTCTTCCCAGAGCACACCCGTGTTAAGTTACATAGGTCCAGGACTTGAGAATTTATGTATGAATAAACTTTATGGCATCATTTCCTACAGTCATCAGTTTACTTTTTGACATATTGGAAATAATTGCTCAAAGGAGTCCAGAGTTCTAGTATTTCAACTCTTTGGAACAGCTAACATTGTGATTAAACATGTTTCAGTTAAAGCCTAAATTTTAGTTTTTATTGGTTTTTATTTTTTTTTAATTGGAGGATAATTATTTTTCAGCATTGTCCCGGTTTCTGCTGTACAACAATGCGTATCAGCCATAATTTTATACATATATATATACATATATGTATATACATATATATGTATTTTATACATATATATATGTATAATATATGTATAATATATGAATATATGTATAATATGTATAATATATGTATTTTATATATATATATATATATATATATATATATATATATATATATATATATATATATCTCCCCTCTGCCTTGAGCCACCCTCTCCCTTCCCATCCACCCATTTAGGTCATCACAGAGCGTCAGGCTGGACTCCCTTTGCTATACAGCAGCTTCCCACTAGCTCTCTGTTTCACACGTGATCGTGTATATAGGTCAGTGTTACTTTCTCAGTTCATTCCACCCTCTCCTTCCCCGCCATATCTACAGTCCATTCTCTACATCTGCGTCTCCATTCCTTCCCTGCAAATAGGTTCATCACTGCCATATTCTAGATTCCATATATGTGTTACTATATGGTATTTGTTTTATTCTTTCTGACTTCCTTCACTCTGTAGAATAGACTCTAGGCTCATCCACCTCATTACAAGGCCGAGTTTTATCCTGGAGTTTTTGTGGTTGTTGTTGTTAAAGGGGCGGGATGAAAACGTTGTCTTTCTTGAACGGCTGGGTGAGCTGTCTTAAGTGTACCTTGTCTCCAGGTGTCCGAGCTCTGATCTTGGTGGGCCTTGAACGTGTTGCCAACCTGGAGCAGCTGATGCAGCTGGAGTTCGGGCGAGGATTCACGTACAACCGGCCCCTGAGGCTGAACTTGCTGGACCTAGACTACGAACTGGCAGAACAACTCGTGAGTGTTTTATGTGTCTGTACACAGGCTGGTTTAGCTGCTGCATGTTGGAACGTCTCAAGATAATGCAGTTCACTATCATTGGACAATGGGAGGAGAGGCTTCTGGGTGGGCAGTTTCACTCATCTGATTCAACGTGGGACCTGCTTGGTTGCCACAACACGAGTCCTGAAAAGGGAGCTGTCTGAGAACTGGAAACACAGCCTCCTGGGAAATGGATCTCCAGGTCACTGTTGCCTTAGAATGTCCTCTACTCCCTTTCATGAGCCTTCTGTTCCTTTATAAGATGGTTGAGAAGACACAACATTGAGACTGACCTTCTCCAAACAGGAAACAGGGAAAACAAGAGTATGCAGAAAAAGAAAGATTGTTTCTGGATGGAAATGGGCTTCTATTGCCTTCTCTTCTGGTTTCCTTTGGAGCAAATGAGGGCACCCCGTGAAGCTTCCTCATCTCCCTGCGTTCAACCTCTCAGCTGCTGGGGTGAACTCCTGGGTTTGGGAGTAAGGGCGAGGGCTTTGGGATGTGGGGACTGAGTGTTCAGCTCAGAGACTCTTTGGCAGAGGCATAAGTGAACTGCAGGATTAACTGACTCTGCCCATTCCTTTCCTCCCACCTCCTCCCAGTGCTGGGATGAGGACCTTTTTTTTTTTTGAGAATGGAAGGAGGTTAATTGACAAATTTGGGAAATGGGAAAACGTGAAAACTCTAGGAAATTCACTGCAAGCAAATGCATTGGCCCTCATGAATTCAGCAGGTGGAAACGCATCTTCGATGTGTGCTTTTCCACGTGAGGCTGGGGGCTGGGATGGGAGGGAATGTCCAGGGAGTCTGATGGATGTTGGAGGTGTTGATAACCAGAGGTGGGGTGATTGTGGCTCAGGCAGGGACCCCCGCCCTCCTCCTGAGGCTGCTCTCAGGCCTCCTCTAAGCTGGTGTCCCTGTTCCTGCCCAGGGCCCTCAGGAAAGACATACGGTCTGCTCTAAAATCCCCTTCCATCCTGGCCATCTGCAAGGGTTTGTTAGTCTTTGCTTTTGGCAGCTGAAAAATATCTATGCTATACTTGACATCTGAAGCTTGAATATCTATGTTGGAAACTTTAGAAGGAAGGCCCAGCTGTAGGTGACTTTATGAATAAGAAGTATTATCTTTGGTGGCTCTTCGACTCTGTTTCGACACCCTGTTGCCTGCTGATGGCTAAGCCTTCGAGGCAATGTGTGGGGAGTGATGTCACCATCTCTTGCTGTGAATTCCACTCTGATGGCGCATTTATGCTTTTCCTAGGCATGTATTGAGGTTTGAACTTTGCTTTTTGTCTCCAGGTCACTGTTGCCTTAGAATGTCCTCTACTCCCTTTCATGAGCCTTCTGTTCCTTTATAAGATGGTTGAGAAGACACAACATTGAGACTGACCTTCTCCAAACAGGAAACAGGGAAAACAAGAGTATGCAGAAAAAGAAAGATTGTTTCTGGATGGAAATGGGCTTCTATTGCCTTCTCTTCTGGTTTCCTTTGGAGCAAATGAGGGCACCCCGTGAAGCTTCCTCATCTCCCTGCGTTCAACCTCTCAGCTGCTGGGGTGAACTCCTGGGTTTGGGAGTAAGGGCGAGGGCTTTGGGATGTGGGGACTGAGTGTTCAGCTCAGAGACTCTTTGGCAGAGGCATAAGTGAACTGCAGGATTAACTGACTCTGCCCATTCCTTTCCTCCCACCTCCTCCCAGTGCTGGGATGAGGACCTTTTTTTTTTTTGAGAATGGAAGGAGGTTAATTGACAAATTTGGGAAATGGGAAAACGTGAAAACTCTAGGAAATTCACTGCAAGCAAATGCATTGGCCCTCATGAATTCAGCAGGTGGAAACGCATCTTCGATGTGTGCTTTTCCACGTGAGGCTGGGGGCTGGGATGGGAGGGAATGTCCAGGGAGTCTGATGGATGTTGGAGGTGTTGATAACCAGAGGTGGGGTGATTGTGGCTCAGGCAGGGACCCCCGCCCTCCTCCTGAGGCTGCTCTCAGGCCTCCTCTAAGCTGGTGTCCCTGTTCCTGCCCAGGGCCCTCAGGAAAGACATACGGTCTGCTCTAAAATCCCCTTCCATCCTGGCCATCTGCAAGGGTTTGTTAGTCTTTGCTTTTGGCAGCTGAAAAATATCTATGCTATACTTGACATCTGAAGCTTGAATATCTATGTTGGAAACTTTAGAAGGAAGGCCCAGCTGTAGGTGACTTTATGAATAAGAAGTATTATCTTTGGTGGCTCTTCGGACTCTGTTTCGGACACCCTGTTGCCTGCTGATGGCTAAGCCTTCGAGGCAATGTGTGGGGAGTGATGTCACCATCTCTTGCTGTGAATTCCACTCCTCTGATGGCGCATTTATGCTTTTTCCTAGGCATGTATTGAGGTTTGAACTTTGCTTTTTGTCTCGGCAGGACAACATTGCCGAGAAAGCCTGCTGTGGGGTTCCTTGCAAATGCTCCGGACAAAGAGGAGACCGAGGGCCCATAGGCAGCATTGGGCCAAAGGTAGGTGGTTTTGCCCTTTTCTTAAGCCTGAGACAGTTTCAGAGCTGGCGCTGCTCTGGCTGAGGCACTCCTCCACTGTCCCGGTGGGTGGATAGAGCGGGAAGAGGAACAGGTGTGCTCTAGGACTGGAGACCTGGGGGACAGACCCTTTCCCGTGTCTGCTCCCTCCTCCCTTTCCATCAGGCTCTGTTGTGCATTGGTTCTTTATTTTATAAAACAGTGTTAAGACCCGTGGCATCATGGCCTGGAATCCTCACCAGGACGGCCAGCAGGGATTCTCTGTCCTTGCTTCTAAGTTATAGGAAACACACAGGATGTCTTGGTAGATCAGAAGCCTTAAAGACCCTGATGGGATAATGGCACTGAAGTCGTGAGTGGGAAGCTGTCATGCTCAGGGGACACCTAACATGCCCAGGGGGATGCTTAAACTGTAAACAAAGAGAACCTCAGCTCTTACCCAGGGAACCGCTGACTCTGTTCTAGGGGATTCCTGGAGAAGATGGCTACCGAGGCTATCCTGGCGATGAGGGTGGACCGGTAAGTCAGCGTCATTTTATTCCTTAAATCTTTATTCTCTCTTTGTATTTTACATGCTGGGACTGAAATGTGGAGTTCCTCCTTGTTCCATTTCTAATCTTTTCCACTGGGAAAAAGTTAAGTTCTAACTGTTTTAACTCCAATTTCTTCGCTATGGGAATGGACCTGAGGATCCCAGGATGACCCATGTGGATGTTCCATCTCAGAAGGGGGACTGAGCAGCTTTGGAGACAGAGGGCCCTTGGGGATGGCAAACCCAACTACACCGGCAAGAGGAGAGGGGGCTGGAGTGGGGTGCAGGGAAACCTAGTTAGGATTTTAGGGGTGATGCCCTTGGAGGAGTCTCCCAGAGGGCGGTTGGGTTATCAGCAAGGGGTCCAGTGGGGTGGGTGGACTAAGCCTTCGAGGCAATGTGTGGGAGTGATGTCACCATCTCTTGCGGTGAATTCCACTCCTCTGATGGCGCATTTATGCTTTTTCCTAGGCATGTATTGAGGTTTGAACTTTGCTTTTTGTCTCGGCAGGACAACATTGCCGAGAAAGCCTGCTGTGGGGTTCCTTGCAAATGCTCCGGACAAAGAGGAGACCGAGGGCCCATAGGCAGCATTGGGCCAAAGGTAGGTGGTTTTGCCCTTTTCTTAAGCCTGAGACAGTTTCAGAGCTGGCGCTGCTCTGGCTGAGGCACTCCTCCACTGTCCCGGTGGGTGGATAGAGCGGGAAGAGGAACAGGTGTGCTCTAGGACTGGAGACCTGGGGGACAGACCCTTTCCCGTGTCTGCTCCCTCCTCCCTTTCCATCAGGCTCTGTTGTACATTGGTTCTTTATTTTATAAAACAGTGTTAAGACCCGTGGCATCATGGCCTGGAATCCTCACCAGGACGGCCAGCAGGGATTCTCTGTCCTTGCTTCTAAGTTATAGGAAACACACAGGATGTCTTGGTAGATCAGAAGCCTTAAAGACCCTGATGGGATAATGGCACTGAAGTCGTGAGTGGGAAGCTGTCATGCTCAGGGGACACCTAACATGCCCAGGGGGATGCTTAAACTGTAAACAAAGAGAACCTCAGCTCTTACCCAGGGAACCGCTGACTCTGTTCTAGGGGATTCCTGGAGAAGATGGCTACCGAGGCTATCCTGGCGATGAGGGTGGACCGGTAAGTCAGCGTCATTTTATTCCTTAAATCTTTATTCTCTCTTTGTATTTTACATGCTGGGACTGAAATGTGGAGTTCCTCCTTGTTCCATTTCTAATCTTTTCCACTGGGAAAAAGTTAAGTTCTAACTGTTTTAACTCCAATTTCTTCGCTATGGGAATGGACCTGAGGATCCCAGGATGACCCATGTGGATGTTCCATCTCAGAAGGGGGACTGAGCAGCTTTGGAGACAGAGGGCCCTTGGGGATGGCAAACCCAACTACACCGGCAAGAGGAGAGGGGGCTGGAGTGGGGTGCAGGGGAAACCTAGTTAGGATTTTAGGGGTGATGCCCTTGGAGAGGAGTCTCCCAGAGGGCGGTTGGGTTATCAGGAGCCAAGGGGTCCAGTGGGGGTGGGTGGAGTCAGCAGCAAGGCCTTCAGGAAGCAGAACCTCGTCCAGACACGGTTTCAGAGGTTTTGAGGAACTGGGACAAAGCCTGGCCCTGGGATGGGGCTAGAGGGCCCCAGGGGGAAGACTTGAGGCCCTCAGGGTCCCATCAGGAGAGCTGGGTGCCAGGGCTGGGCCTGGACCTCATTGGAGAGCCGAAACCAGGGACTGCATGGAGGAGCCACCAACCTGAGAGTTCTCCATGGGCCGAACCCCCACCCAGACCCAGTCTCCCTGGCCCACTCGTCTCTGCCCACCAGGAGGCATCCTTGGTGCTGCCCACCCTCCCAGACACTCTCTCTCCAGGGGAAGGGCCTTCAGGTCCCAGGCCTAGTGCAGAGGTGGCAGGAAGGCTGGAGGCCCGCTGGGCACATCATCCGCCACCAGGACACTGCTCCCTAACGCAGACCCTCCTCAGGGTTGCGCACTCCGTGGACACATGTGACCACAAGCTCTAACTTGCAGAATGCCTTTGTTTCTCCGCACAGGGTGAGCGTGGTCCGCCGGGCGTGAACGGCACGCAAGGTTTCCAGGGCTGCCCCGGGCAGAGAGGCGTCAAGGTACAGTGCGGGTGACCCTGGTGTGGGGAGGGAGCCCATGCACCCCTGCACCTGTGCTGAGGGAGACAGTTTCTCCCAGTGCCTCCTGGGGGAGGAAGATGCCCGCCCGTCCACTCTGCTTAGTGCTGGGCAGCCAGTGGCCTCTCATGGTGGTGGCCCTGGACCTGGCAGATTTCAGGAGCACAGGCCGCGCTGGGAAGCAAGCCTGAGGTTGGAGAAATAGTTTCTGTGGCAGTGTGAAGTGACCAGCATGTACTAGTCAGGATAGAGAGGATGTGGGCTGGGTAGAGATGGCCAGTGTCCAGAGGCTTTAGCCCCTTGACCTGGGAAGAGTGAGGGGAGTAGCGGGGGAGAGAGGGATAGAGAGAGACTGGGAGAGGCCTCACATGCTGGAAGGTTCTGTGTGTGAAATACTTAGAGTCAAGGGCTGATGGACCTTCTCCACTGGCTGAAGTGTGGGAGCCAGTGTTCGCGGGACGGGCCATCACACTGCAGTGTTAGAAAGGGGCTCCTTGGAGGCCCTGCCCCAGGGCCTGCAGGGCCCACCCTCTTCTCAGGGAGCCAACAGCACCCAGGTGCTCAGGTCCAGGCAGATTACGTTTATGATTCCCTTGTGATGGACAAAGAGAACTATCCCAAAAGATGAATCTCTAACACTGAATTTTCAGACCCTGCCCTTCACATCGAGGATGGGGAGCGGGAAACCCTTAGTCTGTTCTAGCTTATTCTACCCAGCCTCTGGGAAGGAGCTAATATTCCCTCTTCCCTTTTCCTTCCAGGGCTCTCGTGGATTCCCAGGAGAGAAGGTACTTCAGCTTGGGTTTTCTTTTTATATTTAAAACTTTCCCAGTATTTTGCCAGATTTAACACTCACTTGTGCGTCTTGTCCCTTGACAGGGTGAATTAGGAGAAATTGGACTGGATGGTCTGAATGGTGAAGACGTAAGTGATTTTCTAAGCTGCTTCTGGTCCTGAGGATTCCGGCGACTAATACTTCAGTCGGTGGTAGAAACTGTGCCAGGAGTGACATTTTGTCATTGTCTTTGGCAGGGAGACAAAGGACTGCCTGGTACTTCTGGAGACAAAGGGAGCCCAGGAAGGAGGGTAAGCATATTTCTATAATGTGACTGTCATAGAAAAATGACCGACCCCTGCACCTGTGCTGAGGGAGACAGTTTCTCCCAGTGCCTCCTGGGGAGGAAGATGCCCGCCGTCCACTCTGCTTAGTGCTGGGCAGCCAGTGGCCTCTCATGGTGGTGGCCCTGGACCTGGCAGATTTCAGGAGCACAGGCCGCGCTGGGAAGCAAGCCTGAGGTTGGAGAAATAGTTTCTGTGGCAGTGTGAAGTGACCAGCATGTACTAGTCAGGATAGAGAGGATGTGGGCTGGGTAGAGATGGCCAGTGTCCAGAGGCTTTAGCCCCTTGACCTGGGAAGAGTGAGGGGAGTAGCGGGGGAGAGAGGGATAGAGAGAGACTGGGAGAGGCCTCACATGCTGGAAGGTTCTGTGTGTGAAATACTTAGAGTCAAGGGCTGATGGACCTTCTCCACTGGCTGAAGTGTGGGAGCCAGTGTTCGCGGGACGGGCCATCACACTGCAGTGTTAGAAAGGGGCTCCTTGGAGGCCCTGCCCCAGGGCCTGCAGGGCCCACCCTCTTCTCAGGGAGCCAACAGCACCCAGGTGCTCAGGTCCAGGCAGATTACGTTTATGATTCCCTTGTGATGGACAAAGAGAACTATCCCAAAAGATGAATCTCTAACACTGAATTTTCAGACCCTGCCCTTCACATCGAGGATGGGGAGCGGGAAACCCTTAGTCTGTTCTAGCTTATTCTACCCAGCCTCTGGGAAGGAGCTAATATTCCCTCTTCCCTTTTCCTTCCAGGGCTCTCGTGGATTCCCAGGAGAGAAGGTACTTCAGCTTGGGTTTTCTTTTTATATTTAAAACTTTCCCAGTATTTTGCCAGATTTAACACTCACTTGTGCGTCTTGTCCCTTGACAGGGTGAATTAGGAGAAATTGGACTGGATGGTCTGAATGGTGAAGACGTAAGTGATTTTCTAAGCTGCTTCTGGTCCTGAGGATTCCGGCGACTAATACTTCAGTCGGTGGTAGAAACTGTGCCAGGAGTGACATTTTGTCATTGTCTTTGGCAGGGAGACAAAGGACTGCCTGGTACTTCTGGAGACAAAGGGAGCCCAGGAAGGAGGGTAAGCATATTTCTATAATGTGACTGTCATAGAAAAATGACCGACATTTCACTTGGAGATTATTTCCTTTACTTGTGTGTGAGACCACTTCCTCTGGGCAGCCTTCCCTGACCTCCTGTTGCGATGCATTCTTGATATCTCCTAGGTCCCTGGTCAGCCATTGACATATTTACATTATATTTTCTTATTTGGAGGGCTTCCCTGGTAGTTCAGTTGGTAAAGAATCTACGTGCAGTGCTCGCTTCAGCAACACATATACTAAAATTGGAACAATACAGAGATCAGCATGGCCCCTGTGCAAGGATGACATGCAAATTCGTGAAGCGTTCCATATTAAAAAAAAAAAAAAGAATCTACCTGCAATGCAGGAGACCCCGGTTGATCCCGGGGTGGGGAAGGTCCCCTGGAGAAGGGCATGGCTACCCATTCCAGTATTCTTGCTTGGAGAGTCTTCAGGGATCGTTCATGGGGTCGCAGAGAGTCGAACATGACTGAGCGACTTTTACTTTCACTTCCTGCCCATCAGGCAAGACCTGAGTGTGTTTTGTTGAAATAAATCCTTAGTACCTGGCTCAGTGCCTGGTCCTTGTGAATACTTGTGGGTAACCTGGAACACTTGGAGGTAATTTTACCTCCACGGCAATTGAGTAAATGATAAACACTGAAACACCGTTCTAGTTAAGATTTGTGACTGGAAGAATGCAGTTTTCAGGGTGAGATAAAAACCTGAAACTCTAATTCTCAGCCTCTCTTGTGGTTTTTATTTAGGGTGACAAAGGGCCCAAAGGAGACAAAGGAGAAAGAGGCGACGTCGGGATCAGAGGCGACCCGGTAAGTGCAGCTCCTCATCCCTGGTGTGAGACTTGAGTCTGGGGAAAGGGTTGTGAGGAGAGGTGGGTTGAAAGGAAGACTTTTACTCTTGAAATTACTTTAAAGTGATTAATTACTGAATTTACCAGCAATTAATTTAATTGCTGGCAAAATACGTGTTTTGTCTTTTTCTTAGTCGGTGGTAGAAACTGTGCCAGGAGTGACATTTTGTCATTGTCTTTGGCAGGGAGACAAAGGACTGCCTGGTACTTCTGGAGACAAAGGGAGCCCAGGAAGGAGGGTAAGCATATTTCTATAATGTGACTGTCATAGAAAAATGACCGACATTTCACTTGGAGATTATTTCCTTTACTTGTGTGTGAGACCACTTCCTCTGGGCAGCCTTCCCTGACCTCCTGTTGCGATGCATTCTTGGTATCTCCTAGGTCCCTGGTCAGCCATTGACATATTTACATTATATTTTCTTATTTGGAGGGCTTCCCTGGTAGTTCAGTTGGTAAAGAATCTACGTGCAGTGCTCGCTTCAGCAACACGTATACTAAAATTGGAACAATACAGAGATCAGCATGGCCCCTGTGCAAGGATGACATGCAAATTCGTGAAGCGTTCCATATTAAAAAAAAAAATCTACAAGCAATGCAGGAGACCCCGGTTGATCCCGGGGTGGGGAAGGTCCCCTGGAGAAGGGCATGGCTACCCATTCCAGTATTCTTGCTTGGAGAGTCTTCAGGGATCGTTCATGGGGTCGCAGAGAGTCGAACATGACTGAGCGACTTTTACTTTCACTTCCTGCCCATCAGGCAAGACCTGAGTGTGTTTTGTTGAAATAAATCCTTAGTACCTGGCTCAGTGCCTGGTCCTTGTGAATACTTGTGGGTAACCTGGAACACTTGGAGGTAATTTTACCTCCACGGCAATTGAGTAAATGATAAACACTGAAACACCGTTCTAGTTAAGATTTGTGACTGGAAGAATGCAGTTTTCAGGGTGAGATAAAAACCTGAAACTCTAATTCTCAGCCTCTCTTGTGGTTTTTATTTAGGGTGACAAAGGGCCCAAAGGAGACAAAGGAGAAAGAGGCGACGTCGGGATCAGAGGCGACCCGGTAAGTGCAGCTCCTCATCCCTGGTGTGAGACTTGAGTCTGGGGAAAGGGTTGTGAGGAGAGGTGGGTTGAAAGGAAGACTTTTACTCTTGAAATTACTTTAAAGTGATTAATTACTGAATTTACCAGCAATTAATTTAATTGCTGGCAAAATACGTGTTTTGTCTTTTTCTTAGAATTTTGAGGGTGGCCGGAGGTGTCGCTCCTCTCTAGTTACAATATAATTCTTCACAAAGCCTCTCATACGGAGACTAAGAAGTCTCCCTAAAGAGTAGTCTCGGACACTTTAAGTTTGGGTTAGAGAAGAGAAGAGTTTGCAGCTTTTCCTGTTTTGGGGGGGGGGGTTGCTATAACACTTATCAACAAATGACCACCACTGGGTCCAGACAGACGAGGCAAGTGTAAGCCTGACCACCTGTCCTGCCCGTGGAGAAAGAACCATTGCCCGCCCTGTTGAGAGTCCAGACTGATTGGTGAGCCCACGACAGGCTCTATCAGGTGGAAGGGGCGTTACCTGAATGGGATGTGGCTGAAGCGACTGGGTTTCAGACCATCACTAATGGTTTCCAGGCCACTAACCCCCCGCGGCAATGGCTTTCCGTTCTCATGGCTTATTCTCTGCCTGTGTTCTTTTCAGGGTGACTCGGGACGAGACAGCCAGCAGAGAGGACCCAAAGGAGAAACTGGAGACATCGGCCCCATGGTACAGTGCTCTGTGACCCTGGACCCTCCCTGGACAGTAAACTCACACGGGTTCACTGCCAGCCCCGCAGGCTGTGGACCGATGTCGGGCGCAGAAAGTCCCAGAAGCCAGCATGCGCGCTCATGAAGGGGTCTCCGAGGGGAGTCAAAACAGCCCCTCCATAGAGGGGCTTCTTCTGGACAGAGCTTGTGCCCCAGAGATGCTTGACAAGCCATAGCCTTAGCCTGTGTCTGAGGCACCCCCAGCGTGTGTGAACGGCCTTTTGTGAATCCATCCCTGTTCCCTGGTGTTCTGTGTGCTATTTGAGTTAGATGTTCTTATTTGCAGAGGAGACTCTTACGTCAATTTTCTTTCCCACACCAGGGTCTCCCTGGGAGAGATGGGGTGTCTGGAGGGCCTGGAGAACCTGGGAAAAGTGTGAGTGCCTCTTGGGGCTTGGGGGGCTTTGCAGTGTTTACTCAGCTCTGCCAGATATTCCCTAATCAGAGCTTCTCAGCAACTGTTTATTTGGAGGATTTAAGGGGATTTTGGAAACCAGTCACCCACAGGCCTTTTGTTCTTATCATTGACTCTCGCCCCACCCCCAGCCTGCTTTCCCTCCCCTCCCCAGACAGACTGAACAGACACTTTAAAAAATAATATCTTTGCTGTTTTTGTGTATTCTGCCAGGCTTTATCTCACTGAATATTTACAAAATCCAAATAGAAACATAAATGTAGCAGGAGTGAGGGGTTAGGGGCAGGGAGATGGACGGGTGTCTTTTGTTTTGTTTGATTAATTGTTTGTTGCTCTTGTTCTGTGGTAACTCAAGCAGTGAAACCAGAGTCAGTTTTCCCATGAGTTGCTTCTCACAATTGGTTTTTCAAGACATGTCAGAAATGCCTGTTGTAGACATCACTGCATGCCTTGCCTTTGTCCCGGTGAAGCCAAAGGGAGATGAATGATCGTTGGGAAGCTATTTAATGCTTCCAGGCCCAGGGGTACCCAGAGCTCGGACCCTCTAGCTGGGAGAAGACGGTCTGGAGCTGGTGAATTCTCAGGGCCAGGTCAGGGCGCTGGTGGGGCTGGAGACAGGTGTCTGTTCAGCATCTGGCTAAGGACGGCAGGGAAGGTTGAGATCGGGGTCCCTTCGGCTGCTCCCCTGTGGCAGTCACATGCTGATGGATCTGCAGCTGGACCGTCCGAGGGTGTGGGCTGACCAGGGCTTTTAAAAGAAACGAGTCTCCCCTGTAAGCAGATGATATACTATGGGCATCACCTTACTTTTAAAATGCAGAAGAAAGCTTACATTTTGAAAAATGCTATCTCAAAAGTCTAGAGTGCAATGTTTAAATAATGTTGTTGCTGTATACAATGAAAAACAGTGAGGAAACACTCCCCCGTTGTAATGTGCTGTACAGCTTAGTTTGTGGGCAAATGAAACCTGTTTCCATGAAGAGACTTAAAATATAGTTGAGCACACAATTCAATTGTAATGCTAAACATGGGTACAACCTTGAGTTTGAATTCGGTGCGGTCAAGTTTGGAGTGTCTTCAGTTAGGAGCTTTGCCAAATAGACTTATGCTGAGATGAAAAACATCCCTCCCCTGGGCTCCTTACTCCTCACGTGGCCCAAGCACAGGTAGCCTCTGGTCATACTCTGGGATGACGCCTTTGTGAGTGGCCAGCACATTGCTCCCCTGTGGAGGAATGCATGGCTGCGCCCCCTCCCCCTCTTGCCCACACGTCATCCATAGAAGAATGCCCTCGTCTTCCATGAGAGAAGCTGTCCCTGCAGTGGATTGTGGCAGAGCGTGGCCCTAGAGGATCCCTGGGCTGGTCCTTTGGGGGCAGTGGATGTGGTTCTTGGATTGACGCAGCAGACTGGCCAAGCCTGTGACCGACAGGCAGGTTGGTGACAGGCTCCAGGATCCCAACCTGGCAAAGACGCATCCAGGATGAGTTCCCACTCCAAATCTTAACACCAAAGAGGAGGGAATCACGAGGTGAGATTTAGTGGTGCACTCACAAGCGAGTCCATGTTTATTTGAACTGAGGTTCACTCCTGGAGCATTGGGAAGTTGATGCCAAGTCATGAGCCCAAACTGAGACAGCCAGGCTCTTGGGTTCATGTACATGCACTCCAGACACTTTACTTAGCCCGGTGTGTGTTATATTTGGCTGGGACAGTGTGTCAAGTCTGGGGCTCCCTTCCATTATAATTACTGTCTTACCTCTCCCTCCAGTTAGGAAAATGCAAGAAAAATAGACAGGTCGGCATTCCTGTTTTGCGTTTCTTACTTGAAACTGGCCAAGGCCACGTAGCCTGAGGAGTCCTTGTTTTGCTTGGCGCATCTGAAGTCATTCTCAAAACTTTCATTTAGGTGATTGACAAGGGCAGTGTTGGAAGCAAAGCTTTCCTAAGGGGAGGACAGGAGGAAAGGTGTCATTTTATGAGAGTGTCCCGCCTGCCTGTAGGCGCCCAGCCTCCCCCGACCTCCCCAACTCCACTTCTCAATATGTGTGGTTTCTTCGCAGGGAGGCTTTGGCCGAAGGGGACCCGCAGGAGCTAAGGTAAGCCTCTCAGTCACTGCCTCTTTGGTGTCACCCCAACGTAACTCACTAGGCGCTCCCAGGAGCTATTCCTCCATCCCACCCACAAATGAAAAATGACTCTCTCCTTCACCATCAAGGCTTGTAACTCAGGCAGCAGCTTTCCTACCATGTCCTTAAATGTACTTTTTTCTAAAAAAACTTGGGAAAATCACGATGATGGTGAAAATAATGATCAAAATGAAAGCCACCGTGGGGAAGGGGGACAGTGGAGAGGGAAGGGAAGGAGGGAGGAGGCAGTATCCTGGGCATCTCCTGGCAGTGATGTGCCCACTCACTGGTCCTGGTGGCTCAGCCTCTCACCTGTGCAAGAAAGGTTTGGGCCCACATGGCTTCCTGTCATGAAGTCATCTCGAAGAAAAGGTGAGATGAGAGTGACAGTCAGTTCGAAGAGTGCAAAGTGACAACTAGCTCCATTGTTCAACATCTCTCTGGAGCGACCGTGTCACTTCTGACCACTGGTACAGCTGGGATTGTTCCCTGCGCCTTTTCCAGATGTGACCGCAGAACAGACGGCTGACCTCTCCTGCCTCTTCTCTTTTTCAAAGGGCAACAAAGGCAATCCCGGCCAGCAGGGCTCGGTGGGAGAGCAGGGGGGCAGAGGTGCACAGGTCAGTACCGCGGTGGGCCTGCGCGTCTTGTGATAGGATCTTAGGTGTCTTGTGGGGGCGGTTTAGCTGATAAGTCATGTCTGACTCTTTGCAGCCCCGTGAAGTGTAGCTCACCAGGCTGCTCTGTCTATGGGATTTGCCAGGCAAGAATACTGGAGTGGGATGCCATTTCTTCCCCCAGGGGATTTTACCAACTCAGGGATCAAACCCTTGTCTCCTGTTTGGCAGGTGGATTCTTTACCACTAAGCCTCATCTTACCTTTTTCTTCTTTTTTTAATTGAGGGGACAATTTTATAAAACTGAACACAAAATTAATTTTTAAAATGGCATTGAGTGCCTTCTCAGCCTTACACAACCAGCGTCTCTCTTCAGTTTCAAAATGTGATTATTGTCCCCAAAGGAGATGCTGTGCTATGAGGCAGTCATGCCCCTCCCCTCCGTTCCTGGCAGTCACTAATTTCCTTTCTGTCTTTGTGGACTGGCATATTCTGAGCCTCTTATATGAATAGAATCATTTCACTAGGCGCTCCCAGGAGCTATTCCTCCATCCCACCCACAAATGAAAAATGACTCTCTCCTTCACCATCAAGGCTTGTAACTCAGGCAGCAGCTTTCCTACCATGTCCTTAAATGTACTTTTTTCTAAAAAAACTTGGGAAAATCACGATGATGGTGAAAATAATGATCAAAATGAAAGCCACCGTGGGGAAGGGGGACAGTGGAGAGGGAAGGGAAGGAGGGAGGAGGCAGTATCCTGGGCATCTCCTGGCAGTGATGTGCCCACTCACTGGTCCTGGTGGCTCAGCCTCTCACCTGTGCAAGAAAGGTTTGGGCCCACATGGCTTCCTGTCATGAAGTCATCTCGAAGAAAAGGTGAGATGAGAGTGACAGTCAGTTCGAAGAGTGCAAAGTGACAACTAGCTCCATTGTTCAACATCTCTCTGGAGCGACCGTGTCACTTCTGACCACTGGTACAGCTGGGATTGTTCCCTGCGCCCTTTTCCAGATGTGACCGCAGAACAGACGGCTGACCTCTCCCTGCCTCTTCTCTTTTTTTCAAAGGGCAACAAAGGCAATCCCGGCCAGCAGGGCTCGGTGGGAGAGCAGGGGGGCAGAGGTGCACAGGTCAGTACCGCGGTGGGCCTGCGCGTCTTGTGATAGGATCTTAGGTGTCTTGTGGGGGCGGTTTAGCTGATAAGTCATGTCTGACTCTTTGCAGCCCCGTGAAGTGTAGCTCACCAGGCTGCTCTGTCTATGGGATTTGCCAGGCAAGAATACTGGAGTGGGATGCCATTTCTTCCCCCAGGGGATTTTACCAACTCAGGGATCAAACCCTTGTCTCCTGTTTGGCAGGTGGATTCTTTACCACTAAGCCTCATCTTACCTTTTTCTTCTTTTTTTAATTGAGGGGACAATTTTATAAAACTGAACACAAAATTAATTTTTAAAATGGCATTGAGTGCCTTCTCAGCCTTACACAACCAGCGTCTCTCTTCAGTTTCAAAATGTGATTATTGTCCCCAAAGGAGATGCTGTGCTATGAGGCAGTCATGCCCCTCCCCTCCGTTCCTGGCAGTCACTAATTTCCTTTCTGTCTTTGTGGACTGGCATATTCTGAGCCTCTTATATGAATAGAATCATTTAATAAGTGGCCCTTTGGATCTGGCTCCTCTCACTTAACCTCACGTTGTTGAGGCTTACCCGTGTTGCAGCCTGTGCCAGGGTATCACTCCACGTGTGGAATAGCATCCCGTTGTGTGGATATCATGGGGGTTGTGGCAGGTCACCTCCACATGGCACTTAGGTTGGCATCTTACTTCTTCAGGGTCTACCTGGTCCCACTGGTCCTCCAGGCCTGAGTGGCGAACAAGGCATTCCCGGACCTCGGGTAAGTCCCTCTTGATCCCTCTTCAGTCAAACGGCTAGCGTGGATAGTCCATGTTTCCTGGATGGTAGAGCAGTAGACAGATTCCCTCAGCCCAGCACTTGGGCAACACAGACCTCAGTCTACACAGCAAGTGGCTCGTGAAACCTGAGGAAGTTAGAGACTGTTTTCCTTGGTGCTCCAGGGCCTAAGTCCCAGTGCGGCCCCTTCCAGACCTAGGCTGACTGGGTGGTGACCAGAGCAGAGGCCTCGCTGTAGACGTCTTAGGGCGGATCTGCAGGAAATCCGATGAATCTACCAAGATGCTTAGAGTACGCTCTGCTACTTGATATCTGGTCCTGGAAACGGCTCCTGTGGCTGGTGTGTTGTGTAAGGAATTTCTCATCCTTGAACCTGATATGGGAAATGTTCCTTAAACTTGCCATCGCTGCCATCCTCAGCATCAGTCTTGGCTTGATGATGAACAGAAGCAAGTTGTGTAGCTGAGTCGGGTCTGGGTGCCTGGCACTCCACACGTTGGTGTCCCTGGAGTGGGATGCCATTTCTTCCCCCAGGGGATTTTACCAACTCAGGGATCAAACCCTTGTCTCCTGTTTGGCAGGTGGATTCTTTACCACTAAGCCTCATCTTACCTTTTTCTTCTTTTTTTAATTGAGGGGACAATTTTATAAAACTGAACACAAAATTAATTTTTAAAATGGCATTGAGTGCCTTCTCAGCCTTACACAACCAGCGTCTCTCTTCAGTTTCAAAATGTGATTATTGTCCCCAAAGGAGATGCTGTGCTATGAGGCAGTCATGCCCCTCCCCTCCGTTCCTGGCAGTCACTAATTTCCTTTCTGTCTTTGTGGACTGGCATATTCTGAGCCTCTTATATGAATAGAATCATTTAATAAGTGGCCCTTTGGATCTGGCTCCTCTCACTTAACCTCACGTTGTTGAGGCTTACCCGTGTTGCAGCCTGTGCCAGGGTATCACTCCACGTGTGGAATAGCATCCCGTTGTGTGGATATCATGGGGGTTGTGGCAGGTCACCTCCACATGGCACTTAGGTTGGCATCTTACTTCTTCAGGGTCTACCTGGTCCCACTGGTCCTCCAGGCCTGAGTGGCGAACAAGGCATTCCCGGACCTCGGGTAAGTCCCTCTTGATCCCTCTTCAGTCAAACGGCTAGCGTGGATAGTCCATGTTTCCTGGATGGTAGAGCAGTAGACAGATTCCCTCAGCCCAGCACTTGGGCAACACAGACCTCAGTCTACACAGCAAGTGGCTCGTGAAACCTGAGGAAGTTAGAGACTGTTTTCCTTGGTGCTCCAGGGCCTAAGTCCCAGTGCGGCCCCTTCCAGACCTAGGCTGACTGGGTGGTGACCAGAGCAGAGGCCTCGCTGTAGACGTCTTAGGGCGGATCTGCAGGAAATCCGATGAATCTACCAAGATGCTTAGAGTACGCTCTGCTACTTGATATCTGGTCCTGGAAACGGCTCCTGTGGCTGGTGTGTTGTGTAAGGAATTTCTCATCCTTGAACCTGATATGGGAAATGTTCCTTAAACTTGCCATCGCTGCCATCCTCAGCATCAGTCTTGGCTTGATGATGAACAGAAGCAAGTTGTGTAGCTGAGTCGGGTCTGGGTGCCTGGCACTCCACACGTTGGTGTCCCTGGTGTGCGATAGCAAGGGAGCCATCCTATGGTTTGTTACAGAAAATACTAATGACTAATAAACTGGCAAAGAACTGGCCTGAGGCTACACGAAGGCACAAAAGTGTTTTACAGTGGAAGCAGGAACTTACTGGGAGCCGCTGTTTGTTTGGAACATCTTCCTCAACTTGAATTCTGATAGATACCCATTTTTAAAGCCTTTGTGGTTTTTTTTTCCCCTAACATTTATTTAACCTCTGGTTAGTCAAGAAATTTTGATGGTGCAGGGGTGAGGCAAAAGTCTTCAAACAGCTAACAGTATAAACAGCCACCCCCTTCTCTATTTGCCACATCTGTCAGGGTCATTTCTGGGCTCTGTAGGCTGCCCTGCATTTTAAGAGTTGTGTTCCGTTGTTGATCTATTCACTCACTTGATGAGAGTGTGTACAGGTTTCCGCACCTGTAAAATCAAGGGCTCGTTGTGGAGGCGTGGGAAGTGAGAGGAGGTGAAGCCATATGTATCTGGTGTTTGTCCCTAGCTGGTAACTCCGGGGGTGAGCATTAATTCCTGAGTTGTGCACAGCTGAGCTTTCGTAGACCCTGGGAGATGGTGAAGGACAGGGAAGCCTGGCAGTCCATGGGGTCACAAAGAGGTGGACACGACTTAGCGACTGAACGACAGAGCACACTTGTGAAAAGAGGTCACACTCATATTTTAGGTTTGTGTAAACCATCTCCACCCACGTTTACCCTGGGGTCGCCAGGGCTGCGAGTTGCAGAGAGCTGCGGGTTCCGGGCGGGGAGCTTCAGAAGGTGGGATTTGGACACTTTGGCTTAGAGGGGGGATGTTTCACTGACGCTCTCCTCTCCTTGTGCTCCAGGGAAGTGGAGGAACTGCAGGTGCTCCTGGAGAACGTGGCAGAACCGGGCCTCTGGGAAGGAAGGTTTGTCTGGGCAAGGGTAGACGTGTTTCCAGAGGCCAGGGCCCGGCCAGACCCCGTGTCACTGCTCCTTCGTCTGTCAGTCTTTCCAGCTGCTTGGTTTGCACATCCTTCTCCTCCCCTCTGGTCTTCCCTCCCTGGCCTCCCCTGTTGACAGCAGCCGGGCCAGTGAGATCACAGTCCCTGCCTCGAGGGTGTGCAGTGGATTGGTGTGTATACTCGTAGCTGAAGCACCAGCCACGACTGACCTGCCCGATCTTTCCAAGCCCAGGTTTGTGAGGACAGTTCAGTGTCCCCAGGGCCCTGGGAGCATGTGGGCAGCACTAGGACTGCTTCCGTACTGCACTGAACATTCTCCAGATATGAGCTGTGTACACAGCAGCCCCACTGGCCCCATGTAGCTGGTCCAAGGGCCCCAGAGCCCGGCTGCTTTGGGTCACCTCAGCTTGCTGTATGCAGGTTGACTCTAGAAGCCTGGAGAAGAACTACTGCCCTTTGTGACCGGTCTGAGAGGCAGCGTGTCTCAGGGAGAGCAGTATGTTCAAGCCACTCCACCTCCCCTCTCTGCCCGTGGGGTGGGGCTGCTGGGTTTGACTGCAGACTCCACGCTGTCTATTTCCCTGTGGCTTCCCTTCCCTCCTCCCCACCAGCATGCTCCGTGCTATGATGAAGGAAAGAGCAAACATAAGCCTTCCTGGGTACTCTTCCAAGAGTTCACACGTGAACACTGCCATTTCAAAACTCATCCAAATCTAAAAGGTGACATTAACAGCTTGTGGCAGCCCTGCTGATGACATCACCCAGAGCAAGAGCAAGGCTCAGGACCACATTTTCAGTCATCCCAGACGCTGGCGACTCAGCCCCGTTTCTTGTGTCTAGGGTGAGCCCGGAGATCCAGGACCTAAGGGAGGCATTGGGAACCGGGGCCCTCGTGGGGAGACGGTAAGACCAACAGGTGCACAGGGTCCGGGCTGCAGCCGACCCTGCTGCGATGCCTGGGGAGTGGGAGATGGGGCGTGGGCTGGACTGGGTCACTATAACTTGGGCTGGTTCCATATAGAGACAGCTTGATGGCTGCTTCGTATCTCACGGGGAATGTAACTGAAAACAGGGAACCCTGCTGCTTATAAATTTCAAATACTTTTTATTTCATTGGAGGGAGAGTGAATAAAGGCAATTTTTCATGATTTTCTTTTCCTAAAGAGTGAATGTGGAGGCTTCCTTACCCGGAAACCACTGGGTCTTGCAAATGCCTTTTGAGCCCAACCAGATGGAGCTTTTCTGTAGAGAAATAAATATTCTTGGAATGAGCTTTGATAAGATCTCAGTTTTGATTGAAATAGTTTGCTTTGAAGGAGATATCCCAGAATGGAAATTCTGCTTTGAAAATTCATTTTTACTGCCCAGTTACAATAATGCTATAACATACGTTTCCATCCATAAAAAAGAAATGTCCAGGAAATTGGGAATCTTCCTAAAATGAATTGTTGCACCCAAATACTGTATAATGCATACATGAACCAGGTTGATCTGACTTGTAATCCCAAAGCTTGAAAATACTTTTCTTATGTTTTTAATTTCTCTACAGCAAATTGAAGTGTAAAAATCTACCGCTATTATTTAGCCTCAGAAGGAGAGGGGGAAAAATGTCAATGTTTAAAATCTACTCAATCCATTAAAAGAAATCTCTTCCTGATACTATTTCTATAAATTTGGGGCCACAGCTCTTTAGCTGTTTAAAACTGTAAATTAACTAAAGAGCTTGTTCTGTGCATGCTTTAGAGATATTACTGTATGTTTCATTAAATTCTTCTCATTCTTTTGCAATAAGGAACAGTGCCCAGTTTGGAAAGACCCCCTCTCCCCTCCACCAGAGAGAGTGATAGTGACTACGGGAAAACAGGTTTTGGGAAGAAAGGAAATCTGGAGACATGACCTGGAAGGAAGGGAAGGGGCACCCAGAAGAGGAGAGTAGGGGCTGAACGCAGAAGAACCAGATGGTATAGACTGAGTCCCATGTTCGTGCTTTGAAATAGAATCAAAGACTCATGGGACTTGGTGGCTCAATGGTAAAGAATCTGCTTGCCAGTTCAGGAGATGTGAGTTCAACCCCTGCATCAGGAAGGCCCCTGGGAAGGAAATGGCAATCTACTTCTAGCTTCTTGCTTGGAAAATCCCATGTACAGGGAGCCTGGTGGGCTATAGTCCGCTGGGTTGAAAAA
Source organism: Tragulus kanchil (assembly GCA_022376925.1). NCBI lineage: Eukaryota > Metazoa > Chordata > Mammalia > Artiodactyla > Tragulidae > Tragulus > Tragulus kanchil. The sequence goes on from JAIOJX010000026.1 coordinate 49,024,965, forward strand.
GAGTGGGACAATGACAAAGACTCATAGGTCCATAGGTCAAGGCGACCTTCAGGGGTCCTATCAACTCTAAGATTCCCAGGCTCCATGATCCTTTAAATTTATTTTTTGGAAGGGAGCTGATAAGAAATTTTTCTGTAGAGAAATAAATATTCTTGGAATGAGCTTTGATAAGATCTCAGTTTTGATTGAAATAGTTTGCTTTGAAGGAGATATCCCAGAATGGAAATTCTGCTTTGAAAATTCATTTTTACTGCCCAGTTACAATAATGCTATAACATACGTTTCCATCCATAAAAAAGAAATGTCCAGGAAATTGGGAATCTTCCTAAAATGAATTGTTGCACCCAAATACTGTATAATGCATACATGAACCAGGTTGATCTGACTTGTAATCCCAAAGCTTGAAAATACTTTTCTTATGTTTTTAATTTCTCTACAGCAAATTGAAGTGTAAAAATCTACCGCTATTATTTAGCCTCAGAAGGAGAGGGGGAAAAATGTCAATGTTTAAAATCTACTCAATCCATTAAAAGAAATCTCTTCCTGATACTATTTCTATAAATTTGGGGCCACAGCTCTTTAGCTGTTTAAAACTGTAAATTAACTAAAGAGCTTGTTCTGTGCATGCTTTAGAGATATTACTGTATGTTTCATTAAATTCTTCTCATTCTTTTGCAATAAGGAACAGTGCCCAGTTTGGAAAGACCCCCCTCTCTCCCCTCCACCAGAGAGAGTGATAGTGACTACGGGAAAACAGGTTTTGGGAAGAAAGGAAATCTGGAGACATGACCTGGAAGGAAGGGAAGGGGCACCCAGAAGAGGAGAGTAGGGGCTGAACGCAGAAGAACCAGATGGTATAGACTGAGTCCCATGTTCGTGCTTTGAAATAGAATCAAAGACTCATGGGACTTGGTGGCTCAATGGTAAAGAATCTGCTTGCCAGTTCAGGAGATGTGAGTTCAACCCCTGCATCAGGAAGGCCCCTGGGAAGGAAATGGCAATCTACTTCTAGCTTCTTGCTTGGAAAATCCCATGTACAGGGGAGCCTGGTGGGCTATAGTCCGCTGGGTTGAAAAAGAGTGGGACAATGACAAAGACTCATAGGTCCATAGGTCAAGGCGACCTTCAGGGGTCCTATCAACTCTAAGATTCCCAGGCTCCATGATCCTTTGAATCTACATCCAAACAGCATCATTGCCAATAGCTTGTAGCAGTTCTTCGCACTGTAGTCCATGGAGCTCACATACCTATGGACATGGTCTAGTTTGTACTGATGGATGGTGTAGGAGCAGGAATTTTTCCCTGAACTATACCTTGTTCTGAGGCACCTCTCAGGGCTTTAGACCAAGAAGGCTGTGGCATGCCTGACATGAGCTCTTGTAGTAATACTGTCTTTCCACTCTTTTAGGGAGATGATGGGCGAGATGGAGTAGGCAGTGAAGGACGCAGAGGCAGAAAGGTATGTGTCTGCTGAGGATTCTAGAACTTCTACCATGTTGTATTTTTAAAGATTTATCTTGCAAAATTTAATTATAATATGGAGAACTTTTTCTCGTGGTGACACTATGGGTATATTTTTCTGCTCAAGAATAATTTGTGTTACATCACTTTTAGTTGGGACCCCAATATTGAGTCCCTTTTTTATCTTTTATAGGGAGAAAGAGGGTTTCCTGGATACCCAGGTCCAAAGGTAAGCATTTCCCTAGTGGACAAACAGCCTCATTGTTTTGGAGGAGTCTGATGTGACCATGGGCTGAAGGTTGCCATATCTTGGATCTAGTCTTGGGTCACACACTAACTGAGTGACCCTGGGAAAGGCCCAACCTAAGACTCTCCCTCTTCAGTCAGATGGAGATGACAATATGAATTTGACGTGGTGATTAAGTGAAATGACGCTGCAATAAAACACTTTATAAACCTTAAGATGCTATCATCTATATAATATTATCATTAATGCACATTCTAAGTTCAGTAAGTTTAGACTAAATCTGTGAAAGCCACAGCTTTACTGGAAGTTGTGTGGAAAATTAGCTAATCAAAGTTAGCCATTTGGTTGCCTTGAGAAGTGTGATTCAGATGCCCCCAGGGACCCTCAGCTGGACTTGCCACTCCAGAGATTAATGTACTGTTTCCTGGCTCTCTTCCCAGGGCAATCCTGGTGAGCCAGGGACAAATGGAACACCGGGACCCAAAGGCATCAGAGGCCGAAGGGTAAGTTTGCCTGTCCCTAGGCTGAAGGTGGAGAACCAGAACCTTCATGGCAGGGAGTCTGAACGTTGAAGACTCGTTGCTTCTTTCAAAGTTACCCTTCTTCACTTGTAACCCAACTGGAGAGTGTACTGGGTGGGTGTAGAGGAATCCTCACTCTAGAAGGATGTCCTCGGGACCCGCTGCCGTTGTGTGTGCTGTCTTCCTTTGGTTATGCACCCTTGTAGGGAGGTCTGGAGGGCCCTCCTCTCATACATCTCGAGGGCCACTGGCCCACGGTTCACTCCGTGCATGGCGCCAGGGGACTCGAGTCTCAGGATGAATGACAGCGAAAGTCTGTGCAGACGCATTCCATCATGTGTACCAGATGGTGAAGAGACAGGATTTCATGAGATGCATGAGTGCCTATCCGATTCCAGAGAGCAAGACTGAGACCATGTGTCTTCTCGTCTCCCCATCATGATATGGTATATTCTGCTCAAGAATAATTTGTGTTCACTTTTAGTTGGGACCCCAATATTGAGTCCCTTTTTTATCTTTTATAGGGAGAAAGAGGGTTTCCTGGATACCCAGGTCCAAAGGTAAGCATTTCCCTAGTGGACAAACAGCCTCATTGTTTTGGAGGAGTCTGATGTGACCATGGGCTGAAGGTTGCCATATCTTGGATCTAGTCTTGGGTCACACACTAACTGAGTGACCCTGGGAAAGGCCCAACCTAAGACTCTCCCTCTTCAGTCAGATGGAGATGACAATATGAATTTGACGTGGTGATTAAGTGAAATGACGCTGCAATAAAACACTTTATAAACCTTAAGATGCTATCATCTATATAATATTATCATTAATGCACATTCTAAGTTCAGTAAGTTTAGACTAAATCTGTGAAAGCCACAGCTTTACTGGAAGTTGTGTGGAAAATTAGCTAATCAAAGTTAGCCATTTGGTTGCCTTGAGAAGTGTGATTCAGATGCCCCCAGGGACCCTCAGCTGGACTTGCCACTCCAGAGATTAATGTACTGTTTCCTGGCTCTCTTCCCAGGGCAATCCTGGTGAGCCAGGGACAAATGGAACACCGGGACCCAAAGGCATCAGAGGCCGAAGGGTAAGTTTGCCTGTCCCTAGGCTGAAGGTGGAGAACCAGAACCTTCATGGCAGGGAGTCTGAACGTTGAAGACTCGTTGCTTCTTTCAAAGTTACCCTTCTTCACTTGTAACCCAACTGGAGAGTGTACTGGGTGGGTGTAGAGGAATCCTCACTCTAGAAGGATGTCCTCGGGACCCGCTGCCGTTGTGTGTGCTGTCTTCCTTTGGTTATGCACCCCTTGTAGGGAGGTCTGGAGGGCCCCTCCTCTCATACATCTCGAGGGCCACTGGCCCACGGTTCACTCCGTGCATGGCGCCAGGGGACTCGAGTCTCAGGATGAATGACAGCGAAAGTCTGTGCAGACGCATTCCATCATGTGTACCAGATGGTGAAGAGACAGGATTTCATGAGATGCATGAGTGCCTATCCGGATTCCAGTCTAGGGGCGAGCAAGACTGAGACCATGTGTCTTCTCGTCTCCCCATCATGATATGACTCCTCTTTCTTCTGTTGTGTATTTTTCTCCCTAGTGGATGTTTAATCTTCCTCTAAAGATTGTAGTGTCTTGAATTGGCAGTTTGTGACCTAGAAATGGGGTAAAGCCTTCTAATAGTTCTTTTTAGCTTAAAATATAGTTAAATTCAATGTAATTATCCTGTTAATTTGTGCAGTAAAGACATTCAAAGTAGATCATTTACAAGTCATGGTAGAGTTTTAAAACATTGGATTGGTTCTCTACTTCAAAGAAGCTACTTTTTTGTCAGTTACTGATTTCTTATGTATCCATAGTGGTCTTATCAAAGGTTCTCAGGCAAGCATCTTCTCACCTTGACCTGCCAAAGAACAGACTTGGAGGACATGCACATCTGTTTTGTTAGGGTCACTTGTCCCTACACTTAAAGGTCTCTTTAAATGAGAGAGTCCTCGTGGTGATGGGGGATGTTGGACAAGATCACCTTTACCATTTTTTCCAACTGCAGAAGAATTCTTCATCTTCTGTCACAATTGAGCAGTGTTTGTCTTGCCTTTAGGGGAATTCAGGACCTCCTGGGACAGATGGACAGAAGGGAGACCCTGGTTACCCAGGACCATCTGTAAGTATCTACCCATTTCCAGTCAAGCTGCCTGAGGGCTGAGTGCCTCACACATGATCCTTGAAAACTTCCCACTATCTCCTTTCTTCACAAATGAGCTGTCTGCATTTTTGTTGTTACTGTTGTTTGTTTTATAACCACTTCCCTTCTGATATCACAATGAAGAAAAGACGTTTTGAATTTTAGAGTACCAAGACAATGTCAAAGCAAGTTTAATGTGGAATTCTGTAGTCTAGGGTGTATTATAATTTGCCTTTACAATTTCCAGGTGTAGGTTTAGAGGTTTCTGTAGAGGACAAACAGAAGAAAACACATCTGAATGCCTTGGGGCATTGCAGCTTGGGGAAGGAGTTCAGTATAGATCTCAGTTTGAGGGAGACTCCCTTTGGGCTATACAATACCCAAGGGATTCATACTTGAAACCCCAGTAGTGACCTGCCACCTGGAGCCAGGAGGGTGCCCCTCTCCAGCCCTTTCACATCCTTCATTGCAAATGTCTTCATTTTGTGAATTTCTCCATGTACTGTCCCTTGATAATGAGATTGATGAGGTTTAGGGAAGTGTGGTAAGGTTAACTTAGGAAGTGGAAGATCATCCCAGGAAGGACAGGTTAAACGGCTGGACTGAATAAGCCCAGAAGAAGGAGGCAGAGTCAAGGGTTTAATTGTGGGGAACTTTTAATGGAGATGTTTAATCCAGTGACAGTGGGAGACGAGCAGGAGCAGCTGGATGGAAAGATGCTGGCTATTCCACGAGGTGATGGCTTGACCCTTGGTGGCCATGCATTGGGATGCGACGTTGAGGCAGCTATGGATGTCTCCTTGGGGTGGAATTCAGCCAGACTGTTCAGACCTGGAGCCTCCGGGTAGCTCGGTGGCTCCTGGGTGTCCCTCCTTGATAGGAAGTGGTGTTTAGGATCACACTTCGATGTAAGATTTACAGTGATTTGTGCTGAGCTTCCTGGTTTCCAGGGTGTGGAGCTGTTACCCTCAATGGGAAATACTGTCTCTTCTTTGCTCTTTGAGCAGTGCAGTCAAGTTTATAGACAGAGCCTGTGAATGATCAAAGTCAGCCAAAGCCTACCTCGCTTCCTCTGTTGTGTGTCTGTGGGACCCTCCACACCCACATGTGTGTGAGGTCTCAGCCTCCTGTCCTTGTTTTGCAGGGCTACAAAGGCAGCAGAGGCGACTCGATGGACGTAAGTTGCATGTGTGCTGCACTAGCCCTTTCCCTGTGAGCCTCCTGCCTGCTCTCTTACATCTCCTCTGCTTTCATTTTCCAGCAATGTGCCTTGGTCCAGAACATCAAGGATAAATGCCGTAAGTACACTATTCTCTGCCGTCTCTGTCTCACATTTATTCTTCTGTGTGGAATCTGTGCCCCGTGGACATGGTTTTCACTTTCCTCTTTCTTCTTTTCCAGCGTGCTGCTATGGTAAGTCATTCTGATAGCTGTACTTTCTTCCAAGGAACGCAGAAGACCCCCTTTGCCAGTGAGTTCAGTATAGATCTCAGTTTGAGGGAGACTCCTTTGGGCTATACAATACCCAAGGGATTCATACTTGAAACCCCAGTAGTGACCTGCCACCTGGAGCCAGGAGGGTGCCCCTCCAGCCCTTTCACATCCTTCATTGCAAATGTCTTCATTTTGTGAATTTCTCCATGTACTGTCCCTTGATAATGAGATTGATGAGGTTTAGGGAAGTGTGGTAAGGTTAACTTAGGAAGTGGAAGATCATCCCAGGAAGGACAGGTTAAACGGCTGGACTGAATAAGCCCAGAAGAAGGAGGCAGAGTCAAGGGTTTAATTGTGGGGAACTTTTAATGGAGATGTTTAATCCAGTGACAGTGGGAGACGAGCAGGAGCAGCTGGATGGAAAGATGCTGGCTATTCCACGAGGTGATGGCTTGACCCTTGGTGGCCATGCATTGGGATGCGACGTTGAGGCAGCTATGGATGTCTCCTTGGGGTGGAATTCAGCCAGACTGTTCAGACCTGGAGCCTCCGGGTAGCTCGGTGGCTCCTGGGTGTCCCTCCTTGATAGGAAGTGGTGTTTAGGATCACACTTCGATGTAAGATTTACAGTGATTTGTGCTGAGCTTCCTGGTTTCCAGGGTGTGGAGCTGTTACCCTCAATGGGAAATACTGTCTCTTCTTTGCTCTTTGAGCAGTGCAGTCAAGTTTATAGACAGAGCCTGTGAATGATCAAAGTCAGCCAAAGCCTACCTCGCTTCCTCTGTTGTGTGTCTGTGGGACCCTCCACACCCACATGTGTGTGAGGTCTCAGCCTCCTGTCCTTGTTTTGCAGGGCTACAAAGGCAGCAGAGGCGACTCGATGGACGTAAGTTGCATGTGTGCTGCACTAGCCCTTTCCCTGTGAGCCTCCTGCCTGCTCTCTTACATCTCCTCTGCTTTCATTTTCCAGCAATGTGCCTTGGTCCAGAACATCAAGGATAAATGCCGTAAGTACACTATTCTCTGCCGTCTCTGTCTCACATTTATTCTTCTGTGTGGAATCTGTGCCCCGTGGACATGGTTTTCACTTTCCTCTTTCTTCTTTTCCAGCGTGCTGCTATGGTAAGTCATTCTGATAGCTGTACTTTCTTCCAAGGAACGCAGAAGACCCCCTTTGCCAGTGAGTACCCTGTCTGTGAAAACCTCCTGCTCCCCACAGGGCCCCTGGAGTGCCCCGTCTTCCCAACGGAGCTGGCCTTTGCCTTGGACACCTCCCAGGGCGTCACCCAGGTCACATTCAACCGAATGAGGGAAGTGCTCCTAGAGATTCTGGACGACCTGACCATCGCTGAGAGCAACTGCCCACGGGGGGCCCGTGTGGCTGTGGTCACCTACAACAACGAGGTCACCACAGAGATCCGCTTCGCTGACTCCAAGAAGAAGTCTGTCCTCCTGGACAAGATTAGGAACCTGCAGGTGGCTCTGACATCCAAGCAGCAGAGCCTGGAAACTGCCATGTCCTTCGTGGCCAGAAACACGTTTAAGCGAGTGCGGAGTGGCTTCCTGATGAGGAAGGTGGCCATTTTCTTCAGCACGCAGCCCACGCAGGCATCACCGCAGCTCCGGGAGGCCGTGCTCAAACTCTCCGATGCTGGGATCACACCCTTGTTCCTCACGAACCGGGAGGACCGACAGCTGATCAACGCCTTGCAGGTCTGTGTTCCAGACATCTGGGGCTCTGAGAAGGTGCTCAGGGGCATGCCTGCCCTCCCTCATGGGTTTGTACCCCATAGCTTCTCAAAGCTCCTGGGTGAGGCCGGTATCACTGGTGAGATTTCTGGAGCAGCCTGATGACTCTGGTATTAGGTGGACACCCAAATACCTGTGATTTATTCCCACCAGGTCCCTCCTGGAACCTTGGAAGAGATGCTCGCAGGTTGACCCTCTCTCCTAGGGAGGTCCTTCAGACATCAGCAAGCCAGCACCCAGACTGCATCCCTGTTCAGGTGTTTCTCAGCCAGGCTGGTGTCTATCAATTACACAAGTCATTTGAGCAAAGGACAAGGAGGCCCTTAGCCTTAGCCTGTGAAGCAGCTAAGTACTCCCTTGTCCTTTTCTTGAGTAACTTGTATAATTGTTATAATGATATCTATAGTAATTGATTCATCAATCAATTAATCTTTACTCAATGTCGATTCTGGATGGTTGGATGATGGTCAAGAAGGGAAACATGGGACCAGGACCAGAAGTGAGGAGCCTTGGCTCTAGTTTTCCTTCAGCCACCTTCTGGCTTTAAGGCACTGACAGTCGTATGGCCCAGCCCCTCAGTTCTCTGTGTCTCAGGTTTCTCACCTGCGACAGGTGCAGGGGTGGTGGTGGGGCGAGGTGGTCTCTAATAACTTCCCTTCCAAGCCAAGGATGCTATGGTTTTATCACTGCCACGTCAGCGAGGGACTGTTGGATCTTTGGCAGCATCTCTCAGGGTTTGTTCTGCCAAACTTCAGGCCAATTTGAGTACAAAGTATTGGGTTTGGCTCTCTGCCTTGGGCTTACCAGCTAGCTGTGTGTTCCTGTTAGGGTCTTGTGTACGTATATCTCCCCTTAGGGGGGCCAAGTGATCCAGAATCATGCATGCTTTTTAAAATTTGTTTTATTTATTTTTGGCTGCACTGGGTATTTGTTCCTGTGCACTGGCTTTCTCTAGTTGTGGTGCATGGGCTTCTCACTGAGTTGGCTTCTAGTGTTGAGGAGCATGGTCTCTAGGCGCATAGGCTTAGTAGTTGTGGCACACAGGCTTAGTCGCCCAACGGGATGTGAGATCTTCCTGGACCAGGGATTGAACCTGAGTCCCCTGAATTGGCAGACAAACTCTTAACCACTGGACCACCAGGAAGTCCCACTATACATGTTTCTTAAAAGCATAGTTTCAGCAAGTTCAAAAAGTCAATTACTCATTCATTCATTCCGTTATTCTCAAAATAAACAGTGATGGTGTGTCGGAGGCTGTGATGGGCAGGACTTTTCGAATCTTCTGGAAGTGATTACCTGCTGGTTCTGTTGTTAAATCCCCTGGACCTGGGCATGTGAGTGAGGGATGGAGCTGACCTTTGCTAGTTGCTGTTACTGTTGGTGGAAATAATGATTAGCATTGAGGCCCCTATTGCTTGCTAGAGGCTCTAGCAGACACTTTGCCTCCATTATCTAATTTAATCCTCTAAATAACTTCATGGAAGTACTCCTTGTCCTTTTCTTGAGTAACTTGTATAATTGTTATAATGATATCTATGCTTTTTTTGTCGATTCTGGATGGTTGGATGATGGTCAAGAAGGGAAACATGGGACCAGGACCAGAAGTGAGGAGCCTTGGCTCTAGTTTTCCTTCAGCCACCTTCTGGCTTTAAGGCACTGACAGTCGTATGGCCCAGCCCCTCAGTTCTCTGTGTCTCAGGTTTCTCACCTGCGACAGGTGCAGGGGTGGTGGTGGGGCGAGGTGGTCTCTAATAACTTCCCTTCCAAGCCAAGGATGCTATGGTTTTATCACTGCCACGTCAGCGAGGGACTGTTGGATCTTTGGCAGCATCTCTCAGGGTTTGTTCTGCCAAACTTCAGGCCAATTTGAGTACAAAGTATTGGGTTTGGCTCTCTGCCTTGGGCTTACCAGCTAGCTGTGTGTTCCTGTTAGGGTCTTGTGTACGTATATCTCCCCTTAGGGGGGCCAAGTGATCCAGAATCATGCATGCTTTTTAAAATTTGTTTTATTTATTTTTGGCTGCACTGGGTATTTGTTCCTGTGCACTGGCTTTCTCTAGTTGTGGTGCATGGGCTTCTCACTGAGTTGGCTTCTAGTGTTGAGGAGCATGGTCTCTAGGCGCATAGGCTTAGTAGTTGTGGCACACAGGCTTAGTCGCCCAACGGGATGTGAGATCTTCCTGGACCAGGGATTGAACCTGAGTCCCCTGAATTGGCAGACAAACTCTTAACCACTGGACCACCAGGAAGTCCCACTATACATGTTTCTTAAAAGCATAGTTTCAGCAAGTTCAAAAAGTCAATTACTCATTCATTCATTCCGTTATTCTCAAAATAAACAGTGATGGTGTGTCGGAGGCTGTGATGGGCAGGACTTTTCGAATCTTCTGGAAGTGATTACCTGCTGGTTCTGTTGTTAAATCCCCTGGACCTGGGCATGTGAGTGAGGGATGGAGCTGACCTTTGCTAGTTGCTGTTACTGTTGGTGGAAATAATGATTAGCATTGAGGCCCCTATTGCTTGCTAGAGGCTCTAGCAGACACTTTGCCTCCATTATCTAATTTAATCCTCTAAATAACTTCATGGGAATCTACCATTAACTCCAGACTGCAGCTCAGGAAATTGAAGTCCAGAGAGGTTGAATAACTTTGCTTCAGGTCCAGCAGAAAGTGCAGGAGTGTGGTTTGAACTCCAGCTCATCTCACTGGAATAAAACCCGTGTCTTTCTAGTATTATCAGTGCCTTTTTCTCAACTTCACTTCCCAAGAAGGAGAAGCTATTGGAGGTTATTTAACTAATGTGACTGCTATGCTTTCTTTAGCTGTATTCTCAGATAGTAACATCCTGTATATTGCTCCTAAGCATTTCCTTTTCTTTAAACTAGATCAATAACACAGCGGTGGGTCATGCCCTTGTCCTACCCGCTAGTGGAGACCTCACAGACTTCTTGAAGAATGTCTTGACTTGTCACGTCTGCTTGGGTAAGGTGCTTCTCCAAGAGGAAAAATCTGTCCAACTGCAATTGTGAAAAACACCATCCCCTAGGGGACATATAAGTGAATAATCACCATCTGTACTAAAAGCCTAAGTTAAATGAAGATTCAGATGGCCCTGTATTTACCAGTGTAAATGCTGCATATGTAGTTTCCATACTTGAAACCAACCCCCTGAAACATAGCCTCTCTTTGTTAGGAGGATGATGGGTTCAATAGGTACTAAAGGAGGAAATGGGGTCTGCTTACATTTGACCTTGGAGTCCAGAATTTAATTATCTGGCTCTGTGATTTTCTGGAAAACATTCTTCAGGAGTGGCAAAGAAGTAAGGTATTTTTCTTTCCTTTCCTTTTTTTTTTCTTTCATTATGCCGAAAGAGTCGCTCAGTCATGTCCGACTCTTTGTGCCCCCAGGGACTGTACCCACCAGGTTCCTCTGTCTATGGAATTCTCCAGGCAAGAATACTGGAATGGGATGCCATTTCCTTTTCCAGGGGGTCTTCCTGACCCAGGGATGGAACCCAAAGCAATAGTAATATTAAGAGAGATTTTAGCTTACTGATTTTCTTCCCTTGAGAAGTGTTAGGTGATGAAAACTGAAATCTGGCCACAATAATGTCAGCAAGGTATACCTAGGTTTCTTCTTTGTGTGACATTTTGAATGACCCTAAACCCCCTGCAGACTGATGTGCAGTTTTTCACTGTAAGAGCAATAGAATAAACAAGCTGCCACGCTTCTTTCTAGACATCTGCAATATCGACCCATCCTGTGGATTCGGCAGCTGGAGGCCTACCTTCAGGGACCGGAGAGCAGCGGGCAGTGACGTGGACATCGACATGGCTTTCATCTTAGATAGCTCCGAGTCCACCACTCCATTTCAGTTCAATGAGATGAGGAAGTACATCGAGTACCTAGTTCGACAGCTGGACCTGAGCCCAGACCCCAAGTCCTCTCCGCACTTCGCCAGAGTGGCGGTGGTGCAGCACGCGCCCTATGAGTCAGAAAACAATGCCAGCGTGCTGCCTGTGAAGGTGGAATTCTCCCTGACGGACTATGGCTCCAAGGAGAAGCTGGTGGCTTTCCTCGGCAGCAGGATGACCCAGCTGCAGGGGACCAGGGCCTTGGGCCGTGCCATTGACTACACAGTGGAGAACGTCTTTGAGAGTGCACCCAACCCACGGGACCTTAAGATCGTGGTCCTGATGCTCACGGCGCGGTGCAGAAGCAGCAGCTGGAGGAGGCCCAGAGAGCCATCCTGCAGGCCAAGTGCAAGGGCTATTTCTTCGTGATCCTGGGCATTGGTAGGAAGGTAAACGTTAAGGAGCTGTACAGCTCTGCCAGTGAGCCGAACGATGTCTTCTTCAAGCTAGTGGACAAGTCGACTGAGCTCAATGAGGAGCCTCTGATGCGCTTTGGGAGGCTGTTGCCATCCTTTGTCAGCAGTAAGTCCTGCGTGCACTTGGCTTCAGGGGCAGAACCGTGGGTGTGGGAATGATAGCTAGTGTGCTCATGTTGACCTGTCCATTCATTCAACCAGTTTATATTGGCACCTAGCACATCCCAGACACACCGGTAGGAGCTGGGGTTGGCAGTAGACACCAACAGGAATCTGGCCTTTCTTGACTTGTTTTCCAAATTTACCAGGCTCCTCCTAGCCACAGACCCAGTTATTGGCAAGGTTTTAGCTTACTGAAATAAAAATTTCTGGCCACAATAATGTCAGCAAGGTATACCTAGGTTTCTTCTTTGTGTGACATTTTGAATGACCCTAAACCCCCTGCAGACTGATGTGCAGTTTTTCACTGTAAGAGCAATAGAATAAACAAGCTGCCACGCTTCTTTCTAGACATCTGCAATATCGACCCATCCTGTGGATTCGGCAGCTGGAGGCCTACCTTCAGGGACCGGAGAGCAGCGGGCAGTGACGTGGACATCGACATGGCTTTCATCTTAGATAGCTCCGAGTCCACCACTCCATTTCAGTTCAATGAGATGAGGAAGTACATCGAGTACCTAGTTCGACAGCTGGACCTGAGCCCAGACCCCAAGTCCTCTCCGCACTTCGCCAGAGTGGCGGTGGTGCAGCACGCGCCCTATGAGTCAGAAAACAATGCCAGCGTGCTGCCTGTGAAGGTGGAATTCTCCCTGACGGACTATGGCTCCAAGGAGAAGCTGGTGGCTTTCCTCGGCAGCAGGATGACCCAGCTGCAGGGGACCAGGGCCTTGGGCCGTGCCATTGACTACACAGTGGAGAACGTCTTTGAGAGTGCACCCAACCCACGGGACCTTAAGATCGTGGTCCTGATGCTCACGGGCGCGGTGCAGAAGCAGCAGCTGGAGGAGGCCCAGAGAGCCATCCTGCAGGCCAAGTGCAAGGGCTATTTCTTCGTGATCCTGGGCATTGGTAGGAAGGTAAACGTTAAGGAGCTGTACAGCTCTGCCAGTGAGCCGAACGATGTCTTCTTCAAGCTAGTGGACAAGTCGACTGAGCTCAATGAGGAGCCTCTGATGCGCTTTGGGAGGCTGTTGCCATCCTTTGTCAGCAGTAAGTCCTGCGTGCACTTGGCTTCAGGGGCAGAACCGTGGGTGTGGGAATGATAGCTAGTGTGCTCATGTTGACCTGTCCATTCATTCAACCAGTTTATATTGGCACCTAGCACATCCCAGACACACCGGTAGGAGCTGGGGTTGGCAGTAGACACCAACAGGAATCTGGCCTTTCTTGACTTGTTTATTCAACCAGAATTGACCAGGCTCCTCCTAGCCACAGACTGTGCTCCTGGGGATTTATAGTCTAGGTGGGCAGAGGGATCAACTGCATATTTATTAAGCATGACCTAGTATGCTGGTATGTCACATTGAAGTATGCCCTGATATGGGGATTAGAGAAGCTTCTAGAAGGAACAGAGTTGGTCTGGGCTTATCCCCCAATCCCACCCTTGGCTGCTTCTGAGCCTTTGCCAAGGGAGTTCTCCACCCCTGAAAGGCTCTCCATCCCTGTTCAGCAGCAAATCCACATTCATCTTCAAAAATTTCCTCCTTGCCCCTTCTCACTGCAATGGTCTCCACCCCAAGGTTTGGGCATCATTCACCTTGATGTTGTACTTAACCACATTCATTCCAAGGCCTCTTGGTCATTCATGTATGGGTCTGTGATCCTCCTAGATCACATATCCTGGATGAGGTGTATCATTCCCCACTGCCTTCTCTAGAATCAGCATAGGAAAGCATCTAACAAATGAGGGAGCATCATAAAATATGAACGGTCCCCCCAAAGTTTTAGGGGAAAATTGTAAAGCAAAGGTAGGCTAGCAAGTTCACGCAGGGGTCACTGCTATCCTCTTCAGAAGATTAAAAACAGAAGTTCTGTTAAGCAGCATTGAGCATATGTTGACAGTCATTTGATTCTAATTTGATGTTTAAGAGCTTGGAGCTTGTTTAACTCCGCTTGATTTTCCTTCTGTTCTCATCTTCCCTCACACTGAGTAAATGTGAACCTAACTGCCCAAATATTTCCAAGTAGAAGATACTGATTTAAGATGCTTTGCAGACCACGAACCATTATGGTTCATGTTCCAAATCTCTGGATTTAGGTTGTCTGGAAGAACGAGTTAATTCAACAAGTATTTATGGACTACCCCGATTCAGGGGTCCATTTACCTTCTTCGCAGATTAATTTTAACTCACGTGTGGTTCACATACACTTCCTTTTTTTTCTCTGTTTTTCTTTAGGTAAAGATGCTTTTTACCTGTCTCCAGATATTAGGAAACAGTGTGATTGGTTCCAGGCTGTCCAACCCTCACATCCCAGGTAGGAGCTGGGGTTGGCAGTAGACACCAACAGGAATCTGGCCTTTCTTGACTTTTGAATTGACCAGGCTCCTCCTAGCCACAGACTGTGCTCCTGGGGATTTATAGTCTAGGTGGGCAGAGGGATCAACTGCATATTTATTAAGCATGACCTAGTATGCTGGTATGTCACATTGAAGTATGCCCTGATATGGGGATTAGAGAAGCTTCTAGAAGGAACAGAGTTGGTCTGGGCTTATCCCCCAATCCCACCCTTGGCTGCTTCTGAGCCTTTGCCAAGGGAGTTCTCCACCCCTGAAAGGCTCTCCATCCCTGTTCAGCAGCAAATCCACATTCATCTTCAAAAATTTCCTCCTTGCCCCTTCTCACTGCAATGGTCTCCACCCCAAGGTTTGGGCATCATTCACCTCGATGTTGTACTTAACCACATTCATTCCAAGGCCTCTTGGTCATTCATGTATGGGTCTGTGATCCTCCTAGATCACATATCCTGGATGAGGTGTATCATTCCCCACTGCCTTCTCTAGAATCAGCATAGGAAAGCATCTAACAAATGAGGGAGCATCATAAAATATGAACGGTCCCCCCAAAGTTTTAGGGGAAAATTGTAAAGCAAAGGTAGGCTAGCAAGTTCACGCAGGGGTCACTGCTATCCTCTTCAGAAGATTAAAAACAGAAGTTCTGTTAAGCAGCATTGAGCATATGTTGACAGTCATTTGATTCTAATTTGATGTTTAAGAGCTTGGAGCTTGTTTAACTCCGCGCTTGATTTTCCTTCTGTTCTCATCTTCCCTCACACTGAGTAAATGTGAACCTAACTGCCCAAATATTTCCAAGTAGAAGATACTGATTTAAGATGCTTTGCAGACCACGAACCATTATGGTTCATGTTCCAAATCTCTGGATTTAGGTTGTCTGGAAGAACGAGTTAATTCAACAAGTATTTATGGACTACCCCGATTCAGGGGTCCATTTACCTTCTTCGCAGATTAATTTTAACTCACGTGTGGTTCACATACACTTCCTTTTTTTTCTCTGTTTTTCTTTAGATAAAGATGCTTTTTACCTGTCTCCAGATATTAGGAAACAGTGTGATTGGTTCCAGGCTGACCAACCCTCAAAGAATCTCCTGCAGTTTGGTTACAAACAAATGTGAGTGATTATAGTGTCTTAGAAGTGAGAGTGCCAGAGATCCTGCAAAGGTCGTTTAGCCAACAGTTAATTTTATGGGGCAAGGATGCTGAAGTCCAGAAGATGTGACTTCCCAAAGGTCACGTGGAGCATTTCAGGAGAAGCATCTGTTGTCTCTAAAGCATCTAACAAATGAAGGAACTTTATAAAGTATAAGCTGGGGCCCACTGCTGCACCCAGTAATGCTGGTCGCTTGGCACATGTTCTGTGACTTTATGTTCAATGCCGTTGTTGGTGCCAACTCCAGCTTTTGCTGTGTAACAAACTACTTGAAACAGCTATTTAATTTGCAATTCTGGGGCTGGTGGGTTTTGTTGGGGCTCAGCTGGTCATTTCTCCTGGCTTCTACAGGGCTAAGCGACATGCTTGTGATCAGTGACTGGTCAGCTATGGACTGACAAACAGGGTGGTCTTGCATGGGTGGCTTGTCTCTGCTCTGTGTGTCTAACCTGGGTTTGGGCACAAGGAGCCTGGGCAGGGTTCGAAGAGAGAAGATGGAAGTGAGCAAGTCCCTCTAAGGTCCAGGCTGGATCTGGCACTCTGTTACCTGTGCTCCATTCTGTTGGCCAAAGCCTGTCCAGAACTGGCCTCACCAGACTCAAGACTAAGGAATTGAACTCATTGGGGAGACCTGCCACGTCACATTGTAATTGGCATGGGAACAGGGAAAGGTGGGCCATTGGAGACATATAATTCCATAGTCTAAACTAAACTGTGTGCAATGATTTCATGTCAGATTGGACATAACAAGCAAAAAACGGGCTCCAGTCTTCTTAAAATGACTAATGTTGTAATAATGTAGGAGATGGTGGTGACAAAGGAGGCAACATGTATGGCCTCCTAGGAAGACCCATGAGAAGGCTGGAAGGTGGTGGTGGGGCAGCACCCACGGTGATACTGGCGCTCAGCACATGTTCTCTGGCCTTACGTCCAGCGCCATCGTTGGTGCCAACTCCAGGAGCAGAGCAGAGAGCAGTGTGGCCATGTGACAGAGGGCTGTGGTGGCAGAAACTGAGTCAAGCACTGTGCCAGCAATTTGTGCCCCTCAAGAGAGGTCACAGAATATCAGGCTTTGGAGAAAGGGGAGGGTTTGACTGATGAGGTACAGATTCGGATGATCCTTGCAAAAGTGACTTCCTGGCTTGCTTCTGGCTGACCCCCAGGTGACTTCTCCCTACTGCCCGTACTTCTCTCTGTACCCTTTACCTCCTTCAGCTCTTGCCTTTGTCCTGAGAGGGAACGTTTCATGTCTCAGCCTGGTGAGCTGAGCACCACTCCTAAGGCAGCTGCGACTCTCATTTGGTGCTGCGATGCTCGTCTCGCTCGATCTAGGTCCACAGGTCTTGTTTTCCTAGCCTTTTAATTTTATCTGTATGATGTCCCTTGAACATACCATCAGATTGGCTTCACTTTCTTTAGGGAAATAGAATGAACAAAGGAACCTAGTGTTTGAAGTTTTATGACATCAAAAACCCGCATTTCTCCTGGCTTCTACAGGGCTAGCGACATGCTTGTGATCAGTGACTGGTCAGCTATGGACTGACAAACAGGGTGGTCTTGCATGGGTGGCTTGTCTCTGCTCTGTGTGTCTAACCTGGGTTTGGGCACAAGGAGCCTGGGCAGGGTTCGAAGAGAGAAGATGGAAGTGAGCAAGTCCCTCTAAGGTCCAGGCTGGATCTGGCACTCTGTTACCTGTGCTCCATTCTGTTGGCCAAAGCCTGTCCAGAACTGGCCTCACCAGACTCAAGACTAAGGAATTGAACTCATTGGGGAGACCTGCCACGTCACATTGTAATTGGCATGGGAACAGGGAAAGGTGGGCCATTGGAGACATATAATTCCATAGTCTAAACTAAACTGTGTGCAATGATTTCATGTCAGATTGGACATAACAAGCAAAAAACGGGCTCCAGTCTTCTTAAAATGACTAATGTTGTAATAATGTAGGAGATGGTGGTGACAAAGGAGGCAACATGTATGGCCTCCTAGGAAGACCCATGAGAAGGCTGGAAGGTGGTGGTGGGGCAGCACCCACGGTGATACTGGCGCTCAGCACATGTTCTCTGGCCTTACGTCCAGCGCCATCGTTGGTGCCAACTCCAGGAGCAGAGCAGAGAGCAGTGTGGCCATGTGACAGAGGGCTGTGGTGGCAGAAACTGAGTCAAGCACTGTGCCAGCAATTTGTGCCCCTCAAGAGAGGTCACAGAATATCAGGCTTTGGAGAAAGGGGAGGGTTTGACTGATGAGGTACAGATTCGGATGATCCTTGCAAAAGTGACTTCCTGGCTTGCTTCTGGCTGACCCCCAGGTGACTTCTCCCTACTGCCCGTACTTCTCTCTGTACCCTTTACCTCCTTCAGCTCTTGCCTTTGTCCTGAGAGGGAACGTTTCATGTCTCAGCCTGGTGAGCTGAGCACCACTCCTAAGGCAGCTGCGACTCTCATTTGGTGCTGCGATGCTCGTCTCGCTCGATCTAGGTCCACAGGTCTTGTTTTCCTAGCCTTTTAATTTTATCTGTATGATGTCCCTTGAACATACCATCAGATTGGCTTCACTTTCTTTAGGAAAATAGAATGAACAAAGGAACCTAGTGTTTGAAGTTTTATGACATCAACCTGAAAAAAATATACTGTGTGTGCCATATAGCATGACACTTCTATACAGTAATGAATGTTTGTCTCAGGGCAAGAAATGAACAAAATTGGGTCTGTGATGTGTTGGTTGATTACATTGTTGTCCTCTTTAGGGATTCAGAATAAATCAAGAAATTGTGAGGAAAAACCACCACACACACAAAAATTAATACAAATAAAAATATATAATAAATCCTGAGACTGAACTTATATATTGACTTTATAGTTTTCCAGTGTATCACAGCACAGCATCTCATTGAGTGGATGCCTTTTTATAATGAGAGTAGCTATTAACTCATCTTAATTAGTTTTTGCTATGCGTTTTTCAGTTGGTTAGTTTTTATAATTGGTTTGTTGTCATTTGATGTCTAAGTTGTGTCCAGCTCTTTGTGACCCTGTGGATTGTAACACACCAGGCTCCTCTCTCTGTCCTTCACTATCTCCTGGAATTTAGAGCATTATTTAAACATTGTTTTATTTTTACTTATTCATTATTAGCAATAAATACTATTATAATGACAATTTATTTTTGTTTCTTTACTCTCTTTCATTTTATAAATTGAAAATAAGATATTGAGTGTATTTCTAGTACAGTTGAGGCTTCATTTTTAAGAACTGTATGTTTTATATGCTGTTCAGTGTCTTTTCTGTGGCATAGATCCTAAAAGGAAGGAATTTAGTGTATGCGATACTGTATGTCATGTATAAAAGGTACTGCATGTGTTTTGGTGAGAGTAAATTTTACATAGCTCATGGAATTATGTCTTTGTTTATTTTAAATAGCAGGAGCAAATAAGTACAAGTTGAAATAACATTTAATATGTTTTAACAGAAATGTTCCGAATAATGTTACTTCAAATCCTACATCCAAACTGGTGACTATGGCAAAGCCAATGACCACCACTACCAAGCCAGTAACAGTGGTGAACCTGCCAGCCTCAAAGCCAGCTGCTGGAAGACCTGTGGCTGGGAGACCTGTGGCTACCAAGACCGAGGCTGCCAAGTCCATGGCCACCAAGACGGAGGCCACCAAGTCTGAAGTTGCAAAGCCTGTGGCCACCATGCCCATGGCCACCAAAGCTGAGGCTGCCAAGCCTGTGGCCGCCATACCCACAGCTACCAAGGCTGAGGCTGCAAATCCCATGGCCACCAAGACTGAAGCTACTAAGACTGAGGCTGTAAAGCTCATGGCCACCAAGACGGAGGCCATCAAATCTGAGGCCGCCAAGCCTGTGGCTGCCAGGCCTGAGGCTGAGAAGATGGCCACAGTCAGATCCGCAGGGGCCACAAAGCCTGCAGCAAAACCTGCCCCTGCCAGACCCGCTGCTGCCGTCAGATCCATGGCTGCAAGGTCCGAGGCCCCCAGGCCTCAGGCAGCCAAACCAGCTGCCACCAGGCCTGCCACTGCCAAGCCCATGGGTAAGAAAGCCACCAACTTGTGCTCTTCTCTTTTATTGTGTCCAGGGCTTGTCCCTTGGAGTCTGTCTGCAGAGCAGTCCAGACCCAGTCCTCGATCTGAGATATGACATCTCAGTGTAGTATTTTGAAAAGTTCTGGGGTTGAGGGTGGAATTACCAGAACATCCCTTTTTTTCTGTATTAGAATGCAACCTTTCTCTCTCCCACCGCACATCCTTTGAGGCTGATAAGTTTCATGCAAAGAGCAGGTGACACAAAACCCCACCTCTGCTTGCCTGTTTTCCCACTCCCCACCCTCGCCCCGTGACTGCATCAGGTGAGCATGGGAGAAGCCTGTTCTCTCTGGGGTGTTAGCGTGTGGCCATTGCCCAGCCCATCTGGAAATTCAGTTGTCTTGGGCTAACGGGGTATGTTCTAAGTAGATGTGATGAGGGAGTGAGAGAAAAAGCCTGTTGTGGCTTTAGGTGGTGAAGCAGCTATTTCTAGGCTTTAGTTCTGGAGCCAGATCTGCCTCCCTTCGAACATGACCCCCGAAGATCTGAATAGAAATTTGCAATTACAAGCCTTGTCCTGGCTGTGAAGCACATCCCACAGAAAAGAACCCAAGCTTCATGCTGTGGCAACATAGAGGAATTTTGTTTAGCAAAGTGAAAAGCGACAGACCAGATGATCAGTCTGTCCCCACAGGCTGGAACCCATGCTGTACTCCCTCAGGAAAGAGTACATTTCAGGTGGGATTAGATACAGGGGTAGGTGGGCCCAGTAGGACTCTAGACTGTGCTGTTTTTCCCCTCAAAGAAAATGCTAGAAATTTCTACAGAATTACAAACTATTGAAAAGTGAAGTCACGGTGTGTGTGTTCCCCCCAAAAGTGGGTACTGTCTTCATTTTATGAACAGAGAGAGAGCAGGGATTCCTTTAAAGAATTTCAGGCCATGCCCTAAAGTTCCATGATGTATATTTAATAACTTTTAAAAATGATGGGCTTATTCTGTCTTAAAGACTTCAGATTAAGCATGCTGAGCCATGCATTTTCAAAGTATCTTCTTAATTAGAGAGATTTTCTTCAGAAGAAGAGGTAGTTTTATATCTGGTGGATCAATAATGAGATTTTTAATTACTGTGAATTTCACACTTCACATATGCTGGTAATTATAACATCTGTATTTCTCAGGAGCTTAAATGAGAAATTATTTCTCTGCCTTACCAAAGCTTCAGATCAACCGTCTGCTGGTACATCTCTTTCAGATTTCATCTCTGGCCCATGTGTTACCCTAAATGTTGGCCCATTTAGGGTTTTATTTTTATTAATTAATTAAAAACATTTTTTTTGATGTAGATCATTTTAAAATTAATTAAGTAATTAAATTTTGGTTCTGCTGGGTCTTCATTGATGTGAGGGCTTTTCTCTAATTGTAGTGAGCGGGACTACTCTTTAGTTGTGGTGCATGGGCCTCTCATTGTGGTGGTCTCTTGTGTTGTGGCGTATAGGCTCTAGGTGCGTGGGCTTCAGTAGCTGTGATGCATGGATTTAGCAGCTCCTTGGCATGGGGATCTTCCCGGACCAGGGATCGAACCCATGTCTCCTGCATTGATAGGCAGATTCTTGCCCAGTGTGCCACCAGGAACCACTGGAGTTGTATTTTGTGTCTCATGCTCTCCACACTCTGCTCTATCCTGCAGGGAAGGCATCTCGCGAGGTCCACGTGTCTGAGGTCACAGAGAACAGCGTCAAGCTCCACTGGGACAGGCCTGAGCCCCCCAGCCCTTACTTATACAACCTCACGTCACCGCCCACGATCAGTCTGTGGCAACATAGAGGAATTTTGTTTAGCAAAGTGAAAAGCGACAGACCAGATGATCAGTCTGTCCCCACAGGCTGGAACCCATGCTGTACTCCCTCAGGAAAGAGTACATTTCAGGTGGGATTAGATACAGGGGTAGGTGGGCCCAGTAGGACTCTAGACTGTGCTGTTTTTCCCCTCAAAGAAAATGCTAGAAATTTCTACAGAATTACAAACTATTGAAAAGTGAAGTCACGGTGTGTGTTCCCCAAAAGTGGGTACTGTCTTCATTTTATGAACAGAGAGAGAGCAGGGATTCCTTTAAAGAATTTCAGGCCATGCCCTAAAGTTCCATGATGTATATTTAATAACTTTTAAAATGATGGGCTTATTCTGTCTTAAAGACTTCAGATTAAGCATGCTGAGCCATGCATTTTCAAAGTATCTTCTTAATTAGAGAGATTTTCTTCAGAAGAAGAGGTAGTTTTATATCTGGTGGATCAATAATGAGATTTTTAATTACTGTGAATTTCACACTTCACATATGCTGGTAATTATAACATCTGTATTTCTCAGGAGCTTAAATGAGAAATTATTTCTCTGCCTTACCAAAGCTTCAGATCAACCGTCTGCTGGTACATCTCTTTCAGATTTCATCTCTGGCCCATGTGTTACCCTAAATGTTGGCCCATTTAGGGTTTTATTTTTATTAATTAATTAAAAACATTTTTTTTGATGTAGATCATTTTAAAATTAATTAAGTAATTAAATTTTGGTTCTGCTGGGTCTTCATTGATGTGAGGGCTTTTCTCTAATTGTAGTGAGCGGGACTACTCTTTAGTTGTGGTGCATGGGCCTCTCATTGTGGTGGTCTCTTGTGTTGTGGCGTATAGGCTCTAGGTGCGTGGGCTTCAGTAGCTGTGATGCATGGATTTAGCAGCTCCTTGGCATGGGGATCTTCCCGGACCAGGGATCGAACCCATGTCTCCTGCATTGATAGGCAGATTCTTGCCCAGTGTGCCACCAGGAACCACTGGAGTTGTATTTTGTGTCTCATGCTCTCCACACTCTGCTCTATCCTGCAGGGAAGGCATCTCGCGAGGTCCACGTGTCTGAGGTCACAGAGAACAGCGTCAAGCTCCACTGGGACAGGCCTGAGCCCCCCAGCCCTTACTTATACAACCTCACTGTCACCGCGCCCACGATCAGTCTGTGGTTCTGAAGCAGAACCTCACGGTCACGGAGCGCATCGTTGGGGGCCTGCTCCCTGGACAGACATACTACGTCACAGTGATCTGCTCCCTGAGGTCTCAGGTCAGAGCCATCTACCAAGGCAGCTTCAGCACGAGTAAGTGCACGGTCACGGTCAGGGCATTTGGTACCTCTCTCTGCACGGGTATCAGATGGGGTCGTAAAGGAACAATTCTGATTCACTGACCTCGTCCTGAAATAGCAACAAGGTTTAAATGAGATCCTGTGTGTTCTGGCTGAACCCAACTTGCTAAATTAACAAAATGAAAAACAGGGTTCCTTGTGATCTGTTGCCCTGCCTTTAGGGGCATCTGGGGCTCCTTGATGGAGGAAACCAGATCTGTGTGGCCCAAGGGTGGCCCCTTTCCAGGGAAGAGGAAGAAACACGACCACAGAACGTGGTTGGGTCTCGGCCGCCTGCTCTGTCTGAGTGTCGGAGGGGTGTTTCCATGTTTAGTTAGTGGAAAACACCATGTGTGGCAGTCCTTAGGGAGTAACCAGGAGCTCATGGAGTCACACCATCTCAGGGGCCTCGGGATGTCCACAGCCCTGCAGAAAAGGCACCAGCGTTTCCCTCCCTGGTCCCACGTGCTCTGCTCTTTCCTCTGCTGTTGGCCCCTGGCTCGTGGGCTGCCCTGCATGACTCTGTTCATTACTCATGCTCCACCCTTGAGTTCTCCTGGACTCCACCCTCACCCAGGTTCTGCTGGGTCTTCATTGATGTGAGGGCTTTTCTCTAATTGTAGTGAGCGGGACTACTCTTTAGTTGTGGTGCATGGGCCTCTCATTGTGGTGGTCTCTTGTGTTGTGGCGTATAGGCTCTAGGTGCGTGGGCTTCAGTAGCTGTGATGCATGGATTTAGCAGCTCCTTGGCATGGGGATCTTCCCGGACCAGGGATCGAACCCATGTCTCCTGCATTGATAGGCAGATTCTTGCCCAGTGTGCCACCAGGAACCACTGGAGTTGTATTTTGTGTCTCATGCTCTCCACACTCTGCTCTATCCTGCAGGGAAGGCATCTCGCGAGGTCCACGTGTCTGAGGTCACAGAGAACAGCGTCAAGCTCCACTGGGACAGGCCTGAGCCCCCCAGCCCTTACTTATACAACCTCACTGTCACCGCGGCCCACGATCAGTCTGTGGTTCTGAAGCAGAACCTCACGGTCACGGAGCGCATCGTTGGGGGCCTGCTCCCTGGACAGACATACTACGTCACAGTGATCTGCTCCCTGAGGTCTCAGGTCAGAGCCATCTACCAAGGCAGCTTCAGCACGAGTAAGTGCACGGTCACGGTCAGGGCATTTGGTACCTCTCTCTGCACGGGTATCAGATGGGGTCGTAAAGGAACAATTCTGATTCACTGACCTCGTCCTGAAATAGCAACAAGGTTTAAATGAGATCCTGTGTGTTCTGGCTGAACCCAACTTGCTAAATTAACAAAATGAAAAACAGGGTTCCTTGTGATCTGTTGCCCTGCCTTTAGGGGCATCTGGGGCTCCTTGATGGAGGAAACCAGATCTGTGTGGCCCAAGGGTGGCCCCTTTCCAGGGAAGAGGAAGAAACACGACCACAGAACGTGGTTGGGTCTCGGCCGCCTGCTCTGTCTGAGTGTCGGAGGGGTGTTTCCATGTTTAGTTAGTGGAAAACACCATGTGTGGCAGTCCTTAGGGAGTAACCAGGGAGCTCATGGAGTCACACCATCTCAGGGGCCTCGGGATGTCCACAGCCCTGCAGAAAAGGCACCAGCGTTTCCCTCCCCTGGTCCCACGTGCTCTGCTCTTTCCTCTGCTGTTGGCCCCCTGGCTCGTGGGCTGCCCTGAGACTTGCCCATGCATGCTTTCCCAGTCTCTCTGTTCATTACTCATGCTCCACCCTTGAGTTCTCCTGGACTCCACCCTCACCCATGCCTCTTCTCGACTCCTGCTGCTCCTGGGGCATGGAGGGGAGGCTCCCACTCCTTTTTCCTGGGCCAGTGTTAGTTACGTCAAGGAACTGTGATTGAGGACAGTCATCAGTTACTATGCAGCTCATGAAGATATGAGCCCAGAGACCCTTCAGCCCCAGGGCTCTGTCTCCCAGGATGGAAACAGCAGAGGCTGTATGGAAACTCTGAGGATCTCTTCCAAGCTCAGAAATTTTCTCTGCTTGTTGAGATGAATCAGATATGCCGACAACTGACATAAGTTGTGTGTGTAGAGACTTCATGGGTCTCTGTTTCAGTGGCCCACCCTTACATAAGACATGATCCAGAAAGGCAGACTTGCCTCAGTCTCTAAGAGTTCCTAAGCCTTTCATTTTCCAAGTTGCCTACAAGAATCGTATCTTTTCTTTTTTTTTTTTTTTTTCCATAGAGAAAATTCAGCCTCCACTTCCGCAAACAGAGAGATCAGCTTCTAGTGCAACCATCAATCTAGTGGTGAGCGCAGACCGGTTGGCTGGGAAAACAGGTGAGCTGTGAAAATGCTAGGTGCATTGCAGCACCAAGAAAGTATTCTTGGGAATCCTCTGGTCATCCAGTGGTTAATACTCCACGCTTCCACTCTAAGAGGCTGGGTTCCATACCTGGTTGGTTGGAAAACTAAGATCCCACATGCTGAGTGGTGAGGGCAAACATTAAAAACAAAAACAAACAAATAAAAACCAAAACAACAATAGCAATAGAACTCCATGGCCATCCATACTTAAAAGGAGAAAGTCCAATAAATCATAGTGCTAAAAAAAGGAAAGCATTTTTCAAAACAGCTTAATCTGGCTTTCTAACTGTCAGACCAATAGTGACTTATATGGAGAATATTCCGAAGTGGCTCTGCGTGGTCCGTCCTGGTCTTAACCCCCATATTCCAGGTTCTAAATGGACTTACCTGTCCCCAGGCTCTGGAGAATACTGTACCAAGTGGCTCGTGGGCTCCCTGCTTGCCCTGCTGCTTTCCCGTCTCTACTTCTATCATGCTCTCTTTTTTGCTCCACCCTTGAGTTCTCCTGGACTCCACCCTCACCCATGCCTCTTCTCGACTCCTGCTGCTCCTGGGGCATGGAGGGGAGGCTCCCACTCCTTTTTCCTGGGCCAGTGTTAGTTACATCAAGGAACTGTGATTGAGGACAGTCATCAGTTACTATGCAGCTCATGAAGATATGAGCCCAGAGACCCTTCAGCCCCAGGGCTCTGTCTCCCAGGATGGAAACAGCAGAGGCTGTATGGAAACTCTGAGGATCTCTTCCAAGCTCAGAAATTTTCTCTGCTTGTTGAGATGAATCAGATATGCCGACAACTGACATAAGTTGTGTGTGTAGAGACTTCATGGGTCTCTGTTTCAGTGGCCCACCCTTACATAAGACATGATCCAGAAAGGCAGACTTGCCTCAGTCTCTAAGAGTTCCTAAGCCTTTCATTTTCCAAGTTGCCTACAAGAATCGTATCTTTTCTTTTTTTTTTTTCCATAGAGAAAATTCAGCCTCCACTTCCGCAAACAGAGAGATCAGCTTCTAGTGCAACCATCAATCTAGTGGTGAGCGCAGACCGGTTGGCTGGGAAAACAGGTGAGCTGTGAAAATGCTAGGTGCATTGCAGCACCAAGAAAGTATTCTTGGGAATCCTCTGGTCATCCAGTGGTTAATACTCCACGCTTCCACTCTAAGAGGCTGGGTTCCATACCTGGTTGGTTGGAAAACTAAGATCCCACATGCTGAGTGGTGAGGGCAAACATTAAAAACAAAAACAAACAAATAAAAACCAAAACAACAATAGCAATAGAACTCCATGGCCATCCATACTTAAAAGGAGAAAGTCCAATAAATCATAGTGCTAAAAAAAGGAAAGCATTTTTCAAAACAGCTTAATCTGGCTTTCTAACTGTCAGACCAATAGTGACTTATATGGAGAATATTCCGAAGTGGCTCTGCGTGGTCCGTCCTGGTCTTAACCCCCATATTCCAGGTTCTAAATGGTTATTTACCTTACCTGTCCCCAGGCTCTTAGAAAAGGTTGACTGCTGCAGAGGGCTGCTTTGGGAACTGTAGCCAGGAACTCATGTGTCCCTTAGTCATTCCCTGGTGCCCCGTCTTAGGACTCGATTTGTGGTCTGTGATGCCATAAGGGTTTCATCTACTCGGTGATTTAATCTAATAAAAAAACTGCTCAGAAGAACATGAGACATCTCAGACTGGAATCCATGAAATATGAGGGTTTGGAAGTGACCCCTGGAGTGGATACTCTGGTCCCAGTTCTCTAAGCACACATCGTGCCTTCGTCCAGCCTGCCACTCGCTATGTGCCTGAGCCGAGTGCGTGCACATTCCATGTGAAATCTGTGACAAGTTAGAAGTGTTTCTGGAAATGACAGCTGTTTCTTGTTTTTGTCCCTGGGCAGTGGAACTCTAGGCGACTCATAATCTCTCATTCAGGAGAGCGTGAGCTGTGATTGTTCATCTGTGGGAAACTGGGTATTGAAATGGCCAATATGTTTTGCTTAAGAGTATTCTGCCAAAGATATTGGTACTAATTTCATAGTCAAAATTCTATGGGACTTAGAGATCTTATTGGTTTGTAGACCCCAAACAAAACAAAGGGGCTCCACTAATTATGGGGACAGTTCATTAATTTTGATATTAATATATTGGCTCCAGAGGATGAGATGGTTGGATAGCATCACCGACTCAATGGACCTGAATTTGAGGAAACTCTGGGAGAGAGTGAAGGACAGGGAAGCCTGGCACGCAGCAGTCCATGGGGTCTCAGAGAGTTGGACGTAACTTAACAACTGAACAACAACATATTGGCCCCAGTCGGGAGGAGAAAGCTGTATTTCTTCTTTTTTTTTTTTTTTTAGACTTATTTATTTGTATTTATTTTTGGTGGGGGGCAGGTTGGGGAGGGAGGGGAGCAGGCGGGCCACTTCTATTGGTCTTTCATTTGTCCATTTTCATCCATCTTTGTTCTTTGGCCCGTGTGGGCCTCCCATCGCGGTGGCCTCTGTTGTCGCAGAGCACCGGCTCTGGGCGCATGCGCTCCAGAGCTCCGGCTCGGTGATTGGACACATCGGTCCAGCCGCTCCCGGCACGTGGGATCTTCCCAGGCCAGGGATGGAACTGGCGCCCCTTGCACTGCAAGGCGGTGTCCTTACCCACTGGACCACCAGGGGAAGCCCAAAGCTGTATTTCTTTACATTTGTTTCTGTAATGGATTCAGGGGAAAGGCCTTTCTTGGGTGCTGAGCTGTTTCTGTAGAAACAGGGACTGCTCAGAAGAACATGAGACCATGAAATAATGAGGGTTTGGAAGTGACCCTGGAGTGGATACTCTGGTCCCAGTTCTCTAAGCACACATCGTGCCTTCGTCCAGCCTGCCACTCGC
Source organism: Tragulus kanchil (assembly GCA_022376925.1). Taxonomy (NCBI): domain Eukaryota; kingdom Metazoa; phylum Chordata; class Mammalia; order Artiodactyla; family Tragulidae; genus Tragulus; species Tragulus kanchil. The sequence continues at coordinate 49,052,982 of JAIOJX010000026.1, forward strand.
TATGTGCCTGAGCCGAGTGCGTGCACATTCCATGTGAAATCTGTGACAAGTTAGAAGTGTTTCTGGAAATGACAGCTGTTTCTTGTTTTTGTCCCTGGGCAGTGGAACTCTAGGCGACTCATAATCTCTCATTCAGGAGAGCGTGAGCTGTGATTGTTCATCTGTGGGAAACTGGGTATTGAAATGGCCAATATGTTTTGCTTAAGAGTATTCTGCCAAAGATATTGGTACTAATTTCATAGTCAAAATTCTATGGGACTTAGAGATCTTATTGATTTGTAGACCCCAAACAAAACAAAGGGGCTCCACTAATTATGGGGACAGTTCATTAATTTTGATATTAATATATTGGCTCCAGAGGATGAGATGGTTGGATAGCATCACCGACTCAATGGACCTGAATTTGAGGAAACTCTGGGAGAGAGTGAAGGACAGGGAAGCCTGGCACGCAGCAGTCCATGGGGTCTCAGAGAGTTGGACGTAACTTAACAACTGAACAACAACATATTGGCCCCAGTCGGGAGGAGAAAGCTGTATTTCTTCTTTTTTTTTTTTTTTTAGACTTATTTATTTGTATTTGTTTTTGGTGGGGGGCAGGTTGGGGAGGGAGGGGAGCAGGCGGGCCACTTCTATTGGTCTTTCATTTGTCCATTTTCATCCATCTTTGTTCTTTGGCCCGTGTGGGCCTCCCATCGCGGTGGCCTCTGTTGTCGCAGAGCACCGGCTCTGGGCGCATGCGCTCCAGAGCTCCGGCTCGGTGATTGGACACATCGGTCCAGCCGCTCCCGGCACGTGGGATCTTCCCAGGCCAGGGATGGAACTGGCGCCCCTTGCACTGCAAGGCGGTGTCCTTACCCACTGGACCACCAGGGGAAGCCCAAAGCTGTATTTCTTTACATTTGTTTCTGTAATGGATTCAGGGGAAAGGCCTTTCTTGGGTGCTGAGCTGTTCTCGTAGACGCTGGATGTAGAAGCAGCTGTGCTTTCTCCATATGTCCTGTGCTGTCAGAAGCAGCAGCATGTTAAGTTTTGAGCTGTCAGAGAGGATTCTCCAGTTTACTCTTTCCACTGTAAGTTCTAAATGATCCTTGTTTCTCCATCTCACCCTTTTTATAGAGTCTGCATTCTGTCTTGTCTACATTTAAATGAAATTGGGTGATTTCTTCTTCCACACGCTTATCTCTTTGGGGCTGCTTGGAAATACAGGATTGGATTCTTTTAGTTGTTTCTAGAGGGATCTTCTCTGTTACTAGAACAGTATTTTATTCCACTGATGGACTTTCCCTGTGTCTTTGTATACCTAGGTATATCTACCTCTGTACAAATTACATTTATCTATCCATCTATCTCAGCGTCCCTGGTGCCTCAGCTGGTAAAGAATCTGCCTGTAATGCAGGAGACCTGGGTTTGATCCCTGGTTCAGGAAGATTTCCTAGAGAAGGAAATGGCAGCCTACTCCTCTATTCTTGCCTAGAAAATCTCACGGACAGAGGAGGAGCCTGGTGGGCTGCAGTCCACGGAGTCGCAACAGTCGGACACGACTTAGTGACTAAACCTCTGTCACCTATCTACCCATCATCTCTCTCTCCCTTTTTTAAAATTTTTGCCTCTTTTATTGGTTTTTTATTTATTTATTTTTATCCATCTTTTTATTCAATGGGCATCCCATTGCAGTGGCCTCTCCTCCAGAGCTCTGGCTTGTAATTGGACACACTGGTCCAGCCACTCCGTGGCACATGGGATCTTCTCGGGCCAGGGATCGAACCGGTAGCCCTTGCACTGCAAGGCGGACTCTTTACCCACTGGATCACCGGGGAAGCCCCATACTATCATCTCTTAATCCAGCTATAACCCACACTGACATGTGACATTAGGAGTTATTAGAAAGAAGGTAATGAAATCAATGTAGGAATTATGAAACTATTATACAGATGCTTAATAAGGGTCAACAAACCAGCTACTTAAAACTGCAAAATGTTTCAAATAGTTTATATTTGGAAACAAGTTTAGGATTGCTCTGTGATAGAGATAACCCATTGCTGATGAAGCTGGTTTTTCGTAGACGCTGGATGTAGAAGCAGCTGTGCTTTCTCCATATGTCCTGTGCTGTCAGAAGCAGCAGCATGTTAAGTTTTGAGCTGTCAGAGGATTCTCCAGTTTACTCTTTCCACTGTAAGTTCTAAATGATCCTTGTTTCTCCATCTCACCCTTTTTATAGAGTCTGCATTCTGTCTTGTCTACATTTAAATGAAATTGGGTGATTTCTTCTTCCACACGCTTATCTCTTTGGGGCTGCTTGGAAATACAGGATTGGATTCTTTTAGTTGTTTCTAGAGGGATCTTCTCTGTTACTAGAACAGTATTTTATTCCACTGATGGACTTTCCTGTGTCTTTGTATACCTAGGTATATCTACCTCTGTACAAATTACATTTATCTATCCATCTATCTCAGCGTCCCTGGTGCCTCAGCTGGTAAAGAATCTGCCTGTAATGCAGGAGACCTGGGTTTGATCCCTGGTTCAGGAAGATTTCCTAGAGAAGGAAATGGCAGCCTACTCCTCTATTCTTGCCTAGAAAATCTCACGGACAGAGGAGGAGCCTGGTGGGCTGCAGTCCACGGGGTCGCAACAGTCGGACACGACTTAGTGACTAAACCTCTGTCACCTATCTACCCATCATCTCTCTCTCCCTTTTTTAAAATTTTTGCCTCTTTTATTGGTTTTTTATTTATTTATTTTTATCCATCTTTTTATTCAATGGGCATCCCATTGCAGTGGCCTCTCCTCCAGAGCTCTGGCTTGTAATTGGACACACTGGTCCAGCCACTCCGTGGCACATGGGATCTTCTCGGGCCAGGGATCGAACCGGTAGCCCTTGCACTGCAAGGCGGACTCTTTACCCACTGGATCACCGGGGAAGCCCCATACTATCATCTCTTAATCCAGCTATAACCCACACTGACATGTGACATTAGGAGTTATTAGAAAGAAGGTAATGAAATCAATGTAGGAATTATGAAACTATTATACAGATGCTTAATAAGGGTCAACAAACCAGCTACTTAAAACTGCAAAATGTTTCCAAATAGTTTATATTTGGAAACAAGTTTAGGGATTGCTCTGTGATAGAGATAACCATGTGCTTTTCCAGACTCTTTGGGCCTTTCCAAGAAATTCTCTCGTGATATAAATTTATGAGAACAATTCAAGAATTCATGTTATCATGGATAAATAAGTTTTAACTTCTAAAGAGCTGTATAAAAAGATTTTGTAAAAGCTTTCGGTGTTACAGTATTTTGCTTAGACTAAGAAAATGGCAGTCGGGTCTGGCATGATGGTTTGAGATGCAGAAGAAAGTTGAAGCCTCAACGCTTCTGATTTTATTCTTTCGTTTTATTACAGAAATACACTTGATTTACAATGTTATATTAGTTTCTGATATACAGCAAAGTGACTCTGTTATGTATGTGTAAAATATGTGCATACATATTCTTTTTCATATGGGTTATTATAGGGTATTGAATATAGTTCCCTGTATTATACAGAAGGATCCTGTGTTTACCTGTTTCATATATTGTAATTTGTATCTGCTAATTTCAAACTCCTAATTTATCCCTCTCCTGCCCCCTTTCCCTTTTGATACCCATAAGTTTCTAGGGTTTTCTTTCTGTCTGTCTGTGAGTCTATTTCTGTTTTGTAAGTTGGTATCATGTTTCAAATTCCACATATAAATGATATTATGCAGTACTTGTATTTCTCTGACTTAATTCACTTTGTATGATCATCTCTAGGTCCATCCATGCTGCTGCAAATGGCATTCTTTCATTCTGTTTTGTGACTGAGTAGTATTCCATTATGTATATAACCATATCTTTTTTGTAAATGCATTTTTATTTATTTATTTGATTTTTGGCTATTCTAGGTCTTCACTGCTGCTGCAGGCTCCTCTGTGGTTGCAGGGAGTGGGGGCTACTCTAGTAGAGGTGAGCAGGCTTCTTGTTGCAGTGAATTCCCTTGTTGTGGAACTTGGACTCTAGGGCACGCAGGCTTCAGTAGTTGTGGCCCACAGGCTCCATAGTTGGGGCTCACTACTGTATATGAAACAGGTAAACAACAGGATCTGTCTGTATAATACAGGGAACTATATTCAATACCCGATGATAACCCATGTGAAAAAGAATACATATATACATATATATATACACGTATATATCAGAGTCACTTTGCTTAGTTGCTCCGCAGCATGTGGGATCTTCGTGCATTAGGGATTCCATGTCTCGTGCATTGGCAAGCAAATTCTTTACCACTGAGCTACCAGAGCAGCCCAACCATATCTTTCTTATCCATGTGGGTGTTGATGGACTCCTAGGTTGTTCCCATGTCTTACTGTAAATAGTGTTGTTTATACTATTGTAAATAATGTTATTTACACTCTTGTAAATAGTGCTTCTGTGAACATTGGAGTGCATGTATCTTTTTAAAATATTTATTTATTTATTTGTCTGCATCAGGCATATGGACTCTTTGTTGAGGCATGTGGGATCTAAACCCAGGCCGCCTGCATTGGGAACGCAGAGTCTTATCCACTGCACTACCAGGGAAGTCCCTGCATGTATCTTTATAAATTACAGGTTTTTCAATCCCTTTGATTTCTGCTTGTAATCGAGGGACCATGGACCTTTGTCTCTGCTTTGCCGGTTCCATGCAGCCCCTAGCCCACCCAGCATGGTGCTTGAGTTCAGAGAAGCCATAACGAACCCACTGGGATTTCACCAAAGATAGGGTCAGGACAGATGACATCCTGACTTTAGAGTCTCTGAAATCTGTGTATACTGTTTGCCACTTGTTGGTAACTTCACTCTTCATAGAGTGTGGGAAATTGAAATTTCTAGCAAGTTCAGTGCTTTGCTGAGAGAAAATAATTAGGACTACATTGCACAGTGATTTGGGGAATGTTTCTGGTCTTCTTTTGTGTGGTCCAGAAAGGATAAGGATACATAAACAGTGTTGAGTTAATATAAACACCACAGTCTTCAAACAGGAACCTAGCTGGGCTGCCTTGTTTTTTTAAGATCAACTCATAGATTCAGAAATAGGAAGGTGTTTTTAATCCAGACGCTCATCGCTTAGGTCTCCTAAGCGATGTGACAGAGAGAAAAGAGATTTTAACACAGGGCCTTGAGTGTCTCTCACGGTGATGAGTGGTAGTTAGAGATGGATGAATCCAAGACCTTTCTCCTTCCTTCTGACCCATACAGAACTCTCAAGCCCAGGATTTGAATGTTGTTTCATGTATGTGTGTGCACACACATATGTGTATTTCCCCCGGTGATTCAAGTCTGTTGGAAAGTATGAATTACTTGCTCTTCTTAAGAACAAGTCTCTGCATAATTGATATCTATCGCACAAGTAACAAAACAGTGCTTTGCCTGGATAAGCCACTTAATAAAAATTTGCTTGCCAACATATGGAGGTCAACACATGCACACACAAACACACAAATGCTTTCTTGAAAGCTCTTCTTGAATTAAATTAATTGGATATTTACTTTAAAATGTATACATTCAAAATGGATAAACAGATCAGGAAATGCAAGCTTGTTTTCCTCTCTCCAGCGCCTCCCTTCACCCTCCCCTCTATAATTAAGGCATCTTAGAAAATTTCCCTGAGGGATAAAACATTTTAATATTATTCATATTTTGGCAGATAGGAAAAAGGAGAGACAACAAATAATTGTATATAAATAATTTAAAAATATACAGTGACTGTATTTTTCCTCTGTAGTTCTATATGTATATTTCACATCTAAATATCAATTGCCACAATATGCATTCTTTCTGCAGACATGTATTTTCTAGACAGTTGAGGTGAAAAAAAAGATTTTAAAGCAGTGTTTATATGTGAACATGAATACACATGTTCCTTTTAATTTTTGTTTGATTTTGCATTTGGTTCCTTTTAATTTTGCAGCACTAGTTTACTAGAAACACGATTTTTTCTTGAAGAGGTGTGCCCCTTTCTTGTGTAATAAATATAGACAATTTTTTTGGCCTTTTTTTTTTTTTTTGACCTCATTATTAGAAGATTTACTAGATTTTGATTCTATCTTTAGGAACAGAATTTCATCATAGTTAACCGCTCTGACTTTGGGAAACTTGGTGACCAGTGTTTTAACCTATGCAGGAATTTAATCTCTGGTTCACAGCTCAAGCTTATAGGAAGGTGTTTTTAATCCAGACGCTCATCGCTTAGGTCTCCTAAGCGATGTGACAGAGAGAAAGAGATTTTAACACAGGGCCTTGAGTGTCTCTCACGGTGATGAGTGGTAGTTAGAGATGGATGAATCCAAGACCTTTCTCCTTCCTTCTGACCCATACAGAACTCTCAAGCCCAGGATTTGAATGTTGTTTCATGTATGTGTGTGCACACACATATGTGTATTTCCCCCGGTGATTCAAGTCTGTTGGAAAGTATGAATTACTTGCTCTTCTTAAGAACAAGTCTCTGCATAATTGATATCTATCGCACAAGTAACAAAACAGTGCTTTGCCTGGATAAGCCACTTAATAAAAATTTGCTTGCCAACATATGGAGGTCAACACATGCACACACAAACACACAAATGCTTTCTTGAAAGCTCTTCTTGAATTAAATTAATTGGATATTTACTTTAAAATGTATACATTCAAAATGGATAAACAGATCAGGAAATGCAAGCTTGTTTTCCTCTCTCCAGCGCCTCCCTTCACCCTCCCCTCTATAATTAAGGCATCTTAGAAAATTTCCCTGAGGGATAAAACATTTTAATATTATTCATATTTTGGCAGATAGGAAAAAGGAGAGACAACAAATAATTGTATATAAATAATTTAAAAATATACAGTGACTGTATTTTTCCTCTGTAGTTCTATATGTATATTTCACATCTAAATATCAATTGCCACAATATGCATTCTTTCTGCAGACATGTATTTTCTAGACAGTTGAGGTGAAAAAAAAGATTTTAAAGCAGTGTTTATATGTGAACATGAATACACATGTTCCTTTTAATTTTTGTTTGATTTTGCATTTGGTTCCTTTTAATTTTGCAGCACTAGTTTACTAGAAACACGATTTTTTCTGGAAGAGGTGTGCCCCTTTCTTGTGTAATAAATATAGACAATTTTTTTGGCCTTTTTTTTTTTTTTTGACCTCATTATTAGAAGATTTACTAGATTTTGATTCTATCTTTAGGAACAGAATTTCATCATAGTTAACCGCTCTGACTTTGGGAAACTTGGTGACCAGTGTTTTAACCTATGCAGGAATTTGTGGGCAAAAATCCTGTGAAATGAAAAGGTCTCTGGTTCACAGCATCCAGAGAAGGGGGAGAAGACTGAGCAGTACTAATATTGAGTTCTCACGGGCATACGTTCATGTCCGCCCCTTTTGAAATTCACATTTAGTAGATACTTCTTTACCAGAAATTTGACACAGTCATGTAATGTGAGGAAACCCTAGTGAGGGGATTCTTTGTGCCCTGATAAGGCCTGACTGTGTTTTGCATGAAGTGTGAGGTGTGACAGTTGCGAACCAGGACCATCGTTACTAACATTCAGGATTCCAGGTTTTGCACTATTACACGATTCCATTCTGCTCTAAGATGTATTTATGGGTTTACTTTTGGCTGCACTGGGTCTTCATGGCTGTGCACGGGCTTCTCTAGTTGCAGCAAGTGGGGCTGCCCTTCCTTGTGGTGGGCGGGCTGCTCACTGCAGTGGCTTCCCTTGTTGGAGCGCATGGGCCCTAGGCGTGTGGACTTCGGTAGCTGTGGTGCTCAGGCTTGGTTGCTCTCGGGGATGTGGAATCTTCACATGCCAGGGATTGAACCCCTGTCCTCTGGATTGGCAGGTGGGTTCTTAACCACTGGGGCACATGGGAAGCCCAATGATTCCATTTTAAATGGTTGATACTTTTTTTCTCAACAAAATAAAACAAGTTCTATGAAACAAAAAAATCCCACCCGACTTTTTGCTTTTTTCAGCATCTAATAGAATCACATGAAGTTTTCTGGGATACATTTGCGGCTTGAAAATGGTATTTAGTAGCAGTTAAATAAATCTTTCAGGGATTATCACAATCTTAAAAAGAAACATGGTCTGTGCTGGGCATTTTTTGCAGCACACTTTTTTACTGCTGGTTTTGAGGATGCTGTGTAGTTGTTGATGTTGGTTTTAGGTTTGTGTCACCATCTCTCTCTTCCTCCTCTCATTTTTGGCTAAAGCAGCCTTGGAAAGATTATTTTACATGCATTTAATTGGCAAACTGAAGACTCTGAAGGTTTTTCTTTTTTAATATTTTGGAATTTTTTTTTTTTTGCCTCTAAGTCATCGTTTATTTCTCATCCATCTTTATTGTTCTTTGGCATGTGTGGACCTCCCGTTACAGTAGCCTCTCTCGTTGCAGAGCACCAGCTGTGGGCGCATGTGCTCCAAAGTGCTGGCTCTTAATTGGACACATCGGCCCAGTGGTTCCTTGTCATGTGGGATCTTCCCAAGCCAGGGATTGAACCAGTGGCCCTAGCAGTGAAAGGCAGACTCTACCCACTGGACCACCAGGGAAGCCTGACTCTGAAGGTTTTAAACAGAAAGAAAAGACCCCAGAAAATTTGCTTTTTACAGTATTATAGAATGAATCCTAAATTATTGGTCTACCTATGTGTGAAGAGATGTTTTAATGTAGAAGGAAGGCAAATAACTAACGAAATGTGTTCTTTTTTACTTACTCTAGAAATTAGCGGTCTGTAGAAATGACCGTATTTTGTCTGAGCAGGCATTCCTGGGTCACTTACACAGCCCTGAAGCAAAGACGTTCACCAATGTTTTACTTACCTTATTGATTCTAAGATGCACAAATTTTTCCATTGTAGTACTTCAAAAATTGGAATGTGATTTGAAATTGATGACACGTTGTGTCTTCTTGGCAGCATTTTCTCTTACTTAGTGGAATATAAAACAATAGTGCATCATAAAATTAAGGTATCTTAGATTTGATAAAATCCAATATTTGCTTGGCTGTGTTCCACCATGAATATATAGCATTGGCTGTAAATATAAAATGATGACCGGCTTCGCTGGTGGTCCAGTGGGTAAAGAATCCACTTTGCAGTGCAAGGGATGCTGCTTCGATCCCTGGCCTGGGAAGGTCCCACGTGGCGTCAAGTGGCTGGACTGGTGTGTCTAATTACGAGCCAGCTCCCTGGAACACACTCCCAGAGCCAGTGCTCTGCAAGGAGAGAGGCCACTGTGATGGGCGGCCCACACAGGCCAAAGAACAAAGATGGATGAAAATAAAGAAAAGTGAAAGACCAATGAAAGTGGCCAAAAGTTTAAAAAAATGATGTGATGGGGAAAATATATGACTTTATGTTGATAATAATTTAAAGAACTAACTTAACCCCACAAGTTGAGTATGTTAAATGGTTACGAATATTTTCTCTACTTGGTTGAAGAGACAAGGCCGTGCTCAAGGCTGTGTGTTTATTGCTGCGTGAGAATGTCGCTATGTCAGCTACCATGCTTTAGTCATGAAGGGTCCCCAACAGCACTGATATTTTTTTACTGTGAAGTATAAAAGTCCCATGAATTAAAACTCTATTGGTCATGACCTGAAACTACATTTAACATACAACTACAACTACTTTTAAAATAACATTAAAAATAAAAAAAATTTTTCTGGTACTTTTTTTTTTTTTTTAAATTCTTTATTTTAAAGGTTTTACAGAGTTTTGTTGTTCACAGATATGTATGTTCCCAGATCAGTCATATGCATATCCCTGGTCCCCACCCCCCCCCCGGTTCCCCCATCCCCCCTCGGACCATCGCCCCATGCCATTGTGAGCACTCCTATTCCCTTGCACAATGAAAATAGCTATCTTTTCCACACATGACAGTATAGGTTTCCATGTTACTCCCTCCATGCCTTCCCCTCCCTATTTTTCCCCACAATGTCCGTATGTCTATGCTCTGTCTGTTTTTCCATGAGTTCACTGCGTGTTATCAAGACTGTCCTACTAGATTCCATATATGTGTGTTAGTATACTGTATTTGTCTTTCTCTTTTTGACTTACTTCACTTTTTATGATAGGTTCTAGAGCCAGCCACCTCATTAGGACTGAGTCTTCTGCATTTCTTTTAACAGCTGAGTAGTATTCCATTGTATATATGCACCAGAGCTTCTGTATCCATTCATTCATCAATGGACATCTAGGTTGCTTCCATGTTCTGGCTATTGTATAGAGAGCTGCAATGAACATTGGGGTACAGGTGCTTCTTTCAGTTTTGATTTCATCAGGATATAAGCCTAATAGTGGGATTGAGCCAGTGCTCAATGCAAGGAAGAGGCCACTGTGATGGGCGGCCACAGGCCAAGAACAAAGATGGATGAAAATAAAGAAAAGTGAAAGACCAATGAAAGTGGCCAAAAGTTTAAAAAAATGATGTGATGGGGAAAATATATGACTTTATGTTGATAATAATTTAAAGAACTAACTTAACCCCACAAGTTGAGTATGTTAAATGGTTACGAATATTTTCTCTACTTGGTTGAAGAGACAAGGCCGTGCTCAAGGCTGTGTGTTTATTGCTGCGTGAGAATGTCGCTATGTCAGCTACCATGCTTTAGTCATGAAGGGTCCCCAACAGCACTGATATTTTTTTACTGTGAAGTATAAAAGTCCCATGAATTAAAACTCTATTGGTCATGACCTGAAACTACATTTAACATACAACTACAACTACTTTTAAAATAACATTAAAAATAAAAAAAATTTTTCTGGTACTTTTTTTTTTTTTTTAAATTCTTTATTTTAAAGGTTTTACAGAGTTTTGTTGTTCACAGATATGTATGTTCCCAGATCAGTCATATGCATATCCCTGGTCCCCACCCCCCCAGTTCCCCCCATCCCACCCCTCGGACCATCGCCCCATGCCATTGTGAGCACTCCTATTCCCTTGCACAATGAAAATAGCTATCTTTTCCACACATGACAGTATAGGTTTCCATGTTACTCCCTCCATGCCTTCCCCTCCCTATTTTTCCCCACAATGTCCGTATGTCTATGCTCTGTCTGTTTTTCCATGAGTTCACTGCGTGTTATCAAGACTGTCCTACTAGATTCCATATATGTGTGTTAGTATACTGTATTTGTCTTTCTCTTTTTGACTTACTTCACTTTTTATGATAGGTTCTAGAGCCAGCCACCTCATTAGGACTGAGTCTTCTGCATTTCTTTTAACAGCTGAGTAGTATTCCATTGTATATATGCACCAGAGCTTCTGTATCCATTCATTCATCAATGGACATCTAGGTTGCTTCCATGTTCTGGCTATTGTATAGAGAGCTGCAATGAACATTGGGGTACAGGTGCTTCTTTCAGTTTTGATTTCATCAGGATATAAGCCTAATAGTGGGATTGCTGGGTCATAGGGTGCTTCTATTTTTAGTTTTTTAAGGAATCTCCATACTGTCTTCCATAGAGGCTGTATCAATTGACATTCCCACCAGCAATGCAAGAGGGTTCCCTTTTCTCCGCACTCTCTTCAGCATTTATTGTCTGCAGATATTTTGATGATGGTCATTCTGATGGGTGTGAGGTGATATCTCATTGTAGTTTTAATTTGCATTTCTCTAATAATAAGCGAGGTTGAGCATTGTTTCATGTGCTTTTGGGCCATCTGTATGTCCTCTTTGGAGTGGTGTCTCTTTAGATCTTTTTCCCATTTTTTGATTAGGTTGGTTCATTTTTCCTGTGCTGAGTTGTTTGAGTTGCTTGTAGATTTTGGAGATTAATTCTTTGTCTGTTAATTCATTTGCTATGATTTTTTCCCACTCTGTGGGGTGTCTGTTCAGCTTTTTTGTAATTTCTTTTGCTGTACAAAAGCTTTTAAGTTTCATGAGGTCCCACATGTTCATTTTTCTTTTCAGTTCCACTATTCTAGTAGGTGGGTCAGAGAAGATCTTGCTTTGATTGATGTCCTTGAGGGTTTTGCCTATATTCTCCTCTAAGAGTTTGATGTTTTCTGGTCTTACATTTAGGTCTTTAATCCATTTTGAGTTGATCTTTGTGTATGGTGTCAGGGAATGTTCCAACTTCATTTTTTTGCATGTAGCTGTCCAATTTTCCCAGCACCATTTGTTGAAGAGGCTGTCTTTGTCCCATTTTATAGTTTCACCTCCTTTGTCAAAAATAAGGTACCCATAGGTGCGTGGGTTTATCTCTGGGCTCTCGATCTTGTTCCATTGGTGTATAGTTCTGTTTTTGTGCCAGTACCATACTTCCCTGGTACTTTTGAGTCAGTCAACATGCGAAGTGCAGACATGGGAATGTTTTATTCATTCTAGCCAGTTGTATCTGCTTCGGAGGTTTGGAGGCTCTTTATATCATGTCAACAATGTCTCATCCGAAGGCAATTAAACTTTCTTGTTTTGAAACTGTTAAACTAACGAGGAACGTGCATCATAAACACGTTCTACGCCTCTTATGCCCCCCAGTTTTGCTTAAGGAAGTACTTAAATGCTGATAACTTGCTGGTTTGGAAAATGTCAAATGATGCCTTTAAACATGCTGCTTTTCAGAAACACTGATGAAAGACAGGTCAGGTGCTTCTATTTTTAGTTTTTTAAGGAATCTCCATACTGTCTTCCATAGAGGCTGTATCAATTGACATTCCCACCAGCAATGCAAGAGGGTTCCCTTTTCTCCGCACTCTCTTCAGCATTTATTGTCTGCAGATATTTTGATGATGGTCATTCTGATGGGTGTGAGGTGATATCTCATTGTAGTTTTAATTTGCATTTCTCTAATAATAAGCGAGGTTGAGCATTGTTTCATGTGCTTTTGGGCCATCTGTATGTCCTCTTTGGAGTGGTGTCTCTTTAGATCTTTTTCCCATTTTTTGATTAGGTTGGTTCATTTTTCCTGTGCTGAGTTGTTTGAGTTGCTTGTAGATTTTGGAGATTAATTCTTTGTCTGTTGTTTCATTTCTATGATTTTCTCCACTCTGTGGGGGTGTCTGTTCAGCTTTTTTGTAATTTCTTTTGCTGTACAAAGCTTTTAAGTTTCATGAGGTCCCACATGTTCATTTTTCTTTTCAGTTCCACTATTCTAGTAGGTGGGTCAGAGAAGATCTTGCTTTGATTGATGTCCTTGAGGGTTTTGCCTATATTCTCCTCTAAGAGTTTGATGTTTTCTGGTCTTACATTTAGGTCTTTAATCCATTTTGAGTTGATCTTTGTGTATGGTGTCAGGGAATGTTCCAACTTCATTTTTTTGCATGTAGCTGTCCAATTTTCCCAGCACCATTTGTTGAAGAGGCTGTCTTTGTCCCATTTTATAGTTTCACCTCCTTTGTCAAAAATAAGGTACCCATAGGTGCGTGGGTTTATCTCTGGGCTCTCGATCTTGTTCCATTGGTGTATAGTTCTGTTTTTGTGCCAGTACCATACTTCCCTGGTACTTTTGAGTCAGTCAACATGCGAAGTGCAGACATGGGAATGTTTTATTCATTCTAGCCAGTTGTATCTGCTTCGGAGGTTTGGAGGCTCTTTATATCATGTCAACAATGTCTCATCCGAAGGCAATTAAACTTTCTTGTTTTGAAACTGTTAAACTAACGAGGAACGTGCACCATAAACACGTTCTACGCCTCTTATGCCCCCCAGTTTTGCTTAAGGAAGTACTTAAATGCTGATAACTTGCTGGTTTGGAAAATGTCAAAAATGATGCCTTTAAACATGCTGCTTTTAGACACTGTAGAAATCTCAGCTGATGAAAGACAGGATTTTCCAATTTAACGTGTTTTCAGTTTCAAATACCTTTTTCTGGTAATGAAACATATATATTCATTGTGAAGAATTCAGAGCATATAAAAAAATGTTAGAAAAATGTGACTCCTGTAGTCACAGCACGGATGGCCACTGATAAGCACCGTTAATGACCCAGTGCACCTCCTTCCTATATTGCATGTTGGCACACGTGTGCATGTACACATCTTGATCACAAGGGTGGGCTATGTTTCTCTGGGGGCTTCCACCTCAGGGCTGTCATTCTGGGACATTGTAGGTTCGCTCCTGTGGCCTCTCTGAACACTGAACAGGGATTTTATAGACATCAGAGTTCCAGCCATTTCTGCTACTACTTGGACACTCAAGGCCAGTGACCCATCACAGGAAGTTACACCAGATGGGAATCTGAATCAGCCAGCTCTTTGAATCTTTTTTTTAAAAAATGAAACTTATTTACATTGTGATTCTAGGCAAGAGTGAACCAGGAGAGGTTGGTGATAACTTTTAGTACCACGGTCTCTGACTCTCAGCTGGATTCTCACTGTGCAGAGGAGAAAGTCAGTGAATGTGTAGCCAGACACTTCTCTCAGATCAAGGACCCCAGGCTGCTCCAGGGCTGGGCCCCAAGCGGAAAGCTTGCTCTGGAGGAAAGTGTAAATAGCTGTCAAGTCCAAAGATTTGTTCCAGGGGAAACTCAGTGAGGTCCAAACATTCCTTTTTCAACTATGAGAGATGTTAATTTGGGGGACTTTGAAATAGTTGTTTGAGCATATAGAGACATAGTTTAGATGAGCCCAGCCTCCATGTGTCTCAGAATTCAGAATGATTGAAGTTTTCTTAAGAACATAAAACCTCCCATTTTGAGGCTTGAGAATCTACTGTATTACTAATTTGATGCTTGAGACCCTTTTATAGAACTCCACTCAGTGCTCCTTGGTGACCTAAATGGGAAGGGAATTTGAAAAAGAGGGGATGGATGTATACCTATGGCTTCCCAGATGGCTTAGTGGTTAAAGAATCTGCCTGCCAATGCAGGAGGTACAGGGTTGATCCCTGGGTTGGGAAGATCCCCTCGAGAAGGAAATGGCAACCCATACCCGTATTCTTGCCTGGGAAATCCAGTGGCAGAGTGTACGGTAGAAATGAGCACAACATTGCAAAGCAGCTATACTCTAGTAAAAATTAATTCAAAAAATAGAAAATCCCAGGTTTTTGTCTTTGAATAATATTGAGGCCCATGTTAATATATGTCTCTTGGTATTCCAAATATCTATGCGTCCAGAGTGATCATGTCCTGATATTCCATGAGTAAGCCTTACAGGTCTTGGCAGTGATTCCTGCCGAAATAAAGGACATAGAATGCAGGAGCTGTGGTTTAGTGCTGGAGAGTGAAGGTGAAAATCAGAGGAGACTGGAAAAGCCAGTGGATCAGGGAGCAGTGCCTTACTGCAGGGCTGCTTCCAGGCTGGGTGTCCTTGGGTCTGGGAAGACTTCCGTCTGCTCCAGAAAAGCACAGTGGAGTAGGACCCACAGAGCTCAACATAGTCAGGCAGGACGGGGTGCACTTGGAACGAGCAAAGTGGAACCTACCTGGGCCACTGAGGGATGCTGTGGGGAAGAAAGGTGAGGGGATGAGACGATTGTCTGGCCAGGTGCCCACACTACCAGGGACTCATGGCTAAACAAGGCATGTATGTTGGTGGCTGAATGTCTTGCGTTGCTCAATCCCTCAATCCTTACAACCAGGCCTTCTCCTCCAGGGCTGGCTCATCTGAGAGGAAGAGTTGGGTCTGTGAGTTGTCATCATTTGTTCCTGGCCTCCTCGGGTCTTCAAAAGCCCTGGGTAGCACTGCTGGTCTTCTGGGCCTCTGAAAGATCCGTAACCTGGAGATGCTGTCATTGTGGGGCCATCTTCCTCCTGTGGGAGGAACAGCTTCCCCAAAGTCATCAGGCAGCGTCTTAAACCAGTTCCGAACTTCAGTCCTGTGACTGTCAATCTGGTCCATTTTGGTTGATCCAAGCTTTGGTTTTTGGCGTGAAGACCCAGATTTTCCTTTTACTTCTTGTCCACCAGCACTGCAGGGCTCACCACCCCTGCCAGCCAGGCAGCTGGAGGGGAAGACCCCAGAGACGTCAACCCTGTGTGGTGGGGCGAGGCAGTGGTTCCCACATGTTAGTTACATAAACATGCAGCATTGTCCACTCCAGGGAGGTTTGTTCTATGTTTTTCTCATTTTCAGATAACCGTTGATATTAATATTAATGCTTCTCTTCCCCAGCCTGATCTAGAATTTGTTATAAAAGATTCTGTTAACATAAGTTTTACTGTGTGTGTGAACTGTAAACTTTTCTCTCCAGGCATGGTGGAAAATGTAGCTTTTGGTTTGCAGCTGGGATGCATCAGAAGCAGGCGTTTAAAACATAAACTTCCTTAACTGGCAAAAGAATGCTTCTCTGTCTTCAAAATAGCTTTACTGTGTGACAGTCTTGCCATCGTGAATTTTACATCAGTGTTCGCACTTCTTTTGGCTTGTTGCATTTGGCTGGTCACACAGTTAGTAGCTGGACACACACGTGTGTACATATATGCATACATTCATAGAAGATTTTCTTTTCCCACTTGACTTTTGTTTTTCATCGGCTTGGCTTAGAGTGAAATGGAGAGCCTTGTTTTTGAACAACGTTCTGACAGAACTTAACTGCTATCTTGCCAAGGAGTAGAAACCTCCAAGGTTTTAAAATGTAGGTTTCTTCTCTGGGGGTTCAGCATTGAAAGAATTGGAGACCAGCTGACTCAGTGATTGGAAAGGGGAAAGGAAACAAGTTCATTTCATCTGAAATCATCCAATAATAGTTGCCAACAATTGGGATTCCAAGCAGGGTCTACGAAGTCCTTCTGTTGATAGGACTGTATTTATTGCTTTCAAGGCTGTGGGTGATTATTATGTCCCCTTGACAGTAAGGAGACCGAGGCTCTGGGAGGTAAAGGAATTTTTCCTTCTGGAAATGCCTCTCATTGTGGGGCCATCTTCCTCCTGTGGGAGGAACAGCTTCCCCAAAGTCATCAGGCAGCGTCTTAAACCAGTTCCGAACTTCAGTCCTGTGACTGTCAATCTGGTCCATTTTGGTTGATCCAAGCTTTGGTTTTTGGCGTGAAGACCCAGATTTTCCTTTTACTTCTTGTCCACCAGCACTGCAGGGCTCACCACCCCTGCCAGCCAGGCAGCTGGAGGGGAAGACCCCAGAGACGTCAACCCTGTGTGGTGGGGCGAGGCAGTGGTTCCCACATGTTAGTTACATAAACATGCAGCATTGTCCACTCCAGGGAGGTTTGTTCTATGTTTTTCTCATTTTCAGATAACAGTTGATATTAATATTAATGCTTCTCTTCCCCAGCCTGATCTAGAATTTGTTATAAAAGATTCTGTTAACATAAGTTTTACTGTGTGTGTGAACTGTAAACTTTTCTCTCCAGGCATGGTGGAAAATGTAGCTTTTGGTTTGCAGCTGGGATGCATCAGAAGCAGGCGTTTAAAACATAAACTTCCTTAACTGGCAAAAGAATGCTTCTCTGTCTTCAAAATAGCTTTACTGTGTGACAGTCTTGCCATCGTGAATTTTACATCAGTGTTCGCACTTCTTTTGGCTTGTTGCATTTGGCTGGTCACACAGTTAGTAGCTGGACACACACGTGTGTACATATATGCATACATTCATAGAAGATTTTCTTTTCCCACTTGACTTTTTTTTTTCATCGGCTTGGCTTAGAGTGAAATGGAGAGCCTTGTTTTTGAACAACGTTCTGACAGAACTTAACTGCTATCTTGCCAAGGAGTAGAAACCTCCAAGGTTTTAAAATGTAGGTTTCTTCTCTGGGGTTCAGCATTGAAAGAATTGGAGACCAGCTGACTCAGTGATTGGAAAGGGGAAAGGAAACAAGTTCATTTCATCTGAAATCATCCAATAATAGTTGCCAACAATTGGGATTCCAAGCAGGGTCTACGAAGTCCTTCTGTTGATAGGACTGTATTTATTGCTTTCAAGGCTGTGGGTGATTATTATGTCCCCTTGACAGTAAGGAGACCGAGGCTCTGGGAGGTAAAGGAATTTTTCCTTCTGGAAATGCCTCTCATTCCTCCCTCTGACAGCACTGTAATCAGACCTTCAGCTCCTCGTACTAGGAGCGCAGTCACTTATACATTCTCATTAATCCTCTTTCCCCATCTTGTTCCTCAAGATATATGTAAGCTGCCCAAAGACGGCGGAACTTGCAGAGAGTTTGTATTAAAGTGGTACTATGATTCGGTGACTGAGAACTGCGCCAGGTTCTGGTATGGAGGCTGTGGTGGAAATGAAAACAGATTTAATTCGCAAGATGAATGTGAAAAGGTTTGCCCTCCTGGTAAGTGATTCTGATGTTGTGTTGGTGGTTTTTGTAGATAAGGGATCCAGACCAAGAATCCACTGTTTAAAGATATTTAATGATAATGATAGATTTGAAAAAGAAGATGAAATTTCAGATAAGGGTGGTATACAAATAAAATGCCTGGGTTCGTTTTCTGTGTTATTATTATTTTCTAAAAACATAGTTGTATTTTTGCCAAAGAGGAACGTGTGGCGAACCACTCCTCATCCCTTAGAAAGATGACTGTTTCTGGGACTTCCCTGGTGGTCCTGTGGTTAAGACTGTGTGCTTCCACTGTGGGAGATGGAGATGTGATTCTTGGTTGAGTAACTAAGATCGCATATGCCTCATGGTGTGGCCAAACAACAACAATACAAGAATCATGACTAGGTTTCTGTTATTCATAAATATTGTAACAGAAATGATTATTAGGAAAATAATAGAATGAACCATTAATAATAACCTCTATATAGCCTGTGTGCTACGTCGCTTCCGTCATTTCTGACTCTTTGTGACCCAGTGAATAGTAGCCCACCAGGCTCCTCTGTTCACTGGGGTTCTCTAGGTAGGAATACTGGAGTGGGTTGCCACGCCCTTCTCCAGGGAATCTTACCAACCAAGGAATCGACCCCTGTTGTTCACATTTTCTGAATTTGCAGGCAGGTTCTTGACCACTAGTACCTCCTGGAAAGCCCCCTTTTAGTCTATTCATCTTTAAGTAATCTTACTTCATCTAAATAATAAAGTTGATAGCAGGCCCATCCAGTAGCTCTGTTATCTTAGGGAGTGTGATTGATAGTAAAATCACAACTATCCAGGCGTCTGGGGCCAGTGCCTAAAGGACAACTTATCTATCTAAGAGACAGAAAGGGTTTGCACCTTTAGCTTAATCAGATTCAGCCTCGTACTAGGAGCGCAGTCACTTATACATTCTCATTAATCCTCTTTCCCCATCTTGTTCCTCAAGATATATGTAAGCTGCCCAAAGACGGCGGAACTTGCAGAGAGTTTGTATTAAAGTGGTACTATGATTCGGTGACTGAGAACTGCGCCAGGTTCTGGTATGGAGGCTGTGGTGGAAATGAAAACAGATTTAATTCGCAAGATGAATGTGAAAAGGTTTGCCCTCCTGGTAAGTGATTCTGATGTTGTGTTGGTGGTTTTTGTAGATAAGGGATCCAGACCAAGAATCCACTGTTTAAAGATATTTAATGATAATGATAGATTTGAAAAAGAAGATGAAATTTCAGATAAGGGTGGTATACAAATAAAATGCCTGGGTTCGTTTTCTATGTTATTATTATTTTCTAAAAACATAGTTGTATTTTTGCCAAAGAGGAACGTGTGGCGAACCACTCCTCATCCCTTAGAAAGATGACTGTTTCTGGGACTTCCCTGGTGGTCCTGTGGTTAAGACTGTGTGCTTCCACTGTGGGAGATGGAGATGTGATTCTTGGTTGAGTAACTAAGATCGCATATGCCTCATGGTGTGGCCAAACAACAACAATACAAGAATCATGACTAGGTTTCTGTTATTCATAAATATTGTAACAGAAATGATTATTAGGAAAATAATAGAATGAACCATTAATAATAACCTCTATATAGCCTGTGTGCTACGTCGCTTCCGTCATTTCTGACTCTTTGTGACCCAGTGAATAGTAGCCCACCAGGCTCCTCTGTTCACTGGGGTTCTCCAGGTAGGAATACTGGAGTGGGTTGCCACGCCCTTCTCCAGGGAATCTTACCAACCAAGGAATCGACTCCCTGTTGTTCACATTTTCTGAATTTGCAGGCAGGTTCTTGACCACTAGTACCTCCTGGAAAGCCCCCTTTTAGTCTATTCATCTTTAAGTAATCTTACTTCATCTAAATAATAAAGTTGATAGCAGGCCCATCCAGTAGCTCTGTTATCTTAGGGAGTGTGATTGATAGTAAAATCACAACTATCCAGAGCGTCTGGGGCCAGTGCCTAAAGGGACTACTGGATTTGCTTTAATGGCCTGGCGGGTGATACTAGGAGAGACAGAAAGGGTTTGCAGGACCCAGAGAACTCCAAACTCCAGGCCAGGAAGCTCCAGGGAAGCCACTGAAGGAGATGAGCTAAGTGATACCGATCATGGAAATTAGAGGCTGTGGACCATTTTCACAAGAAACACGGTATTCTTTTGGGCCCGTCATATGACTTTTCCCCTCTTCTTCCCTTCTACCCTCCCCCGACCTCCACCGTTCCCTCCTTGCCCAGTGCCCATCAAGCAGCCTGGCGTGATCGCTGCGATGGGAACCTAGGTGTGGCTCACCAGCAACATGTACCTCTTGAGGAAGGAGTCAGCCATCGCCGGTCGTCTTTGTAGAAGCTCTGGGTGTAGATTCCCTCGCACTGTACCGTTTCATGCTTTGATTTACACTCGAACTTGGGAGGAAGCGTCTGCCGCATGACCTATCCATATGGTGCTAAATGTGTCTGTGGACCCAGCCCTCTTCGTCTCCGGGCCATTACATCGTATACTTTGAACGTCGTGTAATAGTTATCCACTGCCGGTGTTTATGTGAACAGTCCTGTAAATTCAACTTCCCTCTGGAGTTTCACCTTATGCCTGTTTCAGGCAAGTGTAAGATTGAGAAAATAACCCCCCATTTCATAGCGGCTCTATATACTTCTGCTTGGTTCATTTTTTTCCCCCTCTTCATTAAGCATGACTTTAGATGGAAAGCCTGTGAATGGAGAAGAAACAAGAGGCCACCTTTTTCATTTCTCCCCCAATTTCCTGAATTATATTTTGAGCTGATTTTCTTTTTCTAAAGGTTCTAACAAACTGGTTAGAAGGAAGCAAAATCTCTCAGTCTTGGTGCACTGTTGTGGGACCAATACCTTAATTAAAGAATGAAAAGAAAGTCATAATAGAGAAGATGTGTTGGCATTCCTCTAATGTTGTGTGTATGTTTAATTTTTTTTGTGTGCAGGGCGGGGTTAATTTTAATTTTAAAAATTCTAGGAAATTTATACAAAGAAACTTTTTAATAAACTATATGGAAAGTGTGGGTGTGGCCTTCTTGGTCGTGTTGTTTCCGTAGCGTATGTCATCAGAATCTCTCCTGGACCAGGGGAACTGGGCCCTGTCTGGGGGCACGGTCTTGGGTACCACCATGTGATGCCCAGTGAAGGGACAGGGGCGCTCTGTCACACAGTGGAGGGCCAGTGGATCCAGCCCATCCCCCCTCAGGCACTCCGTGGTTGGGTGGATTGTGGTCTTTGCTGAGGGTCCCTGGAGTCTTCCTGGTCTTAAGAACCAGGCTGCCTTTCATGCTCTCTTCTGACTTCTAGTTGGGTCCCAGAGAGGTGGCCTCCTTCCCTGTGTCTTTAAGAAAACTGTTTTCTGGGAGTTCTGTTCGCTCCCACCTATGGTGGCTAAGAAGTGGGGTGTTGCTGGCCAGGACTCCTCATCCCCTTTTTGGAGTCTCAAAGATGAAACATAAAGTTTCTCTTTTAAAGACCTTTTTCTCCCGTCTTCAGAAATAAGAAACAAATACCTACATATTTAGATGGTACCTCAATTCCACAGGAAACTGAATTTATATGATGAAACATATGGGATTTTCCAGGCAAGAATACTGGAGTGGGTAGTCATTCCCTTCTCCAGGAGGTCTTCCCAACCCTGGGGCTCACTCTATTCTAGTATAACCTCATCTCATCTAACTATATCTGTGATGACACTGTTTCCAAATAAGGTCACATCCTGAGATCCTGAGAGTTAGAACCTCACCATGTCTCTTTTTTTGGTGGGAGGACACAATTCAACCCATAACACAGTTTTAGGGTTTCCCATACCAACTCCCAGCTCTGCTATGCTGAGGTGCTGCCGACAGCAAGGTAGCAGCTAGAGTGAAGACTGAATTCTGCCCGTTCCTTATGAGCCAGCATTGGTTATTGCGGGGTCTTCAGGCCAGGTTCTTTTCATTTCAAATTCACATCCCAGATGCTGTTCAGAGCCTTTTCCCTGTGGACCAGTGCAGGCTGGGCACCTGGCCCTGGATGACTGGAGTGGAGGAAAGTCACGGCTCATTCCCTCCCAGCTTCCTCTTTATTCCCCAGGCCTGTGGGCTTCTGGGCTGGCGCTCCTTCCTGGGCTCCAGAGGTGACCTTGGAGCTGACGCCCTCTTGGCCTCTGTTTTCTGTCACCGCTCCCCTCTGGAGGGCTCCCTTCTGCAGCACGGTCCCTTGCTGACTCTCTTGGGGTGTATGTCATCAGTTCTCTGGAGGTACCTGGCGGCCCCTAGCCTGGGCAGTCTGAACCTCCTCTTCCTCTCCCACAGTTCCCTACCGGGGGTCAGCTTCCTCACAGACCCTCAGTGCTGGTGTCTTTGTGCGGGAGTGCAGCCTCTTGGAGAGCAGGTTCGTTGGCTCAAGTTCAGCCATCTTCTGGGGTCACTTAAACCACAGGAAATTTGCATGACTGCCACATCAACAGTCACATCCCTGCTTTGCGCAACCAGGGGTCAGGGCCTTGGGAGCCCAGAGGTCGGACACATGGTCAGTTGGCCCCTGACTTGGTGGTGGTGTGACGTGATTCAGACCCTGGTCTCCAGTTCTGCGTGTTTGTCTTCGGACTTTGTCTCCAGGGATGGTGGTCAGTGGACGCCCCTTCCTAATGCCACAGAAGTGATTCCCTCCTTTACTTCTCAGGAGGTGAGAGAAGAGTGTGGCCTCTTCTTAAGGACTTCGTTGCCCTCGAAAATGCCCCCTCACTCCTCCCCTGGCCCTTGTCTACGTCGTCATGGCGGGGGTCACCCTGCAGTGTGCTCTGAGCTGGGTTCTTTGGCCATCGAATCTGGAATGAACAGGGTCAAACAGGCACCCGACACCAGCCTCGGGCAGGAAACTGAGGAGTGGAGCGCTCTGAGCCCCAGACCCCTCATAAAGCCTGAGCGCGGCCTGCTCTCTATCCTCGATGTCCTAAGAGTGAGCCTTGGCATTCCAAGTCACTCCATGAATGTGTGCATCTGCTCCACATGTATTAGTGACAGGCTCCTCAAGGGGGTGGGAGAGAAGGCTCATCACATGTCCATGGTTCAACTTTATACGCACTCTTTAAAAAGCCGCCTCAGCCCCAACGTTCCCTTGCCCCAAAGCAGCCACAAGTCTCTCCTCCTCCTCCCTCCCTGAGCTGCTTAAAATCCCCTCCATCCTCACAGCAGTTTTCAGGTCTTCCCCTTGGTGGGAATGCTTCAACTGAAAAAACCAGAACCTGAGAGATGGTGGAACGGTGGGCATCTTGCTTTCTGCACTGTTCACGTCGGGTCGGTTCACCCCATTGCATTGAAAAAAAGCTTCACATACAATAAAAGGTGTCCACCTCTGTCTGTGGCTTGATGAAAGCATGAATACAGGCTTGTAACCCTCACCATGCTCATGATGGTTACCGTTTCCATAATCCCAGCTGGCAGCATGCATACATGAACAGCATTTTAAGTTTTCATGACTTTTCTCTAAGTAAATGTACATGTAGAGATTTAGCCCCGGAAAGCAATCGGAGATGCACAAAGGTTTATGTTCAAGCATAGGGCATCATTTGCAATGACAAAAATGAATTAGCGATCATCAAAATCGCCAACAAGAAAAGGATGCTTAGATACAGCCTGCTTCACCAACAAAAGAAAAAGGTAGCCATTAAATATCTTATAAAGCTGGCAAAAGTTCCCTGCAAGTAATCAATTGATGTATATGATACAATGCTAAAAAGATACAAATCTGTATATTTAATATGATATTTCCATACATATGTG
Organism: Tragulus kanchil; assembly: GCA_022376925.1. Classification (NCBI taxonomy): domain Eukaryota; kingdom Metazoa; phylum Chordata; class Mammalia; order Artiodactyla; family Tragulidae; genus Tragulus; species Tragulus kanchil. The sequence continues at coordinate 49,076,995 of JAIOJX010000026.1, forward strand.
TACACACACACAGACATACTTCTGTTTGATGACAAAAATAATAAAGCAAGTACAACAAAGCTGAAGCAAGTGGTTATTTCTGGAGTGGTGATTTAAATGTTCTTTAAATATTTGTACATTTAATTTTTTCCCCTAAATTAGACGTGTATTACCCTCATCAAACAGTTATTTTAACTTGAAGATATTCTTATATATGAATGGCACTATTTGAAAATTTTAATTGTTTTATCATCTGTGTTATATGGATGCACTTGACCACTCATCATTCATTGTTTCTTTTGCTCCACAAGTGTTTACTGAATGTGTATCGTGCTAGATCCAAGTCTCAGCATGTGAAATGCAGTTCTGTTGGAACTGACCTAGTTGGGGAAAGCAGACAACACAAATACATCTATAAAACGTGAGAAGATGGGAAGAAGAATAACCATGGTTGCCTTTCTAATTCGCTTTGTGCAATTAGCATGTGGTGATCCCCAGGAAGAGAAAACGTGGATGTTAGGAGAGTGTAAATCAGGCCACATGCATCACTGTGGCCACATCTTATACCACACGCAGGGACACTTAGATGTGCAGAATCAAGTCCAGCTAGAGGGAGGGCTGTGGCCCTGGGGACCCCATTCGGCCACCAGATGTGTTCCCTACTCAGTCACATTATTTTCCCTTCTCAACATCCAGATCTAATCTTGAAGCTTCAATTTACCCCAACATCAATTATAAAAAGCAGTAGGAGAATCCTTAATGGGTTCAGTGATCCCAGATTTTCAGTCTCACATGAATATCCCATTTCCATGTAATTCTGTTTTGTCAGTGGACACAATCAGTTACACTAATTCATAGGACAGCTGAGCACATCATATATGTTCCTCTGGACTTTTAGGGTGAAGTAGAGAACAAGCCAGACAGCATCCTTGACCCCATGGGGCTTATGTTCTCCTGCTGGGAGACAAACAGAATGCAAGGACCAAGATGAAGTATATGTGGAATCTAAAAAAATGATACAAGTGAACTTATCTACAAAATAGACATAGAGTCACATACATAAAGAACATCTGGTCCCCAGAGGGAGAAGGGGGGATAGATTGGGTGACGGATATTGACACATAAATACTATATACATCATATCTATCTGTCGGTAGCTAATAAGCACCTGCTGTATAGCCCAGGGAGCTCTACTCAATGGGAAGAGAATCTGATAAAGTAGATACCTGCATATGTATAACTGATTCATTGCTGTATGGTGGAAACCAACACAACATTTTAAATCAACTATACTCCAATAAATAATCAGAAGAAGCAAAGGGTGGATTTGCTTCTGTGGGAGGTGACCAGGCTATGGGGAAGGGAGCAGACAGCACTGTGAGGGGAAGACAGGGCCCTGAGAACAAAGAGTTTTCATCAAATGGAGGAGAAGGCCATGGACTGGGCTATGTGGAGTGAGGGGAAGGAGTCTAGGGGACCACTGGTGACTTGGATAAGCCTGCTGGCTTGCACGCAGTGACACGGAGCTGTGTCCAGCAGCTGCATCAAGGGTCTGACAGGAATGTCCTTGAAGCCTACAGAATCCATGGGCTGCTGTGTGTGGATGAGACATGAGAGCAAGGAGGGGGTGCCATCAGTGATGGTGACATCATGGTTAGGCTGCAGCAGACGTTCAGGTGAGAGGCAATGGTGACCAGGATGAGAGCAACAGTGGAGGAAATTAGGTGGGGACCCTGGGTTCATTGTGATCTAAAACATGCAAGAAGTGATGGCAATGAATACACTTTTATTTTCACAAAGGAACTGCAACCAATCCTCCAATCATTTGTCCTGACTTCAGTCCAGCAAAGTGTGGTCCGAGCTGCAAGACTACTGACCGGACACAGCCGCAGACCTCTTTCAGAGAACCATTCTTTGCTAGACTGTCCCATGGACTCCACATCCTTGCCTGAGCAGTGGCATGCCTCTGACCCGAGCTTGCACCAGTGCTTTCCAGGCTGGCTGTGTGGATGGAGGTGGCTTCCAGGAAAGAGCACCTGCTTTGAGTTTTGTGAGTAAGAAATAAACTTCCACTGGGGCATTGTGCTGAGGTCTTGGGCTGTTCTTAAAGATAGTGTTGTCTTAATGAACAGAATTTACTTCTATCCAGTAGTATTTGTGTCTCAGGCTTCCCATGCATTATCTCAGGCAGTGCTGTTTGGTGGCGGTCACTATACTAGTTGTCCAGATGATGAAACAGAGTCAGATGGTTCAGTTCATCCAGCTGTGACCTAGTGGAGGCGGTTTCTGAGAAAGTCATTGTGACCCAGGAGCTCTCCCCAAGTTCCCAAACATGTGTGGTTCCCATGGGACCTTCACTCTCATTTTCCAGGAGCTGTTTCCCTGAATCTTGGGTCTAAGTTCTGGCTTCACATCTTCCAGAACAAAGCTCACCCTTCTCAGCACACATTCCAAGACCTTCTGCAACTCTCTGCAGAAAAGAATCCTCTTCATCCTTCCATTTTCTTTTAACAACAGTTTTCCCATCTTGTTTCATTATCCAAAGCTGCTCTGGCTTAAGAAGGACTTCAAGAAACTGGACATTCTGGGACTGTGCCTGGTTCTCCAGGGCCGGGTCATTGGCACATCTGTTTGGACTGTACCATTAGCACATTTCGATCTTTTCATCAACTTTATTGGATTTATGAATATAAGTTCCTCTCTTGCCCTGCCTCCCACTCCCTTTACAACATAGTTAAAAAACTTCACAAAGAATGTGAATGGGCACCAGTCTTCCTGTCAGAAGTCAATATCCTGAACCCTCAAGATCAATTTGAAATGTCTCCCCCACGGTGATTCAGTTTTAGGGAATGGCTCAGATTTTGCTGCCAAAGTTCCCTCACTGTCAGCTCTCCAGCTGCACCTGGCTGTCCTTCAGAAGCTAGGTTCTCTGAGTCCAGCCATCAGGGTGCGGCTTCTGGAGAAGATGGGGCTTCTGATGGTGCCCAATCCCTGGGCCCTGGTCCATGGGTTTCCCGCCGGCCACTCCTGTTCCAGGTTGAGTTGAGGGCTCTGACTTTTGATGCTGTCCTCCTGTCTCTCCCTGGAGCTGAAGTGCTGTCCTTTGCACCATCAGATTCCCAGGGGATCTTCCTGTTTGTTTGGAGCCACAGCGTTAGATTTGGACCGTCCATCAGGGATGCTGCAGCCCAGTGTGGAACCAGTTCCGAGATCCCCTTCCACACTCTTCCTGACTCTGCAACCCACACAGTGGGGCTAAAACTGCCCAAGAGGAAAACCCTGAAGAAAGAGTCTTTACAAGTTCAGTCATGACAGCCCAAAGACGCTCGGTAGTGGGTAAGAGGAAACAAAGAAGAAAGAGCTTCTGTGCATAAGGAGGGCACTGTCCAGTGAAGACTCAGCCTGCGAAATAGATAGGATTTTTCCTGCCTGAAATCAGAGGTGTCTGTGAAAGCCTTCAGGCCACTGGTACAAAAAGTCATCACATGGAAAGGATTTGGGTAGCTGCAGAGCAGACCAGCCAAGCTTGTTGGAATTCCAGAGGAATGCTGAAGTTCCAGGGTCCACACGGATTTTCCAGGAGATGTTAGAAACAGAAATAGTGAGACAAGGCCAAAAAGTCAGGGGAGCCTCTATATATTCGGGAAAAAAATTCTGTTTTTAAAGATTCAAATTAGAGAAGTTGAGCTGGATGGGAGTTTAAGGGAAGTGGGAGTTCATGGGAGCCAGAGAGTGCTGGCTCAAGGACTTGCTGGGTCATCTGTGGACAGTCCTGGCGTGGGTTCTTCTCAAAGCAGACCCTACTTTTTGGCTGCAGGCAGTTTGTATGGGAAGGTAAGTGAGAAACACAGATGGGGACTTGAGAAGCAAGACAGAGAAAAATTAACAAAAAGTGCGTTACTTTGAGCAGGTCAGTGATCTAGACACAGTGGTGGCAGACAATGGGGCTGCAGCCTACCAGAACCCAGGCTGGAAGCAGGAAGAAGGTGACGGAGAAGAGGAGGTTAGTGCTTCTCACCTGGCTCTCCTCCCTTTAGCTGGGTTACCCTGGGTAGGGGTTAAGTCCCAGCAGTTCCAGGCTGCCTGCTCACACTCTTGTTACAGAAGATTCTCAGCCCAAGAGTCTGGGGGACGGGGAGGAGGAGAGCTGTGGGCACACCTGTGAACACTGCGTGGATGCCCGTGAGCTCAGAGCTGGACTGCGGAGTGCGGGGTGAGCAGCGCCAGCTCTCTGCCTGTGCAGACAGGAATCCACAGGCTCTGAGGTGCAGACGTAACACCCAGCTGCTGAGAGAGCATTGTCGGGAGAGGACAAAAACAGGCGCTGAGTATCTGGTTACTCTAATGGGGAGAAAGGAGGAGACTCACTGACCAAGCAGATACTCTGAACTCTTCCCATGAGCCCACTGTAAGCCCAGCAGATGGGGACTGACGACCTGCTTTGGGAAAGGGCCAGCCTGTGTCCGGTGGACCAGGGCTCCAGAGAGAAGCATGGTGCCTGTGACCTGTTTGTGGTGAGAAGTTTGGCTGTGCCTATAGTGGCTGAGTTCCCTGGGTCCGGTTCATTTTTGTAAAAAAATCTGGTTTTCCAGTCTTCCCTTTGTTGCTACTCAGTATTCTCCCAATAAAATTATTTTCTGCATATGTTAACCAGAGTTAAGTTTCTATTGCTTACTACCTAGAACCTGGACTGGTACACATTGCACCATGAAATCACATATTCCACAAATGTTTGCTGAGCACTTAACATGCCAGCTATCCTACAAGGCATTGGGATAGGAGGTGAACAACACACATACCCTACTTGCATGGATCCAGTGTGACGGGGTAATGGGCAGACCTCACGATAAATGAGGAAGCACCAGTGGGGGAAGAGGGCCTGATGGACTTTGGAGTGGTTAAGGCAAGCCTTTCTAAGGAGTTGATTCATCGGTCAAAACTCCAAAGGCACGAGGGAACCAGGCACAGGGAGACCTGAAGGAGGGGGATTCCAGGCTGGGAGTAGGGCTGAGTGGAGGGCACTTCTTGGTGTGTTGGAGAAAGAAAGAGCAAGAAGGCAAGAGGGCTGGAGCACTGGAGCACACGGTGTAGGGAGAGGGTGGTGCTGGAGAGGGTGGGGTGGTGATCAGGAACTGCGGCCCTGGTTGGAGAAGACGGAGGGTGTGGAGAAGAGAGAGTGGGTTTGGACTCATTTGGAAGTAGAGTCAATAAGACTTGCTTACAAATTAGACACATGGATAAGGAAAGGGAGTTAAATGGTTGATGCCTTCTACTGAGATGAGGAAAAATGAGGGAGAAATGGTGTTCTTGGTGAGCCATTGGCTTCTGTTTAGGAATGGGTGGTAAAGTCAAGAATTCCAAATGTGCATTGTCATTTGGGATGTCTGTTGAATTTACACGTCAATAATATTGGAAAGTCAGTTGAAGTTCAGGGCAGTGTCTGGGATGAGACGTATGGATCTAGCATTTTGGGGAAATATATACCCATATGCAACATATCACCAAAAACCTCAGACACTCAGATGATACCACTCTAATGGCAGAAAGCAAAGAGGAACTAAAGAGTCTCTTGATGAGGGTGAAGGAGGAGAGTGAAAAGGCCAGGTTAAAACTAAATATTAAAAAACCCTCACATTATGGTATCTGGCCCCATTACTTCATGGTAAATAGGAGGGGAAAAGGTGAAAGTAGTGACAGATCTCCTTTTATTGGGCTCCCAAATCCCTATGTTAACCAGAGTTAAGTTTCTATTGCTTACTACCTAGAACCTGGACTGGTACACATTGCACCATGAAATCACATATTCCACAAATGTTTGCTGAGCACTTAACATGCCAGCTATCCTACAAGGCATTGGGATAGGAGGTGAACAACACACATACCCTACTTGCATGGATCCAGTGTGACGGGGTAATGGGCAGACCTCACGATAAATGAGGAAGCACCAGTGGGGGAAGAGGGCCTGATGGACTTTGGAGTGGTTAAGGCAAGCCTTTCTAAGGAGTTGATTCATCGGTCAAAACTCCAAAGGCACGAGGGAACCAGGCACAGGGAGACCTGAAGGAGGGGGATTCCAGGCTGGGAGTAGGGCTGAGTGGAGGGCACTTCTTGGTGTGTTGGAGAAAGAAAGAGCAAGAAGGCAAGAGGGCTGGAGCACTGGAGCACACGGTGTAGGGAGAGGGTGGTGCTGGAGAGGGTGGGGTGGTGATCAGGAACTGCGGCCCTGGTTGGAGAAGACGGAGGGTGTGGAGAAGAGAGAGTGGGTTTGGACTCATTTGGAAGTAGAGTCAATAAGACTTGCTTACAAATTAGACACATGGATAAGGAAAGGGAGTTAAATGGTTGATGCCTTCTACTGAGATGAGGAAAAATGAGGGAGAAATGGTGTTCTTGGTGAGCCATTGGCTTCTGTTTAGGAATGGGTGGTAAAGTCAAGAATTCCAAATGTGCATTGTCATTTGGGATGTCTGTTGAATTTACACGTCAATAATATTGGAAAGTCAGTTGAAGTTCAGGGCAGTGTCTGGGATGAGACGTATGGATCTAGCATTTTGGGGAAATATATACCCATATGCAACATATCACCAAAAACCTCAGACACTCAGATGATACCACTCTAATGGCAGAAAGCAAAGAGGAACTAAAGAGTCTCTTGATGAGGGTGAAGGAGGAGAGTGAAAAGGCCAGGTTAAAACTAAATATTAAAAAACCCTCACATTATGGTATCTGGCCCCATTACTTCATGGCAAATAGGAGGGGAAAAGGTGAAAGTAGTGACAGATCTCCTTTTATTGGGCTCCCAAATCCCTGCAGATGGTGAGTGCAGTCACGAAATCAGAAGACAATTGCTTCTTGGAAGCCAAGTTATGACAAACCTAGAAAATGTGTTGAAAAGTAGAGACATTACTCTGCCAACAAAGGTCCGTGTAGTCAAGGCTATGGTCTTCCCAGTGGTCACGTTCGGGTGTGAGAGCTGGAGCATAAAGAAGGCAGAGCGCCAGAGAATTGATGCCTTTGAACTGTGGTGCTCGAGAAGATTCCTGAGAGTCCCTTTGATAGCAAGGGACTCAAACCAGTCCATCTTAAAGGAAATCAACCCTGAATACTCCTTGGAAGGACTGACACTGAAGGGAAGCTCCAGTATATATTTTTTTTTTTTACAATTATTTTTCTAGTGATGACAATTTTTATGATCTACTGTATTAGCAGCTTTCAAAGACAGAATTGTTAACCATAGTCACGATATTGTACATCACATCCCCAGAACTTACTTATCTTATAACTGGAAGTTTGCACCTTTTGACCATATTCATTCATACTGCCACTCTCATACCACCCACTCTCTCCTGGTAACCACCAATCTGTTTTCTCTGAGTTCAGTTTTGTTTATATGTTTATAGATTCCACATAGAAGTGAGATCATTCAGTACTGGTCTTTCTCTATTTGACTTATTTCACTTAGGATAGTATCTTCATCCAATATTTTTGTGACCTGATGCAAACAGCTGACTCATTGGAAAGGTCCCTGATGCTGGGAAAGACTGAGGGAAGAAGGAGAAGAGGAGGTCAGAAGATGAGATGGCTGGATGGCATCACAAACACAATGCACATGAGTCTGAGCAAGCTCTGGGAGATGGTGAAGGACAGGGAGGCTGGTGTGCTGTAGTCCATGAGGTCAGGGTGGCTGAACAAGAACAGTGATACAAAATAAAATCATACCTAGACACATAAGAGTAAAACCGCCAAAAGTCAAAAAATAGGACATAATTTTAAAAGAAGCCAAGTAAATTAGCATGGATTTCCCAGATGACTCAGCAGTAAAGAATCTGCATGCAGTGCAGGAGACACAGATTTGATCCCTGGGTCAGGAAGGTCCCCTGGAGGAGGAAATGGCAACCGACTCCAGTTTTCTCGCCTGAAGAATCCCATGGACAGAGGAGCCTGATAGAGTACAGTCCATGGGGTTGCAAAGAGTCAGATAGGACTGAGCCACCTAGTACATGATGCTTAAAGCTACAAATCCAGATGCGATAACTCAGTTTGCAAGTGTAGACAGAGAAGGGAAAGGAGGTTAGAACAGACCTCTCCGCACACTGATGGTTAAGGACTGAGCAGAGGAGATGGGTCCAGCCAAAGAGTCTAAGAAGGAGCAGCTGGAGACATTAGAAGAGAGCCAGGAGAGAATGGTATCTTGCAAAGACCGAAAAGATGCTCTTTCAAGAAAAGAGTGTGTTTAGCTGTGTTGAGTGCCTCTGAGATGAGGGTAGGGAGGTTTTAACAAGGTTTATGCTGGTGCTGACATGTGCTTTAGGTGCCCTCCACAGCCAGGAATGGAAATCCCATCTCACATTGGCTTTGCCTGTAATTTTTCCACTCCTGGAACACTAATATTTAGAATTGGCTTGGGTGGCCTTTCGTGGGGGGACTTCACAGGTGGCTCAGTGGTTAAAAAAAAAAAAAATCCACCTGCCAATGCAGGAACTGCAGGAGAGCAGGGTCTGAACTGTGGGTCAGGAAGATCCCTTGGCGTAGGAAATGGCAGCCCATTCCAGTATTCTTGGCTAGAAAAAACCACGCACAGAGTAGCCTGGCGGGCTACAGTCCATAGCGTTGAAAAGAGTTGGATACAGCTTAGCAACTGAGCATGCAAAGCTTTTCCAAAGCCAATCATTTTCAAGGTAACTCTTAGACAAACAAGCCCCCATTTCTTCAGACCCAGGATGAGAAGGTCAGCGGGGTTCTGGCTAAGAGGCTGGGACCTGAGTGCATCCATTTCTCTATGTGCATAGGTTTGTGTGTGTGGTTCCATAATATAGTGACATGTGCCATTTAACAAATGATGTGTACTTCCCCCAGTGGTGTGAGATTTATTCTTCTAAATTAACTCTTGGTATTTTTCAAAGAAAAACTTGAATAACAAAAACAAAGGTATAAGGCATTCGTTAAAGAAAGCACTTGAACTAAAGGCTTACTGACATTTCCCGCTGCTTGTGGTCCCTCATGACTGTCAAGGTTCCAACAAGGCACCTGGTCAGCTGCAACCGACTCCAGTTTTCTCGCCTGAAGAATCCCATGGACAGAGGAGCCTGATAGAGTACAGTCCATGGGGTTGCAAAGAGTCAGATAGGACTGAGCCACCTAGTACATGATGCTTAAAGCTACAAATCCAGATGCGATAACTCAGTTTGCAAGTGTAGACAGAGAAGGGAAAGGAGGTTAGAACAGACCTCTCCGCACACTGATGGTTAAGGACTGAGCAGAGGAGATGGGTCCAGCCAAAGAGTCTAAGAAGGAGCAGCTGGAGACATTAGAAGAGAGCCAGGAGAGAATGGTATCTTGCAAAGACCGAAAAGATGCTCTTTCAAGAAAAGAGTGTGTTTAGCTGTGTTGAGTGCCTCTGAGATGAGGGTAGGGAGGTTTTAACAAGGTTTATGCTGGTGCTGACATGTGCTTTAGGTGCCCTCCACAGCCAGGAATGGAAATCCCATCTCACATTGGCTTTGCCTGTAATTTTTCCACTCCTGGAACACTAATATTTAGAATTGGCTTGGGTGGCCTTTCGTGGGGGGACTTCACAGGTGGCTCAGTGGTTAAAAAAAATCCACCTGCCAATGCAGGAACTGCAGGAGAGCAGGGTCTGAACTGTGGGTCAGGAAGATCCCTTGGCGTAGGAAATGGCAGCCCATTCCAGTATTCTTGGCTAGAAAAAACCACGCACAGAGTAGCCTGGCGGGCTACAGTCCATAGCGTTGAAAAGAGTTGGATACAGCTTAGCAACTGAGCATGCAAAGCTTTTCCAAAGCCAATCATTTTCAAGGTAACTCTTAGACAAACAAGCCCCCATTTCTTCAGACCCAGGATGAGAAGGTCAGCGGGGTTCTGGCTAAGAGGCTGGGACCTGAGTGCATCCATTTCTCTATGTGCATAGGTTTGTGTGTGTGGTTCCATAATATAGTGACATGTGCCATTTAACAAATGATGTGTACTTCCCCCAGTGGTGTGAGATTTATTCTTCTAAATTAACTCTTGGTATTTTTCAAAGAAAAACTTGAATAACAAAAACAAAGGTATAAGGCATTCGTTAAAGAAAGCACTTGAACTAAAGGCTTACTGACATTTCCCGCTGCTTGTGGTCCCTCACTGTGGTCCAGGAAAGGTCATGACTGTCAAGGTTCCAACAAGGCACCTGGTCAGCTGCATCTCTCAGCTTGGACAACCATGGCTGAGGCCTGACCCTCCCGCCATGCCTAATTCCCCACCTTCTCGATTTGCCTGGTTTCCTTCAGTCGTCCCAGGGGAGTCCTAATGCTTGTGACCCATGGCAATGCTTGGAAAACAGTAGGTGAAAAAAAGACTTCGAAAATGTGTCCACCTTTTTTTTTTTTTTTTGTGCTTTTGTAGACAAAAGAGAGGTTTAATATTCGATGGGTTGGCCCTTATTTTTATATAATAAATAGTTTGTGGAATTTCCCATCTTATCAAGGTTATACTACTCACAATAAGAGACAACTTCAGGATAATAAAAATAAAGATTAACCATTTCGAGAAACAAAAACTTGGGCATGCTTTCTACTATTTTGAATAAAGATCTCAAATCAGAATGCATTCTTATACTGGTTCATTCTATTCTCCAGTATTCCATTCTACTGTATTCATTTTGTTTTATATTAAAATAGATTCAGAAAACTGGTTATCTCTGTGGGATCACCCTGGGAAAGGTTTCAGCCAAGACAGGGTCTGTTTAGCATCAAGCGTTAAACCAGATGGCCAAACAGCTTTGCTGTGTAAAGTAAATGTCTGGAGGGAATTTATATGAGTGCTCTCCTGTCTTGCCACAAATGAGTCACACGGGGATAGTCTTTCCTCCGAAGACCAGAATGTAACCTATATCAGCTCAAATCCTTGCCCTTATTTGAGTTTCAAAATAAAAATCCATATTCACTGAAAGGATGCTTACATACAGGCTCTTGTCAGTTTTCTTGTCCCCGAGGAGCCCTCTAGAAAGGAAATTCATCTTCCGCTTGGGGTCTGTGCTTCTGTCCCTGTAGCCGTCGGATTTGAGATTTATTCTTCTAAATTAACTCTTGGTATTTTTCAAAGAAAAACTTGAATAACAAAAACAAAGGTATAAGGCATTCGTTAAAGAAAGCACTTGAACTAAAGGCTTACTGACATTTCCCGCTGCTTGTGGTCCCTCACTGTGGTCCAGGAAAGGTCATGACTGTCAAGGTTCCAACAAGGCACCTGGTCAGCTGCATCTCTCAGCTTGGACAACCATGGCTGAGGCCTGACCCTCCCGCCATGCCTAATTCCCCACCTTCTCGATTTGCCTGGTTTCCTTCAGTCGTCCCAGGGGAGTCCTAATGCTTGTGACCCATGGCAATGCTTGGAAAACAGTAGGTGAAAAAAAGACTTCAAAATGTGTCCACCTTTTTTTTTTTTTTTTGTGCTTTTGTAGACAAAAGAGAGGTTTAATATTCGATGGGTTGGCCCTTATTTTTATATAATAAATAGTTTGTGGAATTTCCCATCTTATCAAGGTTATACTACTCACAATAAGAGACAACTTCAGGATAATAAAAATAAAGATTAACCATTTCGAGAAACAAAAACTTGGGCATGCTTTCTACTATTTCGAATAAAGATCTCAAATCAGAATGCATTCTTATACTGGTTCATTCTATTCTCCAGTATTCCATTCTACTGTATTCATTTTGTTTTATATTAAAATAGATTCAGAAAACTGGTTATCTCTGTGGGATCACCCTGGGAAAGGTTTCAGCCAAGACAGGGTCTGTTTAGCATCAAGCGTTAAACCAGATGGCCAAACAGCTTTGCTGTGTAAAGTAAATGTCTGGAGGGAATTTATATGAGTGCTCTCCTGTCTTGCCACAAATGAGTCACACGGGGATAGTCTTTCCTCCGAAGACCAGAATGTAACCTATATCAGCTCAAATCCTTGCCCTTATTTGAGTTTCAAAATAAAAATCCATATTCACTGAAAGGATGCTTACATACAGGCTCTTGTCAGTTTTCTTGTCCCCGAGGAGCCCTCTAGAAAGGAAATTCATCTTCCGCTTGGGGTCTGTGCTTCTGTCCCTGTAGCCGTCGGATTTGACATTCTCCTGCCTTTTAAGGAAACGCTGGGCCGCTGGAAGCGGTCCAGTCTGCACATAAGGATCCCATTGCCTGCCGCTTCGCAGCGGAACCTCTTGCCAGCGTGGCAGCGAGGAGGCTAAGACTAGCCGGCGGGTGCAGCAAGCTTCCCCAGCATGGCCGCTCGCATCTGCTGTGAAGATACAGAGACTGTCTGTTGGTCCTGTTGGGGCTCTGTGCTTCCCTTGTTTGGCAGAACTTGCTACACCAACCCCACCCTAACTGAACTGTTGGTTTCAGAGAGGAGCGCCACCAGCATGGGGCTCTCAGGCCACGCTTTTTTGCATTTGCCCTGGCAGTGAGGCTCACGCTTTCCCCTCGCCGGTTCCCCCGCCGTTCAGAGTGGACAGAATGGGACATCATAGAGCAAAGGTGTTAGTACCCAGACAGCCCCTGGGACGCCTCAGAGACCCACCCCCAGTCTCAGTCTCTGAGTCTGTTTGGGGCTCACACTGTGCCTGTGGCGAGTGGCCTCGTGGATCCAAATCTTTCAAGGGCCCCGCAGGTTTCAAAGGTGAGCAGAGGAAGGGAGGGGAGGGGCGGCTAGGGCTTGAAGTGTAGAGCAGAGAGGCTGTTCTTATGACCTTCAAGTGTGGTGGCGTCCTCCAGGAAATCCGGCCCTCGGGCCACCAGTTTGCAGTCTCCGGTTTAGAGGGGCTGAGATAAAAGCCGCTGTGTCTGAGAAAAATTTCAACCCTGGGAAAGGTTTCAGCCAAGACAGGGTCTGTTTAGCATCAAGCGTTAAACCAGATGGCCAAACAGCTTTGCTGTGTAAAGTAAATGTCTGGAGGGAATTTATATGAGTGCTCTCCTGTCTTGCCACAAATGAGTCACACGGGGATAGTCTTTCCTCCGAAGACCAGAATGTAACCTATATCAGCTCAAATCCTTGCCCTTATTTGAGTTTCAAAATAAAAATCCATATTCACTGAAAGGATGCTTACATACAGGCTCTTGTCAGTTTTCTTGTCCCCGAGGAGCCCTCTAGAAAGGAAATTCATCTTCCGCTTGGGGTCTGTGCTTCTGTCCCTGTAGCCGTCGGATTTGACATTCTCCTGCCTTTTAAGGAAACGCTGGGCCGCTGGAAGCGGTCCAGTCTGCACATAAGGATCCCATTGCCTGCCGCTTCGCAGCGGAACCTCTTGCCAGCGTGGCAGCGAGGAGGCTAAAAATAGCAGGCGGGGTGCAGCAAGCTTCCCCAGCATGGCCGCTCGCATCTGCTGTGAAGATACAGAGACTGTCTGTTGGTCCTGTTGGGGCTCTGTGCTTCCCTTGTTTGGCAGAACTTGCTACACCAACCCCACCCTAACTGAACTGTTGGTTTCAGAGAGGAGCGCCACCAGCATGGGGCTCTCAGGCCACGCTTTTTTGCATTTGCCCTGGCAGTGAGGCTCACGCTTTCCCCTCGCCGGTTCCCCCGCCGTTCAGAGTGGACAGAATGGGACATCATAGAGCAAAGGTGTTAGTACCCAGACAGCCCCTGGGACGCCTCAGAGACCCACCCCCAGTCTCAGTCTCTGAGTCTGTTTGGGGCTCACACTGTGCCTGTGGCGAGTGGCCTCGTGGATCCAAATCTTTCAAGGGCCCCGCAGGTTTCAAAGGTGAGCAGAGGAAGGGAGGGGAGGGGCGGCTAGGGCTTGAAGTGTAGAGCAGAGAGAGGCTGTTCTTATGACCTTCAAGTGTGGTGAGCGTCCTCCAGGGAAATCCGGCCCTCGGGCCACCAGTTTGCAGTCTCCGGTTTAGAGGGGCTGAGATAAAAGCCGCTGTGTCTGGCGGGTCTGCTGAACGCAGTCAGGCAGAACTCTGAGCTGTGGCCTGGAAGGAAAACCCAGCTCGACCTCAGAATCATTGGATGGGACCTCAGCAGAAGGACGGCGCAGATGACAAGGTCTGCGGGTCTGATGGCGAGCACGGGCCTGACTGCGAGGGTTGCCAGGAGATCCATCATGTCCAGTGAGGCTGCTTCCAAGAAGACTGAACAGAGGCCCTAACACAATGCAGCGGGCTGTCCTGGATGCGCTGGGCACTCAGGGTCATGAGGAAGGAAGAGGCTGACCTGTTGTGTCAGCCAAAAGCTCAGGCATTGTCATCAATGAAGTACCCAGAGAAGAAGCTTCTGGAAGGGGAGGCTCAGACCAGCTCCTCCTTCTCATTCCAGCCTCAGGAGTTTGGCCCTTTTCGGGCATCATGGTATCTGGTCATGACAAAATCCAGACCGCTTTAAGGACAGTCATGCTGGCGTGCCTGGGGGTACGTGTGAGCCTAACAATTCTTTGGGGGTGTGGTACCAGACACAGAGGCCCGGGGGCTGTGTGTGCCTCACCCCGCTGGACCATTTCCTGCCATGGAAATGGTGGAGTCCTCCTCTCTCTGTTTGAGTAGGGGAGACAGACATGCATACAATAATCACACTGCAGATGAACGTATCTATGAACAGAAATAGAGTCACGGATGTAGAAAACATGCATGATTACAGGTGCGGGGAAGTGAGAGGGAGGGATAAATCGGGAGATTAGGATTGACATATGCACATTACTATCTAAGTTAGGTAAGTAATAGGACCCACTGTGCGGCACAGGGAATTCCACTCAATACTCTGTAATGGCTGTATGGGAAAAGAATCTAAAAAGGAGGGGATATATGTATATATATGTGCTTCCCTGGTGGCTCAGTGGTAAAGAACCTGCCTGCAATACAGAAGACATGAGTTCAATCCCTGCTTTGGCAAGATTCTCTGGAGGAGGAAATAGCAACCCACTCCAGTATTCTTGCCTGGGAAGTCCCATGGAAAGAGGAGCCTGGTGGATTACTGCAAAAGAGTCAGACAGGATTCAGGAACTAAATAACAACATGTATATGTATAACTGATTCAATTTGCTATACACTGGAAATGCATACAACACTGTAAATCAACTAGAACCCAACAGATTTTTTTAAGTCACAAGAACTCTGAGAAAGGCACGTCCAAGATGGAGACAACACTGCCAACTAAACCCTGTGAAAGTCCTTAGGGATGATCAAAACAAAAACTTTTGGCCCTGGCTCTTCAATAGCATTTAGGGGCCAACTCACAGACAAGTAAATACAAGGCATTCGTTCTGGTAGAGGTGAGAAAGAGGGGTTCCCTGAGCACGATGGATTGGTGGCTTCGGAGAGAAACAAGAGTCTGAGGGACATGACCTTTGTTACTGTTGGACCTTCCTGAGATGGTACAGATGAGGCTGGACTGAAAGCCAGCGACGAGGTCTTCAAGGATGCTGCTTGTCAGGCAAAAGAGTGTCTGTTTAATACAGTGAAGGTGGAGGGATATTGACTCAGAAATGCTCTCAGTCTAATAGCACAATCGTATCTCAGTACAGCTGGACAGTCTCTGACCACTCTCTGTTGTTATGAAACTGTAGGGCTTAAGTCAGTCAAGGGGACAGGGAGGTTGGAAAGGAGCCCATTAGAAGCTCTGATTTTGTGAGTGGGGTAGTGGAAGCTCAGAGAGGTTTTGTTATCACCCTGAGCCACACAGCTGTTGGTGGACAAATTCAACATGGCTTGAGCATCTGTCTTGACCATTGTCTTCTTTGTCTATTTTCCTTTTGACCTATTTATTGTTCTGTTTGAAAGATTACTTAGCAAATGACTTCCACAAATATTGTACAGTTTTTACAGTTTTTCTATTTTTTAAATTGAAGGATAATAGCTTTACATAGTTTTGTTGTTTCCTGCCAAACGTCAGCATGAATCAGCCAGAGGTATACCAGTGCTTAGCATTGTTTATGAGGCTTTACATTTTTCTGAACTCATCCCTGGTGGTTCAGATGATAAAGAATCTGCCTGCAATGCAGGAAACCTGGGTTCCATCCCTGGATTGGGAAGATCCCCTGGAGAAGGGAATGGCTACCCACTCCACTATTCTTGCCTGGAAAATCCCATGGACAGAGGACACTGGCAGGCTACAGTCCATGGAGCCACAAAGTGTCAGACTCGACTGAGAACTCATATCTAATTTTATTTTTTACCCCTTATAAACTTCATCTCTGCTACCATCCTTCTAAATGCGATCACTATCACCAGGTTAAATACCACGTAAGAGATGCTGCTTGACCATCTGCCCAAGTCCTGGGTTCCTTCTCTGACAACTGCCTTGTATCCTGATCTCCCACCCTCCTGGTGTCAGAAGTCAGGTCTCACTCAGGAAACCACAGCAAAGGGTGAAGTCTCCAGGTCAGTTGTTAATCAACAGAAGTGAGCTTTGACAGTCACCCTAGGCAGGCAGGTGCTTAAGAGCAGCTGGCTTAGGGATGCCAGGTGGTGGCACAGATATCATGGGCACCATGTGCTGAAACCAGAGGCAGCTCACCAAGGCTCTGTAGCCAGGGAAACCCCAGGGATTGTGAACAGAGGCAGCAGGTTTCTCAGCATCCTAGGACCTCCTTGGGCCCAAGGCTGACACCAGATCTAAGTGGCCTGCACGAGAAAGAGAGGCCTCTGAGAATGGGCACACAGAAATGGTCGCGCTACAGCTCATGTGGCACTAGCCCGAGCCTCACACCTCTCCTGGCCAGATGCCCAGGCCAGGTGCACATCTCGCTTCTCCCTTAATGCAGGACATGGGAGAAGTGGCCCTTGGTGCCTTGTCCATCCTTTGTTTCTTGATCCTGACGCCCCAGAGTTTTGATTTCTTTCCTTCTGGTGGGGTCTGGAAGAGTGCCTTATTTGGCTGAAACATGCAGGGCGAGGAAGACTGACGTAGGCTGCTTCTGCAGAAGCTCTGGACGGGCTTGTTCACGAGAGGTTTTGTCGTTCATCACAGTCCACGGTCTCCTCCCACATGCTCTTTACCGCGTCCCAACAGACTCTTCATCCTCCACTTCTTCCCTGCTTCCTAGACCTTCCCCCTGCACCTTCCGAATCACTGCTATTACCAGCAAACTCCTCTTCTATTATCAACAAATTTTTAAGAGTGGGTTTTTTTTTTTTTTTGCTCTCTATTTGCCTTGTTTGAAAACCGGCTTCCTGCCCTGGGAAATGCTCTCTGCCCCCAGCTGTTCACAGGTTGCTTCGAATCCCATCCGTGCTAGTGCCAGAGGACGGGTGTGCCGTCCTGTGCCCCATCACCACCTCCTAGAACTGGTACAGCCCTCCCCACCCCACCCCTGCGAGAGCTCCTCCCTCCCTGCGGTTTCCTGTCATCTGCCCGCCTCCTTGTCACTGTCTCCATTGCCATCTCCTCTGTTGCAATAACTGTGACATTTTCAAAGCTGGCTGAGTGGATCCCCAATGCATGACCCAATAAATAACCTGCATGCACATCTGCATCTCGGAAGCTGGTTTGGTGCCCCTGACCTGTGGCAGTGAGGATGCACCCAGTGGTTGGGTACCAAGAAAGAGACCTGGTGAGTGGTGTCTGATTTTTTTCAGTGGAATGCTCTGTGATGCACTGTCTCCCATGACCCCTGAACTTTTAAATGGAACTATGAAAAAGAGACATTAATTCAAAGTTGATTTTGGACTCAAAGCAAAGTCACACCATGCAGATGGGAAAAGATCAAGGCTGGAGGTCAGTGGGGCATAGAAAACAGGCATTTGGGTTTCACTGGTTTTTATGTATGACTTCTGTTCCTAAGTATTCCATGAGTCCTTGGGAGCCAGGGTCTGGATTAGTTCATGTGGGCGTCCCTCATGACCCACGGGACCCCTTATTCAACTCCTATTGCCTGGAATGGAGAATGAATGTGTGGATATTGGCCGCTTGGCAGGGCAGGCTGTTAGGACATCTCTTGGGGCACACATGGCCATGTGCCAAAGTCCTATTGAGGACAAAATTGCCTCAGCCTCCGAGGCTTCCAGTTTTCAAACGCTTACTTGAATAAGGCAGGGAGCCATGCTTGTCTGGTTGTGCAAGGACATTGCCTGGTCCTCTAAACAGAGACAGGGAGTCCGTGTGACTCTTCATCCTCCACTTCTTCCCTGCTTCCTAGACCTTCCCCCTGCACCTTCCGAATCACTGCTATTACCAGCAAACTCCTCTTCTATTATCAACAAATTTTTAAGAGTGGGTTTTTT
Source organism: Tragulus kanchil (assembly GCA_022376925.1). Lineage (NCBI taxonomy): Eukaryota > Metazoa > Chordata > Mammalia > Artiodactyla > Tragulidae > Tragulus > Tragulus kanchil. The sequence continues at coordinate 49,095,187 of JAIOJX010000026.1, forward strand.
TTTTTTTTTGCTCTCTATTTGCCTTGTTTGAAAACCGGCTTCCTGCCCTGGGAAATGCTCTCTGCCCCCAGCTGTTCACAGGTTGCTTCGAATCCCATCCGTGCTAGTGCCAGAGGACGGGTGTGCCGTCCTGTGCCCCATCACCACCTCCTAGAACTGGTACAGCCCTCCCCACCCCACCCCTGCGAGAGCTCCTCCCTCCCTGCGGTTTCCTGTCATCTGCCCGCCTCCTTGTCACTGTCTCCATTGCCATCTCCTCTGTTGCAATAACTGTGACATTTTCAAAGCTGGCTGAGTGGATCCCCAATGCATGACCCAATAAATAACCTGCATGCACATCTGCATCTCGGAAGCTGGTTTGGTGCCCCTGACCTGTGGCAGTGAGGATGCACCCAGTGGTTGGGTACCAAGAAAGAGACCTGGTGAGTGGTGTCTGATTTTTTTCAGTGGAATGCTCTGTGATGCACTGTCTCCCATGACCCCTGAACTTTTAAATGGAACTATGAAAAAGAGACATTAATTCAAAGTTGATTTTGGACTCAAAGCAAAGTCACACCATGCAGATGGGAAAAGATCAAGGCTGGAGGTCAGTGGGGCATAGAAAACAGGCATTTGGGTTTCACTGGTTTTTATGTATGACTTCTGTTCCTAAGTATTCCATGAGTCCTTGGGAGCCAGGGTCTGGATTAGTTCATGTGGGCGTCCCTCATGACCCACGGGACCCCTTATTCAACTCCTATTGCCTGGAATGGAGAATGAATGTGTGGATATTGGCCGCTTGGCAGGGCAGGCTGTTAGGACATCTCTTGGGGCACACATGGCCATGTGCCAAAGTCCTATTGAGGACAAAATTGCCTCAGCCTCCGAGGCTTCCAGTTTTCAAACGCTTACTTGAATAAGGCAGGGAGCCATGCTTGTCTGGTTGGCAATGCAAGGACATTGCCTGGTCTCCCCTCTAAACAGAGACAGGGAGTCCGTGTGGACCACTTGAGGGGTCTTTTCATTTCTGTCAAGAGAAGCACTGGCATTTGAATTGCCACCTTATTTCAGGACTCTCTTTCTGCCCTTTTCAGCTTTGTTCCCTAATCATACGTCTTTCTATTATTTTTGCTTTATTCCTCTTGAATCACTTTAAAGCCTTGTGTCGTCTTTTAATCCTTTTTAATAACATCTTGGGTGTTCAGAATCTTGGTTTATGTGGCTTCATTTTTCCTTTTTGAGTGGAAAAGCCTTTTAGGTTGTTTACTTATGCTTTTTGTTTCTTCCAAAATTAAACTTTGTGAACTTTAGGCCTTGGATCTTTTAAAATTTATTTTAACTGCTTTTCGCTTATTTTCTTTAAAAGCTTTTGAATTTATCATAAGACAGACACATGGAAGCAGCACACGGGGACCAGCTGTGACTCAACAGTCTTCCCCAAACTACCCATGGATGTGAGGGAGCTGTGAGGAGCCAGGACAAGCCCCCAGTGGATGGAATCACGGCAGAGCTCCTCTGGAGTTTGGAGCCCTCCCTTTGGCCGTGACAATGGAAAGACTCTCCTTTGGCCATAGCTCCTGTCACAGTAGTAAGTGCAAGGTGACAGTGCCACCTGGGCTCCCAATCATGAGCCGGATGTCACCTGACCCGGCTAGTCACCCACCTAGTCAGGAGTGCTCAGCATCACTCTATCGCTTGGTGGAAGATCCAGGTCAGTGCAAGCAAGGTCTGCAGATGCCAGAACCTGGCTTGAGCAAGTAGCTCACATTCCTACTTCAGTCACAATGCCACCGTGTCTTCAACTCCTATCTATGGTGCTGTTTCTTCATGGAGAGGAAAAATGGAGCAGGATGTACCGATGTTCCTGCAATATGAGTCAGTGCCATGTCCCAGGGGATGGATGCTGAGTTAAGCTCTACTCGGGGTCCTCAGCAGAGAAGGAAAAGAGCTAAGGGCACAGCTCTGAGCCATTATCTTATCTATGTCACAGGAAGTCACCCTAACAGGGAGGAAGATAACAACCAGAAACTGTGTGCTAGGTATTTCCTCCTCACACTTACTTCTTTTGTGGTAACCAGGGGGAAGAAATGGCAAGAGACGAGGCACTACATTGATTCATGTACCATGGTATGAGAGTCAGGGATGCAAAATGAGGAGGACTGGAGGATTAGAGACAAGTAGGCTTGGGGTAACGTTGACAAAGTCCTGGGGGTCATGGCTACCTTCTTTCCTTCAGTGATCAATGGCTGAAAGAAAAAAAAAAAAAGTGACCCTGGAGCTTATGATAAAGCCTACATGTGGCATCCATGATGTGGGCTCCACTTCTTCAGGTCTGACCATCGCTGCTGTCATGTGGGCTACTGGCCAGCAAATGTAGATCAACCCTCATCTTCCAACATATCTTGAGGGACCAACCTACAACTCCATGGAGGCTGATAACATTATCTCATTCCACCATGAGGCAACAGTGGTTGTTTTACCAGAAAAAGACACTTGTTCTGAATTTGGCTTTGCTTTTCCTCGTTACCATGCTCAGCTGGTACCACCATCCACAGGCTTATCAAATGCCAGTTGCCACACAACCTTGCTGCAAAAAGGAATCTCTTTACAGCAAGGGAAGTTTCCCTGCTTCCATTATGTACCCCATGACCCACAACATCTGGTTCTTAGAGAAGAAATCATGAGTCAATTAGGTTGTGGGAACATAATCAACAACCCCAAGCACAGCAATGGTTTATTTCTCACTCACATTTCAGGTTCAACACAGTCTGGATAGGTTGCTAGAGGGTTCATCTTGACAAATGCTTCTACAGTTACTGAGATAAGAAAATAAAAAGCGTAAGGCAACCCACGCCATGGCATGAGTTATCACTTCCCCTTATATATTATTGGTCAAATCAAGTTATGAGGCTAAACTTGACTTCAGGGCATGGGGAAGGACCTTCCTGCTAAGTTTCTGGAAGGAAAGGAGAATCAGAATATATGGGATCAATCTACTGATGAAAAGAAATGGCTTACTGAAAAATCAGACCTGTTGGCTTGTGATGTTAAATAGTTGTCTTTTAGGCTGTGTCAAATTCTTGTAGCCAGAGACTAATCTACGGTGCTGTTTTTTCTGAAGTTAATATATATGAGTCTAAGAACAATGATGTGAAGAGCGATATGCAATTTCCCACAAGTGTCCCAGATGACCTGACTTATTTAGAGTTACTATAACTCTGAAATACTCTAGGCTAGAGATTTCAGTACCCTAGGAAGGATTGAATAAAATTTCCAGTTTTATATCAGTGATACAGCCACTGAGTAGGAAATAGTGCTGTTATTTGGCCATTCCGTGTTCTTCAAGCTACCGGATTAAAGCGAAAAGGATTATAGTGCCTACGTGCTTCTGTACAGCACAGCATCCTGTGGGCTACATCCATACTCCTCTTTGCCCAGTTTGCAGCAGTTTTTAATCCTTAGAAAAGGACCACTGTCTGAATTTGGCTTTGCTATTTCACTCGATTACCCCTTTACGGGCCCTACAACTCCATGGAGGCTGATAACATTATCTCATTCCACCATGAGGCAACAGTGGTTGTTTTACCAGAAAAAGACACTTGTTCTGAATTTGGCTTTGCTTTTCCTCGTTACCATGCTCAGCTGGTACCACCATCCACAGGCTTATCAAATGCCAGTTGCCACACAACCTTGCTGCAAAAAGGAATCTCTTTACAGCAAGGGAAGTTTCCCTGCTTCCATTATGTACCCCATGACCCACAACATCTGGTTCTTAGAGAAGAAATCATGAGTCAATTAGGTTGTGGGAACATAATCAACAACCCCAAGCACAGCAATGGTTTATTTCTCACTCACATTTCAGGTTCAACACAGTCTGGATAGGTTGCTAGAGGGTTCATCTTGACAAATGCTTCTACAGTTACTGAGATAAGAAAATAAAAAGCGTAAGGCAACCCACGCCATGGCATGAGTTATCACTTCCCCTTATATATTATTGGTCAAATCAAGTTATGAGGCTAAACTTGACTTCAGGGCATGGGGAAGGACCTTCCTGCTAAGTTTCTGGAAGGAAAGGAGAATCAGAATATATGGGATCAATCTACTGATGAAAAGAAATGGCTTACTGAAAAATCAGACCTGTTGGCTTGTGATGTTAAATAGTTGTCTTTTAGGCTGTGTCAAATTCTTGTAGCCAGAGACTAATCTACGGTGCTGTTTTTTCTGAAGTTAATATATATGAGTCTAAGAACAATGATGTGAAGAGCGATATGCAATTTCCCACAAGTGTCCCAGATGACCTGACTTATTTAGAGTTACTATAACTCTGAAATACTCTAGGCTAGAGATTTCAGTACCCTAGGAAGGATTGAATAAAATTTCCAGTTTTATATCAGTGATACAGCCACTGAGTAGGAAATAGTGCTGTTATTTGGCCATTCCGTGTTCTTCAAGCTACCGGATTAAAGCGAAAAAGGATTATAGTGCCTACGTGCTTCTGTACAGCACAGCATCCTGTGGGCTACATCCATACTCCTCTTTGCCCAGTTTGCAGCAGTTTTTAATCCTTGAGGCTCAGGATCAGCCCAGTCTTGACTCCTGTCTGACTCCTCCTTCCAGAAGTGCTGGGTCTCAGATCCTCCATTCCAGATGACCCGAGCCAGGTATACCAGGAGCTCCAGATCCTCCTGTTTGGGACATGAGCTGGTTCATACGTGGACCAACCTGATGGGTGTTCCTCAGTAGCTTCATTCACTTGGTTCGCCTGAATGGTTGTTTTCCTTTGGACACAAGCCATGAAGACTGGCTTCCTCCAGCCATGGTCCCATCCTCCCAAATTCACAGCCTGTGTGACTCGGATCCTCATCATCAGCAATGTCTTGTACCTGAGTTCCCTTGATCTTAACCAGAAAAGGAACCAGCAGTGACATGAGTTCAGGGAGGCATTTCCAGAATGTTGATGAAAATCATCAAGAAGTCATCTATAAGAGGAATAGAACAGCATTTTATTTGAGCCAGACTGATGATGACATAGCGCAGAAGCCAGCCTCTCAGATTGCTCTGAGGAATTGCTCTGGAGAAGCAGGGCTTTCAGCACAGCTTTGTATCTTATCAGAGCAAAGAACATCAAACAAGACAGAAACAACCTAGATGTCCATCAACAGGGGAATGGGTAAGGAAGATATGGCGTATATATAAACAATTGACCCATAAAAAGAATGAAACAATGCCTTTTGCAGCAACATGGACTTACAGATTATCATACTAAGTGAAATAAGACAGAGAAAGACAAATATCATATGATATCACTTATATGTGGATCCTAAAATATGACACAAATGAGCTTATATAAAAAACAGAAAGGTGCTGTTTTTCTGAAGTTAATATATATGAGTCTAAGAACAATGATGTGAAGAGCGATATGCAATTTCCCACAAGTGTCCCAGATGACCTGACTTATTTAGAGTTACTATAACTCTGAAATACTCTAGGCTAGAGATTTCAGTACCCTAGGAAGGATTGAATAAAATTTCCAGTTTTATATCAGTGATACAGCCACTGAGTAGGAAATAGTGCTGTTATTTGGCCATTCCGTGTTCTTCAAGCTACCGGATTAAAGCGAAAAAGGATTATAGTGCCTACGTGCTTCTGTACAGCACAGCATCCTGTGGGCTACATCCATACTCCTCTTTGCCCAGTTTGCAGCAGTTTTTAATCCTTGAGGCTCAGGATCAGCCCAGTCTTGACTCCTGTCTGACTCCTCCTTCCAGAAGTGCTGGGTCTCAGATCCTCCATTCCAGATGACCCGAGCCAGGTATACCAGGAGCTCCAGATCCTCCTGTTTGGGACATGAGCTGGTTCATACGTGGACCAACCTGATGGGTGTTCCTCAGTAGCTTCATTCACTTGGTTCGCCTGAATGGTTGTTTTCCTTTGGACACAAGCCATGAAGACTGGCTTCCTCCAGCCATGGTCCCATCCTCCCAAATTCACAGCCTGTGTGACTCGGATCCTCATCATCAGCAATGTCTTGTACCTGAGTTCCCTTGATCTTAACCAGAAAAGGAACCAGCAGTGACATGAGTTCAGGGAGGCATTTCCAGAATGTTGATGAAAATCATCAAGAAGTCATCTATAAGAGGAATAGAACAGCATTTTATTTGAGCCAGACTGATGATGACATAGCGCAGAAGCCAGCCTCTCAGATTGCTCTGAGGAATTGCTCTGGAGAAGCAGGGCTTTCAGCACAGCTTTGTATCTTATCAGAGCAAAGAACATCAAACAAGACAGAAACAACCTAGATGTCCATCAACAGGGGAATGGGTAAGGAAGATATGGCGTATATATAAACAATTGACCCATAAAAAGAATGAAACAATGCCTTTTGCAGCAACATGGACTTACAGATTATCATACTAAGTGAAATAAGACAGAGAAAGACAAATATCATATGATATCACTTATATGTGGATCCTAAAATATGACACAAATGAGCTTATATAAAAAACAGAAACAGACTCATAAACATTGAGAACAGACTTGTGGTTGCCAAGATGGGGGGGAGGTATAGGAGAGGGATGGATTAGGAGTTTGGGATTAGTAGGAGAGTAGGAGAAATTTGTTTTATATAGAATGGTGAAACAATAAGGTCCTAGTGTATAATACAGAGACTATATTCCATATCCTGTGACAAACTAGAATGGAAAATAATCCTAAACAAGTCAAGGATATGTTTCTTCAAGGTTTCTTCAAAGACAGCCAGATCGGCATGTACATGGCAAGTCAGCATGGACATGCGCCATGTACACAGCCTTGGCACCAGGGAAGGGAGTTCAGCACTGAAGGAGGACCAGCATCAGTGTCCCAGGACAGGGGGCATTTATTCTTTTGCTTCTGGTCAACGAGCCCATTTTTCCTGGAGAAATGAAAGAAGATGCACACTATATGTTTGATAGAATGCTTTAGTCAGTATAAAATTCAAGTTATCTCACGTATAAGCCAGAACGACTTCCCCAGACCTCAATATGTGAGCATTTCTTTTATCAGGCAATTGGAAAGAAAGTGGCAGGAGGTGAATTAAGAACTTGGAGGCAACTTGTTGTACTGGAAAGAGGCTGTGGTCAGCCAGAAAAGGCACACTTTGGAGCAGAACAGATTGCGTTTGAACCTCTGCCTGGGCACAGAACATCTGCGTAGCCAGAGGAAGCTTCCTAACCACTCTCAGCTTCGGTTTTTTCATCTGCAAAAGTGGTTCCCTGAGCTAGTGTACGTGGAAGATTTCTAATGTGTACAGTTCAATATATACTTTTTGCTTTAAATTTTTAGCATTTACTAATCTATTACAGAGTTGGACACGACTGAGCCAATGACCTACACTGAACTGATGTTACAGAATCCTATTTGTCTTTATTATGGAAGATATGGCGTATATATAAACAATTGACCCATAAAAAGAATGAAACAATGCCTTTTGCAGCAACATGGACTTACAGATTATCATACTAAGTGAAATAAGACAGAGAAAGACAAATATCATATGATATCACTTATATGTGGATCCTAAAATATGACACAAATGAGCTTATATAAAAAACAGAAACAGACTCATAAACATTGAGAACAGACTTGTGGTTGCCAAGATGGGGGGGAGGTATAGGAGAGGGATGGATTAGGAGTTTGGGATTAGTAGGAGAGTAGGAGAAATTTGTTTTATATAGAATGGTGAAACAATAAGGTCCTAGTGTATAATACAGAGACTATATTCCATATCCTGTGACAAACTAGAATGGAAAATAATCCTAAACAAGTCAAGGATATGTTTCTTCAAGGTTTCTTCAAAGACAGCCAGATCGGCATGTACATGGCAAGTCAGCATGGACATGCGCCATGTACACAGCCTTGGCACCAGGGAAGGGAGTTCAGCACTGAAGGAGGACCAGCATCAGTGTCCCAGGACAGGGGGCATTTATTCTTTTGCTTCTGGTCAACGAGCCCATTTTTCCTGGAGAAATGAAAGAAGATGCACACTATATGTTTGATAGAATGCTTTAGTCAGTATAAAATTCAAGTTATCTCACGTATAAGCCAGAACGACTTCCCCAGACCTCAATATGTGAGCATTTCTTTTATCAGGCAATTGGAAAGAAAGTGGCAGGAGGTGAATTAAGAACTTGGAGGCAACTTGTTGTACTGGAAAGAGGCTGTGGTCAGCCAGAAAAGGCACACTTTGGAGCAGAACAGATTGCGTTTGAACCTCTGCCTGGGCACAGAACATCTGCGTAGCCAGAGGAAGCTTCCTAACCACTCTCAGCTTCGGTTTTTTCATCTGCAAAAGTGGTTCCCTGAGCTAGTGTACGTGGAAGATTTCTAATGTGTACAGTTCAATATATACTTTTTGCTTTAAATTTTTAGCATTTACTAATCTATTACAGAGTTGGACACGACTGAGCCAATGACCTACACTGAACTGAATCTGTTACAGAATCCTATTTGTCTTTATTATCAAAAGGTGTTATACATACTGTTGTTATTATTCAGTTGCTAAGTTGTGTCTGACTCTTTGCGACCCCTGTGGACTGTAGCACATCCAGCATCTCTGTTCTTCACCATCTCCCAGAGCTTGTTCAAACTCATGTCCATTGAGTCGGTGATGCCGTCCAACCATCTCATCCTCTGTCATTCCTACACATACGACTATGTGTAAAATGGGGCTTCCAAGGTGGCACAGTTGGTAGAGAATCTGTCTGCCAATGCAAGAGACACAAGAGACATGGGTTTGATCCCTGGGTCAGGACAGATTCCCCTGGAAAAGGGAACTGCAACCTACTGCAGTGTTCTTGCCTGGAAAACTCCATGACAGAGGAGATACAGTCCACAGGGCTGCAGAGAGTCAGACACACCTGAAGCAACTTAACACACAGGCACAATATAGCACAGGAAACTTTGCTTAATACTCTGTAGTGGCCTATATGGGAAAAGAATCTTAGAAAGAGTAGATACATGTACATGCAGATGTATAACTGATAAACCATGCTTCACACCTGAAACTAACACAGTATTATAAATCCACTGTACTTCAATAAAAATTCAAAAAAACTAAAAAAGTATTGTAAATATTACCACTAAAGCTGGAAGCTACTTTGCGTTTCTATTATTCTGTATCTCAGTTAAGAGGTAACGGTCTCACCGTCCCCTACTTTTAAATGACTTCTTAAGTTTGGGCTTTTGTTATGACAAATGCAGACAAACTCAGTTTATTTGGAACAGCTTATACATTATATAAGGTTTCTTTTCACACAAAGTGGGCCTGCTGGGTATTGTGGTATACTGACTGAGGTCCCTGGCACCATAATGGATGTTATGTTTGAGATCAAAGGCAAAATTCAGTCATCCATGGAAGCTGGTCTTGTGTGAATTAGCCATGATTCATCTCATGAAAAACATTTGTTGCCATGTTAGTCATGGGAAGTCTTGTGGTGTAGTCTGGCTTTGCAGTGGGTGATGTCGTATACATTATTTCACTTAACCCTCACAAGGGTTTTGTAAAGAAGATACAAAGACGGAGAAGGTGAACTCACTTTACAGACAAGGAAATTAAGTTCTGAGACTTAGAGCAGCTGCATCAAGATCACGTATTTGATGAATGAAGAGCACTTGTCTTTGGTCTGCTACATTTTTTCCATCATGTTTCACCCACTTCCAGGTTGCTACTCTGTGTGTTTGGAGGAGAGTTGGAGAAAACACACCCTCATCCTCCCTACTGGTCATCTCACAGGTTATTGAGTGGAACCAACTAGCACGTGTGGTCTTCCCAGGTGGTGCTAGTGGTAAAGAACCCACCTGCCAATTCAGGAGATATGAGAGACTGATGGACGGTAGAATAGGAAGTGGACTATCCAAGGCTGGGTTCCAGTTATTCCGGACTCTGCAAACACTTGGAAGGGAAGATTACATATGGTGGTTTGACCACGACTTTGATGCTCACTGGGAGAGTTTCCTCAGGAAATGCTTCCTGGTGGAGATGAAAGTCACTCTGAGCTTTGAAGAATGAAGAGGTTTGGGATGCAGGCTTGAAGGGACCCAAGAAGTCATTCCGGGGCAAAAAGAGCATCATGGTGATCAGATGAGAGGCTGGAGAATGTGACTGTTATGACTGTGAGTTCTGAATACAAACTCTTGTTGCTTGTTAGCTCTGCCACCTTGATGCAGATAGAATAATGTGCCCCCAGAGATGTCCACCTCCCAATGCCTGGAACCAGGGATCATGTTACATTACTTGGCAGGAGGCATTTGAGATTCCAGATGGAACTAAGTTTGCAAAACAAAAGATAGGGAGATTATTTTGGTTTATCCACGTGGATCCAATTTAATCTCAAGGGTCATGAAAATCAGAAGAGGGACCAGAGATCAGAATCAGAGAGTGAAGCATGAAAATGGAAACAAGGTCAGAGAGACCCTGAATGTCTGGCTTTGAAGGTGAATGAAGAGGCCATTCTTGTCTAGTCTTTAAGTTGTGACCAACTCTTTGTGGTCCCATGGACTGTAGCCCACCAGGCTCCTCTGTCCAAGGGATTCTCCAGGCAGGAATACTGGATTGGGTTGCCATTTCTTTCTCCAGGGGATCTTCCAGGGATCAAACGGTACCTCCTACATTGTCAGGCAGATTCTTTACCATGGAGCCACCTGGGAACCCTCCCAAGGAATGCTAGCGGTCTATAAAGAAGGAGAGGGCAAGGAAACAGACTCTTCCTTTGAGCCCCCAGAAAGAAATCCAGCTCTGTTCACATCTTGATTTTCACCCAGTAATTTTCACCCATTTTTGACTTCTGGCTTCCAAAACGGTGCAATAAAAATGTTTTATTGGTTTAAGCTACCACTGTTCTATATTTGTTATGAAAGCGACAGAAAAACAGAACACTTGTGTTAGTCTAACATCTCAGAGCCAGTTGTTTAATGTGCAAACTAGAGATATTAATATATACTTCCAAGAATCCTTGCAAGTAAAGTACCCTACTTGACATATTGTGCGTTTTCAGTAAAAGATCATTATCATTGTTATGAAAGACTGTTTACGGTGAGTTTTGTCCAACGTGAAGTAGCTGTCACAAGACTCTATTACTAATCCATTTCTTGTTTTCCACCTGGCAGAGCCTCCTGACACATCCCTCCACTTCCTTGGCATTGGAAAAGGTCACCCCTCAGCTGCCCAACTCTCCCATCTCAATTTCTAGGGAAAGACTAATTGGCCCATCTGTCCAGTTTGGGCCAAGGACTTATTTATACAGTCCTAATATGCTTGAATGTATAGATAACAAGAAGGAAGTTTCTAGAAAAGTCGGGCTTAGCAAGTTCTCCAGTGCTAGAATAATGTGCCCCCAGAGATGTCCACCTCCCAATGCCTGGAACCAGGGATCATGTTACATTACTTGGCAGGAGGCATTTGAGATTCCAGATGGAACTAAGTTTGCAAAACAAAAGATAGGGAGATTATTTTGGTTTATCCACGTGGATCCAATTTAATCTCAAGGGTCATGAAAATCAGAAGAGGGACCAGAGATCAGAATCAGAGAGTGAAGCATGAAAATGGAAACAAGGTCAGAGAGACCCTGAATGTCTGGCTTTGAAGGTGAATGAAGAGGCCATTCTTGTCTAGTCTTTAAGTTGTGACCAACTCTTTGTGGTCCCATGGACTGTAGCCCACCAGGCTCCTCTGTCCAAGGGATTCTCCAGGCAGGAATACTGGATTGGGTTGCCATTTCTTTCTCCAGGGGATCTTCCAGGGATCAAACGGTACCTCCTACATTGTCAGGCAGATTCTTTACCATGGAGCCACCTGGGAACCCTCCCAAGGAATGCTAGCGGTCTATAAAGAAGGAGAGGGCAAGGAAACAGACTCTTCCTTTGAGCCCCCAGAAAGAAATCCAGCTCTGTTCACATCTTGATTTTCACCCAGTAATTTTCACCCATTTTTGACTTCTGGCTTCCAAAACGGTGCAATAAAAATGTTTTATTGGTTTAAGCTACCACTGTTCTATATTTGTTATGAAAGCGACAGAAAAACAGAACACTTGTGTTAGTCTAACATCTCAGAGCCAGTTGTTTAATGTGCAAACTAGAGATATTAATATATACTTCCAAGAATCCTTGCAAGTAAAGTACCCTACTTGACATATTGTGCGTTTTCAGTAAAAGATCATTATCATTGTTATGAAAGACTGTTTTACGGTGAGTTTTGTCCAACGTGAAGTAGCTGTCACAAGACTCTATTACTAATCCATTTCTTGTTTTCCACCTGGCAGAGCCTCCTGACACATCCCTCCACTTCCTTGGCATTGGAAAAGGTCACCCCTCAGCTGCCCAACTCTCCCATCTCAATTTCTAGGGAAAGACTAATTGGCCCATCTGTCCAGTTTGGGCCAAGGACTTATTTATACAGTCCTAATATGCTTGAATGTATAGATAACAAGAAGGAAGTTTCTAGAAAAGTCGGGCTTAGCAAGTTCTCCAGTCTAGCCTAGAGTCCATTCCTTGTCCACCTAGTACACATGCATGTGAGCGTGTGCCCTCCCACCCCCCACACAGCTATTCTATCCAGCGCTGCCACTGATATGAGTATAGGATTACTGGTCAAAACCATTTCTTCTTTTGTATGGTCTTGATATGGTACAGATATGAGTCCTCACACTTGTAACATGGACCATAAATGGCTGCACATTTGTTGTGACCTGGAGGAGACAGAACAAGGCCACTGGGAAGCACCATCTACTGGCTCAAGGTCCAACACGTGTGCCTTTAATGCATGTCCCTGTAGACACATTGCCCTGGACACGAACTGAACAAGATGGAGTTCCTGGTGTGTGTGTGTGTGTGTGTGTGTGTGTTGTCATCAGTCTAATCCATTCCTGGGGTGCATGGAAGATCAAGATGTGGGTCAATCCTGGAGGTACATTTGTAAATCTGTAATATCAGAAATTTTGGATGATTTTTATTCATCAGTTTCAATAAAATAAACTGCAACTTTAGAATTACTGAGTGTCTGTAGTTCTGAATTTAATGATCTGTGGGAGGTACACAAGCAGACAGAAGCAGGGTGTGAGTCTCGGGGAGTTTGTTCTCAAACATGCTGTGGGCTGTAGCCCAAGCCTTCTCAGGTTAACATTTGAATCAAGGTTTAATGTGCAAACTAGAGATATTAATATATACTTCCAAGAATCCTTGCAAGTAAAGTACCCTACTTGACATATTGTGCGTTTTCAGTAAAAGATCATTATCATTGTTATGAAAGACTGTTTTACGGTGAGTTTTGTCCAACGTGAAGTAGCTGTCACAAGACTCTATTACTAATCCATTTCTTGTTTTCCACCTGGCAGAGCCTCCTGACACATCCCTCCACTTCCTTGGCATTGGAAAAGGTCACCCCTCAGCTGCCCAACTCTCCCATCTCAATTTCTAGGGAAAGACTAATTGGCCCATCTGTCCAGTTTGGGCCAAGGACTTATTTATACAGTCCTAATATGCTTGAATGTATAGATAACAAGAAGGAAGTTTCTAGAAAAGTCGGGCTTAGCAAGTTCTCCAGTCTAGCCTAGAGTCCATTCCTTGTCCACCTAGTACACATGCATGTGAGCGTGTGCCCTCCCACCCCACACACAGCTATTCTATCCAGAGCTGCCACTGATATGAGTATAGGATTACTGGTCAAAACCATTTCTTCTTTTGTATGGTCTTGATATGGTACAGATATGAGTCCTCACACTTGTAACATGGACCATAAATGGCTGCACATTTGTTGTGACCTGGAGGAGACAGAACAAGGCCACTGGGAAGCACCATCTACTGGCTCAAGGTCCAACACGTGTGCCTTTAATGCATGTCCCTGTAGACACATTGCCCTGGACACGAACTGAACAAGATGGAGTTCCTGGTGTGTGTGTGTGTGTGTGTGTGTGTGTTGTCATCAGTCTAATCCATTCCTGGGGTGCATGGAAGATCAAGATGTGGGTCAATCCTGGAGGTACATTTGTAAATCTGTAATATCAGAAATTTTGGATGATTTTTATTCATCAGTTTCAATAAAATAAACTGCAACTTTAGAATTACTGAGTGTCTGTAGTTCTGAATTTAATGATCTGTGGGAGGTACACAAGCAGACAGAAGCAGGGTGTGAGTCTCGGGGAGTTTGTTCTCAAACATGCTGTGGGCTGTAGCCCAAGCCTTCTCAGGTTAACATTTGAATCAAGGTTGCTATGTTCACATTTTTTCCTTCATTTAAAATGAATTTATTGAATGTTTAATATGTTCTAGGCATGGTGAATATAACTGTGAGAAGAACAAAGTTTCTGTTTTCAAGTAGCTTACATTTTAGTGGAAGAACATTCTATACCAATTGTAAACTATTCAGCAAAATCCAGCCTACTCTTTGGTGGACACACACCAAAACTCTGCTTTCCAAGGACCCTTAAAGCTATGTGTGAACATTTGGCCAAGTCCTTTCTAGTCACAAAGTATAGCAGAATTCAGTGCCTTTTGCCTAATTCACATGCTAATTTTCTTATTTAGGTTTTTCTGAATTCATCATGACCATAGGACAAACATCTAATTGATTTGGTCTATTTTTAGGGAAAAAAATATATTTCTTTGCCTCTAAGTCATCACTTGTCCCCATCCATCTCTATTCTTTGGCCCCTGTGGGACTCCCACTACTGTGGCCTCTCCTGCCACAGAGCACCAGCTCTGGGTGCACGCGCTCCAGAGAGCACTGGCTCACAACTGGATACACCAGCCCAACCGCTCCTTGGAGCATGGGATCTTTCCCAGCCAGGGATTGAACCGGTACCCTTTGCACTGCAAGGTAGACTCTTTACCCACTGGACCACGAGGGACGCCCAGGTAAAAATATTTTGATGTTCATTTTATTTCTCTTATGAGATGCTGGTTAAGAGAGGACTATGTATCATGTTTCTATGAAAACTATAAACTAAAATAATTTTGTAATCTTTAGTTCTACAGAGAAGAATTTAAAAAATTCTCTGAAGTTTACTGTGACCTCAGATAGTACAGCACCAAACTATACCAGAAGTATGAAGTAAAGGTAAAGAATCCGCCTGCCAATGCAGCACAGGCAAGAGATGGGGGCTCTATCCCTGGGTCCAGAAGATCCCCTGGGGAAGGAACGGGCAACCCACTCCAGCATTCTTGCCTGGGAAATCCCATGGACAGAGGAGCCTGACCGTCTACAATCCATGGGGTTGCACAGAGTCAAACAGGACTGAGTACGCATGGATGCACATCACAGAAAGGGACAATGTTTAAAGAGACTTGAAAATAGCTATAATGGCTTCATTTACGTGACTTCTCTGTGCTTCAGTTTGCCCATCTGTCAACAGGGATAATTTTTTAGATGAAGAAATTAAGGGGAAGCAGAATCAGGTGCTTAAGAGTATAGATTCTGGTGCCAGACAGTCTGGGATCTCTTCAAAGGACTTACTAGGTGGATGGGCAACATATTTCTGAGCCTCAAGTTTCCTCTTCTGCAAAACAGGTTTAATAGTACCTGAGGATTATTAGGAGAATTAAATGAGCTAACATTCCTGGCACAAAGCTGTGATCATATGTTAAATCCCCTACTTCTGAAAAGTTTATTTAAGATATTAAATATCCTATTTTCTTAATACAATACACAGACTCCAATTTTTCACTGCTTACATAATCATGAAATCTCACATTTAACCAAACTCGAATTTTGCTACAATCTGCATCAGCCTCTCATCACAGGAATTCCCCTCTGTCTATCTTTCAAAAATAAAAATTGAGAAACGTATCAACTTGGAAAATGGCAGCCTACTGGAAAGGATGGGGAAGGGAAGCAGTTCTTCTAAAAAAGGAGATAGGCTGAGTAAACAGTCCCCAGAGCGGTCCTGCGCGGGTTCCAGATGAGTAATGATTTATGAACAGGAAATCTGGGTCGGCTGGGCTTCAGTTAAACAGTGTGAGGAGATGGAAACCAGATGTCTAACCTTCATCTCAGAGGCCCACGGAGAGAGGCAGTGTGAAGAGGCGAGTGGAGAAGGGAGGAGAGGGAGAGACCAGCAGACCCAGGACAGTTGGGGAGCACAGGTGGGGCGGGGCGGGGAGCCCGCGGAGAGGAAAGAGGGAGCGGAGAGAGGGGAAGTGGGGTCGGGGGAGGCACCGCCAGGCAGGCACTGTTGGAAATGAACGCCCTCCAAAGTCAACTCATAAGATGTTTCATCAGCCAGAAAACTGGGCACTTGTTTAGGGTATATGTTTTATTTGAACCTATGTTTCCATGGAAACCTGGACACCAGCTGAAAAAGTTCATAGGTTGCTGTTAACGTGGAGTACAGAGATCCTATGTGTGTGACTGTGGGCAAATAGACACCATGTATTTCAGGAGATACTTCAATGAACTACCTCTTCTCTTCCCGTTAAATCTCTACAGGAGTCCAGTTTCCTGAAAACCTGCAAACAGGGTTGACTTTTTTTTTTTTTTTTAAGATTTATTTATTTATTATTGGTGGGGGGTGGGGTGGGGAGGGAGGGGAGCAGGCGGGCCACTTCTATTGGTCTTTCATTTCTCCATTTTCATCCGTCTTTTTGTTCTTTGGCTCCTGTGGGCCTCCCATCGCGGTGGCATCTGTCGTTGCAGAGCGCCGGCTCTGGGCGCATGCGCGCCAGAGCTCCTGCTCGGTAATTGGACACATCGGTCCAGCCGCTCCGCGGCACGTGGGATCTTCCCAGGCCAGGGATCGAACCGGTGCCCCTTGCACTGCAAGGCGGTGCCCCTACCCACTGGACCACCAGGGAAGCCCAGGGTTAACTTTTAATGTGAGCAAGAAAAGAAAATTCAGGTGCATGTTCTTCTCCATGTCAAACTGTCTTAACAAAGAGAGTGAGAGGCCGGGGCCAGTGGGTGGACACGATCAGCCTCTCATCACAGGAATTCCCTCTGTCTATCTTTCAAAAATAAAAATTGAGAAACGTATCAACTTGGAAAATGGCAGCCTACTGGAAAGGATGGGGAAGGAAGCAGTTCTTCTAAAAAAGGAGATAGGCTGAGTAAACAGTCCCCAGAGCGGTCCTGCGCGGGTTCCAGATGAGTAATGATTTATGAACAGGAAATCTGGGTCGGCTGGGCTTCAGTTAAACAGTGTGAGGAGATGGAAACCAGATGTCTAACCTTCATCTCAGAGGCCCACGGAGAGAGGCAGTGTGAAGAGGCGAGTGGAGAAGGGAGGAGAGGGAGAGACCAGCAGACCCAGGACAGTTGGGGAGCACAGGTGGGGGCGGGGGGGCGGGGGAGCCCGCGGAGAGGAAAGAGGGAGCGGAGAGAGGGGAAGTGGGGTCGGGGGAGGCACCGCCAGGCAGGCACTGTTGGAAATGAACGCCCTCCAAAGTCAACTCATAAGATGTTTCATCAGCCAGAAAACTGGGCACTTGTTTAGGGTATATGTTTTATTTGAACCTATGTTTCCATGGAAACCTGGACACCAGCTGAAAAAGTTCATAGGTTGCTGTTAACGTGGAGTACAGAGATCCTATGTGTGTGACTGTGGGCAAATAGACACCATGTATTTCAGGAGATACTTCAATGA
Organism: Tragulus kanchil; assembly: GCA_022376925.1. Taxonomy (NCBI): domain Eukaryota; kingdom Metazoa; phylum Chordata; class Mammalia; order Artiodactyla; family Tragulidae; genus Tragulus; species Tragulus kanchil. The sequence continues at coordinate 49,112,775 of JAIOJX010000026.1, forward strand.
ACTACCTCTTCTCTTCCCGTTAAATCTCTACAGGAGTCCAGTTTCCTGAAAACCTGCAAACAGGGTTGACTTTTTTTTTTTTTTTTAAGATTTATTTATTTATTATTGGTGGGGAGTGGGGCGGGCAGGCCACTTCTACTGGTCTTTCATTTCTCCATTTTCATCCGTCTTTGTTCTTTGGCTCCTGTGGGCCTCCCATCGCGGTGGCATCTGTCGTTGCAGAGCGCCGGCTCTGGGCGCATGCGCGCCAGAGCTCCTGCTCGGTAATTGGACACATCGGTCCAGCCGCTCCGCGGCACGTGGGATCTTCCCAGGCCAGGGATCGAACCGGTGCCCCTTGCACTGCAAGGCGGTGCCCCTACCCACTGGACCACCAGGGAAGCCCAGGGTTAACTTTTAATGTGAGCAAGAAAAGAAAATTCAGGTGCATGTTCTTCTCCATGTCAAACTGTCTTAACAAAGAGAGTGAGAGGGCTTCCCTGGTGGTCCAGTGGGTAAGGACACTGCCTTGCAGGGCAAGGGATGCCGGTTTGATCCCTGGCCTGGGAAGACCCCTTGTGCCACAGAGCGGCTGGACCGGTGTGTCCAGTTACCGAGCCGGAGCTCTGGAGCGCATGCGCCCAGAGCCAGTGCTCTGCGACGACAGAGGCGACTGCAATGGGATGCCCACATGGACCAAAGAACAAAGACGGATGAAAATAGACAAATGAAAGACCAATAGAAGTGGCCCGCCCGCCCCCCTCCCTCTCCAACCTGCCCCCACCCACCAAAAAAAGACAGTGAGAGTTTAGAGGAAAGGTCAGCAAACTAGAGCCTGTGAGTCTATTTGAGCCATAGACTTTCCACAGAGCCCACAGGTTGACTTAAAGAAAATCTTTAAAGAAGAGTTCACTAATCCTGATGTAAACACAGCATCCTTACCAGCAAAGCCGGCATTTAAGATAAGAGATCAGCCTGATAACTGCTACTAAAAAAAAAAAAAAGGACTTGAGACTTATTTTTGTGGCCCGGTGCAGCACTGGTTGGGTTAAAGATCCTTTGATCACTGCCCACCAGACCACCGCACCCCCGTCCTCAGAAATAGGCAAAGCCGACAGGCAGCAAGTGCAGGCGGAAAGGCAGACCTGGAAAGGCTCTCTGGCTGCTTCTTTGGGGAAAGCACATGATGTTCTGGATCTGCACCGAACTGTCCAGCTGCCCAGCTCAGCGCTGGCACTCACCTTCCAGCCTCAGGAAGGAGCATGAACAAGGAGTGTGAAAAGTCACAGAACTATGTGCCTTGGACTTTGGAGAGATCCAGAGAATGAGGCAAAGAGAGGCGGTTACCAAATTATACATTTGCTTAGATCCTAATGAAGGTGACTGAGATCAAATAATAATGAAAATTATAATGTAATAAACAAACAAGAGTAATAGCTAAACTCACGGCAGTTACGATTTATTGGGTATTTATAATGTGCCAGACATTGTGCTAAATCCTTCCCCGGAATTATATTTAATCCTCATGTAACTTTCTGAAGATGAAGGAGCAGACTCAGGGGCAAAGTAACATTTCCGAAGTCAAAGCCTTGAGGAGGTAGAACCACAAACTGAGAACAAAGTCTTAACCCCTGTCATTATTGCTTTTTTGGTTTTGAGCCATGCTTTATGCTGGATCCTGGACCAGGGATTGAACCTGTGCATTGGGAGCTCGGAGTCCTAACCAGTGGATCACCAAGGAAGTCTATCATTTCTTCTTCAATGTAGAAAGGCTCAGGGTAAAGAGTTTGACTATATATAGGCAGGGTCCAATGGAACTGAAACATAAACCTTTATTACTCACATTTTAGTCCCCTAAAAGCTACAATAATAAATCCCTAATCACTGAGTTGTCACAGAACTTCATGTAAGATTTTATTTCCCATGAAGCCTGAAATGTGCTGTGTCAGGTCAGCCTCAGCATTCTGGATTGGAAAACCCCTCTCCTCCCCGCAAGCTTGGAGGGCTATCATTGAACACAACTTAGCGACTAAAACAACAGCAGCTGACATGGGCCCAAAAGAAGAGACTTTCCAAAAGGAAAAAGGCAAGACTCAGAGGATCCTGGGAGGAGAGGTCTTCCAATCCAGAATGCTGAGGCGAAAAACGAAAGCTCAAGCCATCAGTGCATCTAAACCAGTCATCCTAATGCAGCCAAATTCCATTTGAAAAATGTAAAAACCCAGTGTGATTACACCAGAAGCACAGAATAATGAAGCTGTGATGGCGCATGATCGAATTTTCTAAGGCAATGTGGCACTAGGAGTAAAGAATCTACCTGCCAATGCAGGAGATGAGGGCTCGGTCCCTGGGTCGGGGAGATCTCCTGGAGTTGGAAAATGCATCCCACTGCAGTAGTCTTGACTGGAGAATCCCCATGGACAGAGGAGCCTGGCAGGGTACAGTCCATGGAACTGCAAAGAATCAGAAATGACTGAGATCAAATAATAATGAAAATTATAATGTAATAAACAAACAAGAGTAATAGCTAAACTCACGGCAGTTACGATTTATTGGGTATTTATAATGTGCCAGACATTGTGCTAAATCCTTCCCCGGAATTATATTTAATCCTCATGTAACTTTCTGAAGATGAAGGAGCAGACTCAGGGGCAAAGTAACATTTCCGAAGTCAAAGCCTTGAGGAGGTAGAACCACAAACTGAGAACAAAGTCTTAACCCCTGTCATTATTGCTTTTTTGGTTTTGAGCCATGCTTTATGCTGGATCCTGGACCAGGGATTGAACCTGTGCATTGGGAGCTCGGAGTCCTAACCAGTGGATCACCAAGGAAGTCTATCATTTCTTCTTCAATGTAGAAAGGCTCAGGGTAAAGAGTTTGACTATATATAGGCAGGGTCCAATGGAACTGAAACATAAACCTTTATTACTCACATTTTAGTCCCTAAAAGCTACAATAATAAATCCCTAATCACTGAGTTGTCACAGAACTTCATGTAAGATTTTATTTCCCATGAAGCCTGAAATGTGCTGTGTCAGGTCAGCCTCAGCATTCTGGATTGGAAAACCCCTCTCCTCCCCGCAAGCTTGGAGGGCTATCATTGAACACAACTTAGCGACTAAAACAACAGCAGCTGACATGGGCCCAAAAGAAGAGACTTTCCAAAAGGAAAAAGGCAAGACTCAGAGGATCCTGGGAGGAGAGGTCTTCCAATCCAGAATGCTGAGGCGAAAAACGAAAGCTCAAGCCATCAGTGCATCTAAACCAGTCATCCTAATGCAGCCAAATTCCATTTGAAAAATGTAAAAACCCAGTGTGATTACACCAGAAGCACAGAATAATGAAGCTGTGATGGCGCATGATCGAATTTTCTAAGGCAATGTGGCACTAGGAGTAAAGAATCTACCTGCCAATGCAGGAGATGAGGGCTCGGTCCCTGGGTCGGGGAGATCTCCTGGAGTTGGAAAATGCATCCCACTGCAGTAGTCTTGACTGGAGAATCCCCATGGACAGAGGAGCCTGGCAGGGTACAGTCCATGGAACTGCAAAGAATCAGAAATGACTGAGCAACTGAGCACACACAGTAGCATGAGTATGGTCACTCAACCAGCATTTGCTGCTAAGAATTCTGTGAAATTTCCTTATACCAAAGCCTCACACCGCATTGCTGCAGCCCTCAATGCTTCCTTCACTCCTTTCTTCCTCCCCTCTCTCCCTCCCACAAATATTTAAGCTCTTACATCCCAAGTACCAGGGACACACCAGTGAACAAGCAGAAATTTCACCTCATGGAATTTGTATTCTGTTGATACTGTGGGAGATCATTCCATGTGATCATTAAACTTAGGTGCTTTTGCCTTGTGATGGATCCTGAGGATCTGCACTGGAATTCTCACTCTAGTCACTTTCTGTGTGATCTAAATCACTTCACATCTCTGAGCTTTCATTTACAAAATGCTTGGGAGGATTAACAGCCTTTCACAGACTAAGCACTGCTCCACACATTAATATATGATTAGCCCTGTAGACATAACTGAAAGTGCAGATCTAGCAAGCTTTTGGTAGTTAAATGGTGGTTGGGTTTGTACATCCTATAATCTGTATTCCTGTGTGTGGGCGCCTTTGTTTTTGAGATGAGATATGATATGAGAGATTTCCAAATTAAGGTCAAAGAACTTGAAACTGGGATCTCCCCCAAACCAGCCTGTCTCTGAGAAACCCTACCGCGGATAAGTGGCTGAGTTTCTGCCTGAACTGTGGTCGCGGGGCCTCCAGTTCTATTCAATTTACTCCATGGGGCGAGTGCCAAAGACAGCCACTGCCTCACCATCACCGCCTCCACACTCAGTGAGTCAGATCCTTCTGGAAGCATCCCGACATTACATTTTACATGGAACCTTTGTAATAAAGGGAAGTTTAAGTAATTCTGAAGCTAAGGCAGGACCCCTTGCACATGCACGTTTAGGGCATTTGTTGTTTGGGTCTCATGTGGTAGTCTCATTGTGATTTTGACTGTATGATCTTAGAAGTTGCAGACATGCTTGTCTTGGTCTCTAGAATTTGCTTGCTGAGGAACCTCTTTTGTCCCAGACTTTTCTCATCTTCTTAATTAACCTGTCCCATCTCTCTTTTATTTTTGTTTACTTTTTTTTGACGGGGACCATTTTTAAAGTCTTTATTGAATTTGTTAAAATATTGCTTCTGTTTTGTTCTTTTGGCCATGAGGCATGTGGGATCTTAGCTGTCTGATCAGGGATTGCAGAAGCACCCTACATTGGAAGGCAAAGTCTTAACCACTAGACCACCAGGGAAGTCTCACTCCTGTTCATCCTTCTGCCTACTCTCTCCTATAGCACCCTGAGTCCTGACCCAAGCCAATGAGAGCCTCTGTGCTTTGCCACAAGGATGATAGACATTAGAATCTGTTACCTTAAGCAGTTCTTAATTCACTTTATGTTTTGATTGCATGTAGACAAACCAATCAGTGCTCATTCTCTCAACATTCTGATATTCATTGTGAAGATAATATTATTTTGTGAAGATAGTAATACCCTAAACTATTTCAACCAATTAGAATATCAGTCTTATTAATTGTTGTCTTCTTGGAAGAAAAAGAACTAAAGGCAAGACTAACATCAGGAACTTCTCCATGTAACAAACATTTATTATGCAACTCCTGAAGGTAAGATACTGTATTGGTTACAAAGGATACTGTTGTGAATGAGGCCATGATGGCTGCTGTCTTTGTGGACCTTGTCTCAGAGGGGAAGTTGATTAGGAAAGAAACATACTTACTAATAGGGCCAATATCCTTTCTGTTCAGCTCCAAACTTTGTTATACCTACTACAGAAAGGGCTGAACAGACCTTCTGGAGAGTTTCCGGGTTTGCAAAGATTCTCATCAGTGTCCTTCCTTTGTGTGTCAAGTAATCTGATGAGGTTGCCAATACAGATGTTTTAGGTCACATTTTACAGTTGAGTAGAAACATGTGAAAGAGTTAGCCCCTCACCCAGTCATGGCCGGTAGACCACCAGCCTCCTGGTGGAAATTCTCCAGGCAAGAATACTGGAGTAGGGCTTCCCCTGGTGGTCCAGTGGATAAGGACACCGCCTTGCAGTGCAAGGGGCGCCAGTTCGATCCCTGGCCTGGGAAGATCCCACGTGCCGCGGAGCGGCTGAACTGATGTGTCCAATCACCAAGCCGGAGCTCTGAAGCGTATGCGCCCAGAGCTGGCACTCTGCGACAACAGACGCCACCGCGATGGGAGGCCCGCAGGAGCCAAAGAACAAAGACGGATGAAAACAGAGAAATGAAAGAACAATAGAAGTGGCCCGCCCGCTCCCCTCCCTCCCCAACCCGACCCCCGCCCAAAATAAATAAATAAATAAATAAATCTTTAAAAAAAAAAAAAAAGAATACTGGAGTACTTTACCCTTCCCTTCTCCACGGGATCTTCCCAACCCAGGGGCTGAACCCAGGTCTCCTGCATTGCAGGTGGATTCTTTACCATCTGAGCCACTGGGGAAGCCCTAGCTTATTTACTGTGTGTAGGACTCTCCTCTATCTGCTATGTAGGTTTAAAAATGAAATTGAGATGGAAAATGTTTTAGTGATCTTCAAACAGAGAAGGAGAAATATTTTATGACATCCCTTATATGTGGAATTTAAAAAGAAATGATACAAATAAACTTATTTGCAGAACGTAAAGAGACTCACAGACTTTGAGAATGAGCTATGGTTGCTGGGAGAGAAGGATAGAGAGAAGAGATAGTTAGGGAGTTTGGGAAGGTCATGTGCACACTACTATACTTCTAATAGATAACCAACCAGGGCCTCCCGTGTAGCACAGGGAGTTCTGCTCAATGTTATGTAGCAGCCTGGTTGGGAGAGGAGTTTGGAGGAGAATGGATACACATATATGTATGGCTGAGTCCCTTTGTTGTTCACCTAAAACTATCACAACTTTATTAATCAGCTATCAGTTCAGTTCAGTCTCTCAGTTGTGTACTCTGTGTGACCCCATGGACTGCAGCACACCAGGCCTCCCTGACCTTCAGCATCTCCTGGAGCTTGCTCAGACTCATGTTCATTGAGTCAGTGATGCCATCTTGTCCTCTGTTGTCCACTTTTTCTACCTTCTAATCAGTTATACATCCAATACAAAACAAAAAGTTAAAAAAAGAAAACAACAGAAAAAAAGTACATTGGGAAAAATTATCGAGAGATCTAGATTATGATGCAAAAGTAAATCTCAGTCAGTTCAAGCGCACAGACGTAGATAGTCCAGAGGGAGTTTCTCCCAGAGAAGGCCTATCTGAGTGACCTCATCCAGAGGCTGTGGGTTAGCTGGCTTCTTGGGACCAATTTTTCATCTTGAGCTACTGGTGTGAGTGACCACAGGAATTCCCAAAAGATACAGATGGTGGATGATCTTCATGATTTGTATCGGGTGCTACCAAGGATGATTCAGTGGGAGAAGTCACTGTGATGTAGGGTGGAGGCCAGTGGTGTTTTCATTTACTGGAATGTCCCAATAGATCAGCCCCCACATATACGACACTAGCTGTCAGGCTTCGTCTAACTTCAAACATGTTCAGAATTCTTTTAAAACTTAAAATCTTTTAAAACGGGAATTCATTTCCCTCTCTTAGATTCCACCTGGGTAGTTTGGGCTCAGTCTTCTGGCTTCTTGCTCTGTGCAATGAGGGGGATTCGAGTGGAGCACAAATGTCTTTGCAAAGCCTTTAACTTCCTCCAGTGCTGTAGTGCTATGATCCTGCCCCATCACGAGCCGAAACAGGAAAAGCAATGCGAAATGCTGACCAGCTCTTGCTCTGGAGCCACCCATGAGTGAGGATGGCAGGAGTCTCAGTGGCAGGAATCATATCTTGTTTTTAATTCGGTGTGTGGTGAAGCTTCTGGCTCAGAGCCACAGAATGTGTGAAGAGTCATACAGACATAGCCACTCCAGAGCTCTCGCCTGGAGAATCCCATGGACAGAGGAGCCTGGCAGGTTACTGTCCATGGGGTCACAAAGAGTCGGGCATGACTGAAGGGACTTACAGGTATGCATGTCCTAAAACAAACAGCCCGAAAAACCTCAGGTTTAGTCATTTTTTTACTGTCATGCCCCAGTGGACTGCAGCATCTCCTGGAGCTTGCTCAGACTCATGTTCATTGAGTCAGTGATGCCATCTTGTCCTCTGTTGTCCACTTTTTCTACCTTCTAATCAGTTATACATCCAATACAAAACAAAAAGTTAAAAAAAGAAAACAACAGAAAAAAAGTACATTGGGAAAAATTATCGAGAGATCTAGATTATGATGCAAAAGTAAATCTCAGTCAGTTCAAGCGCACAGACGTAGATAGTCCAGAGGGAGTTTCTCCCAGAGAAGGCCTATCTGAGTGACCTCATCCAGAGGCTGTGGGTTAGCTGGCTTCTTGGGACCAATTTTTCATCTTGAGCTACTGGTGTGAGTGACCACAGGAATTCCCAAAAGATACAGATGGTGGATGATCTTCATGATTTGTATCGGGTGCTACCAAGGATGATTCAGTGGGAGAAGTCACTGTGATGTAGGGTGGAGGCCAGTGGTGTTTTCATTTACTGGAATGTCCCAATAGATCAGCCCCCACATATACGACACTAGCTGTCAGGCTTCGTCTAACTTCAAACATGTTCAGAATTCTTTTAAAACTTAAAATCTTTTAAAACGGGAATTCATTTCCCTCTCTTAGATTCCACCTGGGTAGTTTGGGCTCAGTCTTCTGGCTTCTTGCTCTGTGCAATGAGGGGGATTCGAGTGGAGCACAAATGTCTTTGCAAAGCCTTTAACTTCCTCCAGTGCTGTAGTGCTATGATCCTGCCCCATCACGAGCCGAAACAGGAAAAGCAATGCGAAATGCTGACCAGCTCTTGCTCTGGAGCCACCCATGAGTGAGGATGGCAGGAGTCTCAGTGGCAGGAATCATATCTTGTTTTTAATTCGGTGTGTGGTGAAGCTTCTGGCTCAGAGCCACAGAATGTGTGAAGAGTCATACAGACATAGCCACTCCAGAGCTCTCGCCTGGAGAATCCCATGGACAGAGGAGCCTGGCAGGTTACTGTCCATGGGGTCACAAAGAGTCGGGCATGACTGAAGGGACTTACAGGTATGCATGTCCTAAAACAAACAGCAACATCATCATTTTTTTTTTAATTCAACAAAAAATTTGTCTTTTAAAAGACTCTGCAGCCACCTTGTTTCTCAGCTCTGCCCTGGTGAATTTCCCCTTCTGTCAGCTGAAACGTAGCCATGCTAACCAGGCTTCCACACCCACTGCCAGTGGCTTCTCCCAGATCATCACTACCCTCCATGTTGCCAAATTCTGTGGCTCTGACTCTGCTGTTGTCTTACCTGAACTTCTGGGGCTTCTAGAATGTTTGGCCTCCTTGAAAACCTTTCTTCTGTCAGTGCTCTGTCTCCTGGTTTTCCTCCCATTCAGTGCAGGGTCCTGCCTAATCTTGTCCAAGTCTGTGTCTCTGTTTTCCTCTCCTTCCGCTAATGCCTCCTGCTCCCCCGCCCTCAGCCACATCACACACACAGATGGAGCATGCACGCCATGGATGTGGCTCTGAGGGTCTTGGGAAGGATGATGCTAAAGTTGGAACCAGTCTTCAGATCTGCGAGTCAGTAAGAGTTAAAATTGTAGGGGTCTCTGCCTCCAACTTAAAGTAAATGAGACTCGGACTTTCCTGGTGGTCCAGTGGTCAAGAATCCGCTTGCCAGTGCAGTGGGTTTGATACCTGGTTTGGGAAGATTTCACATGCCTCAGAGCAATCAGGCCCATGTACCACAACTACTGAAGCCTGCTTGCCTAGAATCTGTGCAATAAGAGAAGTCACTGCAATGAGAAGCCCACTCAGCCCAACTAGAGGGTAGCCCCCGCTCACCACAACTAGAGAAACCCTGCATGCATCAACAAAGACCCAACATAGCCATAAATAAATAAAACTCAAATAAATAAACAAGGCCCAGCAAAGACAGAGGGACTTCCATGTGGAAATACAGATGACAGGTATAATTTAGGCTGTGAATTAAAGATTCATTTGATATTTAAATGCACTACAGAACAATTCTAAAATAATGTCACCACATTATATTGACAGTGAGGATAGGGAAGGCAATCTTTTTCTTTAAAGCTGTTCTCTCCAAGGTGGGTCATAGAATGACTCACTCGTCAGCACTCTGCTGATCACTGGGCGTAGCACCTAGGGACCACAAGAAGCACTGGCTTCATTTGGAAACCAGGGCTAACTTGGCTAAAACAAGTTCAGCCCACCTTAAGCGGTTGTGATGGAGTTCTGGGAGACTAAAGTCCCATGAAGGGATTTTACACATCAGATCATGACTCAGAAAGCCCTTTAGTCAAGTAGTGAGAGTTGTCAGAACAAAACAAAGAGATCAGAAGTCTAGGACAGGGCTTGGTGATTTGGTTCACTGAGGGAATCGGAACAAACTGAGGGAAAAAGTGGCTCCATTTCACCAGGAATGATGAATCTGTCAGATTTGTATGAGTATCACGTGATCAGCTAAAACAACAAAACCCTTCTGTTTCTTACTTGGAGGTGAGTTCCTGAATATGATGCCCAAAGCAAAAACAGCAAAAGCAAAAGTAAACAACTGGGACAGCATCAGTCCTAACACTGGATAGAGGCAGAAGAATTTTTTGTACCTCTTACTAAAAGCGCTGTTGTTGTTCAGCTATCAGTAAGTTTTGTGCTCTGCCTCCAACTTAAAGTAAATGAGACTCGGACTTTCCTGGTGGTCCAGTGGTCAAGAATCCGCTTGCCAGTGCAGTGGGTTTGATACCTGGTTTGGGAAGATTTCACATGCCTCAGAGCAATCAGGCCCATGTACCACAACTACTGAAGCCTGCTTGCCTAGAATCTGTGCAATAAGAGAAGTCACTGCAATGAGAAGCCCACTCAGCCCAACTAGAGGGTAGCCCCCGCTCACCACAACTAGAGAAACCCTGCATGCATCAACAAAGACCCAACATAGCCATAAATAAATAAAACTCAAATAAATAAACAAGGCCCAGCAAAGACAGAGGGACTTCCATGTGGAAATACAGATGACAGGTATAATTTAGGCTGTGAATTAAAGATTCATTTGATATTTAAATGCACTACAGAACAATTCTAAAATAATGTCACCACATTATATTGACAGTGAGGATAGGGAAGGCAATCTTTTTCTTTAAAGCTGTTCTCTCCAAGGTGGGTCATAGAATGACTCACTCGTCAGCACTCTGCTGATCACTGGGCGTAGCACCTAGGGACCACAAGAAGCACTGGCTTCATTTGGAAACCAGGGCTAACTTGGCTAAAACAAGTTCAGCCCACCTTAAGCGGTTGTGATGGAGTTCTGGGAGACTAAAGTCCCATGAAGGGATTTTACACATCAGATCATGACTCAGAAAGCCCTTTAGTCAAGTAGTGAGAGTTGTCAGAACAAAACAAAGAGATCAGAAGTCTAGGACAGGGCTTGGTGATTTGGTTCACTGAGGGAATCGGAACAAACTGAGGGAAAAAGTGGCTCCATTTCACCAGGAATGATGAATCTGTCAGATTTGTATGAGTATCACGTGATCAGCTAAAACAACAAAACCCTTCTGTTTCTTACTTGGAGGTGAGTTCCTGAATATGATGCCCAAAGCAAAAACAGCAAAAGCAAAAGTAAACAACTGGGACAGCATCAGTCCTAACACTGGATAGAGGTAGAGGATACTTTCTATTTACTGTATACCTCTTACTAAAAGCGCTGTTGTTGTTCAGCTGCTCAGTTGTGTCTGACTCTTTGGGGCTCCATGGACTGCGGCGCACCAGGTTTCCCTGCCCTTCACTATCCCCTGGAGCTTGTTCAAACTCATGTCCACTGAGCTGGTGATGCTGTCTAACCATCTCATCCTCTGCCACCCTCTTCCTCATTTTGTCTTCAATCTTTCTCAGTATCAGGGTCTTTTCCAATGAGTTGAATCTTCTTATCAGGTGGCCAAGGTATTGGAGCTTCAGTATCAGTGCTTCCAATGAATATTCAGGGTTGATTTCCTTTAAAATTGACTGGTTTAATCTCCTTGCTGTCCAAGAGACTCTCAAGAGTCTTCTCCAGGACCACAGTCTGAAAGCATCAGCTCTTCAGTGTCAGCCTTCTTTATGGTCCAGCTCTCACATCTGTGCATGGCTACTGGAATAACCATATGGATCTTCTTTGGTAAAGTGATGTCTTTGCCTTTTAATATACTGTCTAGGCTTGTGATAGCTTTTATTCCAAGGAGGAATAAATTAATTTCATGGCTGTGGTCACCTTCTGCAGTTGATTTTGGAATCCCAGAAAGTAAAATCTGTCACTGCTTCTACTTTTTCCCCTTCTTTTTGCCATGAAATGATGAGATCAGATGCCATAACTTATTTTTATAAATGATGAGTTTTAAACCAGCTTTTTCACTTTCCTCTTTTACCTTCATCAAGAGGTTCTTTAGTTTCTTTTCATTTTCTGCTGTTAGAGTGGTATCATCTGCATATCTGAGGTTGTTGATATTTCTCCTGGCTGTCTTCATTCCAGCTTGAGATTATTCCAAGTGATGTATCTACTAAAAATGTAGAGAGAGGATATTCTAGTTTTCGCTCTGTGTTAGAATTGATAAAGGAGAGATGAACACCACCAGTCAATTGTTAAAATGATTAACATGAACAAATAGCAAGGTACCATCATCTCAAACAAAGAGCAACAACATGGCAGCTTTCCTGAAGCTTTCTTGTATTTAGTTCTTGGAGAAAGTGAAGGGCTGAGTCCAAGTGCACACTTTCAAATATCTATCTAATTTATGGAATTTTTGCAAACATTGTCATATTCTAGTGTAAGTTCCTGTGAGAAGGGGGAGGTAATTAGTCGATGTGTTTGTCTTCATTTAAGTCTAAGGATCTATCGCCACAAACTAATCACCCTATAGAGGTCAACATTCCAGCTTCCAGAAGCTGAGCTGTGTAAGTTTTAAACGATTGAAATCTTCCAATTTTTCTCTGTGACTTAGAATTGAATGCTTGTGTTCAGTCTTGTCGTCTAAACATGTCTGGCTTCCTTTCCTTAAGACTTGAGTTTTGGTCCAAAGCCCCACCATTGAGGGGACTGTTATTATCCTTGTGAGTGGAGGGTCAGTCCAGAGTTTCTGCTCAGATCACAGGTTTGTTCATGTTATCAAGGTTTCCAAGGTGAGAACAGGAAAGTGTAGGAGTTTCAGTATACTCAATCTGATCCTACATTCTCTGTGAAAATAGAAAGTGTGATGGATATGTAATCAAGAAATCTGGATAGATTCTGAGTGAGTGGGAGATCGGGTGGGTAGGTGGGTGATGGATAGACAGAGCAAGGGAGGGAGGGATGGACAGACAGATGGTAGATGATAGACAGATAGATGAATGAATGGAAAGACAGATGGGCAGACAGTAAATAGATTGGTAGATACAAAACTTAGGATAAACTGGGAGGAAAACCCATTTTTGCCCTTCTATTAAGATAACTTCTTTCTTTGTTTTCTGCCCAGGAATGCTCTGATTCATGCACTCAATCAAGTCTTCCTCCCTGGCTGCTGGAAAGAGCAGAAATGCATTTAATCTCGTCTGTCTCATGTGTAAGGTCCTCAACAGCCTGCATCTTGGGTGGTGACTTCAGTCCTGGGTCTTTTTTCCCCCTTTATCCTCATTATTGTCACTTCTGGATCTTACTATCTTTCTTTTTCCTCTCATGCTCCATTCTTGTTTTAATCTATTCTGGTGTTTATTTTTACAAACTGCATTTTTTTAAAAGGGAAAGGAGTTGGAAGGAGGCCAAGAGTGCTGGAATGTGGGAGGAAGGAAGATGGCCCAGGGAGGGAGGGAGGGAGGTACAGAGAGAAAGACCAGCAAGAGCCACAGGCAGGCCTTCTCCCCAGAGACCCTGTTCTTTTTCAAGATGCCTGCTATCTTCTCCAAGTCCCTGTCCTTTTCTGAGACCCTTGTGCTGATTCTCTGGGGTTCTGTTGCTACAGGAAGCAGAGGTTCACAGAGGATGCTGAGCCACCTGAGGTCATGTGGCCTGAAAAGTAGCAGAGTCCCTCTCCTGCCAGGGCCGGCAGACAGAGAGATCACTGTCACACTTCCATGCTGCCTCCCTCCCCAGTCTCCGGGGTCATCTCAGGACCGCTGCTGCGGACTGTTTTGGGTTCCAAAGGGCCCCACCATTGAGGGACTGTTATTATCCTTGTGAGTGGAGGGTCAGTCCAGAGTTTCTGCTCAGATCACAGGTTTGTTCATGTTATCAAGGTTTCCAAGGTGAGAACAGGAAAGTGTAGGAGTTTCAGTATACTCAATCTGATCCTACATTCTCTGTGAAAATAGAAAGTGTGATGGATATGTAATCAAGAAATCTGGATAGATTCTGAGTGAGTGGGAGATCGGGTGGGTAGGTGGGTGATGGATAGACAGAGCAAGGGAGGGAGGGATGGACAGACAGATGGTAGATGATAGACAGATAGATGAATGAATGGAAAGACAGATGGGCAGACAGTAAATAGATTGGTAGATACAAAACTTAGGATAAACTGGGAGGAAAACCCATTTTTGCCCTTCTATTAAGATAACTTCTTTCTTTGTTTTCTGCCCAGGAATGCTCTGATTCATGCACTCAATCAAGTCTTCCTCCCTGGCTGCTGGAAAGAGCAGAAATGCATTTAATCTCGTCTGTCTCATGTGTAAGGTCCTCAACAGCCTGCATCTTGGGTGGTGACTTCAGTCCTGGGTCTTTTTTCCCCCTTTATCCTCATTATTGTCACTTCTGGATCTTACTATCTTTCTTTTTCCTCTCATGCTCCATTCTTGTTTTAATCTATTCTGGTGTTTATTTTTACAAACTGCATTTTTTTAAAAGGGAAAGGAGTTGGAAGGAGAGGCCAAGAGTGCTGGAATGTGGGAGGAAGGAAGATGGCCCAGGGAGGGAGGGAGGGAGGTACAGAGAGAAAGACCAGCAAGAGCCACAGGCAGGCCTTCTCCCCAGAGACCCTGTTCTTTTTCAAGATGCCTGCTATCTTCTCCAAGTCCCTGTCCTTTTCTGAGACCCTTGTGCTGATTCTCTGGGGTTCTGTTGCTACAGGAAGCAGAGGTTCACAGAGGATGCTGAGCCACCTGAGGTCATGTGGCCTGAAAAGTAGCAGAGTCCCTCTCCTGCCAGGGCCGGCAGACAGAGAGATCACTGTCACACTTCCATGCTGCCTCCCTCCCCAGTCTCCGGGGTCATCTCAGGACCGCTGCTGCGGACCCTGTCCTTAGTGTCCCTCTCCCCCATCTCTGTGTGTCCTTTGTCCCCACCACACCTGCTGGCTGTCCCTGGTCCTGACAGGCCCCTTGCTTTCTGCATCGTCCCTGCTCACCCTCCTCCCCTCTGCAAACGCTCTTTTTCCACAACCTTTATCCCACTTCAGCCTCCACACAAGGATTACCTCCTCTGAGAACCTACCCTGCACTGGAACGGGGAGCTCCAGTCTTCCCCAGTGAGTGGGCAGAGATGGAAGTTTGAAACGCCAGAGTAGCATTTCTCTCAGGCTCAGCTTAAGTCAATGTGAAGGTCTCAGATGTTCTGCAGGTGAGGTGCTCACCGCTGGTGGGGGCAGTGCGGAAGACCCAGAGTGAGGGGCCAGCAGGGAAGCTGAGAAGCTGCATTTGAATGTCAGGACACCCTTTACTGTCACAGGCAAAGCAGTCCTAGGAGTTCGTGTTTGCGAGTAGACTGGGTGCAGGGGACTTGGGTTGCCCTGAACCTCAGTGGATTTTGTTACAAGAAAGCGGGGTGGTGGAAGTGTGGGGGACCCAGGCGTGGAACAGCTGCGAGCAGGCTGGCTCTTGCACCATCACCTACTGCTGTGCTCGGGTCACAGCTGATGAGCAGTTTTTAATGACAAAAATGTCCCACATCCCCTAAATCCACTCGGTCTGTGCTGGGGCAGTTCAGCAGACTAGGGTGACTGTCACCACAGGCCGTAACGGAAGAAGGCTTCCCCATCTGTCGCCACCTGTGGTCTCTGCCCAGATAAGCCCTGGGCTCCCCAACATGTCCCTGAGGAATAAAGGGAGTCTCAGGTTGCTCTAAGGAGACATAAGAGGCCCAGGGTCAGGAAGATCCCCTGGAGAGGGAAATGGCCATCCACTCCAGTATTCTTGCCTAGAGAATCCCATGGAGAGAGGGGCCTGGTGGTCTACAGTCCATGGGGTTGCAAAGAGTCAAACGTGGCTGAGCACACACACACTCCAGCTCACACAGACTGTAAACTCCTCTCACACTTGCCAGAGAGCTGGGAAGGCAAGTGGGGCCCATGTGTGTGCTCAGACACAACTGAGAGACTTTCATTTTTCACTTTCGTTGTTTAGCCACTAAGTCATGTCTGACTCTTGCAATCCCGTGGACTGTAGCCTGCCAGGCTTCTCTGTCCATGGGATTTCCCTGGCAAGAATACTGGAGTGGGTTGCTGTGTCTTTCTGTAGGGGATCGTCCCAACTCCAAGATGGAACCTGCATCTGCTGCAGTGGCAGGAGGGCTCTTTACCACTGAACCACCAGGGAAGCCCATTCCTCTCCTTATCAAGGCTTAAAAAAATGGATTGATTATTTTGCAACTGTATGAAATAAGACATAACATGCTATTAACAATTTGGCAACTTTTAAAGATTGTTATTGGAGCTTAGTGCTTTGCAACGTTGTGCTAGTTTCTACCGTATAGCCCAGTGGATCAGCCATAGGTGCACATGTGTCCTTAGACACGGGTCATAGTGCATATATGGCATTCCCCATCTCCCAGTTCACCCCACACCCTCGTGCCCGCTTGGTGCCCACACATCTGTTCTCTATGTCTGTGTCTCTCTGCTTTGCAAATAGGACCATCTGCACCGTTTTTCTAGATTCCATATACATGTGGTAATATACGATATTTGTTTTTTTTCTTTCTGATTGAATAGATTTAAACAATTCGGCAACTTTAAATGGACACACATCCTTTCTAGCCCAGCAATGTCCCTCCTAGTCATTAATATTTGTTCTATAGATGTTGCCCCGCATGCATTAAATAGGTATACAAGGATAGTCAATGTAACTTTCCTATAATAATAAAGGACTGAGATTGACAGGATAAATATATATATTTTTAAAGATTTATTTATTTATTTACTTTGGGTGGGGGTCGGGTTGGGGAGGGAGGGGAGTGGGCGGGCCACTTCTATTGGTCTTCCATTTCTCTATTTTTCATCCGTCTTTGTTCTTTGGCTCCTGCGGGCCTCCCATCGCGGTGGCGTCTGTCATTGCAGAGCGCCGGCTCTGGGCGCATGCGCTTCAGAGCTCCGGCTCGGTGATTGGACACATCGGTCCAGCTGCTCCGCGGCACGTGGGATCTTCCCAGGCCAGGGATGGAACCGGCGCCCCTTGCACTGCAAAGCGGTGTCCTTACCCACTGAACCACCTGGGGAAGCCCGACAGGATAAATATTTATTTGCTCCCTAAATAAACACTTATTGGAACAAAAGACTTAATAATAAAAGACTTATTAAATGAGAAAACAGTACCTAATCAGAAAGTAATATCACCCAACAAATTGATGGTTTATTTATTCATTTATATGCAACAAAGTGGGGTGCTGAGGCAGGTGCCATGTTCAGGGAGTCCTCTCTATTGTTTGAGTTGAAAGATCTCAGAGAGCAGAGAGGAGGGGTTTGGGGATGAAGGTATGGGGATCAGGGGACTCTCCCAGTCCTGGTCTCTGGAGTGCAGGTGGGTTGCAGAACATCTCCAAGCCTCGGTCTTACAGATAATACATCAATAATGTACATTTCAGAAGATTTTTCTAAGAGTGAACTAAGACGCACATTTAATTCAGGGGCTCAGGAAATGGTGCCATCTCCTTTTCTTCACCACGTGCAGGATCTGTAAAACCCCACGCCCAGCTCTTGAAAATGCCAACTGAAAACTAGCCCTTGCCATCTGCCTCTACAAGGGTTAGGTCACTGGCTACTGCAGTCAGGACTGAGGCCCGCTGTGCTCTGGGAAAAACTGGCAGAACAGGGCTTCAGATAGTTAGATACTTTCTCACAAGGAGATTTTATGAGCCCAATTTCTTCCATCTTCTTATATCTCAGAAAGTACTAAAATCACTCCCAGTGACATCTGCTCCTCATGAAGAGCCGCAAGCATCTGTGGAAATGCATGCTTGGCTGCATGCATGCTCTTCACTAAAATGATAGATGGTTCTGGCCCCTGCCCCCTTTGGAGCAGCTCAGAGCTGTCTGACGTGCTATCTCCCAGGCTCAAGTCCTCATTTTGCCCCACATAAAACTTAACTCACAACTCTTGTCTTGTCCTCCCCCGATTCCAACCCAGTTGACAAAACGCTTTAGCCTCTCTCTCACCCAAGTAATTCTGTGAAGCTGGGTCCCTTTACAGGGAAGGTGAGGGCCTCCCCAGAACTCCACTGACAGTGAGGGCCAAGCAGAGATTTGCACTCAGGGTGTGAGGGTCCAGAGTGCCAGCTCTTTGCTTCTTTGGGAGCCTGGGTAGAGAAGGGGCCCTGGTGAGTTATGAGACTGTTCCCTGCCACTTGCTGAAAGGACAGGAGGAGGGACACACGGGACAAGAGAGGACAGGAAGAAGACCTGCCAAAAGGGAAGGCAGAGCTGAGTCTCTAGGCACCTGGAGAGAGGGGTCCCAGGGGCAGAAAGGTAGGGAGAATGGATGAGAAAGGAGAGCCCCAGAAGAACCATGCCCTGGAGGAGGCCTGGCTTCCCTGGTGGCTCAGATGGTAAAGAATCTGCCTGCAATGTGACGCAGGAGACCCAGGTTTGATTTCTGGTTTGGGAAGATCTCCTGGAGAAGGGAATGACAACCCACTCCAGCATTCTTGCCTGGAGAATCCCATGGACAGAAGAGCCTGGTGGGCTACAGTCCATGGGGTTGCAAAGAGTCGGAATCAACTGCAACTAACACTGCACACCACAGACTCCTAGACTGAGGATCTGTAAAACCCCACGCCCAGCTCTTGAAAATGCCAACTGAAAACTAGCCCTTGCCATCTGCCTCTACAAGGGTTAGGTCACTGGCTACTGCAGTCAGGACTGAGGCCCGCTGTGCTCTGGGAAAACTGGCAGAACAGGGCTTCAGATAGTTAGATACTTTCTCACAAGGAGATTTTATGAGCCCAATTTCTTCCATCTTCTTATATCTCAGAAAGTACTAAAATCACTCCCAGTGACATCTGCTCCTCATGAAGAGCCGCAAGCATCTGTGGAAATGCATGCTTGGCTGCATGCATGCTCTTCACTAAAATGATAGATGGTTCTGGCCCCTGCCCCCTTTGGAGCAGCTCAGAGCTGTCTGACGTGCTATCTCCCAGGCTCAAGTCCTCATTTTGCCCCACATAAAACTTAACTCACAACTCTTGTCTTGTCCTCCCCCGATTCCAACCCAGTTGACAAAACGCTTTAGCCTCTCTCTCACCCAAGTAATTCTGTGAAGCTGGGTCCCTTTACAGGGAAGGTGAGGGCCTCCCCAGAACTCCACTGACAGTGAGGGCCAAGCAGAGATTTGCACTCAGGGTGTGAGGGTCCAGAGTGCCAGCTCTTTGCTTCTTTGGGAGCCTGGGTAGAGAAGGGGCCCTGGTGAGTTATGAGACTGTTCCCTGCCACTTGCTGAAAGGACAGGAGGAGGGACACACGGGACAAGAGAGGACAGGAAGAAGACCTGCCAAAAGGGAAGGCAGAGCTGAGTCTCTAGGCACCTGGAGAGAGGGGTCCCAGGGGCAGAAAGGTAGGGAGAATGGATGAGAAAGGAGAGCCCCAGAAGAACCATGCCCTGGAGGAGGCCTGGCTTCCCTGGTGGCTCAGATGGTAAAGAATCTGCCTGCAATGTGACGCAGGAGACCCAGGTTTGATTTCTGGTTTGGGAAGATCTCCTGGAGAAGGGAATGACAACCCACTCCAGCATTCTTGCCTGGAGAATCCCATGGACAGAAGAGCCTGGTGGGCTACAGTCCATGGGGTTGCAAAGAGTCGGAATCAACTGCAACTAACACTGCACACCACAGACTCCGAGACTGAGGCTACACCAGGGCTAGAACTCAAGCTGTTCCAGGAGCTGGCTTTGATACGTAGGAGATGAGGTTTGAAAACTTCCAGGAGAGGCAAATGCCTGGCCCAACGTGGCAGCTTCTGAGTTATTTTCCTTGGCATACCAGACTTTGTAGAGGGTCCAAAGTCATCATCACCCATTGGTGGCAATTCCAAAAAGGGCACCAAGTGTGGAACTGACATTGGACCTGGGCAGCCTGACCATTCTGTGAAAGAGCTATTTCCATAGATACAGCCTCTTTACCGGAGAAACGGTATGAGGTCACTTGGGACAGAAATAGAATTGTCTTATTTGTTCCAGAATAAAGTAACTTTTAGGTGTTTCCTTCAGTCAGCGGGAGAATTAGACTCTCAACCTTTACGTACAAATAATGCTTATTACACTTATGTGTCTGAATGATCTTCCCAAAGAAAGCTGTCAATCATTTTATTGCAGAGGAAATATAATGATTGAGTGTTGAAGAAAACTGAGATCTGTGATTTGTAGCTTGAAATATAGTAGTTGTTTGATGAAAGAGGACTCTTATGAACGTATGAACGGAAGAATTTGTTCCCATAGTTATGCAAATGCTGCCTGGATTCTGTATTGGACAGTTTTATTGCTTTTATAAAGAAGTGAAGGCAAAAACTATTTTTAACAATATTTTTATTATAAAAATAATAAATATTCATTGAAGGACCCTGGGAGAATAAAGAACATAAAAGAAAAAATAAACCCCCAAATGCCTCACAACATTTCCTTGACTGTATGTATCATTCTTTTGTTATTCCTTATCCTGTACTTTCTAAAAATATGTCATAAAATTTTTATATGTAATGTAAAATATTTTATATGTAATGTGTAAAAATTTGTGAAAGTGTATATAAATTTTTCTTTTCTCTTAAAATTGTACTCTAGATATTGATACTATATCTACTCTTTACTGTTTTTTTTTAGAAAATTATGACAAGTATAGACTCCTAAACAAAGTTAAATTATTATTATAAGCATCCATAAATTTGTGTTTTTCTTCATATAACATTAGGGACTTCCCTCATGGCTCAGATGGATATTTTCCTATGTCATTAATTTAGCCACAGCTTACCACCTAACTGTAACTATCATCAATATTTGGTATAAAATCTTCAAATAGGAATCTCCCTATAAGTCCAGTCGTTAAGACTTCACCTTGCAATGCAGAGGGTGTGGGTGTGATCCCTGGTCAGGGAGGTAAGATCCCACATACTTTGTGACCAAAGAAAAGAAAATGAACCATGAAGCAGAAGCAATATTGTAACAAATTCAATTTTCAAATGGGTCACATAAAAATGTTTCAAAAAATAAATTCCTCAGATATTTGAGCATAGATGAATGTTTATGTTAATGGACCAATTTTTAACTTAAAGGGAAAGTATTTCCTGGAGCCCTCAGACACTTTTTCCACAGCACTCCCGTAATGGTCTCATGGAATCGCAGTACTTGGCTTTTCAGTGTTCATTTTCAGGCATGTAGATTTTTTTCCAATTGTCATTATAACAATGAGTCAATTAGCAACTTTACTGCCTCTTAGTAGAACTTCCTAAAGCCTTTCTAGTGGCCAGAGGCTCTATGACCAGATTGTTCTCTAAAAACCTCAAACCAAACCTCTGCTCTTCAGGAGCAGAATCATATGCCTACTTTTCTATATCTTTGCCAACAAGGAGTTTTTAATCTTCTTTTCTCACTCAGAATTTTAGAGGTGATCATCTTAATTATTTTAAATTCAATCTTTGACAAAGTTCAAACATTTTATGTGTATTTTTTTGTTCCTTACACTGTCGTTCAGTCGCTAGGTCGACTGACTGTCTGTTTCTCCATGTACTGCAGCACACCAGGCCTCCCTGTCCCTCACTATCTCCCAGAGTTGGCCCTTATATTATTTCCTTATAGTTCCTGAATCACTTATTTTGCCTTTTTTTCAGTTGGCATAGA
The DNA here is from genome assembly GCA_022376925.1 of Tragulus kanchil. Lineage (NCBI taxonomy): Eukaryota > Metazoa > Chordata > Mammalia > Artiodactyla > Tragulidae > Tragulus > Tragulus kanchil. Next base: position 49,134,384 of record JAIOJX010000026.1, read on the forward strand.
TTTGTCTTTTTCTTAATGATTTATAATTGATTTGGATACATCGAGACTATGAAACCATTGCCATTTGTCTTGGAACAATTTCCACTCATTTGTCTTTGAACTTGCATCTAGAGTCTTCAGATATACAAACAGTGTTCATTGTGTGCAGTAGACCATTCTCTTCATGGTTTTTGCCTGACGTCTTTGGCATCCTCAGATACTATAAAGTCAACATATTCTTCTTTAGTGATTTATGCTTTTATTTTCATACACATAAATTTTTTAGTCCATTGGATTTATTTTAAGACAGATGGAGGAGCAAGGACATAATTTGCAGGTTGAGTGTGAAATGAGAAACTTCTGGCAAATAGTCAGTTTCCCTGGCAGTTTTAAGCATCATATTCCTCTCTTTTCCATTTGCCTGGGCAATTCATTCACCCCAGAGTGGTGGAGCCAGTGTGAATTGGGAGTTGCTTGGAGGCTTGTTTTCTGGGCTCATGGAACGGTGCACACATCTCTCTTCTGGGAGTGTGGGGGCGGGGAGAGGAGGGTCAAATCAGGGATCAATTTTCTAACAAGATGTGTGACTTTGGGTGAGCTGGTTCTCTTTCCTCCCATCCAGTCACCTTGTCTACGAAGGGGACTGCAGACCATGAGGATACCTAGGTTCCTCTTGTCTCTAATGACCCAGCAGCCTTGTGGTGTGGGCGGGCTCGTTGTAGGCATGACCAAAGGCCCTCAGGGAGATGGTGGAGCCTCTGCTGTAGAGGCTGGGACAACCTCAACCAAACCTCTGCTCTTCAGGAGCAGAATCATATGCCTACTTTTCTATATCTTTGCCAACAAGGAGTTTTTAATCTTCTTTTCTCACTCAGAATTTTAGAGGTGATCATCTTAATTATTTTAAATTCAATCTTTGACAAAGTTCAAACATTTTATGTGTATTTTTTTGTTCCTTACACTGTCGTTCAGTCGCTAGGTCGACTGACTGTCTGTTTCTCCATGTACTGCAGCACACCAGGCCTCCCTGTCCCTCACTATCTCCCAGAGTTGGCCCTTATATTATTTCCTTATAGTTCCTGAATCACTTATTTTGCCTTTTTTTCAGTTGGCATAGATTTGTCTTTTTCTTAATGATTTATAATTGATTTGGATACATCGAGACTATGAAACCATTGCCATTTGTCTTGGAACAATTTCCACTCATTTGTCTTTGAACTTGCATCTAGAGTCTTCAGATATACAAACAGTGTTCATTGTGTGCAGTAGACCATTCTCTTCATGGTTTTTGCCTGACGTCTTTGGCATCCTCAGATACTATAAAGTCAACATATTCTTCTTTAGTGATTTATGCTTTTATTTTCATACACATAAATTTTTTAGTCCATTGGATTTATTTTAAGACAGATGGAGGAGCAAGGACATAATTTGCAGGTTGAGTGTGAAATGAGAAACTTCTGGCAAATAGTCAGTTTCCCTGGCAGTTTTAAGCATCATATTCCTCTCTTTTCCATTTGCCTGGGCAATTCATTCACCCCAGAGTGGTGGAGCCAGTGTGAATTGGGAGTTGCTTGGAGGCTTGTTTTCTGGGCTCATGGAACGGTGCACACATCTCTCTTCTGGGAGTGTGGGGGCGGGGAGAGGAGGGTCAAATCAGGGATCAATTTTCTAACAAGATGTGTGACTTTGGGTGAGCTGGTTCTCTTTCCTCCCATCCAGTCACCTTGTCTACGAAGGGGACTGCAGACCATGAGGATACCTAGGTTCCTCTTGTCTCTAATGACCCAGCAGCCTTGTGGTGTGGGCGGGGCTCGTTGTAGGCATGACAGGCCCCAGGGAGATGGTGGAGCCTCTGCTCTGTGAGTCAGTGCTGGGAGCAGATGCCAAAACCAGTAGCTGCAAAGGCTGATGTGGAAGACTCCTCTGAGAGATTCACTGATGGAGGGTGGGCCCTGTGGGAGAAAGGGCTGGTGGCTTCCAGCGAGCTGCCCAAGCCCACCTGAGCATGTGCTAGGTCTCTGCAGAGCTAATGTGCAGAGTCACTGTTGGCTGTGTGATGGGACCATTGGGGTTCCAGCCTTGGTGTGTTGCCAGAAAGGTGTTTTCAACTCAAAAGGTAATGTCTTACATAGAAAAATTCTTATTCTCAATGGCAAACTTAGAATCAAGACTCAGCTTTCTCACTGTTCAACGGTCTATCTCATCCTAGGGATTTGTTCTCAGCTGGGGCATAGAGGTTGTTGTACACACCTGCCATTCAGTTCCTGTACTGTAGCCACATTTTGTCAGGCAACTCATGTAGATTGATATGGCCCATTTTCCTTGGCTCAGCCTCAGTGACAGCCCTCAAACTGCAGAGCTGAACACGGAGATCGAAAAAAGGCTTTCTGATCCCAAGCTTTCTGAATATGACCTGGCACCATTCAGCTCCCCTCTTCATTTGCATGACAGTGTGCATGAAAGTTAGAAATAGGAACTGGGAAGTACCATTCCACTTAGCATAGAAAACGAAAGGATGCTTGACGATCCCAAAGGATAACTTTGGAATACCGTAATTCCACCTGCTGTTGGGAGAGGCTTTGTTCTGCCAAGATTACACTTATGCTCAGACACAATGCCAAGTGCAATGCCTGTTGTTGACAATTTAGTACAGGAAAGAAATCAGGACTTTGATTCCAAATCCGGAGGGTAATAAATTTCAAATAAACAGTGGAATAAAAGGTTGTTTCTCATTTTTTTGTGTGTGTTTTTTCCATCTAGACTGTAAAATTGTTACTATCCGGTTGCACTATGATCCATTAAAGTTCTAATTTGTTCTTTGCAGTGAGTTTCCTTATCCATGGGCCCCTTTTCTTATTTATGTTCCTGCCTGGCATCTGAGGTCGTGATCCTGATGAGAATCAGACACGACTGAAGTGACTCAGCACATTGGGAGCTTATACAGTTGGCTCCTGGGTCCCTTGGCAACCCTTCCATTGCCCGTTTGTAAGTTTTCCTCTTTGTAAGTTTTTGAGCATCTTCGTATTTTCAGCACTACAAGATGATTCAAGCTCATTTTGTTTTTAAAGATTTATTTATTTATTTATTTGAGGGGGGTGGGGTGGGGAGGGAGGGGAGCAGGCGGGCCACTTCTATTGGTCTTTCATTTGTCCATTTTCATCCATCTTTGTTCTTTGGCCCGTGTGGGCCTCCCATCGCGGTGGCCTCTGTTGTCGCAGAGCACCAGCTCTGGGCGCATGCACTCCAGAGCTCTGGCTCGGCAATTGGACACATCAGTCCAGGCGCTCCACAGCATGTGGCATCTTCCCAGGCCAGGGATCGAACCGGCGCCCCCTGCACTGCAAGGCGGTGTCCTTACCCACTGGACCACCAGGGAAGCCCTCAAGCTCATTTTGTATATTTTCCATTACAGTCCTGAAAGTGAAAGTGCTAGTTGCTCAGTCATGCCTGACATTTTGTGACCCCAGGAACTGTAGCCTGCCAGGTTCCTTTGTTCACGGCATTCTCCAGGCAAGAATACTGGAGTGGGTAGCCTTCTCCTTCTCCAGGGGACCTTCCTTACCAAGGGATTGAACCTGGCTCTCCCGCATTACAGGCAGATCCTTTGCTGTCTGAGCCACGAGCCCGAGAATCATCCATTTCTCCAAGGAGCTGTGATTCCTTTTATCAAAATATTAGAAACCAAGATCTGGCACTAGATGTATACAATACACTTTTAAACTATGCTTTTAACTTTATTTCTAATATCTTTTTTACTATATTTCTTAATTCTTTTAAACAGGTTTACTCATTTACATTTTGCCCTGTTATAAACTATCTCTAATGAATCCCCAAAGCAGGTATAGTGGAATTTTAGAATAATCATGTTCTACACTGCATTTTGCCATAGCAACCTCTAAAATCAGTAGACTTGTCACCTTTAATTGTAGAAACAGAAGTATGTGCAAATGAGTGTCTGATACTCTTGGCCATAGAAGGGTTTTCCTGCTTCTGCTCACTCTGTCCTAATCAGAATCTCTCCTCCTATGACACGTGAAAGGATAGCACATACACGCAGGCTGTTGATCTTGCTCTGGTCTGGAGCTCTGGTGACACACCTCTCTGCCTTTGAATATATGAATATATCCATATTGTCCCAATGGGAACCAAATCACTCATTAGCTACCCTTGAGGTCTCAGGTAGCTACAGATTCAAAGGATCCTTGTACAGTAGGAGTAGATGCCCAATTTGATTGACTGGTAAAATATCAAGAGTTCAGTTGAACCTTGTAGGACAAGGATAAGGATGAGTGTTAGAATCTAACTTAATCAGCAAGGTTGTATCAAGGTCTTAGGCTTGCATCTTTTTAAATCCTTTGTTAAGGATTTAGCATCTTTTTTTTAAATTTTTTATCCTTTGTTCCCCTGGCTGTGTGGTCTCTCCAGCACGGTTTTGGAAGGAACTGTTGGTTTCTTCCCCTTTTTGTCTATTCTCAAATCCCACAGGGCACAAAGCCATAAATTCTTTTTAATTTTTAATAAGTTTCTGATATATTTAGTCAATGATACATTACTTAAAAGGGTTGAGACGGTCACACAAAATACAAACAGAATCATCTCAGTACATTTTCTTCTCTTTGTCTCTGATTTGCCTAAGAGATGAGGATATGGAAGATACTATCTACACGTATTGAATTCTATGAATGTTGAGGAAAAATTGTGAAATTCTCTTTGTGCATACTTTGGCTATATACCAGAATATATCTTTTTACTTTCCTTTCAGTTTTTATATTTTTGGAGGATGATTGCTTTACAATGCTGTGTTCAGTTCAGTCCAGTCACTTAGTCATGTCCAGTTCTTTGTGACCCCATGGATTGCACCACGCCAGGCTTCCCTGTAATTCACCATCTCCCAGAGCCTGCTCAAACTCATGACCGTTGATTTAGTGATATCATCCAACCATCTTGTCTTCCGTCTTCCCCTTATCCTTCTGCCTTCTGTTTTTCCCAGCATCAGGGTCTTTTCCAATGAATTGTCTCTTTGCATCAGGTGGCCAACGTATTGGAGCTTCAGCTTCAGCATCAGTTCTTCCAATGGATATTCAGGATTGACCTCCTTTACAAATGACTAGTTTGATCTCCTTGCAGTCCAAGGGACTCTCAAGAACCTTCTCCAACACCACAGTCCAAATGTTGTGCTAGCGTTTGCTATAATGCAAAGTGGGCTTCCCAAGTGGCTTATTAGTAAAGAATCTGCCTGCAATGCAGGACACTCAGGTTGGATCCCTAGGTCAGGAAGATCCCCAGAAGGAGGAAATGGCAACTCATTCCAAGATTCTTTCTGGTCTTTGTAGGACAAGGATAAGGATGAGTGTTAGAATCTAACTTAATCAGCAAGGTTGTATCAAGGTCTTAGGCTTGCATCTTTTAAATCCTTTGTTAAGGATTTAGCATCTTTTTTAAATTTTTATCCTTTGTTCCTGGCTGTGTGGTCTCTCCAGCACGGTTTTGGAAGGAACTGTTGGTTTCTTCCCCTTTTTGTCTATTCTCAAATCCCACAGGGCACAAAGCCATAAATTCTTTTTAATTTTTAATAAGTTTCTGATATATTTAGTCAATGATACATTACTTAAAAGGGTTGAGACGGTCACACAAAATACAAACAGAATCATCTCAGTACATTTTCTTCTCTTTGTCTCTGATTTGCCTAAGAGATGAGGATATGGAAGATACTATCTACACGTATTGAATTCTATGAATGTTGAGGAAAAATTGTGAAATTCTCTTTGTGCATACTTTGGCTATATACCAGAATATATCTTTTTACTTTCCTTTCAGTTTTTATATTTTTGGAGGATGATTGCTTTACAATGCTGTGTTCAGTTCAGTCCAGTCACTTAGTCATGTCCAGTTCTTTGTGACCCCATGGATTGCACCACGCCAGGCTTCCCTGTAATTCACCATCTCCCAGAGCCTGCTCAAACTCATGACCGTTGATTTAGTGATATCATCCAACCATCTTGTCTTCCGTCTTCCCCTTATCCTTCTGCCTTCTGTTTTTCCCAGCATCAGGGTCTTTTCCAATGAATTGTCTCTTTGCATCAGGTGGCCAACGTATTGGAGCTTCAGCTTCAGCATCAGTTCTTCCAATGGATATTCAGGATTGACCTCCTTTACAAATGACTAGTTTGATCTCCTTGCAGTCCAAGGGACTCTCAAGAACCTTCTCCAACACCACAGTCCAAATGTTGTGCTAGCGTTTGCTATAATGCAAAGTGGGCTTCCCAAGTGGCTTATTAGTAAAGAATCTGCCTGCAATGCAGGACACTCAGGTTGGATCCCTAGGTCAGGAAGATCCCCAGAAGGAGGAAATGGCAACTCATTCCAAGATTCTTTCTGGTCTTTCTGGGAAAATCCTGTGGACGAATGAGCCTGAAGGCTATAGTCTGTGGGGTTGCAAAGATTTGGACATGACTGAGTGACTTACACATGTACAACAAAGTGAATCAACTATATGTTTACATACATCTCTTCCCTCTTGGATCTTCCTTCCCAGCCCCATCTCACCCCTCTAGGTCATCACAGAACACCAGGATGAGCTCCCTGTGTTACACAGCAACTTCACATTGGCTATCTATTTCACACCACGTCATCCTGGTTCATCCCTCTCTCCTCTTCCCCCATCTGTATCCACATGTCCATTCTCTAAGTCTGTCTCTTTTCCTGTTCTGCAAATAGGTTCATCTCACCATTTTCTAGATTCCACATATATGTATTAATATGCAATATTTGTTTTTCTCTTTCTGACTTACTTCATTGTGCACGACAGACTCTAGGTCCATCCATATCACTACAAGAGACCCAACTTCATTCCTTTGTAAAAGTTATAAATTTTTTAACACGTTAAGCTTCACCTGACAGTCACTTTTCAGTGTTTTATTTAAAGAATTCAGAAAGACCCAACTTTGCATAGCTCTGCATGGAGAATTCCATGTAAAGCATGGTGCAGATAATAGGAGGCAGAGTTGGAAAACCAGTGAACCAACCACCTAAGCAATCAACCAACAGATTAGAGGGTTGTTCATCTCTGACAGGCCTTGTGGTTATAACATTACAGCTCTGCCAATTTCTAGGAAGTGATCCAGCCTCTCAGAGATGAGATGAGAGCACTTGTCATCATGTATGAAGACATTTTACCTCTCGCAAACTAAGAAGACTTATTCCTGCGCTCTTCCTCCTTCCCTTGTGGATGTTCTCCTTCTTTATCTCCAAAAGGAAACAGAATGAAAAACACTTTTATCTTGATTTTGGAGATAAGACATGTCCAGGGCCTGTGATAGCTGTGGAAACCTGACTTACGTCTGTGTTACCCAATTCCTTGCTAATAAAATCACTCCCACGGAAGGCAACTCTGAGACATTGCTGTGAGTCCACTTGCCTGAATGATAAAAAACTGGTTCCAGAAGTTCATCTTAGAGCCTATGGTGTTCTGCAGAATATGGAGATTAACACTGGTCATAAAGAGTTTCCCTGGCTCCCTAGAGGACACTTTCTGGCGGGTTCCAGAGGACTGAGTGCCAGCAAGTTCTACTAGCGACACCGCAGCATGTTCTCCACTGGCTTCTGAGGCTGTCCTGCATGTGCCCTGTCCCACAGACCAGCTGGGGGGCATGGGGAGTCCCTCGAAGGCTCTGTCTTGGCCCAGAGTGCGGGTGTGCCTTCCACTTACTACCCTAGACATCTCTTGTCTTATCAGTCAATCCCTTGTGACTCCAATCCCCATTTTAACTCTATTCTTTATAATAAATGTTTCCCGTCTACATTACTGTGTGATTTCTGTCTCCCGATTGGACTCTAATTGACACAAGACTATCATCTCTGAAAGAGAAGAAAGACAAGCTTGAGAACTTAAAAATCAGCATGGCTCTAAATAAAGCACACACGGCTCCCACTCTCACAATTTGAAACATCTTCATCAGTTGTGCATATGGTCATTGTGGATCTTTGTTCTGCTCCTTGTGTTAAAATGGCTCCATAAATATCATATAAAGGCAGCTTGCATGCTTCATCTTCTCCAGCGGTGCCAGCTTAATGCATCACATACCTCCCTTTCAGGAAAGCATTGTAAGCCCTTGGGTGCTTGCCAGCCTACACGTAGTCAAGCTGGAAACCATCTGGCACTCAGGACAACTTAACATGGGGATGTGAAGGATGGAATTTTCCCAAATCGAATGCATGCATGTTTGTGAATTCCTTGTGTCTCATTGTCTGACCTCAAACTGTAATCTTAAATGAAAGAAAAAACCTTCTAGAACTTCAAAGGAAAATTGCTTTTTAATTTCTTGAAGGAATGGCAGCAAAGAGCAAAACCCTTGCAGCTGTACCGGATATAGATTTAGGAAATAATTCCCATTCATGATGCTAGACCTCTTCAGCCGAAGCAATCAGAACCAGCCAAGGCTTGGCTGTCCCTCTCCAGGGCAGTCAGACCCGGGAATAACTGTCTGATTCTGATTTCTGGGAGTTGTTTTTCCTCTCAGGAAGGCTGGCTTTCCTTTCCCCCATCTGCTAAATAAAATATTATCTGGATCACTGTTTTTTTTTTTTTTTTTTTTTTTTTAACCTTTAAAGGGAGTGGTGTTTCTCATTGAATTCATTTGCCTGAATTGCCCCCAAGTCCTCTCCCCATCAGCACCTTTCACATCTGCTCATGTGGATCAGAAGCCAGAAAACATGGACATGTGTGTCCCACGACTATTCATGAAGCCTTGCAGGTGGAACACGAGTGACTAGGGAAAGAACCGAAACAAAAGCAGATGACACCTTCGCCGGTGAGAGCCATAAGGTTGTGCCTCCGTGTGCCTTTCTGGAGCGTACCACTCTTCCGTCTGGGATTCTATAATAAATGTTTCCCGTCTACATTACTGTGTGATTTCTGTCTCCCGATTGGACTCTAATTGACACAAGACTATCATCTCTGAAAGAGAAGAAAGACAAGCTTGAGAACTTAAAAATCAGCATGGCTCTAAATAAAGCACACACGGCTCCCACTCTCACAATTTGAAACATCTTCATCAGTTGTGCATATGGTCATTGTGGATCTTTGTTCTGCTCCTTGTGTTAAAATGGCTCCATAAATATCATATAAAGGCAGCTTGCATGCTTCATCTTCTCCAGCGGTGCCAGCTTAATGCATCACATACCTCCCTTTCAGGAAAGCATTGTAAGCCCTTGGGTGCTTGCCAGCCTACACGTAGTCAAGCTGGAAACCATCTGGCACTCAGGACAACTTAACATGGGGATGTGAAGGATGGAATTTTCCCAAATCGAATGCATGCATGTTTGTGAATTCCTTGTGTCTCATTGTCTGACCTCAAACTGTAATCTTAAATGAAAGAAAAAAAAACCTTCTAGAACTTCAAAGGAAAATTGCTTTTTAATTTCTTGAAGGAATGGCAGCAAAGAGCAAAACCCTTGCAGCTGTACCGGATATAGATTTAGGAAATAATTCCCATTCATGATGCTAGACCTCTTCAGCCGAAGCAATCAGAACCAGCCAAGGCTTGGCTGTCCCTCTCCAGGGCAGTCAGACCCGGGAATAACTGTCTGATTCTGATTTCTGGGAGTTGTTTTTCCTCTCAGGAAGGCTGGCTTTCCTTTCCCCCATCTGCTAAATAAAATATTATCTGGATCACTGTTTTTTTTTTTTTTTTTTTTTTTTAACCTTTAAAGGGAGTGGTGTTTCTCATTGAATTCATTTGCCTGAATTGCCCCCAAGTCCTCTCCCCATCAGCACCTTTCACATCTGCTCATGTGGATCAGAAGCCAGAAAACATGGACATGTGTGTCCCACGACTATTCATGAAGCCTTGCAGGTGGAACACGAGTGACTAGGGAAAGAACCGAAACAAAAGCAGATGACACCTTCGCCGGTGAGAGCCATAAGGTTGTGCCTCCGTGTGCCTTTCTGGAGCGTTACCACTCTTCCAAATGAGTCTGGGATTTTTCTGGGAAGAAGAGGGTGTGGAGAGTAAGGAGGAAAAGCTGAGTCTCCCTGTGGTTAACAAACTGTGTGATCCTGGACAGTTGCCTCCCCACTCTGGGCCGTGTCCACACTGGCAAAGAGAAGGATTGGGATTCCTTCAAATCCAGGAATGTTATTACCTGAAGTTTCCTTCTAAATTCCTCATAAAGAACCCTCCCTGGAAAGACTGTGGCAGCAATGAGCCACAGATTCCCTTTCTAAGTGGCTGAGTAACTGTGTGATGTGGGAAAGACCACGTCCACCCACTCAGGCCATTAGGATGAAGAGGACCAAGTTTGTTAGATGTAAGTCCCACAAGATGTTCTTTAAAAAAGGTGGTGGTGGTGAGGTGTGGTCAAGGCTTTGGAGGTTAAATTGCCAGAAGGCTCCAAGCAGGACAGAGTTGGAGAAGAAAGGAAACCAGCACTGAGATGAGAGTCCAGTGTGGGCTGCAGGAGCGAGGCTGGGGGGAGGGAGGGTGGGCTCTGTGATTCCCACATGGTCAAGCATGGTTCACATGGGATTTGGAGCATATGCTGGGGATCCCAGTGTACCTCATTCCTCAGAGCCTAAGTGGACATCTCAGGAGTGCACAAGCTTGTTTGGAGATGGTGAGACCCCAGTCCTTAGGGAACCCCTCACAATCCAGCCAGATCCTGCTGCTTTCCAAAGAAGAGACAGGTTACACAACAATGTGATTGGGGAAATTTCTCTCCAATTCCCAGTCATGTTGAGAGACTACCTTTCCATCAGCCCCCTTCCCATATTCCTACTTCCAGCTGCACTGTGTCTGGTCACTGTTTTCTAAGAGCTCTAGGCCCTGGTGAATAGGAAGCACTGATAAAATCAGGAGGCGTGTGGGCCGCTGGGCGTGGTTTGGTTCATTTCAACAACAATTTCTTTCTATTTTCCACTCATTTTGAGATGACATGGTTTTTTTAAACTTTTTATTTTATATTGGAGTATAGTTGATTAACAAGGTTGTGTTAGTTTCAGGTGGACAGCCAAGTAATTCAGTTATACATACTCATGTATCTCTTTTTTCTCGAGTCCTTTGCCCATTTAGGTTGTTAAATGACGTTGAGGAGAGTTCCCTGTGCTGTACGGTAGGTCCCTGTTAGTTATCCACTTTTAAATACAGCAGTCTGTGCATGTCCATCCCTAATTCCCTCCACAAAGCTTTCTTGAGCATCTACCATGGGATACACTCTGTACCTGTGCTTCAGATCTACTTTTCTTCTTAAATCTTAGCTTTATCTTTTATAAGATGGTAGATGATATTCTAACTTCCTTTGTAGTGTTGTAAATATTTAAGGAAGTAGTACATAGGGGGCTGACTGAATGACTTTATAAAATATAATACTACTGGATCATTCATCTATCAATTTCACCACTGTTTACTGATCATTTGCTATGGACTTAATACTATTGACAAATGGAGACACAGCAGTGAAAAAGGAGCAGACAACACCCACCTCCAAATCCCTACATTCTGGTGAAACGAGTCACAAAGCAGAGATACCCAGAATGACTGCAAGACTTCCAATGGTTTTGTAGAGGGGAGAGTTTAGAACCAATTCCAGGACTAAAACTCAGAATGCTGGGATGCTTGAAGCGTCAGTCTGCATTTACGGTGATATGGGCTCCACTTCTGATAAAGGGATTGTCAAGATTAACCTTCCTCAATCGTTAAGGGTGGACCAGAGAATTTTTTAGATAAGAAAGTTTTCTGAACTTCTTAGTGTAGACAGTACCCACAGTGATATTTTATCACACAAGAACTACTGTTTTAAAATGTTTGAACATTTAGAGACACAGACCAATCATTTCAAGGTTTTTTTCTTATACTATCCGGTGCTCCTGGTGCAATGAATAGCTTTGGATGTGAAAGGAAAAAGCATCACTGAACAGCTAACAAGAGTTAAGATACCAGAGTGATTCGTCAGCATCCTGTAAATGCCAATGCCCAACCTCTCCCATTCTTGTCTGAGATTGTCTGGAGCTCTGGTCATATTCATGACTGCAGGGTAGTGTAATATATGGATTCAATTTTAAAAAGAGAGAGACTCAAGAATGCAATGGATTTGAAGTTTCTTTGGATGAATAAAACCAACACATCCTATTTGGTGTTTGTGTCTTTGAGTTGAGAGCTGTCTGACTTTAGTGATTCTGGGGAATAGTCTTGTGAAAAATGACACAGCATCTCCCACTACAACATGCACTATTTGTATGTTATTAATCACTAACCAACTCATGGTATTTGGGTTAAAAAGAGGAATGAATGTAATCATGACCACCTAGGAAGCAAACAAACAAGACAGCCACTTTCAAAAACAAAAAAACACCTTAGTAGAGATGACAGAATAAATTCAGTACACTTAGTTCATTAGAAGCAGAGTGCTTGACATTTGGTTAATAACAATCAAAGAGTTATTTAAATTGTTGTTTAAGATGATGTATTTCTAAGATAATTTCTCATCTGACCATGTCAATTTTTGGTATGAATTCTGAGATTGAGGATGATTTACTTTCTTCTAGCACTTTATGCCAGTAAAGTGATTTCAGTAACACCTGGGTGTTTCACTTCCTAGAAGAAACGCCCATCTAGGTGTTTTTTCTTAAACTATTCTGTCATTCCAATTTATAATTGGGGGAAGTAGAGGCATTTGCATTATTATTCATAATTTTCTTGCTCAAGTTTTAGTTTGCTCATACTATAAATAATGATTTGGATGGACAATATAATGCCATGATGAGACTGGTCCAGAAAATGAGGATGAGACTGAATTTAGCTAGCCTTTGTGATTGAGTCAGTCCTAAAGGAAATCAACCCTGAATATTCATTGGAAGAACTGATGCTGAAGCTGAAGCTCTGATACTTGGGCCACCTGGTGCAAAGAGCTAACTTGTTGGGAAAGACCCTGATGCAGGGAAAGACTGAAGAAAGGAGGAGAAGGGGAAGACAGATGATGAAGTGGTTAGGTAGCACCACCGACTCAATGGATATGAACCTGAGCAAGCTCCTGGAGTCCTTGAAGACTGAAAGTCATCCATGGTGTCTTTGTGAGCTTCTTGTAATATCCTGGGGTGCCTTGGCACATAATTTGGGAACCATGGCCTAGTGAGGGTAAAGTCCTATTAACATCTCAGTTTTACTGATGGGAAAATTGAGTTTGAGGGCATTTAGGTACTTAGTCAAGATTGCATACCTGGGAAGAAGAGTGCAAACCTCCAACAGTTCATTCCAGAACACATTGTAACCTCTGTGCCCATCTCCCAGCTTCTTACTATGGAGAGAACTTCAGGGTTCCAAAGCCTGCATGGCACAAGGAACAAGGGAGTTCAGGGTGGATGTTCAAGGCGTCTGAGGCAAAAAGATGATCTGGAACCAATCCATTCGTTTATCTTTTATCTATTTTTACATTCATTTATTTACTTTGGTTATTTGAAAAGCATTTGTAGCTGGTCTCTGAGATGTGGGTCATGGAGCTCACCATCACATGCAAGGGAGAGATGACAGACCAATGAGAACTGGTCCTGGGCTGTGGGGAGGTGGGGCAGGCAGGGTTATGAGCAGCAGATGGAACTCATTGTTCACAGCATCGCCAGGAGAGAACAGAGCAGCTTCTGGAAACTGGCGCAGCCCGGCCAGGCTGTCCTCACATTTCATTACTGAACAACCTGTGCCCGACTGACTCAGTCCCACTGTCTGACCTTGATGAGATGTCATAGTTACATATGCATTCGGTGCAAACACACCTGACAAACAGTTTCTATGATGAATACGCTTCTTATAGTTTGATGGTGGTGAAATTCACACTTGGCTCCATATGACATTTGAAAATAACGTTTCAGTGTCTTAGCAACTTTGACTTTGCCCATGTGTTTTTCCTTTTGAAAACCAGTAAGTCATGAAGGACTCCACCCTTTGGTCAAGTAATGCATGACTTTCCCTTATTGCCAAGACAGATTTTCCTGTAAGGAGGACATACTTCACAAAGGCAACTGTGCGACAAGTGCTTCTTGAGCACTTGTGTGTAAGGGGCCTCACAGAGGTCAGTGTTCCATCCAGGGCTCAGGCTGGCGGGGGAGAGCCAAGTGACCTACAAGTACAGGGTCCATGGTACAGGTCAGCCTCTCTCAGTGTAGGAATAAGCAGAGTGGGAAGCGGAAGGGGGGCAGGATCCAGACAGAGGAAGATGACTGAGGACCTGAGAATGGCTGGCCTGGAGGAAGCTGGTGAGGGATGTTTGGAGAGGATATGGAGGCAGGCAGGGATCCGGTTGATTATCAGGAGGTGGTTTATCTTGCTGGAAGACTGGCATTTTCTTGGAGCCTCTAAAGGCTTTGAAGCAGACAAGAGTGATAGCTTTGGTAATCCGGCCCATGGAAGGAGCCACAGATGTGCAAGGCCAGATCTTAGTGTATATCATAACATTTAAAATACATGTTTACAGCCTCTCACTATTAGCCTGCATGGCACAAGGAACAAGGGAGTTCAGGGTGGATGTTCAAGGCGTCTGAGGCAAAAAGATGATCTGGAACCAATCCATTCGTTTATCTTTTATCTATTTTTACATTCATTTATTTACTTTGGTTATTTGAAAAGCATTTGTAGCTGGTCTCTGAGATGTGGGTCATGGAGCTCACCATCACATGCAAGGGAGAGATGACAGACCAATGAGAACTGGTCCTGGGCTGTGGGGAGGTGGGGCAGGCAGGGTTATGAGCAGCAGATGGAACTCATTGTTCACAGCATCGCCAGGAGAGAACAGAGCAGCTTCTGGAAACTGGCGCAGCCCGGCCAGGCTGTCCTCACATTTCATTACTGAACAACCTGTGCCCGACTGACTCAGTCCCACTGTCTGACCTTGATGAGATGTCATAGTTACATATGCATTCGGTGCAAACACACCTGACAAACAGTTTCTATGATGAATACGCTTCTTATAGTTTGATGGTGGTGAAATTCACACTTGGCTCCATATGACATTTGAAAATAACGTTTCAGTGTCTTAGCAACTTTGACTTTGCCCATGTGTTTTTCCTTTTGAAAACCAGTAAGTCATGAAGGACTCCACCCTTTGGTCAAGTAATGCATGACTTTCCCTTATTGCCAAGACAGATTTTCCTGTAAGGAGGACATACTTCACAAAGGCAACTGTGCGACAAGTGCTTCTTGAGCACTTGTGTGTAAGGGGCCTCACAGAGGTCAGTGTTCCATCCAGGGCTCAGGCTGGCGGGGGAGAGCCAAGTGACCTACAAGTACAGGGTCCATGGTACAGGTCAGCCTCTCTCAGTGTAGGAATAAGCAGAGTGGGAAGCGGAAGGGGGGCAGGATCCAGACAGAGGAAGATGACTGAGGACCTGAGAATGGCTGGCCTGGAGGAAGCTGGTGAGGGGATGTTTGGAGAGGATATGGAGGCAGGCAGGGATCCGGTTGATTATCAGGAGGTGGTTTATCTTGCTGGAAGACTGGCATTTTCTTGGAGCCTCTAAAGGCTTTGAAGCAGACAAGAGTGATAGCTTTGGTAATCCGGCCCATGGAAGGAGCCACAGATGTGCAAGGCCAGATCTTAGTGTATATCATAACATTTAAAATACATGTTTACAGCCTCTCCTATTTTCTACCATCATTCAGTGAAGACTGATGAACACCTGATAATCAGATACCTTCTCAAGGGTCTCTGAGAGTAACTCCTGGTCAGGAGGGCTCAAGGCCAATAACAATGATCAGAAGAGCCCCATTTTTCTCTCCATGTCCACTCTCCCCTTAATTCCCCTTCTACCACATTTCAAAGGAGAAAAAGGAAAAGAAACCACTACAAGATGCCAGTGACTTTTATGAATATCCCTTACAATTTCTGCTCCCACTCTTAAGAGCTTCCATTCACTTCAGTTAATGGGGAAGGTCCCCATATCAGCATCTCACGAAGACTGATGGCTCGTCCTTTGGCTTAAAAAAACTGTCTGCTGTATGTCTTCTGAAACATTTCACAGGGCATAGGACTTTTTTTTCTCCCAAGAAGGGAACAAATGCTTTCTTCACGCTGCCAGGCTTGTGCAGAATCCGGCACACGGCTTCTCTGCTTATTTTCCTTGATTTTTCACAATGAATATGCATTTAAGCTTCTTCTATTTTCTTCATAGCCTAAAAACTATTTTCTTTTTATCACCAAACAACATTTTTTGTATAATGTACCAATACAGGCACCTTTTTCCAGTATCAGAAATTGTTCTATGTGGACCACCATGCCATCTCTGAATATAGACATTTTTATTTCTTCCTTTATAATTCAATGCCTTTTATTTGTTTTCCTTGTCTTATTGCACTGACTAGGTCCTCTAGTATGACTGAATATCTACAACCCTTGCTAATGGCTACATGGGTCATATGACAAAGACTTGAAGATTTACAGTATATATTTATGGCAGTGCTACAGAGTCCTGACAAAGGACACAAGCCTCCCCTTCAACCAAGTGGCTTCAGTATAAGGTCTGATTATAAGATAAATAAGTCCCAGGAATGTAATGTGCAGCATGATGGCTACAAGTAACTGCAAGAAACATGAGAGGGCTTCCCCTGGTGGCCAAGTGGGTAAAGACACCGCCTTGCAGTGCAAGGGGCGCCGGTTCGAGCCCTGGCCTAGGAAGATCCCACGTGCCGCGGAGCGGCTGGACTGATGTGTCCAATTACCGAGCCAGAGCTCTGGAGTGCATGTGCCCAGAGCCGGCACTCTGCAACGACAGACGCCACCGCGATGGGAGGCCCACAGGAGCCAAAGAACAAAGACAGATGAACATAGAGAAACGAAAGACCAATAGAAGTGGCCCGCCCGCTCCCTTCCCTCCCCAACCTGACCTCCGCCCAAAATAAATAAATAAATAAATCTTTAAAAAAAAAAAAAAAAGAAACATGAGAAAGTTGTTAAGAGAAGCTGACAAAGGATTAATCTCCAAAATATACAAGCAGCACTTGCAGTTCAATACCAGAGAAATGATTAACCCAATCCAAAAATGGGCAGAAGACCTAAGCAGACATTGTTCCAAAGAATACATACAGATGGCTAATAAACACATGAAAAGATGCTCAAAATTGCTCATAGTTAGAGAAATGCAAATCATAACTACAATGAGGTATCACCTCACATTGATCAGAATGGCCATCATCAAAAAGTCTACAAATAATAAATGCTGGAGAAGGTATTGAGGAAAGAGAACCCTCTTGCATTGTTGGTGGGAATGCAAATTGATACAGCCACTATGGAGAATGGTATGGACGTTCCTTAAAAAACTAAGAATATAACTTTCATATGACACAACAACCCCATTACTGAGCATATACCTTGAGGAAACCATAATTGGAAAAGACACATGTACTCCAATGTTCATTGTAGCCTTAACTAGAACATGGAAGCAACCTAAATGTCTATTGACAGATGAATGGATAAAGAAGCTGTAGTGTGTACGTATATACAATGGACTATTACTCAGCCATTAAAAGGAATCCATTTGAGTCAGTTTTAATGAGGTGGATTAACCCAGAACCTATTATACAGAGTTAAGGTAGAAAGAAAAGAAAAAATAGCATATACTAACAAAAAAAATATATTTAAAATGGAGATACAGACATTGAGAACAGACTTGTGGACACAGGAAGCAAATACTGAGAGGGCTTCCCCTGGTGGCCAAGTGGGTAAAGACACCGCCTTGCAGTGCAAGGGGCGCCGGTTCGAGCCCTGGCCTAGGAAGATCCCACGTGCCGCGGAGCGGCTGGACTGATGTGTCCAATTACCGAGCCAGAGCTCTGGAGTGCATGTGCCCAGAGCCGGCACTCTGCAACGACAGACGCCACCGCGATGGGAGGCCCACAGGAGCCAAAGAACAAAGACAGATGAACATAGAGAAACGAAAGACCAATAGAAGTGGCCCGCCCGCTCCCTTCCCTCCCCAACCTGACCTCCGCCCAAAATAAATAAATAAATAAATCTTTAAAAAAAAAAAAAAAAAAAAAAAGAAAAAGTTGTTAAGAGAAGCTGACAAAGGATTAATCTCCAAAATATACAAGCAGCACTTGCAGTTCAATACCAGAGAAATGATTAACCCAATCCAAAAATGGGCAGAAGACCTAAGCAGACATTGTTCCAAAGAATACATACAGATGGCTAATAAACACATGAAAAGATGCTCAAAATTGCTCATAGTTAGAGAAATGCAAATCATAACTACAATGAGGTATCACCTCACATTGATCAGAATGGCCATCATCAAAAAGTCTACAAATAATAAATGCTGGAGAAGGTATTGAGGAAAGAGAACCCTCTTGCATTGTTGGTGGGAATGCAAATTGATACAGCCACTATGGAGAATGGTATGGACGTTCCTTAAAAAACTAAGAATATAACTTTCATATGACACAACAACCCCATTACTGAGCATATACCTTGAGGAAACCATAATTGGAAAAGACACATGTACTCCAATGTTCATTGTAGCCTTAACTAGAACATGGAAGCAACCTAAATGTCTATTGACAGATGAATGGATAAAGAAGCTGTAGTGTGTACGTATATACAATGGACTATTACTCAGCCATTAAAAGGAATCCATTTGAGTCAGTTTTAATGAGGTGGATTAACCCAGAACCTATTATACAGAGTTAAGGTAGAAAGAAAAGAAAAAATAGCATATACTAACACATATATATGGAATCTAGAAAGATGGTACTGATGAACCTCCTTGTAGAGCAGCATTGGAGATACAGACATTGAGAACAGACTTGTGGACACAGGAAGGGAAGGAAAGGGTGGGACAAACTGAGAGAGTAACTTTGAAAAATGTATATTACCATAAGTTAAATAGATACCTGGTGGGAATTTGCTTGTGATGCATGGAGCTCAAACCAAACTTAGAGGGGTGGGATGGGGTGGCAGGTGGGAGGAGGTTCAAGAGGGGCAGTATGGGTGTAAACCCATGGCTAGTTCATGTTGATGTATGGAAGAAACCAACAGAATATTGTAAAGCAATTATCCTCCAATTCAAAATAAAAAAAGTTGTGAAGAGAGAAGATCATAGGTTCTTTTTTTTGGTTTTAAATTTATTTATTTTCACCCATCTTTATTCTTCAGCCTGTGTGGACCTCCCATTGCAGTGGTCTCTCTTGCTGCAGAGCGCTGGCTTGCAATTGGACACATTGGTCCAGCCACTCCACAGCATGTGGGACCTTCCCTGGCCAGGGATCGAACTGGTGCCCCTTGCACTGCAAGGCGACCTCTTTACCCACTGGACCACCAGGGAAGCCCCAGATCATAGGTTCTTATCACAAGGAGAAATTTGTTTCTTTTCTTTTTATTTCATCTATATGAAATGATGGATGTTAACTGAACCTGTTGGGGTAATCATTTCACATTACATGTAAATCAAATCATCATGCTGTATTCATGATGTATGTCAACTATTTCTCAGTAGAACTGAAAAAAAAAAAAAAAGAAAAAGAGAATCAAGTGAAGTGCCAGGACTCCCTACTAGGTGACCAGGTGATTCAATTGTATTTCTGCTCACTGGACTCAGAATATTTTTAGTTATAGGTATAAAATAACACATAAGTAGATGTCTCCTGTATTTCATCTATAGGAAACACTTGGTAAATTAGCCATCATTGTAATTCCTTGCAGTATAAATATATTACCCGTCTGCCCCACAGCTGCCTTTGATCTTTTTGATCTTGGTGGTTGAGGTCAGGTCGAGGGTTCTGTTTCAGCAGCAGCTCTCTCTTTCATCCTTTCTTACCGAGAAAAGAAAAAATAGCATATACTAACACATATATATGGAATCTAGAAAGATGGTACTGATGAACCTCCTTGTAGAGCAGCATTGGAGATACAGACATTGAGAACAGACTTGTGGACACAGGAAGGGAAGGAAAGGGTGGGACAAACTGAGAGAGTAACTTTGAAAAATGTATATTACCATAAGTTAAATAGATACCTGGTGGGAATTTGCTTGTGATGCATGGAGCTCAAACCAAACTTAGAGGGGTGGGATGGGGTGGCAGGTGGGAGGAGGTTCAAGAGGGGCAGTATGGGTGTAAACCCATGGCTAGTTCATGTTGATGTATGGAAGAAACCAACAGAATATTGTAAAGCAATTATCCTCCAATTCAAAATAAAAAAAGTTGTGAAGAGAGAAGATCATAGGTTCTTTTTTTTGGTTTTAAATTTATTTATTTTCACCCATCTTTATTCTTCAGCCTGTGTGGACCTCCCATTGCAGTGGTCTCTCTTGCTGCAGAGCGCTGGCTTGCAATTGGACACATTGGTCCAGCCACTCCACAGCATGTGGGACCTTCCCTGGCCAGGGATCGAACTGGTGCCCCTTGCACTGCAAGGCGACCTCTTTACCCACTGGACCACCAGGGAAGCCCCAGATCATAGGTTCTTATCACAAGGAGAAATTTGTTTCTTTTCTTTTTATTTCATCTATATGAAATGATGGATGTTAACTGAACCTGTTGGGGTAATCATTTCACATTACATGTAAATCAAATCATCATGCTGTATTCATGATGTATGTCAACTATTTCTCAGTAGAACTGAAAAAAAAAAAGAAAAAGAGAATCAAGTGAAGTGCCAGGACTCCCTACTAGGTGACCAGGTGATTCAATTGTATTTCTGCTCACTGGACTCAGAATATTTTTAGTTATAGGTATAAAATAACACATAAGTAGATGTCTCCTGTATTTCATCTATAGGAAACACTTGGTAAATTAGCCATCATTGTAATTCCTTGCAGTATAAATATATTACCCGTCTGCCCCACAGCTGCCTTTGATCTTGGTGGTTGGGTGCTGCCACCTGGTCTCAGTCAGGCTGGAATTCCATCATTCCTGTTGAGGTCAGGTCGAGGGTTCTGTTTCAGCAGCAGCTCTCTCTTTCATCCTTTCTTACCGAGAATGCTATGACAGGGATCTTTGAGAATTTGTTGTTGCTCAGTTACTAAGTTGTGCCCAACTCTTTGTGACCTCATGAACTGCAGCACACCAGGCTCCTCTGACCTCCACTGTCTCTCAGAGTTTGCTCAAATTTATGTCCATTGAGTCTGTGATGCTATCTATCTAACCATCTCATCCTCTGTCACCCTCTTCTCCTTTTACCTTCAATCTCTCAGTATTAGGGGCTCCTACAATGAGTCAGTTCTTTGAATCAGGTGGCTTAAAAACATATTGGAGCTTCAGCTTCAGCATCAGTCCTTGCGATGAATACTCATGGTTGATTTCCTTTAAGATTGACTGGTTTGCTTCTCAAGGATACGGGTTCTCAATTCCTTATTTACTGTCCTTTGGGACCACCTGAAGACAATCAAGATGAAGGTGAGTGGGCTGCCCATAATAAACCCTACTTCTTTATTCTCATCTCCCTCGGCATTTGGATTCCTTACTCCACACAATGTTGCACAAGTTCTGACACCCTGACCTCACTGAATGTAGGTCACCACTAAGTCCAAATTTCAGTCAATGAAAAATGCCAGCTGGTAAAGCCATTCCAGCTGTGAAAACTAGAACATTAAATCCTGAATCTTTATATAAGTGTTCTCACCTTGACATGTTCAATCTGATCCAGTTATATTTCATCCTGCTTGGTTTGATACTCTTAAAACCTATGTTTCTCAGGTTCCTGCCTATATAGATCATTTCATGCTTTTGGTGCATAATTCAATTCCTTTTCTTGGAGACCTTGGGATTGTCTCTTGGGTCGTGATGGATCTCAGCTCCAGGACTCAAGGCAATGAGAAGTACTGAGGATGGGCCTGAGCAGCATAGTCAAGTTATAGGTATAAAATAACACATAAGTAGATGTCTCCTGTATTTCATCTATAGGAAACACTTGGTAAATTAGCCATCATTGTAATTCCTTGCAGTATAAATATATTACCCGTCTGCCCCACAGCTGCCTTTGATCTTGGTGGTTGGGTGCTGCCACCTGGTCTCAGTCAGGCTGGAATTCCATCATTCCTGTTGAGGTCAGGTCGAGGGTTCTGTTTCAGCAGCAGCTCTCTCTTTCATCCTTTCTTACCGAGAATGCTATGACAGGGATCTTTGAGAATTTGTTGTTGCTCAGTTACTAAGTTGTGCCCAACTCTTTGTGACCTCATGAACTGCAGCACACCAGGCTCCTCTGACCTCCACTGTCTCTCAGAGTTTGCTCAAATTTATGTCCATTGAGTCTGTGATGCTATCTATCTAACCATCTCATCCTCTGTCACCCTCTTCTCCTTTTACCTTCAATCTCTCAGTATTAGGGGCTCCTACAATGAGTCAGTTCTTTGAATCAGGTGGCTTAAAAACATATTGGAGCTTCAGCTTCAGCATCAGTCCTTGCGATGAATACTCATGGTTGATTTCCTTTAAGATTGACTGGTTTGCTTCTCAAGGATACGGGTTCTCAATTCCTTATTTACTGTCCTTTGGGACCACCTGAAGACAATCAAGATGAAGGTGAGTGGGCTGCCCATAATAAACCCTACTTCTTTATTCTCATCTCCCTCGGCATTTGGATTCCTTACTCCACACAATGTTGCACAAGTTCTGACACCCTGACCTCACTGAATGTAGGTCACCACTAAGTCCAAATTTCAGTCAATGAAAAATGCCAGCTGGTAAAGCCATTCCAGCTGTGAAAACTAGAACATTAAATCCTGAATCTTTATATAAGTGTTCTCACCTTGACATGTTCAATCTGATCCAGTTATATTTCATCCTGCTTGGTTTGATACTCTTAAAACCTATGTTTCTCAGGTTCCTGCCTATATAGATCATTTCATGCTTTTGGTGCATAATTCAATTCCTTTTCTTGGAGACCTTGGGATTGTCTCTTGGGTCGTGATGGATCTCAGCTCCAGGACTCAAGGCAATGAGAAGTACTGAGGATGGGCCTGAGCAGCATAGTCACTCAGACGACTGCTCCAAATGTTGTTCTTTAAACAAGGGAAGGGCCCCTCCTCAGTTCTGGAGAAAGGTTTAATTCTTCTGGGAAGGGGAACTCAAGAGGATTTTGAGGTTCAAAATTTCCAGATTAGTCTCTCTACCCAATTGCCTCATCTCACGCCTCAAGGCCCTCTTTATTCCAAATAAATGTCTTTTTCTTAACATAAGCATCCTGTCAAAATTGCATTTGGAAGAGCAATATGTGAGTGGATGAGTGGGAGGTACAAACTGCTGGGTATAAGATGAGCTACAGGATGTATTATACCACATAGAGAATGCACCTAATATTTTGTAATAACTGTAAACGGAACATAGCCTTTACAAATTGAATTTGAAATGTTGCATTATCAACTTAGTTGGAATCTGTAACCCACATAATCAGATTTTGAGACTGAATTTCCATTATGTCATTCATAGTGATACATACGAACAAGGAGTCCTTTTAAGTCTACTGGAGAGTATTTCTCCTTCTCTGTGAGCTGAGTCTAAGTTCGAATCCATGACTTTCATTGTTAAAGCTGTTTAGCACAGCGAGAAGCAACTATCTACTTCATTTTTGAAAGCTGCAAGTATCTGGAGGATGTAGAGGTTTCTCAGAAGATTTAGAAATATATCCTCTGACCCATTAAGGAGTCTGTAATCCATGGCTTATGCCCAGTTATAATAAGTATTGGGGTGGCCAGTTCAATGGAAAGGAAGCTTTGTCATTACATTAGCATATTGTCAAGGTAAAATGAACAGATTCAACTGGTAACAACAACAAAAAAAGGGACCTTGTTAGATTCAGAAAGTTTGTACCTTACAAAGACAGATAAAAACAAAACATCTTCCACCCTTGCCCCTTGTTCCACAGAATGATACCCAAACAGCAGAAACCAGGTGACCGCATGAGTTGCTGGCACCCTGTGGCTGAGCAATTCATTTCACATGGCACCCAGGCAGTGATGCTGACTGCAGCTGGACCCTAAAGGAGGTGGTTGGGGATGGAGAGGGGAGACTCATACCTCTACAGAACATGAGAGGTCATGAGAAACTGCCCCATGAGTAGAAAATATCCTGGCAATATCTTTTCCCAAGCCATCTATGTCTCATATTCTGGAAGAATCACAGAGTTCTGCTAAGGTCTATGTCAACTGTGATAGACATAGAGCTTTGCCTACAGAGTCCACGCGAAGATGCGCAAGGTCACCATACATTCTGGTGGAGCCACTTCCTCGTGTACTTGTTCCATTCATTCCTGCTGAAAACAAAACGATCCTTTGATTTCCAGGCAAGGAACTTCCTCCAGGGACTCAGAGTTCACTGATTCAGAAGCTCTGAGTACAGATTGTTCACCCCGTTGAGGACAAGCAGGGGCATCGGGAGTTTACTCCTGCTGATCACTGAGGACAGCTACAGGATGTATTATACCACATAGAGAATGCACCTAATATTTTGTAATAACTGTAAACGGAACATAGCCTTTACAAATTGAATTTGAAATGTTGCATTATCAACTTAGTTGGAATCTGTAACCCACATAATCAGATTTTGAGACTGAATTTCCATTATGTCATTCATAGTGATACATACGAACAAGGAGTCCTTTTAAGTCTACTGGAGAGTATTTCTCCTTCTCTGTGAGCTGAGTCTAAGTTCGAATCCATGACTTTCATTGTTAAAGCTGTTTAGCACAGCGAGAAGCAACTATCTACTTCATTTTTGAAAGCTGCAAGTATCTGGAGGATGTAGAGGTTTCTCAGAAGATTTAGAAATATATCCTCTGACCCATTAAGGAGTCTGTAATCCATGGCTTATGCCCAGTTATAATAAGTATTGGGGTGGCCAGTTCAATGGAAAGGAAGCTTTGTCATTACATTAGCATATTGTCAAGGTAAAATGAACAGATTCAACTGGTAACAACAACAAAAAAAGGGACCTTGTTAGATTCAGAAAGTTTGTACCTTACAAAGACAGATAAAAACAAAACATCTTCCACCCTTGCCCCTTGTTCCACAGAATGATACCCAAACAGCAGAAACCAGGTGACCGCATGAGTTGCTGGCACCCTGTGGCTGAGCAATTCATTTCACATGGCACCCAGGCAGTGATGCTGACTGCAGCTGGACCCTAAAGGAGGTGGTTGGGGATGGAGAGGGGAGACTCATACCTCTACAGAACATGAGAGGTCATGAGAAACTGCCCCATGAGTAGAAAATATCCTGGCAATATCTTTTCCCAAGCCATCTATGTCTCATATTCTGGAAGAATCACAGAGTTCTGCTAAGGTCTATGTCAACTGTGATAGACATAGAGCTTTGCCTACAGAGTCCACGCGAAGATGCGCAAGGTCACCATACATTCTGGTGGAGCCACTTCCCTGCGTGTACTTGTTCCATTCATTCCTGCTGAAAACAAAACGATCCTTTGATTTCCAGGCAAGGAACTTCCTCCAGGGACTCAGAGTTCACTGATTCAGAAGCTCTGAGTACAGATTGTTCACTTAGGACTCCTCGTGTCTGAGGACAAGCAGGGGCATCGGGAGAGTTATTGACTCCTGCTGTCATCAGCTGAGGACTCTTGCTGCTGATAAAGATCTCTGGAGCCTCCGTGTGCACTGGAACTTCTTCCAGTGCTTTCAGGCCAGCGCTGTGAGTCACAGATAATGGCGGCAATCCTGATCTGAAGGAGGCAGGGGAGCTGAGCCTCATACGCTTCCTGCGGAGATCTAGATCTTGATCATCTTACCAAGTAATCAACCCAGACTGGCCAACGTGAGGGGTAGCCAAAGGAGAGTGACATCTGGATAGGATGGTGAAGATAGGAGACAATGGGTGGTGGAGGCAGGGGTGAAGGATGGTGAGGAGAGGAGGTGCTGATGGTGATGAAGGCTCTGGGCCAGTGGAAGAGGTGGACTGTACTTTGTTCCACTATCTGTGGATGTTAAGTCTTAAAGACTCAGTCCTGATTGAACTGAATGTGAAGGGCAGAAAAAGATGTGAGGAGGGCAAGGGTGTTATGAACAGACCTTTCTGGGCTCCTACCACATCTTCTTATTCTCACTTAGATTCCAACTGTGATTGGTGGGAACCTCAGTGAGGGCTCCACTCATATTTTGCAGACACCTCTGATCTCGAGCGTGAACCCATATGCTTCCTGCTCTGCCCTGAGCTTCTCCAGTGCTGAGGATGTGGCTGGTCTCCATGTGGCGTAGATGTAAGAGACGCCTAGGAGGGTGGGTGTAGTTGTGCACCTGGGGGCACCCCATGTAGCAGGGGAATGATAAATAAGTGCTGTCCATTTTGAACCTGGAAGTGGGGAGTTTGGGCAATTCTAAGAAGCAGCCTGTGAGCTGAAGTCTCGATAGGACTGAGCACCAGCTGCCAGAGCAGTGACTCTGATGATGCACTTTACATGGATTTCACTTTTCTTCCTTCTCTCTCTTGCTGATCACTTATATTCTCCATGATCACACCTCATCTCACAAGAATTTTTGTGCCTAAGTCTTGGATCTAACTCTGCTTTCAGGGCAATGAGTTGGAGAGGAAACCAGGCTGGGTGCTATTTTCCCCAGAGATGGGCTGATAGGTCAAAAAGGCCAACCATGTGGTGGGATCAGATGGGACGGGCAGCGGTGGGGCAGCCGAGGTTGTAACTGGGTGGACACTGTGAGAGACAGTTCAGGAAACCCTTGCTTTCTTTCATCTCAAGTGTCCTTCTGGCATGGTTTCACTCCTCCCAAGCTCTCTCCGGAGCTCTGGGCATGTACTGAAGCATCCACTCAGGCATGTCCACAGCCAGAATGAAAGTGTTCTTTCCCAAAGTCGTCTCTCTCCAGGAGCCTCCAGTGCTGCTGCTCTCACAGTTTTTCAGCCTCATGGCGTTGGAGGTCCTTGATGATGACTCCTAATTTCCTCTAACTGGTAATGAGTTCCATCTCTTAAAAGTCTCTGCAGCTCAACTTATGTGCCTTGATCTCAGTCCCTCCTCATCTTTCTTGGTGTATAATAATTATTTCAGAGCCGATGTGTCTACCTAGAGCACCCATCATAACAATCTCTATTATTATTAGAATTTTTGTTCTGAAACATTGCATTCATGCATTCCACAAATATATATTGACTTCCCATCTTCCAGTAGAGACCAAGTCTAAACCCCTTGGCCTAGTTTCCCAGAATGTTCACAAGTGGACACAAAATGTGTTTCTTTAGAATCGTTTCAGAACTTCACACCAAGAGCTACATGGTGACAAATGGGCTTTCTCAGTGCCCTCTTTAATTCAGATAGTTACCCTGAGTGAGAAAAGGAAAATGTTTTCTGAACCAGTGCTATTCTTGGTGTTGCTGTTCAGTTGCTAAGTCATGTCCGACTCTTTGCCACCCCATGGATGGAAGCATGCCAGGCTTCCCTGTCCTTCCCTATCTCTTGGAGATGGCCTAAATGCATGTCCATTGAGTCAGTGATGCTATTCAACCTTCTCATCGATTCTTAGATGAAGCAAAAGACTTTGGTGGCAGCCAAACTTAATAACCATGGGGGAGAAACTAACTCTGGCTAGGATGGAAGGTATTGACTTAAACAGAGGACTTGTGGAAGGAAAGCTGAGCAAGATGTCCTGTGGCTTTCTAGAATAGTCTGTCTGATGGCAGCACTCTGTCAGGCAGCCTTCCTCACTGTGATGGGTCTGGGCTGTCAAAACCTTTCAGCTAGGAGTCATTGTGGAAGACCTACACCTCGATCTTCACCCTATCTGTTCACTTATGTATTATCTGGATGCTGGACCATCCCACCATCTGCCCAGCATCTTGCTCTAGCATCTTGTTTGCTCTCCAGACTCTAGTCACACTGAGTCCTGGCTGCACTCTTCATGTGGATGAGACTTTGGTCCTTTACTCATGTTCCCTGAGTGCCTGTTGACACGGTGTTCTTATTTTTCTTGCTCCAGAGTTTCCCAGCTATGGGATGAGAATCTGGATAATCCCACCCTACAATGGGGCCAGAAAAGACAGGCTTGGGGTCAAACAGGAAGTCACTGGTGGCACTGGTGAGATGAGGAGCATCTTCCCTGCTGAGACAGAATGTGCAGAGGAAGAGCTGTAGGGAGCTGGGGGCTGGTGGACAGGAGCAGTCAGGAGGAGATAGCCACAGGACATGAGTCAAGAGTTGAGAAGAGTCAGGACTAGAGGAGACTCAAGAGAAGATCCTATGACCAAGGTCAGAACTGGAAGCTATATGGATCTTGGCCAGGACAGTTTACAGTACCTGATTGTCAAATTATCTAAGTGTTACCCATGAGAATGCAGTATTACTGGAAAAGACAGAGCAACTAGTAGGGGACCAGAAGTTTGAGTTTTCTGGTGACCTTTCTAGTAATGAGTCAAGTAATTTCCCTCCTCCAGACACCAGGTCCTCTGGGGTCCTGTGGTCAGCAACTGATGCTTGACCATCTATTTCGGGGCTCGTCTTTGGAGGCACCACTTCTTCCATGTAGGCCTCCATTCCTCCCAGTGTGCACACACCCAGTAGAGAATGTCAGTGATCTCCTACCATCTGGATGTTTGGTACTTCCCTTCTATTTTCCAGTATTTTTCTAATTCTGTGAGCCACCACATATTCATCTAATACATTTCTTTTTGCATGGAGTGGAGTGTATTTCTGCTGGTGGTAGTCAAAGAATCCAAAATGATTTCATTTTTGGTCCTCTGTGGTTTCAAGCATCAGTGTCATGAGTTTGAAGGGGGGACTGTGCCTCAGAGAGGCTCTTCATCTGGGAGATGCTTCTGGAGGTGGAGGCTTGACTAGGTTGCAGTCGTCTTCCCATGTGTTCCATTCTAAACCACACCCAGTTATCTGCTACTGCTAATTCACTCCTGTTCCCAGGCCTTTTGGGGAACACTGTAGTCTTTTTTTTTTTTTTTAATTTATTTATTTATTTTGGGCGGGGGTTGGGTTGGGGAGGGAGGGGAGCGGGCAGGCCACTTCTATTGGTCTTTCATTTCTCTGTTTTCATCCGTCTTTGTGCTTTGGCTCCTGCGGGCCTCCCATCGCGGTGGCGTCTGTTGTCGCAGAGAGCCGGCTCTGGGCGCATGCGCTGCAGAGCTCCGGCTCGGTGATTGGACACATCAGTCCAGCCGCTCCGCGGCACATGGGATCTTCCCAGGCCAGGGATCGAACCAACACCCCTTGCACTGCAAGGCAGTGTCCTTATCCACTGGACCACCAGGGGAAGCCCGCACTGTAGTCTTAGAGCAGTGGTTTCTAGGCTCTAAATTCATTGGTGGTATACCCCCGGGGTTATCTGGGGAGAGGCACTGAGAGACTGATTGTGTCACAACCCTTCTCTGCCACTAATCAGCATCGCTTCTCCTTTATCTGCTTCCTATATATTCTGTAAAAAGATTTAATTTGAAACACTGCATTTCCTTGCTTCCCAGGTGGCTCAGTGGCAAAAGAATTTGCCTGCCCATGCAGGAGATGAAGGACACTTGGATTCAATCCCTGGGTCAGGAAGATCAGATCCCCTGGAGGAGAAAAAGGCCACCCACTCCTGTACTCTTGCCTAGAGAATCCCAAAGATAGAGGAGCTTGGTTGCCTACAGTCCATCGGGTCACAAAGAGTCAAACATACTGAGTGACTGAATACACACACACATTTCCTACTAAAAATAAAGATTAAAGGTCACTTCTTGGATGGACTTAACTCCTGAGAATTTTCCAAGATGGAAACTCACTGAAAATCTGGTTCTACTTTGTCTGATCACTGGCTCTCCAAGCTGATGACTCTCCACTGGCAAAAATGCACATAAGCATGGAAGCTATTTTCTGAAGAATCTGAGCTGAAAGTTCACTTCAACTGACTGCACCACCATGTGTTTAAACATGACTCAACTAATGGATCAAGTTGGTGGAGTCGAAAAGCATGTAAGACTATTGCCAGAAGTGCCAGTGAAAAAGAATCCCTCGTGGGAGGACACTCAGAGCAAGCTTGGGGTCCATACCCAAGGTTGTTGGGTGCTGTATGTGACCTAGGGCAGCTCTGGCTGCAGCAGAAAGGCACAAAAGTGGGCAGTAGTTCTGGGATGGCCAAGGTGAAGTTTCGGCAGAGACAGATGGTGAACAGGGATTTGAGGCATGTTGAGGTTAAGATGACAGCACATCTCAGTGCATAATTAGATGAAGGAAGGAGAGTGAGAGCCTGATCTGGAATTGTTGAAGCAAGTGATGGATGAAGGAACAGGTGAACCATTTAGGCTCAAGAGACTAAGAGAGTGAAAGAGAAAAGTAGGGCTTCCCTGGTGGTCCAGTGGGTGAGGACACCGACTTGCAGTGCAAGGGGCGCCAGTTTGATCCCTGGCCTGGGAAGATCCCACATGCCGCGGAGCAGCTGGACCGATGTGTCCAATTACCGAGCTGGAGCTCTGGAGCGCATGTGCCCAGAGCCGGTGCTCTGCAACAACAGAGGCTACCGCGATGGGAGGCCCACACAGGCCAAAGAGCAAATATGGATGAAAAATAGACAAATGAAAGAACAATAGAAGTGGCCCACCCACCCCCCAAGCCCCCCTTCCAAAAAAAGAGAAAAGTAAACCAAAGTTTTCAAGAGTGGATAGTGGATAGTTTTAAGATGGTGATTTTGGCAAATATGGAGAGGAGTTCCTAACTAGTATCTGCAGATACTACAAATAATAGACATTTTTCTATTGGTGCCAGACTCTGTATTTGGTTGGCACCCTACATTAGTTATATTATTCTTGAAAAAAAAAAAAACAATAACTACTAGACACACAAGATATAAGTGGTTTAAATCCCATCTACTGATTTATTTATTTTAAAAAGGAACTGGAACTATCCAGTGACTTGCCCAAGGTAATCTTGCTAGTAAGTGAGGCAAATTTGAATTCTGATCTCACTGGAGTCAAGAATCTTATATTTTTACCCATGTGAAGGTGAACATTTTAGAATTATACAACATATAAATGAGCTGTCTTGATATACTCTAGAATTAATATACTCCCACTCATCAAAGGAAAGGGTGATTAAGTGTTTAAAGTCATGAAACATTCTGAGAAACCACATAAAGTTGAGTAGGACTCACTATCAGTGTGTCAGGTAGGATGCAAGGAAACATTTATTCATTGAATCTGATTTGACTACTCAAAGATTTTTCCAGTAGGACATTCACAATAGACTTCAAAAATCCACATGTTAAATCTTAACTGCAAAGTGATGATATTAATAGGTGGGGGATTACAGGAGGTGATTACGTCATGAGAGTGGAGCCTTCATGAACATGAACAGTCAGTGACCTTATAAAAGAGACCTGGAGAATTCCCTCACCCCATCCACCATTTGAAGACAAAGAGCAAGACTGTCATCTATGAACCAGAAAATTCCCTATTGCTCAGTTTCTAAGTCATATTTGACTCTTTGCAACCCCATGGACTACAGCATACTAGACTCCTCTATCCTCCACTATCTTCCAGAGTTTGCTCAAATTCATGTCCATTGAGTCAGCGATACTGTCTAACAATCTCATCCTCTACTGCCCGCTTCTCATTTTGTTTTCAATCTATCCCAGCATCAGGGTCTTTTTCAATGAGTTGGCTCTTTGCATCAGGTGGCCAAAGTAATGGAGCTACAACGTAAGTCCTTCCAGTGAATATTCAGGGTTGATGTCCTTTCAGATTGACTGGTTGGATTTCCTTGCAATCCAAGGGACTCTCAAGTGTCTTCTCCAGCACCACAATTTGAAAGCTTCAATTCTGCAAAAATCACCCTTCTTTACAGTTCCACTCTCACATGACTACTGGGAAAAAAAGAGTAGCACATGACTATTGAAAAAATCATAACTTGGACTTTATGGAAGCTCTCATCAAATGCCAAATCTAACAGTCTCGTGATTTCGGACTTCCCAGCCTCCAGACAGTGAGCTATAAATGCCTGTTTTACAAGTCATGCCGTCTATGGTATGTTATAGCAGCTTGAATGGACTAAGGTAAGTACCTTTTACCTCTGGTTTGTGCATGTATTGGTACCAAGTGGTTTTCTGTGCATTCCAAGCCCTGGGTTTTTCAGAAGACAGGGGTGACAGCCGAGAGATGCGTGGTGCAGATCCGGGGCAAGGCACTGTCTCGATGGACCTGGATGAAGCTGATCAGAGCCAAAGCACTACGTGCACAGAGTGGTCATCACTGTGGAGCCTAGAGCTTGCGAAGGTTGCCTACATCATGCTGGAGAGTTCACCATTTGAGTCTCTTATACCTAACTGTGCTGTACATTATATCCAGTTACAATTTGAAAAATGTTATCTTACTGATTATTAGATCGAGATATCTTCAGTCATTTGGGAGGAAGGAAAATCTAATGGGATCTGTAATAGTTTCCTTAAATGTGGTGGCCAGAACCAATTAGATCAAGATATCTTCAGTCATTTGGGAGGAAGGGAAAATCTAATGGGATCTGTAATAGTTTCCTTCAATGTGGTGGCCAGAACCAACTTCTGAAGCTTTAAACAAGAGTGTTAATGAAACAATGTGTAGTCACTGAAACTTCACATTAGTAAGCCACAACTGATACCCACTTCTCCTTTTTCCATCACTCGATCTATATTTTTCTCCTCTTACAGAAGCACTCTGTGAATCTGGGCTGCTTGCCTGGTATAGAGGAATTAGACCTGCATTGCCTTAGCAGACTTGCTGTTGTCTGGTGATAGTGGTGTCTATTTCCTCTTACAGTTAGCTCCAGGGAATTCTGGAAGCATCTGAGCAAAGCTCCTTGGTTCCAGACATAGTTCTCATCTCCATTGTGCAGAACGGTGGTCCTCAAAGTGTGTTTTTCAGACCTCTGGGGAGTTCCCCAAGACCCTTTCGGGGTTCTGTAAGGTCAAATCTATTTTCCAAATAGCACTAGGTAACTATCAGGGGACCTATTGAAAAATCATAACTTGGACTTTATGGAAGCTCTCATCAAATGCCAAATCTAACAGTCTCGTGATTTCGGACTTCCCAGCCTCCAGACAGTGAGCTATAAATGCCTGTTTTACAAGTCATGCCGTCTATGGTATGTTATAGCAGCTTGAATGGACTAAGGTAAGTACCTTTTACCTCTGGTTTGTGCATGTATTGGTACCAAGTGGTTTTCTGTGCATTCCAAGCCCTGGGTTTTTCAGAAGACAGGGGTGACAGCCGAGAGATGCGTGGTGCAGATCCGGGGCAAGGCACTGTCTCGATGGACCTGGATGAAGCTGATCAGAGCCAAAGCACTACGTGCACAGAGTGGTCATCACTGTGGAGCCTAGAGCTTGCGAAGGTTGCCTACATCATGCTGGAGAGTTCACCATTTGAGTCTCTTATACCTAACTGTGCTGTACATTATATCCAGTTACAATTTGAAAAATGTTATCTTACTGATTATTAGATCGAGATATCTTCAGTCATTTGGGAGGAAGGGAAAATCTAATGGGATCTGTAATAGTTTCCTTAAATGTGGTGGCCAGAACCAATTAGATCAAGATATCTTCAGTCATTTGGGAGGAAGGGAAAATCTAATGGGATCTGTAATAGTTTCCTTCAATGTGGTGGCCAGAACCAACTTCTGAAGCTTTAAACAAGAGTGTTAATGAAACAATGTGTAGTCACTGAAACTTCACATTAGTAAGCCACAACTGATACCCACTTCTCCTTTTTCCATCACTCGATCTATATTTTTCTCCTCTTACAGAAGCACTCTGTGAATCTGGGCTGCTTGCCTGGTATAGAGGAATTAGACCTGCATTGCCTTAGCAGACTTGCTGTTGTCTGGTGATAGTGGTGTCTATTTCCTCTTACAGTTAGCTCCAGGGAATTCTGGAAGCATCTGAGCAAAGCTCCTTGGTTCCAGACATAGTTCTCATCTCCATTGTGCAGAACGGTGGTCCTCAAAGTGTGTTTTTCAGACCTCTGGGGAGTTCCCCAAGACCCTTTCGGGGTTCTGTAAGGTCAAATCTATTTTCCAAATAGCACTAGGTAACTATCCTGTGTCAGAAGGTTACAATTAACCCATGTAGATACTTTGCCTTTGAAGAGGGGGAGAATGGCCCCCTGCTCCTTAAGTGTGGGATGTACAAAGCAACATCCTTCCAAAGAGAGCAGTGTGGGAAGGGGGAAAGAGGTTACTGTATCATGGAAAAATCTGAGAAAGATGATTTCACTCAGGTGATCAGGCTAACATCAATGGTGGTAAGTCATGTTGCTAGTACATACCCTTGATAAGACATGATGAGAAAGATATTTTATTTATGTGCTCTTCCTCCCCCAAAACCCATGAACTCACTCTAATCAAGAGAAAACATCAGATCCATCCCCCCAAAAAGGGATATTCCACAAAATATCTGAATGAAATTCTGCAAACTATTGAAGTCACCAAAACCAAGGGAAGTCTGAGAAACTGATACCATCAAGCCTAAAGATGCATGAGAACAAATGTAATAAGGTATTTTGGGTGAGATTCTGGAACAATAATAAAATATAGGTAAGAACTAGGAAAATCTGTATATAGACTGGACTTCAGTTGATAATATTTTATCAGTGTTGTCTCTTTGGTTGACACAAATGTACCTTGCAAGCACAAGATATTAATAACAAGAGAAAATGGGTGTGGGGTTCTTAAGAACACTCTGTACTATCTCTGGAATGTTCCCGTAAATCTAAAAGCATTCTAAAATAAAAATTCACAAAATGGGGGGGATATACATATGACTAATCTGATAACATACATATCCATAAACAACAAAACTCTGTAAAAGTTCAAAGTAAAATAAAAGTTAAAAAAAAATTCACAAAAGCATTTTTTCTTGCCTTTTCCACTGTGCTGACACTTTCCCTGATACATAAAAACAATGGTGCCAACATCTTGGCAGGAATCTAGGTGATGACATCAGACTCTATCAGTGGACCTTGTGTTTTCCATTGACAGCGTAGTACAAATGAGTGATTTTCTTAAATCTTGACCCTTGAGTAATTTTCCTTTGAATAGTTTGAGCAAACAAAATAAGAAGTGCAAACAAAGCACCTCGGATTGCAGATCTGGAAGCTCCTTGGTTCCAGACATAGTTCTCATCTCCATTGTGCAGAACGGTGGTCCTCAAAGTGTGTTTTTCAGACCTCTGGGGAGTTCCCCAAGACCCTTTCGGGGTTCTGTAAGGTCAAATCTATTTTCCAAATAGCACTAGGTAACTATCCTGTGTCAGAAGGTTACAATTAACCCATGTAGATACTTTGCCTTTGAAGAGGGGGAGAATGGCCCCCTGCTCCTTAAGTGTGGGATGTACAAAGCAACATCCTTCCAAAGAGAGCAGTGTGGGAAGGGGGAAAGAGGTTACTGTATCATGGAAAAATCTGAGAAAGATGATTTCACTCAGGTGATCAGGCTAACATCAATGGTGGTAAGTCATGTTGCTAGTACATACCCTTGATAAGACATGATGAGAAAGATATTTTATTTATGTGCTCTTCCTCCCCCAAAACCCATGAACTCACTCTAATCAAGAGAAAACATCAGATCCATCCCCCCAAAAAGGGATATTCCACAAAATATCTGAATGAAATTCTGCAAACTATTGAAGTCACCAAAACCAAGGGAAGTCTGAGAAACTGATACCATCAAGCCTAAAGATGCATGAGAACAAATGTAATAAGGTATTTTGGGTGAGATTCTGGAACAATAATAAAATATAGGTAAGAACTAGGAAAATCTGTATATAGACTGGACTTCAGTTGATAATATTTTATCAGTGTTGTCTCTTTGGTTGACACAAATGTACCTTGCAAGCACAAGATATTAATAACAAGAGAAAATGGGTGTGGGGTTCTTAAGAACACTCTGTACTATCTCTGGAATGTTCCCGTAAATCTAAAAGCATTCTAAAATAAAAATTCACAAAATGGGGGGGATATACATATGACTAATCTGATAACATACATATCCATAAACAACAAAACTCTGTAAAAGTTCAAAGTAAAATAAAAGTTAAAAAAAAATTCACAAAAGCATTTTTTCTTGCCTTTTCCACTGTGCTGACACTTTCCCTGATACATAAAAACAATGGTGCCAACATCTTGGCAGGAATCTAGGTGATGACATCAGACTCTATCAGTGGACCTTGTGTTTTCCATTGACAGCGTAGTACAAATGAGTGATTTTCTTAAATCTTGACCCTTGAGTAATTTTCCTTTGAATAGTTTGAGCAAACAAAATAAGAAGTGCAAACAAAGCACCTCGGTGTACCAAATACAAAGGTGGGTTACACTGAAGAAGAGCTCTTATGTGAATTAAGTTGTACACCTGAACAAATCTTTTTTTTTCCCATGGAACACCATTTTTGCTTGAAATAATAACTGACAAATTATGGTCATTCAAATGTAGGGATCTGGCAAAATGTTGCTCAAAAATGAATAAAGTGAGTCAGTAGCTTCAAGGAGAACAAGTTGACCATCATTGTGGCCAATGACAAAATATGGACTTTCAAGTACAAATTAGAATTTTATATAATGGTCATTAACTCAAATGTACCCCAAAGCCTTGAGTCTTTGTTGACTGGCACATTTACTTGTAGGAATATTTTATAAGTTCCATGGCTTTCTAACAATATTGGGCTGGCTAAAAAGTTAGTACATCTACTGAAAGACCTGAACTAACTTTTTGGGCAACCCAATAAATATATCTTTACTAACTGAACACAGTTTTAAAACTACAATCTACCTATGAGTGTTTTCTCTTCCTAGTCTCCAAGTCTGAGTCTCTTTACCTGGATCTAGTGGGGCTTCCTTGGTGGCTCGCATAACAGAGAATCTGCCTGTAATGGGGGAGACTCAGATTCAATCCCCGGGTTGGGAAGATCCCCTGGAGAAAGGAATGGCTACCCACTCCTGTATTTTTGCCTGGAGAATTCCATGGACAGAGGAGGCTGATGGGCTATAGTCCATGGGGCTGCAAAGAGTTGGACACAACTGTGTGACTAACTCACGTCACCTGGCTTGGTGGATGCTGATAATTCCACTGTAGGGTAGAGTGTAGAGGAGTTTCTTCAGTAGGTAGCTGTTCCATCATCCTGTGGATGAGAATATTGCCCGTGTCTGTATCCATTCAAAGGGAGTTTGATTGCTTTCATGGGAGACTGTAGATGGGCTCAGCAACTTGTGGAAAGATGAGGGATTTCTTAAGCCAAACCCGAGTGAAGAGTCTGTGACTGTGATTTGCTGAGGGGGTACTTTCACTATAAATGGAGTGAAGACAGGGCAAGGGAGGGGAAGCTGCCAAGCCAGGATGTGGGTGTGACTTGAGCCTCGCCTCTGCCTGATCCCATGGGGGGCCCTGGGGCTTGAATCTCATCACGGAGCTGGTCGAAAATTGGGGGAAGGATTTGACCTTTTGTACTACTCAGGGATTGGCGCCTGACTGCTTTGTGTGTGGATGCAAATTCTGGGCCAGAAAGCTGTCGTTGTCCCAAGGGTACTTCTCTGGGAAAGGGCATCTGAGTCTTCAGCAGTCAACACTCACAGTAGTTGGAGAGCAGTGCACCAGCCCAGACTTCTGGCCAGGGTACAAAGGGTGTCCAATGCATAGCTTCAGTGACTGCTGTTTGCTC
The DNA here is from genome assembly GCA_022376925.1 of Tragulus kanchil. Taxonomy (NCBI): domain Eukaryota; kingdom Metazoa; phylum Chordata; class Mammalia; order Artiodactyla; family Tragulidae; genus Tragulus; species Tragulus kanchil. The sequence continues at coordinate 49,171,950 of JAIOJX010000026.1, forward strand.
TGAATCAAAGTCCACCATCCAAGGTGCCAGAAAAGCCTGGGGTGACACCAGATCAATATGCATATCTTCCTGGAAGGATTCCCTTCCAGCTGAGGTCCTGATAGCAACTCAAGAGTGAGTTGGATCATGGAGTTTTTCGTGAGAGCACATCTTGGGACCTTGGGTTTCTTTTGACCCTCGCCACTCCAAAATCATCCTGGAAAAGTGCAAGTGCAGATGTGTGAACACCTGCGTACCTGCACACATGACATGCAGGTGCACATGTGAACAATAATGTAGAGCACACAAAGAGATGTATTTTAGGCCAATGCAAAATATTAATAAGAACGTACTTCTGTTCTATTCTGACTTGTGAAGTGTGGCTGTGCATCTCATGGCAGGACACAAGTACTGGTTTTTATATTTTTGCGTACTTTGGACCTACAAGAAAAGACCACTAAGGCTAACAGCAAAACTAGAGGATAAATGGAACTGAGGAGGATCAATCCCATAACAGAACTCCCTAGGTGTGAGGTACTCTTGATGGAGGGACATTTTAGGTGGGAACCATGAGAAAGGCAAGCGATTTTTCTGCTCGGTTACGGGAGTTTGATTGCTTTCATGGGAGACTGTAGATGGGCTCAGCAACTTGTGGAAAGATGAGGGATTTCTTAAGCCAAACCCGAGTGAAGAGTCTGTGACTGTGATTTGCTGAGGGGGTACTTTCACTATAAATGGAGTGAAGACAGGGCAAGGGAGGGGAAGCTGCCAAGCCAGGATGTGGGTGTGACTTGAGCCTCGCCTCTGCCTGATCCCATGGGGGGCCCTGGGGCTTGAATCTCATCACGGAGCTGGTCGAAAATTGGGGGAAGGATTTGACCTTTTGTACTACTCAGGGATTGGCGCCTGACTGCTTTGTGTGTGGATGCAAATTCTGGGCCAGAAAGCTGTCGTTGTCCCAAGGGTACTTCTCTGGGAAAGGGCATCTGAGTCTTCAGCAGTCAACACTCACAGTAGTTGGAGAGCAGTGCACCAGCCCAGACTTCTGGCCAGGGTACAAAGGGTGTCCAATGCATAGCTTCAGTGACTGCTGTTTGCTCTGAATCAAAGTCCACCATCCAAGGTGCCAGAAAAGCCTGGGGTGACACCAGATCAATATGCATATCTTCCTGGAAGGATTCCCTTCCAGCTGAGGTCCTGATAGCAACTCAAGAGTGAGTTGGATCATGGAGTTTTTCGTGAGAGCACATCTTGGGACCTTGGGTTTCTTTTGACCCTCGCCACTCCAAAATCATCCTGGAAAAGTGCAAGTGCAGATGTGTGAACACCTGCGTACCTGCACACATGACATGCAGGTGCACATGTGAACAATAATGTAGAGCACACAAAGAGATGTATTTTAGGCCAATGCAAAATATTAATAAGAACGTACTTCTGTTCTATTCTGACTTGTGAAGTGTGGCTGTGCATCTCATGGCAGGACACAAGTACTGGTTTTTATATTTTTGCGTACTTTGGACCTACAAGAAAAGACCACTAAGGCTAACAGCAAAACTAGAGGATAAATGGAACTGAGGAGGATCAATCCCATAACAGAACTCCCTAGGTGTGAGGTACTCTTGATGGAGGGACATTTTAGGTGGGAACCATGAGAAAGGCAAGCGATTTTTCTGCTCGGTTACTTGAACCTAGGAAAGCATTTCTCCGGAGTGTGTTGGTGGTATCAGCTGGTGCTTGAACACAGAGATCCGCCCAGTGGTTGGTTTGCTTTCTGATAGGTGAACTGAGAGCAGACTCCACACATCTGGACCATACACACCTGGGCAAATGAAGTTTGAATGATCTTCACCCTGCCTCTCGTGTTGTTCTATGGTAGAGAAGCCAAGAAAGTGATAGGAACTGGTGGTTGCATGAGCAGTTTGTCAACCGATCAAAACCTACATCCCTGAAGGGGTTTCAGGCATTTCCATTTTGAGAACCACAATATTGAAACATTGTTTTGGTGAAACCTCTCTGACCGTAAATGAACTTTGCCTGAAAGCTTATTTTATGCCAGAATTTTTACTGTCTAGAGAATACTTTACGTACTTTAATCAATATTTGGGGAAGCCAATCAGTTTTTCATGAGATAAAAATGCTGTGATGGTAATGTTCTGTCTTTGCTGTCTATTGTTTTTCTCTACCCAATAAGATAAAAAATATTTTCTCCATGAGCAAAACAGTCATTTCCCCAAGCACATTATAAACAGGAAGTCCACCATCTGTGGTTGCTTTTTCTCCCTTCGTTCAGCAAACCACCTGTGTCCTTAACTCAACAGACCACGTTCACTGTCCTCCTATCACACATGTGAAAGGAAAGTTTGGTTTTCGGTGGGTTTTTTTTTGTTAGGGGATGACAGCAAGCTCCCTAAGATGCCAGTTTCAACACCAAAGAGAAAAAGATCTGTATCTTTTAAACAAAGTAATATAAATTTGACCAAATACCAATCCTCTAACTGAATAGAAACAGGAAAATTGATCTTTATGGCTAACATTGACAAGCCTGTGGCAAGCGTGCTGTATGGATTAGCTCAGTGAATGGTTACAAAACCCCTGTGAGTTAGGCACTCCTGTTATTATCATTTTTAAAATGAAAAAATTGAAGCAAAGATGAGTCACTTACACAAGATGAGGCAAAGCCGGGATTTGAACTCGTCAGACGGAGTCCAGTGCTCACAATCCTGCTCAAGGCCTGGGTACTGGCCCCTGTGGGAGGAGAAGGAGGCAGTGCCTGGATTTTCCAGTCAGGTGGACCTTTTCTCATGGAGCACAACGTCACAGCACAGAGCCTGGGAATTTCCTTCTTCAGACATGATGGAGGACTGACCATTGCCAATAGAATGGGTCACCTTTTCTGAGCAGAGGTTGGGTGTTCAGGTAGGAAAGGGTGGATTCATGAAAGTCTGGTTGAGAGGAAGTGTAACTTAGGGAAACGAACGTCGTGTTGGGGGTCAGGGAATGAATTAGGGCCCTCGCTCAAGCTCCACCCTACATCAGCTGTGTGACCTGGGCAAAGTACATGCCTTCTCTGGTCTTCATTTTCATTACATTCAAAAAGAGAGGTCTGATGAGAAAAAACAGGTGTAGATCTCCATGGAGACAGTCTAACACACTGAGGCTTATCTAAAGGGCATGATAAAGTTGACTTCATTATCAATTTAAGGAAAAATCACACAATATATAGTCCTGATAAACTGATAAACTCTTTGGAAATGAATTTTATTAGGCTGACTTTATATCCATAGTAGACTCTAAATATATTAAAGAGCTACATGCAAAAAATGTTTTTCCTTTAAGAAACAACACGAATCATAAGCAAATGTTTAACTCACAAAAACAAAGGAAGAAATCACAAAGGAAAGATTTATAGTGACATAAATTTAAAACTTCAACCCAGCAGAAACTTAGGGGAAATAATTAAGAGAAGGGGTTGAGTCTCAGGACAATCCTGTAAATTCTTATGAGACTGATACAGGCTTTCATCTATTTTATTAATTTCATTTGCAGTTTTTCGGTAGGACGTGAAATTGAAACTTTTCAAGTGTTTGTTCTTTTAAGTGTTTGCTCATGGCTCCATCTATTAGATTTTATTGGTGTGCCCATCCTTGTCTGACTGTTTGAAAAAAATTCTTTGTACATTAAGGAGATCAACCATTTTCTACTCTATGCTGCAAATATTTTTCATTAATATATTGTTGGTGATCAGAAGTGTCGAAGTGGAGGTTCCTTACAGATGCTTTTTTTGCTAAAAATAATTTTATTTACTTTATTTCTTTTCCTTTATAATTTTTGACCTTGAAATGACTTGATCTCAATATTATTATTAATTTCACTGAGAATAACTCCTCATTCTTTTATGATTTTATCTTTTGCTTTTAAATATTTTATCCATCTGGAACTTATTTTTAATACTGAGGATGGGCCAAAGATCCAGCTTGTTATTTTTTTACAAATGTACCAAAAATGTTTATTGAATAATTCATTTTCCCTACCGATTTTTTTTTTTGGCTTTTTTTTTTTTTTGCCTCTAAGTCATCATTCATTTATTTTCATCCATCTTTTTTATTCTTTGGCCTTTGTGAGCCTCTCATTGCAGTGGTCTCTCTGGTCGCAGAGCACACCACCCTTCAGTGCATGCTCTCCAGAGTGCTGGCTCATAATTGGGCACATTGGTCCAGCCGTTCCGCAACATGGGGGATCTTCCCAGGTTAAGGATCTAAGCGGTGCCATTTGCACTGCAAGGCGGACTCTTTACCCACTGAACCACCAGGGAAGCCCCCCTTACTGCTTTTGAAGTGAATTTTTATTGTAAATTACATTCTTATTTAACATACTTATTTCTATACCTTGGCTCACCTTTGATCTCCTGGTCTACCCCAGTGTCAGTTCTGTATTTCATACTGTCCTCACATTTAAGTATCTGACAAAGCAAGTCTGATTCCTCTCCTTCTTCCCTTCTCTAGAATTTTCTGAGTTCTATCCCATGTTGGTTCTCCTTGTTGTGCTAATATTCCAAATTCCTATTGGACTTTTTATTACATTTCTCTGAACTTATGGATATAGTTTGATATTGTTCATGTCTACAATAGGTTTTTCCCTACAAAAACATGGCCTGCACCTTATTTTGTACCTTTCTTTTAAAAATTAAAGCAGCATATGCACACAAAAAGGGGAAGTGCCATTACAATATTTATAGGGGCAACAACAGTCCCTTTATCTATGGATATTTTACACATGTGCTCATCAGTAGTGTTCACCCTGCCCTATCTGTCTTCTTACTGTGGTAGGTGAGGAAAGAGGCATCCCAACAGAAGCAGTGAAAACACTGAGTATAATTAAACATCTATCCATAATTTTATAAAAACACAAAACAACTCAGAAAACTAGGGATAAAGGGAACTTTCTCAATCTAATAAAAGATGTCTAAAAAAATTCACAGCTTAGCTAGACTGACCAAGGTAAAAGGGAGGAGAAGACTCAAATATACTAAAATCAATACTGAAACAGGGAACATTAGCACAGATTTCACAGAAATTAATTAAAAAATGTATTTATGGAAATCATTTGACCTGATGACATGAACAAATTCCTAGAAAACACAAACTATTGAAACTGAATCAAGAAGAAATATAAAATCTGAACAGACCTATAACAGGTAAAGGGATTTAATTATTATCCAAAATTTTCTCACAGAGAAAATTCCAGGACTTGATGACCTCATTGATCAACTCTATCAAACATTTAAAGAATCAACATCCAACTTTTACAAAATTTTCAGAGAAAGATAATATAACAGATTATTTTTCAACTCATTCCATAAGACCAGCATCAGTCTGATACTAAAATCAGAGACATCACAAGAAAACTACAGACCAATAATATCTTTTATGAATATAGATATGAATATTCTAAAAATAATGCTTGCAGCCCACATCCAGCAGCACATGAATTTTTATTGTAAATTACATTCTTATTTAACATACTTATTTCTATACCTTGGCTCACCTTTGATCTCCTGGTCTACCCCAGTGTCAGTTCTGTATTTCATACTGTCCTCACATTTAAGTATCTGACAAAGCAAGTCTGATTCCTCTCCTTCTTCCCTTCTCTAGAATTTTCTGAGTTCTATCCCATGTTGGTTCTCCTTGTTGTGCTAATATTCCAAATTCCTATTGGACTTTTTATTACATTTCTCTGAACTTATGGATATAGTTTGATATTGTTCATGTCTACAATAGGTTTTTCCCTACAAAAACATGGCCTGCACCTTATTTTGTACCTTTCTTTTAAAAATTAAAGCAGCATATGCACACAAAAGGTGAAGTGCCATTACAATATTTATAGGGGCAACAACAGTCCCTTTATCTATGGATATTTTACACATGTGCTCATCAGTAGTGTTCACCCTGCCCTATCTGTCTTCTTACTGTGGTAGGTGAGGAAAGAGGCATCCCAACAGAAGCAGTGAAAACACTGAGTATAATTAAACATCTATCCATAATTTTATAAAAACACAAAACAACTCAGAAAACTAGGGATAAAGGGAACTTTCTCAATCTAATAAAAGATGTCTAAAAAAATTCACAGCTTAGCTAGACTGACCAAGGTAAAAGGGAGGAGAAGACTCAAATATACTAAAATCAATACTGAAACAGGGAACATTAGCACAGATTTCACAGAAATTAATTAAAAAATGTATTTATGGAAATCATTTGACCTGATGACATGAACAAATTCCTAGAAAACACAAACTATTGAAACTGAATCAAGAAGAAATATAAAATCTGAACAGACCTATAACAGGTAAAGGGATTTAATTATTATCCAAAATTTTCTCACAGAGAAAATTCCAGGACTTGATGACCTCATTGATCAACTCTATCAAACATTTAAAGAATCAACATCCAACTTTTACAAAATTTTCAGAGAAAGATAATATAACAGATTATTTTTCAACTCATTCCATAAGACCAGCATCAGTCTGATACTAAAATCAGAGACATCACAAGAAAACTACAGACCAATAATATCTTTTATGAATATAGATATGAATATTCTAAAAATAATGCTTGCAGCCCACATCCAGCAGCACATGAAAAGGATTATATGACCAGGTGGGGTTTAGTCTAAGAACAGAACTTTAACATTTCCAATTGGGTCACCTTTATACTTTCTATTTCTTTCCTGAGACTTTCTATATCTTTGAGTTTTTTCAAATACATTTGTAATTGCTCCTTGAAGTGTTTTACTGATGGCTGCTTCAGAATCTTTAGATAATCCTAATCTGTCATCTTGGTGTTAGTTCGTATTTCTGTTTGGTTTGAGATCTTCCTGATTCTCTGTCTAGTGCTTTTTAATAGAAATCAGAACATTTTCTCAGGTGGTAAAGAATCTGTCTGCAGTGCAGGAGACCTGGGTTCAGTCCTTGGGCTGGAAGATCTTCTGGAGAAGGGAAAGGCTACCCACTCCAGTATTCCTGCTTGGAGAATTCCATGGCTCGTCCATGGGTCATAAAGAGTCAGACATGACTGAGCGACTTGACTTTCTTTTTTTTTTTTTTTTCCAGAACATTTTGGCTATTATATCATGAACTTTAGATATTATTTAAGCTTCCTGTGTTGGCTGGCATCCTCTGACCCATTCTGGGAGAGTAAGGTTGCGAGATGGGGAGATTGCAACCTCATTACAGCCTGGAGAAGTTGATGTACAGGTTTTCCTTCAGCCTCCACTTGTGAGTTTTGGAGCCACAACTGTGTATTGAGGCCTGTGCTTGTGTGCGTGTGTGTGTGTGGTCGTTGCCTAGGGGCAGAGTGGTTATTGTCTGAGAGTGTTCTCTCTTGCTAGGCTGCTCTGTTTCTTTAGGCCTGGGGGAGGGTTTATCTGACCACCCTCATTAGAGATTCTGGGTTTCCATATCAACATCCAGCTGGATATGTGAGGCATGAAGAAAACCCAGAGAATCCAATGCCGTATGATTCCTCTAGTCCTAAGTTCCCTAATCAATCTGCCTTCCTCTTTCCACCTTCTAGAGTCTCCTGTGCTTATTTATATATAACATCCAGAGGCTTTGGTTGGACTTAGAGGCATAAAGAGAAGTTCCTCTAAACTATCTTCCCTTCTGCAATTTTGAGCAGTTTGATTCCATTTTGTTTCCTCTTGAAGTTTATCATTTATTCTTTAAAACTATTTGAATGGTTGCCTTGGGGCTTACAGCATATATTTCTAGATATTTTATAGTCATTCTAAAATAACTGCACAGCCTCAGGTGTCATGCGGTAACCTTATGTCCATTAATTCCTCCTCCTTATTTCTCTTACCCTTAAGTTATAAAATTCCAGTGCATGGCTACTATTACTGCCTCAAACCATTTTCAATTAAGAATAAGAATAAGAGGGGTGAAAATTTTATTTTGCTTACATTTATTCCTTCTCCAACATCCTTTCTTGACATGATTCCAAGTTTCTCACAAAGCTTAGACATTTCTTGCAGGGCAGGTTTTCTGGGTGTTAATGCCCTCATTTTTTGTTTGTCTGAAAAGGTCTTTATTTCCTCTTCACTGTTAAAGAATCCTTTTACTGGGTATGGAATTCTAAATGATATTTTTCTTTTTCTCAGCACTTTCAAGATTTCCTAAGAACAGACTTCCAGACAGCTCAGAGTAGACTGGCCGTGTTAGACTGCACATCTTCAACCTTGACCCGCACTGCATGTAAAAAGCTTCATATTTCTGCCAACAATACACATGAATTGGGCATACATCAACAAAACTTCATTTAAAGTTATTAACTTTGCTAGATGATGGGGGGAAATTGTATCTCATTGACTTAATTAGCACTTCCTCTAATTACTAGGAAGTTTGGGAATATTTTCATATAACTGCTGACCATGGATGTTTTCTTTTCTCATGAGTTACCTGTGAAGCTCTGTAGGTTATTCTGGGGTCATTGTAGGCTTCTTACTTTTTCCTATAGATTTGAAAGATGTCTTTCCACATTTCGCCAGTCCGTTCTCTGTCAGTTATTCTACATTGTGAATATCTTTTTCCAATTTGCAACTTGCCTTTTTCACTTGGATCCAGTATCTATTGTTGCACAATGTTTTTCATTTTCGTGAAGTTTGATTTATTATTTTTCCTTAATGGTTTATGCTTTATTCCTCATGTAAGAAATAGTTTTCTCTGTAATATATTAAGTACAATGTTTACCACCATTGATTTTATTAACTTTCTTTTGGGTAATTTTTATTTTGCTAAATATTGATCCTAGTATTTAACTTATTTTTAAACTTTCTTTACTTTTAGCAAAATTTATTTAGGAATAAAATTTAAAAATTTTCCATGTGGCAAGACTTTCTGTTTTTGTTTCTTTCCTTTCTTTTAGCTTTTCTCCTTAGGGTATTACACATGAATTTCATTGCATTATAGTCAGAGAATCAGATCTGTATTTTTATGTCTTTCTTTACACCTAAAGCACAGGATCTCAGCATTTTCTGCCACTCATGTGGAAGATGGTTCAAAGGCTTGACAAATACATGTGATTATGCTTACATGGAGAGAAAATGGGCATCATCAGACCCTAAGGGGAGTTACAAACAATTTAGACATTATGCTATACAGTGTAAAAAATTCTCACATATATATTTGATCTCTTAATTCATGGTGACTCTTCCTGCTCCAAAACTCACTGTCTGGAATTTAACTGATCAGATTAGCAAGTAGCCCATTAACAATCCCTACCCCTGTATCTATTTTTTGTACTACCAATCTAGAACAATTCATCTTTGTCCCCTAAGAAACCCTTGCATGGGAGGAAATAGGACATTAATTTACTGTCACATCTATTCCCATTAGCTGGAAATTCACACCCAATTCCACCCCCTAGCTGATGAGTTGGTCAGCCTTGGTTCTAAGAGGGTCATGCAATGAGCACCACCACATGGCAGACTCTGAAAGTCATAAGGCCAGAAAGAGAAAAGGCTCCAACATTAATAATGTGATCCTTCTTCAGTTATTTAATTCCCCTAGAGAAATCAGAACATCAACTATAAATCTTTTCTCCCCACTGAGAAATGAATGTCCTCAAGAGAAATGGCCCCTCCCCATAATCTCAAAGAAGTTAAGATACCTTCCCAAATCACCGCTCCCTGATTTTTTTTCCTAATGACTCTTAGGCAGATGGCAGGACCACGGCCATCTCTCTGCGGAGTTTCTGGTACCTAATGTTGGTCCTCAGACAGAAGATGTCAAGCCAGCAGCATATGGGAAGGAGGTGGTGCAGATGATGTGGTTGTGCCTGGAGGCATTCTTGGTGTTACTGCTGTCTCTAGGATACGATATTTTCCCAGAGTCCCAAACCCCGCAGAGTGATATATATCCTGTTGCTTAATACATAGTTATTGAAAATTAATGATGATAAGCAGCTGCTTTCTATGTCTGCCAAGTACTCCATTTCCATAATTCTCTTCTACTCTGAAAATCAGTTGATTCATCCAAGGAAGACAGCCAAATGCTAGATATTAGAACTTCATGTTGTAAAACATTTATGTCTAAGCTTCTCCTGGTTCCTCTTGCTTTAACTCTGTCATAACACAGCCCCAATGAGCAGCAGATCCTATCAACCACCTGCAATCAGTAACAACACTTTCTAATAACATTTACATTTTTGAAAGTAGTAGGGAGGAAGGAGTTGCTTGAATCCCTTAAAACAAAAGATCTACAGGTAGACCCTATTAACAATCTCCTGACTCCCTCTTAATTCATGGTGACTCTTCCTGCTCCAAAACTCACTGTCTGGAATTTAACTGATCAGATTAGCAAGTAGCCCATTAACAATCCCTACCCCTGTATCTATTTTTGTACTACCAATCTAGAACAATTCATCTTTGTCCCCTAAGAAACCCTTGCATGGGAGGAAATAGGACATTAATTTACTGTCACATCTATTCCCATTAGCTGGAAATTCACACCCAATTCCACCCCCTAGCTGATGAGTTGGTCAGCCTTGGTTCTAAGAGGGTCATGCAATGAGCACCACCACATGGCAGACTCTGAAAGTCATAAGGCCAGAAAGAGAAAAGGCTCCAACATTAATAATGTGATCCTTCTTCAGTTATTTAATTCCCCTAGAGAAATCAGAACATCAACTATAAATCTTTTCTCCCCACTGAGAAATGAATGTCCTCAAGAGAAATGGCCCTCCCATAATCTCAAAGAAGTTAAGATACCTTCCCAAATCACCGCTCCCTGATTTTTTTTCCTAATGACTCTTAGGCAGATGGCAGGACCACGGCCATCTCTCTGCGGAGTTTCTGGTACCTAATGTTGGTCCTCAGACAGAAGATGTCAAGCCAGCAGCATATGGGAAGGAGGTGGTGCAGATGATGTGGTTGTGCCTGGAGGCATTCTTGGTGTTACTGCTGTCTCTAGGATACGATATTTTCCCAGAGTCCCAAACCCCGCAGAGTGATATATATCCTGTTGCTTAATACATAGTTATTGAAAATTAATGATGATAAGCAGCTGCTTTCTATGTCTGCCAAGTACTCCATTTCCATAATTCTCTTCTACTCTGAAAATCAGTTGATTCATCCAAGGAAGACAGCCAAATGCTAGATATTAGAACTTCATGTTGTAAAACATTTATGTCTAAGCTTCTCCTGGTTCCTCTTGCTTTAACTCTGTCATAACACAGCCCCCAATGAGCAGCAGATCCTATCAACCACCTGCAATCAGTAACAACACTTTCTAATAACATTTACATTTTTGAAAGTAGTAGGGAGGAAGGAGTTGCTTGAATCCCTTAAAACAAAATATCGGCAAATATTTCTCTATAATATCTTGCCCTTATTCCAAAGGTGACACTCTCCCTTCACTTACTCCTTCTACACACACACACCCATCCAACCACCTCCCCCCTGACACTTTCTCCTACTGTTCCAGATATATCTGGCCCCAGACGTACCCCCTCAATGCTGAGTCTAAATCCTCTCTATTTTCAGTTTCACTAAGAACAAATTCTTGCGATGGATTAAGTCTTTGACTAAAATGTGGCATCACATTGGTGAGGACTGGGTTCTAAGTATCTTGCAAAAATATCCATGAATGCAATATATCCTACTTGAGTTCCTCACTGAAGTCCAATACATTTTTTCCCAGTGAGTTTGTTCAACATAATCACTTATTTCTCCAAGGCTGAGCGTCAGATGAAACAGTTGATGATATAAAGCGGACAGTGTGGTGTCATTCCAAGTAAACACTGTGGTTAGGATTGAGAGCTCATGCTGGAGATGGGCTTCTCTAGTGGCTTGGAAGGTAAAGAATCCGCCTGCAGTACATGAGACCCAGGTTCCATCCCTGGGTGGGGAAGATCCCCTGGAGAAGAGTATGGAAACCCACTCCAGTGTTCTTGCCTGGACAATTCCATAGACAGAGGATTCTGGTGGGCTACAGTCCGTGGGATCACAAAGAGTTACACACGACTGAACAATCAGCACTCACACGGGAGATTAAGATCAACTTAAGGGGAAAACAGCTTGGTGACTCCCACTCCGCCTTCAGGAGATCATATGGCATTATGCTGTCAAGTGGAAGGACAGGCAGACTCACTCTGGAATTTTTTCTTATCAATTTTCAAATGATTGCAATGGCTCAACTTAAATACATGTCTGATGTAGCTCTGCCACATTTTACTCAACTAAAATATTTTTCCACAAAAAAATGCATATTTAAGGAAGGTATTTTCACCCTATAGTGACTCTGCTGTAAATAGCTAATGAAAATATCAGATTTTAAAAATCTGGCACTGGTAATATTTTCAAAGATCTCAAATTGATAGATTGAAATGTAGAGACATGCATTCAAAATGCAGGGAGTAATGTCTACAGGCTGCAGAGGAGTTAATCTTCATCCCAAGGGGTTTGTGCTGCTGAGGAAAGGCTCTCCTGATTCAGCCAGTTTTCCACACTCACTGAAACTGAACCTGGGTATTCAATGGAAAGACTGATGCTGAAACTGAAGCTCTAGTACTTTGGCCATCTAATGCAAAGAGCCAACTGATTGGAAAAGATCCTAATGTTGGGAAAGACTGAGGGTAAGAGGAGAAGGAGGCAACAGAGAATGAGATGGTTGAATGGCATCCACATCAATGGACATGAGTTTGAACAAACTCTGGGAGATATTGAAGGACAAGGAAGCCTGGTGTGCTGTACTCCATGGGGTCACAAAGAGTCGAACATGATTTAGTGACTGAACAACAACAAAGATAGAGGCAAGTACCCTCAAAAGCACTAAAGCAGGACCTGGTTGTTATGTGGCCTAAATAGAATGCTTGCTTGCTCTTTCTCTAGGCAATAATATTGGGCTAGGGTGCCATTTCCTTCTCCAGAGGATTTTCCCAATCCAGGAGTTGAACCATATCTCTTACGTCGCCTGCATTGGCAGGTAGATTCTTTACCACTAAAGCCACCTTGTAACCCCAATAAATGGGATGCGTGCTTAGTCACTCAGTTGTGTCTGACTCCACCACCTGGATTATAGCCGGCCAGACTTCTATGTCCATGAGATTTCCCAGGCAAGAATATTGGAGTGGGTTGTCATTTCTTTCTCCAGGGGATCTTCCTGACCCAGAGATCGAACCTGGGTCTCCTGCTTACAGGCAGATTCTTTACCATTTGAGTCACCAGGGTAAGTGTAAAGAATCTTATTACTAGAGAAAGAAGGGATGTCTGGCTAGAGACACTGAGTTTTGGAGCCTCCATGTACAAATCTATTTCAAGGAAGCAAAGCCAAAATACAAAACAAACACATGGTACAAATAAGATATAAAATATTTATAGGAAATAGGATTTACCCTTGAGAAATAAAAACCAAGCTAGTGACTCTGCTGTAAATAGCTAATGAAAATATCAGATTTTAAAAATCTGGCACTGGTAATATTTTCAAAGATCTCAAATTGATAGATTGAAATGTAGAGACATGCATTCAAAATGCAGGGAGTAATGTCTACAGGCTGCAGAGGAGTTAATCTTCATCCCAAGGGGTTTGTGCTGCTGAGGAAAGGCTCTCCTGATTCAGCCAGTTTTCCACACTCACTGAAACTGAACCTGGGTATTCAATGGAAAGACTGATGCTGAAACTGAAGCTCTAGTACTTTGGCCATCTAATGCAAAGAGCCAACTGATTGGAAAAGATCCTAATGTTGGGAAAGACTGAGGGTAAGAGGAGAAGGAGGCAACAGAGAATGAGATGGTTGAATGGCATCCACATCAATGGACATGAGTTTGAACAAACTCTGGGAGATATTGAAGGACAAGGAAGCCTGGTGTGCTGTACTCCATGGGGTCACAAAGAGTCGAACATGATTTAGTGACTGAACAACAACAAAGATAGAGGCAAGTACCCTCAAAAGCACTAAAGCAGGACCTGGTTGTTATGTGGCCTAAATAGAATGCTTGCTTGCTCTTTCTCTAGGCAATAATATTGGGCTAGGGTGCCATTTCCTTCTCCAGAGGATTTTCCCAATCCAGGAGTTGAACCATATCTCTTACGTCGCCTGCATTGGCAGGTAGATTCTTTACCACTAAAGCCACCTTGTAACCCCAATAAATGGGATGCGTGCTTAGTCACTCAGTTGTGTCTGACTCCACCACCTGGATTATAGCCGGCCAGACTTCTATGTCCATGAGATTTCCCAGGCAAGAATATTGGAGTGGGTTGTCATTTCTTTCTCCAGGGGATCTTCCTGACCCAGAGATCGAACCTGGGTCTCCTGCTTTACAGGCAGATTCTTTACCATTTGAGTCACCAGGGTAAGTGTAAAGAATCTTATTACTAGAGAAAGAAGGGATGTCTGGCTAGAGACACTGAGTTTTGGAGCCTCCATGTACAAATCTATTTCAAGGAAGCAAAGCCAAAATACAAAACAAACACATGGTACAAATAAGATATAAAATATTTATAGGAAATAGGATTTACCCTTGAGAAATAAAAACCAAGCTAGTGACTACAGGTCAAACTGTATACATCCGGCACTTGTATTTTTCATTTTTATTATGCATAGAGTCATTCTTCTTTTATTTTTAAGCTCGCCATGGATAAACTATGAGAAAGCTATTGGGGATTATTATTTTTTGATTGACAATTTACTGAAGTTATTTGTCAATTCTAATTCAACATTTTTAGTTGTTATTTTAGTCTGTAGGTCTCATAACTATAAATTGTGAAACTGTTTATACTCCATACTAATATATGCACCTTCTCTTCATTTACTTTTTTTTTTTTTAAGATTTATTTATTTATTTATTTTGGGCAGGGGTCGGGTTGGGGAGGGAGGGGATTGGGTGGGCCACTTCTATTGGTCTTTCATTTCTCTATTTTCATCCGTCTTTGTTCCTTGGCTCCCGTGGGCCTTCCATCGCGGTGGCATCTGTCGTCGCAGAGCACCTGCTCCGGGCGCATGCACTCCAGAGCTCCGGCTTGGTCATTGGACACATCAGTCCAGCCACTCCGCGGCACGTGGGACCTTCCCAGGCCAGGGATCGAACTGGCGCCCCTTGCACTGCAAGGCGGTGTCCTTACCCACTGGACCACCAGGGGAAGCCCTTCATTTACTTTTTAAAACATGAGTGACTAGAATACCCAATGTGATACTGATTAGTGGTAAGAAGTGGCAACTTTGACTTATTCCTGAATACTGGAATTGTCGCAATAATGACTTTTTTCTTCTGAGCCCACTTAAAGTTGTGGCTGGTTCCCTGCCCGCTGACAGCTTTCTCTCTCAGGCACCTGCGCCTCTCTTTTCTGCTGGAGGCATCCTCCCAGCCTCTGGGAGCTACTGGGCTATGTGTAGAACTAACTCTGAAAAGCGGCAGAGGAGAGGGCCTCTGGGAACAGTTATGGAAAAATAGGGGCGGGAGTGGGTGATAAGTGCCTGTGCCTCCTCAGTCTCTGCTGGAATAATTCTGAGGAGGCCGCTTTACTTGCATACATTTTCATCTTCTTCTATGATCTTCAAACTTTTGATTTCTTTTTCTGGCCTCATTGCAGTGGCCAAGAACTTCAATACAGATTTTCAGGAGGAGTGCTGAGAATGAGCATCTTTACCTCTGCTCCTCAAGGACTCTTTGGCTTGTCACCCCTTCACCAAAGACTGACTAACCACTTTTATGGAATTCCTCCTTGTTTCACCTCCATTTCCAGGGAGCGTTGTGAAGGCCTCTGCCCTCCTGAGTGTAGCACGTTTTAATTTCTTTGTTACAGTGATTTTTTCCATGTGTCTTTCCCTTCCTGGACTGTGATCTTTTCCAGAGTAAGAGCAGACTGGTGGATTGGAAAGACAATAAATGGATCTGAATTCAAAACCCTTCTTTAGTACTTATTTCTTATGTAGAGTATTCAATGTATTGGAGTTTCATATGTGCCTTTTAGAAAACCAGGATAATGACATGTGCCTCAAAGAATATTTTTAAATCTTGCCATTAAGGAAGTAGAGGGTTGGAAGATGATCCCGTAGGGCACAAAAACCTAAGGTTTTCCATAGGAAGGAATGCTGGTCAAAGCTGCTGGTCATTGGACACATCAGTCCAGCCACTCCAGCACGTGGGCCCCAGCCAGGGATCGAACTGGCGCCCCTTGCACTGCAAGGCGGTGTCCTTACCCACTGGACCACCAGGGGAAGCCCTTCATTTACTTTTTAAAACATGAGTGACTAGAATACCCAATGTGATACTGATTAGTGGTAAGAAGTGGCAACTTTGACTTATTCCTGAATACTGGAATTGTCGCAATAATGACTTTTTTCTTCTGAGCCCACTTAAAGTTGTGGCTGGTTCCCTGCCCGCTGACAGCTTTCTCTCTCAGGCACCTGCGCCTCTCTTTTCTGCTGGAGGCATCCTCCCAGCCTCTGGGAGCTACTGGGCTATGTGTAGAACTAACTCTGAAAAGCGGCAGAGGAGAGGGCCTCTGGGAACAGTTATGGAAAAATAGGGGCGGGAGTGGGTGATAAGTGCCTGTGCCTCCTCAGTCTCTGCTGGAATAATTCTGAGGAGGCCGCTTTACTTGCATACATTTTCATCTTCTTCTATGATCTTCAAACTTTTGATTTCTTTTTCTGGCCTCATTGCAGTGGCCAAGAACTTCAATACAGATTTTCAGGAGGAGTGCTGAGAATGAGCATCTTTACCTCTGCTCCTCAAGGACTCTTTGGCTTGTCACCCCTTCACCAAAGACTGACTAACCACTTTTATGGAATTCCTCCTTGTTTCACCTCCATTTCCAGGGAGCGTTGTGAAGGCCTCTGCCCTCCTGAGTGTAGCACGTTTTAATTTCTTTGTTACAGTGATTTTTTCCATGTGTCTTTCCCTTCCTGGACTGTGATCTTTTCCAGAGTAAGAGCAGACTGGTGGATTGGAAAGACAATAAATGGATCTGAATTCAAAACCCTTCTTTAGTACTTATTTCTTATGTAGAGTATTCAATGTATTGGAGTTTCATATGTGCCTTTTAGAAAACCAGGATAATGACATGTGCCTCAAAGAATATTTTTAAATCTTGCCATTAAGGAAGTAGAGGGTTGGAAGATGATCCCGTAGGGCACAAAAACCTAAGGTTTTCCATAGGAAGGAATGCTGGTCAAAGCTGCTGCTCTATCACGATGCCTGTTGTCACAATGTGTGTACTTTCATACCCCAAACTGAGAACATGATTGTGAACAACAGCAAAAGCCCCGAACTTCATTATCTCTCTGCTCCCTGATAAGGCCCCTTCAACACACCAGTCTTCTCCTCTTCCTCAATGAAGCCAGACTCACTCCTGCCCCAGGACCTTTGCACAGGTGGTTCTTTCTGCCCACAGGACTCTTCCTTCTGCTGTATTTGCAGGACAAGCCTCCTCATACCTTTCATGTCCTTTCCTAAGACAATTTAACCCCTCCTCCAGTCTTTTCTCTCTGGATTTCTGACTGTATTTTTCTTTCTTAACATTTTCTATTCATGATTTACTTAGAAGTAATTTATTGACTAATTTTATTCTTTGTCCATATCTACCCCCCAGAAAGAGGGAGCAACAGTTTCTGTTTTGTTCATTGCTGTAACCCCAGAACCAACAATGGAACCTGACATGGAGTCAACACGCACTACTGTTTGTTGAATCAATGAACTCTACTTTGGGGCTCAACCATGGGCAAAGCCTAGACCTGAGAGAAAGTCATGCCAGTGGCAGTGGACAGGTGACCTCAGCTATCAGTTGAGTGACGTCTGCTCCCAGTGATCACACTTGTGCAAAGGTGGAATAATAAACTCAACATATTGACTCAATGTAAGATGTTACAGAAAAACCTGAACGAGCATTTTGGCCAGCCTGGTATTTTTCCACTAAACCTTGGGGCACACGCTTGAAGCCTCTTTGGACTGAATTTGGGGATAAATCAGGGTGGGAAAGGTGTACTAAGTTTGCACAAGGAAAGAGGATGATCTGAGCAGTTCATTGGAAACATAAAAAGACCACATCTGTATCTTGAGTAGGTGGAGCAGACTGCACTAATTCTGTTCCTCAACCTGGACGGTTGTCCATCACTGCTCAGCACAGTGCAGGCGGAACTACCTCCTCAGGAAGAATGCCTGACTTGAGGTGCTTCAGTGTGCAGCTCATTACATTGTTCACCCATGGATGATGATGGTCTTGCATTTCCTCTACTTCTCAGCATTTCGATCTAATTCCACTAGTACATTATAGATTTTACTCAGCATATGATTTAAACGACCTGTAACTTTGGTGCCCACAGAGCAAGATTCCTTCCTTAGGGATTCCTCAGTTAACTCACAGTTGGCCCAGAAGCAATGTCAGCATATCCTAGCATGGAGAGTGTAATTCTCCTTCTTAAACTTGATCCTGGGCTTCCGCGGTGGCTCAGAGGTAAAGAATCTGCCTGCAGTGCAGGAGACACGGGAGACCTAAGTTTGATCCCTGGGTCATGAGATTCCTTAGAGGAGGAAATGGCAACTCACTGCAATATTGTTGCCTCGAGAAGCCCTTGGACAGAAGAGCCTGGTGGACCACAGTCCCGGGGGTCGCAAAGAGTCAGAGATGACTGAAGTGACTTAACAAGCATTAACAAGACTTGGCCTTAGGAGTCAGTCATTCCTGCAGAGACCCTTCCATTCCTTGTCACTGTGCCTCCGTGTCCCATCCAAGACTATTACTCTTTTTCTTATATTATAACCCCTACCTTGCTCCCTGAATTTACCATTTTATTGCTCCCCTGGTGGCTCAGAGGTAAAGAATCTGTCTGCAGTTTGGGAAACCTGTATTTGATCCTTGGGCCTGGAAGATCCCCTGAAGAAGGGAATGGCAACCCACCCGGTATTCTTGCCTGGAGAATTCCATGGCCAGGGGCACCTGGTGGGCTACAGTCTATGGTGTCGCAAAGAGTTGGACACAACTGAGTGACTCATACACATGAGAGGAAACAGACTGTGTTTAATAATTTAGTCTGAGTCATACAGAAGAGAGTCCAAAGTGATGGTGAGGATTGCTTATGCATGTCTGGAAGGAGTCATCCTAAAATTCAGCAAGCATTTTCCTGGGGTGCACTTTCAGAAGAGTGCTACCAAAGGTCACCTCCATCACCGAGAAGTGTTAGTTTCTGTGAGGCGGACTGAAAAATTCCCTCCATGCAGCACCGTCTTCGGTGCCAGACGTTCTAGTGTCTTCAATTTGTACCTAGGAATTAGAAATGCACAGTCTCGCTTTCACTGCGCCCTGACCTTCCTGGGCCCCGTGAGGACTGCACACACAGATTCCTAAGCTTCTCACATGGGGGTATGTCTATGGAGGGCTCAGAGAGCAGTTAAGAAGGCAGATGAAGGTCTTTGCCAAGGGGCAACGGGAACACCAGAGAGGCTGGGCCTGGAGCCAGCCTACTGTCCTGAGAACCAGCAGTCAGAAGACTCTCTGCTCTCTTCCATCTCCCTTTGCCAGCTCTGCCATGGTGCTGCCAGAATAACAAAGACAAACCATCTCCAGGCTGTACACTAAGATTTTTCCAGTCCCATAAAGGGAAAATAAAATCAAAAGCCACAGATGACATTAGGTTTGCAGCCCACTAATCAAAGCCATGTGCATGTGGCGCATGATTACAACTGGAAAAAAAAAAAAAAAAAGCCCAGCTTTCAATTTGTTCACAGAGATGCATGCATGACAACCTGCATGCTTGTGCAGATGCCGTGGAGGTGACTGCCAGAACATTCAGAGGTGGTGGTGGGGACGGGCCAGCTGCGAGCACTCGTGCATTTTACTGACCTCATCAGCATATTTTTGCAATTCTCAGAGATCATTTCCTCTTTCTTTTGGAGGACGGGGCGCTGTTATGAGAACTGCCTCTGATGTTTCTCTGACTTGGTCTTTCCTCTGTCTTAGCAAAGGACAAAGTCAAAGACCACTAGACCAGAGTCTTTGACTTTTTCTGAAGGTGAAAGCAGCCAAACATTCTACTGAAGCATCTACTGCGTCAGGAAGCAGAGCACAGTTTCCTGTTTAGTTGGCTGTGAGCTCCCCGCTGCCTTTGCTCATATGAGTTGGTACAGTCCTTTGCACATTAGGAATTTAAATTGTTAGAATATGTTAGTGGTATATATGTTGATTGCATGTCATTGGATGAATGAAACTATCTCTCCTTTTCTCCCCCAAAGAAGAGTCTCAAAAAGACATAATCTAATGCTTATAAAATGCATCTTGATAGGCAGTCTTTTGGGCGTTTCATTTGGACTTGAACTTGGGCACCCCCAGCTGCACAGAGGCCACTGGGTCTGGGAGTGCCATGATCGTAGCACCGCTGCCCAGTCCTGCTGGGCACCGAAATTCCAGTGAGTGACCACATTCCCACAGCTCACAGGAAGCTAGCATCCATTTTTCTGCTGGTCTATAAACACATTTTCCTATGAATGTGTGAACAGGTAGCTCAGTGGTAAAGAATCCACCTGCCAATGCAGGAGACGCAAGAGACACTGGTTTGATCCTTGGTTCGGGAAGATCCCCTGAAGGAGGAAGTGATAATCCACTCCAGTTTTCTTGCCTGGAAAATCCCATGCACAGAGAAGTCTGGCAGGCTACAGTCCATGGGGTTACAAAGAGTTGGACACAACTGAAGTGGCTTAGCATGCATGTACACACACCGCTCAGCTGATGGTATTTTTGTTAGAGCAACTGAAACAGACTAAGACCCCATATCTAGACAAGTACTCTGTAAGCGTAAGGAAACAACTAGTGCCTAGATAAGGAGAGGCCAGAACCCGTGGTTTTTGACCCTGACTCCCTGAGGGTAACCAGGTTGCTTTCAAAAATCTCGTCACAGACTTCCCTCATGGTCCAGTGGTTAAGAATCCATCTGTCAGTGCAGGGGACACAGGTTCCATCTCTGGTTGGGGAAGATCCCACATACTGCAGGGCAACCAAGCCAGCCTGCCACAGTCTATTTTTGCAATTCTCAGAGATCATTTCCTCTTTCTTTTGGAGGACGGGGCGCTGTTATGAGAACTGCCTCTGATGTTTCTCTGACTTGGTCTTTCCTCTGTCTTAGCAAGGACAAAGTCAAAGACCACTAGACCAGAGTCTTTGACTTTTTCTGAAGGTGAAAGCAGCCAAACATTCTACTGAAGCATCTACTGCGTCAGGAAGCAGAGCACAGTTTCCTGTTTAGTTGGCTGTGAGCTCCCCGCTGCCTTTGCTCATATGAGTTGGTACAGTCCTTTGCACATTAGGAATTTAAATTGTTAGAATATGTTAGTGGTATATATGTTGATTGCATGTCATTGGATGAATGAAACTATCTCTCCTTTTCTCCCCCAAAGAAGAGTCTCAAAAAGACATAATCTAATGCTTATAAAATGCATCTTGATAGGCAGTCTTTTGGGCGTTTCATTTGGACTTGAACTTGGGCACCCCCAGCTGCACAGAGGCCACTGGGTCTGGGAGTGCCATGATCGTAGCACCGCTGCCCAGTCCTGCTGGGCACCGAAATTCCAGTGAGTGACCACATTCCCACAGCTCACAGGAAGCTAGCATCCATTTTTCTGCTGGTCTATAAACACATTTTCCTATGAATGTGTGAACAGGTAGCTCAGTGGTAAAGAATCCACCTGCCAATGCAGGAGACGCAAGAGACACTGGTTTGATCCTTGGTTCGGGAAGATCCCCTGAAGGAGGAAGTGATAATCCACTCCAGTTTTCTTGCCTGGAAAATCCCATGCACAGAGAAGTCTGGCAGGCTACAGTCCATGGGGTTACAAAGAGTTGGACACAACTGAAGTGGCTTAGCATGCATGTACACACACCGCTCAGCTGATGGTATTTTTGTTAGAGCAACTGAAACAGACTAAGACCCCATATCTAGACAAGTACTCTGTAAGCGTAAGGAAACAACTAGTGCCTAGATAAGGAGAGGCCAGAACCCGTGGTTTTTGACCCTGACTCCCTGAGGGTAACCAGGTTGCTTTCAAAAATCTCGTCACAGACTTCCCTCATGGTCCAGTGGTTAAGAATCCATCTGTCAGTGCAGGGGACACAGGTTCCATCTCTGGTTGGGGAAGATCCCACATACTGCAGGGCAACCAAGCCAGCCTGCCACAGTCACTGAGCCTACACACTGAAGCATGTGCTCTGCAACAGGAGAACCCACGCAATGAGAAGCACACCCACCACAATGAAGAGTCGTCCCCAGAGAAAACCCACACACAGCCACAAAGACCCAGCACAACCAATAAATACATCTTCTAAAAATTAAAAAAAACCAAATTAAAAAATCCTTATCCCCCACACATCCCAGATTATTCCAATGGGGCGCCAAGATGGAAAACCATCTCTAACGGAGACTCCTCCACTGGCAGGGGACATGGTGTCTGAAGCCAGGCCATGGCACACTATCCCAGGACCAGGGCAGAGCATAGAAGGCACAAAAGTCGGGGTCCTACCTCTGAATAATTCCCTTTGAAGTCTTCCCAAAGTCTTTGAGGAATGGATAAAGAAAATGTGGTACATATACACAATACTACTCAGCCACTAAAAAGAATGAAATAATGCCATCTGCAGCTACATAGACGGGCCTAGAGGTTGTCATACGAAGGGAAGTAAATCAGACAGAAAAGGAGAAATATATGACGCCCCTTAAGATATATGACACCCTTTATATGTGGAATCTAAAAAGAACTGATACAAATGGACTTACTTACAAAAGAGAAACAGATTCACAGACTTAGAGAACAAACTTACGGTTGCCAGGGGAAAGAACAGGGGGAAGGGGTAATTAGGGAGTTTGAGATGGACATGCACTCCCTATTCTATTTTTTTTTCTCTCCTTTTTTTTGGGGGAGAGTGAGGGCGGGAGGGGCGGGCAGGCCACTTCTATTGGTCTTTCATTTTTATTTTTTATTTTTTTTTTCATGCATGTACACACACCGCTCAGCTGATGGTATTTTGTTAGAGCAACTGAAACAGACTAAGACCCCATATCTAGACAAGTACTCTGTAAGCGTAAGGAAACAACTAGTGCCTAGATAAGGAGGCCAGAACCCGTGGTTTTGACCCTGACTCCTGAGGGTAACCAGGTTGCTTTCAAAATCTCGTCACAGACTTCCCTCATGGTCCAGTGGTTAAGAATCCATCTGTCAGTGCAGGGGACACAGGTTCCATCTCTGGTTGGGGAAGATCCCACATACTGCAGGGCAACCAAGCCAGCCTGCCACAGTCACTGAGCCTACACACTGAAGCATGTGCTCTGCAACAGGAGAACCCACGCAATGAGAAGCACACCCACCACAATGAAGAGTCGTCCCCAGAGAAAACCCACACACAGCCACAAAGACCCAGCACAACCAATAAATACATCTTCTAAAAATTAAAAAAAACCAAATTAAAAAATCCTTATCCCCCACACATCCCAGATTATTCCAATGGGGCGCCAAGATGGAAAACCATCTCTAACGGAGACTCCTCCACTGGCAGGGGACATGGTGTCTGAAGCCAGGCCATGGCACACTATCCCAGGACCAGGGCAGAGCATAGAAGGCACAAAAGTCGGGGTCCTACCTCTGAATAATTCCCTTTGAAGTCTTCCCAAAGTCTTTGAGGAATGGATAAAGAAAATGTGGTACATATACACAATACTACTCAGCCACTAAAAAGAATGAAATAATGCCATCTGCAGCTACATAGACGGGCCTAGAGGTTGTCATACGAAGGGAAGTAAATCAGACAGAAAAGGAGAAATATATGACGCCCCTTAAGATATATGACACCCTTTATATGTGGAATCTAAAAAGAACTGATACAAATGGACTTACTTACAAAAGAGAAACAGATTCACAGACTTAGAGAACAAACTTACGGTTGCCAGGGGAAAGAACAGGGGGAAGGGGTAATTAGGGAGTTTGAGATGGACATGCACTCCCTATTCTATTTTTTTTTCTCTCCTTTTTTTTGGGGGAGAGTTGGGGCGGGAGGGGGGCGGGCAGGCCACTTCTATTGGTCTTTCATTTATCTATTTTTCATCCATCTTTGTTCTTTGGTCCGTGTGGGCCTTCCATCGCAGCAGCCTCTGTTGTCGCAGAGCACCAGCTCTGGGTGCATGCGCTCCAGAGCTCCGGCTCGGTAATTTGACACATCGGTCCAGCCACTCCACGGCACATGGAATCTTCCCAGGCCAGGGATGGAACCGGCGCCCCTTGCACTGCAAGGCGGTGTCCTTACCCACTGGACCACCAGGGAAGCCCCTCCCTACTCTATTTAAAATGATTAACCAACAAGGACCCTAGTGTACAGCACATGGAACTCTGCCCAATGTTATGCCGCAGGCTGGAAGGCAGGGGAATTTGAGGGAGAATGGATACCTGCATATGTACTGCTGTGTCCCTTTGCTGTTCACCTGAAACTATCACAACATTGTTAATTAGCTGTATCCCAATACAAAGTAAAAGACTGTAGGAAAAGGGAAACCAAAGGTGCAGCTTTGTGGCTGGGAAGAAGAAGAGTGAGCTCAGACTTGCCCTTTGGATGTTTGTGTGCATGGACCACAATCTCCCATGTGTTGTAAAGCTCAGGATTTTCCTAGGTGTTCTCGCTGTTTCTTAACAAGGACGACAGCCATATGGCTTTGGAGCTGCAGAGTCTAGCCCAACTCAGAAAGCTCCGCCAATTCAAATAGACGTTCCTTTAAACTAGCCTGCAGCAGTCTCCCTCTCCACCCAGATTTATGGGTTTCCAGCCCTTTGGTGCAACCAATTATCAACACTGCTTCTGCTTTGGTTCAATCCCCAGTGGGTCTGAAGCTGCTTGTTTGGCTACCATTCCACGTCTTGCTGAGAGGACAACAGTGAAGACTTCAGGCTGGGCAGAGACCGTGGGGTGAGCCCCTTCCTCCTGCCACTTGGTTGTAATTGTCCGTGAGAGCACTAATTTGTGCTGGCCGAAGATCCGTACTCCAGAAATCAGATACGTTACTCAACACTTTAATTTATTTTGATTTATTTTCTGATCATTAAAAATTAAATGAGGGAGAAAGAAGCACAATAAATAGAATTTTTCTTGAAAGAATGAAAATCCCCTAGGTACGCTGTTTGATTTTTAGAGCAGAAAGCAAGACAGAGTTTTCGGTCTCTGGGGGCCATCTGTGGGTCTCAGCTACACGGTCGAACAGGGGACCACAGGCGAGGAGAGAGGGAAAGCTTGAGTTACAAGGGTTTGACTACTGCTCTCCCAGATAGCTGAGAGCAGACAGGCCAACTGTGGAAGTACAGGCCTCTTGCCCTCAACGCTGCGTTGGAATTGAAAGCATATGCAATAATGAGCAGCTTTCAGCACTGCGGGTTTGGCGATTTTTCCGGTGGGGGAGCTAGTTCGTGGTGGGATCTGTGAGCAGTGAATTAGTATTTTGGAACCAGAAGAGGTGAAGTGTCTTTAGTGTTCCATCGCTCAGTTGAATCTGACTCTTTGAGACCCCATGGACTGTAGTCCACCAGTCCCCTCTTTCCCTTGGGATTTCCCAGACAAAAAAATATTCGCATGAAATGCTATTTCCAACTCCAGGTGATCTTCCTGACCCTGGGATCAAACCTGCATCTCCTGTGTCTTCTGCATGGCAGGCAGATTCTATACCCACCAAGCCATCAGAGCCAGAGTTGAAGTTTGACGGCAAACTTTTCGGTCAG
Source organism: Tragulus kanchil (assembly GCA_022376925.1). Lineage (NCBI taxonomy): Eukaryota > Metazoa > Chordata > Mammalia > Artiodactyla > Tragulidae > Tragulus > Tragulus kanchil. Next base: position 49,197,657 of record JAIOJX010000026.1, read on the forward strand.
GTTCCTGCAAAGTTCCAGGAACCTTGGAAGGGAGGCTTTTCAAAAGAATTTCCCTTTGCCTTCTGATTCTAGCTAAAGAAAAGACAGAGCTGGTCTGGTGATGCTAGGAGGTGATGAGGGGCTTCGGGGCTTTTCTTTTCTCACGTAAATTCAGAAAATTTCCTATGGGCAGTTCCAGACAGGTCCCCAAATCACAGAGAACTGTTGGTTTCACAGAACTTTCTCTGCAGTTCTGGAGCCCCACCCACACCCTTATTGTTATGCAGGAACTCTTGCCTTGTGGAATCTTTCATTTCCTGGCAAGTGGCTGAGACAGCAGAAGTGAGGGACCAGATGGTACTCAGGGCTCTCCAGAGGGGACCTGAGTTCACAGCACCTGTGTGAGCGCCCCTGGCCAGGTTCCCTATCTGGGGAAGTGCGTGTTCGCAATGCACACATGACCCCAGTGTGGCTGGAGACCGACCGCAGCCTGGGTTTCTGGAGGCGGCCTCCCTGACACAGAGACCCCACCCTGGGAGGAGTCGCGGCTTTCCTGCTTCCTCTGATCTTCTGTTCCTCGGTGCCTTTTATGTGTCTTGTACCAAGTGTGTCAGCCTCGTGATGAGAGGCCCTCCCTCCAGATGTGTCGGAGCAAGGAAGCAATTTCACATGGGACGCTGCACGCAGACAGTTCCAGAGCCTGGACCACTGAGACAGCGAATGCAAGAACAAAGCAAGGAGCACTGAAACGCATACATAACCAAGTGGAAAAGTAGATAGCTGGTGGGACTACCCTTTCCAACACTATGTCCTCCAAATAAGAGAACTAATCCTCCAATTAAAAATAAGGAAGCTAATTACAGCTTCAAAAGTAAACAGATTCAGCAGGCCTGCCTAATTCCCCCAATACAGGGATATTGCCCCCCAAGCTTTCCAGCTGTCCCTCCTCCTGACTGAACGCAGCCTGACCTGCCCCAGAGACAGAGCAAGACCTTGCCCAGTCCTCTTGGCTCCCTGCAGCACTGGAGCTCAGAGTTACACGTCCAGAGGAGCTGTACAGAAGGAGTGGTCTGTGCCACGTCCAGACCTTTCTCTCCCTGACCTCTGATGCCTGGGGGGCTGTCAGAAACTGAGATCTGCAGCTCAGTACAAAACCCAAGGGTGAAGGTATAGATTCTGAATTTGAAGTTAGCTGGAAAGTGGCTCTACCAAAGATACCCATTTTCTAATCCTTGGGACCTGTGAATGTTAGTGTGTGTGTGTGTGTTCTGTATTCAGTCGTAGCTGACTCTTTGTGTCCCCATGGACTGTAGCCCACCAGGCTCCTCTGTCCCTGGGATTTCCCAGGCAAGAATACTGGAGCGGTTTGCCATTTCCTTCTCTAGAGGATCTTCCTGACCTAGAGGTCAAACCTGCTTCTCCAGCAGCTTCTTGCATTGCAGGCGGATTCTTTACACATTGAATCATCGGGGAAGCCCGGATGTTAGTTTATGTGTAAAAAAAAAGAGAGGGTCCCTGCAGATGTGCCTAAATTATGGATCTTTAGGTAGAGAGAATATCCTGGATTATGTAAATGAACTCTAATTGCAATCATGGACATCCTTATATGAGGCAGGTAGAGGAGATTTAACACACGGAAGGAAGGTGTTGGATCACAGAGGCATAGTTTGGAGCCACAAGTCAAGGACTGCGGCAGCCATGGAACTAGTGTGTCAGCCTCGTGATGAGGCCCCCCCAGATGTGTCGGAGCAAGGAAGCAATTTCACATGGGACGCTGCACGCAGATAGTTCCAGAGCCTGGACCACTGAGACAGCGAATGCAAGAACAAAGCAAGGAGCACTGAAACGCATACATAACCAAGTGGAAAAGTAGATAGCTGGTGGGACTACCCTTTCCAACACTATGTCCTCCAAATAAGAGAACTAATCCTCCAATTAAAAATAAGGAAGCTAATTACAGCTTCAAAAGTAAACAGATTCAGCAGGCCTGCCTAATTCCCCCAATACAGGGATATTGCCCCCCAAGCTTTCCAGCTGTCCCTCCTCCTGACTGAACGCAGCCTGACCTGCCCCAGAGACAGAGCAAGACCTTGCCCAGTCCTCTTGGCTCCCTGCAGCACTGGAGCTCAGAGTTACACGTCCAGAGGAGCTGTACAGAAGGAGTGGTCTGTGCCACGTCCAGACCTTTCTCTCCCTGACCTCTGATGCCTGGGGGGCTGTCAGAAACTGAGATCTGCAGCTCAGTACAAAACCCAAGGGTGAAGGTATAGATTCTGAATTTGAAGTTAGCTGGAAAGTGGCTCTACCAAAGATACCCATTTTCTAATCCTTGGGACCTGTGAATGTTAGTGTGTGTGTGTGTGTTCTGTATTCAGTCGTAGCTGACTCTTTGTGTCCCCATGGACTGTAGCCCACCAGGCTCCTCTGTCCCTGGGATTTCCCAGGCAAGAATACTGGAGCGGTTTGCCATTTCCTTCTCTAGAGGATCTTCCTGACCTAGAGGTCAAACCTGCTTCTCCAGCAGCTTCTTGCATTGCAGGCGGATTCTTTACACATTGAATCATCGGGGAAGCCCGGATGTTAGTTTATGTGTAAAAAAAAAGAGAGGGTCCCTGCAGATGTGCCTAAATTATGGATCTTTAGGTAGAGAGAATATCCTGGATTATGTAAATGAACTCTAATTGCAATCATGGACATCCTTATATGAGGCAGGTAGAGGGAGATTTAACACACGGAAGGGAAGGTGTTGGATCACAGAGGCATAGTTTGGAGCCACAAGTCAAGGACTGCGGCAGCCATGGAAATCTGGAGGGTGTGAGGACTGGGTTCCCGCTGAACCCTCAGAGGGAGTGGGTTCTGCTGAGACTCTGTGGTCTCAGCTCAGCGATACTGACTTTGAACTTCCGGCCTCCGGAACTATAAGAGAGGAAATGTGTTGCTTTAAGCCACTAAGTATGTGGCCATTTGTCACAGCAGCGACAGACACCTTTAAGAGAGGGAGCAGAGGGAACAGGGTTTTGGAGGAGTGGGGTCTTGGAGATCATTTGCATTTAAGCGGTTGGTGGTGAGGACATAGAAAAAGAAATCAGTGCCAGACTTTAGGGGTCAGGACGATAGACAACAGTCAGGAGTAATGCAGAGATCTCCTCTTCATGAGACCCAGCCCAAATAAGGCGTCTCCACTGTGGAATTCTCCTCCCGTCTCCCAGGAATCTAGAGACATGGGCTCTACTGTCATTGGGCTCAGTCGCAACCCAGATTCGTGTCTTTTGCGAGGTGTGCACTTTCCCCTATCTAGGGATGTTAATACTGATAGCTCTCATTGAGTCCTTATGATTAGCTAGGTGCATGGCTAAAAGCATTTAGGTAGGGGTTCCCACCCTCCAGAATCTAAAGCCTGATGAGCTGAGGTGGAGCTGATATACTAATAACAGCGATATAGTGCACAGTAGATATCATGTGCTTGAATCATCCCCAAACCAACACCCCTGATCTGTGGAAACACTGGCTTCCACAAAACTGGTCCTTGGTGGCAAAAAAGGGTTGGGGGGCGCTGCTTTAAAGGAAAACTGCTGCTTCTTCAGTCCTGTGATTGAGGCCACAACAGAGCAATTAGTGCTAATGGCCTGACTTTCAGGAGCAGGAGTGAGGGCGGGGAGGGGCCTTTGGAAGAGGAATCCCCTGTCCACAGCACCTGCAACCCAGAAAAATGCCACCCCTCCTTCCAGTTGGGAATCGGAGACATCAAGGGACCCTGAAGAGGCCTCTGTGGTCCTCTTTCTCCCTAGGTGGCATGTCTCACCAGGCTTCATGTGTACCTCTGGTGGATGTTGGCACAAGAGGAACGGGGTTAGGTTCTGTAGTTTCTTTGTAGCTCTCGGGCTTATGGATTATGTAAATGAACTCTAATTGCAATCATGGACATCCTTATATGAGGCGGGTAGAGGGAGACTTAACACACGGAAGGGAAGGTGTTGGATCACAGAGGCATAGTTTGGAGCCACAAGTCAAGGACTGCGGCAGCCATGGAATCTGGAGGGTGTGAGGACTGGGTTCCCGCTGAACCCTCAGAGGGAGTGGGTTCTGCTGAGACTCTGTGGTCACTGCATACAGCGAGATGCAGTGTACCATACTGATTGGTGGCAGGTGAGGAGGGAGGCATGTGGGGGTGAGACCCAGCTGAGGATTTCAGGCAACCCACTGTTATCTCAGAAGTGGACAGGGTCCAGGGCTATGGATGGGGCTGTTGGACCTGTAAGTATGGGCTTTGCATCTGAGGCTAGTGAGCGAAGAGCATAGCACCAGTTCAGGAGATTCATGGGTGATTGGTGGAAGATTGCTTTTCTGAGCTCAAGGCAATGGCGTCTGAGTCTGCTGTCTCTTAGCACTCTCATTCCTCTGGACCTCAGACCGCTCATCTTTGTTCCTTTGTTCCCTTGAGCTGAGTTTCTGGGGAGCTTGCATCAAAGGAGCTGAGAAAACGCCTGATTCCCAGAGTTAATAGAATAACCCATCAAGTCCTCAGAAAACCACTCAGCTCTTAATTCAAATGCCAGCAGTAGAAATACTTCCATTCCCTGAGCTGAGAATCTTCACAAGCAAAAATAGTCCCTCCTTAGGTCAGCAGTCCTTAGTGTGTGGTTGCCGCCCCACAGGAAGATCTAGTCACTGGCAGAGTGGGAAGTGGGTGAAAAATTAGGAACAAATGCCCTGGCGTGATGACTGTCACGCAGGGACGGAGGCACCCATGGGATAAGGTTAAGTGTTTTAATGGCCCCCTGGACTTTCAGGAGCAGGAGTGAGGCGGGAGGGCCTTTGGAAGAGGAATCCCTGTCCACAGCACCTGCAACCCAGAAAAATGCCACCCCTCCTTCCAGTTGGGAATCGGAGACATCAAGGGACCCTGAAGAGGCCTCTGTGGTCCTCTTTCTCCCTAGGTGGCATGTCTCACCAGGCTTCATGTGTACCTCTGGTGGATGTTGGCACAAGAGGAACGGGGTTAGGTTCTGTAGTTTCTTTGTAGCTCTCGGGCTTATGGATTATGTAAATGAACTCTAATTGCAATCATGGACATCCTTATATGAGGCGGGTAGAGGGAGACTTAACACACGGAAGGGAAGGTGTTGGATCACAGAGGCATAGTTTGGAGCCACAAGTCAAGGACTGCGGCAGCCATGGAATCTGGAGGGTGTGAGGACTGGGTTCCCGCTGAACCCTCAGAGGGAGTGGGTTCTGCTGAGACTCTGTGGTCACTGCATACAGCGAGATGCAGTGTACCATACTGATTGGTGGCAGGTGAGGAGGGAGGCATGTGGGGGTGAGACCCAGCTGAGGATTTCAGGCAACCCACTGTTATCTCAGAAGTGGACAGGGTCCAGGGCTATGGATGGGGCTGTTGGACCTGTAAGTATGGGCTTTGCATCTGAGGCTAGTGAGCGAAGAGCATAGCACCAGTTCAGGAGATTCATGGGTGATTGGTGGAAGATTGCTTTTCTGAGCTCAAGGCAATGGCGTCTGAGTCTGCTGTCTCTTAGCACTCTCATTCCTCTGGACCTCAGACCGCTCATCTTTGTTCCTTTGTTCCCTTGAGCTGAGTTTCTGGGGAGCTTGCATCAAAGGAGCTGAGAAAACGCCTGATTCCCAGAGTTAATAGAATAACCCATCAAGTCCTCAGAAAACCACTCAGCTCTTAATTCAAATGCCAGCAGTAGAAATACTTCCATTCCCTGAGCTGAGAATCTTCACAAGCAAAAATAGTCCCTCCTTAGGTCAGCAGTCCTTAGTGTGTGGTTGCCGCCCCCACAGGGAAGATCTAGTCACTGGCAGAGTGGGAAGTGGGTGAAAAATTAGGAACAAATGCCCTGGCGTGATGACTGTCCGAGCTCTGCAGGGACGGAGGCACCCATGGGATTCAGGGCTTGAGTCACTCCAGATGCAGTGACAAGAGCTAAACTATGTGGCCAACATGGGGTGACTCAGCCTCAGGGCCTCCTATGGCCTCAGGCGTCCTATCCACCCCCTGCTTCCTGGCCCACGGGGCACACAAGCACCGAAGACAGAGCTGAGCAGGGCCCACCAGCCTGCTTTTCCCATAGCTCAAGAAAGTACCCATGGTTTCAGAGTTAGTCAGAGAAGGGCAAGCTGGCTGAGTGTTTTCTAATGACTTTTTCCTTTATTCCAAGAAAGTTGAATGCTCGTTGTGAGCTCAAGCTTGGCCAAAGTCATGCAGATAAGCAAGAAATAGAAAAGAAGTGACTGCCTTTAAAAGTTAATCTCACCCTCTTAAATCAAGTAATCCTTCAATATAATGGCTTTGAGAGGTCTGTGAAGAGAGACAGACCATAGAAATCTCTAGAAACTTGAGCAGTGATCATTGAAGCTGCAAGAACAATGCTTCCACTGAAACAGGTTGGACCTGTCCTCCTAGAACTTCCACATCCCCCCATGTCTCAGACAGTGAGTGTCCTCCAGAGGGACGAAGAGCGGGAGCCCAAACCACCGGTCCAAGTCTCCATAAAAAGGCTCTTGGAGCATCTCGGGCCCCGGGGGAGGTCAGCTCAGTTCTTGGAGTTCCCCCACAGAGTTCTAACCTTAAATGTGTGGAAAAGAGAAAAGGGAAAGCAGGTAAGTAGGAGAGAAGGCTCATCCAGTCTCTACTTCTCCTCCACTTCTTCTTGTGTCTCATGTCAGCTCCATGTGGAAGAGAACGTTTTTTAGTTCAGAGCTGGGCAGAAACTAGTGCTCGTTGGTGAGGCAAGCTGGGTGGCTGGAAGCACCACGTGGTGATGGGGTCCGCGGGGACTTGGGTGAGGCAGACAGAGTGCAGGGTCTGAAGTTGCTCTGGGCTCAGTTGCGAAGAGCTGTCACCCGTGTTGTGGAGGAGGGGGACAGATGGAGGCTGGTATTGGCCACCTGCTCTCTGCAGCTCTTGCCCAAGCCCAAGTCCCCTACTCAGCACTATCTAGTTGATAGATACTCTACAAATATTAATATTTGGAGATATGAGAGAGTTTTCAGAACTTCGGGAGCCTGTGTCTTAAGTCTCTAAGGACACAGAGAAGTGTCAAGAAGCATCTTTTCTGACTATTATATAAAATCTATAATGGCGTGATTCTGGGGAGTTTTTTGTTTGTTTTTATTGTATATTTTAGTCTTTTTTTCTATATCATAGTCAGAAAAGACCGATTTAAACAAATCAACATAATGAAGAAGTCAACGGCACCCCTGTCTCCTTGTGTGTGTAAAACATCACACAGTTCTTTGGCTACATCATTTGCAGGTAGAATAAGTTGTCACTGAAGGAGGTGCTGGGTGGACACAGTGGAGCAGTGTGTCTGTGTTCCCTGTGTGGGGAGCTTCTAGTCCAGCTGGGGAGACAGATCCTACAGGAGATAGTGACACATCGGGATCATTGCTATCAAGGAGATTAAAGTGGTGAGCCCGGAGGAAGGGCTGGTCGGTGTGCGACTGCTCTGAGGGGTGCGGGGTGAGCAGGAGACTGTAGGACAGGCCAGATCCAGAGGCTAGGCCTTTGGGCACCTGATGCAAAGAGCCGACTCATTGGGAAAGACCCTGATGTTGGGAAAAATTGAAGCAGAAGGAGAAGGGGATGGCAGAGGATGAGACGGCTGGATGGCATCATTGACTCAATGGACATGAGTTTGAGCCAACTCCTAGAAATAGTGAAGGACAGGGAAGCCTGGTGTGCTGCAGTCCAAGGGGTCACAAAGAGTGGGACACGACTTATCAACTGAACACCACCACCACCACACCTTTAGGTTTGGGGCATAGCTTCTGTTAGAAAGCCTTGCTATGGCATCACTACTACCTAATGTCCCAATTCATCCAGAGGAGAGGCAGTGGGGTCAGGATGACAGACTTGGCCATAGCAACAGAGAGAAATGAAGAGAGATGAGGTGTTGGAAACCAAGCTATAGGAGGTAATAATGTATTGGTTGTCAAGGATGGAGGAAAAAGAAGAATCAAGAATAATTCCTGGATATTCGGCTTGAGCAATTGTATATTATTATTATAACAAAAAAGTGGGGTCAGAAGTTGCTAGAAAAAAATGCTCAGATGTAGATGTTTAGTTTTGATCATCAATCTTTGTCAAGTCAATGATGATTCAACCTAGCTGCTATTGACACTGGCATCTTGTAGGGGAAAAATACATCATAGGATATCAGATCTCCCCCTAAAGTTGAAATAGTCAAGCCTAATTTTGAAAAATATACTTCTGTGATGATTGTAGCTAAATCTGGAGTAATTCTTTTAAACGAAAGCACATAGGAAAAAGGCCCCCAACCTTCCATTATTGTTGTTGAACTTCCTTACCCATAAATACCCCCTCTCTAAACACAAAGGTTTTAGTTTAATTTCAAGTAAAAGGAAAACTGACTGAGCCACACAGACACACGAACGTGCGTGCACACACACACACACACACACACACACACACACACATGCACGCAAGACAAGCTAGTGAAAATAGTCTCAAATTGAAAACAGAGAGGACGCAAATGAACAGGGTGAAGTCCAAGCTGAATGACCCAGGGATGCTCTGAGCTTGAGGTCTTTTCTGGATCAAAACCCAGTTGTATGCTCCCTGTCCTTGCTGAAAGGGTCAGCATCACTCCTGCTGACTTCTGGATCAAACCGGGAGGAAACAGCTTGAAAGTCTAGGGGAGAGGCAGTCTGGAGCCGGGGGAAATGCACGGCATTAGGAGCCAGATATCCCTGGGTTCAGTCTTTTTTTTTTATGTGATTATTACTCTTTGTCTTTTTATTATTATTATTATTCATTATTTTAAAGGTTTTACAGAGTTTTGTTGTTCACAGACATGTATGTTCCCAGATCAGTCATATGCATATCCATGGTCCCCACCCCCCCAGTTCCCCTCATCCCACCCCTCTAGACCTTCGCCCCATGCCATTGTAAGCACTCCTATTCCCTTAGCACAATGACACTAGCCGTCTTTTCCACACATGACAGTATAGGTTTCCATGTTACTCCCTCCATGCTCCCCCCTCCCTATTTCTTCCCCACAATGTCCCTATGTCTATGCTCTGTTTTTCCATGAGTTCCCTGCATGTGTTATCAAGACCGTCCTACTAGATTCCATATATGTGTGTTAGTATACTGTATTTGTCTTTCTCTTTTTGACTTACTTCACTTTTGATGATAGGTTCTAGAGCCAGCCACTTCATTAGGACTGAGTCTTCTGCATTTCTTGTAACAGCTGAGTGTAGTATTCCATTGTATATATGTACCAGAGCTTCTGTATCCATTCATTCGTCATGGACATCTAGGTTGTTTCCATGTTCTGGCTATTGTATAGAGAGCTTCAATGAACATTGGGGTACAGGTGCTTCTTTCAGTTTTGATTTCATCAGGATATAAGCCTAATAGTGGGATTGCTGGGTCATAGGGTGCTTCTATTTTTAGTTTTTTAAGGAATCTCCATACTGTCTTCCATAGAGGCTGTATCAATTGACATTCCCACCAGCAATGCAAGAGGGTTCCCTTTTCTCCACACCCTCTCCAGCATTTATAGTCTGCAGATTTTTTGATGATGGCCATTCTGAAGGGTGTGAGGGTTCAGTCTTGACTACCACCACTCCTTGTTAATTCTTCAGGAAATGTCATTTCTCTGAGCTTGACTGGTAAAGTACCGATTTGGCAACAGACATCCCGGCTGTTCTGATGACTCAGCGGTGTGTATAGGAAGCACTTGGCACTGAGCCATCCTGTGTGGAAGCCCAACAAACACGCAGGGCCCAAGTTAGGCTCTTCAGGGAAGTTGGACTTAATGGTAGAATTCAGGGATTTTAGAGCGCACGAGGGATTTTTAAATTTCTTTTTCAGATGGGAAAACCTCCTTTTTAAAATTCAGAGTTAACACATAGCATTTACCAATGGATTTTTTTCAAATAAAAATTAAGGGATATTTGTTTTTCTGCCATGATTCAAGAGCTTTATGCTAAAAAAAAGTTTAAAAAATGTGTTTGTAATAATACTATATAAATTCTTATTCTTGAAGGGATAAAGAGGATGGAACTCTGACACACCCTCCAAAAAAGTCTCATGGTAAGTTTTAAGACTTTATCACATAGTTTATTCCGATTTAGGACTTTATTCAAAACAGGTCTTTCAGCCAGGTTTAAATACAAGGAGAACTATATATGGAAATATTTTAGGTTCACAGATAAACACAGGAATTGATATGGGTGCAATTTTTAATTGGATAAAATTCATAAGCAATTCATGTAGAATATCTTCTGGAAACTTAAATTTAGGAATGTGTTAGTCACTCAGCCATATCCAGCTCTTTGTGACTCTATAGACTCTAGCCCACCAGGCTCCTCTGTCCATGGAATTCTCCAGGCAAGAATACTGGAGTTGGTGGTCATTTTCTTCTTCAAGGAATCTTCCCGACCAGGGATGGAACCTGGGTCTCCTACTTTGCAGGTGGATTCTTTACCATCTGAACCACCAAGGAAGCCCATCTAGGGATACTAGTCAATAAATCCGTCTCCACGAATAAGCTCCTGCCTAATATGCCTTTATTTTTGCACATTCTGGAGGATTCAGTAGCCAACAATGGGGACACTTCCCTGAATTTGTCATGGTTTTCCACCGCCACACTATTTGTCTTACCTGGTATAATTAAAAGAGCATTGGGTTTAGAGAATATGAACGCTTGAAATCAAGCTTCTTCCTGACTTTGATTAATTATACAACCTTTCTGTATCAGCCAGCTATTGCAACAATAATGCTGTCATGACAAACACTGCCAAATGCAGTGGCTATTTATCAGTATTCACCAACATGCTCACAGACCTACATGCTGATGCTGTGAAGGTGGTCAATCCTCAGCTCAATGGACATCTGTGCTTCAGACTGTAGGTCTATTGGGCTTGGCTCTTGGCTTTGAGATAAACTTTGATCTGCCGCTTAGTTTCGTTCAGAGTCAAGACTAAAGAAGCAGTGCCTCCCTTCCCAGGGAAGAGCTTTTAATAGCAGATCTTGATGTGTAAGAGCCAAGCCAAACTGCCCAAGCATGTCTAAGGCTTGCACTTATTACTACTTATCTACTCATGTTTCTTACCTGTCTCCTAAGAAACCTTTATGCAGGTCAAGAAGCTACAGTTAGAATCTTATATGGAACAACTGACTGCTTAAAAATTGGGAAAAGAGTACATAAAGGCTGTATATTGTCATGCTGCTTATTTAACGTCTATGCAGAGTACATCACACAAAATGCCAGACTGGATGAATCCCAAGTTGAAATCAAGACTGTGGGGAGGGCTTCCCCTGGTGGTCCAGTGGATAAGGACACCGCCTTGCAGTACAAGGGGCGCCGGTTTGATCCCTGGCCTGGGAAGATCCCACGTGCCGCGGAGCAGCTGGACTGATGTGTCCAATCATCGAGCCAGAGCTGCCCAGAACTGGCGCTCTGCGACAACAGATGCCACCGCGATGGGAGGCCCGCAGGAGCCAAAGAACAAAGACGGATGAAAACAGAGAAATGAAAGACCAATAGAAGTGGCCCGCCCACTCCCCTCCCTCCCCAACCCGCCCACCGCCCCCCAAAAATAAGCAAATAAATAAATCTTAAAAAAAAAAAAAGACTGTGGGGAGAAATAACAACAACCTCAGATATGCAGATGACACCACTCTAATGGCAGAAGGTGAAGAGGACCTAAAGAGCCTCTTGATGAGGGTGAAAAAGGAGAGTGAAAACGCTGGCTTAAACCTCAGCATTCAAAAAACAGATCATGGCATCTGCCCCCATTACTTTAAGGCAAACCGTTGGGGGAAAAGTGGAAATAGTGACAGATTTTATTTTAGAGGGGCTCCAGAATCACTGCAGACAGTGGCTGCAGCCATGAATTTAAAAGAGGATTGCTCCTTGAAGGAAGGTTATGACAAACATAGACAGCATATTAAAAAGCAGAGACATCACTTTGCTTACAAAGGTCTATTTAGTCAGAGTTATGTGTTTCCAAAAATCGTGTACGAATGTGAGACTTGGACCATCAAGAAGGCTGCTTGAGATAAACTTTGATCTGCCGCTTAGTTTCGTTCAGAGTCAAGACTAAAGAAGCAGTGCCTCCCTTCCCAGGGAAGAGCTTTTAATAGCAGATCTTGATGTGTAAGAGCCAAGCCAAACTGCCCAAGCATGTCTAAGGCTTGCACTTATTACTACTTATCTACTCATGTTTCTTACCTGTCTCCTAAGAAACCTTTATGCAGGTCAAGAAGCTACAGTTAGAATCTTATATGGAACAACTGACTGCTTAAAAATTGGGAAAAGAGTACATAAAGGCTGTATATTGTCATGCTGCTTATTTAACGTCTATGCAGAGTACATCACACAAAATGCCAGACTGGATGAATCCCAAGTTGAAATCAAGACTGTGGGGAGGGCTTCCCCTGGTGGTCCAGTGGATAAGGACACCGCCTTGCAGTACAAGGGGCGCCGGTTTGATCCCTGGCCTGGGAAGATCCCACGTGCCGCGGAGCAGCTGGACTGATGTGTCCAATCATCGAGCCAGAGCTGCCCAGAACTGGCGCTCTGCGACAACAGATGCCACCGCGATGGGAGGCCCGCAGGAGCCAAAGAACAAAGACGGATGAAAACAGAGAAATGAAAGACCAATAGAAGTGGCCCGCCCACTCCCCTCCCTCCCCAACCCGCCCACCGCCCCCCAAAAATAAGCAAATAAATAAATCTTAAAAAAAAAAAAAGACTGTGGGGAGAAATAACAACAACCTCAGATATGCAGATGACACCACTCTAATGGCAGAAGGTGAAGAGGACCTAAAGAGCCTCTTGATGAGGGTGAAAAAGGAGAGTGAAAACGCTGGCTTAAACCTCAGCATTCAAAAAACAGATCATGGCATCTGCCCCCATTACTTTAAGGCAAACCGTTGGGGGAAAAGTGGAAATAGTGACAGATTTTATTTTAGAGGGGCTCCAGAATCACTGCAGACAGTGGCTGCAGCCATGAATTTAAAAGAGGATTGCTCCTTCGAAGGAAGGTTATGACAAACATAGACAGCATATTAAAAAGCAGAGACATCACTTTGCTTACAAAGGTCTATTTAGTCAGAGTTATGTGTTTTTTTCCAAAAATCGTGTACGAATGTGAGACTTGGACCATCAAGAAGGCTGCTTGTCAAAGAATTAATGCTTTTGAATTGTGGTGCTGGAGAAGACTTGTTCCTTGGACAGCAAGGGGATTAAAGTGGTCAATCCTAATGGAAATCAACCCTGAATATTCATCCGAAGGACTGATGCTAAATCTCCAATACTTTGGCCACTTGATACAAAGAGTCGACTCAATTGGAGAAGACCCTGCTGCTGGGAAACATTGAGGGCAGGAGGAGAAGGGGATGACAGAGGATGAGATAATTGGATGGCATTGCCAAGTCAGTGGATATGAGTCTGAGCCAACTCCAGGAGATAGCGAAGGACAGGGGAGCCTGGAGTACCCCAGTCCACATGGTTGCAAATAGTCAAACGTGACTTAGTGACTGAACAACAACATGTTTCTTTGGACAGTGTCTCAGTGTGATGGAGGTGCTTGGGAGGGGAGATGTGTGAATATGTGTGAACAATTGTCCAAACTATCAGGCTGCCCAAAGCCATCTGCACAACTAGAAGTAATGTTTCCCACCAACAGGGTTGCTGTGTGTGTTTGATAGACATGCGTGTCTGTTCCATGGATTAAGTCAGCTTTGTCTTGGTCCAGTTGTCTAAACACACAAATGACAGCAACACAGCTCTCATTATGTAAATTCCTGGGGCCCCCTCAGAGGTGTACACCCACAGCAAGGCTCAGGGGTGCTCCTCTGGCTGATCCCATCTGCCTGGGTCCAGAGCCCACAGCTTTCTCTACAAGCAGTTTCGTTTGGTTTTTATCCGCCCCGTCAGCCTGCCTGAACCTCTGTTGGCAAAGGGGCTTAATAAAGTTGTTTTTCGTCTTTTTCTTCCTAGGAACAGTAGAGATGAGGACAGATAGCTGCTCTCTTTTATCTCTTTCTTCTCCTAAACTCACCCTAAGTATAAATATTATCCAAAACACATCTTTGATAATCTGATGCGAGTCTGGCAGCAAAATAGGATTCTTGGAGAATTTATGTCATAATTCTTGGAGAATTTATGTCACCATCTTGATAATGGAACATTCCACAGTGATGCTCTTAGAATGTGTCTGTTTAACTCAGAGAGGTTTGGGAATAAAGTTGCTTTTCAAATGGACCAGCTCATGCTCGGTAGCTTTAGCCTTTGGAACATGTGGAATCTGGTTTCTGAAGATTGTTGCCTTGTTTAAGGGACAACAAATGGTTGTAGAATTGCTGGTGAATGGAAAAACTGATGCTAAATCTCCAATACTTTGGCCACTTGATACAAAGAGTCGACTCAATTGGAGAAGACCCTGCTGCTGGGAAACATTGAGGGCAGGAGGAGAAGGGGATGACAGAGGATGAGATAATTGGATGGCATTGCCAAGTCAGTGGATATGAGTCTGAGCCAACTCCAGGAGATAGCGAAGGACAGGGGAGCCTGAGTACCCCAGTCCACATGGTTGCAAATAGTCAAACGTGACTTAGTGACTGAACAACAACATGTTTCTTTGGACAGTGTCTCAGTGTGATGGAGGTGCTTGGGAGGGGAGATGTGTGAATATGTGTGAACAATTGTCCAAACTATCAGGCTGCCCAAAGCCATCTGCACAACTAGAAGTAATGTTTCCCACCAACAGGGTTGCTGTGTGTGTTTGATAGACATGCGTGTCTGTTCCATGGATTAAGTCAGCTTTGTCTTGGTCCAGTTGTCTAAACACACAAATGACAGCAACACAGCTCTCATTATGTAAATTCCTGGGGCCCCCTCAGAGGTGTACACCCACAGCAAGGCTCAGGGGTGCTCCTCTGGCTGATCCCATCTGCCTGGGTCCAGAGCCCACAGCTTTCTCTACAAGCAGTTTCTTTTGGGTTTTTTATCCGCCCCGTCAGCCTGCCTGAACCTCTGTTGGCAAAGGGGCTTAATAAAGTTGTTTTTCGTCTTTTTCTTCCTAGGAACAGTAGAGATGAGGACAGATAGCTGCTCTCTTTTATCTCTTTCTTCTCCTAAACTCACCCTAAGTATAAATATTATCCAAAACACATCTTTGATAATCTGATGCGAGTCTGGCAGCAAAATAGGATTCTTGGAGAATTTATGTCATAATTCTTGGAGAATTTATGTCACCATCTTGATAATGGAACATTCCACAGTGATGCTCTTAGAATGTGTCTGTTTAACTCAGAGAGGTTTGGGAATAAAGTTGCTTTTCAAATGGACCAGCTCATGCTCGGTAGCTTTAGCCTTTGGAACATGTGGAATCTGGTTTCTGAAGATTGTTGCCTTGTTTAAGGGACAACAAATGGTTGTAGAATTGCTGGTGAGTGAAGGGTGAAGGATCTCTCTGAGAACTCTCTAGGCCTTGGCAGTTTTATGTTCAAAGGTAGAGGCTCTGCTTCTGTTTTATCAGAGTCCATAACTTCCAATTCATTCAGACATTGAGGCATTGAAGTCTTTTGTTTGAAATTTTGGTTGGACCACAGTTGTACTTGCTCACTCGCTCAGTCCTATTGGACTCTTTGCCTTCTAGGCTCCTTCATCCATGAGATTTTCTAGACAAGAATAATGGAGAAGGTTGACATTTGCTTCTCCCAGGGCTCTTCCTGACCCAGGGATTGAATCCTTGTCTCCTATGTCCCTGCATTGGCAGATGGATCCTTTACTACTGAGATACCTGGAAAGCTATACATGGAAACATGCACTCTATAAAGTGTATTGTCACAAAGAAGATGCTCCTGTACTGAAACATAGAGAGTTGAGCCAATTTGACCCACTGAGGAGTAGAAGTTAAGATTCCTTAGTGTCCTGTGTCATGAGGCCTTTGTCCCTGGAAAACTGCAAATCCTGTCTCCATTGGTTAACACTATATGGTCCCAGACATGCTACTTGGTTGCTCTGGACCTCAGCTTCCTCTTGTCTAATGAATACAATCAGACCTCTTCCCACTGGGTGGTGTGGGGATTTGAGATAATGTCGAAAGTCGGTCAACATAGAGTGCTGTTGGGAGAGGCTGTGAAGCACAAGTGCTCAAGCCTGTTTGCTAGTGTCACCCACCTGGATGGAGTCCTGGATCCATCTCTCACCAGCTACGTGGCCTTGGAAAAGCTGCTTTACCTGTCTGAGCTTCACTCTCTGAGTCTGCAGAATGACGATGATGGATCACCTCCCTTGTAGATGCTGTGAAGGTCAAATGAGGTGATGAGATGTGTCTGGTGTCCTTCAGGAGGAGTCGTGGTGAGTCCCAGGAAATCAAATGCAGCTGGAAGAGGCAGGGCACAGATGGCAGGTCATGGCCAAGGCTGAAGGCAGCTTGACTCAGGCAGACCTGGTGCCTCTGGAGGGACCTATCCAGGTATCACTGGTCACCTTGGCCTCTGCACTCCCACTCACCTGCTGAGGAGTCCTGAAGTATGGCTTGGGGATGTGCAGCCTTGGAGACCAGCCAGAGTGTGGTGTAAAGACATCCACACAAAGCAGCCTTGATCCCAGAGATGGCCTGCGAGCCTATCAGAAACTGGGGGAAAGCCTTTGAGATTCTCCATGAGCAAGGTGAGGCACAGTAACTTCTTTTCCTTTGAGAAAGAGTCTGGCTGCCTCTCAGTAAGCCTTGATATCTTGTTTGGGAAAAAGACCCCAAGTCATTTTTTTCCTCCAATTTCCCTGAAGAAAGATCATTGTTTTTTTCCTCTGTTTATTTATTTTCCCCAAGATTTATTCTGAGGCAATACATGGCCACATGCCAGCTGCTTTGTCTTCACACTGGAGGCTTCAATGTTGGAGAGTAATGAGATGTGCTGAAAAATGCCAAGCCTCGTGTGGAGGTGGGAGAGGGGCTTTATGGGGACCCCACAAAGCCTCAGGCTGGAGCCTGGGAAGCTTACTCTATGGGTTACAGTGGGGACCATCGGGGGAAGGAGGCCAAACCCAGCTGGAGGTTTACACTGCAAACTGACATGCTTTTCATGGGTTATGCTCCTGGGGTGACCCTGGCTCAGTTATAATTGGGTTTCAGCCGGCAGGTTCACTCATTCTAATAATATTTTCTAAACATCTACTAGACATTAGGCCAGAAATCCCTCATCCTTGCCACCAAGGCTGGGGGGAGAAGAACATGAACCAAATAATCTGAGACATAACAAAATGAGTAGCACTTGGAAGAAAACTACAGAGCCATGAATGTCTCTACCAGGGACCTGATTTACATACTCCAGAGAGTCAGACAGCCTTCTCCTGAGAAAGGGATCACAAACTCACCGGGTGGTCAGGTAGCACCCCGGCTGTGAAGGTCAAATGAGGTGATGAGATGTGTCTGGTGTCCTTCAGGAGGAGTCGTGGTGAGTCCCAGGAAATCAAATGCAGCTGGAAGAGGCAGGGCACAGATGGCAGGTCATGGCCAAGGCTGAAGGCAGCTTGACTCAGGCAGACCTGGTGCCTCTGGAGGGACCTATCCAGGTATCACTGGTCACCTTGGCCTCTGCACTCCCACTCACCTGCTGAGGAGTCCTGAAGTATGGCTTGGGGATGTGCAGCCTTGGAGACCAGCCAGAGTGTGGTGTAAAGACATCCACACAAAGCAGCCTTGATCCCAGAGATGGCCTGCGAGCCTATCAGAAACTGGGGGAAAGCCTTTGAGATTCTCCATGAGCAAGGTGAGGCACAGTAACTTCTTTTCCTTTGAGAAAGAGTCTGGCTGCCTCTCAGTAAGCCTTGATATCTTGTTTGGGAAAAAGACCCCAAGTCATTTTTTTCCTCCAATTTCCCTGAAGAAAGATCATTGTTTTTTTCCTCTGTTTATTTATTTTCCCCAAGATTTATTCTGAGGCAATACATGGCCACATGCCAGCTGCTTTGTCTTCACACTGGAGGCTTCAATGTTGGAGAGTAATGAGATGTGCTGAAAAATGCCAAGCCTCGTGTGGAGGTGGGAGAGGGGCTTTATGGGGACCCCACAAAGCCTCAGGCTGGAGCCTGGGAAGCTTACTCTATGGGTTACAGTGGGGACCATCGGGGGAAGGAGGCCAAACCCAGCTGGAGGTTTACACTGCAAACTGACATGCTTTTCATGGGTTATGCTCCTGGGGTGACCCTGGCTCAGTTATAATTGGGTTTCAGCCGGCAGGTTCACTCATTCTAATAATATTTTCTAAACATCTACTAGACATTAGGCCAGAAATCCCTCATCCTTGCCACCAAGGCTGGGGGGAGAAGAACATGAACCAAATAATCTGAGACATAACAAAATGAGTAGCACTTGGAAGAAAACTACAGAGCCATGAATGTCTCTACCAGGGACCTGATTTACATACTCCAGAGAGTCAGACAGCCTTCTCCTGAGAAAGGGAAGTTATCTGAGCCCTGGTGCATTCATGTATTGACTCAGGGTGTGAGAGTGGGTCCCCAGAAACAGACCCACAGAAGCTTCACCTGTTTTGTTCCTAGGAGAACCCCGCAGGGATGTGGAGCAGACAGGACTGGATGTGGAGAGAAGCTGACCTCTACTGTGGCTGCAGATAAGGGCTCAATGAAACTGATAGGTAACTTGACAGAGTCATCCCAACAGAGGCAAGAGAAGTAGGCTTCTGTGTCTCCAAGTAAGCCAGTCGCTGGCCATGGAACACTGCTGGGCCCAGGAGAGCCCTGAGTCCGTTCTTCTCTGGGGCCAAGGGGATTTCCCAGTAAAGGACACAGCCATGAGCCATCAGCAGCACACATTCCCCACAGCTGAAAGAGGGAAGCTGGGTGGAGCACCAGGGAGCCATCACAGCCACCAAGCCTCATTGAAAGCCTACCAGGAGTAGGTTCTTCTAAGTGTAGTGAGTCAACTCAAACAAGAGGAACACCCTCAGCCTTCACCCCGAGTGCTGACATTTCAAAACCTTACCCCATCCACTCCTCTCCCTGAGATCTATGCCCTGATCTTGCTCCTGCAAGATAGTCCTCTGGGTTGGCCTGTATGTGCACACACACACACACAGAGAAAAGTGCACAAAGCCCGTCTCCTCATTTCCCCTTCCCCTGAACCCACTCCCCCCACTGCCTTTCCCAAAGGCATAACAAAAGCTCATCCATCTAGTTCATCAGGTCAGAGAGCATCCATTTCTCACTGACCAGTTTTATCCTCATTTAAAATCCAGAATTTGAGCTCACCTCCACCTCCATGGCCACCCTTTTGACCCAAGCCTCCGTTTACCTTAACTCTCTCCTGGATCATGACAATAACCTTCTCTCTGGCTTCCTTGTTTCTGCCCTTGTCTCCCAAGTCTATCCTCAATGCAGCAAGCACTGTGATCTGGTAAAAACACGTGTCAGTTTATGCCCTTGTGTGATTCATAATGCTGTGAACCCTGGCTCATTCAGGGCAAAGACAACACCTCACAGTTGCCTCCATGATAGTCCTGCCACTAGCTTTATTTAGCTATTTTATTTATTGTCCATCCTTCCAATTAACTAACATTCGTTGGATCATAGAGAAAGCAAGGGAGTCCCAGAAAGACATCTACTACTACTTCATTGACTAAGATAATGCCTTTGACTGTGTGGATCACAAGTAACTATAGAAAATTCTTAAAGAGATGGGAATACCAGACCACCTTACCTACATCCTGAGAAACTTGTTTGCAGATCAAGAGATAACAGT
Source organism: Tragulus kanchil (assembly GCA_022376925.1). Taxonomy (NCBI): domain Eukaryota; kingdom Metazoa; phylum Chordata; class Mammalia; order Artiodactyla; family Tragulidae; genus Tragulus; species Tragulus kanchil. Next base: position 49,217,406 of record JAIOJX010000026.1, read on the forward strand.
TAGAACTGGACATGGAACAACAGACTGGTTCAAAATTAGGAAAGACATACATCAAGACTATATTTTTACCCTGCTTATTTAACTTCTATGCAGAATACATCATGAAAAATGCTAGGCTGTGTGAATCCCAAGCTGGTATCAAGATTTCTGGGAAAGACACCAACAATCTCTGATATGCAGGTGGTACCAGTCTAATGGAAGAAAGCTAAGAGGAACTAAATAGTCTCTTGATGTGGGTGAAGGGAGAGAGTGAAAAGGCTGGTTTAAAACTCAACACTCAAAAAACTAAGACCATGGTATCTGATCCCATCACATCATAGTAAATATTAATAGAAGGGGAAAACATGGAAGCAATGACAGATTTTATGTTCTTGGGCTTTAAAGTCACTGCATATGGTGACTACAGCCAGAAAATTAAAAGATGCTTGTTCCATCGAAGGAAAGCTATGAAAAACCTAGACAGCATATTAAAGTGCAGAAACATCATTTTGCTGACAAAGTTTATGTAGATAAAGCTATGTACAGATGTGAGAGATGGACATAAAGAAGGCTGAGTTCTGAAGAATTGATGCTTTTGATTGCAGTCCAGGAGAAGACTCTTGAGAGTCCCTTGGACAGGAAGGAAATCAAACCAGTTAACCCTAAAGAAAATCACCACTGAATATTTATTGAAGGACTGATGTTGAAGCTGAAGCTCCAATATTTTAGCTACCTGATGCTGGTAAAACACGTGTCAGTTTATGCCCTTGTGTGATTCATAATGCTGTGAACCCTGGCTCATTCAGGGCAAAGACAACACCTCACAGTTGCCTCCATGATAGTCCTGCCACTAGCTTTATTTAGCTATTTTATTTATTGTCCATCCTTCCAATTAACTAACATTCGTTGGATCATAGAGAAAGCAAGGGAGTCCCAGAAAGACATCTACTACTACTTCATTGACTAAGATAATGCCTTTGACTGTGTGGATCACAAGTAACTATAGAAAATTCTTAAAGAGATGGGAATACCAGACCACCTTACCTACATCCTGAGAAACTTGTTTGCAGATCAAGAGATAACAGTTAGAACTGGACATGGAACAACAGACTGGTTCAAAATTAGGAAAGACATACATCAAGACTATATTTTTTACCCTGCTTATTTAACTTCTATGCAGAATACATCATGAAAAATGCTAGGCTGTGTGAATCCCAAGCTGGTATCAAGATTTCTGGGAAAGACACCAACAATCTCTGATATGCAGGTGGTACCAGTCTAATGGAAGAAAGCTAAGAGGAACTAAATAGTCTCTTGATGTGGGTGAAGGGAGAGAGTGAAAAGGCTGGTTTAAAACTCAACACTCAAAAAACTAAGACCATGGTATCTGATCCCATCACATCATAGTAAATATTAATAGAAGGGGAAAACATGGAAGCAATGACAGATTTTATGTTCTTGGGCTTTAAAGTCACTGCATATGGTGACTACAGCCAGAAAATTAAAAGATGCTTGTTCCATCGAAGGAAAGCTATGAAAAACCTAGACAGCATATTAAAGTGCAGAAACATCATTTTGCTGACAAAGTTTATGTAGATAAAGCTATGTACAGATGTGAGAGATGGACATAAAGAAGGCTGAGTTCTGAAGAATTGATGCTTTTGATTGCAGTCCAGGAGAAGACTCTTGAGAGTCCCTTGGACAGGAAGGAAATCAAACCAGTTAACCCTAAAGAAAATCACCACTGAATATTTATTGGAAGGACTGATGTTGAAGCTGAAGCTCCAATATTTTAGCTACCTGATATGAAAAGCCAGCTCATTGGAAATGCTGATGCTGGGAAAGATTGAGGACAGGATGAGAAGGGGGCAGCAGAGGATGAGATGGTTGGATAGCATTACCAGTTCAATGGACAGGAATTTGAGCAAACTCTGGGAGACAGTGGAGGACAGAAGAGCTTGGCATTGTGCAGTCCACAGGGTCACAAAGAGTCAGACACAACTTAGTGACTGAAAGTGAAAGTGTTAATCACTCAGTCACAGACTACAGCCTGTCAGGCTCTTCTGTCTGTGGAATTCTCCAGGCAAGAACACTGGAATGGGTTGCCATTCCCTTCTCCAGGGGATCTTCCTGACCTGGGGAATGAACTCAGGTCACCTGCATTGCAGGCAGACTCCTCAGTGTATGAGCCACTGGGAAAACCCTACAACTGAGCAATGAACCAGTAAAAGGTAAACTCCATTGAGAAGAGAGTTTTTTTATTTTTAATGTTTTCATTTCTATTCTATCTCTAGTACCTAGGACACAAGCTAGTTCATAGAAAGTTTTCAATAGCTGCTCAGTGCATAAAAGGAGTGACTTCATTGCCTAAATCTCTCCCCCAAACCCCCTCTTTGAAAAGCATGAAGCTACTTGAATTGGAGTCCCCCATATTTGACATCAGCCTGTGTTTATATCAGCCCACCTAGCACTGGACCACGCCTCTTTTCAGGTGGGCCTTTTCCCCACCAAGGGCTCAGTCTCTACACAAGGCATATATCTGTCTACGTCTTGCACACATTGGTCACCATGGGAAGATTCGAGTTGCCTGGGATTGTTTCTTTGAACTGACCCCAGGCTGAGTGTGGACCAGGTGGAGTTCAGATTTTTTTTGAGTTAGATCACCAACAGAACTTAAAAACAACTCCTGTCCCCTGTTCCCATTCTGCTGCGTAGAAGGAAGGAGATAAGAAAGGAAGATTTGATGGTCAAGTCTGTGTGTGATCACTGGAGAGGGAAGTGAACAGTCCAGGAGAAGACTCTTGAGAGTCCCTTGGACAGGAAGGAAATCAAACCAGTTAACCCTAAAGAAAATCACCACTGAATATTTATTGAAGGACTGATGTTGAAGCTGAAGCTCCAATATTTTAGCTACCTGATATGAAAAGCCAGCTCATTGGAAATGCTGATGCTGGGAAAGATTGAGGACAGGATGAGAAGGGGGCAGCAGAGGATGAGATGGTTGGATAGCATTACCAGTTCAATGGACAGGAATTTGAGCAAACTCTGGGAGACAGTGGAGGACAGAAGAGCTTGGCATTGTGCAGTCCACAGGGTCACAAAGAGTCAGACACAACTTAGTGACTGAAAGTGAAAGTGTTAATCACTCAGTCACAGACTACAGCCTGTCAGGCTCTTCTGTCTGTGGAATTCTCCAGGCAAGAACACTGGAATGGGTTGCCATTCCCTTCTCCAGGGGATCTTCCTGACCTGGGGAATGAACTCAGGTCACCTGCATTGCAGGCAGACTCCTCAGTGTATGAGCCACTGGGAAAACCCTACAACTGAGCAATGAACCAGTAAAAGGTAAACTCCATTGAGAAGAGAGTTTTTTTATTTTTAATGTTTTCATTTCTATTCTATCTCTAGTACCTAGGACACAAGCTAGTTCATAGAAAGTTTTCAATAGCTGCTCAGTGCATAAAAGGAGTGACTTCATTGCCTAAATCTCTCCCCAACCCTCTCTTTGAAAAGCATGAAGCTACTTGAATTGGAGTCCCCCATATTTGACATCAGCCTGTGTTTATATCAGCCCACCTAGCACTGGACCACGCCTCTTTTCAGGTGGGCCTTTTCCCCACCAAGGGCTCAGTCTCTACACAAGGCATATATCTGTCTACGTCTTGCACACATTGGTCACCATGGGAAGATTCGAGTTGCCTGGGATTGTTTCTTTGAACTGACCCCAGGCTGAGTGTGGACCAGGTGGAGTTCAGATTTTTTTTGAGTTAGATCACCAACAGAACTTAAAAACAACTCCTGTCCCCTGTTCCCATTCTGCTGCGTAGAAGGAAGGAGATAAGAAAGGAAGATTTGATGGTCAAGTCTGTGTGTGATCACTGGAGAGGGAAGCCCGTCAAAGGTGGAGGCAGGAAGAAGACATACTTCCCATGGTGAGAATGAGTTTCTCCTTCCCATTTATTCCAGGGACAGCTCTGAATCATGGAGAAGGTCAAAGATCCTTGTAAGAAAGAACATGCCATCCTGCAAGTGGGCTGAGTGGCCCCCGCTGTGGAGTGGATGGAGTCATAGTGAGGATCCAGCCTGCCCGCAGAGATTGAGGCCAGATGCTCAGCCTTATGCCTGAGTTTTACACAGTCAGAAACGCAGATTCAGTCTCCAAGGCATCACACATCCCATGAAGTTTCAGTTATCAGTGTTCTGCGAAACAGACCATTTTCTCTTGTGAAACAAACTTGGGAGCTATGAGCTGAACATTTCTGAAAACAGCCTGATTCGCGAGCCAAGCTATATGTCTAAGAATGGATACTCATTGACTCCAGACAGCTGGACTTGCCAAGAAATCCTCTGGGCTTGATTCACAGAAGCTTCTTTCTCCCTCTCAGTCAAGAAGACAAGTCAGTAACTAGATGTATGCCTTTCCTGAGCATGAATATGGACCTCTAAACTTCTCAGTTTCTGGGATTCTGTCATAATGACAAATTTTATTCTCAAAACACGTGAAATTAATTCTTTCAACCTGTCTGATACCTTGAAAAAACAGGATGAAATCAGATACAGAGGGCAGATCCAAGGCACTTGGAGCTACAGGAGCTACTGTCTTGGCTTTGGGGGAGGGCAGAGGAAAACCGGCTGGAGAAGACGCTTGTTCAGTGGGTCTTGGGGCTTGGATCCGAATGTATTGGTGGGAACTGGCCTGCCTCTCCCAGAAACCTTCCAACCTGGAATGTTCTCTCTGGTACCCAGGAAGTGGTGTTACAATCTTGGCCTCCAGAGTCAGGGCAGCACTGGGCTGCTCGCCAGCTGACCCACCAATTAAGTGATAAGACCCCTCAGGTTGAAAAGTCATGTTTTCCATGGGACCTGCATCTTACTCATTTCCGCAATTAGGGACCAAGCTCTGGGAGGTTTCTGTTCTGACCCTGAGAAAGGTAAAACGTGGAATTCTGTATCTGGCAGAAGAAGCCCCAGGTGAACCTCGAGAAGGCCCAGGACAGGGTGAGGACACAAATCCTCCAGTACACCCTGCAAAGGTGGCTTCAGACAGGTAACTAGGGCTTCACCCCTCCCACCTCACTGAGAGAGCTGGAGGGACTACCTGAGGCTTAAATGAGCGAGAACAAAACTCAGCTTACATGCCCAGGGGCAATTTTCACTGGACACCTATGGAGAACTAAAGAAGGCTTCTCATCACCTTCTTTCCAGAAAGCCTGTTTATCCATGGGACTCCAGGATTTGACAAAGGGAGAGAAATTCCTATACTATTTCAGGCACATGGGGCTCCATGACATGGCCTTATCATCCTGTGCATTTAGAATCTAAATTTCCGATGTGATGAGACACTCAGGCCTGATGTTCATCATCTGTAGACAGCAGGCAACATGGCCTCCTGGACCTCCACACCCTCTGAGGAGAGACGATCTTTACAAGTATATTTTGGTTTCTCTAAAAAGGCAAGATAGTGACCACCCAGACAGTGTGGCTTGCCTAGAATAATACAGTGAATCACAGAGAAAGTGAGAGAGAAAACAGTCTCCAGGCTTGTAGCCCATGAGGCCATTTTCCTTTCTTTGTTAAAAGAAAAAAAAAAGGTACACATTAAAACTAATCCACACAATACTATAAAATCTCACTTCACTCATAAGTCAGACAAAGACAAGTATCATATGATACCACTTACATGTGGAACCTAAATAACTGATAAAATCAATTTATTTATAAAACAGAAATGACTCAGACAGAGAACAAACTTATGGTTACCAAAGAGGAAGAGTGGGAAGGGATAAATTGAAAATTTGGGATTAACATACATACACTGCTATACATAACATTTCCCCCGGAGGAGGAAATGGCAACCCATTCTAATATTCTTGCTTGGGAAATCCCATAGACAGAGGAGCCTGGCAGACTGTAGTCCATGGGATCCCAAAGAGTCAGACATGACTGAGCAACTGTGTGTGCATGCATGTAATACAGATCCTACAGCCTAGAGAACTATATTCTATACATTGTAATAAGCTGTAAGGGAAAAGGATCTGAGCTGAATTGCATTAGACCCAATACAATTGTTTGTTTCATTTTCTATCAATCCAAAGTAAATATTTTTACTTGTTTCCATTTTCATTTTACTGAAATAATTACCTTCAAGATTATTTCTCTTCATTTATTTGGAAGTTTATAATGAAGATCAATATCTGAATCCTCAGTGAAATTTGAACAGTCATTGCTTCTGCCATTCGAAGTTTTTCTTTGGGAGTCATTTATCCATTATCTCTACTCAGTTCAATTTTCCTGTCCAATTTTGAATATAGGCAGGAACAGATAATTCTACTTGCTTATCATCCTTTTTGGCCATTTAAGAAATCTAAATTTCCGGGGCTCCATGACATGGCCTTATCATCCTGTGCATTTAGAATCTAAATTTCCGATGTGATGAGACACTCAGGCCTGATGTTCATCATCTGTAGACAGCAGGCAACATGGCCTCCTGGACCTCCACACCCTCTGAGGAGAGACGATCTTTACAAGTATATTTTGGTTTCTCTAAAAAGGCAAGATAGTGACCACCCAGACAGTGTGGCTTGCCTAGAATAATACAGTGAATCACAGAGAAAGTGAGAGAGAAAACAGTCTCCAGGCTTGTAGCCCATGAGGCCATTTTCCTTTCTTTGTTAAAAGAAAAAAAAAAGGTACACATTAAAACTAATCCACACAATACTATAAAATCTCACTTCACTCATAAGTCAGACAAAGACAAGTATCATATGATACCACTTACATGTGGAACCTAAATAACTGATAAAATCAATTTATTTATAAAACAGAAATGACTCAGACAGAGAACAAACTTATGGTTACCAAAGAGGAAGAGTGGGAAGGGATAAATTGAAAATTTGGGATTAACATACATACACTGCTATACATAACATTTCCCCCGGAGGAGGAAATGGCAACCCATTCTAATATTCTTGCTTGGGAAATCCCATAGACAGAGGAGCCTGGCAGACTGTAGTCCATGGGATCCCAAAGAGTCAGACATGACTGAGCAACTGTGTGTGCATGCATGTAATACAGATCCTACAGCCTAGAGAACTATATTCTATACATTGTAATAAGCTGTAAGGGAAAAGGATCTGAGCTGAATTGCATTAGACCCAATACAATTGTTTGTTTCATTTTCTATCAATCCAAAGTAAATATTTTTACTTGTTTCCATTTTCATTTTACTGAAATAATTACCTTCAAGATTATTTCTCTTCATTTATTTGGAAGTTTATAATGAAGATCAATATCTGAATCCTCAGTGAAATTTGAACAGTCATTGCTTCTGCCATTCGAAGTTTTTCTTTGGGAGTCATTTATCCATTATCTCTACTCAGTTCAATTTTCCTGTCCAATTTTGAATATCAGAATTTAGGCAGGAACATTTGCTTCTTGCAAAATTTTAATCAATAACAACTCTATCTCTGCATATTTCTAGTTGTTATCAGTTTGATTTTGTGTTTCTTTTCCTACAAAAATTATTGACTGTAAATTGGATAAAAAAGTTCTGTGACTTTGAAACACTAACATTTTGAGAGCATATTTCAAAAGAGGATGGAGGAGAGTAAAGAGAAGATGGAAAAATATAGAAGGGAGGAGCTGGAGAAAACAAGAGACATGAATTTAGACCGGAAGGCTGCAGGTATGGGTAAAAGTCTTTAGGCTACGGGGAGAAGGGTAGGTAGTAGGGAGGACCCCTACGGAGTGTGGAATGGACATGTACACTCTGCTATATTTAAAATAGACAACAAGGGAACTCTGCTCCATATTCTGTGACAACCTAATCAAGAAAAGAATTTTAAAAAGAATACATACATGTATGCGTATAACTGAACCACTTCGCTGTACGCCTGAAAGCAACACAACAAGGTAAGTCACCTACACTCCAACTAAAAGAGCTAAAAAAATCTTCAGGTTAGAAAGAAGAACAGATGGGAAGAAAGAATGCTTTCTGCTTCACTTTCAGCCACTCTGTGTTTTGACAAGCACATTCTTTCCTTGATTTTTGTGATAACCAAATCTCCTTGTTCTCCTCTTATCTTTACAGACACGTTGTCCCACTTTCTTGCAGGCTCATCTTCCTCTGCAGAAGCATTTGATGTCAACATTCCTGAATGCCTGGTTCTGGTTTCTCTCCTCCATCAAACATGCAGTTCACCATCAGTAAGCTTACTTGTGTAGCTTAATCAGGGGTTTACAAGCCACTGATTATCCTCACAAATATTCAAGCCTACCTAACTTCTTTCATCTCCATCAGCACCACCCTGGCTCATGTTACGGGTCACCTCTCATCTGGGCTTGAGCAGGAATGACCTGAGCACCAACCTGCATCTGTTTATGTTCCCCACTCTTCCCTCCCCCATTCTTTCTCCACCAGGGAGCAAAGTGATCTTTTCAAAAGTCCCCCTTGGAAACGTCAATTATATATATGTTGGGGAAGATATTTTAATAAACAATGGACACAATAGTCAAAGTTTGAAAAAAATGAGGTGCAAGAACTCAACAAATCCAAGCCTACAAAACATGAAAAGAGCTTCCACATGAAACATATCATGATCAAATTGCTCAAGACCAGTGCTTAAAAATGTTTAGACCAGGTCAGCCCTAATCTTGTCTTTTCATCACTTTCCCAGGATCCCAATTAAAATCTGTCCAAAATAAATAATGCCTTTGCCCCAATATTATGTATAATTGCATTTTAAATAACAATATATCTTGGAAAAATGGGAAGGTAAGTGTGCTTTTTTAAGCCTTAGAGAACTATGTGCTCTGCGAACGGTGAGGGATATTTGAGAGAAGCAACAATGAAAACTAGGAGACAGACATGAACTCTCTCACTTTTGTGCTTGTTTACGGGTGTCAACATGGGAAACAGCAGATAAACACCTTCAGTCCTCATTTCTTAATAGTCCAAGAGCATATGCATGCTCAGTCATGCCCACCTCTTTGCCACCCCTGTGGACTATGGCTCACTAAACTCCTCTGTCCATGGACATTTATGGGCAAGAATACTGGAGTGAGTTGCCACCCAGAAGTTAACACCCAGAAGCAGCCGTAAAGAAAGGATGGATGGGAGGTGGTGGTCCAATAGCCAGACTCTCTGCCCTCGAAGGTGAGTGGGGTACAGTTTCCCGGGACACTGAACCTCAACTGTCCACAATGGATGCCTGCCTATTAACATGCAGGCTCATCTTCCTCTGCAGAAGCATTTGATGTCAACATTCCTGAATGCCTGGTTCTGGTTTCTCTCCTCCATCAAACATGCAGTTCACCATCAGTAAGCTTACTTGTGTAGCTTAATCAGGGGTTTACAAGCCACTGATTATCCTCACAAATATTCAAGCCTACCTAACTTCTTTCATCTCCATCAGCACCACCCTGGCTCATGTTACGGGTCACCTCTCATCTGGGCTTGAGCAGGAATGACCTGAGCACCAACCTGCATCTGTTTATGTTCCCCACTCTTCCCTCCCCCATTCTTTCTCCACCAGGGAGCAAAGTGATCTTTTCAAAAGTCCCCCTTGGAAACGTCAATTATATATATGTTGGGGAAGATATTTTAATAAACAATGGACACAATAGTCAAAGTTTGAAAAAAATGAGGTGCAAGAACTCAACAAATCCAAGCCTACAAAACATGAAAAGAGCTTCCACATGAAACATATCATGATCAAATTGCTCAAGACCAGTGCTTAAAAATGTTTAGACCAGGTCAGCCCTAATCTTGTCTTTTCATCACTTTCCCAGGATCCCAATTAAAATCTGTCCAAAATAAATAATGCCTTTGCCCCAATATTATGTATAATTGCATTTTAAATAACAATATATCTTGGAAAAATGGGAAGGTAAGTGTGCTTTTTTAAGCCTTAGAGAACTATGTGCTCTGCGAACGGTGAGGGATATTTGAGAGAAGCAACAATGAAAACTAGGAGACAGACATGAACTCTCTCACTTTTGTGCTTGTTTACGGGTGTCAACATGGGAAACAGCAGATAAACACCTTCAGTCCTCATTTCTTAATAGTCCAAGAGCATATGCATGCTCAGTCATGCCCACCTCTTTGCCACCCCTGTGGACTATGGCTCACTAAACTCCTCTGTCCATGGACATTTATGGGCAAGAATACTGGAGTGAGTTGCCACCCAGAAGTTAACACCCAGAAGCAGCCGTAAAGAAAGGATGGATGGGAGGTGGTGGTCCAATAGCCAGACTCTCTGCCCTCGAAGGTGAGTGGGGTACAGTTTCCCGGGACACTGAACCTCAACTGTCCACAATGGATGCCTGCCTATTAACATGCCCTATGTTTGCTTTCTTCTTTTCCCAGTGCTTCAGCACATCATGGAGTCCTCACCCCTTCCAGCCCCTCCTCACCCTGATGGACTTCCCTGTTTAGTAGACAGGTCTGAAGGGCTTTGTTAAGGCAACCATTCTGCTGCCAATCATTCTGGATAACCAGCTTTTCTGCCGAGCCCCTTGTTGCCATTGTTGTTGCACGCAGGCAACTTCAAGCATCCTCTGGACTCAGAACCTGTTCCTTCTGAACCCCAGATCTACCAGCTTGCATCTGCATATTTGTTCCCCCAAGTACTGGTTCCAGATTATTTTCCAGAAGCTGGCAAGGAGGCTTTGTAACACCACCCACACTCCACTTCTACAGGAAACTTACAACTGAAAAGGGGACCTCACTAGCTAAATGAATCACACACGCCACAGTTCTTCCCAACTCCACCTCCATCTAAGCTAGACCGGTGGCTGAGGTATGGCAATGTTGCCCCAGGTGGACATGGAATGTTTCCCTACCAGCGGGCAAAGTTGGCTCCCAGGCACCCCCGTGGACCAGCATCATTGGCTTGCTTGTATGAGTGGCACTGAAGTTTGGCTTTTTCTCCCAGAGAAGTAAGTATAATAAAAATGTATTAACTCCAGAAACGATTGTAGATTTTTTTTTCACTTCTTTGGCCTGAGGAATAACCCAGTTACTGCTGTCCTAACCTGCCCTCGAGAAAGATGCAAGCCTTCTGTGTGACACAAAAGCTGTGGTTTTCTCCCAGAGCTCACCCACGCCTTCCTTAGAACTGCCAAGTCTTTCCCTTTAATATCATAGAGTACTTAGCAGTGAGTCATCGCAATCTGAATTGTCCGATCTCTTACTATATTTGGGGACCTTCTTCTCCATGTGTCCCTGGAAGACTGCTGGTGACCCTGAACACAGACAGAGATGCTCAGACCACTGTGGATCTCCCAGCTGAAAGCCCTCCTGTACTGACATTAAGCATCTAGCAGTGGAGACTAGAACTTGTCGGAAATAACCAGATATGACAGACTTTTTCTCAAGCCTTGTATTTCCTAATATCACTTGGCAAACAACCACCTAGTAGCATCTGAGTCAAAGCACTATTTAATTCTTACTTATTGCACATCCCAGCATAACAGGAGCTTCAACAAAATGTGCTTAGTATCTTTCAACTAAGAGGCTAAGCTTCGCATCGGCTACTCACTACAGGGCTCTAAGAAACTGCTTTCAGGGCTCTGTAACTAATCTAGGAGACTTTTTTAAAATGAAGATTTCCCTTTTATGACTTCAGTTGATTGAAAAACCTATGGCTGAGGAGGTGTGATCAAGACAGTGGAGTAGGGAGACCAAGACCACAGCGTAGGTGAGCTCACCTCCTCCCGTGGGCACATCAGAAATACAATTATTTATGGAGCAGCTATCTATGCACACCACCTGAAGGAGAGGAGAAAAGAGTTTCCATAACTAAAGCTATAAAAAGGGAATCACGGTGAGACGAGTAGGAGGGGAAAAGACACAGTGTAGTCAGGACCCACACCACCCGGTAGACAGCCACAAGAGGGAGGGTAATCTCAATTGCAGAGGTTCTCCCAAGGGACAAGGGACCCCCTCCCAGGGGTCATGCACTGGGGAGATGAGCTTTCAAAATATCTGGTTGTGAAGGCCTGCAGGGTTTGAGCACAGGAGTAATGGAGTAGGAAATCGAGACTCCATCCTTAAAGGGCATGCACAAAATCTCACGCTCCTAGCCCCAGCATACAGGTAGAAGTTTGAAAGGAGCCTGAGTAATACCCACGTTCTGACCTTGGAGAGTCTCCCAGAGAGGCAGGAGGCCCCTTGGACTCCTCCTGGGGACAGAGATGCTGGTGTTGACTATTTTAGGGAGCTTGTTTGTCTGTGAGGATACTGCTGCTGGCAAGCTCCATCTAGCCTGTCAGCACCATAAGTCGACCTATCCATCAGTGAGCTGGCACCAGTGCTGGAAACCCCTGGGCCATGCAGCCAGTCTCATGGGGACAAAGCTCTGCCACCAACAGACTGGCAGCAGCCCTGGGCACAGCAGGCACCCCTAGGCTGCAAACACAGCCATGCAGAGACCTGGCTCCACCCACCAGTGGGCCAGAAGCTACCATGTGGGGCAGGACATGACCAGGGCCCAGCCCAGTGTATCAGAGCACTGAACAGAAGTTGGACCCAACACAACAGAAGGCCCATGTGACCCACCTCAGGGGCACCCGGACTCTCTTGCTCTGCTGACCAGGAGGAGGTATGTTGCTGAGCCCCCCAGTACATGTGCTATATGAGGCCACTTCTCTAAAATTGGGGAACATAACCACCCTACCTAACACGCAAAAATAAATGAAGAGAATTAGGCAAATAAAGAGATAGAGGAATATGTTTCAAATGACGTATCAAGACAAAGCCTTAGGAAAAGGTCTAGGCAAAGTGGAGATAGGAAAAATACCTGATAAACAGTTCAAAATGTTCAAACGATCAAAAACATGCTTAATGAACCTGATAAAAGAGACAATGAGCTAAAATATAAAAAGACAACAAGTGGAATCACGGTGAGACGAGTAGGAGGGGAAAAGACACAGTGTAGTCAGGACCCACACCACCCGGTAGACAGCCACAAGAGGGAGGGTAATCTCAATTGCAGAGGTTCTCCCAAGGGACAAGGGACCCCCTCCCAGGGGTCATGCACTGGGGAGATGAGCTTTCAAAATATCTGGTTGTGAAGGCCTGCAGGGTTTGAGCACAGGAGTAATGGAGTAGGAAATCGAGACTCCATCCTTAAAGGGCATGCACAAAATCTCACGCTCCTAGCCCCAGCATACAGGTAGAAGTTTGAAAGGAGCCTGAGTAATACCCACGTTCTGACCTTGGAGAGTCTCCCAGAGAGGCAGGAGGCCCCTTGGACTCCTCCTGGGGACAGAGATGCTGGTGTTGACTATTTTAGGGAGCTTGTTTGTCTGTGAGGATACTGCTGCTGGCAAGCTCCATCTAGCCTGTCAGCACCATAAGTCGACCTATCCATCAGTGAGCTGGCACCAGTGCTGGAAACCCCTGGGCCATGCAGCCAGTCTCATGGGGACAAAGCTCTGCCACCAACAGACTGGCAGCAGCCCTGGGCACAGCAGGCACCCCTAGGCTGCAAACACAGCCATGCAGAGACCTGGCTCCACCCACCAGTGGGCCAGAAGCTACCATGTGGGGCAGGACATGACCAGGGCCCAGCCCAGTGTATCAGAGCACTGAACAGAAGTTGGACCCAACACAACAGAAGGCCCATGTGACCCACCTCAGGGGCACCCGGACTCTCTTGCTCTGCTGACCAGGAGGAGGTATGTTGCTGAGCCCCCCAGTACATGTGCTATATGAGGCCACTTCTCTAAAATTGGGGAACATAACCACCCTACCTAACACGCAAAAATAAATGAAGAGAATTAGGCAAATAAAGAGATAGAGGAATATGTTTCAAATGACGTATCAAGACAAAGCCTTAGGAAAAGGTCTAGGCAAAGTGGAGATAGGAAAAATACCTGATAAACAGTTCAAAATGTTCAAACGATCAAAAACATGCTTAATGAACCTGAAAGGAGAATGGGTGAACACAATGAGAATTTCAACTGAGCTATAAAATATAAAAAAGAACAAAACAGAGTTGAAGAATACAGTAAGTGAAATAAACATACATCAGAGCGATCAATAGAAGATTAATGATATAGAGGAACGGATGAATGAATTTAAAGACAAAATAGGGGAAATCACTCAAGCTGAACAGAGAAAAGAATTTTTAAAAAGTGAGGATGGGGCTTCCATGGTGGCCCAGTGGGTAAGGACACCACCTTGCAGTGCAAGGGGCACTGGTTTGATCCCTGGCCTGGGAAGATCCCACGTGCCGCGGAGCGGCTGGACCCATGTGTCCAATTACCGAGCCGGAGCTCTGGAGGGCATGCGCCCAGAGCTGGCTCTCTGCGACAACAGACACCACCGCTATGGGAGGCCCGCAGGAGCCAAAGAACAAAGACGGATGAAAACAAAGAAATGAAAGACAAATAGAAGTGGCCCGCCTGCTCCCCTCCCTCCTCAACCCGACCCCCGCCCAAAATAAATAAATAAATAAATAGATCTTAAAAAAAAAAAAAAAAGTGAGGATGTATAAAAGCAAAAAGCAAAATAAAAATAATTATTTTTAAAAAAAGGTGTTTAAAAAAAAAGTGAGGACAGCTTAAGAGACCTTTGGACAGGGTCAAACACAATAAAATTCACAGTACAGGGAAGGAGAAAGAGAAATTCGGGCATAGTGCTTATTTGAAAAAATAATACCTGAAAACTTACTTGATGTAAGGAAGGAAACAGGCACTCAATTCCAGGAAGCACAGAGTCCCAAACAAGATGATGCCAAAGAGGCCCACTTCAATATACATTATAATTAAAATAGCACATATTAAAGGTAAATGGAGAATTTTGAAAGTAGCAAGAGGAAAGCAACTAGCTAAGTACAAAAGAGCTCCCATAAGACTTTCTGTTGACTTTTCAGCAGAAACTCTGCAAGCCAGAGGGGAGCAGTATGACAAATCAAAACAGTCTGGCCCTGATACAACAAATATATATATCAATGAAACCAAACAGAGGGCTCCAAAACAGACACTTATATTATAAACTCATCTACGACCAAGAAGGCGAGAATATCCAATGGGGAAACGACAGTCTCTTCAATAAATCGTGTGGGGAAAACTGGAAAACTACATGCAAAGGAACCAAACTGGACTACGTTCTCACACCACATACAAACATTAGCTCAAAATGCATTAAAGATATAAATGTAATACGTGAAATCATAAAACTCCTGGAAGAAGACAGTGCACTCTCATCTCCATCTAAGCAATATTTCATTTTTGATCTGTTCCTCAGACAGCAGAAATTAAGATATGTCATACAGAGTGAAGTAAGTCAAATATCATAAAATATCACTTACTTGTGGATTCTAGGAAAATGGTACAGATGAACTTATTTGCAAAACACACATAGAGAAAGAATGTCTATATACAAAGTGGGGAAGAAAGGTGGGGGTGAATTGAGAGAATGGGGTTGACATACATACATGACTATGTATGAAACGGATAATGAATGAGAACTTACTGCAGAGTACAGGGAACTCTATCCACTACTCTGTGGCGACCTAAATGGAAAGGAAATCCAAAAAAAGAGGGAATACATATATACATATAGCTGACTCACTTTGCTGTACAGCAGAAACCAATACAACATTGTAAAGCAACTACACTCCAACGAAAATTAAAAACGAAAACAGAACTCCAAATAAACAAATGGTACCACATTAAACTAAAGAGCTTTTGAACAGTGAAAGAAACTGTCAACAAAATAAACAAGCAGCCTACTGAATGAGAGAATATATTTTCAAATGATGTATCTGATAAGAGGTTGATATCAGAAATATACTAAGAACTCATACAACTCAATGTCAAACAAAAAAAAAACAATTAAAAATGGAAGCACAGAGTCCCAAACAAGATGATGCCAAAGAGGCCCACTTCAATATACATTATAATTAAAATAGCACATATTAAAGGTAAATGGAGAATTTTGAAAGTAGCAAGAGGAAAGCAACTAGCTAAGTACAAAAGAGCTCCCATAAGACTTTCTGTTGACTTTTCAGCAGAAACTCTGCAAGCCAGAGGGGAGCAGTATGACAAATCAAAACAGTCTGGCCCTGATACAACAAATATATATATCAATGAAACCAAACAGAGGGCTCCAAAACAGACACTTATATTATAAACTCATCTACGACCAAGAAGGCGAGAATATCCAATGGGGAAACGACAGTCTCTTCAATAAATCGTGGGGAAAACTGGAAAACTACATGCAAAGGAACCAAACTGGACTACGTTCTCACACCACATACAAACATTAGCTCAAAATGCATTAAAGATATAAATGTAATACGTGAAATCATAAAACTCCTGGAAGAAGACAGTGCACTCTCATCTCCATCTAAGCAATATTTCATTTTTGATCTGTTCCTCAGACAGCAGAAATTAAGATATGTCATACAGAGTGAAGTAAGTCAAATATCATAAAATATCACTTACTTGTGGATTCTAGGAAAATGGTACAGATGAACTTATTTGCAAAACACACATAGAGAAAGAATGTCTATATACAAAGTGGGGAAGAAAGGTGGGGGTGAATTGAGAGAATGGGGTTGACATACATACATGACTATGTATGAAACGGATAATGAATGAGAACTTACTGCAGAGTACAGGGAACTCTATCCACTACTCTGTGGCGACCTAAATGGAAAGGAAATCCAAAAAAAGAGGGAATACATATATACATATAGCTGACTCACTTTGCTGTACAGCAGAAACCAATACAACATTGTAAAGCAACTACACTCCAACGAAAATTAAAAACGAAAACAGAACTCCAAATAAACAAATGGTACCACATTAAACTAAAGAGCTTTTGAACAGTGAAAGAAACTGTCAACAAAATAAACAAGCAGCCTACTGAATGAGAGAATATATTTTCAAATGATGTATCTGATAAGAGGTTGATATCAGAAATATACTAAGAACTCATACAACTCAATGTCAAACAAAAAAAAAACAATTAAAAAATGGGCAGAGGGGCTTCCCTGGTGGTACAGTGAGAAGGAACACCGCCTTGCAGTGCAAGGGGCACCGGTTCCAATCCCTGGCCTGGGAAGATCCCACGTGCCACAGAGCGGCTGGACCAATGTGTCCAACTACCGAGCCAGAGCTCTGGGGCGTGTGCACCCAGAGCCGGTGCTCCGCAGCGAGAGAGACCACTGTGATGGGAGGCCCACACAGGCCAAAGAACAAAGATGTATGAAGACCAATAGAAGTGGCCAAAAAAAAAAAAAGAAGGGCAGAGGATCTGAATAGACACTTTTTCAAAGAAGACATGCAGGTGGCCAACAGACACTTTAAAAGATGGTCAACATTGTTAGTCATCAGGGAAATGAAAAGCAAAGTCACAATGAGATACCATTTCACACTGTCAAAATGGCTATTATCATAAAGAAAACAAACAACAAATGTAATGAGAATGAGGAGGAAAAAGAACCCTTATGCACTTTTGACGGATTTGTAAACTGATGCACCCACTTTGGAAACGAGTATGGAGTTTCCTCAAAAAAAGAAAAATAGAACTCTTGTGTGATTCAGCAAGTTCACTTCTCGGTATTTACTGGAAGTTACCGTTGTTCAGTTGTTAAGTCATATCCAGCTCTTTGCAACCTCGTGGACTGCAGCATGCCAGGCTTCCCTATCATTCACTGTTTCCCAGAGTTTGCTCAAATTCATATCCATTGTGCTGGTGATGATATTCAACCATCTCATCCTCTGCTGCCTCCTTCTCCTCTTGCCTTCAGTCTTTCCCAGAGTCAGGATCTTTTTCAATGAGTCATCTCTTTGCAGCAGGTGGTCACAAATACATATATACATATAGCTGACTCACTTTGCTGTACAGCAGAAACCAATACAACATTGTAAAGCAACTACACTCCAACGAAAATTAAAAACGAAAACAGAACTCCAAATAAACAAATGGTACCACATTAAACTAAAGAGCTTTTGAACAGTGAAAGAAACTGTCAACAAAATAAACAAGCAGCCTACTGAATGAGAGAATATATTTTCAAATGATGTATCTGATAAGAGGTTGATATCAGAAATATACTAAGAACTCATACAACTCAATGTCAAACAAAAAAAAAACAATTAAAAAATGGGCAGAGGGGCTTCCCTGGTGGTACAGTGAGAAGGAACACCGCCTTGCAGTGCAAGGGGCACCGGTTCCAATCCCTGGCCTGGGAAGATCCCACGTGCCACAGAGCGGCTGGACCAATGTGTCCAACTACCGAGCCAGAGCTCTGGGGCGTGTGCACCCAGAGCCGGTGCTCCGCAGCGAGAGAGACCACTGTGATGGGAGGCCCACACAGGCCAAAGAACAAAGATGTATGAAGACCAATAGAAGTGGCCAAAAAAAAAAGAAGGGCAGAGGATCTGAATAGACACTTTTTCAAAGAAGACATGCAGGTGGCCAACAGACACTTTAAAAGATGGTCAACATTGTTAGTCATCAGGGAAATGAAAAGCAAAGTCACAATGAGATACCATTTCACACTGTCAAAATGGCTATTATCATAAAGAAAACAAACAACAAATGTAATGAGAATGAGGAGGAAAAAGAACCCTTATGCACTTTTGACGGATTTGTAAACTGATGCACCCACTTTGGAAACGAGTATGGAGTTTCCTCAAAAAAAGAAAAATAGAACTCTTGTGTGATTCAGCAAGTTCACTTCTCGGTATTTACTGGAAGTTACCGTTGTTCAGTTGTTAAGTCATATCCAGCTCTTTGCAACCTCGTGGACTGCAGCATGCCAGGCTTCCCTATCATTCACTGTTTCCCAGAGTTTGCTCAAATTCATATCCATTGTGCTGGTGATGATATTCAACCATCTCATCCTCTGCTGCCTCCTTCTCCTCTTGCCTTCAGTCTTTCCCAGAGTCAGGATCTTTTTCAATGAGTCATCTCTTTGCAGCAGGTGGTCACAATATTGGAGCTTCAGCTTCAGCATCAATCCTTCCAATGAATATTCAGGGCTGATTTCTTTTAGGATTGACTTGCGTCATCTCCATGCAGGAAGGAAAAACCCCTAATTTGAGTTATTATGTCTATTTCCATTATTTACAATAGCCAATATTTGGAATCAATCTGTGTATACATCTACAATGAAATATTACTTGGCCATAAAAAATGAAACCTTGCCACTTACACAACATGGTTGGACTTTTCCCTTATTATGCTAAGTGAAAGAAGTCAGAGAAAGACAAATACTACATGATCTCACTTATATGTAGAATCTAGAAACCAAAACAAATGAAGTGAAAACAGACTCATAGGGAGGGTTGGAGTGGGTGAGAAATAGGTGAAGGAGATTAAGAGGTAGAAACCTCCAGTAACATAATAAATTAAGTTTACAGGGATGCAACATAGAGCATAAAATTATGGTCAATAATATTGTAATACTTTGCATGGGGACAGATGGTCACTAGACTTGCAGTGACCATTTCACAATGCAATGTGTGCAAATATCAAGCCGTTACATAGTACACTTGTAAGTGACATAATATTGTATGTCAATTATATTTTAATAAATATGTTTGCAAAGTTTTGCAGCACCTCCTGTCATTAAGAGGCAGAGTCTACATCTTGCCTTTAATCTAAGCTTTGTCGTGGGGTTTGTTTTAACTAATGTGTCATCAGCGAACATGACATAAGCAGAAACTTGAAAAGTGCTTGCCCACAATGGTTTATCTTGTCTTGCTGCCTCTGGAATGCAGAAGCCACATGCGAAGAAGACAGGACTGGCACCTGCTGGATACTTGAGATACTGGAGCCATACACGACTCACATGTCACTCCCCAAGTTTTACTCACGCTCTGAGGTGTCAGGCTTATGAGTGAGTCGACCAATAAACTTTCTGTGTATGTGTGTGTTAGTTGCTCAGTCATGTCCAACTCTTTGTGACCCCATGGACTGTAGCCCACCAGGCTCTTCTGTCCATGGAATTCTCCAGGCAAGATTAGTGAAGTGGGTAGCCCTTTCCTTCTCCAGAGGATCTTCCTCATCCAGGGATCAAACCTGGGTCTCCTGCATTGCAGGAAAATTCTTTACCATCTGAGCCACCAGAAAATCCCCAAACTTTCCATTCCTGGGCTTTATTTCTTAACCTCGGGCTGTGTAAACTTACGGAATGTTAGTTACATGTCTGTTGGAGATGTATAGACAGATGGTCAGCATCCAAAACCTCCATGTCCTGGAACACTTGCTCACATGGGCAGTCATGTAAAATGAGCTCTGACTCCCAAATCCTACCATTTACTCCTTCTCCACTCCACTGACCCCTCCAGGGAGCAGTCCACACAACATCTGACCCGGGCAAGTGACAGCTCTGGTCATTAGTGTGAGCAAGTGCCTGACAGCCTTCTTTCTCCCCTTACCTCCCAAAGACACAGAGCTTCTCTAGTTGACATTGAGGAGGAGGATGTGGCTTGGATGAGGAGGTCCTCAGGGGTGTTTCTTGAACCACACTTGGTGTCCCTGAGTCTGTAGATCAGCCTGAAGTCTGCTTGACCAGCTGGTGGGCAGAACAGAGCCAAGGGCCCTGATACAAGCTGGCGTGTGCAACTCACAAAGCAGGAAGCGTTGAGTCTAGACAAAGAACAGTATGACAGGAGACTGATCCACTACCTACTGAGTTCTCTGCTGTAACCAAAATACCATAGATGAGGTGACTTCACAGAGACACTTATTTCTCATGGTTCTGGAGGCTGGGAAGTTCAAGATCAAGGTGCAGGACAGTTTGCTTCCTGGTAAGAACCCTCTTCTGCTTTGTAGGTGGACATCTTATTGCTGTGTCCTCAGGTGATCGGAGAGAGAGGGAAACCGTGCTCTGTCAGGTCCCTTCATATAAGGACACTAATCACATCACAGGGTCTTCAGAGACCCCATTTCTAAATGCCATCGTATTGGAGATTAGGGTTTCAACATATGAACTAGGGGAGGGGGAACACACTTGCAGTTGATAACACTGTCACACTGTGGATGTGGCCAAAGAGAAGCCAGCTCTGACAAGGTGTTGACCCCTCTCCTTTGGGAGGGGAGTGAGAGAGTGGGCAGAGGTGAAATCTTCACCCCTCCCCCAGTTCCAAGGAGAGCAGAGAGCCAGAACTTACCACTCCCATGGACAAGGTGACAATGTGGGGAGAAGGAAATAGCTTCCCAGATACCCCCAAGCGTCCCTGGGCTTGCTCTCTTGACACCCACTGGGCTTACTCTCAGTGATCCCGAGGCCACTGGCTGTGTCCCCACACCTCCTGGGATGAGACCCAGTCTCATGTCCCACCCATCCTGCTTCTACCTGGCTCTCAGTTCTGCCACTGCCCTAAGAAACTTCTGAAATAATTTAAACAGACAGTAATGAATTCTATGCCCAATTTACACCCCAAGCTGAAAATTCACCCCTACTCACTTCCTTTGCCATGCCATTCAACATATATAAGGCCGTGCTGGGTACTGGGTCCCTCATGCTCTGTCGTTGTTGTCTTGTATGAAATGTTTTCATCTCCTGACATGAAGCTATCCACATCTCAGATCATTTGCTAGCAACGTGGTGCAATGATTTTTCTTACAAATCAGTTGATAGCTATTGAGGAGGAGAGAGTTTGAATAAATACGCATGAAGTCAGTATCTTCGGTATGGAATGGATAAGTTTTGGAGCTAAAGACAGAGAAGAGACAAACCAGAGGGGCATCATTCCAGGAGACAGTCACTTAGCTAAACAGATGTGTGTGTGTGCTCAGTCATGTCCAAGTCTATGCAACCCCATGGACCATAGCCCACCAGGCTCCTCAGTCAGATTTTCCAGGCAAGAACACTAGAGTGGGTTGCCATTTCCTCCTTCAGGGGATCTGCCCTCCTGAGCGATGGAACTCAGGTATCCTGCATTACAAGTGGTCTCCTGAACTTCAGGCAGCTTCTTTATCAGCTGAGCCATCAAGGTTGATGGCTAAACAGGTGCTACCGTCTCACTTTCTGAGATGCCTACACACCCAGGCACAAAGGTCCCTTCATATAAGTGACACTAATCACATCACAGGGTCTTCAGAGACCCCATTTCTAAATGCCATCGTATTGGAGATTAGGGTTTCAACATATGAACTAGGGGAGGGGGAACACACTTGCAGTTGATAACACTGTCACACTGTGGATGTGGCCAAAGAGAAGCCAGCTCTGACAAGGTGTTGACCCCTCTCCTTTGGGAGGGGAGTGAGAGAGTGGGCAGAGGTGAAATCTTCACCCCTCCCCCAGTTCCAAGGAGAGCAGAGAGCCAGAACTTACCACTCCCATGGACAAGGTGACAATGTGGGGAGAAGGAAATAGCTTCCCAGATACCCCCAAGCGTCCCTGGGCTTGCTCTCTTGACACCCACTGGGCTTACTCTCAGTGATCCCGAGGCCACTGGCTGTGTCCCCACACCTCCTGGGATGAGACCCAGTCTCATGTCCCACCCATCCTGCTTCTACCTGGCTCTCAGTTCTGCCACTGCCCTAAGAAACTTCTGAAATAATTTAAACAGACAGTAATGAATTCTATGCCCAATTTACACCCCAAGCTGAAAATTCACCCCTACTCACTTCCTTTGCCATGCCATTCAACATATATAAGGCCGTGCTGGGTACTGGGTCCCTCATGCTCTGTCGTTGTTGTCTTGTATGAAATGTTTTCATCTCCTGACATGAAGCTATCCACATCTCAGATCATTTGCTAGCAACGTGGTGCAATGATTTTTCTTACAAATCAGTTGATAGCTATTGAGGAGGGAGAGAGTTTGAATAAATACGCATGAAGTCAGTATCTTCGGTATGGAATGGATAAGTTTTGGAGCTAAAGACAGAGAAGAGACAAACCAGAGGGGCATCATTCCAGGAGACAGTCACTTAGCTAAACAGATGTGTGTGTGTGCTCAGTCATGTCCAAGTCTATGCAACCCCATGGACCATAGCCCACCAGGCTCCTCAGTCAGATTTTCCAGGCAAGAACACTAGAGTGGGTTGCCATTTCCTCCTTCAGGGGATCTGCCCTCCTGAGCGATGGAACTCAGGTATCCTGCATTACAAGTGGTCTCCTGAACTTCAGGCAGCTTCTTTATCAGCTGAGCCATCAAGGTTGATGGCTAAACAGGTGCTACCGTCTCACTTTCTGAGATGCCTACACACCCAGGCACAAAGTCAATGACATTTTCCTCAGAGAGAAATTTGAAGTTTACATTAAGAAAATTCCTTTACCATAAATGATGGCAAGTGGTGTTATGAAACATCACTGATATATGCTAGTAAAGGCTATGCTTAATGATTCAAAGCCTGTGATGCTTAGAGCATCATTGGGTCTTGGCTGATGTGCAAGAGGTGATGTCCAAGGAGACAGCTTGTCCTGCGCTTGCTGTGCGAGCCTGGATTGTGGTCTAGAAAGTGACATAGAAACAGACTGAGAGGACTGTCCATACAGGTCTGCAGTGAGGAAAATACTGCTTTATTGACACATCAATTGACCCTGAATGGCCACCACAGGATCCTGAGATTATCCCTCTCTCAGTTCAGTGTCGGAAGAAATAGTGAACATTGGAAACAATCAGATTCCAGTCACTGTTGATAGAATCAGCATGCCATGTGGAGGAATGGCCAGAGGGCACAGGAATCTGCTGTCTCACCCTGATGCCTTTGCAAAGAAAACTGATTTTTCAAAGTGAGAGATCTTTGAAACCTCATTTTCATTGCCCTAATAGTGTCAGCTCAAATCATTCTACAATTTTAAGTGGTGTGAGCAAATAGTATATTTCAGGATTGATCAAATGTCTTGAATAGCTAAAATCTAACACTATGGGACTTCCCAGGTCTTGGTAAAGCTATTGAGGAGGAGAGAGTTTGAATAAATACGCATGAAGTCAGTATCTTGGTATGGAATGGATAAGTTTTGGAGCTAAAGGCAGAGAAGAGACAAACCAGAGGGGCATCATTCCAGGAGACAGTCACTTAGCTAAACAGATGTGTGTGTGTGCTCAGTCATGTCCAAGTCTATGCAACCCCATGGACCATAGCCCACCAGGCTCCTCAGTCAGATTTTCCAGGCAAGAACACTAGAGTGGGTTGCCATTTCCTCCTTCAGGGGATCTGCCCTCCTGAGCGATGGAACTCAGGTATCCTGCATTACAAGTGGTCTCCTGAACTTCAGGCAGCTTCTTTATCAGCTGAGCCATCAAGGTTGATGGCTAAACAGGTGCTACCGTCTCACTTTCTGAGATGCCTACACACCCAGGCACAAAGTCAATGACATTTTCCTCAGAGAGAAATTTGAAGTTTACATTAAGAAAATTCCTTTACCATAAATGATGGCAAGTGGTGTTATGAAACATCACTGATATATGCTAGTAAAGGCTATGCTTAATGATTCAAAGCCTGTGATGCTTAGAGCATCATTGGGTCTTGGCTGATGTGCAAGAGGTGATGTCCAAGGAGACAGCTTGTCCTGCGCTTGCTGTGCGAGCCTGGATTGTGGTCTAGAAAGTGACATAGAAACAGACTGAGAGGACTGTCCATACAGGTCTGCAGTGAGGAAAATACTGCTTTATTGACACATCAATTGACCCTGAATGGCCACCACAGGATCCTGAGATTATCCCTCTCTCAGTTCAGTGTCGGAAGAAATAGTGAACATTGGAAACAATCAGATTCCAGTCACTGTTGATAGAATCAGCATGCCATGTGGAGGAATGGCCAGAGGGCACAGGAATCTGCTGTCTCACCCTGATGCCTTTGCAAAGAAAACTGATTTTTCAAAGTGAGAGATCTTTGAAACCTCATTTTCATTGCCCTAATAGTGTCAGCTCAAATCATTCTACAATTTTAAGTGGTGTGAGCAAATAGTATATTTCAGGATTGATCAAATGTCTTGAATAGCTAAAATCTAACACTATGGGGACTTCCCAGGTGGCTCAGTGGTAAAGCATCCAATTGTCAATACAAGAGATACGGGACACGCAGGTTTGATCCCTAGGTGGAAAAGATCCCCTGGAGGAGGAAATGGCAACCCACTCCAGCATTCTTGTCTGGAAAATCCTATGGACAGAGGATCTCAGTGGGCTCTAGTCCATGGGGTCACAAAGAGTTGGACACGACTTAGCAACTTAACATGCATGCATGCAGCACCATGGGGCTATGTTTTTAAACTGAAGTATA
Source organism: Tragulus kanchil (assembly GCA_022376925.1). Classification (NCBI taxonomy): domain Eukaryota; kingdom Metazoa; phylum Chordata; class Mammalia; order Artiodactyla; family Tragulidae; genus Tragulus; species Tragulus kanchil. The sequence goes on from JAIOJX010000026.1 coordinate 49,242,583, forward strand.
GTTGATTTACAAATTTGTGTTAATTTCAGATGTGTAGCAAGCAACTCAGATATTAGACAGATAAATATTGGGATGGCCAAAGAGTTCATTTGGAGAAGGAAATTATATATATATATATATATAAATTCTTTTCCCTTAAGATTATTACAAAATATTGAGTATAGTTCCCTGTGCCATATAGTGCATCATTTTTGGTTATCTATAGCAGTTTGTATATGCTAATCCCAAAGATTAACCTAAGAAATGATCATTTTAAGTGAAGAAAGTATATGTGAAATCTAAAAAAAAAATACAAATGAACTTATTTACAAAAACAGAGACACAGGAAATGAATTTATGGTTACCAAAGGGGAAATGGGTAAGGGTAAATTAGACGTTCAGGGCTATCTTTTTAAAGATATCTTATCAGTTTGTAAAAGGAAACCATCTGTGGGCAAATGGCCAAAATGCCAATAGCTGGACCCATCTCTGCTCTTTCTTTTCTGGAAAGGGTAGAGAGTGAAGGCAAAGAGGAGTCACTCCACAATGAGTCCCACATCTAAACATTGCCACAAGATGGAAGAGATACTTTCCAGAACTGGACGCATCCACTGAGTAGATTTTAAAGTTATTACAAAAGTAATGCATGTTCTTCAGGAATTTTTAAAATAGATTATAAAATAACCACCCTGCCGCCTTTCCCTCCTGAGATAATCATCCCTAATACATTCAAATGTTCTGTTCAAGCTTTGTTTCTGTGCATATGAAAATACATAAATACACAAACTCACAGGCACATACAGACTGAAAATCAGATACTAGATGAGGAAATTTGTCTTTCAAGATTCAAGTAAGATTGTCTGGGCCTTCATTCCACATGTGGTAGGAAATCCACATTCCTTCCAACCAGTCTGGGAATTTGGTAAGGAAATAGGGTACCATTTTTTTCCTAATCCTATTTATTTTTTTAAGCTCAATTTTCAGAAAACTAACCCAGTTAGTTCAGAAAATGATTGTTTTGTTTTCTCAAACATATTAATTTATTTCTCTTAATCCTCAAGTGCCAAAGCTGAGTCAATCAGACTCTCTAGTTCATGGACCATTATCATCAGTGATCCATGCTAAGCCCCATCTGCCTGAATTTCCATCTATCCGTCTATCTGTTTATCCAACCATCACTGTCCATCCATCCATCTACCTCTATCTATCTACCTACCTCTCTCTCCATCCATGTTTTTACTTACTAAACATTTCTCCTAGTCCCCTTTTCTTGTTAGTCAAATCATTCTGTTGTATTTTTCTAATTTGCATCTCTTTTTCTTGGCATTGTTGTTGTTCAGTCACTAAGTCATATTTAACTTTTTGTGACCCCATGAATTGCAGCACATCAGGCTTCCCTGTCTTCCACTGTCTCCTGGAGTTTGCTCAGATTCATGTTCATTCCATCCATGATGCCATCCAGCCATCTCATCCTTTACTGCCCTCTTCTGCTCCTGCCTTCAATCTCTGCCAGTATCAGGGTCTTTTCCAGTGAGCTGGCTCTTTGCATCAGGTGGCCAAAGTACTGGAGCTTCAGCTTCAGCATCAATCCTTCCAATGAAGATTCAGGGTTGATTTCCTTTAGGATTGACTGATTTGACCTCCTTACTGTCTAGGGACTCTCAAGAGTCTTCTCCAGCACCACAATTTGAAAGCATCAGTTCTTTAGCACTCAGCTTTCTTTACAGTCCAACTTTCACATTCACACACGACTACTGGAAAACCATTGCTCTGACTTAATGGAACTTGGTGGGCAGAGTGATATCCCTGCTTTTTAATACACTGTCTAGGTTTGTCATAGCTTTACTTCCATGTATTGTTATATAATATGCACTTCTGAATCATGCACATATGTTTTTAATCTATGTCAATGGTATGGTTTTATATGTTTCACAGCCTTTTCCGTCTTTGGTTATGATATCAAGATTCGAAACTGGGCCTTCATTCCACATGTGGTAGGAAATCCACATTCCTTCCAACCAGTCTGGGAATTTGGTAAGGAAATAGGGTACCATTTTTCCTAATCCTATTTATTTTTTTAAGCTCAATTTTCAGAAAACTAACCCAGTTAGTTCAGAAAATGATTGTTTTGTTTTCTCAAACATATTAATTTATTTCTCTTAATCCTCAAGTGCCAAAGCTGAGTCAATCAGACTCTCTAGTTCATGGACCATTATCATCAGTGATCCATGCTAAGCCCCATCTGCCTGAATTTCCATCTATCCGTCTATCTGTTTATCCAACCATCACTGTCCATCCATCCATCTACCTCTATCTATCTACCTACCTCTCTCTCCATCCATGTTTTTACTTACTAAACATTTCTCCTAGTCCCCTTTTCTTGTTAGTCAAATCATTCTGTTGTATTTTTCTAATTTGCATCTCTTTTTCTTGGCATTGTTGTTGTTCAGTCACTAAGTCATATTTAACTTTTTGTGACCCCATGAATTGCAGCACATCAGGCTTCCCTGTCTTCCACTGTCTCCTGGAGTTTGCTCAGATTCATGTTCATTCCATCCATGATGCCATCCAGCCATCTCATCCTTTACTGCCCTCTTCTGCTCCTGCCTTCAATCTCTGCCAGTATCAGGGTCTTTTCCAGTGAGCTGGCTCTTTGCATCAGGTGGCCAAAGTACTGGAGCTTCAGCTTCAGCATCAATCCTTCCAATGAAGATTCAGGGTTGATTTCCTTTAGGATTGACTGATTTGACCTCCTTACTGTCTAGGGACTCTCAAGAGTCTTCTCCAGCACCACAATTTGAAAGCATCAGTTCTTTAGCACTCAGCTTTCTTTACAGTCCAACTTTCACATTCACACACGACTACTGGAAAACCATTGCTCTGACTTAATGGAACTTGGTGGGCAGAGTGATATCCCTGCTTTTTAATACACTGTCTAGGTTTGTCATAGCTTTACTTCCATGTATTGTTATATAATATGCACTTCTGAATCATGCACATATGTTTTTAATCTATGTCAATGGTATGGTTTTATATGTTTCACAGCCTTTTCCCGTCCATTTCCATGCATTCTTTCGATCTGCCCACGGCATCTGTGAGATTAATGAATTTACTAATTAGCAAACAACTGAGGAATTTTATATGTCTTTCCGCTTAGCCTCTCTCTCTTAAAGACTTCAACCTATTCTGCTTTCAGGGTCCCTTCCCCCTGAGCTCCCTTTAAAGCCTTTTCTATGAGGCCTGGACTCACATGTACTGTATATATTGGTTTGGTCAAAAGCCTTGTTTGAGTTTCTGCAACAGCATGTGGAAAACTCAAATGAAATTTTTTTTGGCCAACCCACTACTATCTCATATAATTAGTCCCATCAATGCTCTTCTGAACAATTCCGTCTGAGTCTCTCTGCCTCTTGGTGCAGAAGTGACGAGGGTGTCAGAAGTCTCTGTCCCTTTTCTCTCTCCCCCAATCTCTGCAAGTAGGAGGGATGCTCTTAGATTCATGTCCCCACACATGTGGCTGTTGCTGCTTTTATTATAAAGCTAAGTGGAGATAGACAGGTTTCAACATTAAATAACAATTTTCTTACTCACACATAGACTTACTTATTATTTTCACTTATAAAAGTAGACCTTACAGTATATGTACATTATGTATTTTTATATATATTTAGAATTGCCAGCAAAGGAACCCAAAACTCGTGGCCTGATGGGATGTAGGGAGCAGTTAAATACTGAAAATATTATCATTACAGATAGATATGGTATTAATTACAGATGGAACATCTGTAGATGAGAATGCAGCAGAAATGCTCACACAAGTGTAAGCATCCACTTTTGTGCCATTATGGTAGGGATTTCTTATGGAGGCTGTTCAGTATACAATTATTATCTATTGGGGGGAAATTTTAGATAGATGGGGAGCAGGACTCCACCTCACACTTTACAGGCAACCAGTAAGAGACAGAAAATCAAGTGACTTCACCTGGAGCTCTGCATCATGATCTGTGCTGGCTCAGCAATAAGGGCCATCACAACAGTGCCAAGCCAAGCACAGCGGTCCCCACTGTCCCCAACTCCGCACAAACAGGAAGAGCCTGGTAAGATGCTGGCTGGGATGCCTCTTCTGTTTCCTCCTGGGACTGATTCTGTAGCCTTTTTATCAAACTTTAGAGCTTCCTGTTATCTTTTTCTTGTCCCAGAGTGGATTCTGATATAAGTACAAGCCTTGTAAGTCAGACAAGAAGAGCAAAGAGTTATTCGAGAGAGAAAACAACGAGAAAGAGCTAAGAAAGGAGTTTAGATCTCTGGAACCTGTATCTTGATGGCCAGAGCATGGACCAGGCTATTACCTGGTGAACTTCAGGATTTAAAATACAAGATTGTAACCTACTTACAAGAGCTTCACTTACATACACCACTTCCTACAATGGTGATGGAAAAATACATTCAAGTCAAAAGGTAGAAACCTGTAAAGAGACTAAGAGTACGATGATAAGAATGTGTGTGCCTCATGGAGAGAACTGGGGGTGTGAATCGAAGGAGAAGCCCTAGACACGTCAGTCACTCCCCTAGGCTGCCCACATGGAGGGCATGGAGGTTCAATCCTGATACTAACCCTCTAACGTCTAGATGAAGAGATAAGAAGTGCAAGGAAGTAGAATCACATCTACCAGACACTTGTCAGGGCTTCCCCTATAGCTCAGCAGGTAAAGAATCTGCCTGCAATGCAGGAGACCTAGGTTCAATCCCTGGGTTGGGAAGATTTCCAGGAGAAGGGAAAGGCTATCCATTCTGGTATTCTTGCCTGGAGAATTCCATGCTTCATCCCATGGGTCACAAAGAGAAGACACAACTGAGTGACTTTCACGTTTTCACTTTCAGATATTTGTCAGCATCTCATGAGAAGTCAGGGACCTCTGCTCAGCTTTAACTTTTCGACTAAGAATTCATTGTGAAGTGCACAGAATGCAACCTTCCGGGTATCATACATGTTATCTCTGAATTTTTGAAAGCCAGGGATGGAGAAATTCAAGGAAGCTAGGTTTCAAAACTTCAAAGAAAAAATTAATCTTTTTGAAGAAGTTAATGAAAATGTGGAGCTCATTTACTTCCAGGTGTTCAACTGACATTCTCATTTGAATGAGTAAAACTATTCAATGCCATAAGCTTTACATCAATTATTTTTGTAAAATGAATATGCAGATAGAATCAGTGAATAAGTAAGCACAAAATATGTTCTGTCTTTAAGGAGAAAATAGTCATCGAAAATAACTATGTTTATTATCAGTTTTGAAGTCACACCGAGCTGTGCCAGATCTAGCCAAGCTCTGGGCAGAAGAGCAAAGAGTTATTCGAGAGAGAAAACAAGAGAAAGAGAAGAGCTAAGAAAGGAGTTTAGATCTCTGGAACCTGTATCTTGATGGCCAGAGCATGGACCAGGCTATTACCTGGTGAACTTCAGGATTTAAAATACAAGATTGTAACCTACTTACAAGAGCTTCACTTACATACACCACTTCCTACAATGGTGATGGAAAAATACATTCAAGTCAAAAGGTAGAAACCTGTAAAGAGACTAAGAGTACGATGATAAGAATGTGTGTGCCTCATGGAGAGAACTGGGGGTGTGAATCGAAGGAGAAGCCCTAGACACGTCAGTCACTCCCCTAGGCTGCCCACATGGAGGGCATGGAGGTTCAATCCTGATACTAACCCTCTAACGTCTAGATGAAGAGATAAGAAGTGCAAGGAAGTAGAATCACATCTACCAGACACTTGTCAGGGCTTCCCCTATAGCTCAGCAGGTAAAGAATCTGCCTGCAATGCAGGAGACCTAGGTTCAATCCCTGGGTTGGGAAGATTTCCAGGAGAAGGGAAAGGCTATCCATTCTGGTATTCTTGCCTGGAGAATTCCATGCTTCATCCCATGGGTCACAAAGAGAAGACACAACTGAGTGACTTTCACGTTTTCACTTTCAGATATTTGTCAGCATCTCATGAGAAGTCAGGGACCTCTGCTCAGCTTTAACTTTTCGACTAAGAATTCATTGTGAAGTGCACAGAATGCAACCTTCCGGGTATCATACATGTTATCTCTGAATTTTTGAAAGCCAGGGATGGAGAAATTCAAGGAAGCTAGGTTTCAAAACTTCAAAGAAAAAATTAATCTTTTTGAAGAAGTTAATGAAAATGTGGAGCTCATTTACTTCCAGGTGTTCAACTGACATTCTCATTTGAATGAGTAAAACTATTCAATGCCATAAGCTTTACATCAATTATTTTTGTAAAATGAATATGCAGATAGAATCAGTGAATAAGTAAGCACAAAATATGTTCTGTCTTTAAGGAGAAAATAGTCATCGAAAATAACTATGTTTATTATCAGTTTTGAAGTCACACCGAGCTGTGCCAGATCTAGCCAAGCTCTGGGCAGAATCTCAGTGTCTTTGTGCCAGGCTCCTCCAGCTTGGGGTACCTCTCTCCTTCACCCCAGACATCTACAAGGGGCCACCATGTAAGCCCTTGGGTGGCTCTTTAGTTATTAAATAGAACTGGAGCCAGAATTGGTTGGTGACACATAAGAGGAAAAAAAAAAAAAAAAAAAAAGAAGGAGCTGATGTAGGTGATCCAGGATAAAGCCCGAGAAAGAAAGCTGTCAGGAGGGTGATAGGAAGGAACAGGAGGGTCGGAGGCAGACTTGTGCTCAGTTTTTCCTGCCCACGTTACCTCAACTCACCCCGTGTATCTTCTTTAGCATCAGTGAGTCATCTCCATCGTAAAACCTAACCAAACCCAACTTTAGTAGTGAAACATTTTACAACAGTCAGAATACAAAGCAAAATGCAAAATGGAGAAATATCCCGTTTTGACCTCACATTGTGTTACTTCAAATGGTTATTAGGAGACTGGGCTTTTTGAATAAGAACCGACCACCTGGGACAACTTGATCTCATGGTTTGTTCTGTCTCTGTCCTCCAAAGGCAAAACGCATCTGCAAATAAATTTAATCTTTGCCTCGGAAATGTCCTGAAGATCACTTTATCTGACACAACACTCTGCTCCATTACGGAACTGATAAACCACAGTTTAGGCCTCAAGACTTTTTGGTCTCACCTCCCAGGTCGGGTTTTTAAAACCCACTCTCTGCTTTAATTTGAAAGCTTCACGGGTATCATACATGTTATCTCTGAATTTTTGAAAGCCAGGGATGGAGAAATTCAAGGAAGCTAGGTTTCAAAACTTCAAAGAAAAAATTAATCTTTTTGAAGAAGTTAATGAAAATGTGGAGCTCATTTACTTCCAGGTGTTCAACTGACATTCTCATTTGAATGAGTAAAACTATTCAATGCCATAAGCTTTACATCAATTATTTTTGTAAAATGAATATGCAGATAGAATCAGTGAATAAGTAAGCACAAAATATGTTCTGTCTTTAAGGAGAAAATAGTCATCGAAAATAACTATGTTTATTATCAGTTTTGAAGTCACACCGAGCTGTGCCAGATCTAGCCAAGCTCTGGGCAGAATCTCAGTGTCTTTGTGCCAGGCTCCTCCAGCTTGGGGTACCTCTCTCCTTCACCCCAGACATCTACAAGGGGCCACCATGTAAGCCCTTGGGTGGCTCTTTAGTTATTAAATAGAACTGGAGCCAGAATTGGTTGGTGACACATAAGAGGAAAAGGAAAAAGAAGGAGCTGATGTAGGTGATCCAGGATAAAGCCCGAGAAAGAAAGCTGTCAGGAGGGTGATAGGAAGGAACAGGAGGGTCGGAGGCAGACTTGTGCTCAGTTTTTCCTGCCCACGTTACCTCAACTCACCCCGTGTATCTTCTTTAGCATCAGTGAGTCATCTCCATCGTAAAACCTAACCAAACCCAACTTTAGTAGTGAAACATTTTACAACAGTCAGAATACAAAGCAAAATGCAAAATGGAGAAATATCCCGTTTTGACCTCACATTGTGTTACTTCAAATGGTTATTAGGAGACTGGGCTTTTTGAATAAGAACCGACCACCTGGGACAACTTGATCTCATGGTTTGTTCTGTCTCTGTCCTCCAAAGGCAAAACGCATCTGCAAATAAATTTAATCTTTGCCTCGGAAATGTCCTGAAGATCACTTTATCTGACACAACACTCTGCTCCATTACGGAACTGATAAACCACAGTTTAGGCCTCAAGACTTGTTTCGAGTCTCACCTCCCAGGTCCACCCTCACGAAGTCACTGTGTCTCACGCTCTATCCAGACCCAGTCGGTTTCCTGGTCAACCTGGCCCAGACTCCACAGGCCTTTCGGTGTCCTGCTCTCACTCATCGCAACCACTGCTGAGACCCTAGCCAGCTGTGCTCCACTTTCTGCAGTGAGTCTCAATAAACTTAATTTCCCTTTGTTAGCAATATTTGGGGGCATCCACCAAAATGTAAAATTCAGTCATTAAGCTTTGTGTTGAGTGGGATTTCAATTGTGAACTCACTGTGACCTGCAGTAAATCCATCAACCCTTCTTAACACTATTCTCCTTTGCAGAGAGAGAGAGAACAATCTTTTTTCACAAGAAAACAACACAGGGTAGGGGGCACGGTGCTCCTTGTAGCACTTTAGAAAGTGACTGTCATTGGACCTAAGGATTGTCTTGATTTTAAGGCCGAATTGGGACTTAAGGTTATTTGTGGTGGGAGGAGGGAGTTGCTTTTCTCTCTCTCTTTTCTTCTTTTTTTAAATTTTGGTCTCTCTTCTATTGATTTTTTTAAATTTTATTTTTCATCCATCTTTATTCCTTGGCCTGTGTGGGTCTCCCATTGCAGTGATCTCCCTTGTTGCAGAGCACTGGCTCTGGGCACTTGCGCTCCAGGGCACTGGCTTGAAATTGGACACATCGGTCCAGCCACTCCGAGGCACATGAGATCTTCCTGGGCCAGGGATTGAATCGGTGCCCCTTGCATTGCAAGGCAGACTCTTTAGCCCCTGGACCACCAGGAAAGCCCTGGTTTTGTTTTTTAACCAAACTGTAAGTAGCCCTACAGAACTGAGTCAAGCTCATGGTCTTTGATGAAAAGGGAATTTTATTTATTAAAATTACTTTAAGATGAAAAGAACACTGGCTTTCTGGTCACCCTTAACATGCTCTGGTTCAGCTCAAGACTTTGCCCAAATTGGATTACATCTTGGTTATTTTTCATAACTTGGAATTTTTCTAAGCCAAAATTTAGTAGGCTATTCAAATGCTGAAAAACTGCTAAATAAAAATGTCCAGTCTTCAAGTGTGCTTTTCATTTTAAAATTGGGACTAGAGTGTTATTAGTAACACATTTGTGGAAGGAATGTAGCAAGCAGAGTCTTCTATCAATCTTTTGCAACAGAGGCAACAAAGGCTGAGAGTAACGCAAGAGTTGCTTGGCCCCCTCTGGTCTGACGCCAATTCCGGGAGATAGTGAGAAACAGGAATGCCTGGCGTGCTGTAGTCCTTGGGGGTCATGAAGCACTGGACACGACTTACCAACGGAACAACAATAATGTGTCTAGAGTCCAGAGTATCCTCTGAGACCCCCAAGCAAATAACAACTGGCATCAGAGGTCCACTTCCCAGCTGAGGGTTTGGGGGACTGTCCTTCATGTCAGGAAACCACATGCCCTAAAATGAGCTCACAAGAAAAATTACAGACTACGTAGGGACATTAACCACTGCAAGGAAGGATCGGCACATGCAGTGAATGGTAAGATTCTTACTCTAAGAAAAATTTAAAACATAGGACAATCTATTAAAGATGACTTAAAAAGAGGCATCCTTAAAATGATTACATAATAAAAGAAAACATTGAAATTATGAAGGAGAGGCTGGTAGCTTCAAAAAAAAGAACAAAGTGTGCCAGCCAGGGCTGAACATATAGTCATTTTGAGGGAAAACTCAGTGGGGATTCAGCAGTAGACACAGATATGAAAAATAGCAACTTTAAAGACAAGGAAAGTCAGACTTCAGCAAGAGAGATGATGAGAGGGAGGGTATGGAAACATAAAAGTTTAAGAGGAGAAAAAATAAAGTTTAAGAGGAATGAAGATTGGAACGGGAGTCATCACAGACAGACAGAGAAGGAAAAGGACATGAAAGTGCAGAAAAGGGAAAGAAACCCTCAGCCCACAACCTGGCAGTTAGGAAAAGGGTAAACAAAATTATAGTAAATAAAAGTCGTGAAATAAAATTGTAGAGTTAGGGCTTCCCTGGTGGTCCAGTGGTTAGGAATCTGCCTGCCAATGCAGGGGACAGAGGTTTGATCCCTGGTTCAGGAAGATCTCACATGCCTTGAGGCTACTAAGCCCGCCCCCTGGAGCCCATGAGCAGCAACTACAGAGCCTGCATGCACACCAAGTCCATGCTCCGCAGCAAGAGGAGCCACTGCAGTGAGGAGCCAGTGCACCTCTACAAAGACCCAGCCCAGCCAAAACAAATAAATCAAATCTTAAAAATAATAAATATATTTTTAAAAAAGATTGTAGAATTAAATGTGATTGGTATCTATCCTAAACATGGATAAATTCACTTTTAAAAGAGACTCACACCTCAGGATGATTTTTAACGTTAAAATACAGCAGAGGAAAAGAAACACACGGTCACAACAATAATGTGTCTAGAGTCCAGAGTATCCTCTGAGACCCCCCAGCAAATAACAACTGGCATCAGAGGTCCACTTCCCAGCTGAGGGTTTGGGGGACTGTCCTTCATGTCAGGAAACCACATGCCCTAAAATGAGCTCACAAGAAAAATTACAGACTACGTAGGGACATTAACCACTGCAAGGAAGGATCGGCACATGCAGTGAATGGTAAGATTCTTACTCTAAGAAAAATTTAAAACATAGGACAATCTATTAAAGATGACTTAAAAAGAGGCATCCTTAAAATGATTACATAATAAAAGAAAACATTGAAATTATGAAGGAGAGGCTGGTAGCTTCAAAAAAAAGAACAAAGTGTGCCAGCCAGGGCTGAACATATAGTCATTTTGAGGGAAAACTCAGTGGGGATTCAGCAGTAGACACAGATATGAAAAATAGCAACTTTAAAGACAAGGAAAGTCAGACTTCAGCAAGAGAGATGATGAGAGGGAGGGTATGGAAACATAAAAGTTTAAGAGGAGAAAAAATAAAGTTTAAGAGGAATGAAGATTGGAACGGGAGTCATCACAGACAGACAGAGAAGGAAAAGGACATGAAAGTGCAGAAAAGGGAAAGAAACCCTCAGCCCACAACCTGGCAGTTAGGAAAAGGGTAAACAAAATTATAGTAAATAAAAGTCGTGAAATAAAATTGTAGAGTTAGGGCTTCCCTGGTGGTCCAGTGGTTAGGAATCTGCCTGCCAATGCAGGGGACAGAGGTTTGATCCCTGGTTCAGGAAGATCTCACATGCCTTGAGGCTACTAAGCCCGCCCCCTGGAGCCCATGAGCAGCAACTACAGAGCCTGCATGCACACCAAGTCCATGCTCCGCAGCAAGAGGAGCCACTGCAGTGAGGAGCCAGTGCACCTCTACAAAGACCCAGCCCAGCCAAAACAAATAAATCAAATCTTAAAAATAATAAATATATTTTTAAAAAAGATTGTAGAATTAAATGTGATTGGTATCTATCCCTAAACATGGATAAATTCACTTTTAAAAGAGACTCACACCTCAGGATGATTTTTAACGTTAAAATACAGCAGAGGAAAAGAAACACACGGGTCAGTCTCACTTTTAGCAGTTTTATGGGCACGTTTTATCATGCTTGAAGAGAACACATTATCCTGGTGTCCCAAACTATTACAGAGACTAGAAAACACTGGAATCTTTTCCAATTCATTTTATAAGTTAAGTTTCTGAAATGAGGCCAAGATGATAGGACACAAAACATTATCTCAGGAATACAAAGATCCTAAGTGTACTATTAGCAAACTGAGTCCAGCAATGGATTTAAAAGATTTCTTTTCAAGTGTGATAGAGCACAATTTGTACAAATGCTGTAAGAAGAGCTGGGCTTCCCTGATGGCTTAGTGGGTAAAGAACCTGTCTCTTATGCAGGAGATGCAGGAAATATGGGTTTGATCCCTGACAGGGAGATCGCCGGGAGAATGAAATGACAACCAAGTCCAGTATTCTCGTCTGAAAAATCCCATTGAGAGAGGAGCCTGGCAGGCTACAGTCCATGGGTCACAGAGTCAGACACAGCCAAGCGACTAAGCACTCACAGTCATTAGAAAAGCATAATTCACTATATTATCAGATTAAAAGGGAATCATATGGTCATTTCTCTCTCTCTATATATATGTATGTAGAAAACACACTTAATAGAAACTTATCACCAGGAAAAGAAGAACACTTCTTTAATTTGATTGAGGGTATTTACCACAAAACCACAGCCAGTCCACATCAAATGTGAAAGTCATGGGGATATTCTCTTCAATGCTCTTAAACGTCAGACAAAAAACCCTCCCCTGTTGTCACAGTTCCTGTTTGTCAATTTTTTTACAGAATTTTATTTTATTTGATTTTGGCCTCTTTTATTGGATTTTTAAAAATTTATTTTCATCCATCTTCATTCTCTGGTCTGTGTGGGCCTCTCATCACAGTGGCCTCTCTCGCTGCAGAGCACTGACTCTGGGTGCACGTGCTCCAGAGCACTGGCTCGTAATTGGACACACCGGCCCAGCCGCTCCGAGGCACGTGGTATCTTCCGGGGGAAGGGATCAAACCTTCTCCTCCTTGCACTGTAAGGCGGACTCTTTGCCCATTGGACCACCAGGGAAGCCCTCCTATTTGTTATTTTACTGAGAGTCCCAGACCCTGAAATTGGTGCAGGAAGGAAGCCAGTTCTGACCCCATGATGGAACTATTTCTTTGACTTGCTTTTTCCTACTTTTGTTATTACAATTGTACAGAATGCTTTGCCTCAGATAAGCTTGCCCCTCTGCCCTCTGCCCTCTGTTAAACTATAGTGCCTTTGTTAAGAACCTGTCTACCTGTGAATGGCAAGAAGGGAGAAATTAACACATCCTCTGCCTGAGGCTTGCCATTGTAGGAGATGTTTGCAAGATTTATGGCCTTTTTACTTTGCTTCCTCACCTCCCCCCATCTCTGACCTATAAAAGAACTTGGTATTCAGACTCTGTTAAGATGGTTATTTTGAGGCACTAGTCTGGCATCTTCTAGGTCAGTTGCTTTCTGAATAAAGTCTTTTTTCCTTGCCTCAATACCTCGTCTCTTGGATTCATTGGCCTGTCATGTGGTGAGCAGAGTGATCTTGGACTCAGTAACAAAATAGCCAAAGAATAATTCAGTATGAGGTAAAAAATTGGAAAAAACAGGAACCAGAAACAGTGAATTACTGGCTCAGAGAAATATAAATATGCCAATGGAACAGAACCAAGATCTAAGAAAGATACCCACTCATACACATGTAGGAACTAGAGTTATGGTCATGATGATTTTTGCAGAACAAGAGAGACGAAGAGGCCATCAGAAAATAGAGCAGTTACAATTGGCTATTCAATTGGATTAAAGACTTAAATGAGACAAATACAACTTGAAAATTTTAGAAGAAACTGTAAGAAAACATAACTTCAGGGTAAAGGAGCAAATGTTAAAAAGAAGACACAAAAAGAAAGAAAGGAAGGAAGCAAGAAGGGAGAAAGAAAAGAGAGATAGATGGGGTGACTTGGTTGGTAAGTCATGCCCGACTGTTTTGCAACCCCATGGACTGTAGCCCTCCAGGCTTTCCTGTCCATGGGATTCTCCAGGCCAGAATACTGGAGTGGGTAGCCATTCCCCTCTCCAGGGGATCTTCCCGACCCAAGGGTTGAGCCTGAGTCTCCTGCATTTCAGGTAGATACTTTACCTGCTGAGCCACACAGGAAGCCTAGATAGATAGATAGATAGATTTGATGAATTAGAACTTGGAAACTTCTGTGCAAAAAAAGAAATGCCAGGCTTCCCTGGTGGTCCAGCAGGTAAAGAGTCTGCCTTGCAGTGCAAGCGGTGTGGGTTCGATCCCCGGCCCGGGAAGATCCCATGTGTCGCAGAGTGGCTGGACTGGTGTGTCCAATAATGAGCCAGAGCTCTGGAGCGCATGTGCCCAGAGCTGGTGCTCTGCAACCAGAGAGGGCACTGTGATGGGAGGCCGAAACAGGCCAAAGAATCAAGATGGATGAAAATAAATAAATAAAGGATCAACAGAAGAGGCCAAAATCTAAAAAGAAAAAAAGTCCTCCCCTCCCCAAAAAACGAAATGCCAAAGTTAAGAAGTCATGTCATTAGGAGACACCACGTCATTAAGAAGTCATTAGGAGAAGCAGTATACAATTTATATAGTCCTATGAATGATTAGCATTGAGATTTGATAAGGAAATTCTTCAAAGCTAATAAACAAACACATGGACTAGAAGATAAACACCCTGAGAGAAAAACACTAGTAGTCAGTTGACAGCAGAATACACGCAAATGGCTCATAAACTTTTGAAAAGACATTCAGGCTCACTAGGAATTAGGGGAAATCTGAATCAGTGCTAATTAAAACAAGATGAGATATTACTTCCCATCTTTTCAAGTGCCCAAACTTTAAGAGAAATTACTACAAAATAACAGTACCAAACAAAAGTAATTTTGTGAAAATTCACAACTAGGTTTCAAACATGACTAGACTCACCAACATTGTCTTTGGCACCAGGCATAACCAGGTTGACATTGAACGGGCAGCCTAGGTCTTTCCCAGCCCCACCTAACACACTTCCCTAACTTGCCCTTGACCCTCACAAAAATTCTAGGCCTGTTTTCTGTCTACAGATAGCAATGGGTGACCCTCCAGGTTGCATGATCATCTGTCCATGGGTCTCCACTGAGTTCCTGCAAACGAGTGTCCACAGTGGGTGTTTCAGTCCCTGGGGCAATCCAGTGGAGGAGACATTTGGAGGGCAGGTGACCCTTTGAGAAAACCTCCTGCAACTGCACGCCTGAGCTGAAAGCTGAGCGGCAGCCAGGCCATTCTTCCTCCGGAAACTATCACATACGTCACAGAGTTCCATTGGCCTCCTCTGCCGGCCCTTCATTGTTTGGTAAGAACCTCGGGGGAGCTCCCCCCACGGTTCCCTTCCCAGAGCCTTCCCACTGCAGATCGAGGGAAGTCATTCAGCTTTTTAGTTCAAATCGTCTGCTTCACTGCTCTTGTTCTGCCAAATCTCCCCCTCCCACTGGACACAGATTCCTCTCCTTTAGCTTGGAGTCTTTGGGGACATAGAGTTCATTGTTCACATAGGTTTAAGGGGTTCATAGGAAAGCATTGCAAAACGCTGTGGTTAAGTCTTTGGGGAGAAGTTGGAGCTTGTGTTTCCTGATTCCCTCACGTGATGCTGGCTGAACAGTTATTCTTTATCTGATCCAAGTCGTTCTACTAACTTATATGGGGGAAATTCTCAGTCTCAAAGGCGTGTTCTAGGGTATGACTTTCTCCCGTTTCCTTAGAACCCAGGGGTGGCCCACCAAGGGGGTGTGGGAAAATCTAATAAAGAAGTGGCTTTGGTTAGTGTCTCTATCAAGAGCCTCCTGGGGGAACATAAGCCCTTCCTCCCAAACTTCTCTCTTTACCCGGGAATGGTCTTAAAAATGATGATATATTACTTCCCATCTTTTCAAGTGCCCAAACTTTAAGAGAAATTACTACAAAATAACAGTACCAAACAAAAGTAATTTTGTGAAAATTCACAACTAGGTTTCAAACATGACTAGACTCACCAACATTGTCTTTGGCACCAGGCATAACCAGGTTGACATTGAACGGGCAGCCTAGGTCTTTCCCAGCCCCACCTAACACACTTCCCTAACTTGCCCTTGACCCTCACAAAAATTCTAGGCCTGTTTTCTGTCTACAGATAGCAATGGGTGACCCTCCAGGTTGCATGATCATCTGTCCATGGGTCTCCACTGAGTTCCTGCAAACGAGTGTCCACAGTGGGTGTTTCAGTCCCTGGGGCAATCCAGTGGAGGAGACATTTGGAGGGCAGGTGACCCTTTGAGAAAACCTCCTGCAACTGCACGCCTGAGCTGAAAGCTGAGCGGCAGCCAGGCCATTCTTCCTCCGGAAACTATCACATACGTCACAGAGTTCCATTGGCCTCCTCTGCCGGCCCTTCATTGTTTGGTAAGAACCTCGGGGGAGCTCCCCCCACGGTTCCCTTCCCAGAGCCTTCCCACTGCAGATCGAGGGAAGTCATTCAGCTTTTTAGTTCAAATCGTCTGCTTCACTGCTCTTGTTCTGCCAAATCTCCCCCTCCCACTGGACACAGATTCCTCTCCTTTAGCTTGGAGTCTTTGGGGACATAGAGTTCATTGTTCACATAGGTTTAAGGGGTTCATAGGAAAGCATTGCAAAACGCTGTGGTTAAGTCTTTGGGGAGAAGTTGGAGCTTGTGTTTCCTGATTCCCTCACGTGATGCTGGCTGAACAGTTATTCTTTATCTGATCCAAGTCGTTCTACTAACTTATATGGGGAAGTTCTCAGTCTCAAAGGCGTGTTCTAGGGTATGACTTTCTCCCGTTTCCTTAGAACCCAGGGGTGGCCCACCAAGGGGGTGTGGGAAAATCTAATAAAGAAGTGGCTTTGGTTAGTGTCTCTATCAAGAGCCTCCTGGGGGAACATAAGCCCTTCCTCCCAAACTTCTCTCTTTACCCAACACATGGCTCTCCTTAATCCTCATTTTTATTGTTTATAAAATGGTTCTTTTAATTTAAAAAAATTGTATAGGTAGCATAGTTGCTTACAATGTCATGTTAGTTTCTGCTTGACAACAAAGTGAATCAGCTCTACATACATATATACCCTTGTTTTTGGATTTACACCCCATTGAGGTCACTGCAGAGCATTGAATAGAGTTCCCTGTGCTATACAGACATAATTCAAAAAGATACATGTATCTCACTGTTTAGAAAAGCCAGGACGTGGAAGCAGCCTCAATGTCCATGAACAGAGAAATGGATAAAGGAGATATAAAATAGTTTTATAGAAGAAAATATATGAAGAAGGAACCAGGACTCACTCCTAATTCAAAGAAATCCAAGGGAAACACCTTATGCGTGCTGGGGCAGTGTTCTTGTTCTATGCATTTCACCATAGCACGCCACAGGCAGCCTTTCTTGCGTCACTTTTTTCCATAACCACCATATTATTCGAATTGTGCTGTGTCATCCAATAGTTTTAGAAATTTGATTTTTCATAACTGGCTAGTTGACCAGTACTTTGGACTCCCTCAACTACTGGAAATATTTTTATTTCCTACTTTTTACTGTTACATATATAGCCAGAAAGGATATTTTATCATCAGTCCTAAAGATGGACTTACAAGGTCAAAGGTGAAATGTGTTTACTCCCTTTGAAAAACACAGTCGTGGTGCCTCTGAGGACGGACAAGCCTGGGATCCATTCCGATGGCTGCAGGTGAAGAGAAAACATCTCTCCATTTTGTCAGAGTCTCTGCAGCCTCTGGGGAAGGAAACAGCACCCCCCTCCAGGATTCTTGCCTGGGAAATCCCACGGACAGAGGAGCCTGGCGGGCTGTAGTCCTTGGGGTCAAAAAAGAGTCTGACACCACGGAGCAACTCAACAACTGCAGCCTCAGGCTGTCACCACAGCTGCAGGCTCAGCCTCTGGGCTTCTCTGCTGGCCTTGGCCCCAAGGACCCATCAGGAGCACTGATCCGGGCCCTGGGCTCCTCCGTTTGGTTCTGACCAGTGCTTGGCCCACGGCCATCTGATGTGCCTAGCAAGCAAGGCCATTCCCTGGTCGTTGTGGAAACTTTTTACTTGTCTCCTGTGGTGGAAACCTAGTCTGTCCAGCTCATGGCAACCCATGAATTTGGGGAATTTTGGCAAGCTCCCATACACATGGCTTGAAGGATCTCTGAAGGCTGTGTGCCAAACCATCCCTTCCTTTTGAGAACCAGGATTGAGCCCAAACACCTGGACACTCTCTGATCTCAAAGGAGTTGTCTGGCCTCTCCAAAGCCCCCCCAAAGGAAGTCGGGGCTGGCCAGGACTGTCCAGTGACGTCAGCTTCCTGTTGGAGCTGTCTCTGCCTGACCCCTTGGCAGCCCCCTCCTGTGCACACAGATAGACAGTCACCTCAGCCGCCTCTGAAGACCCCCAAGGACTCTCCTCATTAAAAACTACCTGAGAGCACAAAACGAGGTCATGTTAAATTTAGGCTCTTTCTCAAAACAATAAAGCTTTAAAAAAGAGCCTCCTAAGACGACTCTGATACTATTTTCTAGCATTTCCTTTAAAAAACTTCCTCTAATGCTCAGTTTAACAGTCCCCAGGAGGCCTGGCCCATGATCCTCTCTCCCAACCGCAAGGTACTGTCCATCCTCATCTGTTACTCTGTTTTTCTATCAAAGTCTCTTCCCTGCATTTTCCAGTTTGCCATGTACATCTCCGCGCCCTCTTTGCACAAATTGGCCATAGGATGAGAGCCTGGTGATGCCCCGAGTGGGGCAGGAAGCCTTTCCGTGTGGTCCTGCAGAGAAATCATTTGCAACTTCCTTTAGAGTAATTAAGGGGAACCCCAGAGCAGGATCCACTGTCTCCACAGTGAGCACAATGTGAGGGTGGGCCTGAGTCATCTGTGCTGGGAGAGGGCGGACTTTGGAGAGAACGCTGGGGCTGCATGTGGTCTGAGCCTCGTCCACGGCCATGGGCATGAGCCGCTCTCTGCTCCAGGTGAACTGCAGTCGTGCTCTGAGGATGGTCTTCCCAGCCTTCAGATAGACTCCTATAGTCTTTAATTTGTTGTTGTTGTTGTTCAGTCTCTAACTTGTGTCCGACTCTTTGTGACCCCATGGACTGGAACATGTCAGGCTTCCCTGTCCTTCACTCTCGCCTGGAGTTTGCTCAAACTCATGTCCATTGAGTGGATGATGTCTCCAACCATCTTGTCCTCTGTCATCCCCTTCTTCCTTCTATCTTTCCCAACTCAGGGTCTTTCCCAGTGAGTCAACTCTTGCCATCAGGCGGCCAAAGTATTGGAGCTTCAATCTTTCCCTCCAATGAAGACTTTTAAGGGTCTTTCCCAAGGACTCCCCTCCTCGATCTCAAAGGAGTTGTCTGGCCTCAAAGCCCCCAAAGGAAGTCGGGCTGGCCAGGACTGTCCAGTGACGTCAGCTTCCTGTTGGAGCTGTCTCTGCCTGACCCTTGGCAGCCCCTCCTGTGCACACAGATAGACAGTCACCTCAGCCGCCTCTGAAGACCCCAAGGACTCTCCTCATTAAAAACTACCTGAGAGCACAAAACGAGGTCATGTTAAATTTAGGCTCTTTCTCAAAACAATAAAGCTTTAAAAAAGAGCCTCCTAAGACGACTCTGATACTATTTTCTAGCATTTCCTTTAAAAAACTTCCTCTAATGCTCAGTTTAACAGTCCCCAGGAGGCCTGGCCCATGATCCTCTCTCCCAACCGCAAGGTACTGTCCATCCTCATCTGTTACTCTGTTTTTCTATCAAAGTCTCTTCCCTGCATTTTCCAGTTTGCCATGTACATCTCCGCCCCCTCTTTGCACAAATTGGCCATAGGATGAGAGCCTGGTGATGCCCCGAGTGGGGCAGGAAGCCTTTCCGTGTGGTCCTGCAGAGAAATCATTTGCAACTTCCTTTAGAGTAATTAAGGGGAACCCCAGAGCAGGATCCACTGTCTCCACAGTGAGCACAATGTGAGGTGGGCCTGAGTCATCTGTGCTGGGAGAGGGCGGACTTTGGAGAGAACGCTGGGGCTGCATGTGGTCTGAGCCTCGTCCACGGCCATGGGCATGAGCCGCTCTCTGCTCCAGGTGAACTGCAGTCGTGCTCTGAGGATGGTCTTCCCAGCCTTCAGATAGACTCCTATAGTCTTTAATTTGTTGTTGTTGTTGTTCAGTCTCTAACTTGTGTCCGACTCTTTGTGACCCCATGGACTGGAACATGTCAGGCTTCCCTGTCCTTCACTCTCGCCTGGAGTTTGCTCAAACTCATGTCCATTGAGTGGATGATGTCTCCAACCATCTTGTCCTCTGTCATCCCCTTCTTCCTTCTATCTTTCCCAACTCAGGGTCTTTCCCAGTGAGTCAACTCTTGCCATCAGGCGGCCAAAGTATTGGAGCTTCAATCTCCTCAGTCCTTCCAATGAAGATTCAGGGTTGATTTCCTTTAGGATTGACTGGTTTGATCTCCTTGCAGTCCAAAGGAGTTCTCAGGAGTCTTTTCCAGCACCCCAATTTGAAAGTATCCATTGTTTGGCTCACCTCCGTACATAACTACTGGAAAACTCATAGCTTTGACTACATGGACTTTCAGAAGTCTAGCTTTCTAGATCAACTGGGGTCTTTCTATCCACGTTCACTTAGATGAATACTATTGCAAGTGTTACTTTGAATACAAATGATGCTGCAGACAAGCTGTCCCCAGTGAGGTGCCAAGAAATATTTAATAACCAGTTCTCCAGGAAAACCCCGAATCACCAGATTTGTAGTGTTTGCAAATGTTCAAGGTGTTGGAACTTCCACCATGGTCAGTCTTAAGCTATTAATAAGGAGTCAGTGCACACAGAACTGGGGAGACATATACAGTATCAGACCATTCTGTAGTACTTGACCTTACAGGTTCAGAAAGTAAACATTAATTATTCAGTAACTGTAATAGTAATAGTAACCTGTGATAAAAATAGTAAGTGTTAAGTTTGAGGAATTTATTACTTTTGTTGTTAACAATGTATTTAATTGTAAGCATATACGAATTCACTTATAATAATGACTGAGTTTAACAACTCCCTCATAACATTCCTGAGTTTCAGCACAACACTGGAGAGCCCATCTGCAGTGGCCACTGTGGATAGAACACTGTCCCTATGTGTAGTTGAGTTGTTGCTGTCCATCGGTCTCTATAGAAGAGTCATACTAACATAAATCCACGAAAATTCACTGGGGATAATAATTGACTGAGAACTTGGCAACATATCAGGCGCTATAGAGCTTGTGTCCGACTCTTTGTGACCCCATGGACTGGAACATGTCAGGCTTCCCTGTCCTTCACTCTCGCCTGGAGTTTGCTCAAACTCATGTCCATTGAGTGGATGATGTCTCCAACCATCTTGTCCTCTGTCATCCCCTTCTTCCTTCTATCTTTCCCAACTCAGGGTCTTTCCCAGTGAGTCAACTCTTGCCATCAGGCGGCCAAAGTATTGGAGCTTCAATCTCCTCAGTCCTTCCAATGAAGATTCAGGGTTGATTTCCTTTAGGATTGACTGGTTTGATCTCCTTGCAGTCCAAAGGAGTTCTCAGGAGTCTTTTCCAGCACCCCAATTTGAAAGTATCCATTGTTTGGCTCACCTCCGTACATAACTACTGGAAAACTCATAGCTTTGACTACATGGACTTTCAGAAGTCTAGCTTTCTAGATCAACTGGGGTCTTTCTATCCACGTTCACTTAGATGAATACTATTGCAAGTGTTACTTTGAATACAAATGATGCTGCAGACAAGCTGTCCCCAGTGAGGTGCCAAGAAATATTTAATAACCAGTTCTCCGGGAAAACCCCGAATCACCAGATTTGTAGTGTTTGCAAATGTTCAAGGTGTTGGAACTTCCACCATGGTCAGTCTTAAGCTATTAATAAGGAGTCAGTGCACACAGAACTGGGGAGACATATACAGTATCAGACCATTCTGTAGTACTTGACCTTACAGGTTCAGAAAGTAAACATTAATTATTCAGTAACTGTAATAGTAATAGTAACCTGTGATAAAAATAGTAAGTGTTAAGTTTGAGGAATTTATTACTTTTGTTGTTAACAATGTATTTAATTGTAAGCATATACGAATTCACTTATAATAATGACTGAGTTTAACAACTCCCTCATAACATTCCTGAGTTTCAGCACAACACTGGAGAGCCCATCTGCAGTGGCCACTGTGGATAGAACACTGTCCCTATGTGTAGTTGAGTTGTTGCTGTCCATCGGTCTCTATAGAAGAGTCATACTAACATCCAGACTCCACTGAGAAACAAGCAGGTTCTCCACAAGTCAGAGGAGGTCACTGAATATGATGTTGAGACAAGTCAGAAGGAACTTGGCAACATATCAGGGCAGCAATATAGGAGCTGGTTTACTGATTCCACGTGCAGACCAGTGTGTGTTCTCTGAGGCATCTGCTCATGACTGTGGAGGACTGGATGTTGTTGTTGTGCCATTGCTCAGTTGTGTTCAACTCTTTTCTGACTCCATGGACAGTAGCCCACCATGCTTCTATGTCCATGGGATTCTTCAGGCAAGAAATACTGGAATAGGTTGCCATGTCCTTCTTCAGGGGATCTTCCCTAGGCAGGCAATGAACCTGCATCTGCATTATTGCAGGCGGATTCTTTGCTGCTGAGGAGGGTTGGAGACAGGAGGTAAGGTCAGAATTAGAGCTATAGACTCTGAAGCCAGCAGCTCCCGGTTCCAGCCCTGGCCTTGTGGCCTAATGGCTGAGGGACCAGGTCCTCCGTGTCCTGACCTATAAGGCGGAAGCCCTGAGAACCTAGCTCTGAGCACTGCTGTTGAACCCATGGCAACAACGTGTATAACTTCACTGGCACCTCACTGGAGCCCAAGGGCATGGGGTGGGTGGGCAGGCCTTCCATCCAAGAAGAGAGCACCCAAGCAGGGCAAGACAGGGAGGAGAAGGGAGCCAGCACACCTTCTCTCTGCAGAGGATGCTGAGTCCAGAGAACTGAGGACACTAAGTCTGAACTCTGTCTGCTGCCCAGACTGAGTGAGCAGTGGGTTCCTTGGTCCCTGCGATCCCTGCCCACATCTCTACAACCGTCGCCATAGGAAAAGACCGCAGGAGGCGCAGGGTCACGTCAGAAGCGCTTTCTGGCCTGTGCTCTGTCCGTTTGTGGGTATAGCCCTTGACATGGATAAAGGCACAGACTCTAGTGAAAATACCCCAGAAATGGGTCTTGGTCCGAGGGGGATGAGCCTCAACGTTTCCTTCCTGGTCAGAGAAATGGGTAGGAGGCTTGCCCTCCCCCTGCTGCTTTGAGGACTCCAGGGTTGGTCCACAGGCCGGCAGGCTGGCCTCCAAGCTAGCGCTCATCGCTGGAGCCTGGAGCTCTGTCTTTGCAGCCAGAGAGCTCATACCTGGGTGACGTCCAGGTGACCAGAGGACTGGAGAAGCTGGACGTCCAGAGAAAGACCATGCCCTGCATCTGACTGGGAGCGAGGCTCCCACAGAACCAGGCCTGTGACTCACAGGCCCCACACCCCCGCGACCCAGCCGGCAGCCAGCTTCTGATGCGTGTTTTCCATTGTCGTTGGAGAGTAGAGGGGATGAGACCCGTCTGGACACAGGGCTGCTAGGACGGGGGCTCTTGTTTGTCTGAACTTTTATTAACACGGTGTCCGCACACCTTCCTCCCCTCCCCCGGTCCCTCCCCGAGATGCAGCTTCAAATTCTCCTGTTGCGAAGGGACTTGGCAGCTGCAAGCCCAAGACGGACGGACCCAGGTGTCTGGGCAGAGGAGACCCAGTGACGTCACGGTGCCGGGTGTGCGGGGCTGCAGGGCATCGGTAAGGCTCTGCTTTTTCTCATTTTCTGATCCCCCGGGGCCTTTCTTGTCATACACACACCCCAGAGCATCACGTGGTCTCCACCGACCGGTGTTCCCCTCAACGCGTCCCATGGGGAAGGAATTCTGAGTTCCGTTAGAATTTGTCTTTAATTATAGGGCTTGAATTTGAAGAAGAGGAGAAGCAAGGGGTGTCCCAAGAGCTGCACTTTTACAGGTAATTGTCATTTTATCCTTGGAAACTTGTTGCAGTTGTTTAGCTAAAGTTTTCATTCTTCTGTGTACACAGCCAAATAAAGAACTTTCCAGTTAAATTAAGCAGCATTCAGGGGTGTTTAAAAAAAGGGGGGAAAGAAGGAAATTGATAGCCTCACGAGGTGCCCAGCACAACCTGATGTTAGGTCAAGGTTGCTTTCCTGGGCACTCCAGCGTCAGCCTGTGAGCCCTGGACAGAGGACAGAAGGTTTCCTCCCCCTAGGTAGGCTGCAAGACTTGGGGACTCGCTCCCTCACGCCTCTGACCCTCAGTTTTCTTCACTGTGAAATGGGAGCGGGGATGATTCTCCCCAGGGTTGCCATGACGACTGACCCATCCAGGGGTCTAGATCTCTCAGCTGGGAGCCTGGCCCAAAGTAGCTGCCCAGGAAGGCACGGCCAATTCTGCTACCGTGTCTGGGTGTTTCTCCTTCCAGCAAGCACCCCTTCCAGTGATCCAGATCCAAGGATGAGTTCTTTGTTTTTATTAAGTGTGTGAAATTCACATGTTTGAAGACTTTCCCATTGTTCTCCATACCTTGGGGCACAGCACAAACTTCATCTCCTTGGAGACCTCTTTTTAGCCCCAAGGAAAGAATTCCTCACACCACCTTCCTCTTGAGACTCCATTTATCTCTAGACCAAGAAAAATGCCTGGAAGTTCTCCGCCTCTTTTGCTTGTCACCTTGTCATGACCTTGAGCAGCCATCCCCAGCCCTGTGTACATGGAGATTCCAGGATGGTCCTGTTCAGATGAGGACCTCCAGGGTGAAAGGCTGGATCAGAGAGGTGGGTCAGAGAGGCCACCTCCACCCACAGGCAGTGATGAAGTGAACTGAACCCAGTGGCCAGCAAAGGCAGGACAGTGTCCAGGAGGGAGGCTGGGGAAGACCAGAGTCAGGATGGGGGAGGCAGGAGAGCTGGGGATATCCACGAGGAGGGGTGGTGAAGGGATGCCGTTCCAGGCTAGGAAATCCCAGCCAGAAAACCAGACCAGGATGCGGAATTTCTGACCAGGAGGTCATCAGAGGGAGGAGCTGCTGTCTGCGCCGCTAGAGGACGGCCGTCCAGGGGAAGGTCGTCTCCCAGGAATGTCTGCGGTGGAGACGAGGAAAGAAAATGGGAGCCACTGTCTTCATGGAAACTAGGCTCTGCTGTGCCGTTGTCTTTGGGACAATGCGAGGCGTGAAATGACAGTATGTCCTGCCACTTCGATCAACAAGAAATGTCATAGCCATCCGTGATTTCTGGTCTCCAAACGTGAATGAGAACTCCCCAAACTGCCATCCACAGATGCTGCCCACCCCCCGCGGTGACTGCCAGGAGCTGGGGGAGCCCAGGAAGCAGCCATCTGCCACCCCTTAAGGTGAACCCGCAAACAGGATCTGGCCCCAGGTAGCTGAGGGGCATAGGAACGCAATGAATTGAGCCCAGAGGCTTGCATATTCCATACATAAAAAGCTAAATTTCGTTACTCGATATCTGATTTTTGATGTTCATACTGCCTGCTCCCTTTGTGGCAAACTTGTATATAACCTGACTTCAGCTCCTGCCTCCTAGCAGCAGTTTTCTCAGAGCTAATAAAATGCTGTCTCCCAGTCCGGAGGTCCTAAAAAGTCCCACCAAATAAAATAACTCTCAAGGCTTCCCTGGTGGTCCAGTGGGTAAGGACAAGGTGTTGCAGGGCAAGGGGGTCCAGTTCGATCCCTGGCCTGGAAAGATCCCGTGGACTGATGTATCCAATGATTGAGTCGGAGCTCTGGAGCGCATGCGCCCAGAGCCGGTGCTCGGCAGCGAGAGAGGCCACTGCGATGGGAGTCCCCCACTGGCCAAAGAACAAAGACGGATGAAAATAGATAAGTGAAAGACCAACAGAAGTGGCCAAAAGAAAGAAAAAAAAAACCTCTCTATTTTCAGGTTGTGATTATCTTCTTTAGCCAGCAGAGATGTGTTGGAAGCCTGGTGTGAACAAGCAGGTGAGGAGGGGCCGACTGGCCCAGGGGTAAGTGGATCAGCCTGGAAACAGGAAGCCTTCCCTTCCAGCCACCTTTGCATTAGCGAGAAGGGCCTGTCCTTGAGCTGGTGGGCCATCAGCCCTACCTTCTCTGTCCAACAACATCTTACTCAGCCCTCTGCAAAGGACAGGACACGGACTTCTATGTCCCTGCTCCCCTCGCACAGGGAAACAGCAAGGTAGCCCCCTTACTTAGGAGCTGTTCCCTGACTCAGCAACTGTTCCGAGGGCAGGGAAGTGCCTCCCCGGTTCAGCGAAGAGCAGATGGTTCAGGAGTGATTTGCCACCGGGAGGAAAAATGTCAGGACAGTCCTGTGTTTTCTGAAGACCTCCTTCTAAGGAAACCCTGGCCCTGAATTTTTTTAAGTTCAGTGTCCCTGGTAGGAGCTGCCCCAGCAAGGCCACCTCCAGCGTTTCGAGGGTGCCATCTTGTGGAAGTAGGCAGTAACTGCAAACATGAGACATTCCCCCTACAAGCTTCCCAGGTGGCCCAGTGGTAAAGAACCCGCCTGCCAATGCAGGAGGTGCAGGTTCAATCTCTGTCAGAAAGATCCCCTGGAAGAGGAAATGGCAACCCATTCCAGTAGTCTTGTCTGGGAAATTACATGGACAGAGAGCCCTGGTAGGCTATAAAAGAGTCAGACACGACTGAGCAACTAAGGACTGAGGATTTTAAGACTGCTGCCTGTGATCCATTAAATTGTCCCCACAACTCTTAGTGATGGAGACCGCCAGGCTGAAAGGCTGAATAATAGTTTTTCCCAAATGTCCAGATCCTCATCTCTAGAATCTGTGAGTCTTACCTTAGATTTGCAGATATGATTAAATTAAGTCTTTTGAAATGAGGGAGATTACCCTGGATTATGCGGTGGACCCAGTATAATGCAAGAGTCCTTATTAGAGGGAGGGTGGAAGGTCAGAGTCGGAGAAGAAGCAAAGGCAGAAGCAGATGCTGTAGAAGGCAGAGAAAGGGGCCACGAGCCAAGGAAAGCAGGCAGCCTCTAGAATCTGAACGAGGTAAGAAAACAGAGGCTTTTGATGCTTTTCTTTTGATGCTTCCTAACTGTGGTGCTGGAGAAGACTCTTGAGAGTCCCCTGGACTGCAAGGAGATCAAATCAGTCAATCTTAAAGGAAGTCAACCCTGGATATTCATTGGAAGGACTGATGCTGAAGCTCCAAAACTTTGGCCATTTGATGTGAAGAACCAACTCATTGGAAAAGACCTCAAAAAGATTGAGGGAAGGATTGAGAAAGATTGAGGGCAAAAGGAGAAGGCATGGCAGAGGATGAGATGATTGCATAGCATCACTGACGCTATGGACGTGAATTCGAGCAAGCTCCAGGAGACAGTGAAGGGCAGGGAAGCCTGGGGTGCTGAGTCCATGGGCTTGCAACGAGTCAGACATGACTTAGCGATTGAACAACAAGAGAACAGATCCTGTCCTCAGAGCCAGTCTTCCTGACATGTCCATTTCAGTCCAGTGAAACTGACTTTGGGCTTCGGGTCCAGAACTCTTTGTAGGTGATAAAGTCCATGTGGCTTTAGGTCACCATGTCTTTGATTATTTCTCATAGTAGCCCCAGAAACTAACTGAGAATTATAGCCAGGAGCATCACGCTGGCACTTCCAAGATGCATATGGCCTGCTGACCTTGTGCGTGCATCCTTGTTTGTTTTTTTCTTTTGCCTTCAGAGTGTTTTAAGTGCTTTTTTGAATTATTGGAGCCACTTAAAATCATGATGTTTCATACAAAGATCAGAATTTCTGACTCATCTTTGTATGAGGCCAGCTTCTCACATGGTAGCATCTGACTTCAGCTGGCCAGAACCCTTTCCAAACCTCCCCCATCTTTCCCAGCATCCATTTAAAAATGAATTTTGATTCTTGTCGAGGTAATACACTCAGATATTTGAAGGATAACAAGCAGTGCTGTAAGGTTGAAGAAAAATGAGTTTTCCCATCACTCAAAACTTTCCATCCTCAGTTCATACTCTCAGCTTAAAAAAAATCTATTCCTTCTTGCAATTCTAAATAATAGGCTTGCCCTGGTTTGTCATGGGCAACCAGCTCTAGACGATCACTCTGTAAGGGTCTAGAGTGGATAGACTAGCTGTTAACCCCACGCTAATTCAACTCTTGTCTCATCTTATCAGTGCAATGAAACCCTAAGATCTGATATTCTGCCAAACCTTGGTTTTCTCTGGGTTCCTTTTTTGTATCTGTTTTTGGTCTCCAGTTATTGTGTAGCTCAGTTTTCCTTACTTTTTTCTTGGCTCTTCCCATTCATACTAAAGAGTGAGGCACAAAACAACTGGTTGAGATCCCCGTGTGGGCACCACCCTGAACGAGCTGAGTGCTTGGTGGGCTAGAGGCTTGTCTTCACACGTTTCTTCATGTTACTGCTCGGGGGTGAGGGGAGATGGACACCCACCACACACCAGGCACTTCCTTGAGAATAGTGCCAACATGGAGAGGAAGGTCTTCCGTCTTAAAAGTTCAGAAAGTCCTTTATGACAGGGAATAAGCAAACACAACATGAGTATTTATGGAGAACTAATGAACTTTACCTGACATGTCCATTTCAGTCCAGTGAAACTGACTTTGGGCTTCGGGTCCAGAACTCTTTGTAGGTGATAAAGTCCATGTGGCTTTAGGTCACCATGTCTTTGATTATTTCTCATAGTAGCCCCAGAAACTAACTGAGAATTATAGCCAGGAGCATCACGCTGGCACTTCCAAGATGCATATGGCCTGCTGACCTTGTGCGTGCATCCTTGTTTGTTTTTTTCTTTTGCCTTCAGAGTGTTTTAAGTGCTTTTTTGAATTATTGGAGCCACTTAAAATCATGATGTTTCATACAAAGATCAGAATTTCTGACTCATCTTTGTATGAGGCCAGCTTCTCACATGGTAGCATCTGACTTCAGCTGGCCAGAACCCTTTCCAAACCTCCCCCATCTTTCCCAGCATCCATTTAAAAATGAATTTTGATTCTTGTCGAG
The DNA here is from genome assembly GCA_022376925.1 of Tragulus kanchil. Taxonomy (NCBI): domain Eukaryota; kingdom Metazoa; phylum Chordata; class Mammalia; order Artiodactyla; family Tragulidae; genus Tragulus; species Tragulus kanchil. The sequence goes on from JAIOJX010000026.1 coordinate 49,271,420, forward strand.
GTAATACACTCAGATATTTGAAGGATAACAAGCAGTGCTGTAAGGTTGAAGAAAAATGAGTTTTCCCATCACTCAAAACTTTCCATCCTCAGTTCATACTCTCAGCTTAAAAAAAATCTATTCCTTCTTGCAATTCTAAATAATAGGCTTGCCCTGGTTTGTCATGGGCAACCAGCTCTAGACGATCACTCTGTAAGGGTCTAGAGTGGATAGACTAGCTGTTAACCCCACGCTAATTCAACTCTTGTCTCATCTTATCAGTGCAATGAAACCCTAAGATCTGATATTCTGCCAAACCTTGGTTTTCTCTGGGTTCCTTTTTTGTATCTGTTTTTGGTCTCCAGTTATTGTGTAGCTCAGTTTTCCTTACTTTTTTCTTGGCTCTTCCCATTCATACTAAAGAGTGAGGCACAAAACAACTGGTTGAGATCCCCGTGTGGGCACCACCCTGAACGAGCTGAGTGCTTGGTGGGCTAGAGGCTTGTCTTCACACGTTTCTTCATGTTACTGCTCGGGGGTGAGGGGAGATGGACACCCACCACACACCAGGCACTTCCTTGAGAATAGTGCCAACATGGAGAGGAAGGTCTTCCGTCTTAAAAGTTCAGAAAGTCCTTTATGACAGGGAATAAGCAAACACAACATGAGTATTTATGGAGAACTAATGAACTTTACCTTAGAGCTGGCTGAGGTCCTGTCTTGCGGTCTTACAAATTGGGGCACAGAGACACACCAAGGTCAGGCGGCTTGCCCAAGGTCACAGTCTGTCGAAGGGGTGGAGGGGCGGGGGAACACCTCAGCCTCCAGAGTCCAGAGCTTTTCTGCAAGACTCTATCACATCTCTTGTAGTGCTGGAAGAGGGTGCTTGCTATGACCGATGCACTCTCTTGGCAAAACTCTGTTAGCCTTTGCCCTGCTTCACTTTGTACTCCAAGGTCAAACTTGCCTGTTGTTCCAGGTATCTCTTGACTTCTTACTTTTGCATTCCAACCTCCTATGATGAAAAGAATATACATATTTTTTTGGTGGAGCTCAGATCTTAAGTTGAAGGAAGCAGAGAAAACCACTAGACCATTCAGATATGACCTAAACAAAATCCCTTATGACTATACAGTGGAGGTGATGAATAGAATCAAAGGACTAGATCTGGGACAGAATACCTGAAGAACTGTGGGCAGAGGTTCATAACAATGTATAGGAGCTGACCAAAACCATCCCCAAGAAAAGAAATGCAAGAAGGCAAAGTGGTTGCCTGAGGAGGCCTTACAAGTAGCTGAGAAAAGAAGTGAAAGGCAAAGGAGAAAGGGAAGGATATGCCCAACTGAATGCAGAGTCCCAAAAAATAGAAGGAGCAACAAGAAGGCCTTCTTAAAGTGAACAATGCAAAGAAATGGAGGAAAACAATAGAATAGAAAGGACTAGAGATCTCTTCAAGAAAACTGGAAATACAGAGGACACATTTCATGTAAAATGGGCATAATATAGGACAGAAACAACAAGGAACTAACAGAAGCAAAGAGGTTAAGAAAAGAGAGGTGGCAAGAATACACAGAAGAAGTGTACAAAAAAAGTTCTCAATGACTCTGATACCCACAGTGGTGTGATCACTCACCTAGAGCCAGACATGCTAGAGTGAGAAGTCAAATGAACCTGAGGAAGCATTACAATGAACAAACCTAGTAGAGGTGATGCAATTCCAGCTGAGCTATTTCAAATCCTAAAAGATGATGCTGTTAAAGTGCTACACTCAATATGCCAGCAAATCTGGAAAACTCACCAGTGGCCTCAGGATGGAAAAAGTCAGTTTTCATTCCAATCCCAAAGAAAGATAATGTCAAAGAATGTTCAAACTACCATACATATGGCACTCATTTCATGTGCTCGCAAGGTCATGCTCAAAATCCTCCAAGATAGGCTTCAACAGTATGTCAACTGAGAACCTCCAGAAGTACAAGCTGGATTTAGAAAAGGCAGAGGACACAGAGATAAAATTGCCAACATCCATTAGACTATAGAAAAAGCAAGAGAATTCCACAAAAATATCTACTGCATCAGCGACTATGCTAAAGCCTTTGTGTGGATCACAACAAACTGTGGAAAATTCTTAAAGAGACGGGAACACCAGACCACCTTACCTGCCTCTTGTGAAACCTGTATGCAGGTCAAGAAGCCACTAGAACCAGGCATGGAACAATAGACTGGTTCCAAATTGGGAAGGGAGTATGCCAAGGCTGTATACTCTTACCTTGCTTATTTAACTTATATGCAGAGGACACCATGGGAAATGCTGGGCTGTGTGAATCACAAACTGGAATCAAGATTGTCAGGAGAAATATCAACAACCTCGGATATGCAGATGACATCACCCTTACGGTAGAAAGTGAAGAGGAACTAAAGAGCCTCCTGATGAAGGTGAAAGAGGAGAATGAAAAAGTTGGCCTAAAACTCAACATTCAAAAAACTAAGATCATGGTTTCTGGTCCCATCAGTTTGAGGCAAATAAATGGGGAAAAAGAGCAAGCAGTGACAGATTTTATTTTCTTGGTCTCCAAAATCATTGTGAATGGTAACTGCAGCTACCAAAATAAGATGCTTGCTCCTTAGAAGAAAAGCTGTGGCAAACCTAGATAGCATATTAAAAAGCAAAGACATCATTTTTCCGACAAATGTCTATCTAGTCAAAGCTATGGTTTTCGCAGTAGTCATGTATGAATGTGACAGTTGGACCATAAAAGGTTGAGCACCAAAGTATTGATGCAAAATCTATTTGTTAATCCAGAAGAAATTACAATGAACAAACCTAGTAGAGGTGATGCAATTCCAGCTGAGCTATTTCAAATCCTAAAAGATGATGCTGTTAAAGTGCTACACTCAATATGCCAGCAAATCTGGAAAACTCACCAGTGGCCTCAGGATGGAAAAAGTCAGTTTTCATTCCAATCCCAAAGAAAGATAATGTCAAAGAATGTTCAAACTACCATACATATGGCACTCATTTCATGTGCTCGCAAGGTCATGCTCAAAATCCTCCAAGATAGGCTTCAACAGTATGTCAACTGAGAACCTCCAGAAGTACAAGCTGGATTTAGAAAAGGCAGAGGACACAGAGATAAAATTGCCAACATCCATTAGACTATAGAAAAAGCAAGAGAATTCCACAAAAATATCTACTGCATCAGCGACTATGCTAAAGCCTTTGTGTGGATCACAACAAACTGTGGAAAATTCTTAAAGAGACGGGAACACCAGACCACCTTACCTGCCTCTTGTGAAACCTGTATGCAGGTCAAGAAGCCACTAGAACCAGGCATGGAACAATAGACTGGTTCCAAATTGGGAAGGGAGTATGCCAAGGCTGTATACTCTTACCTTGCTTATTTAACTTATATGCAGAGGACACCATGGGAAATGCTGGGCTGTGTGAATCACAAACTGGAATCAAGATTGTCAGGAGAAATATCAACAACCTCGGATATGCAGATGACATCACCCTTACGGTAGAAAGTGAAGAGGAACTAAAGAGCCTCCTGATGAAGGTGAAAGAGGAGAATGAAAAAGTTGGCCTAAAACTCAACATTCAAAAAACTAAGATCATGGTTTCTGGTCCCATCAGTTTGAGGCAAATAAATGGGGAAAAAGAGCAAGCAGTGACAGATTTTATTTTCTTGGTCTCCAAAATCATTGTGAATGGTAACTGCAGCTACCAAAATAAGATGCTTGCTCCTTAGAAGAAAAGCTGTGGCAAACCTAGATAGCATATTAAAAAGCAAAGACATCATTTTTCCGACAAATGTCTATCTAGTCAAAGCTATGATTTTTCCAGTAGTCACGTATGGATGTGAGAGTTGGACCATAAAAAGGTTGAGCACCAAAGTATTGATGCTTTTGAATTGAGGTGATGGAGAAGGCTCTTGAGTGTCTCTTGGACAGTAAGCAGATCAAACCAGTCAATCCTAAAGAAAATCAACCCCGAATATTCATTGGAAGGGCTTATGCTGAAGATGAAGCTCCAATACTTTGGCCACCTGATATGAAGAACCGACTCATTGGAAAAGACCCTGATGCTGAGAAAGATTGAGGGCAAGAGGAGAAGGAGACAGTAGAGAATGAGATGCTTGGATAGTTTCACTGACTCATGAGTTTGGGAAAATTCTAAGAGATAGTGAAGGACAGGGGAGCCTGGTGTGCTGCCGTCCATGGAGTCGCAAGGGGTCAGACACTACTTAGCCACTGAACAACAAAATCACATCTCACTGAAAAGAAGGGATGGATAAGGAGAAGGTAGACAAAATTAAGCAGGCATTTAAGGCAGAACCAGTAAGGCAGAACAAGCAAAGGGAACTTTCTTCAGGAGACAGAGTTGTAGACACTGGGGATGGATCAGCTTGAGTATTGACCGATGAGGATTCTCAGAAAGCCTGATCCTGGGGGAGAAGATTCTTGGGAGGGAAGATCCTCTTGGAACCCTGGAGCTAGAGGCTGGCTGGCAGAGAAGAATATGAACATCATCCAAGCTCAGTAAACAAACTGAGTGGGATCTTGAAAGGAGTCAGATTCAGAGGGGGTAAAAAAGAACAAAATGAAATTATCGCCCGCCCAGGAAGGCCTCTGAGGGACCTCTCAGCCTGGAGAATCCCTGGGAGTCCAGCGAAATCTCGGGCTCATATGAGGAAGTTGCTCCGGCAGAGATGCTGGGGCTCCGTACTGAGCCCCAGCAGGCCTCCCTGCCCTACAGCCCACATATCCCTCCACTGCTGAGACTGAGCTCACACCTGCAGCCATGTTCTTGGCAGCTGTCTTCATGGGATTCAAATGCCCTGGGAGGCGGTTGCCTGGACACCGGCGGGCTGTGCTGTTTGATGCTTGTTTATTTCTTCACTCAGACAAAAAGCGTGTGCTGGGAGCTCCTGGCAGCAAGGGCTGCAGACACTGTTCTGCCTGTGATTTTAATTAAGGACAGCAAGGATCACCCGGCTATACTTCCAAAGTTGGAGCTACAGACACAAGAGAGACAAATCATGTCAGTCCCATGAGTATCAAATTGTGCTCAAAAGAAAAGGGGTCGGGGGACTTCTCTGGTGGTTCAGTGGTCAAGACTCTGGGCTCCCAATGCAGGGTGTGCAGGTTTGATTCCTGGCCGGGCAACTAAGATCCCACATGCCATGCAGTGCAGCCAAAAATTAAAAGAAAAATGAAATCATAAAACCTGTCTTTCAAAAAAAAGAAAAACAAAAGTATTTAAAGAACACAAGGTGACCATGGAAGGTGGAGAAGGGAGAGGGGATCGTGGTAGGACAGACCTGCAGTCTGCTCCTAGCATTGCTGTAGGCTGGCTCTGGGTCCCTGGAGAAGCACTAACTGGGCCAGGCCCTGCCTGGGACCCGGGAGGAACAGGGTCCAGGTCACTGGCCTGTGGTTGGATGGCTGCCTTGGCCCCGGTGTCCATCCTGTCAGTCTCTGGGTGAGCTGGCATGGGGTTCCAGTCCCAGCAGTAGGGCTCATAGTGTTGGTAGGCTCCCTAGGCAGAGGCCATGTGGGGTAATCAGGGATTCCAGCCCTGGGACAGGTGCAAATGGGCCCAGAATATGTCACTTCTCTTTCTTCCAGTGGATCACAGGACTCCCAAGGCAGAGGGAAGCTTTATTTTCCACTGGGAAAGGTTTGTTGTACCCCTTCTGGTATTTTCTATCTTCATGCATATTTCTAATTACATCTTCAGAGGCGCAGGGCCCCTTAGCAGGGAGCTAGTCTGAGAAACACAGGCCACACTGTGTTGGTGGAGAAAATGTGTGCTCTGGGATTATGAACTGCTCCAGAAACAAATAAAACAAAACAGAGACTCCTTGCTGCCTAGACCTGCGCTTGTAACACACCTGCAGCCATGTTCTTGGCAGCTGTCTTCATGGGATTCAAATGCCCTGGGAGGCGGTTGCCTGGACACCGGCGGCTGTGCTGTTTGATGCTTGTTTATTTCTTCACTCAGACAAAAAGCGTGTGCTGGGAGCTCCTGGCAGCAAGGGCTGCAGACACTGTTCTGCCTGTGATTTTAATTAAGGACAGCAAGGATCACCCGGCTATACTTCCAAAGTTGGAGCTACAGACACAAGAGAGACAAATCATGTCAGTCCCATGAGTATCAAATTGTGCTCAAAAGAAAAGGGGTCGGGGGACTTCTCTGGTGGTTCAGTGGTCAAGACTCTGGGCTCCCAATGCAGGGTGTGCAGGTTTGATTCCTGGCCGGGCAACTAAGATCCCACATGCCATGCAGTGCAGCCAAAAATTAAAAGAAAAATGAAATCATAAAACCTGTCTTTCAAAAAAAAGAAAAACAAAAGTATTTAAAGAACACAAGGTGACCATGGAAGGTGGAGAAGGGAGAGGGGATCGTGGTAGGACAGACCTGCAGTCTGCTCCTAGCATTGCTGTAGGCTGGCTCTGGGTCCCTGGAGAAGCACTAACTGGGCCAGGCCCTGCCTGGGACCCGGGAGGAACAGGGTCCAGGTCACTGGCCTGTGGTTGGATGGCTGCCTTGGCCCCGGTGTCCATCCTGTCAGTCTCTGGGTGAGCTGGCATGGGGTTCCAGTCCCAGCAGTAGGGCTCATAGTGTTGGTAGGCTCCCTAGGCAGAGGCCATGTGGGGTAATCAGGGATTCCAGCCCTGGGACAGGTGCAAATGGGCCCAGAATATGTCACTTCTCTTTCTTCCAGTGGATCACAGGACTCCCAAGGCAGAGGGAAGCTTTATTTTCCACTGGGAAAGGTTTGTTGTACCCCTTCTGGTATTTTCTATCTTCATGCATATTTCTAATTACATCTTCAGAGGCGCAGGGCCCCTTAGCAGGGAGCTAGTCTGAGAAACACAGGCCACACTGTGTTGGTGGAGAAAATGTGTGCTCTGGGATTATGAACTGCTCCAGAAACAAATAAAACAAAACAGAGACTCCTTGCTGCCTAGACCTGCGCTTGTAACCCACGTGGCAGGACCAGTGTGCGGTCACAGCTGTGCCCGCAGGAGACGGCAGCCTGGAGAGATGGCTGCTTCTTCATTCTCTAATGCGAATGTTCTCTCAGTCACTGCTTCTTCCAGCCCCGGGGGGACCTCCTGGTGTGAGCGGTTGCACATGTGCAGGCATGCCCCACACATACTCCTATTGGTAATATGTGCACAGACACACATCCCAAAACACACTCACCACATGTAACATACACAAATATGCTTACACAAACACACCACCTATAGCATGCACAACACACACACACACGTGCATATAAACAAACACACACATGCATGCACACATACTCCCCATGCATAACACGCACACATATGCAAACACATACACCCACTCCAAGGATTACCAGCCAAGGGTGGACACCCCACACCTAGTTCTGTAATTTACACAGTGGCTCAGGCTATGATTCAGACATTCTGCACCCTGGTCCCCAGACACCTCGGAGCCCCGCCCCCTCTGCACACACTCTCTCCACTCAGGATTTCCACGTTCACTTCAGCAAACATTCGGTAGTAGATCTGTTTACTTTCCGATGCTCTTGTGACTTATTCCTTTAAGAGCAAAGGAAAGTCAGAGGGGCTAGATGTGAGCATTTATATTTGGGAAACGTTCAGCTTCAGCAACATTCCCGGTGCATAGATCTGTTCATATTCGATGCTCCAGTCCTGGTGTGATGGCTGCCCCCCATCCTGTCAGTCTCTGGGTGAGCTGGCATGGGGTTCCAGTCCCAGCAGTAGGGCTCATAGTGTTGGTAGGCTCCCTAGGCAGAGGCCATGTGGGGTAATCAGGGATTCCAGCCCTGGGACAGGTGCAAATGGGCCCAGAATATGTCACTTCTCTTTCTTCCAGTGGATCACAGGACTCCCAAGGCAGAGGGAAGCTTTATTTTCCACTGGGAAAGGTTTGTTGTACCCCTTCTGGTATTTTCTATCTTCATGCATATTTCTAATTACATCTTCAGAGGCGCAGGGCCCCTTAGCAGGGAGCTAGTCTGAGAAACACAGGCCACACTGTGTTGGTGGAGAAAATGTGTGCTCTGGGATTATGAACTGCTCCAGAAACAAATAAAACAAAACAGAGACTCCTTGCTGCCTAGACCTGCGCTTGTAACCCACGTGGCAGGACCAGTGTGCGGTCACAGCTGTGCCCGCAGGAGACGGCAGCCTGGAGAGATGGCTGCTTCTTCATTCTCTAATGCGAATGTTCTCTCAGTCACTGCTTCTTCCAGCCCCGGGGGGACCTCCTGGTGTGAGCGGTTGCACATGTGCAGGCATGCACACACACATACTCCCTATTGGTAATATGTGCACAGACACACATCCCAAAACACACTCACCACATGTAACATACACAAATATGCTTACACAAACACACCACCTATAGCATGCACAACACACACACACACGTGCATATAAACAAACACACACATGCATGCACACATACTCCCCATGCATAACACGCACACATATGCAAACACATACACCCACTCCAAGGATTACCAGCCAAGGGTGGACACCCCACACCTAGTTCTGTAATTTACACAGTGGCTCAGGCTATGATTCAGACATTCTGCACCCTGGTCCCCAGACACCTCGGAGCCCCGCCCCCTCTGCACACACTCTCTCCACTCAGGATTTCCACGTTCACTTCAGCAAACATTCGGTAGTAGATCTGTTTACTTTCCGATGCTCTTGTGACTTATTCCTTTAAGAGCAAAGGAAAGTCAGAGGGGCTAGATGTGAGCATTTATATTTGGGAAACTTGCTGCCTTCCTGCTCCTGACCTCTATCCATCTGTCTCATCCAGGTCAGTGTAGCTACTGTAGAAAGTTCTTTTCACCTTCTTTTGCCCAAGACGAGGCCAGAGTTTGCAGTCTTAAGGAATAACTAGTAGGTTTACAAGTTTCTGCTTGAGTCTCGCTGTATGGTTCTAGAAAGTTCCTTTGTCTCCACAGCGTTCCGGCGGATGGTCAGCAGGGAGAACATCACAGGCGTCAGTGAGCTCACTTACTTCATTTTTGTTCATTCTGGAATCTTCCTGTGATGCCAGTTATCAACAAAAGAACCATGGAAACACTGAAGACACATGCTGGGAACTACTGCCAGAGGGTTAAGGGTGCAGGCACTGGGTCAGCCAGGTGCTTCCTCTGTGGGTCTCTCTGAGCCTCGATTTTCTTGTCTGTAAACTGGGGACATGAATGCTGCATCCCAGGGTGGTTGCCAAGATTGCACAAGGTGGCCTGGGTGGGTGCTTAGCACAGAGCCTGGGCTTGAGCCCAGAGTGTGAGAATTTCCTCTAAACTCTTACACTGAGAAAATATGTATTTTCTCATATATTGATTACAGTGCTGTAGCCCTTGGTAAAAGATTATCAGTAAGGAACCCAAGCAAATATATTCGTAAGAACAACTCAAATGCCACTTATGTGTGGAATCTTAAAAAATGGTGCAAATGAATTGTTTGCCACACAAAACCAGACTCACAAATATTATGGTTATCAAAGGAGAAATATTCACTGGGGGGGAAGGGATAAATGGGGACCTGCTGTATGGCTCAAGGAACCCTACTCAACTCTCTGTAATTCTCTGTAATAACCAATATAGGAAAAGAATCTGAAAAATAATGAATATCTATATATATATAACTGAATAACTTTACTGTACACCTGAAACTTACATAACATTGTAAAGCAACTGTTCTTGAATATAAAATCAATATAAAATAAATTTTTTTAAAAAATTAGAGATTTGTAGGTAACCTTTTTGGGAAACATTTCTTTTTTTTTTTTTTTTTAAAGATTTATTTATTTATTTATTTTTGGGGCGGGGGTCGGGTTGGGGAGGGAGGGGAGCGGGTCTTTCATTTCTCTATTTTCATCCGTCTTTGTTCTTTGGCTCCTGTGGGCCTCCCATCGCAGTGGCGTCTGTCGTCGCAGAGCGCTGGCTCTGGGCGCATGCGCTCCAGAGCTCCGGCTCAGTGATTGGACACATCGGTCCAGCCGCTCCGCAGCACGTGGGATCTTCCCAGACCAGGGCTCGAACCGGCGGCCCTTGCACTGCAAGGTGGTGTCCTTACCCACTGGACCACCAGGGGAAGCCCCAGAAACATTTCTTTAATAAGATGTATTTATAACTTCTAGGAAATATTTCTTTTATATACTTGTAGATGATGATCATACTACAACTATATTGCAAATAAATAATGGAATTGCTAATATAAACAACTCAAATTTCTAATCCTACTAATTTATACAGAATATAAGAATAAGAATGTAAGAGTAAGGATAGATAAGTTTTCGTAACTTAATGGAATTTTCTTGTGGATACCACGCTCTTGACTCACATGTTGATAGGTGATAGATGACGGTAAGTTACTGTGAACAGTGTCATATTTTTAATCTCCAATGGAGAAGAATTCACATTGGGATCAAAAGACTTGGCAATGGTCACTCAGAGCATCCTGCAGTGAAAAGTTTATTAAAGTGAGAAAGGATAGGGAAAAGCCTCCAGGACAGGCACTGGAAGGGGGATAAAAGAGTACCCTCTTTGCCAGTTTAGGCATGACAATTTGTATTTTCCAGTCGTTATCGAAACAATAGCTTAAGGTCGTAAAGGCATTCCAGTCCTATACCCACAACATGAGATTAGCCAGGGATAATCTCTGGGCTAGGTGAGACATTCTGGTGCAAAGGCCTTTCTAGGCCCACAATGTCAACATAAGACAATAAACTTAGTTTTGGGTTGATCTTATCATAACAAACATTTCAGGTTAGAAAAATATTTGTCCTTCTTTTCATCCCTCACCTCCTCCTCCTCCTTGGGACCTGCTGGTGTTCTTTATCAAATCTGCCTATTAATCTAGCTATTAAACCCTTTCAATGCTATGATATACACAGACTGGTCCTACACTGTGTGGGGAAGATGAGTCCTGGTTCTGTAATATGGTAACTCAACTACATGAATACCCCAAACAGGGTTGAGGAAGGAGCACAGGGGACTGTGAAATCTCCTGCTTCCCTTGCTGAATGATCGTGGTGGGTGGTCTCTGTCTCGTGGGCATTTGTGTAAAGACTACAGAGCTTATGAGCATTTATATAAAGTCTGTGAGCTGAAATGGCTCATCTTGCAACAGAGATAACGACCAACAGAAAGACCTCCAGTTCTCAGAAAAGACCGGAGTTAAAGCCAAAGGCAAACAGTCGGATGAATTTACAGTAATGCTCTGGTAAAGCTCCTGCATCATCTATTCCAGAGGTCTGCTAACTTTGTAAAGGGCCAGATAGTAAATGTTCTAGGCTTGAGGGTCTAGACTGTCTTTATCAAAACAACTCAACTTTGCTGGTGTAGAGCCAAACCAGTCATCCATGTAACTGGTATCAAACTCACCTTCTCACTGTAAATAGCTAGGGCTTCCCTGGTGGCTCAGATGGTAAAGAATCTGCCTGCAATGCAAGAAACCTGGGTTCTCCCTGGGTCAGAAAGATCCCCTGGAGAAGGGAATGGCTACCCACTCCAGTATTCTTGCCTGGAGAATTCCATGGACAGAGGAGGGCTACAGTCCATGGGATGGCAAAGAGTCAGACACGAATGAGCTACTAACACTTACTCGAAATACGTGAAGCAATTGTTTGTAAGTAGCAAATGATGGGCAGGGGAGGGTTCGAATCTTAGATAGAATATAAATAAAGTAAGCTCTACAGTCTCCCTAGCTTTCCGTCTATTTATGACCATGTCCCAGACCGTGGTGCTGACAGGGAGACCTAACTATGATGGTCTTGCTGGGTTGAGAAGTCAGAGCTCAGAATCAGGGCAGGATAAAGTGGTCAGAATTTGCTGTTCGGGGTGCTGGAGGGGAGGGACTGTATAAAGAAGGAGCATCAGTCATGTGTATACATACAGCCCCTGTGAGTCTTAGATTGAATACTTGTTGCTGTTCATTCGTAAAGTCATGTCCAACTCTTTGTGACTCCACAGACTGCAGAATGCCAGGCTTCCCTTGTTCTTCACTATGCCATAGAGTTTGCTCAGATTCATGTCTGTGGAGTTAATGATGCTATTAAATGATCTCATCCTCTGTTGCCCCCTTGCCTTCAATCTTTCCTAGCATCAGTGTCTTTACTGAATCACCTCTTCACACCAGGTGGCCAAAGTATTGGAGCTTTAGCTTCAGTATCAGTCCTTCCAATGAATATTCAAGGCTGATTTCCTCTAGGATTGACTGGTTTGATCTCCTTGCTGTCCAAGGGATTCTCAAGAATCTTGTCCAACACCACAGTTCTTTGGCTCTCAGCTTTTCTACGGTCCATCTCTTACGTTCATACATGACTACTGGAAAAACCACAGCTTTGACTATACAGATCTTTGCTGGCAAAGTGATGTCTCTGCTTTTTAATACATTGTCGAGGTTTGTCATAACTTTCCTTCCAAGGAACAAGTGTCTTTCAATTTCATGGCTGCAATCACTATCCATGATGATTTTGGAGCCGAGAAAATAAAATCTGTCACCACTTCCAGTCCTTCCCCATCTATTTGTCATGAAGTGTTGAGACCAGATGCCATGATGTTAGATTAAATGCTAAGCTATACACTTATAAGTAAAACACTTAAGCAAGAAATTATAATAATTCTACATAAATTCATAAGTGGAAAGAATATGAAACTTTTTATAAATCAGGGTAACCCCAAGATGAATACTATATCAAGATATTACAAGGAAACTAAAGAATATCCCTCATAAATATAGAGCAAAAATTCTTAATATTAATATGATGTTGTTAAACCAAACATAGGTTAAAAGGATAATATATATAGCCTCTGTTCAGGGCATGAAGATGAAAGGGAAAAAGTAAGATATTGTGTTGGCCAAAAAGTTCCATCAGTTTTTCCATGTTACGAAAAGACCTGAATGAACTTTTGGTCAACCCAATATATATAAGGAGGAAAGGAAGAGGGCTTCCCTGGTAACTCAATGGCAAGGAATCCACCTGTGACACAGGAGAAGCAGGTTTGACCCCTGGGTCAGGAAGACCCCCTGGAAGGGTGCCTGCCAACCCACTCCGGTATTCTTGCCTGGAAAATCTCATGGACAGAGATGCTGGCGGGCTACAGTCCATGGGATTGCAAAGAGTTGGACATGACTGAGTGACTTAGCATGCACACACACAAGAAGGAAAGAAGTTAAATTGTATCTCTTTTCCCCACAGAAGACATGACTATATACATAGAAAATACTAAAAATTCTACCAAAAAAAGCCACCAGAACTAGTGAATTTAGCAAAGGCACAGGATATATGTAAATATTTCTATATACTAATAACAACAGAAAAGGAAAAGAGCAGTACCGTTTACACTATCAGGCAAAATCCTGAAATATCCTGGAATGAATTTAACAAAATACAAGATTTTCACACTGAGAACTGTAAGACATTGCTGAGAAAATTTTAGAAGACCTAAGTAATAGCATGCTCATAAATTAAAGGCTTTAGTTCTCTCAGGTTTGTCAAATTTATAGATTTAACACAACCACCTCAGTCAAAATCTTGCCAGGATTCAGGTCAATGTGTACCAGTAAACAACAAAACTCTGTAAAAAATAAAAAATCTCACCAGGACTTTTGGTGGGAATCCACAAGTTTATTTTCAAATTGTTATGCAAATGCAAATGTGCAAATGTACCAGAAATGCCAAAACAATTCTGAAAAATAGAAAGTTGAAGACTAACACTACATAATTTAAAGACCTACAGCTACAGTAATAAGACAGAGTGATATTCATGTAAGTGTATCCATAGCGATCAATAGAACACAAGGAGTACAGAAATAGGCCCAGCCATCTATGGTCAACTGATTTTGACAGAGTAGCTAGATAATGGGAAAAGTATGATCTTTTCAACAAATGGTCCTGAAACAGTTTGATATCCATATAGTGAAAAATTAATCTTGACTCTTACCTCAGAGCATATACAAAACCTGATATTAAAGTGTCAAAAATACATACATGAGAGCTAAAACTATAAAGCTTCTGGAAGAGAAAATAGAAGAAAATCTTCATGCTAATGAAACAGATATTTTTTTATATAGGACTTAAAACACATTAACCATAAGAGAAAAAAATTAGTTAGTGGAACTCATCAAAATGAAAAATCATTGAAAGATTTCTAGAAAAATAGAAAGACAGGTCAGAGACTGAGGGAAAATAACCTCAAAACGTTCTTGACAGAGGACTTATTTTCAGAATTTATAAAGAAATCTTACAATTTAATAATCAGAAGATCAGCAGCCCAATAGGATATGAGTTGAAGAGTTTGAGTAGAGGCTTTACAAAAGAAGATACATGAATGACCTATAAGCACATGAAAAGATGCTCAACATCAAATACACAATGAGACATCACCACAAACCCAGCGCAATGGCCACTGTTAAAACCTGGCAACACTGAAGTCACAGTTGGTGACCTGATGGTACAGGGCAATGCCTTCCACCCAGGTGCCTAGGGCTCCTGAGTGTCCCTGACTCTCTCTTCCCCTTTCTGTGGGTTCCTGGGTGGGTCCTTCAGCATCCAGAGAAACCAGCACACAAAGACTGAAGTCCCTCCCAGAGAGGCGCCTTTCTACCTTTGACCCCTTGGAAATGACTCCCACACTGACAAGCCTCTGACCTCAATTTCCCAGGGTCTTTGGGAATCTTTAACAAATTTCAAGCTCCTCATAAGATTCCTGGGTTCAACTGGATCTCCCATATCAAAGTTCCTTGTAAAAGTGAGAGATAAGCAAGCTTGTCAATTCCTGCATTTCTAGAATGTGTAAAACCAATAAAATTCAATTATTTTGCATGTGGCAAAACACGGACATCAGCTGCCAAGCTTCTTGTCTTGAACTTGAAGTTTGTGTTTACTTAGAAAGAGTATATATTTTCTGATATTCTATTTTCTGCTGTGTTTCTCTTTAGATCTTACAAAATGACCTTATAAGTTTTTGAATTTTCAAGAGGTGTTTAGAGTTTGTGAAGGAAAACAATGAAGACAATTGTATTTTAAGTGTTGTCTTCCCTAGAAGCCCTATGACTCAACAGATCCTACACCAGGCAATACCAGCCCTCTCATTCCACATTGCAGGAATCTGGTGTAGAAAAGGAAATTGAGTGTGGAAACAATAAGTATACTCAACATAGAAACTAGAAGCACATGTCTTTCTCTTCAGGGTGTTCCCACAAGAGGGAAAATGTGAGCAGAGCACAGAAGTTTTTCCCAGGAGAAAAGACCAGCCTGAGGGACCTGTTTTTAAAGTAAGATTTGGGTGTTGTTTAGGGAAACTAAAGATCAGAAAGCCAACAGATATCCAGTTTGAGACTACAGGAAACCAAACCAGTGTTCAGCCTCCCCTGGCTTCATGCATGATACTGAAATATTCCTGAGAAAACACATGAGGCGGTAGGGGTTCTTTTGTATACAGGCTGACTAGAGTGAAATCCTCTTGAATTGTGATTTTTCTTTCCATATATTACCTTTCAATGCTTGTGAATGTAAAATTAAAACTCAGATCAACTTTGAAAGTTGAAGTGAAAAAATGAAATTATCAATTACACACAATAAACCAGAGGGATTGGTCAGATAAGATTATACAAAATAAAGTAACAACGGACATCTTTGACAATAGAAAGACCAGATCTCAGCCCTTTTCCAACTTGTATCTTCGGTTCTGGGTTTAGAGCTTGAAATGGAGGTCAAGGTCATGGGTCAATCTAAGAACTTTATCATGCCAAGGAATTAGTGAAAGTGATAGAAAGATATTTAAGACAGATGTATAAGACAAATAGACACATAAGACAGAGAGAGACAGATCAATGGACATAAAGGTAAGACATATAGGAGAAGTGGAGGGACTTTCTTGACTAATCAGTACTTTCTCCAACAAAACTTCGAGTCCCTAGGGCTCTAGAGAAGACAAGACCTCATTTCTCCTTCAAGAAAAGACTGGAGTGTTTACTTAGTGATTTCACATTCTGGCAATATTTAGATGCCAAGATGAATAAGACTTCATCTTACTCATAGCACTTATTTTTAAGTGCTCTTTAGATCTTACAAAATGACCTTATAAGTTTGAATTTTCAAGAGGTGTTTAGAGTTTGTGAAGGAAAACAATGAAGACAATTGTATTTTAAGTGTTGTCTTCCCTAGAAGCCCTATGACTCAACAGATCCTACACCAGGCAATACCAGCCCTCTCATTCCACATTGCAGGAATCTGGTGTAGAAAAGGAAATTGAGTGTGGAAACAATAAGTATACTCAACATAGAAACTAGAAGCACATGTCTTTCTCTTCAGGGTGTTCCCACAAGAGGGAAAATGTGAGCAGAGCACAGAAGTTTTTCCCAGGAGAAAAGACCAGCCTGAGGGACCTGTTTTTAAAGTAAGATTTGGGTGTTGTTTAGGGAAACTAAAGATCAGAAAGCCAACAGATATCCAGTTTGAGACTACAGGAAACCAAACCAGTGTTCAGCCTCCCCTGGCTTCATGCATGATACTGAAATATTCCTGAGAAAACACATGAGGCGGTAGGGGGTCTGTTGTATACAGGCTGACTAGAGTGAAATCCTCTTGAATTGTGATTTTTCTTTCCATATATTACCTTTCAATGCTTGTGAATGTAAAATTAAAACTCAGATCAACTTTGAAAGTTGAAGTGAAAAAATGAAATTATCAATTACACACAATAAACCAGAGGGATTGGTCAGATAAGATTATACAAAATAAAGTAACAACGGACATCTTTGACAATAGAAAGACCAGATCTCAGCCCTTTTCCAACTTGTATCTTCGGTTCTGGGTTTAGAGCTTGAAATGGAGGTCAAGGTCATGGGTCAATCTAAGAACTTTATCATGCCAAGGAATTAGTGAAAGTGATAGAAAGATATTTAAGACAGATGTATAAGACAAATAGACACATAAGACAGAGAGAGACAGATCAATGGACATAAAGGTAAGACATATAGGAGAAGTGGAGGGACTTTCTTGACTAATCAGTACTTTCTCCAACAAAACTTCGAGTCCCTAGGGCTCTAGAGAAGACAAGACCTCATTTCTCCTTCAAGAAAAGACTGGAATTTTTACTTAGTGATTTCACATTCTGGCAATATTTAGATGCCAAGATGAATAAGACCACACTGGAGTAAACACTCCATCTAGACCCCCATACATGGACAAGATCTTGGTTGAGCTCCATAGCACACTGGGGCCAGAAGCCCACAAGATTCATCAGCTGTAATTGTGGTTTACTTAGGAAGGTTTAATACTCGGGCAGCTCCTGAAGTCCAAATATGGGAAAAGGTAAGGGTCCTTCTCATCCCCAAATCCCTGGCTCCCAAGTCCAGAGCAGGTGAGGAACATGTGAGTCAGTGGACAGAGGAAAGCAGATTGCTCTTTCCAGCGTGGGAGAGCCTCATCTAATTCTTTGAAAGCTTGAATAGAACAAAAGCACTGCTTAAGAGAAGATATGTTCAGCTCTGGCTGACTTGGTCTTCTCCTGCCCTTGAACACAAGCTCAGACTGAAACTCATACCCTCAGCTCTCCTGTGTCTCCAACTTGTCCACTGCAGATCCGGGCACTTCTCAGCCTCCATAACCGCAACTTATGTACCATTTCCTTGTTATGCATGTTAATCTCATCCAGAAAAATCCTCACAGACACACCCAGAAATATTCAACCAGATCTCTGAGCAAACATCCCCTTGCTCAAACTGACACATACAACTAACCATCCCGTAACAGTTCCCACCCTCACTCCCCTGCAGCTTCTATCTTGCCTTTCTGCTCTGTTTACAGATAAACTTGCCCAGACTGTCCTCACTCATCATCTCCATTTTCTCATAACCATACATCTATAGAACCATTCATTTTATTGGTTCTATTTCTAGGAGAACCCAGAATAAAAGAAGCAGATATAAAGGATTGTTTGTACTGGAGGTGGCTTTTTTTGGTGGTGAAGGTGACCTTAAGTGTGCTCTTGAAGATGAGAGTGGCATGAAAGGATGAAAAGAAGACAATGAAAGAAACATGTCAAAGATACAGGAAAGGATGAAAATCCACATGAAATGCTCCTGAGAATGGAGAGGTTGCTTGGGCTCCAGAGAGACTGGTCAAAGTCAGGGCAGAGGCCATTCCTCCATTGTACCAGGAGAGGAGGAGGATGGGATAAAAGAAGACATGTAGAAATGAGGATGCAAAGTGAGAATGTTCCATGTCATGGTTTCTACTTTCTCCAGGAAGAAGAAGGCAAAGTGATGTGCTGAGAGTTAGGGGTTGTCTGGGGCCAGAGACTTGAATAGAATGAAGACCATAAACCTAAGAGAGGAGGATTTCCTTCACACATTCCTGGGGCCTGTGTTTCCACCTCCCTTGAAGCCATCGGTAACAGGCAAATAAGTCATTAATCCCCATGGCCAGGTTTTTATGAAGTGCAAGGAATTTGCAATATGATATGAATTTCATAAATTCTTGAATTGTTCGTTGATGCTCCGCTTGTCATACCGTCTCACTAACTCAGACAATGTCGTGCTCTGGTAAATAGTTCCAGACAGTTTTATCAGACTGGGAGTTTGGCAAGAAAGGTTCACCTCTGTTCACACATGGAGCAGACAAGACTGATTTCTGACTGCCAGCAGTGCTTGACAGAAGAGGGGCGTGCACTGCTCTCTCGATTTCTAGTAAGAGTCATAATGTGTCAGACTACATGTTCCAAAGACACATATTAATATCCATATATATTGGTTTCATCCCACACATCCTTCTTACAGTGTGATTGGGGCCCCTCCTACTTAGAGGTGGTGTCTAGGTTCTCCACTCAGTCTAGGCAGGGACTTGTGATCATCCAAGACGGTGGAGTCTGACTGATTCTGATGATACATGATTTCTTAGGGTAAGTCATAGGAAATATGAAATCATAGGCTTCCTAGGTGGCTCAGTGGTAAAGAATCTGCCTATGTGATATGCCATCTCTTTTTTTTTAAAAAGAACCATTCATTTTATTGGTTCTATTTCTAGGAGAACCCAGAATAAAAGAAGCAGATATAAAGGATTGTTTGTACTGGAGGTGGCTTTTTTTGGTGGTGAAGGTGACCTTAAGTGTGCTCTTGAAGATGAGAGTGGCATGAAAGGATGAAAAGAAGACAATGAAAGAAACATGTCAAAGATACAGGAAAGGATGAAAATCCACATGAAATGCTCCTGAGAATGGAGAGGTTGCTTGGGCTCCAGAGAGACTGGTCAAAGTCAGGGCAGAGGCCATTCCTCCATTGTACCAGGAGAGGAGGAGGATGGGATAAAAGAAGACATGTAGAAATGAGGATGCAAAGTGAGAATGTTCCATGTCATGGTTTCTACTTTCTCCAGGAAGAAGAAGGCAAAGTGATGTGCTGAGAGTTAGGGGTTGTCTGGGGCCAGAGACTTGAATAGAATGAAGACCATAAACCTAAGAGAGGAGGATTTCCTTCACACATTCCTGGGGCCTGTGTTTCCACCTCCCTTGAAGCCATCGGTAACAGGCAAATAAGTCATTAATCCCCATGGCCAGGTTTTTATGAAGTGCAAGGAATTTGCAATATGATATGAATTTCATAAATTCTTGAATTGTTCGTTGATGCTCCGCTTGTCATACCGTCTCACTAACTCAGACAATGTCGTGCTCTGGTAAATAGTTCCAGACAGTTTTATCAGACTGGGAGTTTGGCAAGAAAGGTTCACCTCTGTTCACACATGGAGCAGACAAGACTGATTTCTGACTGCCAGCAGTGCTTGACAGAAGAGGGGCGTGCACTGCTCTCTCGATTTCTAGTAAGAGTCATAATGTGTCAGACTACATGTTCCAAAGACACATATTAATATCCATATATATTGGTTTCATCCCACACATCCTTCTTACAGTGTGATTGGGGCCCCTCCTACTTAGAGGTGGTGTCTAGGTTCTCCACTCAGTCTAGGCAGGGACTTGTGATCATCCAAGACGGTGGAGTCTGACTGATTCTGATGATACATGATTTCTTAGGGTAAGTCATAGGAAATATGAAATCATAGGCTTCCTAGGTGGCTCAGTGGTAAAGAATCTGCCTACAAAGGCAGGGGATGCAAGAGACATTGGTTCGATCCCTGGGTTGGGAAGATCCCCTACTGTAGGAAATGGTAACCCACCCCAATACTCTAGTCTGGAAAATTTCATGGACAGAGGAGCCTGGTGAGCCATAATCCATGGCATCGCAAAGAGTTGGATGTGATTGAGCACACATGCTAAGTCAAGAGAAAAGAGACAGATACAGCCTTTTCCTGGTCTCCCCAACCTTCTACTTCTCCTCCTGCTTTTCCTCCTCCTTCATCCCCTCTGCTCTTCTTTCTCTTCCTCTTTTTTCTCATTCTCCTTCTCCTCCCCTTTTCCCTCTCTCTCTCTCAATGTCAGGATATTTATCTTTGAACTCTAGACACCATTATATATGAGGAAACCAAAGGAGCCCACACGTAGAAGGATGAACCCTCTGTCAACAGGCAGCAACAATTTGCTAAACACACAAATGAGACACCTTAGAAGTGAGTCCTCCAGCCCCAGTCCAGGCTTCCATGACTGAAACCCCAGCTGACATCTGCCTTTGAGAGAGTGAAATGGCTCCTCGATTCCTGATCCACATGAAACCACATAAGAACATGGTTTGTTGTTTTAACACACTGAGGGCTACAGGGCTTTGTTTTGCAACATCAGATAATTATAGCAAACAACACAGATAAATTCAGCAAATCCTGCTTGACCACCTACCTCTGCCAGAGTTCTTGGTGCCTAGCATAAAGTCCAGTGGGGATAGTTCAGGGTACTCACTTTATAAATATCACCACACAGCATGCGTGAGTGCTAAGTTGCTTCATTCGTGTCTGTGACCCTGTGGACTGTAGCCCACCAGGCCTCTCTTCCCATGGGATTCTCCAGGCAAGAATACTGAAGTGGGCTGCCGTTTCCTTCTCCAGAGGATCTTCCCAACCCAGGGATCGAATCCCTTTCTCTTAAGTCTCCTGCATTGGCTGGCAAGTTCCTTATCACTACCACCACCTGAGAAACCCACCATGATACATGTGTCAAGTGCTAAGATTAGACCTGTTTTACAGATGAAGAAACTGAGGCCCAAAGTCACAAAGCTGGAACTGTGAGTCCCAGAAGAACGTATGTGTTTCTGGGACAGCCGTGATAGCCTCCAGAGATGTGCCTTCTCTTTGCCTCAGCCTCCTTAGTTCCACCTGGCCCAACTTTGGTCACAGATAAAAGATGACCATGCCACCAACTCAGGGGAGACCAGCTGTGAGTTTCAGGCCAGGTGGCTCCTGGCCAAATCTTCCACCTCCTGGTCCACAAGCTGCCCCACTGCTGGTCCTCCCGTGGAGACTGTTGCTCTGACTTTGGGGGTGCTGTGTCTGATTACAGACCCAGTGGATGGTGGGAGAAAGAGGCTGGGTTCTGCCGGAGGCTGTGGTGCAGAAAAAAATAACACTTGTCCTTGGTGCTGTCTGCTTCAGGCAGTAGACTGTTCCTGCCTCACTTCTCCCAATTTCCTACAGCTTCACATCCTCTAGGTCCTGGCTGCTGAGCATGAAGCTCTTTGGGATCCTCTGCAGGAAGGCCCTCCCCTTCCTCCCAGGGGAAGTTTTTCAATGTATGTGCAATTATACCAATCAGTCCATCTTTCCTTCCGGTCATCAACATCATACGTGAAAGATGCTTCCTGAAGTCTGTCATCTGTGTATAACAACGGTTCCCATTCTTCAGTGTTGACTCACCCCTCAGCACTCTTCTTGTTCCCTTATTTTCCAGGAGAATTTTGGAGAGGTTAGTTTGACTGAGGGGCCTGCCATCTTAAAACAGATACTGAAGATTTTCAATGGCAAGGACATCTCTGCAGAGTGACTTAATCCAGGATGGGGAGCCAGATGTGGGCAGCCCTGGCACAGAGGAGGAGAGAGGCTGGAGGGGGTTGCCCAGGCCCTTTGGACTTCACACCTCTTGCTCCTTAGTGGTTCTCTTCAGAGGACAGGAGGACCTAGAGGTTGAAAGTCGGGCATGTGCTGAGGTTGGAAATGCTAGGTCTCTAGATGATTTTTGCTTTTCTGTTGTCATTAGAAAGAGTGTACAGTGATGAGTACTAACTATCTTCTGTCCTGAAGGTGTACGTGTCCCACCCACAGCTGAGGGCTCTGGCCAACAGCAGTTCCCTGAAATAAGCAGAAGGTGGCCTGAGTCAGTGACCTCAGCTTGGGGAGGGTTGTGGCCCTGAAGTTCCAGTTAGGAACATTCAGTCTAGTCTCCCCCCAACCTGAATCCACTGGAACCTCTGTGTCAGGACACCCAGAAAAACACAACATTTGTGGAACAGCAAGGAGGCCTCCAGGGAACTGGCATGACATTATGGGGCCACGGTCAGCTCTGTGAATTCCTAGCATACAGGGGGCCAGATCTCTGCCCTGGTCCATCCACCTGACCCTGATCCAGGACCTGCGGCAGCATCCTTGACCTGATGGTCATGCTCTCCTGCTCTGCTGCTCTTCCCAGCTCTGGTCTCCTCAGCCACACAAGGAGAACCCAGCACCACCAAGGCCAGCTCAAAGGGCCATGATGTGTCTTGCCTTGGTAGTTTTCTGGACAATGTGCAGTTATGTCCATCACAGGTCTTACTAGGAACACTTGGGACAAATGGTTGGTTTTCTGGCTTTGAGGCTATGCTCTCTGGCTCTGCCCTCAGAGTTGGAATCCTAGAACCCAGGGAAGGACCTTCTGTTGGGAACCATTCCCTTTTGCCCTCTTCATGGACCACAGCCTTTTTGTGGCGAAGGGGCTTGCATAAACTCAATGAAGCTATGAGCCACGCTGTGCATGGCCACTCAAGACAGACGGGTCATAGTGAGGCGTTCTGACAAAACAGGATCCGTTGGAGGGGGGGATGGTAAACCTCCTCAATATTCTTGCCACAAGAACGCCACAAGCAGTATGAAAAGGCAAAAATACATGGCACTGGAAGTTGAGCCCCCCAGGGGGAAGGTGCCTAGTGTCCTCGTGGGAAAGAGAAGAGAACAGTTACTAATGTCAAAAAACTGGCCTTTAAAAACAAGCAGATGAATGAAAGAGGACTTCACACCTCTCCCGGAACAGGAGGGCCTAGAGGTTGAAAGTCGGGCATGTGCTGAGGTTGGAAATGCTAGGTCTCTAGATGATTTTTGCTTTTCTGTTGTCATTAGAAAGAGTGTACAGTGATGAGTACTAACTATCTTCTGTCCTGAAGGTGTACGTGTCCCACCCACAGCTGAGGGCTCTGGCCAACAGCAGTTCCCTGAAATAAGCAGAAGGTGGCCTGAGTCAGTGACCTCAGCTTGGGGAGGGTTGTGGCCCTGAAGTTCCAGTTAGGAACATTCAGTCTAGTCTCCCCCCAACCTGAATCCACTGGAACCTCTGTGTCAGGACACCCAGAAAAACACAACATTTGTGGAACAGCAAGGAGGCCTCCAGGGAACTGGCATGACATTATGGGGCCACGGTCAGCTCTGTGAATTCCTAGCATACAGGGGGCCAGATCTCTGCCCTGGTCCATCCACCTGACCCTGATCCAGGACCTGCGGCAGCATCCTTGACCTGATGGTCATGCTCTCCTGCTCTGCTGCTCTTCCCAGCTCTGGTCTCCTCAGCCACACAAGGAGAACCCAGCACCACCAAGGCCAGCTCAAAGGGCCATGATGTGTCTTGCCTTGGTAGTTTTCTGGACAATGTGCAGTTATGTCCATCACAGGTCTTACTAGGAACACTTGGGACAAATGGTTGGTTTTCTGGCTTTGAGGCTATGCTCTCTGGCTCTGCCCTCAGAGTTGGAATCCTAGAACCCAGGGAAGGACCTTCTGTTGGGAACCATTCCCTTTTGCCCTCTTCATGGACCACAGCCTTTTTGTGGCGAAGGGGCTTGCATAAACTCAATGAAGCTATGAGCCACGCTGTGCATGGCCACTCAAGACAGACGGGTCATAGTGAGGCGTTCTGACAAAACAGGATCCGTTGG
The DNA here is from genome assembly GCA_022376925.1 of Tragulus kanchil. NCBI lineage: Eukaryota > Metazoa > Chordata > Mammalia > Artiodactyla > Tragulidae > Tragulus > Tragulus kanchil. The sequence continues at coordinate 49,295,489 of JAIOJX010000026.1, forward strand.
AGGGGGGGATGGTAAACCTCCTCAATATTCTTGCCACAAGAACGCCACAAGCAGTATGAAAAGGCAAAAATACATGGCACTGGAAGTTGAGCCCCCCAGGGGGAAGGTGCCTAGTGTCCTCGTGGGAAAGAGAAGAGAACAGTTACTAATAGCTCCAGAAAGAATGGAGCAGTGAGGCTGAACTAGAAATGATGCTTAGCTGTGGATATGTCTGGAGATGAAAGTGAAGAGGAACTAGAGAGCCTCTTGAGGAGAGTGAAAACGCTGGCTTGAAACTCAACATTCAAAATACTAAGATAAAGGCATCTGGTCCCATCACTTCATGGCAAATAGAAGGGGAAAGAGTGGAAACAGTGACAGACTTTATTTTCTTGGGCTACAAAGTCACTGTGGGCAGTGACTGCAGCCATGAAATTAAAAGATGGTTGCTCCTTGGAAGGAAAGCTATGACAGACTTAGATAGTGTGCACAGACGTCACTTTGCCAACAAAGATCCATCTAGTCAAAGCTATGGTTTTTCCAGTAGTCATGTATGGATGTGAGAGCTGGACCCTAAAGAAGGCTGAGCACCGAAGAACTGATTATTTTGAACTGTACTGGAGAAGACTCTTGAGAGACCTTTGATTGCAAGGAGATCAAAACAGTCAATTCTAAAGGAAATCAATACTGAATATTCATTGGAAGGACTGATGCTAAAGCTCTAATACTTTGGCCACCTGATGTGAAGAGCCAATTCATTGGAAAGGACCTTGATGTTGGGAAAGATTGAGGGCAAGAGGAGACGGGGATGATAGAGGATGAGATGGTTGGATAGCATCACTAACTAAATGGACATGAACTTAAGCAAATTCCAAGAGGTAGTAGAAGGCAGAGGAGCTTGACGAGCTACAGTACATGAGGTCACAGAGTCAGACATGACTTAATGATGAAACAACAACTCACCACATGCCAGGGATCACTCTGAGTGTCTTATGTGAATGTCTTTTAATTCTGACTGCAATATTATGAGGCAGAAACTATTATCATTCTCCAATTCTATTTCAATAGAGACAATAACCTCAGAAAAGTTAAGTGTCATGCCCAAGGACACTGATTCAGAGAGAAGGAGTCCACAAAGTCCATGTCCAAACCACCATACACCCCTACACAAGCCATGTTACTAATGCATTGGGAAATCTGCATAAAGGCTTTTTAGTATTCTATCAAGAGCATTTGTAGTAACTTTTTCATCTATCCTACGACTGAATATTTCAGGGTTTTCCTCCCTCAGAATGGAGCAGTGAGGCTGAACTAGAAATGATGCTTAGCTGTGGATATGTCTGGAGATGAAAGTGAAGAGGAACTAGAGAGCCTCTTGAGGAGAGTGAAAACGCTGGCTTGAAACTCAACATTCAAAATACTAAGATAAAGGCATCTGGTCCCATCACTTCATGGCAAATAGAAGGGGAAAGAGTGGAAACAGTGACAGACTTTATTTTCTTGGGCTACAAAGTCACTGTGGGCAGTGACTGCAGCCATGAAATTAAAAGATGGTTGCTCCTTGGAAGGAAAGCTATGACAGACTTAGATAGTGTGCACAGACGTCACTTTGCCAACAAAGATCCATCTAGTCAAAGCTATGGTTTTTCCAGTAGTCATGTATGGATGTGAGAGCTGGACCCTAAAGAAGGCTGAGCACCGAAGAACTGATTATTTTGAACTGTACTGGAGAAGACTCTTGAGAGACCTTTGATTGCAAGGAGATCAAAACAGTCAATTCTAAAGGAAATCAATACTGAATATTCATTGGAAGGACTGATGCTAAAGCTCTAATACTTTGGCCACCTGATGTGAAGAGCCAATTCATTGGAAAGGACCTTGATGTTGGGAAAGATTGAGGGCAAGAGGAGACGGGGATGATAGAGGATGAGATGGTTGGATAGCATCACTAACTAAATGGACATGAACTTAAGCAAATTCCAAGAGGTAGTAGAAGGCAGAGGAGCTTGACGAGCTACAGTACATGAGGTCACAGAGTCAGACATGACTTAATGATGAAACAACAACTCACCACATGCCAGGGATCACTCTGAGTGTCTTATGTGAATGTCTTTTAATTCTGACTGCAATATTATGAGGCAGAAACTATTATCATTCTCCAATTCTATTTCAATAGAGACAATAACCTCAGAAAAGTTAAGTGTCATGCCCAAGGACACTGATTCAGAGAGAAGGAGTCCACAAAGTCCATGTCCAAACCACCATACACCCCTACACAAGCCATGTTACTAATGCATTGGGAAATCTGCATAAAGGCTTTTTAGTATTCTATCAAGAGCATTTGTAGTAACTTTTTCATCTATCCTACGACTGAATATTTCAGGGGTTTTCCTCCCTCAAGTTTATTATTGTGAAAATGTTGAGATGAATCTCTGACTAGTTTTTTTAACTGGTTTGGTTTTCAGAGAAGAAATTAGTGACTAAAAGAATATGAATGTTTTTCAATCTCAAAACATATCGTGAAATTTATTTCAACAATTTTTGAAATTATTTATTTTCTCTCCAACCGTGCATTAAAGTACCTGTTTACACACCCCTTGTTTGGCTTTGAGTGATCTGAAGCACAGAGGAAAAAACCAACAACAACTTGCTATTTTAAAAACAACTCCACATACATAAGATGCCCATTGTGGATCAGAAGGCCCATCCACAGATTTCAACAGGAAATCTCCCTCCCAAGCCACAGGTTTATAGTATTTGAATCAGGTGAACTGAAGCAAATCTGAGAAAAATAAAAAAAAAAACAGAGAAACTAGGTTGAGCTCGTATTTAAATGATCATAAATTTTATTGATGAAAATAGTTTTCCATGACTCATCCATCCTTTTGCTCCCTACAAGGTGTGTTTGAGAGACAGAGCTGAACTGTAAGCACAAGGTCAGATGGACTACAGGGCTTTCCAACCCTGAACCTGAGGTCACTTGGGGATGTCAGCCAGTCTGCCTGCCAGACAGACTGCAGAATGGAAGCACCCACTCAGCTCCCTTGGGAATTGTGTCAGATTTGTGAAACATTCTTCACTCTTAACAAGAAGGGAAAGAGGTAGGAAGTAGTTAGATGTATTGAGCACTGGCCTCCAATGGGAGGAGGCCAAACAGCTTCCCTAAAGAAAGTTGACACCATCTCACTTTAAAAAAATGTTTATTTGACCAAGTTGGGTCTCAGTTGCTGCACCCTGGGTCTTTAGTTGTAGCACTTGGGATCTTTTATTAATAGTTGTGGCATGAGGGATCTAGGGCTTCCCTCATAGCTCAGTTGGTAAAGAATCTACCTGCCATGCAGGTGACCCTGGTTCTATTTCTGGATTGGGAAAATCTCCTTGAGAAGGGATAGGCTATCCACTCCAGTATTCTTGGGCTTTCTTCATGGCTCAGATGGCAAAGATCTATCCACAATGCAGGAGATCTGTTTTTTTTTTTCCTTTTAAAGATTTATTTATTTATTTATTTTGGTGGGAGTGGGGTGGGGAGGGAAGGGAGCAGGCGGGCCACTTCTATTGGTCTTTCATTTGTCCATTTTCATCCATCTTTGTTCTCTGGCCCGTGTGGGCCTCCCATCGCGGTGGCCTCTGTTGTCGCAGAGCACCGGCTCTGGGCGCATGCGCTCCGGAGCTCCGGCTCGGTAATTGGACACATCGGTCCAGCCGCTCCACGGCACGTGGGATCTTCCCAGGCCAGGGATCAAACCGGCGCCCCATGCACTGCAAGGCGGTGTCCTTATCCACTGGACCACCAGGGAAGCCTGGGACCTGGGTTTAATCCCTGGGTTGTGAATGTCTCCTGGAGAGCAGAACAGCTACCCATTCCAGCATTCTTGCCTGGAGAATTCCGTAGCTTGTCCATGGGTTGCAAAGAGTTGAACATGACTGAGTGACTTTCACATGGGGGAACTAGTTCCCTGACCAAGGATTGAACTGGGCCCCCTGCTTTGAGACCACGGGGTCTTTCCATGACTCATCCATCCTTTTGCTCCCTACAAGGTGTGTTTGAGAGACAGAGCTGAACTTCGGTGAGGTCACTTGGGGATGTCAGCCAGTCTGCCTGCCAGACAGACTGCAGAATGGAAGCACCCACTCAGCTCCCTTGGGAATTGTGTCAGATTTGTGAAACATTCTTCACTCTTAACAAGAAGGGAAAGAGGTAGGAAGTAGTTAGATGTATTGAGCACTGGCCTCCAATGGGAGGAGGCCAAACAGCTTCCCTAAAGAAAGTTGACACCATCTCACTTTAAAAAAATGTTTATTTGACCAAGTTGGGTCTCAGTTGCTGCACCCTGGGTCTTTAGTTGTAGCACTTGGGATCTTTTATTAATAGTTGTGGCATGAGGGATCTAGGGCTTCCCTCATAGCTCAGTTGGTAAAGAATCTACCTGCCATGCAGGTGACCCTGGTTCTATTTCTGGATTGGGAAAATCTCCTTGAGAAGGGATAGGCTATCCACTCCAGTATTCTTGGGCTTTCTTCATGGCTCAGATGGCAAAGATCTATCCACAATGCAGGAGATCTGTTTTTTTTTTTCCTTTTAAAGATTTATTTATTTATTTATTTTGGTGGGAGTGGGGTGGGGAGGGAAGGGAGCAGGCGGGCCACTTCTATTGGTCTTTCATTTGTCCATTTTCATCCATCTTTGTTCTCTGGCCCGTGTGGGCCTCCCATCGCGGTGGCCTCTGTTGTCGCAGAGCACCGGCTCTGGGCGCATGCGCTCCGGAGCTCCGGCTCGGTAATTGGACACATCGGTCCAGCCGCTCCACGGCACGTGGGATCTTCCCAGGCCAGGGATCAAACCGGCGCCCCATGCACTGCAAGGCGGTGTCCTTATCCACTGGACCACCAGGGAAGCCTGGGACCTGGGTTTAATCCCTGGGTTGTGAATGTCTCCTGGAGAGCAGAACAGCTACCCATTCCAGCATTCTTGCCTGGAGAATTCCGTAGCTTGTCCATGGGTTGCAAAGAGTTGAACATGACTGAGTGACTTTCACATGGGGGAACTAGTTCCCTGACCAAGGATTGAACTGGGCCCCCTGCTTTGAGACCACGGGGTCTTTACCACTGGATACCAGGGAAGTGCTGAGAGCATCTCACTTTTTTTCAACAGAGTGTGAGAGGGGATCCAAAACGGAACACAGTGACAAATAAACCTAAATGACAAATGAGAAAGTGGAGAAGGAATGACACCCCAGTCTCAGCGAACATCCCCTGTGCCCAGAGCTTGGTTTCTAAATAACATCATCCCGTTAAAGGAACGGGGCTTCTTGGAGAAACAGACGAGAACATACACAATTAGGAAGTTTCCATGGTGCCAGAAAGGCAGACAGACTGAAGGATCACCAGTGACTAAATCTGGGAAAAACTGGACAATTAAAAAGTGGCATGATAGTCATGAATTATAACTCCTAGAATAAACTAAATACCCCAAAGTCCATACTAACACAAATAACTGAACAGATAAGAGAAAGAATGGTTCTTACGGTAAAATTCCAGTTAATACATGTAGAAAGAATGAGGAAAATAGAAGTTCATATTCGAAGGTCCAGCTGCGCGGTGTGGGCCAAGCCTTAAGCTGCAATCTGGCGCCCAGACTCCAGCAGTGAGTCCCTTCACCCTTAGGGAATCAGGGCTGCCCTCTGAAGACGCGGATTTAGGCCCCACTGCCTCATAAGTGAGGCCTTTCCATAGGAGGCACTGTAATGGTTCCCCTGGAGTCGAGGCAACCATCATTTGGGGCTCCCCATGACAGTGGCCAGCAGGCCAAGAAAGGAATGCTCTAGGAACAGACACTTTGAGCCACAACATCTTTGTGGTGGGCTGTTCCGTGCACGGTGGGGTGGAGCAGCCTCTCTCACCTCCGTGACCTCCACCACCAATGGCGACAGCCCACATACCTCCAGACGTTGCTCATAAACCTTGGAAGCCAGAATTGCTCCTGGTTTGGTTAAGAATCACTGATTTAGGTCACCATCCTCAGCAGTGGGGACACCCAGGTTTTGGACAATCAGTTGTGACAGGCACACGATTTCATTGGATGTGCCTCAGGACCTGCTCCCTTGCTGAGCAGCGCACGCAGGCAAAGTTAGGATTCCAGGTCAAAGGTCTCAGAATGGCTATCACATCCAAGGTTACCTTCTCAGACAACCTCAGGCCCTTCCCAGCTTCAAAGATGGTTTTCCCTGTAAAATATATTAAAAAGACAAGGTTTGGGTGTTCTGATACCTCTTAAAATATTTGAGACCATTTGGTATTGAGGAAAGAGAAAGAGCGAGAATGAGAGGGCGGGTAGGATCTGGGCTGCATCGTTGCCATCGCGTAGCATCGAGTTTCTGGGGGTTGGGGGGCAATCTCCTCAAACTGTAGACAGGACCTGACCCATGAGCTTCTCTGCAGGAGTGAATGGTCTCACGCTTGTAAAGCACCAGGGAAGCCTCACCTGACGCTTCTCTCCTGGTTGAGGTTGGGTTTGTATGAATAGGAACCCCTCTTCTCCTTCTAATGTGCTGTTTCTCCCTCTTATCTCAGTTGGTGAGAAATATCACAGGGGCAGCGAGCCTGTCCAGCGGTCACATCAAGTCTTGCTCACCCTTACAAACTAGGGAGAACCGACAGCTCCACACAACTGAAAACAGACGTGAGACCTTCATCAGCTTCTGAGCTGACACAGAATGATCCCTAGGGATACAAATGGGTGGGGCGTGCTGAAAAAACAGGCTTTGTGAAACCTCAGGATCCATGCAGCCTGGGTTGGCCAAGGGGTAATGATCTATTGTCATCTTGACTCAATTTGTGTAGAGCTGACTTAAGTCAGGAGCCAACAGAAGAGCCTCGTGCCAGGGCCTGACCCGAGAAAACCACTTGGGGAAGGCCAAGGGGAGTCAGGGAGACAGAGCACACGTGTGCAGGTTAAGACATACACAGATAAAGAGATACGAACACACATGAACACAGTCTCATATATGCTCAAGTTTCTCATATATACACATAATAGGTGTACATACACGTTCACACACAGTTTCTCGCTCACATATACACACTTCCTCATGCTCATACTTCGGCTAACACACATTCACACCCTCTCACACACCCTCGCTGACCCCCACAGCCTCTCTTACACTGTTGGGCTGCACCCTGCAGGCCTGTAGCTGCCCAGCCGCCAGACCAAAGACAGAGCTTGCAGACAGCGACAGACACCACCTGTCTGCTGGATGGGGGGGCCTTACAGGTCCAGAGCTGAGGCCCTGGAGAGCGACACCCCTGCGTGGACGGCACTTGACAGGCAGGACCTGGCAGCAGTCTTCACTCCTCAGGGGAGAAGGAGGCTGATGTTTGTAAAGGTAACTAGGCTCCCCAGTTACCATGGAAACCAGCAGCAGGGGTATGTCCCTCCGGCTACCAAGCATCATGATGGGAGGTGGGGAGCAGAGGTTGGTTTTAATGCGCTAGCAGGTGGAGCCTTCTGGTCTAAGGGTCCGAATGAGCTGGGGTCGGGGGTAGGTTTCTTCCTGGGGGTAAGTGGCGCTGGCACTGGGCAATCGGGGCTATATGGAGAGAAGAGGAAAGCCAGCTCTCGTGGCCTGATCATGCCCACGGGCTCACCACCCCCCCCAACACACACACACACACACGCATCCTCTCACCCCATCAACGCCCAGCTCCCGCTTCCCACTATGACTCAGGTTCCCGTGACGGGTCTGGCACTGGGCTCCCTTCATCCTCCAGCCGCCTCATCCCGTGATGAGTCACAAGCCTCTTGTTTATTTAGCCACTTGCAGAAGCTGGGTTGCTTCCAGGTCCTCTCTTGGGCAGCCGGGGACGTGCGGGGGAAGAGAGTGAGAGAAAAGCAGGGTCATTCTGGACCAGGGACAGGGAAGGGAGAAGTGAACAGAGGAAATGCCCACTGGCACCGGGCCTGGCTGCCTCCAGGGGCCACGCCAGCCAGGGGAACAGAGGCCAGAGTGGGTGCCCGCTGCTGCCCAGCTGAGGAGGGAGCAGCCTGCCGCCCACAGGAGCTGGGGTAGATGTTGCCGGGAAACCTGACGTGGAGGGCGTCTGACCCCCACCAGCCTCACCACTGACTTGGCTCAGTGCGCTCAGAGTCGGAGCAGCTTTAGGAACGTTTTGCTTGGAGCCGACGTGGCATTCAGAAAAATCCCAGGAAACAGGGTGTTTTAGACACACCCTCGCTGACCCCCACAGCCTCTCTTACACTGTTGGGCTGCACCCTGCAGGCCTGTAGCTGCCCAGCCGCCAGACCAAAGACAGAGCTTGCAGACAGCGACAGACACCACCTGTCTGCTGGATGGGGGGGCCTTACAGGTCCAGAGCTGAGGCCCTGGAGAGCGACACCCCTGCGTGGACGGCACTTGACAGGCAGGACCTGGCAGCAGTCTTCACTCCTCAGGGGAGAAGGAGGCTGATGTTTGTAAAGGTAACTAGGCTCCCCAGTTACCATGGAAACCAGCAGCAGGGGTATGTCCCTCCGGCTACCAAGCATCATGATGGGAGGTGGGGAGCAGAGGTTGGTTTTAATGCGCTAGCAGGTGGAGCCTTCTGGTCTAAGGGTCCGAATGAGCTGGGGTCGGGGGTAGGTTTCTTCCTGGGGGTAAGTGGCGCTGGCACTGGGCAATCGGGGCTATATGGAGAGAAGAGGAAAGCCAGCTCTCGTGGCCTGATCATGCCCACGGGCTCACCACCCCCCCCAACACACACACACACACACGCATCCTCTCACCCCATCAACGCCCAGCTCCCGCTTCCCACTATGACTCAGGTTCCCGTGACGGGTCTGGCACTGGGCTCCCTTCATCCTCCAGCCGCCTCATCCCGTGATGAGTCACAAGCCTCTTGTTTATTTAGCCACTTGCAGAAGCTGGGTTGCTTCCAGGTCCTCTCTTGGGCAGCCGGGGACGTGCGGGGGAAGAGAGTGAGAGAAAAGCAGGGTCATTCTGGACCAGGGACAGGGAAGGGAGAAGTGAACAGAGGAAATGCCCACTGGCACCGGGCCTGGCTGCCTCCAGGGGCCACGCCAGCCAGGGGAACAGAGGCCAGAGTGGGTGCCCGCTGCTGCCCAGCTGAGGAGGGAGCAGCCTGCCGCCCACAGGAGCTGGGGTAGATGTTGCCGGGAAACCTGACGTGGAGGGCGTCTGACCCCCACCAGCCTCACCACTGACTTGGCTCAGTGCGCTCAGAGTCGGAGCAGCTTTAGGAACGTTTTGCTTGGAGCCGACGTGGCATTCAGAAAAATCCCAGGAAACAGGGTGTTTTAGTAAATAAAGATGCTGTCCTGAGGTTCAGGCGGGCCTTTATCTGAGAACTGTCGAAAAGGAACAGGAGGAATGTGTGAGTAACAGTGCTTTCTGTCTCTGGTTCTTCAGGGGAGTGGTTAATGGTTTTTAGGGTAAAGAGAGAGTAGAATATTTTAGCTGCCAGAAATGTATGAGCTTAGGAAACTCACTGAAAGTGCTTCTCCACGGAGCTTAGACCACAGAGGCCCAAATGCAACTTGAGATTTCCTTCTCAGCAGGCCATCTGTCCCACATTCGGAGGCCTTCTAAGTGAGTTTGGCAGGCATCCCTCCTGAACGCCCATGAGCAAGAAAGCGTCCCACCAGGCTCAAGGTTCAAGGGGAAGCAGCCCATGCAGAGGCCTCCTCAAGGAGCACAGGAACCAGCTCCACGGCCTCGCTTTTTGTTCAGAAACGACAGGAAATAAAGCGCAGATTCCTCAGAACACGGGCTGGCTCAAGGCGTGACTCTGAGGCCACTGGGTCAGGCCCGCCACGCAGCCTGTGCAGAGGTGCGGCCCCAGGCACTGACCTGGGATGGCTCACTGTCCAAAGAGGCGCAGAGCGGGGAGGCTGGAGGAAGCCCCCATGTCGAAGTCTCTGCTTTGTCAGTGTGTGGAGACAATGGTGCCAAGGCAAGTGGCTTTGGGGCTGAATTTTACAAAATTCGGCTACAGTTCAGAAGGAGATGGAGACAGGAAGGAGACGGATGGGGTGGGGTGTTGAGGTGGAAAACAAACAGAACTTCAAAGAACGGGGAGTGGACCACAGAGTGGCATGGAGGAGGGAGGGGGAGAGGAAGAATGGGGTCCTTGGATGTCCCTGGGGAGGGTGTCCCTGGGGAGAGGGCCTGGTGGCTTTGATCTGGGGCCTTCATGGAACTCTGGGCTCAAATTTAATTCAGGGAGGGCCTAAAGACCAGGTTCAGGCTTGACTCAAGATGGGGTGGGGTGTGGCGAACTCAACTGTCTCCCCTAGAACAGAGACCTGTTGGGGACCAAGTGGGGCTGATCTTCCCAGCTAGGGGCTGGCTTGGGGCCAGGTCCAACCCTGTGTCCCCTTCAAATGCAGAGAACAGTCACGTGCCTCCTGTCCCCACGGTTGCACACAACTTCATGACCTGCAGAGACCCTGCAGCCCACAGGCAGACCCTGGTTCAAAGCCAAGGTCAGCTCCGGAAGCCTTTAGCAGTCCTTAAAGTGAAGCCAAGGTTGGAGTCTCAGCTGCATCCCCGAGGGAAGCCAGGTGGGCTGTCTTCCCCCTGTGCTGGCCCACGCCTGCACCCTGGCCTCTGTCCAGACAGGGTGCCCATGTGAGCTGTGCTTTGGTGGGACAGAAGTTAAGAGTGCACGAAGGGAAGGAAGGAGAAAATCAAGGTGAGTTTTGGTGCAGTATGTCTGCTACACTTCAACTCTTAGTGGGTGATCTTAAGCTTTTGTGTGTATATACACATATATCACACACATCCAAATTTTTGTTATAGCACAGGAACCAGCTCCACGGCCTCGCTTTTGTTCAGAAACGACAGGAAATAAAGCGCAGATTCCTCAGAACACGGGCTGGCTCAAGGCGTGACTCTGAGGCCACTGGGTCAGGCCCGCCACGCAGCCTGTGCAGAGGTGCGGCCCCAGGCACTGACCTGGGATGGCTCACTGTCCAAAGAGGCGCAGAGCGGGGAGGCTGGAGGAAGCCCCCATGTCGAAGTCTCTGCTTTGTCAGTGTGTGGAGACAATGGTGCCAAGGCAAGTGGCTTTGGGGCTGAATTTTACAAAATTCGGCTACAGTTCAGAAGGAGATGGAGACAGGAAGGAGACGGATGGGGTGGGGTGTTGAGGTGGAAAACAAACAGAACTTCAAAGAACGGGGAGTGGACCACAGAGTGGCATGGAGGAGGGAGGGGGAGAGGAAGAATGGGGTCCTTGGATGTCCCTGGGGAGGGTGTCCCTGGGGAGAGGGCCTGGTGGCTTTGATCTGGGGCCTTCATGGAACTCTGGGCTCAAATTTAATTCAGGGAGGGCCTAAAGACCAGGTTCAGGCTTGACTCAAGATGGGGTGGGGTGTGGGGAACTCAACTGTCTCCCCTAGAACAGAGAACTGTTGGGGACCAAGTGGGGCTGATCTTCCCAGCTAGGGGCTGGCTTGGGGCCAGGTCCAACCCTGTGTCCCCTTCAAATGCAGAGAACAGTCACGTGCCTCCTGTCCCCACGGTTGCACACAACTTCATGACCTGCAGAGACCCTGCAGCCCACAGGCAGACCCTGGTTCAAAGCCAAGGTCAGCTCCGGAAGCCTTTAGCAGTCCTTAAAGTGAAGCCAAGGTTGGAGTCTCAGCTGCATCCCCGAGGGAAGCCAGGTGGGCTGTCTTCCCCCTGTGCTGGCCCACGCCTGCACCCTGGCCTCTGTCCAGACAGGGTGCCCATGTGAGCTGTGCTTTGGTGGGACAGAAGTTAAGAGTGCACGAGAAGGGAAGGAAGGAGAAAATCAAGGTGAGTTTTGGTGCAGTATGTCTGCTACACTTCAACTCTTAGTGGGTGATCTTAAGCTTTTGTGTGTATATATACACATATATACACACACATCCATATATTTATATGTATATGAACAGTAATAGTGGAGCTTCCTAGGTGGCACAGTGGTAAAGAACCTGCCTGCCAATGCAGGAGATGTAAGAGGCACAGGTTTGATCCCTGGGTCGGGAAGATCCCCTGGAGAAGGGTATGGCATCCACTCCAGTACTCTTGCCTGGAGAATCCTATGGACAGAAGAGCCTGGTGGGTTACAGTCCATAGGGTCCCAAAGAGTTGGCCATAACTGAAGCCACTTAGCATGGACACACGCAGTAGTATATATATTTTTTGACCACTTCTATTGGTCTTTCATTTATCTATTTTCATCCATCTTTGTTCTTTGGCCTGTGTGGGCCTCCCATCGCAGTGGGCTCTCTCATCACAGAGCACCGGCTCTGGGCACATGTGCTCCAGAGCTCCGGCTCGGTAGTTGGACACATTGGTCCAGCTGCTCCGCGGTACGTGGGATCTTCCCAGGTCAGGGATCGAACTGGCGCCCCTTGCACGGCAAGGCAGTGTCCTTACCCACTGGACCACCAGGGAAGCCCCACACAGTAATATAATTGAATTTAAATTCACTTTAAATTTGGACAATGCCAGGGTGGCTCAAGGTTTACACTTCAGACTTTAAGGAATTAAAATCTTCTTCCTGGTAGAGTAACTTAGTTAGACAGAATTTCTGCTTCTTTTTCTTAAAATGCTGAGGAGATGCATTTCTAGACTTGGGCCTCTTTTAATTCTAAATTTTTGAAGAGCTGCAAATTCCTTTTCAGGGACTGACATTAAGAATATTTAGTCTGTTAAAATTCACCATCCTATTATGATGTTGGGAAACAGACTAAGCACTTGGTGAACCTCCTAATTTTTTTCTAGACCAAACTAGACCCAGAAAATGACGATGGAATAACTTAGTCTAAACGGATGCTTTTTAACAATGGGAAAACCTTCAGCTCGTTGTGTTTTTAATTACAGGATGCATTTATAAATGCCAAAGCTTCTAAGTATATTTTGGAGAAAATTGAATGAATTTTGCATTTATGAAATCAACTCTTAGAGGGTGATCTTAAGCTTTTGTGTGTATATATACACATATATACACACACATCCATATATTTATATGTATATGAACAGTAATAGTGGAGCTTCCTAGGTGGCACAGTGGTAAAGAACCTGCCTGCCAATGCAGGAGATGTAAGAGGCACAGGTTTGATCCCTGGGTCGGGAAGATCCACTGGAGAAGGGTATGGCATCCACTCCAGTACTCTTGCCTGGAGAATCCTATGGACAGAAGAGCCTGGTGGGTTACAGTCCATAGGGTCCCAAAGAGTTGGCCATAACTGAAGCCACTTAGCATGGACACACGCAGTAGTATATATATTTTTTGACCACTTCTATTGGTCTTTCATTTATCTATTTTCATCCATCTTTGTTCTTTGGCCTGTGTGGGCCTCCCATCGCAGTGGGCTCTCTCATCACAGAGCACCGGCTCTGGGCACATGTGCTCCAGAGCTCCGGCTCGGTAGTTGGACACATTGGTCCAGCTGCTCCGCGGTACGTGGGATCTTCCCAGGTCAGGGATCGAACTGGCGCCCCTTGCACGGCAAGGCAGTGTCCTTACCCACTGGACCACCAGGGAAGCCCCACACAGTAATATAATTGAATTTAAATTCACTTTAAATTTGGACAATGCCAGGGTGGCTCAAGGTTTACACTTCAGACTTTAAGGAATTAAAATCTTCTTCCTGGTAGAGTAACTTAGTTAGACAGAATTTCTGCTTCTTTTTCTTAAAATGCTGAGGAGATGCATTTCTAGACTTGGGCCTCTTTTAATTCTAAATTTTTGAAGAGCTGCAAATTCCTTTTCAGGGACTGACATTAAGAATATTTAGTCTGTTAAAATTCACCATCCTATTATGATGTTGGGAAACAGACTAAGCACTTGGTGAACCTCCTAATTTTTGTCTAGACCAAACTAGACCCAGAAAATGACGATGGAATAACTTAGTCTAAACGGATGCTTTTTAACAATGGGAAAACCTTCAGCTCGTTGTGTTTTTAATTACAGGATGCATTTATAAATGCCAAAGCTTCTAAGTATATTTTGGAGAAAATTGAATGATTAATTTCTCCAAGAAAGTTTCTACTCTCCTGGTAGAAAAGAGGCGGAGGGTGATGTCTGGGAATGTTTTTTGCTCTGTTATTGGAGTCTGGTTTCTCTTATAAGTGAAGGATCAGCGGGTCACAGAGAGATGGAGGAAAGGATGCTGTGGTGGCGTGGGTAGATAAAATTAAGGTTGGTTACAGCCAAGCTCCATAAAATGTGGACAACTGGACACAGGCAAAGGGGTGCGTGACTCCCTCAAAAATCCATGCAGCATGCCAACTCTATTGTGCATCTTTCTCAGTTTCTCAGTCACGTCCAACTTTTCTACCCATGGACTGTCGCCCACCAGGCTCCTCTGTCTATGGGATTTTCCAGGCAAGAATACGGAGTGGGTTGCCATTCCCTCCTCCAGGGAAATCTTCCCAGCCCAGGGACTGAACAGGTGTCTCTTGCATCTCCTGTATTGGCAGGTGGATTCTTTACCACTGCGCCACCTGGAAATACCCTGTTTTGCCAACATCCCTAAAATAAACACACACATAGAGCACCACAGCACTCTTAGACGGAAGAATGGAGTTCTCACTCCATGCAGGAACCTCTTTCTCTCCTATGCTACAAGAGGAAGAATTTTCTTCTGGCTCATATAAGGGTGCATTGACTGAGTGAGGCCCCTGGTGTGATGGGAAGACAGCCCAGGAGGACTGGAGTGTGTGTTTGACCCTTAATCGCATGGTGACCCTCTATTTTAACCAATGTGACCTCTTGGGCTTCCCTGGTGGCTCAGAGGTAAAGAATCCACATGCAACACAGCAGATGTGGTTTTGATCCTTGGGTTGGGAAGACCTCCTGCAGAAGGAAAAGGTATTCTTGCCTGGGAAATCCCATGGACAGAGGAGCCTGGTGGGCTAGAGTCCATGGGGTCACAGAGTCAGACATGATTTAGTGACTGAGCATGACCTCTTGACCACTTATTGCCCTGTTCAAGATACTCTTCAGGCCCTCACCCTAAAATAACTTGGGAGAGCCTATCTACTTAACATACCCTAAAATGTGACTCCCTAAGGACAAGTCTTTTCTGGCTTGTGGCATGCTCAGTCACCACTCTCCCCAGGCAACCTCAACAACTTGGTGGCTTTTGTCTTTGTAAGCCCCCGACTCTTTTTCTTCCCTGGAACATTCTTTGGGATTCAACCATATCTGTGTCTCCAGAACTGACATTCCTAAGACCCCATATCAAGTTCTGTGTTCTTTGCATCCTCACTATAAAAATCAAGATGCAGAACACTGACCCCCAAGGGTGACATGGTTGTATTGAACAGCGGAGAGACCTGAGGTCCCCAGGCCTAGAAGCCACCCCTTCACAGAGCCAGGCAGCCACCCCACAGGACCAGGCAGGCCCTCCACGGATGGCCGAAGGCAGGTTTCCGTTTAGTTGGTCTGCACTGCGATTCCTAGGCAATGGCCGGCGTGTGCTCCAGGGAACACATGTTGAGAACTAAGGCTTTAGGGACCCACCCTTCCCCGTGAACATGATTTTCCACAACTGAGAATTTGATGAATCTTGGAGTTAATTTTCTGATGACAGCAGGGTGCTCTTACGTCCTGGACTGCAGTCAAGAGGTGGTTCACACTGAACATGGAGGGCTGATGCTGCCTGCCCAGTGCTGCTGACGGCCTGACTCGGCCTGGAGCCGCAGCCACGGCCGCTCCACCGCCTCCTGAGGGCTCCACATCCTCGCTCAGTCCCGAGCAGGACCTCCCTGTGCTGACTTCGCAGGCGACCTCTCTTAGCAGACCTCCAGAAAATTTGGGTAAGTTATTTTATTAAAATGTTTAAAAATGATTTTAGTTGTTTTTAGTTAAGAATTTAATATTTAAGTTTTATTATTTTTTGGTTATTTAATTTTAAAATTTAGCCTACATTTGATTTGGTAGTCTGAACTGGTGCATTACAAAATATAAGGGTTAGTTGCTCAGTCTTTTTCAACTCTTTGTGACACCATGGTCTGTCCACAGAATTCTCCAGGCAAGAAAATGGAGTGGGTAGCCTTTCCCTTCTCCAGGGGATCTTCCCCACCCAGGGATCGAACCCAGGTCTCCTACATTGCAGGCAGATTCTTTACCATCTGAGCCACCAGTGAAGTCCCTGGTATATTGCAAATATGTGAAGATACTCTTCAGGCCCTCACCCTAAAATAACTTGGGAGAGCCTATCTACTTAACATACCCTAAAATGTGACTCCCTAAGGACAAGTCTTTTCTGGCTTGTGGCATGCTCAGTCACCACTCTCCCCAGGCAACCTCAACAACTTGGTGGCTTTTGTCTTTGTAAGCCCCCGACTCTTTTTCTTCCCTGGAACATTCTTTGGGATTCAACCATATCTGTGTCTCCAGAACTGACATTCCTAAGACCCCATATCAAGTTCTGTGTTCTTTGCATCCTCACTATAAAAATCAAGATGCAGAACACTGACCCCCAAGGGTGACATGGTTGTATTGAACAGCGGAGAGACCTGAGGTCCCCAGGCCTAGAAGCCACCCCTTCACAGAGCCAGGCAGCCACCCCACAGGACCAGGCAGGCCCTCCACGGATGGCCGAAGGCAGGTTTCCGTTTAGTTGGTCTGCACTGCGATTCCTAGGCAATGGCCGGCGTGTGCTCCAGGGAACACATGTTGAGAACTAAGGCTTTAGGGACCCACCCTTCCCCGTGAACATGATTTTCCACAACTGAGAATTTGATGAATCTTGGAGTTAATTTTCTGATGACAGCAGGGTGCTCTTACGTCCTGGACTGCAGTCAAGAGGTGGTTCACACTGAACATGGAGGGCTGATGCTGCCTGCCCAGTGCTGCTGACGGCCTGACTCGGCCTGGAGCCGCAGCCACGGCCGCTCCACCGCCTCCTGAGG
Organism: Tragulus kanchil; assembly: GCA_022376925.1. Classification (NCBI taxonomy): domain Eukaryota; kingdom Metazoa; phylum Chordata; class Mammalia; order Artiodactyla; family Tragulidae; genus Tragulus; species Tragulus kanchil. The sequence continues at coordinate 49,312,378 of JAIOJX010000026.1, forward strand.
GCTCCACATCCTCGCTCAGTCCCGAGCAGGACCTCCCTGTGCTGACTTCGCAGGCGACCTCTCTTAGCAGACCTCCAGAAAATTTGGGTAAGTTATTTTATTAAAATGTTTAAAAATGATTTTAGTTGTTTTTAGTTAAGAATTTAATATTTAAGTTTTATTATTTTTTGGTTATTTAATTTTAAAATTTAGCCTACATTTGATTTGGTAGTCTGAACTGGTGCATTACAAAATATAAGGGTTAGTTGCTCAGTCTTTTTCAACTCTTTGTGACACCATGGTCTGTCCACAGAATTCTCCAGGCAAGAAAATGGAGTGGGTAGCCTTTCCCTTCTCCAGGGGATCTTCCCCACCCAGGGATCGAACCCAGGTCTCCTACATTGCAGGCAGATTCTTTACCATCTGAGCCACCAGTGAAGTCCCTGGTATATTGCAAATATGTGACAACCCACTCCAATAATTATTCCTTGGCTAATAACATTTTAGTATAATTATTAGGAATTCAGTCCCAAGTTCACCACAGATTTTCTGCCTTCCCAAGTCTTAGTAAACTCACCCATTCTGCTCTCACAAGAAAAGGGATGACATCTCAAGGGCTGATCAAAAATGTTAAAAGCTAAGAAAACATAACTCCTCTTTGTCAACAATACCTAATCGCTAACGGCATTGTCTCCAGCCTTTAGGAGAGACTTACTTCTCTACTGAGACTGTGTTACCAGCCAGGAGTGACAGTGACCTGGTATCCAAAGCCTGGAGTCACAGGAGTGTCCCCGCACACCAAGTGAATTACAGTGGCAGTTTTTAAACAGGAAACTTGGGGACAGCGAGGGGAGAGAACCGACCAGGTGTCTGACTCTGACTAAACCACGGGCTTCATACCGTTCACCGTGAGCCCCGCGTGTTTGCTCTCCTGGATTGGCGCCCCTGCTGCCCTGCGAGGGCGTGGCTGGACACGAAGAAGCCCTCCCCAGCCCCGGAGTCCCGCACTGACGGCAGCTCTCCTGGGCACCAGAAAGACGGCAGGTGCTGCATCGAAAGAGACACTGAGCCGAGATAACACGGGTCCTGGATGAGGCGGTTGGGGACGAAAGCCTCCTAACCTCTTGAAATGGGTCTGCATTAAAGTATCCCGAGCAAGACGAAAGCCCCTGGGTATAGGCTCCATATTTCCACCCACGCTCCTTGTGTTTTATGGGAATGTGGACCCAGAAACTTGTGTAGCAGCTCACTGGAAACCTAGACTTTACCGGAAGGTTTCCAATAGGCTTACGCCAGCTGGATGTGAAATTTCTTGGACCTTTCTCCTCTGACGTCGTTCACCACTCAACGTTACAAACAACCGACTACTGTGTTTAAGCTATTGCTTAACTGACATGGGACGCCTGAGAACAGGTTTATGGAACCGTATGGAGTGTTATGCGTGGGCCATCTTGCTAGCTGCCGTGCATCGCGTCCTCCTAGAGTCCACACACCGGCAGACAATGAGGGGGACATTATTAAGTCCAAACTGATTTTTAGAGATTCCTTCCAACAGGTGACTCACCAGTGGAAAATGGCCCGATTCCTCTTTTATTCAGAATGGAACCTTTCCCTGCAGTTTCCCCGGGAGAGATCTGGAGGCTAAGATCCAGGGTGCACACGCTGTGGTCAGATGGCTGCACACATGGGGTCAATGAAATTCACACATTTCTCGAAGAAATGTCTGAAGAACTGGGTTCCCACTGTGTCAACTTACCCAGGAGAATGTCATCGATCACTTAAATCAAGAGAATTTCCACCCTGGCTTTAGCATGTCTTTACGTATTTAGACAAAATTACACTGCTTTTTCCACTGTGTTCTGAAAGCTTCCTTGCCTTAGAGAAGCAACAAAACCAGGGGTGTTTATGACTTGGCTGAACCTTACAATAAAGGTCCACTTACCCAAGGCGATCAACGCCCCAGAAAGGCACCTCACCATCCTCACACTGCAACGTCGTCAGAGCTCAAGGGAGGGCATTCCTTGCCTTTAGAGAGCTGCCCTGCGAGGCGTGGCTGGACACGAAGAAGCCCTCCCAGCCCGGAGTCCCGCACTGACGGCAGCTCTCCTGGGCACCAGAAAGACGGCAGGTGCTGCATCGAAAGAGACACTGAGCCGAGATAACACGGGTCCTGGATGAGGCGGTTGGGGACGAAAGCCTCCTAACCTCTTGAAATGGGTCTGCATTAAAGTATCCCGAGCAAGACGAAAGCCCCTGGGTATAGGCTCCATATTTCCACCCACGCTCCTTGTGTTTTATGGGAATGTGGACCCAGAAACTTGTGTAGCAGCTCACTGGAAACCTAGACTTTACCGGAAGGTTTCCAATAGGCTTACGCCAGCTGGATGTGAAATTTCTTGGACCTTTCTCCTCTGACGTCGTTCACCACTCAACGTTACAAACAACCGACTACTGTGTTTAAGCTATTGCTTAACTGACATGGGACGCCTGAGAACAGGTTTATGGAACCGTATGGAGTGTTATGCGTGGGCCATCTTGCTAGCTGCCGTGCATCGCGTCCTCCTAGAGTCCACACACCGGCAGACAATGAGGGGGACATTATTAAGTCCAAACTGATTTTTAGAGATTCCTTCCAACAGGTGACTCACCAGTGGAAAATGGCCCGATTCCTCTTTTATTCAGAATGGAACCTTTCCCTGCAGTTTCCCCGGGAGAGATCTGGAGGCTAAGATCCAGGGTGCACACGCTGTGGTCAGATGGCTGCACACATGGGGTCAATGAAATTCACACATTTCTCGAAGAAATGTCTGAAGAACTGGGTTCCCACTGTGTCAACTTACCCAGGAGAATGTCATCGATCACTTAAATCAAGAGAATTTCCACCCTGGCTTTAGCATGTCTTTACGTATTTAGACAAAATTACACTGCTTTTTCCACTGTGTTCTGAAAGCTTCCTTGCCTTAGAGAAGCAACAAAACCAGGGGTGTTTATGACTTGGCTGAACCTTACAATAAAGGTCCACTTACCCAAGGCGATCAACGCCCCAGAAAGGCAGCCTCACCATCCTCACACTGCAACGTCGTCCGCAGAGCTCAAGGGAGGGGACATATGGGGACGGCACTGGCTAGAAAGGAGGTACAGTGGACCCTCAAACAGCTTGAGGTTAGAGGTGTTAGCCACCCATGCAGTGGAAAGTCCACGGATAAGTTCTGATTTCTCCAAGTTAATTACTAGTAATGGCCTACAGTGGTCTGGACATCTTATTATTTATTCATCTTTGGTTGCACTGGTCTTCACTGCTGCTCGTGCTTTCTCTAATTGTAGTGAGTGGGGGCTACTCTAGCTGCGGTGTGCAGGCTTTGCATAGTGGTGGCTTCTCTTGCTGCAGAGCACAGGCTCTAGGGCTGTTAGGGCTCTCGGGCTTCAGTAGTTGCAGCATGAGGGCTCAATCGTTGTGGTGCATGGGCTTAGTTGCCCCGCAGCCTGTGGAATCTTCCCAGACCAGGGATCGAACCTGTGTCCCGTGCACTGGTAGGCAGATTCTTATCCATTGTGCCAGCAAGGAACTCCTGGAAGCCTTACTGATAACATACACAACTAACATGTAATTTGTATGTTTATAGAGATTATATATGTATTTCCAATAGAGGAATCTAGAGGAAAGAAAATGTTACTAAGAAAATCATAAGAAAGATGAAATACATTTACAATACGGCAGTGTGTGTATCAATACATTACATTTATGTCATCTGTTTACAAGAGGAAATGAATGAATGTCAGTGTCTGCATCAACCTTGTCTAATACGACACAGAACCCTGTAGATGCTACACATATGAACAACACTAGACATCAAAAATGAATGCATCATTATAATATTTTTATAGCATAGAGTATTATATCATATTCATAATACAGTGCTGGAAATATTATTACATTAAAAAAACCACCCAGTTTCTACAATGATGACAGGCATACTGTACACTGATGTCAGCCTTTGAAAGCATAGTCATAAAATTAACTTACTGTCAGTTTTATATTAAACATCACTTATTTCTATATAGGGAGAAACTAGTATATATGTATATTTAAGCATTCATAATTTTGTTACTTTTACCAATATTTCTAGGCTATGTGATTCACCTGCAATATAAATTTTCCCAATCTATTTATTGAAAAAAGTCTGCTTACAGGTAGACTGTGCAGTTCAAACATGTGCTGCCACAAGTCAATAGATGGTTTTCTCTACTTTTCAATGCAGAGTTGACTGCACAGTGTTTTAAAAGAGTTCCCTAGACTCACTGAGAGCTAGGAGACTCCTGAAAAACTGCCAGTCATTCCCAGAAGGCCTGTCAGCCCTCTCTGCTGTGATCTGGGTGGCTGCATGCTGTTAGACGCGGCTCTGTTCTTCCTTTAGCTACAAGAAGTGGAGATGAGGTAAGAGGGGAGTAGAGACCAGGAAACTGTCCCTGGCATCACCAGGGCATGAAGACTCCCTCCAAACGTCCTAAACAAGCAGTTATTTAACTTGGTACCAAGGGTACCAATGACAGGACCCTCCTGGTCTCAGACAGCCCAGACCACTGCTGTGTAGTATGTGCATGGCACAGGTGGCTGGTGAACATTGAGAAGGTGCAGGCTGAGTTGTGCTGGAAGTATAAAATCCACATGGGATTTCAGACTTAGTATGAATAAAAGAAGGTAAGATATTTCATGAATATTTTTGATATTGATTTTCATTGTCAAACTGATAACATTTTGGATGGGGCTGAATAAAATGCTAAAATTAATTGCATCTGTTTTTTGGGTCACTTTTCTTCTTTTACAGTGGCTACTAGAAAAGTTAATATTACATATGTGATACCCCGGTGTCTACTGGATGGGCTGGTCTAGACAGTTTGAAAGTTCTTCTTTGCTTAGTTGCTTCAGTCATGTTCCACTCTTTGGACCCCATAGATAGTATTCCGGCAGGCTACTCTGTCCATGGGCTTTCCCAGGCAAGAATACTGGACTGGGTTGCCATTTCCTTCTCCAGGGGATCCTCCCTACCCAGGGATCCAGTCCACATCTCCTTCACTGGCAAGTAGATTCTTTACCACTGGCAGTCGGACTCTTTACCACTGAGTCATCAGAGAAGGCCCCGAGTCAAAAATAATCTTCTTTAACCATCTTCGATTTTGTTCTCGGAAGCAGTAAACAAAATTTTCCCACGTGAAAGTCCAGTATCTGAAGACCATCGTCATCCACCCCATCTTCTCATGCTTTACAGACGCTCTTCTAAAACATTCCTTCTATGACATGTGTTAAGGATCATTTATCCAAAATTTGGAAGATGATTACTGACTTGTTGGGCAATTTCTTTACTCAGCTGAGGCAACTCTCACTGGGCTTCCTGTTGACTGCACAGTGTTTTAAAAGAGTTCCCTAGACTCACTGAGAGCTAGGAGACTCCTGAAAAACTGCCAGTCATTCCCAGAAGGCCTGTCAGCCCTCTCTGCTGTGATCTGGGTGGCTGCATGCTGTTAGACGCGGCTCTGTTCTTCCTTTAGCTACAAGAAGTGGAGATGAGGTAAGAGGGGAGTAGAGACCAGGAAACTGTCCCTGGCATCACCAGGGCATGAAGACTCCCTCCAAACGTCCTAAACAAGCAGTTATTTAACTTGGTACCAAGGGTACCAATGACAGGACCCTCCTGGTCTCAGACAGCCCAGACCACTGCTGTGTAGTATGTGCATGGCACAGGTGGCTGGTGAACATTGAGAAGGTGCAGGCTGAGTTGTGCTGGAAGTATAAAATCCACATGGGATTTCAGACTTAGTATGAATAAAAGAAGGTAAGATATTTCATGAATATTTTTGATATTGATTTTCATTGTCAAACTGATAACATTTTGGATGGGGCTGAATAAAATGCTAAAATTAATTGCATCTGTTTTTTGGGTCACTTTTCTTCTTTTACAGTGGCTACTAGAAAAGTTAATATTACATATGTGATACCCCGGTGTCTACTGGATGGGCTGGTCTAGACAGTTTGAAAGTTCTTCTTTGCTTAGTTGCTTCAGTCATGTTCCACTCTTTGGACCCCATAGATAGTATTCCGGCAGGCTACTCTGTCCATGGGCTTTCCCAGGCAAGAATACTGGACTGGGTTGCCATTTCCTTCTCCAGGGGATCCTCCCTACCCAGGGATCCAGTCCACATCTCCTTCACTGGCAAGTAGATTCTTTACCACTGGCAGTCGGACTCTTTACCACTGAGTCATCAGAGAAGGCCCCGAGTCAAAAATAATCTTCTTTAACCATCTTCGATTTTGTTCTCGGAAGCAGTAAACAAAATTTTCCCACGTGAAAGTCCAGTATCTGAAGACCATCGTCATCCACCCCATCTTCTCATGCTTTACAGACGCTCTTCTAAAACATTCCTTCTATGACATGTGTTAAGGATCATTTATCCAAAATTTGGAAGATGATTACTGCTATCTTGTTGGGCAATTTCTTTACTCAGCTGAGGCAACTCTCACTGGGCTCCTCCGGGGAATGTGACTGGCTTCACGGCGCTGTGACACACCTTGATCCTTGTCAGTTGTGGACCACCATGCTGTTGCTCGGTCTGTCTGACTCTTTGTGACCCCATGGATTTACAGCCCACCAGCCTCCTCTGTCCATGGGGTTCCCCAGACAAGAATACTGGAGTGAGTCGCCATTTCCTCCTCCGGGGAATTTTCCTGACTGCGTCCCTTGCTTCTCCTGCATGAACAGGCAGGTTCGCGGCCATTGTGCCACTTGGGAAGTCCTCAGACTCCACTTGATCTTAGCCAAAAGGTTGAGAAGAGATCTTTAGTGGATCATCATTCAGGGTTTGACCTGGGTCATTCTCTGATTTCTACAGGTTAAACCCACTAACTGCAGTTCAACGTATGCTTAAAGTTCTTTTCGTCTTTAACCTCTGGACATATTATCTAAATAGTATGTTCAGAATTTACCTGAGTTACATCTGCTATGTTCAGGGTATTTATTTGAAATACAGACGGGGTAGCTCTTCCTCCCCACTCCCCCACGATCATTTACATTATTTTTTTTTGAATGTGTTGAACATTTTAATAATTTGAAAAGTCAAAACTGGTATTTTTTGGGGTCCTCTCCATCCCATTCCCTCCCATAACCTGAAAGCAAATACTTCCATTATTTTCCTTGTTGCCTCGGTATGCTTCCCACTGGTGAGCAACTGTATGTTTATTTCCTCTTCTCTTACACAAAATATAGCAGACTCTAGGTATTTTTATGCACTTTGCACTTTTCCTTAACAACATATCCTGAAAAACCACTCCACGTCAGTGATTGCCATTACCATTTATTATGGACAGGGAGCATGCCCTTACCTGGGTATGCCAGCGTCTACACATGTGTAAGCAGTTAGGGTATTTTCAAATACTTCATAATCAGAAACAATGATGTAAGAAATTACCCAGTGTGTGAGTGTGTATTTATTTCTATTGTGGGAGCTGAATCCTCAGGGTGAATTCCTAAAAATCAGTTGCGGGCACAAGAAGCATCTAGGTGCACATGCAGTCCTCAGGTACTCCCCTCTTACAGAGCCCTCAACGTGAATTCCCACCAACAAAGCCCGAGAATCTGTTTCCCCAGGGTTTTGCAACAGAATGCATTGCTCCACTTAGTTTTTGTGGACTGGTGTGTCAGTTCAGTGTTCCAAGTTTGCAGTTTTCTTATTATGATGTTGAATATCTATTCAGGTTTAAGAGCCACTTTTATATTAACAGTTTTTTTGTGAATTGTTTGTTCATGTCTTTTGTCATTTTTCCCTTTTTCTTCCAATTCCCTCAGTTTATATATTAGGATGACTACCAGTCCTTTATGCTGTAAATATTCTCTCTCAGTTCTCTGACATCTGTTTGGGTTTGTTTATTTTTAGCCATGCAAATATTCTCTCTCAGTTCAAATCTGACCTGTTTGGGTTTGCTCTGATTTCTACAGGTTAAACCCACTAACTGCAGTTCAACGTATGCTTAAAGTTCTTTTCGTCTTTAACCTCTGGACATATTATCTAAATAGTATGTTCAGAATTTACCTGAGTTACATCTGCTATGTTCAGGGTATTTATTTGAAATACAGACGGGGTAGCTCTTCCTCCCCACTCCCCCACGATCATTTACATTATTTTTTTTTGAATGTGTTGAACATTTTAATAATTTGAAAAGTCAAAACTGGTATTTTTTGGGGTCCTCTCCATCCCATTCCCTCCCATAACCTGAAAGCAAATACTTCCATTATTTTCCTTGTTGCCTCGGTATGCTTCCCACTGGTGAGCAACTGTATGTTTATTTCCTCTTCTCTTACACAAAATATAGCAGACTCTAGGTATTTTTATGCACTTTGCACTTTTCCTTAACAACATATCCTGAAAAACCACTCCACGTCAGTGATTGCCATTACCATTTATTATGGACAGGGAGCATGCCCTTACCTGGGTATGCCAGCGTCTACACATGTGTAAGCAGTTAGGGTATTTTCAAATACTTCATAATCAGAAACAATGATGTAAGAAATTACCCAGTGTGTGAGTGTGTATTTATTTCTATTGTGGGAGCTGAATCCTCAGGGTGAATTCCTAAAAATCAGTTGCGGGCACAAGAAGCATCTAGGTGCACATGCAGTCCTCAGGTACTCCCCTCTTACAGAGCCCTCAACGTGAATTCCCACCAACAAAGCCCGAGAATCTGTTTCCCCAGGGTTTTGCAACAGAATGCATTGCTCCACTTAGTTTTTGTGGACTGGTGTGTCAGTTCAGTGTTCCAAGTTTGCAGTTTTCTTATTATGATGTTGAATATCTATTCAGGTTTAAGAGCCACTTTTATATTAACAGTTTTTTTGTGAATTGTTTGTTCATGTCTTTTGTCATTTTTCCCTTTTTCTTCCAATTCCCTCAGTTTATATATTAGGATGACTACCAGTCCTTTATGCTGTAAATATTCTCTCTCAGTTCTCTGACATCTGTTTGGGTTTGTTTATTTTTAGCCATGCAAATATTTTTAGTCAAATTGCCTGTTCTTTTCTTTAATCAGACTCTTGAGCCACAGGAGCCTTTCCTTGACCCAGGTGCAAGAGGAAGTCAGCCACCGGTGCTTCTAGGGCTGGTGTGCTCACTCTTTCACATCACGATCTCTGATATTTCTAATCTTATTCTAACGGACTCCTGGCTTTTCCAGTGGCTAACCAATCTTCCCAGAACCACTAAGTAAAAAAAGTCTGCTTTCACCCCAGTGACGTGAGATGCCCCCTCTGTCCTGTATTTATTTGGCTGTTTCTCGTCTCTGCTCCGCTGGGCTGTCTGCGGCTCTTGCTCTGGTGCCTGGCTGCGTGCTGTGTCAGTAACAGAGGCCCTGGCACTGTCCTGACTGCTGACAGCACAGTGCTCCCCGTGCCCAGGGTGGCAGAGGACCCTCAGTTGTCCATTTCTGCTTGACGGGACTTACTGTCGCCTGCTGAACTGCCCCCTGGGGTAGGAAAATGCTTCCCTAAAGACATCCACTCCCGGGTTTCCCTGGTGGTCCAGTGGGTAAGGACACTGCCTTGCAGTGCAAGGGACGCCGGTTCAATCCCTGACCTGGGAAGATCCCACGTGCCGTGGAGTGGCTGGACCCATGTGTCCAATTACCGAGCTGGGGCTCTGGAGCGCATGTGCCCAGAGCCGGTGCCCTGCGACAACAGAGGCCACCACGATTGGAGGTCCACACAAGGAACAAAGATGGATGAAAAATAGATAAATGAAAGACCAACAGAAGTGGCCCGCCCGCCCCCTCCCTCCCCAACCCGCACCCTCCAATAAATAAATAAATAAATAAAATCTTAAAAAAAAAAAAAAAAAAGACATCCACTCCCTCAGTCCTGGAAAACAGAATTTTTTTTTTTTTAATGTTTTATGTATGTATTTGGCTGCACCACGCAGGATCCTTGACCTTCATTGCGGCGTGTGGGATCGTTTAGTTGCAGCATGTGGGATCTAGTTCCCTGACCAGGGATTGAACTCAGGCTCTCAGCACTGGCAGCACAGAGCCTTAGCCACAGGAAAGTCCCAGGAAACAGAAATTAAATAGATAAAATCAAGGTGGCTAATCAGCCTATTGAAAAATAAATTATCTTCAATTTCTAGGTGCGACCAATACAACCCCAGGGATCCTTCAAAGTGGAAGAAGGGGCATAAAAGAGGGCCCGAGGGGGTAGTGTGAAGGACTCAGCGGGGCGCTGCTGGCCGTGAAGGTGCAGGCAGAGGGCCCTGAGCTGGGGAACGTGGGCAGCCTCTGGAAGCAGGAACGGGCAAAGAAACAGCGTCCCGACAGCCTCCAGGAGGCACGCCGCCCTGGGTCAGCCGACGTCAGCGGTGAGGCCAGCTCAGGTTTCCCAACTACAGACCGTTAAGAGCACGGACCCTGTTGTTTTCAGCAATCCAGTGTAGGGTAACGTACTATCGCAGCAACAGGAAACCAATGCAACCTTTTCCACAAAAAACCCCATCTCTACCTTTCATCACGCTTCTTGCCTTAAAGTCTCCTTTTTCTGAGACTGCCCAAACTGCACCAGCTTTCTTTTAGCATTTCATCAATGTATCTTTTCCCTGTTTTAATATTTAGCAACACAGGAAGACTGAAACTTACAACGGTCTCTCCTCAACAGCAGTTACCATCTGACACTTCAAAAACCGCAGGGCATTGTCTCCTGGCTTTACTGCTGCTCCCTGGAAGAGAAAGTCCTCCCCCTCCCTCAACCCCTCCTGCTTCTAATATTTTGTTTTTGGTTTTCATTAGCTTTAGTATGATGTGTCAGGGTATGGTGCTTTTTGTATATATCCGGTGTGGGGTTTCCTGAACTTTTCAATCTGTAGCTTGATTTCTTTCATCAGTTTTGAAAATTCCTGGCCAGCACGTCAGGTGCTATCTTCCTCTTCACCCTTTCTCCTCCCTGGATTCTCGTCCCTCTCTGAGCTGTGCTGCCATGTATTCAACACTCTTCTGGTAAGCTATATTTTCTTTCTGAGCTTCGATCGGAATAGTTTCTATTATCCTGCAGTTGTGGTTTTAGGAACGGTTTACTCTAATTTATACTTAAAAGGCACCTTGCTACTCCTAGTCTTTTAGTTTACTGAACCCCAGCATAGCAAAACCTTAATTTAAAGGGTATTTAAAGTAACAACTAACATTTAATGTTAACACCAGCTCAAGTAGCCAGAAAAGTATGCCTGAAATGACTGAAGACATGAACCATGTCACTACCACTACACAGGTCATTTCTACTTAAGAAATTGGTATTTTTAATAGAGATAATGAGAAACTAGAATCCATCTGCAGGAAGACAGGATAGTGGAACTTTTAAGAAACTACCTTCAATAAAACAGCTGAAGAATTCAATTAAATATTTATTGAACAATTGCAGAAAAGGTGAACTCAGGGGTGGATTTAACCTGAAAATACAACACGCAACTTTAAATATTCAGAGGGCTGTCACACAAAAAATGAAAGGCTTGTCCAGCATTTCTCTCACGGGCAGAACTTGACCCAAGGGATAAACAGAAGCGACCAACAGGCGGCGGGACAGCTGCCCCGAGTGTACCCTCGCTCAACAGCTTCTCCCAGCAACGATCTCCACACTGACGCTTCCCTTCTTCTGAAAGGAAGTAGTACAGCTTCACGCCTCTCATCAATCTCTTAAACAAGCTGCATTTTCACGGCAAGCCCTCCACTGCCAGCAACGGATGTACTCACACTCTCAGAAAAAAACCTAAAATTAACAAACTGGTTTACTAATGGTCTTTTGTTCCTCAGCTCTAAGCATTTGATAGTTGTGATTCTCAGGAGGGGAGAGGAAATCAGCATATTCTCCAAAGACGAATGAGCGTCCCCAGCAATTCAGATGCTGCCCCTGAGGTGTGCTCCTCACGCCCCAGGGCATCACGGCCATGGTCAGCCCACAGCAGGGCACGTGAGCCGGGCAGAGAAACAGCGGACAACCAAACCACCCTTCCAGGTTGCTATCTTCCTTCCCCTTCCTCCTGGATTCCGCCCTCTCTGAGCTGTGCTGCCATGTATTCAACACTCTTCTGGTAAGCTATATTTTCTTTCTGAGCTTGATCGGAATAGTTTCTATTATCCTGCAGTTGTGGTTTTAGGAACGGTTTACTCTAATTTATACTTAAAAGGCACCTTGCTACTCCTAGTCTTTTAGTTTACTGAACCCCAGCATAGCAAAACCTTAATTTAAAGGGTATTTAAAGTAACAACTAACATTTAATGTTAACACCAGCTCAAGTAGCCAGAAAAGTATGCCTGAAATGACTGAAGACATGAACCATGTCACTACCACTACACAGGTCATTTCTACTTAAGAAATTGGTATTTTTAATAGAGATAATGAGAAACTAGAATCCATCTGCAGGAAGACAGGATAGTGGAACTTTTAAGAAACTACCTTCAATAAAACAGCTGAAGAATTCAATTAAATATTTATTGAACAATTGCAGAAAAGGTGAACTCAGGGGTGGATTTAACCTGAAAATACAACACGCAACTTTAAATATTCAGAGGGCTGTCACACAAAAAATGAAAGGCTTGTCCAGCATTTCTCTCACGGGCAGAACTTGACCCAAGGGATAAACAGAAGCGACCAACAGGCGGCGGGACAGCTGCCCCGAGTGTACCCTCGCTCAACAGCTTCTCCCAGCAACGATCTCCACACTGACGCTTCCCTTCTTCTGAAAGGAAGTAGTACAGCTTCACGCCTCTCATCAATCTCTTAAACAAGCTGCATTTTCACGGCAAGCCCTCCACTGCCAGCAACGGATGTACTCACACTCTCAGAAAAAAACCTAAAATTAACAAACTGGTTTACTAATGGTCTTTTGTTCCTCAGCTCTAAGCATTTGATAGTTGTGATTCTCAGGAGGGGAGAGGAAATCAGCATATTCTCCAAAGACGAATGAGCGTCCCCAGCAATTCAGATGCTGCCCCTGAGGTGTGCTCCTCACGCCCCAGGGCATCACGGCCATGGTCAGCCCACAGCAGGGACGGGAGCACGCGGTGAGCCGGGGCAGACAAACAGCGGACAACCAAACCACCCTTCTCCAAGAAGCAGGAGGGCAACAGCTTATGAGTCACCAGGAAACACAGACTGACTGCATAATACTGACGGGCTCCATCCCAACTGTCTTCACGTTTCAAAATAAGAATCGTTTCAACAACCATTCAGCATGTGCGAGGACAACATAGATATAATATACTTGATATTATATATGTATTTTATCACATAGTCAGGAATGCTGAGGTGCTTCATTCATCCAATAAAATTGAAAATAAAAATTTTACATTTCTCTACTTGTCAGCATTCAGGCTCCTGAAGGTAGATCTTGAACTCAGAATAGTGGGTCAGTTTTCGAGGAAAGCCACATAATCGGTGAGTCTGGCTAACTGCTGCTCGTTGGGGATGGGCGGAACGGGGGCAGGCTCTGCACAATGGAGAGAAACACACTTGGTCAGGTACAAGGGTCACAAAGTGGGGGCAGGCCACCAACCCCGCCACGGGCTCTAATTTACCATAAGGAAACTTTCCAAGATATGTTTTGATCTTGGACATTTTGCAAAAACAAGCCAAGAAACCTCATCTTTTAGGAGCAGTTCTCTCAAACTGGCAGTAAAGGCGTGTATGGCTTTGTTGTTACGAAGTTTTTCCATGTGAAGGTTAGAAACACTTTTAATAGACAACACCTCACTGGAAAGAACACAGCTCTTCTTGGAGAGACCCCCTCCCAGATGACATGACTTCAGCAATGACCCAGTGCTTATCACACAGAGTAATAAACTGTCAATGAACAGAAAACCCACAAAGGATCCCATCCTCAACTAGCCCTCACCGTCGGTCACCGTATGTCCACCTGGGGCGCGTTGGAGTCAGGGCTGGTGAGAAGCTGGATTGGGCCCGCTACTCGACACCAGGCAGGCCCTGCAGCCAGCAGAGGGCCCCTGCCTCCAGGCTCTCAATGCCCCAATTTGATAGTTGTGATTCTCAGGAGGAGGAAATCAGCATATTCTCCAAAGACGAATGGCGTCCCCAGCAATTCAGATGCTGCCCCTGAGGTGTGCTCCTCACGCCCAGGGCATCACGGCCATGGTCAGCCCACAGCAGGGACGGGAGCACGCGGTGAGCCGGGGCAGAGAAACAGCGGACAACCAAACCACCCTTCTCCAAGAAGCAGGAGGGCAACAGCTTATGAGTCACCAGGAAACACAGACTGACTGCATAATACTGACGGGCTCCATCCCAACTGTCTTCACGTTTCAAAATAAGAATCGTTTCAACAACCATTCAGCATGTGCGAGGACAACATAGATATAATATACTTGATATTATATATGTATTTTATCACATAGTCAGGAATGCTGAGGTGCTTCATTCATCCAATAAAATTGAAAATAAAAATTTTACATTTCTCTACTTGTCAGCATTCAGGCTCCTGAAGGTAGATCTTGAACTCAGAATAGTGGGTCAGTTTTCGAGGAAAGCCACATAATCGGTGAGTCTGGCTAACTGCTGCTCGTTGGGGATGGGCGGAACGGGGGCAGGCTCTGCACAATGGAGAGAAACACACTTGGTCAGGTACAAGGGTCACAAAGTGGGGGCAGGCCACCAACCCCGCCACGGGCTCTAATTTACCATAAGGAAACTTTCCAAGATATGTTTTGATCTTGGACATTTTGCAAAAACAAGCCAAGAAACCTCATCTTTTAGGAGCAGTTCTCTCAAACTGGCAGTAAAGGCGTGTATGGCTTTGTTGTTACGAAGTTTTTCCATGTGAAGGTTAGAAACACTTTTAATAGACAACACCTCACTGGAAAGAACACAGCTCTTCTTGGAGAGACCCCCTCCCAGATGACATGACTTCAGCAATGACCCAGTGCTTATCACACAGAGTAATAAACTGTCAATGAACAGAAAACCCACAAAGGATCCCATCCTCAACTAGCCCTCACACGTCGGTCACCGTATGTCCACCTGGGGCCGCGTTGGAGTCAGGGCTGGTGAGAAGCTGGATTGGGCCCGCGCTACTCGACACCAGGCAGGCCCTGCAGCCAGCAGAGGGGCCCCTGCCTCCAGGAAAGCTACAGGGGACCCCACTGTTCACTCTTGTGACCAGATGGAGTACTATAAATACCATGCCAGGATTTACCCTTTTGTTTACAAGATGAGAGCTAAGAAAAATAAATACTACAACAAAGGAGAAAAGCAAGGAAATATGTTTTAAATGAGCATATGAGCATACATACCTGACAAAGGAATAAACCTGTTTAAGGAGGCATCCAGGGTCCCTGCAACTGAACAGAGCACACAGCTGGGTCACAGAAGTCCCGTGCGGGGCCGTCACACAGAGCAGGGCCCTTCTCATGCGGTGGCAGCACGGCCATTTACCTCTCTCAGAGACAACAAGCAGGCTCGGCCCCGCCACGCTGGGCTCCCTTCTCCAGCACTCGTCTCTCGCCACCTAGACTGGCCAGGCCCTCCTCTAACCACTCTCCTGTACCCTCGCAGGGCCAGATACAAGGTGGTTTGTGTGCTATCTGACTGCGGGGTCAACCCTGTCCAAACAGCAGGAATCCAGAGCAGGTGGGAGGAACTCTGAGCTGCCGCAGATCAGAGGGTTTATGGTCGCGGGCGTGGAGCTCAGCGCTAAGGCCATGGCAGAAAAGGACATTCCTGGTAAGCAGGGGGGAATGTGGCTCAATTCAGAGCGGAAGGCTCAGCGACCAGGAAGTCAGATGGAGACAGTGAGGACAGGCCAAGTTATTTACGGCCTGAACAGGCCACATAGCTTAATTTTGTGAAAGTTAAAACCACTGAAACTCTTGTTCAGAACTGTCCACGTGTCTACAGCTGGTTATTATGGCTTTGTTGTTACGAGTTTTTCCATGTGAAGGTTAGAAACACTTTTAATAGACAACACCTCACTGGAAAGAACACAGCTCTTCTTGGAGAGACCCCCTCCCAGATGACATGACTTCAGCAATGACCCAGTGCTTATCACACAGAGTAATAAACTGTCAATGAACAGAAAACCCACAAAGGATCCCATCCTCAACTAGCCCTCACACGTCGGTCACCGTATGTCCACCTGGGGCCGCGTTGGAGTCAGGGCTGGTGAGAAGCTGGATTGGGCCCGCGCTACTCGACACCAGGCAGGCCCTGCAGCCAGCAGAGGGGCCCCTGCCT
Source organism: Tragulus kanchil (assembly GCA_022376925.1). NCBI lineage: Eukaryota > Metazoa > Chordata > Mammalia > Artiodactyla > Tragulidae > Tragulus > Tragulus kanchil. The sequence continues at coordinate 49,328,619 of JAIOJX010000026.1, forward strand.
CCAGGAAAGCTACAGGGGACCCCACTGTTCACTCTTGTGACCAGATGGAGTACTATAAATACCATGCCAGGATTTACCCTTTTGTTTACAAGATGAGAGCTAAGAAAAATAAATACTACAACAAAGGAGAAAAGCAAGGAAATATGTTTTAAATGAGCATATGAGCATACATACCTGACAAAGGAATAAACCTGTTTAAGGAGGCATCCAGGGTCCCTGCAACTGAACAGAGCACACAGCTGGGTCACAGAAGTCCCGTGCGGGGCCGTCACACAGAGCAGGGCCCTTCTCATGCGGTGGCAGCACGGCCATTTACCTCTCTCAGAGACAACAAGCAGGCTCGGCCCCGCCACGCTGGGCTCCCTTCTCCAGCACTCGTCTCTCGCCACCTAGACTGGCCAGGCCCTCCTCTAACCACTCTCCTGTACCTCGCAGGGCCAGATACAAGGTGGTTTGTGTGCTATCTGACTGCGGGGTCAACCCTGTCCAAACAGCAGGAATCCAGAGCAGGTGGGAGGAACTCTGAGCTGCCGCAGATCAGAGGGTTTATGGTCGCGGGCGTGGAGCTCAGCGCTAAGGCCATGGCAGAAAAGGACATTCCTGGTAAGCAGGGGGGAATGTGGCTCAATTCAGAGCGGAAGGCTCAGCGACCAGGAAGTCAGATGGAGACAGTGAGGACAGGCCAAGTTATTTACGGCCTGAACAGGCCACATAGCTTAATTTTGTGAAAGTTAAAACCACTGAAACTCTTGTTCAGAACTGTCCTACGTGTCTACAGCATGAGGAGAATAGGGGAATTTCTGAATAGTTTAAGCATCATTTTAATAAGGCAGTAGCTTAGATACTACAACTAAGTACTGAGAAATGGCCCCATAAACACAAGGATGAGAAATTAATACTTAGATAAGTTGTAAAGGACTATGAAACCTCCATATAAAACAGTTTTCTTATGTGCAAAATACATTTAAACACATTAGGGTAAAATCAGATGATCTTTAGGATCCTTTCTACCCTCAGTGTCCATCATCCTGTATCTGTATTTAACATGAGTTACTTTCATGTTGTTAGTATGGCAGAACTTGCATCCACTGTTCAAACGCAAAGCCTGAAGAGCTGCAGTGGTCTTGCAAGAAGAGCTGAGGGCCGCACGGTGGACGAGCAGCTCCACCTACCTGGCTTCTTGGGCATGACCATCCTTGTGGTGGAGTCCGCTTGCCATCCTTGTTCTAGGATACCTGAACATTTGTATTTAACACAGAAATGTACTTTAGAAACAAAAGCTTCACTTACAACATCCACAGTATGTCAATGACACTAACTGTCCACGAGACCGGAGATGTGTAGACGCACCTGTAATGTGTACTTTCTCTAGAGAAGTATCCCAGAGATGAGGCAGCACGCTCGTGGGACTTGTTTTGGAAATCTTTCTGAAACATCTATGAAAGCCTCATTTTATGCTGTCATTTGACATAATCACTAACAGATGACGAGCTTTCTATAACATATGTATTACGGGATTAACCTGATCAATTAGTAAAGCAGACCTAGGAAGACCTCTACCGGACCCCTCAATCATGCCATCAGGCATTATCAAGGAAGCTGGTGGAGATAAACAGAGCAGCACAGAGGCTGGCTGGCAGACACTGGCCAGGGCTCCTACAGGGGTCGTGGTGTGTAACCACCCACCAGCCCTGTGACGTTTACACATCTGGTCAGCTGTGGAAAATGACACTCAGAGAGTCCCAGGAGCTTGTCCTGGAGCACGGCCAGCACGGGGAAGCAGGCCGGGACCACAGGCAGACAGTCGTTGGAGAGGATGGACTCAGGGAAAACAAAAAATTTACAAAGGCCTGAACAGGCCACATAGCTTAATTTTGTGAAAGTTAAAACCACTGAAACTCTTGTTCAGAACTGTCCTCGTGTCTACAGCATGAGGAGAATAGGGAATTTCTGAATAGTTTAAGCATCATTTTAATAAGGCAGTAGCTTAGATACTACAACTAAGTACTGAGAAATGGCCCCATAAACACAAGGATGAGAAATTAATACTTAGATAAGTTGTAAAGGACTATGAAACCTCCATATAAAACAGTTTTCTTATGTGCAAAATACATTTAAACACATTAGGGTAAAATCAGATGATCTTTAGGATCCTTTCTACCCTCAGTGTCCATCATCCTGTATCTGTATTTAACATGAGTTACTTTCATGTTGTTAGTATGGCAGAACTTGCATCCACTGTTCAAACGCAAAGCCTGAAGAGCTGCAGTGGTCTTGCAAGAAGAGCTGAGGGCCGCACGGTGGACGAGCAGCTCCACCTACCTGGCTTCTTGGGCATGACCATCCTTGTGGTGGAGTCCGCTTGCCATCCTTGTTCTAGGATACCTGAACATTTGTATTTAACACAGAAATGTACTTTAGAAACAAAAGCTTCACTTACAACATCCACAGTATGTCAATGACACTAACTGTCCACGAGACCGGAGATGTGTAGACGCACCTGTAATGTGTACTTTCTCTAGAGAAGTATCCCAGAGATGAGGCAGCACGCTCGTGGGACTTGTTTTGGAAATCTTTCTGAAACATCTATGAAAGCCTCATTTTATGCTGTCATTTGACATAATCACTAACAGATGACGAGCTTTCTATAACATATGTATTACGGGATTAACCTGATCAATTAGTAAAGCAGACCTAGGAAGACCTCTACCGGACCCCCTCCAATCATGCCATCAGGCATTATCAAGGAAGCTGGTGGAGATAAACAGAGCAGCACAGAGGCTGGCTGGCAGACACTGGCCAGGGCTCCTACAGGGGTCGTGGTGTGTAACCACCCACCAGCCCTGTGACGTTTACACATCTGGTCAGCTGTGGAAAATGACACTCAGAGAGTCCCAGGAGCTTGTCCTGGAGCACGGCCAGCACGGGGAAGCAGGCCGGGACCACAGGCAGACAGTCGTTGGAGAGGATGGACTCAGGGACATACAAATTTCTTAGAGAATAAATTATGGATTGATTTCAAGAGTCAAAACAAGCTAAGTGTCTGTGTAAGCAAGCAATGGTACTTAATAAACAGCATTTATTCTAAGAACGCTCATTAACCTGTCATCTACGCATCTATTAATATAACTGTGGCAGACTTTGGAAATTATAATATACGGTGCTTAACGGGCTCATGTTTTGTCAGGAGAATCCAAAATGTCCATCACTGAACAACAGTGTCACAAGATACATGAAGTATTAGTATTCCACAGCAAACTGGCCAGGACCCGAGAGACGAAGATGGAAAAACCCATCCAGAAGCCCATGCTAAGAGTAGGGTGCAGGCTTCCCTGGTGGTCCAGTGGGTAAGGACACCACTTTGCTGTGCAAGGGGTGCCGGTTCGATCCCTGGCCTGGGAGGATCCCACGTGTTGCAGGGCAGCTAGACCAATGTGTCCAACTACCGAGTCAGAGCTCTGGAGTGCATGTGCTCAGAGCCGGTGCTCTGCGATGGGAGGCCCACACAGGCCAAAGAACAACAACAACGAAAAAAGCCAAGTGAATGAAAGATCAACAGAAGTGGCCAAAAAAAAAAAAAAAAGAGTGGGGTGCAAATATCTAGGTTCCTGGTAAGAAATGAAGCAAAAATGGGCTGAAAAGGGATATGGAATGAGAATGCCTTTTTCAAGAAAGGGTGAAATCAGCATTTCTAAGTATGAATTCCAGATCCACTAAGACCTACTTTCTTAAAAAACAAAACGAAACAAAACAAAACAATAACACCCCCTGCTGGTATTTCAAAGGAAAAGAAATAATTTAAAGACATTACAGAGTTTGAGCTCAGAATCATGACTATAACAGCACCCGCCTAGCACCTATAAAAGCACACACAGTGCACACCCTGCATTCTGCTGCACGTCACACACGTTTTCCACCACCTGTAAGAGCTGTGATGTAACCTGGGCCCAGAAGCGGGAATGTCACTGAACACCTGCAAGCTGTGGAAAATGACACTCAGAGAGTCCCAGGAGCTTGTCCTGGAGCACGGCCAGCACGGGGAAGCAGGCCGGGACCACAGGCAGACAGTCGTTGGAGAGGATGGACTCAGGGACATACAAATTTCTTAGAGAATAAATTATGGATTGATTTCAAGAGTCAAAACAAGCTAAGTGTCTGTGTAAGCAAGCAATGGTACTTAATAAACAGCATTTATTCTAAGAACGCTCATTAACCTGTCATCTACGCATCTATTAATATAACTGTGGCAGACTTTGGAAATTATAATATACGGTGCTTAACGGGCTCATGTTTTGTCAGGAGAATCCAAAATGTCCATCACTGAACAACAGTGTCACAAGATACATGAAGTATTAGTATTCCACAGCAAACTGGCCAGGACCCGAGAGACGAAGATGGAAAAACCCATCCAGAAGCCCATGCTAAGAGTAGGGTGCAGGCTTCCCTGGTGGTCCAGTGGGTAAGGACACCACTTTGCTGTGCAAGGGGTGCCAGTTCGATCCCTGGCCTGGGAGGATCCCACGTGTTGCAGGGCAGCTAGACCAATGTGTCCAACTACCGAGTCAGAGCTCTGGAGTGCATGTGCTCAGAGCCGGTGCTCTGCGATGGGAGGCCCACACAGGCCAAAGAACAACAACAACGAAAAAAGCCAAGTGAATGAAAGATCAACAGAAGTGGCCAAAAAAAAAAAAAAAAGAGTGGGGTGCAAATATCTAGGTTCCTGGTAAGAAATGAAGCAAAAATGGGCTGAAAAGGGATATGGAATGAGAATGCCTTTTTCAAGAAAGGGTGAAATCAGCATTTCTAAGTATGAATTCCAGATCCACTAAGACCTACTTTCTTAAAAAACAAAACGAAACAAAACAAAACAATAACACCCCCTGCTGGTATTTCAAAGGAAAAGAAATAATTTAAAGACATTACAGAGTTTGAGCTCAGAATCATGACTATAACAGCACCCGCCTAGCACCTATAAAAGCACACACAGTGCACACCCTGCATTCTGCTGCACGTCACACACGTTTTCCACCACCTGTAAGAGCTGTGATGTAACCTGGGCCCAGAAGCGGGAATGTCACTGAACACCTGCGTCCACACCCCTTCCGCTGCCTCTTTCCTCCGAAGACGCGCGTTCTCACCACCTTCTTTCTCCCTCCCTCTGTCAGCCAACAGCAGCTCTAAGTGTCCCTTCCTGGGCATCAATCTGGAGGGGCTCAGCACCATTTAGCAGGGTTTAGGAGTTGATCAAAGGCCTTAGACAGTCGGGGGCCAGACCCTGGGCACCATGACAAGGAGCAATGACAGGAAGAGTAAACAGGCTCCAGCAAGCAAAGAGGCATCAGCAGAATTATCACATCAACAGGGCTCACCTCAAAGACAGCCCAATTTTAACCTCAGAAAAATGGAAACATATTCCTTTACAAAGCTCTTGTTTTAAGACATCTTTAACTGGTGCCTATCTTTAGCAAAAAGTGTTTTACAGGTAAACACAAATCCCGTATTTCTTATTCACACTCAGAAGTCCAAAAAATGCTGTGAACCAAAAAACTTTCTTTAACTCAGAAGGTGGCAAAGCCCCAAAGTCTATGTACAATCTTCCCTCATGCCAACCGTGTGGACATTGACACTCTGCAGACTGGGCTTGGTCACCAGGTGCTGGCTGCCCAGGGATGTGCAACGCACATCTCCTATCGTCTTTCTAAAGAACACACAGGACCTGAACTCCAAAACATGTCCTGTCCCAATGGCTTCAGATAAGGGTTTGCGGGCCTATGATTTAATTCCATTTCCCTTGAAAGTTGAAAGTAAGCCCCAAATACCTTTCACAGCCTCTTCCACGGGAAGTCCAACAAAGGCCGCAAAGTCGTCGGCGATGATGGAGGTGTAGGCTTGAGAGACCAGGGCGAAGGCTCGCCTCCGGGTGGCATCTAGTGAGGGAGTGGAGGGTTGGCAAACAGTGAACCGTAAGAGCGGGCATTTCTGCAAGACACCGTTCTATCACTGTCCGGCCAAACCTGATACGACTAGATCAACCTATTACACAGAGGGAGCTATATCAGAGAGAGAAGGACACTGACATGTGAGTATGGACTCTAGAAAGACAGTGCTGCTAAAGGAACGTGCAGAGCAGCCGTGGAGAGGCAGACGTGGAGAACAGTCTTACGGATACTGGTGTGAGGGAGGGGATATGCTGTGGGACTAGGGCATCTCAAACAAGGGCTCTAGACCTAGAGATGGGATGGGGAGGGAGACGGAGGGGAGGCTGCGGGGGAGAACATACGTGTACCTATGGTGGATTCAGGTCGATGTGTGGTAGTGAACACCAAAACCCTGTAAGAGCGTCTGCGTTCATAGGTACAGCTATAGGCTCCAGACATGGAAGAAGGGCACAGATATTGCTGAGCAAACCTGTGCATGCGTGCTAAGTTGGTTCAGTCATGTCTGACTCTTTAAGACCCCATGGACGTAGCCCACCAGGCTCCTCTGCCCATGGGGATGCTCCAGGCCAGCATACTGGAGTGGGTTGCCATGCCCTCCTCCAGGGGATCTTCCCGACCCAGGGATCCAACCACATCTGCAGCCTCTGCATTGGCAGGTGGATTCTTTACCACTGAGCTACCTGGGGAACATGAATTTCTTATACTTCCTTTTGGATCAAAAAATCTCAGGTTAAAAAAAAAAATCTCAGGTGACAAATAAATATTACAAAGATGGAACACATTAATATACACAAGACTCCAACTCTAAGAAAATTTCATTTAAATTTGGAATGTATTTGGGATATATATTTCAAAATTACTCTTTATCCCACTTACAAACACTGGATTGAATGGTGTGGAAATTACCTCCTCCCATTATCAGCTGTCCTTTCTCAGCAGGGCCTCTGATACAGTAGCACAAGGGGGGTGGGGGGTGCTGAACAAACCTTGTAACAAGAGCTCCCTTCCTAACTTTCAAGTCCGTTCTGAACCCTTGATCTCAAGAGTGCTTGAGAGACCAGGGCGAAGGCTCGCCTCCGGGTGGCATCTAGTGAGGGAGTGGAGGGTTGGCAAACAGTGAACCGTAAGAGCGGGCATTTCTGCAAGACACCGTTCTATCACTGTCCGGCCAAACCTGATACGACTAGATCAACCTATTACACAGAGGGAGCTATATCAGAGAGAGAAGGACACTGACATGTGAGTATGGACTCTAGAAAGACAGTGCTGCTAAAGGAACGTGCAGAGCAGCCGTGGAGAGGCAGACGTGGAGAACAGTCTTACGGATACTGGTGTGAGGGAGGGGATATGCTGTGGGACTAGGGCATCTCAAACAAGGGCTCTAGACCTAGAGATGGGATGGGGAGGGAGACGGAGGGGAGGCTGCGGGGGAGAACATACGTGTACCTATGGTGGATTCAGGTCGATGTGTGGTAGTGAACACCAAAACCCTGTAAGACGTCTGCGTTCATAGGTACAGCTATAGGCTCCAGACATGGAAGAAGGGCACAGATATTGCTGAGCAAACCTGTGCATGCGTGCTAAGTTGGTTCAGTCATGTCTGACTCTTTAAGACCCCATGGACGTAGCCCACCAGGCTCCTCTGCCCATGGGGATGCTCCAGGCCAGCATACTGGAGTGGGTTGCCATGCCCTCCTCCAGGGGATCTTCCCGACCCAGGGATCCAACCACATCTGCAGCCTCTGCATTGGCAGGTGGATTCTTTACCACTGAGCTACCTGGGGAACATGAATTTCTTATACTTCCTTTTGGATCAAAAAATCTCAGGTTAAAAAAAAAAATCTCAGGTGACAAATAAATATTACAAAGATGGAACACATTAATATACACAAGACTCCAACTCTAAGAAAATTTCATTTAAATTTGGAATGTATTTGGGATATATATTTCAAAATTACTCTTTATCCCACTTACAAACACTGGATTGAATGGTGTGGAAATTACCTCCTCCCATTATCAGCTGTCCTTTCTCAGCAGGGCCTCTGATACAGTAGCACAAGGGGGGTGGGGGGTGCTGAACAAACCTTGTAACAAGAGCTCCCTTCCTAACTTTCAAGTCCGTTCTGAACCCTTGATCTCATTTAGATGCAAATCCTGAAGTCAAGCCCGGAAAGACTGAGCCTTACAGGAAGAGGTGGGGAAACAACTCCAGCAACAAAATCTCCTCCCTAGAGACCACACGTGGCTCCCCCAGGCTTAAATTTCCATATTAAGTAATTCAGGAGTGAGGCAGACAGTCAGTGAGAAGTAGAAAGTGGAGCCCAGCTGGCCAACCACTGGTCCTTCAGTGACACAAACTCTCCTCCAATGCTTAGGAAGTATTCTGGATTTTTCCTTCCACGTTTAACAGGCAAGTACACATACACACACAAGACAGCCCTGAACATAAGAACTTCCACCCTCCACTCCTGGGACCCTGCTCACAGCGACACCAAGCCACGCAGACACCCTGTGCTCCAAAGCCCCTGCGGGCTCTCCTTGCATCTTCTCCCCTGGTGGGGCCTTGGGTTTACACGGCTGTGTGGTCTGAGCCAGCCTCCTGTCTTCCATTCCTGGGTCTCTATATAAACTCTCCCTGAAGGGCACTGGAGGTGCCACCTCTGCTCTTCTCTGATTTCACAGGATCGCTTACTTACCTTAGCAAGTGACCTTCCCCTGCCTATGGGGTACACTGCACCCCTCCCAGCCACCGCAGACTTCTCCCCAGGAGGGCTCTTGTATCTTTATACCTCGAGGGTGCAGCCTCTCTAAGGAAGTGTGTCCTGAAGAAAGGCCCGTGGGAGGTCTCACCAGGACCCGAGTGGGCCCACCCTGGCCTTTGCGCTCTCAGCTCTCGTCTTCCTTAAACACTGCTGAGAGCTGATCCCGTTCCTTCCTTTCATGAGCCTGACTTCCTCCCCAGCTTTCCCGGAGCCATTATGTACTCTTCCTCCAGTTCCTTCCATCCCTGCTACTAGTTCTCAGCAAATTACTCTTTATCCCACTTACAAACACTGGATTGAATGGTGTGGAAATTACCTCCTCCCATTATCAGCTGTCCTTTCTCAGCAGGGCCTCTGATACAGTAGCACAAGGGGGGTGGGGGGTGCTGAACAAACCTTGTAACAAGAGCTCCCTTCCTAACTTTCAAGTCCGTTCTGAACCCTTGATCTCATTTAGATGCAAATCCTGAAGTCAAGCCCGGAAAGACTGAGCCTTACAGGAAGAGGTGGGGAAACAACTCCAGCAACAAAATCTCCTCCCTAGAGACCACACGTGGCTCCCCCAGGCTTAAATTTCCATATTAAGTAATTCAGGAGTGAGGCAGACAGTCAGTGAGAAGTAGAAAGTGGAGCCCAGCTGGCCAACCACTGGTCCTTCAGTGACACAAACTCTCCTCCAATGCTTAGGAAGTATTCTGGATTTTTCCTTCCACGTTTAACAGGCAAGTACACATACACACACAAGACAGCCCTGAACATAAGAACTTCCACCCTCCACTCCTGGGACCCTGCTCACAGCGACACCAAGCCACGCAGACACCCTGTGCTCCAAAGCCCCTGCGGGCTCTCCTTGCATCTTCTCCCCTGGTGGGGCCTTGGGTTTACACGGCTGTGTGGTCTGAGCCAGCCTCCTGTCTTCCATTCCTGGGTCTCTATATAAACTCTCCCTGAAGGGCACTGGAGGTGCCACCTCTGCTCTTCTCTGATTTCACAGGATCGCTTACTTACCTTAGCAAGTGCCCTTCCCCTGCCTATGGGGTACACTGCACCCCTCCCAGCCACCGCAGACTTCTCCCCAGGAGGGCTCTTGTATCTTTATACCTCGAGGGTGCAGCCTCTCTAAGGAAGTGTGTCCTGAAGAAAGGCCCGTGGGAGGTCTCACCAGGACCCGAGTGGGCCCACCCTGGCCTTTGCGCTCTCAGCTCTCGTCTTCCTTAAACACTGCTGAGAGCTGATCCCGTTCCTTCCTTTCATGAGCCTGACTTCCTCCCCAGCTTTCCCGGAGCCATTATGTACTCTTCCTCCAGTTCCTTCCATCCCTGCTACTAGTTCTCAGCAAATGACCTTAAATCAGACTTCTCATACAGCTGAGAGATAAAGAACTTTTTCTATTGAGAGCTACAGACATTCAATGGAAAAGAACCGAGAGCAACAACGAAAGCGGAAAGCACAAGTGTGCACCAAATGCTACACTCACTGGACAGGCCTCCCATATTTTAGAAACACTTACTTTAGTTCAAGTACTCTGGCCATATTTTCAGAGTTGAAAAAGGGAACAGAACTAGAATGTGAACGAAAGAGAAAGAGTGGAGAGAAGAGAAACATACAGGGGAGGCAGAGCAGACTGGTGAAGGCAGCAGACAGAAAGGCTACGTGATCCACAGCCTGTCAGTGGCCGAGACACTCAGACTTCTTTAACCCTCAGCACACACTTACCTGACACTTACAGCCTGATCAGGCACCCGTGACCCTGGAGATGTGACAGGCGTGTAGCCTCAGGCGGGATGCATCAGAATGACAAGCAGGAAGGGGTACTACAGTGAGCCTGCACCTGGAAGGCTGGCAAGCCTTCATGGGACACAGTCTTGGGGAGACACTGAGAGCACACTCATTCTGTTGCTCAGCAAATACTCAGGCATCCCTGTTACCTGCCAGAACTGCCAACACGGTGCTGGAGACCGAAGGTGAGCCAGCTGTCCTTTCCAACCCATTTCTGCCCTTAAACCCCGGGAGGCTGGCCACCCAGGGCTTGGCACGTGGGCTTCTGTGCTGGGTGAAGGGGGTTCCGCAGCGCAGGGAATGTACTTCCTCAACCCTTCGTCTTGCCCTGGCTGATGCTCTGTATCTGAACACTCAGGGCTTATGCAAACAGGCCAACGCTATTTCCTGTGTGAACATCCGAAGGCACCCTGACTGCACCACGGCCATCTTACTCCACACACCTCCCTCGCCCTCCCCCTGCTGGCCCTGTGCTTCTGCGGGCACCCTCCATATTTAACGTAAGAGCCTCCTCTTTTGTCCCACGCACGGCTCTGCTTCACCACAGCCAAGAACTAGGGACATTTCCAAGGCGCTCTTTCCCTTCTGCTCCCTGAAAAGCGGATGCCAGAGTGATGAGCAGTATATAAGAATGCCTGCTCCCTAACCAGAACTTCTGAGCAGCAAGGTGGATAATGAAGGTGGGTGCTAACCAGAGAAACAAGGTAAAAATATGAAATAAGGATTTAACAACATAAAGAGTGGCTCATGGAGACTGGAAGGTTTAGCAACATAAAGAGTGAACCAGGAAGACGGAAGCAAACTTGGGGGTGGGATAACAGATAGGTAGGGTGAGTTCTGTTGTGGGATCACTGTTACACTGTACCAGACTTGTAATCTTAACAAACAAACAAAAAAGAGTAAAAAAGGCTTGAGCATCAATGTACTAAGTTGATTAGTAACAAATCCAGAAGGTGAAGACAATACCATCAAAGGCTGTGGTCCACAGAGTCAAGCAATCTCTACTTTCAAATATGTGGAGTTTAAATCTTATTCCCTTGAACTTACTAGAATATTAAAAAATTTCACTTCAGTAGCAAAAAATATCTCTTACTGATAAGCAATTTCAAATTAGAGTTACATTAAGAGACAGTGAGGTCCTCAACTGCCAATACAAACTCAAGAAACCTAAAATCAAAGCATGATTTTAGCAAATCTAAAAAAGAACTCTGAAAACTTCCCCATTCACCTAGAAGAAACTATTTTTAAACACATCACTGACTTACTCCAACACTGCAGCACTTAAGCAGACTAAATCTAGTCTAACTCTTATCCACAGAGAAATACTACCTCTGAGCGCTTCCATGATTGGCTGGACTGCCTCAGACCACTGGTGAGCGTTGATGGTGGTATAGATCCCGGGGAAGTCCCTCTGCCAGATCCGCTGGCCTACTGACCAGATCCCCCCGAGCTCAGAATTTGCCTGCAAGAAAGATTACTGCCTTTGAAGACACACAGTTGCTCATATACCAACAATATAGCTAGCTGCTTAACACATAATTCAACACTTTTTAAAAGAGATGTAAGTACTTTTTCAGCCTCATAACTATCAACAAGGTTTTTAAATGTGAACAGTACTGGAGACTACATTTACTGCCATTTTTATAAGAATTTTGATTATAACATAGAAAAGTAAGGCATGAGAAAGTAATCCAGTTCACATCAACTTAGGAATTAGTTATCTGAAACATTGCTTTTTACACGTTCTGTTTACATTTCATATATACACATATAAAATACACAGAACACGTAACACTATATATTTGTATACATAAAATACATAAGCTATTTTAAGGGCAAAAGTAACAGCAAAACGTCTAATAATACAGACTCCCAATCTAAGATGTCACAAAATGCAGCCTAAGGATAGAATTTCCACTAATATCACTGAAACTATGTATACAATTTATATCTTTATTTTAAGCCAATGATGCTGGAGGAACATTTCAAACTTTTAATAGAATTTGGGGGGGAAAGAAAAAGAGTATAATCTGATCTGCTGCTGAAGATCAATAACGAATAAAGCAACTTAGGTGAGTTCTTACTCATTTTTGTGGACACACAAGAAATTTACTTCACATTTATGTGGGACACTGTGAACCACCTGAAATTAAACACTTACTTCACTCCATCTTTCGAAGGAACTTTCAAGTGCGTGCATCTACTCTCTCATGAAAAACAAGAACTCTAAAAGCCTAAATGCCAAAAATAATCTTAATAACTATTATTTTTAGAGTGTTCTTATAAATAATATTAGTTGCAAAATAAATAACATTTAGGAAACTGTTACAAACAAACAAAACAAAACCCAAACTTTCATCTAAACTAACTCAGTTGCTTGCCAGGTAAAGTAACACTTATAAAGTGTCTAAGACATTGGATCAGCAGGAGTTGAGCAGGGCTGTGTATATCATCCAAGGGAAATTAAATTTTTTATTAAAGGAACCTGTAGATCTATTCTTAAAACTTTAATACCAGTTTAATAACTGATTCTGTGAATCACATGAAAAGAAAAAACAAGAAACTTTTAAGAGACTAGATTTTTTACCCCCCCAAAAACAAGTTGCTCATATACCAACAATATAGCTAGCTGCTTAACACATAATTCAACACTTTTAAAAGAGATGTAAGTACTTTTTCAGCCTCATAACTATCAACAAGGTTTTTAAATGTGAACAGTACTGGAGACTACATTTACTGCCATTTTTATAAGAATTTTGATTATAACATAGAAAAGTAAGGCATGAGAAAGTAATCCAGTTCACATCAACTTAGGAATTAGTTATCTGAAACATTGCTTTTTACACGTTCTGTTTACATTTCATATATACACATATAAAATACACAGAACACGTAACACTATATATTTGTATACATAAAATACATAAGCTATTTTAAGGGCAAAAGTAACAGCAAAACGTCTAATAATACAGACTCCCAATCTAAGATGTCACAAAATGCAGCCTAAGGATAGAATTTCCACTAATATCACTGAAACTATGTATACAATTTATATCTTTATTTTAAGCCAATGATGCTGGAGGAACATTTCAAACTTTTAATAGAATTTGGGGGGGAAAGAAAAAGAGTATAATCTGATCTGCTGCTGAAGATCAATAACGAATAAAGCAACTTAGGTGAGTTCTTACTCATTTTTGTGGACACACAAGAAATTTACTTCACATTTATGTGGGACACTGTGAACCACCTGAAATTAAACACTTACTTCACTCCATCTTTCGAAGGAACTTTCAAGTGCGTGCATCTACTCTCTCATGAAAAACAAGAACTCTAAAAGCCTAAATGCCAAAAATAATCTTAATAACTATTATTTTTAGAGTGTTCTTATAAATAATATTAGTTGCAAAATAAATAACATTTAGGAAACTGTTACAAACAAACAAAACAAAACCCAAACTTTCATCTAAACTAACTCAGTTGCTTGCCAGGTAAAGTAACACTTATAAAGTGTCTAAGACATTGGATCAGCAGGAGTTGAGCAGGGCTGTGTATATCATCCAAGGGAAATTAAATTTTTTATTAAAGGAACCTGTAGATCTATTCTTAAAACTTTAATACCAGTTTAATAACTGATTCTGTGAATCACATGAAAAAGAAGACAGAAACTTTTAAGAGACTAATTTTTAAGTGAATGTCATTACTATATTAAAGAAGATAAACATTGAAGAATACTTACAGATTTTATAGCAGGTGGTATTCTTTTCCAAAGATATCTTGCATTATTCCTAATTCACATCCCAACCAAGAAACAATAAGCAATTAAAAAAAATCACCTCAGTAAATATTTCAGATTTCATTGCAAACACAGAAGTATACTTTAAAACTCTCTGTATGATACAAAGTGAAATTTAGTTTTACATGAATTTGTCCAGGGGAACTAAGAGTGGTTTTCCAGATAAAAAGACAAGAAATGTTACTATCAAAGCAATATTTTGTCATTTTTAGTGAGTTTTTTAAGATAATAATCCAGATCTTTAAACTGAAACAACAGTGTAAAGACCTACATAGAACTGCTTAATTTATTCACATAAAAAATAAACAAATTTGTTTCCTTTCAAGGTCCCAGCAGTCCTGACAATACACATGGTACAGAATGCTTTTCTCCTTATGACCCTCCTCTACCAGTGCACACACAGGCACCAAAACCTCAAGGCAGGTTTTTTTTAAAGAGTCTGGAAGCTTGGAAGACAACAAGCATATGACAACAGATTATTAAATATGAAATAGATAATTCATATGCTACATGAGTAATGAAAACTTCCGTTTAGTTTAAAAGGTATGAAATGAAAAAGTTTAGAAGAATTTAAAGGAAAATTTATCAGTAACCATCAACAGGATGCAGAACAGCAAGGGGACTCTTTTGCACAGTTAGACTTTCTGACTTTTCTTCGACGAACATTAATTAGGACAATTAAAAAACAAAACCTTTCAAGAAATGTCACACATATTAATACCAATTCCTTTTAGCTTTCTCAATTTTCCCTTTTAGTTTCTCTTTGTCTACTGATTACATGTGACATTAAGTAAATAGAGGTCATAAAAGATACAGGTTTTATAACAAGAGAAAAAAAGATCAAAGATTTAAAGGAATTTATTGGCACTAATTTCCCATAACAAATTGGAATGTTTCTTAGAAGGTGTACGTAGAATGGGAATATTTAAGACAAATCAGCCTAATCAAAATTAGGTCATGATTCAATACATGAAGTAAGTATGTTAAGTATTACACTAAAAGACACAGCCCCTTGTGCCTAGGCTGCAGTAATTCTACTTCAATGTAAGAATAATTTCCTGAGGAAGACGCTTCTTTTACCTTTAGGAAGAAGGTACTTACATGTCATTATGGAGGAGATACAAAGCTAGAAGCTGACCATACACTGGGGGTGTAGCAATTCCTCCTGGAGCCTATAAGAACAAGAAAAAAAAAAGAGAAAAAATCCTCAATTGTTCTTTTATATTTTAAAAAGTATTTTCTTAACTCACCTAAAAAGTAAGCATATCTTGTAGCAGTGCTATTACAGATGGAGAAACAGCTTAGGGAAGTAACTCACTGAAACCCAGAGGCTTCAGTTTAGACCTGTCATCCATCGGCTGTCTGGCCTCTGTGCATTCATACGCAAGAGTATTTCAATGGCATCCCTTTCCCAGACCTCCAGTACTTACTTAGTTCTACTGTTACAAGAAGTATCTTCACGACAGTCCACAATGTAGTGTTTTTATGACCCTCCTCTACCAGTGCACACACAGGCACCAAAACCTCAAGGCAGGTTTTTTTTAAAGAGTCTGGAAGCTTGGAAGACAACAAGCATATGACAACAGATTATTAAATATGAAATAGATAATTCATATGCTACATGAGTAATGAAAACTTCCGTTTAGTTTAAAAGGTATGAAATGAAAAAGTTTAGAAGAATTTAAAGGAAAATTTATCAGTAACCATCAACAGGATGCAGAACAGCAAGGGGACTCTTTTGCACAGTTAGACTTTCTGACTTTTCTTCGACGAACATTAATTAGGACAATTAAAAAACAAAACCTTTCAAGAAATGTCACACATATTAATACCAATTCCTTTTAGCTTTCTCAATTTTCCCTTTTAGTTTCTCTTTGTCTACTGATTACATGTGACATTAAGTAAATAGAGGTCATAAAAGATACAGGTTTTATAACAAGAGAAAAAAAGATCAAAGATTTAAAGGAATTTATTGGCACTAATTTCCCATAACAAATTGGAATGTTTCTTAGAAGGTGTACGTAGAATGGGAATATTTAAGACAAATCAGCCTAATCAAAATTAGGTCATGATTCAATACATGAAGTAAGTATGTTAAGTATTACACTAAAAGACACAGCCCCTTGTGCCTAGGCTGCAGTAATTCTACTTCAATGTAAGAATAATTTCCTGAGGAAGACGCTTCTTTTACCTTTAGGAAGAAGGTACTTACATGTCATTATGGAGGAGATACAAAGCTAGAAGCTGACCATACACTGGGGGTGTAGCAATTCCTCCTGGAGCCTATAAGAACAAGAAAAAAAAAAGAGAGAAAAAATCCTCAATTGTTCTTTTATATTTTAAAAAGTATTTTCTTAACTCACCTAAAAAGTAAGCATATCTTGTAGCAGTGCTATTACAGATGGAGAAACAGCTTAGGGAAGTAACTCACTGAAACCCAGAGGCTTCAGTTTAGACCTGTCATCCATCGGCTGTCTGGCCTCTGTGCATTCATACGCAAAAGAGTATTTCAATGGCATCCCTTTCCCAGACCTCCAATACTTACTTAGTTCTACTGTTACAAGAAGTATCTTCACGACAGTCCTAAAGTAACATGATTCTGCCCACTACACCGAATACGCTCCATAACTAAGTAAGCACACACACACACAACAAAGAGAAAAGCATTGCAGCTGAGTTACAAAGACATTTCTCTCCTCTTTCAACTTCAATTCATTCACAAGACATCTATTAAGTGTCTATCACTGCGCTGCTGCTTCCAGCAGCTGTCTCCTTTGGTTTATCAACTTTTTATCAACGTTATAAATGCCGTTAACCTGCCATTTTACAAAAAAAGAAAGAAAGCAAAACCTTAATGACTTTAGTAGTTGCATGGTATAACTTTCACCTATCCTACTGAAGACAAGGGGCTTCCCTGGTGGCTCAGTTGGTAAAGAATCTGCCCGCAATGCAAGAGAACCGGGTTCGATCTCTGGTTTGGAAAGATCCCCTGGAGAAGGGAATGGCTACCCACTCCAGTATTCTTAAGACACACACACACACTGAAAGCAAAGATAACACACTCACTCACTCACTCTGAAAGCAAAGGTAAGCTTCCGTGACAACATGAGACTAAGAAGGGCTTTCTGAATTAACAAAAGGTTACAATGGTCACAACTTTGTGCGTATGCCTGCACTTTAATAACGTCCCATTCCCCCACCTCTCCCCACAATGGGGAGGAAAGACCTTTAGTTGAACAGGAGAAGTGTACTGGAGAGTGTCAGGAGCAAAGATGCACAGCGCTGTCGGGCTCACTAGTTGAATACAAACAACAAAAAGCTCCCACCGAGTCTGAGGAGGCCAGGCCTGGGTGCTTAGCCTTCGGAGAAGGTTCAGAGTCCGGGGCTTCACCTTTTGAGCTCCCGCGCCCGCCAGGGGCCCGCCCAAGCCCCGCGGGCCCTAGGCCCCGTTACCCTGGAGACCGGCGCCGCCCGACACCACGCGACCCCGCAAGACGAATGGCTACCTCGAGTTCCTGGTTCTCGCACTGATCCAGCAACTTTTTGAAATTAAAGGAACTTTCCGCCATCACCGCCACTGGCATTTTCCCGGCCGGTCCCGCCGCCGCACCTCCCCGCAAAACCGGCCCCTACTCTTGTCTCTAGAGGCGTCGCGCTGGCGATGACGTACAGAGTGCACCGCCCAGGACCCATGCGCAAGCGCATCGTTGGTTCCTGTGCGTCATCAGACGTCGCTGAGACTGGGCGGTGTCGGCACCGCTCTGGCCGGCGCTCTCGATGCTCTGGAGGACTGGCCCGGTTTCCAGGAAACCCCAGAGCACACCAGCAAAACGGGGATGGAAGAGGTTTGTGCACATTTAAGAACTTGTCTAAGTCTTTTTCTTTGAGGCTTTGCAAACTTTAAGGTTTATTTATTTATTTTAGCTTTTTCTCTTTATTAGTTATTTTTAGTTTGCGTTTACAGGTTTTTTTTGTTTACAGCTATACGTAAACCTAAATCAGTATATCCTTGACCCCTCCACCTGAGCTCCCCATCCCACCGTTCCAGGCTGTTGCATAGCCTCGTATATGTAAATTCCCTTAATCTTACAGCGTATTCACAATGGTTGTCTCTTTTATATATGATGGTGTAGGTGTCCATGTTACTCTTTCCATACCTCTCACCCACTCTTCTCTCCCGCCAATGTCCGTACGTTGTTCTCTGTGTCTGTTTCTCCATCGCTGCTATGCGTGAGCATTTATCAGTACCTTCTTTCTAGATTCCACATACATGTGCCAGCACACAGCAGCCATCCTTTCCCCTTCAACTTACTTCACTGTGCACAATAGGCTCCATTCATCTACCCCATTAGGGCTGACCCAAATGCGTTTCCTTCTAGGGTCGAGAAATAGTCCATTGTATATATACACCATAGCTTCTCCAAAAAATAAATACATAAAGGTTTAAAACCAGCTTTGATTCCGCCCCGACCTGCTTCTTCAGCAGCCCTCCCACATCAGTGAAGGTGCTGTGGTCCTCTGGGGGAGGCTACGGCCCGCCTCCCTCCCTCCACGAGCCCTGACATTCCTGCCTCCAGGTGAAGCTTCCCTGGCCTGGACCTCTGAACACAGCCCAGGCTGCAGAGTTCTCCAGATTTCCACTCCTGCCCCCTTGCACACAGCCACTGCAGCCAAAACGAGGTTTTCAGAAACACAATCAGACCTTGTTATTCTTCTGAAAATGATAAAATAACGGCAAATCCGTAAACTCTGGCCTTTGATGTTGCTTGTGTCAACTTGAATAATAACTGCAGTCTAGAGGTTGGAGCTGTATTTTATTTGATGGGAATTTTTAGGACTTCAGTCAGGGAGACAACATCTCAAGTAGTCTTGAGAGAACTGCTCGGAGGTGGCAAGGGGAAAAGCCAGGTTATACAAAAGTCTAAGCAAAGTGCAGGCAGTCTGAACATCAGAAGATTCCTGTTGATTTAAAAAACAAAGAGATATTCCAGGTTAAGGGATTTAGCACTGTTCTATAAATAGGAAGATGCAAGAGTCTGGGCTCCCTGAAATCATTATTATTCCATATGAATCTCAGCAGTCCGGGCCCAGTATCCTGTGTTTTCACATCTTCAGTGCCTCAGTGCTCAATGTAGGAGTGGCTGCAATCTGGTGGCTGCAAGACAGGTGCACCAGCCACTCTCCTTCCTGAGTGCCTCAGGGATCAGAAATTCACATTTGGAGGACTGAATCCCTGGTGACCGTGACATCCGTGTTTACTGATATGACAGGACATACTCCATTTCTCACTGGCAGGGCTTCAAAATCTAATTCCCAGATGCCCTCTGACTTGCTCTGGCCAACCAGACCTCCTTCGTTTTCTGCTTACCACTGTGTGTAAGCTCAGTTGTGTTCGACTCTTTATGACCCCGTGGACTGTAGCCCATCAGGCTCCTCTGTCCAAAGGGCTCTCCAGGCAAGAATACTGGAGTGGGTGCATTTCCTCCTCCAAGGGGTCTTCCTGGACCATGGATTGAACCCATGTCTCCTCCATTTGGAGGTGGATTCTTTACCACTGAGCCACCAAGGAAGTCCTACTTATTGCTAGTGAACATTATATTGTGCATTATTCAATTATGTCTTTGTTTTGCTGCCCTTTGCTAAACCACCAAGGAAGTGGCTTCCATTTGCCCTTTGCTGCATGGCTGGTTACACTTTTGGTAGTCCCAGAGCAAACTGAGAATGATGGTCCCTTGTTAAAGAAGCAGAGGGGAAAGTACCATTGAAAGCAATAGAATATTTGTAAAGTTTCCCCCTTTGTTCACAGTGACTCAACTTTTTAGAGCATTTTAAAGCCTGTCATTTAATATTCTAAGTAAAAAAAGACTTGCCTGCCCTTCACTATCTCCCAGAGTTTGTTCAAACTCATTTCCATTGAGCTTTATGACCCTGCCCCCCCCCCCATTCCACTTTCCCAGACAATAGTCTTGAGAGAACTGCTCGGAGGTGGCAAGGGGAAAAGCCAGGTTATACAAAAGTCTAAGCAAAGTGCAGGCAGTCTGAACATCAGAAGATTCCTGTTGATTTAAAAAACAAAGAGATATTCCAGGTTAAGGGATTTAGCACTGTTCTATAAATAGGAAGATGCAAGAGTCTGGGCTCCCTGAAATCATTATTATTCCATATGAATCTCAGCAGTCCGGGCCCAGTATCCTGTGTTTTCACATCTTCAGTGCCTCAGTGCTCAATGTAGGAGTGGCTGCAATCTGGTGGCTGCAAGACAGGTGCACCAGCCACTCTCCTTCCTGAGTGCCTCAGGGATCAGAAATTCACATTTGGAGGACTGAATCCCTGGTGACCGTGACATCCGTGTTTACTGATATGACAGGACATACTCCATTTCTCACTGGCAGGGCTTCAAAATCTAATTCCCAGATGCCCTCTGACTTGCTCTGGCCAACCAGACCTCCTTCGTTTTCTGCTTACCACTGTGTGTAAGCTCAGTTGTGTTCGACTCTTTATGACCCCGTGGACTGTAGCCCATCAGGCTCCTCTGTCCAAAGGGCTCTCCAGGCAAGAATACTGGAGTGGGTGCATTTCCTCCTCCAAGGGGTCTTCCTGGACCATGGATTGAACCCATGTCTCCTCCATTTGGAGGTGGATTCTTTACCACTGAGCCACCAAGGAAGTCCTACTTATTGCTAGTGAACATTATATTGTGCATTATTCAATTATGTCTTTGTTTTGCTGCCCTTTGCTAAACCACCAAGGAAGTGGCTTCCATTTGCCCTTTGCTGCATGGCTGGTTACACTTTTGGTAGTCCCAGAGCAAACTGAGAATGATGGTCCCTTGTTAAAGAAGCAGAGGGGAAAGTACCATTGAAAGCAATAGAATATTTGTAAAGTTTCCCCCTTTGTTCACAGTGACTCAACTTTTTAGAGCATTTTAAAGCCTGTCATTTAATATTCTAAGTAAAAAAAGACTTGCCTGCCCTTCACTATCTCCCAGAGTTTGTTCAAACTCATTTCCATTGAGCTGATGATGCCATCCAGCCATCTCATCCTCTGTCACCCTCTTCTTCTCCTGCCCTCCATCTTTCCCAGAATCTTTCTGGCTTGATGAGTCAGCTCTTCACATCAGGTGGCCACAGTATTGGGGCTTCAGTTTCAGAGTCAGTCCTCCCAGTGAATATTCAGGATTCATCTCTTTTAGGATTGAGTATTTTGATCTCCCATCCAAGAGACTCTCAAGAGTCTTCTCCAGCACCACAATTCAGAAGCATCAGTTCTTTGGTACTCAGCCTTCTTTATGTTTCAACTCTCACTTCATACACGTCTACTGGAAAATCCAAAGCTTTGACGAGATTGACTTTTTTTGGCAAAGTGTTGTCTCTGCTTTTGTTACAAGATATTGACAATCATCCCTGTGCTATACAGTAGGGTCTTATTGTTTATCTATTCTATGTATAATAGTTTCCATCTGCTAATCCTCCCGATACATCCATTGCAGTCAGTTTTAAATGCAAACATAAGTGCATTAAAGTCATTTGTGGAATCATAGAAATCATACAATTTGTATTTGATAGCCCTACATGTATGTGTATTTTATCTTTATCAGAACCATGGAAATGCTTCACAAAATAAACTCCACTGTCTTTTACTGCACTTTGTTTCCGCAAACATCCTACCAACACTCCCTACCTTAGTTGGGCTCATTAATGTGTAAGGAAGGACTGAAAGCAGAAGAGACTATAGTTATTCTATCTTTCCATTCACTGTTATGTTATTATAATTAATAGCATCATACAAGGAGTTAACATGAGTAAGGAACAATACGATCCAGTTGCCTTCTTGGCCATGTTTCTTAAGGCACTGTTGTCTGCATTATGTATGTGATACCCCTTCAGGTTTGAAGGGGAAATGTGGCCTTTGGGGCCCTCAGCATCCAGTGTACTCAGCTGTAGACACAACACACTTGCCTTGTGCTCGTACTGGGTCTTGCTGAATTCCCACTATTGAGCATTTTAAAGCCTGTCATTTAATATTCTAAGTAAAAAAAGACTTGCCTGCCCTTCACTATCTCCCAGAGTTTGTTCAAACTCATTTCCATTGAGCTGATGATGCCATCCAGCCATCTCATCCTCTGTCACCCTCTTCTTCTCCTGCCCTCCATCTTTCCCAGAATCTTTCTGGCTTGATGAGTCAGCTCTTCACATCAGGTGGCCACAGTATTGGGGCTTCAGTTTCAGAGTCAGTCCTCCCAGTGAATATTCAGGATTCATCTCTTTTAGGATTGAGTATTTTGATCTCCCATCCAAGAGACTCTCAAGAGTCTTCTCCAGCACCACAATTCAGAAGCATCAGTTCTTTGGTACTCAGCCTTCTTTATGTTTCAACTCTCACTTCATACACGTCTACTGGAAAATCCAAAGCTTTGACGAGATTGACTTTTGTTGGCAAAGTGTTGTCTCTGCTTTTTGTTACAAGATATTGACAATCATCCCTGTGCTATACAGTAGGGTCTTATTGTTTATCTATTCTATGTATAATAGTTTCCATCTGCTAATCCTCCCGATACATCCATTGCAGTCAGTTTTAAATGCAAACATAAGTGCATTAAAGTCATTTGTGGAATCATAGAAATCATACAATTTGTATTTGATAGCCCTACATGTATGTGTATTTTATCTTTATCAGAACCATGGAAATGCTTCACAAAATAAACTCCACTGTCTTTTACTGCACTTTGTTTCCGGCAAACATCCTACCAACACTCCCTACCTTAGTTGGGCTCATTAATGTGTAAGGAAGGACTGAAAGCAGAAGAGACTATAGTTATTCTATCTTTCCATTCACTGTTATGTTATTATAATTAATAGCATCATACAAGGGAGTTAACATGAGTAAGGAACAATACGATCCAGTTGCCTTCTTGGCCATGTTTCTTAAGGCACTGTTGTCTGCATTATGTATGTGATACCCCTTCAGGTTTGAAGGGGAAATGTGGCCTTTGGGGCCCTCAGCATCCAGTGTACTCAGCTGTAGACACAACACACTTGCCTTGTGCTCGTACTGGGTCTTGCTGAATTCCCACTATTGAGGGTCCACTGGGCATTCCATATTTATAGGATGATTTGAATACTTTGGAGTGGCAGAGAACAAACACATTGAAATAGGTCTTCTCGCTTATGTTTCCATGGTCCCTGTGGGTGTTATTTACCAAACACAAGCTTGAAGATTAAATTTTAAGGATTCCAAGACTGTGATAGCTTCACTGATTACTTTTGCAGAATCAACACTGTTGCCGTGTGAAGTGATTGTGTTTCTAATGCTTTGGACGGAATAGAAAGATAGGAAATGACTACGAAAGCCCCTCACAGAACTGCCAAGGAAAGTATCAAATAGTGAGTGTAACTAGATTTATCTTGAAGGAATAAAGCAACAAAGTGTCATTAATCATGCACAAAGAGAAAGAAGGCAAAATGATTTTGAGGTCATTTGATAGGTTTGAGAAGCAGGATTTTCAATTTTCCTCATGTGATAATCGCTCCCGAAGTATTTCTGGCTAAGAAAGCATCAGTGGGAAAACTGCAAGTTCAGAACTCTGAAATCTCACCTGGTTCCAGCAGTCTGATCACTTAAAGGGGAAACTATGGTGTTAAAGCTTTGGTGGGCTTCCACCATTCCCCTTGCAATGCAGGTGACTCCAGTTCCATTTCTGGGTCAGGAAGATCCCCTGAAGAAGGGATAGGCCACCCACTCCAGTATTCTTGGGTTTCCCTGGTGGCTCAAAGGGTAAAATCCTCCTGCAGTGTGGGAGAGTTGGGTTTGGTCCCTGGGTTGGGAAAATCTCCTGGAGATGAGAAAGGCTACCCATTCAGGGATTCTTGCCTAGTGAATCCTACAGACAAAGGAGCCTCGTGGGCTATAGCCCATAGGGACACAAAGAGTTGGACACCATTGAGCAGCACTTTATCACTTCAGTTCAGCTGCTCAGTCATGTCCAACTCTTTGTAATCCCATGGACTGCAGCACACCAGGGTTCTCTGTCCTTCATCATGTCCCAGAGCTTGCTCAAACTTGTGTCCATTGACTTAGTGATGTCATCCAACCATCTCATCCTCTGCCGTCCCCTTCTCCTTTTGCCTTCGGTCTTTTCCAGCATCAGAGTCTTTTCCAATAAGTCAGCTCTTTGCATCAAGTGGCCAAAGAATCAGAGTTTTAGCTTCAGCATCAGTCCTTCCAATGAATATTCAGGGTTGATTTCCTTTAGGATTGACTGGTTTGATTTTCTTGCTGTCCAAGGGACTCCCGAGAGTCTTCTTCAACACCCAGTTCAAAGGCATCAATTCTTTGGCATTCAGTCTTCTTTATGGTCCAATTCTCACATCCATACATGACTACTGGAGAAAACCATATCTTTGATTATATGAGCCTTTGTCAGCAAAGTGATGTTCCTGTTTCTTAATATTCTGTCTAGTTTGTCATATCTTTTCTTCCAGGAGGTAAGCACCTTTTAATTTTACGGCTGCAGTCATGATCTGCAGTGATTTTGGAGCCCAAGAAAATAAAGTCTGTCACTGTTTCCACTTTTCCCCCATCTATTTGCCATGGAGTGACGGGACCAGATGCCATGATCTTAGTTTTAGACTAGCTTATTTACTCTTCTCTTTCACCTTCATCAAGAGGCTCTTTAGTTCCTCTTCACTTTCTTTCACTGGAGTGGTGTCATCTGCATTTCTGAGGTTGCTGACATTTCTCTCAGCAATCTTGATTCCAGCTGGTGATTCATCCACCCTGGCGTTTTGCATGATGTACTCATGCAAAGTTAAATAAGGAGGGTGACCATATACAGCCTTGATGTAGCCCTTTCCCAATTTTGAACTCCTCTGTTGTTCCATATCAGGTTCTAACTGTTGATTTTTAATACGACCCAGCAATTTTATTCCTAGGTATACACCCAAGAGAAATGAAAATGACTCCAGACAAAAATTTTAACACAGATGTTTATAGCAATATTATTCATCATGGCAAGAAGTAGAAACAATCGAAATGTCCATCAGTCAATGACTAGATAATAAAATGTGATATGTCTACACTGTCAAATACTATTGGTCAATAAAAATAATTGAAATGCTGACATGTGCTGCAACCCAGAGAAATCTTGAAAGCATTGTGTTAAGTGAAATAGGCTAATTGCAAATAATCAAATACTGTATGCTTTTATTTATGTGAAATATTCAGAATAGGACATTTAGCTTCAATAAGTCAGCTCTTTGCATCAAGTGGCCAAAGAATCAGAGTTTTAGCTTCAGCATCAGTCCTTCCAATGAATATTCAGGGTTGATTTCCTTTAGGATTGACTGGTTTGATTTTCTTGCTGTCCAAGGGACTCCCGAGAGTCTTCTTCAACACCCAGTTCAAAGGCATCAATTCTTTGGCATTCAGTCTTCTTTATGGTCCAATTCTCACATCCATACATGACTACTGGAGAAAACCATATCTTTGATTATATGAGCCTTTGTCAGCAAAGTGATGTTCCTGTTTCTTAATATTCTGTCTAGTTTGTCATATCTTTTCTTCCAGGAGGTAAGCACCTTTTAATTTTACGGCTGCAGTCATGATCTGCAGTGATTTTGGAGCCCAAGAAAATAAAGTCTGTCACTGTTTCCACTTTTCCCCCATCTATTTGCCATGGAGTGACGGGACCAGATGCCATGATCTTAGTTTTAGACTAGCTTATTTACTCTTCTCTTTCACCTTCATCAAGAGGCTCTTTAGTTCCTCTTCACTTTCTTTCACTGGAGTGGTGTCATCTGCATTTCTGAGGTTGCTGACATTTCTCTCAGCAATCTTGATTCCAGCTGGTGATTCATCCACCCTGGCGTTTTGCATGATGTACTCATGCAAAGTTAAATAAGGAGGGTGACCATATACAGCCTTGATGTAGCCCTTTCCCAATTTTGAACTCCTCTGTTGTTCCATATCAGGTTCTAACTGTTGATTTTTAATACGACCCAGCAATTTTATTCCTAGGTATACACCCAAGAGAAATGAAAATGACTCCAGACAAAAATTTTAACACAGATGTTTATAGCAATATTATTCATCATGGCAAGAAGTAGAAACAATCGAAATGTCCATCAGTCAATGACTAGATAATAAAATGTGATATGTCTACACTGTCAAATACTATTGGTCAATAAAAATAATTGAAATGCTGACATGTGCTGCAACCCAGAGAAATCTTGAAAGCATTGTGTTAAGTGAAATAGGCTAATTGCAAATAATCAAATACTGTATGCTTTTATTTATGTGAAATATTCAGAATAGGACATCCACAGAGACAGAAAGGGGCTGGCAGGAGGCAGCAGGACCTGAACCATAAGGATGGGTCACAGAGGACCAGAGCCATGGGTGGCTTATTGACAACATAGGCTGGTCTTGACCAGGCCTCCCCTCTGGCACGAACTTGGGCTTCACACTCAGAGTGGAAAATAAACTCAGGGCATGGGCAGCTGCCTCTTTTGGCAGAATGAGAAGAGCAGGCCTAACTTCCTCCTTGGAAGGAAAGCTATTACAAATCTAGACAGTTTATTAAAAAGTAGAGACATCACTTTGCCAACAAAGGTCCACATAGTCAAAGCTATGGTTTTTCCAGTAGTCATGTATGGATGTGAGAGTTGGACCATAAAGGCTTAATGCCTAAGAATTGATGCTTTTGAACTGTGGTGCTAGAGAAGGCTCTCAATAGTCCCTTGGAGTGCAAGGAAATCAAACAAGTCAATCCTATAGGAAATCAACCCTGAATATTCTCTGGAAGGACTGATGCTAAAACTGAAGCTCCAATACTTTGGCTGCTTGATGTAAAGAATTGACTCTTTAGGAAAGATCCTAGTGCTGGGGAAGATTGAGGGCAAATGGAAAGGAGGGAGAAAGAGGATGAGATGGTTAGATAGTACCACAGACTCAATGGACATGAGTTTTAGCAAGTTCTGGGATATAGTGAAAGATGGGAAGCCTAGTGTGCTGTAGTCCATGGGGCGGCAAAGCATCAGACATGGCTTAGCAATTGAACAACAACAACCAAAAATGTCTACTAGGTGATGTTTAAAGTGTTAAACATGGTTTAATATGTCATGGTCAGACAGCTCAAAAGGGTGTTTTGCAGCTATTAAATACATAAATTCTTTGTAAAAGAAATCTTTCTGAGACATTGTTAAGGAAAACATGGAAAATAATATGGTATATTCCTCTTGGTTATTAGCATGTTCCAGACTAGATTTATGGATACATATTGGAAGGGAATATAGAATTGAAAATTCTTACAAAGTTAGGAGGATAAATGATAAGTGAAAAAATATTCCTTTAAGATATTAAAAGTGTTTTAAAATTATCTTAATAGTGTTTTTTTTTTGCCCTAAGTCTTAACTTTAACAATCCAAATTTAAAAATAGGACATGTCTCCTTTTTTTATTTTTTGATCTTTTTCCCCCACCTTTTGACTAATGCTTGTGTTCACAGGTGAATAATAAAAGAGAACATTTTTGCAAAACTTCTGAAAGGCCCTGGAGCTAAGGGCAGAGGAATACTGGGGAAGATTTGGAGGAACAAAGAAAGGTGGTAAAAATTGATGGCAGTGGAAGTGAAGGCATTATAAATACAGCAGGAAGAAGAACAGAGGGACAAGGTTAAGTGAGACCCATGATAGACAGGGAACAGGATGGCCTTGTAGGGAAATGTCATCGTCTAAAGCCCCTTCTCACATTCACTGTTTCTTGGGTAAAGACGTATCTCTTGGCTTCAACATGAGATGGAATGTTCATTATGCTTCGTCTGCTGGTTTTATTTTAATTCTCTCAGCTCCATGGGGGCAGTGCCACACTCTTGTATTGTGAGCATGTTTAGCATGGTAGATGCTTGGTAAATTTCTGTTGAATGAGTGGTGACTACATGTTCCCTTTCCTTTCTGTTATTCCCTGAGAACAGAGCCTTCTGCCCTCGCCCTACCTCTCTGTCCATCAGTTCTCACTTTGTTCCCTTCTGCATCTGTCTCATTGTCGCCGGAGCTCTCAGCTCTGGGGCCACTTTGACAGAAGGTGTCTGGGTGCCTCTCTCCCTTCCCCATCCATGGGGATCTGACTCCCTGTTCACCAAACATCAGGACGGGGCACAGCCAGAGCTGCTCTTGTCGAGGATAAGGCATCCATGTTGTCATCCCCCAGGATTCCCGTCTGCTTCCCCAGTAGGGCCCTGCATCTCTGCCTGGACACCTGCCTTCTGTCCTGCCACATTTTTTCCTTGCTGGCATTGATGGCTTCTGTCCTCTCCACCCTTTCTGGGCTGGAGTGCTACCAAGTCCAAGCCCAATCTGCCAATAAATCTGAGAGCAATAAATCTGAGGGATGAGGTATTGAGGTGAGAAGTACAACTTTATTTGGAATGCTAGATGATCAAGAAGATGGCAGACTAATGTCTCAAAACAGCCATCTTATGGGGTCAGGTCTGCCAGGTTCTTTTATATAACAGAGATGAAGGGAGGTAATAAACAAAGTGTAAAGGCCATTAACCTTGCAAATATCTCCTAGAAGGGCAAGCCTTAGGCAGGAGATGTGTTAATTTCTTCCTAACTGCCATCCACAGTAGACAGGGTCCTCAACAAAGGCACTTCAGCTTAATAGTCAGGGCAGAAAGGTAGGGTTCTCTAAGGCAGGAATTATTTGTTATTATTATAATAACAAATGCAATGGAAAGCAAGTGCAAGAAGCAGTTCCAATGTGAAGAAAGAATTGGTTCTTCAATGCAAGAGGAGGACCACCCAGGAAGAAGTCCATTCTCATCATGTTGGGATTCTAGACTCCATCTCAGTCCGCTCTCTTGAACCAGAAAAGGCAAATTCACGGCGTGGGTCCTGCCACTGATGCAACCATTGCTAATCAATCACAGCCTTCTTCCCAGTGGACCCTGGACATGATCTTGGAATCCCCCTCAACAAAGACTTCAGCCAGTTCCCACCAAATGGTCAGAGTTGGTGAGAAGCTTTGTGTAACTGGGGTGAATAGGTTGTGGCAGCCTTCATTCCAGCAAAGAGGCACCAGCTTCCTTCTGCATCTGTCTCATTGTCGCCGGAGCCCTCAGCTCTGGGGCCACTTTGACAGAAGGTGTCTGGGTGCCTCTCTCCCTTCCCCATCCATGGGGATCTGACTCCCTGTTCACCAAACATCAGGACGGGGCACAGCCAGAGCTGCTCTTGTCGAGGATAAGGCATCCATGTTGTCATCCCCCAGGATTCCCGTCTGCTTCCCCAGTAGGGCCCTGCATCTCTGCCTGGACACCTGCCTTCTGTCCTGCCACATTTTTTCCTTGCTGGCATTGATGGCTTCTGTCCTCTCCACCCTTTCTGGGCTGGAGTGCTACCAAGTCCAAGCCCAATCTGCCAATAAATCTGAGAGCAATAAATCTGAGGGATGAGGTATTGAGGTGAGAAGTACAACTTTATTTGGAATGCTAGATGATCAAGAAGATGGCAGACTAATGTCTCAAAACAGCCATCTTATGGGGTCAGGTCTGCCAGGTTCTTTTATATAACAGAGATGAAGGGAGGTAATAAACAAAGTGTAAAGGCCATTAACCTTGCAAATATCTCCTAGAAGGGCAAGCCTTAGGCAGGAGATGTGTTAATTTCTTCCTAACTGCCATCCACAGTAGACAGGGTCCTCAACAAAGGCACTTCAGCTTAATAGTCAGGGCAGAAAGGTAGGGTTCTCTAAGGCAGGAATTATTTGTTATTATTATAATAACAAATGCAATGGAAAGCAAGTGCAAGAAGCAGTTCCAATGTGAAGAAAGAATTGGTTCTTCAATGCAAGAGGAGGACCACCCAGGAAGAAGTCCATTCTCATCATGTTGGGATTCTAGACTCCATCTCAGTCCGCTCTCTTGAACCAGAAAAGGCAAATTCACGGCGTGGGTCCTGCCACTGATGCAACCATTGCTAATCAATCACAGCCTTCTTCCCAGTGGACCCTGGACATGATCTTGGAATCCCCCTCAACAAAGACTTCAGCCAGTTCCCACCAAATGGTCAGAGTTGGTGAGAAGCTTTGTGTAACTGGGGTGAATAGGTTGTGGCAGCCTTCATTCCAGCAAAGAGGCACCAAGCTTCCTAGGCTCGATCAGGCTCAGCCTTGACCATCTCCAGAGGTGGAATCTAGACGGATCTTCCTTGGGTGCTTCCATCTCTGTTCCTTCTTTTCTCCTGCCTTCTCCTTGCTTGTGCATGCCCTGAGTGTTCAGTTGCTTCGGTCATGGCCAATTCTTTGTGATCCCCTGGACTGTAGCCCTCAAGGTTCCTCTGTCCATGGGATTTTCCAGGCAAGAATGCTGGAGTGGGTTGCCCTTTCCTACTCCACCTGCTTGCGTAGGGCTCCCTAAGTCCCAGCAGACTCCCAAGTCTAACCGAGAGTTGATAGCCACAGCATGCACGTGGTAATGACCCTAGGTCTCACTTGATTTCCCAGCTAAGAGTCTTGATGTGGCCTTGCAATGAAGTCACCAGAGTCACCTGGATGACCCTGGCCCACAGGACTGTGCAAACCAGCGGCCCAGAACATGAGGCTTCTGCCACTGACTCTCCCACAGCTCCTGACCCAGCTCCTGTGCAAACCATGTGCAGTCAACACAGTCTCTCAGAAAGATTATTTATCCTTTCCTAGAAATATGGTGGTATCTGGAGTTGATAATAGAAACTCAGTCTTCAGTGGGGAAAAACATGCAGGAATTTTGGAAACCAAACAGAACCCATCACGTTTTGAGGAACTCAAGGCTGAAGTCATCCTGTGTTTCCCACCCAACGTTCAGCAGAAGGAGCCTTGGAATCCCAGCACTGACCTTGGGTGAGCCCCTTGGTCCCATTCTCAGTCTGTGCTTCTGTAAAACCTAGGTAACACCTGGACAGCCTGCAATGTCACTTCAAGCACTGGATTAGGTGAGCCCTAGTGCCTTGCCTGGGCG
Organism: Tragulus kanchil; assembly: GCA_022376925.1. NCBI lineage: Eukaryota > Metazoa > Chordata > Mammalia > Artiodactyla > Tragulidae > Tragulus > Tragulus kanchil. The sequence goes on from JAIOJX010000026.1 coordinate 49,359,884, forward strand.
ATATTAACAACCTGCTTGCTGTTAATTAAATGGAAGCAGCCGTTTGGAAGGACTGATGCTGAAGCTGAAGCTCCAATACTTTAGCCACCTGATGTGAAAAGATCACTCACTGGAAAAGCCCCTGATGCTGGGAAATACTGAGGGCAGGAGAAGGGAGCAGCAGCTGAGATAGTTGGATGGTATCACCACCTCAATGGACACGAGTCTGAGCAAGCTCTGGGAGATAGTGGAGGACAGAGGAGCCTGGCCTGCTGCAGTGCGGGGGGTCACAAAGAGTCACATGACTTAGTGACTGAACAACAACAAGCCCTTTAGACTCTAGATTGGAATATCTAATAATCTTATTCACACAGTGTTTTATGACACAGCTTCTTTAATCTTTTAGAATGGAAAGCAGACATTTAGTTTTCTGTAGGGAACATGGTCGTGGGGAAGTCGTTTCTTATTTCTCTCCTCCAAAGCAAAGGCAGGAGCAGCCTGGAAATCTTGTGAGTGCCATCTCACGTTTGTCCACTAGGTGGCACTGTCTCACCGCGAGACTGTCTCCTGCCAGGACGCATTTGGACAGGCCTTGGGTTGAGCTGTTAAGATTCTAGGCCTTCTCTTACCCTGTTTTTCAGTACAGGGCAGTTCATTCCTCCTCCTCCAAATGACTTTTTCAAGTGGAAACCTGGGGCTCTGTGCTCCCCTTCTGTGTGCCTTATATTTATCTCTAAATTGTCTGCCTTGCTCAGGCCCGTGGTCCCCTTTTGGCGGCACTGATGGTCCAAGTGAGTGGACGGTGGGCAAAGCCCATGGGCAAGGCTCAGGGTGTAGGTCATGCCCGGCCTTCACAGGACAGCTGGGATCCCCTCCCTCTTCCCAGAAAGGAGGCCCAGGACCCCCAGAGGCGCCTGCCTCACGGCTGCCCTTCTGCTCTCTCACAACCGTTGCCTGGTCTGCACCCAGCAGGTTCCTCCCAGGTTCTGGGGAGCCTGATGGGGCTGAAGGAAGGGCCAGTGGGAACAAGGGTGAGGCTGTGACATCACTCTTGCATGTCTTGGAGGTTGGGGACTGACTCTGATAGAGCCAAGGATGACTTTTAAACTGGATTTAACTGGGTTTGAGTGACCGTGTATTAAGCTACCTTTTCTTTCTTTTTTTTTTTTGCATCATCTCCTGCAGTCTTTACAACAACCAAATGAAGAGCCAAGGCTCACTGGAAAAGCCCTGATGCTGGGAAATACTGAGGGCAGGAGAAGGGCAGCAGCTGAGATAGTTGGATGGTATCACCACCTCAATGGACACGAGTCTGAGCAAGCTCTGGGAGATAGTGGAGGACAGAGGAGCCTGGCCTGCTGCAGTGCGGGGGGTCACAAAGAGTCACATGACTTAGTGACTGAACAACAACAAGCCCTTTAGACTCTAGATTGGAATATCTAATAATCTTATTCACACAGTGTTTTATGACACAGCTTCTTTAATCTTTTAGAATGGAAAGCAGACATTTAGTTTTCTGTAGGGAACATGGTCGTGGGGAAGTCGTTTCTTATTTCTCTCCTCCAAAGCAAAGGCAGGAGCAGCCTGGAAATCTTGTGAGTGCCATCTCACGTTTGTCCACTAGGTGGCACTGTCTCACCGCGAGACTGTCTCCTGCCAGGACGCATTTGGACAGGCCTTGGGTTGAGCTGTTAAGATTCTAGGCCTTCTCTTACCCTGTTTTTCAGTACAGGGCAGTTCATTCCTCCTCCTCCAAATGACTTTTTCAAGTGGAAACCTGGGGCTCTGTGCTCCCCTTCTGTGTGCCTTATATTTATCTCTAAATTGTCTGCCTTGCTCAGGCCCGTGGTCCCCTTTTGGCGGCACTGATGGTCCAAGTGAGTGGACGGTGGGCAAAGCCCATGGGCAAGGCTCAGGGTGTAGGTCATGCCCGGCCTTCACAGGACAGCTGGGATCCCCTCCCTCTTCCCAGAAAGGAGGCCCAGGACCCCCAGAGGCGCCTGCCTCACGGCTGCCCTTCTGCTCTCTCACAACCGTTGCCTGGTCTGCACCCAGCAGGTTCCTCCCAGGTTCTGGGGAGCCTGATGGGGCTGAAGGAAGGGCCAGTGGGAACAAGGGTGAGGCTGTGACATCACTCTTGCATGTCTTGGAGGTTGGGGACTGACTCTGATAGAGCCAAGGATGACTTTTAAACTGGATTTAACTGGGTTTGAGTGACCGTGTATTAAGCTACCTTTTCTTTCTTTTTTTTTTTTGCATCATCTCCTGCAGTCTTTACAACAACCAAATGAAGAGCCAAGGCTCACAGTGGTTAGATAACTATCCCGAGGTCACACAGCTAGTAAGTGTGAGAGGTCTCAACTCGGGGCTGCCCCACTCCAAAGCTCACATTCTCAGTCGCCTTGCCCAGAGGCTGTGAGGACTCCTTGACACCAGCGGGCATGCTCTCCGGCTGAGACCCCTGGGGGTCAATGCCTCAGGCAGCCTGGAAACAAGTTTACGCCCAGGTCACAGGTGAATTTCTGAGGCCCCGTTGTGGACCCACGTCCTTCCTAATTCAGTTCCATTCTGGATCCACACGCGGCTGCGCTCGCCCCCTTCCCCACCAAGACGCCCTCCCTCCACCCGAGTCTGCGCTCCTTCCTGGGGCCGCTGCTTTGCTCAGCCCCTGCTCTGTGCCTGGCACTGCCCTGATGGCGGGACACAGCAGCAAGGAGGCCTAGTGCCTGTCCCAGGCCGCCGTGTTCCCGAGAGACATTTCTTTTGGGTGTGTGCTTTCTAGAGTTTACTGCTCCACTCTGTATCCATTGCCTCTATCACACACAGCCCCAGAACATCGCAGACGACCCAGTAGGCCGTCTCGCGCTGCCTGTGGTTGGGGATCCTGGTGTGGTTCAGCTGGGCTCCCCCTCCAGGGCTCTCATGGGCTGTCGGTAAGCTGCTGACTCCCCTGGGGGGCCCTGGGAGAGGAGTCCTTCCGCGCCCTCGTGTGGTCCTCGGTGGGATTCAGCGCCTCTGGGCTGTTGCCTAGAGGCCTCCCTGAGTGTCCTGCCAGCGGGCATCCTGGCGCCAGCGGGCCTCCTCAGGTTGGCAGGCAGCCCAGAAGATGAAAGCCAGGGCTGTTTTGTAATGAGGTATCGCTGTGACATCCCACCACTTTGCTGTCTTGTATTTTTAGAATCAAGCCATTAGGTGCAGCCTGTGCTTCGTGGACACGCTGTGAGCAGGCCAGGGTGTGGCTGCCGGAAGTGGGGGAGCGCGGGGTCATCTGAGAGGGTGCCCACCAACAGTTTGCCCTCTGGTCCTCAAAGATGCGCATCCCTTTCAGGTGCAAAATACACTCCTCCTCCTCCAAGACCCTCAAAATCGCCTTCCAGTTTTACATCAGCTCCAAGTCCAGAAGCTCACACTCTGAACCAGATCTGGTGGGAACAGGCCCCCAGCTGTGGTTCAAGTACAGCTCCTCTCTATCTGTAGGTCTGGAAAACTAAGAGGACACTGTCCTGCCCGCCCTGCTCTGCAGGCAGGATGGACATGGGGCAACGACTGTGGATACTCCAGCCCAATAAAGGCGGGTAGTGGGGACGCAAGGGAGGCATGGGTCCATGGAAGTTCTGAAATCCAGCTGGCTAAATGGTGGTCATTTACCACTGAATGGTAAATAGTTCTGCACATCTCTCTGGGCTCCTGAATCTGAGCCATTCTTCCCGTATTCATGGAAGGTAGAAAGTGCTTGCAAGTAAATAGTTTCCTCCATCTATTACCCGCTGGTCTAACTCCTTCTTTCTTTCAGCTCTATCTGTGCCTTCCATTCCAGCCTGCAGTGTTTCTGCTGGTGTGGTTGGGGAAGGACACGTGCAGGGCGAGGGGCAGGGGGTGTTCAGTTGTCAGGGTGATTGCTTTCCTCCTTAAGTCAGATAACGGGTGCATGGGTCTTCACTGCATCATTCTTTAAGCTTCTTGGTATGTCTTCAATATTTCATAATAAACGCTGTAAAAAGAGCATTTTTTTAAAAAAAAGAAAACCCAGGGTGTTGGTGTATGAATAGAAAGATGAATCAACAGAAGTTCTAAAATAACCCAAGTATATAGGAAAATTTAGTCTGGAGTTGTCCGGGGCCCCCTTTTAGAGGCCTCTGAGTGTCCTGCCAGCGGCATCCTGGCGCCAGCGGCCTCCTCAGGTTGGCAGGCAGCCCAGAAGATGAAAGCCAGGGCTGTTTTGTAATGAGGTATCGCTGTGACATCCCACCACTTTGCTGTCTTGTATTTTTAGAATCAAGCCATTAGGTGCAGCCTGTGCTTCGTGGACACGCTGTGAGCAGGCCAGGGTGTGGCTGCCGGAAGTGGGGGAGCGCGGGGTCATCTGAGAGGGTGCCCACCAACAGTTTGCCCTCTGGTCCTCAAAGATGCGCATCCCTTTCAGGTGCAAAATACACTCCTCCTCCTCCAAGACCCTCAAAATCGCCTTCCAGTTTTACATCAGCTCCAAGTCCAGAAGCTCACACTCTGAACCAGATCTGGTGGGAACAGGCCCCCAGCTGTGGTTCAAGTACAGCTCCTCTCTATCTGTAGGTCTGGAAAACTAAGAGGACACTGTCCTGCCCGCCCTGCTCTGCAGGCAGGATGGACATGGGGCAACGACTGTGGATACTCCAGCCCAATAAAGGCGGGTAGTGGGGACGCAAGGGAGGCATGGGTCCATGGAAGTTCTGAAATCCAGCTGGCTAAATGGTGGTCATTTACCACTGAATGGTAAATAGTTCTGCACATCTCTCTGGGCTCCTGAATCTGAGCCATTCTTCCCGTATTCATGGAAGGTAGAAAGTGCTTGCAAGTAAATAGTTTCCTCCATCTATTACCCGCTGGTCTAACTCCTTCTTTCTTTCAGCTCTATCTGTGCCTTCCATTCCAGCCTGCAGTGTTTCTGCTGGTGTGGTTGGGGAAGGACACGTGCAGGGCGAGGGGCAGGGGGTGTTCAGTTGTCAGGGTGATTGCTTTCCTCCTTAAGTCAGATAACGGGTGCATGGGTCTTCACTGCATCATTCTTTAAGCTTCTTGGTATGTCTTCAATATTTCATAATAAACGCTGTAAAAAGAGCATTTTTTTAAAAAAAAGAAAACCCAGGGTGTTGGTGTATGAATAGAAAGATGAATCAACAGAAGTTCTAAAATAACCCAAGTATATAGGAAAATTTAGTCTGTGATAGAGATTTCAAATGTTGGAAAAGTGATTGACTTTTTAATAATGATGTTTAAAGATTAAATAACCATTCTTTATCCTATACACAATAAATTCCAAACAAATTGGAAATATAAATGTGGAAAATGAAGTCATACAAATTCTAGAAGGCAATATGAGTGGATTCCTCTGTGGCGAAGAGTGATTTCGTTATGAATCAAAATCCAGAAGTCATGAAAGAAAAGGTGAGTAAAATTGAATACCTAAAAATTACAAAAGAACCTCTGCATGCCAAAATGTACCTTGTGCAATGCAAAACACACACTCACGCATACACAATCTGCTAGAAAATACTTGCCATAAAGATGAGCTACACAGAGCCAATTTTAGGAACATAGAAAGAATTCTTAAAGATGGAGCAAAGAGAGGTGAACACGGCCACGTTGACATGGTCTAGCTTTTCATTCTCTCTGAGTTCCTCCATAAGAATAGTCTGTGTGACTAGATAGAGAAGCAGAAAGCAACAAAACTGGGTCACAAGGTATTCTTCAGAACTTCAAAATACAAGCAGATAGGAGCAACGCATTACCAACATGAAGGCTTGTCCATTTTTGCTTGTGCACAAAAAAAGCAGAGGAGGTAATGGGGCATCTGATGGGTGCAGGAAGAGGAAAACCCAAGGAGAGCCGTGGGTTCTCATGACAGAGCACAGAAGCATGATTTGCGTGTGGAGAGAGGGCCTGGCTGACCTCAGCCGCTGAGGATTATAGTGGTGCCCGGTGAAGGGGGTGGGGCCGCTCGGTCCTCACTGACGCTCAAAATGGACCCACCAGTGCTTCCTTTCAGAACACCCTGTGACCAGGAGAAACTTTGGGAGTGGAATAAACAGTTGTCAGGGTGATTGCTTTCCTCCTTAAGTCAGATAACGGGTGCATGGGTCTTCACTGCATCATTCTTTAAGCTTCTTGGTATGTCTTCAATATTTCATAATAAACGCTGTAAAAAGAGCATTTTTTTAAAAAAAAGAAAACCCAGGGTGTTGGTGTATGAATAGAAAGATGAATCAACAGAAGTTCTAAAATAACCCAAGTATATAGGAAAATTTAGTCTGTGATAGAGATTTCAAATGTTGGAAAAGTGATTGACTTTTTAATAATGATGTTTAAAGATTAAATAACCATTCTTTATCCTATACACAATAAATTCCAAACAAATTGGAAATATAAATGTGGAAAATGAAGTCATACAAATTCTAGAAGGCAATATGAGTGGATTCCTCTGTGGCGAAGAGTGATTTCGTTATGAATCAAAATCCAGAAGTCATGAAAGAAAAGGTGAGTAAAATTGAATACCTAAAAATTACAAAAGAACCTCTGCATGCCAAAATGTACCTTGTGCAATGCAAAACACACACTCACGCATACACAATCTGCTAGAAAATACTTGCCATAAAGATGAGCTACACAGAGCCAATTTTAGGAACATAGAAAGAATTCTTAAAGATGGAGCAAAGAGAGGTGAACACGGCCACGTTGACATGGTCTAGCTTTTCATTCTCTCTGAGTTCCTCCATAAGAATAGTCTGTGTGACTAGATAGAGAAGCAGAAAGCAACAAAACTGGGTCACAAGGTATTCTTCAGAACTTCAAAATACAAGCAGATAGGAGCAACGCATTACCAACATGAAGGCTTGTCCATTTTTGCTTGTGCACAAAAAAAGCAGAGGAGGTAATGGGGCATCTGATGGGTGCAGGAAGAGGAAAACCCAAGGAGAGCCGTGGGTTCTCATGACAGAGCACAGAAGCATGATTTGCGTGTGGAGAGAGGGGCCTGGCTGACCTCAGCCGCTGAGGATTATAGTGGTGCCCGGTGAAGGGGGTGGGGCCGCTCGGTCCTCACTGACGCTCAAAATGGACCCACCAGTGCTTCCTTTCAGAACACCCTGTGACCAGGAGAAACTTTGGGAGTGGAATAAACATTTTTCAGAAAAGGGGTGATGGAGAAACATGAAAGAGAGGGTCTGCATACAACTGAAGAAGAGAAACATAGCCAGGAAATTTCAGAAACCAAGCTTCCACATTGGAAAAGACGTTTAAGGTCAATAACAGAGAGAGTGTGCTTAAGGGATTAGAGAAGGTTGTGTGAGCCATGATTCTTTCTAACTGGTCTTGAAAACTTCACCATGTTAACAACAACAACAAAAAGAACTGAGGAAATATCCTGGACCCTGGACAAGTTTGATCGGAAAAATTGAGGGAAAGAAAAAGAGCTCCTTAGAAAAAAAATGGGCAAAGATAGGAACTGTCCAAAAAATGTGCCAACAACATACAAGAAAAATGCTCAAGTTTATGCATAATGAAAACTAGAACACAGAGCACTGTTTTCTACATCTGAGGCTGGCAAAATCTCAAAAATTTGACAACGCACCCTACTGCTGGCTGTAGAGACTGCAAGGATTCAGCAAGGGGCAACTTCAGGAGGGAAATTCAACACAATGAAGCCAACCCCTCCCCCCCCCCTCGCCCCTCACAGTACTGGGTTAAGAGCTTCCCCCCACATTTCTGGGCTTCACTGGTGGCTCAGCTGGCAGAGTCTGGGAGACCTGGGTTCAACACCTAGGTCCGGAAGATCTCCTGGAGGAAGGCATGGCAATCCATTCTGGAGACTGCCTGGAGAATTCCATGGAGCTTGGTAGGTTTCAGTCCATGGGTAGCAAAGAGCTGGACACAACTGATTGACTAACACTGTCACTTTTACCACATTTCTATCCACTTGGAACCAGTCACTGTGACTTCACTTGGAAACAGGACCTTTGAAGAGGTGATCAAGTTGCGTTGAGATCATCCTGGAGTAGGGGGCCTTAACCCAGTGGCGAATATTCTCAGGAGAAGGGAAGAGACGCAGACACAGGAAGAAGGTCATGTGACAAGGAGGCAGAGACTGGAGAGATGGGTCTACAAACCAAGGAATGCCAGGAACTTCCAGAAACACCAGAGGCTGGAAGAGGCAATGAAGGATTTCCCCCTAGAACTTTCTTAGAGAGCGTGGCCCAACCAACACGTTGGTTTGGGGACTCTACTCTCCAGAACCATGAAAGTGAAAATGTTAGACGTTCAGTCATGTCTCACTCTTAGCAACCGCATGGACTGTAGCCCACCAGGCTCCTCTGTCCATGGGATTCTCCAGGCAAGAATACCGGAGTGAATTGCCATTCCCATCTCCAGGGGTTCTTACAGACATAGGGACTTAATCTGGGTCTCCTGCACTGTAGGCAGATTCTCTACCACCTGGACTACCGGGGAAGCCCTAGAACTGTAAGGGCCATGTTGTGCAGCTTTCTGGGAACTTAGTTCCCTGATGACGGTTTGAACCTGCTCCCTTGACAGTGAAAGTGCAAAACCCTAAACTCTGGACCATCAGAGAATTCTCTCAAATGACAAATTTGGTAGCACAAGACAAGATTAATACAAGTATGTTTGAGATAGCCCCAGGCAATGAATACAGGTGCCCTTTGGCCAAATAATGCTCTTCTAGGAATTCATTCTGAAGACACGCCGCCAATGAGACAAAAAATAATGTATGCATCATTTTGTTTGTTAAGGCATTGTTTACAATTGAAAACCATCTCAATGCTGAAACATGGAAAATTGATTGTTTAAACCACGGCCCATACTCTCAATGGAATACTTTTTAGAGAAATCTGGCTGTCAGAAGGAATAAAGGATATCTTTGTGAGCTGTGGGTGGTTGACTTCAAACACAGTACCATCCATCCATTATTGCCAGGATGAGTGTACAGTTAAGGGCACCCAGAATTCAGGCTGACCCTGAATCTTCCCTTGCTCAGTAGAAAACAGAAGTGAAATCTGCCAGTTCTTTAGGAGGGATAGTGCTCAAGAGGACTGGCAGCTTCCACCTCCTCTCTCTTGCATATTGTACAAAAGATTGGGGCAGACACAGAATGAGACTGATGCACCAACAAGGTCATGAGCAAAGGCACTGAAATCATGGTTTCTTTGTCAAATGTCATCTATAAGGGAAGGCAAAGAGGTTGTCACCTCTTTTGGCTAGGGTGAGGCAGAGGGTGAGGGGCTTTTAAAAAAGACCCAAGTCCTTCATTCCCACTCTCTAGCACCCAAAGTGACCTTCCTCTCAGAAAGGCATCCGCAGGCAGGACAAGGCCTGGTGGGAGGGTCTGGTCCCTCTAAAAACTGATGTTTTCATTGTGGGTCTTAATGAGTTTTATCTATTTGTCTATTTATTTTTGGCTGTGCTGGGTCTTCGTTGCTGTGCAGGCTTTCTCTGGGCTGTGGTGAGTGAGGGCTGCTCTCTAGTTGCGGTGCACCAGCTTTTCACTGCCTTGGCTTCTCTTGTTGAGGAACACGGGCTCTAGATGTGCAGGCTCAGTCATTGTGGCACATGGGCTTAGTTGCTTGGAGGCATGTGGCATCTTCCTGGACCAGGAATCAAACCCACATCCCCTGTGTTGGTGTGGACTCTTAACAAAGTGCAAAACCCTAAACTCTGGACCATCAGAGAATTCTCTCAAATGACAAATTTGGTAGCACAAGACAAGATTAATACAAGTATGTTTGAGATAGCCCCAGGCAATGAATACAGGTGCCCTTTGGCCAAATAATGCTCTTCTAGGAATTCATTCTGAAGACACGCCGCCAATGAGACAAAAAATAATGTATGCATCATTTTGTTTGTTAAGGCATTGTTTACAATTGAAAACCATCTCAATGCTGAAACATGGAAAATTGATTGTTTAAACCACGGCCCATACTCTCAATGGAATACTTTTTAGAGAAATCTGGCTGTCAGAAGGAATAAAGGATATCTTTGTGAGCTGTGGGTGGTTGACTTCAAACACAGTACCATCCATCCATTATTGCCAGGATGAGTGTACAGTTAAGGGCACCCAGAATTCAGGCTGACCCTGAATCTTCCCTTGCTCAGTAGAAAACAGAAGTGAAATCTGCCAGTTCTTTAGGAGGGATAGTGCTCAAGAGGACTGGCAGCTTCCACCTCCTCTCTCTTGCATATTGTACAAAAGATTGGGGCAGACACAGAATGAGACTGATGCACCAACAAGGTCATGAGCAAAGGCACTGAAATCATGGTTTCTTTGTCAAATGTCATCTATAAGGGAAGGCAAAGAGGTTGTCACCTCTTTTGGCTAGGGTGAGGCAGAGGGTGAGGGGCTTTTAAAAAAGACCCAAGTCCTTCATTCCCACTCTCTAGCACCCAAAGTGACCTTCCTCTCAGAAAGGCATCCGCAGGCAGGACAAGGCCTGGTGGGAGGGGTCTGGTCCCTCTAAAAACTGATGTTTTCATTGTGGGTCTTAATGAGTTTTATCTATTTGTCTATTTATTTTTGGCTGTGCTGGGTCTTCGTTGCTGTGCAGGCTTTCTCTGGGCTGTGGTGAGTGAGGGCTGCTCTCTAGTTGCGGTGCACCAGCTTTTCACTGCCTTGGCTTCTCTTGTTGAGGAACACGGGCTCTAGATGTGCAGGCTCAGTCATTGTGGCACATGGGCTTAGTTGCTTGGAGGCATGTGGCATCTTCCTGGACCAGGAATCAAACCCACATCCCCTGTGTTGGTGTGGACTCTTAACCACTGGACCACCAGGGAAGTCATTTCACCTAGGGGTTCCAGGTGGCTCAGATGGTAAAGAATCCACCCACAGTGCGGGAGACCTGGGTTTGATCCCTGGGTCGGGAAGATCCCCTGGAGAAGAAAATGCAGCCCACTCCAGTATTATTGCCTGGAGAATTCAGTAGTTCATCCATGGGATCACAAAAAGTCAGACACGACTGAATGACTTTCACTTCACTCAGCCTTTGAGGGCTTTGGCTAGAATGCTTTACTCTCAGGGACCTCCCAGCTGGTGCTGATGGTAAAGAACCCACATGCCGAGGCAGAGATGTGAGAGATTCAGGTTCTATTCCTGGGTTGGGAAGATCCCCTGGAAGAGAAAATGGCAACCCATTCCAGTATTCTTGCCTGGGAAATCTCATGGACAGAGGAGCCTGGCTGCAGTCTATAGGGTTGCAAAGAGTCAGACACGACCGAAACAATTTGGCACGCGCTCTTCGAGGCTGATCAATTCCAACGACCTTCCCATTTGGGGCTTGGTGCTTCCGTTGCCACCATGAGCCGCGGTCCTGCCTGGAGGCTGACGGGCTCTCCCACCACAGCCCTCCAACCTGTGAAGCCAGAGGCCAACTTTTTGTACTTCTTCCCAGGAGGCACTGGAAAGTTTCCACATGGTTTGACTTCTTTCAAGGGTTCTACTCTCAGTGATGTCATTGGGGAAGCTGGTGCACTGTTGTCCCATTTGCCCAAAGGAAAAGGAAAGTGTATTTTTTTTTATAGACTGATTTCCTTTTAGAGCTACTGGGTCTGTATCAGTTGGGGAGTGTTGAAATCTTCAGAATTAAGTGGGAAATGACTTTCCTGATATTCAGGAGCACATCCTGTGGTCCTCGGCCGCATGGCGGCTTCCAGAAACTATTCATGTATTCCCTCACTGAGAGGACATACTGGGGCGAATTTTCTAAATTTCAGGGTGATGGATAGACTAGCTCTGGCAAAACAGCCTTCGATGGAAGATGATGCTGATATTAAAAATGGGACAAGAGAAAAACAAAAAGTTATTCACAGAAAGTGGGCAGCCCAAAGAGGTATTAGGCAAATGATGATGGGGCTACTGCATTGCTGTTTGGTTGAATAGGAATCTAGTTATGGAGTTTAAAAGTAAACGTGTCTGCCCCAGAGATTTAAACACCCAAAAGGATGTCAGTAGCTGGCTGTGCAGTAGAAAATCTGGTTGGCCTTTATCTTTGGGTCCCTGGAGGTACTTTCTAAACCTTTGGACTTTTCTGAGTGATGGGAGGGTCTTGGTTATTCATGGTGGGCCTCTAGGACCCCACCTGCTAGTGTGGGCCAAGAGTGACTCATGGGGGACCCCAAATATTTTCTGTTTATGGGATGACTCAAGATGCAGGGTAGCCAGGCCAGAAAGACTCCTCATGTGATTAGAGTTGGGGATTTGATCCTTACGTTGTCAGCCCAAATCTGGGAGGACAGGGAGGGGCTGGAGGTGGGTTTCAGTCGCGCAGGTGGTGATTTAATCAGTCACGCCTCTGTAAGGAAACACCAATGATAAACCCAGGATACGGAGCCTTGGGGAACTTCCTGGGCTGGGAACAGTCTGTGCGGATGGTCACACATCAGCGACAGGAGGGGCCCGAGTCCCCGAGGATATCAAAGCTTCGTGTTCGGAATACACCCACGCCTGGTCGGCCCTAGATGTCTCTTCCTTTATCTGGCTCTGAGTTCTTTCCTTTTGCTCTAACTTAAAGCCGTCACTGTAAGTGCAGGGCTCTCCTGAGTTCTGTGAGTCATTCTAGTGAATTGTCAATCCTGTGGGTATCCGTGGGGACCCCTACACTGGTAGCCAGCTGGTCTGAGTCGGGGGGTGGCCCTGGGGACTCCTAAACTTGAAGCTGGAGTCGGAATCTTGACGGACTCTGTGATGGAGGACAGGGCCCTTTATTCGGAGTTTGGTAGGGCCTGGGGGTTGGTGACGGACAGCTGTTGCTGTTTCGTTGCCAAATCGTCTCCGACTCTTCTGTGAGCCCACAGACTGCAGCCCGCCAGGCTCCTCTGTCCATGCGATTCTCCATTCAGGAGTACTGGAGCGGGTGAAGGACGAGGGGCTGAAAAGTGTGTGGTACAGAGACTGGGGAGGTCCCGCCTGTAAGGGGTGGGAGTGAGAGCCCTCCAGGCAGGAGGCCTTGAGGGCTGGCTGGGGCTGCCCTGGCTCTTCACGTTGGTCAGGCTGTCACCACAGGCTGGGCCCTGGGCCCTCATCCATCATCAGACTCGGTACCCAGTGCGTTTTGTTTGCTCTGGTTGAAGATCAGGACACAGGGGTCTCAATGGGTTATAAGGCTCTTCAGTCATAAAGGCTTGTCCTCAGTAGAGCTGGTGCTCTATGACAGTTCTTTCTTATGGTAAAATACATCAAAGAACATTTCACATAAATAATACACACCTTGCTCTTTTACAGTGTGTAATTCAGTGCCATTAACTACATGGAGCTTCCCTGCTGGCTCAGTGGTCAAGAATCTGCCTGCACTGCAGGAGACTTGGGCTCGATCCCTGGGTGGGCAAGATCCCTTGAAGAGGGAAATGGCAACCCACTCCAGTATCCTTGCCTGGGAAATCCCATGGACAGAGGAGCCTGGTGAGCTACAGTCCATGGGGTCACAAAACAGGAAGAAATGACCTAGCAACTGAACAGGAAGTCCACGCATCACGCTGTGTAATCATAATCGCTACTTCCACAGTGTTTTCATCAGCCCAGATAGTAATGGAAACTTTGTACCCATCAAGCTATAGCTCTCCACAGCCTTCCCGCTCGACCCTGGGAGCCTCCCATCTACTTTCTATAGAAAAAGAGACTCGGAGGCAATGTCCTGTTTTGAACATGTCCATTCCACTAGGTCCCCACCCTGAGGGGAGGGAGAGGGAGAGGGAAGGAAGAAGGACTTTGGGCTAAGCCCCGCCTCAGTGCCTTCGCTAGAAACTCCCATGCTACTAGGCAAGAAAGAAGGAGGGGAATGGAAAACTTTACGGGTCATCATCATACTTGTGCATTTCTGTGTCAGGTCTGCTTTTTGGTGCCCGAAAAACTAAACTGTCTCAACCGAAAAGGAGTGGATGCACATGAAGCATGGAGAGGCCCAGAGCCTGGGCGCTTCAGGTGGGTTTTCTGAGTGGGGCTCATGCTACCAGCAGAACCTGGTTTCTCTTCTCCCTTTAAGACCCGGCCTCCTCTGAGCTGGCTTCCTCACGGGCAGGCCCTGCCCTCAGGATGGCGGCAGCCTCAGCCTCAGGTTCAAGGGCAGCAGGAGCCAGCACCACTAGGTCTGGGGTCCAGTAGGCCAGTCACCACGGAGATGATGTGAGGCTCTGATGGGCTCAGACCCAGGTCTCGTGATTGACCCGCCCAGAGCCCATCAAGGCGTCAAGGCTGGCTGTGGGTGGTTTCCTAGCTAAAATCTAGAAGGAGCCACTGGCTGTGGAGTGGGTGAGTGTCAGGGGTCAGAATCAGCCGAAAATGAGTAGCGGTCACTAAGCCCAGTTTCAGGGTGATTGCGTGACTCAGTGAGTGTGTAAAGAAGTTAGAGCTATGTGCTTGCTTCTCAGTAGACGTTAGCCAGGATTACTATTTGCCAAGCCGCATTCTCAGCTCCTAACTTATACGGTATCATTTCATCTTTACAACAGCCTTATGAAGTGGGTCTTATTTTCTTCATTTGACCAAGGAAGACACCAAGGCTCAGAGAGGGTATGCAGCATGACTGAGGTCACACAGCCAGTGGGAGACAGAGCCAGGATTTGAACCCCGAAAATTCCGTTCCGGATCTTGCTTGCTTGTAGAGCGATTCCAGAGGGAAGCTTGTTCTTTGTGTGGGGACCAAGAGGCCATGGCAGTAGCATAAGTGCAGTGTATGCAAACGTTCCATGATAGTCTAAACCAGGTTCTCTCAGGAGCTGATTTTCATTCTGCTTTTAATGAAAGACATTTAAAATGACATTAATACTTTTAAGATATTATTCTGAAGCACGGGAGCCTTAGCAATTCCTCTCTATTATTATGGCAAGTGAAGAATCCACTTGTCAATGCAGGGGATGTGGGTTTGATCTCTGGGTCAGGAAGATCCCCTGGAGGAGAAAATGGCAATCCACTCCAGTGCCCTCCAGTATTTCTTCCAGTATCAGAAAATCCCATGGAGAGGGCAGCCTGGTGGGTTACAGTCCACAGGGTCAGCAAAGAGTTGTACAACAGTGACTGCCCAATGATAAAAGCAACTCTATTACTATAGTAGCCAGAAAGAGTTAATATAGCTTCCAGACCTCTGTAACTTACAACGAGGAATTACACTCCCAGAAAATATAAATCAATGAGTAATGGGAATCTGGATTAATTCCCAAAATGAAGCTGTTATCCTAAGAATTTATGAACAGAGGAATAAAAGATATTTAGCAGAATCTCCAGAGGCAGCTATTAGACATGAAATCAAACTTCGTAGCACTTTAAACGTTACTTACCACATCTTTTTCTCTTTTGTGGTCCAGCACCTGGTGCTCCAGGCCTGTATTGTTTTAAGTAGAAAGGATCACAACTGGCTGCTTTCATGAGGCAGTGGAAGGACAGGGGAGGATAAATGACTCACAGATGTAAACGCACACCATACGAGGCGATAGCCCTTCCAGCTCAAGTTCAGTGCTTAAAACTTAGTATGGGAGCTTAACATCGTTTCCATTCAAACTACCCTGAAGAAGTAGGGAGATTAAAACAAGAATTCCTCTCTGCTTTCTAATGATGGGAGTGCCTGTGTGGCACGAGGGCTCTGGGCAGAGCATGATGGAGTAGCTTTCTGGGCGGACAGGACGCTTTGCCCAGCTCCGTGAGGACATGACCTGGTTGTGGGACGAGGGAGACCGGCACACTTGGGTCCTCCCAAGTACATGCAGATCTCTCTCCCAGAGACCACCTGTGGCCACGGGGAAGAAGGTGACCCCCACGGCCCCTTAAGCAGAGGCGTGAACAAGGAGAGCCCATGCCAGACGCCCAGAGACCAGAGATGCCCACACATCAGTGACTGATGGGTCCTAGAGGGGGTGCTAGTATTGCTCCCACTTCAGAGGGGTTACATGCTGGTAGAACTGGAGTGAACTCATTCAACAGGTTGATAATGTCTGGGGAAATTCAAGAGAAGTGCATTTTTAACCTTCCAGGCTTTGGTTACCTCATCTGTAAAATGGGGGGAAATCATCATTCCACCAGAGAGCTGTTTGGGGGAACAATCCCAGGCGAGGAACCGAGTGTTGGATTGTTGGATACGGAGCAGGCCAGCCTGCCAGGTCCACCTCTGGAGTCACCTCGACCGGCCCCGGCTCCAGCCCCACCAGCCTGCAGGATGGTCTAAATGTGGACGGAAGGATGGGATTCTCTGGTGGGCGGTGGTTTTGAATAAAAACAGGTGTAGGGAGCAGGGCAGGTGGGTCCTGTGCCGGGCCATGCATGGTCAGGTGTGGGGCATGGGGATGGGGCCCAGTTATCCTAAGAATTTATGAACAGAGGAATAAAAGATATTTAGCAGAATCGCCAGAGGCAGCTATTAGACATGAAATCAAACTTCGTAGCACGTTAAACGTTACTTACCACATCTTTTCTCTTTGTGGTCCAGCCCCTGGTGCTCCAGGCCTGTATTGTTTTAAGTAGAAAGGATCACAACTGGCTGCTTTCATGAGGCAGTGGAAGGACAGGGGAGGATAAATGACTCACAGATGTAAACGCACACCATACGAGGCGATAGCCCTTCCAGCTCAAGTTCAGTGCTTAAAACTTAGTATGGGAGCTTAACATCGTTTCCATTCAAACTACCCTGAAGAAGTAGGGAGATTAAAACAAGAATTCCTCTCTGCTTTCTAATGATGGGAGTGCCTGTGTGGCACGAGGGCTCTGGGCAGAGCATGATGGAGTAGCTTTCTGGGCGGACAGGACGCTTTGCCCAGCTCCGTGAGGACATGACCTGGTTGTGGGACGAGGGAGACCGGCACACTTGGGTCCTCCCAAGTACATGCAGATCTCTCTCCCAGAGACCACCTGTGGCCACGGGGAAGAAGGTGACCCCCACGGCCCCTTAAGCAGAGGCGTGAACAAGGAGAGCCCATGCCAGACGCCCAGAGACCAGAGATGCCCACACATCAGTGACTGATGGGTCCTAGAGGGGGTGCTAGTATTGCTCCCACTTCAGAGGGGTTACATGCTGGTAGAACTGGAGTGAACTCATTCAACAGGTTGATAATGTCTGGGGAAATTCAAGAGAAGTGCATTTTTAACCTTCCAGGCTTTGGTTACCTCATCTGTAAAATGGGGGGAAATCATCATTCCACCAGAGAGCTGTTTGGGGGAACAATCCCAGGCGAGGAACCGAGTGTTGGATTGTTGGATACGGAGCAGGCCAGCCTGCCAGGTCCACCTCTGGAGTCACCTCGACCGGCCCCGGCTCCAGCCCCACCAGCCTGCAGGATGGTCTAAATGTGGACGGAAGGATGGGATTCTCTGGTGGGCGGTGGTTTTGAATAAAAACAGGTGTAGGGAGCAGGGCAGGTGGGTCCTGTGCCGGGCCATGCATGGCCTCAGGTGTGGGGCACCCTGAGGAGCAGAGTGACCCAGGGACACAGCCACGGTGGCAGTGCACCTGCACCCTGGTCCAGGGCCACAACACGGACGTCCGTCTTAATTCCAGAAAGCGGCACGAGGCTGCTGGGCGGGCTGGGGTGGGCCTGGGCCCCAGGGGGGCGGGCTGGGTGTATTTGTCCTGGTGTGAGAGGCACAGCCCTTGTCCCAAGCCTGGACACCTCGACTGACTGCGTTCTTGGGAAAACTCAAGCGATGGACCACAGGGTGGCGCTCGCCACAAAAGGATTCTAGTCCAGTCACCGCTTCATCCCCTTGTTTTTATTAATTCTCAATTTACAAATGCAACGGTACAAATGAAAGAAATTTGAGCTTCCCTGGGCATTCTTTCCTTCTTTTTTCTCTGTATTTCCAGCTTGATTTGGACAACTTAAACCTGTGTTGTCCCAAGGTCTAGGCCAGACGGAATGAGGGAGTCCCTCCTGAACTTGGCCTGGAAAGAGAGTCTCCATCTTTAGAGGGAGCTGAGCCCACGGATGAAGCCACAGATCTCCCCGCCACATGTGGCTTCCCGGGTGGGTAAACGTTTTCCCCGCGGAGGACTGATGGAGCCAGGCAGCGAGGCCTCTGAAATGTGAATTTAGGATTTTGTCCTGAACTAGAAATTCCAAGGATAGGGATAAATTTGGTTTTATACAAACACTATTGTTTCTGCACACTGACACAACCTTGCTTTTCTGAACCACCCTGTCCTGCTGTGTGTCTCATGTTCCCCGCGCACGATGAGAACACAGATGATACGCCCCGCTTGCTCTCAGAATCCTGTGGCACCGGCAGTCCCCTTGTTGAAGGGGACTCCAGGGCTGGGAGCTGTGCGGGGCCCAGTGTGCAGCCTGCGGCTGTGACGTGGGACCCAGGCGGTGACAGCACTCTGCAGGGGCCAGCTGCTCTCCAGAAGGAACCCAGATCGTTGGAACTTCGGAAACAAATGGCATTGAGCATCCTTGTCGGAAGTCCCATGAGAAACAAATCATTGCAACATTTTTCCCCTCTTGTTAGTCTCTTAGTGTGTTGTAGCTGTGTGTCAATAAGAGATTAATTTTAAGTGTTGTCTCAAAGATCCTCACTGAATTCTGACCGCCTTTCATGGACGAGGGGAATGCCCTTAGTGAGCATTTGTAAGGTCCAACCTGGCTTCTGTGAGCCTTGTTCCCAGGACTGTCCAATCTGGGCGCCACGATCCCAGTCAGAACGTGTGGTTGGTCAGAAGACTCGGCCCTTCTTCTCCCCAGCACGCACTTGCCTCACCTGGCCACTGACTGCAGCTATGGACACAAGAGTTTTAGATGGCAAATCAGGGCTAAAGAAGTACGTGGTTATGTTATACAACTGTCCTGAAGGTCACTTGAGGTGGTGAGAGGAACAAACAGGGAAACTTTTTTTTTTTTTAAAGATTTATTTATTTATTTTGGGCAGGGGTCGGGTTGGGGAGGGAGGGGGACGGGTGGGCCACTTCTATTGGTCTTTCATTTCTCTATTTTCATCCGTCTTTGTTCTTTGGCTCCTGTGGGCCTCCCATTGCGGTGGTGTCTGTCGTTGCAGAGCACCGGCTCTGGGTGCATGCGCTCCAGAGCTCCAGCTTGATGATAGGACACATCGGTCCAGCCGCCCCGCGGCACGTGGGATCTTCCCAGGCCGGGGATCGAACCGGCGCCCCTTGCACTGCAAGGCAGTGTCCTTACCCACTGGACCACCAGGGAAGCCCAAAAAGGGAAACTTTTGAAAACAGAATTCTTCTAGTAGTGAAATCTGCTGAAATCAAGAAGAACATACTTTGATAAGAATCAGTTCAGTTCAACTGCTCAGTCATGTCCAACTCTTTGTGACCTCATGGACTTTAGCAGGCCAGGCTTTCCTGTCCTTCACCATCTTCCGGAGCTTGCTCAAACTCATGTCCATTGACTCAGTGATGCCATCCAGCAATCTTGTCCTCTGTCGTCCCCTCCTCCTTCTGTCTTCATTTTTTTCCCAGCATCAGGGTTTTTTCCATGAGTTGTCTCTTAGTATCAGGTGGCTAAAGTATTGGAACTTCAGCTTCAGCATCAGTCCTTCCAATGAATATACAGGGTTGATTTCTTTAAGGATTGATTGGTTTGATCTTCTTGCAGTCCAAGGGACTCTCATTCTCCAACACCACAGTTCAAAGACATCAGTTCCTCGACGCTCAGCCTTCTTTACAGTTTAACTCTCACATCCGTATATGACTACTGGGAAAACCATAGCTTTGATTAAGTGAACTTTTGTCCGCAAAGTGAAGTCTCTGCTTTTGAATACGCTGTCTAGGTTTGTCACAGCTTTTCTTCCAAGGAGCGAGAGTCTTTTAATTTCATGGCTTCAGTCAGTGATTTTGGAACCCAATAAAGTACCTATAATTTACTATAAAGTCTGCTTCAACTCCCAACAATGAAGAGATGAATTTGCACATATCAGAAAATGAGTGGTAGGTCCCTGTTACATAGACAGCATAGGGACATACCCAACGACCTGAATAATGTTCTGAAATGAAAATAACCAGCTAAAAGCAGTGAATTTCCCCAAACCAGGGAGCTGAGGGAATATAAAGTCAAGGCACAGTTCTGTGCTTAAGTCATGATAAATGCTTTGCATTTTGAAAATAATGAATTCAGAGTACAACAAGCTTTATAAAAATATTACTAGTGGTTTTCTCTTCTTGGTGAAATTAGGGATGATCTTAATTTTTATGCTTTTTAAAAAACATAAACACTCTGTATTTGGTACTTTAAAAATAGTATCAAAACCCCAGCTAAGGGTTAGGGCTCTCGTAACTGTAAAGACACCTGCTTCTCATCAGTGGTGGAATAGAGTCTCCCCTCTTGGACAGCAGGGTGGCTTTGTGCCCTCTCCTTACTGCAGTAGCCTCTGCTGGGGTCACGTGGACAAGGTAGCCGCATCCTGGAACCCACCCCACCTGGAGACTGGGAGCCACCCCTCCTCTAGGACACCGACCCTGGCAGAGGTGTGAGAGTTCGCAGATCTGACATCTTTTAGGGTGGAATTGAAATTGATGAGAGCCTGGGGATGTGCCGGCTGACTCTAGCTGCCAGCCCTCACCAGGCCCCGCTTGGCAGAGGCTGGCCTGGGCTCCCCTTCAGCCAGGCCTTGCCCAGGGGGCCCTCCCTCTGCAGCTACCCAGCCCAGGAGGCAGGCAGGTTCTCCCTGGTTCCAATCCTTGGTTCAGCCCGGATGCCTGCCGACTCCACATCAGCGTGATTAATTAAGCAGTGTCCACGGGCCCTTAACACGGGGCCTGAAGCAGACCTGCTGGCACGCAGCTCCACTGGCTAAATTCCTCTGCCGTCACGTGACGCTCCGAGGTTCTGTAAACAAAGACCCTAATCTGTTAACTACTCTTCTGGGCTACAATATGATCTCCTTGCCAGTTATCTGGGGTTTTAGCAAATAAATTATTTCACCTTGAAGATTTTGAGCTCCTTTCTTTTCTGACCATAGGGGGAACATCTTGGCAAGCATCCAGCCTTGGCTGGCCACCTTCATTTCATCCCATGCACCAAGGATCATATAGTAAAAATTCATTTCTCCCCTTATAATTATTGTTGCTTAATGGGAGGGGCATCGTATGGCTTAGATAGTGGTTTGGCCTTATCTCACAGTACCAAATACCCAACGACCTGAATAATGTTCTGAAATGAAAATAACCAGCTAAAAGCAGTGAATTTCCCAAACCAGGGAGCTGAGGGAATATAAAGTCAAGGCACAGTTCTGTGCTTAAGTCATGATAAATGCTTTGCATTTTGAAAATAATGAATTCAGAGTACAACAAGCTTTATAAAAATATTACTAGTGGTTTCTCTTCTTGGTGAAATTAGGATGATCTTAATTTTATGCTTTTTAAAAACATAAACACTCTGTATTTGGTACTTTAAAAATAGTATCAAAACCCCAGCTAAGGGTTAGGGCTCTCGTAACTGTAAAGACACCTGCTTCTCATCAGTGGTGGAATAGAGTCTCCCCTCTTGGACAGCAGGGTGGCTTTGTGCCCTCTCCTTACTGCAGTAGCCTCTGCTGGGGTCACGTGGACAAGGTAGCCGCATCCTGGAACCCACCCCACCTGGAGACTGGGAGCCACCCCTCCTCTAGGACACCGACCCTGGCAGAGGTGTGAGAGTTCGCAGATCTGACATCTTTTAGGGTGGAATTGAAATTGATGAGAGCCTGGGGATGTGCCGGCTGACTCTAGCTGCCAGCCCTCACCAGGCCCCGCTTGGCAGAGGCTGGCCTGGGCTCCCCTTCAGCCAGGCCTTGCCCAGGGGGCCCTCCCTCTGCAGCTACCCAGCCCAGGAGGCAGGCAGGTTCTCCCTGGTTCCAATCCTTGGCTCAGCCCGGATGCCTGCCGACTCCACATCAGCGTGATTAATTAAGCAGTGTCCACGGGCCCTTAACACGGGGCCTGAAGCAGACCTGCTGGCACGCAGCTCCACTGGCTAAATTCCTCTGCCGTCACGTGACGCTCCGAGGTTCTGTAAACAAAGACCCTAATCTGTTAACTACTCTTCTGGGCTACAATATGATCTCCTTGCCAGTTATCTGGGGTTTTAGCAAATAAATTATTTCACCTTGAAGATTTTGAGCCCCTTTCTTTTCTGACCATAGGGGAAAAACTTGGCAAGCATCCAGCCTTGGCTGGCCACCTTCATTTCATCCCATGCACCAAGGATCATATAGTAAAAATTCATTTCTCCCCTTATAATTATTGTTGCTTAATGGGAGGGGCATCGTATGGCTTAGATAGTGGTTTGGCCTTATCTCACAGTCACTTGAACTCTACGTTGTCCGTGGACTTTATATATTCCAGCTGCTAACATCAGTTCAGAAAGTATGAGAATCAGGAAGGGGATTAGGAGATCACCTCCGCAACCGGTTTTATTCCTTTTCTAAAGATAATTTTGGAGGCCCTGCATGGCATGTAGGCTCTTATTCCCCCAACCAAGGATTGAACCTGCACCCCCTGCATTAGAAGCACAGAATCTTAACCACTGGACCACAAGGGAAGTCCTCAACTGCTGCTCGCAAAGAGTCAACCCTCAGGAATTGTTGTAAGTGTGTCTGGGGCCCTCTCTTGACTTCAAGACGTGACTACTGATAGTGGGGAGAAGCCTGGGAATTAGGGTGCTTCAGCAGCTCTGTACTAGGGGAGGCTCATCTTGTGTCCAGGGAGGGTGGGCAGCGTGAATCATGTCCGAGCTATCTTCCTTGCCTCTTGTGTGTATGTGTATGTCTCTATGTGAATGCGTGTCTGTGTACATGTGTGTGTATGTATGCGTCTATTTGTATGCATCTCTCTGTGTGTATGTATGTTGTGTGTCGAGTCTGTATGCGTGGGTAGGTATGTGTATATGTGTGTATCTGCATCTGTGTGTGTGTGGCTGTAGGTGTGTGTGTCCGTAATAGTCGCTCAGTTGTGTCTTGTTTTGCGACCCTATGGACTGCAGGTTGCCAGACTCCTCTGCCCATGGGACTCTCCAGGCAAGAATACTGGAGTGGCTTGTCATGTCCCTCTCCAAGGGCTCTTCCCAACTCCGGGATTGGACCCAGGTCCCCTGCATTGCAGGTAGATTCTTTACCATCTGAGCCGCCAGGGAAGCCGTGTGTGTGTGTGTGTGTGTGTGTGTGTATATGTACGTGTGCATCAATGTATGTGTGACTGTGTGTGTGTGCGCGCATGCATGTGTGCGTACTTACAAAAGGATGACAAAGGAGGGCCCTGTGTGAGAGGCTGGGTTTGATCAGCCCTGCTGACTAGCAGACCCACTGGAAATCCAATACCCCAAAGTTAGTTGCTGTCTCTTTATAATTCCATAACTTCCTCTCCAGGAGTAGAGGATAGCACTCAGCACGGCTCCAAACTCCTAAGGACCCTTTGGAATGCAGCGAGGGCTGGTGTATTTCTTCAGTTCCTTCCTGGTTTACTTGTCCATTTCGCCACAGCACCATCAGGTGGAGAGGCGCCTGATCAAAGCTTGTTCTCCTTCACCGGTCAGAATGATGCCTTACCATGTTCCTTCTGACTGCATTTTGCCGCTGAGCAAACTTTGGCCTCTAATGAGTTTCAGGCTTCAATCAGGGACTCACCCCGTTACCATGAATCCTTGGGGACAACCTACACTCCCAGCTCTCAGTCTCAGGCTTTCTTCCCCAGCATCGGCAGGAATGTCCTCACCCTTGGTATTTCCTATAAAGCATTTTGAAGGTTCTGAGGTCCTAACTCCTTAACTATCTCTCTGCCTAATTCTAATTTTTTGGCAATGAACCGTTGGTCTTTTGCAAAAGTCTTCTTCCTTCACAGGTTTACCCTCTGGATCCAGGGGTGCTCTGGAGCCCGTGTTAGCTTTCATTGTCGTATGTGCCAACGTTTCGCTGTGTGCTCGCAAATGGGGCTGCCAGATTGGCACATAAACACACAAGATGCCCAGTTAAATTTGAATTTCAGATAAACAAATAGTAAATTTTTGAATAACTATGTACCAAATTTTGCATAAGGCAGTTACACGAAAAATTATTTGTTGCTTATCTGAAATTCTAATTTCACAGGGCATCTGTATTTAATTTGGCAGCTGCACTCAGAGTCACTCCCTGCCTTTCCCTGCTCTGCTGTACCTCACAGGGACGTCATCCCCAGCTCCCTTGCCCTCAGGGTCCTGGATAAGTAGATTTGGTGGGCAGGCAGCCAGGAAGCGCCAGGCTCCATGGCCCCTGCCTCCAGGTGGCATCTCCAGCCACAGCCAAGCTTTCCATGGCTCCAGCTCCGGCCAGATCCTGGGAGGACCTGGGTCTCTCCTCATGACCTCCTATCCCCAGGGATGGCAGATGCCCTCTGTTGCCCTATTCCACCTTGTCTGCCATCCCTGTTTAAATACTCTGCTTTCCCAGGACCTGTTTAAGCTGTTTGCTGCATTTCCTCTGTTTGTAATACCTAGAGTGCTTTTCATTTTCCTGATGTAACCTTGATTGAGAGGCATATTGACAATTTATTCCTTGCGTATTTCCTTCCTCTCTCCTCTTTTGTACTCAGTGGCCTTCACCTGTAAAGACTGATCAGTTACAGGTTTGGGCACAAGTCTTTATTACCGATATTAAGGTGCTAAAGTCACTTCTCTAAAAAGGTATGTGGATGGAGGGCACCAGTAAAATAACGCCACTGTTACTTGCTCACATCCTAACACTGGTGGCAGCCAGAGCATCTCTTGAGCTGGTCAAGAAAGAGGAAAAGGATGCGGAGTTTCTGTTGCAGAGCAATAGGAGAAGGTCACGAGTGCCGAGCTTAGATTTTCTGTTTCTTCCTTGATCGTTGTGCCCAGATATCTGGTCCTCACCAAGCCACAACTACAAGCTAAAGTCACGTTTTCAACAAATAACCAGACATGGGTCTCATGAGAGACTCATGATGGTCTGATTACTGGTTCTCAACTTATTTCCAAGTTACACCAACAATAACAAAGGTAGCTGCCCCAAGGCATTGCAGAGACGGGACAGTAGCTTTTAATAAGGATTTAATGGAATTTGGGGGGCTTCCTGGTGGCCCAGCAGTAAAGAATCCACCTGCCAATGCAGGAAACGTGGGTTTGACCTTTGGGTCAGGAAGATCCCCTGGAGAAGGGCATGGCTATCCACTCCAGTATTCTTGCCTGAAGAATCCCATGGACAGAGGAACCTGGCTGACTACAGTCCATGAGCTCACAAAGAGTCGCACTGGAGTGAGCACTAAACAACAAAAACAAATGGAACTCTGGGGGATAATGGAAAAAGGAAAAAGACCGCAAGAAATGCTTAGAGTTGCTACCCATGTTACTACCTTTAGAACCCAGGCTCTGCAGTCAGAGTCCAAGCCAGACTGGCAGAAGTGCTCACAAAGGAAGGATACAATTGCTCATTTGCCATCCCCAGAACTGTCTCTTCTTGTTACACTGGATAGTGTGATTCCCCAATCATCTCCAAGGGTAAGAGCACATGTCCTCACAGAGGCGTGATCTAGCCTGCCCTTCCCCAGCAAGATAATGTACAATAATAGTCTGAACATCAATTAATATATGGGGGTGTTGGTTAACATTACATAATGCTATATAGTGGATGTCAAGTGAATTATATGCTTTTGATAGTCCTGGAATGAGCATATATATCTTCCTAAGTCTTTGGGATTTTCTATTTCTGTTAAAGTTAACTAGACAGATGAGCACATGTGCACACACACAGACACACACACACACAGACACACAGACACACAGACACACACACTTACCTCCCTACGAGCAGGAGAATGAACAAAATCTATACGCATAATTTAGTCTAAATGAATACTTACAAAAAATGTTTTTCCATAGGAAAAATACTTTGCAACAAGGTATTTTTAGAACTCTGCCCCTTTTTTTTAAAATTTATAAACATCTCTAATTCTTACTACGTTGTGCCCAGATATCTGGTCCTCACCAAGCCACAACTACAAGCTAAAGTCACGTTTTCAACAAATAACCAGACATGGGTCTCATGAGAGACTCATGATGGTCTGATTACTGGTTCTCAACTTATTTCCAAGTTACACCAACAATAACAAAGGTAGCTGCCCCAAGGCATTGCAGAGACGGGACAGTAGCTTTTAATAAGGATTTAATGGAATTTGGGGGGCTTCCTGGTGGCCCAGCAGTAAAGAATCCACCTGCCAATGCAAGAAACGTGGGTTTGACCTTTGGGTCAGGAAGAGCCCCTGGAGAAGGGCATGGCTATCCACTCCAGTATTCTTGCCTGAAGAATCCCATGGACAGAGGAACCTGGCTGACTACAGTCCATGAGCTCACAAAGAGTCGCACTGGAGTGAGCACTAAACAACAAAAACAAATGGAACTCTGGGGGATAATGGAAAAAGGAAAAAGACCGCAAGAAATGCTTAGAGTTGCTACCCATGTTACTACCTTTAGAACCCAGGCTCTGCAGTCAGAGTCCAAGCCAGACTGGCAGAAGTGCTCACAAAGGAAGGATACAATTGCTCATTTGCCATCCCCAGAACTGTCTCTTCTTGTTACACTGGATAGTGTGATTCCCCAATCATCTCCAAGGGTAAGAGCACATGTCCTCACAGAGGCGTGATCTAGCCTGCCCTTCCCCAGCAAGATAATGTACAATAATAGTCTGAACATCAATTAATATATGGGGGTGTTGGTTAACATTACATAATGCTATATAGTGGATGTCAAGTGAATTATATGCTTTTGATAGTCCTGGAATGAGCATATATATCTTCCTAAGTCTTTGGGATTTTCTATTTCTGTTAAAGTTAACTAGACAGATGAGCACATGTGCACACACACAGACACACACACACACAGACACACAGACACACAGACACACACACTTACCTCCCTACGAGCAGGAGAATGAACAAAATCTATACGCATAATTTAGTCTAAATGAATACTTACAAAAAATGTTTTTCCATAGGAAAAATACTTTGCAGCAAGGTATTTTTAGAACTCTGCTTACACTTTTAAAAACATCTCTAATCCCTCAGAAAAATTTACCTCTTCAGAACTGTATTCTCTTGGATATTTCCTCCTTAGAAGAAGGCCTTCTTTTTCCCCAGAAAGTCACCTCTGTGAGCTTTTAAATTATGTAAATGTGAGCAAAGAACCTAGACCTGAGGGCAAATGCAAACATCCATGCTTGACAGCCTCAGCTAGCAACAGCCTTAGGTGGTTTAGTCTTTACATCTTCTCTGACTCTTGAGACCCCATGGACCTCAGCCGGCCAGGCTAGCCTCTGTCCATGGGATTCTTCAGGCAAAAATGCTGGAGTTGGTAGTCATTTCCTCCTTCAGGGGATTTTGCCAGCCCAGAGATCAAATCTAGGTCTCCCGCATTGCAGGTGGATTCTGTACAGAAGGAGCCACCAGGGAAGCCCACCAATAACCCAAATAATAGGTATTTTAAATTCTGAAACAATTTGAAGGTACACAATCATCAGATTTAAGTAATGTTAATTTTCTAACATTTTTACATGCTTGTTTTTTTCTTTTTATTGTTTTTTTTTTTAAGTAAGACATTACAAAAGTTTTTTTAAGACTTTTTTTTGATGTAGACCATAATTTTTTTTTTAATTGAATCTGTTACAGTATTTTTTTGGCTTTTTAGCTGTGAGGCATGTGGGATTTTAGCTCCATGACCAGGAATTGAACTTGTACCCCCTACATTGGAAGGCAAAGTCTTAACCACTGGACCACCAGAGAGGTCCCATAGATAAAGTTTAAGCCCTTTCTTTATTACTTCCTGGTCTTCCTCCTCCCTAAGGCAATATAATCCTGATATTGGTTTAGGTTCTTATCTACACTTTCATGCATTTAATGTGTAAAATTCATACACAGGATAACTTTATATAGTTTCAAACTATGTAGATAGTTTCAAGCAGAATATGTTACTCTTTAAATTTGATGATTTTAACTCAGTATTAAGTTTCAAGATAGATATTAATGCGTATAAACTTAATTTTACTCCAGTTCATTTCTTAAAGCTGCATTACTCTGTTTCATCAAATGAGCTGGTTCTTCTTGCCAAGGTGGAAACACAGAGACTGGATTTACCCTCCTGCCTGAAATGACCAAAACATAGAGAAAATATATGAAATGATGAATTTTAAGATGCTAGGCTTCTGTGCTGAAGGATAGTGTTCCTGTGAGATAGGAAACTCATAACTGTCCCATCCCCTTGCCTTGAGAGAGTTACAGTCTATGTGCAGGGAAGGCGGGACCCAGCAGATTCGATTACTCTTGAGCTGAGAAGACAGAGCTGAGGATCCAGGAAAATTACGACGCTTGGAGCTCATGTGTCAGAAAACAGAGGAGAGGGAGCTTCAAGGGGAGAAAACTCTGGAGGTGAAAAGAGCCACTCTGGACAACTCTGCTGAATGTTCATTGGCGTATGCATTTAAGGAAACCTGTCTTGGAAAGAATCATCCAAAATAGTTAGAGATAACAGTGCCTACTGCTGCCACGGTCTGAGAAGAGTACCTCCCTTTCACCAGCCAGGTTGGAGAACTGCATGACCCACAAGACATTCAATCAGAACACAGAGAAGGGACTCACCTTAATTAGTGGGCAATGTAGTAGAACTAGCCTGAGCATGCTCTCATCCTATATGTGTGTGCGTTCAATCGTTCAGTCATGTCCAACTCTTTGTGACCCAGTAGATTGTAGCTCGCCAGGCTCCTCCGTCCATGAAATTTTTTAGGCAAGATTACTAGAGTAGGCTGCTGTTTCTTATTCCAGGTGATCTTCCTGACCCAGGGATCGAACATGTGTCTCCAGTGTTGGCAGGTAGATTCTTTATCCATGTGCCATATCTTCCCACCTAGAAGATCTTAAAAGCAAGATCCTAAAGGATCTAGCTGCTTCTAAGTAACTTAGCTGTATCTTAGGATAAGCTCAATAATACTGATAGGGATACAGACTTCAAAATCAGTTATGCAGAAAAGCTGAAAATCATGGCCCATGATGGAATTAAGTCAAATCAAAATTGACCCAGAACTGACACAGATGTTAGATGTTAGACAATAGAATTAAAGTACAATGATAATAATGGTATTCCCTATATTTAAAACTGAAGCAGAGACATGAAAGTTAAAAGATGACATAAATCAAACGTCTGGATTTGAAACATATACTGTATTAACACTGTAGTGATACTCCGGAAGAAAAGATTGGTCAATTTAAAGACATAGTCATAGAAATAATTCAGAATGAAAGACAACACACACAGAAAAATCCTGAAAAAAAAAAAGAACAGAATATTGGATAGGGAACAACTACATGGAAACTATTATAATGCATTTGTTATTGGATTCCCCAAAAGAATAAGGGCAGAAGAATTGGTAGAACGAATAATAGCCCTCAATTTTCTCAAATTGGATAAAAATGATGAACCCACAGATCCATGAAACACAGGCAACTGCAAACAGAGGCAACATTAAGAAAAATATACCAACACACATATGAGTCAAATTGTTTGAAATGGATGACAAAGAAAAATTTAAAAAGTGGCCAGACAAAGTGACAAGACAAAAAACCATACAAAATAAGAGGAGGAAACCTGTGCATAGCAGCTCATTTCTCCTAAGAAACAAAGCAAGTGAGGATGCTCCGGTGTCTTACTTATATTTGGAAAGAAAAAAATGCCAACCCTAAATTCTTTTTTTTTTTTTTTAATTTTATTTATTTATCTTTTGGGGGGTGGGGTGGAGAGGGAGGGGGATGGGCGGGCCACTTCTATTGGTCTTTCATTTCTCTATTTTCATCTGTCTTTGTCCTTTGGCTCCTGTGGGCCTCCCATCGCGGTGGCCTCTGTCGTCATAGAGTGCCGGCTCTGGGCGCACTTGCGCCAGAGCTCCGGATCGGTAATTGGACACATCGGTCCAGCCACTCCGCGGCACGTGGGATCTTCCCAGGCCAGGGATTGAACCGGCACCCCTTGCAC
This sequence comes from Tragulus kanchil, assembly GCA_022376925.1. NCBI lineage: Eukaryota > Metazoa > Chordata > Mammalia > Artiodactyla > Tragulidae > Tragulus > Tragulus kanchil. The sequence continues at coordinate 49,389,818 of JAIOJX010000026.1, forward strand.
TGCAAGGCGGACTCTCTACCCACTGGACCACTAGGGAAACCCTCTGCTTCATTATTGAGACATATTTTCACTGGGTAAAGAATTTAGGGTTGGGGCTTCCCCTGATGGTCCAGTGGGTAAGGACACTGCTTTGCAGTGCAAGGGGCAAGAGTTTGATCCTTGGCTTGGGAAGGTCCTATGTGCCATGGAGCGACTGGGCAGGTGTGTCCAATTATGAGCCAGCGCTCTGGAGTGCATACGCCCAGAGCTGCTGCTCTGCAGTGAGAGGCCACTGCAATGGGAAGCCCACACAGGACAAAAGAATAAAAGACAGATGAAGACAAAATGATGACTTAGAGAAGAAAAATAACCTATCAAAAATGAAGAAGAAATAAGGACCTTTTCAGAACATGAAAGTGATTTCATGAAGTGAGTCACAGTGGGCTTGTCCACTTCTCCGGGAACAGACAGGTGGTTTTGTTTTCTTCGCATGCGGTACAATGCTGAAATGAGCACAGACACATCAATTTCTTGTCCACATGATACTTTTCTAGGAGGTGTGTCAAACAGGAGAATTGTCGGGTTGTAAGGAAGGGCCTCTTCAGTTTTACTTGTAGTGTCGAGGTGCCTGCCTAGGTGCCCGGAGAGCCCACCTGTCAGCACTGGAATTGTCAGAGTGAAGTTTTTCCTTTCTAATGAATCTGGATGTTCTGTTCATTGCGTTGATCTGCTTGCCAATCTTTGTTCCTGTATAACTGTGTGATTCCATAGATTTATAATAAATTTAATTATCTATTGAATAAGAGCCTCTATGTCAGTTGCTTGGGTTGTCATTATAAAATACTGCAAACTGGGTGGCCTAAGCAACAGAAAGTTCTGAGGCTAGAAGTCTGGGCTTAAGGTATTGGCTCCGTTGGCCTCCTCTGAGGCTGCAAGGGGAGAATGTGCTCCTGGCGTCTCTCCTGCACCTGTTAACGGGCGTCTTCTTGCTGAATCTTCCATCATCTGTTCTCTGTTCACATCTGTGTCCACATTTCTTCTTCTCAATAGAATGACAGTCATACTGGGTTAGGATCCAGCCTAATGGCTTCATTTTAACTTAGTTGCCTCTATAAAGACTGTCTCCAAATATGGTCACATTCTAAGATATCAAGGGTCAGGGCTCCAATAAATTAATTGTTAAGAGAATAATATCTCTTCTAGTTATTCACCAAAACAGATTCCTAGAATAAGTTTCTTCCATTTCATCAAGAAAATCCCTCTCATTAGAGTTACATTGGATTGACTTTAGGGAAAATGATGAATTTATGATAAGAAGCCTTCTTTTCATAAACATGTAGATATTAGCCTTTATTTGAGGGTTCTTTTATGTCTTCCAATAAAGTTGTACATTTGCTCCCAATGACCATGCATTAATCTCTTTCCCATGGCTCATTGCCATGGACCCACCCCATCCTGGAGTCCGTGCCACCTTTATTTAGAAAATCTTGCCTGCAGCCTTCTGGCTTCTATGTAATTAACCTCATTTGTCATCATTCCCTGCTTCAAAGTTTATGCCAAAGTTCTTGAGGTTTTTTCAAACATGCCATGCTATGACACACCTTTTTGCTTTTTCTTCTCTTCTCCACCCTTCTTTTAGCATTTGACCATTAAAGGATGGGGTGAGTTAAAGGCTTAACCCAGACAAAACCTATAAGAATTCAACCCTGGCTCAGACCACCAAGCAGCCCGCAGGCTGATTAGGTGGCTCTTCTCTTTGTATTTCTGATTGTACAGCTGTAGTGTCACAGGATTTTATCACAGTCTCTAGAATGAAGTCAAGGTAATGGAGCCTCTTTGAGGGTTAGGACTGTGTCTAATTCCAGTTGGATGCCATCAAAGTGTGGCACAGTGTTTGGCATATAGGAAGTCATAATAAACATTGATGGTATGAATGAATAAGGTAAATCAGAAATGTGATTTATTAGTTTTCTGTTGGTGATATGTCCTTTTTGGATACTTCTAGCTAGGACTTCATTCTTAGGATTAGTGGATCTGGGAAGTCAAGGGAGACAGATGTGGGTGGGTGAACACTGATTCTGGGAAAATCAGGGCAGATGTGGTGTCAGCTGACAACATTTCTCCACCTTATAACAGAAAAGATCATTTTAGTGGTCAGAGTTTTTGTGTCCACTTTATTTAACATCTCTTATTCTTGAAAATTGCTGGATAAAATGATCAGGGTCTGTTTGTCTCTCCACCTACTTTGCTTCCTGCTGGTTCTGTTATCACAAAGTGTTTTTGGAGAGTTGACGGCAGTCTTCCTAATTGTGGACACATCCTGCATCACTGCTACATCACTGAGGTCACCTCCAGTCACATGAAATGAAGCCACAGGTGTCCCCATGAGGGTCCAATCCTCACTGATAGATCATCTCTTTCCTTGAGCCTTAGAGCATTTCCAAATTCTTGGGTAAGGAAACACCTGGCTCTTGTGTTCCGGTACTGGCTCCACTGAGCAGAGTACTCACTGTCTGTTCTTGGACCTATTCTCTGAAATTAGTGAGCCGACTGAGGGTTTCAAAACACCCCCAAGGGCACATGGTAAAGGTGACTCTTCAAATATGTTTTAAGTCCCTGGCTTTTGATGCCTTTTATCTTCTCAAAAAGTAAGTCAGAGCTTTAGACAGAGCTGTGAGGACTGTGCAGGAAGAGTGAGGATGGGAGTGAGCAGGATACTCCAACAGGCAGCTCGTGGAGTTCTCTTCTCCACCCTTCTTTTAGCATTTGACCATTAAAGGATGGGGTGAGTTAAAGGCTTAACCCAGACAAAACCTATAAGAATTCAACCCTGGCTCAGACCACCAAGCAGCCCGCAGGCTGATTAGGTGGCTCTTCTCTTGTATTTCTGATTGTACAGCTGTAGTGTCACAGGATTTTATCACAGTCTCTAGAATGAAGTCAAGGTAATGGAGCCTCTTTGAGGGTTAGGACTGTGTCTAATTCCAGTTGGATGCCATCAAAGTGTGGCACAGTGTTTGGCATATAGGAAGTCATAATAAACATTGATGGTATGAATGAATAAGGTAAATCAGAAATGTGATTTATTAGTTTTCTGTTGGTGATATGTCCTTTTTGGATACTTCTAGCTAGGACTTCATTCTTAGGATTAGTGGATCTGGGAAGTCAAGGGAGACAGATGTGGGTGGGTGAACACTGATTCTGGGAAAATCAGGGCAGATGTGGTGTCAGCTGACAACATTTCTCCACCTTATAACAGAAAAGATCATTTTAGTGGTCAGAGTTTTTGTGTCCACTTTATTTAACATCTCTTATTCTTGAAAATTGCTGGATAAAATGATCAGGGTCTGTTTGTCTCTCCACCTACTTTGCTTCCTGCTGGTTCTGTTATCACAAAGTGTTTTTGGAGAGTTGACGGCAGTCTTCCTAATTGTGGACACATCCTGCATCACTGCTACATCACTGAGGTCACCTCCAGTCACATGAAATGAAGCCACAGGTGTCCCCATGAGGGTCCAATCCTCACTGATAGATCATCTCTTTCCTTGAGCCTTAGAGCATTTCCAAATTCTTGGGTAAGGAAACACCTGGCTCTTGTGTTCCGGTACTGGCTCCACTGAGCAGAGTACTCACTGTCTGTTCTTGGACCTATTCTCTGAAATTAGTGAGCCGACTGAGGGTTTCAAAACACCCCCAAGGGCACATGGTAAAGGTGACTCTTCAAATATGTTTTAAGTCCCTGGCTTTTGATGCCTTTTATCTTCTCAAAAAGTAAGTCAGAGCTTTAGACAGAGCTGTGAGGACTGTGCAGGAAGAGTGAGGATGGGAGTGAGCAGGATACTCCAACAGGCAGCTCGTGGAGTTCTCTTCTGTCCCCCATCACCCGTGCTGGGGCCTTTCTTCTCTCCACAGAAGGATGGATTTGGATATTGAACTGCCCACATTTGCAAAACCTTTCCCTGTACATCAAATGCGTTGTACGCACTCTGCTCCACCTGCATTCCTTTTGGAGGACCCTAGGACCTACAGAAAAGGATGATATAGATTCATTCTCCCTGTGTTTTGCACAACAAAACCCTCCTGTCTACTGCATGAGAGGTCACTGGGTTCAAGTGTGATGCTCATTAGAAGGGACAGAATATTCTAGAAAATCACTTTTGTACTATGTTGGTTGTGGGCTACTGTCCTTTGCTTGCATCCTCTCCTTGTTTTTCTTTGGGTAACCATCTCTTGCATACTCCCTGATAATTTTATAGGACTAGTAGGCAAGCTTGTTCAAGGTCATGCTCAAATGTGTCCCTTATAGGATCCTTTTGGGGACTCAGAATGGTTATCCCACTTATTGATAAGAACTTCCTATCCCCCTACATATGGTGGGTGCGTGGACAGTATTTGTGGGTTTTTTTTTTTTTGGCACTGTGTGGCATGCGGGATCTAGTTTCCTGACCTGGGATTGAACCTGCACTCCTGGTATTGGAAGGACATAGCCTTAGCCACTGGACTGCTAAGGAAGTCCTTATTTGTGGTTTTAATCAGTCCATACACACATTTTAGGGATGGCAGCACCCCCCATTAACTTCTTGTGGGCAAACCAGCAATCCTTCACTTTTCTTCCATCTGTGAGAATGTATTGTTTCACCTAAGAAACATGACAGATAATTGAACTCAATGTTTATGAACAAAATTTTGAACCCTCTACTCCTCCATGGGACTTTGAAATATAACAGCTTAAACAGAATATAGAGGAAATACATTCATTGAACCTGGTTTTCATGAATCAGGATAGTCCTTCTACAAGTCAGTCACTGGTCAGAGTTGCGAGGTGATGCACCTGAACGCTGGGTTGGCTCAGAGAGCTTTGATTGAAATTCCTTAGCAAGTTTCCTATATTTCCAAAACTTCTTTCTTTCACCAGCAGCCGTCAGCCTTTCTTGCCATTGAGAATATTTACCCTCACATAGACTCCTCTGTGCTGCCAGGCTATCAAGTGTGTCTGAGTCCTCTTGATGGGATGGGCAATGATGGTGAGCAGGGCAGAGAGAGACGGTTTTGCGAAGTTTTCAGGAAGACATAGATGATCCCCAAAGTCTTGTCTCTGGATGACATGGTTCCTCAAGTGTTGGCTCAATGACTGAGTAAGTGAATGAAGGAGAATAAGGCAAAGCAGACTAAGTAGGGACAGATATTCCTGGAGTTCTTGAGTTTTACTACCAAGTTCCCTTTGTACAAATTCGACGTGTTATACAACTTTCATCTGTTACCTTGATGACATCATCCAAGTGATAAGCCTTGGGAAGAGTGCTAGGAAAACGACCCAAGTACCATGTTGCCAAATCTCTTTGGGAAAATATATTGAGCCAAAATTTTTGCTTTATTTTGTTGAAAAGTCAGATACTTAGAAGTGTTGGTTTTTAAAATTTTTCCTGTAAAAGTTGGCTTGTTCATACCTTTTCAAAAGGAACGAAATGTACCCTAGGAAAAAGGAGCATGACTGCATGGAGTCTAGGAATGTTTATTTGATATTATTATAAAGTAAACACCAAATTCTGGCATGTGAGGTTCCAGGTTTCCTTGCTGCCCTCTGCATTCTAGTTTATATTACTCCTGTCTTTCCTAAGGAAATCTTACCTATTATTCCCTTCCCTGCCATTTAAGTTGCTTTCTTTTGACATCAAAGATTCCTCTGTGATTTCCTTTCTTGGCTTAGCTGCCAACAAGGAAGAATGTGGACTCAGTAGTAGTGAAATCTCAAGTCATGAAGTATGATAAATTCCCCTGTAGACATATACAGTGACTTTCAACAAGTACTCTATTTCCTATACCTTTACAAGAGAAAGGGAAACTTAAAAGAACATTATAAACTTGAAAATAATTAGGTCATCCAGTCATTATCTAGATGTTTATATCTGTGTGATTACAGCAGGAATCCAGGTGATACTTTGAAGTAAAACTGAGTTAATGATATGTCATGGTAAAAATAAATATTTTAAATCACTATTGTACTATCAGATTAACTGCCCTATATCCTTAGTTAGATAAAACAGAGATGGGAGCCTGTAATATTCAGTCATTTGGAATATTTCCCACTACCTTCATGGTGTTCCATTGGGTGTTTAATGATGTACTCTAGGTTTTTATGAAGATATGCCATCTGTTGCAATGTGACCCAACTACTCCTCTGGGTCAGCCCCTACTGAGCATTGGTGTAGTGACTTAATCATCTGCAGGGCCTATACAGTCTAGACATTCTCTTTGAGACAATATCACAAAATATTTCTTCAACCAGAAATGTAAAAAACAAAGATAGTAGTGAAAAGAAACTCAGTTGTACTGTAGGTGAGCATGTTCATGGAATGATTTAATGAAAAATTAACTCCTAAACAGATAGACTGGGAAGGATTCTTTCTTTGGCCCAGTGTCTCTGGCCTGGATCAAAGACCTGGAATTACTCCTCTTATTCGAGTTTCATTATCAACACTGGCTGAACGTGGGCAACGGGCTATTACAAAGGGCCTAATATACATTACTGTATTTACCTCTTAGCCCAATTGAGGCCTCTGTGTTATCTGCTCAGATGACCTTTTGGCTTTCTGGACTTTTCCTGGATGGCAATTGTATGTGCCTTTGTGAAAGTAGTTGATTATTGTTTCTTCCCCCAGGTTGATAGATCCATATAGGCAAACATTAGTCTGTGTTATAATTAACAACAGGGGAAGAGGTGGGGTAAGTTAGGAATATGATATTAACAGATTCTACTATGTGTAGAATATATAAACAACAAGAATGTACTTATAACACATGGAAACATATTTAATATCTTGTAATAATTTTTAATGAAAAGAGTCTGAAGCTGTCTACCTGCAACTAACATAATATTGTAATCAACTGTAGTTCAACAGCAACAACAAAATTAGCATCTGATTGTGTGTAGGGTCCACACACATTCAGGTATTCTATAGTTGTTTAAATGTAAAATTATAAGGATGTTGATTGAAATCAACCCTGAATATTCATTGGAAGGACTGATGCTAAAGCTGAAACTCCAATACTTTGGCCACCTGATGCAAAGAGACAACTCATTGGAAAAAGACTCTGATGCTGGAAAAAACAGACCTCAGAAGAAGAAGGGGATGACAGAGGATGAGATGGTTGGATGGCATCACTGACTCAATGGACCTAGATTTGAGCAAGCTCCAGGAGATGGTGAAGGACAGGGAAGCCTAGCATGCTGCAGTCCATGGGGTCACAATGAGTTGGACACAACTGAGTGATTGAATTGTGTTTCTAAATAAATGAATAAATAGAGACTTTTTAAACAAGTGACCTATAGATGATTGATGACAGGTGCATAGTGCAGATGGGTACTTTTGAGGATTGTGTTTCTAAAATATTTCTTCAACCAGAAATGTAAAAAACAAAGATAGTAGTGAAAAGAAACTCAGTTGTACTGTAGGTGAGCATGTTCATGGAATGATTTAATGAAAAATTAACTCCTAAACAGATAGACTGGGAAGGATTCTTTCTTTGGCCCAGTGTCTCTGGCCTGGATCAAAGACCTGGAATTACTCCTCTTATTCGAGTTTCATTATCAACACTGGCTGAACGTGGGCAACGGGCTATTACAAAGGGCCTAATATACATTACTGTATTTACCTCTTAGCCCAATTGAGGCCTCTGTGTTATCTGCTCAGATGACCTTTTGGCTTTCTGGACTTTTCCTGGATGGCAATTGTATGTGCCTTTGTGAAAGTAGTTGATTATTGTTTCTTCCCCCAGGTTGATAGATCCATATAGGCAAACATTAGTCTGTGTTATAATAACAAAAAGGGGCAGAGGTGGGGTAAGTTAGGAATATGATATTAACAGATTCTACTATGTGTAGAATATATAAACAACAAGAATGTACTTATAACACATGGAAACATATTTAATATCTTGTAATAATTTTTAATGAAAAGAGTCTGAAGCTGTCTACCTGCAACTAACATAATATTGTAATCAACTGTAGTTCAACAGCAACAACAAAATTAGCATCTGATTGTGTGTAGGGTCCACAAAATTCAGGTATTCTATAGTTGTTTAAATGTAAAATTATAAGGATGTTGATTGAAATCAACCCTGAATATTCATTGGAAGGACTGATGCTAAAGCTGAAACTCCAATACTTTGGCCACCTGATGCAAAGAGACAACTCATTGGAAAAAGACTCTGATGCTGGAAAAAACAGACCTCAGAAGAAGAAGGGGATGACAGAGGATGAGATGGTTGGATGGCATCACTGACTCAATGGACCTAGATTTGAGCAAGCTCCAGGAGATGGTGAAGGACAGGGAAGCCTAGCATGCTGCAGTCCATGGGGTCACAATGAGTTGGACACAACTGAGTGATTGAATTGTGTTTCTAAATAAATGAATAAATAGAGACTTTTTTTAAACAAGTGACCTATAGATGATTGATGACAGGTGCATAGTGCATGGATGGGTACTTGCTTGAAAGTAGGAGTCAGGGCACTGCTCAGAACACCATGCTCAGTGAATGTCAATGGACGAGTGGATGTCAATACTCGCAACAGTGCCATGAATGAAGAGACAGTCCAATTGTTTAGATAAGGAAACTGAGGCCTAAAGAAGGTACTGGTTCTGTGCTTAGTGTGGGTCTTGTGCCAAAGCCAGGGCTGCAGGGCTATAATGGGCTTGGCCATCATGCAAGCTGTCTGCAGCACCCCTTCCTTAGTTTTGACCTGTGTAATCTTCTCAGGTTCAGAGCCAACATTGCTGGCTGCAGGAACTCAAGACTTTTGTGGGTGCATTAAGTCAGTATTTCCTTGAAACAAATTAACTTACAAAACAGAAACAGACTCATAGACTTAGAAGACAAACTTACAGTTGCCAGGGGTGGTTGGGGCAGGGAGAATGAGTGGAAGAGATAGTTAGAGCGTTTGGGATGGACAGGTACACACGCTATATTTAAAATAGATAGCTCAGAATGTCCTCCTCTATAACACAGGGCAGCTGACTCAGTGTTATGTGGCAGGAGAGGAGTTGGGGAGAATAGGTACATGCACAGGTGTGTCTGAGTCGCTTGCTGTGTGCCTGAGACTATCACAGCTTTGTTGTGGTCTATACCCCAATACAAAATAAAAAGTTAAAAATGTCGGTGTTTCTTTAGTGTGGCAGTGTTCCCCAGATGACACTGGAGAGGGTGTTACATGACGGATGTGTGAATATTATTTTTTATTTTTTACTTATATATTAATTTGAGCTAGAGAAACTATGATTGGAAAATATAACTAAATCATTTGAGTCAAATGGAAGGACAGGGAAGCCTAGCATGCTGGAAAAAACAGACCTCAGAAGAAGAAGGGGATGACAGAGGATGAGATGGTTGGATGGCATCACTGACTCAATGGACCTAGATTTGAGCAAGCTCCAGGAGATGGTGAAGGACAGGGAAGCCTAGCATGCTGCAGTCCATGGGGTCACAATGAGTTGGACACAACTGAGTGATTGAATTGTGTTTCTAAATAAATGAATAAATAGAGACTTTTTTTAAACAAGTGACCTATAGATGATTGATGACAGGTGCATAGTGCATGGATGGGTACTTGCTTGAAAGTAGGAGTCAGGGCACTGCTCAGAACACCATGCTCAGTGAATGTCAATGGACGAGTGGATGTCAATACTCGCAACAGTGCCATGAATGAAGAGACAGTCCAATTGTTTAGATAAGGAAACTGAGGCCTAAAGAAGGTACTGGTTCTGTGCTTAGTGTGGGTCTTGTGCCAAAGCCAGGGCTGCAGGGCTATAATGGGCTTGGCCATCATGCAAGCTGTCTGCAGCACCCCTTCCTTAGTTTTGACCTGTGTAATCTTCTCAGGTTCAGAGCCAACATTGCTGGCTGCAGGAACTCAAGACTTTTGTGGGTGCATTAAGTCAGTATTTCCTTGAAACAAATTAACTTACAAAACAGAAACAGACTCATAGACTTAGAAGACAAACTTACAGTTGCCAGGGGTGGTTGGGGGCAGGGGAGAATGAGGGGAAGAGATAGTTAGAGCGTTTGGGATGGACAGGTACACACGCTATATTTAAAATAGATAGCTCAGAATGTCCTCCTCTATAACACAGGGCAGCTGACTCAGTGTTATGTGGCAGGAGAGGAGTTGGGGAGAATAGGTACATGCACAGGTGTGTCTGAGTCGCTTGCTGTATGCCTGAGACTATCACAGCTTTGTTGTGGTCTATACCCCAATACAAAATAAAAAGTTAAAAATGTCGGTGTTTCTTTAGTGTGGCAGTGTTCCCCAGATGACACTGGAGAGGGTGTTACATGACGGATGTGTGAATATTATTTTTTATTTTTTACTTATATATTAATTTGAGCTAGAGAAACTATGATTGGAAAATATAACTAAATCATATCACTGGAACATGAAACTGGTTTTTTTCATGGTTATTATTGCCTAGGATGGAAATAATTTATTTAAATTTTCAAACAACTCAGAGAAAAACATGAAGTAACTGATGATAGAGCTTGCATGGACAAGGTAAACATTATAAAGTATCGAAACATTCCCTAATGTTATGCAAGTTTTCACTCTCAGTGAAAAGATCTTCTTTGACCTGTTCCTCTCCTCAGCATTTCACCTAACCTACTTCAGGCAACGATGAAAATCTTCTCAGGGCAGAAAAGGACGTACCTTCTTGAGAGAGGGAAACCGCTGCCGTATCTCTCTGACAATAAGCAGGCTTATTCTTCTGTCGCATGGGGAAACCCTAGACTTTCCCGGGGTGGGGGTGCTTTGCTTTGAGAGGTTCCATTGGCAAACTAGTCCCCCGAACAAGCACCTCTCTGCTATCTTTCTTACTTCCTTTGCAAAACTTTCCTGCCTCCCTACAATGGGAGGATCGAAGGGAATTTCTTCCCTTGGGGTAGGGAAGGGCTATTGCTGCTTGTCCATCTAGGTCTATGTGCCATGCTCAGTTGTATCTGACTCTTTGGGACCGCATGAACTATAGCCAGGCCCCCTGTAGCCCGCCAGACTCCTCTGTCCATGGGATTCTCCAGGCAAGAATACTGGAGAGGGTAGCCATCCCCTCCTCCAGGGGATCTTCCTGACCCGGGATCAGACCCATGTCTCTTGTAACTCCAGCATTGCAGGCAGATTCTTTACCATGTGAGCTATTAATAGATAGCTCAGAATGTCCTCCTCTATAACACAGGGCAGCTGACTCAGTGTTATGTGGCAGGAGAGGAGTTGGGGAGAATAGGTACATGCACAGGTGTGTCTGAGTCGCTTGCTGTATGCCTGAGACTATCACAGCTTTGTTGTGGTCTATACCCCAATACAAAATAAAAAGTTAAAAATGTCGGTGTTTCTTTAGTGTGGCAGTGTTCCCCAGATGACACTGGAGAGGGTGTTACATGACGGATGTGTGAATATTATTTTTTATTTTTTACTTATATATTAATTTGAGCTAGAGAAACTATGATTGGAAAATATAACTAAATCATATCACTGGAACATGAAACTGGTTTTTTTCATGGTTATTATTGCCTAGGATGGAAATAATTTATTTAAATTTTCAAACAACTCAGAGAAAAACATGAAGTAACTGATGATAGAGCTTGCATGGACAAGGTAAACATTATAAAGTATCGAAACATTCCCTAATGTTATGCAAGTTTTCACTCTCAGTGAAAAGATCTTCTTTGACCTGTTCCTCTCCTCAGCATTTCACCTAACCTACTTCAGGCAACGATGAAAATCTTCTCAGGGCAGAAAAGGACGTACCTTCTTGAGAGAGGGAAACCGCTGCCGTATCTCTCTGACAATAAGCAGGCTTATTCTTCTGTCGCATGGGGAAACCCTAGACTTTCCCGGGGTGGGGGTGCTTTGCTTTGAGAGGTTCCATTGGCAAACTAGTCCCCCGAACAAGCACCTCTCTGCTATCTTTCTTACTTCCTTTGCAAAACTTTCCTGCCTCCCTACAATGGGAGGATCGAAGGGAATTTCTTCCCTTGGGGTAGGGAAGGGCTATTGCTGCTTGTCCATCTAGGTCTATGTGCCATGCTCAGTTGTATCTGACTCTTTGGGACCGCATGAACTATAGCCAGGCCCCCTGTAGCCCGCCAGACTCCTCTGTCCATGGGATTCTCCAGGCAAGAATACTGGAGAGGGTAGCCATCCCCTCCTCCAGGGGATCTTCCTGACCCGGGATCAGACCCATGTCTCTTGTAACTCCAGCATTGCAGGCAGATTCTTTACCATGTGAGCTATTAGGAAAGCACTAGATAGCTTAAAACATAAATTTTGTGGAAATTTCACAGCAGTCTGTAAGTTCTCCATGAGTATTTTATGCTTTTGATTTCTGTTTTGGTGATATTTAAAAATAATTATATAGGCCTACTTGGTTTTTTATGATTATAGAATGTTTGGAATTTTTTAATACTAGAATGTTTCTTTTGTGTCTCTATGTATTTTACTTTAAATTTTGATTTTATTTAAATTTTTAAAAATTTTGGCCTCTTTTATTGCTTTGTTTGCTTTATTTATTTTCATCCATTTTTATTCTTTGGACTGTGTGGGTCTCCCATTACAGTGGCCTCTCTTGTTGCCGAGCACTGGCTCTGGGCACAAGCGCTCCAGAGCTCCGGCTCGGTAGTTGGACACACCGGTCCAGCCGCTCTGTGGCATGTGGGATCTTCCCAGGCCAGAAATTGAACTGGTGCCCCTTGCACTGCAAGGTGGACTCTTTACCCACTGGACCACCAAAGAAGCCCGATTTTATGTAAGTTTTTATTGGGGCATAATTGCTTAACAATGTTGTGTTCGTTTCGGCTCTACAGTGAATCAAGGACATGTACACATATATACATGTACAATCCTCTTTTTAGGATTATCTGTATAGACCTACATGAGATTCTCTGGAGACCCCCCAGCTGTGTTACTGGAAGGCCCACATGTATTTGTGTCACAGGAAGCCTCTTTCTTTGTTTGCCATGGTGTCAATTTGAATTCCTCATCAGGTATAAAGAAAAAATTCCTTAACCAGCATCATTTCTACAGACAAAGACTTTACTTTCTGAAGCTATTTGAGGAATGAAGATTTTGACTTGACATGGCTTACAAACTTGGAATTTCAGGGTGACGGCCTTTGTCATCATGTAGATGGGTGACACGACAGCAGAAGCATGCTCTAAACTAAAGCAATACTGTGGCAGGAGCCAGATCCATAGTTGTTTGTGACCAAGGAAAGCATGCAGAGGAGAGACAGAGAGCACAGCAGGTGAACTGAGACCTTGCACCACAGCTTTTGGAGGAGGCAGAGCACGGGGCCATGACCGGCAGCCCTTGCTAGGCTGGGACTTCGGATCTCAGGTCCATGTGTACTAGGGAGCATCAGAGCCACAGTCAGCTAACAACAAATGTGGCAGGAGATGGGCCCCAGGAAGCTTTTATTAACTGGCATATTGTGATGGTCCTTCATTGCATTGGAAACAGACTCGTAAAATGATTGACCTGTCAGTGTAATGGATTGGCAGTTAAAAATAACTGGGAGAATATGTAAAAAAATAAAGAGGGTAAGTTATGGCAATGATAATATTGGTGATTCAAATGATGGCCCATCACGACAGATAATAAAACACATTCCAGGCGATGACAAGTCACCATCAAGCCACGAATGCATTTTTTACAGTTCAACACAAAACTAGCTATTTCATTGTAACAAAATAACACAATCTGTCATATCTAATGAGCATCATTGATCTGAATGTTACTTTTTTTTAAGGTCTTTCTTTCTGTATGTTTTCTGTAAATGCCAGTTGCTAGAGAATAAGAGGTTTGCACATAATTAGCTTTATGTTCATACATATTTAAGAAACATATTATAATGAAAGAATTCATCAACCATAGGAATTCACGAGAATTATTTTCCTTTTAAAGGAAATGACTCAAGTTTGAACGGTACAACCCTAATGGCGCGACAGTGTGTTTTGCATTTTATTTCAAATTTTGAAAAAATACATTTTCAGTATTTTCCTGTGATTATACAGGAAACATGTATCTCTTGCAAAAAGGAATCATTTTATACAGAGAAGCAAAAAGAGAATAAATCTGTAACTTCCATTTCCCACACCATTTTAATACTTATTCTAAGTTTTTTTAAGTAAATATTTAGTTTTATAAAGCAAAAATGATATGGAGCCATCTCCCAGAACCTAATGGAACTGCCACCTTGGATCTTGATCTCACAGCTTTCAGAACTGTGAGAAAGAAGCATCTGTTGTGCAAGTCCTCCAGTCTGTGATATTCTGTTGTGTCAGCTTGAGCGGACTAGGCTAGTGGACTTGAGGAGGCGAGAGAGTGCTGGACCTGACCAGTGAATGTAGGGCCTTGACCAGCCTCTAAAAGATGCCTCCTTCCACCTGTGTGCATATTCATTACCCACGTGAACATACACAAGCCAGGGGGTTGATAGAGAGGAAACAAGAGAAGGAAGCCGAGGAGTAGGAGGGGACAAGGGCAAGGTTTCTAGGAAGCACGTTTAGGTTTGTTCCCTTTCCTCAGAGGTCACAGTTATAACCTCTATTAACCCAGGGAAATACCTGCCATGTGCTATTAGCTGAAAGTGTTGTGCTGAAAACAATCTTAGGCCTGATTTCTAGGACTAGCTTCAGAGGTAAGGAACTCCAATATGGGGCAGTCTTCCTTGTTAAAATGTAATATTGAGAAAGCAGCCACCTGAGAAGCTCTTTCTCTGCATTGATCTTTTGTCTCAGGAAGAAATTCTCTTGTGCTCTGGCTACATGGCGATATCTTGTCAATTAACACAAGTACCTAAACAGTTTCTTTAAACTTCAAAATCTAACCCTACCACTATCAGACCATGTAAATAAAATGTCAATTTGTTGATGCTTCTAAATGTCCCTTGTCTTATCTTTTTTTCTATGAACATCTGTATATTTCATGGATTGTTCTTTTTCTTTTCCCAAAACAGAGGGAAACAAGTGTATAACATCAAACATAAATGTGCAGGTGACAGTTTCCTTAGTGTTTTGTATTCTTTGAACGGATTCATAATGGGGGCAGATTTGGAAGCTGGTGTGCAGAATCTGTCACCTGTTCAAACATCATGGTTTTGGAAGGTGGGTACTACTGCCAATCACCAACTGAAAAGCCTTCGTCACAAGACTGCTGAGTCAGCCAATGTCCTGAAGGTTGACGAGAGTGGAATCCCTCCTGTGTGAGTGAAAGCTCCTTGTGCGGCAGCTGGTGAGTGATATGAGCTCATTGAGTGATTTTAAAGATGTGATTAAAAAACGGGATGTAAAGGAAAACAGATTGTCAAGAACATCCAGGTGTTCCCAAGGCTACAAAGCCTTCCACAATTCTAATTTTCTAAAGGGTTGCCTTCTTCTTCTTTTTTTTTTTTTAAATTAATGAAGAACTGAGGGAGCTACCAGAACTTGAGGAGGCGAGAGTGCTGGACCTGACCAGTGAATGTAGGGCCTTGACCAGCCTCTAAAAGATGCCTCCTTCCACCTGTGTGCATATTCATTACCCACGTGAACATACACAAGCCAGGGGGTTGATAGAGAGGAAACAAGAGAAGGAAGCCGAGGAGTAGGAGGGGACAAGGGCAAGGTTTCTAGGAAGCACGTTTAGGTTTGTTCCCTTTCCTCAGAGGTCACAGTTATAACCTCTATTAACCCAGGGAAATACCTGCCATGTGCTATTAGCTGAAAGTGTTGTGCTGAAAACAATCTTAGGCCTGATTTCTAGGACTAGCTTCAGAGGTAAGGAACTCCAATATGGGGCAGTCTTCCTTGTTAAAATGTAATATTGAGAAAGCAGCCACCTGAGAAGCTCTTTCTCTGCATTGATCTTTTGTCTCAGGAAGAAATTCTCTTGTGCTCTGGCTACATGGCGATATCTTGTCAATTAACACAAGTACCTAAACAGTTTCTTTAAACTTCAAAATCTAACCCTACCACTATCAGACCATGTAAATAAAATGTCAATTTGTTGATGCTTCTAAATGTCCCTTGTCTTATCTTTTTTTTTTTCTATGAACATCTGTATATTTCATGGATTGTTCTTTTTCTTTTCCCAAAACAGAGGGAAACAAGTGTATAACATCAAACATAAATGTGCAGGTGACAGTTTCCTTAGTGTTTTGTATTCTTTGAACGGATTCATAATGGGGGCAGATTTGGAAGCTGGTGTGCAGAATCTGTCACCTGTTCAAACATCATGGTTTTGGAAGGTGGGTACTACTGCCAATCACCAACTGAAAAGCCTTCGTCACAAGACTGCTGAGTCAGCCAATGTCCTGAAGGTTGACGAGAGTGGAATCCCTCCTGTGTGAGTGAAAGCTCCTTGTGCGGCAGCTGGTGAGTGATATGAGCTCATTGAGTGATTTTAAAGATGTGATTAAAAAACGGGATGTAAAGGAAAACAGATTGTCAAGAACATCCAGGTGTTCCCAAGGCTACAAAGCCTTCCACAATTCTAATTTTCTAAAGGGTTGCCTTCTTCTTCTTTTTTTTTTTTTAAATTAATGAAGAACTGAGGGAGCTACCAGAACTCTGAGTTGAATCAAAGGTTAGAATTTACAGTCTACAGCCCTGAGGAATTCTGGTTAGTCTGCCCTTTCTGGGTTTGAAAGAGGACTCTCTGAGTTCTTGTCCAGAATTGTGCTCTTAGATTTCTCAAGAGTCCACAGAGAAGGAAGTCCATGGGTCTCAAGTCATGAAGAACCGGTACCCATGGAGGTGGCACAAATCAGATTTGTAACTTCAACTGCCTTTGATGGTATTGATGGAAAAGGTGAGCCAGTCATATCATAGCTGCTTCCTGGGAGTCTGAGAGGGCAATCTAGATACACAGATTATAGTGAGTCAGTTCAGTTCAGTTCAGTCACTCAGTCATGTCCACCTCTCTGAGACCCCATGGACTGCAGCACGCCAGGCTTCCCTGTCCTTCACCGTCTCTCAGAGCTTGCTCAAACTCATGTCCACTGAGTCTGTGGTACCATCTAATCACATCACACTCTGTTTTACCCTTCTTCTTTTTCCTTCCATTTTCCCACCATCAGGCTCTTTTCCAATGAGTTGTCTCTTTGTATCAGGTGGCCAATGTATTGGAGCTACCTGGTATATTATAGCGATTACCAAGGTTTTAACTCAGATCTGTGGCCGTCTGGATTCTGGCTTCAATTCTCTTACTAGCTAGTTGACACTGGATAATTTATGTAGATATTCCAACCCGCAGCTTCACCATATATAGAATGGGAATAAGCATCAACCTTATAGGGTTGTCATGTGAGTTGAGAACAGGGCTGACGAATAGCTGCAGAGGTTCATTGCCACGTGTCAGATCTCAGATCCAGAATGAGGACCATTCCAGTAGAGGGATGCCGTGTTGTGATTTAATCACTCCAGGACTCGGTACAGGATTTAGTCCTTAGTAAGTGCCATGCTGGGAAATCACTGAACACATTGGATTTGGATGAGAAATGATACGTGCAGTAAAACAGATGTTGGGGATCTTTTATGGGAAAATAAGGCAAAGGAATACAAGCTGCTTCACTTTTCCTGGATTGGATTCATATTCAGAATTTTACGGTAAATTACTTGGTCTAAACAGATCAAAAAAGTTGAATCAAAGGTTAGAATTTACAGTCTGCCGCCCTGAGGAATTCTGGTTAGTCTGCCCTTTCTGGGTTTGAAAGAGGACTCTCTGAGTTCTTGTCCAGAATTGTGCTCTTAGATTTCTCAAGAGTCCACAGAGAAGGAAGTCCATGGGTCTCAAGTCATGAAGAACCGGTACCCATGGAGGTGGCACAAATCAGATTTGTAACTTCAACTGCCTTTGATGGTATTGATGGAAAAGGTGAGCCAGTCATATCATAGCTGCTTCCTGGGAGTCTGAGAGGGCAATCTAGATACACAGATTATAGTGAGTCAGTTCAGTTCAGTTCAGTCACTCAGTCATGTCCACCTCTCTGAGACCCCATGGACTGCAGCACGCCAGGCTTCCCTGTCCTTCACCGTCTCTCAGAGCTTGCTCAAACTCATGTCCACTGAGTCTGTGGTACCATCTAATCACATCACACTCTGTTTTACCCTTCTTCTTTTGCCTTCCATTTTCCCACCATCAGGCTCTTTTCCAATGAGTTGTCTCTTTGTATCAGGTGGCCAATGTATTGGAGCTACCTGGTATATTATAGCGATTACCAAGGTTTTAACTCAGATCTGTGGCCGTCTGGATTCTGGCTTCAATTCTCTTACTAGCTAGTTGACACTGGATAATTTATGTAGATATTCCAACCCGCAGCTTCACCATATATAGAATGGGAATAAGCATCAACCTTATAGGGTTGTCATGTGAGTTGAGAACAGGGCTGACGAATAGCTGCAGAGGTTCATTGCCACGTGTCAGATCTCAGATCCAGAATGAGGACCATTCCAGTAGAGGGATGCCGTGTTGTGATTTAATCACTCCAGGACTCGGTACAGGATTTAGTCCTTAGTAAGTGCCATGCTGGGAAATCACTGAACACATTGGATTTGGATGAGAAATGATACGTGCAGTAAAACAGATGTTGGGGATCTTTTATGGGAAAATAAGGCAAAGGAATACAAGCTGCTTCACTTTTTCCTGGATTGGATTCATATTCAGAATTTTACGGTAAATTACTTGGTCTAAACAGATCAATGTCATCACTAGATGTCACATTCCCATCTTCATCAAGATCCTCTAGTGACAGATCCTTTTAGTCTTTAGTGTAAAAAGTACTTTAATCTTGTGAGAAAAAGGAGATACGCGGATAAAACTGAAAAAAAAAAAGGCGATTCTAAGGAAGTCATGAGAGAAGATAGGGTACAGGGATGAAAAGCTCATACGGAGGATGAAACACAGCTATAAGAGCCTCATAGGTGTACTCGACAGGCAGGTGGCTCAGAATCTCATTACTCAAGAGGTTACTGAAAAATTAGTAACAGGAATATTTGAGCAAACTGGAGCAGTTAGATGGGCGGCTTTCTGGGTGACACAGTGGTAAAGATTCTGCTTGCCAGTGCAGGAGAAGCAGGAGACATGGGTTCAACCCCTGGGTTGTTGGGAAGATCCCTTGGAGGAGGTAATGGTTGCCCACTCCAGTGTTCTCACCTGGAGAATTCCATGGACGGAGGAGTCTGGCGGGCTACAGTCCATGGGGCCGTAAAGAGTCAGATATGACTGAGTACACGCACAGTCAGAGGGAAACGATATTCTAAACACATCAAAATTGTGAATGAGCAGTTGCTTAGGGGTTGAACTGAACTGAGTTTCATTTAAAAGGAGCTTGGCAGGGACCCACCTAGTGGTCCAGTGGCTAAACCTCCACACTCTCAGTACAGCCTGCCCAAGTTTGATCCCTGGTCAAGGAGCTAGATCCCACATGCCACAGTAGTGACTGAAGATCCTATGTGCTGCCACTGAAACCGGAGCCCAGAATGCCATTCCACGTGTCAGATCTCAGATCCAGAATGAGGACCATTCCAGTAGAGGGATGCCGTGTTGTGATTTAATCACTCCAGGACTCGGTACAGGATTTAGTCCTTAGTAAGTGCCATGCTGGGAAATCACTGAACACATTGGATTTGGATGAGAAATGATACGTGCAGTAAAACAGATGTTGGGGATCTTTTATGGGAAAATAAGGCAAAGGAATACAAGCTGCTTCACTTTTTCCTGGATTGGATTCATATTCAGAATTTTACGGTAAATTACTTGGTCTAAACAGATCAATGTCATCACTAGATGTCACATTCCCATCTTCATCAAGATCCTCTAGTGACAGATCCTTTTAGTCTTTAGTGTAAAAAGTACTTTAATCTTGTGAGAAAAAGGAGATACGCGGATAAAACTGAAAAAAAAAAAAGGCGATTCTAAGGAAGTCATGAGAGAAGATAGGGTACAGGGATGAAAAGCTCATACGGAGGATGAAACACAGCTATAAGAGCCTCATAGGTGTACTCGACAGGCAGGTGGCTCAGAATCTCATTACTCAAGAGGTTACTGAAAAATTAGTAACAGGAATATTTGAGCAAACTGGAGCAGTTAGATGGGCGGCTTTCTGGGTGACACAGTGGTAAAGATTCTGCTTGCCAGTGCAGGAGAAGCAGGAGACATGGGTTCAACCCCTGGGTTGTTGGGAAGATCCCTTGGAGGAGGTAATGGTTGCCCACTCCAGTGTTCTCACCTGGAGAATTCCATGGACGGAGGAGTCTGGCGGGCTACAGTCCATGGGGCCGTAAAGAGTCAGATATGACTGAGTACACGCACAGTCAGAGGGAAACGATATTCTAAACACATCAAAATTGTGAATGAGCAGTTGCTTAGGGGTTGAACTGAACTGAGTTTCATTTAAAAGGAGCTTGGCAGGGACCCACCTAGTGGTCCAGTGGCTAAACCTCCACACTCTCAGTACAGCCTGCCCAAGTTTGATCCCTGGTCAAGGAGCTAGATCCCACATGCCACAGTAGTGACTGAAGATCCTATGTGCTGCCACTGAAACCTGGCGCAGCCAAATAAACAAATACTTTTAAACATGTGACGGGCTGAAACATAAAATTACCTTGCCAAACTTATGACATTTTGATCAACTTTGAATAACTGTCAAATTCCTAATCACACACGGTTCCTCATTTAAGTAGGTCTAATCAACAAAGAATGTCCCTCCCTTGTGGAAGGGTGGAATCTCCTGGGGGTGGGGTGTCCCTGGGGGAGGAGCCCTGTGCAGCCCAGTAGGGTAGGCATCAAGAAAAAAAGGGAAAAGGCTTTGAGAACCCCTTGGAAGCTGGATTGTGGGTCTCTCTGGAGTCTGTCTGGGCTTCCCAGGGGCACAGTTGTAAAGAACCCACCTGCCAATGCAGGAGATGTTAAGAAATGCAGGTTCAGTCCCTGGATTGAGAAGATCCCCTGGAAAAGGGCATGGCAGCCCACTCAAGTATTCTTTTTTTAAAATTAATGTATTTATTTTAATTGGGGGATATTTATTTTACTATATTGTGATCATTTTTGCCATATAGCAACGTGAATTAGCCACAGGTATATATGTGTGCCCTTCCCATGCTGAACCTCCGTCCCACCTCCCTCCCCAAGCTATCTGTCTGGGTTGTCCCAGAGCACTGGCTTTGGATGCACTGTTTCAAGCATTGAACTTGCAGTATTCTTTCCTTGAGAATACCATGGATAGAGGAGCCTGGTGGCCTACAGTCTATAGGGTCACAAAGAGTCAAACGTGACTGAAGTGACTTAGCACACACTCCACGCTGGAGTCTGCCTACCTTTGCTTGATCTAAATTATTTTGTAATTTCAGGCTTTCCTCTCTCTCTTTATATTTGGTAGTGTAAAAGAGCAAAGGGAAAGACAAGGCTAGACATTCTTAGAAGTCTGCTCTCTCTCTGGGTGATAAACAGCTTCAATCCTTCTTGCCTGGCATGTAACCCTCTAAAGACATGGTCTTTAGCTAGTAGAATCTAATCCTGTTTTAGACTCACTATTAAGTCCTCTGGTGACAGCCATAATGTTACCATTATTTTTTTCTCATTAAAAGGGATAGCCTACAACATGGAGGTAGTCTGAGATACTAACACATTGTCTTAAAGGAGAGCTCAACCTGTAAACATGACTGACTAAAGCAGGTGTTTCCCAAAGTGGGTCTGAAGGCTGTCCAAGGTTTCCTGCATGCCTTTTCAGGAGAAGAACCTTTCTCCTGTAACCACCTGTGGATATTTGTGTTCATTAAGTTTCAGGTTATTTATTCCACCAATGTTCATTGCCCAGTGACTATAGCTCAGCACGTGCTGGGTGAAGGGAAGAGAGGATGAACTGCTATGATGCAGAGTGAAAATGCAACAGTAGTCCTGAGAGTCTCTCTTTCTGCAAGAAACCTTCCTTGAGGAAGCCTTCCTTCCTTCCCTGAAATGTGGGCTGAACTTGGAAAAACAAACAAGGTCCCTTTAAGGGGCCGTGGTGGGGCTAGGGTTTTGTGTGAAGCAAATAGCAGCACCTAGGGGGCACAGTGGCCTGGCCTGCAAACCATGGGCCCTGCTGCTAGAGTGTCAGGTGAAAGCAGTTGGTGGAGTGGGGACTGGGATGCACCTGGAGGGATTGGACAGGGCCCAGATCATGCCCCCTAAGGAGCTGTAACTGGAATCTGTAGACAGTGAGGATCCGGGAAGTGATCCAAACTGTAGAGAGAGATCAGCAGTCTAGTGTTCCAGAAGAATCCTTGGTAAGGAAGGGAGTATTTGGAACAAATGGGTTCAGATAGATGGAGAGACCAATTAGGCTGCTAGTGCAATGGGTCAATTAAGGCCTCCATGGGAGTGGCTGGAAAGTTAGGCTTAAAAGGTGGTGAATTTTCATTCCTGTATAGACCTTGATGCACAAACTCCAGAGGAATTGGTGCTGCCCGTCCAGGTAGGGGATGGTGAAGATCGGTGGATGGGGAATAATTCATTTTGTCTGTTTTGAGATCTAGAAAGCTATGGGGCGTGGAGGGTGTAGCTGGGTGCAGGCAGAGGTCTGGGACAGAGGAATATTTAGAGTTATCAGAATGTAGGTGGCGGGTGCAGCCCTGGGACCGGGAAGAGGGAATTCCAAGGACAGAGACAGGAACCGACTACAGTGGTTAAGGGTGTGCCCGAGGCCACATGGGTCATGCCATAGGGAGGGACTGGGTCCCCTGGGGCAGTGTGTCCAGGCCCCCTGACTCTGCACCTGTGCTGCTCTTCCTCTGTCCTGCCTCATCTCTGTGATGCTGAGAATTTATGTCTTTGTCTTGATTTCTCAAAAAAGTGACCACAATTGTACAGTTCAGCTTGTCTGTTCTGCAAAGCAACGCTCTAGAATCAACCACAGTGTATTTGGCCTTTTAATCACTTACAAAGTGAATGCCTTTTTGACTCAGGGAAAAACAGTTTCATTATTACTAAAAATGTAGACCAGACCTTGGGTTTCAAGCTTCTTCCTTAACAGCAGGTAGAACTTTTGTACAAATTCAAGTAAATGGATAACAACATAAGTACGTTTGATAAATGAAAGTGGATTGGCCTGCGTGAAGGGTTCTCTCTGCTCCAATATCTGGTCCTTCCTCTCACCTCTGGTGGAGAAGGCTATGGACCCAATGGTCATCCTGTATCTGGGTTTCTTGAGGGGTCATGTGGGGTAGGATAAGCTTAGAATGACAGTTGAGCAATGTACAGAGAGAGATGGTGAGATCTTGGAGATGTTCACATGGATGCACATGCCTTGAGAGTCACAGGTCTTGGATATCAAGGGTTTTTACGAATCCAGCAGTGAGCTTAAGTGAGGTGACACAGAATCTCAGTGGCTGGCCCCTTCTTTCAGACATATTCAATCTTACTATACTTACACAGCCACAGATGAAGTGAGGCTCTAAAACCACGTCCATGTTTCAGTTCTCTTCCCATTGCCCTGTATGTGGGTTTCCTAACTCTACAACCTCTGCTTCAGGAATCAAGGCCCCAGCATGGAGCATGTGATGCCTCTGGTCTGCAGGCAGCCTGATTCCAAGTCCAACACAGGGAGTCAGAGACAGATGAGCAAGATCTTGAGAGTGAACGCCATGCATGCAGAAGGCAGTCTTCCTCAGATATTTGCTTTGTGGTTTGAACTTCCCTGGTAAAAAGTCTGGTAGTAAAAAGTCTGCCTGCGATGTCAGAGAAGGGGATTTGATCCCTGGGTTGGGAAGAGTCCCTGGATGAGGACATGGCAATCCACTCCAGTATTCTTGCCTGGAAAATCCCATGGACCAGGAGCTTGATGGCCTACGATCCATGGGGTTGCAAAGAGTCAGACATGAGTGAGTGACTTAATGCTAGTTAAAAGCAAAGTGTCATCAGCAGTAAAGTGTCTGACACCATCCCCTTCACTTTAGTATTAAGGGTGTGTTAGGATTTGAGTGCAGATGTCAGTTATTGATGATTTCTTGCTGGATTATCAGGAGAGGTGGGGTGATAACTGGAGAGGTCGGGTTTTCTTTAATTTATGGAAATCTTTTGATGTTACAAGCTACCTGGTCTTTGTTGTAAAATTCTCTGTATATCCTGGCCGCTCCCTTGCCTCTTTGGAGCAATCTGAGAGCCAGACTCCCCATCTTAAGTTCTCAGCAAGTTTGCCAAATAAAACATGACTTTCAAGTTTTAGGTTCTTCTCTTCAGTTGACAGTCTCCCGATCTTCTGAGGATGAATACCTCACCTTGACCATATTGCATGGCCACAAAAATTACAGATTCTAAAGATTCGAAATATCCTTGAGGACAAGGAGCCCTGGGAGATTAGCATGACCAGAGGTGCAGGCAGGTACGGAGTGTTAAAAATAGTTACGTGAAGTCATAACACATTGGTCCCAAAGTCCATGGGGACATGTTTAAAAGACATGAGACTTCTGTTTAGTGTAAAAGTGGCACCTGGTGACCACAGTGACTATAAGGCTCCCTGGTATAGGACAGAACTCTGTTGTCCCCCGACCCAGGGGTCTGCCACCCACACATCGGCAACCATTGCTCCAGGAAGCAGAAATTCTAGGATGTTTGGTTTCAGAGTTAACTTTCCATAAAAGGTAGACTCTAATCTTCTTATATTATCTCACCCCCATTATCCATCATAATAAAAATGTTCCCAAAGAAGCAAAGTTTGCTTCCAAAGTCTTCTAGTAGATCAATATGGTACAGTTAAAATATGTTAGCATTACAAATGGCAATTACATGGTATGTAAGCCAGATAGGAAACTTTGGAAAAACTGATGCACTGGATGCCTATGGGAGTTTATGAAGAACGAAAAGTGCAGTAAGAACTGAAATGTTGTTTCTTGCTCTGGGCTTTGGTAAAAGATCCATAGCCAGGATGTTGAGGTATGGTCGTGGATCTGTACCATATAAGAGTCAGACATGAGTGAGTGACTTAATGCTAGTTAAAAGCAAAGTGTCATCAGCAGTAAAGTGTCTGACACCATCCCCTTCACTTTAGTATTAAGGGTGTGTTAGGATTTGAGTGCAGATGTCAGTTATTGATGATTTCTTGCTGGATTATCAGGAGAGGTGGGGTGATAACTGGAGAGGTCGGGTTTTCTTTAATTTATGGAAATCTTTTGATGTTACAAGCTACCTGGTCTTTGTTGTAAAATCCTCTGTATATCCTGGCCGCTCCCTTGCCTCTTTGGAGCAATCTGAGAGCCAGACTCCCCATCTTAAGTTCTCAGCAAGTTTGCCAAATAAAACATGACTTTCAAGTTTTAGGTTCTTCTCTTCAGTTGACAGTCTCCCCGATCTTCTGAGGATGAATACCTCACCTTGACCATATTGCATGGCCACAAAAATTACAGATTCTAAAGATTCGAAATATCCTTGAGGACAAGGAGCCCTGGGAGATTAGCATGACCAGAGGTGCAGGCAGGTACGGAGTGTTAAAAATAGTTACGTGAAGTCATAACACATTGGTCCCAAAGTCCATGGGGACATGTTTAAAAGACATGAGACTTCTGTTTAGTGTAAAAGTGGCACCTGGTGACCACAGTGACTATAAGGCTCCCTGGTATAGGACAGAACTCTGTTGTCCCCCGACCCAGGGGTCTGCCACCCACACATCGGCAACCATTGCTCCAGGAAGCAGAAATTCTAGGATGTTTGGTTTCAGAGTTAACTTTCCATAAAAGGTAGACTCTAATCTTCTTATATTATCTCACCCCCATTATCCATCATAATAAAAATGTTCCCAAAGAAGCAAAGTTTGCTTCCAAAGTCTTCTAGTAGATCAATATGGTACAGTTAAAATATGTTAGCATTACAAATGGCAATTACATGGTATGTAAGCCAGATAGGAAACTTTGGAAAAACTGATGCACTGGATGCCTATGGGAGTTTATGAAGAACGAAAAGTGCAGTAAGAACTGAAATGTTGTTTCTTGCTCTGGGCTTTGGTAAAAGATCCATAGCCAGGATGTTGAGTTATGGTCGTGTGGATCTGTTTCAGAGAGTCATGAACGTAGTAGGGTCTGGGTGCCTGCTTCTAATGACCTGAATCATTCTGGACACGAGGCTTCAGAAACAGGAGGACTGGAGAGCAAGTGCCTCCACTGGGCTCTACCAGGAGCCTCATGCAGGCCTTGATCATCGGTACCGTTGGTGCTAAGTCTTTGACACCCAAGTCACAAATACCCTGGGGAAGCTGTTGAGAGAAGGTCCAGCAGCCTCCTCTGATGTGGATGTGGAGAGGGAGTATTCTGTTTATTTGTTCTTCTGCTCATTTGGTGGATATCTGGGATACAACAGATGGGCACCTGAAGTCCCCGCTCAGGTGAAAACTTTGTTCAGGTGAGGTGTCAGGGAGGGAGACAGACAACAAGTGAATAAACAGGTAAATGAAGAGAATACTTCTGATGTTTAGTGCAGTGGAAATGAAGCAGAGATAGGGAAGGGTAATTTAGCACAGGGTGGTCCAGGAGGCCTCCTGGAAGGTGATGTTGGAGTGGATGTGCAGGAGTGAGCCAGGCAGCACTGGGAGGAAGGAGGAGTGTTTCCAGAAGAGAGAGCATCACATACAAAGGTCCTGAGGTGGGAGCCATGAGGCAGGCAGGATGCAGCAGGGAGTGGGGAGAGATGGCCATATAAGATGGGGTCAGAGAGGTCAGGAGGAGGTTCCCAGTGAGGACTCACCATGGTAGGAAGTGTCCTGAGTGAGATGGAGACTGGGGGTAGGGCATGCAATCTGACGGGGCTTCTCACTGCAGCACTCTGGCTCCAGGAGGCACCCATGCCACTGCTCAGTCATCCCAGATGGAGATCAGACTGCCCTTACGGACCATCACAGACACACTTCAGGCAGTTCCTGCCTCACCTTCTGCAGCCCTAAGTCCCTGCGGTGGCTCCGAGTAGGAGCTGTTCTCTACAGGGCCACAGTCCCTCCCCTGCTCTGCACCCTGACTTTAGAGGGGAATCCAGGGCTCATTACAAATCTCCCCTCTCCGCTGAAATGCTCCTGGTTTCCTTCTGTTTGGAGGCGCTCCCTCTGCAGCCACCCTCCCTAGGCATCGCTGAGGCTGACTGAATTTTTGGAGGCGTCTGGGGCTCAGTCCTCGTCTCTGTCTCTTTCTGGTCCTCGTTCATCCTGCGGGACCTCATGTGGTCTCCTGGCTCTGGGGGCCATCTGCGTGCTGAGCCCAGCAGCGCATCTCTGTGATCCTGGGCTCTCCCTGGAAGTCTGGACCTGTCACCCAGGCTCCTCCTTCATACCCGCTCTGGGATGCCTGCCCCTCATCTCCAGCTCACCCCTTCCTCATGTGGGTTCCGATCTGTCCACCAAATCTGTTCGTTCAGTCTTTCTTCAAAGCCACTGAATTCTTCCAGCAGCCCAGGAAACATGCTTGGAGAGAAGCGCAGTGAATTTCTCCTTTTCCTCCCACCCTGTGCTCACATACCACCCCCTGCTGCCCTCAGCCCTCAGGCCCCCTCGTGGATTCCCGCCCTCCCGCTGACCCATCTCCCAGCCTCTGGCCCCAGCCCTCTGCGTCCTCTCTCAGCACTGCAGGAGCCTCTTGTCAGCAGAGCCAGGAAAACAGCCAAAGGGATCTCATTACAAGGCAGCTCCTGTTTCTGATCCTTCCTCTTAGCAAAACTCCCCGTGGGTCCCCTCAGCTCACTCATCCACTGCCTGGACCCTCATTATGATCCCCAAGTGTCCTGGGAGCCTTCCCAGTCTCCCCCGAGTTCATCCGCTCAGGCCACGCTGGCCCTACCCTGAGCCCTGGATACTCTAGTGTACTGTTGCCTCATGCCTGCACACATTCTGTTCCCCCTGCCCAGGACACTGTTCCCTCTCAGGCTCCTCCCTGACATCTGTCAGGTCTGTACTCACGTGGCACCTTCCCGTGTCTTCTCCTCTGGCCATCAGATCTAGCATTTCAACCTTCTAACACTACAGACTCACTTCTTTGCTTTATATTCCTTCTTACATTAATAGTGAATGTTCTATTTATTTTATTATTTATCTTGTGTCCTGCTGGTTTCCCCAGATCCTCTTATTTAAAATATGTCAAGACTATTTTCTGGTCAATAAACAAACATACACAATTTCATTTGAGTTGAACTTCAGAGAAGATGATGACCCTAAGGTCTGTGTGATTTTGTACCTCTCATATCCTCTCCCGGCTCTAGGTTTCCTGATCTTTATGGCAGTGACATGCTGGCTATAGAAAGAAGTAAGTGAAATTATCACCTTATTGAGCCATCAAATCTGTCAAAAGGAAATTTAGGGCGAGTAGCAGGAGAATCTTCCGTCATAGCAGGAAAATCTGTGGGAACATAAAGTTATTTCCCAGGGAAGTTGTTAAAACTCCATTATGTGAGCTGTTTATACACGTGGTATTTAGCAACATCTTACAAAAAAATGTTAAGGCAGCACATCATCAACAAAATTGCTACGTTAGCAAGATGGACCAGATGCCTCAATTAGATTTTTTTTCAGATCCACTGATGATTTAAATTGTAGCATTCTATTTTTTACAGGATAAAGAATACTATTTTCTTGCAACATGAAATGTAACACCAAAATGAAACAATTGCTTTTGGGAAGGAACATGAAAAGATATTTTTAGTTATCTGTTAGAGCTTTCAATAGGTAAACTGGGACAAAATAAAAAATCCGTGACTTCAAATGAAGGCAATTTTTAAAAAGTCAGATTACTTATGTGAATATGTCCTGGGAAGACACAAAATTGATTTATTACTAATTAACATGATGTATTAATATTAATATGGCTATTAGGACCTGTTAATTAAAATGACCCTAGGGTAGGGGGGCTGGGGAGGAAGGACCTTAGAGGGAGGGACTCTGGTTAAAGAGAGATTGACCAGGGGTCATGTCAGCCTGAGGCTGAGAGGAGAGGGTCCAGAGGCATCTTATTCATGTAAGATCAAGGGTAAGGGAGGTACACCCAAAGTGCTGGATCAAGATATACCACTGACGACGCAGCAGAGATCTCTGCAAAATCAAGCAGAATGATCCCAACATGGAGGAAAATTAACTGGAAAATATGCATTCATAAGATCTAGCCCTCTATTTAGGTAAACAACAACTATTCAATACCTTGTAATAACCTATTACTGAAAAGAATCTGAAAAAGAATACATATATGTGTGTGTGTGTGTGTGTGTGTGTGTGTATGAATATCTGTTATGTATAACTGAATCACTTTGCTGTACCTCAGAAGTGAACACAATATTGCAAATCAACTAAACTTCAATTTAAAAAAAAGAGCTATCCTTGTGCATGCTTAACAGATATTCGTCTATGTGCTTAAGGCATTAATCGTATTCATCGCTTCTAGACATCAAAGTCGGAGAAGGAACGGTGCCTGGAGCCAGCGGGGAAACAGCTCCCAAGTTCTTCATCTACAAAACTACCTTAAAGGAGCCGGGAGAACTCTCAAACAGTGTTTGAAGTGACCACAATCACACTCTCCAAGCTATGGAGAAGATTGAAGTCAAATATTTACAGTACCGAAGGGCTTATGTACAATGTAAAATAACCTCCAAATTGAGAACATCTGGGAGAAAAGTCTTGGAGCCAAGATGGACCAGATGCCTCAATTAGATTTTTTCAGATCCACTGATGATTTAAATTGTAGCATTCTATTTTTTACAGGATAAAGAATACTATTTTCTTGCAACATGAAATGTAACACCAAAATGAAACAATTGCTTTTGGGAAGGAACATGAAAAGATATTTTTAGTTATCTGTTAGAGCTTTCAATAGGTAAACTGGGACAAAATAAAAAATCCGTGACTTCAAATGAAGGCAATTTTTAAAAAGTCAGATTACTTATGTGAATATGTCCTGGGAAGACACAAAATTGATTTATTACTAATTAACATGATGTATTAATATTAATATGGCTATTAGGACCTGTTAATTAAAATGACCCTAGGGTAGGGGGGCTGGGGAGGAAGGACCTTAGAGGGAGGGACTCTGGTTAAAGAGAGATTGACCAGGGGTCATGTCAGCCTGAGGCTGAGAGGGAGAGGGTCCAGAGGCATCTTATTCATGTAAGATCAAGGGTAAGGGAGGTACACCCAAAGTGCTGGATCAAGATATACCACTGACGACGCAGCAGAGATCTCTGCAAAATCAAGCAGAATGATCCCAACATGGAGGAAAATTAACTGGAAAATATGCATTCATAAGATCTAGCCCTCTATTTAGGTAAACAACAACTATTCAATACCTTGTAATAACCTATTACTGAAAAGAATCTGAAAAAGAATACATATATGTGTGTGTGTGTGTGTGTGTGTGTATGAATATCTGTTATGTATAACTGAATCACTTTGCTGTACCTCAGAAGTGAACACAATATTGCAAATCAACTAAACTTCAATTTAAAAAAAAAGAGCTATCCTTGTGCATGCTTAACAGATATTCGTCTATGTGCTTAAGGCATTAATCGTATTCATCGCTTCTAGACATCAAAGTCGGAGAAGGAACGGTGCCTGGAGCCAGCGGGGAAACAGCTCCCAAGTTCTTCATCTACAAAACTACCTTAAAGGAGCCGGGAGAACTCTCAAACAGTGTTTGAAGTGACCACAATCACACTCTCCAAGCTATGGAGAAGATTGAAGTCAAATATTTACAGTACCGAAGGGCTTATGTACAATGTAAAATAACCTCCAAATTGAGAACATCTGGGAGAAAAGTCTTGGAGCCAAGTAATGAAGGCGTAGTAAAAATGCAGGGGATATTTGGAAGGAAGCTTAATGAAGGAGGGAGGGTTTTTTCTTGTTTTTCAAGGTAACGAGGCTACCTTCCTGCAGTGAGCTCAAGGGAAATGATTTGATTCTGTCTGACTGAGTTTACAACCTGCCAAATGAAAATATTGCTACCTCTCATTTCATGGAATGCAATAATTACTGATGTGTAGAATTTGTAGATGGCCTTAGGTTTTAAGGAAACCTGGAGGAAGAATGGATACACGTGTATAACTGAATCACTTTGGCCGTACAGCAGAAATTAGGACAACATTGTAAATCAACTATACTTAAAGAAAATAAATTTTAAAATGAAAGAACAGGAAAATCCAAGTTTAAAAAAACCACTAAAAAAAGTAGAACATATATATATATATATATATATATATATACAATGTAATGTACTATAATGAAAGTTGTTCAGTCATGTGTGACTCTTTGCGACCCCATAGACTGTAGCCTTCCAGGCTCCTTTGTCCATGGGATTCTCCAGACAAGAATAGGGGGGTGAGTTGCCATTCCCTTCTCTAGGGGATCTTCCCCACCCAGGGATCGAACCCTCATAACCTGCATTTCCTGAACTGGCAGACAGATTCTTTATTACTTGAGCCGCACACATAAGAAAAGTCAGAAATATCCAAACTCAATATTTGTCAAACAAATGGCTTTGAAATGACTCTGGTAGCTAAAAAAACTTTTGACTATCTATCTATCTATCATTTAATAAGCTTTCTCAGAACTGCTAAAGCTCTGAAGTAAAGACCATGTCTGAAAATGCCTGTTCCAGTGCCTGACATAAACCCAGCGACTATAAAAATTCTTTACCTCTCTTTTCCCCTTATCATAAATCCAAAGAAGGTCCCAGTGGTGTTATTTTGCTTCCAACTTTTAAATTGCTGAAGTTGCTTTCTCAGTCACATGGACAGTAAATAGGGACCCAAGGCTCTTTCACCCTATAGGAGGCTCAGAGAAAGACGGCTCTGGGTGTGAGCAGACATGGGGCTATGACCAAGTCTTAGAGGAGGAGGAGTATTTGAGGCTTTGAAAGGCACCAAGACCCCTGAATTATGAGTGATTCTCTATGGAAATCCACTTGATTCTGAGCTTCGAGTCCCAGAATGGCTGGTCATGATCTAGAAAAGGGAGAGGACAATAAACAGACTGCACCTTATGGGGGGTGTAAGCCTGAGGTACCTGTATGGAGAAGGAGTGCAAAGCTCAGGGAGAAAGGGAGCCATAATCAATTTGTGATGTCTGCCACAGGTCAGATGAGACAAGAGGTGATCTCACACAAACCATAACTGTGCGTGCTCAATTCTGTTTGGCTCTTTGTAGCCCCCTGGACCACCACGCTCCTCTCTCTCTGAGATTTCCTAGGTAAGAATGCTGGAGTGAGTTGCCATTCCCTTCTCTAGGGGATCTTCCCCACCCAGGGATCGAACCCTCATAACCTGCATTTCCTGAACTGGCAGACAGATTCTTTATTACTTGAGCCGCACACATAAGAAAAGTCAGAAATATCCAAACTCAATATTTGTCAAACAAATGGCTTTGAAATGACTCTGGTAGCTAAAAAAACTTTTGACTATCTATCTATCTATCATTTAATAAGCTTTCTCAGAACTGCTAAAGCTCTGAAGTAAAGACCATGTCTGAAAATGCCTGTTCCAGTGCCTGACATAAACCCAGCGACTATAAAAATTCTTTACCTCTCTTTTCCCCTTATCATAAATCCAAAGAAGGTCCCAGTGGTGTTATTTTGCTTCCAACTTTTAAATTGCTGAAGTTGCTTTCTCAGTCACATGGACAGTAAATAGGGACCCAAGGCTCTTTCACCCTATAGGAGGCTCAGAGAAAGACGGCTCTGGGTGTGAGCAGACATGGGGCTATGACCAAGTCTTAGAGGAGGAGGAGTATTTGAGGCTTTGAAAGGCACCAAGACCCCTGAATTATGAGTGATTCTCTATGGAAATCCACTTGATTCTGAGCTTCGAGTCCCAGAATGGCTGGTCATGATCTAGAAAAGGGAGAGGACAATAAACAGACTGCACCTTATGGGGGGTGTAAGCCTGAGGTACCTGTATGGAGAAGGAGTGCAAAGCTCAGGGAGAAAGGGAGCCATAATCAATTTGTGATGTCTGCCACAGGTCAGATGAGACAAGAGGTGATCTCACACAAACCATAACTGTGCGTGCTCAATTCTGTTTGGCTCTTTGTAGCCCCCTGGACCACCACGCTCCTCTCTCTCTGAGATTTCCTAGGTAAGAATGCTGGAGTGGGTTGCCATGCCCTTCTCCAGGGGATCTTCTTGACCTAGGGGTGGAACCTGTGTCTCTTGAATCTCCTGCATGGACAGGCAGATATTTTACCACCTGGGAAGCCTGATGTCTTCCACAGACTGATCAATTAGTGATGTCTGCCACTGGCTCAGGAAGGAAGAGGAGAGCACACATAAGCTGATTAGATTCCCATCCATAGGACAAAACCCAGCTCAGACACCAGCTTCACCAGCACCTCCTGAGATTTAGAATTTAAGCATCGTTTAAGCTCAAGAATAGTGGGATTACCCTTATCATTCTTTGTGTATTTCTAGACTTAACATACTATCTTATATATATATGTTTTTTTTTTCTTTCCTTTCATCCTCCCTCCTTTTGTTTTTTCCTTTTCATCTTTTCTGCCAGTTTGTAAGCTCCTGGAATGAAAGCACTTCTTCTAAATCATTTTTATGCAACCGTGATCCTCCCCTCCCTCTCCCCCATGTCTGAGTCCTGATGCACGCATTCATGTGTTATTATGATGACTCACTCAAAGAGTGTTTGCTGAGCACCCAGCCTGCGCAGGTCCTGCAAGTAGTAACAAGACACAGTGGGGCACACGGCTCTGCTCTGTGGAGCTTGCGCACAAGGTGGTGGGATGCCCTGAGGGTGACTCTGCCTGCTGTGTCCTTGCATCCTGCTCCTCAGGCTTGGCAGGTGGTGACCAGGGCACCGAGCATGGCTGAGGCTGAGTAAACACTAGGGACCAACGACAGGGGGCCGGTGCTGTGCTTGCCCTTGTCCTCAGGGGTAGCTCCATCAGTGAGGGGCCACCTGAGAGCTAAGTTCAGAGCAAGAGGACAGCAGGAGGTGAGGGCCAGGGCCCAGGGATCCCAGTGGCCTGTTGGCCAGCAGACATGGTGGCACTTTCTCAGTTCTGCCGCGGTTTCTGGACTAAAGTTGAAAATATGGGCAGTAATAGGTAAGCAGATGCTGCAGATGCCCAAATGCTCAAAGATCAGTCACAGAATGGAAAATCTCCCTGCCTGGGATGGAGTGACTGACTGAAGACTCCTCACACTGAATTCTTCTCCTACCGCTGCCTCAGATTTTCACAATTATTCATTACACAAGTTTATCTTAACTTCCTTTCTGAGAAAAATCAAAAGGAAAAGACTGGGTGGCTTTGTATCTCTGAGGTCATATTTGAATTTCTGACTTCCTAGATGATTTTAGCCAAGTCATTTGAAAAAGCACATGTAGACTTGGAATAATGCTAAGTTTTCTCTCTTTGCCTTTTGAGGTGAAAGTGGTTTATAACATTACATAACTTATGTGTGTGCAGCATTATATTTTGACTTCTGTAGCCTCTGTGGAGGGTGATTGCAGCCATGAAATTAAAAGATGCTTGCTCCTTGAAAGAAAAGCTATGACAAACCTCGACAGTGTATTAAAAAGAAGAGATATTACTTTGCCAACAAAGGTCTGTCTAGTCAAAGCTATAGTTTTTCCAGTAGTCATGTATGTGTATTAAAGTTGGATCATAAAGGAGACTGAGCTCCAAAGAACTGATGCTTTTGAATTGTGGTGCTTGAGAAGAATCTTGAGTCCTTCAAACAGCAAGGAGATCAAACCAGTCAATCCTACAGGAAGTCAACCCTGAATATTCACTGGAAGGACTGAGGCTGAAGCTGAAGCTCCAATATTGTGGCCACCTGATGCGAAAAGCCAACTCACTGGAAAAGAGCCTAATGCTGGGGAAGATTGAAGACAGGAGGAGAAGGGGGCGACAGAGGATAAGATGGTTGAATGGCATCACTGGCTCGTTGGACATGGGTTTGAACAAACTCTGGAAGATAGTAAAGGACAGGAAAGCCAGCCATTCTGCAGTCCACGGGGTTGCTAAGAGTCAGACACGACATAGCGACTGAACAACACCTAAATCCTCCAGTGTGCTCATCACCAGAAGTTTAGTTTCCATCCTTCTCTAAACGGGGTTGACCGCTTTTCCCTCATTTTGCCCTCCTCCCACACCCTTTCCCCTCTGATAACTCCTCCTCTGTTCTCCACGTGTTTTCTTTGTTTTGTCTATTTTATTTTTAAATATTCTACATATAAAAAGACACATCAAACAAAGACAAATCATATGGTATTTTTCTTTCCGTGTCTGATTTATTTCACATGACATAATATCCCGAGTTCCATCCATGCTGTTGCAAATGGCAAGATTTCATTTTTTTTATGACTGTTATTTCATATGGTCCAACTATGCCCCTGCTGGGTACTTATCTGAAGAATATAAAACCATTGATTCAAAAAAATCTCTTCAGTCCAGTGTGTACCACAGCATTACTTACAGTAACTGAGATATGGAAACAACCTGAGTGCCTGTGGATGGATGGGTGGATAAAGGAGATGTGTGTGATGCTAAGGTTTTATAGGATGCCATTTTCTGCCCATGAATGGTAATGCCAAAGAAGCCAATAGAACATCAGCCAGTCCTCCTGCTAAAATTTAGAGCATTTTCTTTGCAACGTTGCCATCAAGTCTTCTTGTCTTTATAGTGAAAACTGCAAATGTTTCAAAAGCTAAGAGAGAAGTGTTACCCTCCAGTTTGGCACTGAGACCCCTCCCCTGAAAATGACACTTGAAGTTTAAAGATGGGCTTCTCTTTTCCTTTAGTCTCCATTTTAGTCCAAGATGACTTTAGTTCTAGCCATGAGTAGTTGAGTCTGGCTACACAAAGACCTCCTCTTTCTCACCCCCCAAAGCTCTCTGCTTTGCAGTAGCTGATTGTTTTTTTTGGTTGTGCTTGATATTCTGAGGGAGGGCTTCTCCAGGAAGCTGACTCTATTTTCTAGGTGGGTGTCCCAGCTTGTTACATCGTATTTAGCATCAAGAACAGCTCAAAATCTTACCTCTCCTGAAGATGGCAAATTAGGCCAATCCCACTTGGTGAGAATTTCAGCCAGGTCTCGAACTTTTGCTTAGCCTTCTTTACATGTTGCAGCCTCTTAACATGGAGAAACTCTGGAGACCATGCAGTGATGGCGGTACCAGAGGCCTCTCAGGTGAGGGCAGGGAGCAACCCCGAGACTGTGCTTCATCAGGAACAGTCAGACCAGCCCCGCTTTCACCCCGACATTCTTCCCCTTGGATCGCACAGGCTCCCAGCCATCAGTAGGACAAAGCAGAAAGGTTACAGTCCTCATTTGTAAGGAGCGGCATCTCACCGATTCAGCCCAGCCTTCTTTCCCATCCTTCTGCCGCTGTGGCCAGGACCCCATGCTTTGGACACCTTGGGTATCTGGGCCTCCTGTGTCACTTTCCTCCAATGGTCTCTAGTGGCCTCCTGGCCCTACTCTTCAAGCATTTCCAACTGTGACCCACACTGCATGTCCCAGCTGCTGTCACACACGTGTGGCTTAAGCTCTCCTGCACACATTTTCCCTCTACTTCCCTAAGTCACAAGAGCATGATGCTGAGGTCTGTTACTCTTGCTTCAGCGAGGTACCCTGGGGATCACATTGTCCAGCTCTCCCATTCATCAGGCAAGAAGACCGAGGCCTAAGAGGTGAAAGGAGGATATTAGTTAGCATAGATCCCAGGGCCCCGATTCTACCTGTATTTTGTTCTCTTACCGCTGGTTTTGCCTAACTGTTTTCTGACTTGGTCTGATTTCCCCAACCAGAGAACTTGGAACCTTTCTGATTTCTTTCCCCAAATATGAGTCCCTTAAAAATAATTGTGTTTTCTAGTTCCCTTTGCAACAGTCAGCAGAGCCTGCAAAGATTCCCACAAGCCATGCCTGAAATGGATGCATGGAAGCCTCCCACATGTTCAAAAGAATAGTAAAGAACCTTGACACCCACTGTGGAGATGTTTTTGTGACACCACAGAGGGTGGCTTTTGAATGACTGCCACCAGAAAACAAATCAGGCTCCGTCAGGCTGCACATGGAGGCAGTGGTCATCTGGTCCACCGTTCCTATGGCAGTGGGGCCACCAAGGCACCGCATGCTGAGGTCACCATATCTGCAAGCAAAGCTGGAATCAGAGCAGAGTGTACGCTGCATTTGCCACACCAATATTCCCCAGTTTTTCTGTGCAAGGGCTGAATGGACAGAAGCTGAGGAAGGAAAAGAGGAACGAAGTGAAGACGCTATCCAGATGTTAAAAAGAGTGAGGATATAGGGCTCTGTGTGCTTTCTTACAGCAGGGCAGTCACTCCCTGGGTAAAGGGGCCAAGGAGGCCCCAAACAGTTCTGGGATCTTTCACAAGCTTCCATCCTCCTGCCTCTTTTCACACAGAGAACTTTCTGGCTATCTTTTTCTTTCCCCTTAATTGTCTTATTAAGATGTAACTTTGGGCTTCCCTGATAGCTCAGTGTAAAGAGTTTGCCTGCCAATACAGGAGACGAGGATTTGAACCCTGATCTGGGAAGATCCCACATGCTGTGGAGCAACGAAGCCTGTGAGTAACAATGATTGAGCCTGTGTTCTAGAGCCTCAGAGCCGCAACTATTGAACCCATGGGCTGCAACTACTGAAGCTCCCTGTGTGTCCTAGAGCCCAAGTCCCACAACAATAGAAGTCACCGCAACAAGAAGCCTGCTCACCTCCACTAGAGAGTA
The DNA here is from genome assembly GCA_022376925.1 of Tragulus kanchil. Taxonomy (NCBI): domain Eukaryota; kingdom Metazoa; phylum Chordata; class Mammalia; order Artiodactyla; family Tragulidae; genus Tragulus; species Tragulus kanchil. The sequence goes on from JAIOJX010000026.1 coordinate 49,427,509, forward strand.
GCCCCCACCCCCTGTACCAGAAGAGCATACAGCAGCAGTGAAAACCTGGAATAAACTACCTCTCCCTAAAAAAGATGTAATTTTTTCCTTCTTCATTCAGATCGTTCCTTCAGATCTCTCCTCTCTCCAGAACTCCCTTTTAAATGACAGAATATGCCTGGCTGGCCTTGGAGCTATGAGTAGGGAAAGCCCTCCATAGACTGATCACTCTTTGAATCCCGTGGTTTTCAAAGCTTCTCCCCTCTGGCTCTGTTTTCTGTCTCAACAGTTCTGTAAGCCCCAAATTGTTGCTCAGTAATCAGTTTGTATAAGAACAGATGTGCCAGATGTGGCATTTGTGGATGCTGCCGGGTCAGGCCTTTTAGCTGTCAGTTCATTTAACCACGTCATTCAGGTAACTCAGGGTGAGTTGTATTTCTCCTTTGGGTTTGTTTGGCTTCATGCTGAATTTTCAAAATGATCATCTGAAGAAGGTGTTCAAATCGAAACGACGTTCAACAGTTTGCACAGAATATAAGAGGGTTTCTAGTTGGGGGCCCCCAATTTAGGGAGCTGCATTTGCCACCAATATTCCCCAGTTTTTCTGTGCAAGGGCTGAATGGACAGAAGCTGAGGAAGGAAAAGAGGAACGAAGTGAAGACGCTATCCAGATGTTAAAAAGAGTGAGGATATAGGGCTCTGTGTGCTTTCTTACAGCAGGGCAGTCACTCCCTGGGTAAAGGGGCCAAGGAGGCCCCAAACAGTTCTGGGATCTTTCACAAGCTTCCATCCTCCTGCCTCTTTTCACACAGAGAACTTTCTGGCTATCTTTTTCTTTCCCCTTAATTGTCTTATTAAGATGTAACTTTGGGCTTCCCTGATAGCTCAGTGTAAAGAGTTTGCCTGCCAATACAGGAGACGAGGATTTGAACCCTGATCTGGGAAGATCCCACATGCTGTGGAGCAACGAAGCCTGTGAGTAACAATGATTGAGCCTGTGTTCTAGAGCCTCAGAGCCGCAACTATTGAACCCATGGGCTGCAACTACTGAAGCTCCCTGTGTGTCCTAGAGCCCAAGTCCCACAACAATAGAAGTCACCGCAACAAGAAGCCTGCTCACCTCCACTAGAGAGTAGCCCCCACCCCCTGTACCAGAAGAGCATACAGCAGCAGTGAAAACCTGGAATAAACTACCTCTCCCTAAAAAAGATGTAATTTTTTCCTTCTTCATTCAGATCGTTCCTTCAGATCTCTCCTCTCTCCAGAACTCCCTTTTAAATGACAGAATATGCCTGGCTGGCCTTGGAGCTATGAGTAGGGAAAGCCCTCCATAGACTGATCACTCTTTGAATCCCGTGGTTTTCAAAGCTTCTCCCCTCTGGCTCTGTTTTCTGTCTCAACAGTTCTGTAAGCCCCAAATTGTTGCTCAGTAATCAGTTTGTATAAGAACAGATGTGCCAGATGTGGCATTTGTGGATGCTGCCGGGTCAGGCCTTTTAGCTGTCAGTTCATTTAACCACGTCATTCAGGTAACTCAGGGTGAGTTGTATTTCTCCTTTGGGTTTGTTTGGCTTCATGCTGAATTTTCAAAATGATCATCTGAAGAAGTTCTTCAAATCGAAACGACTCGCACTTAAGAAAGCAAAGCCAGTCTTTGCGATATTCAGGGAATATAAAGTCTAGTGGACCAATTTTAGCACTGAGTTTGTTATCATGGGACATCACTCTCAGGTCCTTGGAAGCAGTAAACTAAATATAGTCAGGACATTATTAGTGAACTCAAGGAATTGCATCATTATATAGCAGTCCTGGGGCTGACACACAAACCTGTGCAGAGAAGGTACTTAGATGTCATTCTAAATGACCAGCCCTCCAGCAGAGCCCTCCACATTCACACGTGCGTGAGTTTCAGATCCCAGGGGTCCACTGCCTGGGAGCTGGGAACAGACTTCTTTATGCAAATCAGTGATGCATGTGTGCGTTCCACCCTATTCGACCTTTGCCACCCTATGTAGCCCGCCAGACTCCTCTGTCCTTGTAATTCTCCAGGCAAAAATACTGGGATGGGCTGCTGTTTTCTCCTCCAGGGGATCTTCCCAACGCAGGAATCCAACCCGTGTCTCCCGCATCTCCTGCATTGCAGGCGGATTCTTTACCATTTGAGCCGTCAGGGGAATGCCTCAAACCAGTGATGCTTTATAATAAATACATGCTAACAGCCAGCCATCATAATTTCATGAGATTTTTATTTAGGATCTCAAATAATATTCCCATTCAATTAGAGATAAAACAAGCCGGGGTGAGAAGAAACAGGAATTTAATGAAAGGTGGCTTCATGCTGGCGGGCATTCCAGATGCACAGATAGGCTCAGAACACACCTCCTTTCTCCTCAGAGGCAGCTCCAACTCGAGGTGTCTCTCTCAGGACTACTTTGAATTTTCTGAAGATGTAGATGATTAATCAAGGCCCTGGGTACCACAATGACCCATTGTCCCTGAAGGCATTCTGGCATCTGACCCTTTCCTTTGGGGTGAGTGTGCATTTTCCCAAACTCTTAATGGACAAAACTCAAGAACAATGACCCTGCTGTAGCTTACATTGGCAGGATGGGACAGAGAGAGGTTTGTTACTGGGTGGAGGGAAAATGGCATCGATGAACTTTTTTATTTCCCAAACTCTTAATGGATCAAATAAAGAATGAAAATAAAGACTCCGAATTTTCAAAATGATCATCTGAAGAAGTTCTTCAAATCGAAACGACTCGCACTTAAGAAAGCAAAGCCAGTCTTTGCGATATTCAGGGAATATAAAGTCTAGTGGACCAATTTTAGCACTGAGTTTGTTATCATGGGACATCACTCTCAGGTCCTTGGAAGCAGTAAACTAAATATAGTCAGGACATTATTAGTGAACTCAAGGAATTGCATCATTATATAGCAGTCCTGGGGCTGACACACAAACCTGTGCAGAGAAGGTACTTAGATGTCATTCTAAATGACCAGCCCTCCAGCAGAGCCCTCCACATTCACACGTGCGTGAGTTTCAGATCCCAGGGGTCCACTGCCTGGGAGCTGGGAACAGACTTCTTTATGCAAATCAGTGATGCATGTGTGCGTTCCACCCTATTCGACCTTTGCCACCCTATGTAGCCCGCCAGACTCCTCTGTCCTTGTAATTCTCCAGGCAAAAATACTGGGATGGGCTGCTGTTTTCTCCTCCAGGGGATCTTCCCAACGCAGGAATCCAACCCGTGTCTCCCGCATCTCCTGCATTGCAGGCGGATTCTTTACCATTTGAGCCGTCAGGGGAATGCCTCAAACCAGTGATGCTTTATAATAAATACATGCTAACAGCCAGCCATCATAATTTCATGAGATTTTTATTTAGGATCTCAAATAATATTCCCATTCAATTAGAGATAAAACAAGCCGGGGTGAGAAGAAACAGGAATTTAATGAAAGGTGGCTTCATGCTGGCGGGCATTCCAGATGCACAGATAGGCTCAGAACACACCTCCTTTCTCCTCAGAGGCAGCTCCAACTCGAGGTGTCTCTCTCAGGACTACTTTGAATTTTCTGAAGATGTAGATGATTAATCAAGGCCCTGGGTACCACAATGACCCATTGTCCCTGAAGGCATTCTGGCATCTGACCCTTTCCTTTTGGGGTGAGTGTGCATTTTCCCAAACTCTTAATGGACAAAAACTCAAGAACAATGACCCTGCGTGTAGCTTACATTGGCAGGATGGGACAGAGAGAGGTTTGTTACTGGGTGGAGGGGAAAATGGCATCGATGAACTTAATTTTTATATTCCCATGCAAAACATACATATATTTTGAGAAAGGCAGCATTCCACTTGCTGTTTACTTTGCAAAAGAATTTGTGGTACAAAACCCCATCATGATAATATTAAAGGAAATGAAAATAAAGACTCCAGCCCAATCCTTCCACTCTTGACAAATCTGATTTTCATTTTCTGTTTCCTCTAACCCTGTCCACACATGTCCACACATGCACTGAGTTTTTACACCGTTGTAATCAAAGCTCCCTTCACTTTTGGAAGCATTGCACTGTGATGGAGATATCTCTTTTAGATAGTTACGTACCATTATTAAAGATTCAAAATATCATTAATTTCCTTCAAGCTCTATTATGTTTATCATCTATCACTGTGTCAGCACATTAATCTCAGTCCTTGGTCGCCTCAGGACTGTTGCCTAACTTTTAATAGAGGTCTGACCACCAAAGCCTTTCTCTGCACCAACAGAGACAAACCATTTCATGAGTGGCTGATCCCTTGAAACAAATGAGGTCTTTTAATGTTCTCCTGCATGGCTGAGATTTTTTTTTTTTTAGCACATGAAAATTAAAGGCCAGAGATGTTTGAGGAAACAGAGAACCATTCCTGTTCTCCCAAAGTCCTTGGATTCTGGAGCAATTGTGGACACAGCAGGGCTGAGCATTCTGACCAAGGGAAGCTTGTCTGCAACCCTGTGTCCCTATACATGGCTGACCATCTACTAGGCCTCTGAAATAAGGTGATAAGCTCAGGTTTGCAATGAGGGTGAACCATGATGGAATCATTTCAAGAGAGTCCTGAAAAATGCATCAGTATCAATATCAATATCAATGCATCAAGCAAACTATATATACTTGGTTAAAACAAAAAAAAACTTTCAATAGAAAATGAACCTAAATGCTCTTAAATGTGTGCTCAAAGCCCTTTTGTTTGATTTGTAGTATTGAAGAGTTTATTCTATAAATGGTACACTCTACAAACTACCCTAAAGGGCTCCATTTTGCAATTCCAGGAGCATGAACTCAGGTGGCGGTGTCCAGGCAGTGAACACAACCTCTAGCGCCGTTGGGGACTGGAGAGAGTCCCATCTGACTGGTGAAATGAAGGAGTATGTGATGGATCAGAAGACTGTTAAGGATTTCACAGTGTTCCCACTCCTTACTTTTAATTGTGCTATAAAATTCATTTCCTGACTGGAACTTGGCTCCAAATGTTGAAGCTAGAAAGGCTAAAATCACACTGAGCCATATTTCTCCCCAAGTGGAAAGTAACGTCCTATTTGATGTAGAGTGGGTCTTTAAACTGAAAGAGTAAGAAGAAAGAAAGCTCTTTTAAGCAAAGTAAAGTAAGATTTCAGTTTTTATTTGGAATTCCAAGAGCACTCTTTTGATGTTTAAAAATTGCCTGCCAAGATCTTGTGGTTTATATGCAGGTAATGGATGTCTTCATTCTGACTTTGACATTTAAGAGAATCTACTCCTGACAGGCAGAATCTTAATAAGACTGTAGTATGGAATATGGATTATTTTTTTAAATATGGAGATCCACTGTTTTCTTAAAGCACTTAAAATAGCTGGCAATTTCCCATTAGCTCTGGAAACCCTTGTCTCCTCTGCATCACACACCACCCCCAAGGACACCTGCTTTCTTTACTCTGATGGGTCATGGGTAGGGGAAGGCATTTGTTCACCTTATTTCTCTGTTTATCTCATTGCCTCATTTTATATTATATTATTCACTCACTTGGAGTTTCTGCATGTCTTTCAGCACTTGAATTTCATGACCATGTACTATTCCTTCAAGTTCAAGTACCAGTACTGACCTTTCTGTTTGTTTGTTTGTCAACATTTAAGTTACTTTTTGTTTTCTAACAGATTATGTCAATGATTACCTTTTCATGTTTAGTTTATTCTGTTCTACTTAATCATATCTTTTACCATTTGATGACAAATGACAAATGAAAGTTGATGACAAACGAATGTCATCAACTATGCACTCTACACACAATGTGCATGTACATGCCCAGATGCATGTTAGGTTCATCCTATCTCTCCAGTGAGAGGTGTTATTATTTAAACTATTTTTTCTAATTTAAGGTTAAAGCCTTACTTCACATTTGCTCTTTTCTTTTTTTTGGCCACTTCTATTCGTCTTTCATTTATTTTCATCTTTGTTCTTTGGCCTGTGTGGGCCTCCCATCGCAGCGGCCTCTGTCACTGCAGAGCACTGGCTCCGGGTGAGTGCGCTCCAGAGCCCTGGCTTGGTAGTTGGACACATCAGTCCTAGCCGCTCTGCAGCATGTGGGATCTTCCCAGGCCTGGGATCGAAACAGCGCCCCTTGCACTGCAAGGTGGTATCCTTACCTGCTGGACTACCAGGGAAACCCCAGATTTGCTTTTATCTTCATTCATTTTTCAAGTGCTAGTTTATTATTTTTACCTTTTTTTGTGTGTATATTTTTGGTATTAGGCCTTGATTTCATTTCTTATGAGGATCTTTAAATTCTTCTGGGTATGTGTGAACCAGGGACATTATTAATATTAGAATATTTGTTGATATAATTCATGGAAACATTTTATCCTACATGGTTCCCTATATATTTTAGTGTAGTCCTTTTATTTTAGTTCGTATAGTTAAAAAATTTAAAAACTGAATCACTTACCAGTTTGCTTCCTACCTCTTTTAAAGCTGAAAAAGATTATATTATTTTTCATTTGTTCAAAGGAAGGATGTTTACTGCTGATTTTTCTCCATGTATATGCTTGTGATGACAACCTTCTTTATTTGGGATTATGGTATAATGTATGGATGTAAATCAGTTTTTCTCCAAATTGCTACCAGATTACCCCAACATTGTTTATATTACAGTTCATCCAGACCCTTTTGTTTTCAGAAGGTTGTATAATCACATATTATACTGGGTCTACTCTGCTATGAATATTCTACCTATTTATTTTCACTTCTATTTCTTAATTCCCCTGGACTTTAATTGTCCTTGCAGGAGTTAATACTCTTTAAGTCTCCTTAAAAGGCTGAGCTTCGATTCATGTCCTCTGCTTAATAGATCCACACAGGGAAGATTCCAGATTCAGCAGAAGAGGAAGCTTATACAATCTGGGGACACTTTTTAGAAAAACAAGACAAAATTATAAATATGATAAGCCTGAGCTTCCCCTGTAAAGAATCAGAGAAAAAAGGAGCCCTGGGCCTTTGGCTTTCTTAGCTTTGTGGGAAACCCCTTTCTCCAGCTATTTTATTGTGCAGAATGAATTTGTCATCACTTGGCTAAGCTATAAAAATGGACTCTATTTCTGCAGAGCACTGGCTCCGGGTGAGTGCGCCAGAGCCCTGGCTTGGTAGTTGGACACATCAGTCCTAGCCGCTCTGCAGCATGTGGGATCTTCCCAGGCCTGGGATCGAAACAGCGCCCCTTGCACTGCAAGGTGGTATCCTTACCTGCTGGACTACCAGGGAAACCCCAGATTTGCTTTTATCTTCATTCATTTTTCAAGTGCTAGTTTATTATTTTTACCTTTTTTTGTGTGTATATTTTTGGTATTAGGCCTTGATTTCATTTCTTATGAGGATCTTTAAATTCTTCTGGGTATGTGTGAACCAGGGACATTATTAATATTAGAATATTTGTTGATATAATTCATGGAAACATTTTATCCTACATGGTTCCCTATATATTTTAGTGTAGTCCTTTTATTTTAGTTCGTATAGTTAAAAAATTTAAAAACTGAATCACTTACCAGTTTGCTTCCTACCTCTTTTAAAGCTGAAAAAGATTATATTATTTTTCATTTGTTCAAAGGAAGGATGTTTACTGCTGTTTTTTCTCCATGTATATGCTTGTGATGACAACCTTCTTTATTTGGGATTATGGTATAATGTATGGATGTAAATCAGTTTTTCTCCAAATTGCTACCAGATTACCCCAACATTGTTTATATTACAGTTCATCCAGACCCTTTTGTTTTCAGAAGGTTGTATAATCACATATTATACTGGGTCTACTCTGCTATGAATATTCTACCTATTTATTTTCACTTCTATTTCTTAATTCCCCTGGACTTTAATTGTCCTTGCAGGAGTTAATACTCTTTAAGTCTCCTTAAAAGGCTGAGCTTCGATTCATGTCCTCTGCTTAATAGATCCACACAGGGAAGATTCCAGATTCAGCAGAAGAGGAAGCTTATACAATCTGGGGACACTTTTTAGAAAAACAAGACAAAATTATAAATATGATAAGCCTGAGCTTCCCCTGTAAAGAATCAGAGAAAAAAGGAGCCCTGGGCCTTTGGCTTTCTTAGCTTTGTGGGAAACCCCTTTCTCCAGCTATTTTATTGTGCAGAATGAATTTGTCATCACTTGGCTAAGCTATAAAAAATGGACTCTATTTATATTTTAATTGGAATCACATTATATATGTAAAATACAGCACAATATTTCTCCATTTTATTTGTCTTCTCTTTTTAACTCTCTAGTAAGACCTTCTGATTTTGTTCTTTCTTTCAGTAACACTTTATTGAGTACATCTTCGATCATTTTGCAAGGTTTTTTAGGATGGTACCACATGTACACAATTTGATTTCTTATTTCAAATTCTCGAGTCTTCTATGAATGGGATTTTTAAATTTCAAAGTGGTTTTATTTGCTTGTTTTCTATCTTTTCCACAGCTAATGACTTTTGCCACTTTCCCTTTACATACTTCTCTTACAGCTGTGCCCTCACTTAGGCCTTTGTATTAAACTTTCAATTTTCAAGAAGTCTTAGGAGTAGAGCCAGGTCTTCTTCAACTAATCTGTTTAAATTATCGAAGTGCGCCTGTTTCCTGCTCTGAACTCACCAGAGTTCCCTATTATCTTTGAATTCTTAGAAATATACTTTTAATTGTGATAAGTATAATGTAGTGTGCATGCTCAGTTGTGTCTGACTCTTTGCAGCCCATGGACTGTAACCTGTCTGGCTCCTCAGTCCATGAAATTTTCTAGGCAAGAATACGGAGTATGTTGCCATTTCCTCCTCCAGGTGATCTTCTGGACCCAGGGATTGAACCCACGTCCCTTGCATCTCCTGCATTGGCAGGGGGATTTTTTTTTACCAGTGTACCACCTGGGGAAGAAACAAGTAGCACAAAATTTACCATCCCAACCATTTTTAAGTCACAGTTCAACAGTGTTAAGTATATTCACTTTGTTATGCAACAGGTCTCCAGAATCTTTTAATCTTGCAAAACTGAAACTCTGCCCCCACTGGACACTAACTCCCCATTTCCCTTCCTCTATCCCCCAGCAACCACCATCTACTTTCCGTCTCTATAAATCTACCTGCTGTTGGTACCTCACAGAAGTGGAATCATGCAGTGTGTGTCTTTCTGTGACTGTGTTGTTTCACCAAGTGTAGTGTCTTCGAGCTTCATCCATCTTGCAGGAGGTGGCAGGATTTCCTTCCTTGCTGAGGCTGTTACCTTATTCCCGTAGGTGGATGAACCACATGCTTATCCATCTGTTGATGGAGTCTCATTGCCCTTTGATGGGATCCCAATTTACCTTCAAATCCATGTGGGTCTGGTCTTGTTCTGGTCTGTACTCATCTCTCAACTCCAGGTCAGATGCTCCTTCCTCACTGCATCCTTTCTGTTCCTCAGAAGATGAAGAATTTGTTCCTGCCTCACTGTCTTTGCACATGCTTCCGTTGCCCCTCAACTGCCTCTAATGTTCTTCCCAAACTTTTTGAAGGGCTGGCTCTTCTCGTTCAAGTTTCATTTCAAATGTCATCTCTACACAGAGGACTGATTTCTCATGAGAAAGATGTTCCATCCTTGTCACATTCTTCCATGCCATTATTTCAAGCTTGAGTCATTACATTTGTCATGACCTGCCACTCACCTGTTTATTCATTGTCTGTGCCCTGCTTGAAGGGAAACCCCACATGGGTTGAAAGATTACCTGGCTAAGTCACCACCATGCCTCTTACCAGATAGCCCCTGACCATCACTTGTTAAATATCTCTCCCATGAATTTATCCATTATTTATTTTTCGTGCATTATTGCATTATGGAGAACTTGAAAAAATAGAAAAATTAATGGGGAAGTGGCCTTCTTTGTTTTATCCTTGAACTTGAAAAGGTCTTTCAAAATTCCACTATTGTATAGAGTGGAGTGGTATTTGAGACATATTCAAATACTTTAAAGGGAAGATTCTTACAATGGGTTTGTTAGAAATTTAGGGTGTATTGTCATTCAGTTGCTAAGTCATATCTGGCTCTTTGCAACCCCATGGACTATAGCATGTCAGGTTTCCCTGTCCTGTACTATCTCTTGGTGTTTACTCGAATTCATGTCCATTGAGTCGGTGATGCTATCTAACCATCTCATCTTCTGCTGCCTCCTTCTCCTCCCGCCCTCAATCTTTCCCAGTATCACGGTCTCGTGCAATGAGTTGGCTCTTTGTATCAGGTGGCCAAAGTATCAGAGTTATAGCTTCCAACTCAGTCTTTCCAACGAATATTCAGGGTTGATTTCCTTTAGGATCGACTGGCTTGATCTCTATTAAGTCTGCATTAATGCCTATTGGACATATTATGCTAACTGCAGCATGAACCAACCCCCCAGGAAGGCCTAGCCCAAAGGCCCTGGCTCTAAAGAAGGACAGGGATGGAGTGTGCTCAGCAAGACTCGTTTAATCCCTGACACTGGGATTAAACCAGCTAAACTCCTTTGTGTAAAACGAGTCTCCTTTGCATTAAAATGACTCTCAAATTGTTTTGATATTGGTCAGAACAATTAAAACCAAAGATATCTCTTTAGCTGAAAAATGTGAATACATAAAGCTTAGGTTTTCTGGAAAAGCTGAACAGTGCACCTTGTGTGTCTGGCCTCTTTGGTTACAGCCCTGTGTTTGGAGCTGTTGTCCACTGGCATCAAGTTGAACCATCTCAGAGACCTCTTTCCCACATCTGGTGGACGTCCTAAGAGGCAGGAGCCTGCCTCTAACAGAACGGAGAGCAGGCATCGAAACCTCACTTGATATGACAGGCGTTGTATGTGCTCAGCACCCCAGGTTCCCAGACATTGAGGAGTGCCCTTTTTGAAACGTTTGGAGGGTGGCATGCCACTGTGGGAATGCTGTAACCCCCTGAAGCCAGTTCAGCCCAGAGCAGCTGTCCTTCCAGCTCTAGGGCTCTGGGCAGGTCATTCCTCACTTGTACTTCCATCTGACTTAACATGTCATGAGAACACTAAGATGTGGTTGTCACAGAGGTAGAAGTTTAGCATAATTCTTTCGTACACACGATCTCACGGAATCCTCATCCTCTCCTACAAAACTTGCAACCCATGTTTTACAAATCATGAAACAGAAACTAGCAGAGACTAAATAAATTGACCAAATTGAATGGTGATAGGAACTAAATCTGAGCCCCAGTAGCCTCAAGCAGAGGAGACATCCTATGCAGCAGTCACACTCTGGGCTCTTCTGAGCTGCCACAGGGGAGTCCCACTTCACCTGGATTCCTAGTTGACAGGCATGGAGGTGGATACAGTGGGCTGGTGAAACTTGATAACTATTTCTTAAGGTCACCAGGTTGTTCCTAAATCTGACTCACACTTAGCAAGGAGTAAATGGTAGAAGCTTTATTTTCCAAATAAGTTTATCAACTTTCCATGGGAGAAGAGTCTGCTTCGCTGTTTCGAGCTGTGAATACTTTGTCCCTCCCAACCATCAGGGCAGGTTTACAAGAGCAGCACCAGCGAGTCTGGGTTGGGTGGTTTCTTGCTAGGGTGGGGTCAGAGGTCTGTGCACTGCAGGATGTTCAGCCCCATCCCTGGTCCCCACTTCCTAGATGTCACCGCATCCTGCCCCTCCTCCCTAGTTGTATCAAGCAGAAAAGTCTCCAGACACTGCCAGATGTCCCCCAGAGGCAGAGTACCCCTTGCCGTCAATCCATAGTGGAGAGTCATTTTGCATGTCTGCTGAGCATGGACCACAGAGTCAATCTCTCCAGTCCTAGATCAAGAGATAAAACTCAGATTCCTCAATTACATGTGAGTCTGAAACTTAATGTCTGCAGCACAGGGCACCAGGAGGAAACAGATGGCCTTGTAGAACTGGGTCACCGATGGGAGCTTAAGGGTAGTCAGAACAGCATCGACGCGGAGAGGGAAATCAATGAAGATTTCACAGTGGTTGGGAGCTAGAATCGTTCCTACCTAAAAGAGCAATGACAACTGGTTTCCTGAACCTGGATGTGTGTGTGTGTGTGTGTGTGTGTGTGTGTGTGTGCGCGCGCGCATGTGCTGAGTCATTCAGTTGTGTCCGACTAACTATTTGTGACCCCCTGAACTGTAGCCCTCCAGGCTCCTCTGTCCATGGAATTCTCCAGGCAAGTTAGTTGTCTGGAATGCCTTCCCTGGTCAAGCTGCGGGTGTCAGGACGGGGAAGCTGCTTCTCTCCCCTAAAGGGAATGCTTATATATTATATATGGAATTCTTCTGTTTAATGATCTTTCTTTGGCTTATTCTATTGTGTAGCTTTATATGGCTTTAAAAAGCTTAGTTCCTCATTCCTCCAGTTATTTGCTTTATGATGTGGTTTAATATCTAATGGAGCCATCAGGACTAATTTTGCTGGTCAAGCTATAACTTTCCCAAGATGTCTCTTAATCGACTAATGGCCAGAAACGTTCTGATTGCAATGAGCAGATTGCCTGGCCCTTACTATGATGGTAGTACATTTAACACTTGTCAAGGATTGCTTTGTCTTGCTTTCTTTCTCATTAAAAACAACAACTTTCTTAAAAATTGTCCCACTGTATATTTGCTGGCATGATTTTTTCATCATGGATGTATACATTATTAGTCTTATTTTTCCAAGTAGAACACTCTATAAAACCAAAATGCATACACACAATATACTCTTTTCCTCCCAGACAAGAATTTCGAACAGTAGCCAAAATTTATCTTGGTCTTCAAGTATGCCATAATTCTTAATTGAGCAATGTTATTTTATCAAGAGCTGATGTTTTGCCCAGGCATGCAGCATTTCTTCAGTGCAAGTGTTTCATTTTTAATGAGAAAAATTTAGATTCAATATCTATGAGGAAAAGCAAGAGTTTGGTGTCTGACATTACTGCTAACCCAGTGGGATGCTTGCATCGTACAACATCTGGGTACCATAAACAATAATAAAGTCTAATCATGTTTTCATTGCTCAGCATCCTCTTAATAACCTGTCTACAGATTTTTTAATGCCCTACACAAATAATAACAATGAAGTTTCAAAACCACAAAGCATCATTAGCTCATATATCCTGAGAATTATTCTGAGTAAAAGAGGACCATGCACACATGATCTAAAATTCCTGGCGGGCAGGAGTGTTTGTCATAGCACACAAGGAAATGCTTAATGAGTTACAGGAAAACAAGATGTCCAGACCCTGGAAATTCTGATTTGTGTTGCCTCTTGAAGCAGGCACCATGAGCTGAAAGGTCACAATGATTAAGCTCCAACTGGAGCCAGTGGAACAATGAAAAAAAATCAGCGTTCAATTTGGCTGACTTTTTTTCTTTTTCTTGATTTTTTTTTTTTTTTTAACATTGTAGAATTGTTTGGGTTTTGCCCAGCTTTTAAAATGTATTAAATGACACTCACAAGAATCCACCCATGTAGCTGTAAGACAAGACCATAATTTATTTGAGAAATTGACCAAAACAAAAATGCATTTCTGGAAAAGGTGAAGATTAGCTTTCCCTTTCTGTTTTCTGAGTGATTCTGTGTACTTGGCCCAGGCAGGGAAAACTAGCATTGATAAATTAGGTGTTGCCAGCTCCCTCCTGCCACATTAGGATAGAGGGCCCATGGCAGGCTTCCTCCTATCCACTTGTCAGTTTCTTTCTCTCCTTGGGAATGTCAGGAAGCAGTCCAGTAACATAAATGGTGGGTGGGTCAAGACGCCCCCCCAAGTCTCCAGAAGAAAGAATAAAGTATTACATTCAAATGTCTGTCTTGCGAAGTCTCATACTGTATACTTTCTTCCTAATACATTTAGAAAAACTATTTTTTTAAGTAAGAGCAAATTTACAATGCTGTGTTTATATTTTGTACTTCCTATCATTTCACCATGTAAACAAGTGATACCCTTAGGTCTGTCCATGAGTTACTTTCCAACAATGTAGCAAGTGTCAAGGGGACAAAACTTAGAAATATGTGATCTCTTTGGTGATAAAAGTCTGTATAGTCAAAGCTTTGGTTTTTCCTTTAGTCAAGTATGGACGTGAGAGTTGGACCATAAAGAAGACTGAATCACTCTAAAGAACTGATGCTTTCAAACTGTGGTGGTGAAGAAGACTCTTGAGAGTCCCTTGAACAGTGAGGAGATCAAGCCAGTCAATCCTAAAGAAAATCACCCCTGAATATTCATTAAAAGGACTGATGCTGAAGCTGAAACTCCAATACTATGACCACCTGATGCTGACTCACTGGAAAAGACCCTGATGCTGGGAAAGATCTGAAGGCAAGAGGTAAAGAGGGTGGTAGAGGATGGGATGGTTAGATAGCATACCATCTCAATGGGTGGAAATCTGATCAAACTCAGGGAGATGGGGAAGGACAGGGGAGCCTGGTGTGCTGCAATCCATGGGGTCACAAAGAGTCAGACACAACTTAGCCACTGAACAACAATAAGGTCTTTTCCTGGAAGACATGCAAAATGACAAAATAGTGCTAATGTAAAAGTTGCCAAGAATATGAGACTGGATTTGCAGCTACAGGTGAATGAAAACCTACAGAGAAAGTGAACTCTTGTTTCAGAGAAGAGATGTATCCACCTGACACATTCACCTGGACTTTCCCAGGGCCCGGCTGTGTCTCCAGACCAAAGGCCCTGGCCTGCTTTGGGTGCAGCACTGGTGTTTTCCAGCCATCGGCTATAGGCACATCCTTGAATCGGACCAGAGGACAAGCACTTTGAGGTGGTGGGGAGTGATTAGTTGGATTTAGGAGAAAACTGCACATTTATTACTTTTATAATTAGAGAAAAAAGGAAAGCTATTTGCATTTTGAATTTTAAGAGGCGTGTAACTAGACATAGCAAAATCTTTGTGAAAATTTCAAAATTCCAGAAACACAGGTGATCCGCCAAAACAAGACAGAAGGAAGGAGGCCGGCATTTAGACTTCCTGTAGTGTGAAATATCAGTCACCCCGGCATCAACTTCCAAGCTTGGTGAAGAGATAGATGATCTCAGGATCTACGAGGGTCAACCTCGTAGGGTCTCGAGGGTCCCAACCTCACTGTGGCCACCTAAGCGTATTCTCACAAATGGAAGGGTCACGATGCCCTGCAGCAAAAGTCACCAGTGAAGGCTTCTTGAAAACTGAGCAGCAATTAAAAATGGAAGACAACTGTGAGGAAGATAAAGTACAAACTCAATCCCATGTAATGTACAGCTAATGGCAACACAAACATAGAGATTAATGCAGAAGGACAAAAATACACTGAAAAGAAATGTTCTGTTACAAAGAAATACTTTAAAGATAATTGCCCTCATTTCAAATTCTTAATGACTTCAACAAGATCTTGGAAGGAAGGTAGGGCAACTGTTTGTAATGTGTTTGCATGTGTGCTCAGCCATTCAGTTGTTTCGACTCCTTGCGGCCCCATGGACTGTAGCCCACCAGGCTCCTCTGTACATAAAATTTTCCAGGCAAGAATATTGGAGTTGATTGCCATTTCCTCCTCCAGGAGATCTTTCTGACTCAGGGATGGAATCCTCATTGGCAGGCAGATTCTTAACCACTAGCGTCACCAGGGAAGCCCCATTTAGTCACAGACTGCACGCTTACTCTTTGATCCTATGTGTACAAGCTAGGAGATGCAGTTTATAAATGTTGATGGAAAAATACATTATTACACATTCTTAGGGTTACTGTTATAAACCTAGGCATTACTGTTGCTATAAAGACACAGAAAATATACAAATCATAAAGGGAAAAGAGAGCAAGCATTGTTTAAGTAATATGGCAAAAAGTAGAAAGGGAATAAATTGGAAACATGAGAGAAACATAAAAAATAGAGATCATAAACTAAGATGACAGAATCAAGACCAAGCAAGTCAGTTAATATAGCAAAACAAATGTGCTAAGCTATTTTATTAGAAGACAAACTCTCAGACTGTATAAAAACAAGTATAAACTTAAGTCTCTCTCCAAACTAGTCCTTTAAAATATGACCATCTTAATGGCGGAGGCAGATTCTTGGGGGAAAAGGACTCCTAACACTAGTAAAGCAGAGAGAAAACCAGTAGGGAAACATTCATCCATTCGTCCATCCTTCTTTCACTCAACCAGAATCTCACGAATGTCCACAGGGCATGAAGTTGGTAGGTGAGAACTTCCTCAGCTCTTAGAGTGGAATAGATGCGATTAGAGGTGATTTTTCACCGAGCACATGCTGTGAAGGGAAAAGCAAAGGGCTCAGTCCAGCCCCTGCTCCCCAGGGGTGAGATCAGCCTGAAGCAGACTGGGTCATTATATAATGCGTCATTTGTGCCCATCAATCTTACACAGAAAAATAATCAGATAAGATTATGTGTAATGTATTTAATATGTAACCCATACAATGTACATTTCAGTTCTTATTTTTAACTTTCACTTTGTCTGCAGAGAAAATTTCCCAGGGTACGCATAAGCCATCTAGGCCACCCCACATACCTAGAGCTTGGCTTTCTTCTGTGGCTGATGCCTGGTAGCTGGATGAGCACAGAACAGCTCTGAGCTGCATGTATGAAGTTTTCCTACAGCAGAAGAGTACAAAAAGATCAATGAAAACAAATCAGGAAGTCAATCTGCACAGAGCAGGAAGGGAAGCACTGCATTTTCAAGGACAGGGAAGAAAGTATGCAAATGCTTTAAACTGTTTTTTACAACTGGTCTGCCATTGTGCTAGGTCTGAGATTTTCTCATTAGTGGGGATATTTTTAATAACTTCATATTTTCAGGACCACTGGGGGCTCGTATCTGTGCCTTTCATGTGTCTCACACCTAGGCAGTGACTTACACCTGCTGCTGATGGAGTCTGTCTTAGATTGGGCTCCCTCAGAATCAGACCCCACGACAAAGACTGGGGTGTAAGTCATGAACTTTGGGGATGATTCTGAAAAGCAATGGTGAGTGAATGGGGGGAGCCAGGCTAGGGTAGGAAGCCAACGCTAGATGCTCCAATGCACAGGTCACCCCTCTGAGCATTTGAGACTCACTCCTGCTTTGAACTTCAAAAGCTACAGAGAGTGGACTTTTAAGGGGTGAGAAGCTGGATCCTCCTCCACCTCTCCCTTCCACTGTGGTTGAGAAAGAGTCTTGGGGATGGTAGCTTGGTAACTCTCCAGCTCTTTTAGCCAAACCTGGTTCTATAGCCAGAGGAAGCCCCCAAACAGAGGCTCACTGCCAAGGAGGGACTTGTGCTGAGAAACCATGGAAGGGGCAAAGGTTCCAGCGATAGGCCCTGCAGCATCTACTAAAATGTTGCACCTCTGCCCTCTTCCTATTATCCTGTGCTATTTTTCTTCTGAATTTCTTTGTGAAGTTGGTGCTTTGCATCTGATTCTGCTAAACCGTTGTGGCCTCACTCTGTCACCTTTCTTTCCTTTCTCTCTTCCTGCTTGTCTGCAGATATGTACTGAGAACCTACTCATTCTTGGCCTTTGTGATGAAAGATGGCCAGATTTATGTGTGTACACAGACCTTTTCACAAAGATGCACAGAGGAGAGCTGAGACAGGTGAGCTCAGGATACTGCAGGATCCAGAAGTGTCTTCTGACTTGAAAGTCACCTCCTTCGGAGTGACCCGTGAAAAGGTGCATTGAGGGTATGAAAGGCACTGATAAACATGAGGTCTGATGATTGTAGCTGGTGGTAGGGATTCGATAGTCTGGGGGGAATCTGAGCATCTCCAAGTTGCCGTCAATTTCTGGGCATGGAAGCAAGAAGGCCAGTGATTCCCTTGGTAAGAAGGAAGGTGTGCTCTGCTGATGGCTTTTCCAGATGGGGTTCAGGTCAGTGTGCAGGCAGGTCAAGAAAGCTTGCGGGAGGACACATGGCAGACATTTTCTTCAAGCAAAAGAAAACACCCTCACTTCTCAATTTCCCTTCTTTCTGAGAATTCTCCTTCCTCTGAGCAATTGGATTTCACGTGTCATTTGCCCACGTATCCAGGCCTGTGAGAAGCTGCTCACAGCCCATTCTGGCATCCCTTGAACTCAGACTTTACGTGATAACCCCTGAGAATCTCATTACAACGAGATTTCTAGGTTCTGCTCTGTATCTTCTGAATCGCTATCCTCCACTGGTCGTCCCAGGATTCTCAAATTTAGCCACTTTTTATGCACCATACTGTGCTTTTGCAGAGTTGGAAAAGAGAGCTATCCATCATCTGTCCTTTCTTGCATCCACCCATTCATTCATCCATCCATCAGTCCATTCATATATCCGTCCTTCCATCCATCACCCATCTATCCATCCATCTATCCATTCACCCATTCATTCATTCATTCCACAGCCGTTCACTGAGGACTTACAATGAGCCAGATATGGTGCCAACCAGTAGAGATACTGTAGTGAACCAAGCACATAGTTAATCCTGCCATCAGAAACATTGCCTCCTTGTGAAGGAGACAGATGAAAAAGCCAAACAGACCAGTTTTTCAGTGTATCACTGGTGATAAATGCTGTGGCAAACCTAAAGCAGAGGAGAGGGACAGGGAATATCAAGGATCAGCTGAAGTTTTCAAGAGTGTTTGGGCAAAGTTCTGCTGAGAAGGTGACATTTACATCAGACACTTAAAAGAGGATCAAAAAGTACAACCATGGAACCTTTTGGTTTTGGGATGAAAGATGGCCAGATTTATGTGTGTACACAGACCTTTTCACAAAGATGCACAGAGGAGAGCTGAGACAGGTGAGCTCAGGATACTGCAGGATCCAGAAGTGTCTTCTGACTTGAAAGTCACCTCCTTCGGAGTGACCCGTGAAAAGGTGCATTGAGGGTATGAAAGGCACTGATAAACATGAGGTCTGATGATTGTAGCTGGTGGTAGGGATTCGATAGTCTGGGGGGAATCTGAGCATCTCCAAGTTGCCGTCAATTTCTGGGCATGGAAGCAAGAAGGCCAGTGATTCCCTTGGTAAGAAGGAAGGTGTGCTCTGCTGATGGCTTTTCCAGATGGGGTTCAGGTCAGTGTGCAGGCAGGTCAAGAAAGCTTGCGGGAGGACACATGGCAGACATTTTCTTCAAGCAAAAGAAAACACCCTCACTTCTCAATTTCCCTTCTTTCTGAGAATTCTCCTTCCTCTGAGCAATTGGATTTCACGTGTCATTTGCCCACGTATCCAGGCCTGTGAGAAGCTGCTCACAGCCCATTCTGGCATCCCTTGAACTCAGACTTTACGTGATAACCCCTGAGAATCTCATTACAACGAGATTTCTAGGTTCTGCTCTGTATCTTCTGAATCGCTATCCTCCACTGGTCGTCCCAGGATTCTCAAATTTAGCCACTTTTTATGCACCATACTGTGCTTTTGCAGAGTTGGAAAAGAGAGCTATCCATCATCTGTCCTTTCTTGCATCCACCCATTCATTCATCCATCCATCAGTCCATTCATATATCCGTCCTTCCATCCATCACCCATCTATCCATCCATCTATCCATTCACCCATTCATTCATTCATTCCACAGCCGTTCACTGAGGACTTACAATGAGCCAGATATGGTGCCAACCAGTAGAGATACTGTAGTGAACCAAGCACATAGTTAATCCTGCCATCAGAAACATTGCCTCCTTGTGAAGGAGACAGATGAAAAAGCCAAACAGACCAGTTTTTCAGTGTATCACTGGTGATAAATGCTGTGGCAAACCTAAAGCAGAGGAGAGGGACAGGGAATATCAAGGATCAGCTGAAGTTTTCAAGAGTGTTTGGGCAAAGTTCTGCTGAGAAGGTGACATTTACATCAGACACTTAAAAGAGGATCAGAAGTACACCATGGATATGCCCACAGCAGAGAGGATTCCTGATAGAGGACCAGCAACAGTCGGGCCTGGAGCCATGCTGGCCTAGTACGTCCTAGAAGCAGAAAGCCAGTGCACCTGGACTGGGGCCAGTCAGAGGTCAGCTGGGCCTCATGGGCACCTGAAGACTCTGAATGTTGGTTGGAATGAGAGTTCTGAGGCAGGAGATGGAGATGAGGAATCTCATGATTTGACTTGGGTTTTAACGGGATCCCCTTGGCCGGTATGTTTGGAATAAATGAGGGTGAGATGGATTCAGGCAGCCTGGTCAAGAGGCAGCTACAACAATCCAGGTGAAAGATGCGGATGTGTGACAGGGGTGCTGCTCACAGGCTGTGTGCACAACCCCAGGAGGCTCCAGCGCATGAACATCGTTGGGATCTTGCAGTCACCCTAACTGGGCCAGGGACTGAGCAGCAGATGCGCAGAAAAGGGCTAGGATTCTGGATCTATTTGGATGGCCAGCAGGACTCACCAACAAAGTCACCATGAAAAGGGAATTACCTTTCATTGTTTTCCCCAGAGGGCTCCTCTCTGCAGAGCAGGCAAAGGGGAGAACTTTGATTCCACTTCTTAGGAACCAGTAGTGTGCCATCAAGCAATTCTCTGGTTCTGTCATGGGTCATCCATCTCCCAAGAGCCTGGGGAAGACAGATTGGGAAAATGAGTCCAGATAGATCTTTACAGACAAGATGCCCATTAATAGAATGTCCTGTGTAGTCAATGACACTGTCAGAATTTGTAAGTATTTTCTGAAGGAAAAAAATAAGGTTGTCGTTGATGGATTTTCCCTTTTACAGACATAATTAATCACAATATCTTAAGAAATCAATTTCTCTAAGAGCAAAAATCATCTACACTTTGCCAACTGCGAACACTGGTTCAATTTAAGAAACACTCTCCAACGTTGATCGTACTTCTTGGCGACAGGAGCAAGAACTCTGTCCAAGAGGGCAGATGCTAATGATACACTGAGGAAATACAATGTTCTCAGATAGGCAGAGACCACTGAAGGACTTTCCCCTTATCAAATGGATTTTTGTTCACAAGCAGATTTGACAAATCAACAGCACAACGTGTCATAGTTGTTTTCCAAATTTCTGAGCAATGAATATTTTCTAGGGCACACAATACCATAGTCCAGAATCAAAGAATTTAGAGCATAGGCAGATCTCGATTTAGTCCTATTCCCTTTGTCCCTAGTGTAAGACGCCTCAGTCTCAGGAACTGGGTTTCTGGTCTCCCTCTCCTCAAATCAAAGGGCTGGGTCTGCCTAACTGCCAACCATGTCCTATCTGAGAAGGGTTCGAAAATCCTAATATTCAGAAATCTGCCCTCCTGCACTTTCTCCATTGGCCCTAAGACTGCCTTCTGGAATTTCAAAGAGTTTGTACAGTTCCTTTTTTTGAGAGAGCTAAAGATGGCTATCAAGTTATTACTAAAATTTTACTTTTCTCCGTCCCCACTTTCCCAGTTCCTTCATGGGGCACAACGATCCAGGTTGAGGAGTGATTTCTGAAAGAGGCTGCTTTTGCTAAGTCATTCCAAAGGTCCACTCTTCCCACAAATATCCCTGTGTGCTTCCCCCTTCCATCCCCATGTTTCTGGATGGAGCCCAGGCTGCCCCATCGCTGCCAATGGGCTTAAGAGGTGGGGTCTTTTTCTTTTGGGGAAAAAGATCTGCTTGTTTGAAAACAAGGAAAGAACTTGGCTCACCCTGACTCAGAAGTCCAGGCCATTTTGGAAAAGAAAGCGGAGCATCCTGAATCCACCAGGCTTGGAAGGAATCTCTGTGGAGAGATGGGCTCGGTTTTAAAATGTTAGCTGCTTTTGTCATCTTCTTGACAGCTCCAACCTTTTATAAATCTGCTTTTAATTAAGCAAGGGTTTTCTTATCGTGTTCCCACCCTCTTCTGTTTCCAGCAATTGTACCAAATGGGCTCTGCAGACTTCTTAAATTAATATGGGGCCTGCAGTGCACTGGTCAGGGTTGGTGGATGGTGGATTGTGGGGGACTTCTGTTTAATTGCTCAATCGTGTCTGACTCTTTGAGACCCTGTATGTGGGATTTTTCAGACAAGAATACTGGAGTGGGTTGCCATTTCTTCTTCCAGGGGAACTTCTCAATCCAGGGATCAAACCCATTTCTCTTGTGTCTCCTGTTTCTCAGGAGGTATAGTGGTAAAGAATCTGCTTGCCAATGCAGGAGACATAAGAGATGTAGGTTCAGTCCCTGGGTCAGGAAGGTCCCTGGAAGAGGAAATGGGAACCCACTCCAGTACTCTTACCTGGAAAAGTCCATGGACAGAGGAGCCTAATGGGCTAAAGTCCATGGGGTTGCAAAAATGTTGGACATGATTGAGCAGTGACTGAGCACACACACTTCAGTGCTTGAGGTGGGGCTTAGGCGGGCGGGAATGGTGTCACCTTCTTTGCATGGCTACAGGTGTGTGGGCTGAAGTCTGGGGTCAAGGTTGATGGTCCCTTTGACTCTCCTTGTCTGTGATCTGATCCATGGCTGCTGACTTCAACCTGGATGAACTCAGAGGACATGTCTCTGGGATGAAGGGGACTCAGTGAAGAAGCTCATCTGCTCTGCTCCAAGGCCATAGCCGCAGAGTGTTTTGGTCATGGAGAATCACTGCTGTCCCAGAGTCTGGACTTAGAATGTCCAGGGCATCTCTCTTTTCTCTTCTGAAACTAAAAAGAAGGGAAGTAGCAAGTATCAACAGACCCAGAAAGTATGCTTGTGCAACAGGCCTGCTGCTCTGAGCAGAAGAAACTTGAAACTCACTTAAATTGGTGAAGTTATTATGGCAAGTGTTTTCTGATCACATGAGGCTAAGTGACACTTCTCCAGAAAAGTAAAAATTCCAGTATTTTCTATGGCTATCAGGTAAAGGATGTTCTAAGAAAGTACCCAAGCTCACTGCCTGACCTCTGCTTTGGCGAGGTCTGATCCCTGGTTTTCTTCAAAGTTAAATACTGACTCGGATAATGGGTGAAAGTCAGTCAGTGCAAACAATTCCTATCAAACGCTTTGTGAGTGAGATTCACAGGACATGGTTTTAAACCCAGACACCCCAAAGCCTGAATCTGTCACCACATTAATCTCTAATGTAGGTACTTGCAGATACTGATTGGTTACCTTGGATTCCCTTGACCTGGGGAGACTGACATTGTTTTCAATTGGCTGCTGGGCCTAAGAGTTCAGCTACTTGCTTGTGGGAAAACCCCTCTCTTGTGTCTGGAATTTTGGGAGACATTGTGGCCTCCTGTTGCCTGCTGATAAGTCCGTTGGTCTCGGTGTCACTTAACAAATGGAAATGGCAGACACGTTTGCTTCTGAGGCTGAAGGAATGAATTCCCTTGATGACTTACCTGAAGTAGAAATTTACCTGCCTCCTTACTGAAGGGTTCCCCCCCCCCATATTTACTATATTGAGGTGAATGCTTTTGGCAAACACTGACAGCCAGGGTCACAGATTGTCAACTCAGGAGGCTCATTAGAATTCACTCTTCTCTGGTGACAAGCCCACGGCCCAGGTGTGCCAAGTCCCATAGCAAGTGGAGACTAGTGGGCCTGTGTCTCCCATGCTACACTCCTAGAGGTGCTTAGTTGCCGAGTCGTGTCCAACACTTTACAACCCCATGGACTGCCGCCCACAAAGCTCCTGTGTCCATAGGATTTGCCAGGAAGGGGTACTGGAGTGGCTTGCGATTTCTTTTTCCAGGGGATCTTCCCGACCCAGGGATTGAACCCACATCTCCTGTAATACAGGTGGATTCTTTACCACTGAGCTTTTGGGGAAGCCCCAGGAGCCCTCAGGTCTTTTTTTTTTAATGTTATTTTGATTTATTTTTTATTGACATGTAGTTGATTTACAATGTTGTGTTAGTTTCAGGTGAAAAAAAAAGTCATTCAGTTATATATTCAGAATCTTTTTCCTTATAGGTTATTACAAATTATTGAGTATAGTTTCCTGTGCTATGCAATAGGACCTTGCCGTTTATCTATTTTATATAAAGTGACGTGTATCTATTAATTCCAAACTCCTAATTTATTCTTTCCCACCCTTCCCCTTTAGCCACCCTAATTTTGTTTTCTATTTATGTGGGGCTGCTTATGTTTGGTAAATAAGTTCATTTGTATTTTTTTCAGAGTTCACACATAATCAATATTATTTTTGCTTTTTTTTTTCTATCTGACTTAACTTCACCTAGTATGATCATCCCTAGGTCCATCTTTGTTGCTACAAATGACATTATTTGCAGATACTGATTGGTTACCTTGGATTCCCTTGACCTGGGGAGACTGACATTGTTTTCAATTGGCTGCTGGGCCTAAGAGTTCAGCTACTTGCTTGTGGGAAAACCCCTCTCTGTGTCTGGAATTTTGGGAGACATTGTGGCCTCCTGTTGCCTGCTGATAAGTCCGTTGGTCTCGGTGTCACTTAACAAATGGAAATGGCAGACACGTTTGCTTCTGAGGCTGAAGGAATGAATTCCCTTGATGACTTACCTGAAGTAGAAATTTACCTGCCTCCTTACTGAAGGGTTCCCCCCCCCCATATTTACTATATTGAGGTGAATGCTTTTGGCAAACACTGACAGCCAGGGTCACAGATTGTCAACTCAGGAGGCTCATTAGAATTCACTCTTCTCTGGTGACAAGCCCACGGCCCAGGTGTGCCAAGTCCCATAGCAAGTGGAGACTAGTGGGCCTGTGTCTCCCATGCTACACTCCTAGAGGTGCTTAGTTGCCGAGTCGTGTCCAACACTTTACAACCCCATGGACTGCCGCCCACAAAGCTCCTGTGTCCATAGGATTTGCCAGGAAGGGGTACTGGAGTGGCTTGCGATTTCTTTTTCCAGGGGATCTTCCCGACCCAGGGATTGAACCCACATCTCCTGTAATACAGGTGGATTCTTTACCACTGAGCTTTTGGGGAAGCCCCAGGAGCCCTCAGGTCTTTTTTTTTTAATGTTATTTTGATTTATTTTTTATTGACATGTAGTTGATTTACAATGTTGTGTTAGTTTCAGGTGAAAAAAAAAGTCATTCAGTTATATATTCAGAATCTTTTTCCTTATAGGTTATTACAAATTATTGAGTATAGTTTCCTGTGCTATGCAATAGGACCTTGCCGTTTATCTATTTTATATAAAGTGACGTGTATCTATTAATTCCAAACTCCTAATTTATTCTTTCCCACCCTTCCCCTTTAGCCACCCTAATTTTGTTTTCTATTTATGTGGGGCTGCTTATGTTTGGTAAATAAGTTCATTTGTATTTTTTTCAGAGTTCACACATAATCAATATTATTTTTGCTTTTTTTTTTCTATCTGACTTAACTTCACCTAGTATGATCATCCCTAGGTCCATCTTTGTTGCTACAAATGACATTATTTCATTGTTTTCTATGACTGAATAATAGTCCATTATATGTATCTACTGCATCGTCTTTGTCCATTCCTCTGTCAGTGGACACTTGTGGTGTTGCCTATTCTGCCTGCTGTAAATAGTGCTACTGTGAACATGGCAGTGCCGGTATCTTTTCAAATTAGAGTTTTGTCCAGATATACACTCCTGGCCTTTTAAGAGGTGAAACTGCTGAGCTGGGTGAGGAGAGGCATGCCCTCTCTGGATGGGGCTGGGATGAGAAGGGGACGTGACTGGGAGCAGGAATTGTACCTGTTTGGTGTCTCCACTGCATGTCTGTTTTGTAGTTACCACCAAGATGGGTAAGAAAAGCCATCTCAGCCTGGCTCCTACAGTTCCAGACTCACCAATCACTGATGCAGTAGGTGAGTTTCTTCCTCACCTTCTAAAGTGTTCATGTGCATGGACCCCCCGTCTGCAGCACTTCAAAGAGCTCCCATCTCAGGGCCCAAGCAGTGGGGGCCAACGCCAGCCATTGGAAAAGACACTGTCTTCCAGACTGCACCACAATCAGAACCCTGCACCCAGTGGGTGACATCAGGTCTCAGTGGAGGGAAAGGGGCACTAGCAGCTGCCGCTCCAGTCTCTTTTCCCCCAGGAGTATTCCTCAGAGTACACAGAAAGTCATCTTTCCCAAAAGGCAGGCCACCAGGGCCTGTTCCCTTGAATGGGCCTACCTCAGTTCCAAATGCAAATTAATCAAAGGAAGGTGCTGTCCAATTTTGATATGGAGAATCAGATCATTGGGAATCACCCTGCCTCATGGCAGGCTGGGTACTCAGCAAGTACTCAGAAAGAGTGGTCAGTTCAGTGACTGGTCACCCCACTCAGCTGAGCCCAGAGGGGGTCTCTCCATTGAGTCATGCCTACAGTGTGCTGACGATGTCTCAACACTTTCCCAAGGAGGTCACTAATGAAAAGTGCAAAAGCCTCGTGAGGCCACCAGTCTCCCTGTAACATTAATAGGCTTTATTTATCTGGAATCTTGACAAAGCTACTACCGGTAGATGTTTGTAGGTGAATGAACATTGGATGGATAATAGTTCAACATTCTTACACAAGGAAAGTAGAATGGGGTAGTAGCCTAAGGGTTAAATGATTAGCCAGGAAGCCAGGGACTGAAGGAGTGCAATCACCATGTCTCAGTTATTCATTTTCTTCAACTAAATTCTACCTCTTGTGATTACTGAAATAATCTAATATTAAGTATATAGGACAAAGATCCAGACACATATGCAATGGTATAATTGCAGATTTTGGAAGCACTTTCCCACAAGATTGAAAACCTGTTATTAAAACACAAGTTCATATACACACAGTGAGGTCAAACAAACTGAAATGTAGGAGTCTAGAGCAGGGCCTTGCAGGGCCATGAGGGGAAAAAAGGTGGTTCATGCCCCTCATAACTCTGAAAAACCCATAGGGTTTCAGCAAAGCATTTTCAGAGGCAAAATGAGGGAGGAGCATGGTTGGTTGTTGCAGATTTCATGGTTGGGAATCCTTTGTTCTTGCATCTGTCCATGTAGGTCCGGTCATGATGTTCCTATAAGTCTCAAAAAAAGCAAACATAATTCTCTGTTCTGCAACTTTTTATCTCCAGATGAAGGGAAGAAGGTTATACCTTTAAAGGTCAGAGCCCTGAGAATGGGCTCTCCTGTATATTTCAGGCTCTAGGCAACATATTGTAACAAATGGTGGAGAGTTAGTATGACTCAGCACAGAACAGAGCACAGGGGTTTAAGGAAAAATATAGTTTTATGGGCCTACCTCAGTTCCAAATGCAAATTAATCAAAGGAAGGTGCTGTCCAATTTTGATATGGAGAATCAGATCATTGGGAATCACCCTGCCTCATGGCAGGCTGGGTACTCAGCAAGTACTCAGAAAGAGTGGTCAGTTCAGTGACTGGTCACCCCACTCAGCTGAGCCCAGAGGGGGTCTCTCCATTGAGTCATGCCTACAGTGTGCTGACGATGTCTCAACACTTTCCCAAGGAGGTCACTAATGAAAAGTGCAAAAGCCTCGTGAGGCCACCAGTCTCCCTGTAACATTAATAGGCTTTATTTATCTGGAATCTTGACAAAGCTACTACCGGTAGATGTTTGTAGGTGAATGAACATTGGATGGATAATAGTTCAACATTCTTACACAAGGAAAGTAGAATGGGGTAGTAGCCTAAGGGTTAAATGATTAGCCAGGAAGCCAGGGACTGAAGGAGTGCAATCACCATGTCTCAGTTATTCATTTTCTTCAACTAAATTCTACCTCTTGTGATTACTGAAATAATCTAATATTAAGTATATAGGACAAAGATCCAGACACATATGCAATGGTATAATTGCAGATTTTGGAAGCACTTTCCCACAAGATTGAAAACCTGTTATTAAAACACAAGTTCATATACACACAGTGAGGTCAAACAAACTGAAATGTAGGAGTCTAGAGCAGGGCCTTGCAGGGCCATGAGGGGAAAACAGGTGGTTCATGCCCCTCATAACTCTGAAAAACCCATAGGGTTTCAGCAAAGCATTTTCAGAGGCAAAATGAGGGAGGAGCATGGTTGGTTGTTGCAGATTTCATGGTTGGGAATCCTTTGTTCTTGCATCTGTCCATGTAGGTCCGGTCATGATGTTCCTATAAGTCTCAAAAAAAGCAAACATAATTCTCTGTTCTGCAACTTTTTATCTCCAGATGAAGGGAAGAAGGTTATACCTTTAAAGGTCAGAGCCCTGAGAATGGGCTCTCCTGTATATTTCAGGCTCTAGGCAACATATTGTAACAAATGGTGGAGAGTTAGTATGACTCAGCACAGGGAACAGAGCACAGGGGTTTAAGGAAATAAAACCAACATGGAGTCAGATTTATCCTTCCTTATTACAAAGGGACTTTCTGAGCCTGCAGGAAAGAAAAGAACAAGTCAGGCCCAGAGAGACGGTTCATAGTGAGCGAGAGCCTATCGGGGAGCCAGAGGGGCCAGGCCCCTGGCCGAGACGGGCAGACAAAGCCTGAGCAAACTGGAAGTGCCCTTAGTTATTCTAGGACACAGTGCTGTTGACAATACAAAATACAGGCTGAAAAGAGGAGCAAACAGGCCAGCCTGGAGTTGTCCCAGATGTCTGAATGATTTTGCAATTAAATCTTCCACCTGGTCGTAGGATTATAAGCTAAAGTGAATACTTATCACAAAGTCACCTTCTTCAAAACAAAGATAAATAAACGTGGTACAAACAGGCCAGAGTGAGCGGTATTTACTTAGAATTGTTTGTGTTTAACTGAAACCAAAGAGCCTTCTAAAAGGGCTAAGGGGTGTGTAACCCTCAACAGCTTTAGCTAGAAAAAAAATTTACCTATTATGTGCTGGCCTGGATGGGAGGGGACTTGGGGGAGAATGGACCCATGCATATCTACGGCCGCATCCCTTCACTGTTCACCTGAAATGATCACAACATTGTTACTTGGTTATACCCCAATATATATAAAAAAATTTTGGTGGTAAAATAAATAAAATGAAATAAATAGTGAAAAAAAAGAAAGAAAGAAAAAAAATTTACCTGTCTATGCAAGTATTGGGATTTTTTCAAACTGTGCTATCTCCTAGAAGAACTAAGTCCCCTACATCATTTGTTTTCCAATTTTAAGCTGTTGTAAGAAAAATGGGTGAGGCCCAATTGCCTCCTCATGCCTGGGATGCTCTGCACCTGCATCCTTCATCTGAATCTATGTGATTCCTTCTCTGTTACACTCTTCTGTGT
The DNA here is from genome assembly GCA_022376925.1 of Tragulus kanchil. NCBI lineage: Eukaryota > Metazoa > Chordata > Mammalia > Artiodactyla > Tragulidae > Tragulus > Tragulus kanchil. The sequence continues at coordinate 49,456,550 of JAIOJX010000026.1, forward strand.
CCCCTTTCTTCACTCTGGTCACTGCCTTGAGCTCAGGGGCTGCACTATCTTTTGTCACTTTCAGACAGACCCTGCAGATTTCAAATGTCAGAATCAAGGAAATCCCCACATGATTATTTTATTGGGAAACAAACCAAAACCAAACAAATTGGAAAGAGAGAATGAAAAGTAAATTAAGTGCAGCTCGCATTTTCCATACCCTCTGTTGATGCTAGGTTTTGGCCACATCTTCCAACCATGTGTTCTGCATGTTGAATAATAACCGAATGGTTCGTTTCCAGGGTTATGTTACTGTTGGCTGATAGCATATCATATCAAGGGGGTCCATTTTTCTCAGCTCTGCTCAAATCACTTTGGCAAGTTTAATCTTGCCTAACAGTTTTGCTATTTACTGCTGGAATTTCTCTATCTTAAGAGCACCCTGGGAATTTAGCTTAGTGGCTAAAAAGACTGACTTATAGCTCTACCCAGGTGGAAGGGGAGATGCAAGGGAAATATACACAAGGATATATTGCACAGTTATCTCTGCTCTCAGAGCATTCCCATAGGTGCAAGGATTCATTTCTGGTTTTCAAACGGCGCAGAAGTGGCTGTTTTGAGTCCAGAGATTTAGAGCACTCCCAATGCCAAAAGTGAAGAGTCATGCTGGAGAGGGAGGGAGGCCTAGGCTCTGTGATTTACTGGTTGTGTGATCTTGGGAGTATTTCTTGATCTCTTTGAGCTTCTTTTCCTCATTTGCAAAATGGGGTTAATAAATTCTACCTTGGAGAGTTGTCCTGGGGTAGAGTGATGTGGTATTCCTAGGGAGCATTATAGCTGTAAGACTCCATCTCTACCTCTGTTCAGAGGGAGCCCTGGCTCTTCTAGCCAAATCCCTGTGTCCCTATAAAATGTGCTTGGAATGCTGTGATCTTCAGAATTATGAGGGAAATCAGAGAAGTTGTGATCCCAGATCTTAACACTTCCATCTGATGCGAAGAGCTGACTCTTTGGAAAAGATCCTGATTTGGAGAAAGATTGAAGACAAAAGGAGAAGAGGATGGCAGAGATGAGATGGACTCCACCAACTCCATGGACATGTATTTGAGCGAATTCCATGAGATGATGAAGGACAGAGATGCCTGGCATGCTGCAGTCCATGGGGTCATAAAGAATAGGACATAATTTAGCAAGTGAATAACAACAGATCTTAATAGGTGACACCATAGGTGACAAAGCTTTTTCACAAATTAAAAGCATTCTATTTTTCTCAGAAGTCTTAGGAAGAAATTATTTTTTTATATATAGTAAATTGTTATTATTCTGTGTATAGATAATGAAACCACATCACACAAGTGAAAGCAAGAAAGCAGAGACCCAATAATCACGAGCTCACTGTGATGACAAAGATGCTGGCCACCTTCACAGGTATGAGGTAATATCTCCTGGGTTTAATCTGCATTTCTCTGATGAAGATTACGTGAAGTTATAATGAACCCACACAAGAACTCCATTTAGAGGAAAGAAGTCATGACTTGGACTAAAAGAGTAATTTTTCCCAAGGCCACACAGCTAGCAAGAGAAAGAGACTGGAAGGGATCGAGGGTCTCTCTGTGATTAATTTTTCAGTTATAGAAAGTGGAGTCACTCCCACCAATTTAGAAAGAAGTTTACTTCTGTTATTTGATGGCTAGCTGGATCATGAGTGTGGCTGGGAAGTACATTCTTAGTGAGCTTCCGGGAAAGTCTCCTACACCACAGATGTGCCTGCCGAGGAATCCACCTGTCACATGGGAGCCATGGTTTCCGTGCTGCCTCCAGAGTTGACTGCTGCCTCTTTCCTCAGTCAGCTCACTTCTGAATGCATGGCCTGGAAACACTGTGTCTGATTGGCACAAACTAAGCCATGACCAGAGCCCTGTCTGAAAGGGAGTCTGGAAAACATAGGCCTTGGAACTTGTCTCTGGAGACCAAAATGGCACATTAAGTAGAGTTGCAGATGTTGAGTAAAGAGAGTTTGAGAATCAGTCTCAAATACCCAAGTCCAAAATTAACTGGGAATGAAGATATGGATACTTTTTCTTGCTTCCATGCAAACACACCCAGGAGAGAGGCAAGCCCTGTCAACTCCTTTCTGGCATGTGCCCATTGCATTTCATCTTATCCAAACATCTGTTTCACCCATTGACTTTCTCACCGTGGTGGACACATCAACTCCAGTGTACATTCTCCACTTCCTGACCTTCAACCCCTAGGGCAGTCTATGAGATGATGAAGGACAGAGATGCCTGGCATGCTGCAGTCCATGGGGTCATAAAGAATAGGACATAATTTAGCAAGTGAATAACAACAGATCTTAATAGGTGACACCATAGGTGACAAAGCTTTTTCACAAATTAAAAGCATTCTATTTTTCTCAGAAGTCTTAGGAAGAAATTATTTTTTTATATATAGTAAATTGTTATTATTCTGTGTATAGATAATGAAACCACATCACACAAGTGAAAGCAAGAAAGCAGAGACCCAATAATCACGAGCTCACTGTGATGACAAAGATGCTGGCCACCTTCACAGGTATGAGGTAATATCTCCTGGGTTTAATCTGCATTTCTCTGATGAAGATTACGTGAAGTTATAATGAACCCACACAAGAACTCCATTTAGAGGAAAGAAGTCATGACTTGGACTAAAAGAGTAATTTTTCCCAAGGCCACACAGCTAGCAAGAGAAAGAGACTGGAAGGGATCGAGGGTCTCTCTGTGATTAATTTTTCAGTTATAGAAAGTGGAGTCACTCCCACCAATTTAGAAAGAAGTTTACTTCTGTTATTTGATGGCTAGCTGGATCATGAGTGTGGCTGGGAAGTACATTCTTAGTGAGCTTCCGGGAAAGTCTCCTACACCACAGATGTGCCTGCCGAGGAATCCACCTGTCACATGGGAGCCATGGTTTCCGTGCTGCCTCCAGAGTTGACTGCTGCCTCTTTCCTCAGTCAGCTCACTTCTGAATGCATGGCCTGGAAACACTGTGTCTGATTGGCACAAACTAAGCCATGACCAGAGCCCTGTCTGAAAGGGAGTCTGGAAAACATAGGCCTTGGAACTTGTCTCTGGAGACCAAAATGGCACATTAAGTAGAGTTGCAGATGTTGAGTAAAGAGAGTTTGAGAATCAGTCTCAAATACCCAAGTCCAAAATTAACTGGGAATGAAGATATGGATACTTTTTCTTGCTTCCATGCAAACACACCCAGGAGAGAGGCAAGCCCTGTCAACTCCTTTCTGGCATGTGCCCATTGCATTTCATCTTATCCAAACATCTGTTTCACCCATTGACTTTCTCACCGTGGTGGACACATCAACTCCAGTGTACATTCTCCACTTCCTGACCTTCAACCCCTAGGGCAGTCTCTTCCCTTTTCCTTATCAACAAAAAACAGCTATGTCTGAGTATGCCCAAGACCTCTTGACCTCTGTACAGACTTACCACTTAGCTCTGGCCAGGAAGAGTGAAGGATCAGGCTTGTGGGTGAGCCTTCTAGGCAAGCCATTGCTTTCCTGATGAAAAGGGACACATGGAGCTGACATTTCCTTTGGAGAGTTCTCCTTTTCCTTCTGTTTCTTCCTTCCTGGAAATGTGAGCAAATTACCTGGATGTGGTGCCTCCATTCTGGAAGCACGTGGACAAAAACTTCGTGCTGAGAACCAGAGGTGTACATGGGAAGAAGTCTGCATTCTAAAGGCACAGGAGAGGAGTCTGACCTCAGCTGCCTGCTGATGGACTTTATGTGATGTCAGAGAAAACCCTATTAAATAAGCTTGTCTGTTCAGTTTTCTGGTTTTGATGCTCACAGACCCCCCAAAATGTCTTCCCTAAGGTCAGTCCTTGTATACCAGCCCCATGGCTGATGGAATTTTAAGGCCAGAAGAGAAATTAGAGGTTTCTTGGCTAGAGTCATATATTGCCTTGTAGTTTATCAACATTCCATGTGTATATGCCTTGTCTAGAGAGTCAGATTTTAAGCTTCCTGAAGATAGGGATGATGATACATAAAATATATGTAATAATATATAAAGGCTTCCCTGGTGGCTCAGTGGTAAAGAGTCTACCTGTAGCACAGGAGCCGCAGGAGATGCAGGTTTGATCCCTGGGTTGGGAAGGCGGAGGAGGGCATGGCAACCCATTCTAGTATTCTTGCCTGGAGAATTCCATGAACAGAGGCACCTGGCAGCTACAGTCTTTGATGGTCCACACTGAATCAGTCTCAAATACCCAAGTCCAAAATTAACTGGGAATGAAGATATGGATACTTTTTCTTGCTTCCATGCAAACACACCCAGGAGAGAGGCAAGCCCTGTCAACTCCTTTCTGGCATGTGCCCATTGCATTTCATCTTATCCAAACATCTGTTTCACCCATTGACTTTCTCACCGTGGTGGACACATCAACTCCAGTGTACATTCTCCACTTCCTGACCTTCAACCCCTAGGGCAGTCTCTTCCTTTTCCTTATCAACAAAAAACAGCTATGTCTGAGTATGCCCAAGACCTCTTGACCTCTGTACAGACTTACCACTTAGCTCTGGCCAGGAAGAGTGAAGGATCAGGCTTGTGGGTGAGCCTTCTAGGCAAGCCATTGCTTTCCTGATGAAAAGGGACACATGGAGCTGACATTTCCTTTGGAGAGTTCTCCTTTTCCTTCTGTTTCTTCCTTCCTGGAAATGTGAGCAAATTACCTGGATGTGGTGCCTCCATTCTGGAAGCACGTGGACAAAAACTTCGTGCTGAGAACCAGAGGTGTACATGGGAAGAAGTCTGCATTCTAAAGGCACAGGAGAGGAGTCTGACCTCAGCTGCCTGCTGATGGACTTTATGTGATGTCAGAGAAAACCCTATTAAATAAGCTTGTCTGTTCAGTTTTCTGGTTTTGATGCTCACAGACCCCCAAAGTGTCTTCCCTAAGGTCAGTCCTTGTATACCAGCCCCATGGCTGATGGAATTTTAAGGCCAGAAGAGAAATTAGAGGTTTCTTGGCTAGAGTCATATATTGCCTTGTAGTTTATCAACATTCCATGTGTATATGCCTTGTCTAGAGAGTCAGATTTTAAGCTTCCTGAAGATAGGGATGATGATACATAAAATATATGTAATAATATATAAAGGCTTCCCTGGTGGCTCAGTGGTAAAGAGTCTACCTGTAGCACAGGAGCCGCAGGAGATGCAGGTTTGATCCCTGGGTTGGGAAGGCGGAGGAGGGCATGGCAACCCATTCTAGTATTCTTGCCTGGAGAATTCCATGAACAGAGGCACCTGGCAGCTACAGTCTTTGAGGCTGCAAGGAGTCAGACACGACTGAATCAACATTTTCCTGCTGTATATTATAGCACATGTGCAATAATATAGAATATATATGTCAATATATATAAAATGGTTAATACTAAAAAATGTTTATCAAATCCTTATTAAGTCAATGAATTTCCAGATCTTTTGGCAATATCCAAGGAATACTTTTGAATTTTTTAAACTTTCTTTTGCAAAAGAACTCAAATTTATTAAAAATATATTTAAGGCATATCCAACTTTTGAGAGCAGATATTCTATTCTGAGTATATCATTTAAAAATTGATGAATAATTGATTTACAGTGTTGTATTAGTTTCAAGTATACTAGAAAGTGATTCAGTTATACATCTATTTATTCTTTTTCTGATTCTTTTCCATTATCAGTTATTGCAAAATATTGAATATAGTTATTACAAAATATTGGACATTGAATATCATTTCCCCTGCCCTAGAGTAGGTTACTTCCTTTCCAATATATTGTCATTGCCTTAAGAATTTGGAGAAGCTAGAAAGAAAATCCTATGAAGAAGCGAAAATTCTTTTACTCTTTCTTAGATTTACTCTGCAAAACACGATTTATCTGTTGCTGCATGAAAATAAGCCTCAAATGTGTGGTTTCAAGCAACCATCATCTTGTTTGCTCTTGATTACGTGGGTCAGGAATCCCAGGCAGGTGACCCATCTGATTTGGGTGACACTGGCTGGGATCACTCGCTAGGCTATATTGGTTGCTGCCCGGGTTGGACTGGCAGGTGGTAGGATGCTCTATTTGCAGGTCTGGTACCTGGGCGTCCCCCTCTTTAAGCCACCCCTCAAGCCAGCATCACTGGCTGCTCTGGGCCTGCTCATAGCATGGTGGCAGCTGGAGAGTTGGGCCTCTTGGTTGGTGCCTGACTTCTAAGAGGGAGACGTGAAAATGGGAAAAACCACAGATTTTAGGCTCAGCCTGGGAAGGTGCACAGCATCATTTCTGCCACCTTCTATCGGGCAAGAAAGATCGTGGGCCATATTCAGCTTCAGGAAGGACCAAGGGACTCTGCCTCTCAATGGGAGAGAAGCAAGATCACATTACAGAAGGACAATAGACAGTACTGCCTTCATCTTAGGGCACAGGTCTACTATCTCCTTACCAGTTCAGGTTACTCTACCTATCACCCCATTGGATGATTTCTTTGCCTATGTATCTCCTTAAAGAAATGAATCCTGAATATTCACTGGAAGGACTGATATAAATATATTTTTTTGATCAATATAAAATAAAATTAAAGGTTAATACTAAAAAATGTTTATCAAATCCTTATTAAGTCAATGAATTTCCAGATCTTTTGGCAATATCCAAGGAATACTTTTGAATTTTTTAAACTTTCTTTTGCAAAAGAACTCAAATTTATTAAAAATATATTTAAGGCATATCCAACTTTTGAGAGCAGATATTCTATTCTGAGTATATCATTTAAAAATTGATGAATAATTGATTTACAGTGTTGTATTAGTTTCAAGTATACTAGAAAGTGATTCAGTTATACATCTATTTATTCTTTTTCTGATTCTTTTCCATTATCAGTTATTGCAAAATATTGAATATAGTTATTACAAAATATTGGACATTGAATATCATTTCCTGCCCTAGAGTAGGTTACTTCCTTTCCAATATATTGTCATTGCCTTAAGAATTTGGAGAAGCTAGAAAGAAAATCCTATGAAGAAGCGAAAATTCTTTTACTCTTTCTTAGATTTACTCTGCAAAACACGATTTATCTGTTGCTGCATGAAAATAAGCCTCAAATGTGTGGTTTCAAGCAACCATCATCTTGTTTGCTCTTGATTACGTGGGTCAGGAATCCCAGGCAGGTGACCCATCTGATTTGGGTGACACTGGCTGGGATCACTCGCTAGGCTATATTGGTTGCTGCCCGGGTTGGACTGGCAGGTGGTAGGATGCTCTATTTGCAGGTCTGGTACCTGGGCGTCCCCCTCTTTAAGCCACCCCTCAAGCCAGCATCACTGGCTGCTCTGGGCCTGCTCATAGCATGGTGGCAGCTGGAGAGTTGGGCCTCTTGGTTGGTGCCTGACTTCTAAGAGGGAGACGTGAAAATGGGAAAAACCACAGATTTTAGGCTCAGCCTGGGAAGGTGCACAGCATCATTTCTGCCACCTTCTATCGGGCAAGAAAGATCGTGGGCCATATTCAGCTTCAGGAAGGACCAAGGGACTCTGCCTCTCAATGGGAGAGAAGCAAGATCACATTACAGAAGGACAATAGACAGTACTGCCTTCATCTTAGGGCACAGGTCTACTATCTCCTTACCAGTTCAGGTTACTCTACCTATCACCCCATTGGATGATTTCTTTGCCTATGTATCTCCTTAAAGAAATGAATCCTGAATATTCACTGGAAGGACTGATGCTGAAGCTAAAGCTCCAATAGTTTGGCCACCTAATGCAAAGAGCTAACTCATTGGAAAAGATCTTGATGCTGGAAAAAATAGAAGGCCGAAGGATGTAAAAGGGGACATATAGTATAAAATAATTTACTTAGATTTACCTGTAAGTGATTGTAAGTGATTTGTTTGTAAAATCATTATTTAGAAGTGATTTACTTGTTAAACTAAATTACTCCCTGTCAGCATGGAATATTCCCTGTTAATCTTTATTGAATGTAACCTGTACTGATGAGGGAAGAGAGGAGCAGGCTACCCTGACTGAACTGGCTCCATCTTGAGGAAGAGGACTCCATCTTACACTTTCAGTGAACTCTGGACTGTGTTTGGACTGGGTAGTCATGGAGATGAGAAATTAACTGTCAACTAGACCTTCGGGGCTGGTGAGAACCTGACCAGGCAGGCCTCGTACCCAAGCCTCCCCTCAGCCATGAAAATGAAATACCTGTCACAAGACAAATTACCACTTGTGATCTTAGTTAATCAATTCTTGGTAGACAAGCTAAGCGTTATGCTTAGGTGATTTTTGATTGTACCTTTGTGATGGCAACCAAATCATGTTTTTTTCTTAAATGGTTCCTAGGCAACCTCAGGAGTTTGGGATATGGGTTTGTGCATGTCGGCTTTAGATATAAATGTGAGCCACAAGTTTTGCTCGGGGTCCTTGGTTAAATGAAGGCCTTGGACCCATCAGTGTAAAGCCAGCCTAATAAACCTCTTTTCCATCCACCACGAGCTGAGTTGGGTGCTTCACTGAGCATGCCTCACAACAAGGAGAGTGAGATGACAGAGGATGAGATAGTTGGATGGCATCACTGATTCATAGACATGAATTTGAGCAAACTCCAGGACATCGTGAAGGACAGGGAAGCCTGGTGTGCTAAGTCCATGGGGTAGCAAAGAGTCAGACACAACTTTGTGACTGAACAACAGTAAAGGTGGAAGAACTATTATTTGTAGGATTCCTACCATATTCAGAGTGCTAATTCCCTTCACAAAATTTCTTGTCTACTGTCCCTTCACAAAATTTCTTGTCTACTGGGACTTAGATTGTCAAAATAATTTTCTCTGGATCTAATCTCTGAGTTGGTTTGAGTCATCTGCTCATGGAATGTAAGTAGCCAGTCGGTCCATAAAGCAGGATACATGATGATTTGCTGACAGGTGGGACTTATCTAGTTGTCTTCCATCTGCAGAGATAACCCTAAGCTTTTTATCTCTGGGGACCACAGGCTACTGACTTGCATTCCCACCTGAGCTCACTTCACATTCTTGTTCCTTTAGCTCCCCTGGGGACAGAGGCTTACCTTTTTTAGAAATTCTTTTATTACCAAAGAGGAATCATTTCTATGCCTCTAGGTACCCAATTAAAACGTGTACAGACAGAAGCTACTGGAGGGCAGCTCCCTGGCAGTTCTCCCCTGTTCAGTTGTGGAACACGCCTCCAGCACCGCTCAGAGCTATGGACTCCAGGGTGGCTGCCTCCTGAGGTGGGCAAGGAATGGGCCACAGACACACTCAGAGGCTCGCGGGTGTTTGTGCTGAACAGCAGCCCTACAGGAACCATCCTATTTTATCCCTTTTGAAAGTCTTGACTGGGATTCAAGAGGAAAGAAGAAAACAATGAGCTGTGTGTGCACAGAGCAACACTGCTGCAGTAAAATAGCAGACGGGGGGGCATTTTATCCACCAAAGGATTGTCAGAAGTCAGGGAAAGTTGTGACATCGGTGGACTCAGAGGCAAGGGGGAAGTTCTGGAACCTTCTTGCATCTCAGTAAGAGTTCAGGGAGGTCAGGGGAAAGTCCAGAGAGATTCCTCATTTTCAAGAGGTGCAGCTTGCTAAGAAACACACCTGAAAGCTTGAAACTATTTTAGGAGCAATTCAGTTATTTGTTTTGTTTTTGTTCTCCAAACTTCATTATAAAATATTTATGGAGATTTGTATTTTGGGGATATGTTCCTTTTAACAATATTTTAAAATAGTTTTCATACTTCATTTGCTACCCTAACTTTGTGATTATATAGTTCACATTCAGTTCATTTTAGTTCAGTCATGTCCAACTCTTTGCAACCCCATGGACTGTAGCAGGCTAGGCTTCACTGTCCTTCATCATCTTTACATTAGTAATATTTTATTTATAAATGGCTATTTCTGATATAACTTCCAGGGTCACATTTTGCCACAAAGGAAAAAGAAATATCTTTAGGGTGGGATTCTAAAATGCTCTAGCACATATCTTTTTATTAAGTTAATAAACTGCTAAATTTCTGTGAAAAAATTCACATCTATATGTTTTTTAAATCTTGTATTGGGGTATAACTGATTAACAGCATTGCGACAGTTTCAGGTGACTAGCAAAGGGGCTTTCAGCTATTTTAAACCATTATTCTCCAGATGAAGACCCAGAGACCCAGCAAGTGAGGAATTGGATGGGTCAGGGCCCTGGCTTAGGGCAGAGCCGCATCTTCACCATTTCCTAATCTTCAGTTCAGACCTCTTTCTCAACACCATCCTGCCCCCAATCCTGGGTTTTCTGCTTGATGAACTTTACTATCTGACTCTGAAATGGGGAATAGGAGCTCCCACTTGCTTGACTTCCCTTGTAGCTCAGATGACAAAGAATCTGTCTGTAATGCCAGACATCCGGGTTCTGTCCCTGGGTGGGGAAGATCCCCTGGAGAAGGGAATGCAAACCCACTCTAGTATTCTTGCCTGGTGAATTCCAAGGACAGAGAAGCTGGGCAGGCTACAAATGGGCCCGAATGGACATGACTGAGCAACTAAAACTTTCCCACTTGGGGTTGAGTACACAGAGCAACACTGCTCAGTAAATAGCAGACGGGGCATTTTATCCACCAAAGGATTGTCAGAAGTCAGGGAAAGTTGTGACATCGGTGGACTCAGAGGCAAGGGGGAAGTTCTGGAACCTTCTTGCATCTCAGTAAGAGTTCAGGGAGGTCAGGGGAAAGTCCAGAGAGATTCCTCATTTTCAAGAGGTGCAGCTTGCTAAGAAACACACCTGAAAGCTTGAAACTATTTTAGGAGCAATTCAGTTATTTGTTTTGTTTTTGTTCTCCAAACTTCATTATAAAATATTTATGGAGATTTGTATTTTGGGGATATGTTCCTTTTAACAATATTTTAAAATAGTTTTCATACTTCATTTGCTACCCTAACTTTGTGATTATATAGTTCACATTCAGTTCATTTTAGTTCAGTCATGTCCAACTCTTTGCAACCCCATGGACTGTAGCAGGCTAGGCTTCACTGTCCTTCATCATCTTTACATTAGTAATATTTTATTTATAAATGGCTATTTCTGATATAACTTCCAGGGTCACATTTTGCCACAAAGGAAAAAGAAATATCTTTAGGGTGGGATTCTAAAATGCTCTAGCACATATCTTTTTATTAAGTTAATAAACTGCTAAATTTCTGTGAAAAAATTCACATCTATATGTTTTTTAAATCTTGTATTGGGGTATAACTGATTAACAGCATTGCGACAGTTTCAGGTGACTAGCAAAGGGGCTTTCAGCTATTTTAAACCATTATTCTCCAGATGAAGACCCAGAGACCCAGCAAGTGAGGAATTGGATGGGTCAGGGCCCTGGCTTAGGGCAGAGCCGCATCTTCACCATTTCCTAATCTTCAGTTCAGACCTCTTTCTCAACACCATCCTGCCCCCAATCCTGGGTTTTCTGCTTGATGAACTTTACTATCTGACTCTGAAATGGGGAATAGGAGCTCCCACTTGCTTGACTTCCCTTGTAGCTCAGATGACAAAGAATCTGTCTGTAATGCCAGACATCCGGGTTCTGTCCCTGGGTGGGGAAGATCCCCTGGAGAAGGGAATGCAAACCCACTCTAGTATTCTTGCCTGGTGAATTCCAAGGACAGAGAAGCTGGGCAGGCTACAATCTATGGGGTCACACAGAATTGGACATGACTGAGCAACTAAAACTTTCACTTTCACTGGCTTGGGGCTTGAGTAGCAGAGAGAAAGGGGGTGACAGGTATCAAAGGGGGTTCTACAGGGTCAGGGGCTGCAGGAGGGGTTTGGGGCAGTCTCAGGCTGGAAGGTGTATGTCGCGGGAGGCACTAGCCTCCCCTCCTCTTGCTGAGGGGAGAAGGGAGCTGTCCTTCTGCACAAGCACCTAGACTGAACGTGCATCCCTGTTTCAGGCCTGGAAGAAGGGTGCTGCCACTGTCAGAACCTCAGAGTGGCCCATGTCTCTCATTCTTGGAATCTGATCTCCCAGCAAATGTGGACAGAAAGCTGGAAAGTTCTGTGCACAAGGCACTGCATGGATCCATCTGTGCACAACATGGCAGAACAGGAAGAGGAAGTGGGAGGTAGGCTGTAGGCACAGTTGTGCAGGAAAGGGTCATCGTTAACTGGATGACTCATTTGTGTCACTTCACATCTGGGAGGGAACAGGATGTCAGAGTATTGAAAAATGACCACTGAGAGCAGAATCGCCTAGCCTGGCTTTGTTTGGAACTGTGGGTTAGCGGAAGATGGAAAGATGAAAGACCCTTTGCATCAGGGTCTAGGAAAGGGGTGAATGGAGGGAGAGAGGAGCAGGAAGAAGAGGAACTGGAGCATCAGAGCTAGCCCAAGAGCTTTTAAGCAGAGACGGTCCAGTGTTTTAAGAGGCCAGGAAACCTGGGTCACAATGCCTTTTAGGATCCTACATGCTCAGTCACATCTACGCTCACTCCACTGGACTTACTGGGGGTGAGGGCCAGGTAGATACAAAGGAAAGAGGTGGAGCCTTCTTGAGAGGTAGACAGTCCCCAAATGCTCCTTTAATCAGATGGGTTCAGAGGAAGCAGGGCTGGGAATTACCCATTGCTTGAAGAGCTCGCTGCTGGGGAAGGAGGGTCAAGTGGATGTTGTCTCCATCCGAAGGGCCCTAGCCCTCCAGGGACGTACTCTTATTCTTCAGAAGCCTGGTGTGTTTTCTTGGTGATAAAGGCTCTGGAACTTCCTACCAGTCATGACAGAGGCTTAATGTCCATGGTTGTCCTTATAGAGTGGGATCGTAGGACAAGTCCTGGATGGGTAGACACTCATTTTACTAAAAAACAGGAATTCCATACCAACTCTTTCTCAACAGAACCTCATAGCCGGAGTATCCTCCCCACTCCTCTCTCTTTTCTTCCTATCCTCTCTCTCCCATTATATCATGCTTCTTATATATAGTTTCTGAAATTCAACCTTCTCTTTGAAGTCACCATATCTGTTAGGAAAGAGTTTATCTGCAAACAACAGAATGTAGAGCTATCAGCGGCCTAAACCACCAGGACTGAGTTTCTCAGGGAATAGGACATCTGGAGTTGGCACACCAGGGTCAGCACACCGGCTCACCAATGTCACCAATGCTCTTTGCATTCCACAGTCCTTAGTGTGCTGCTTTTCTGGGACACACTCACAAGAGTGCAGCCACGGCATCCGGCATCAAGCCTGTGCATGACAAAGAGGGAAGGATCGTGTTTGGTCCTTTTATTAGGAAAAAAGACGTTTGTCCAGAAGCAGCCCCAGACACCGGCGTTGCAGTTACATCTTGATGGTAATTAGTGCTTACCCAGAACATTGCAAAATCAGTTCCCTACATTCTTGACCATCCTGGAAATTAGGTTCAAATGTAAGTGTTGTCCCATAGACAGTGAGCAAATGTAACACATGACAACCACGGCCATTAAAAGCCTGAAATTCCTCCATCTTCCTCTTCCCTTTGGTGGTAGCCTCAGGAACCGAATATTCTTGATGGGACAGCTGCAAAATGGTAAAGCTCCATCAGCCTGGGTCCCTGAGGAATGCTATGAATCAGAGACCTCAGTAGACCCATGGGGAGTATGCAGCATGAGTGAGAGATCAACCCTGTTATGCTAAACTACTAATACATCAGGGTTAATCTGTAACCACAGCCTAGACTTGCCAGTCCTGGCTTACACTATCTCATCCTCCAGAACTCCAACAGCTGCCCCTTGCTGATGGAGACTGGGAGCATGTTCCTTTGGGGCTTTCTGTCTCCACCTGGAGTCAGGCAGCAAAGAGGTGAGTTGGGGATGAAGGTTAGGTTTGCCTGATCAAAAAGCAACAGACACAGATTAAAATGAACACGCACATCCACTCTCAGTCACTCACAGTCTCTCCCACAGACACACATATGCTCACACACAGTGACACACACACACCCTCAGACACATAGGACAGCATCCTCTCTCTCCCATTTATATCATTAAAGCTTCTTATATATAGTTTCTGAAATTCAACCTTCTCTTTGAAGTCACCATATCTGTTAGGAAAGAGTTTATCTGCAAACAACAGAATGTAGAGCTATCAGCGGCCTAAACCACCAGGACTGAGTTTCTCAGGGAATAGGACATCTGGAGTTGGCACACCAGGGTCAGCACACCGGCTCACCAATGTCACCAATGCTCTTTGCATTCCACAGTCCTTAGTGTGCTGCTTTTCTGGGACACACTCACAAGAGTGCAGCCACGGCATCCGGCATCAAGCCTGTGCATGACAAAGAGGGAAGGATCGTGTTTGGTCCTTTTATTAGGAAAAAAGACGTTTGTCCAGAAGCAGCCCCAGACACCGGCGTTGCAGTTACATCTTGATGGTAATTAGTGCTTACCCAGAACATTGCAAAATCAGTTCCCTACATTCTTGACCATCCTGGAAATTAGGTTCAAATGTAAGTGTTGTCCCATAGACAGTGAGCAAATGTAACACATGACAACCACGGCCATTAAAAGCCTGAAATTCCTCCATCTTCCTCTTCCCTTTGGTGGTAGCCTCAGGAACCGAATATTCTTGATGGGACAGCTGCAAAATGGTAAAGCTCCATCAGCCTGGGTCCCTGAGGAATGCTATGAATCAGAGACCTCAGTAGACCCATGGGGAGTATGCAGCATGAGTGAGAGATCAACCCTGTTATGCTAAACTACTAATACATCAGGGTTAATCTGTAACCACAGCCTAGACTTGCCAGTCCTGGCTTACACTATCTCATCCTCCAGAACTCCAACAGCTGCCCCTTGCTGATGGAGACTGGGAGCATGTTCCTTTGGGGCTTTCTGTCTCCACCTGGAGTCAGGCAGCAAAGAGGTGAGTTGGGGATGAAGGTTAGGTTTGCCTGATCAAAAAGCAACAGACACAGATTAAAATGAACACGCACATCCACTCTCAGTCACTCACAGTCTCTCCCACAGACACACATATGCTCACACACAGTGACACACACACACCCTCAGACACATAGGACAGCATACTCTCTCAACCATGAAGCAAAGTTTGGAAGAAAAAGGGGATATTTCCCTGTCAGTTCCCTGAAATTGCTTTCTGATTGTGGAAAAAAACCACATCTCAACTTTGAGGTTCTCCAGCTTATGACCTAAACAAAGAATAATTCTCTTTAAATAATGTCTGGCAGACGTGGTCAGGTAGGCACAGGAGGCCAAACGTATCATTAGTTGGCAAACAACCCTCCGAGTCTGGACGGAGGAAGAGAGGTGGAGTTCAAGTCATTGCTATGTTGTGAGAACAAAGGGCTGGATGCTAACCTTGGCAGTGATCTAGAAGACAAAGAGGGGGATGCTCATGACATCTGTGTGGTCAGTGACTAAGACGGATGAGTAGGGAAAGACCTGGGGGATTTCAGCAAAGTTCTCAATGGAATGAATGAGAGAAGGATGATGATTCATGTTGGGTGGAGCAGCCAGAAATGCTGGAAGCAGGTGTGGCTTGGAGGAGCTGATCACTGGCCGGGAGGATGGAGGGTTGGCTTGGGGAGCCCTGTGGGCAGAGTCCAGGGAGCTGCTGGTGATGGGAGGGCTCCAGCTAGGCTCAGTGTAGTCAGTCACTTCTCCAGTTGCCCCCATCTTTTGCTCAGCCAGTGAAGCTGAGCCAGGAGAGGACTGGGCTGGGGGGCTGGAAAGCCAAGTCCATCTCCTAGGATCCAATACCTCCCCACACACAGACAATTTGCCTCCAGAGTCCCTTGTCCTGCAGTGAAATGCTTGTGCCCTTCAAGGCTGCTGTGGGTGGTCAAAGTGGTGGGGATAATAGAGCAGGATGATGTAGTTGTTAAGGGAGCCCTCCTTGATCCTCCTTTGAGAAATGAAAGGATCCCATTTTGGAAACAGAAGCAGACTCCACTCAACTTCCACTGGCTCGGGTCCCTGGGATGAGTTTCAATAAGAAGTCAAGGTCAGCTTCTGCCTCCGTCTCCAGTCCTTTAGCCTCAGAGAACTAAGTTGACGCTATAGGTGTGCAGCCTCGCGTATACCCATGCGGCATCTGGGAGACTAAGGCCAAGAGGCAGGTGCTGTCAGGCTCAGAGAGAGCTCACCTACGGCTGTGGGCTGGCAAGGAGGAAAGAGGGAAGAGCTGAAGGAGGCTCTCAGCTGGAAAACGAAAGTTACCTTCTATCTGATCTGTGTCTGTGTGCTGAGTCACTTCAGTTGTGTCTGACTCTGTGTGACCCCATGGACAGTAGCCCACCAGGCTCCTCTGTCCATAGAATTCTCCAGGTGAGAATACTGGAGTGGGCAGCCATGCCCTTCTATCTGGTGTGTGTGCTTAGTCAGGTTTGTGACCCCGTAGGTTGTAGACCCTCCCAATGATATTGTTCAAAACTCATATTTCAGGAAAAACTGTTTGAGATAGTTCTGGGGAAGGAAAGAAATCAATTGAAATATGAATGTGAGGTGACCTCACATTTTCGGGATTGGTGTGCAGGAGAGCAGACAGGGAAGTGGGCATTTCCCCTCGACCCTGGGTCAGAGCCTGGTCCACCTCTGGGGTCACTCCAGGGCTCCACCCACGACCTGACACATCATAACGCGACTCTTTTAAATGGTCTGATCTGTATGCTGTTTTATGAGATGTTTCCTGGGCAAACCTTAGATGTATTGCTTATTTTAAAAATTTATTTTATTGAAGTATGGTTGATTTAGAGTATTGTGATAATGTCTGCTATATGGCAAAGTGACTCAGTTATATATACACACATATATATTATTTTTCCATTATGGTTTAGCACAGGATATTGAATGTAGTTTCCTGTACCCTAGAGTAGGACATTGTCATTATCCATTCTGTACTTAATACTTTGCATCTAGTAGTCCCAAACTCCCAGTCCATCCCTCCCTCACCTCCCTTCCCTTGGCAACCACAAGTCTGTTATATGTCTGTGAGTCTGGTTCTGTTTTATAAATGAGTTCATTCGTGTCGTATTTTAGATTCCACATATAAGTGATATCATATGGTATTTGTCTCTATCTGACTTACTTCACTTAGTATGATAATCTCTAGGTCCATCTATGTTGCTGGAAATGAAATTATTTCATTTTTTTTTATGGTTGAGTAATGGCCTATTGTATATATGTACCACATCTTCTTTATTCAGTCACCTGTCGATAGACATTGAGGTTGTTTCCATGTCTTGGCTATTATGAACAGTGCTGCTAGGAACGTCGAAGTACACCTATCTTTTAGAATTACAGTTTTGTCTAGATACATGCTAGGAGTGGGATTACAGGATCATATGGTAACTCTAATTTTCAGTTTTTTAAGATCCTCCATACTGTTCTCCACAGCAACTGCACCAATTTATATTCTCATCAACAGTGTGTGTGTGTGGGGGGGTTCCTTTCTCTTCACCTCCTCTCCACTTTTATATCAAGTTGAACTCCCTTTTCACTTGAAGGAACCAAAGTGAAATAACTTGACTATGATTGATGCAAGACTCTGCCCCATGGAGGGCTCTTTCCTCGTGGACTGTTCCACCCAGGGAGTGCAGAGGTGTGTCCAGATGAAAACATTCATTATTACCCAATTTTGGTCTTGTCTGCAAGACATTCTCATCTGTCTTGTGTGCTGTGTGTCGGCAGAGTTCTTGATGATAGAGTGCACTCCCCACTGGAGAGTAGAACTTCAGGTAGCAAACCATCAGGAGCGGGCGTGGAGCCAAGCCTCCAAGACCATCCACGTACTGCTGAGCTTCCAGTCCTGTGAGTATCTGCTTAAAAACGTTGAATAACATCAACAAAATGATGGAAAGATTATTAACAGAAAGCTGAACTGTGGGTCTGGACCCAGACAGCAAGACTAGAAGCTGTTCCTTCAGGGCCTGCAACAGAGGACACTTAGTATGGGAATCAATTCCCTGAACCACACTTTCTCCAGAAAGGGATGTGAAAACACACCTGAAAAACTCTCCTTTTGCTCATCCGGGCTTAATTTTCCTTCAGTTGCCTGGGCACAAAAATGATGGTACATTCAACAAAAGATTCTAGAGCCTCACAGGGTCTCAGAGATGCTGGGCAATTTTTCTTCTCAGTACCAAATAACCCACTATGGTTGCCTTGGCAAGCATGTCCACAGTTTGAGCCCCTTATGGTTGTCCATGTACTTCACTTAGTATGATAATCTCTAGGTCCATCTATGTTGCTGGAAATGAAATTATTTCATTTTTTTTTATGGTTGAGTAATGGCCTATTGTATATATGTACCACATCTTCTTTATTCAGTCACCTGTCGATAGACATTGAGGTTGTTTCCATGTCTTGGCTATTATGAACAGTGCTGCTAGGAACGTCGAAGTACACCTATCTTTTAGAATTACAGTTTTGTCTAGATACATGCTAGGAGTGGGATTACAGGATCATATGGTAACTCTAATTTTCAGTTTTTTAAGATCCTCCATACTGTTCTCCACAGCAACTGCACCAATTTATATTCTCATCAACAGTGTGTGTGTGTGGGGGGGTTCCTTTCTCTTCACCTCCTCTCCACTTTTATATCAAGTTGAACTCCCTTTTCACTTGAAGGAACCAAAGTGAAATAACTTGACTATGATTGATGCAAGACTCTGCCCCATGGAGGGCTCTTTCCTCGTGGACTGTTCCACCCAGGGAGTGCAGAGGTGTGTCCAGATGAAAACATTCATTATTACCCAATTTTGGTCTTGTCTGCAAGACATTCTCATCTGTCTTGTGTGCTGTGTGTCGGCAGAGTTCTTGATGATAGAGTGCACCCCCCACTGGAGAGTAGAACTTCAGGTAGCAAACCATCAGGAGCGGGCGTGGAGCCAAGCCTCCAAGACCATCCACGTACTGCTGAGCTTCCAGTCCTGTGAGTATCTGCTTAAAAACGTTGAATAACATCAACAAAATGATGGAAAGATTATTAACAGAAAGCTGAACTGTGGGTCTGGACCCAGACAGCAAGACTAGAAGCTGTTCCTTCAGGGCCTGCAACAGAGGACACTTAGTATGGGAATCAATTCCCTGAACCACACTTTCTCCAGAAAGGGATGTGAAAACACACCTGAAAAACTCTCCTTTTGCTCATCCGGGCTTAATTTTCCTTCAGTTGCCTGGGCACAAAAATGATGGTACATTCAACAAAAGATTCTAGAGCCTCACAGGGTCTCAGAGATGCTGGGCAATTTTTCTTCTCAGTACCAAATAACCCACTATGGGCCTTGGACCTGTGCTATCGCAAGCACCCATGTCCAGGGCAGGGTTTGCCTTCAAACCAGAACACCTGCCCCCAGCACCCCTCCCCTGACCTCCTCCTTCCCTTAATCGGGTGCTGGGAACATTCAGAAAAATAAGACGGGGCTCTTGTCCTCCAAATGCAGCGTGTCTCATACTGATGTGAATCCCCTGGGGATCTTGTTAAAATGCAGACTCTGGGGCTTCCCTGGTGGTCCAGTGGGTAAGGACACCGCCTTGCAGTGCAAGGGGCGCCGGTTCCATCCCTGGCCTGGGAAGATCCCACGTGCTGCAGAGCGGCTGGACTGATGTGTCCAATTACTGAGCCGGAGCTCTGGAGCGCATGCGCCCAGAGCTGGTGCTCAGCAACAAGCGAGGCCACTGTGATGGGAGGCCCACACAGGCCAAAGAACAAAGATAAATAAATGAAAGGACAATAGAAGTGACCAAAAAAAAAAAAAATGTAGACTCTGATTCAGCAGTTCTGGGTCTGACCTGAGATAGTGGACTTCTAACATGCTTGTGGGTGATGTTACTGGTCTGTGGACCACACTTTGAGTAGCAAGAGTTAGCACAGTGATTCTGAAGGGTGGTCCCCAACGAGCAGCTACAAAGAACTGTGTGTTAGAAACGCAACCAACCCAGACCTATTAATGCAGAAGCTGTGGGGGGTGAGGCCTAGTCATCTGTGTTTGATCAGGTCCCCCACCTACCCTCTGGGATTCAAATCAAGTCTGACTGCTGAGCTTTGAGAACTACCAGGTTACGGTGGGTTAGAGTATAACCATCTGGTTACAGTAGGGTTTAACTCAGCCCACCTTGGGAGGGGAGATGGCCAATTTACCACATAAGCTGGACCTAAGAAGGACACTTAGTAAGTCTTGACAAAACAAAGGGCTCTGCAAAGGCCCCAAGAGGAAAGTGGGGGCTCGGGGTGAAACTGAGGAATAGTCTAGAACATTCTTGCAGGCCTGCCCAGTCATAGGTAGAGTTTTTTTCTTGTCAGTTGGTTTTTCGTGGTTAAGTACCCTACCCCACCCTGCTCACTGATCTTCACCAACAGAAGGCTAAGAACTTGGCCGTCAGAGTCCCTCTTCCTGTTGCTGGCTGTTTTTAAGCTCCTCCAGCTTCTTAGAGAGAAAAACTTCCAATACAGAAAATGATTTCCCAGTCTGGTAAGTTCAAGATGGCACACAGAACTGAAGTTTTCACTCCAGGATGATTGTTGTTCAGTCACTCAGTTGTGTCTGACTCTTTGTAACCCCATGAACTGCAGCACACCAGGCTTCCCTGTTCTTCATTATCTCCCAGAGTTTGCTCAAACCCATGTCCACTGAGTTAGTGAAGCCATTCAATCATCTCATCCTCTGTTGTCCCCTTGTCTTCCTGCCCTCAGTCTTCCCCAGCATCAGGGTCTTTTCCAATGAGTCAGTTCTTCTCATCAGGCTGCCAAAGTTTGGAGCTTCAGCTTCAGCATCAGTCCTTCCAGTGAATAGTCAGGGTTGATTTCCTTTATGATTGATTCTGAGACAGTGGGACTCAGCAATCCTCCTTCCCTCAGGACACAGAGGCAGAGGAGTGAGCCTTGGGGTGGGGGCAGAGGGAGGGGAGCCTCAGGAGGAGCAGGCGTGATGTCCTTGTTAACCCATCTCACAGGATGGAGGGCGGCTCCTGTCTGTTTTAGGTCTCCCAGGTCTGCATCTTTCAGACACTCTTCTCCCACAAATCCCACCTGCGGAGAATGTGAGCGTGTGATTCCAGGACCTGGTGGAACAGCCAGGGGCAGCTGTGGGAGGCTGACACTGTCTCCAATATTATCTTTGAAATGTGTGCATATTTTCTCCTATTAAGTAATAAATGCATGTTTTCAGATAATAAATGGCCCAATGCTGAGGAAAATAAATAATGCTGTGATTCCACAACTACACCCTAGGGAATGTGCACACTTCCCTTTCACGGGAACAGGCCCAGGCAGAGAACATGTTGTTTTGTGAATCCGCAGTGTTTTCACAGGGGGTACGTTTAAGAAGAATGAAACCTACCTTCTTTGCGATGAACACACAGGAGCTGGGTGGTGGGCAGGCTACTTTGGGCTGGTGATCCTGTGCCCAGAGACTGGGGCACTTCTCTTCGGCCCAACAAGACCAACTCTGCAGGTCCCGCCCACCTAGGGAAGCCAGCCTGGTTCCAGGGTCACCAGTGGGTCCTTGGACTCACGATCTCAATTCTGAGGGGCTGCCATGCTAGAAAGATGCTCAGTTTTGGGGGAACTGAGCAGCAAGATGAACTCTGACAATCTGGGGGATTCTTGTCCTAAGGATTTGTCTCCTTTGGGTCTGCTCACCTGGAGAGGGTGGGTGGGCTGCTGGGGTGGTGACTGGGTTGACTAGTTAGCCGAGCACTGGCTAAAGGACACACATGCTCAGAAGTGTCAGAGAGGGAGTGGGGGTGATTAGCTTCAGATTGTAAGAAAAAGACAAGTCCTAGAGTGGTTTGTGTTTGAAAAGCCAATTGAGGTTTCCTGGTGTTAGGTTTTCCACCTCCTGCCAGCAACGCACACATAGCTTGGGTTTTGGAGTAACCAACATGGCCAGACACACCATATTTCTAGGCAGATAATCCATCTCCAAGCTCATTAATATCTTAAAGCTAGGATCTAACATCTGGCTTTCAAAACTTCTGGCAAGCAGAACCGTACTGAAAGTACCAAAGAGAAAGCTCTAAGAGGAAAGAGGGACCCTCTGATAATACAGGGCGACAGGCTGCTCTGCAGCTCATGGATTCCAGTCAGCTGCAGCCATCTGATCCCCAGGACCAGAGACCACAGAGGGAAACCAGAGACACTCTTCCCTCCAGCCAAGGGACAACAGAGACCACAGGGGTGGGAGCCAGTTTTGAGTACACCGTGATTACATGACCTCACATCCAAAGGGGCCTCAGCCTGGGATAAGGCTCAGGAAACCCCAGCTCCAGGCCAGCCTTGGTTTGGGTGGACCGGTGGCCTTCAGGAGCCACCCAAAATGCTGACAGTCATGTCTGGAAAGACAGAATTCCAGCCACCACCCTTCCTCCCTCTGACCCTCTCACCCTCCTGGCTCCAGGAGAGGCTTTCTGTCAGGAGGAATGCATGCACATTTATAACAGATGGGCATGTGGACTTTCTGAAAATGGATTAATGGATTTGGATCCAGTCCCACCTCTCTTAACATCGGGTCCCCAGGGTCAGCTGCCTTCCTTCCGGGAAGAGCCTGGGATGCAAGGCAGGACAGGCGTCCACGCCTCACCCCTGACCTTGTGACATTCATCAAGAAGATGGGGTGGAAAGTGAGTGAGCAAAATTCATCCAGTTGCTGGGTAGCCTCTGAAGTTGATGGAACACAGATTCTGAATCATAAAAAGCCAATGAGCTTGAGTAATTGACCACAAGTCCTATTTTCCTAGTTCATAAGTACTCAGGAGGGTGACCTTCTCCACACTCTCGCTTTCCAGTACATCAGCATCCCTACTGAACTTATTAAAACAAGGCTCTGCCTCAGGAGTCCTGACTCAGGAGGTCTGGGGATGGCCCTGGGGAAGTCTGCCTTTCCAGTAAGTTTGCTGGTAGCCTGATGGCACTGCCCCAGGACCACTATCAAAACTGCCCTCTAAAGCCTACACAGCACTATCTCCATGACCCATGTTCCTGCCAGGTCACCTCTTATTTTGGTCCCACAACATGACTTAGGCAGCCAGGGAGTAGGTCTGTTTCTGCAGGTGTGGCATTTGCTTTGCAGGCGCAAGTCCTAAATGGGAATTGGGCTTGTGGAGGGGTTCCAGTCAGCTGCAGCCATCTGATCCCCAGGACCAGAGCCCACAGAGGGAAACCAGAGACACTCTTCCCTCCAGCCAAGGGACAACAGAGACCACAGGGGTGGGAGCCAGTTTTGAGTACACCGTGATTACATGACCTCACATCCAAAGGGGCCTCAGCCTGGGATAAGGCTCAGGAAACCCCAGCTCCAGGCCAGCCTTGGTTTGGGTGGACCGGTGGCCTTCAGGAGCCACCCAAAATGCTGACAGTCATGTCTGGAAAGACAGAATTCCAGCCACCACCCTTCCTCCCTCTGACCCTCTCACCCTCCTGGCTCCAGGAGAGGCTTTCTGTCAGGAGGAATGCATGCACATTTATAACAGATGGGCATGTGGACTTTCTGAAAATGGATTAATGGATTTGGATCCAGTCCCACCTCTCTTAACATCGGGTCCCCAGGGTCAGCTGCCTTCCTTCCGGGAAGAGCCTGGGATGCAAGGCAGGACAGGCGTCCACGCCTCACCCCTGACCTTGTGACATTCATCAAGAAGATGGGGTGGAAAGTGAGTGAGCAAAATTCATCCAGTTGCTGGGTAGCCTCTGAAGTTGATGGAACACAGATTCTGAATCATAAAAAGCCAATGAGCTTGAGTAATTGACCACAAGTCCTATTTTCCTAGTTCATAAGTACTCAGGAGGGTGACCTTCTCCACACTCTCGCTTTCCAGTACATCAGCATCCCTACTGAACTTATTAAAACAAGGCTCTGCCCTCAGGAGTCCTGACTCAGGAGGTCTGGGGATGGCCCTGGGGAAGTCTGCCTTTCCAGTAAGTTTGCTGGTAGCCTGATGGCACTGCCCCAGGACCACTATCAAAACTGCCCTCTAAAGCCTACACAGCACTATCTCCATGACCCATGTTCCTGCCAGGTCACCTCTTATTTTGGTCCCACAACATGACTTAGGCAGCCAGGGAGTAGGTCTGTTTCTGCAGGTGTGGCATTTGCTTTGCAGGCGCAAGTCCTAAATGGGAATTGGGCTTGTGGAGGGGTTCCAGTACCTGCTGAGGTCACCAAGGAGACATTACAAGAGGGTGGTCCCTCTGTGGCCAACCAGACAGCCTTTCACCACTTGGTTGTGAGTGGGAAATGCCAAAAAGGTCACAAGCTGCTTGGGGACACAGGTCCTCATCCAGTCACCAGAAAATTCTGCACTCAAGACCTGAGCTCTTCCCTCCAAGTGCAAGTTCTACAGTAACACCACTACTTTTACGCAAAGGAAAGAAATTTTAAGGAGAGGTGCCAGCTGAGGGCAATTTTTTTCTGAGGAACAGAGCTTTGATGGTTTTTTTTCCAGGAAAGATAAAAGTAAAATGCAGTGGCAAAGAGTGAGACACGACTGAAAGACTAACACTGTACTACACTACCTACAAGTCTTAGAATGTGTTGGCTTTTTTATGTCACTGTTCTTTACTTTGGTGGGCTGTGTGTCCAGAAGCCTGACCCACTACTGATCAGTACTCCTGATGTTGATGGCAAATGTCCATGGAAATTTAAAGCAGGGCAAATCATTTTCTGCTGTCTTGTTTTCAGCAGTTTGAGAGTTTTTATCCCAGAAAATGAGAGCAAGTGTCATACATGACCAGTCTTAACTGTAGAGAAATCCCGTAGAGAAAGCCCTCTGATCTTCTGCCCCTGACCACCCAGCCTCTTGGGATCTGCAAGGATAATGAGTGATGGAATGTATCCTAGAAACTGAACAGCTTACCGTTTAAAAGAGTTCCTTAGAATTGAGCATCTTATATTTTGGAAGATGTCTTTTAAACACAGCAAAAAATGGAAACAGAATGAGTTGCTTTCCTCCTTTCCCCCACCAACTCCAACAATTGTAGAAGGCAGCAGGGAGGGGGCATGTGCCTCCCTCACAAATGAAATTTTCATGAAAGCACTGTTGTCAGTGAGCTAGAACATTCTAGATCACCTTATAATCCCAAATGTAAGATATATCCCTGAGAATTCACTGCCTATGCATGTGATGCTTACTTGCTTTAAGCAATGAACAGTTCTATGGATCATTTCTGAGCCTCTATTCCAACAAAGATAAGGCAAAGCACTTCAGGTCCTTCTTAAACTGCCCTCTAAAGCCTACACAGACTTAGGCCAGCCAGGAAAGTGGGGGTAGGTCTGTTTCTGCAGGTGTGGCATTTGCTTTGCAGGCGCAAGTCCTAAATGGGAATTGGGCTTGTGGAGGGGTTCCAGTACCTGCTGAGGTCACCAAGGAGACATTACAAGAGGGTGGTCCCTCTGTGGCCAACCAGACAGCCTTTCACCACTTGGTTGTGAGTGGGAAATGCCAAAAAGGTCACAAGCTGCTTGGGGACACAGGTCCTCATCCAGTCACCAGAAAATTCTGCACTCAAGACCTGAGCTCTTCCCTCCAAGTGCAAGTTCTACAGTAACACCACTACTTTTACGCAAAGGAAAGAAATTTTAAGGAGAGGTGCCAGCTGAGGGCAATTTTTTTCTGAGGAACAGAGCTTTGATGGGTTTTTTTCCAGGAAAGATAAAAGTAAAATGCAGTGGCAAAGAGTGAGACACGACTGAAAGACTAACACTGTACTACACTACCTACAAGTCTTAGAATGTGTTGGCTTTTTTATGTCACTGTTCTTTACTTTGGTGGGCTGTGTGTCCAGAAGCCTGACCCACTACTGATCAGTACTCCTGATGTTGATGGCAAATGTCCATGGAAATTTAAAGCAGGGCAAATCATTTTCTGCTGTCTTGTTTTCAGCAGTTTGAGAGTTTTTATCCCAGAAAATGAGAGCAAGTGTCATACATGACCAGTCTTAACTGTAGAGAAATCCCGTAGAGAAAGCCCTCTGATCTTCTGCCCCTGACCACCCAGCCTCTTGGGATCTGCAAGGATAATGAGTGATGGAATGTATCCTAGAAACTGAACAGCTTACCGTTTAAAAGAGTTCCTTAGAATTGAGCATCTTATATTTTGGAAGATGTCTTTTAAACACAGCAAAAAATGGAAACAGAATGAGTTGCTTTCCTCCTTTCCCCCACCAACTCCAACAATTGTAGAAGGCAGCAGGGAGGGGGCATGTGCCTCCCTCACAAATGAAATTTTCATGAAAGCACTGTTGTCAGTGAGCTAGAACATTCTAGATCACCTTATAATCCCAAATGTAAGATATATCCCTGAGAATTCACTGCCTATGCATGTGATGCTTACTTGCTTTAAGCAATGAACAGTTCTATGGATCATTTCTGAGCCTCTATTCCAACAAAGATAAGGCAAAGCACTTCAGGTCCTTCTTTTTTTTTTTTTTTTTTTTTTTTTGCAGATTTTATTGAAGTATAGCTGATTTACAACATTGTGTTAAGTCAGGTGTTTGAATCAGTGGGACAGTGGCAGGCAAGCCAAGAGTGAAGCTGCTAGTGCCATATTTGAGAGACTGAGACTGCCCAAGGAAAGGCCAAGTAGGATTGGCCTGAGCTGTTGGTTCAGTGTGACTCCTGGAGAATTTCCTCCAGTCTTACTAGGCCTGTGCTAACAATCAGCAGAGCTGGCATATATTTTATATCATTGGCAGGCTCTCCAGAGGCCCAGATACTTGTGCTGTGCTATGACGCTAACAGGCAGCTGAATGGTGCTTCTTGCTCAGTTTGAAATTGCTTCCCCAGCAGAAAATATCACATCCCATCTATGGACCTCTTTGCAGAATAAACACCAGAGTGTCTTCTGACTGAGGCAGCCAGAAGGCAGCCTTAGCTATTATTGGTTAGTCACTAAGTCACATCCAACTCTTTGGATCCCATGGACCGCAGCATGCCAGGTTCCCTGTCCTTCACTATCTCCGGGAGTTTGCTCAAACTCATGTCCACTGAGGCTATAATGCCATCCAACCATCTCATCCTCTGCCATCTTCTCATTTTGCTCTCTATCTTCCCCAGCACCAGGGTCTTTTCTAATGAGTCAACTCTTCACATCAGGTGACCAAAGTATTACAGCTTCAACTGCAGCATCAGTCCTTCCAAGGAATGTTCAGGGTTAATTTCCTTTAGGATTGACTGGTTTGATCTCCTTGCAGTCCAAAGGACTCTCAAGAGTCTTCTCCAGCAGCACAGTTCAGAAGCATCAATTCTTCAGTGTTCTGCCCTCTTAATGGTCCAACTCTCACATCAGAACATGACACTTGAAAAACCGTAGCTTTGACTAGATGGATCTTTGTTGGAAAAGTGATGTCTCTGCTTTTTGATATGCTGTCAAAGTTCATCATAGTTTTCCTTCCAAGGAAAAAGTACCTTCTAATTTCATGGCTGCAGTCACTATCAGCAGTGATTTGGAGCACAAGAAAATCAATTCTGTCACTTCTTCCACTTTTTCCCCTTCTATTTGCCATGAAGTGATGGGACTGGATACCATGATCTTACTTTTTTGAATGTTGAGTTTCAACCTAACTTCTTCACTCTCCTCTTTCACCCTCATCAAGAGGCTTTTCGTTTCTCTTTAGCCAGTCGCAGTGCGGTCCTGCTAATGCCAGGCCATCTACCTGCTGGAGCTAGGTTGAAACCCAATAGTGCAGACACACTGGCCTGCTCTGATGACCGTGGGCCTGCCACATGCCCCAACAGGGAAGAAGGGAGCTAGCCCCAGGCCATCCTGCTGGAGCTAGGTTGAAACAATAGGCCACTCTAAGCCAAAAGATACTGGGGTGGCCTTGTGTTTATGACGCTAACAGGCAGCTGAATGGTGCTTCTTGCTCAGTTTGAAATTGCTTCCCCAGCAGAAAATATCACATCCCATCTATGGACCTCTTTGCAGAATAAACACCAGAGTGTCTTCTGACTGAGGCAGCCAGAAGGCAGCCTTAGCTATTATTGGTTAGTCACTAAGTCACATCCAACTCTTTGGATCCCATGGACCGCAGCATGCCAGGTTCCCTGTCCTTCACTATCTCCGGGAGTTTGCTCAAACTCATGTCCACTGAGGCTATAATGCCATCCAACCATCTCATCCTCTGCCATCTTCTCATTTTGCTCTCTATCTTCCCCAGCACCAGGGTCTTTTCTAATGAGTCAACTCTTCACATCAGGTGACCAAAGTATTACAGCTTCAACTGCAGCATCAGTCCTTCCAAGGAATGTTCAGGGTTAATTTCCTTTAGGATTGACTGGTTTGATCTCCTTGCAGTCCAAAGGACTCTCAAGAGTCTTCTCCAGCAGCACAGTTCAGAAGCATCAATTCTTCAGTGTTCTGCCCTCTTAATGGTCCAACTCTCACATCAGAACATGACACTTGAAAAACCGTAGCTTTGACTAGATGGATCTTTGTTGGAAAAGTGATGTCTCTGCTTTTTGATATGCTGTCAAAGTTCATCATAGTTTTCCTTCCAAGGAAAAAGTACCTTCTAATTTCATGGCTGCAGTCACTATCAGCAGTGATTTGGAGCACAAGAAAATCAATTCTGTCACTTCTTCCACTTTTTCCCCTTCTATTTGCCATGAAGTGATGGGACTGGATACCATGATCTTACTTTTTTGAATGTTGAGTTTCAACCTAACTTCTTCACTCTCCTCTTTCACCCTCATCAAGAGGCTTTTTCGTTTCTCTTTAGCCAGTCGCAGTGCGGTCCTGCTAATGCCAGGCCATCTACCTGCTGGAGCTAGGTTGAAACCCAATAGTGCAGACACACTGGCCTGCTCTGATGACCGTGGGCCTGCCACATGCCCCAACAGGGAAGAAGGGAGCTAGATACCAAAACAACCTTCACATGGACGGTCAGAATGCATGATTCCCTGTATGTGTTCCAGAAAAGATATGGCCAGCTTCTCCGACCATACCCTGCTTTTCAGACTCAACTTTGGCTTGGCTAAAAGATAAAGCACATGAATCTAGACCCCTAGTTCACTGTACCAGATGGCTTCACTCCAATTTAAGGGTGAAAGAGGGGACTTCAGAGGTGGGGAGTCCAGGAAGGTGAGCGTACTCCCCCTCACAGTCGTCCCTCCCTCCCATACGCCCAGGAGGGCAGGGAGGCAACCGTCCAAGCAGGAGGCCAGGAGGCCACTAGAGCGAGGCTGAGTGCTGTGCCAGGCCGGGTCCAGCTGGCAGTACTGACAGGAGTTAAGGTGCATGGTGGAACATTAGGAAAATGGAAACAAGGCCCCTGACCTGGGCATGCAGTGGCTTCACAGCCCCTTGAAGATGAGGTCACAAGGCCAGGCTGCAGGATAAGGCCAGAATCCAGGGGGCCCAGGCAAGAAGACATCTCCTGGCCTTTCAAGGACCCCAAAAGCAGACCCACCTCTGGCTGGCACCATCTGGAGGCTGGCACACAGGCTTGTGGGTGTGAGGCTTCCATACTCAGACAAGCTCAGGTTAGAGACAGACACGTCAGGAATGTGCTGATCCTGCTGTTTATCCCGGCGCAGGTCAGCCAGGCCATTCTGGCACATTCCTCTGGGCGTTCAGCTGAGGATTGATGATGATTCGCTGGCTTACAGAGCACACTGGGATTCTATGAGGAAACACTTGGAATTCTCATGCAGCTTTGGGGCCAAGAACAGAGAAGGCCGTCCTAACCTCCTGGGTTGTTATGAGCTGAGTTGTGGCTCCTCACAGTCAGATGTTGATGGCCTAACCCCAGTACCTCAGAATGGGACTGCATCTGGAGATGGGTAATTAAGTTAAAATGAGGCCCTTCGGGTGGGCCTGAATCCAAGACGTCTGGAGTCCTTATAGGAGGAGGAAATTGGATGCAGACACACAGAGAGGTGACCAGGCGAAGGCACTTGAAAGACATACTGTTTGCCAGCCCGGGAGAGAAGCTCAGGAGGAGCCCACCGTGAGGGCAACCCAACCTCAGATCTCAATCCTCCAGAGTCATCAGGAATAAATGTCTGATGTTTTGAGTCCCCCCCATCTCCTGCCTCCCAAGCCTGGAGAACTTGTTAGGGCAGCTCAACCACTAAAATGCCTGGGATCCCTTGTTCCTTAATTTGCATTGAGAATAGCTCTGTGACACTCAGGAGAGCCCAACACTTTTTGATATTAACACGAAATCTTTCTTATTTTAGGAAACTTCCAAGCAGTAAGGGCTCACACTTAATCAGCTCCTAATGAGGGTTCCTCCTCCCTCTAACTCCACTGACCAGAGTCACCTCTTCCAGAAGCAGAGCACAGACACTTCCTGATGACCCAGCGGACCACTGGCCCCACTTCCTAGTTGCTGGAAAACAATGTACTGACAGCAAAGAGTTATTACCGCAGTCTAGGCAAAGATTGCCACCACAATAACTTATTTAGAACTTGGCTTTGGGTTGAGAGAAGACAGTGTTAAGATTGAATGAAAGGCATTAATATTCCACTTAGAAAATGTGCAGTGCAAAATGACCATCTTAAAAATATATAATGTAAAAATGAAATCTTTCTTTGTTAAGTATAGCCTTTGGTACATTGAGCCTTTGGCCAGAAAAGAATCTTTTAGAGCCTTTGAGGAGCTGTTTGAAAGGCCTGGATAGCCAAAAATAGACCAGTCAATGGAGACAATGGATAGAAATAAAGTCTGGTTGGAACTGTGCCATGAGTCAGGTCCAGGGGCACCCAAGGTTGATGCCCTCCAGATCCTCAGGAGGATTCCTACAGGTCACACCCCTTTATCAACAGCCCTGTGGGCAAAAATGGAACCATTTCTGACTTTAAAATGTGTTATTATAAAGGAAGAATATACTAAAGACCCAAGAGGGAATTTTAAAGAGAAAAATAGCTCACATCAAAGGTTTTTATTTTTCCATGTTCCCTTGCAGTCATTGTTCAAGTATATTTATAATTTTATAGTTATGATAATGGAATAAGGAATCCTGCCTCCCAAAGACGTCTGGAGTCCTTATAGGAGGAGGAAATTGGATGCAGACACACAGAGGTGACCAGGCGAAGGCACTTGAAAGACATACTGTTTGCCAGCCCGGGAGAGAAGCTCAGGCGGAGCCCACCGTGAGGGCAACCCAACCTCAGATCTTAATGCTCCAGTGTCATCAGGAATAACTGTCGGATGTTTGGAGTCCCCATCTCCTGCCTCCCAAGCCTGGAGAACTTGTTAGGGCAGCTCAACCACTAAAATGCCTGGGATCCCTTGTTCCTTAATTTGCATTGAGAATAGCTCTGTGACACTCAGGAGAGCCCAACACTTTTTGATATTAACACGAAATCTTTCTTATTTTAGGAAACTTCCAAGCAGTAAGGGCTCACACTTAATCAGCTCCTAATGAGGGTTCCTCCTCCCTCTAACTCCACTGACCAGAGTCACCTCTTCCAGAAGCAGAGCACAGACACTTCCTGATGACCCAGCGGACCACTGGCCCCACTTCCTAGTTGCTGGAAAACAATGTACTGACAGCAAAGAGTTATTACCGCAGTCTAGGCAAAGATTGCCACCACAATAACTTATTTAGAACTTGGCTTTGGGTTGAGAGAAGACAGTGTTAAGATTGAATGAAAGGCATTAATATTCCACTTAGAAAATGTGCAGTGCAAAATGACCATCTTAAAAATATATAATGTAAAAATGAAATCTTTCTTTGTTAAGTATAGCCTTTGGTACATTGAGCCTTTGGCCAGAAAAGAATCTTTTAGAGCCTTTGAGGAGCTGTTTGAAAGGCCTGGATAGCCAAAAATAGACCAGTCAATGGAGACAATGGATAGAAATAAAGTCTGGTTGGAACTGTGCCATGAGTCAGGTCCAGGGGCACCCAAGGTTGATGCCCTCCAGATCCTCAGGAGGATTCCTACAGGTCACACCCTTCATCAACAGCCCTGTGGGCAAAAATGGAACCATTTCTGACTTTAAAATGTGTTATTATAAAGGAAGAATATACTAAAGACCCAAGAGGGAATTTTAAAGAGAAAAATAGCTCACATCAAAGGTTTTTATTTTTCCATGTTCCCTTGCAGTCATTGTTCAAGTATATTTATAATTTTATAGTTATGATAATGGAATAAGGCACCATTTCCCATCATTTTTTCCTTCTTTATTTTAAATGATCACCCTTAGGATAAAATCAGAAATGACTTTATTGGGCCAAAAAGTATGAACATACTGCTAAATTGTTTCTACCACCAGAAAGGGCCTTATCAGCTAAAACACATTCTTACCCTTGCCAAGTATTTTAATTAAAAAACATTATTAAAAAAAGGTAAAGATTGATCCTTAACTTTTAAGAAATCACATTGAAAACTTATTCAAAGATAGCATACTTTCCTAGATTTGTTTGAGAACTCTAGATTCTTGTGTATAAATTATTTGATCTCATGCTTTACCTATTTACCTAATGAGATTTGGATATCTTTCCTTCAATCTGAAATGTGTATTTTATATTAATTCCAATGTCATCATATTGTTGGACTCATTCTCCTAGTCTTTTCCTTTGTTCCTTTCACTTTACTTATAAAATGTCGATGTGGTTAAATCTGTTCAACATTTCTTTGCAATTGCAACTTTGCTTGGGTCATAGTCACCTCCCTGCCATGGCTGGTCCCTGCGTTCTCCTTTTCTGCTCAATTTCCTCTGTCCTCCTTTTTGGATCAGCTGGCCCTTCGCTTATCTGTGTCTGACTCTTTGTGACTCCATCGACTTGTAGCCTGCCAGGCTCCTCTGCCCATGGGATTCTCCAGGCAAGGATACTGGAGTGAGTGGATGGCCATTTCCTCCTCCAGGGGATCTTCCCCACCGAGGGATAGGACCTGGGTTTCCTGATTGTTTACTGTCTGAATCATCAGGAAGCCCTGTATTTGAGCAGGGCTGTCCAATTTAGCAAACACAAATGCAAGATAGCCAGGTGAATTTGGACTGCAGATAAACAACAAATCGCCGAGCCAGAGCTCTGGAGCGCATGCGCCCAGAGCTGGCACTCCGCGACAACAGATGCCACCGCGATGGGAGGCCCGCAGGAGCCAAAGAGCAAGGACGGATGAAAACAGAGAAATGAAAGACCAATAGGAGTGGCCCGCCCGCTCCACTCCCTCCCCAGGCAGACCCCCGCCCCCCAAAAATAAACAAGTAAATAAATCATAAAAAAAAAGAGTAACCCTAGGCAATATTTGGAAAATATTCAAACTAAAAAACAAAACAACAACAAAACCCCTTGCTTATTCTAAACCCAAATTTGACAGGATGTCCTATATTTTGTTGGGCAACCCTAGATTTTTGGTCCCCACTTGTGCCGCATGTCAAGTCTTCCTAAGTAGGCTAGTATTTATTCTCAGTCCTCAGGCATATGTCCTGCTTGCCCAAGAAACAGAGGCCAGGCTCCTGTGTGGACCCCCTGGTGCTCCTCTTCTGCTCAGTGGCCCTGGGTCTACCCTGGTGGCTTGGGGAGGGGGCTCTCACTGGCAGACTCTCTGGTTTTGGCACCTCTGCTCATTTTGCTCTGGCTGCCATGACAACAGATCACAGACAGAGGGGTTTAGACCACAGTGACTTATTTTCTCACTATTCTGGAGGCTGGAAATCCAAGAGCAAGATGGTGCCAGAGTTGGTTTCTTCTTGGATCTCCCCCCTTGACTTACAGACAGCTGTCCTCTCCCTGGGTCCTCACACAGTCCTCCCTCTGTGCTTGTCTGCATCCTGATCTCCTCTTCCTATAAGGACATCTGTCCTGCTGGACTAGGGTCCTCTTTAGTAACCTTGGTTTAACTTAGTTCCCTCTTTGAAGATCCTGTCTCCACACACAGTCACATTCTGAGGTGCTGAGAGTTCAGATTTCAACATGTGAATTTGGGGGACACAATTCAGATCTTCATTGTGTAGTGGTCTGTCCCATGCCCTCGTCCAGCACACTATTCTCTCACCTGACAGTACATCTGCGATCTGGAAGGGTCCCTGTATTTGAGCAGGGCTGTCCAATTTAAAAAAGCAAGATAGCCAGGTGAATTTGGACTGCAGATAAACAACAAATCGCCGAGCCAGAGCTCTGAGCGCATGCGCCCAGAGCTGGCACTCAGACAACAGATGCCACCGCGATGGGAGGCCCGCAGGAGCCAAAGAGCAAGGACGGATGAAAACAGAGAAATGAAAGACCAATAGGAGTGGCCCGCCCGCTCCACTCCCTCCCCAGGCAGACCCCCGCCCCCCAAAAATAAACAAGTAAATAAATCATAAAAAAAAAGAGTAACCCTAGGCAATATTTGGAAAATATTCAAACTAAAAAACAAAACAACAACAAAACCCCTTGCTTATTCTAAACCCAAATTTGACAGGATGTCCTATATTTTGTTGGGCAACCCTAGATTTTTGGTCCCCACTTGTGCCGCATGTCAAGTCTTCCTAAGTAGGCTAGTATTTATTCTCAGTCCTCAGGCATATGTCCTGCTTGCCCAAGAAACAGAGGCCAGGCTCCTGTGTGGACCCCCTGGTGCTCCTCTTCTGCTCAGTGGCCCTGGGTCTACCCTGGTGGCTTGGGGAGGGGGCTCTCACTGGCAGACTCTCTGGTTTTGGCACCTCTGCTCATTTTGCTCTGGCTGCCATGACAACAGATCACAGACAGAGGGGTTTAGACCACAGTGACTTATTTTCTCACTATTCTGGAGGCTGGAAATCCAAGAGCAAGATGGTGCCAGAGTTGGTTTCTTCTTGGATCTCCCTCCTTGACTTACAGACAGCTGTCCTCTCCCTGGGTCCTCACACAGTCCTCCCTCTGTGCTTGTCTGCATCCTGATCTCCTCTTCCTATAAGGACATCTGTCCTGCTGGACTAGGGTCCTCTTTAGTAACCTTGGTTTAACTTAGTTCCCTCTTTGAAGATCCTGTCTCCACACACAGTCACATTCTGAGGTGCTGAGAGTTCAGATTTCAACATGTGAATTTGGGGGACACAATTCAGATCTTCATTGTGTAGTGGTCTGTCCCATGCCCTCGTCCAGCACACTATTCTCTCACCTGACAGTACATCTGCGATCTGGAAGGGTCCCGCTCTCCCTAGGATTGGAGCCGTATGAACCTCTGATAGTCCTCGGGCACCCTGAGCTCCTCAAGACCTTCTCAGGATATAGCTCTAGCCTTGTTGGTGGGGCCACCATGGGCGGAGTCTTGTCTACAGTGGACACATTACCCAACTCTGGTCAACATCCTTTTGGATTTCAAGTTGGACTCACGCCTGGAAACTTCTGCTGCTCAGCCTCATCCCATGACGACCTCCCAATCCAGATGACTGTCTGAATCACTCTTAATTCTCTGCTCATTGGTGGTTGGCTCTTGGGCCCCTGGCTGCCTCCTCCAGGACCAGCCTTAGTAAACAGGTCATCTGTCTCCATCAAATTCACCACCCTTTGCCTTCTTCCCTCCTCCTCAGGTCATTTGGTCATGGAACTGTCAGCCTTGCCATCAAGTCCAGCCAAGAAATGACACCATTTAACTTACTGAGGGCTTACCCATGTTTTTGCATTTAAAATGGTTTGCAATCTACCGCATGGAGAATTTCTTGTGAATTTATTATCAGATGGTCTGTGGTATGGTTTCCTTGTGATACACTTTTGGATTTCACAAACCATTATCAGGATATTGTTATTGTTGTTGTTCAGTCGCGAAATCATGTCCGACTCTTTGAGATCCCATGGACTGCAGTACGCCAAACTCCTCTGTCTTCCACTCTCTCGCAGTTTGCTCAAATTCATGTCCATAGAGTCGGTGATGCCATCCAACCATCTCATCCTCTGTCACCCTCTTCTCCTTTTGCCTTTAATATTTCCCAGTGTCAAGGATTTTTTTTTGACAATATTAGAAAGCAGGATATTATACTATTTATTATTTTCCTTCTCCATTGTTTTCCTAATATTTGCTCAATGATATATAAAACATCCTCTCCCTCTATCTGTGCTGTGATGATGTGAAAGCCTCTGGCCTCATGTGGCTTCTTAATACTTGAAAGATAGAAAGCCCAAATTTCAAAGACAATACCATAAAAACAAAAAGGGTAAAATATATTTTAGTATTTTTTAGGTTGGCTGAAAGAAAATATTTTTGATACACTGGCTTAAGCAAAATATTATTAAAATTAGGTTTTTGTAGCTCCTTTTACTTTTAAAAAATGTAGCAACTAGAAAATGTAAAACTCCGTCTGTCTGAATTTCTAACAATGAATGACTTTAACTCAAGGCTTACCTATTTTGTTTCTCATATCTCTCTCTTGGTTTTTAGCCAGTGTTTTGATGTACTAATTAATGGTCCTCTTAAAACACAGTTTAAGATCTGCTAGAAGTACAAACATTTCCTTCATTACTTTTGTTTTTTCAGACTGTCTTTTGGAAGTCTAAGTCAGTTGTTCTTTCAGATGAATTTCAAAATTGTTTTTGCCAAACTCATAAAAATCCTGCTTGAATTACTCATTTTTATAACCAGAAACATTCTTTTGTCCCTAAAATTGACTTTCAATAGAACTTTGAGGTTTTATTTATGTATTACATATTTTTTCAAAATCACCCATGTGTATACAAGATTTTTGATACCATTGTGGATGGAGGTCTATATTGAGATGTTTTTGGTCTTTACATATTTGTCCTTTAAAGTCACTTAACCTATGTTTAAGATAGTATAGTCTTAACTGATATTACCTGTGATGAGTGTTTTTCTCCTTTCACCGTATGTATTCATTTTCCTCTGTTTCGTATATGTTATTATAATGTTACAATGACCAAGACTTCCAAGGCTTAATAAATAATTATGGTGGTATTGGGCCTTGTTGCTGAAGATAATTTGCTAAATATTACTTTTTGGAATATTTGCTCTTTCAAACTTGGCAATGTTTTTTCTTGACTTTGATTGCCTTCAAGGACACCCATTAGAGAGGCATTTTCCCTGTCCAAGTAAAATAAGCAGTCTAGAAAACAGAATTTCCTTATGGCTTTCTACAATCCACCCACTATAAAAATAACACAAAATCATCATGTTTTTGGTTTTGAGACATATTTTCATAGAGTAAATTGCCAGACTGTAGACAGCCCCTGATGCTTTGCAAAGATGTCAGGGGATGGAGAGCAGTTCAAGACACACGAGTTAGGGTTAGGTTTGGTGTTAGGGTTAGATTTTAGAGCTAGGGTTAAAGTTAGAGAAACCTGGTTTGAATGCACTGTGCATTGAATTTCAATTTAAAACCTCTAAAACTTCATGTAACATTAAAAAATGACTACTTTCTCCAAACATCATTTAGAGATATCTTTTGTTTTATACAGCGTCTCTGGTGGCTCAGTGGTGAAGAACCCTCCTGCCAATGCAGGAGATGCAGATTCGATCTCTGGGTCGGGAAGATTCCCTGCAGAAGGAAATGGCAGTCCGCTCCAGTATTCTTGTCGGTGAAATCCCATGGACAGAGGAACCTGGAGGGCTACAGACCTTGGGGTCGCAAAAGAGTCAAGCATGACTTGGGACTAAGCAACAAGAACAACAACAAACACTTTATATCAACAGATCAACAAGGAAGCCACTAGGGTATATCTTGAAGAAAAGCACAGGCTTAGAATTTTTGTAGGAAAACCACAGGAGCGCGGGTGAAGGAGGGTGTTGTTGAGTGTGCTGTCAGCCAGGACTGTCACAGCTGGTAGATTTACCAGGCAGAGGAGCCAGCTGTAGGGGCAGGGGCGTGTTTTCAGAATCTGTGTCCTCAGCTTGTTATGCTTGGAGCTGAATCAGACAAAACTGGGTTATGAGGAGCAACTGCCTTATCTTTCAGAACATCTGATGAGGACCCTATCTACAGTCTTTGGCTCCATCTGTGATCTCCAGGCTATGGAAATTCTGGCTATGTCTCCACCCCAGGAAGTGTGCTCAGCATGGCTTGCCTTTTACACTGAATGCCGCTCTGGGTCTCACCGTATTTTCAGATGCTCCTTACCTTAAGGGAATGGTGCTCTGGTCAACAATATAGTGTCCTTCCATCCTCTTGGCTAATGATCTCTGGGAATTAATACAGTGGAAGAGAAACTGGGTAGGGCAAGATTCCAAGAAGATTCTTTTCCCAACTCTCCAAACTATTCTTGATATTCTTTATTTAGCCCCTGGGGCAGGGCTCCGTCTCCCTGTGGATCTCCTTCCTCAAGTAGTAGCTCCTACAGGGAGGGGAAATGTCTGGGACCCTGCATCTCAGTCTTACTTCGTCACTGTCTGGGCCCACCACCTGATCACTGAGGTTCTAGCCCCGAAGTTGTGAACTGTGACCTGTGAGCTGTCTCCACACATTGGCCAGCTGACCATACTCCAGGGGACTCAGCCTGGAGAAGAGTCTGAGCTCCCCACATAATGGGGAGCATCAATAACCCCCTCTTCATGAAGCCATTTACCTCAGACTGGGACTTGAACCCATGTGGCTGGAACCCAAACCTAGCTAAAACCCATGATATTTGGCTTTAGGACCTAATGGAGCTCGGGTTCTTGATGTCTCTTCACAGAAAAGAATGCAGTGAGAGAAAAAATGATAGGTAAGAAGTGATTTGTTCAAATACAGAGAAAAGCACACTCCACAGACAGAATGTGAGCCATTGCAGAGGGTGAGTGTGGTGGCCTCAAAAATGAGGCATGCTGAGCTTTTATGGGCTGGGTTATTTCATATGCTAATGAGTGGGTGGATTATTCCAACTATTTGGGGGAAGGGGCAGAATTGTCATGGTGCCTCTAGGTGTGTCATTTAGCTTGCTGATTGAGGATCAAAGTCAAGTCTGCCATCTTGGACCCATTTGATTCCAGTGGGTTTATGTTGTGTCCTTGGGTTATGTCATTCTTTCAAAAGTTGCACTCTGTCCCTTTCCCTCTTGTTACAGCCAGAGACACAGAGTGACTGTTTTTTTGTAACCTTCAAGCTGAGCTAATTCCGAGCTCTAGCAAGAAGATTCCATCCTCTCAGCACAGTATCTATGCTGTGATCGAGCTTCCTTGGGAACCAGGAACCTGCACCCCTTTGATCCCCACTTCCATTGGCTATGCTGCCTGAGACCTCTCTTTATGACCTCCAGCTGTGCAGGGCTGTGAACAGGGCAAGAGCAGTTCCCTGAAAGTCTGGGTTTCCTCAAACTTAACTAGGGAGTTAAGATTTAGTCATCTTAAGAGTAAAGGTCCTTCCACCTCTCTAGGGTGGGAAAGAGTGATAATGTGTTATCTCCTCTGCTGAGCCCTTTGTAAATACTTGCGTCATCCAGCTGATAGGAGACGAGATAAGAGGGGGGATCCAGGGTCCTCTTTGAAAGCAGTCCTGAATCCAAATAAGGATTCTTGGATGGGTCATCCTGCTCTGGCTTGTATTAGCTCTTCAATCCCAGGCTCACACAAAGCACCCCTCCAAGGGGCTTCTTTACCACATGAAAGGGTGAACCTTGGCCCTGAAAGGAGCCAATCCTGAGCTTTTCTTGGCACTTTTTCCCAGACCTCAGAAAAATCCAGTGCTTTTAAAAGCAGAGGTCACTGGGTGGGAAGACAATCAGAGGAGAGTTGCAGAGAATGGTCCTTCCAAAGCAAACTGTTTCCTTCCTTTCCCAGTCTGCGAAGGCTTACATCTGCCTTTCACAGATGGGAGGAAGGGAAAGCAGGGTGAGGATTCTGAGAGGATCTACAGTGAATGAAGGCCATCTGTGCAGCCCCCAGGTCCCTGCAACCTCCAGAACTTGGGGAATCAACCAGTCCAGAGCATACTGGCGGGACCCATGGAAGAAGCCAAGTACACTTACCACTCTGCAGCCTCCCTGCTGCTTCAGCCTGGAAGGTTTACTCACATGACCAGGAGGCTGAGGCTGGGGGTGGACCCAGTCTAGAGAGCATGCCTTCCTCCTGGGCTGTGGGTTGTTTCAGGGGTGTTCCATTAGTCCATAATCAGGCTGTGATCAGATAGCTGTGGATGTGCATAAGGGAGCACGGAATTTGGGCATGCTGCCATCTTGAAATCATGGGGGAGGGGGCTGGCAAACCCAGAGGGATGAACAGGACTGAGAAAATGACAGAGGGAGAGAATCAGAGTTCAGATCAATGCCTGC
The DNA here is from genome assembly GCA_022376925.1 of Tragulus kanchil. Lineage (NCBI taxonomy): Eukaryota > Metazoa > Chordata > Mammalia > Artiodactyla > Tragulidae > Tragulus > Tragulus kanchil. Next base: position 49,496,636 of record JAIOJX010000026.1, read on the forward strand.
TGAATCCTCAGCCCACTTCTGTGCTTTTCTGTTAGGTGTGATGATAAATTGCCTTCAAGTGTTTAAATCGTGTTGAGTTGGGTGTCTGCTGTTTGAGAGCAATAGGAGGTTACTAACAGACTGTGTTAGGCAAGCTGTGCTGCTGACTGGAGTGTAAAGAAGATGAAGGACTGCCACACATATGTAGGCATCAGCATCTCCTGTTATTGGTTCTCTTTCCCTTTGAAATAAGCCAAATTTGGAACAGATTTACCACTTTTCTTTACTCAGTTCTCCTGACACTTTCTGGAGTGTCCACTGATTAAGAACAGAAGTGAACAAAGAAGATGCTGTCTGGCCTTTGGGCTAAGAGGGGGATCCAGGGTCCTCTTTGAAAGCAGTCCTGAAAAAGGAGGGCCCCAACTCTCAATCCCAGGCTCACACAAAGCACCCTCCAAGGGGCTTCTTTACCACATGAAAGGGTGAACCTTGGCCCTGAAAGGAGCCAATCCTGAGCTTTTCTTGGCACTTTTTCCCAGACCTCAGAAAAATCCAGTGCTTTTAAAAGCAGAGGTCACTGGGTGGGAAGACAATCAGAGGAGAGTTGCAGAGAATGGTCCTTCCAAAGCAAACTGTTTCCTTCCTTTCCCAGTCTGCGAAGGCTTACATCTGCCTTTCACAGATGGGAGGAAGGGAAAGCAGGGTGAGGATTCTGAGAGGATCTACAGTGAATGAAGGCCATCTGTGCAGCCCCCAGGTCCCTGCAACCTCCAGAACTTGGGGAATCAACCAGTCCAGAGCATACTGGCGGGACCCATGGAAGAAGCCAAGTACACTTACCACTCTGCAGCCTCCCTGCTGCTTCAGCCTGGAAGGTTTACTCACATGACCAGGAGGCTGAGGCTGGGGGTGGACCCAGTCTAGAGAGCATGCCTTCCTCCTGGGCTGTGGGTTGTTTCAGGGGTGTTCCATTAGTCCATAATCAGGCTGTGATCAGATAGCTGTGGATGTGCATAAGGGAGCACGGAATTTGGGCATGCTGCCATCTTGAAATCATGGGGGAGGGGGCTGGCAAACCCAGAGGGATGAACAGGACTGAGAAAATGACAGAGGGAGAGAATCAGAGTTCAGATCAATGCCTGCTGAATCCTCAGCCCACTTCTGTGCTTTTCTGTTAGGTGTGATGATAAATTGCCTTCAAGTGTTTAAATCGTGTTGAGTTGGGTGTCTGCTGTTTGAGAGCAATAGGAGGTTACTAACAGACTGTGTTAGGCAAGCTGTGCTGCTGACTGGAGTGTAAAGAAGATGAAGGACTGCCACACATATGTAGGCATCAGCATCTCCTGTTATTGGTTCTCTTTCCCTTTGAAATAAGCCAAATTTGGAACAGATTTACCACTTTTCTTTACTCAGTTCTCCCTGACACTTTCTGTTCCATAAAGCACAGCTCAGGATCCACTGATTAAGAACAGAAGTGAACAAAGAAGATGCTGTCCTGGCCTTTGTGGACATCCTGGGCCTTTGGACACTTCTCACTGGGTCAGAGCCTGGACTGAAAAAAAGATGGTGACTGCAGAATATGCAGAAGATGGTGACTGAGTGCTTTCTCAGGAAGGAAGTAGTTCATGCCGGAGGACAGGGTTGGCCCTATGAGTTACTGAAAGCTCACCCTGTGTGGAGCTCTGGTTTAGCGTGCGAAGAGCTGTGTTACCAGGTGGACCTTCTCTGAGAACAAGAACCTTTCCCATGCACTCCATCAGCCAAGACCACAATTTACCAGGTGTGAGACATCACAGAGTTTGTTCCGAGGAAGGCAGGCGGGTGGGCTGTAAAACAGAAAAACAGAAGACAGAAAAAAAATCATTTTCAATAAAAGTGATATATAATCCTGACAAATTTATAATTCAAAGAGATACATGTACCCACTGTGTTCATAGCAGCATCATTCTCAACAGCCTAGACATGGAAACAACCTAAATGTTCATCGACAGATGAATGGATAAAGAAGATGTAGTATGGATATATATATATAGATAGATATAGATATAGATACACACATATATACATAATGGAATATTATATGTAATACATAATAGAATATTATAATATATAATGGGATATTATATATACTATACCTAATGGAATATGTAGTGACTGAACAAGGGAGTACTTTATATATTGTATATTATTGTTTACATTATAAAGTATTATTTATATTATAATATATATAGTGAATTATTGGTCATAAAATAGAATGAAATAATGTTATTTACAGCAACATGGATGGAGTTAGAGATGATATGATATTATTTGTATGTGTAATATTGTAGATCAACTGGTAAAGAATTCGCCTGCAATGCAGGAGGCCCTGGTTTGATTTCTGGGTTGAGAAGATCCCTTGGAGACAGGTTAGGCTACCCACTCCAGTATTCCTGGGTTTCCCTTGTGGCTCAGATAGAAAAGAATCTGACTGCAATGCAGGAGACCAGGTTCAATCCCTGAGTTGGGAAAATACCCTGGAGAAGGGAAAGGTTACTCACTCCAGTATTGGGTTGCAGAGAGTCAGACATAACTGAGCAGGACAAAAAGCTGTGAGATACAATATAACACAAACGAACCTATCTATGAAACAGAAATAGGATCACAGGCAGAGATTAGACCACAAACCCCTTTCAGAGAATGGGATGAAAGAGGCATGGGTTGGGAGTTTGAGAGTTAGCTGTAAATTATTGTCTACAGTGTAGATAAACAACAATGGCCTACTGTACAGGGAACAATATTAAATATCTTGTGATAAACTACAATGGAAAACAATATGAGAAAGAATGCATATGTAATAAATCACTGAGCTATCTGGGGGAAATTGACACATTTAAATCAACTATACTGCAATAAAATTTAAAAATGAAAGTAGTATGCTCTTGTTTTTGAAAATATGGACTTAAAGAAGAGGATAACAATCACCCACAACCCAAATTATTGCAACTATATACAAACCTCCCATGTTCATTTCTCATTTTTTAAAAATAAATATTTAAGTATAATATACAAACAAAAAGTATACAAATCCCAAGAGTACAGTCTGATACATTTTCACAAATTACACACATCCATGCAGCCTGCACCAAAATACAGAAAGATCTGTAATAACCTCCAAGTCCTTCCAGAGTTCTTTCTAGTCAACCCCACCCCTGCCTCATCACCTGTGGTGATGACAGCTAGCATCCTGGATCAGATTTGCCTGTGTACAAGCTTTGTACAAATGGAATAATAAAGGATATTATTTTTGGAACTGTAGTTCTATGATCAACATTATGTTTCTGAGACTGACCCACTCTGTGGCACATAGCTGTTCATTCCCACTGTTGTAAGTGTTTTCTTGTGTGAATATAACAGTTTGTTTACACCTGCACTCAACTTCAGTAGTTTCTCACTTCCACTCCCTGACCGGCAGTACTGGTGCTGGTAGCTGTTGGCTATGCATGCATGCTCAGTCGCTTCAGTCACATTCAACTCTTTGAGACCCCATGAACTCTAGCCTGCCAGGCTCCTCTGTCCATCGCATTTTCCCAGCAAAAAGACTGGAGTGAGTTACCATGCCCTCCTGCAGGGGATCTTCCTGACCCAGTGATTGATCCTGAGTTTCTTGCATCTTTTGCATTGCAAGTGGATTCTTTAATGCTGAGCCACCAGGGAAGCCCAGCTCTTGCCTGCACTTTATATTTTCCCATTTTTTCATTTTAACTGTATTTGTTGGCCATTAGGTTAACCTCGTTCATGAAGTACATTTTCTAAATCTTTTGCTCATTTTTCTACTAGGCTATTTATTTTCTTCTTATTAATGTGTAGAAGTTCTTCATCCTTTCCAGTTATGATTCCTTGGAAGGAAGAGGGATTGTAAATCTTTTTTACCCCATGGCTTGCATTTCTACTTTCTTTGTTAATATTAAAACTTTATGCTAATTTTTCCATTTTATTTATGGCTCAGTGCCTTTCTGTTCTCCTAAAGAATTTTGCCTCCTTCATGTTCATGAAAATGTTTTTTTCTATATTCTTCACTGTTTTACATTTAACACTTATATCTAATTTAAATCTAACATTTAAATCTGGAAGCGATTTTTGTATGGAGTGTTTTTCCCCAAGAGGATATATCTAGATTGACTCAGCAGATTCCAGTGTTTTACTAAAAATATTATTAATGCACATGCATGTTTATTTATAAGTATCTTAATGCATATAGACTATTTTTAATTTTGCTGTTAAAAATATTGTTGAATACTTGTCATTTAAAGTCCTTCCAGAGTTCTTTCTAGTCAACCCCACTGCCTCATCACCTGTGGTGATGACAGCTAGCATCCTGGATCAGATTTGCCTGTGTACAAGCTTTGTACAAATGGAATAATAAAGGATATTATTTTTGGAACTGTAGTTCTATGATCAACATTATGTTTCTGAGACTGACCCACTCTGTGGCACATAGCTGTTCATTCCCACTGTTGTAAGTGTTTTCTTGTGTGAATATAACAGTTTGTTTACACCTGCACTCAACTTCAGTAGTTTCTCACTTCCACTCCCTGACCGGCAGTACTGGTGCTGGTAGCTGTTGGCTATGCATGCATGCTCAGTCGCTTCAGTCACATTCAACTCTTTGAGACCCCATGAACTCTAGCCTGCCAGGCTCCTCTGTCCATCGCATTTTCCCAGCAAAAAGACTGGAGTGAGTTACCATGCCCTCCTGCAGGGGATCTTCCTGACCCAGTGATTGATCCTGAGTTTCTTGCATCTTTTGCATTGCAAGTGGATTCTTTAATGCTGAGCCACCAGGGAAGCCCAGCTCTTGCCTGCACTTTATATTTTCCCATTTTTTCATTTTAACTGTATTTGTTGGCCATTAGGTTAACCTCGTTCATGAAGTACATTTTCTAAATCTTTTGCTCATTTTTCTACTAGGCTATTTATTTTCTTCTTATTAATGTGTAGAAGTTCTTCATCCTTTCCAGTTATGATTCCTTGGAAGGAAGAGGGATTGTAAATCTTTTTTACCCCATGGCTTGCATTTCTACTTTCTTTGTTAATATTAAAACTTTATGCTAATTTTTCCATTTTATTTATGGCTCAGTGCCTTTCTGTTCTCCTAAAGAATTTTGCCTCCTTCATGTTCATGAAAATGTTTTTTTCTATATTCTTCACTGTTTTACATTTAACACTTATATCTAATTTAAATCTAACATTTAAATCTGGAAGCGATTTTTGTATGGAGTGTTTTTCCCCAAGAGGATATATCTAGATTGACTCAGCAGATTCCAGTGTTTTACTAAAAATATTATTAATGCACATGCATGTTTATTTATAAGTATCTTAATGCATATAGACTATTTTTAATTTTGCTGTTAAAAATATTGTTGAATACTTGTCATTTAAATCCACCAAGACATAACTTTTAGTGTCTGCATGATATATTCCTTATATGGATATATCAATTTAATTGGCCATCCAAAACTATTAGACATCCAAATTATTGCCAGATTTTCGTACTTATAAATAAAACTGATGAAAAGCTAGGACATATTTCAGTGTTTCAATGTGTGTACTCATAAGCCTGGTAGCTCAGATGGTAAAAGAATCTGCCTGCAATACAGGAGACCTGGGTTCTACATCCCTGGGTCGGGAAGGTCCCTTGAAGAAGGGAATGGCAACCCACTCTAGTATTCTTGCTTGGAGAATTCCATGGACAGAGAAGTCTGGTAGGCAGTAGTCCATGGGGTTGCGAAGAGTTGAATACAACTGAGAAACTAACATTACTACTACTACTCATGAAACAATCCTGGAAGGACTGACCCACATGGACATTTTAAGGCCATTCATCATTATCACCAAATTGCTTTTCAGAAGATTTGCTGAAACATAAAATTCCATGAAAACTGAAGTACTGTGTCACTACAATTTATCAGGAATTGAGGGCTGTTATTAAAATCTTTTAAGAGCTGTATAGAGAATAAGCCATACTTAGATGTCGAATTGGATATTTTTTACAAAGTGAAGTGGAACAGTCTGGTTAACCACATTTATTTCATCTGCAGAGAGCAGTGCATCCAGTCACTACTTGCTTTCCTATAAAGGCTTTACTGTTCTTCTCCCCAGTTTGTCCGAGTTATTTATAGAAAAGGTAGAAACCAGTCACATATGAAGCAGATTTGCTCCAAGGCCTTTAAACCTTGCCTATTTATTTAGGAGTTTTATATTTTTATGGAGTTAAGCCTGTCCATTTTTATTTTATTATTTCTGCCATTACTTTTCATCTTAAAAGCCTAGATCAAATATTGACTTCTATGGGCTACTTTTCCGTTTAACTCCTCTATCTATTGGCACTTTCTTCTGTGGCTTTGATGTAAGATATAGATCTAAGTCTTTGTTTCCTCCCCTATCCCTAGATGGCTTGCTAATTCTTCCCAAGAACCCAACCTCGATGTAGATCATTTTGTGTTATCTTAGCAACTGGTATTAAAATTCCACTTAAGTGGAGAGCAGTGCTGTTTGGAATATTCTCTGGGTACTGTGACCTTAAGATGAACCACTGAGGCCTGATAACCCTGGTGTAGCCTCAGAGGAAGGAGGAAGCTGGCCTGTGATTCCAATGGAGGCTTTACTGCTTCTGGATGGGCGCAAAGATGGTGAAGAAGAGGAGGGAAGAGGAGGAGGAGAAGAGTCAGATATGTGAAAGAGGCTAGAACAGGAGGACATGCCAACAGAGCTTGTTGGTAGCCAGTTGGCTAGCAAGGTGATGCCCATGATGCCACATTCCTGCTCCCCAGACTCTTTCAAATTGCTTTAAATCTGAATTTTGTGGTGTGCTGGGAGACCTAGAGAGGTGTAGAGCTCACCTCTGTGCTATGCACTCAAGGGAAAGAAGTAGGATCCAAAGGCGGCAGGGTTGCCCTGGGGAGTGCAGGAGCCATGGGGGAGGCATGGGGCTGTTGGCACTGGTGCCATGGCAAGACATTGAGTCAACTACATCTGCTTCTTGAGGGCCAGGGAGACCCCTAGCTCAGGTTCATGGATTAACCTGGTTTGCTTTGCTGTTCACTTTGGTGGTTTCCTTTAGCACCAGAGCTGACGAGTTGGCTCCATGTTGCTTCTATTTTAAATCTATGAGTTTCTTGCATCTATGATACAATCAAGGCATGCTCTCTCTCTCTCTCTTAACCAGTCTCATGATGTTTAAGTGCGGGTTATGTACCTTTACATGGTTATGCAACCAAACTTGGGAAATTTGCAACTCAAATTTCAAACTTCAAAGCTAAAATTCTGTGTCCAGTAGCAAGAACAACTCCCCATTCTCCCTCCCCCAGCCCCTGACTATGCTTCTGCTTCCTGTCTCTGTGAATCTGAGTCATCTAGGAACCCCACAGAAGTGGGACCATGCAGGGTTTATATTTCTGTGAATGGTGTACTGCTCTTGAGATTCTCCCAGGCACTTTCTTCTGTGGCTTTGATGTAAGATATAGATCTAAGTCTTTGTTTCCTCCCCTATCCCTAGATGGCTTGCTAATTCTTCCCAAGAACCCAACCTCGATGTAGATCATTTTGTGTTATCTTAGCAACTGGTATTAAAATTCCACTTAAGTGGAGAGCAGTGCTGTTTGGAATATTCTCTGGGTACTGTGACCTTAAGATGAACCACTGAGGCCTGATAACCCTGGTGTAGCCTCAGAGGAAGGAGGAAGCTGGCCTGTGATTCCAATGGAGGCTTTACTGCTTCTGGATGGGCGCAAAGATGGTGAAGAAGAGGAGGGAAGAGGAGGAGGAGAAGAGTCAGATATGTGAAAGAGGCTAGAACAGGAGGACATGCCAACAGAGCTTGTTGGTAGCCAGTTGGCTAGCAAGGTGATGCCCATGATGCCACATTCCTGCTCCCCAGACTCTTTCAAATTGCTTTAAATCTGAATTTTGTGGTGTGCTGGGAGACCTAGAGAGGTGTAGAGCTCACCTCTGTGCTATGCACTCAAGGGAAAGAAGTAGGATCCAAAGGCGGCAGGGTTGCCCTGGGGAGTGCAGGAGCCATGGGGGAGGCATGGGGCTGTTGGCACTGGTGCCATGGCAAGACATTGAGTCAACTACATCTGCTTCTTGAGGGCCAGGGAGACCCCTAGCTCAGGTTCATGGATTAACCTGGTTTGCTTTGCTGTTCACTTTGGTGGTTTCCTTTAGCACCAGAGCTGACGAGTTGGCTCCATGTTGCTTCTATTTTAAATCTATGAGTTTCTTGCATCTATGATACAATCAAGGCATGCTCTCTCTCTCTCTCTTAACCAGTCTCATGATGTTTAAGTGCGGGTTATGTACCTTTACATGGTTATGCAACCAAACTTGGGAAATTTGCAACTCAAATTTCAAACTTCAAAGCTAAAATTCTGTGTCCAGTAGCAAGAACAACTCCCCATTCTCCCTCCCCCAGCCCCTGACTATGCTTCTGCTTCCTGTCTCTGTGAATCTGAGTCATCTAGGAACCCCACAGAAGTGGGACCATGCAGGGTTTATATTTCTGTGAATGGTGTACTGCTCTTGAGATTCTCCCATTTGGGGTGTGGATCAGAGTCTCCTTCCTTTTTAAGGCTGAATTATGTTCTATTGGTGCTTCCCAAATGGCACTCAAGGTAAAGAACCCACCTGACAGTACAGGAGATGTAAGAAATTCAGTTTCAATCCTTGGATCTGGAAGATCCCCTGGAGGAGGACATGACAGCTGATTCCAATATTCTTGCCTGGGAAATCCCATGGACAGAGAAGTCTAGCGGGCTACAATCCATGAGGTCACAAAGAGTTGGACACAATTTAGAGGTTGAACAACAACAAGAGGAGAGTTAAAGGGTGAGGGGTCAGGTGTGAAGATGAAGAAATCAGTTTAGGGTCAGAGAGGAGCCACAGAGAGATGAGGGTTAAAGTGAACAGGAGAGAAAACCTGGGATCCAGGGATCGAAGTTGCCAAGAAAGTGGAGGGATGTGAATTTTACTCGATTTGAAGGTCTGGAGTCCTCAAATGAACAGTTGGCATAGACGGATGGAATTAAGGAATCTTTGAATTCACCTTCTCCAGCATCTGGTTTCCTTGCCTGTTCTTGGGCCCATGTGAATTGAATGGTCCAACTGTGAGTTTACACAACCCCAAGTGGAATACCAAAGTCTAGTCATGGTCTGACCATGAGGTTAAGTTATGGCTCAGAGCTCCCAATGGCCTCCTCTCCCCTCCCAGGATGAGCCAGATGGGGCAGTCACCTGCCAAGTCCTGACAGGCTAGCTGTCCTTCTGGGACTCAGCAATAGCTGCTTACAAGGCATGTGAATTACAACAGATGAAGCTCATAACTTCAAGTGACCCAAGTGACCTGGCCCAAATAACTTAGCCTTTCCTGACTGTGAGTTTTGGTAAAATATCCGAGGTTCTGAGCCCAGGCACCCATCCTTCATTTGCAATGCTCCTGTCCATGGTTTTCTTTCCTACAGCCGGGTCAGAACCCATATAGGCCCCTAGATTCCAGGGCAGGCCAGAGCCTTCAACTTGCCCTGGCTCATCCCTTCCAGAGAATGAATGACCTTTGATCTGGAGCTCCCCTGATCTCGTTCCCAATCAGTATCTAGGAACCCCACAGAAGGGGCCTGAGGTTTATATTTCTGTGAATGGTGTACTGCTCTTGAGATTCTCCCATTTGGGGTGTGGATCAGAGTCTCCTTCCTTTTTAAGGCTGAATTATGTTCTATTGGTGCTTCCCAAATGGCACTCAAGGTAAAGAACCCACCTGACAGTACAGGAGATGTAAGAACTTCAGTTTCAATCCTTGGATCTGGAAGCTCCCTGGAGGAGGACATGACAGCTGATTCCAATATTCTTGCCTGGGAAATCCCATGGACAGAGAAGTCTAGCGGGCTACAATCCATGAGGTCACAAAGAGTTGGACACAATTTAGAGGTTGAACAACAACAAGAGGAGAGTTAAAGGGTGAGGGGTCAGGTGTGAAGATGAAGAAATCAGTTTAGGGTCAGAGAGGAGCCACAGAGAGATGAGGGTTAAAGTGAACAGGAGAGAAAACCTGGGATCCAGGGATCGAAGTTGCCAAGAAAGTGGAGGGATGTGAATTTTACTCGATTTGAAGGTCTGGAGTCCTCAAATGAACAGTTGGCATAGACGGATGGAATTAAGGAATCTTTGAATTCACCTTCTCCAGCATCTGGTTTCCTTGCCTGTTCTTGGGCCCATGTGAATTGAATGGTCCAACTGTGAGTTTACACAACCCCAAGTGGAATACCAAAGTCTAGTCATGGTCTGACCATGAGGTTAAGTTATGGCTCAGAGCTCCCAATGGCCTCCTCTCCCCTCCCAGGATGAGCCAGATGGGGCAGTCACCTGCCAAGTCCTGACAGGCTAGCTGTCCTTCTGGGACTCAGCAATAGCTGCTTACAAGGCATGTGAATTACAACAGATGAAGCTCATAACTTCAAGTGACCCAAGTGACCTGGCCCAAATAACTTAGCCTTTCCTGACTGTGAGTTTTGGTAAAATATCCGAGGTTCTGAGCCCAGGCACCCATCCTTCATTTGCAATGCTCCTGTCCATGGTTTTCTTTCCTACAGCCGGGTCAGAACCCATATAGGCCCCTAGATTCCAGGGCAGGCCAGAGCCTTCAACTTGCCCTGGCTCATCCCTTCCAGAGAATGAATGACCTTTGATCTGGAGCTCTGTTCCTCCACGGATGACATGGCTCTATCTTGGACCACAGTCACCTAAAGTGAAGAAGTGGGGGCTTCCCAGGTGGCTCAGTGGCTAATGATCCACCTGCAATGCAGGAGAGGCAGATTTGATCCCTGGATGGGGAAGATCCCCTGGAGGAGGACAATGGCAACCTGCTTCAGTATTCTTGCCTGAAGAACGCCATGGACCAGCAGTCTCTCAGGCTACAGTCCATGGGGTTGCAAAGTGTCAGACACAACTGGGGCTACCCAGAGAATTTTAATTATTAAAGAATTTCAATAATTTTTGTATATACATTAATAAATGTCAACTTATCATTTATAGTCCTTTACAGCATAATTATTAAATTATTATTATGGACCAATGGAATTTTAAATGTACAGTGTACAAGATTTTTATCCTAGGTTAATCTAGAATGGTTATCTATGTTTGTAAGTGAATATTTATATTTTAACAATAAATCTGGATGTTGTACTTTGTTTCTGTTGTTAAACAGATTAAACAGGAAAATAACTTTCAGGATCATCCAATCCTTGATCCACATGAGATGGTAGAAGCCAAAAAGGATGTTGAAACAGGCATACACCCAGTTGGCCTTCTGAAGGTCGAGGCTGAAGCCAGAACTGAACACTGGAGTCTGTCCCAAAGATGAATTTCAGGGCATCTTGGGATGTGTGTGTGTGAAACACCAGTCATGCTTGCCATAGACATGGGATTTCTCTTACCGTTGTGCTTTATCCTATACACCCTGTCCATTTGTTCAGCATTCGCTGGCCATCACCTTCTAAGTCAAGTTCGCAACCCACAACTTGAAAAAAAAAAATCAATTCTGGTTTTCTTCCTTTGCACTTTAAAGTATTCCCAGGAAGGTATCATCCCAGAATCAATCTCCCTACTTTATCTCCTGCTTTCTTCCCAAGGCACATGAGATTCATAAAGACTTTCAATCATTCATTTCCATTTATCAACTGAAATTTTGTTTAGTATATGAAATTTTTTTGGAAATGTATAGTGAATAGGATGTCACATGGGTGGCAATTCATCATGGAGCATAATAAAATTAATTTGACCCTTCCCCCCAAAAAACTGAGCATGGGTTTTGTAGGAGCCTCTATCAATAGGAAGAGCTAACCCCTTCCTTTAGGAATCCTACACTCTAGGGAGTGAGGAAGTTACCACGAAGGCAAGCCCATGTCTAGGGTAAGCATGGCGCATCATCAGAGCTGAAAGAAGGATGTCTATCCTAGGAAGAGGTTCTGTACATTTATCTCCCTGGGGAAGGTGACATCTGAGCTGAGACTTGAAGAATTACATGGGTGATGCCAAGCAGAGGGAATGGCAAGGCCGGGTGGACATGGGAGCCAGGCAGGGCTGGAGAACATGTGTTCTGAGCCTGAGCATCTCTCAGCCACTCAGGTCCCTGGGACCTTGCAAACATTTGTCTCCCTTCCTCAGGGAGGGGCATGCTCTCCCCCAGTCCTGGGAACCTATATGACAAGTAGGGTCAGCAGGTGGCCCCTAGGACTTGGCAGAGCCTACTGGAGACCTGAGCTGGGAGAGCCCCCTGCCTGGCTCATTGAGTCCCTTCTCTGGGGAGCAAGCCCTGTGGGATCACCTGAGATTGTGATTCCACATAAACAGAGGCTTGGCTATGGATTATTCTGGTGGGAACTCTGAGAACACTCACAATAAGTACTCGGAGGAAATCTTTCTGGACACTGTGTGTCATGAAGGAGCCCATAGACAAGTGTACCCAGGGTTGTCAGTGTGTCTCTTGTCCCAAGTCCTAGGACAGAGTGCCTGGTGCTGCATGGGGACCATCACATCTCTGGTGACACCAGTGAGTGGGTCTGAGACACAAAATACATTATCACAAGGCAGAGTAATACTGTATGTTCAGTTGCTCAGTCTTTGTAGCCTGGTGAACTGTAACCCACCCGCTTCCTCTTTCCATGGAATTTTCCAGGATAGTGGAGCCGGTTGCCATTTCCTACTCTAGGGAATCTTCCCAATCCAGGGATTGAACCTGCATCTCTTGGGTCTTCGGCATTGGCCGGTGGATTCTTTAGCACTAGCACCACCTAGGAAGCCCATCTTTAAAGAAAGAACTCATGCTTGCAGAGGCCATCACAAGAAGTGTAATTAGAAGGAATTCATCATGGAGCATAATAAAATTAATTTGACCCTTCCCCAAAAACTGAGCATGGGTTTTGTAGGAGCCTCTATCAATAGGAAGAGCTAACCCCTTCCTTTAGGAATCCTACACTCTAGGGAGTGAGGAAGTTACCACGAAGGCAAGCCCATGTCTAGGGTAAGCATGGCGCATCATCAGAGCTGAAAGAAGGATGTCTATCCTAGGAAGAGGTTCTGTACATTTATCTCCCTGGGGAAGGTGACATCTGAGCTGAGACTTGAAGAATTACATGGGTGATGCCAAGCAGAGGGAATGGCAAGGCCGGGTGGACATGGGAGCCAGGCAGGGCTGGAGAACATGTGTTCTGAGCCTGAGCATCTCTCAGCCACTCAGGTCCCTGGGACCTTGCAAACATTTGTCTCCCTTCCTCAGGGAGGGGCATGCTCTCCCCCAGTCCTGGGAACCTATATGACAAGTAGGGTCAGCAGGTGGCCCCTAGGACTTGGCAGAGCCTACTGGAGACCTGAGCTGGGAGAGCCCCCTGCCTGGCTCATTGAGTCCCTTCTCGGGGGAGCAAGCCCTGTGGGATCACCTGAGATTGTGATTCCACATAAACAGAGGCTTGGCTATGGATTATTCTGGTGGGAACTCTGAGAACACTCACAATAAGTACTCGGAGGAAATCTTTCTGGACACTGTGTGTCATGAAGGAGCCCATAGACAAGTGTACCCAGGGTTGTCAGTGTGTCTCTTGTCCCAAGTCCTAGGACAGAGTGCCTGGTGCTGCATGGGGACCATCACATCTCTGGTGACACCAGTGAGTGGGTCTGAGACACAAAATACATTATCACAAGGCAGAGTAATACTGTATGTTCAGTTGCTCAGTCTTTGTAGCCTGGTGAACTGTAACCCACCCGCTTCCTCTTTCCATGGAATTTTCCAGGATAGTGGAGCCGGTTGCCATTTCCTACTCTAGGGAATCTTCCCAATCCAGGGATTGAACCTGCATCTCTTGGGTCTTCGGCATTGGCCGGTGGATTCTTTAGCACTAGCACCACCTAGGAAGCCCATCTTTAAAGAAAGAACTCATGCTTGCAGAGGCCATCACAAGAAGTGTAATTAGAAGGAACAGGAGCCAGCTCTGAGTCTTGCAGCCTGGGCTCCCCAGCTGGGTCCCTCTGTGGGCTCCCTGGGTCCCTGCCATGCTTGCCTTGTCCTCCAGCCTGCAAAGCCAGGCATTTCCCCAGGGCTGGCCATTTCCGGACTTGACTCCATCCTGGATACGGTCAAGGCAGGGTGCCGCCAAGGCTGCCCTGGAATCATTTGTTAATGATGACACGTGTGGCATATCAGTAAGGAAATGGCTCATTAATCACTAGAACATTTCTCCCAAACAAATCTATCAAAGAAGCAGAAAGTGTATATACTGTCCCCTCTGCCAGACCCAGTTCAGCTGTTCCCAGTGCTGAGCAGATGGCGGAGGTGACATCTCCCTCGCCTCATGACAGTTTAAAACAGCCCAGCAGACTGTGTTTATTATCAGCACCCAGGATGAGCAGATGACATGATTCATTTGTACTGAAAGATGTCATCCACATGAACAGTAAAGTGCTTTTGCTATTAAACATGATATTCTGGGGTATGGTGATGTCACACTTAAAGATTCCTACCCAGCCTGACACTGGGGGCTGGGAGGGAGGAAGGCAAGCGTTATAGTTTTGGGACAAACTTTAATGGTGAGATATGATCCCTTGGGAGCATCTTTATGCTAGTGACAAAAATGCAACTCACTTCTGTACACCTAAGTCCAAATTATCTCATCGACATTTTCTTATTGCAACAGCAGCCACCCTGGTTCAGTCACTCTTTCCTGGTGCTACGTCAGTTTCCCTCGGTCCTCTTGCCTTGACTCCATTCTCTGAAGTCCTTTCCCCACCCAGCCCCTGAGAGGGCTTGAGAGGGTGAAGGAGCCACAGAAGACTTGAAGGAAGCCCTCTAGAGGATCCCAGGATGGAATGCACAAGTGTGTGGAACGATCCCACTGAAGGGCAGAGGGGAAAGGAAGTGCTGACTCAAGCATCGTTGGACAAAAAGTGGAGACTTTGTGGCTAAAGGTAAAAATAACTGCACATAGAACTTCATGTAAAGAAGACACACTAATGGCCAGCTGGCACAGGAAATGCTGATCAACATTGCTGATCATCAGAGAAATGCACATCAAAACCATGAGATACCGCCTCACACCTGTCAGAATGACTTTCCTCAGAAAAATCTACAAATAACTAATGTTGGTGTGGATGTGGAGAAAAGGGAACCCTCCTACAATGTCAATGGGAAGGTAAATTGGTATAGGAAGTATGGAGAACAGGAGGAAGGTTCTGCAAAAGATGAAAAACAGAGTTACCATAGGATCCAGAAATTCTACTCCTCTGTATATATCTTAAGAAAACAAAAACGCTGTTTTGAAAAGATGTAATTACCCCAATGTTCATTTCAGCATTATTCACAATAGCCAAGAATTGGAAGCAACCTGTGCCCATTGACAGGTGAATGGAGAAAGAAATGAACTTCTCAACCATAAAAGAGAATGAAAGTCTGCCATGTGCAGATACACCTAGAGGGTATTATCTTTAGTGAAATAAACCAGACAGAGAAAGACAAGTACTACCTATTTTCACTTACATGTATAATCTAAAAAATAAAACAAATGAATGTAATGAAATAGATACAGACTGACAGATAACAGGGAACAAACCAGGGGTTACCTGTGGGGAGAATGAAGAGAGGAGAGGCAAGATAGGGATATGGGATTAAGAGATACAAACTACTATGTATAAATTAAATAAGCAACAAAGCTATATTGTACAGCACAGAAAATGTAGCCATTAGTTTATATTAACTTTAAATGGAGTATAATCTATAAAAATATTGAATCACTATGTTTACACCTGAAATTAATATAAAGTATATTGTAGATAAAGTATACTTCAATTTTAAAAATATCCCTGCACTCTGGTTGGTAAAGTTGTTTGGCACAGAGGTGTGGGCTAGCCACTCTGAACCCACTGACCAAACATGCTACAACTGAATAGTTAAGTAAACCAATGGCAAATGATGGGCCAGGTTTCTCACTCTTGGAGTATAGAAATAAGTCAGGAGAGGGGATAGAATGTTTGGGTGATGTGGGTTTAGAGTTGCAAACATCAGAGTGAACTCAGGTCTGGTCTAATACAGATACAGATGGATCAATACAGAAGTTATTATAGATACAATATACACAGAAGTTGGCTTCCCATGTGGTGTGAGTGGTAAAGAATCTGCCTGAAATGCAGGAGACATGAAAGACTAGGATTCCATCCAACAGTCAGAGTTAACCATGAGATACCGCCTCACACCTGTCAGAATGACTTTCCTCAGAAAAATCTACAAATAACTAATGTTGGTGTGGATGTGGAGAAAAGGGAACCCTCCTACAATGTCAATGGGAAGGTAAATTGGTATAGGAAGTATGGAGAACAGGAGGAAGGTTCTGCAAAAGATGAAAAACAGAGTTACCATAGGATCCAGAAATTCTACTCCTCTGTATATATCTTAAGAAAACAAAAACGCTGTTTTGAAAAGATGTAATTACCCCAATGTTCATTTCAGCATTATTCACAATAGCCAAGAATTGGAAGCAACCTGTGCCCATTGACAGGTGAATGGAGAAAGAAATGAACTTCTCAACCATAAAAGAGAATGAAAGTCTGCCATGTGCAGATACACCTAGAGGGTATTATCTTTAGTGAAATAAACCAGACAGAGAAAGACAAGTACTACCTATTTTCACTTACATGTATAATCTAAAAAATAAAACAAATGAATGTAATGAAATAGATACAGACTGACAGATAACAGGGAACAAACCAGGGGTTACCTGTGGGGAGAATGAAGAGAGGAGAGGCAAGATAGGGATATGGGATTAAGAGATACAAACTACTATGTATAAATTAAATAAGCAACAAAGCTATATTGTACAGCACAGAAAATGTAGCCATTAGTTTATATTAACTTTAAATGGAGTATAATCTATAAAAATATTGAATCACTATGTTTACACCTGAAATTAATATAAAGTATATTGTAGATAAAGTATACTTCAATTTTAAAAATATCCCTGCACTCTGGTTGGTAAAGTTGTTTGGCACAGAGGTGTGGGCTAGCCACTCTGAACCCACTGACCAAACATGCTACAACTGAATAGTTAAGTAAACCAATGGCAAATGATGGGCCAGGTTTCTCACTCTTGGAGTATAGAAATAAGTCAGGAGAGGGGATAGAATGTTTGGGTGATGTGGGTTTAGAGTTGCAAACATCAGAGTGAACTCAGGTCTGGTCTAATACAGATACAGATGGATCAATACAGAAGTTATTATAGATACAATATACACAGAAGTTGGCTTCCCATGTGGTGTGAGTGGTAAAGAATCTGCCTGAAATGCAGGAGACATGAAAGACTAGGATTCCATCCATAGGTGGGAAGATCCCCTGAAGGAGGGCGGGGCAACCCACTCTATTATTCTTGCCTGGTGAGAAAGACCAGGAGCAATGGCACCCCAATAGCAATGAGTTTACTCAGAACCCAGATCTTAGTTTCTAATACTATTCTCCAGTAAAAGAAACATGAAATCCTTGGAAAACCAACTGTTTCTAGGGCTGGGGTAAGAACTATGTAAGACTCTGGGGCATTTTATAGTGATAGAAAGTAAGGAAGTCTTCAAAAGACAAACTGAAAAATGAACAAGAATGTATGGTTATTGGTCAATTAGTGGTGATAAAGGCATCATACTATTAGAAGGAATTCAGAGGATGGGACCCCTCTGTACTATATTTGCAAACTTGTACATACATCTCAAACTATTTTATAAAAAAAGTATTGAAAAAACCTATAATGACACCCAATGGTCTTGACTCTTTTTTCTATCCCCTCCTCATATTCTCACTTTCTTGCTCATTTCTCTCCAATCACTTGGGCCTTCTTTCTGGTCCACCTGTCTTTATCACCTCAGGTCTCCTGAACTTCCAGGACTTTGAATGTGCTGTCACCTCTGCCTGAAATGCTCTTTGTCATGTGTCTGGCTCTTTGTCATGTATCTTTCTGGCTGAAATCTCACCAGTCTGAAGAAGCCAAAATGGTGTCCATCACCAGTTACCCCATTACACACACATATGCACACACACACACACACACACACAGAGGTATTCTGTCATTCCATCACCTTATTTATATTTTTCATTGCACCTACAGTTGTGTTTAATAGTCTGACTTATTATCTGTCTTCCCAGTAGTTGTTAAGATTTTAAAAGAAGATATATTATCACAAAGTACCCAACATCTAGCTTAGCACCTGGCACATAGTAGCTGCTCAAAACACATTTGATGAAATAAGTAGATGAGAGTATTAACAAATCAAACATATGGTTTGGAAGTCTTCAAATTTCATCTGTTACACATAAGACTATACAGCATAGGCTTTCCTCATACCACAAGGCAGACGATCCCTATACTTCCCACTGGCACCTGTCTGTCCCATAGGCAGGGGGAGGTCTCTGGCTATCTAGAACTATCAAACTTGAAATCATCAGATAAATGCAATTCACAATGGCAGCACACAGAGACACAGGACCTTCCTCGTGTCCCTACAATCAGCCCCCATATCTGCTCTCCAGAATCTAAAGTCAAGTAAAACCCCTAATGCCCTAAGAACAAGGCAAAGTGGGGGCACCCCAGCTTCCAGGCCACTGCTTGTAGTTGTCAAATGAGAGAGATGCGTTATGATGAGTAAAAATGAAAAGCAGGAAATGAAAGGTGATTTGAAGGGGCCAATATGAAAACACTGGAAATAGGAGCTTTTTAAAGCAACAGCGTACTTCCTTTTGGTCACCCAATCCACGACTCTTAAGTTGTACTCAACTGCAATTCTGCCATAGCACTTTATTGTGTGAGGGTCACTCTGTCCCACTGAACTGAACACTCACCTTGAGGGTCAGGACTGTCTCTGTGTCCCCACATAAAAAGTATTGAAAACCTATAATGACACCCAATGGTCTTGACTCTTTTTCTATCCTCCTCATATTCTCACTTTCTTGCTCATTTCTCTCAATCACTTGGGCCTTCTTTCTGGTCCACCTGTCTTTATCACCTCAGGTCTCCTGAACTTCCAGGACTTTGAATGTGCTGTCACCTCTGCCTGAAATGCTCTTTGTCATGTGTCTGGCTCTTTGTCATGTATCTTTCTGGCTGAAATCTCACCAGTCTGAAGAAGCCAAAATGGTGTCCATCACCAGTTACCCCATTACACACACATATGCACACACACACACACACACACACAGAGGTATTCTGTCATTCCATCACCTTATTTATATTTTTCATTGCACCTACAGTTGTGTTTAATAGTCTGACTTATTATCTGTCTTCCCAGTAGTTGTTAAGATTTTAAAAGAAGATATATTATCACAAAGTACCCAACATCTAGCTTAGCACCTGGCACATAGTAGCTGCTCAAAACACATTTGATGAAATAAGTAGATGAGAGTATTAACAAATCAAACATATGGTTTGGAAGTCTTCAAATTTCATCTGTTACACATAAGACTATACAGCATAGGCTTTCCTCATACCACAAGGCAGACGATCCCTATACTTCCCACTGGCACCTGTCTGTCCCATAGGCAGGGGGAGGTCTCTGGCTATCTAGAACTATCAAACTTGAAATCATCAGATAAATGCAATTCACAATGGCAGCACACAGAGACACAGGACCTTCCTCGTGTCCCTACAATCAGCCCCCATATCTGCTCTCCAGAATCTAAAGTCAAGTAAAACCCCTAATGCCCTAAGAACAAGGCAAAGTGGGGGCACCCCAGCTTCCAGGCCACTGCTTGTAGTTGTCAAATGAGAGAGATGCGTTATGATGAGTAAAAATGAAAAGCAGGAAATGAAAGGTGATTTGAAGGGGCCAATATGAAAACACTGGAAATAGGAGCTTTTTAAAGCAACAGCGTACTTCCTTTTGGTCACCCAATCCACGACTCTTAAGTTGTACTCAACTGCAATTCTGCCATAGCACTTTATTGTGTGAGGGTCACTCTGTCCCACTGAACTGAACACTCACCTTGAGGGTCAGGACTGTCTCTGTGTCCCCACACTAACACAGTGCTGGCTCAGAGAAGAATCTGAGTGTCTCCACGTAAGGCACATCTAACTCAATGTGTCCCAAACTGGACCCTTTCCTTACCTTCTATATCAACCCTCTTCTGTTACTTGATTCAGGCAAAGACACCATCGTCTACTTCACTGTTCAGACCAGAAATCCAAACCTTATCTTAATTCATTGCTCCCAAACTGTCTTCAAGGTCTGTTTTACCTCCTGGACTGTGAGAGTCTCAAATTTAAGGACTGGATCATTCATCTCTGGGTCTCTGGTATGTAAAGTGTACCTGGCATGTAATCCATGCTGAATCAAGGTTTGGGCACTGAATGACTGGGAAGTGGAACTGAGGTGAAGATTATAATATTGCCAGGGGGTGAAGTCATGCTCTGTGCTCCCCAAGATCATTTGACTCTCAGAAGTTTCCACCCTCTCTAGCCAGATTTTAAGTCACCCCAAGACGGGAACTCCTTCTCACGCTCCACGGAGCTCCTTTGTTGTCACCATCCACCCACGGTGCCGTGTCCTCACTGACAAGAAAAGATAGCAATCAGCTCCAAGTCCTGAGTGGTTTGAGCAGAAGGGAGGGCACTGGTGAGGAAGGTTCCACTGTCCACGGACCCTTGCTGGGTCTGGGCTCTGGGGGCCATGAAAATCCACTTTCCACAGGGAAAACCAGGCCATCAATCACCACTAATTGCAAAAGGTTAATATATTGAATAATTGTTTGATTTCTTAGTATCAGGTAATAACTAGGATGGACCAAGTCAGGAGATTCATTAAGAGTTTTCCGGGTCAACAAATGATTCTCTCGGTTTAGGAGCCAGTTCAGAAATCTCTGATCAAGTACCATGAAGGAGTTGTCAAGACTGTGGGATGAAGAAAGTGGGGGGAACCAAAGACTTGGCCAGGGGGAGCATCCATGGGAAGTGGTGTCTCAGAGACCCCAGCCTTATTTTAGGAGTTTGTGCTTCAATGGAGTTCTGTTCCCCCATCCCAAATGTCCAAAAGCATCTGATAGAAATAAAACACTATGACTTTCAGGGATCAGCTGAGACCCCTTATTCAGGGGAAGGACTGGAATCTGCACTGAAATCTGAATTCATTCTAAACAGACCATTAATTTACCCAACAAATATTTATTGACCAGAAAATGGCTACTTGGAGGACTTCTTGGTCTTTGAAACTACCCCGTATATCTGTTTGGTCATTTTCTCTTTTTCTTCTCTCCTTGGCCCAGAATTCTGGTAAGAAGCCTTGAAAAGAAAAGGTCCTCTGGGTTGGCAGCTAGCTCCGGAGGTGAGGAGACTGTTGTAAGGAAATGGCCTCATTCTTGACATCTGTGGGAGGGACTCAAGAGCACTCAAGGAAACTGACAGCCGAGGAGTGAGGAATGAGCTTGGCATGTCCAGGGGTCATGCTTTGGAGACCCAAATCAGACGAAGTGGATTGTTTATTGTAACAGAGTTTTACAGAGTTACAGCAAAGTCATGGCCGCAAAACATATGCACTTCATTTCCTGGTTTTCCTGTGTCCTTCCTCAGCTGTCCCTGAAGATTGTAGAATGTGACAGTCCCTCAAGTCTCTTTCACTCAGCCTCTTTGAGACTCAGTCCTTATGATTTATCATTCTTTCTTTGATCTTTGGGTTTAGCAGCAGAACCTGCAATGCCACGCTGGATGAGGACCCCACACAAATGATCTTTGTTAAAATGTTGCCTCAAATCCAAGTGGACTGTGACTGAGCACAGTGGGTAAGATCCCTGGACTTTGTGACATCTGTTTTGGATGCTCAGAAGTCTACTGTGTTCCCTTCATTTTCCAGTCTTCAAATAAGTGAGGTTATAGCGCCGTTGACTCTGGATAACAGAGGCCAAACCTGGTGTACCTAGATGGTAAGGGAAGTGGAGACTATGGTGTTTCAAGAAAATATATGCACATGAGGCAATGCACAGCTGCAACATCTGGCCTTATAACCCTAAAAGTAACACCCCATACAATGTATTTGATTCACTTAAAGACAACCGGAACCCACTTTCCATTACTCATGACTGTTTCCTGCTATTAGATGGCTGCAGCCTTGGCAACCTCTTGGTCATCTGGGCCCACCACTCCTCTTCTTCCTCACTGTCCCTTGTGGTCTAAGAATCATGATTCCACCACTTGCTTGGTACAGCCTCGGCTTAGAGGGCCACTCTTTCTCCTTGTTTATTGCAATCCCATTTCTCCCCTTGGACTCCCTTGCCAAAGGTACTCTCAGGCTACTCCATGTGCTTTTTTTCCATCATCAAAAAATCTACAAGCAGTAAAGTCTGTAGAAGGTGTGGAGAAAAGGGAACCCTCTTGGACTGCTGACGGGAATGTAAATTGGTATAGCCATTGTGGAGAACAGTATGAAGGTTCCTTAAAAAACTAAAAATAGAGTTACCATTTGACCCCAAAATTCCATTCTTGGACATATATCCAGAGAAAAACATAATTCAGAAAGACACATGTACCCCAGTGTTCACTGAAACACTATTTATACTAGCCACGACGGAACCAATCTAAGTGTTCCCTGACAAATGAATGGATAATGAAGATGTGGTACATACATGCAATGGGATATTAATCAGTCATTAAAAAGAATAATATTGGATCACTTGCAGTAATGTGATGAACCTAGAGTCTATCATAAAGAGTGATATAAGTCAGAAAAACAAATATCCATGTGCTCCTGTGTTTGAAGGGTCTGCCATATTGTCTACACTTTTTACCCTTCCTTTTCTTGATTATTTATCCTGTTTGAATCAATGCTTCATATTCCTAGAAAACATTGATATACCAGGTGCTTCATTCCCTTTCTACCCCAGGACTCACCACTGTTCTGGATGCCTTAAATGACCTTTGTGCTTGACCAGATGGACGTTGTTCTTTCAGCTTCTCAACCCAATGGCATTTCCTTTCACTTGACTTCAGGCATTTGGTCTCAGAACCATATCTCAGATTTGTCCCTAGAATTTCTCCACTTCTCAAATTCTGAATTTCTCCACCCAATAAATGTTCTGACAACAATGTGCCATCATTCCAGGTGCCTTGCCCTCCAGCTCCCCTTCTACTTGTTGGAGACTCAGAGAGACTCATGAGCAGTTGATCCTTTAGTCTTCTCTCCATCTTCCTGTTCCCCTCTCTTTCGTCTCCAGTGTTCTGATACACAGCCCAGATGTTGGACTGTCACACATTCATTGGCCAAGACCCTCAAGGTCTTCCCCTTCCCTGTCTTTGCCCTTTTATCTGCTCTTCCAGCAAAGCCCAGGCATGATTTCCCCTCTGCTCTGCATATCTTCCTGCACTTCCGAACGGTGTCCTCAGCTGTCTGTGTGACCTTGGCCAGCACTTTGTCATATCCTGTAGCTAGGTCTGCTTCCTCAAACCTTTACCATTTCCCTAAACTCTGATCCCTCTTCCTTTGATCCTCCACTTTGAAAAGACCATCTTAGCTTTAAGTGAAAGATACTGTTGGAGCCTCAGAAAACTTCCAGTTTTCTTCCTGCTTCTTTGGATTATATGTGCATCAGCACACAACCCTTAGCCTGTGAGAATGACCTCCTTCTTGGACATATATCCAGAGAAAACTTTGTTACCCAGTGTTCACTGAAACACTATTTATACTAGCCACGACGGAACCAATCTAAGTGTTCCCTGACAAATGAATGGATAATGAAGATGTGGTACATACATGCAATGGGATATTAATCAGTCATTAAAAAGAATAATATTGGATCACTTGCAGTAATGTGATGAACCTAGAGTCTATCATAAAGAGTGATATAAGTCAGAAAAACAAATATCCATGTGCTCCTGTGTTTGAAGGGTCTGCCATATTGTCTACACTTTTTACCCTTCCTTTTCTTGATTATTTATCCTGTTTGAATCAATGCTTCATATTCCTAGAAAACATTGATATACCAGGTGCTTCATTCCCTTTCTACCCCAGGACTCACCACTGTTCTGGATGCCTTAAATGACCTTTGTGCTTGACCAGATGGACGTTGTTCTTTCAGCTTCTCAACCCAATGGCATTTCCTTTCACTTGACTTCAGGCATTTGGTCTCAGAACCATATCTCAGATTTGTCCCTAGAATTTCTCCACTTCTCAAATTCTGAATTTCTCCACCCAATAAATGTTCTGACAACAATGTGCCATCATTCCAGGTGCCTTGCCCTCCAGCTCCCCTTCTACTTGTTGGAGACTCAGAGAGACTCATGAGCAGTTGATCCTTTAGTCTTCTCTCCATCTTCCTGTTCCCCTCTCTTGCGTCTCCAGTGTTCTGATACACAGCCCAGATGTTGGACTGTCACACATTCATTGGCCAAGACCCTCAAGGTCTTCCCCTTCCCTGTCTTTGCCCTTTTATCTGCTCTTCCAGCAAAGCCCAGGCATGATTTCCCCTCTGCTCTGCATATCTTCCTGCACTTCCGAACGGTGTCCTCAGCTGTCTGTGTGACCTTGGCCAGCACTTTGTCATATCCTGTAGCTAGGTCTGCTTCCTCAAACCTTTACCATTTCCCTAAACTCTGATCCCTCTTCCTTTGATCCTCCACTTTGAAAAGACCATCTTAGCTTTAAGTGAAAGATACTGTTGGAGCCTCAGAAAACTTCCAGTTTTCTTCCTGCTTCTTTGGATTATATGTGCATCAGCACACAACTTGGCATATTTGGTCCTTTCTCCCATTTACAAAAGATGAATTGTCTCCTGTGAGAATGACCTCCTGCTTGTGTTCTGTCTCTCATTCCTCTGGTCTCCCTAGGAGTTTACATCCCCCACAATCTTTCTTTTCCACATCTGTAATCTCAACTATTGACTTTTTTTTATTCACCTTATGAGTGTCCTCAAGACTCTTTCATTATAACACAGGAATAGTTAGAAGAGGTGCTCAATAAAGAGTATTAGGATAAAAATAATAACAAAATATCTTTATGCTTCTGACATCTATTACTACTAGTAATATGGCCTGAGTAAGTTATTCAATCATTCTTCTCTTTTGAAAACAAAAATTATTCTTTAAATTATTGTGAGATTAAGTGAGCTCATAGTTTGAATACACTGAAAACACTACTTGATATCTGATAAGTCTTTTGTTGCTGTTATTGTTTTAGGGATATGAATCTTAGCAGTAATCAGGATTAAAGATTTTGTGGAAAGAGATTTTCAAATCTGAAATTCATGTGTGAAAATAAATCAAATTTTAAAATGTTAGAAAATATTTCAGTAAATTTCTTTGATAATCTTACTATTCTTTGAAATGTCCTTAGTATGATTACTCTTACTGAGAAACCATACAAGTCACATTTTAAACTGTGACAGAGGAATGATGGCCTGAAAATAGTCTGCTTTTAAGCATGAAAGAAGTAAGAAATGATGTGAGCATTAGAAAACAAAATTTCTGTTGAAAACAAAAATAATAATAAAATGATACACATAAAGTTTGGCTAAAAAAAATAAGGTCATTAAAGAAAGCCCCCACACATGAAAAAACACAAGGAAAAGAAAGTAATATTTACTATTTTTATTTTTTATTGAATACAGTTGATTACAATATTGTGTTTGAGGTATGAGCATACAAGGTATATAGGTATATAAGTATATTGTTTCAGGTGATCCTCTTCCTTTGATCCTCCACTTTGAAAAGACCATCTTAGCTTTAAGTGAAAGATACTGTTGGAGCCTCAGAAAACTTCCAGTTTTCTTCCTGCTTCTTTGGATTATATGTGCATCAGCACACAACTTGGCATATTTGGTCCTTTCTCCCATTTACAAAAGATGAATTGTCTCCTGTGAGAATGACCTCCTGCTTGTGTTCTGTCTCTCATTCCTCTGGTCTCCCTAGGAGTTTACATCCCCCACAATCTTTCTTTTCCACATCTGTAATCTCAACTATTGACTTTTTTTTATTCACCTTATGAGTGTCCTCAAGACTCTTTCATTATAACACAGGAATAGTTAGAAGAGGTGCTCAATAAAGAGTATTAGGATAAAAATAATAACAAAATATCTTTATGCTTCTGACATCTATTACTACTAGTAATATGGCCTGAGTAAGTTATTCAATCATTCTTCTCTTTTGAAAACAAAAATTATTCTTTAAATTATTGTGAGATTAAGTGAGCTCATAGTTTGAATACACTGAAAACACTACTTGATATCTGATAAGTCTTTTGTTGCTGTTATTGTTTTAGGGATATGAATCTTAGCAGTAATCAGGATTAAAGATTTTGTGGAAAGAGATTTTCAAATCTGAAATTCATGTGTGAAAATAAATCAAATTTTAAAATGTTAGAAAATATTTCAGTAAATTTCTTTGATAATCTTACTATTCTTTGAAATGTCCTTAGTATGATTACTCTTACTGAGAAACCATACAAGTCACATTTTAAACTGTGACAGAGGAATGATGGCCTGAAAATAGTCTGCTTTTAAGCATGAAAGAAGTAAGAAATGATGTGAGCATTAGAAAACAAAATTTCTGTTGAAAACAAAAATAATAATAAAATGATACACATAAAGTTTGGCTAAAAAAAATAAGGTCATTAAAGAAAGCCCCCACACATGAAAAAACACAAGGAAAAGAAAGTAATATTTACTATTTTTATTTTTTATTGAATACAGTTGATTACAATATTGTGTTTGAGGTATGAGCATACAAGGTATATAGGTATATAAGTATATTGTTTCAGGTATATAAGAAGTGATATTTAGAGAGAAATGATGCCTCAGTCTGTCACTTACTTTTCTTTACTCCCATCCTACAATCAACTAATAAACAAAAGAAAAATAAAAGTACTTTTGAAATATTTGTGGGCAATCCAATTTTGGTCTCTATTTTCAGCAAGCTTAAATTTAAACTCAACCATTCAATAGAGAATGGTCTGGTGGTTACATGAAGCCCTGTAATTTGGAAACAGAAATGGAAACAAACACACCAGTGGATGAGCATCTCATTTGGTAAAATACATTTACTGCAGACTACCTCAAGTACCCATCTACCCTTTCATGGCAAAATTGCTCAGATGTTCAAAGCTCAGATGTTTCTCTCTGTGATGAACAGTGGGTCTCTCTCGGGAAGTTAATGCTCTGGGTCATCCCCTGTAGACACCATGGTGTCTATAGACAGTGCTGGAAGGTCATCACTGCATCACCAGGATTGTCATGGTGATGAATCCTAATTGTAAATCCAGGTGAATGTTTCATGAGTTCATGTACACAGCTTACTTAGAACACGCTTGATGTACATGCAATATAACATTCTGTTATCAGAATGTGTCCAAATACTTGTTGTTATTTACTCACATAAGTCATGTCCAGCTCTTTTGTGACCCCTTGGACTGTAGCCCACGAGAATCCCTTGTCCATGGGATTCTCCAGGCAAGACTACTGAGCAGGTTGCCATTTCCTTCTCCAGTGGATCTTCCTGACCCAGTGATTGAACCTTCATCTCCTGCATTGGCAGGCAGATTCCTTACCACTGAGCCATCTGGGAGTATTAACTTGTTCTTAAAGTTAGCTATTTTCATTGAAAATTACTTGTCAGTGCAGGGTGGTCAAGAATGACTCCCTTCTTTAGATTAAGCAGGAACAGTCTTTGGATGATACTGCCTTTCCATCTAATTTACAAATCTCATTTCCACAAACACCATGAAAAAGGAAAACCCGTGAATGATCTAAATTCCAATTCCACAAAACTGTGCATTTCACACCTCAAAACCAAATATACCAAAAATTCTGCTGCTCTTTTGACTGAAAATATTTTATACATAATTTACTCTTAGATTAAGTACAAAATTTGGTTCAAATTATGCCTTTTAATTCCACATCTAAATTTATGATTCAAATCTGGTGAATGTTTTACAAGAGAAATGGTTATTAGTCTTGGAATAACTGATCTATCTTTTTACTGTGTGAGAGTTTAATACAAGTCATAAAAATTTTAGAAGCTAAAGCAATCCCTGCATTTGCTAATTCTATTTATTAACTATCAAAATGTCTCCAGGCACTAGCACCATAGATTACAAATTAACAACAGGTGATTGCTAAATGTACTTTTCAAATTTGAACATTTTCCTGTAACACTCTAACATTGCTTTGAATTAAATATGCATTTTCTTCAACAGTTTTTCAGCAAGTATTTAATATTGTTCATAGTAATTAGACCATAAATCAGTTTTACTTTTTAGAATACTTTATGGTTCCATTTGCATGTATAACAGTTTTTTTTCCCCAAAATATTTAGGTTTGGTTTTTAAAAATGGTATTCATGGAGAGTTGTTGATTGTGAAGAGGTGGATTATATTTAGATAATTGGAAGAGCTATATCACCACTGAACCAAAGGAACTTCTATAAATATGTTTCACATGAAAAATTTTAATTTTAAAATAACAGAAATACAGCACACTAAATACGTAAAATAACAATAATTAAACTATTTTAAATCAGTAACCATTTATACAGTTATGTTGATATCCTCCAACTGTGATCCTAACTTATCCACCAATTCTTAATTTTAACAATGTATGATAATCAGAGAAGACTACTGAGCAGGTTGCCATTTCCTTCTCCAGTGGATCTTCCTGACCCAGTGATTGAACCTTCATCTCCTGCATTGGCAGGCAGATTCCTTACCACTGAGCCATCTGGGAGTATTAACTTGTTCTTAAAGTTAGCTATTTTCATTGAAAATTACTTGTCAGTGCAGGGTGGTCAAGAATGACTCCCTTCTTTAGATTAAGCAGGAACAGTCTTTGGATGATACTGCCTTTCCATCTAATTTACAAATCTCATTTCCACAAACACCATGAAAAAGGAAAACCCGTGAATGATCTAAATTCCAATTCCACAAAACTGTGCATTTCACACCTCAAAACCAAATATACCAAAAATTCTGCTGCTCTTTTGACTGAAAATATTTTATACATAATTTACTCTTAGATTAAGTACAAAATTTGGTTCAAATTATGCCTTTTAATTCCACATCTAAATTTATGATTCAAATCTGGTGAATGTTTTACAAGAGAAATGGTTATTAGTCTTGGAATAACTGATCTATCTTTTTACTGTGTGAGAGTGTAATACAAGTCATAAAAATTTTAGAAGCTAAAGCAATCCCTGCATTTGCTAATTCTATTTATTAACTATCAAAATGTCTCCAGGCACTAGCACCATAGATTACAAATTAACAACAGGTGATTGCTAAATGTACTTTTCAAATTTGAACATTTTCCTGTAACACTCTAACATTGCTTTGAATTAAATATGCATTTTCTTCAACAGTTTTTCAGCAAGTATTTAATATTGTTCATAGTAATTAGACCATAAATCAGTTTTACTTTTTAGAATACTTTATGGTTCCATTTGCATGTATAACAGTTTTTTTTCCCCAAAATATTTAGGTTTGGTTTTTAAAAATGGTATTCATGGAGAGTTGTTGATTGTGAAGAGGTGGATTATATTTAGATAATTGGAAGAGCTATATCACCACTGAACCAAAGGAACTTCTATAAATATGTTTCACATGAAAAATTTTAATTTTAAAATAACAGAAATACAGCACACTAAATACGTAAAATAACAATAATTAAACTATTTTAAATCAGTAACCATTTATACAGTTATGTTGATATCCTCCAACTGTGATCCTAACTTATCCACCCAATGTCATGATAATTTTGAGGACGATTATGATATGATGAATCAGAGGGAGAAAGAGAGGAAGAAGAAAGACATTACTGCAAAAGGAAAACTGCCCTCGGACTTTTCTCAGAAATTCACGAACCTTTATTTGTGAGTTTACATATTTACTTAATTTTATCCCAAACTTTCTACCTATGGTTGAATCTGTAGTAACCTGATGGCTGTTTTGTAAGATTGAATGAACTAAGCTTTTCTGAAGGTACTTTTTTCACAGTTTTGAACAAAGTTCCGAGTGACTGATCTTTTTTGAAGGAGTTTTGTCCTCCTTGCAGGGGTGCCCCCAGCCATTGTGGTTTTATCTGAAGTTCCAGCTTTAATCATGAAAGGCACTGATTTCTCTACTTCCACAGTAAGTTTCAATCGTGAAATTCTTTCCAAGTTCAGGCCCATTTGATGATATTCTGAGCTCTCCAGGGTCCGTTCAGAGAGGCTCAGTCCCAGGCAGTTCTCTGGATGGAGAAGAACCAAACTAATTTTGGTCAGACTGAGAAAATAGCTTCAATGCCTGACACGGTTCAAATGTTCTCTGACCAAGTTTCTTCATCCAAGGGCTCTCCGAGCACAAAGTTTTGCTCAGCCTGTAATGCCATTCAAGGAAGACCTTCTCTCCGATCTTTCCCAGCACCCTGGCAGAGAGTACCATGAACAGTGACTTTGAAGAAAGTGAGAAGCTGGGATCATTTGCATGTATAAAGTTTGTTCCCATAAATCAGTTTTACTTTTTAGAATACTTTATGGTTCCATTTGCATGTATAACAGTTTTTTTCCCAAAATATTTAGGTTTGGTTTTTAAAAATGGTATTCATGGAGAGTTGTTGATTGTGAAGAGGTGGATTATATTTAGATAATTGGAAGAGCTATATCACCACTGAACCAAAGGAACTTCTATAAATATGTTTCACATGAAAAATTTTAATTTTAAAATAACAGAAATACAGCACACTAAATACGTAAAATAACAATAATTAAACTATTTTAAATCAGTAACCATTTATACAGTTATGTTGATATCCTCCAACTGTGATCCTAACTTATCCACCCAATGTCATGATAATTTTGAGGACGATTATGATATGATGAATCAGAGGGAGAAAGAGAGGAAGAAGAAAGACATTACTGCAAAAGGAAAACTGCCCTCGGACTTTTTCTCAGAAATTCACGAACCTTTATTTGTGAGTTTACATATTTACTTAATTTTATCCCAAACTTTCTACCTATGGTTGAATCTGTAGTAACCTGATGGCTGTTTTGTAAGATTGAATGAACTAAGCTTTTCTGAAGGTACTTTTTTCACAGTTTTGAACAAAGTTCCGAGTGACTGATCTTTTTTGAAGGAGTTTTGTCCTCCTTGCAGGGGTGCCCCCAGCCATTGTGGTTTTATCTGAAGTTCCAGCTTTAATCATGAAAGGCACTGATTTCTCTACTTCCACAGTAAGTTTCAATCGTGAAATTCTTTCCAAGTTCAGGCCCATTTGATGATATTCTGAGCTCTCCAGGGTCCGTTCAGAGAGGCTCAGTCCCAGGCAGTTCTCTGGATGGAGAAGAACCAAACTAATTTTGGTCAGACTGAGAAAATAGCTTCAATGCCTGACACGGTTCAAATGTTCTCTGACCAAGTTTCTTCATCCAAGGGCTCTCCGAGCACAAAGTTTTGCTCAGCCTGTAATGCCATTCAAGGAAGACCTTCTCTCCGATCTTTCCCAGCACCCTGGCAGAGAGTACCATGAACAGTGACTTTGAAGAAAGTGAGAAGCTGGGATCATGCTTGGCTGCCATCAATGGGGCCAGGTGAAGAGCAGTGCTGGTGGAAAAAACCTGGAGACTTTGTAGCATATATATGTATGTGTGTGTGTGTGCATGTGTGTGTAACTGAATCACTCTGTTATACACCTGGAACGTTAGAAATCAATGATACTTCAATAGAAAAAAAGAATGTATTCTTCCTGGTGGAAGTATAAAGTAGACCAGAATTCTTCATGTAAGAGCTCTAACAATCCAAAGACTTGAGTGCATCTGAAATGCCAGATTACATCTCCCAAGAAATAACTGGATGCCTTTTCAATAGAATGCAAGGTTGCCAAGTTTTATTGAGACAGGCACAAACAATTCTTACAAAGGGCTAGTGTCTTCATTTGACAGATGAGAAACTGCGACTCAAGAAGTGTGGTAAATTATCTGACGTCACAGAACAAAGAAGTAGGATTCAAATATGGACTTTATGACTACAAAGCCCCTCTCATGATGACCTTTATGAAGGGGTGTGTGTGTGTGTGTGTTTGTGTGTGTGTGTGTGTGTGATTTAACCATTAGAAATTACAGAAATATCAAAATAGTACGGGCTTCCCTGGTGGCTCAGATGGTGAAGAATCCCCCTGCAATGAGGGAGATCTGGGTTTGATCCATGGGTTGGGAAGACTCCCCTGGAGAAGGGAAAGGCTACCCATTCCAGTATTCTTGCCTGGAGAATTCCAGGATCATCCATAGCCTGCAAAGAGTCAGACATGATTGAGCAACTTTCACTTCACTTCATGTGACACTGGGGAGTCTTTGGGTGAAACTGGGCAATAGAGTTTCAGCTGTCCTGCCAGCCCTGACCCAACCCTGACACGTTCAGGCCCATTTGATGATATTCTGAGCCTCCAGGGTCCGTCAGAGAGGCTCAGTCCCAGGCAGTTCTCTGGATGGAGAAGAACCAAACTAATTTTGGTCAGACTGAGAAAATAGCTTCAATGCCTGACACGGTTCAAATGTTCTCTGACCAAGTTTCTTCATCCAAGGGCTCTCCGAGCACAAAGTTTTGCTCAGCCTGTAATGCCATTCAAGGAAGACCTTCTCTCCGATCTTTCCCAGCACCCTGGCAGAGAGTACCATGAACAGTGACTTTGAAGAAAGTGAGAAGCTGGGATCATGCTTGGCTGCCATCAATGGGGCCAGGTGAAGAGCAGTGCTGGTGGAAAAAACCTGGAGACTTTGTAGCATATATATGTATGTGTGTGTGTGTGCATGTGTGTGTAACTGAATCACTCTGTTATACACCTGGAACGTTAGAAATCAATGATACTTCAATAGAAAAAAAGAATGTATTCTTCCTGGTGGAAGTATAAAGTAGACCAGAATTCTTCATGTAAGAGCTCTAACAATCCAAAGACTTGAGTGCATCTGAAATGCCAGATTACATCTCCCAAGAAATAACTGGATGCCTTTTCAATAGAATGCAAGGTTGCCAAGTTTTATTGAGACAGGCACAAACAATTCTTACAAAGGGCTAGTGTCTTCATTTGACAGATGAGAAACTGCGACTCAAGAAGTGTGGTAAATTATCTGACGTCACAGAACAAAGAAGTAGGATTCAAATATGGACTTTATGACTACAAAGCCCCTCTCATGATGACCTTTATGAAGGGGTGTGTGTGTGTGTGTGTTTGTGTGTGTGTGTGTGTGTGTGATTTAACCATTAGAAATTACAGAAATATCAAAATAGTACGGGCTTCCCTGGTGGCTCAGATGGTGAAGAATCCCCCTGCAATGAGGGAGATCTGGGTTTGATCCATGGGTTGGGAAGACTCCCCTGGAGAAGGGAAAGGCTACCCATTCCAGTATTCTTGCCTGGAGAATTCCAGGATCATCCATAGCCTGCAAAGAGTCAGACATGATTGAGCAACTTTCACTTCACTTCATGTGACACTGGGGAGTCTTTGGGTGAAACTGGGCAATAGAGTTTGTTTTCCTTTAGCTGTCCTGCCAGCCCTGACCCAACCCTGCACACACATGCCCACCACAGCTGTGAAAGCAACACAACACCACACCGCACTGACCAGGCAGCCCTTCACCACCTGGAAGCCTCTCAAGCTCTCTTCATACCTTATCTTCTCACTTTTGTGTCTTTTTCTTCCCTAAGAAGAAATTCATAAACCCTAATTAGCTAATAAGCTATTGTTCCAGATATTGTATTCTATTTTAACAAGAATTTTCTTCAGACATATGCCTTATTCCAGAGATGAGACTTGACTGGCAGAAATTTCCCAAAGTGTGTTCCTCCATCTTGACACAACTTTTGGTCAGTATGGCCATTCAGTCTCTGCAGTTCACTATAAAATTGCTTTCCATGACCACTAGGTTGGTCTGAATAATTGCATCTCTCTAGATTCCCTGAGAGAAGGGTATGGCACCCCACTCCAGTATACTTG
The DNA here is from genome assembly GCA_022376925.1 of Tragulus kanchil. NCBI lineage: Eukaryota > Metazoa > Chordata > Mammalia > Artiodactyla > Tragulidae > Tragulus > Tragulus kanchil. The sequence continues at coordinate 49,530,600 of JAIOJX010000026.1, forward strand.
CCTGGAGAATCCCATGGACAGAGGAGCCTTGGGGGCTATAGTCCATAGGGTCACAAAAGAGTTGGACATGACTGAGCAACTAAGCACACAGGGAGACGGTAGATTCCTAGCCTTCTCACTGTCTTCCTGGAGAATTCAGTGGGGAAAGTAAACATTATTTATCACAAGACCTTGAAACTTGTAAGTACCTAAGACTTGGGATAGAAAACATCCCGGAGGTCTCCAAATGAAAGTTAGCCTTTAGGAGGGTCGACTTGATCCCTGAGCCCTGGTAAGACTTTGACATGCTCTGACCTGACCATATAAATAATACAGCTGTGACAGATAAGCAAAATAGCCCTGGGAAAGCTCCCTAGGTCTTTATCTGCAGCCTGGAAAGGACAATGCATAACTGAATTTCCTTTCCTAAAGCAATTACGCTCCTGGACCTCTCCTATGGGTTTTGCCACTACAAACAAGTTGAGTTTTCCTGGAAAAACGTCAATTGTTCCATATAGAAAAATCTGTAAAAAGGTCCTTTATTGTATTATTTTCCTTTGTAGTGTTTCCTTTTCCTTCTAGAATAACATGACTTTATGAGGAAAGGACAGAGGAGAGCATAACTAAATAATTACTCCATGCACAGCTCAAAAAGGCCAGCTATGGTTTCACTCTTGTTCAAAAGTGGAAATAATATTTCTTTCAGCTGCTACCCATAAAATATTTTTTGATGTGCAATGTGACATGTAACACTTATGCTGTAATGGATACTCTCCCATGAGAAAAGTCAACAGTGGCTTTTCAAAAGCCCACAGGTAGTTCTCTGTTTTGTTGTTGTTGCTTAGTCCCTAAGTCATATCCTCTTTTGCAGTGCCATGGACTGTAGACCCCCAGACTTCTCTGTCCATGCATTTCCCAGGCAAGAATACTGGAGTGGGTATTCCTTCTCCAGGGGATCTTCCCAACCCAGGGATTGAACCCGCATCTTCCGTAGTAGCAAAAGATTCATTGGTGGATTCTTTACCACTGAGCCACCTGGGGAGTCCCCAGCTCTCTGGTTACTTGCTTATATTTAGGAATATGGTGAAAACTCCTTCTGTTTTTATAAATCAACAAAGGTAACCCAGATTCTCTGAAAACTTTACCATGTAGCTTTCAGAGTGTGACTTTCTAAAGCTTATAAAACATAACTCATAATATGTACAGTGAGCATATTTGATGAATGCTGGTTCAAAGGCAGAGACTAGAGTCTATGATCAATGGGGAAAATAATTTTGAATAAGCTTGCAAAGTTAGAATCAAAACTGATAATTGTTTATAGGGGGGGAAAAAGCCCAAATCCAAAGCAACAAAAATTTGGTCTTGTGTATCTCTGATTATGTACTAGACAGAAATTATTTGCACCTTATAATCCATCTACACTGTTTTCAGCCCCACATTGAGAGTAAGTGTTCAATCAAGTTGAAAGAAAAGCTTTCTTACAGAGTTTCAGATGACTCTTGGATGAATTTGGTAAACTGCTGGATGTTAATCTAGTCTGACATTGAAAGATCACACAATAGTTTTTTCCTTTATTTCTAAGCTTTGGATAATTTTAAACAGGGCAATTACGCTCCTGGACCTCTCCTATGGGTTTTGCCACTACAAACAAGTTGAGTTTTCCTGGAAAAACGTCAATTGTTCCATATAGAAAAATCTGTAAAAAGGTCCTTTATTGTATTATTTTCCTTTGTAGTGTTTCCTTTTCCTTCTAGAATAACATGACTTTATGAGGAAAGGACAGAGGAGAGCATAACTAAATAATTACTCCATGCACAGCTCAAAAAGGCCAGCTATGGTTTCACTCTTGTTCAAAAGTGGAAATAATATTTCTTTCAGCTGCTACCCATAAAATATTTTTTGATGTGCAATGTGACATGTAACACTTATGCTGTAATGGATACTCTCCCATGAGAAAAGTCAACAGTGGCTTTTCAAAAGCCCACAGGTAGTTCTCTGTTTTGTTGTTGTTGCTTAGTCCCTAAGTCATATCCTCTTTTGCAGTGCCATGGACTGTAGACCCCCAGACTTCTCTGTCCATGCATTTCCCAGGCAAGAATACTGGAGTGGGTATTCCTTCTCCAGGGGATCTTCCCAACCCAGGGATTGAACCCGCATCTTCCGTAGTAGCAAAAGATTCATTGGTGGATTCTTTACCACTGAGCCACCTGGGGAGTCCCCAGCTCTCTGGTTACTTGCTTATATTTAGGAATATGGTGAAAACTCCTTCTGTTTTTATAAATCAACAAAGGTAACCCAGATTCTCTGAAAACTTTACCATGTAGCTTTCAGAGTGTGACTTTCTAAAGCTTATAAAACATAACTCATAATATGTACAGTGAGCATATTTGATGAATGCTGGTTCAAAGGCAGAGACTAGAGTCTATGATCAATGGGGAAAATAATTTTGAATAAGCTTGCAAAGTTAGAATCAAAACTGATAATTGTTTATAGGGGGGGAAAAAGCCCAAATCCAAAGCAACAAAAATTTGGTCTTGTGTATCTCTGATTATGTACTAGACAGAAATTATTTGCACCTTATAATCCATCTACACTGTTTTCAGCCCCACATTGAGAGTAAGTGTTCAATCAAGTTGAAAGAAAAGCTTTCTTACAGAGTTTCAGATGACTCTTGGATGAATTTGGTAAACTGCTGGATGTTAATCTAGTCTGACATTGAAAGATCACACAATAGTTTTTTCCTTTATTTCTAAGCTTTGGATAATTTTAAACACTTCTTTTCTGTGACAACTGCAGAAGAATCATTGATAACATGGGATTTTCGGACTGGTAAATACCAGTACTTCACTGAAACTTCTTTCCACAATTTCTGTCTTTCAAATAGAATTGTTATTAACAGTTGACTGAAGACAATTCAGTGCCTTTGGGGAGTGGCGTCACTGGCCCTCAACACGGAGACTGTAACAGTACTGATCTGTGTGTAGCCTTTGTTTTATTTTTGATTTGTTAATTTATTGTTTCACATGTTGAAGTGATTTCTATAGTTTGAAAAAAGCTTTCATGTGCCTTGGTTTCTCTGCCCTCTCATCAGATGTCTACAGAACAGCTGTCTTAAGTCCGGTTATTTATTATAAATATTTCATAAACAGGCAGACTGTTTGGAATTCCATTTCTCTATTTGCATGAGTGACAAAATCAACAAAATTCCTTCAAAAGAGTAGGAGATGTTCACATGCCAAAGAAAACTGAGAGAAGAGTGTTGAAACGACCCACGTCCCCCCAGAAATGCCTCCCAACAATGGGCACAGTGTCCAGCTGCCCAGGCCCCGTGTCAGGGCACCACCTCTGCCAGACACAATGGCCTGGCCTGCAGAAAACATTAAAATGCAAATGGAGCCCAGACCTGGAGTGTATCAATCCCTCCCATCCCTGGGGCTAAAAAGGCTTTCTTTCAGAAGCTTCTGCTCCCATTGCAAATGCTCTTCCTTTGTTCCCCTACTCCTGTGAGACAGTTCTGAGGAATTCCTCCTCCTCACCCCGCATCAGTTTTAAAGTGCAAAGAACAGATTTTCTCCGCAGGCCTTAAGGAGGGTTAATTTTAACCAAAGTCACAGGGGCCATCTCTGCAAAGTCCACCTACTGCTCTGGACCTCCTGAGAAGCCTGACAGTCCATCAGTTTCTTTGTTTTAGCCTTTTTTTTTTTTTTTTTTAACGGATGCATTGACACAGTGGTAGAGATTCCACCTGCCAATGCAGGAGATGAAGGAGACTTGTGCTTGATCCCTGTGTCAGAAAGAGCCACTGGAAGAGGGCATGGCAACCCACTCCAGTGTGCTTGCTTGGAGAATCCCATGGACAGAGGAGCCGGGGGCTAGGGGTTGTGAAGAGTAGGACAGGACTGAGCACATATGCAAAGATCTAAAGAAAATAGTGGATTTACAATGTTGAGATAGTTTCAAGTGTACAGCAAAGTCACTCAGTTATACATACATATGTATCCTTTTTTGGGGGGGGAGGGGAGTGCTCTCTTATTGATTTTTTATTTATTTATTTTCATCCATCTGTATTGTTTGGCCTGTGTGGGCTTCCCATTGCAGTGGTCCTCTAGTTGCAGAGCACTGGCTTTGGGCGCAAGCGTTCCAGAGCGCTGGCTTGCAATTGGATGCATCGGTCCAGCTGCTCCGCAGCATGTGGGATCTTTCCTGGCCAGGGATCAAACTGGTGCCCCCTGCAGTGCAAGGTGGACTCTTTACCCACTGAAACACCAGGAAAGCCCTGTATATATTTCTCTCAGACTCTTTTCTCTTGTAGATTATTGCAAAATATTGAGTAGAGTTCCTGTGCTATACAGTTAGACTTGGTTGGCTATTTATCCTGTGTTTCAGTTTTGTGAGACCTATCAATCACCTAGAGTTTGAAAATGGTTTCCCAAAAAAATTACCACCTCTGCCAGACACAATGGCCTGGCCTGCAGAAAACATTAAAATGCAAATGGAGCCCAGACCTGGAGTGTATCAATCCCTCCCATCCCTGGGGCTAAAAAGGCTTTCTTTCAGAAGCTTCTGCTCCCATTGCAAATGCTCTTCCTTTGTTCCCCTACTCCTGTGAGACAGTTCTGAGGAATTCCTCCTCCTCACCCCGCATCAGTTTTAAAGTGCAAAGAACAGATTTTCTCCGCAGGCCTTAAGGAGGGTTAATTTTAACCAAAGTCACAGGGGCCATCTCTGCAAAGTCCACCTACTGCTCTGGACCTCCTGAGAAGCCTGACAGTCCATCAGTTTCTTTGTTTTAGCCTTTTTTTTTTTTTTTTTTTTAACGGATGCATTGACACAGTGGTAGAGATTCCACCTGCCAATGCAGGAGATGAAGGAGACTTGTGCTTGATCCCTGTGTCAGAAAGAGCCACTGGAAGAGGGCATGGCAACCCACTCCAGTGTGCTTGCTTGGAGAATCCCATGGACAGAGGAGCCGGGGGCTAGGGGTTGTGAAGAGTAGGACAGGACTGAGCACATATGCAAAGATCTAAAGAAAATAGTGGATTTACAATGTTGAGATAGTTTCAAGTGTACAGCAAAGTCACTCAGTTATACATACATATGTATCCTTTTTTGGGGGGGGAGGGGAGTGCTCTCTTATTGATTTTTTATTTATTTATTTTCATCCATCTGTATTGTTTGGCCTGTGTGGGCTTCCCATTGCAGTGGTCCCTCTAGTTGCAGAGCACTGGCTTTGGGCGCAAGCGTTCCAGAGCGCTGGCTTGCAATTGGATGCATCGGTCCAGCTGCTCCGCAGCATGTGGGATCTTTCCTGGCCAGGGATCAAACTGGTGCCCCCTGCAGTGCAAGGTGGACTCTTTACCCACTGAAACACCAGGAAAGCCCTGTATATATTTCTCTCAGACTCTTTTCTCTTGTAGATTATTGCAAAATATTGAGTAGAGTTCCCTGTGCTATACAGTTAGACTTGGTTGGCTATTTATCCTGTGTTTCAGTTTTGTGAGACCTATCAATCACCTAAGAGTTTGAATGTTTCTGAGAAATTACCCAACAGGCTCCAGGGATGATGTCAAATGATAGCTGTGTTCAAATCTAAACTTTGATGGTGTCCACTTTCTTCTGAACAAGTAGCTTTTAGTCTAAGGGGTCTACGGATTCTAGTCCAGGAGGTATAGCACCAGCGGCCCTTGTCATCCCTGCTGATCATGGCCCAAGACCTGAGAGTCAAACTTCAACCCCTTTGATTCCCTGAAGTGGGATGGACAATCCAGGGCTGGCCACTAATGGAGTTGAAAAGTCGCAAAGATCTGAGTCAGCGCGCAGCCCCACAGACCGCATGAAGGAACAAAGAAACCCCCTTCTCCCAGAACTTCTTGCCACTACCTCTGCAGCCACAAAGCCCCTCCTACCTGCGGACTCACCTCAGCACCAGCCCCTCCCCGGGTCCCACCCAGTTACTTAAGCCCTATCCCCTCACAGCAGGGCTCTCTTGGATCTCTCTCTTGGTCCCTTTTGGCTCTCTTGACCAACCTCACCCTCTTGACCCTCTTGGCTCTCTCTCAGTGGGCCACTCTATCCTGGTTGTGTTTGTGTAGCCAGAGCCCTCGTGGAGGCTCTTCTCAAGCTTGAACATGAATAAACATTATCCTGCCTGAGATCGTTGCTTCTCTTTCTTTTATCAATGCTTTTCTTACAGCCACCCCTGGTATGTCAGGTCACGGTAATACATACAGAGCAGATGACTGTATAACCAGTCAGCGCCCAGGTGGTGATCTGTGTGGCGACCAACTACCCTTCTTGATGACCGGGCACTGGACATCTAGGCTGGGAATCTCCCTCAGGAAATTTGGGGATCCTCTTTGAAGATGAATTTTTGGTCACCTTCTCAGTAAGTGCTCCCAAGCCTTATGGCCAAGACCCTGGTAGGGAATTTAGGATGAAATGGACTTCAGTGCCATAGTTGTGGCTGACCCAAAAGGCATTTATTCAACATGACAAGCTGACAATAGGATTATTGCAAAATATTGAGTAGAGTTCCTGTGCTATACAGTTAGACTTGGTTGGCTATTTATCCTGTGTTTCAGTTTTGTGAGACCTATCAATCACCTAAGAGTTTGAATGTTTCTGAGAAATTACCCAACAGGCTCCAGGGATGATGTCAAATGATAGCTGTGTTCAAATCTAAACTTTGATGGTGTCCACTTTCTTCTGAACAAGTAGCTTTTAGTCTAAGGGGTCTACGGATTCTAGTCCAGGAGGTATAGCACCAGCGGCCCTTGTCATCCCTGCTGATCATGGCCCAAGACCTGAGAGTCAAACTTCAACCCCTTTGATTCCCTGAAGTGGGATGGACAATCCAGGGCTGGCCACTAATGGAGTTGAAAAGTCGCAAAGATCTGAGTCAGCGCGCAGCCCCACAGACCGCATGAAGGAACAAAGAAACCCCCTTCTCCCAGAACTTCTTGCCACTACCTCTGCAGCCACAAAGCCCCTCCTACCTGCGGACTCACCTCAGCACCAGCCCCTCCCCGGGTCCCACCCAGTTACTTAAGCCCTATCCCCTCACAGCAGGGCTCTCTTGGATCTCTCTCTTGGTCCCTTTTGGCTCTCTTGACCAACCTCACCCTCTTGACCCTCTTGGCTCTCTCTCAGTGGGCCACTCTATCCTGGTTGTGTTTGTGTAGCCAGAGCCCTCGTGGAGGCTCTTCTCAAGCTTGAACATGAATAAACATTATCCTGCCTGAGATCGTTGCTTCTCTTTCTTTTATCAATGCTTTTCTTACAGCCACCCCTGGTATGTCAGGTCACGGTAATACATACAGAGCAGATGACTGTATAACCAGTCAGCGCCCAGGTGGTGATCTGTGTGGCGACCAACTACCCTTCTTGATGACCGGGCACTGGACATCTAGGCTGGGAATCTCCCTCAGGAAATTTGGGGATCCTCTTTGAAGATGAATTTTTGGTCACCTTCTCAGTAAGTGCTCCCAAGCCTTATGGCCAAGACCCTGGTAGGGAATTTAGGATGAAATGGACTTCAGTGCCATAGTTGTGGCTGACCCAAAAGGCATTTATTCAACATGACAAGCTGACAATAGGATTGATGCTCTTCTCTGGAGCAGGAAGTAACGTCCCATGAGTCCCTATTATTTTCTGATGACTATTTCCTGGGAGACAGAACAGTTTGGGAGTTTAAGGACAAGAAGCATGAAGAATTTCCTTGGTTTTCTGAACTTTAGTTAAAGCTTAATAATAATAATTTTAATAATAATAATTATTATTATTTTTTAAAAGATTTATTTATTTATTTATTTTGGGCGGGGGTCGGGTTGGGGAGGGAGAGGAGCAGGCGGGCCACTTCTGTTGGTCTTTCATTTCTCTGTTTTCATCTGTCTTTGTTCCTTGGCTCCTGTGGGCCTCCCATAGCGGTGGCGTCTGTCGCTGCTGAGCGCCGGCTCTGGGCGCATGCGCGCCAGAGCTCCGGCTCGGTAGTTGGACACATTGGTCCAGCCGCTCCGCGGCACGTGGGATCTTCCCAGGCCAGGGCTCGAACCGGCGCCCCTTGCACTGCAATGCGGTGTCCTTACCCACTGGACCACCAGGGGAAGCCCAATAATAATTATTTGTATCAGATCTGAGAAGGCTGTTAAGAATTACACCTAATGTAATTGTAAGTTCCTTGCTATCTTATGAGTAGTTAGTATATCATAGATACTTAGCTATAGTTTTGTGTATTAAGGCGGAACCTATTATTATAGAAACTTCTAAAAAATTATAATAATAGTAATAAAAGACATTGATATGAGAACTTGCTTAAAGCCTTAAGTTGGTTGTGGAAAGAGATGATTAGAAGAAAACTGCTGATTTGGTATTTTAATAATCTAAATGATTCCGAATGTCCCAGATGGGAGTGGACCAAAAGCATCATGGCTCCTCCTGTCCAAGGAGTGTCAGTTCTTTGGCTGTGCTGACCCGGAGACTCTGAAGGTCAGTTCTCCTGTGAGCAGGGATAAATCACTAACCAGCCCTCTCCCATCCCTTGCCACTTCCTCCACTGGGGCTGCTTCAGTGGGAAACAGCTTTTCCCAGAGTTAGAGTCCTCCCTGGGTTAAAAGTATCCATGTAGGACAAGCCCCCTTTTGTGTTCACTGACATGTGGCCAAAGTGGTGACCTGCCTTTTGCGCTGAGAATCACAGAATGTTCCACTAATACACATCCATGGATCTCTGGCCACAACGATTCAGATTGGCAGAGGTGGGGGCACTGACCTCATAACACCTTCTCACTTTCCACATTAAGAGGCAGCTGAGAGATTTAGTCCATGTGTTCAGGCAGGCAAGAAGTGGCTTTTCTTCACTTTCCTCAAATTAATCTGAGTCTGACTTCACAAGTTCAACCCATTGGATTGGAGAGAATTGACTCTCCTGTTACAACTCCCTTCCCCGACCTCCCCTATTTCTAGGTTCACATGTCACCTGCTCTCAGAGGAAGCCTCTGATATTCGGTTTGTCATGTGTGTGGTCTGACGGTGGTCTGCTCGGTGTCCCTGCAGTGCTGGAAGCCCTGACCAAGGTAGATGGTCCAGGGCGGGGCTCAGACTCTTAAATTGGCCTCTAGGAGGCACAGCCTGTGCATTGGCAGCAGTGTGCAGGTAACCCTCGCTCACCAACCCTATGGACATCAGACCTGTTATCAATTTAAGGAAAACACCTTTCCCAGTCTGGGGCATGTTTGATGAACAGAAACTGGACCAGGAAAGGTAGTCTTCAGGCATTTCCAGGTTGCTCAGCACATACCTCTGCAGCGGGGAAGTACAGAGAAGCTGCTTCTTCCTGAAGGGTGGAAGGACATTCACAGACATATGGTCTCATCTGAAACCCAACAGTCAGCGATGGCATGGTGATAAGCAGGTGAGGGGACCAAAGGGGCAGACCCTAGGGACCACAGAGACATACCCCTTCTGCCACTATCCCCCTCTCTTCTGGGTCCAGAGGTCTGGACGCTGTCAGCTGTGAGTTCACCATTCTCACACCTCTGTTTTCCAACTAGATTTGACCATTGGAAGCCTGGCAGGTGATGGTGGAGCAGGAGAGAGGTGGAGCCCACTGCTCCTCCTCCCTTTGTTTGGATAGCATCTCCCTAGACAATGAGTCTTCTCCTCCTGTGTGCCAGCTCCTGCTCCAGAAGTCCCCACGGTTCCGACTTCCATCCTGTGAAGTCCCTGGGCTAAATTGTCTCTTTTTACAAATTTAGAATGGTTACTGTCATCCTGACTGGATCCTGACTTGGCCACTTATTACTTTGTGGTTTAGGGCAGTGACTTTATCCTTACATACTTCAGCTTTCCTATGTGGCTAAGGGGTAAACCTTCTTTGGGGAACTTTTGGGTGGCTTGAATGAGCTCATCCTTAGCCCCTGTTATTTGTATATCATATCTGTTATTTGTATATCATATCCCTGGTGTCTCAGACAATAAAGAATCTGCCTGCAATGCAGGAGACCTGGGTTTGATCCCTGGAACAGGAAGATCCCCTGGAGAAGGGAATGGCAATTCACACCAGTATTCTTTTTTTTTTTAAAATTAATTTATTTATTTTGGTGGGGGTGGGGTGGGGAGGGAGGGGAGCAGGCAGGCCACTTCTATCGGTCTTTCATTTGTCCATTTTCATCCATCTTTGTTCTTTAGCCCGTGTGGGCCTCCCATCGCGGTGGCCTCTGTTGTCGCAGAGCACCGGCTCTGGGCGCATGCGCTCCAGAGCTCCGACTCGGTAATTGGACACATCAGTCCAGCCGCTCTGCAGCACGTGGGATCTTCCCAGGCCAGGGCTCAAACCGGCGCCCCTTGCACTGCAAGGCGGTGTCCTTACCCACTGGACCACCAGGGAAGCCCCACGCCAGTATTCTTACATGGAGAATTCCATGGACAGAAGAGCCTGGAGGGCTACAGTTCATGGGGTCCCAAAGAGTTGAATACAGCTGAGTGACTAACACTTTCACTTTCATAATTAATAATAGTTATTATAATTGGTACCAGGGAAACCTGTGTGTGGGATGAACAGCCCCTGTAGGTGGTAATCGCACAATGGACTCACTAACTGTGAGTCACAGACTGAAAACGTTGCTCCCATTTCTGTTGTTTCCGAATACATCAAGAACTTTGATTTGTTTCTAGTAAGTCTTCATTACGTCCCTAACTTCCAGTCTCCCCTTCCTTTCAAGAGAGAGTAGGTCTCAGACATATTGGGAGAATCTGCCAGCATAATGGAGTTTGTTTTACAGCCAGCTTCTACTGATGGCAAGTGATACCAGTTTTTCATTTTGGAAGGTGATTAAAAAGTATCCTTAACAATGAATTGGTTTAGGTTAAAAAAAAAAAAATTGGTTGGGAAAAACAGAAGTACAAAAGTGTGCAGGTCTGGTGGTGCTCAGACAACCTCAGTTGAGAAGTCCTTTTCTGCAGAATGTGTACTCTGGGTCTACACCACGAATCAGGACACAGAGTGATGAAGACAGATTCTACCTTCGAACACTGTGCAGTTGACAGCCAAGATCAACATGAGTCAAAGGCCAGAACAGAATTAAATAGCAGTTAATTTGTTACAGATTCAAATTCCGTAGAAGTTCAAAGATGTGGGGGCCAAAAGGTGTCAGGAGAGGATGAAGAGGAAGACTCATGGGATTCCTGAGCCTGGAGACAGGTGCAGAGGAAAGGGGCAGCGAGGAGAGAGGAGGGCAAGGGAGGTGTGATGGTAGGATGGGCTTTGAATTTCTGGGCTAGAGCTCCAGTTCTGTGTCAGTGGGGTACTGGGGAATGTTAAGGAACGTGATGACAAATTAAGGGTAGGAAATGGAGAGTTCTGCACCATTAAGCATCAGCTTTGCAGGATAAAGCCATTCTTACAGAATCATTTTTGGCAGCAGCGTGCAGGCACTGTTTGAAGCCAAGGCCCTGTAGGAGCAAGCATGTTCAGCTTGGGAGCAGATGCCCTCCTCACAGTGTGAGCCCATCCCTTAGGGCAGCGCAGGTGAGTCAGGAAGAGGATCACGAAGGTCATCAGTCAAAGGCATTCAGCACCACAGCTCAGGGACCACTGTGTCTTTCCGTGTTCCCACTTCGGCTCTTGTGAATAGTGCTTCAGGCAGGGCATAGCAGTGTTAAGGTCTCTGCAGATCCCGACTTCCATTCTTCTGGGTAAACATTCAGTGATGGGGTTGCTGGGTCTCATGCTAATTCGATTTCCAATATGTTGAGGAAACTCCATGCTGCTTTCCACAGAGACTGCATCCGTATCAACAGTGTTTCAATTGGCATCCTTGTGTTTCTTGAGGATCTTGTGTTTTTTGAGACTCACCATTCTAGCATGTGGGAGGTCAATGTCGAGCATCTTTTCATATACCTATTGGCCAACCATTGATGAATGAGTGGATAAAAAAGTCATGTGCTCTATATATACAACGGACTTCAGGGTGTTAGGAGAGGATGAGGGAAATTCTGCCATATGCACCACATGGAGGAATGATGTGTGGTGAAATAAGCCAGACACGGAAGACAAAGACTGTAGAATCTGACTTCCATGAAGCATTTTAAACAGACAAATTCATAGAAGTAAAGCACGGAGTGGTGGTTGTCAGGGACTTGGGGAGGGGGAGGAGGGATTTGCTAAACATGGGGAGACAATCTCAGCTACACAAGATGAGTAAATCCTAGAGGCTTGCCGTACAGCATCACTGGTGACAGAAAACAATAGTGTATTGTACACCGAGTATCTATTGAGAGTAGAGCCAAGTGGTCTTGTCACAATGAAAGGAATAAAATAATATGAAGATGAAACAAAAGAAAATAAATGAAATAAAACAAACTAAATGAAGAAACATAAAGTGAAATAGCATAAATGAAATGAAATGAAATAAAAGTTGTCAGTTAAAAGTAAAATAAAAGTTCAAAAAAAAAATGTTGTCATGAGGACACAGGAGTGAGAACCTGTCCTGGGAAGGAAGAGGTTAAATGATTTGTGTCAGACCACAAAAGTGAATCCAGTTCACCTCCTCCTGCAGCTTCTCACTAGGAACGGGGTCGTGGCCCTAGAGGAGTACGGGAGAGTGTTTTCTCTCGCAGGGACATTTGTGTAGCAGGTTCTCCCGAGGGGTCACTTATCAGGCTGAGGCTCTGTGTGCGGGGTCCTCAGATCTGTCCGGTCTTGTTTCTGCAGGCTTTTGACTCTGACGGGACACGTTTGCATCTGGAGTAAGAAGTAAAAGCAATGAATACAAAATACACGTGCTGATTCCAAGATTGAAAACGAGGAAGCCAGAGGCTTAGGGCGCCAGCAGCCAGAAGGAACGTATGACCTACATACACAGACTGCCCTCAACAGGAGAGCTTAGCAGTAGGGAACGCTGCTAAACTAACAGGGATTATATCTGAATGAAAACCATGAAAACCATTGCCCTTCATACTTTTAAATGTGGTAGTCAGGGCTTTATATTTAACTGCAATTGACATGTGAAGATTCTAGGAATAATGTGAAGGCATCCCCTCCTCCCACTTGCTGACCCTTGCATGCATCACAAGCATCTATTTTCAAACTCTGTCAGTGATGAAATGGCCCTCGCTCTCCACCAGAGCAGCACATATGCTCTCCAACTGCACAGAGCAAAGTAAATAAGCCATGTCTACAGAACAGAATTTCGTCTGTTCTAGAAACTGAAGACAAATGGGAGAACTGCAAACTGTACACTTACGCTCATTATAAACTGCATGATGTGGACACAGATTGACCCACGTCTGTGCAGGGAACAGTTGGATGAGGAAATAGCCTCGATACCATACAGCAGAACAACCCAGGGCAGTGCTCTCGACCCAGTCCACTCAGTCTCCCCAGGTGCTCAAGAGAGGAAATTGCAATGAGATGTGTACCATCTGGCTCATAACACAGCATTGAGCAGGACCTGGTAACAATATCCCCCGACGCAGGCTTTTAAAATAATTTCATCTCCCTGAGTATAAAACGACTTCTCCATCTGTCTTATGAAAACAGGCGGTAAATAAATGTTTATTCAACTTCATCCTTGTCAGAGGCATTGTTCTTAAGAAAAAAGTATGAGCTCTCTCTACTGTGGATTCCACAAAGCTATCTGTAGTGGATAAAGCTACAGGCCTTGCCAAAACTTCTGTGAGACAGGAAGTAAAATCTGCGAATGCAATCCCGCCTTATCCATGTGATAGGGACAGCTGATAATCCGAATATAGGGGAAACTGGTACAAGTCATGGTTCCACTTGCTGATCCATTTTACAGCCAGTGTGACTGGCTTCCACTAAACCAGCAGGCGTGGGAGGGCTGTGCTAGTGATGTCTCAGATTTCCTTTCCTTTAATTTTTTCCAGGCCCTCACTATTCAGGGCCTTTCTACCTGCTTCAGGCCCTTTCCCCTTCACCCTCAGCCCACTATACTCCACAGGCGGGGACAGGGTAGCACACTTTACTCGGGGGCACCAAGGTCACGGTCTGCAGCCTTGAAGGGGTCTTCGCCACTTTTCAGTGGCCCATCTCGCTCCTTGTAGATCATTGTGCCAACTGCTGATGGCTGCCATACAGATGAAATGAAATTTGGGTGTGGAATTAGTGACAAGGGCGGGCCACGTGGCAAATGCTCTAAAAATAGGGTACATACCAGGGCAAGACAGAAAGGAACAGAGATGCACTTAGGAATTACTCTGAGGTTATAGTATGGGTGGCACGTGATGAACCTGCCTCCAAACTGTCACCTTACGTCTACAGAACAGAATTTCGTCTGTTCTAGAAACTGAAGACAAATGGGAGAACTGCAAACTGTACACTTACGCTCATTATAAACTGCATGATGTGGACACAGATTGACCCACGTCTGTGCAGGGAACAGTTGGATGAGGAAATAGCCTCGATACCATACAGCAGAACAACCCAGGGCAGTGCTCTCGACCCAGTCCACTCAGTCTCCCCAGGTGCTCAAGAGAGGAAATTGCAATGAGATGTGTACCATCTGGCTCATAACACAGCATTGAGCAGGACCTGGTAACAATATCCCCCGACGCAGGCTTTTAAAATAATTTCATCTCCCTGAGTATAAAACGACTTCTCCATCTGTCTTATGAAAACAGGCGGTAAATAAATGTTTATTCAACTTCATCCTTGTCAGAGGCATTGTTCTTAAGAAAAAAGTATGAGCTCTCTCTACTGTGGATTCCACAAAGCTATCTGTAGTGGATAAAGCTACAGGCCTTGCCAAAACTTCTGTGAGACAGGAAGTAAAATCTGCGAATGCAATCCCGCCTTATCCATGTGATAGGGACAGCTGATAATCCGAATATAGGGGAAACTGGTACAAGTCATGGTTCCACTTGCTGATCCATTTTACAGCCAGTGTGACTGGCTTCCACTAAACCAGCAGGCGTGGGAGGGCTGTGCTAGTGATGTCTCAGATTTCCTTTCCTTTAATTTTTTCCAGGCCCTCACTATTCAGGGCCTTTCTACCTGCTTCAGGCCCTTTCCCCTTCACCCTCAGCCCACTATACTCCACAGGCGGGGACAGGGTAGCACACTTTACTCGGGGGCACCAAGGTCACGGTCTGCAGCCTTGAAGGGGTCTTCGCCACTTTTCAGTGGCCCATCTCGCTCCTTGTAGATCATTGTGCCAACTGCTGATGGCTGCCATACAGATGAAATGAAATTTGGGTGTGGAATTAGTGACAAGGGCGGGCCACGTGGCAAATGCTCTAAAAATAGGGTACATACCAGGGCAAGACAGAAAGGAACAGAGATGCACTTAGGAATTACTCTGAGGTTATAGTATGGGTGGATGGTCTTGGGCAAACAAGGATGTGCGGTTTCTCTTGACACAAGCATTAGCTGTTATTATAATTACAATTCTTATCATCATCATCATTTCCTGGAACCTCCTGGCCACCCCATCCCCAACCTACCACAGACGGAGCAGACACAAGCTCTGACTTCACAAAGGAAACAGAAGCCATTGGACTGGGAGACTCTTCCACCTTCTAAGGCTGCCCTGCTACCCCAGGAGGGGGTTTCTCTTCCTGAGGCCCTTCTCTGGCCCCTCCTTCCACCATCACCCTGTCCCGTCCCTGCCAGGCCTCGTCTAGCTTTGCGCATGTGAGGAAGAGAGGCCAAGAGGAGACACTACTTACAAGATAGTAGCCTTGGACCACAACTTTACCTCTGTGTCTCCTTCCTAAATTACCAAGTAGGAATGGTAGCAGAAGCTCCCTCGTAGTGAGTGATATGAGGATTGACCAATACACAGCATGGCAAGTATTTGGAAGAGTTCTGTATCTGGCCTGTAGTAAATACTCAATAAACATGAACTATTATCAGCACAGTTTCCTTCCAATAAGCCTCTTTGGGTTCCATCTCACTCCCCCACCCAAGTCCACGAATGGCATTATTTCATGTAATCCTTTTCACAACCCTATGAGGTAGGTTGTAATCATCTGACTGAATAGTCCTGTAGCTACTATATATTAAATTCTGGACCAGCTGCTGGGATACACCTGGCGGATACTGAAGCAATAACAACTCCTGACCTCTGAAAGCCCACATGACAAAGGAAATAGATGGGAAGTCACTGGATGTGTCATCCAGTGAGCAACAGAGAAGGAGGCACAGGATGCTGGGTCCAGAGAAGGTGTCTGAGGAAGTGGCAATCAGCTGTGACTCAGGGCATGATGAGGCATTTGGCTGGGCCAAGAGAAGGACAACCTTTTCAGGAGGGCACGCCCAGACCTTTGGAAGAGAAAGATGGTGGCCCACTTCAGAAACTATGAGAAGGACAGACTTGTGAAAGCCGAGTGACCAAGAAGGGGAAGAAGAAGGGGATTACCCATAGAAATCCTTCAATGTCTATGATTTGAGAGTCCCAGGGGTGTCTGGGAGATGGAAAGAGAATCACATTGAGGTTCATGGAGATTGGGCAGGCTGTAGAGAGCAGTGCAGGGGGAGGTGCTGGGGACTGGACCACCCAGACTTGGGCCATGAGCGTCTGTACAATTGTCGCCCTATGATGCAGAAAATGAGCCAACCTTGGGGATAAGAGCAACATGAGCACAGATGACGAAACTGCAAATTCTTGCCAACCCCAGGGCTCAAAGAGGTTTATCTGAGTTATAAAAATAAAGAAATGTGACATTTCTTAATCCGAGGTCATGAATCAAATTTTCTGACTTGGCTCAGCTCCTCTCAACAAAATGTCACCTGTTCCCTGAGCACTGCACTCCCATGCCTGCCTCCAGCCCCTGCTCCTGCCTTCAATCTCTAACCCATCCTCCCAACACCCTGGTAGCTCCCCTAGTTCTGCTAATGCTTTGAGGGCCACACCAGGTTGACCTTTTTTGCCAAATCTATGGAAACAATGACAGATTTTACTTTCTTGGGCTGCAAAATCACTGTAGCAGACAGTGACTAGAGCCATGTAATTAAAAGTCGTTTGCTCCTTGGAAGAAAACATTTTGACAAACCTAGACAGCGTATTAAAAAGCAGAGCCATCACTTTGCCAATAAAGGTCTGTATAGTCAAAGTTATGGTGTTTCTAGTAGTCGTGTATGGTTGTGAAAGCTGAACCACACAGAAGGCTGAGTGCCAAGAATTGATGGTATTGGAGAAAACTTTTCAGAATCCCTTGGACAGCAAGCAGATCAAACCAGCAATCTGAAAGGAAATCAATCCTGAATATTTATTGGAAGGACTGATGCTGAAGCTGAAACTTCAATACTTTGGCCACCTGATGTGAAGAGTTGACTCATCAGAAAAGACTCTGATGTTGGGAAAGATTGAGGGCAGGAGGAGAAGGGAGTGACAGAGGATGAGATGGTTGGACAGCATCACTGACTCAATGGACATGAGTTTGAGCAAGCTCTGGAGGTAGTGAAGGAC
Organism: Tragulus kanchil; assembly: GCA_022376925.1. NCBI lineage: Eukaryota > Metazoa > Chordata > Mammalia > Artiodactyla > Tragulidae > Tragulus > Tragulus kanchil. The sequence goes on from JAIOJX010000026.1 coordinate 49,548,004, forward strand.
AGGGAAGCCTGGTGTGCTGCAGTCCATGGGGTCACAAAGAGCCACACGGGACTGAGTAATTGAAGAACAACTGCACCTTCCAGCTCCCACTAACTTCTTTGGTACCTGATACTGTGGTTCATATATATGTAAGACTAATGATAAGACACACGATGTCCAGCACAGGTATCCTACATATGTGCTTTCATTTCCTCCATAAATATAGCTTCAGACAGGCCTCAGACAGAGTTGCAACTCAATAACTGTGAGTCCAATTTTTAGAGGATCCTGGGTAATGATCCATCTATATTGCTTTTATAGATGGGGCAGAACAGGATGCGTAACACTGATGCTTCTTCATCACTGCATTTGTTTGCCTACACTTTAGTTTATTCATCCCCCAAATATGGATTGGGTGCCTACTATGTTCTAGGAACCACATGCCAGATGTTTTTAATAAGAAGAGAATTTTTAACTGAACAGAAGTATTACAGTTTCTTTGGATTCTTTTTTAGTTTTCTCTTCAGTGGATGGATATTTTCAACCACAGTTCTCTGTTTCTGATTGCTCAGGAACCTCTGGCGGACCTGGCTCAAGTGCTGTGACCAGTGAGGGGGTGCTGCCCCCGGTGGTTAGCCTGGAATTGGGCTCTGTGGGGACCTCACAGTTTGTTAGTTCACCATACAGCATCTCGCCCTGAGTATTCTTTTCAGATCTTGGTAGATATTAAGAGAGAAATAAAGGAAGCAAGATCCAAAGGCATCAAGGCCCTGGAAATATCCATTCTCAGGTTGGAACAGCAGGATTCAGATAAGCCTTCGGAAATCCTCACAATAAACTGGCTCCATTCTGCATCTTCAAACACAACCTTCTTCTCAATGAAGTATTTCTTCCTCTGTCCTCCCCGACTTCCTAAACAATTTCCTTCAACCTCATTCTATGTAAACACAAAATTCCCCTGATGACCCCTTCATGTGTGTGCTTTTCCCACTCGCCTCCACACGGAGTAAATATTTACTATTCTTTATTTAGCATCCGCCATTGTATGTCCTGCAGTTATTCATAGTTGTCAATAATGCTTGTGGCAAAGGCTCAGGACGAGTCCTGGAAGGCCCAATTCCTTTTATACACTACTTTTTCATTTTCTGGGAATAGAAAATGCAAAAAAAAAAAAAATGTGGATAAACAAAAGCAAACATTATTCGCGATCCCACCAGCCTAGAGTGAATCAGTCCTTCACTCTGGAAGCCTTCTCAGTAGAAGGCAGTGTATCCAGAACTCTGTTTTGATGAAGGACAAGACAAGCTGTTTACTAAAGGCATTCCTCCTTTAACCATGAATCATGAGCCTGTCTTCAGTAACATTTTTTCATGATGATTCCTGGGACTCCATGTTTAAAAGTAGAAGTTTGAGGTCAAAATGTACCCAGTTCTCAGCGGCTTTGATCACAAACTCTTACATTATTAACTCCTTTCTGAACCTTGTACCCATTAAACCTCCTCTCAGCTGGAGCACCCTGCCTGCCTTCTGCTAACACTCACTGCTCTATTCCTTTACAGACTTTGCCAGATGGATATAAGAAGCCATTATATCATTGTGCCATTTTTAAATCTCTCTCTCTTTTCTTCTTTGTCAACTGCCATCTTTTGTTCAGATAAGTTTTTCTTGCAGCAAACATGTGTAAAGAAGGGGTCTGGTTAATGAGATAACTCAATATGGCAGCTGTTCCTTCATTAAGCTAGGAACACACATGAGGGATCTGGTGCTGTGCTCCCAGAACGCGTAAATCAGTGATGCATTTGGAGGGAGAAACCAGCACTGGAAGTGGATTTCACACAGGGCATTACAAAAGCACTTAAATGCTTCTGCGTGTGTGACTCAAAAATGAAATTAATTACTAATTAATCAAAAGTAGTATTTACTGGGTGCCTACTCTGCTCCAGGCACTTTCATAGGGACTTTCCAATCTCACTGGGGGAGAAAGATGACAAGCAAGTAAACAAGAAAACATCCAAAAGTTCTAAGGACTGAGATGAGTAAAACTGAGGAGGCTTGTCTTCCTGTTGAACAGGTGATTATTCTCAGGGAACTGACCCAGAGAATGACTGAATTCAGTAACATACACTGAATTCGGCAAACATATACAGAATATCTGTTGTATTTCAGGGGGGAAAGGTAAACTAGACGTGGCCTCTTCCTTTAAAAATTTCTAGACAGTTTGAGGCATAGAAGGTGAGGAGAAATAGATATTTAACAGTTGTTTCTGAATTTCTTGTTGGAGTTTTAAAGGCTCAAAGGACGAGTCCTGGAAGGCCCAATTCCTTTTATACAATACTTTTTCATTTTCTGGGAATAGAAAATGCAAAAAAAAAAAAAATGTGGATAAACAAAAGCAAACATTATTCGCGATCCCACCAGCCTAGAGTGAATCAGTCCTTCACTCTGGAAGCCTTCTCAGTAGAAGGCAGTGTATCCAGAACTCTGTTTTGATGAAGGACAAGACAAGCTGTTTACTAAAGGCATTCCTCCTTTAACCATGAATCATGAGCCTGTCTTCAGTAACATTTTTTCATGATGATTCCTGGGACTCCATGTTTAAAAGTAGAAGTTTGAGGTCAAAATGTACCCAGTTCTCAGCGGCTTTGATCACAAACTCTTACATTATTAACTCCTTTCTGAACCTTGTACCCATTAAACCTCCTCTCAGCTGGAGCACCCTGCCTGCCTTCTGCTAACACTCACTGCTCTATTCCTTTACAGACTTTGCCAGATGGATATAAGAAGCCATTATATCATTGTGCCATTTTTAAATCTCTCTCTCTTTTCTTCTTTGTCAACTGCCATCTTTTGTTCAGATAAGTTTTTCTTGCAGCAAACATGTGTAAAGAAGGGGTCTGGTTAATGAGATAACTCAATATGGCAGCTGTTCCTTCATTAAGCTAGGAACACACATGAGGGATCTGGTGCTGTGCTCCCAGAACGCGTAAATCAGTGATGCATTTGGAGGGAGAAACCAGCACTGGAAGTGGATTTCACACAGGGCATTACAAAAGCACTTAAATGCTTCTGCGTGTGTGACTCAAAAATGAAATTAATTACTAATTAATCAAAAGTAGTATTTACTGGGTGCCTACTCTGCTCCAGGCACTTTCATAGGGACTTTCCAATCTCACTGGGGGAGAAAGATGACAAGCAAGTAAACAAGAAAACATCCAAAAGTTCTAAGGACTGAGATGAGTAAAACTGAGGAGGCTTGTCTTCCTGTTGAACAGGTGATTATTCTCAGTGAACTGACCCAGAGAATGACTGAATTCAGTAACATACACTGAATTCGGCAAACATATACAGAATATCTGTTGTATTTCAGGGGGGAAAGGTAAACTAGACGTGGCCTCTTCCTTTAAAAATTTCTAGACAGTTTGAGGCATAGAAGGTGAGGAGAAATAGATATTTAACAGTTGTTTCTGAATTTCTTGTTGGATAGTCCTTTATGCTTCTCTGGGGCTGCATCAGACCCAGTATGGTCATCTGGACAGACACTGTCTCCACTGTGTAAAAAATTCAGCCTTGTCCAGGGTCAAGTGGTTGATCAACTGTCTGGTTGGGACTCACCTAAGGCTTCTTGACACCAAGGCTCATGTTCCGGCCATGACACTCCTCCCACTTCGAATGGAGCGAAGAATCAGAGAAGAAAAGGCATTATGGAGAGGGAGCAGAGGTGAAATGGTCATCTGGTTGATTACACAAACTGAATCTGGCATTCACAACAATCTGTCTGATGCCAAACCCACTGGTCCGTGCATCCAGTTCAAGCAGGCGGCCACGTCCTGGGAAAACACTCATTAAATCCATTCTTTGGTGCAGAGTGTTCAAAACTGGGTCTTCACTGGCATTATTTTTCATTTGCATCGAGTTGTGCGAATGCTCCAGTCACTGAACTTCAAGTCAGAAGCCCTGGGGTTTTCCCAATAGGGCCTGCTTTACACCCAGAAGAAAAGGTTTGACTTGTTCTCTTCCTGGAGGGATAGAGGCTAGTGCACATGAAAAGTCAGTAAAAATCATCCTGCTAAAATGACGTGTATGGAGGAAAGTTTGAAACCAGTGTCAGCAAAAACAGTTTCAAAATTCTGAACAGGGGGCACTCCTTTACTGCAGTTCTCCCAAAGGGAATCCAAATGGATTTTCCTCTAGACATGCTCAGATCCATGTCAGCTTGTTTCAAATGCTCCCTTGAGTCTGTCAAGGGGTTTCTCTTTTGTTTTCCAGTTTATTGGGGAGACCACACATGCTTCACAAGGGCCCCTGTGGTGGCTCCTGGGGAGAAAGATGACAAGCAAGTAAACAAGAAAACATCCAAAAGTTCTAAGGACTGAGATGAGTAAAACTGAGGAGGCTTGTCTTCCTGTTGAACAGGTGATTATTCTCAGTGAACTGACCCAGAGAATGACTGAATTCAGTAACATACACTGAATTCGGCAAACATATACAGAATATCTGTTGTATTTCAGGGGGGAAAGGTAAACTAGACGTGGCCTCTTCCTTTAAAAATTTCTAGACAGTTTGAGGCATAGAAGGTGAGGAGAAATAGATATTTAACAGTTGTTTCTGAATTTCTTGTTGGATAGTCCTTTATGCTTCTCTGGGGCTGCATCAGACCCAGTATGGTCATCTGGACAGACACTGTCTCCACTGTGTAAAAAATTCAGCCTTGTCCAGGGTCAAGTGGTTGATCAACTGTCTGGTTGGGACTCACCTAAGGCTTCTTGACACCAAGGCTCATGTTCCGGCCATGACACTCCTCCCACTTCGAATGGAGCGAAGAATCAGAGAAGAAAAGGCATTATGGAGAGGGAGCAGAGGTGAAATGGTCATCTGGTTGATTACACAAACTGAATCTGGCATTCACAACAATCTGTCTGATGCCAAACCCACTGGTCCGTGCATCCAGTTCAAGCAGGCGGCCACGTCCTGGGAAAACACTCATTAAATCCATTCTTTGGTGCAGAGTGTTCAAAACTGGGTCTTCACTGGCATTATTTTTCATTTGCATCGAGTTGTGCGAATGCTCCAGTCACTGAACTTCAAGTCAGAAGCCCTGGGGTTTTCCCAATAGGGCCTGCTTTACACCCAGAAGAAAAGGTTTGACTTGTTCTCTTCCTGGAGGGATAGAGGCTAGTGCACATGAAAAGTCAGTAAAAATCATCCTGCTAAAATGACGTGTATGGAGGAAAGTTTGAAACCAGTGTCAGCAAAAACAGTTTCAAAATTCTGAACAGGGGGCACTCCTTTACTGCAGTTCTCCCAAAGGGAATCCAAATGGATTTTCCTCTAGACATGCTCAGATCCATGTCAGCTTGTTTCAAATGCTCCCTTGAGTCTGTCAAGGGGTTTCTCTTTTGTTTTCCAGTTTATTGGGGAGACCACACATGCTTCACAAGGGCCCCTGTGGTGGCTCCCTGGGGCTTCCAGGTCAATCTGAAGTCACCGATGACAGATGACAGAGCAACGTTGATGGCTGTTCTCATGTGCATCTCTTTATCTGGTCTTTGGAAGAGGGTTGGGCTGGGAAGAAGAGAAAAGCAGAGAGTAAGTGAGGAGGGATGCTGCAGAGAGGGAGGAGGGAAGGGTTGGGAAAGGCAGAGAGGCCCCCAAAGAAGGCTGGTTCAAAACTAGGGCTTGCTCACCTTTATATTGGGATAACCGAGTACTCCCTGGCAGTCCAGTGGCTAAGGTTCCACACTGTCAATTCTGGAGTCAGCGTTTAATCCTTGGTCAGGGAACTAGATCCCACAAGTGCAACTAAAGATCCCCAATGCTGCAACAAAGACATATCACAGTCAAATAAATTAGCTACTTAGTAAACATATTACAAAAAAATAATAAATTGGGCATAATGAGCCCAGGTTCTATACGGAAGATCTGAAAGTTCGCACTTTCCAGGTTTATAGACATGCACGCTGTTGTCCTCTACACCAAGGCATCCACGACTCTCCAATTCTGACTTCCCAAATTGCAGTGCAACGATCAGTTCTGATGTGGAAAAGATGTGTGGCTTATGATTTGTGAGTACATTCAACTGTAAAGATACAGCAGCTTTCACTTTGAATGAAACTGAGGAAAACCTGTTCCTCAGAAGACCCTGAGCCAGCAACCTCTGCCGTGTTAGGCAGCAGTGTCTGAGGAAAAGCCGCCCTCTGGAGCTCCCCCCGTTCTGCATGTGGAAAGCATGGGCCTGCTTTACACCCAGAAAGAAAAGGTTTAAAAAAACTTGTTCTCTTCCTGGAGGGATAGAGGCTAGTGCACATGAAAAGTCAGTAAAAATCATCCTGCTAAAATGACGTGTATGGAGGAAAGTTTGAAACCAGTGTCAGCAAAAACAGTTTCAAAATTCTGAACAGGGGGCACTCCTTTACTGCAGTTCTCCCAAAGGGAATCCAAATGGATTTTCCTCTAGACATGCTCAGATCCATGTCAGCTTGTTTCAAATGCTCCCTTGAGTCTGTCAAGGGGTTTCTCTTTTGTTTTCCAGTTTATTGGGGAGACCACACATGCTTCACAAGGGCCCCTGTGGTGGCTCCCTGGGGCTTCCAGGTCAATCTGAAGTCACCGATGACAGATGACAGAGCAACGTTGATGGCTGTTCTCATGTGCATCTCTTTATCTGGTCTTTGGAAGAGGGTTGGGCTGGGAAGAAGAGAAAAGCAGAGAGTAAGTGAGGAGGGATGCTGCAGAGAGGGAGGAGGGAAGGGTTGGGAAAGGCAGAGAGGCCCCCAAAGAAGGCTGGTTCAAAACTAGGGCTTGCTCACCTTTATATTGGGATAACCGAGTACTCCCTGGCAGTCCAGTGGCTAAGGTTCCACACTGTCAATTCTGGAGTCAGCGTTTAATCCTTGGTCAGGGAACTAGATCCCACAAGTGCAACTAAAGATCCCCAATGCTGCAACAAAGACATATCACAGTCAAATAAATTAGCTACTTAGTAAACATATTACAAAAATAATAAATGAGCATAATGAGCCCAGGTTCTATACGGAAGATCTGAAAGTTCGCACTTTCCAGGTTTATAGACATGCACGCTGTTGTCCTCTACACCAAGGCATCCACGACTCTCCAATTCTGACTTCCCAAATTGCAGTGCAACGATCAGTTCTGATGTGGAAAAGATGTGTGGCTTATGATTTGTGAGTACATTCAACTGTAAAGATACAGCAGCTTTCACTTTGAATGAAACTGAGGAAAACCTGTTCCTCAGAAGACCCTGAGCCAGCAACCTCTGCCGTGTTAGGCAGCAGTGTCTGAGGGAAAAGCCCCGCCCTCTGGAGCTCCGCCCACAGAAGGAGCAGGACCAGACTCTGCTGAGCAGGTTTGCTCCTGCAGAAACCAAGCCAGGGGGCCTGTGGTCCCTTCTCTCTCCTTTGGCAGTCTCCTCTCCCCTGCCAGCTTTGCTGCTCTTGATTTGGCAAGAGCTTGACCTCAGCAGACCTTCCGCCCATTGATAGGGTGATACCAGGCGATAATCTAGGTGTATTCATGGGTGATCTAATTTTAAAAGGTACTTTAATTCTCCAGCCACTCAAGCAAAGACAGAACCTACAGTCAGGGACAGGGACGTCAATCATTTTTTAGACACAAAATGTCACAAGTCAGAGGCTAAGGCCCAGAGTGACACCCCACCACCTATGCAGGTAGAATGTAACAGTGATCTTGACCAGACAGAGGCGGAGGAGGCTGCCAGTTATGGGGTGCATGATGTCACAAGGACTGCTGGTTGCCAGGGGAACTGGTGTGAGGGCCACTGTTCTCCTGTTGATGACCTAACATACTAGAGTGGGTCTGGTCCAAGGGCAAGAACAATCATTAGCTGGTGGGAATGAGGGTGTCAAGATGGTCACGCAGGTGGTTACTGACTAAGCTTTCCACTCAGGTGGGCGGGGCAATCAGGCAACTGAACTGAGAGTGGGTCAGGGCTGGGTCTTGCAGAGGATTTACGGAGAGTAAGATATCGAGCATCTTATGGGGGCTGAACCTACAGCAGGTTTATAAAAATTAAATATGGGTACAGACAAAGATGAGAAGCAAACACATATTGGGACCTCTCTGGCAGTCAAAAAATGGTTGAGACTTCAGCTTCCAGTGCAGAAGGTGTAGGTTTGATCCTTGGTTCAGGATCTAAGACCCCACCCCAAGATTCTCAGCCAAAAAACAAAAATATAAAGCAGAAACAAGATTGCAACAAATTCAAACAAGACTTTAAAACTGGTCCACATCAAAGAAATCTTTCAGTCAGTCAGTTCAGGGAAATTTGTTAAAGAATACAGCAGCTTTCACTTTGAATGAAACTGAGGAAAACCTGTTCCTCAGAAGACCCTGAGCCAGCAACCTCTGCCGTGTTAGGCAGCAGTGTCTGAGGAAAAGCCGCCCTCTGGAGCTCCGCCCACAGAAGGAGCAGGACCAGACTCTGCTGAGCAGGTTTGCTCCTGCAGAAACCAAGCCAGGGGGCCTGTGGTCCCTTCTCTCTCCTTTGGCAGTCTCCTCTCCCCTGCCAGCTTTGCTGCTCTTGATTTGGCAAGAGCTTGACCTCAGCAGACCTTCCGCCCATTGATAGGGTGATACCAGGCGATAATCTAGGTGTATTCATGGGTGATCTAATTTTAAAAGGTACTTTAATTCTCCAGCCACTCAAGCAAAGACAGAACCTACAGTCAGGGACAGGGACGTCAATCATTTTTTAGACACAAAATGTCACAAGTCAGAGGCTAAGGCCCAGAGTGACACCCCACCACCTATGCAGGTAGAATGTAACAGTGATCTTGACCAGACAGAGGCGGAGGAGGCTGCCAGTTATGGGGTGCATGATGTCACAAGGACTGCTGGTTGCCAGGGGAACTGGTGTGAGGGCCACTGTTCTCCTGTTGATGACCTAACATACTAGAGTGGGTCTGGTCCAAGGGCAAGAACAATCATTAGCTGGTGGGAATGAGGGTGTCAAGATGGTCACGCAGGTGGTTACTGACTAAGCTTTCCACTCAGGTGGGCGGGGCAATCAGGCAACTGAACTGAGAGTGGGTCAGGGCTGGGTCTTGCAGAGGATTTACGGAGAGTAAGATATCGAGCATCTTATGGGGGCTGAACCTACAGCAGGTTTATAAAAATTAAATATGGGTACAGACAAAGATGAGAAGCAAACACATATTGGGACCTCTCTGGCAGTCAAAAAATGGTTGAGACTTCAGCTTCCAGTGCAGAAGGTGTAGGTTTGATCCTTGGTTCAGGATCTAAGACCCCACCCCAAGATTCTCAGCCAAAAAACAAAAATATAAAGCAGAAACAAGATTGCAACAAATTCAAACAAGACTTTAAAACTGGTCCACATCAAAGAAATCTTTCAAAAAGAAGAAAACATATATAATACAAAAGTATTCTCATGTTAGCATAACAAGCTGACACTCTATTCAGTAAACTAGTATTGAACACCTAGGAGAATCAGGCAAGATGCTTGGGTACAAGTCATGTGACTTGTGATCTGCTAGAAGATAAAACATCATGTGCTATAGCACCACAGGTCACTGTAGGATTACTCCTTGTGATAAGTGCAGGCAGGAAAAGTTCAGGCTGCAGTGAGACCCCACAGGGTACCAGTGGCTCCTGTCTCTGGGTGGGAGTCAGGAGGGGTGGCGGCTGGAAGCAGACACGCTGGAGTTGAGTCTAAAGAATGTGTCCCGATAGGTGACTTCTTGAGCCAAAAGGAGGACGCGTGTTCCCTGATGAGACAGAGGGATGGACCGCTGGTGGGGGTGTGTCTGGCCTTGAGTCTGGTCTTACTCTAGAGCAAAGTGAAACCCCTAGTAGTTTTTGGAGTGAGATGCTCAAATATGGTCTTGGGTGATTTGTTTATATTTATTTGTGTCTTCTAAACTTCCTTTAAAACTTTTATAATGTGGTTCTCACAATACGATTAGAATCATTTTGACTCTACGGGGCTGTACTAGAATGACATATAACACAGTGTTTTATATAAAAAACAAACATAAAATCACATGCGTGTGTTGTAAGAGTATAAAATCTGCAGAGGGTGGATGCAGCCTGGAGGGTGCGTGCCCTCTCACGGGAGTGTGTGTGCCATGTGGGACGGGCAGGCTCACATTGGCTTTTCACAGTTGCTTTCATATTTTCCTCTACATACAACTTGGAATGAGCCTAAGTAAGAAGAATCTGCAACTCTAAACACTGATCAGTCTCATCTGTAAGATGTCCATCCAGCTCTCTACCTTGAAAGCTTGCCTGGAGGGCCAAGTACTCACCTTATTTTTTCTATTTGGAAAAAAAAAAAAAAACTGTGCATTACATATTTCTAAAATAAGCAAGAACCGAACTTGCACAGGATCTAAGACCCCACCCCAAGATTCTCACAAAAACTATAAAGCAGAAACAAGATTGCAACAAATTCAAACAAGACTTTAAAACTGGTCCACATCAAAGAAATCTTTCAAAAAGAAGAAAACATATATAATACAAAAGTATTCTCATGTTAGCATAACAAGCTGACACTCTATTCAGTAAACTAGTATTGAACACCTAGGAGAATCAGGCAAGATGCTTGGGTACAAGTCATGTGACTTGTGATCTGCTAGAAGATAAAACATCATGTGCTATAGCACCACAGGTCACTGTAGGATTACTCCTTGTGATAAGTGCAGGCAGGAAAAGTTCAGGCTGCAGTGAGACCCCACAGGGTACCAGTGGCTCCTGTCTCTGGGTGGGAGTCAGGAGGGGTGGCGGCTGGAAGCAGACACGCTGGAGTTGAGTCTAAAGAATGTGTCCCGATAGGTGACTTCTTGAGCCAAAAGGAGGACGCGTGTTCCCTGATGAGACAGAGGGATGGACCGCTGGTGGGGGTGTGTCTGGCCTTGAGTCTGGTCTTACTCTAGAGCAAAGTGAAACCCCTAGTAGTTTTTGGAGTGAGATGCTCAAATATGGTCTTGGGTGATTTGTTTATATTTATTTGTGTCTTCTAAACTTCCTTTAAAACTTTTATAATGTGGTTCTCACAATACGATTAGAATCATTTTGACTCTACGGGGCTGTACTAGAATGACATATAACACAGTGTTTTATATAAAAAACAAACATAAAATCACATGCGTGTGTTGTAAGAGTATAAAATCTGCAGAGGGTGGATGCAGCCTGGAGGGTGCGTGCCCTCTCACGGGAGTGTGTGTGCCATGTGGGACGGGCAGGCTCACATTGGCTTTTCACAGTTGCTTTCATATTTTCCTCTACATACAACTTGGAATGAGCCTAAGTAAGAAGAATCTGCAACTCTAAACACTGATCAGTCTCATCTGTAAGATGTCCATCCAGCTCTCTACCTTGAAAGCTTGCCTGGAGGGCCAAGTACTCACCTTATTTTTTCTATTTGGAAAAAAAAAAAAAAACTGTGCATTACATATTTCTAAAATAAGCAAGAACCGGAACTTGCACAACTGGTAGAAAAATAGCTTATGGGAGAATTTAAATGTCACCATAGCAACCAGCCCAGGCCCGCCTCCTGATGCCTGAGCCTAGCTCCTTCCCTGTTGCTTCCAACTCTATCTTGTGAACTGTGTCCAGATCTGGAAACACTCCCTTCCAAGAAGAGAGGACAATGTCAAGGGTCTAAGGCCGTTGGAAGAGGCAAAAGCAGAGACCACAGGAGTGACTTCTCTCTAGACTATGTTTGCACAAGCCCAGGAGGGTAGACGTCTGTGGTTTCTGAAGCACCATCACATGCTCTGTGTGACCCTCACACAATTCAGTGTGATGCATGGCAGAACGGGATGAAAGAGTCCTGCATCCTTGGTGGGCTTCTGAGGACAGGTCTGGGCCTATCAGGTAGAGGTGTTGGTCCCTGGAGAATCAAGCAGAGGTACTGAGTGTGCTCGGGGCAGCCTTGGCAGGCACCACCTCTAGGGCAAAGGAAGACTTCTTACAAGGAGGAAGCACTTCATGGAAGCCTAATGGTGAAGGGAAAATCAGCTTGCAAGTGGTATAAATGGAGGCTCTAAGGAATAAATAGCCCTGAACGGAAACACCCATTGTTGGTTCTGGAATATTCTAAAATGAAGTAAATAACAAATGACAGACAGCATCCATGCAAACCTTTCTTAATCCACAAAAAGTTGGAAATAAAACCTTTCTGCTATTGAAAACATTACCCTCCAATAGCACTAAAAACATATTACTGAGAAATAAGTAACTACCAAAAGAAATGATGACAGGGATAAAAGTTGGTTCCCTGACATTATTAGTGCAATATCTCTGTTATATCTCAAAGCACATTTCACTCATTTGTTGGGACATTTTCTTCTGGTCCCTGCACTGTTTCCTGCAACCTCCTTCTGTTCACGCCTTTGTTGGGTTGGCTTTCATGCTTCCAAGTTAAAGGCACCCTTCCACATCAGTGTCTTTGTTCATCATTCATACATAATGTGAGACAGGGACAAACTACTGGAGACTCCTTTTCTATTTGAAAAAAGCAAGAACTGTGCATTACATATTTCTAAAATAAGCAAGAACCGAACTTGCACAACTGGTAGAAAAATAGCTTATGGGAGAATTTAAATGTCACCATAGCAACCAGCCCAGGCCCGCCTCCTGATGCCTGAGCCTAGCTCCTTCCCTGTTGCTTCCAACTCTATCTTGTGAACTGTGTCCAGATCTGGAAACACTCCCTTCCAAGAAGAGAGGACAATGTCAAGGGTCTAAGGCCGTTGGAAGAGGCAAAAGCAGAGACCACAGGAGTGACTTCTCTCTAGACTATGTTTGCACAAGCCCAGGAGGGTAGACGTCTGTGGTTTCTGAAGCACCATCACATGCTCTGTGTGACCCTCACACAATTCAGTGTGATGCATGGCAGAACGGGATGAAAGAGTCCTGCATCCTTGGTGGGCTTCTGAGGACAGGTCTGGGCCTATCAGGTAGAGGTGTTGGTCCCTGGAGAATCAAGCAGAGGTACTGAGTGTGCTCGGGGCAGCCTTGGCAGGCACCACCTCTAGGGCAAAGGAAGACTTCTTACAAGGAGGAAGCACTTCATGGAAGCCTAATGGTGAAGGGAAAATCAGCTTGCAAGTGGTATAAATGGAGGCTCTAAGGAATAAATAGCCCTGAACGGAAACACCCATTGTTGGTTCTGGAATATTCTAAAATGAAGTAAATAACAAATGACAGACAGCATCCATGCAAACCTTTCTTAATCCACAAAAAGTTGGAAATAAAACCTTTCTGCTATTGAAAACATTACCCTCCAATAGCACTAAAAACATATTACTGAGAAATAAGTAACTACCAAAAGAAATGATGACAGGGATAAAAGTTGGTTCCCTGACATTATTAGTGCAATATCTCTGTTATATCTCAAAGCACATTTCACTCATTTGTTGGGACATTTTCTTCTGGTCCCTGCACTGTTTCCTGCAACCTCCTTCTGTTCACGCCTTTGTTGGGTTGGCTTTCATGCTTCCAAGTTAAAGGCACCCTTCCACATCAGTGTCTTTGTTCATCATTCATACATAATGTGAGACAGGGACAAACTACTGGAGACTCCTGATGCAGGAGTGTGCTTGTTTACTGCTGGGGTTCCCTGAAGTCTGAGAGAAGCAAGTCGATGGCTTTTATTTGGGATTCCTCAATGTCAGTATCTAGAGATTTTATTTTGAGGGCTGAAACATGGCTGCCAACATTTTGGAAGCCACACCAGGGAGGAGAACTGGAGCTCTCACTGTCAAGCATTAAGATTTTTATTTAAATTCAGACTCTCACCTAAGACTCTCCGGGTGTTTAGTGACCCAAGACCAGAGCTTCTCTATCATCTCCTGGAGGCAGTAGGTGAAGATGTGTGCTCTGTACATGAGCGGGCTGGGGATTTCCCCTTTACTAACAGCTCTCTCTTCACCCATCCCTAGAATTCTCTCCTGTGTCACACCACCTCCATCCCTGCCTGAGTGCTCAGACCTTCAGAAGCTCTGGGGTGAACTGAGGGCCATTGGGTGCTCTTCCTTCTGAGTTGCCTTAGGTGGTGTCTCTTCCATCTGCTTCTTTTCATCCCAAATTTTGGTCTGTTGGGGTTTCCTGTCCTCTGCTGTTTTTATTGGTAGAGTCACAACTCTGTTGTTCCTTTACTGAAATTTCAGTATAGTTTGTGCAGGAGGGGAGAGCCAGATGGTTGTAGTCAATACACATGTTTAGCCAGCAGTCTAGTAAGAGATGTGGATAAATTCAGTGAACAGACAATAACACTAGAGAGGAACAGTCAAGGGAAAGAAGTACAACTTTGTGTCTCCACTCCCATTGTTCCCACTTTCCCTGTCTTTCTCTACTTGGTCAAGCTCTCCAAATCCCAGCCTGAATGTCATTAGTCCCTATGTTAGTCAGCAGGTTGATCCAGAGGCAGTAACAAACAGTCCCAAGATCTCAGTGGCTTAACACAGCAAAGGCTTGTTTATTGCTCATGTTGCGTGTCCAGTGCGGACAGCAGAGGGGCTGTAATTTTAACCACTCAGGAACCTAGTCAAAGGCCCAGATTTCATGATCACCAAGGCAAGGCAAGTCACATGCCCTCCAGTTTTTGTTTTTTGTTTTTTGTTTTTTTTTTTTTAAATATAGCCATTATTCCTTTTTTTGTGTGTGGGGGTGAGGGGGCACTTCCATTGGGTTTTCATTTATTTATTTTCATCCATCCTTGTTCTTTGGCCTGTGTGGGCCTCCCATCACTGTGGCCCCTCTCTCTGCAGAGCACAAGTTCTGGGCGCATGTGCTCCAGAGTTCTGGCTAGGTAGTTGGACACATCGGCCCAGCCACTCCGTGGCACACGGGATCTTCCCAGGCCAGGGGTTGAACCAGCACCCCTTGCACTGCAAGGTGGTGTCCTTACTCACTGGGCCACTAGAGAAGCCCCCCATCCAGTTTTTTTTTTTTTTAAAGACTTATTTATTTATTTTGGGTGGGGGTCGGGTTGGGGAGGGAGGGGAGAGGGCAGGCCACTTCTATTAGTCTTTCATTTCTCTATTTGCATCCGTCTTTGTTCTTTGGCTCCTGTGGGCCTCCCATCGCGGTGGCCTCTGTTGTCACAGAGCACGGGCTCTGGGCGCATGTGCTCCAGAGCTCCGGCTCGGTAATTGGACACATCAGTCCAGTCGCTCCGCGACACGTGGGATCTTCCCAGGCCAGGGATGGAACCGGCGCCCCTTACACTGCAAGGCGGGGTCCTTACCCACTGGACCACCAGGGAAGCCCCCTCCCCCCCCCCCATCCAGTTTTAACAAAGGAGAGAAATGTAACTCTACATGCTCAGGAGAATGAGGATACCTATAAATAGCACTGATAACTGCCAAGCCCCCAAGACCTAGGGCACAATTCACATGCTACAAAAGTGCTTTGTGTCTATCTTTGCCCTAAACACTTGTAAAAGTACACATATTGAATTCTACTTTTTGGAAGTTTCCCTCCTGCTCTACCAACACTGAACCCATCAAGGGAAGGAGCTGAATATTAACCATGTCTCTAACTGCAGAGCCCAGAACAGAGGCTGGATAAGATCATGTGCTGAAACAAATACACCTTTTTAACTCACTCAAATATTGTTCAGATCTGACATTTTTGCTACAATTACAGTCTTCCATAAATTAGTCCTTCCTTTCCTGAATTTCCAGAAGGAATAGGCATCACTTTTGACTATCATATCACGTTATACGACTCCTGAAACCCTAGGACAGCTAAGGACGAGTTATGACATGTTGTTGAACAGATGATTGGTAGAATTAGGACATCAACAAATATGCTGGTAGCTTCTTGACTACAGAATGGTGAGAGCACACTGACCAGGGGAGAGGGAAAGCTTCTGCCTGGCAAGCAGGTTAAATGTCTTTTACATCATGCTCACTTTATCCTAGAAATACTTTGAGTGTGCTGTCCTAGATCACTGGTGCAGACACTTGTGTAAATATGCATACAGAAAAACACACTGAACTTTACATTTTAGTAAACTTTTGTTCTTTGGTAAGCATAAAACTCATGTCCCATTCCTTAAAAAGTGTAACATTCCAGCGTCATAAGACCTCCATAATTTTCCTTCTTGCTTTGCTATTTTTATAACTAGAAATAGCAGATGGGAGTGATTCATGAATTCCATTCACAATGGTAAATTTTAACAAGGAACCTCCCTTCCCCCCCATCCACTCCCTTAATCTCCTTATCAAATTAGTACTTTTATTTTCACAACAAAATGCCATTCCTCCCCTATAGTTCATGCTCAGTTCAAGCCCTGGTGGAATTCTACTTTACTTCTCATCATTAGTTTGGAAGAGTCTGAACATCACATGATGCAATTTGCACAGTTATTTATGGGGACCGTGCATGCACACAGAAAGGAAGAATCTGACAATTGTTACTAAACAGTCTTTCCAGTTCCTTGATTTGCTTGCACATACCCTCCGATAACATTGCCTTTGCCTCTTCTTCTAAATCGCCTTGCAGTAGAAAGGCTGGATTCAGAAGGTGAATTTTCCATTACCCCTGCCATCTGGCATCTGAGTCAATGGAGACTCAAGCTCAGAAAAAATCCAATTCTGTCCCTCCTCCCATCACATGAGCAAGGTGCTGGGCTGCACAGGCTCCACAGCTAGAGGCAGTTTCCACTGCATTTTAAAATCATTATCAAAGTAAGATGTTCAGATCTGACATTTTGCTACAATTACAGTCTTCCATAAATTAGTCCTTCCTTTCCTGAATTTCCAGAAGGAATAGGCATCACTTTTGACTATCATATCACGTTATCGACTCCTGAAACCCTAGGACAGCTAAGGACGAGTTATGACATGTTGTTGAACAGATGATTGGTAGAATTAGGACATCAACAAATATGCTGGTAGCTTCTTGACTACAGAATGGTGAGAGCACACTGACCAGGGGAGAGGGAAAGCTTCTGCCTGGCAAGCAGGTTAAATGTCTTTTACATCATGCTCACTTTATCCTAGAAATACTTTGAGTGTGCTGTCCTAGATCACTGGTGCAGACACTTGTGTAAATATGCATACAGAAAAACACACTGAACTTTACATTTTAGTAAACTTTTGTTCTTTGGTAAGCATAAAACTCATGTCCCATTCCTTAAAAAGTGTAACATTCCAGCGTCATAAGACCTCCATAATTTTCCTTCTTGCTTTGCTATTTTTATAACTAGAAATAGCAGATGGGAGTGATTCATGAATTCCATTCACAATGGTAAATTTTTAACAAGGGAACCTCCCTTCCCCACCATCCACTCCCTTAATCTCCTTATCAAATTAGTACTTTTATTTTCACAACAAAATGCCATTCCTCCCCTATAGTTCATGCTCAGTTCAAGCCCTGGTGGAATTCTACTTTACTTCTCATCATTAGTTTGGAAGAGTCTGAACATCACATGATGCAATTTGCACAGTTATTTATGGGGACCGTGCATGCACACAGAAAGGAAGAATCTGACAATTGTTACTAAACAGTCTTTCCAGTTCCTTGATTTGCTTGCACATACCCTCCGATAACATTGCCTTTGCCTCTTCTTCTAAATCGCCTTGCAGTACAAAGGCTGGATTCAGAAGGGGTGAATTTTCAATTACCCCTGCCATCTGGCATCTGAGTCAATGGAGACTCAAGCTCAGAAAAAATCCAATTCTGTCCCTCCTCCCATCACATGAGCAAGGTGCTGGGCTGCACAGGCTCCACAGCTAGAGGCAGTTTCCACTGCATTTTAAAATCATTATCAAAGTAAGACAGGTATGCTATACAAAGATTGGAAAATACAGAAATTATGATAAACTTCCCAGAAATCAGTGCATTTAACATTTTGTTATTTTCCCTTCTATTCACTTATCCTGTTTCTTTCTTCCTTTTTCTTTCTCTCTTCTGTTTGTTTTTGTGTAGCCAAATATACCACAGCCCACCAGGCTCCTCTCTCCACGGCATTCTCCAGGCAAGAATACTGGAGTGGGTTGTCATGTCTTTCTCCAGGCTATGTTCCCTATCTGGGGATCAAACCTGCATCTCCTGCATTGCAGGAGGATTTTTTTTAGCCATTGAGACATTATATAGATATAGATATAGATATAGATATAGATATAGATACCTATATCTATATATATAGATATATAGATCGATAGATATCATAATATGCAATGTATAGATCTATATTATACATATACATAAAATACACAATCACATACACAAAAAATAGGACTCAAACAGTAATACTGTTTTGAAAACTACTTTTTAAACTTATAGCTCACGAACACGTTCCCATAAAATGGAATTTTTTTGAAAAATGTATTTTAGTGATTGGATAGTATTTCCTCCAATGGATGCAGCATATTTTATTTAAATAAATTTTGATCATTGAGTACACATAGTGCTCCTATATTTCACTTTTATAACTTAAGAAATGACATGCCAGCTTTTATGTAAATATTTTGCACATCTCTGACCTTAACTGAGGTGAATCTACTTAAAGGGGAGCTACAGAATTTCTCTTTGGAGCTACACTTTGAATCCCAGGGCTTAGATGCCTTCCAGATACTCTGCACTGATTTCACAAGAGAGTGTCTGTTCTGAACCATTGCCAATAAGGAGTCTTGTCATTTTAATTACATTTTGACAGGTGTCTTTCCAGTTCCTTGATTTGCTTGCACATACCCTCCGATAACATTGCCTTTGCCTCTTCTTCTAAATCGCCTTGCAGTACAAAGGCTGGATTCAGAAGGGGTGAATTTTCAATTACCCCTGCCATCTGGCATCTGAGTCAATGGAGACTCAAGCTCAGAAAAAATCCAATTCTGTCCCTCCTCCCATCACATGAGCAAGGTGCTGGGCTGCACAGGCTCCACAGCTAGAGGCAGTTTCCACTGCATTTTAAAATCATTATCAAAGTAAGACAGGTATGCTATACAAAGATTGGAAAATACAGAAATTATGATAAACTTCCCAGAAATCAGTGCATTTAACATTTTGTTATTTTCCCTTCTATTCACTTATCCTGTTTCTTTCTTCCTTTTTCTTTCTCTCTTCTGTTTGTTTTTGTGTAGCCAAATATACCACAGCCCACCAGGCTCCTCTCTCCACGGCATTCTCCAGGCAAGAATACTGGAGTGGGTTGTCATGTCTTTCTCCAGGCTATGTTCCCTATCTGGGGATCAAACCTGCATCTCCTGCATTGCAGGAGGATTTTTTTTAGCCATTGAGACATTATATAGATATAGATATAGATATAGATATAGATATAGATACCTATATCTATATATATAGATATATAGATCGATAGATATCATAATATGCAATGTATAGATCTATATTATACATATACATAAAATACACAATCACATACACAAAAAATAGGACTCAAACAGTAATACTGTTTTGAAAACTACTTTTAAACTTATAGCTCACGAACACGTTCCCATAAAATGGAATTTTTTTGAAAAATGTATTTTAGTGATTGGATAGTATTTCCTCCAATGGATGCAGCATATTTTATTTAAATAAATTTTGATCATTGAGTACACATAGTGCTCCTATATTTCACTTTTATAACTTAAGAAATGACATGCCAGCTTTTATGTAAATATTTTGCACATCTCTGACCTTAACTGAGGTGAATCTACTTAAAGGGGAGCTACAGAATTTCTCTTTGGAGCTACACTTTGAATCCCAGGGCTTAGATGCCTTCCAGCTACTCTGCACTGATGCACATTCTGCCAGCAAGAGAGTGTCTGTTCCCTGAACCATTGCCAATAAGGAGTCTTGTCATTTTAATTACATTTTTGACAGTTTGATCTGTCAAATGGTGTCTCCTTGTTATGTTTCATTTCATTGATTCCTTGTATAGTTGAAACTTCTTAATTGCTTTTCTTGGTTACGAAAGGAATAAATGATCACTGTAAAATGTGCAAATATTTTAAGCTAAAATACTCAGCTTTTAAAACTATTTTAGACTTTATTTTTATAAAATAGACTGTACTTTTTAGAGCAGTTTTAGGGTCACCGGAAAACTGAGTGGAAGGTACAGAGATTGCCTATTTATCCTCTTCTCCCTCCGCCCACCACACAGCCACAACCATCATCCCCACCCCATCTGCCCTGGAGATGAGCAGGAGCACGAACCTGTGTTGACGGGACGTCATCATCCCGTGGAGTCCATGGTTTATGTTAGGGGTCACTTCCGACGCTGTCCATTCTGTGCGTTTGGACAAATGTATAATGGCACGGGTCCACACTCTAGGATCATATGGAGTAGAATACTCCACTTTTAAGTAAACTTTTTCTATGATCTGACACTCCTAAATTAATCATGGTTTAATAGTATGAAGCATCCTGTTTCAGGTGTCTTTTTCTTCAAATCTGTCTGGGTTTCTCCTTCTGGACCCAGACGAGTGTACTAAGTCTACCGTTCTTAATAAGCAAATGTATCCTCAAGAGGCACACTGTTGCCCGTCATCATCAGAGGACTCTGTGTACACAAATGCATTTTCTGTCTTTACTTCAGGCACTATTTCTTTTAAAAGATGTGTGCTGTTCATGATGTTCCTGTCTCCATCCTCTTCTACACCACATAGGCATGTTCATTTCTATGGGGAATTTTACTGAATGAATATGGCCATAATTTATCCTTTTTCCCGTGTGGCATTTTCTTATCCTTCCTTCCTTCTTTGTGCAAAGTTCTGTGGGATAGTATTTCCTCCAATGGATGCAGCATATTTTATTTAAATAAATTTTGATCATTGAGTACACATAGTGCTCCTATATTTCACTTTTATAACTTAAGAAATGACATGCCAGCTTTTATGTAAATATTTTGCACATCTCTGACCTTAACTGAGGTGAATCTACTTAAAGGGGAGCTACAGAATTTCTCTTTGGAGCTACACTTTGAATCCCAGGGCTTAGATGCCTTCCAGCTACTCTGCACTGATGCACATTCTGCCAGCAAGAGAGTGTCTGTTCCCTGAACCATTGCCAATAAGGAGTCTTGTCATTTTAATTACATTTTTGACAGTTTGATCTGTCAAATGGTGTCTCCTTGTTATGTTTCATTTCATTGATTCCTTGTATAGTTGAAACTTCTTAATTGCTTTTCTTGGTTACGAAAGGAATAAATGATCACTGTAAAATGTGCAAATATTTTAAGCTAAAATACTCAGCTTTTAAAACTATTTTAGACTTTATTTTTATAAAATAGACTGTACTTTTTAGAGCAGTTTTAGGGTCACCGGAAAACTGAGTGGAAGGTACAGAGATTGCCTATTTATCCTCTTCTCCCCTCCGCCCACCACACAGCCACAACCATCATCCCCACCCCATCTGCCCTGGAGATGAGCAGGAGCACGAACCTGTGTTGACGGGACGTCATCATCCCGTGGAGTCCATGGTTTATGTTAGGGGTCACTTCCGACGCTGTCCATTCTGTGCGTTTGGACAAATGTATAATGGCACGGGTCCACACTCTAGGATCATATGGAGTAGAATACTCCACTTTTAAGTAAACTTTTTCTATGATCTGACACTCCTAAATTAATCATGGTTTAATAGTATGAAGCATCCTGTTTCAGGTGTCTTTTTCTTCAAATCTGTCTGGGTTTCTCCTTCTGGACCCAGACGAGTGTACTAAGTCTACCGTTCTTAATAAGCAAATGTATCCTCAAGAGGCACACTGTTGCCCGTCATCATCAGAGGACTCTGTGTACACAAATGCATTTTCTGTCTTTACTTCAGGCACTATTTCTTTTAAAAGATGTGTGCTGTTCATGATGTTCCTGTCTCCATCCTCTTCTACACCACATAGGCATGTTCATTTCTATGGGGAATTTTACTGAATGAATATGGCCATAATTTATCCTTTTTCCCGTGTGTGGGCATTTTCTTATCCTTCCTTCCTTCTTTGTGCAAAGTTCTGTGGGATCTATTGTGAATTAATGAAAGGTAGGAATGGAGGGTATAGGCATTATCAACTAGATTATCTAGAAAAAGAAGCAGCAGATTCTCTTCCAGAGAAACTTTCTCATTTGCAATCCCTCCAAGACCCTTCATACCCACACAGCACAACACGCACACAAAGAAGAGAAGTGTCTTTTCTCTACATCTTCCACACTGGCTATTGTCCTATGTTTTCTTCTACAAATCTTTTAGCTTTACTTTTCAAGCTTTCTTTTTTGGTCTATCCGGATTTACTGCATGATAAGAGGGTTTCTCAGGTGGAGTGGTGGTAGGAATCTGCCTGCCAATACAAGAGGGCAAGGTACTCAAGGTTGATCCCTGGGTTAGGAAGATTCCCCTGGAGTAGGAAATGGCAACCCACTCCTGTATGCTTACCTGGAAAATTCCATGGACAGAGGAGCCTGGCTACAGTTCATGGAGTGTCAAGAGGCAGACACCGCTGAGCACAGGTGCTCATATGTTTAACTCTGTTTACCCATATGATGGGTAGCTATTCTAGTACCACCTTTGCATCATCGACTGTTTCTATTGTGACTGCTTTGTCTTAGAGTTTTGATCCAATCCTCAAAGGATAAATATACCCGGACTGGCTTCCAAGTCCTTTACTCTGTTTTCTTGGACTCTTTGTTCACCTCTTTGATCTGACACTCCTAAATTAATCATGGTTTAATAGTATGAAGCATCCTGTTTCAGGTGTCTTTTTCTTCAAATCTGTCTGGGTTTCTCCTTCTGGACCCAGACGAGTGTACTAAGTCTACCGTTCTTAATAAGCAAATGTATCCTCAAGAGGCACACTGTTGCCCGTCATCATCAGAGGACTCTGTGTACACAAATGCATTTTCTGTCTTTACTTCAGGCACTATTTCTTTTAAAAGATGTGTGCTGTTCATGATGTTCCTGTCTCCATCCTCTTCTACACCACATAGGCATGTTCATTTCTATGGGGAATTTTACTGAATGAATATGGCCATAATTTATCCTTTTTCCCGTGTGTGGGCATTTTCTTATCCTTCCTTCCTTCTTTGTGCAAAGTTCTGTGGGATCTATTGTGAATTAATGAAAGGTAGGAATGGAGGGTATAGGCATTATCAACTAGATTATCTAGAAAAAGAAGCAGCAGATTCTCTTCCAGAGAAACTTTCTCATTTGCAATCCCTCCAAGACCCTTCATACCCACACAGCACAACACGCACACAAAGAAGAGAAGTGTCTTTTCTCTACATCTTCCACACTGGCTATTGTCCTATGTTTTTCTTCTACAAATCTTTTAGCTTTACTTTTCAAGCTTTCTTTTTTGGTCTATCCGGATTTACTGCATGATAAGAGGGTTTCTCAGGTGGAGTGGTGGTAGGGAATCTGCCTGCCAATACAAGAGGGGCAAGGAACCCAAGTTTGATCCCTGGGTTAGGAAGATTCCCCTGGAGTAGGAAATGGCAACCCACTCCTGTATGCTTACCTGGAAAATTCCATGGACAGAGGAGCCTGGCTACAGTTCATGGAGTGTCAAGAGGCAGACACCGCTGAGCACAGGTGCTCATATGTTTAACTCTGTTTACCCATATGATGGGTAGCTATTCTAGTACCACCTTTGCATCATCGACTGTTTCTATTGTGACTGCTTTGTCTTAGAGTTTTGATCCAATCCTCAAAGGATAAATATACCCGGACTGGTTTCCAAGTCCTTTACTCTGTTTTCTTGGACTCTTTGTTCACCTCTTTGAAGATATCACCCAGTTCTAATTAACTGTTATAATGTTATGAGGTTAGGAGAAATCATCGAAGAGTCTCCCCTGCCCACTGCCCTACTCATTCTTCCTTCTTCAGAACATCTCCATTCTTAGCCCTTGACTCCCCCATATGAATTTCATGATAAAAGTTAATGTCAAGTTTCCTTAACAACCTTATGGGACTTTGACTGGAAATACATAGAGCTTACACTTTAATTTGGACATAACTTATATGGCTGAAGTTGTCTCTCACCTTGTAAACACAGAATGCACTTTCTATTATTCACTCGTTTGTAAATTGTGTTATCATTTCCTTAGTAGAAGTCATGCTCATTTATGTTATATTTACACTCAGATTACAAATTTTTTCTGTGTTTTTGGTAGAAACTTTTATAAGTACATTTTCTAATTTATGGTTTGTGGAAATAATAACTTTCTTTTTGTCAATCTTTCTGTCTCTCTCTCTCTATATATATATGTATATACACACACACATAATATTTAGTTTGGGTTTGTGTGTGTATGTGTGAAGGAGGAAATCTTTTCTCCTTATTTTAGTACACTTGCTAGGTTTCAGTACAATGTTAATATTAAATTAAATATTAGAACCTATAATAATAGACAATATTTTCTTGTTCTTTACTTAAAAATAATGCTCCTAATGTTTCACCATTAAAATAGGGTGATTTCTAAATGTTTCATTGATGCCTTTTATTAAGTTAAGAATGTTCCCTTTTCTTATTAGTTGGCTAAGGGCTGTTATTTGATCACGTATGAATGTTAAATTTAATTGAATGTTTTCCTGCATCTACTTAGGTGACCATATGGTTTCTTCATAAATTTGGCAACATAGTGAATTATGCTAATAGGTTTTCACATATTAAGTTATCCATGCCACCCACCCTTTTTAGTCAGAATGAAATACTTTCTATTCTTTCTGTAGCTTTTCTTTTGCAATCAACATTTTTTTATCTTGTGATGATTTAAGAACTGTATAATTTGTCCTTAGTACTAGTGACTAATTTTATAGCTTTTATGGACTGTTGTCTTAGAGTTTTGATCCAATCCTCAAAGGATAAATATACCCGGACTGGCTTCCAAGTCCTTTACTCTGTTTTCTTGGACTCTTTGTTCACCTCTTTGAAGATATCACCCAGTTCTAATTAACTGTTATAATGTTATGAGGTTAGGAGAAATCATCGAAGAGTCTCCCCTGCCCACTGCCCTACTCATTCTTCCTTCTTCAGAACATCTCCATTCTTAGCCCTTGACTCCCCCATATGAATTTCATGATAAAAGTTAATGTCAAGTTTCCTTAACAACCTTATGGGACTTTGACTGGAAATACATAGAGCTTACACTTTAATTTGGACATAACTTATATGGCTGAAGTTGTCTCTCACCTTGTAAACACAGAATGCACTTTCTATTATTCACTCGTTTGTAAATTGTGTTATCATTTCCTTAGTAGAAGTCATGCTCATTTATGTTATATTTACACTCAGATTACAAATTTTTCTGTGTTTTTGGTAGAAACTTTTATAAGTACATTTTCTAATTTATGGTTTGTGGAAATAATAACTTTCTTTTTGTCAATCTTTCTGTCTCTCTCTCTCTATATATATATGTATATACACACACACATAATATTTAGTTTGGGTTTGTGTGTGTGTGTGAAGGAGGAAATCTTTTCTCCTTATTTTAGTACACTTGCTAGGTTTCAGTACAATGTTAATATTAAATTAAATATTAGAACCTATAATAATAGACAATATTTTCTTGTTCTTTACTTAAAAATAATGCTCCTAATGTTTCACCATTAAAATAGGGTGATTTCTAAATGTTTCATTGATGCCTTTTATTAAGTTAAGAATGTTCCCTTTTCTTATTAGTTGGCTAAGGGCTGTTATTTGATCACGTATGAATGTTAAATTTAATTGAATGTTTTCCTGCATCTACTTAGGTGACCATATGGTTTCTTCATAAATTTGGCAACATAGTGAATTATGCTAATAGGTTTTCACATATTAAGTTATCCATGCCACCCACCCTTTTTAGTCAGAATGAAATACTTTCTATTCTTTCTGTAGCTTTTCTTTTGCAATCAACATTTTTTTATCTTGTGATGATTTAAGAACTGTATAATTTGTCCTTAGTACTAGTGACTAATTTTATAGCTTTAAATAATATGGACAGATAGCATTAAATTTTTTCCAATTCCAGAAACAATATTTTAAAAATGAAACGATTTCTTGCCTCTCTGCCATGAGATGTATTATGCTTCAGCTCAGTCCTTTTTATTAACAAGCACAGGAATTTTAGCCTTTCCACATTGCAGAATATTTCAAAACTTTACCTTATAATCTTTTCTTTCAATATGCTCACATTTGTAGTTTTCATAAACATAATGACCATAGTTGTATATCTTTAGTCCTTTGTTTAAAGGCTCACTACTGGCCCTTTCATAATACCTTCCTTTTGTTCTGAGTTCTTCATTTTCAATAATTTCAAGTATTTCTTAGTAGTTTTCCCAGAGGAGTTCATTGCATTGTAGATGATGGGTTTTTATTCACTTTATACATGAAGAATAACTTCATTCAATACAAAAGTTAGAACTCACAATCTCTCCTAAAAATTCCATGAACTTTTCTTCTGTCTTAAGAGTTGTGTTGTGGAGCAGTCTCAGGCCAGTGGGGCCTACCTTTTCTTCGCCTTTAGGTTAACTGTATTTTCTGTATGTGGAAGCTGGTGTTTTTCTTTCTCCATCTTATACTCAGTCATGTGTGACTCTTTGCAACCTCATGGACTATAGCCCAACAGGCTTCTCTGTCCATGGGATTCTCCAGGCAAGAATACTGGAGTGGGTTGCCATGCCCTCCTCCAGGGGATCTTCCCAACCCAGAGATCAGACTCACATCTCCTGTGTCTCCTACAGGCAGATTCTTTTCCTGTTTAAAACCCTTGGCACTTCAATCTTTTATTAAGTTAAGAATGTTCCCTTTTCTTATTAGTTGGCTAAGGGCTGTTATTTGATCACGTATGAATGTTAAATTTAATTGAATGTTTTCCTGCATCTACTTAGGTGACCATATGGTTTCTTCATAAATTTGGCAACATAGTGAATTATGCTAATAGGTTTTCACATATTAAGTTATCCATGCCACCCACCCTTTTTAGTCAGAATGAAATACTTTCTATTCTTTCTGTAGCTTTTCTTTTGCAATCAACATTTTTTTATCTTGTGATGATTTAAGAACTGTATAATTTGTCCTTAGTACTAGTGACTAATTTTATAGCTTTAAATAATATGGACAGATAGCATTAAATTTTTTCCAATTCCAGAAACAATATTTTAAAAATGAAACGATTTCTTGCCTCTCTGCCATGAGATGTATTATGCTTCAGCTCAGTCCTTTTTATTAACAAGCACAGGAATTTTAGCCTTTCCACATTGCAGAATATTTCAAAACTTTACCTTATAATCTTTTCTTTCAATATGCTCACATTTGTAGTTTTCATAAACATAATGACCATAGTTGTATATCTTTAGTCCTTTGTTTAAAGGCTCACTACTGGCCCTTTCATAATACCTTCCTTTTGTTCTGAGTTCTTCATTTTCAATAATTTCAAGTATTTCTTAGTAGTTTTCCCAGAGGAGTTCATTGCATTGTAGATGATGGGTTTTTATTCACTTTATACATGAAGAATAACTTCATTCAATACAAAAGTTAGAACTCACAATCTCTCCTAAAAATTCCATGAACTTTTCTTCTGTCTTAAGAGTTGTGTTGTGGAGCAGTCTCAGGCCAGTGGGGCCTACCTTTTCTTCGCCTTTAGGTTAACTGTATTTTCTGTATGTGGAAGCTGGTGTTTTTCTTTCTCCATCTTATACTCAGTCATGTGTGACTCTTTGCAACCTCATGGACTATAGCCCAACAGGCTTCTCTGTCCATGGGATTCTCCAGGCAAGAATACTGGAGTGGGTTGCCATGCCCTCCTCCAGGGGATCTTCCCAACCCAGAGATCAGACTCACATCTCCTGTGTCTCCTACATTACAGGCAGATTCTTTTCCTGTTAAGCCATTGGGCAAGCCTCAAATTATTTTGCCAAGATGCATTTCAGGATCGATTTTCTCTGTTAAATTTTTCAGCAATATGGTGTGGTCTTTCAAGCAGCAGATTGAGTTCTTTCCTCACCTTGAGATATTGTTATTGAGATTTTTTGATACTGTTTCTCTGATATCTCTGATAAATAGTGTGTGTGTGTGTGTGTGTGTGTAGTGTGTGCATGTGATGTGTATGTGTCTAATGCACTTAACAATAAAGAACCATATGGGAATCATATAAGTACCCTGGATCAAAGTGATGTTATTCCAAGGGAGCAACTGGTGTTGGCCTCTTCCTGCTCTTCCAGAACACCCTCAAGGTGGAGGCATCAAGGAAAAGTGAAGCATTCCCCAAGTCTTTTTATGGAATCAATTGCTCTGTAAAAACAAAGGCAACTCATGGACTCTCTAGAAGAACTCGGGAGCTACAGCATCTGTGAACTACTTCTGGAAAACCCAGCTAACCAAATAATACCTTCCAGCAAACAACTCAAGATGGAAAAGCTGTTAAATATTAACTCATGGTGAACAGTTGTTATTCAGTCGCTAAGTTGGGTGTGACTCTTTGTGACCCCATGGACGGCAGCACACCAGGTTCCTCTGTCCTTCACTATCTCCTGGAGTTTGCTCAAATTCACAGTGCACATGTTCAAATTCAGAATCAGGACTAAGCAGTTCTGGGAACTACTGGTACCAGATAGATCGTGGATACCATAATACTTTAACACTTACAGATACAACTACTGAAAGCTGCTGAGAGGCCAGGTAGAGGGAGCGTGAATGGAATCATTCCATTACCTTCGTAGTGAACGGAAAGACACTGTGAAAAATTGAAACGTGCACCTAAAACCAAGCAAATTCTAACCTGTTAACTGTTGATCGTCATTTTTCTTGATCATCTAGGTTTCCTTTAGAAACCAATTCGATTCTCACAGTGAAGCAGAAAAGAAGAACCTGCTTGAAATTTAGTAGTCCTATAAGACTGGAGTGGGTTGCCATGCCCTCCTCCAGGGGATCTTCCCAACCCAGAGATCAGACTCACATCTCCTGTGTCTCCTACATTACAGGCAGATTCTTTTCCTGTTAAGCCATTGGGCAAGCCTCAAATTATTTTGCCAAGATGCATTTCAGGATCGATTTTCTCTGTTAAATTTTTCAGCAATATGGTGTGGTCTTTCAAGCAGCAGATTGAGTTCTTTCCTCACCTTGAGATATTGTTATTGAGATTTTTTGATACTGTTTCTCTGATATCTCTGATAAATAGTGTGTGTGTGTGTGTGTGTGTGTAGTGTGTGCATGTGATGTGTATGTGTCTAATGCACTTAACAATAAAGAACCATATGGGAATCATATAAGTACCCTGGATCAAAGTGATGTTATTCCAAGGGAGCAACTGGTGTTGGCCTCTTCCTGCTCTTCCAGAACACCCTCAAGGTGGAGGCATCAAGGAAAAGTGAAGCATTCCCCAAGTCTTTTTATGGAATCAATTGCTCTGTAAAAACAAAGGCAACTCATGGACTCTCTAGAAGAACTCGGGAGCTACAGCATCTGTGAACTACTTCTGGAAAACCCAGCTAACCAAATAATACCTTCCAGCAAACAACTCAAGATGGAAAAGCTGTTAAATATTAACTCATGGTGAACAGTTGTTATTCAGTCGCTAAGTTGGGTGTGACTCTTTGTGACCCCATGGACGGCAGCACACCAGGTTCCTCTGTCCTTCACTATCTCCTGGAGTTTGCTCAAATTCACAGTGCACATGTTCAAATTCAGAATCAGGACTAAGCAGTTCTGGGAACTACTGGTACCAGATAGATCGTGGATACCATAATACTTTAACACTTACAGATACAACTACTGAAAGCTGCTGAGAGGCCAGGTAGAGGGAGCGTGAATGGAATCATTCCATTACCTTTCGTAGTGAACGGAAAGACACTGTGAAAAATTGAAACGTGCACCTAAAACCAAGCAAATTCTAACCTGTTAACTGTTGATCGTCATTTTTTCTTGATCATCTAGGTTTCCTTTAGAAACCAATTCGATTTCTCACAGTGAAGCAGAAAAGAAGAACCTGCTTGAAATTTAGTAGTCCTATAAGACTAAATTTGGTGCATGTTTGATAAATAGCATTTATAATATGATCCAATTTTATGAAACTATTTCTTTCCATCTCTCTGTTACTATACGTCTATCCATTGTGGCATTTCTAATGTTCCACAAATCTCATTTTTTCCCCCATAGATGTTTCATATTGTTTGCATTATCTATAGAAAGACATATATCTTTTTGTTTTCAAAACAGGAAAGCCATTTTCCCCCCAAACTTAGGGAAAAATACCCTTCCTTTCCCAAAGACTAACTCCCATCCTCCCCAGCAAAGATTTAATCATTGTCATCATTTTCTCATCTTTCTTCCCAGAAGAATTTTAATCTACAGCTGCTCTGTTTACACGATGGTATCATACTCTCCATGCTGGTCTGTAGCTTGCTCGTCCCCAAAGACTAACTTGTCAGTTTGCCAATTGTTTTCTCTCTGCCTTCACATGTCAGCTTTCTTATATGGAAAGTTCTGTAGTCCCCTAGGTATTTTCAGTCTATTTCTGGCTTATGGATTCAGCTCAATGATTGTCTATCCATGCTTCAGTGCAAGGTATTCTGACTTTTCTGAAATAACTAAACAAGTTAATATCTGGGAAAGATGGCCGTCATCACTCTTTCGCAAGCCCCTAATCATTTTTGTATTTTTTTCCCCCGTGTGATTTAACATCATGCTGTGAAACCCCAAAGCATCCTGATGGTAGTTTTCTTCATGTTTCATGGCTTATAGAACCTAATTTAGGTCATTTCTTTCTTTACACAACAGTCTCCCATCCCAAGGATAAGCTGGGTTATTTCATTTCCTCACAGAAAACCTCCCTTTCCAGAAGAATAATATACATTCCTCATTATGGACCTGCAATTGTCCTAGAGACTTCATCCTACCTGTTCCTTCATTATTGCTATTGTAAATGAGAGTTTTTTTCTCTTTTTTTGGGTATATTTTCAGATTATTAACGTGTGAAAATTATTGTAGTAACGGGGCTACCTAAAACCAAGCAAATTCTAACCTGTTAACTGTTGATCGTCATTTTTTCTTGATCATCTAGGTTTCCTTTAGAAACCAATTCGATTTCTCACAGTGAAGCAGAAAAGAAGAACCTGCTTGAAATTTAGTAGTCCTATAAGACTAAATTTGGTGCATGTTTGATAAATAGCATTTATAATATGATCCAATTTTATGAAACTATTTCTTTCCATCTCTCTGTTACTATACTCGTCTATCCATTGTGGCATTTCTAATGTTCCACAAATCTCATTTTTTCCCCCATAGATGTTTCATATTGTTTGCATTATCTATAGAAAGACATATATCTTTTTGTTTTCAAAACAGGAAAGCCATTTTCCCCCCAAACTTAGGGAAAAATACCCTTCCTTTCCCAAAGACTAACTCCCATCCTCCCCAGCAAAGATTTAATCATTGTCATCATTTTCTCATCTTTCTTCCCAGAAGAATTTTAATCTACAGCTGCTCTGTTTACACGATGGTATCATACTCTCCATGCTGGTCTGTAGCTTGCTCGTCCCCCAAAGACTAACTTGTCAGTTTGCCAATTGTTTTCTCTCTGCCTTCACATGTCAGCTTTCTTATATGGAAAGTTCTGTAGTCCCCTAGGTATTTTCAGTCTATTTCTGGCTTATGGATTCAGCTCAATGATTGTCTATCCATGCTTCAGTGCAAGGTATTCTGACTTTTCTGAAATAACTAAACAAGTTAATATCTGGGAAAGATGGCCGTCATCACTCTTTCGCAAGCCCCTAATCATTTTTGTATTTTTTCCCACGTGTGATTTAACATCATGCTGTGAAACCCCAAAGCATCCTGATGGTAGTTTTCTTCATGTTTCATGGCTTATAGAACCTAATTTAGGTCATTTCTTTCTTTACACAACAGTCTCCCATCCCAAGGATAAGCTGGGTTATTTCATTTCCTCACAGAAAACCTCCCTTTCCAGAAGAATAATATACATTCCTCATTATGGACCTGCAATTGTCCTAGAGACTTCATCCTACCTGTTCCTTCATTATTGCTATTGTAAATGAGAGTGCTCTTTCTGTTATATTTTCTAAGCATGTATTTTTCAAGTAAGGCAAAGTTATTGATATTTGCAGATTAATTTTAAAAACACACAACTCACTGAATTCTCTTATCCATCCCAATAATTTCTTCAATGGATTATTTTGCATTTTTAGATATGTATTTATATCATTTTAAGTGATTTGCTTTCTCATCGCTGGTATTTCCAAAACAACATTAAATAACAACAGTGGAAAAGGCCTCATTTCATTCTCCTGATTTCAATTTGAGCAGTTTTATGGGTCACCATTAACGACGACAATGATTTTTGCTTTGAGATCATAAAGCACATATGTTAAGAGCTGCCGTGCATTCATGTATATAGGAATGAATTATAGGTTTAGTATGTCATCATGCACACTGATTTTGATATATTCAATTTTATCAGATGAGTCTGTTGGTGTTTATTGAATGGATCGTGTAATTTCTTCCTTTGACTTATTAATTGCAAAATTAGTTAATAGAGTCACACGTCTGGGTAGTTGTGGTTGGTGCCCTGGTGTTTAACGTTGCAGAAGACAGTCTATGCCTCCCCAGCCCTGGGGTGGAGATGGATTCTGAAGTTAGTATTTAGGTCTCAGACCAGTTTGTTCAAGGTGTGGGTGGAAGCAAAGGGGATATTTTTAATTGGTTGTCACTTCTCTTTGCAAGCGACTCACCCAGGCAGAAGGAGTGGGGAGCTGAGGGGCAGAGGTGGCCAAGAAGGCAGGAGCTGTGTGGGACCTTGGCTGCTGGGATGTGCTTTTGTTTTCTTTTCTGTATATTTAGCAGAGACAGCCCTGGTTCATTTGTTTGTTTTTCTTGGCCATTGAACACAACTGTCTCAGCAGGTTCTGCTTCTGGCCATGGCCCTGGCACTAAATCCTGACGTGCCTGACTCTGCCTTGTTCGCCTAAGTTAGGGGTGGTCACAGGGACCTTCTGTGCCTGCCTTCTCCCACTGAACTGGCTAATGTGGAAGTCACAGGTACCAGCTTCCCCATCCTTTACTGCCTTCTATACCTGGTAGAACAGAAATGCATTTGCTTTTACAGCAGGGCACCCTCCATGGTTCCCAATGTCACTGTGGTTTCTCCAAGTTCATATCTCGCTGATCATTCAATAGCCATCTTCAAAAGTGGGCAGTAGAGAAGTAATTCCTGGTCATCGACTTGTTCCAAAGAGTTCCAAGATACACACATATACCCACAGACATGGCACACACACATCTGTATGCTGTACAATTACAGATAAAACCTCCTTGGCCAGGGCTTCCCTGGTGGTCTAGTGGATAAAGAATCTGCCTTGCAGTGCAAGGGGCGCCAGTTCAATCCCTGGCCTGGGAACATCCCACATACCGTGGAACGGCTGGACCAGTGTGTCCAAGTACGAACCAGAGCTCTGGAGTGCCTGTGCCCAGAGCCAGTGCTCGGCAACAAGAGAGGCCTCTAAAATGGGAGGCCCACACAGGCCAAAGAATTATGATGGATGAAAATAAATAAGTGAAGAACCAATAAAAGAGGCCAAAATTTAAAAAACAAAACCAAAACCCCTTATTAATTGCAAAATTAGTTAATAGAGTCACGCTGGGTAGTTGTGGTTGGTCCCTTTAACGTTGCAGAAGACAGTCTATGCCTCCCCAGCCCTGGGGTGGAGATGGATTCTGAAGTTAGTATTTAGGTCTCAGACCAGTTTGTTCAAGGTGTGGGTGGAAGCAAAGGGGATATTTTTAATTGGTTGTCACTTCTCTTTGCAAGCGACTCACCCAGGCAGAAGGAGTGGGGAGCTGAGGGGCAGAGGTGGCCAAGAAGGCAGGAGCTGTGTGGGACCTTGGCTGCTGGGATGTGCTTTTGTTTTCTTTTCTGTATATTTAGCAGAGACAGCCCTGGTTCATTTGTTTGTTTTTCTTGGCCATTGAACACAACTGTCTCAGCAGGTTCTGCTTCTGGCCATGGCCCTGGCACTAAATCCTGACGTGCCTGACTCTGCCTTGTTCGCCTAAGTTAGGGGTGGTCACAGGGACCTTCTGTGCCTGCCTTCTCCCACTGAACTGGCTAATGTGGAAGTCACAGGTACCAGCTTCCCTATCCTTTACTGCCTTCTATACCTGGTAGAACAGAAATGCATTTGCTTTTACAGCAGGGCACCCTCCATGGTTCCCAATGTCACTGTGGTTTTCTCCAAGTTCATATCTCGCTGATCATTCAATAGCCATCTTCAAAAGTGGGCAGTAGAGAAGTAATTCCTGGTCATCGACTTGTTCCAAAGAGTTCCAAGATACACACATATACCCACAGACATGGCACACACACATCTGTATGCTGTACAATTACAGATAAAACCTCCTTGGCCAGGGCTTCCCTGGTGGTCTAGTGGATAAAGAATCTGCCTTGCAGTGCAAGGGGCGCCAGTTCAATCCCTGGCCTGGGAACATCCCACATACCGTGGAACGGCTGGACCAGTGTGTCCAAGTACGAACCAGAGCTCTGGAGTGCCTGTGCCCAGAGCCAGTGCTCGGCAACAAGAGAGGCCTCTAAAATGGGAGGCCCACACAGGCCAAAGAATTATGATGGATGAAAATAAATAAGTGAAGAACCAATAAAAGAGGCCAAAATTTAAAAAACAAAACCAAAAAACCCCTCCTTGGCCAAAGTTCGAAATTCAGGCAAATAAGCAGAGAGTTGGAGGAGCTGCAGGTCATGGCCATGGAGCATGGGGCAACTTTAAGAATAGAAAGCTAGAATCCTGCCATTCCTTTAGAGACAGGGATATCTGGGGCAGACGTCTGTGGCTGTCCTCCATGGCTCAGGCAATCTGCCCTAAGAGTTTTACAGCCTGGCACATCCCCAGTTCAGGTTCCCAGTATCTCACCTCGCCTCTTGCTGAGAGATAGGCATTCTCATTCTTCCTCTATTTAATCATCTCAGGGTCAGACACTGGGTCTCCCGGGCTCAACGTCAAGAAACCTGATAAATGAATCCTCTCTAAAAAGAAAAGGTCTGGCTAATTTAGCCCCTGTTCCCTATCTTGTGGGTGCTTCACAGAGGGAAACTGTAACCGTGAAGCAACCAAGACCACGCTTTATCTGTCTGTACTTGTGTTGTTGCTAGTTTCAAGACCCAGTCATACACATTACTGTTGTCTATCTTCACATGTGCACACGGCTCAGCAGACATCGCTCCAGTTTTCCAAGTAAAAATCAGGAGGTACAAGGAGATCAGAAGCTGGTTCCTACTAACCTGGAGCTGGGACTCCCTAGGGACCACCAGTTTTCTACCGTCAATCTGCCTGAGAGGAGGAGGTGACAAATTAAAATCTTGACTCTTTAAGCATATTCCTTCAGACTGACCTGTATCACACCCAGGTGGAAATGAGTAGCAGGCATCTTTTCATGGGGCTCACCTCTCTCTCCTTCTGTGGCCCAGCACTCAGGAAACAGGAGGAGTTCACAAAAAATCCAAAAAAGGTCTAGTGGATAAAGAATCTGCCTTGCAGTGCAAGGGGCGCCAGTTCAATCCCTGGCCTGGGAACATCCCACATACCGTGGAACGGCTGGACCAGTGTGTCCAAGTACGAACCAGAGCTCTGGAGTGCCTGTGCCCAGAGCCAGTGCTCGGCAACAAGAGAGGCCTCTAAAATGGGAGGCCCACACAGGCCAAAGAATTATGATGGATGAAAATAAATAAGTGAAGAACCAATAAAAGAGGCCAAAATTTAAAAAACAAAACCAAAAAACCCCTCCTTGGCCAAAGTTCGAAATTCAGGCAAATAAGCAGAGAGTTGGAGGGAGCTGCAGGTCATGGCCATGGAGCATGGGGCAACTTTAAGAATAGAAAGCTAGAATCCTGCCATTCCTTTAGAGACAGGGATATCTGGGGCAGACGTCTGTGGCTGTCCTCCATGGCTCAGGCAATCTGCCCTAAGAGTTTTACAGCCTGGCACATCCCCAGTTCAGGTTCCCAGTATCTCACCTCGCCTCTTGCTGAGAGATAGGCATTCTCATTCTTCCTCTATTTAATCATCTCAGGGTCAGACACTGGGTCTCCCGGGCTCAACGTCAAGAAACCTGATAAATGAATCCTCTCTAAAAAGAAAAGGTCTGGCTAATTTAGCCCCTGTTCCCTATCTTGTGGGTGCTTCACAGAGGGAAACTGTAACCGTGAAGCAACCAAGACCACGCTTTATCTGTCTGTACTTGTGTTGTTGCTAGTTTCAAGACCCAGTCATACACATTACTGTTGTCTATCTTCACATGTGCACACGGCTCAGCAGACATCGCTCCAGTTTTCCAAGTAAAAATCAGGAGGTACAAGGAGATCAGAAGCTGGTTCCTACTAACCTGGAGCTGGGACTCCCTAGGGACCACCAGTTTTCTACCGTCAATCTGCCTGAGAGGAGGAGGTGACAAATTAAAATCTTGACTCTTTAAGCATATTCCTTCAGACTGACCTGTATCACACCCAGGTGGAAATGAGTAGCAGGCATCTTTTCATGGGGCTCACCTCTCTCTCCTTCTGTGGCCCAGCACTCAGGAAACAGGAGGGGAGTTCACAGAAATCAGATCTAAAGAAATGCCAAGAGTCCATAAAAAATAATTATAACCATGAGCCACAGGGAAGAGGAAATGGACTCGGGAGTCTGATAAATAGGATTTTATTAACTTGTTAACCTCACTGGCCTATCTAGGAAACTAAGAGCCAGATCCTTTGGTCCAGGGGTGACCGTTACACCCTGGGACCTAGCAATCAGACGGAGCCCAGAGGGATGTGTTTATACAAAGAAAGAAAGAAGGCTACAGCAGTGTGTGCTTTCCGTGTCTTTATTCCTGAGAGAACATTTGCTGGAAAGGAATTATCTTGAAATATGAAGCTAGTGATATTTCATCCACAGTCATGCTGGAGATAAAAGACTGTGTGCCTTAAAAGTAAGTATCAAGCAATATGGACTAAAATGTATTTCTTCCTTTCCTGAGAGGATTAACTCATGTTTGGGGAACATACTTTTAAACCTGGAACGTGGTGACATCTGGCCCCCACCCCCACCCGCAGCCCGCCACCCAAGCTCAGAGGGAGGCAGGACCACTGGGTGCCTTTCTAGACAAGTGACCACTGCCAGCCCCTCACCCAAGACCCAGCCCTGTGCCCCAGCAGATGTGAGCAAGGTGATGAAGCCTTGGAGGAGCAGGAGCTCAGCTCTCAGTAACTTTAATGAGGCTGCCACTCTTTTAAATGCAGCCGTCCATTGAGTTATCACACCTTTACTGATCAACAGGCAGACCATGGGCCCACTTGTGTTGTTGCTAGTTTCAAGACCCAGTCATACACATTACTGTTGTCTATCTTCACATGTGCACACGGCTCAGCAGACATCGCTCCAGTTTTCCAAGTAAAAATCAGGAGGTACAAGGAGATCAGAAGCTGGTTCCTACTAACCTGGAGCTGGGACTCCCTAGGGACCACCAGTTTTCTACCGTCAATCTGCCTGAGAGGAGGAGGTGACAAATTAAAATCTTGACTCTTTAAGCATATTCCTTCAGACTGACCTGTATCACACCCAGGTGGAAATGAGTAGCAGGCATCTTTTCATGGGGCTCACCTCTCTCTCCTTCTGTGGCCCAGCACTCAGGAAACAGGAGGGGAGTTCACAGAAATCAGATCTAAAGAAATGCCAAGAGTCCATAAAAAATAATTATAACCATGAGCCACAGGGAAGAGGAAATGGACTCGGGAGTCTGATAAATAGGATTTTATTAACTTGTTAACCTCACTGGCCTATCTAGGAAACTAAGAGCCAGATCCTTTGGTCCAGGGGTGACCGTTACACCCTGGGACCTAGCAATCAGACGGAGCCCAGAGGGATGTGTTTATACAAAGAAAGAAAGAAGGCTACAGCAGTGTGTGCTTTCCGTGTCTTTATTCCTGAGAGAACATTTGCTGGAAAGGAATTATCTTGAAATATGAAGCTAGTGATATTTCATCCACAGTCATGCTGGAGATAAAAGACTGTGTGCCTTAAAAGTAAGTATCAAGCAATATGGACTAAAATGTATTTCTTCCTTTCCTGAGAGGATTAACTCATGTTTGGGGAACATACTTTTAAACCTGGAACGTGGTGACATCTGGCCCCCACCCCCACCCGCAGCCCGCCACCCAAGCTCAGAGGGAGGCAGGACCACTGGGTGCCTTTCTAGACAAGTGACCACTGCCAGCCCCTCACCCAAGACCCAGCCCTGTGCCCCAGCAGATGTGAGCAAGGTGATGAAGCCTTGGAGGAGCAGGAGCTCAGCTCTCAGTAACTTTAATGAGGCTGCCACTCTTTTAAATGCAGCCGTCCATTGAGTTATCACACCTTTACTGATCAACAGGCAGACCATGGGCCCAGGAGGGAGTCTGAGCCTCTGACTCCAGCGAGAGGAATCCTGGCATCAGGTAGGCTCAAACGTCCAAGCTTCCCACAGACAGGACGAGCGCCAGTAGGAACTGGATAGCTCCCACAGGGAGCCAGAAACAGCCTCGTGGATTATTTCAGCTCCAAATTGTCCAATGGCCACGTGTCTCTCAGAGGAAGCCTCAAGTCCTTGCAGAGACTCCATGGCCCGTCTCCCTACATACAAAGGCCCTCCTTACCTTGTGGCCCACCCTGGATCCCTCCTCACTCTCTCCAGCACCCATGTCAGGGCTTTCTCTTCTCCCAGGGAGCCACTGCAGTGTTTTCACCACCTTAAAATCTTCATCCCATATGTCTCCAAGCAGCCACCAGATCTACTGTGCTTGGGTTGATTCTCCTCCCTTGGCTTGGTTTTTCTCCATGGCATGTACCACCTTGCAGCTAATGAAAATTGTTGTTTTCAATGTTTAAAATTTCATTTGTTTAATATGTTCATGATTGGCTTTGCCATTGAAGGTAAGCTCCCCCGAGGCCAAGGAGCTGTGTCTGTTTCCTCACTTGCGTCATCCAAGTCCTGAGAGTGATGAACAGGTGGATACAGCAAGTCTTCAAGTGCCATCATGGTCCCTCCAATGTGACCTCTGGAGGGGCTGCTGCCTGCTCATCCCTTCCAGCAGCACAGGGGCAGGTAGTATAGATAGGGAAAAACACCTTGAAATCAGGCCGCTGTCCTTTCACCATTCTATCTGTGATCTAACAGAAACATGGATGCCATCTCTGTGCTGAAGTTCTCTGTCCTGGGGCTTCAGAACAGGAGGTGATCAGCCGTGGCTTACAAGTGATGACACTAAGCCCAGCAAGAGTGATGCTCCTTCTGCCTTCTCCAAATTTCCTAGCTCAACTCAGATCATGCTGACCACGACTATTGTTCTAACACAATTACCAGCGTAGAAATATTTGTAAAGTGTTTCATTCAGATGCTTTTTCCAAAAAAGGGGAAGAGGGGGAGAGCAGTCACATGCCGCTGGATCTTAAGGACACTGTTGTTCTAACCTTTCCAATCTTTAATCAGAAGCCTTCTTGGAGGGCGCAAACGTCATTTTCTCTGCTTTGTCTTTCTTTCCTCACTTGGGGAATGCATTTATTTATTTTTGACATAGTTAGCGGGGAAGTTGCCTAAAGACATAGGAATTTCAAGACTGCAAAAGAAAACCTATTCAGTTGAAACTAACAATTTCACTGCTGATGTAGTGGTCTGATTTATCTGGAAGACTGCACCGAAGGGAAAATCACAGTCTATGGAGTCAATGATAACCTCAGGTTAACATAATATGAACCACAGAAATTATTTCATCCATTGTAATTTGAATTAACCTTTGTGTGCCTAGTGCTGGAAACCAAATTGAAGCCTGTTTCCTGGGAAAGACTTTCAGAAGTTGTGTGCTGCCCAGATGTTTGAATTGCCTGTGCTTGGAAGAGATTGCCAGCGTGCTTAAAGGTCTGAAGCTCTTTCAAATCATTGTCACGCAGTGCAACCTAACATGTTGAAACTGTTGTTTCATAAAGTAGAAAATATGGATGGATCTTTTCTAGATCTACAGCAAAATTTTCATTTTACTTCATGTCTTTCAAGAAATTTGGTTGCAAGTTTCAAGCAAAAAAATAAATCAAATGACTAGAGTCTGGAAGCCTTCACAATATGTTTGATTATTTTCCTTGATAAATTAACAGGCTGTTAGGACGTTGCGTTTAAGGTTTAGTATTACGGACCAAGACTCTGAAAGGGGCAATATTCTCTGATTCCCAAAGATTTGCCTCTATAAATGTGTCCTGTAAAAATAATAATAAAATGTAGCCTAGATTTTTGCTTAAGGGTGCCCATTGCAGTCTTATTTATAATAATGAGAGAAAAAAAGACAATCTAAATAACCAGTGGTAGAAGAATGGCTCAATAAGTGATGATAGTAATATTAGCAATATTAATAGTAATTAGTAATAGTAATGTTAAATACTATCAATCCATAAAGTTATGTTCTCATAAAATAGTCAGTCATGGAGAAAAAAGACAAAGGAAAACACTGTCAAAAGATTTCTAGAAGTTATGTCTGAATTATTTGCTTAATAGATATTTTTATTTTATTTTTTATACTTTTTCTATTTATCTTTTTAAAATTTACATTCATAAGTTTCTTTCGCTCCCTGGAGAATTAATGAAGGGCGTCTTAAAACAAAACAGATCCAGCCTTTGGCAATAAGCTATGATGGATTACCCACACAACTTTGTTAAGCATGGTATCTGGGAGCAAGGTAAGTAACTACCACTGTCCTCGCCACCTGGTTGGAAAAGTCCTCCTGCTTAATGTCATCCTGCCCTTTGGTTGAGTAGAAATGTCTTGAATTTTGGAGGGATGATGAGTCATAACAAGACAGACCACTCCGTCTTAGTAGAAGAGGATGTGCTGGTCCCTGCATAGGGCTTGGAGGCAAGTGGTTTATTCTTTTTTTTTAAAGATTTATTTATT
Organism: Tragulus kanchil; assembly: GCA_022376925.1. NCBI lineage: Eukaryota > Metazoa > Chordata > Mammalia > Artiodactyla > Tragulidae > Tragulus > Tragulus kanchil. Next base: position 49,588,872 of record JAIOJX010000026.1, read on the forward strand.
TATTTATTTTGGGTGGGGGTCGGGTTGGGGAGGGAGGGGAACGGGTGGGCCACTTCTATTGGTCTTTTACTTCTTTATTTTCATCTGTCTTTGTTCTTTGGCCCGTGTGGGCCTCCCATTGCGGTGGCATCTGTCGTTGCAGAGCACTGGCTCTGGGTGCAGGCGCCCCAGAGCTCCGGCTCGGTAATTGGACACAGCGTCCAGCTGCTCCGCGGCACGTGGGATCTTCCCAGGCCAGGGCTCGAACCGGCACCCCTTGCACTGCAAGGCGGTGTCCTTACCCACTGGACCACCAGGGGAAGCCCCAAGGGGTTTATTCTTGATTTCTCCTTATGCCTTAAAGATTCAGACTTTTCTTCTCTCTTTCTTCTCATATCCTGACATCCCCTCAAGTTTCTTTGCTCCTACTTTGTCACAAGACCAAGTATAGATCCAGAAGGGGTGAGAATTTGTCCTTGGGGCTTTGTGATGAAATAAAACCAATGGCATTCCATTCTCTGGCTCAGCGTTTACTTTCAGCAAGTAGAAATAATGCCTACAGATCCCTCTCTGGCTCCAGCAAACATAAACGATGTCTCTGAGAAACAACTGTTTGATTAATGCAGCCAGTTCCAGCAAACTACTTAAAAATTTCACGGAGAAAATAAAAGCTCATAAAAGTGACTGTCCGAGTCTGTATGCCTAGTCAGCCCTGGATCTGGGGAAGCCGCTGTGTGAGCACTGCTCATAGTCTGCTCCTCAGAACATCTGGTTACCTCCAGGCACAACCACAGGAGACGGCTCATCCCACTAGATAAAGAGTCCATTTCCTCATTTGAGTTTTATTCATTGGCTTGCAAAATGTTTATTGGCCAAGAAAATGGACATGCCTGGTAAATGAAGTGTAAGCCCTGCGGCGACAGCGCAGCCCATGTGTCTTACACGTTTATTACAGAGCCATTAAAATGATGAGAGGGCTTGGAGCACATGATGTGCATCAGGACAGCTCATGCCAGACAGTCCTCACCAGCCTCGCCATCCCTGTCCCGCCACCAACATGCCTCATGTTCCCCCATCCCTCCACCAGCATCTGGGCATGAAAGGAGTGGGTACAGAGAGGGGCTTTGCAAAGAGCACTCCAATTTCCTGGTACTATTTGACTGGCTGGTCATTTCCAGCTGAGAAATCTTGCTATCATTTGATTTCTGAACTGCTGGCTGGAGGTTGCGCTACCTACCACTATAGTCATTGAGGGCTTCCCAGGTGGTGAGAGTGCGATAGAACCCTGTCAATGCAGAGACTTGGATTTGATCCTTGGGCCAAGGAGATTCTTCTGGAGGAGGGCATGACAAGCCACTCCAATATGCTTGCCTGGAGAATCCCATAGACAGAGGAGCCTGGCGAGCTATAGTTCATAGGGTTGCAAAGAGTTGGACATGATTGAAGTGACTTAGCATGCTTGCACGCACACTCTTTGAACAAATATTTATTAAGCTCCTCTGTGTGATGCCTATTGACAAAATAGCTGGGGCACAGGATAAATTGATGAGGGTGGCAAGAGGGGCAAATATGGGGTCATGCAGGGGACAGTATGGAGCGGTCACACTCTCCTAGGACTTGCAAAATAATGCCTACAGACCCTCTGGCTCCAGCAAACATAAACGATGTCTCTGAGAAACAACTGTTTGATTAATGCAGCCAGTTCCAGCAAACTACTTAAAAATTTCACGGAGAAAATAAAAGCTCATAAAAGTGACTGTCCGAGTCTGTATGCCTAGTCAGCCCTGGATCTGGGGAAGCCGCTGTGTGAGCACTGCTCATAGTCTGCTCCTCAGAACATCTGGTTACCTCCAGGCACAACCACAGGAGACGGCTCATCCCACTAGATAAAGAGTCCATTTCCTCATTTGAGTTTTATTCATTGGCTTGCAAAATGTTTATTGGCCAAGAAAATGGACATGCCTGGTAAATGAAGTGTAAGCCCTGCGGCGTACAGCGCAGCCCATGTGTCTTACACGTTTATTACAGAGCCATTAAAATGATGAGAGGGCTTGGAGCACATGATGTGCATCAGGACAGCTCATGCCAGACAGTCCTCACCAGCCTCGCCATCCCTGTCCCGCCACCAACATGCCTCATGTTCCCCCATCCCTCCACCAGCATCTGGGCATGAAAGGAGTGGGTACAGAGAGGGGCTTTGCAAAGAGCACTCCAATTTCCTGGTACTATTTGACTGGCTGGTCATTTCCAGCTGAGAAATCTTGCTATCATTTGATTTCTGAACTGCTGGCTGGAGGTTGCGCTACCTACCACTATAGTCATTGAGGGCTTCCCAGGTGGTGAGAGTGCGATAGAACCCTGTCAATGCAGAGACTTGGATTTGATCCTTGGGCCAAGGAGATTCTTCTGGAGGAGGGCATGACAAGCCACTCCAATATGCTTGCCTGGAGAATCCCATAGACAGAGGAGCCTGGCGAGCTATAGTTCATAGGGTTGCAAAGAGTTGGACATGATTGAAGTGACTTAGCATGCTTGCACGCACACTCTTTGAACAAATATTTATTAAGCTCCTCTGTGTGATGCCTATTGACAAAATAGCTGGGGCACAGGATAAATTGATGAGGGTGGCAAGAGGGGCAAATATGGGGTCATGCAGGGGACAGTATGGAGCGGTCACACTCTCCTAGGACTCCTGGCCGCATCCACGTCACTGCAGTGATGGACTGTTCATCTGCAGATAGAGTTCATTTACTCTTTTGGGGTTTTTGGTAATTCTTTTTGTTTCTTTATTTACACTTTTAAATTTTTATATAATTTTTAAAGGTAACTTTCCACTTAGTTATTATAAAATATTGGCTATATCCCCGTGTTGCACAGTATATCCCTGAGCCCATCTTAGTTGTTTGTATCTCTTACTCCCCAACCTCTTTATTGCCCCTTCCCACCCCAGTAACCACTAGTTTGTTCTCTATATCAGTGAGTCTGTTTCTTTCTGTTATATTTGCTAGTTTTATTTTATAGATTCCACATATGAGTGATACCATACAGGATTTACCATTCTCTGACTGACTTCACTTCATTATTTGGTTTTATTTGCTGATTTGGAAAATGTTCATTGGCCAGCACGTGGAAGTGCCAGGTCAGCCTTCAGCCTCAGAGAAGCTCTCATGGAAGAAAAGATCCTCAGATGTAGGAGGCATTTTGTGCAGAAAGAAATGGCATTAGCTAAAGCAGGAAGTCAGGAGAGCACAAGGCTTTTGATGAACCACAGATCCTGAGGCCCAGCCAAAGAGATGTGGAGGGAATGGGATCGTTAGATGGGTGGAGTGTGGTGCTGAGTTCACATGAAATTTCCTTGAACTGCTTTTTTTCTTCCTTTCCATCTGCATTGGCTTAGTTCTGGCTCTCATCAAATCTCTTCCACACCAAACATCTTCCACACAGGCTAAGAGTAGCTCCCCATATGAAGGGTGACCATATGTCCAGCTGGGTCAAACAAGGACAAGCAGGCTCTGCATGTGGAGTGGAGGCAGGATTCTTACTGCCCAGGCCTGTGTCATCACTTTGGACAGACCCAGAACACCAAGATAATTTTTATCATTGCAGTAGGTTTGTCATTACACTGACTACCTGCCCCATGACAGGGTCCAGAAATCAAAGAGACAGGTAGTAAATGAAAGAAGTCTGTGCAGTGAACTATGAGAACCACTAGGCTCATCCACAGCCTTCTTTTCCAAGAGGGTCCAGTAGCACATGGTGTCCAGGGAGAAGAAGTATGCTACCCTGTGACAGAACATGCCACCTGCCTCTGTACCAACCATCAGCACTGGGCACGCCTGGGCTCTGCTTCTTCAGAGGGGTCCCCTGCCTAAGGGTCAGCTGCCACAGACCTAGAGTGGCATCTAGCAACACTCTGCCCATCAGTCTGCTTCTCTGTCAGAGGAGGGACAGAAAGGTGTCTAGAACCCTGGGGATATGAGAGACTAGAGGCTGCAGCCCACAGGGCTGTCCTTCACAATCCTAGTGAGTCAGGCAGATACTCTGGGCTTCAAGTCTCATGACCCTCAGGCTCCACCACCACCTGTCCCAGAGTCTGGGAAGTAAAGCCTTTGGGAAATCTCAAAGCCTCGTGTTTTCTAACTAGTCTAAGCTCCCAGGGCCTTTGAAGCCTCCAGGGGACCATATGACTGGAATCTGATCCCCATATCCTTTTCTCAGGAACCGACCAGGTCCTAGGCCTTAGCCCCCACTCTCTCAGAGGCCACATCTCTACCCCTGGAATGTGAATTCTCTTGTTTTCAGACGTCTAGGGCACTCAAGAACTGGGTCACAGTTGCCAGTTTCATCTGTGTGCCTCATGAGCTCAGTCATGGCTGACTTTTTGTGACCCTATGAACTATGGCCTGCCAAGCTCCCCTGTCTATGAAATTTTCCAGTCAAGAATACTGGAGTAGGTTGTTATGCCCTCTTCCAGAGGTTCTTTTCAAACCCGTGTCTCTCTTGTGTCTCCTGAATTGGAGGCAGATTCTTGACCATTAGCTCCTCCTGGGAAACCCAAGTCATCTACTGGAATCTGAATCTCAGCTCAGCCTCAGTGGATAAGCAGAGCAGAGGCCTGGCCAGGTTTCATTGTTTAAAACTGAAATTAACCTTCTTTTGCATGTCATTTTCCAAATAATGATAAAGTTCTATAAAATCCTTCCCCCCAAATTAAGGTCATGGTAAGCAAGATAAATATGATTTCTTTGTGCAAAATTTCTCAAGGCTTTAACAAGCCAGTGTATATTAAGATTCACTAGGAAGAGGATCTAGGATGAAATATTTTCCAAACCTACTCAACAATGAGCCTCTTCCTCGTGGAATACCTGAATGGACTTTTCTTTTGCAGAATCCACATTGGAAAAGGTTTTAGTGAGCTATTAAATAAGGTGGGGACAAGGACATCAAGGGGGTTCCCAGGAGGTACTGGTGTTAAAGAACCTGCCTGCCAATGCAAGAGACACAAGAATGATGCAGGTTTGATCCATAGGTCGGAAAGATCGCCTGGGGGAGGAAATGACAGCCCACTCCAGTATTCTTACCTGGGAAATCCCATGGACAGGGGAACCTAGGGGGCTCCAGTCCATGGGACCACAAACAGTCGGACACAACTGTACCATTGAGCAAAGACATCAGGAGGACAGGTAAGCCCAAAATATTTACAATAGTTCTGAAAAGTTTGGAAATAATCTTAATATCCCCTATTAAAAAATAGATGTGATCATGTTAAAATCCACCACAAATAGGATCATCATTTTTATACACATAAACCACATAGGAAATTAGATACATTTAAAAAATAAGGAACAATACTTCTGAATTATGACTTTAGCCATATATTAAAATCAAATACAACACCTGGCTATGAGCAAGTGAAAAAGCTGGGACTAGTTCTCTTGCTGTTAAGTCAGTAAAAACTGGACAAAGGTATGAGAAAATGATTTTCAGATATCAGAGAGCAGGAAATGCAGGACTACGGCCCCTGAGGGAACAGGAGCCAAACACGATGGATACACGATTTCCTAGGCTCCAGGAGGCAAATTCCAGACTGTATTGCAAGGAGAAGAGGCTCTCATGGAGCAACTGAAGACTTTGCAAGGTCGAGTACCAGAGAGAAGGAGACTGTGCAGAGAAAGAACTCAGGCATTTGGAGGAACTCTGCTCCTCATGTGCGTGGAGTGAAATTTTATGAGGCTGGATGAAGAAGAACCTTCAGCTCCAGAAGACTTTCCAGGAACTGATAGGTCAAGCAATCCTCAGGGTTGCTCAGAGCCAGAAAGCTTTTGACGTTCCACCAGCCAGAGACAAGAGACCTTGTGAATAACAGGTTTTCAATAGTAGGGTCATGAAGAGTCAGAAGGGTTATGCCATAATAGTGGCTGAAAATCCTAAAAGAAAAGTAAAACAGATGAAATACACACTGAAAAATAGCAAGTTAATCCAGAAATAGCTTAGTTGCCTCTCAGAACAAAGCCTAACACTCTTAGAAGCAAACAATCAACAAAGAAAAACTCCTAGCATTAAAAACAAATAATGTCTGGTTATCTGATTAAAATTTGCTAGACACACTAAGAAGTAGGAAAATGTAACATATATAAATAGGACAAAGCTTTGTGAGCAAAAACATAAGCAGGTTATTATCCATATTACCAAGATGGTAAAATGAGAAGAAAGTGACTTTGAAGTATATCTACATTCTTAATATACTCAGGGCTGAAGGGAAAACATGAATACAGTGAAGAAAGAAATAAACTAAATGAAAAAGAGCCAAGTGGAATTTATAAGGATAAATATCTCTAAAATATAAAGTTTTCAAGGAGGTAGATTAAGAGAATATTAAAAACTATGAAAGATCAGTGCACATAAAGACATGATAACAGAAATTATCCAATATAAATCATATAGAAAAAAAAATAACGATCAGATTCCCAGTGACCAGTTAGACAGTATCAAGCCACCTAATGTACTGTAACTAGACTCAGAAAAAGATGAGAATAGGGGTCAGAAATAATATTTGAGGAAATGGGCAGAGGTATTTCAAATTTGGTGAAAGCTATAACCCACAGATCTAAGTAATCCAATGAACCCTAATCTCCATTGCATTCACATGGCAGATACTAGTCACATGTGGTTATTTGAATTCAAAATTTAATTACTTTTAATAAAATAAAACTTCAGTCCATAGATAAACTGGGTTACCCAGATGGCTCTAGTGGCAAAGAAGCTGCCTGCCAAAGCAGGAGATGCAAGAGAAGCAGGTTCGGTCCCTGGGTCAGGAAGATTCCATGAAGGAGGGCATGACAACCCACTTTAGTATTCTGGCCTGGAGAATCCCGCGGACAGAGGAGCCAGGTGGGCTACAGTCCATGGGGTCACAAAGAGTCGGACATGACTGAGCACTGGCACCAAAAGCAGCCAACAGGTAAACTAGAAACTCCTCTGGTGTGGCTGTGGCCTCCATCCTGTACAGTGTGGTGGAGAACATTTCAATCATCAGAAAGTTTTAGTGGCTGAAAATCCTAAAAGAAAAGTAAAACAGATGAAATACACACTGAAAAATAGCAAGTTAATCCAGAAATAGCTTAGTTGCCTCTCAGAACAAAGCCTAACACTCTTAGAAGCAAACAATCAACAAAGAAAAACTCCTAGCATTAAAAACAAATAATGTCTGGTTATCTGATTAAAATTTGCTAGACACACTAAGAAGTAGGAAAATGTAACATATATAAATAGGACAAAGCTTTGTGAGCAAAAACATAAGCAGGTTATTATCCATATTACCAAGATGGTAAAATGAGAAGAAAGTGACTTTGAAGTATATCTACATTCTTAATATACTCAGGGCTGAAGGGAAAACATGAATACAGTGAAGAAAGAAATAAACTAAATGAAAAAGAGCCAAGTGGAATTTATAAGGATAAATATCTCTAAAATATAAAGTTTTCAAGGAGGTAGATTAAGAGAATATTAAAAACTATGAAAGATCAGTGCACATAAAGACATGATAACAGAAATTATCCAATATAAATCATATAGAAAAAAAAATAACGATCAGATTCCCAGTGACCAGTTAGACAGTATCAAGCCACCTAATGTACTGTAACTAGACTCAGAAAAAGATGAGAATAGGGGTCAGAAATAATATTTGAGGAAATGGGCAGAGGTATTTCAAATTTGGTGAAAGCTATAACCCACAGATCTAAGTAATCCAATGAACCCTAATCTCCATTGCATTCACATGGCAGATACTAGTCACATGTGGTTATTTGAATTCAAAATTTAATTACTTTTAATAAAATAAAACTTCAGTCCATAGATAAACTGGGTTACCCAGATGGCTCTAGTGGCAAAGAAGCTGCCTGCCAAAGCAGGAGATGCAAGAGAAGCAGGTTCGGTCCCTGGGTCAGGAAGATTCCATGAAGGAGGGCATGACAACCCACTTTAGTATTCTGGCCTGGAGAATCCCGCGGACAGAGGAGCCAGGTGGGCTACAGTCCATGGGGTCACAAAGAGTCGGACATGACTGAGCACTGGCACCAAAAGCAGCCAACAGGTAAACTAGAAACTCCTCTGGTGTGGCTGTGGCCTCCATCCTGTACAGTGTGGTGGAGAACATTTCAATCATCAGAAAGTTTTAGTGGACAGCGTTGATCTAAACACATCAACTGAAAACCAGATTTTTTAAGGTGGATGAAAAAACACAACTTGAATGCATGTTCTTTACAAAAAAAAAAAAGAAACCAAACAACAATAAAATAGCCTTATCTATAAAGACATAGATCAGTTCAAAATAAGGAAAGGGAAATAGATTTGCCATGTAACACTAATCACAAAAGAGTTGGAAAATGGAGAATTTAAAAGAAGAAATGTTACCAGAATTAAAAGGGGTCATTTCATAATGATAAAGAACATACTTCATCATGATGACATACAATACTATGTGCATGTACCTAATAATAAGACTTCAAAATAGATGAAGCACAAACTGGAAGAACTCAAAGGAGAAACGGGCACACTTGTAATCATATTTGAAGACGATAACACTTCTCTCAGTAAGTGATGGAGCAAGAAGAAAATCAGTCAGAATACACTGGACTTGGAAAACACTATTACCCAATAGCTGACCTAATTGACCTTTGTAAACACTATATTCCCAAACAGCAGAAGGCACATGCTATTCAGATGCACATAGAACAGTCACCAAAATAGACACTACTTTGTCATCAAATAAATCTGAATAAATTTTATAGGATTGAAATCACAGTGTTGGTTGTTTTTTTTTTCTTTTTTAACCACATGGCATTAAATTGTAAATCAACACCAGAAATATATCTGGAAAATCTCTAAATATTTGAAAACCAAACAAAACACATCTAAAGAACTCATAAGTCAAAGAAGAAATTATAACCTACTATAAACTAAGTGAGAATGCAACATGGCAAAGTTTTAGGATATAGCTAAAGCAGTTATAGAGGAAAGGTTTAAATACTTTAAATATTTATAGAAAGAATTAAAACCAATGACATAGTCTTCAATGTAAGAAGCAAGAAAAAGAACACTCTAAACCTGAAGCCAGTAGAGGAAAGGAAATATGAATGACAAGCAATGAACTAGGAAGCAGTCAAATAATAGAGAAAATTAACAAAACCAAGATTTGTCTTATTGAAAAGTTACTATGATTGATCAAGAAAAAAAAGGAAGGGAGGGCTTCCCCTGGTGGTCCAATGGGTAAGGACACCACCTTGCAGTGCAAGGGGCACTGGTTCAATCCCTGGCCTGGGAAGATCCCACGTGCCGCGGAGCGGCTGGACTGATATGTCCAATTACCGAGCCAGAGCTCTGGAGCGCATGCGCCCAGAGCCAGCGCTCTGCAACGACAGACGCCACCGCTATGGGAGGCCCACAGGAGCCAAAGAACAAAGACGGATGAACATAGAGAAACGAAAGACCAATAGAAGTGGCCCGCCTGCTCCCCTCCCTCCCCAACCCGACCCCCACCCCTAAAAAATAAATAAATAAATCTTTAAAAAAAAAAAAAAGGAAGGGAGATATAAATTCTCAATATTAGGAATAAAAGAAGGAACATCACTTCAGCTGCCCTGGACATTACAAGGTCAAAATAATATTTGAATAGTTTTATGACAAAAAATTCAATAACTTAAATGAGAAAAGATACATTCTATGAAAGGAAAAATTAGCCAAATGAATGCAAAAGACATTAGAGATGTGTCAACAGTCCTATACCCCAAAAAAGGTATTTAATTTATAGCTTAAATATTTCCCAGAAAGAAAACACCCATGTGATCTCACCGATAAATTCTATGAAATATTTAAGTGGGAATTAATACCAATGATATATAGATTCTTTCAGAAAATAGAGGGGAAGGGACTCATTTTAGGCAGCAACAATCTTATGCCAAAACTCAAGAAAAGAATTACAAGAAAACTATAGACCAATGCATACCTCATGAACACAGATATAAAACACATCTATAAAAAAAACTACTATAAACTAAGTGAGAATGCAACATGGCAAAGTTTTAGGATATAGCTAAAGCAGTTATAGAGGAAAGGTTTAAATACTTTAAATATTTATAGAAAGAATTAAAACCAATGACATAGTCTTCAATGTAAGAAGCAAGAAAAAGAACACTCTAAACCTGAAGCCAGTAGAGGAAAGGAAATATGAATGACAAGCAATGAACTAGGAAGCAGTCAAATAATAGAGAAAATTAACAAAACCAAGATTTGTCTTATTGAAAAGTTACTATGATTGATCAAGAAAAAAAAGGAAGGGAGGGCTTCCCCTGGTGGTCCAATGGGTAAGGACACCACCTTGCAGTGCAAGGGGCACTGGTTCAATCCCTGGCCTGGGAAGATCCCACGTGCCGCGGAGCGGCTGGACTGATATGTCCAATTACCGAGCCAGAGCTCTGGAGCGCATGCGCCCAGAGCCAGCGCTCTGCAACGACAGACGCCACCGCTATGGGAGGCCCACAGGAGCCAAAGAACAAAGACGGATGAACATAGAGAAACGAAAGACCAATAGAAGTGGCCCGCCTGCTCCCCTCCCTCCCCAACCCGACCCCCACCCAAAATAAACAAAAAAATCTTTAAAAAAAAAAAAAAGGAAGGGAGATATAAATTCTCAATATTAGGAATAAAAGAAGGAACATCACTTCAGCTGCCCTGGACATTACAAGGTCAAAATAATATTTGAATAGTTTTATGACAAAAAATTCAATAACTTAAATGAGAAAAGATACATTCTATGAAAGGAAAAATTAGCCAAATGAATGCAAAAGACATTAGAGATGTGTCAACAGTCCTATACCCCAAAAAAGGTATTTAATTTATAGCTTAAATATTTCCCAGAAAGAAAACACCCATGTGATCTCACCGATAAATTCTATGAAATATTTAAGTGGGAATTAATACCAATGATATATAGATTCTTTCAGAAAATAGAGGGGAAGGGACTCATTTTAGGCAGCAACAATCTTATGCCAAAACTCAAGAAAAGAATTACAAGAAAACTATAGACCAATGCATACCTCATGAACACAGATACAAAATTCTTAGGAAATGATATCCAGCAATATATGTAAAAAATTAAGTATTATGATCCAGTGGAGTTCATTCCAGGGAATACAAGAAAATCAAAGAAATTTACTATGTTAACAGAATAGAAGAGGACTACATGATAATCTCAATAAATGTGGGGAAAGCTTCTGACGTTAGTTAAACCTGATTCATATTTTTAAATATTCAGCACACTAGGATTAGAATGAAATGTCCTCATCTAGTTAAAAAAAACTCTACAATAAATCTACAGACAACTTCATATTTAATGGTGAATTTGAGTGCATGTTTTCTAAGATAGGGGACAACACAAAAACACTCTTCTCATCACCCCTGTTCAACACTGTATTCAAAGTCCTAGATGATGCAATGCAGCAAGAGGAAAGACATTTTAGAGTCATTCAGTCATGTCCCACTCTTTGCGACCCCATGGACAAGCCATGAAATTATCCAGGCAAGGATACTAGAGTGGATAGCCTATCCCTTCTCCAGGGGATCTTCCCAACCCAGGGATTGAATACAGGTTTCCTGCATTGCAGGTGGATTCTTTACCATTCTGAGCCACCAGGAAAACCCTACAATGAAATGGAAGCAAATCCAATCATGCACATAATAGAAATTTATATCAATAGAAAATCCTAAGGGATCTACACACACACACAAAGAATTGTTAGAACTAATGAATGACATTAACCAGATGGAGTGACATAAGATCAATATGCACAATCAATTATATTTCTGTATGCCAGCAACAAACAACTAGAAGTTGAAATTTAAAAAATGACATTGACTATAGTCAAAAAACACAAAACGCTTAGGCATAAATTTAACAAGATGTGTCTAACATTCAGATGAATCGTGAGACTCATTATTGTTGCTGTCTGTTCTCTCAGACTACAGCTAGAAAACAATCTAGATTGAGTTATCAGCAGATATTTTTTGTGTAACAATCAATGACCTATTTTAAAATTTATATGGAATTTCAAATGCCTCAGAATTAGAAAAATAATTTAGAAGAGTTTGAGGTTGTACAATAATAAGATTAAGTACTTGCTGGAGAAATGAAGGTAGATTGGCCAAGGTTTTGGTGGGAGACTGCAATAGAGTTCACTCTACCCAATTCAACTTCCTCCCCTCTCCTTTTCTATGTCTTGCAGGCCTCAGTTGCTTCAGTGGTGTCTAACTCTTTGCGACCCTATGGATTGTAGCCTGCCAGGCTCTTCTGTCCATGGGATTTTTCAGGTAAGAATACTGGAGTGGGTTGCCATACCCTCCTCCAGGGGATCTTCTCAACCTAGGGATTGAACCCACATCTCCTGCGTCTCCTGCATTGCAAGCAAATTCTTTACCCACTGAGCCACTCAGGAAGCCCTTCCTATGTCTTAATCCCTAATAAACATCCTGCACTCCAAATTCTGTCACACAGCTGGCTTCTGAACAGCTCAATTTATAGCAAGTACCTACTTATTCCAAACTATTTTAATGTTTCTTTTACACTTCCTGCTCTGAATATAAATTAATATTCTTTCTTATTATAACATTATTGCTAAAAGAAATTCAGAATTTCCACAGCAACTCTTCTAAGAGCATAGAAACATATGAAATATTTCCTCAGTCTTTTTATGACGCTTGTATAATCTGGATTCTAAACCTGTGAAAGAAAATGAGGCATGATAAATAGAGTTTACTTATGTGAAACATCGTATTAAAAATAATACCAGGGGCTTCCCCTGGTGGTCCAGTGGATAAGGACACCGCCTTGCAGTGCAAGGGGCGCCAGTTCGATCCCTGGCCTGGGAAGATCCCACGTGCCGCGGAGCGGCTGGACCGATGTGTCCAATCACCGAGCCGGAGCTCTGGAGCGCATACGCCCAGAGCCGGCGCTCTGCAACAGACGCCACCGCGATGGGAGGCCCACAGGAGCCAAAGAACAAAGACAGATGAAAATGGAGAAATGAAAGACCAATAGAAGTGGCCCGCCCGCTCCCCTCCCTCCCCAACCCCCGCCCAAAATAAATAAATAAATAAATCTTTAAAAAAAAAAATAATAATACCAATGGGGGCTTCCCTGGTGGTCCAGTGGGTAAAGAGTCCACCTTGCAGTACAAGGGGCACTGGTTCGATCCTTGGCCTGGGAAGATCCCATATGCCTCAGAGTGGCTGGACTGGTGTGTCCAATTGGGAGCCAGCATGTGCCCAGAGCCGGTGCTCTGCAATGAGAGAGGCCACTGCGATGGGAGGCCTACGCAGGCCAAAAGAATAAAGATGGATGAAAACAAATGATGACTTAGAGGCAAAAAAAAAAAAAAGAATCCTTTAAAAAAAATAGTATCAATGACAGTAAACAGTGCATTTGAAGGATCAGAAAAAGACTAAAGAGATCTCACATTAACAATTCAGGAAGATTTCCCAGTATCCATGTTTGCATGTGAGATTTGGACCATAAAGAAGGCTGAGAACTGAATAATTCATGCTTTCAAATTGTGGTGCTGGAGAAGACTCTTGAGAGTCCTTTGGACAGCAAGGAGACCAAGCCAGTTGAATCCTAAAGGAAATCAACCCTGAATATTCATTGAAAGGACTGATGCTGAAGCTAAAGTTCCAATACTTTGGCCACCTGATGCAAAAATGACCCATAAATTAATATTCTTTCTTATTATAACATTATTGCTAAAAGAAATTCAGAATTTCCACAGCAACTCTTCTAAGAGCATAGAAACATATGAAATATTTCCTCAGTCTTTTTATGACGCTTGTATAATCTGGATTCTAAACCTGTGAAAGAAAATGAGGCATGATAAATAGAGTTTACTTATGTGAAACATCGTATTAAAAATAATACCAGGGGCTTCCCCTGGTGGTCCAGTGGATAAGGACACCGCCTTGCAGTGCAAGGGGCGCCAGTTCGATCCCTGGCCTGGGAAGATCCCACGTGCCGCGGAGCGGCTGGACCGATGTGTCCAATCACCGAGCCGGAGCTCTGGAGCGCATACGCCCAGAGCCGGCGCTCTGCAACAGACGCCACCGCGATGGGAGGCCCACAGGAGCCAAAGAACAAAGACAGATGAAAATGGAGAAATGAAAGACCAATAGAAGTGGCCCGCCCGCTCCCCTCCCTCCCCAACCCCCGCCCAAAATAAATAAATAAATAAATCTTTAAAAAAAAAAAATAATAATACCAATGGGGGCTTCCCTGGTGGTCCAGTGGGTAAAGAGTCCACCTTGCAGTACAAGGGGCACTGGTTCGATCCTTGGCCTGGGAAGATCCCATATGCCTCAGAGTGGCTGGACTGGTGTGTCCAATTGGGAGCCAGCATGTGCCCAGAGCCGGTGCTCTGCAATGAGAGAGGCCACTGCGATGGGAGGCCTACGCAGGCCAAAAGAATAAAGATGGATGAAAACAAATGATGACTTAGAGGCAAAAAAAAAAAAAAGAATCCTTTAAAAAAAATAGTATCAATGACAGTAAACAGTGCATTTGAAGGATCAGAAAAAGACTAAAGAGATCTCACATTAACAATTCAGGAAGATTTCCCAGTATCCATGTTTGCATGTGAGATTTGGACCATAAAGAAGGCTGAGAACTGAATAATTCATGCTTTCAAATTGTGGTGCTGGAGAAGACTCTTGAGAGTCCTTTGGACAGCAAGGAGACCAAGCCAGTTGAATCCTAAAGGAAATCAACCCTGAATATTCATTGAAAGGACTGATGCTGAAGCTAAAGTTCCAATACTTTGGCCACCTGATGGAAAAAAATGACCCATTGGGAAGAACCCTGATGCTGGGAAAGATTGAGGGCTAGAGAAGGGGGTGGCAGAAGTTAGATAGTACCACTGACTCAATGGACATGAGTTTGAGCAAACTCCGGAAGACAGTGAAGGACACGGATGCCTGGTGTGCTGCAGTGTATGGAGTTGCAAAGAGTCGGACTTGACTCACCTAATGGACAACAAATAGCAAGGAATCTATCTCTCCTACTTATAAAAGAAAGTTAACACTTGTCGGCAAGGTGGGTATTAAAAAAATCTGGATGTGAATTCACCTGTCATTCTCACTGTCATTCAAGTAACACACCAGCCCCAGTACAGTGAGTTAATAGCTTGTGCCTACCCAGACTTTCCTGTTCTTACCTGAATGGTTTGTTTATTTAAATGGCCTTAGTGGTTCTTAACCCATCAAAAGTGTTAGTTTAACAAAGAACATCAAACAATTAACCTCTGCTGGAAAAGGAAAGGACTAAAATAAGCAAAATTTATCACTTTGTCAGGTTCTGCAAACACCGTCCTGAGGAGCTAAAAGCCCTACTAAAAGAGCAGACGCACTCTATCTATAAAAGATCTGCCTCAGGGACTTCCCAGGTAGTCCAGTGGCTAAGAATCCGTCCTCCCAATGCAGGGGGCATGGGTTCGATCCTGGTCAAGGAACAAGATCTCACATGCCACAGTTAAAAAGCACTGCATGCTGCAAGGCAGACCGAAGATCGTATATACCAAAACTAAGACCGGATGAAGCCAAATCTATCTGTCTGTCTATCTATCTATCTATCTGTCTATCTATCTATCTACTTAAAGATCTGCCTCAGTCACCATGCTACATGAATGTCCACCAAGCAGAGAAGCGAATTGGGTGGTTGGCCTGCACGAAACAGAAAGACAGATGAATTTCTTTTCCACTGAATTAGCTGAACATCTGATTTTGCCATCTTGAAAGGAGAATAAAACACAAACTCTCTGCATGTTCTCATCATTCAGAATTGGAGGCTGAAAAGGAGGAGATGCCCTCATGGGCTCGCATGATCCTCAGATGGTACCACACAAGTCAACAATCTGGCTCCAGAGCACCCGAGACTGCACGCAAGCAGGAAAGAAGAGACCCAGGGTGCTCAGGGCAGGGCTGCCCAAGTCAGCTCCAGGCTCCATGCTCTTTGCAGACACAGCAAGATGGCCCCACAGCAGACACGCTCTTGCAGACTGAGACACTGCAAACTTGTCGGGACGGCAAGTCAGGCCCTGCTCAAGCTGCATCATTACTCTCCGAGTCTTCAACGTCTTCCTCACCAGGTGACCGGGAGACAAGATGAATTGGGTTGGCAGCCCTGGTCTCCCCTGGGGCGGGCAGGGTCTCCTTGATGGAAGGCAGGTGTTGGTCTGCTCCTGTCCAGGCCATCTGGACCCTCTTCCCCGCAGGCTTTCGTGACAGCTCCCAGCCAGGGCATCATATGCAATTACTCACTTGCTCTGTGGGTCTGGAAGCATTTTAGAACTATATGAAAAAAAAAACATCAAACAATTAACCTCTGCTGGAAAAGGAAAGGACTAAAATAAGCAAAATTTATCACTTTGTCAGGTTCTGCAAACACCGTCCTGAGGAGCTAAAAGCCCTACTAAAAGAGCAGACGCACTCTATCTATAAAAGATCTGCCTCAGGGACTTCCCAGGTAGTCCAGTGGCTAAGAATCCGTCCTCCCAATGCAGGGGTCATGGGTTCGATCCCTGGTCAAGGAACAAGATCTCACATGCCACAGTTAAAAAGCACTGCATGCTGCAAGGCAGACCGAAGATCGTATATACCAAAACTAAGACCGGATGAAGCCAAATCTATCTGTCTGTCTATCTATCTATCTATCTGTCTATCTATCTATCTACTTAAAGATCTGCCTCAGTCACCATGCTACATGAATGTCCACCAAGCAGAGAAGCGAATTGGGTGGTTGGCCTGCACGAAACAGAAAGACAGATGAATTTCTTTTCCACTGAATTAGCTGAACATCTGATTTTGCCATCTTGAAAGGAGAATAAAACACAAACTCTCTGCATGTTCTCATCATTCAGAATTGGAGGCTGAAAAGGAGGAGATGCCCTCATGGGCTCGCATGATCCTCAGATGGTACCACACAAGTCAACAATCTGGCTCCAGAGCACCCGAGACTGCACGCAAGCAGGAAAGAAGAGACCCAGGGTGCTCAGGGCAGGGCTGCCCAAGTCAGCTCCAGGCTCCATGCTCTTTGCAGACACAGCAAGATGGCCCCACAGCAGACACGCTCTTGCAGACTGAGACACTGCAAACTTGTCGGGACGGCAAGTCAGGCCCTGCTCAAGCTGCATCATTACTCTCCGAGTCTTCAACGTCTTCCTCACCAGGTGACCGGGAGACAAGATGAATTGGGTTGGCAGCCCTGGTCTCCCCTGGGGCGGGCAGGGTCTCCTTGATGGAAGGCAGGTGTTGGTCTGCTCCTGTCCAGGCCATCTGGACCCTCTTCCCCGCAGGCTTTCGTGACAGCTCCCAGCCAGGGCATCATATGCAATTACTCACTTGCTCTGTGGGTCTGGAAGCATTTTAGCGGGGTAGAGACAGCACTGCTCTGTGCTCTGAGACACTGCAGAATGTTCATTCTAACTTACAAACTTTCAGAGACAATTAGGAATGCAAGCCTTTTATGAAATTTAAAATGTTAGTCACTCAGTCATGTCCAACTCTATGTGACCCCATGGACTGTAGCCTGCCAGGCTTCTCTGTCCATGCAATTCTCTAGGCAAGAATATTAGAGTGGGTTGCCATTCCATTCTCCAGGGAATTTTCCTGATCCTGTGATTGAACCCATGTCTCCCGCACTGCAGGCAGATTCCTTACGGTCTGAGCCATCAGAGAAGCCCTTAACATAGATTCTGCTAGTATTTCTTTTGTTTTTTTCTTTTTAATTTTATTTATTTATTTGTTTTGGGGGAGGGGTGGGTTGGGGAGGGAGGGGGCGGGCAGGCCACTTCTATTGGTCTTTCATTTATTTATTTTTTCATCCATCTCTGTTCTTTGGCCCATGTGGGCCTCCCATCTCAGTGGCCTTTGTCGTCGCAGAGCGCAGGCTCTGGGCGCATGTGCTCCAGAGCTCTGGTCTGGTAATTGGACACATCGGTCCAACAGCTCCGCGGCACGTCGAATCTTCCCAGGCCAGGGATGGAACCGGCGCCCCTTGCACTGCAAGGCGGTGTCCTTAGCCACTGGCCCACCAGGGAAGCCCTGCTAGTATTTCTTAGTGCCTCTAAGCTGGGCTGGAGCCGAGTCACTGTGCAGAGCATCTCCATGATGAGAAGGAAAGTCTTACACTTAGTGGTTCACCTACATACAGTTTGCATTTTCTCCTGGGGTGTCCCTCCAGGTGGAATCCCAGGTTGACTCTTTGGCCTTGCCCCACTGTCTCCTCCCCAGGACCCCCGAGGCCTTCCCATCTGTCTCCATCCCAGCTGCCGACTCTATCTCCAGGGCAATACCAGATCCTTGAGGCTTCAACGGTTGGTGCCGTGCTCAAGAATCTGCCTGCAGTGCAGGAGACGCAGGAGGCACAGGAGATGTGGGCTTGATCCCCAAGTCAGGAAGATCTTCTGGAGAAGGAAATG
The DNA here is from genome assembly GCA_022376925.1 of Tragulus kanchil. NCBI lineage: Eukaryota > Metazoa > Chordata > Mammalia > Artiodactyla > Tragulidae > Tragulus > Tragulus kanchil. The sequence continues at coordinate 49,607,363 of JAIOJX010000026.1, forward strand.
GCAGCCACTCCAGTATTCTTGCCTGTGAAATCCCATGGGCAGAGGAGCCTGGTGGGTTATGGTCCATGGGGTTGCCAAGAGTCGGACACATCTGAGCAGGGGATTTAACAACTCCAGCTTTTTCACTGGGCAGCAACCCTAAGTAAAGACATCACCTTGCTCTTATGAAACATGTTTTGTAGTCTAATAAACTCAATATCTTACTCTTCTAATAAAGTTTCTGGATGGTTAATACATGTGTGTTAAGTCACTTCAGTCGCATCTGACTCTTTCCGACCCCGTGGACTGTAGCTCACCAGGCTTCTCTGTCCGTGGGATTCCCCAGGAAAAAATACTGGAGTGGGTTGTCATGCCTTCCTCCAGGGAATCTTCTCGACCCAGGGAATGAACTGTCTCATGTGCCCTACACTGGCAGGCAGATTCTTCACCTCTAGCGCCACCTGGGAAGGCTCAGTTGGTTAACACAGTACAGCCAAACAATCTCTCCCCACAAACTGGGTGGAAGGTATGAACAGAGGTGGGGGAGGGCCCATCCCGCTTGCTTTCCTCTGTAGAAGGCACTTACGCATGTGCTCCTCCACACATGCCTGCAGCTTCTGAAGCCAGAGTGCATCCCTGTGCCTGTCAAGTCCACCATGCCCATGAGCATCCCTCTAATGTCTCCAGCTTGGAGACCCACAGGCTCCATGGTTCTCCTGCTTTCTCTAGCAAACAGTTCTGATGCTGGAATTTTTATCACCAAAGAAAAAACGCTACGCCGGCTGTGTAATCTGAAACCTGGCCTGATATCTTCTGAGGCTAACAGGCTCACAGGACAGCAGAGGGGACACAGGTTGGTCACAGGGCGTGTTTGCTTCTGGAGGCAAGGGGGCTGCAGGGTCATCTTTTATTAGTTGCGTATACATTCCTCAGGTGACTCCTCCAGGTCCTCAGCGAGTCCTCAGAAGATGGAGGTGGGACTGAGCAACATGAATTAAAAGGTCTGTCGCCAGCCTTTCCTCTGGGCTTTTTACACAGCCAGCCCTTCCACTGCTCCTTGGCCTCATGTGGCTGCAATCACTGAGCACAGACACGTGGGGGTCAGATCCCTTAACCGAGGCTCAGTTGAGCATCACTGCCAGGTCCAGCTGCCTGGCACGGATTTCAGCAGCAAGTACACTTGGCATGAAAAGTACAGAGGCTATGAGCTAAGGTGAAGGGGTGGGAGGCGGACATGCCTGGAAATGTTCCTTATCTGTCATCGATCAGCCCTAGATGCAGAACAGTGAGTTATACTCCATAGACCAGTAATAAAGCCTCGAAGTTATGCTCAAGACTTTCTGGAGCATATACAGGGGATCCTGAAGCCCTTGAAGTCTATTCCTAAGGTCTGCCCTGAGTCTGCCTTCAGCAGTTTCTTGAATAGTGACAGATATGCAAAACAAAGGCATGGTACAGATTATTTGGAAACTTTATAGACTTATCCATCTATGAATAGATGCTAGAATCAAAATCCCTGATGTGGCAGGTCAACCTATGAGGCAAGAAGAGAGTAAATAGCCAAGAATAAATAGCAGTAGTACTCTGTCCATGTGCTTGAGAAGTAGAATCTGTCATCTTTATTTTTTGACTTGTTTTTATATTGATATCAATTTTGACATTTTGAAATGCATGCTGCATTTTTTTTTTCTTTTGGCCACTTCTATTGGTCTTTCATTTATTCATTTTCATTCATCTTTGTTCTTTGGCCCATGTGGACCTCCCATCACAGTGGCCTCTCTCACTACAGAGCACCAGCTCTGGGTGCATGTGCCCCAGAGCTCCAGCTTGGTAGTTAGACACATTGGTCCAGCTGCTCCATGGCACGTGGAATCTTCCCAGGCCAGGGATTGAACCGGAGCCCCTTGCACTGCAAGGCCATGTCCCTACCCACTGGACAACCAGGGAAGCCCCATGCTGCATTTTTAACTATATAAATTATATTCATTAAAGCATTTGCGTGTTTGGCAAGTCATATCAAAGTTATTGTATTTTACCTACTACATTTTATGGGAAAAATTGTTGGAAATGTAGGATTCTTTTTTTTTTTTTACAATCACAAGTTCTTTTATTTTGCTTTTTTGATTTTACAGAGTTTTGTATGTGTATCCCATTGCCCCCATCCCGCCTCTCTATGCCGTCACATAACCCCCATGTACGATCCCTTAGTCCCACAGCGCATTGACAACAGCTATCTCTTTTACTTAAAATCATATAGGGTTCTGTGTTTCTCTTTCCATATCTCTTACCCACTTTTCCCTCTCCCCAATGTCCATAAGTGTGTTCTCTATGATTGATTTTCCATCGATGCTTTGCATGTGTATTTATTAGTACAAACTTACTAGAATCCATATATATGTGTTAATATACTTTATCTGTCCTTCTCTTTTTGACTTAATTTACTGTGTATAATAGGTTCTAAATGCATCCATCTCATTAGGACTGAATCGTCTGCATTTCTTTTAGTAGCTGAGAAATACTCCATTGTATATATGTACCAGAGCTTCTTTATCCATTCATTTGTCAATGGACATTTAGGTTTCTTCCATGATCTAGGTATTGTATAGAGTGCAGCAATGAACACTGGAGTACAGGTGTCTCTTTCAATTTTGATTCCATCAGGATATAAGCCTAATAGTGGGATTGCTGGGTCAAATGGTGCTTCTACTCTTAACTTTTTGAGGAATCTCCATACTGTCTTCTATAGTGGTTATATCAATTTACATTCCCACCAACAATGCAGAAGTGTTTCCTTTTCTCTGCACCCTCTCCAGCATCTATTATCTGTAGATTTTTTGATGGTGACCATTCTGACTGGTGTAAGGTGATATCTCATTGTAGTTTTGATTTGCACGTCTCTAATAATAAGCAAATTTGAGCATCGTTTCATGTGTTTTTTGGCCATCTGTATGTATCTTACAAAGAATGCAGAAACGGATCTGTTTCTTTTGGTGTCAATTTCAGTATCATAGTATCAGCCTCAGGCTATGAAACCGTTTATCCTCACTCTGAACCAAACTGAAAGTGTCTTTTTCCTTCTACTATACACTTCAACTAAGCCATTTATTCTTGTGTATCCACATACACACACATAGAGATACACACAGGTTTTTTTTTTTTTTTTTTTTAACAGTCCTGTACTATCCTCCCCAATGTAAGCTAGAGAGACTATATAAAATTGTCCTTGATAGGATATGAAGTCTAGTAGGTGTTTAAGGATATTCTCTGAATGATACAGTGAATGGATGAGAAGAAGAAATGAGTGGATGTGAAAACAAGAAAAGGGAAGGACAAAAGAAGGAAGGAATAGGGGGAAAAAAGGGATAGAGAAGGGAAGGAGGAAAGAAGGAGAAGGAATAAATGACCACATAGTTTAACAAGTTGGTTGCAGGAGGCCAGAGAGTAATTTCATCTTTCAGACCACCTAGTGCCTGGGATTACACGTGCCCCGTAAAATGTAGTTACTGTGAGGGCACCTGTTCCCTAGAGCTGCCCTGGGCCTTGGATCTGCTTTCCCTGTGGTCCACTGACAGCTGCCAAGTGCCAAATGCTCATGGACATGTCTGGCCAGGTTGGGCACCCCACACTAGCACGAGGTGAAAGGTCCCATGTGTCTTGACCAATCTTAGGATGCGTGACTGGTCCAGTGTTTTCTTTTTAGATCCCTATTTTGAAAAAAAGAAAAAGTTCACTCCTGTGTCCACATACTCCTTCTTTATCATATTACTTCCTGTACAGTGGTTTCAGCATAACTTTAGGAGCACAGAGGAAGGCTTTTGTCGTTGTTGTTCAGTTGCTAAGCTATGTTCGACCCTTTGTAACCCCATGGACTGCAGCCCACCAGACTTCCCTGCCCGCCACTGCCTCCCAGAATTTGCTCAAATTCATGTCCATTGCATTGGTGATGCGATCCAATCATCTCATCCTCTGTTGCCCGCGCTCCTTTGTCTTTCTCAGCGTCAGGGTATTTTCCAGTGAAGTGGCTCTTCACATCAGGTGGCCATGGTATTGGAGCTTCAGCTTCTGTCTCGATTCTTCCAATGAATATTCACGATTTATTTCTAAAGGAAGGCTTGCTAACTTCGAAATATAGATTAGGAGGAGATTGTCTGCATTTAGGGACCCTTCCTGACCTTGCATCACTTACCTTCATCTTTTATTATTAAAAACCAACAGTAGCAACAAAACCCTCACTTTGCTTAATCTGGATTCAATAAAATAGGAAATGATGGAGCCCTTGTATTCACTGATAGGGTCCCACATCCCCACAATGCAGAAAATCTGCTGCTAAGACTTGCCTGTCCATATATAACTCACATCTTAGCTGCCTAGTTCTTGTTCAAGACTTCATCTAGTCATCATAGAAATGAATTATAAAGTGTCATTTTTTGTGTGTGTGGAATATTAAGTCCAAATTAAATCAGTACAAGGTTTTATTTTGGCTCTGTTTTCCATAATAAAAGATAAGATGTGTGATGTAGGGTGAGAAAGGGTTACAGAATCTCAGACGATTCGGCCAGAGTATGATTGATTGTACTAAGTTCTTCATGGAAACATTGATTGTTGTAATAACCATATGGGTTCTGTTTTTTGCTCCATTTTACAGTTTAGAAGGTGAAGTAACTTTCTTGCCCACATTTACTCAGTTAAGTGATCGACATTCTTACGCCTGATGGCTACCATCTTTATGGCTGATCTGCACTAACTTACTGCCTTCCTAGAGCAAACTTATATTCCTGCCCAGACTCCAGGGTGCCAGGGAACCTGGATTTTCCAGCAATGGAAAGTTTGTTAGAGCACAGAGGAAGGCTTTTGTCGTTGTTGTTCAGTTGCTAAGCTATGTTCGACCCTTTGTAACCCCATGGACTGCAGCCCACCAGACTTCCCTGCCCGCCACTGCCTCCCAGAATTTGCTCAAATTCATGTCCATTGCATTGGTGATGCGATCCAATCATCTCATCCTCTGTTGCCGCGCTCCTTTGTCTTTCTCAGCGTCAGGGTATTTTCCAGTGAAGTGGCTCTTCACATCAGGTGGCCATGGTATTGGAGCTTCAGCTTCTGTCTCGATTCTTCCAATGAATATTCACGATTTATTTCTAAAGGAAGGCTTGCTAACTTCGAAATATAGATTAGGAGGAGATTGTCTGCATTTAGGGACCCTTCCTGACCTTGCATCACTTACCTTCATCTTTTATTATTAAAAACCAACAGTAGCAACAAAACCCTCACTTTGCTTAATCTGGATTCAATAAAATAGGAAATGATGGAGCCCTTGTATTCACTGATAGGGTCCCACATCCCCACAATGCAGAAAATCTGCTGCTAAGACTTGCCTGTCCATATATAACTCACATCTTAGCTGCCTAGTTCTTGTTCAAGACTTCATCTAGTCATCATAGAAATGAATTATAAAGTGTCATTTTTTGTGTGTGTGGAATATTAAGTCCAAATTAAATCAGTACAAGGTTTTATTTTGGCTCTGTTTTCCATAATAAAAGATAAGATGTGTGATGTAGGGTGAGAAAGGGTTACAGAATCTCAGACGATTCGGCCAGAGTATGATTGATTGTACTAAGTTCTTCATGGAAACATTGATTGTTGTAATAACCATATGGGTTCTGTTTTTAGCTCCATTTTACAGTTTAGAAGGTGAAGTAACTTTCTTGCCCACATTTACTCAGTTAAGTGATCGACATTCTTACGTCTGATGGCTACCATCTTTATGGCTGATCTGCACTAACTTACTGCCTTCCTAGAGCAAACTTATATTCCTGCCCAGACTCCAGGGTGCCAGGGACTGGATTCCACATGGAAATCCAGTCAAGATGCACCTGCTTTCTCTGCAAGGGCAGCAGAAGGCCTTGGAACAGAGTTTGTTAGAGGACGCTGACTGTGAGCTCCTGAAGGCTGAATTCTCTGCCTTGAGCTTAACATAACTCTGTACATTCAAGAGGAGTTTCCAAAGCATGTAGAGGAACACACGGGTGAATGGACAAATATGGCAACACATAGCACGGGCTAGAGGATGATATGGTTGGAGGACATCACAGGCTGAATGAACATGATTTTGTGGAAACTCTGGGTGATACTGAAGGACAGGGAACTTTTGTGTGCTGCAGTCCATGGGGTTGCAAAGTCTTGGGCATGACTGAGAGACTGAACAACAGCAACATGGACTAGTGTAGATTCCATCCTGGCCAGGTAGGGTCTTTAGCTCCCAGTGTCTGAGACACAAAATATTAAATTTGCCATCTCACAATTGCAGTGAACTGAAAGCTATTCCAGGGAAGAAGTGTGGTATTTGCCTCACCTTGTACACATCTGGGAGAGCTCCACTCTCAGAGAGCCATTTGGAAGTTCTTGCTCTGAGGGAAGGAAGCTAGGAAAAGAAATGAACAGGGGAATGATATGAGCCAGTCTGGTTCCACATCTACTTCTCCCTTCTGCACAGGTGCAAGCACCAGAGTTCTTTCCTAAGAAAGTAAGAAAGTCACTCTTGGTCTCCCGAGGACACCAGACTCATCACACTCACCATGCCAGCTGTATGCATATACTACTTGTGGCATTGTGTATGTACATATCGAAAGAAAAGAAAATGGTTTGTCCAGGCTGTTCTGTGGCTGTTCTGCTATAAACAGAAAGCAATGCAATAGAGATCTGGCATCATATGAATCTGGCTTCCTAGGTGGCTTGGTGGTCCTGCCAAAGCAGGAGATGCAGGAGAAGGCAATGGCAAGCCCCTCCAGTATTCTTGCCTGGAGAATCCCATGGACAGAGGAGCTGAGTGGACTACAGTTTATGGGATCACAAAGAGTTGGACATGACTTAGTGACAAAACAACAGCAACCTAGTATGAATCACTAGAATAGCAATAAGGACTCAAGAGAAGACACATTCAATATTTATATCCTTGAGAAAGGTCTAGAGTTATTAGTAGTTCCTGACCAGTAATAAAGTATGAGTCAATCATGGAATCGTGTTATAGAAAGAGTCAAGCTTTACCATGTATTAACATGAAAACCATTTTATATAAGATGATATTTGGCATGTTTATCAGGCCATCATTATAAAAACTGTGTCCATTTTTAGTCTCCAAGATTTAAGGACGTTGTTGTAAAGCTAGCTCACAGAGAGTCTAATGAAATAGTTACATGTTTGAAAAATAAGACAAATGGTGTAACTATGTTTGCATTCATTTTATGAGCCAAAAATATTAGGGCTCTTCAGTTGGAGAAAAGAATGTTGTACAAGTATAAATCATTGTTTCCGTATTCTTTAGAAAACAGAAATTGAAAAATGTACTTAGATTTCTGGTGCTTAGGTCATTCTTTGGACTTAGTTGTTAATAGCCAGGGTTCAAAGTTCTTGAATGGGTTTAAGGAATCATGAACATATTTCTGATGATTGTTTCTCACGGTGAGAACAAGGAAGTTCTGGAGACTCAGTATTCTTTCTGAGGAGACTTCTAATGAGACCTGTCTTGTTTAACAAGACTATGGCATTCTAATGAATATGATTACTCTCTTCTTCTCACTCTTTCTTGTCATTGTTGCTGAGTCACTAAGTCATGTCTGACTCTTCTGTGACTCCATGGACTGTAGCCCACCAGGCTCTTCTGTCCATGGGATTTCCCAGGCAAGAGTACTGGAGTGGATTGCCATTTCCTTTTCCAGGGTATCTTCATAACCCAGGAATCGAACCCCATGTCTCTTGTGTTGGCAGGCAGATTCTTTCCCACTTGGCCGTAAGGGAAGCCCCCAGTCTTTGCTGCATTCCTTCAGTAACACAATGATCAACCAGGCTCTGGGAGGGCTTCCAAGGCATGAGAAGTAGTCACACCATAAATGTCATCAAGATATATAGTCCTAGGTGGCCTGCTGGAAGAAGCCCAGGTATGCATTCTAGTTCTGTCTGATTTCATTAGCAGCACAGGCTTGGGCAAGACACCACTTTCCACTAAGCATTAGTTTCCTCCAGTGCAAAATAGAGTAATCAACTGCTTGGCAGTAAAGACAAAAAGTGACCATTTATGAGCCTGTTCTCTAATCAGTAAATCACTGTTCAACCATAAGGGACTCTCCAAAGTTAAGGTGTTGAGTTAGCAGTGAAAGCAGAAGACAAGGAACATAAACTTGGGAGCAAGTTCTCCATGGAGAAGTGATAGCACTGAACAGTTAGCTAAGGCAGTGGCCAGAAAATCAGCCTTAGACACCAGAATGCCCAGACTCTTCAGAACTGATGCCCATTTAGATCTGACAGCTGCAGCCTGAAACGCAGTATCAGTGATTACAATTGATGTGGAAGAAGAGAAATTTGTGCTACCACGAATGCTGTAATCCAGAAGTTACTTGGGTAGTGGGGAAGGGTTGAGAAATATGACATTTCTGCTTAAAATATTAGTCAAAATACTGATTGCAGGAAAACAGAACATATCACTTATCCTCACATTTTAAGTCATTTCTAGAGGGGAAAAAAGCTAAATGTCTACACTATTTTCATAAATAAAAATGTCATTAAGTGGAAATTGAATGAGCTTGGAATGAGTTAGAAAGCAGTAGGTTTTGATTTCTAGTGAGTCTCTCTTCCATCATTTATCCCAGAGAGAACATGAAACTTGCTTTCATTTGCTGGGCTATTTGATCAGTCAGTGTTTGTTTATGAATCTTTGCCCGTCTCAAATATAAGCATGCATTCTTTACCACAAGGAGGTAGTAGAGAAGTCCAGTAAGCAGAACAAAGGTTAATGTCACAAAGGAGGGAATAGGTCTCCTAACCACAAAGAAACAGATAATCAACAAAGAGAGGAGGGAAATCCTTGGATTTGAGAAAGGCTCTGTAGAAGGGTGGGAGAGGGTCTCCTTATCAGTAATGCACCCACCTAAGTGTCAACAGATGTGAAAGCTTCTTACCTACCTCGGATTTGGCAGCTCACCTCCCCAAAGCCCACAAGAGGCAAGTGTCAAAAAGATGCACAGTTGCAGGCTAAAGAACAGAAAGGACCATAAACTTAGTTTCCTCCAGTGCAAAATAGAGTAATCAACTGCTTGGCAGTAAAGACAAAAAGTGACCATTTATGAGCCTGTTCTCTAATCAGTAAATCACTGTTCAACCATAAGGGACTCTCCAAAGTTAAGGTGTTGAGTTAGCAGTGAAAGCAGAAGACAAGGAACATAAACTTGGGAGCAAGTTCTCCATGGAGAAGTGATAGCACTGAACAGTTAGCTAAGGCAGTGGCCAGAAAATCAGCCTTAGACACCAGAATGCCCAGACTCTTCAGAACTGATGCCCATTTAGATCTGACAGCTGCAGCCTGAAACGCAGTATCAGTGATTACAATTGATGTGGAAGAAGAGAAATTTGTGCTACCACGAATGCTGTAATCCAGAAGTTACTTGGGTAGTGGGGAAGGGTTGAGAAATATGACATTTCTGCTTAAAATATTAGTCAAAATACTGATTGCAGGAAAACAGAACATATCACTTATCCTCACATTTTAAGTCATTTCTAGAGGGAAAATAGCTAAATGTCTACACTATTTTCATAAATAAAAATGTCATTAAGTGGAAATTGAATGAGCTTGGAATGAGTTAGAAAGCAGTAGGTTTTGATTTCTAGTGAGTCTCTCTTCCATCATTTATCCCAGAGAGAACATGAAACTTGCTTTCATTTGCTGGGCTATTTGATCAGTCAGTGTTTGTTTATGAATCTTTGCCCGTCTCAAATATAAGCATGCATTCTTTACCACAAGGAGGTAGTAGAGAAGTCCAGTAAGCAGAACAAAGGTTAATGTCACAAAGGAGGGAATAGGTCTCCTAACCACAAAGAAACAGATAATCAACAAAGAGAGGAGGGAAATCCTTGGATTTGAGAAAGGCTCTGTAGAAGGGTGGGAGAGGGTCTCCTTATCAGTAATGCACCCACCTAAGTGTCAACAGATGTGAAAGCTTCTTACCTACCTCGGATTTGGCAGCTCACCTCCCCAAAGCCCACAAGAGGCAAGTGTCAGGACAAAGGAAGGTTTATCTTTAAGCAGAAAAACCAGCAATCTGGGGAGAAGATGGACTTGTGACCTCAACCCAGCTCTGCAGACTCTGCTCTGTCTGACAGTTTTTAATGCAAAGAAGGAGGAAGAACCTCAGTGATTCATTGAGGCAGGAGAATGTGTTCTGCATCCGTCTCCATGGTGTGTGCAGACTGGCTGGCTCTTCAGATGCTATCTTGCCTGAGTGATCTGCTTGCATGATTGCTAAGGGAACAGTTGAGGGCAGAGAGTTAGGCATTCTTAAACTTCTTAGGTCTTCATTATTATTATCTAGGCAAAGATTCAACAGGTTAGGCAAGGCATGGGTGCATTCAGGAGAGCCGTAAGTCAGGAGTCAGGTTCAATTGCTTAGTGATTTCATTCCCTTAGTTAGTTTCTCTTACTGTTAGAGGGGAACAGAAATGGGCAAACTGGAGAGGAGACAAGAGCTGCTTTCAAACACAGAGAGCATCAGAATCACATAAAGTGCACTTCCAACTGCTTCTGACTGAGGAAGGTCACCAGCACTTGGTCTCACGTCTCTAAGACAAAACAAGCAAAAAGGCAGCTCAAGGTATAGGCCTTCCTCCAGGGAGGGCTCTCTTACTTTGTGTGTTCAGTTGGTAAGTCATGTCTAACTCTTTGCAACCCCATGGACTGCGTCATGTCAGGATTCCTTATGCTTCACTATCTCCCAGAGTTTGCTCAAATTCATGTCCATTGAGTTGATGATACTATCTAACAATCTCATTCTCCACATCCCCCTTTCCCTTTTGCCTTCAATCTTTCCCAGTATCAGGGTCTTTTCCAGTGAATCAGCTTTGCTCATCCGGTGGCCAAATGATTGAAGCTTCACTTCAATCCTTCCAATGTATTCAGGCTTCTTTCTTTAGGATTGACTGGTTTGATCTCCTTGCAGTCCAAGGGACTCTCAAGAGTCTCTCTAACACCACAGTTAGAAAGCACCTTACTCTGGACCCAGTGAAAGTCCATCACACACCATGTGCCCAGATGAGATGTTACACAGACTCCCTTGGAGCCTCCAAAATACTGAAATCACTGCTGTTTCAAACTTGGGGATTCCATGCTTTCTTCTCTCAATCTCAGACTGTCAGTGCACCGGGACCAAGCGGTTTCATGTCACTGTACCATAGTGTGCTTTGAGCCACAGCTCTGACTCTGCAGAATTGCTGCTGCTTCTTTGGGAATGAAGACTTTTCCTGTCATGGGAAAATGTCTACAGTTTGGAAAGACAGGGGAAGAAGAAGAGAAGGCCCAAGAACTTGTCAATTTTTCCTTAACACCGATCATAAATTTCAAGTGGTGTCATTCCATGCTAATCACAATAATGAGGTAAGAAAATGAAGAGGAAATGGCTTCATTTTAAGTGTCCATTATCTGATGTCAATTGACATAGAAATGCTTAGAAAATTGGAAGTGCATGTAGCAGTCACGTGATGGAGGCATGAAGTCAATGTGGTCATTGTGATTCATTTCAAGGTCAAGGTTTTCTGAGTAAGGGGATTTTCAAGGACACAATTACAGTTCTTATTAGTGAGTGCTGAAAATGATGCTGGAAATAGGTCTTTGTATAAATCTTCCATAAGGTGAGCAGAGCAGTGGTTTAATGCTGTTTACCGCAGTATTTTAAATTAAGACCAAATGCCGGTAAACAATGCATATTCTTTTCTATGGGAATTTTTCTTTTCAAATAATTCAGTCAGTATGAGATTGAATTTCAGACCTAACTAGAGAGCTGCTATATGAAAAATGAATAACCCGATCTTTGGAGGATTTAGTTTCACCCGAGATACTTTGACGTTTTCTTTGTCTACCTACGGTATCTCTCAATTTAATGTGGTTAATGATTGGGAATGTCAGAAGCCACATGACGCTCGAAGGCACATTTTCACTTCATCTGCCGTTTTGACACATTTACTTTATCAGGGTTTATATCACCACCAATGTTAGATAACCTTCCAATGTATTCAGGCTTCTTTCTTTAGGATTGACTGGTTTGATCTCCTTGCAGTCCAAGGGACTCTCAAGAGTCTCTCTAACACCACAGTTAGAAAGCACCTTACTCTGGACCCAGTGAAAGTCCATCACACACCATGTGCCCAGATGAGATGTTACACAGACTCCCTTGGAGCCTCCAAAATACTGAAATCACTGCTGTTTCAAACTTGGGGATTCCATGCTTTCTTCTCTCAATCTCAGACTGTCAGTGCACCGGGACCAAGCGGTTTCATGTCACTGTACCATAGTGTGCTTTGAGCCACAGCTCTGACTCTGCAGAATTGCTGCTGCTTCTTTGGGAATGAAGACTTTTCCTGTCATGGGAAAATGTCTACAGTTTGGAAAGACAGGGGAAGAAGAAGAGAAGGCCCAAGAACTTGTCAATTTTTCCTTAACACCGATCATAAATTTCAAGTGGTGTCATTCCATGCTAATCACAATAATGAGGTAAGAAAATGAAGAGGAAATGGCTTCATTTTAAGTGTCCATTATCTGATGTCAATTGACATAGAAATGCTTAGAAAATTGGAAGTGCATGTAGCAGTCACGTGATGGAGGCATGAAGTCAATGTGGTCATTGTGATTCATTTCAAGGTCAAGGTTTTCTGAGTAAGGGGATTTTCAAGGACACAATTACAGTTCTTATTAGTGAGTGCTGAAAATGATGCTGGAAATAGGTCTTTGTATAAATCTTCCATAAGGTGAGCAGAGCAGTGGTTTAATGCTGTTTACCGCAGTATTTTAAATTAAGACCAAATGCCGGTAAACAATGCATATTCTTTTCTATGGGAATTTTTCTTTTCAAATAATTCAGTCAGTATGAGATTGAATTTCAGACCTAACTAGAGAGCTGCTATATGAAAAATGAATAACCCGATCTTTGGAGGATTTAGTTTCACCCGAGATACTTTGACGTTTTCTTTGTCTACCTACGGTATCTCTCAATTTAATGTGGTTAATGATTGGGAATGTCAGAAGCCACATGACGCTCGAAGGCACATTTTCACTTCATCTGCCTTTTTGACACATTTACTTTAACTTAATCAGGAGGGTGAAGCTAATTTCCTGAAGCAGTTTCCAGGGTCCCTGTGCTAAAAAAGGGAAAACCGTTCCCACTCTTAGGACATATGGTTGTTATTATGTAAAAGTTCCCTGGTGCCATTCTGGCACACACTTTCTCCCCACCACCACTTCTGTGGATTGTGCTTAACCGCGGTGTGTTGATGCATTTTTTTTCCAAAGCTTTCTGGCCAAAGGTCAGCCCAGTACCCCCTGGAAAGCAGGGAGCTTGTCCAGCCCTCAACTCAGCCTCCCAGCCCTCACGCAGCCTTCACTCATTTGAGGGGCTTGGGGGGCCACTGCTTTGCCAGGGATCACACAGGGCTCTCTCAGAGCAGAAGCACCCCCAGGCAGGTCGGGAGTGGAGGTGGGGTGCCTTCATAAAATCACCCACATGGGTCTTTCTGTGGTCCCAGTGGGCACTCCAGAGCCACTGCCTGGGTTTGAGTCCTCTGTTGGTAAACTCTGCAGCCTCAGACAAGTTACTTACCATCTTCCAAACCTCCAGAGCTCCCATCCCTGCAATAAGCACCCATCGTACTCAGTCAGTAAGTCGTGTCCACGACTCTCAGAGACCCGTGGACCGTAGCCCACCAGGCTCCTCTGTCCACGGGATTTCCCAGGCAAGAATACTGGACTGGGTTGCCATTTCCTTCTCCAGGAGATCTTCCTGATCTCAGAACTCAATCTGTGTCTCCTGCATTTGCAGGCAGATTCTTTCTCACTGAGCCACCCAGGAAGCCCCAAGCGGCCATCTCAAAAAAGAGTTAATGTTGCAAAGTCAAGACAATGAAAATGATGCTGGAAATAGGTCTTTGTATAAATCTTCCATAAGGTGAGCAGAGCAGTGGTTTAATGCTGTTTACCGCAGTATTTTAAATTAAGACCAAATGCCGGTAAACAATGCATATTCTTTTCTATGGGAATTTTTCTTTTCAAATAATTCAGTCAGTATGAGATTGAATTTCAGACCTAACTAGAGAGCTGCTATATGAAAAATGAATAACCCGATCTTTGGAGGATTTAGTTTCACCCGAGATACTTTGACGTTTTCTTTGTCTACCTACGGTATCTCTCAATTTAATGTGGTTAATGATCGGGAATGTCAGAAGCCACATGACGCTCGAAGGCACATTTTCACTTCATCTGCCTTTTTGACACATTTACTTTAACTTAATCAGGAGGGTGAAGCTAATTTCCTGAAGCAGTTTCCAGGGTCCCTGTGCTAAAAAAGGGAAAACCGTTCCCACTCTTAGGACATATGGTTGTTATTATGTAAAAGTTCCCTGGTGCCATTCTGGCACACACTTTCTCCCCACCACCACTTCTGTGGATTGTGCTTAACCGCGGTGTGTTGATGCATTTTTTTTCCAAAGCTTTCTGGCCAAAGGTCAGCCCAGTACCCCCTGGAAAGCAGGGAGCTTGTCCAGCCCTCAACTCAGCCTCCCAGCCCTCACGCAGCCTTCACTCATTTGAGGGGCTTGGGGGGCCACTGCTTTGCCAGGGATCACACAGGGCTCTCTCAGAGCAGAAGCACCCCCAGGCAGGTCGGGAGTGGAGGTGGGGTGCCTTCATAAAATCACCCACATGGGTCTTTCTGTGGTCCCAGTGGGCACTCCAGAGCCACTGCCTGGGTTTGAGTCCTCTGTTGGTAAACTCTGCAGCCTCAGACAAGTTACTTACCATCTTCCAAACCTCCAGAGCTCCCATCCCTGCAATAAGCACCCATCGTACTCAGTCAGTAAGTCGTGTCCACGACTCTCAGAGACCCCGTGGACCGTAGCCCACCAGGCTCCTCTGTCCACGGGATTTCCCAGGCAAGAATACTGGACTGGGTTGCCATTTCCTTCTCCAGGAGATCTTCCTGATCTCAGAACTCAATCTGTGTCTCCTGCATTTGCAGGCAGATTCTTTCTCACTGAGCCACCCAGGAAGCCCCAAGCGGCCATCTCACAGAGTTAATGTGAAAGTCAAGCGAGATAATACATGTAACACATTCAGCCAAGCAGTTGGCATGGAGGACATGTCTAATAAATAATAGCTCCATTCCTTACCGCCACACAGAAATAAAAACCAATAGTAACTCTTAAGGCAGTCATGAAGATGAGGAAAACTGAGGTATGTGCATTACTGTGAATCCAGGGTATTAAAAGCACACAATACATGTTACCAGTGGTGGCTGCTGCCACAGTTGGTGTCTGTACCACAGATGGAGTGACCTTGACTGTCCAGGCACCTCGTCTCATAGGAGAGCTTAAAGCATGGTTCCAGGGAGGCCTTGGAGACCCAGGAGATGACAGGGGCCCCAGCCTTCTGGTGTGGACAGAGCCTTAGAGAAGATGCCATGTTCTGGGTCTGGCTCATGACAGAGAGGCAGTGCAAGGCGGATAGGGGGCCATGGAAGCTGCAACAGGGCAAGGGGAGTCAGGGAGACTCCTGGGTGATTTCAGGTAGTCGTTTCTGGATGAAGACATCATGCTTCACCTTTAATATTCCCTAACATCTGTAAGCATCCATCGTGTCAGAATGAGTGAGCAACAGAAAGCATTCTTAAAACAGGAGGGAGGGAGAAAACAGTGGCGGGAAAGTGTGACAGTTGAAGAAAGGGGCAGCAACTACTTCTCCAACATCTCCTCTTATGATGAATGTGTCTGGGCCAGATGAGGGGCTCAGGCTCCAACTGGACCATGATTGGACCAAGGGTTGGTGCTTCTCTATGCCAAGTTCCAGTCCAAGGAGACGTCAGAGGAGCTGGGCTGGGTCTCAGGGCTCATCTGAAAGGCATGAGCGTGGTGTCACATATGGACCTTGGGAATAATAAGTGATCACTAATAGCAAATTCAGGAATGCACTACCAGAACCCCTAACCCTAAGTGTAATGACCTTCATTTTGCCTTTCTTCAAGGTGGAATGATACCACCAGTTCTTTAAGAAACTTCTCAAGTGCAGGAAGATCCCTGCCTGAATACAGATCCCCTTCCCATACACCAAGGATATAAGAAGAGACAGTCCTGAGATGATGCATCATTATCTTACACCTGAGACCCTTGGGCAGATTTAAGAGCCTGAGACCCAAAGGACCAGAGGACACTGTGTTTAGTGCTATTGAGGAGCCCACAGCCCTCTCCACATGGTACGGTCAGGCACCAGTTCACAGACACAGAGAGTCAGTCATTAGACCAGAGAGGAGACCCAGAGGCCAGGAATAGGGAAGCCAAACCTTAGAGAAAAGCTGACTCAGAGCTGCTGCGGAGGAGGATGTTAATCATCTACATGTGCCTGCAGCTCACAGCCCTGTAGGGCATGGAACATCCTCAGCCCTTGACTCTCCTTCTCAGCCCCCAGGCCCTCCAAAGATGAAGGCAGCCATTGTCACCACATAAGATGAGGATTTGCTTGAGCAAGGATATGAAAATAGGAAAATTGTTTGCTGGTTTTAGTAACTGTCCAAAAAATGTGTGACTACAGGAAGCTGTTTATGAATTTTAAATTGGGGTTCTGACAGTCTCAGTACTGTCCCTGTCAAGCTGCAATGCCCCTTGGTGACTCCGAGCTTGAGTGGGTCCAAGGTGAAGGTGGGCACAGCTCAGACAGGGGTTTGCAACAGGGCAAGGGGAGTCAGGGAGACTCCTGGGTGATTTCAGGTAGTCGTTTCTGGATGAAGACATCATGCTTCACCTTTAATATTCCCTAACATCTGTAAGCATCCATCGTGTCAGAATGAGTGAGCAACAGAAAGCATTCTTAAAACAGGAGGGAGGGAGAAAACAGTGGCGGGAAAGTGTGACAGTTGAAGAAAGGGGCAGCAACTACTTCTCCAACATCTCCTCTTATGATGAATGTGTCTGGGCCAGATGAGGGGCTCAGGCTCCAACTGGACCATGATTGGACCAAGGGTTGGTGCTTCTCTATGCCAAGTTCCAGTCCAAGGAGACGTCAGAGGAGCTGGGCTGGGTCTCAGGGCTCATCTGAAAGGCATGAGCGTGGTGTCACATATGGACCTTGGGAATAATAAGTGATCACTAATAGCAAATTCAGGAATGCACTACCAGAACCCCTAACCCTAAGTGTAATGACCTTCATTTTGCCTTTCTTCAAGGTGGAATGATACCACCAGTTCTTTAAGAAACTTCTCAAGTGCAGGAAGATCCCTGCCTGAATACAGATCCCCTTCCCATACACCAAGGATATAAGAAGAGACAGTCCTGAGATGATGCATCATTATCTTACACCTGAGACCCTTGGGCAGATTTAAGAGCCTGAGACCCAAAGGACCAGAGGACACTGTGTTTAGTGCTATTGAGGAGCCCACAGCCCTCTCCACATGGTACGGTCAGGCACCAGTTCACAGACACAGAGAGTCAGTCATTAGACCAGAGAGGAGACCCAGAGGCCAGGAATAGGGAAGCCAAACCTTAGAGAAAAGCTGACTCAGAGCTGCTGCGGAGGAGGATGTTAATCATCTACATGTGCCTGCAGCTCACAGCCCTGTAGGGCATGGAACATCCTCAGCCCTTGACTCTCCTTCTCAGCCCCCAGGCCCTCCAAAGATGAAGGCAGCCATTGTCACCACATAAGATGAGGATTTGCTTGAGCAAGGATATGAAAATAGGAAAATTGTTTGCTGGTTTTAGTAACTGTCCAAAAAATGTGTGACTACAGGAAGCTGTTTATGAATTTTAAATTGGGGTTCTGACAGTCTCAGTACTGTCCCTGTCAAGCTGCAATGCCCCTTGGTGACTCCGAGCTTGAGTGGGTCCAAGGTGAAGGTGGACACAGCTCAGACAGGGGTCTTGGACCTCTGCTGGCATTGTCCTCCCAACAGGCCTGATGGAATCCATGAGTAAAGCAGAAAGGAGAGTAACTGGGCTGCCAGTTGTGATCTGGCTGCGCCTGAGAGTGCAGTTTAAACCAGAGCAGAAGGCTCTTTCCATGCAACCCTCCAGCTCAGCTGTGTGTTGGCCCCAGGGATGAAGGGGGATGTACCAGTGAGGGAACTCCATCACCTGAAACGTTGTTTCAAGCCCTCAGATTCCATAACCTATTGACTAAAGAGTGTCATCAGAACCCACTCTTGGGTTTCTGAGCTTAGTCCCCAGGACTCCACTCTCGTCTGCTGTCGACCTTTGGGCTGACTACTACCATGGTGCTGCGGCTCCTTAGTCACTGCAGTGGTGTCCAACTCTTTGCGACCCCATGGACTGTAGCCCACTAGGCTCCTCCAACCATGGGATTCTCCAGGCAAGAGTACTGAGTGGGTTGCCATTTCCTTCTCCAGGGGACATCCCGACCCAGGGATCAAATCTGCATCCCCTGCATTGCAGGTGGGTTCTTCACCACGGAGCCACCTAGGAACGTTTTCTGTTTGTTTCCTGCATTGCTTCATTCATAGTCTCTTGTTTGGTCTGTCTTTTGTTCAAGACTCCTAGTGAAAGTTATTCCCTTTTTATGTGAATCTGTTTCTCAGTTTAATTACATATCTATGCACCTGTACTTGGGCTTCCCAGGTGATAAAGAGCCCACCTGCCAATGTAGGAGATGTAAGAGATACAGGTTAGATCCCTGGGTTGGGAAGGTCCCTGAGAAGGAAATGGCAAGCCACTCTAGTATACTTGCCTGAGAATCCCATGGACAGAGGAGCTGGCAGGCTACAGTACATGGGGTCACAAATAGACATGACTGAAGCGACTTAGCATGCATGCACACACTGTGCACCTGGACTTAGCAGACTGATCTTTTCTCAGAGTCAAAAAGCTGGTGTGGCTAGATGCCCACCGCCCCATGGTTTCTTCAGGGCTCCTCTGCAGAACATCTAGTACATTGTGGAGACTCCAAGATTAGGTGCAACCTCTCTTTACATCATGGAGGTCAGTAATACTCTAGCTCATAACTGTGGGTTTCTTGGTCCATGCACTTCCATATGCGCTAAAATGCATACACACTTTGGTGAACACCAACAGTGATCCAGGTGGCTGTCAACTTTAGCTAAAAATTGCATACACCTTGGTCGCCTGAGAGTGCAGTTTAAACCAGAGCAGAAGGCTCTTTCCATGCAACCCTCCAGCTCAGCTGTGTGTTGGCCCCAGGGATGAAGGGGGATGTACCAGTGAGGGAACTCCATCACCTGAAACGTTGTTTCAAGCCCTCAGATTCCATAACCTATTGACTAAAGAGTGTCATCAGAACCCACTCTTGGGTTTCTGAGCTTAGTCCCCAGGACTCCACTCTCGTCTGCTGTCGACCTTTGGGCTGACTACTACCATGGTGCTGCGGCTCCTTAGTCACTGCAGTGGTGTCCAACTCTTTGCGACCCCATGGACTGTAGCCCACTAGGCTCCTCCAACCATGGGATTCTCCAGGCAAGAGTACTGAGTGGGTTGCCATTTCCTTCTCCAGGGGACATCCCGACCCAGGGATCAAATCTGCATCCCCTGCATTGCAGGTGGGTTCTTCACCACGGAGCCACCTAGGAACGTTTTCTGTTTGTTTCCTGCATTGCTTCATTCATAGTCTCTTGTTTGGTCTGTCTTTTGTTCAAGACTCCTAGTGAAAGTTATTCCCTTTTTATGTGAATCTGTTTCTCAGTTTAATTACATATCTATGCACCTGTACTTGGGCTTCCCAGGTGATAAAGAGCCCACCTGCCAATGTAGGAGATGTAAGAGATACAGGTTAGATCCCTGGGTTGGGAAGGTCCCCTGGAGAAGGAAATGGCAAGCCACTCTAGTATACTTGCCTGAGAATCCCATGGACAGAGGAGCTGGCAGGCTACAGTACATGGGGTCACAAATAGACATGACTGAAGCGACTTAGCATGCATGCACACACTGTGCACCTGGACTTAGCAGACTGATCTTTTCTCAGAGTCAAAAAGCTGGTGTGGCTAGATGCCCACCGCCCCATGGTTTCTTCAGGGCTCCTCTGCAGAACATCTAGTACATTGTGGAGACTCCAAGATTATGTGCAACCTCTCTTTTACATCATGGAGGTCAGTAATACTCTAGCTCATAACTGTGGGTTTCTTGGTCCATGCACTTCCATATGCGTGCTAAAAATGCATACACACTTTGGTGAACACCAACAGTGATCCAGGTGGCTGTCAACTTTTAGACGTGCAGCCCAGAAAGGTGGTAGGGTAGTTTCAAGTTCTACAGATGAGTAAAAACAGAACTTGTTCCCCAACTCTCAATGCTTCGGGTGCAGGATTCACTTAGGCAGTTATCAGCACTCACTGTCTACCAGGTTTTGTGCTAAATGTCCCCCCAGCATTTCACAGTTTCTAAACCTTCCCTTGTGATAGGCTTCATAAGCCTCATTTTATAAATTAGAACTGAGATCTATAAGCTACAGTCCCTGGCCGTATCCCACAGATGTCTTTTTTGGTAAATAGTGTATTTTAGGAACACAGCCATGGTTGTTCATTTATACATCATGTATGACTACTTCTGTGCTGCTGTGGTCTGGGTGAATCATTGCTTTGAAGACCGTTTGGCCAGTTATTAAACCCATCAGTTTATTAAAAAAAAATCACTGGCTAGTTAGCCAATGCATGCATGGTACATGTCGAAGGATCATTCTGGCATTTTAAAATAAACTTAGTAGTTAAGTTGATCAAATCACTGCTATCCTGTAGATTATTGTTATTGTTTAGTCACTCAGTTGTGTCCAACTCTTTTGAGCCCCCATGGACTGTAGCCCACCAGGATCCTCCTTCCAAGAGATTCTCCAGGCAAGAATACTGGAGTTGGTTGCCATTTTCATCTCCAAGGGATCTTCCCAAGCCGGGAATTGAACCATATCCCCTGTGCTGGCAGATGGATTTTCTACCACTGAACCACCAGAGAAGGCTCAATTGTCTACATGTGTCAGAAATATTTCAAGTTCTGAGACAACTTGGACAAGTCCCCACACTTCAGATGATGTGCCTGCTAGTATGGTCAGGATGGGATTCTCAGCCCCAGAAACAGAACAGTCACATCTGCCCTGGATCCAAAGATGCACCTGAGCTTGTTCCCAGCACTGCCACGTAGTACCTGGGTGACTGTTTGGGTAAATGGCTTACATTCTCTGACTTTGGTTTCCCCATTTGTAACACAGGGCTCATGACACCAAGGTCACTGCATTGTGAACATTAAAATAATTCACGTAAATAAAATGAGAGATGCATTGACAGTCCCGACCATTGCTGACATGACAGTGGACTTGAGGGAACAGATGCCACTAGGTCCTGGGGTTGTTGTCAGCTGGGACAGCCAGGTGATTCCCCAGCAGAGAACCATGGGAATGCACCAGGTCCTGTGTGGCACAGGGTTTCCTTAGAAAGCCAGGGCCAGGATGTCACGAGGAAGCAAATTCCCAAACAAACCCTGTCCCACAGATGTCTTTTTGGTAAATCATTTTATAAATTAGAACTGAGATCTATAAGCTACAGTCCCTGGCCGTATCCCACAGATGTCTTTTTGGTAAATAGTGTATTTTAGGAACACAGCCATGGTTGTTCATTTATACATCATGTATGACTACTTCTGTGCTGCTGTGGTCTGGGTGAATCATTGCTTTGAAGACCGTTTGGCCAGTTATTAAACCCATCAGTTTATTAAAAAAAAATCACTGGCTAGTTAGCCAATGCATGCATGGTACATGTCGAAGGATCATTCTGGCATTTTAAAATAAACTTAGTAGTTAAGTTGATCAAATCACTGCTATCCTGTAGATTATTGTTATTGTTTAGTCACTCAGTTGTGTCCAACTCTTTTGAGCCCCCATGGACTGTAGCCCACCAGGATCCTCCTTCCAAGAGATTCTCCAGGCAAGAATACTGGAGTTGGTTGCCATTTTCATCTCCAAGGGATCTTCCCAAGCCGGGAATTGAACCATATCCCCTGTGCTGGCAGATGGATTTTCTACCACTGAACCACCAGAGAAGGCTCAATTGTCTACATGTGTCAGAAATATTTCAAGTTCTGAGACAACTTGGACAAGTCCCCACACTTCAGATGATGTGCCTGCTAGTATGGTCAGGATGGGATTCTCAGCCCCAGAAACAGAACAGTCACATCTGCCCTGGATCCAAAGATGCACCTGAGCTTGTTCCCAGCACTGCCACGTAGTACCTGGGTGACTGTTTGGGTAAATGGCTTACATTCTCTGACTTTGGTTTCCCCATTTGTAACACAGGGCTCATGACACCAAGGTCACTGCATTGTGAACATTAAAATAATTCACGTAAATAAAATGAGAGATGCATTGACAGTCCCGACCATTGCTGACATGACAGTGGACTTGAGGGAACAGATGCCACTAGGTCCTGGGGTTGTTGTCAGCTGGGACAGCCAGGTGATTCTCCAGCAGAGAACCATGGGAATGCACCAGGTCCCTGTGTGTGCGCACAGGGTTTCCTTAGAAAGCCAGGGCCAGGATGTCACGAGGAAGCAAATTCCCAAACAAACCCAGATTCCCATGGAAAGGAATGGAGAACGTCAGGGGATATGGGTCTCTTGGCTGCTGTTCCCTCTCAGTTGTGCCCGGGCTGGCTTCCCTGTACACTTGGCTCCTGCTGGCTGCTCCCAGAGACCTTGGCAGGCCTGCTCCACCAGGCTTCTGTGCGACCTTTCCTGACCCTAGGGTCCTCTGAGATGTCACCATGGAGACTGCCAGACCTCCCCAGAGTTGATCTCCTCTGTACTTGTTTCCAGACTGTAAGTATCAAGCCCAAACACCAAAACATTCAGAAGACAACCCTCATTTAAATTTAAAGAAATATGTTTAGCAGATAGATTTTATTTCCTGGGTGGATATTTTTTGGCGAAACTATCTCCATAATGCTGGAGAGATAATGACTTTACCTCTCCAGCATAAGGTGCCAGCTACATCTGACTTCTAGTGTGAGTCTAATGTCACTGAGGCCGATGACAAATTGCCACAGGGCTTCCCAGATGGCTCAGTGGTAAAGAATCCACCTGCCAATGCAGGAGATGCAGATTTGATCCCATTGATATAGGGGCTGGGAAAATCCCCTGGAAGAAGGCATGGCAACCCACTCTAGTATTCTTGCCTAGAAAATCCCATGAACAAAGAATCTTGGTGGGTTACAGTCAATGGAGTCAAAAAGAGTTAGATATGACTGAGTGACTAACACACACAACTGCTGTGATCAGTTCACTGATGACTTGGAGACTAGCACTCCTCAATGGAGCAGTATTACATTAGACAAAATAGCAGGTCAAGTTGACTCAGGAACACTGAGACCTAGAAATGCCACGTAGTGGGAACTTACATTCTCTGACTTTGGTTTCCATTTGTAACACAGGGCTCATGACACCAAGGTCACTGCATTGTGAACATTAAAATAATTCACGTAAATAAAATGAGAGATGCATTGACAGTCCCGACCATTGCTGACATGACAGTGGACTTGAGGGAACAGATGCCACTAGGTCCTGGGGTTGTTGTCAGCTGGGACAGCCAGGTGATTCTCCAGCAGAGAACCATGGGAATGCACCAGGTCCCTGTGTGTGCGCACAGGGTTTCCTTAGAAAGCCAGGGCCAGGATGTCACGAGGAAGCAAATTCCCAAACAAACCCAGATTCCCATGGAAAGGAATGGAGAACGTCAGGGGATATGGGTCTCTTGGCTGCTGTTCCCTCTCAGTTGTGCCCGGGCTGGCTTCCCTGTACACTTGGCTCCTGCTGGCTGCTCCCAGAGACCTTGGCAGGCCTGCTCCACCAGGCTTCTGTGCGACCTTTCCTGACCCTAGGGTCCTCTGAGATGTCACCATGGAGACTGCCAGACCTCCCCAGAGTTGATCTCCTCTGTACTTGTTTCCAGACTGTAAGTATCAAGCCCAAACACCAAAACATTCAGAAGACAACCCTCATTTAAATTTAAAGAAATATGTTTAGCAGATAGATTTTATTTCCTGGGTGGATATTTTTTGGTGAAACTATCTCCATAATGCTGGAGAGATAATGACTTTACCTCTCCAGCATAAGGTGCCAGCTACATCTGACTTCTAGTGTGAGTCTAATGTCACTGAGGCCGATGACAAATTGCCACAGGGCTTCCCAGATGGCTCAGTGGTAAAGAATCCACCTGCCAATGCAGGAGATGCAGATTTGATCCCATTGATATAGGGGCTGGGAAAATCCCCTGGAAGAAGGCATGGCAACCCACTCTAGTATTCTTGCCTAGAAAATCCCATGAACAAAGAATCTTGGTGGGTTACAGTCAATGGAGTCAAAAAGAGTTAGATATGACTGAGTGACTAACACACACAACTGCTGTGATCAGTTCACTGATGACTTGGAGACTAGCACTCCTCAATGGAGCAGTATTACATTAGACAAAATAGCAGGTCAAGTTGACTCAGGAACACTGAGACCTTGAGAGCATCCTTTCTAAATTGGGGAGAAAGATAAAGCTGCTCTAGGTAGCTCCTAGGGCCATTGGGATGGTCAAGTGCCTGTGAGCGCTTGCTGGAGTGTGAATGCAGGGGACACTTTCCTGCAGCAAAGCATGAAAGGCATCCTTTTCGGCCACTAGACAGAGATGAAACCTTGGCTTCTGGCTGCTTTCTATGGGATCAGCTTGAAAAGCTGGACGAAGCTCCCAAATTGCAGGTCTAGACTATCCTCTATCCCATGGGTTTCTTTCCTTCTGGTACTGAGCTGGCATGATGGGTTGAAGATGTCATTGCTGGTGCCTGGAGGCCCCTCATTTCAGTTCCCGGCATCTTTGTTTTGTGCCCATTCACTGATGACAGGATCTTCCTTCTTGGCTGAAGAAACCCCTTTGGTTTTCTTCCTCACACCCCTTGCTGCCCCTTCCATCCACCCCAACCAGACACCCTGCCTCTTCCCTCTCCAGCATCACTCCCCCTTCATCTGGTGCTGCCCATGCCTGGCCCCTCTCTCCTGACTCTTCTCACTGATCAGAGGTCTGGGTCCAGTTCCCTCTTTAGACTCTGATCACCTCCTTTGTGTTTGCTCCCTCCTTCCCTCTTTCCTCTTGCCTGATCTGCTTATCGGTAAAATATACAAAGATATATTTTTAAAAGATTAAGTTAAATATATGATTAAGATATATTTATGTATTCAAAACTCATTAAGAATAAGAGTTCTTCTTCTGACTCACTTTTTATTGGAGTATAGTTGATTTACAATTTTGTATTATTTTCAGGTATATAACAAAGCAATTCTGTTACACAATAAGTCTACCTATCCTTTTCCCAAATAAGTTATTACAGGATACTGAGTAAGTTCCCTGTAGGTCTTTGCTGATCATCTATGTTATATGCAATAGTGTGTATCTGTCAGTCCCTAACTTCTAATTTATCCCTCTCTCCTCCACCATTCCCCTTTGGTCACCATTAAGCTTGTTTCTTATGTTTGTGAATCTATTTCTGTTTTGTAAGTAAGTTCATTTGTATAATCCTTAAAATCCACATATAAGTGGTATGGGGACTCCCCTGGTAACTAGCTCAGCTGGTAAAGAATCCGCCTGCAATTCAGGAGACGGGTTTAATTCTTGACTCATGAAGATTCCCTGGAGGAAGGAATGGCAACCCATTCTAGTATTCTTGCCTGGAGAATCCCACAGACAGAGGAGTCTGGCGGGCTGCAGTCCACTGGGGTCACAAAGAATTGGATGTGACCGAACGACTAAGCACAGCACAGCAGCACGGCATAAGTGATATCATATGGTATTTGTCTTTCTCTGTCTGATGTACCTCACTTAGTATGATGACCTCAAGGGCCATTCATGTTACCGCAAATGGCATTATTTCATTCTTTTTATGGCTGAGTAATATTCCATTATATACACCAAGGGACACAAGATACCCATGTATCCACCAGTGTCCATTCCCTGGTGGTTGAGGGTCAGTCTGTGAGATGTCAGCTGCCCTAAACTGCAGGGGTGCCCAGGCATGAATGCCAACCGGTGTTCCACAGGCAACCTACAGGAGAAGTAAGAGGCAAGAGGCATGCTGTTGAGGTGAGCGGTTATCAGAGCCATGCTGATCCAAGTCTACGCAGCTTCAACTGCCATGCACCTCCTTTGTGTTTGCTCCCTCCTTCCCTCTTTCCTCTTGCCTGATCTGCTTATCGGTAAAATATACAAAGATATATTTTTAAAAGATTAAGTTAAATATATGATTAAGATATATTTATGTATTCAAAACTCATTAAGAATAAGAGTTCTTCTTCTGACTCACTTTTTATTGGAGTATAGTTGATTTACAATTTTGTATTATTTTCAGGTATATAACAAAGCAATTCTGTTACACAATAAGTCTACCTATCCTTTTCCCAAATAAGTTATTACAGGATACTGAGTAAGTTCCCTGTAGGTCTTTGCTGATCATCTATGTTATATGCAATAGTGTGTATCTGTCAGTCCCTAACTTCTAATTTATCCCTCTCTCCTCCACCATTCCCCTTTGGTCACCATTAAGCTTGTTTCTTATGTTTGTGAATCTATTTCTGTTTTGTAAGTAAGTTCATTTGTATAATCCTTAAAATCCACATATAAGTGGTATGGGGACGCCCCTGGTAACTAGCTTAGCTGGTAAAGAATCCGCCTGCAATTCAGGAGACGGGTTTAATTCTTGACTCATGAAGATTCCCTGGAGGAAGGAATGGCAACCCATTCTAGTATTCTTGCCTGGAGAATCCCACAGACAGAGGAGTCTGGCGGGCTGCAGTCCACTGGGGTCACAAAGAATTGGATGTGACCGAACGACTAAGCACAGCACAGCAGCACGGCATAAGTGATATCATATGGTATTTGTCTTTCTCTGTCTGATGTACCTCACTTAGTATGATGACCTCAAGGGCCATTCATGTTACCGCAAATGGCATTATTTCATTCTTTTTATGGCTGAGTAATATTCCATTATATACACCAAGGGACACAAGATACCCATGTATCCACCAGTGTCCATTCCCTGGTGGTTGAGGGTCAGTCTGTGAGATGTCAGCTGCCCTAAACTGCAGGGGTGCCCAGGCATGAATGCCAACCGGTGTTCCACAGGCAACCTACAGGAGAAGTAAGAGGCAAGAGGCATGCTGTTGAGGTGAGCGGTTATCAGAGCCATGCTGATCCAAGTCTACACGCAGCTTCAACTGCAGACATGGCTGGCATCAGAGGAAGGACCAGAAAGATGCACAGACCCCTTCCCTGCATCCCTGTGTCCAGTCATCCTCTAGGCATCCAGGCTCACTCATGGAGTTATCCCGTAACTCTCCTTTGTTGCTACCTCTCTCATATACTACCTCCAATTAAATCCCTCCCTTTTCCTTCTCTATCCAGGGTGAGAGACCTTGCCACGCACCAACCCTGCGGACACCTTGGTCTTCGACTTCCAGCCTCCAAAGGTAGGGAAAAAGAAGCTTCTGTCGTTGAAGCTTCCAAGATCATGGTATTTTGTTATGGCAGCCCTAGATAGCCAGACAGGAAGATAACAGGGAGAGGTGTTGGGAAATAACGAGTGTGGGGAAGATGCAGCGTTGGCCATGTGGTGAGGAGAGTGTTCTCAGGAAGGTGTGAAAGGCAGAATCTCCGGAGGAAATAGGAAACAGATGGCACACCCAAATTAGAATCGTCAGGCCACATTGATTATTATGCTTTTTAACAAAGGGACTATTCATGCTGACAGGGAGGTTCAGGGAACTGGGGCGCCTCATTCCAAATCTGCCTGAATGTCTGTATGCCTTTCGCATACCTCCCCTTTTCATCACCTTGACCTTAGTGAGACCTGGTGGGTTGAGTTCTTAATGGGTGCTTTATCTTTTCACCCTTACAACCAGTGCTTGGACTAGGACCCCTCCTGCATGTTCACCCCAAGAACGCAGAATAAGATTCAAAGAAGACCTTTAGTGTTTTGCATATCTCCCTCCTGCATGACCTCAAGGGCCATTCATGTTACCGCAAATGGCATTATTTCATTCTTTTTATGGCTGAGTAATATTCCATTATATACACCAAGGGACACAAGATACCCATGTATCCACCAGTGTCCATTCCTGGTGGTTGAGGGTCAGTCTGTGAGATGTCAGCTGCCCTAAACTGCAGGGGTGCCCAGGCATGAATGCCAACCGGTGTTCCACAGGCAACCTACAGGAGAAGTAAGAGGCAAGAGGCATGCTGTTGAGGTGAGCGGTTATCAGAGCCATGCTGATCCAAGTCTACACGCAGCTTCAACTGCAGACATGGCTGGCATCAGAGGAAGGACCAGAAAGATGCACAGACCCCTTCCCTGCATCCCTGTGTCCAGTCATCCTCTAGGCATCCAGGCTCACTCATGGAGTTATCCCGTAACTCTCCTTTGTTGCTACCTCTCTCATATACTACCTCCAATTAAATCCCTCCCTTTTCCTTCTCTATCCAGGGTGAGAGACCTTGCCACGCACCAACCCTGCGGACACCTTGGTCTTCGACTTCCAGCCTCCAAAGGTAGGGAAAAAGAAGCTTCTGTCGTTGAAGCTTCCAAGATCATGGTATTTTGTTATGGCAGCCCTAGATAGCCAGACAGGAAGATAACAGGGAGAGGTGTTGGGAAATAACGAGTGTGGGGAAGATGCAGCGTTGGCCATGTGGTGAGGAGAGTGTTCTCAGGAAGGTGTGAAAGGCAGAATCTCCGGAGGAAATAGGAAACAGATGGCACACCCAAATTAGAATCGTCAGGCCACATTGATTATTATGCTTTTTAACAAAGGGACTATTCATGCTGACAGGGAGGTTCAGGGAACTGGGGCGCCTCATTCCAAATCTGCCTGAATGTCTGTATGCCTTTCGCATACCTCCCCTTTTCATCACCTTGACCTTAGTGAGACCTGGTGGGTTGAGTTCTTAATGGGTGCTTTATCTTTTCACCCTTACAACCAGTGCTTGGACTAGGACCCCTCCTGCATGTTCACCCCAAGAACGCAGAATAAGATTCAAAGAAGCAGGCCCTGTAAGTGTGTTCTTAATTGCATATTCAGAGTTAATTTCTCTTTTTCTCTCTACAGGCACCCTGGGTGGGTAAGAAGAAGCTGGATTACTCTACCAGCTTTGTAATCATCGTTGCCATGGTGACTAAGTGCCCTGGCACTTGATCCCGAGGCGCTCGCTATCCACCTGCACCTCATCCGTGCACGTGATCACGGTGATGCCTTCATGAACTGTGCTGTAACCAAGTCATCCGCACGCAGGGTACCCCTGCGGTCACTGAACAGACGAGCGACCTGGCTCCAGAACTTATCCTGAGGGTCAGCGGATCTGTGAGTGGCCCTAGTTCTGGTATTAGTTGAAACAGAGGGCACGCTCAAGTTAGGATAACTCAAAGAGAGTTTTTAAAATATATCCTCCCTACAAGTGAGGGAAGGGCTTAGGGGGCCCGTAAGGAATGGTGGTCACCCACGAGAAATTGAGAGGGGGTGACAGGAAACAAAGAGAGGGTCATGAAGAGAAGGCCTCCCTGCAAGACACCTTCAGTTAAATGGTAGCCTGTGGGGTTGGGGGAGCAAGCAACTCAATTCCCTCATCATGCCCTCTTCCTCTCACCCCAACTGCTCCCAGCAGTGCCCTGGAGGACACAGGAGCCCTGGTTGCAGCCTGTATTAATCATACTTTTTATTGTTTATATTTTATGATGCTTCTACATCTTGAGGCCTATCAGGGTTAGTTAATTCCTAACAGTAAAACACTTGGCTGTCAGCACAGCTTTTCTGTGCAAATCAACCTGTCCTGAGCTCACACCCCCAAGCCCCTCCCTTATCCAACTCTCACACCAAGTCGGTCCTCATGCCCCGCCTGAAGCACTCCACAATCAGAGAGAGACTCCCTTTCTAACCCATAACCTGCTGAAATTGTCGGGAATATTGAACCTTCAGCCTACTCAGCATGTCCACCCACCTCTTCCGTTCTTCCCTCCAAACCATGTTAGACTCCGTCCCCCTCAGCTCAGGAGCTATGAGGAACACACACTCTTTCAAAGCAGTTGTTTCTGTATCTGTCATCTTACCATCTCTAATATTAATACATCAAGTCCCAGATACAGTCCTAAATCCAGTCCACAGGGGTCAGCCTTCCAGGGCAAGAGCAGGGCAAGAAGGCAAAGAACTAATCAAAAACAGCCATGAGAGTCCCGGCAGTTTTGAGTTGTTCTCCAAAAGACAGATTTGCCAACCTTGCAGAGCTCTGAGTCGAGGTCACTCCAGACATGAGGAATAGCCAACACAAAGGCCACTCGCTGCCTTCGGAAGGCAACTAGCCCCCATCAGGCACTGATAGCCAGATGGTGTTCCCATGTCCTGGGAGTACTAAGCCCTCGCTGTCCTATTAATGGGCATCCCAAGGGTGCTGCTATTTCCTCTTTCTGCAGCAATCCTCTTTCTCAATGTTGATCATCCTACCCAGCAAGGTTAAAGCCTTTTAGCTCCTGAGTCCTCTGTTCACATCCCCCTTCCACCGGGAGTGACCTTTGTCAATTGATTCTAATAGCTCCTGTGCATTGACTGAATGTGCCCCAGGGCTACGAATTTTACAGAAATTATCTTGCTCAACTCTGATGCAGAACCCAGGAGGAAGGGGTTAAAACCCTATCTTCAGAAGATTAAAAAGGGGACCTCCCCAAACATCATGCTGGCATCCTTACCCACTGACCTGTACTGTCTCACCCACAGCTCCCAAGGGCTGGGTAGCTCTGAATGCTTGAGACCAAACCAGTATGGCTATAACAGGTTCAGAAAAGTTTCTGGATAAAATTTCCTAAAGTGGCAAAGGACTTCTCCCCATTCTGGATTCAGGGCTGGAAGGGAAAGAGGAAGCTCTCCAGTCAGCATCTCCAATCCCTTGGATTGACTCCAGGTAGCAGAGCTGGGGAGGTGGGTGGAGGTGAGGTCTCTTGGAGACCTGTCTTCTTTGAAGCCTTGAGTTTTTAGTGTTGACCATGAAGAAAGAGTCAGAAACAGCTGAGCAACTGAGCATGCAACACAGCAATTCATAACAGAACTGACACCGGGGGAAGTCTGTCCCGCTCCATTGCTGGTGATGTCTTTGCATTTCAGTCGGCCCTTGATGCCTTTCCAAACTCTGGACCACTCGAAAGTCCCCAAGTAGAAGGCAGAAAGCAGATGTTTTCCATGTGAAGTTCTATAGGATGGTCATTTTAGTGTGAGAGCAGCCTGGCATGAAGCCCCATCGTCCCCAGCCAACCACGCCCTGACTAGACAGAGATTTCCACCTCTAATCACTAAAGTGCAGCATCAGTGTTTCCCACAAAACCCAGGATGTTAGTCTGATGAAGGAAGAGCTAGTTTATCTTTTACTGGCAGAACCTTGCCTTCTCCCTTTCCCCATTTTTAAGCAAAACCTGATAACTGTGATAATAAGACAGGCTCGTTCCGAATCCATCTGTCACCTGTGAATGCACACAAATATCCTCATATCCTCCCCAGACCCACCCTTCTAATGTCCTGGAAGAATAAACCGTTACGACGAGCCCCACAGCAGTGGGCTGTGTCAGCTCATGCTCTGTGAATATCAAGAAAACTGATGTGACTCTAATATACCCAGTTCCCCTGTCTTGCCAGAGTCTCCATGTCTGGTCTCGGATCTGCAAAGAAGTATAAACATTTATACACAATGTGCATCTATTTTTTTAGTCAATATTTTTGAGACTATATAAATTATGTGATGAAACTGGCACAGAGAAGGCCTCCTCTTGCCAGGCTGATTTCAGATCCATCGTTACAGGTGTCCCCAGGCTGCTGTACCTGCTCCCCACTTGTTACTATGATCCATGTTAATTACGCTTCCTCACTTCCTCTCTCCCAGCCGGCATCTCAGAAGCCTGGAGGAATGCTCAGCCTCCTCCTCCTTTGACTCTTGGCCCCTGATTGCTCTACTGTGACCCCAGAGGAGGGTGTCTGAGCAGGTGATTTCCCTTTACTCTCTTCTCTCTACTTCTGTTGGGTTTTGTGGGCTTCAAAGGTCAAGGAGTTCCTCAAGCCTGTTTTCCTCTTCTGTGGCCAGATTCCACTTTGCAGAGCTCTGTGGGAGGATTCCTGTCTGTGAGATGAAAACCTGGTTTAATATCTGAGAAAGAAAAAATCCAGAAAACCAAGACTCTTGAAGGGAATGTAGGGAATCATGGGCCATGCAAACATCTCAGACTTACCTGTTCACTCATTCATAATGAAGAATGTGTCAGTTACCTGGGTAAAAGCCAGGACTGGTTTTCTGCTGAGTTGGAGGTTGAACTCCCTGGGGGACATAGCCAATGTTTTCCAGAAGTAAAGGTCTTCTCCCACCTTGGCAGAGGGGAGGCACACACATTCAGGGCCAGTCCTCTTTCCGGATGTGGGGAAAGCGACTGGGGCGGTGGAATTGGGTAGCCAGGGGCCGTGTCCTCAGGCTGGCTAGGGCTACTATAATCTCCAACTTCACAGAAAGCAAAGAAGCAGCTGCCAGATTTAGCAAAAGGAAACACAGGATGTTAAGTTAAGTTTGAGTTTCAGATGTTGTTGTTCAGTGTCTGTTGTGTCCAACTCTTTGTTATCCGTGGGCTGAGCTTGCCAGGCTCCTGTTCTCCACTGTCTTCTGGAGTTTGCTCAGATTCATGTCCCTTCAGTCAGGGATACTATCTAAGTACCTCATCCTCTGTCATCCTATTCTCCTCCTGCCTTCAGTCTTTTCCAGCATCAGGGTCTTTTCCAATGAGTCAGCTCTTCACATGTGCATCTATTTTTTAGTCAATATTTTTGAGACTATATAAATTATGTGATGAAACTGGCACAGAGAAGGCCTCCTCTTGCCAGGCTGATTTCAGATCCATCGTTACAGGTGTCCCCAGGCTGCTGTACCTGCTCCCCACTTGTTACTATGATCCATGTTAATTACGCTTCCTCACTTCCTCTCTCCCAGCCGGCATCTCAGAAGCCTGGAGGAATGCTCAGCCTCCTCCTCCTTTGACTCTTGGCCCCTGATTGCTCTACTGTGACCCCAGAGGAGGGTGTCTGAGCAGGTGATTTCCCTTTACTCTCTTCTCTCTACTTCTGTTGGGTTTTGTGGGCTTCAAAGGTCAAGGAGTTCCTCAAGCCTGTTTTCCTCTTCTGTGGCCAGATTCCACTTTGCAGAGCTCTGTGGGAGGATTCCTGTCTGTGAGATGAAAACCTGGTTTAATATCTGAGAAAGAAAAAATCCAGAAAACCAAGACTCTTGAAGGGAATGTAGGGAATCATGGGCCATGCAAACATCTCAGACTTACCTGTTCACTCATTCATAATGAAGAATGTGTCAGTTACCTGGGTAAAAGCCAGGACTGGTTTTCTGCTGAGTTGGAGGTTGAACTCCCTGGGGGACATAGCCAATGTTTTCCAGAAGTAAAGGTCTTCTCCCACCTTGGCAGAGGGGAGGCACACACATTCAGGGCCAGTCCTCTTTCCGGATGTGGGGAAAGCGACTGGGGCGGTGGAATTGGGTAGCCAGGGGCCGTGTCCTCAGGCTGGCTAGGGCTACTATAATCTCCAACTTCACAGAAAGCAAAGAAGCAGCTGCCAGATTTAGCAAAAGGAAACACAGGATGTTAAGTTAAGTTTGAGTTTCAGATGTTGTTGTTCAGTGTCTGTTGTGTCCAACTCTTTGTTATCCCGTGGGCTGAGCTTGCCAGGCTCCTGTTCTCCACTGTCTTCTGGAGTTTGCTCAGATTCATGTCCCTTCAGTCAGGGATACTATCTAAGTACCTCATCCTCTGTCATCCTATTCTCCTCCTGCCTTCAGTCTTTTCCAGCATCAGGGTCTTTTCCAATGAGTCAGCTCTTCACATCAGGCAGACAAAGTATTAGGGCCTCATCTTCAGCCGCAGTCTTTCCAATGAATATTCAGAGTTGATTTCTTTTAGGTCTGACTGGATTGATTGATGGAGAGACCTGACAAAATGCGGTGCACTGGAGAAGAGCATGGCAGACCACTCCAGTAGTCTTGCCTTGAGAATCCCATGTGCAGTATGAACATCAGATAAGCGTGACTGAGTCTTTAGCAGAAGGATGTCCCAAGAACCTGAAATTCAAATTTTCCTGGGTGGCCTGTGTTTATCTGGCAAGTGGACCCAGTCACCATCCTTCCAGGTTGCTGATGCCCTGAGGGAAGGACTGGTTGCAAAGTTCCGAGGTAGCCATGGGGTGTAAGAGGCAGGAAAGGACTGAGACTTGGGTCCAAGCGAGAGCGAGTCTGCAGCAGCAGAGCCGAGACCAGGACGAAGCACTTGGAGCCAGAGAAAGCCGGCGGCAGGGTGGCTGGCCGTGGGCCACCAAGACAGGCTTGGAGGGTTTGACACCTACTCTTTGTTTGGGTCTTTTTTGGGCAGTTTTAGGAAATGATGATGCTAATTTCTGAGTCACTAAGACTCTATCTCAGAAAGTGCAGAAGGAGATAAACAAAGGTTAGTCTTCTTGTCCTTGCTAGAAAGAGAGCGTGTCTCATCCTTTCTAGGCTGAAGGGCTCTGGGTAAGGGCTAAACGCGGGACAGGGTCCCGAGAGCAGGTCGCTGCCTGCATTGCTTGCCCAGCACCTGGTACGTATTTTGAATACATACTGACATTGAACATTTGTCCAGAGACACACGTGCATGACTATGTGTCTGTGTGTGTATAATATGAGTGCTGAAGAATTCTAAAGGAAATCAACCCTGAATATTTGTAGGCAGGACTAAGCTGAAGCCAATGTGAAGAGCCCATTCACTGGAAAAGACCCCAATGCTGGGAAAGACTGAAGGCAAAAGGAGGAGGTGGCAGAGGATGAGATGGTTAGAGAGCATCACCAACTCACTGAACATAAATCTGAGCAACCTCTGGGAAACAGTGAAGGACAGAGGAGCCTGATGTGCTGCAATCCATGAGGTCGCAAAGCATCAGACACAACTTAGCAAATGAATAGCAGCAACAACTAAACCTTCACAGAAACCCTGTGAGACAGGAGCTTTTATCACACCCATTTCACAGATGAGGGATTGGAAGCAAAGGCCCAGAGACACCCAGTAGCCTGCATGAGTCACACAGCTAGTGAATCAACAAAGGGCCAGGATTCAGATCAACCCTTTCAGGCCTGTGTTTTAGCTGTCACGCTCTGTGGCCCCCATCAAGGAAGGGTGATGGAAACACTTGTCAGGATTAGTGAAAATGAAACAATGTGTTTATCTGGCAAGTGGACCCAGTCACCATCCTTCCAGGTTGCTGATGCCCTGAGGGAAGGACTGGTTGCAAAGTTCCGAGGTAGCCATGGGGTGTAAGAGGCAGGAAAGGACTGAGACTTGGGTCCAAGCGAGAGCGAGTCTGCAGCAGCAGAGCCGAGACCAGGACGAAGCACTTGGAGCCAGAGAAAGCCGGCGGCAGGGTGGCTGGCCGTGGGCCACCAAGACAGGCTTGGAGGGTTTGACACCTACTCTTTGTTTGGGTCTTTTTTGGGCAGTTTTAGGAAATGATGATGCTAATTTCTGAGTCACTAAGACTCTATCTCAGAAAGTGCAGAAGGAGATAAACAAAGGTTAGTCTTCTTGTCCTTGCTAGAAAGAGAGCGTGTCTCATCCTTTCTAGGCTGAAGGGCTCTGGGTAAGGGCTAAACGCGGGACAGGGTCCCGAGAGCAGGTCGCTGCCTGCATTGCTTGCCCAGCACCTGGTACGTATTTTGAATACATACTGACATTGAACATTTGTCCAGAGACACACGTGCATGACTATGTGTCTGTGTGTGTATAATATGAGTGCTGAAGAATTCTAAAGGAAATCAACCCTGAATATTTGTAGGCAGGACTAAGCTGAAGCCAATGTGAAGAGCCCATTCACTGGAAAAGACCCCAATGCTGGGAAAGACTGAAGGCAAAAGGAGGAGGTGGCAGAGGATGAGATGGTTAGAGAGCATCACCAACTCACTGAACATAAATCTGAGCAACCTCTGGGAAACAGTGAAGGACAGAGGAGCCTGATGTGCTGCAATCCATGAGGTCGCAAAGCATCAGACACAACTTAGCAAATGAATAGCAGCAACAACTAAACCTTCACAGAAACCCTGTGAGACAGGAGCTTTTATCACACCCATTTCACAGATGAGGGATTGGAAGCAAAGGCCCAGAGACACCCAGTAGCCTGCATGAGTCACACAGCTAGTGAATCAACAAAGGGCCAGGATTCAGATCAACCCTTTCAGGCCTGTGTTTTAGCTGTCACGCTCTGTGGCCCCCATCAAGGAAGGGTGATGGAAACACTTGTCAGGATTAGTGAAAATGAAACAATAGACTCAAAGTCCAGGACACCACTAGAGCAAGTTGCTGTCTTCTTCTCTCACCTGCAAAATATCCCCAGTCCCCCAGCCCCAGTGGAGACTGTGAACTGGGGCTGTGCGGGGAGTGCTGTCCACCCCAGGCTTCTGGGCACTTCTATCCGGGCTCCATGGCCTGGACAGACAAGTGTCTCAAGGGCACATGGAACATGTTGAAGACTCAGGTCAGCTCCCATAGGCTCATCCCCAGGCAGAGACCCATGAGCCGTGCCCTTACAAGGGCACAGAAGGAAGGCCTGGGGCTCATGCTGCTGTTTTTCTCAGAGTAAGACTGACCAGACCCACAGATTTTTGCTGAGAACGCCAGTTAAGGGCATTCTGGCTCATCTTCGGCTTTCAGGGTCAAGTGTCATGTCCTTTACATAGATGGGATAGCTCTGACCAGACTGGACCACGTAGCAATGCCGGACTCCATCCCAGAAACTATGCTAAGGAGGAGAGCAGAACCATGTCTTTGCCTGCGGGACAGTGGGATACTGGGAGCATTATTTCCTGCGCTCTTCTACCAGGTGGGAAAATAACTGTCATAGTTTTTATCGGAACAAGAATATATTTAGCATTTGTTAAATTTAGACATCTTCATCTTTCTCTGTCTCTAAACAACTACACACAAATAAGATACAATATTTCCACTCAAAATAAACAGAGGAAATAGTTTCCCAGATATGGCAGTCCCTCCATGAGAGACTGCATACCGGCCACTGGCGCTGCTCCATTCTCACACTGGGCAGAGATGAGGGCATGGAAACCTGGGCAAAGGCCCATGAGAGTCGCAAAGCATCAGACACAACTTAGCAAATGAATAGCAGCAACAACTAAACCTTCACAGAAACCCTGTGAGACAGGAGCTTTTATCACACCCATTTCACAGATGAGGGATTGGAAGCAAAGGCCCAGAGACACCCAGTAGCCTGCATGAGTCACACAGCTAGTGAATCAACAAAGGGCCAGGATTCAGATCAACCCTTTCAGGCCTGTGTTTTAGCTGTCACGCTCTGTGGCCCCCATCAAGGAAGGGTGATGGAAACACTTGTCAGGATTAGTGAAAATGAAACAATAGACTCAAAGTCCAGGACACCACTAGAGCAAGTTGCTGTCTTCTTCTCTCACCTGCAAAATATCCCCAGTCCCCCAGCCCCAGTGGAGACTGTGAACTGGGGCTGTGCGGGGAGTGCTGTCCACCCCAGGCTTCTGGGCACTTCTATCCGGGCTCCATGGCCTGGACAGACAAGTGTCTCAAGGGCACATGGAACATGTTGAAGACTCAGGTCAGCTCCCATAGGCTCATCCCCAGGCAGAGACCCATGAGCCGTGCCCTTACAAGGGCACAGAAGGAAGGCCTGGGGCTCATGCTGCTGTTTTTCTCAGAGTAAGACTGACCAGACCCACAGATTTTTGCTGAGAACGCCAGTTAAGGGCATTCTGGCTCATCTT
This sequence comes from Tragulus kanchil, assembly GCA_022376925.1. NCBI lineage: Eukaryota > Metazoa > Chordata > Mammalia > Artiodactyla > Tragulidae > Tragulus > Tragulus kanchil. The sequence continues at coordinate 49,645,230 of JAIOJX010000026.1, forward strand.
TCGCGCTTTCAGGGGTCAAGTGTCATGTCCTTTACATAGATGGGATAGCTCTGACCAGACTGGACCACGTAGCAATGCCGGACTCCATCCCAGAAACTATGCTAAGGAGGAGAGCAGAACCATGTCTTTGCCTGCGGGACAGTGGGATACTGGGAGCATTATTTCCTGCGCTCTTCTACCAGGTGGGAAAATAACTGTCATAGTTTTTATCGGAACAAGAATATATTTAGCATTTGTTAAATTTAGACATCTTCATCTTTCTCTGTCTCTAAACAACTACACACAAATAAGATACAATATTTCCACTCAAAATAAACAGAGGAAATAGTTTCCCAGATATGGCAGTCCCTCCATGAGAGACTGCATACCGGCCACTGGCGCTGCTCCATTCTCACACTGGGCTGAGCTGGGTCAAGCATGCCCCCTGTGCACTGGATGCAGAGACCACCAGCGTGATGAGGTCGCCGCTTTTGTGTGGGCCTGTCTGAAAGGTCTTTTGTTGTGACTTGATGTAGCCATCATCCACCCTGGACTTCTCTATATCGAATGTTACATTATGGAAAGGGGATTTTCTGGGTCAGGTTTGCCCCAGACTGACAGAAACAGGAGCTCGCAGGATTAGAAGGGGTTCCTTAATACAGTCAACCTCCTCACCTTTGGGAAAGTTCTGGAATGGTGGTGGCATTTGCCAAGGTGACCTTTAGATTCCAGGCAATTTCTTGGTGCCTCCTGGTAACGAATTGGCTTGTCTGTGCCTCCAGTGAATTTCATGTTCATTCCCATCCACTGCTCCGGCCTCTTCTCTCTCAGAGAACCTCTGGCCACATCAGCAGCATCAATATATATGAGAATATTTATCCAGTCAACCAAGTAAAAGAGTGCTGATCTCTCCTCTTACCTGGATAGTCTTTAAAATGACTGTTGAATGGATGAATTATTCAAAATGGCAATGAGATATCTGTTTACCTGTCGAGTATATCTCTTTATCTCAGCCTATGAGTCAAATACACACCAGCTGAATTAAGATAGAGAGACTCTTTGTAAATGAAATCATAAGGAGATGAAAAATCTCAAGCTAGAAAGAAATATTAGTGAAAAAAAGTAGCATGAAAACCTATACTATCAAATGTGAAAAAAATAGATATTGTCATTGCATTGTGAGAAAAGAAGATCCTGAAGGGCTGCTGTGTGACGGCCTGGAGGGGTGGGATGGGGGGGATATACATATGACTAATCCGGGATCATACGTATCTGTAAACAACAAAACTCTGTAAAAATAAAATAAAAATTAAAAAATAAATAAATAAATAAAAAAGAAAGAAAAGAACCTGGGAATGCCTTGCCCTTTCCGAGCATAATACCAAAATTTAAAAATCCAGGGAAGATATTCATTGACTTTTCAAGCCTAAGAACCACAAGTATCTATACGTTAAAATAACCCATAAAAAAGTGAAAGTAGAACACACATTGGGAATATTCTCAGCACCTAAGACAAATAACTGGACCCTTTAATACAATAGAAACCTTCTCAAAATAATCTAAAAATGAGGGCATGAGTAAACTACTTACAGAGTAATAAATTCACATGATCAGTAAATTTTGAAAATATTTAATTTTGTCAACAAACAAAATTCAAACATCAAAATTGGTGTGTTTTCCTCCTATTTAAGCGAGAAAGAGAAAAGGCTTCTGTAATGCCTGCTCTGGCTTTGGATCTGGGAAACTCGAGCTGTGTGAAATGACATGATTCTGAGGATAAATGTATGGAAATGAATCAAAAAAAAAAACAAAACAAATTTCACCATGAATCTTACTGCTGCACTTTATTCTAAGGACACTTCTGAGAATGCTGGCAAAAGGCTTGGCTTGAGGCTGACTGATTAGACTTTTAAAACAAGAGTCAAGACTGCTAAGTTGAATGTCTTAAGATGTGTAATGAAGAGAAATATACTTTTGGTTCCAAACAAATGCTTGTGACATATTATTTAGTGAAAAAGAGATTAAAGTTTGGTATCCAGTACAAACTGCAACCTTGTTATGTAAATAAGCATAGCCTGTTGTATCCCTGTGTATGCGTACAAAAGTTATTCCAGAAGGACATTATCATACAGAACTATCTATAAAAGATGGAATTGCCAGTGGCTTTTGTTTGTTCTCTTTGCCTATATAAATTTTATAACTCTCCTAAAATAAGCTTATATGTATTATGTCCTAAGAGCGGAAAAAAAAGTGAGCAATTAAGAGCTGCTATATTGGGCTTCCCTGGTGGTCCAGTGGGCAAGCACACTGCCTTGCAGTGCAAGGGGCGCCAGTTCGATCCCTGGCCTGAGAAGATCCCACGTGTCGTGGAGCGGCTGGACTGATGTGTCCAATTACTGAGCCGGAGCTCTGGAGCGCATGTGCCCAGAGCCAGTGCTCTGCGACAACAGAGGCCACCGCGATGGGAGGCCCACAGGAGCCAAAGAACAAAGACAGATGAAAACAGACAAATGAAAGACCAATAGAAGTGGCCTGCCCATCCCCCTCCCTTCCCACTCCACTCCTCACAATAAATAAATAAATAAATAAATATTAAAAATGAAAAAAAAAAAGAGCTGCTATATCAATACAATAATGGAAAACCCACATATCCAGTGCTGGCATGGCTGTGGTGAAACAATCATACTCTTATATAATTTATGAAAATGTAAAGTGGTGGGAATATTTTGAAAAGTCAGTGAGAATCCCATAAATATTCCTTCCTTTTGGGTAGCTGCCACCCCAGAAGCAATTCAAAAGAATGGAACTGCTCTAGCTAAGTATTCAGCACAGTGTTACACACTCGTGTGGGGAAAGGAGTAAACTTACAGTCAGAAGCTGAGTAAATGATGATCCATCAAACAAAGAGGACGATCTTACCATCATTTACATGATAGCTGCCAATTTTAATTTAATACCAGAGTGGTGTATTGTCTTAAAAATTACTGTTAAATCACAAGAATTTCCATTAAACCAGGATTACGTGCTTGTGTTCACACAGTAGAGGAAAAGGAGGGAACCCAAAAAGGAAAAAGTGAAAGCAATGTGATTTGTTGGGCCTGTGGACCCACAGATAAGACATATGATACATCTGATAGTATCATAATAACTCTGAGTGGTTTTGGTAAAAGTAAAACAAAGGGTAAGGACAAACTGTTAGAATTTGCTCTTAATGGAAACAAAGTGCCTTCTACTGATTGTGCTCTCCTTGCTGATGACCCCCACTTGGATGGCAATCCACTCTGGAAGGCAGCCTGGGGTCCTTGCCAGCTTTGTCAGTCAGATAACCAGGCAGAGTCACTAAATGAGAGTGCTCATTTCTAGCTTCACTTAACAGGCATCATCTCCACCGAAAAACAGCCATAAAAATGCAGAAAATGATAGTTTCTCCTATTTTTTTAGCATTCTACCATCTATAAGATGCATTGCTCTCTTTTATCTATTTGGTCCAAGTTTTATGATCTTGGTCTTTATAGACGAAGAAACGGAGGTGCAAAAAAGTAGGACCTTGTCACGGTCACAAGCTGGCAAGGTGCAACCAAGGCTGGAACGAAGGGTTCTTTCAGTGCCACTGCCTGGCAGATTCAGGGCTATGAGTTCAAGGTGAAGACTAATTCAGCCACCAGGGTTTGAATACACACTAACAGGCCAAAGAAGTTTCCAGTCATGATGTGATGACCTGCTTTGGCCTTTGGATGGTCTCAAATACCCTCACCAGGTGTGAACTCTGTCAGCAACCACAGTGGGGACTCTAGGCTGAGCACCAACCTCTCCTTTTTCTTTCCCCAGCCTCCCTGCAGTTTTCAGCAGCCACACAGCCAAGTAATAACACCTGCATCTTTCCTCTCTTCTTCCCCATCTGGTGATGGAAGGTCAACACCCGTGTCGGCCTCGGAAAGCTCAGGTTGAAGATGGCAGAGCTGGAGCTGGCTAGGGTCCCTGCATGGTCAGATCTCAACCAAGGTCCCCTCAACCAGGGACACTGTTCCCTAAGGGAGAGATCATGTGCTGGGTTAAGTGTCAGATTTCTGTGCTAGCTTGTATAACCTTCCCTCATTCAATGACCATTTTACTTCTTCACTTTTCCTTTTGATGTCATTCAGCTCCATTTTTTCCTTCTTCTCTAAGTCAGTATGTACAAGATTCAGCATCAAAAGACCCCATATGATATCTATAACCACCAAAGATACGTGCTTTAAGTCTATCACTTAAGGATTTTATCCTTGGATGTTCTCATTGATTATCTGACTACAATGATAAAAGAAATACCTACTCAACTTCCCAAGCTGTATTACTAGTGCCCTCTTGATTGGGTTGTTAGTGAAGACCCAGGGTGGACCTGGTGTCAGGTCAGGACAGAGGAGTTACTGTTATTCCATCTCCATCTTTAACTGTCTCCTGCCTCCATTTATCCTGTTACACTGGATGACCCCACCAGACTCAGTATCATCTCACTGCAAACTTTTAAGCTCCTTCCTCGCTGCTCCCTGAATCTTACTGCTTTCCAGTTCTCCAGGCTCCCTTTGAGTTTCCTCGCACACCCACCGCTCCTTCTGTCCTCGCCATGATGCCACCTGCTGCAGACCCTCAGCATGTCCCACCAAGTCTTTGCTGGGAGCATCCTCGCAGGATTCTTGATCCACCTTCTCTTCAAATCCACTACACCCATGCTAGGCTGGGACATTTCTTCTCCACCTACTCACCAGCTCTCCATGACTCCTCCTGCCTTCAGAGGTAGAAATCCCTCACCTGGTTATTAAAGAACTTCATCAGCATGCGTAATGCCCTCCAATTTTGTCTGCACTGTTTCACTTCTTGAACTTGCTTCCATCAAATTTGGTGGCTGGTCATTTACTTCCCTCCAAGAGAGAGGCACCTGCTTTTTTTTTTTTTCTCTCACTTTTTCTCACTTTTTTCTCCACTTGGTCCCAACTCAAGCCTTCCTACTCTCTCTACTGTCCTTATGTAATTTTTTTATTGGTGTATAATTATTTTACAATGTTGTGTTAGTTTCGGCTGTACAACAAAGTACTCCGGCTATCTAAACCTAAGAAATCCTGCAAATTCTACACCCCTCCTGCACTGAAAGCTTGCAACCCCCCAAAAGCTCCCTAGCATCTCCCCAAGTCTGGCAAGGCTTTCATTCTTTGGAAACTCCTTGATCACTGAGCCATCTCATGAGAATGCCTGCCGTCAAAAGGTGCCTGGCTGTTTCTGCTCGCCCATTCACCACGCACCTCTGCACTCTCTGTGGTGTTTGGTAAGGCACCTGATGAAGAGCAGGTTCTCGGTAAATATCAGAGGAACTCTGCCATCTGAAGGTAATAGGCATCACAAACCACCCTACATGCTCCTTCTAAACCCACAGCTTCTCTCATGATTTGATTTTCTTGGTTCTCTTGAAATCAAGATCTACTAAATTAGAATAGCATAACCTTAAGTGTTAGAAAAACACTGCAGAAATCCAAACATTGTTACTTCCTAACCAAAGAGGCAGATACAGTATCCAGGTATCGGAGTCTGATTGCAGGTCCACTCTGAACAACCCAAACTCTGCAGTGGCTGGGCCAAGGGAAGGGAAGTCCGTGTAACCCAACAGAAAGAGAAAGTGGCTTCCCCAAGTGCCCCCCACCCCCTCCATACCCTGGTTACTAGAGCTAGGTAGCACTTGGTCCAGGATCTGGGTAGAGAGCACTGAGCTGCAGAAAGGGCCCCACTCCAAGAGCAAAGAGCCTGGCCAAGTCTGTGAAGTGGGCTGAAATAGCTGGAATATTACAGATATTTCCAGTCAGAGACATTTAAGTGCCCCTGAGAAATCTCAGATCCCTTGGCATTTCCTCAGCATCAGGCTTTCAAAATGCGACTAGTGTGTACTCAGCCAGACCCATCCACAGACGGGGGAGTGCCCAGCGCCCGCTGCACTGCCGATGGGAACAGACAGCGGCTCAGCTGCAGTAAGAACTAGTTTGATGACTTCTTGATGAATCAAAGATTAGCCTGACACAGAACTTAGCTCTCACACTCCTGGGTATTTACCCAGGAAAGAGCCACACAGTCTTGCACACAAAGGCTCAGAGCAGGTTATTTGCAACAGCCAAGGCTGGAAACAGCCCAATGTCCAACGGTGAGCAGATAAAAAAAAGCACTGTGATGCATCGATCCGACGAAACGCTACTCGGAAATAAGAAGGAAAGAACTATCGACAAACACACCAGAAACAAATCTCAAAATAACTGCACGGAGTGTGAGGCAAGACAAAAATACTTACAGGCTATGTGACTGCAAGTAACCAGTAGGGCCAGAAGCAAGATCAGTGGTTTCCCAGGAACGGGAGGGGCGGACAGAGGCGGAAGGGAGGCCTGAATGGACTAGGAAGAAACCTTGGGAGGTGATGCAGGTGTTCTCCACGTCGAGTGTGGTGATGGTTTCTTAGGTGCATAAAAATGTCCAAAGTAATCAAGCTGTTCAGTTACAATATATGCCGTTTGCTGTGTGTCAATCATATCTCAGTAAAACTGCTTAAAATTCTCCAGGTTGAGTTAAAAGTTTATAAAATAGGACCCTTGCTGTCTGAAACACTCTCTCTAGCTTGTAATTCACACTGATGGCAGAAGCTAGTTCATGGCAAGAATTCGGAGCACAGAATGCCTCTCAGTAAGCTACATGCTAATGCCGGAGGGGAACTCCTGCTCCTGGTTGGTCCCCTTGAAACGCGCTGGGCTGAGGGGAAGTGAAGCTGAGCTCCTCATCAGAAAGAACCTGGTCAAGCCTTTGGGAGGCATAGGTCTAAGCCTGAGGAGGGAGGGAACCAGCCAAGCGTGAAGGCCACGGAGCCTCAAGAAGGTGGCCCAGGCTCCCACAGACGCTGAAGAGGATTCAAGGGTCTGATGGGAACTAGAGATGGATACTCAGGGTGGGGCATACGGGAGTGGGTTGCCATTTCCTCTTTCAGAAAGTGTTTTATTTTACTAGAAATTTATTAAATGTTTACATTAAAAGTATTTATTTATTTATTTATTTTGGCTGTGGTGGGTCTTTGTTGCTGGCTGGGTTTTCTCCTGTTGCACTGAGCAGGCGCTTGCTGTCTAGTTGGGGTGTGCAGGCTTCCCATGGATGTGGCTTCTCCTGTTGTGCAACACAGGATCTAGGTGCACATGGGCTCAGTAGTTGCAGCACATGGGGTTAGTTGGCAACCTATTCCTGTATTCTTGCTGGAGAATTCTGTGGACAGAGAAGCCTGGTGGGCTACAATCCATGGGGTTGCAAAGAGTCAGATACCACTAAAGCAACTGAGCACAAAATAAAACATATTGCAACAGGTCAAATCATCTTCCCTGTCATATACTAGCTATCTCATACATAAAGTGAAGGTCAAAAGTTCCACGCCTATCAAGAAATGCTGGTCTGCTGACAGGACGAGGAAAATATCACCGTGCAATAAAATTAATGAATGATTGGCAATTGAAGGAAACAATGGAGAAGCATTTGCCTGCCTTAACTTTGACAATGACCTTCATGGTGCTCCACGTCGAGTGTGGTGATGGTTTCTTAGGTGCATAAAAATGTCCAAAGTAATCAAGCTGTTCAGTTACAATATATGCCGTTTGCTGTGTGTCAATCATATCTCAGTAAAACTGCTTAAAATTCTCCAGGTTGAGTTAAAAGTTTATAAAATAGGACCCTTGCTGTCTGAAACACTCTCTCTAGCTTGTAATTCACACTGATGGCAGAAGCTAGTTCATGGCAAGAATTCGGAGCACAGAATGCCTCTCAGTAAGCTACATGCTAATGCCGGAGGGGAACTCCTGCTCCTGGTTGGTCCCCTTGAAACGCGCTGGGCTGAGGGGAAGTGAAGCTGAGCTCCTCATCAGAAAGAACCTGGTCAAGCCTTTGGGAGGCATAGGTCTAAGCCTGAGGAGGGAGGGAACCAGCCAAGCGTGAAGGCCACGGAGCCTCAAGAAGGTGGCCCAGGCTCCCACAGACGCTGAAGAGGATTCAAGGGTCTGATGGGAACTAGAGATGGATACTCAGGGTGGGGCATACGGGAGTGGGTTGCCATTTCCTCTTTCAGAAAGTGTTTTATTTTACTAGAAATTTATTAAATGTTTACATTAAAAGTATTTATTTATTTATTTATTTTGGCTGTGGTGGGTCTTTGTTGCTGGCTGGGTTTTCTCCTGTTGCACTGAGCAGGCGCTTGCTGTCTAGTTGGGGTGTGCAGGCTTCCCATGGATGTGGCTTCTCCTGTTGTGCAACACAGGATCTAGGTGCACATGGGCTCAGTAGTTGCAGCACATGGGGTTAGTTGGCAACCTATTCCTGTATTCTTGCTGGAGAATTCTGTGGACAGAGAAGCCTGGTGGGCTACAATCCATGGGGTTGCAAAGAGTCAGATACCACTAAAGCAACTGAGCACAAAATAAAACATATTGCAACAGGTCAAATCATCTTCCCTGTCATATACTAGCTATCTCATACATAAAGTGAAGGTCAAAAGTTCCACGCCTATCAAGAAATGCTGGTCTGCTGACAGGACGAGGAAAATATCACCGTGCAATAAAATTAATGAATGATTGGCAATTGAAGGAAACAATGGAGAAGCATTTGCCTGCCTTAACTTTGACAATGACCTTCATGGAGCATGCAGGTGCTTGTCCTTCATCTCCAAATTGGTGGTATGGGTTGACCTCCAGATCCTGGCATCTCCAAATGATCTAAAATGCTCTGAGCTTTGAAATCTCTTGATTGTTTCCAGGGCTGTTCCATGGAATTATGCATTTTCTGAGCCAGATAAGACTGGCATTCTTCCCAGCAGGTACAGCCCTGAGAAAGCAGCAGGACTTCTGTGTAATGGAATTCCCATGGCATTTCATAACTGGAGCGTCGGAAATGGCAACGCGATTTCCTGAAGGAGGTTCAGGGCTAGAAATATATCCCTATGTCCAGTGATTTCCCACAGTGCCAAACAGGATGTAACTCGCAGCTGAGTTTATGAACTTTTTACCTCTTGGACCGCCATGGGAAGCCTCATTCATGTTGAACTGTCCTTGGTCAAATTTCTTTTGGATGAGAATGGACGACTTTGAAGTCGGGCAAATGCCTTTCACATGTTGGGGTGCTGGCAGGGGAGAAGAAATGAAGACCCTTGCTGGAAGCACAGAGTCTTGGGTTTGGTGCCTAAGGTTGAGCAGAATGAACAGAAAGTGCTGAGGGTGTAGGGGGCATTTGCTAAGCCCACTGGCTCATGCATCCATGATTCTGGCCATTGGAGAGAGAAGCAGGAGGTCAGGATTCTCCTCCCAGGAGATTCCTGTTCTACATAGAGGCACAGTGGAAGGTGGGCCCAGCTCACATGTATCATCTGACGCTTCTCTTCCATTTTACAGACAGTAAACCAAGGCCCAACACAGGGAGTAAATTTCCCACTGATGCACAACTCATTCATGGCCATGGAATTCCAAGTGGAGGTCTAAATGCAATGATAGACCGCACATATAGGAGTCAGAAACCCTGCCTAAATCCTTCCATTCACCTCTGACCCCTGTGTCCTGGGGCCATCTTCAACTCTGAAATTCTGGGATGTTTGACTCCAAATATACTTTCGTGCTTCATCTAATGTTCCCAACTGAAAAGACAAAAGGTCCAGTCCACAGCCAAAGACCGAATGGTTCTTTCTGAGACTTTTGCTCTGGGGTCCAGCACTACCCTCCAACTGATCATGGAACCCATTCTTTGGCAGAAATGACAAAAACAAAAATAAGAACAATAATAATATTAATAATAATATCCACTGTCACTACTACTAGCAATAACACTGAAAATACTAATAATACTTGCAGTTCTCACCTGCTATGTGCCAGGGCAGGGACTATGAGCTAGGTTATTCCCTCCCCATTTTGCAGATGTGGAAACTGATATTCAGAGAGGCTGGGTCATCAGCCCCAAGTCACACTGCTGTCACTCTGAAGCTTCAAAGTTGGGCACATCTGATTTGGAAACGCAGTGCTGTGTTCATTCTCTGGGCTCTGGTGACTAGTCTCGAAGCCCAGTTTGGCACCTTGGTGTTATACAAAATGTGTTTTTCTCACCAACAAACATAGTAGGCCATAACATAAAATAAAATCAGACATAGACCCCAAGACCTCACAATTTTCTTCCATTTGTGGCAGAAGAGAAGATCTATAAATATTTATCCATGTCACAGAAGCAATGTAAAAATAAAAGCCAAAGAACAGGCCTGCCATGAATGGAAATTTTCCTGGGAAAAAATCCTCATGTACCAAAGTGTAAATAAATGAATAAATATGACTAATCATACAAAGGCATGAAGTTCAAAGGTCAGGATGATTCTTCAGGACAGGAATCACTGCCTACTGGAACAGGGACCTCACAGAGTTGCCTCCTTTCTACATATATGTACATGCTAAGGTTTGTCCTAAAACTTCCCTGGGGAGCCTGTGTGCTACGCTTAGTTCTGGGCTACAGAACTGGACACAACAGAATCTTATCCAGATTTGAAAACAAATGGCTATCCTGTAAAGTGACCAATGCCTGGAATGCAAAAATGCAGCCATTTCAAAACCCTCAAGGACATAAATCAAAGCAAGATCTTCTCTGACCCACCTACTAGAATAGCGGAACTAAAAAGACAAATGAACATGTGGGACCTAATGAAACTTAAAAGTTTTTGTACAGCTTTACAAAAACTGAAAAGACAAAAGGTCCAGTCCACAGCCAAAGACCGAATGGTTCTTTCTGAGACTTTTGCTCTGGGGTCCAGCACTACCCTCCAACTGATCATGGAACCCATTCTTTGGCAGAAATGACAAAAACAAAAATAAGAACAATAATAATATTAATAATAATATCCACTGTCACTACTACTAGCAATAACACTGAAAATACTAATAATACTTGCAGTTCTCACCTGCTATGTGCCAGGGCAGGGACTATGAGCTAGGTTATTCCCTCCCCATTTTGCAGATGTGGAAACTGATATTCAGAGAGGCTGGGTCATCAGCCCCAAGTCACACTGCTGTCACTCTGAAGCTTCAAAGTTGGGCACATCTGATTTGGAAACGCAGTGCTGTGTTCATTCTCTGGGCTCTGGTGACTAGTCTCGAAGCCCAGTTTGGCACCTTGGTGTTATACAAAATGTGTTTTTCTCACCAACAAACATAGTAGGCCATAACATAAAATAAAATCAGACATAGACCCCAAGACCTCACAATTTTCTTCCATTTGTGGCAGAAGAGAAGATCTATAAATATTTATCCATGTCACAGAAGCAATGTAAAAATAAAAGCCAAAGAACAGGCCTGCCATGAATGGAAATTTTCCTGGGAAAAAATCCTCATGTACCAAAGTGTAAATAAATGAATAAATATGACTAATCATACAAAGGCATGAAGTTCAAAGGTCAGGATGATTCTTCAGGACAGGAATCACTGCCTACTGGAACAGGGACCTCACAGAGTTGCCTCCTTTCTACATATATGTACATGCTAAGGTTTGTCCTAAAACTTCCCTGGGGAGCCTGTGTGCTACGCTTAGTTCTGGGCTACAGAACTGGACACAACAGAATCTTATCCAGATTTGAAAACAAATGGCTATCCTGTAAAGTGACCAATGCCTGGAATGCAAAAATGCAGCCATTTCAAAACCCTCAAGGACATAAATCAAAGCAAGATCTTCTCTGACCCACCTACTAGAATAGCGGAACTAAAAAGACAAATGAACATGTGGGACCTAATGAAACTTAAAAGTTTTTGTACAGCTAAAGAAATTACAAAAAAACTGAACAGACAGCCCACAGAGTGGGAGAAAATCATAGCAAATGAAACAACAGACAAAGAATTAATCTCCAAAATCTACAAGCAACTCAGACAACTCAGCACTGGAAAAACGAGCAACCCAATCAAAAAATGGGAAAAGGACCTAAACAGACACCTCTCCAAAGAGGACATACAGATGGCCCAAAAACAGATGAAACGATGCTCAACTTCACTAATAATTAGAGAAATGCAAATCAAAACTACAATGAGATATCACCTCACACCCGTCAGAATGGCCATCATCCACAAATCGACAGACAATAAATGCTGGAGAGGCTGCGGAGAAAAGGGAACACTCCTGCATTGCTGGTGGGAGTGTAAATTGATTCAGCCTCTATGGAAGACAGTCTGGAGATTTCTTAAAAAACTAAAAATAGAAGCACCATATGACCCAGCAATCCCACTCTTAGGCTTATACCCTGACGAAATCAAAACTGAAAGAAGCACCTGTACCCCAATGTTCATTGCAGCTCTCTATACAATAGCTAGAACATGGAAGGGACCTAGATGCCCATCGACGAACGAATGGATCCAAAAGCTCTGGTACATATATACAATGGAATACTACACAGCTATAAAGAGAAATGCAGAAGAATCAACCCTAATGAGGTGGCTGGATCTAGAACGTATCATCAAAAGTGAAGTCAGTCAGAAAGAGAAGGACAAATACAGCATATTAACACATATATATGGAATCTAGTAGGATGGTGATGATGGCACATGCAGTGAAGCAACAGAAAGACAGACATGGACAGTGGACATATGGACATTGTGAGGAAGGAACAGTGGGTGAGAGGCGTAAAGGAAGTAGCATGAAGGCCTGTACTATCATAAGTGAAGAAAATAGCTCTAGTCATTACTCTGCAAGAAAAGGGGATCCTTCAGGGGTGCAGTATGATGGTCGGGAGGGGAGGGAAGGGGGGGATATATATATGACTAATCTGAGAACATACATATCTGTAAACAACAAAACTCTGTAAAAGTTAAAAGTAAAATAAAGGTTTAAAAAAAAAAATGCAGCCATTTCAGATGATCAGAGAAGGAGAGATGGTTCAATAAGTGATTATGGAACAATAGCATTTAGGGAAAAAAAATTTATTTAGAGTACTTCTTACTATAGACCAAAATACTTCTTAGATGGATTCAAGAGGGGCATATGGAATCAACTGAACTTCCCAGGTGGCTTAGTGGTAAAGAATCTACCTGCAATGCAGGAGACAGGGGTTCAATCCTATGATCAGGAAGATCTCCTAGAGAAGGGAATGGCAAAACACTGCAGTATTCTTGCCTGGAGAACTCCATGAACAGAGGTGCCTGGTGCCTCATGGGGCCCCAGACAGTCAGATACAACTGAGTGTCGCAACAACACTGGGGTAATCAACTATTTTTTAAAAAGCAGAAAAACTCAAGAAAATAAGTATTGATCATCAAATTTTTGGAGAAACATGAACTCTAAGTTTTGAAACAATAGAAGAAATCACCAAGAAAAAAGTAGTCAGATTTTGGTAGATAAAAAGTTTAAATGCCAGTAGATTAAAAATATAACCAGAATTTCAGACTAAATGGATAAAGAAAATATAATTGCTATAAACATGCAGACAGAGGATTAATTTCACAGCAAAATGCCAGTGGAAGAATAGAGTTGGGGATCATGGACCAAAGAGTCGCAAAAGGAAATAGAATTAGCAAACAAATAGTTGGGAAATTTTCCTGCAGCATTAAGGATGGAATAAATACAATTAAAATAATTACATACCATTTGATCAATTTAAAAAAACAAAGTAATCAGTCAGAAGAGAAGGACAAATACAGCATATTAACACATATATATGGAATCTAGTAGGATGGTGATGATGGCACATGCAGTGAAGCAACAGAAAGACAGACATGGACAGTGGACATATGGACATTGTGAGGAAGGAACAGTGGGTGAGAGGCGTAAAGGAAGTAGCATGAAGGCCTGTACTATCATAAGTGAAGAAAATAGCTCTAGTCATTACTCTGCAAGAAAAGGGGATCCTTCAGGGGTGCAGTATGATGGTCGGGAGGGGAGGGAAGGGGGGGATATATATATGACTAATCTGAGAACATACATATCTGTAAACAACAAAACTCTGTAAAAGTTAAAAGTAAAATAAAGGTTTAAAAAAAAAAATGCAGCCATTTCAGATGATCAGAGAAGGAGAGATGGTTCAATAAGTGATTATGGAACAATAGCATTTAGGGAAAAAAAATTTATTTAGAGTACTTCTTACTATAGACCAAAATACTTCTTAGATGGATTCAAGAGGGGCATATGGAATCAACTGAACTTCCCAGGTGGCTTAGTGGTAAAGAATCTACCTGCAATGCAGGAGACAGGGGTTCAATCCTATGATCAGGAAGATCTCCTAGAGAAGGGAATGGCAAAACACTGCAGTATTCTTGCCTGGAGAACTCCATGAACAGAGGTGCCTGGTGCCTCATGGGGCCCCAGACAGTCAGATACAACTGAGTGTCGCAACAACACTGGGGTAATCAACTATTTTTTAAAAAGCAGAAAAACTCAAGAAAATAAGTATTGATCATCAAATTTTTGGAGAAACATGAACTCTAAGTTTTGAAACAATAGAAGAAATCACCAAGAAAAAAGTAGTCAGATTTTGGTAGATAAAAAGTTTAAATGCCAGTAGATTAAAAATATAACCAGAATTTCAGACTAAATGGATAAAGAAAATATAATTGCTATAAACATGCAGACAGAGGATTAATTTCACAGCAAAATGCCAGTGGAAGAATAGAGTTGGGGATCATGGACCAAAGAGTCGCAAAAGGAAATAGAATTAGCAAACAAATAGTTGGGAAATTTTCCTGCAGCATTAAGGATGGAATAAATACAATTAAAATAATTACATACCATTTGACCTATCAAGTTAACAAAGTTTATAAAAATAAACGCAATTGCCAGAGAAGGTAGGGAAACATAGCCCCTTAGGTCACCAGTGGATGAAACTTATCCAGAGTTCCGAAACCATCTGTGATGACAGACTAAATAATCTAACTTCTGGGAATCCCAAGGTAAAGAAAACAAATAGCTATCAAAGCTTCAGAGAGAAAGACTTTCATCACAAAGCAATTCATAATAATGACAAGCTGATAATATTATAAATACCCACAAAAGAGACAGCATGGTTAGGAAAGAGTATATTATAACAAGAAAAATATGTCTGCTAGAATATTAAATGGAAAAAGCAGAACCTAAACCTGGATATACAGAGTGATCAAAACCATAATGAAAAGGAATCACACAGAAAGTCTAAAGAAACATGCCAGTTTGCTTTTCTGGTGCAGTAAGGAGTGATTTACTTTTCATTTTAATGAGAGTGCTTTAATGAGTGTGCCAGTGTCTCTCCAATGTCAGTGTCACTGAAGTACTCCTTAAAAATGAGAACTGCCTGGACCAGATTATCTCATCTAATCTGGAATCTACATTTTAATTGCCATCCTAGGAGGTGATGAAAATCAGTTCTCAGGTGCCACCTGGGAATCTGACCATTCGATTTTGACTCCAATTATCCAGAATTAGCACAGGCCCCAAGCTATGGACGAAGTCCTTCAGTTCAGACAGCACCTACCTTTGGTCGCTATCAGATACCACAGTTAGAGGGCAGGGTCACCCCAGGACTGCCCTGACATCAGAGGCAGCCGAGAATGAGATGCCAAGGCTGTCAGACTTCTGTCCAGCTTGACTACAGACTCAGGAGTTTCCACAGCTTCCCACTTCACATTTGATAATTAATTTTCTAGGAAGACTCGCAGAATTCAGGAAAGAACTACACTTGCGGTGGTTTTTTTAAGTATACAAATTAACCAGCAGATGATGAGATGTGCAGGGCAAGGTCTTGAGGAGGGGATGAGGGACAGGACCTAGCTCCATGCCCTCTCCTCCTGGAGTCGGCAGGCCATTGCCACCCAGCAGCTTAGTGTCACCTCCCAGAAGATCAGTGGCTTCACCAGCCAGGAAGCTCCCTGTTTCTCTGGGTTCAGAGTTTCACTGGGGTTTTATCACCTAGGCCTGGCTGACTCAGTAACTGGCCATAGGATTGAATTCGATCTCTGATCTCCCTCTATGGAGATCTGGGTGTGGGGTGCCAAACTCCGGCACCTTAATCATAAGCTTGATCTTTGCGGTATTATTTGGTCTTTCTGGGTTTTTCCTCCCTTACAATCATTTAAGGCTCCATCTCAGTAGCATAAACTCAGGATTGCTCAAAAGATGCCCCTTCCTCCTATCACTCAGGAAATTCCAGGAGTTTTGGAATTCTGTGCCAAGGATGGGGACAAAGACTAGATGTATTCTTTATTATATCACAATATGCCTGTGGGCTCACTCGGTTAGGTCCGACTCTTTGTAACCCCATGAACTCCAAGCTCCTCTGTCCATGGGATTTCCCAGACAAAAGTACTGGAGTGGGTTGCCATTTCCTCCTCCAAGGAATCTTCCCAACCCAGGGATGGAGCCCATGTCCCCTGCATCTCCTGTGCTACAGGTGAATTCTTTACCACTGGACCACCTGGCTAGCTCCCTATCAAAATGGCCCACATCTAAAGATTATCCTTTGAAAAATGTTAGAATATGCATTATTTTAAATAAAAGATAAGTTTTAGATTATTAATGGGGAAGGCATTTGGGGTTGTTAGAGGCAGAGGACTCCCCATGGCGATTTTCCAGGTGGCTATGAGATGGTGATATGGGTTTTCCAGCAGGGACATTTGATGGGCTGCATGAGCAGGAGAGATGGGTAATGCTGAGGATAGAGAGCATACATCACATTTCTAGAAGAAGTGGCACGTTCCACAGTAGCAGGAGTTTAAATCTGGGTGGGAAAGAGATGACATCAGGTCAGGATAGACCATGTATTCTGTACAAAGGGGTCTAATTTGTCCTTTAGATGAGAGCTTCATATACTAGGTATGGTGTAGCTTATTAATAGACTGTGTGTGTGTGTGTGTGTGTGTGTGTGTGTGTGTGTGTGTGTGTGTGTCTGGACAACATTTGAGTCCATGAGTATGTTGAAAATTGCAAATGTCCCAGTGCTGAATCTGTGCCTTTCACCAGGAACTGTGAACTGCAGACCAGCGACAGGCAGCCTGTATAAAACAAGCAAGGACAGGGAAGGGCCATCTAAGAAACAATTGCTATAATCTGATTGAACGATGAACATGGACACTGGTGAAGGAAAGGCTAAAGCGAAACAGGGGGGCATCTGCATTGCTATCTGATGAACGATGAACTGGACACTGGTGAAGGGCTGATGCGAACAGTGGCATTCTGCATGCCTGCCCGTCTCTGAGGATGGATAAGCTTGATCTTTGCGGTATTATTTGGTCTTTCTGGGTTTCCTCCCTTACAATCATTTAAGGCTCAAAGTAGCATAAACTCAGGATTGCTCAAAAGATGCCCCTTCCTCCTATCACTCAGGAAATTCCAGGAGTTTTGGAATTCTGTGCCAAGGATGGGGACAAAGACTAGATGTATTCTTTATTATATCACAATATGCCTGTGGGCTCACTCGGTTAGGTCCGACTCTTTGTAACCCCATGAACTCCAAGCTCCTCTGTCCATGGGATTTCCCAGACAAAAGTACTGGAGTGGGTTGCCATTTCCTCCTCCAAGGAATCTTCCCAACCCAGGGATGGAGCCCATGTCCCCTGCATCTCCTGTGCTACAGGTGAATTCTTTACCACTGGACCACCTGGCTAGCTCCCTATCAAAATGGCCCACATCTAAAGATTATCCTTTGAAAAATGTTAGAATATGCATTATTTTAAATAAAAGATAAGTTTTAGATTATTAATGGGGAAGGCATTTGGGGTTGTTAGAGGCAGAGGACTCCCCATGGCGATTTTCCAGGTGGCTATGAGATGGTGATATGGGTTTTCCAGCAGGGACATTTGATGGGCTGCATGAGCAGGAGAGATGGGTAATGCTGAGGATAGAGAGCATACATCACATTTCTAGAAGAAGTGGCACGTTCCACAGTAGCAGGAGTTTAAATCTGGGTGGGAAAGAGATGACATCAGGTCAGGATAGACCATGTATTCTGTACAAAGGGGTCTAATTTGTCCTTTAGATGAGAGCTTCATATACTAGGTATGGTGTAGCTTATTAATAGACTGTGTGTGTGTGTGTGTGTGTGTGTGTGTGTGTGTGTGTGTGTGTGTGTGTCTGGACAACATTTGAGTCCATGAGTATGTTGAAAATTGCAAATGTCCCAGTGCTGAATCTGTGCCTTTCACCAGGAACTGTGAACTGCAGACCAGCGACAGGCAGCCTGTATAAAACAAGCAAGGACAGGGAAGGGCCATCTAAGAAACAATTGCTATAATCTGATTGAACGATGAACATGGACACTGGTGAAGGAAAGGCTAGAATGGCGAAACAGTGGGGCATTCTGCATGCCTGCCCGTCTCTGAGGATGGATGAGGCTCAGGAGCCACCAAGGAGTAGGGCCTGTGTCTTGAGAGATGCATTGACTTAGAGGACCTGTGAGACATGATGTCAAGGGTAGACCAAGCAGTGAGCCAGGAAAAACCAACCCAGGAGAACCAAATAGACTGGAAAGTGGGAGGCAGAGTGTGCAGCCCACCAAGGGTTAAAGGAAGAAAAGGCAGGGACCTTGGAAGGCAGGTTTCCAGGTAGAGACAAGAACCTGAGGCTGGTCTCCACTGGAATGCACAGGAATCTCTCCCATGAAGCTGTGAAATTAACTAAGCTTGGGAAATGGAGAACATAAATCAATCATTTTCCAGACTCTGGAAAGAATTTCCACTTGACACTACCTGGATAGAACTACTTGGAGCCAGTGGTTAAAAGCCCATGGGACGATTCAAGCAGACAGAGACTGACTCAGGGACAGAAGATATTCTAAACAGACTTTCATCTGAGTAAGGACTTGGTGTCTGCAGAGAACACAGCCCAACCAAGCAGAATTCAGGTGAATGACCAACCCAACAGCACTAAGATGGATCATGCTTTGATTAAAAAATCATAAGATCTTTAAACCATATCCAGATAAATTTTAGACAAATCAATGAATTAATAAACAGAAGAGGAAATATGAGTACTGACCTAATCTCTTTCTTAAGAAAGGTCTTCTAAACAAATAAATTACTGACATGAACTATTTGAAATGGGCATGAAAGTAGAAACAGGACCAATGGAATGCATTACAGAAAATTAACAGAGTCATTTCTTTTGGGGAGGGGGCAGGTTGGGGAGGGAGGGAGTGGGAGGGCCACTTCTACTGGTCTTTCATTTTTCTATTTTTCATCCATCTTTGTTCTTTGGCCCGTGTGGGCCTCCCATCGCAGTGGCCTCTATTGTCACAGAGCACCGGCTCTGGGTGCATGCGCTCCAGAGATCCAGCTCGGTAATTGGACACATCGGTCCAGCCGCTCCACAGCACGTGGGATCTTCCCAGGCGAGGGATCGAACCGGCGCCCCTTGCACTGCAAGGCGGTGTCCTTACCCACTGGACCACCAGGGAAGCCCCAACAGAGTCATTTCTGATAAGAGTGACCAATATTGTGAACCACTGCGTAAGCCACGT
Organism: Tragulus kanchil; assembly: GCA_022376925.1. Taxonomy (NCBI): domain Eukaryota; kingdom Metazoa; phylum Chordata; class Mammalia; order Artiodactyla; family Tragulidae; genus Tragulus; species Tragulus kanchil. Next base: position 49,664,674 of record JAIOJX010000026.1, read on the forward strand.
TAGAATTGGAGCAAGAGCTGGATTTTGAAGAATGGGCCAGATTTAAACAGGTGCGGTCAGGAAGGAAAGCCCAGCATGAGACTGGGCAAGGGGATGGCCAGAGTTTTGGTTGGCCTGGCTTATTTATCAGGTTACAAAAGTCCTGCATAAACAAAAGGCCACCTGGGCAAGTGACAACACCTGCCTGACTTCATTTCCTTAGGACTGTCAACATTGACATTGGTAGACTCTCTGAGAACAAATGTAATTACTGCAAATAACATTGGGTAGATCCTGGGTCTGGTAAAGACAATCACCACCTTGGGAAAATGAGACCAGATACATGTAAGTGCTTCTGTGCAGAATTGGTTTTTTATTATTTTCTCTCATCAGACATATCTAAAGAGCACTTGACCTACTATGGGAGCCAGTGGTTAAAAGCCCATGGGACGATTCAAGCAGACAGAGACTGACTCAGGGACAGAAGATATTCTAAACAGACTTTCATCTGAGTAAGGACTTGGTGTCTGCAGAGAACACAGCCCAACCAAGCAGAATTCAGGTGAATGACCAACCCAACAGCACTAAGATGGATCATGCTTTGATTAAAAAATCATAAGATCTTTAAACCATATCCAGATAAATTTTAGACAAATCAATGAATTAATAAACAGAAGAGGAAATATGAGTACTGACCTAATCTCTTTCTTAAGAAAGGTCTTCTAAACAAATAAATTACTGACATGAACTATTTGAAATGGGCATGAAAGTAGAAACAGGACCAATGGAATGCATTACAGAAAATTAACAGAGTCATTTCTTTTGGGGAGGGGGCAGGTTGGGGAGGGAGGGAGTGGGAGGGCCACTTCTACTGGTCTTTCATTTTTCTATTTTTCATCCATCTTTGTTCTTTGGCCCGTGTGGGCCTCCCATCGCAGTGGCCTCTATTGTCACAGAGCACCGGCTCTGGGTGCATGCGCTCCAGAGATCCAGCTCGGTAATTGGACACATCGGTCCAGCCGCTCCACAGCACGTGGGATCTTCCCAGGCGAGGGATCGAACCGGCGCCCCTTGCACTGCAAGGCGGTGTCCTTACCCACTGGACCACCAGGGAAGCCCCAACAGAGTCATTTCTGATAAGAGTGACCAATATTGTGAACCACTGCGTAAGCCACGTTAGAATTGGAGCAAGAGCTGGATTTTGAAGAATGGGCCAGATTTAAACAGGTGCGGTCAGGAAGGAAAGCCCAGCATGAGACTGGGCAAGGGGATGGCCAGAGTTTTGGTTGGCCTGGCTTATTTATCAGGTTACAAAAGTCCTGCATAAACAAAAGGCCACCTGGGCAAGTGACAACACCTGCCTGACTTCATTTCCTTAGGACTGTCAACATTGACATTGGTAGACTCTCTGAGAACAAATGTAATTACTCAGGCAAATAACACCTGCTCTGCAGGTGAGCAGGTCTAACTCCTGATCCAGGATCCTGGGTCTGGTAAAGACAATCACCACCTTGGGAAAATGAGACCAGATACATGTAAGTGCTTCTGTGCAGAATTGGTTTTTTATTATTTTCTCCTCCATCAGACATATCTAAAGAGCACTGTTTTGCAAATTGTATCCAGAAGAGGCCCAGGACCTTCAAACCCAGATTCTTGCCATCGGGGGACAAAAAACCTCAAGAGCCAGAAGAGACAGCAGATTTACGCTGGGCTCCCTGTCACCTTCCCTGGAAAGGATTTCAAAGGAGCTATTCAATGGGTTTTGTTTCATCTTCAATGAATACTTTCAAAACTGTCTGGCAACCAGAACAGACTCCCTAATTTATAGCACGCATGATATATTCACATTTTAAATGGTGTTTTCTTTCCTGATATTCAAGAAACAAACTAGACACTTAGACAAAAAGATCAAAAAAAAAATCCTAGTAATTGCAGCCGTGTTTTTCACTTGTGTCGTCTTGACTAAGAGGAGCAAGGAGGCTCTGGGGGCAGTGTTCCTGCCCAGTGTAGATCGGCTCAAAGTCCTCTTCTCCAAATTAAGCAGAAGTGGTTTTCCTAGTGAGAAATTCTGCATTCAAAATGAAGGTCTATTTCTCTTAAAATTTGAGGTTGAATTTAACATACTGTGCTGCATCAGAGGGCTCACATGCACTTCCAGGATTTTCTTGGACCACCGTCTGCTGTCCAAGGGGGGTGAAGGGCAATTCCTAAAGAATCTCCATTTCCTGGAGCCCAGATTTGAAAGATCCGAGTTTTATTAACAGGTGCTCACTCTCAGTAAAGGAAGTTTCTTCCTTTTAATTCAACACAGTCTTTGTTTACCGAGCGGATGAAAGCTGTTCCTTTCCATTCCTGTCCCTGGCTGGGTGGGGGCAAATTCCACTGTAAGGTGGTGTTTAGCCAGAAGGGAGATAAGGACTTGTGTTTTAGGATGGAGACAACCAGATGAATGCAGTCACCTGAGACAAAGCTGAGAACTCATTAGCATTTGAAAGAAGCCCGCAAGTGCTCAGAGCTCCCAAGGATTCGGCTCTATGCTTTTGTTCTATAAAAGTTGAACAAAAGATACATTTTCCTACTTCTTGGAGTGAACATGAAAAAAACACACGTTTCCCTATATAATGTGCAGGAGGTAGCTAGATCTTGTAGTTACTAATAAATGAAAATTTGAGTCTTGGGGACAGAAGACAGTTCAGTCTGCAGAGACTTAAACTGTCCTGCTTTCAGGACCCCAGGCTCAGGAAAGCTGGGCTGTGAGCCTCCCGACTGTTCCATTTTTCTGATCCTGGACAGTTCACTTTCTCTTTGCAAATCATAAACATGTTTCCTGTCACCTTCCCTGGAAAGGATTTCAAAGGAGCTATTCAATGGGTTTTGTTTCATCTTCAATGAATACTTTCAAAACTGTCTGGCAACCAGAACAGACTCCCTAATTTATAGCACGCATGATATATTCACATTTTAAATGGTGTTTTCTTTCCTGATATTCAAGAAACAAACTAGACACTTAGACAAAAAGATCAAAAAAAAAATCCTAGTAATTGCAGCCGTGTTTTTCACTTGTGTCGTCTTGACTAAGAGGAGCAAGGAGGCTCTGGGGGCAGTGTTCCTGCCCAGTGTAGATCGGCTCAAAGTCCTCTTCTCCAAATTAAGCAGAAGTGGTTTTCCTAGTGAGAAATTCTGCATTCAAAATGAAGGTCTATTTCTCTTAAAATTTGAGGTTGAATTTAACATACTGTGCTGCATCAGAGGGCTCACATGCACTTCCAGGATTTTCTTGGACCACCGTCTGCTGTCCAAGGGGGGTGAAGGGCAATTCCTAAAGAATCTCCATTTCCTGGAGCCCAGATTTGAAAGATCCGAGTTTTATTAACAGGTGCTCACTCTCAGTAAAGGAAGTTTCTTCCTTTTAATTCAACACAGTCTTTGTTTACCGAGCGGATGAAAGCTGTTCCTTTCCATTCCTGTCCCTGGCTGGGTGGGGGCAAATTCCACTGTAAGGTGGTGTTTAGCCAGAAGGGAGATAAGGACTTGTGTTTTAGGATGGAGACAACCAGATGAATGCAGTCACCTGAGACAAAGCTGAGAACTCATTAGCATTTGAAAGAAGCCCGCAAGTGCTCAGAGCTCCCAAGGATTCGGCTCTATGCTTTTGTTCTATAAAAGTTGAACAAAAGATACATTTTCCTACTTCTTGGAGTGAACATGAAAAAAACACACGTTTCCCTATATAATGTGCAGGAGGTAGCTAGATCTTGTAGTTACTAATAAATGAAAATTTGAGTCTTGGGGACAGAAGACAGTTCAGTCTGCAGAGACTTAAACTGTCCTGCTTTCAGGACCCCAGGCTCAGGAAAGCTGGGCTGTGAGCCTCCCGACTGTTCCATCCTGTCTGGGTTTCCTGTGTTCATCCTGGCTCTCCACTCAGTTCACTTTCTCTTTGCAAATCATAAACATGTTTGTGTCGCCTTCACCCTCACTAAGGCGAGGGTTAGGACAGGGACGCTGTGTCCATGTGTGCACATCCAGCCTTGTGCACAGCAGGTAACATCAGTAAATACTGATGAGTTACTGAATCAATGGCATCTTCCTGAAAACAGGAGACTTTAGTGATGGCTGCCCTTTGTTTAGAAGGACACACACTTTTCCCTTTTATCTTAAGTGTCTTTAAGTATACTGACTTCTTTCCTTAAACTAATAAATGTATTTAAATATCTCCTCTCATTAAGAGAAGGAAGGAAAGCAGGAGGAAGGGATGGAGAAAGAGGCGAAGGAAAAAGGGTAAAGATTCAAAGGCAAGCAAGAAAGAAAAAGAAAACATCAGAAATTCTTCAAGTCTAGTTTTTTTCGGGGGTTGCACAAAGCGTCATCTTATTTCCCAACCAGGAATTGATTCTGCACCCCCTGTACCGCAAGCACAGAGTCCTAACCACTGGATGACCTGGGAAGGCCCAATTCTACCTTCTTACCTAGATTATTTCATTATCAAACTTCTGGAAAAGTAGGTAGTCCCTATTCCAACTTTCCTCACCACTCACCCTTCACTCTGTGGTCTCCATTTCCCCGTTCCTCCACTAAAAAATCCCTCTGAATTACCTGTGTGCTTCCATTCTGACAAATTGTCTCTCGCACCCAGAAATGGTCAGATAACAGTTTACTGGCTTCTGGATCAACAGAATTCCCCAAGTGTCCTCTTCCTCTTTCCCATGACCACACCTGGAGAAGGAGATGCTCATAGTGACTCCTTCTTCCACCTCCTAATGGTTGTACTGAGCTCCAGCCATTGCCTCCAAACCTCTCCGTCTCACTTCCATCATCCCAGATCCACTGGATGGGCTTGCTTCCTACTCCATGGAAAAGGTGGAGATTGGCAAGCACAAACAGCTCCAGTCTCCCCAGAATTTCCACTTCCAGAGTAATATCAATATCTACCTTTACCTATGTATTATCCCATAAAAAAGTACTCCCAAACTTGGTGGCATAAAACTACAATGAACATTTATTATCTCACACGGCTCAGGAATTTAAGAACCACTTATCATTTAAGGGGTCTGGCTCAGGGTCTCACATGCGTCAAAGTATCAGGTGGGATTGAGGTTACCTGAAGGCTTGATTGGGACTGGAGAATCCACTTCCAGGACATCTTACTTACAGGATTGACTTATTTCTGCAGCAGGCCTCAGGTCCTTGGGACAAGGACTTTTTCACAGGGCTACGTGAGTGTCCTCACAACATGGTGTCTGAATTCCCCCAAAGAGTGGTCCAAGAGGGCAACAGGGAAGCCACAAGGAGTGACAATGCATCAGTCCCTTACTCTCCTCTAGGCTACATGGGCCAGCCCTACCCAGTGTCGGAGAGGATCACACCAAAGCATCAACCACAGGGGGCAAGGCTACAAGGGAGGCCATCTTGAAAGCTGGCTACCATTTAGAACTTCCTCCTTCCCCGCTCTGCCAGAAGCCCTCTTTCCTCCTTTATCTCTAGTGTCTCCTTGTCTATTGACTTATTTACCTAAATAAATAAGTATATTCAAATATCTTCTAAACAAAAGCAGGAAGAAAACACTCTCATCAACTATCTGATTTCACTAAGTTTCCTTAAAAAGTCATCAATCAGCTGTCTCAACCTCCTCAGCTCCACTCATGCTTCAGTCCATCACAACCTGTCTCTGGTCCCCACGATTCCTCTAAAACTCCTGCTGTGGCTGGCAGTGAAGGCATAGTTACAAAATTCAATGATCACTAAAATCCAGGTGACAGATGACATCTCTAGGGATGTGGGTATAGGTATTACCTGTCTTCTTTTCTGAAATAGCTTCTTCCTAAGCTCCTCAGGGCCCCCCTTTTTTTCTCTCCTGCATTTCCATGGACTAGACTTCGGCAAGTCTCACTTCCATCATCCCAGATCCACTGGATGGGCTTGCTTCCTACTCCATGGAAAAGGTGGAGATTGGCAAGCACAAACAGCTCCAGTCTCCCCAGAATTTCCACTTCCAGAGTAATATCAATATCTACCTTTACCTATGTATTATCCCATAAAAAAGTACTCCCAAACTTGGTGGCATAAAACTACAATGAACATTTATTATCTCACACGGCTCAGGAATTTAAGAACCACTTATCATTTAAGGGGTCTGGCTCAGGGTCTCACATGCGTCAAAGTATCAGGTGGGATTGAGGTTACCTGAAGGCTTGATTGGGACTGGAGAATCCACTTCCAGGACATCTTACTTACAGGATTGACTTATTTCTGCAGCAGGCCTCAGGTCCTTGGGACAAGGACTTTTTCACAGGGCTACGTGAGTGTCCTCACAACATGGTGTCTGAATTCCCCCAAAGAGTGGTCCAAGAGGGCAACAGGGAAGCCACAAGGAGTGACAATGCATCAGTCCCTTACTCTCCTCTAGGCTACATGGGCCAGCCCTACCCAGTGTCGGAGAGGATCACACCAAAGCATCAACCACAGGGGGCAAGGCTACAAGGGAGGCCATCTTGAAAGCTGGCTACCATTTAGAACTTCCTCCTTCCCCGCTCTGCCAGAAGCCCTCTTTCCTCCTTTATCTCTAGTGTCTCCTTGTCTATTGACTTATTTACCTAAATAAATAAGTATATTCAAATATCTTCTAAACAAAAGCAGGAAGAAAACACTCTCATCAACTATCTGATTTCACTAAGTTTCCTTAAAAGTCATCAATCAGCTGTCTCAACCTCCTCAGCTCCACTCATGCTTCAGTCCATCACAACCTGTCTCTGGTCCCCACGATTCCTCTAAAACTCCTGCTGTGGCTGGCAGTGAAGGCATAGTTACAAAATTCAATGATCACTAAAATCCAGGTGACAGATGACATCTCTAGGGATGTGGGTATAGGTATTACCTGTCTTCTTTTCTGAAATAGCTTCTTCCTAAGCTCCTCAGGCATCTTTCTCTCCTGGGTCATCTCTCAAGCCTACACATCCTCACTGTTCCTTCTTCCTCTGCCTTCTCTTTTAAATGCTATATTTCCAAAGACTCCATTCTCAGCCCTTTCCTCTCCACTCTGTCTACACTCAGTATAATTGGAACTGAAGCCCCAGATGTTGCAAGGAAGTAGACCTGACTTGAGTCAATTCTGACTATCTGAGTGGCCTTGACCATGTCTCTAAACTCTCCAGGTTTCAGGTTCTCTGTCTCCATGATGGAGAGCACAGATCAACCTCAGGGGAGTGTAACAGGTGCTAATTCATGCAGATGAAAATATTTAGCAGCCAGCAGTGATGCTGAGGGATTTCTCACTCATCAGATACAACAATTACTCAGAGCAGGTTCTAATTTCACGAGTCACTCAGTCAGAGATCCAATCATTTCCCATTGAGTGTTGAGTCCCCACTTTCACCTAAAGGTCAGAAAAATTCATGTAGTCACCCACTTCCAAGTAACTCAGCCAGCTTCAGTGATTTCTTGATAATTTCTAATGAAATTCACAGTCAAATCCAGGGTCCTCTCCCACTTTTTCCAAGATTTTCCACGATCACACCTGGGTTCAGTGGACACATTGTTGTTTAGTGGCTAAGTCATATATGATTGCTTGCAACCCCATCCCCTAGTCTTTGTTCAAATTCATGTCCATTGAGTCAGTGATGCCAACCATCTCATCCCCTGATGGGCTTTTATCCTATTGCCTTCAGTCTTTCCCAGCAACAGGGTCTTTTCCAATGAGTTAGTCCTACATTTGGTCAAAGTATTAACAAAAGCAGGAAGAAAACACTCTCATCAACTATCTGATTTCACTAAGTTTCCTTAAAAAGTCATCAATCAGCTGTCTCAACCTCCTCAGCTCCACTCATGCTTCAGTCCATCACAACCTGTCTCTGGTCCCCACGATTCCTCTAAAACTCCTGCTGTGGCTGGCAGTGAAGGCATAGTTACAAAATTCAATGATCACTAAAATCCAGGTGACAGATGACATCTCTAGGGATGTGGGTATAGGTATTACCTGTCTTCTTTTCTGAAATAGCTTCTTCCTAAGCTCCTCAGGCATCTTTCTCTCCTGGGTCATCTCTCAAGCCTACACATCCTCACTGTTCCTTCTTCCTCTGCCTTCTCTTTTAAATGCTATATTTCCAAAGACTCCATTCTCAGCCCTTTCCTCTCCACTCTGTCTACACTCAGTATAATTGGAACTGAAGCCCCAGATGTTGCAAGGAAGTAGACCTGACTTGAGTCAATTCTGACTATCTGAGTGGCCTTGACCATGTCTCTAAACTCTCCAGGTTTCAGGTTCTCTGTCTCCATGATGGAGAGCACAGATCAACCTCAGGGGAGTGTAACAGGTGCTAATTCATGCAGATGAAAATATTTAGCAGCCAGCAGTGATGCTGAGGGATTTCTCACTCATCAGATACAACAATTACTCAGAGCAGGTTCTAATTTCACGAGTCACTCAGTCAGAGATCCAATCATTTCCCATTGAGTGTTGAGTCCCCACTTTCACCTAAAGGTCAGAAAAATTCATGTAGTCACCCACTTCCAAGTAACTCAGCCAGCTTCAGTGATTTCTTGATAATTTCTAATGAAATTCACAGTCAAATCCAGGGTCCTCTCCCACTTTTTCCAAGATTTTCCACGATCACACCTGGGTTCAGTGGACACATTGTTGTTTAGTGGCTAAGTCATATATGATTGCTTGCAACCCCATCCCCTAGTCTTTGTTCAAATTCATGTCCATTGAGTCAGTGATGCCAACCATCTCATCCCCTGATGGGTTTTTATCCTATTGCCTTCAGTCTTTCCCAGCAACAGGGTCTTTTCCAATGAGTTAGCTCTTCGTAACATTTGGTCAAAGTATTGGAGCTTCAGTTCAGCATGGACAACTGCACAGTATCATCTAGTAACATCCCGCAACCAGTCTTTGATTCTTGACCAATATCTGCCCAGGGGGCTTCCACTGGTTCCATCACTCTCAACCATGGACACGTACTGTCACCACTGAAAGATGACCTTCAAGTCTGGTCTTGGGGCAACACCATCCTTCAGAGCTGGCGTCAGTTGCAATGTACCTTGTAACCATTTCCTAAACTTTCAGGTAGAAGCCCTCATTCCAGACAACACAGGCTTGCTGGCTGGCTTTTTCTCACAATGTCCATGCCCTTTTCAACTACAGTACCATCTGCCTGCATTCCCCGGATGTCAGTGGGCCTCTGGGAGGGCCCCATAGGCTCATCTGCCTGCTGCTTCTCTGCCACTCTGGTGCCATGTCTCATACCTGGCTTCTCTCCAACCCTGCCATCTACCCAGCATCTGTCAGGAAGACGTGGGATCATCCCACCTGGGATCCGCTTATCCAGCTGGCTTGTCATCTCTGCCTAAGGCTGTGGGAACTTAGTCAGAAGAGGACCAGTGGAACCCAAGCCCCTAAAACGAGCCTTTGTCTCTCCTGCATTTTCTCCAGTTCATTCTCCCTCATCGCCTCCCCAGTCCTTGTCTGGACACTAGAAGGAGAAGGGGGAAAAAGCCAGTTGCAATCATCTATAGATAATTCAGCCACACACCCAAACCACTCCCACTAGTTTTTAACTTGAAGCCAAAAAGTTCCTGTATTCATCCTCCAGCACCTCTGTTCACAATTCTCTTCCTCTCCACAGCTAGGCCTGAGGAATGCCTCCAGCCTGAATGAGGGACAATCCCAGGGTTAGCAACCAACCCTGTGTGACAGCCACTTGGGTTAGCAATCACAGGCCATCCTGCCATGCGTGTATCTGTTGATAACTCCCAAACCCCTTTGCTGCCCCATGACCCCCTGGACACCACCCAGCTGCCCAGTGGCCACTCCAGGGTCACCTGGACACTGCCTGCCCCTCAGGTCCTCTCCCCCCTCACCTCCTTTGGGGCCACTGCCCTGAAGTTTGTGTTTTGTTTTGTTTTTAAAGATTTATTTATTTATTTTATTTTGGGCGGGGGTCGGGTTGGGGAGGGAGGGGAGCGGGCGGGCCACTTCTATTGGTCTTTCATTTCTCTATTTTCATCCATCTTTGTTCTTTGGCTCCTACGGGCCTCCCATCGCGGTGGCGTCTGTTGTCTCAGAGCACCGGCTCCGGGCGCATGCGCTCCAGAGCTCCGGCTCGGTGATTGGACACATCCGTCCAGCCGCTCCGCAGCACGTGGGACCTTCCCAGGCCAGGGATCGAACCGGAGCCCCTTGCACTGCAAGGCGGTGTCCTTACCCACTGGACCACCAGGGGAAGCCCTGAAGGTTGTGTTTTGCACATTGCTCTCTCTATTTCATTCTCATCATTCAGCCAGTTCCAAAACCACAGCTTCCTACCATTAAACCATAAAAGGCCTTCCCACAGAGAGCTGGGGGTGAGGTTCTGAGAGCCGGCTTCCTCGACAAACGAGTCCTGTGGCCCAGCACAGTCGACGCTCAATAGAGCCTGCTGTCTGAACTAGAAAAGACTAGTTACAAAACAGCACTGAAATTACCTAAAAGAGATTTTATTTTCAAGATGGCATTTTTTCTAGGGTTAAGATGAGAAGCGCTGACTCACTGGAAAAGACAAAAGATTGAAGGCAGGAGGAGAAGGGGACAACAGAGGATGAGATGGTTGGATGGCATCACCAACTCAATGGACATGAATTTGGGCAAACTCCAGGAGACCGTGAAGGACAGGGGAGCCTGGAGCACTGCAGTCCACGGGGTCGCAAAGAGTCGGACACAACTGAATGACTGGACAGCAACAGATAACTCAGTCTCTCTCAGTATCAACCTCCAGGGAATTCCAAGCTCAATAAATGAAACCCTGCCTTTTACAAAAGGATTCTTGTGAGTTAGCCTCCAAGATTGATTATGCACCACAGACTGCAGCACTTGGGGACCAGAAGAGCACACAGCATCGCTGGGGGGCCTGGACAGTGCTGGGTCATATCTGAGGCTCCCATGGTGTCCACAGGCAGCTGCTCCTAGCCCACAGTGAGAAGGATGCTGCCGTCTCCGTCTCTGCCCCGGGAGGGGACCCCACGTTCTAGGGCGTGATGAGAGCTGTGAAAGTCTTAGGTTCTGGGTGATGAATGTGCTGGGTTTGGGTTCTGACTCCACTTATGTCTGGAATTTTACATTCTTGGGGGAGCCGACTTTCACTGAAAGCTATTTCTCACCTTACTGATGCCCAAGAATGTCAATTTATTTGACTTCTGGCGTCCCTCCTCCTCCTGCCGCTGCTTCCTCCTGTGAAATGTTATGATTAGACGTTCTCTTATCGGAGGATCTGATATAAAGAGCTGAGCAGGAAAGAGCAGTGTGAAGAGTGGAGTCCATGCCAAACCTGCCATCACGCAGCCCCACGAGCCCAACCACGGGGCTTTTTGCACATTGCTCTCTCTATTTCATTCTCATCATTCAGCCAGTTCCAAAACCACAGCTTCCTACCATTAAACCATAAAAGGCCTTCCCACAGAGAGCTGGGGGTGAGGTTCTGAGAGCCGGCTTCCTCGACAAACGAGTCCTGTGGCCCAGCACAGTCGCGCTCAATAGGGCCTGCTGTCTGAACTAGAAAAGACTAGTTACAAAACAGCACTGAAATGACCTAAGAGAGAGTTTATTTTCAAGATGGCATGTAGTCTAGCGTTAAGAGGAGAGGCGCTGAGTCACTGGAAAAGACAAAAGATTGAAGGCAGGAGGAGAAGGGGACAACAGAGGATGAGATGGTTGGATGGCATCACCAACTCAATGGACATGAATTTGGGCAAACTCCAGGAGACCGTGAAGGACAGGGGAGCCTGGAGCACTGCAGTCCACGGGGTCGCAAAGAGTCGGACACAACTGAATGACTGGACAGCAACAGATAACTCAGTCTCTCTCAGTATCAACCTCCAGGGAATTCCAAGCTCAATAAATGAAACCCTGCCTTTTACAAAAGGATTCTTGTGAGTTAGCCTCCAAGATTGATTATGCACCACAGACTGCAGCACTTGGGGACCAGAAGAGCACACAGCATCGCTGGGGGGCCTGGACAGTGCTGGGTCATATCTGAGGCTCCCCATGGTGTCCACAGGCAGCTGCTCCTAGCCCACAGTGAGAAGGATGCTGCCGTCTCCGTCTCTGCCCCGGGAGGGGACCCCACGTTCTAGGGCGTGATGAGAGCTGTGAAAGTCTTAGGTTCTGGGTGATGAATGTGCTGGGTTTGGGTTCTGACTCCACTTATGTCTGGAATTTTACATTCTTGGGGGAGCCGACTTTCACTGAAAGCTATTTCTCACCTTACTGATGCCCAAGAATGTCAATTTATTTGACTTCTGGCGTCCCTCCTCCTCCTGCCGCTGCTTCCTCCTGTGAAATGTTATGATTAGACGTTCTCTTATCGGAGGATCTGATATAAAGAGCTGAGCAGGAAAGAGCAGTGTGAAGAGTGGAGTCCATGCCAAACCTGCCATCACGCAGCCCCACGAGCCCAACTGGCAAGGAAGGGAAAGGAAGCCAGAACATCATTGCTAACCCGTTCCCCACCCAGGTGGGGTGCTCGTGGGGGTGGTTTAGATTCCATCCATCAGCTCTGCTCCCCTCCCCCATCAGGGGCCACCTCAGAGCCGATGGCTGGCATCCCCTACAGAACAGGGGCCAGGGCCTCCCCAACACTGTGTAGGACTGGTCAGATGAAGACAAGGGCCCACCCTCTGCCGAGAGGCAGGGGAAGGCAGGCCCAAGCCAGGGCCATATGTCACAGGATGACACACGCTGCATCCCTAGGACATGGGACAAAGTCCCCAAAGAAATGAAACTCAAAAGAGATTCAGAAGCAGACACAGCCCAGGCTAAACTCAGCTTCCACCATCACAGAACTGGAAACACTGACAAGCATATGGAAACCTCATATTCTGATGCTGAGGACTGTGAGTGGCGAGAGGAAGCTGAGGCAGGAGCCTGTGCCTGAATGTTCAAGCAGATCCTACAGAAGGATCTGAGGAAGGGGCTCAGAGCAGCCAAGAGGCTGGGAAAGGATGTGGCAGCAGAGGTGTGATCATGGGGAAGGGTCACAGCAGCCAGGCAAACCAACACAGGCTTCAGTGCTGAGAAGGGGGCTGGTGCTCTATCAAAATGTGCATAAGCAGTTTAGGAATGTAGTGATGGGTAGAGGCTGGAGGAGTGTTGAGGCTCAGGCTTGAAAAGCCTGGCTTGCTGGGAAGGGACAATTGCTGGAAATCTAGATGTTAACGGCCATTCTGCTGGAGCCTCAGGTGGAAATGAGAAATGTGTCATTGGAAATGGGAGGGAAGGTGGTCCTTGTTATATGAAGTGGCAAACAGCCTGGCTGAACTGTGCTCTGGAGTTTTCTGGAAGGCAGAACTTGCAAACCATGACACTGAATGTTTAGCTGAGGTGACCTGTAAGCCAAGTGTCAAAGAGCAACTTAGCTCCTCCTGGAGGTTTATAGTCAAATGTGAGAGGAGAGAGATGAACTGAAGAAGGGATTGTTAAGCAGAAAGCAGCCAGGATTGAATATTTGGAAAATTCTCAGCCTATAAATATTTCAAAAAGAGAAAAGTTGTTTCAAAGAGAACACCGGGGATATGACAGAACACCATTTGGTAAGGAGATGTGCGTGATGTGGACCAAGAGCACCATCAGCCAGCACAGCAGAAGCAGGAACAGAGGTGAGTGTTTGCCAGCAGAAACATTCCAGATGAAGCCAAAGGGGATGGCGGTTGTTGTCCAGCTGCTCAGCTGTGTCTGACTCTTTGTGACCCCATGGATGGGAAGGCAAGGGCCCACCCTCTGCCGAGAGGCAGGGAAGGCAGGCCCAAGCCAGGGCCATATGTCACAGGATCACACGCTGCATCCCTAGGACATGGGACAAAGTCCCCAAAGAAATGAAACTCAAAAGAGATTCAGAAGCAGACACAGCCCAGGCTAAACTCAGCTTCCACCATCACAGAACTGGAAACACTGACAAGCATATGGAAACCTCATATTCTGATGCTGAGGACTGTGAGTGGCGAGAGGAAGCTGAGGCAGGAGCCTGTGCCTGAATGTTCAAGCAGATCCTACAGAAGGATCTGAGGAAGGGGCTCAGAGCAGCCAAGAGGCTGGGAAAGGATGTGGCAGCAGAGGTGTGATCATGGGGAAGGGTCACAGCAGCCAGGCAAACCAACACAGGCTTCAGTGCTGAGAAGGGGGCTGGTGCTCTATCAAAATGTGCATAAGCAGTTTAGGAATGTAGTGATGGGTAGAGGCTGGAGGAGTGTTGAGGCTCAGGCTTGAAAAGCCTGGCTTGCTGGGAAGGGACAATTGCTGGAAATCTAGATGTTAACGGCCATTCTGCTGGAGCCTCAGGTGGAAATGAGAAATGTGTCATTGGAAATGGGAGGGAAGGTGGTCCTTGTTATATGAAGTGGCAAACAGCCTGGCTGAACTGTGCTCTGGAGTTTTCTGGAAGGCAGAACTTGCAAACCATGACACTGAATGTTTAGCTGAGGTGACCTGTAAGCCAAGTGTCAAAGAGCAACTTAGCTCCTCCTGGAGGTTTATAGTCAAATGTGAGAGGAGAGAGATGAACTGAAGAAGGGATTGTTAAGCAGAAAGCAGCCAGGATTGAATATTTGGAAAATTCTCAGCCTATAAATATTTCAAAAAGAGAAAAGTTGTTTCAAAGAGAACACCGGGGATATGACAGAACACCATTTGGTAAGGAGATGTGCGTGATGTGGACCAAGAGCACCATCAGCCAGCACAGCAGAAGCAGGAACAGAGGTGAGTGTTTGCCAGCAGAAACATTCCAGATGAAGCCAAAGGGGATGGCGGTTGTTGTCCAGCTGCTCAGCTGTGTCTGACTCTTTGTGACCCCATGGATGGCAGCGCACCAGGTTTTCCTGTCCTTGACTATCTGCCAGTTTTCTCAAATTCATGTCCGTTGAGTCCATAATGCCATCTGTTAACTAAAAAAGGAACAACTTGAGAGTTGTGGGTTAAGTTTTATTTGGGGCATAATTAGGACTGCAGCCTGGGAGACAGCACCCCAGATAGTTCTGAGAAACTGCTCCAAAGAGGCAGCAGGAGGAGGGCCAATATTTAAGGGTTTTGGCGAGGGGGGAGTTTAATATCGTTAAACAGTCATTTTACAAAGGTACCCAGTCATGAGGAACTGATGTCAGCGTGAAGTGATTTAGTGCTTTTCTAAATATGAGGCGATGCAAGGATAGAGATAACAAAAGCTGTTCCTAAAAGCATCCACCTGTCTAAGACCTGCCCCACCAGATTCCCTGGAGCACAGAGTGCCTCTACCCCACCCTGATCTCCATCAGGGGGTATTGAAGATCAGCAACTCTCAACCGTGTGGAGTCTCAACACCACCCTGATCTCCTTCAGGGGGTGTTGAAGGTCAGCAGGTCTCAACAGCATAGGGTTTGGTCTCTGCAGAGGCAGACGGCAAATGTCCTTGTTATCCAGGCATTGGCAATGTAATTGGTAAATGCCAGTTTGTAGTTGACACATCCAACCATCTCATCCTCTGAACCAGACTTGCCTTTGAGTGTTTGGGAATCCCCAGCGGAGGCTTGGGAGGAGGGTGGCCTGACGAGGGGTCAGGGCACTGGCAGCAACATTCCTGGGGTGGTGTGTGGGCCTAAGTCCTCTTGGAGGAGGTCACCATTAGCCCTACCATAGAGCCTGGAGCCCTACCATAGGGATTGCAGACTCCAGGAACTGGATTGCCTCAGGCCAAACTCCAGGAAGGGAGCACAGTCCCACCCATCAACAGAAACTTGGATTAAAGGTTTACTGAGCATGGCCCTCCCAACCAGAGCAAGATCCAGTTTTTCCCAGAGTCTGTCCCTCCCGTCAGGAAGCTTGCATAAACCTTTTATTCTCATCCATCAGAGGGCAGACAGAAGAAGCAAGAATTTCAATTCCATGGCCTCCAAAATGAAAACCACAATCCCAGAAGGAGATGGAGACATGGACTCCAGAATGAGGGCAGGACTTAGACTCTACAGGATGGTGTTAATGGAGCTATAGGGTTTGTGAACACTTAGTGTCTTTCAAGAAAAGAGAGTGATACAGACATCATCAGAGCCTCCACCAGAAGAACTCCACCCAAAGCCATATGGGTGGGACTCTGGTCCAGCAGAACTGTGCAGGCGAGACTGCTGCCTCAGAGGTCTGGAAAGCAGGACGTTGGGCCAAAGAAACATATTCTCAAGTCTCAACATCTAGTAGGATTCACCTCTCTGGGTTCTGGCCCTACTTGGGACCTGTCACCCCTTCCTTCTAGGAATGTGTGTTCCACACATGGGCCAACCTTGTATTTTGGGAGCGTTTAGTTTGTCTGGTTTCACGAGTTCCCCGCTGTAGTGGAATTCTGCCTCAGGATGAACAGGACTTCCAGCCTCACCCACATCTGATTTAGATGAAGTTTAAATGAGGCTTTGGACTCAAGATTTTAGAGCTGATGCTGGGACAAGTTAAAACGTTTGAAGACTGTTAAGGTGGAGTGAATGTGTTTACATGTGAGAAGGACATGGATTTGGAGAGGCTGAGGCAGAGGGCTATGGATTCAATGTTTCAGATCCCCCTAAATTCATATATAGAGCTCCGATCCCTGGTGTGACTGTCTTTGGAGATGAGATGAAGCCGGTGAGGAGGCGATAAAAGTTCAATGAGGTCATGAGGGTTGGGCCTGAGCGCTCAAGGGCCAGCACTCTTTTGAGAAGATGGAGAGATGCCAGAGGTCTCTTTCTCCTCTAAGTGAAGCTATAGCATGCAGTCAGCCATTTGTAAGTTGGTAAGAAGCTCTTATGGGGAATACAGTCAGGGGCACCTTGATCTTGGACTTCAAACTTTCAGACCTGTGAGGATGTAAAAGCATGGTTTGAGGCCCCCAGTCTTTGATGTTTTGATAAGACAGCCTAAGTCCACTAGGAGAGCATTGCTGTAACCCATCGACTGAGCCTCAGGAACTCACTTTGGAGCTGCACGCAAAGGCAAGGAGGTGGACATAACTGAACAAGCCATGGAGTGCTAACCCTGCTTCCTACAACCATAGAATTGAGAGTGTGGCACTGACATACAACCACGTATGGGCTTGCCCAGTGGCTCAGAGGTAAAGAACCTGTCTGCAATGCAGGAAATGCAGGAGACACAGATTTGATCCCCAGGTTGGTTGGGAAGATCAGCTGGAGGAGGGCATGGCAACCCACTCCAGTGTTCTTGTCTGAAGAATCCCACGGACAGAGGAGCCTGGCGGGCTACATTCCATAGGGTTGCAAAGAGTTGGACATGACTGAAGTGACTGAACGTGCATAACCGTGTATAAAATAGTTAGTGGGAACCTGTTGTACAGCACAGCGAGCTCAGCTCAGTGCTCTGTAATTCCCTGGAGAGGTGAGTTGGGAGGGAGGGTGGCAGGGAGGCACAAGAGAGACGGGATACATGTATACCTATAACTGATTCACACTGTTGCACAGCAGAAACTGACACAACATTGAAGAGCAATTAGCCTCCAATTAAAAAAAAAAAAAGAATAGTAAAGAATTATCCAAGTGGATACAGGGTTGTATATTATATAAGGAAAAATACAATCATCAGGAGAGCACTACCTGCATTTGGTTGAAATGCCACCACTGCCTGGGGCCTTGACACAGGAAGTGCTCTCCAGGAAAAGAACAGGCACAGCGGCAGGGTCCACATGATACTGGAGCCCAGTCATTCGCGTCTAGAACGCCTTGGCCGTGCCTGGCAGGGAAGGCCAGGTCCACCAGGCATGAGCCCAAGGGAAGGCAGCATGGCCCAGAAAAGGCTGATGTCATGAGGCTGTCCACCAGACCTGTCAGAGCCCCAGGAGTCCTCTGGGAAAGCCCCCAAGCATTACAGGGACAGAGGACTCTCCCTGCACTGACAGGAGGGTCAAGAACTGTGGTCTTCAAAGTTACCCCATACTTGTACCTACTCAGCATTCAAAAAACTAAGATCATGGCATGCCGTCTCATCACTTCACAGCAAATAGAAGGGGAAACTATGGAAACAGTGAAAGAGTTTATTTTCTTGGGCAATGAAGCCTGAGGTGCTGCAGTTCATGGGGTCACAAAGAATTGGACACAACTTAGCAACTAAACAAAAACAACAGCTGCTAAGGTCTGAGTCAAACCCAGGATTGCCTCCCCTGTGCTCATGGGATTTCCCAGGCAAGAATACTGGAGTGGTTATCATTTCCTTCTCCAAGGGATCTTCTTGACCTAGGGGTTGAACCTGTGTCTCTTGCATTGCAGCCGGATTCTTTACCACTGAGCCACCATGAGACCTCCACACATATTTAGTTCATTTCTCAGGGAAACAATTACCATGCAATTATTTACTGTCTTCATAAAATTAAGAGTTAAAAGGAGAGGGCAGGTAGATGCATTAGCCCTGTTCTCCAAACGATTGGACTCTTCTTCCACAGCAGGTGGACCCTTCCAGGTCACAACCATTTTCATCTGGAAGCAGGTGGAAGTAGACCAATAAAAAAAGGGGGGAAAACTATGTATACCTATAACTGATTCACACTGTTGCACAGCAGAAACTGACACAACATTGAAGAGCAATTAGCCTCCAATTAAAAAAAAAAAAAGAATAGTAAAGAATTATCCAAGTGGATACAGGGTTGTATATTATATAAGGAAAAATACAATCATCAGGAGAGCACTACCTGCATTTGGTTGAAATGCCACCACTGCCTGGGGCCTTGACACAGGAAGTGCTCTCCAGGAAAAGAACAGGCACAGCGGCAGGGTCCACATGATACTGGAGCCCAGTCATTCGCGTCTAGAACGCCTTGGCCGTGCCTGGCAGGGAAGGCCAGGTCCACCAGGCATGAGCCCAAGGGAAGGCAGCATGGCCCAGAAAAGGCTGATGTCATGAGGCTGTCCACCAGACCTGTCAGAGCCCCAGGAGTCCTCTGGGAAAGCCCCCAAGCATTACAGGGACAGAGGACTCTCCCTGCACTGACAGGAGGGTCAAGAACTGTGGTCTTCAAAGTTACCCCATACTTGTACCTACTCAGCATTCAAAAAACTAAGATCATGGCATGCCGTCTCATCACTTCACAGCAAATAGAAGGGGAAACTATGGAAACAGTGAAAGAGTTTATTTTCTTGGGCAATGAAGCCTGAGGTGCTGCAGTTCATGGGGTCACAAAGAATTGGACACAACTTAGCAACTAAACAAAAACAACAGCTGCTAAGGTCTGAGTCAAACCCAGGATTGCCTCCCCTGTGCTCATGGGATTTCCCAGGCAAGAATACTGGAGTGGTTATCATTTCCTTCTCCAAGGGATCTTCTTGACCTAGGGGTTGAACCTGTGTCTCTTGCATTGCAGCCGGATTCTTTACCACTGAGCCACCATGAGACCTCCACACATATTTAGTTCATTTCTCAGGGAAACAATTACCATGCAATTATTTACTGTCTTCATAAAATTAAGAGTTAAAAGGAGAGGGGCAGGTAGATGCATTAGCCCTGTTCTCCAAACGATTGGACTCTTCTTCCACAGCAGGTGGACCCTTCCAGGTCACAACCATTTTTCATCTGGAAGATGCCTGAGTGTCTGGTCCTCCTGATCGTGCTTCCACACGGCTACCTGCTGTGAGCAGCTTAGGAAGACTTTGGTTTTCTTGCCTTGGAGGACAACTGACGGGTGATAGTCCACCCAGCCACCTCACCAACGTGAAGCTGCTTTAGCTACATTTCCCACATGTACACATGTGTCAGGTCCATGCGCCTTGTTATTCCTGGATCACATCATCTTCCTAGCAGCCCTGAATGCTGCTTTCATAAAGCTTAGGTCATGAGGGCCAAAGGAATCACACATGAATGCTGTTTTAATAGGCACAGAAATGCTGTTGCTCACCCTCGTCGTGGCTTTCCTTATTATACTTTTCCTTATATATACAACCACCCACGTGCCAATGTCAACTGTCAAAGGGACTCATGCTGCCACTGCTATGAAAAAGCAGTAAGGAGGCTAGGAGAGCTCACTTCCTGCTTCCCTGTACAAAAGCCTGTCTGACAATAAAAAGGTCTCGCCTGAATGTTGTATCTTACTTTTTCGAAGCATCTCTACATGTTCTTGTTTGATGGCAGCATCTCTGCGACATGCGCAGGCTAGACTGTATTTTGACCTTTTGATAAGGAACCATTTTTCTACACATGCCTTGGCTGATCAAAGGCAGACCTGACTCCAGTGCTTTCAGTCCTGGCTCTCCAGCAACTGCCCAGAGCTGTGAAACTGTTAAGGGAACCAGTGACGAAAACCATCCATCCTGTCCAGGCCTGAGAATAACCACTGGCATGAGTTATTTTAAACAGGAGGTCCTGGTAAGGAACACAGCACTAACAAGCTACCACCAACAAGAAGAATTTAGGAAAGATCAAAAGGAGAGAGGAGATGCTAGCCCCTATGTCCTACCAACCTCCCAGAATCCCCCTCACCGGAATCCGTCTTGGCTGATCAAAGTGTGCACCACCAGGAAGCACCCTGAGTCAGAGGGACTGGGCAGAAGTAACCCAGAAACTAACCCCATCACCATAAAACCCAAGACTGCAAGCCACATGGCAAAGCAGTTCTCCTGCGTTCCCTCACCTTGCTGCTCTCTGCCTGGGCACCCCTTCCTGATAGAGTCTCTTGCTTTGTCAGCATGTGCATCTCTGCGAACAGTACAGCTCTGAGTGTTAGACAAGAGCCCTGGAAAGGGCCCCACTTACTGTCACAAACTCTCTCCTTTCTGTGGCTATCAAACCTCACCAACAACAGGCCACCATTAAATTGTCATGGTTAATTCATGACCTGCAAGACCCATTTTGTCTTTAAATGAAGTTGCCTCCCCACCAACTCTTTTTTTTTTTTTTAATTTTCGCCTCTTGAATTGGGTATTTATTTTTATCCATCTTTATTCTTTGGCCTGTGTGGGCCTCGCATTGCAGCGGCCTCTCTTGCTGCAGAGCACTGGCTCTGGACGCATGTACTCCAGAGCACTGGCTCTCAATTGGACACACAAGTTCAGTCGCTCCACGGCATGTGGGATCTTCCTGGGCCAGGGATCGAACCAGTGTTCCTTGCACTGCAGGGTGGACTCTTTACCCACTGGACCACCAGGGAAGCCCTGCCTTCCTTTTTATACTTATGACTCTTGCTGAAAATTCTCCATCTTGTCAGCTGATCCTTAATGAGGACAATGCAAAGACTCTTGGGGGTGGAAGAAGGCTGTACTTGCTGGCATCTCCCCCTCCAGGTGGCCCAAGAGCTAACCTGGGAGCTCAGGAACTCAGTGATTTCCCTTGTAACACAGGTGGCAACTGAGCTTGTGACAGGGCAGCAGGTGGTCTGGACACATCAAGAGTTCATGCTTCTCAGGGGATGGTGGAGGTTCCCAGAGGTCCCAGTGAGGGACCCTGAGTCAGGGAGCCCTGCCAAGACCCAGGCTGTGTTCCTAACTGCTCCAGCCTGTGGCCCTGTAGTCACCCGGAGAGTCTGCTGAGCTCATGTTTATTGATGCTGTTTTCTGTTAATTAAATTAAACCTCTTTCTGAAGCAGTGCTGGCAGGCAAGGCTGCCCGGGGGGGTGGAGGGGGTCTATTTTCCCAGGTGCTGGGGTGGGGCTCCAGCCAAGGGAAGTGAAATGGAATCCCCCCAAGTGTGAAACTCCCCTAGAGTAACCCTGCCCTTCATGCCAGAGGCCCCACCCCAACCCCATCCCAGGACTGCACTCGGAGTCTAGCACATCTTGCTTCCATTCCGTGCTTTTTGCTTAAAATTCCAAGCAGAAAAATAAAACTGAGACATAATGATTTTGATTGGAAATTACTGCTAACGTAGAGCATAGTAAATGTCACTGAATTTTATGCATTACAATTCCCTAGTGGACAGCATACTAGCATTGTGTTCAGAAACCCAAGAATTTAGTGAATTTAGATTTATCAAGACAATCTGAAATGGGATCAAAATGAGTTCCCTTACATACTACAGATACAATGAAAACTTGATGTGGTTGTGTTTAATGACTGTTGTCCTCTTTATGTGCTGACTCCCTACCTGCAAATTCATCTCACTGAGATTTATTGGCAACTCCCAGATCAGTACACACAGTGCCTGGTCACTTGTGCATGTGTACAGCAGCAAAGAAACATGAGTGTCCAAGCACGTGCTCCCGGCTGAGGTCATACAAGGTGGTGCTCTGGGTTTTGTTTCAATTCATATCATAAGCAAGCAGCCTTTTTGCGGTCTCTTTGCTACCATGTTTTTCTTTTTGCATTTTTGTGCTTTTGTACATGATTTTGCTTTTTATGAGGACTACATTTTTATGATATAGTGCTGATGAGCTGTTCAGTGTTCCAAACACAAAAAGATGGTGATGTGCCTTCTGGAGAAAATGCGTGCATTAACTGAGCTTGGTTCTAGCCTGAGTTATAGGTTTGTTGGCTGAGTTCAATGTTAATGAGTGGACAGTATGGCACACTGAGAAAAACGAAGAGGAAATTCACCAATGCCTATGGAGGCTATCCTGGAAATGCCAGAGGAACATCTACAGCACGGGATGAAGCAGTGGAAATGATGGGGAGCAGCTGACTTTCTGCATTCATGAGATGATGACTCACTTTTTTTAGATTTAGTTGCTGTGGCACTAAAAGTCAAAGAAATCTATGGCCATTTTCCCAGGGTCATGAAAATATGAATCCTTCTCAGCTAGTGTTTTATTATAAAGAAATACCACATGTAGTTTTTTATTCATAGGAAATATAAAATAAAATATGTTTAAACAGAAACACACTTATAACAAGGTGATGTATTGATCAGTTGAAGAAGTGCTCTGAACAGAGGCTCACAAGAACCTAACCCTGTGTATCCTTTCGGTAATGGTTCAGTATTTATCAGTTCAGTGCTTGTGTAGCTGGACAGAAAATACCTTCTGTGGATAGTGAGAATGAACTGTCATTTTATTAATTATAAAAGTTGTACATTAAAAAAAACCTTAAAATACAAGACCGCCCAGGAAAACTTTACCAGCCATCTCTTCCCCTAGAGACAAGGAGAGTTAAAATTTGATTACATCCTTTCTGCCTTTCTTCAAGGTGCCCATGTTTGTCCTTTACACCATCTGTGGTCATGGGTCTCATTTTTGATAGATCCTTGAGAGCAAAGTCTTTCTCAAGAAACATTCACCTACAACCTGATTATTATCTGTTATTGTCGTTTAGTAACCAAGGCCGACCCAACCCTTCTGCAATCGCAGGGACTGTAGCCCACCAGGCTCCTCTGTTCATGCAATTTTCCAGGCAAGAATACTGGAAGGCATTGCCATTTCCTTCTCCATGAGATCTTCATGACCCAGTGATTGGGTCTCCTGAGCCTCCTGCAATGACAAGAGAATTCTTTGCTACCAAACCACCTGGGAAGCCCCAGTACAATATTCCATCCTATAAACTTACCCTGATAATTGTATTTAATCCTCTTTTGCTGGGCAGGACTTGCAGGTATAGTTGTACAGATTGTTCACTGCATAAAATCACCCAACAGAAGGACACTTGAGAGATGAATCCATCTCACACGGATCCTGCCAGATCATGCATCCTGAATGGGGCTGTGTCTCCTTGAAAGAGGGGTGCTTGTCAGATCATGAGCTGAGGATTCAACATTCAGACGAAACACTTTCCTTTCCCTCTAAGACACCATGCAGGCCAGAGGAGGCCATGATTGAATATCTATATTATTTCCAGTTTAGGGCTTGTAAAACAACAAGGATGTGAATGGCTTTGCTCACAACTCCTCCCAGCTCAAACCACTGATGATTAATTATTAATCATTTTTGAGAAACAAGGTAACTAGGTTAAACTATCATTTAAAAGAGACTATTTCAGGAGAGAGAATAATTCAGGTAAGCGTAGGTACGCATAATTTCTAATTTTAGGAAAAATTCGTACCAGTAAGTTGAGTTGAGCCAGATTTTGATGGATTGAAGATATTAAATAATTCTAAAGGGCAAATCTTTCTCAGCAGCTTTGATGTGCCATCTAAGAAAGTGGCACTTTTTTGCAAATACACTCATTGCAAATCCTTCTCATTTATTCATGAACCCTGAGAGGTGGCAGGGTAGTCCTGGTTCAACCCAGAATGGGAATATTATTTTAAATAAGGGAAGAGAGGCTGGTGTTTGTTTAGATTCCTTTTGATGCCAGAAACTCTGCCTTTACTTACATTTTCTCAGAGAACCTCCCTGCACAGCAGCTTCTTCTGAAAAATGAAGTGATGAGTTAGCCATCCTCCATCCTCTTCTGTTTTAGAAAAATTACCCTTCTATTGTATTCGGTAGACTTTGACTTTCATTTTGGGGGCCTATTTGGCAACAGCATATTAACTGCAGGTGGTGGTTGTTCTGTCACTCAGTTGTGTCCACGGACTGCAGCACACCAGGCTTCCCGTCCTTCACAATCTCCCAGAGTTTGGGCAAATTCATGTCCATTGACTCGGTGATGCCATCCAACCATCTTGTCTTCCACCATCTTCTTCTTTCACCTTCATTTTTTCCCAGCATCAAGGTCTTTTTTCAGTGAGCTGGCTCTTTGCATTAGGTGGCCATAGTATTGGAGTTTCAGCTTCTGCATCAGTCCTTCTAATGAGTATGTAGAATTGATTTCCTTTAAGATTGATTGGCTTGATTCCCTTGCCATCTAAGGGACTCTCAAGAGTCATCTCCAGCACCACAGTTCAAAAGCATCAATTCTTCAGTGCATCAACTCTCACATCCATATATGACTACTGGAAAAACCATAGCTTTGACTAGACAGTCCTTTTAACCAGAGAACTTCTTTATTAAAATTCTATAACCCAGCCTTATCTGGCTCCTGTGGCTTTCTGCCTTTATTAATCAGCACTGTGAGTTGCATTGGGTTTCGTCTGCTGAGCTCCTCTACCCAGAACTGAGTAGAGACCCAGCCCGTGTATATTCTCAATGGTCCTGCTCTTCATCTGCTCCCATCTAAAGAATTAAGCCACAGCCATTCCAAACCAATAAGCCAAACAGATGGAGAAATACTGAAAATGCATTATTTAGCTTTTTAAAAAATAATTAGTCTCTAAATGGCTAAAATATATTTCCCCCGTTTATTTTTCCAACAGGAGTTCTGTTTCCCGCCACCACTTTGATCCTGGCACCCGCCCCCACTCTCCAGAGCCCTCCTCGCAGAGCAGAGACATTAGGCGAGCAAGGCAGGTCCACGGGAGCCAGCGTTGAAATGTGACCCCCACAGGCTGTGCAGCCATGCAGGAGTGAGTGCCCCTCTCCTCCCTGAAACCTACTGAAACATTCACATGAATGGAAACCTGAGGACATTTCATTTCTAGGGAAAATGTGATACAGGATAGGTCCCCAACTAAACCACAGCCATGGGAACGCAGGTTCACGGTGGAAGGACGGGGGCAGCATCACCCCTCACGGACACGGCTGACCACTGCATCCGGGAGGGCCCCCCTGAACCTCCACAGTGAAGTCAAAAGAGCCTAAACACCCTCACAGGCGTGGCTGGGAGGACAAGCTGTCCCGACACTGGAAGGTGGGAGGCTATCCTGACGGGGACAGTGCCTGACAGGGGACTGGCAGGTGACAGTGCGGTGGGTTACCCTGATGTGAAACGGGTAAGATGGGTCTTTCTAAAGCTGGGGTGAGACTCTAGGAAAAACAGAGGTGCTGCCCTGAGACAGCTGCACTAGACTGGAATGGGAGGTGATCTCTGACCCAGGGTGGGCAGACCCTCACTTGGGGACCATGAGAGACTGAAGCTCGCATTTTTTCCCAGGCCAACCAAAAGTTCAAAAGCATCAATTCTTCAGTGCATCAACTCTCACATCCATATATGACTACTGGAAAAACCATAGCTTTGACTAGACAGTCCTTTTAACCAGAGAACTTCTTTATTAAAATTCTATAACCCAGCCTTATCTGGCTCCTGTGGCTTTCTGCCTTTATTAATCAGCACTGTGAGTTGCATTGGGTTTCGTCTGCTGAGCTCCTCTACCCAGAACTGAGTAGAGACCCAGCCCGTGTATATTCTCAATGGTCCTGCTCTTCATCTGCTCCCATCTAAAGAATTAAGCCACAGCCATTCCAAACCAATAAGCCAAACAGATGGAGAAATACTGAAAATGCATTATTTAGCTTTTTAAAAAATAATTAGTCTCTAAATGGCTAAAATATATTTCCCCCGTTTATTTTTCCAACAGGAGTTCTGTTTCCCGCCACCACTTTGATCCTGGCACCCGCCCCCACTCTCCAGAGCCCTCCTCGCAGAGCAGAGACATTAGGCGAGCAAGGCAGGTCCACGGGAGCCAGCGTTGAAATGTGACCCCCACAGGCTGTGCAGCCATGCAGGAGTGAGTGCCCCTCTCCTCCCTGAAACCTACTGAAACATTCACATGAATGGAAACCTGAGGACATTTCATTTCTAGGGAAAATGTGATACAGGATAGGTCCCCAACTAAACCACAGCCATGGGAACGCAGGTTCACGGTGGAAGGACGGGGGCAGCATCACCCCTCACGGACACGGCTGACCACTGCATCCGGGAGGGCCCCCCTGAACCTCCACAGTGAAGTCAAAAGAGCCTAAACACCCTCACAGGCGTGGCTGGGAGGACAAGCTGTCCCGACACTGGAAGGTGGGAGGCTATCCTGACGGGGACAGTGCCTGACAGGGGACTGGCAGGTGACAGTGCGGTGGGTTACCCTGATGTGAAACGGGTAAGATGGGTCTTTCTAAAGCTGGGGTGAGACTCTAGGAAAAACAGAGGTGCTGCCCTGAGACAGCTGCACTAGACTGGAATGGGAGGTGATCTCTGACCCAGGGTGGGCAGACCCTCACTTGGGGACCACGTGACCAGCTATGCGACCTCGTGACCGCGATAAGAGGCTCTCGTGCTAATACGCTGCAGAGTAGGGGCCACCGGCGTCTCTCTCTACGGCTCCTAGAGCAGCTGCAGTGCCAGAGGCTGAGGACCACACTGCTCCAGATGCCGGGGGCATCCTGGAGCCCAGGGCTACCGGGTCAGTGCTGAGGACACAGCAGACCCAAGGCGCTTCTCTGAACCACAGCAGTGCCTGGAGCTCAGCCGTCCTCCTTGAGCTATAGTGTTGCTGCCTGACTGTTGGCGGTGTCACCCAGCTGTCCCAACCCCTGGGAGGCTGTCCCACACTCGCTCTAGGCCTGAGGACTGCATCTGTTTTGCATAGAAGGTGACCTCTGCTTGTAGCTTCCACTCTTTGGTCTCAAAATTCACATTTTTTTATTCTTGCTTCTTTTTTTTTTTTTTTAATGTTTATTTATTTGGCTGTGCTGGGCCTCTTTTTCATGTATCTATATTTACATCTATCTATCTATCTGTATTTAGAAGTATAGTTGACTTACAATGTTTCAGGTGCATAGCGGGGTAATTCAATTATACATTTATACATATACTATTTTTGAGATTATTTTCCATTATAGTTTGTTATAAGATACTGAATATAGGTTCCTGTGCTATACAGTAAAACTTTGTTGTTTGTTGCATGTCTTCTTTTTTTAATTAGGAATCTGGCATTCTATTCATGCTAAGTCAAACAAGTGGAATCAACATGCATAAAATTTTTAGTTAGGCAAAAAATTTATGTATAAAAATATGTATATTATATATACTGCATCCGGGAGGGCCCCTGAACCTCCACAGTGAAGTCAAAGAGCCTAAACACCCTCACAGGCGTGGCTGGGAGGACAAGCTGTCCCGACACTGGAAGGTGGGAGGCTATCCTGACGGGGACAGTGCCTGACAGGGGACTGGCAGGTGACAGTGCGGTGGGTTACCCTGATGTGAAACGGGTAAGATGGGTCTTTCTAAAGCTGGGGTGAGACTCTAGGAAAAACAGAGGTGCTGCCCTGAGACAGCTGCACTAGACTGGAATGGGAGGTGATCTCTGACCCAGGGTGGGCAGACCCTCACTTGGGGACCACGTGACCAGCTATGCGACCTCGTGACCGCGATAAGAGGCTCTCGTGCTAATACGCTGCAGAGTAGGGGCCACCGGCGTCTCTCTCTACGGCTCCTAGAGCAGCTGCAGTGCCCGAGGCTGAGGACCACACTGCTCCAGATGCCGGGGGCATCCTGGAGCCCAGGGCTACCGGGTCAGTGCTGAGGACACAGCAGACCCAAGGCGCTTCTCTGAACCACAGCAGTGCCTGGAGCTCAGCCGTCCTCCTTGAGCTATAGTGTTGCTGCCTGACTGTTGGCGGTGTCACCCAGCTGTCCCAACCCCTGGGAGGCTGTCCCACACTCGCTCTAGGCCTGAGGACTGCATCTGTTTTGCATAGAAGGTGACCTCTGCTTGTAGCTTCCACTCTTTGGTCTCAAAATTCACATTTTTTTATTCTTGCTTCTTTTTTTTTTTTTTTAATGTTTATTTATTTGGCTGTGCTGGGCCTCTTTTTCATGTATCTATATTTACATCTATCTATCTATCTGTATTTAGAAGTATAGTTGACTTACAATGTTTCAGGTGCATAGCGGGGTAATTCAATTATACATTTATACATATACTATTTTTGAGATTATTTTCCATTATAGTTTGTTATAAGATACTGAATATAGGTTCCTGTGCTATACAGTAAAACTTTGTTGTTTGTTGCATGTCTTCTTTTTTTAATTAGGAATCTGGCATTCTATTCATGCTAAGTCAAACAAGTGGAATCAACATGCATAAAATTTTTAGTTAGGCAAAAATTCATGTATAAAAATATGTATATTATATATACTATTTCCACACATGTATACAAAAGCTTTTCTACTACTCTTGATAAAGTCTTAAGAAAGAATATAGAAAAAGAGATGGATAAATTGAAAATAACTTTTAAAAATCCAGATGCATATCATAATTATTTTGGAATGTTTTGAAAAACACAAATGCCCATGTATTGCTTTTTTCTCCAAAGCTGCAGGTATGTTTCTAATCAACAGCCATGTTTAAAAACAACTGAACTATGTGATTCTTTGCTTATTCCCTTGTAATCTGCAGAGTCTCACTTTGGAGACACAAAGTATGAGTCTGGATTTCTCACCCCAGCTTTGCTATTAATGAGCTGGGAATCTTGGGGAATGTGTTTAAGCTTTCTCGGTCTCAGGTTCCTGAGTCAGAGGACTTCCCAAACACTAGACTGTAAATTGGTACCCGTCAACAAGAAAGATTCTATGAAGCCATAGCTAAATGAAAACACCAGGAACATGGATATTTACATGTGTGTGTAGTTATAGCTGCTGGTTTGGGAAATTTCCATTCTTTATCCTGATATCATAGCTTTCCAGTGGGATTCTTGTGGGAATTAAGTGACAGACTGTTTCCATTACTGAAATTGTTATTATAATAAATTATTCTGCTTGATTTTTTATCTTATTACTACCTTTATATGAGAAAATTAGAAGCTGACGATCATTGCCAATACCTTTTAGAGTGTCTGTTATATTTAAATGGTTTCGAGTATGGACTAAATGCTTTTTATTACTGTTTTCATGTATAAGCCTATAGAATTGCTAGACTATAGCTGTGTGTGTGTTCAGTCACTCAGGCCTGTCCGACTCTTTGCAACCCCATGGACTGTATGTAGGCAGCCAGGCTCCTCTGTCCATGAGGTCTAATATGCTTGTCTGAAGATATTTTTAGCAATGATTTCTAAAACCTTTCTGCAAATCATGTGATAAGTTCCCTTAAATAATAACAAAATACTTGATTTTGTCTTTTTTGAATAGCTCATATGCTCTCTTTTCCAAGGGATAGGTTGAGTTTGCCCTTTTCTCTGTCTTTCAGGAAACTTAGATCCAAACCGTTAGGTTAGGGATAGTGATCATATACACTACAGCTGTTTGCTTACTTTGCATTTTTATTTTTCTTTTGTGGCCTATTTTTATTTTTTAAATCTTTAAAAACAAGTAAGTTGGGCTTCCCTGGTGGTCCAGTGGGTAAGGACACCGCCTTGCAGTGCAAGGAGTGCTGGTTCGATCCCTGGCCTGGGAAGATCCCACGTGCCGCGAAGCGGCTGGACCCATGTGTCCAATTACCGAGCCAGAGCTCTGGAGTGCATGCACCCAGAGCCGGTGCTCTGTGACAACAGAGGCCATTGCGATGGGAGGCCCACACGGGCCGAAGAACAGAGATGGATGAAAATGTATAAATGAAAAACCAATAGAAGTGGCCTGCCCCCTCCTCGCTCCCCAACCCGCCCCCCCCCCCAAAAAAACCAAGTAAGCTGTGTGATTAATAAATACAGAATAAAAGTTTGAAAAGAAAATATGATCACACTAACTGAAAAACCTTTTAAAATTAAAATAATGAGTACATAATTCATATAAAATAAGTATAAATGGCAATGATTTTACAAAAAATATTTAAACTTACTGGTAAAAAAGAACCTTCAAATTTACACATTAAGATGTTATTCTTCCCCTCCCTCAGCCCATCACTATCAACAAAATATAAATCAGTACAATTTTTCTGACAAATTAGCAGTCCATATCAAAGACTTTACAGTAGACGTGTCTTTTGACTCTAAACTTTTGCTTCTTGATCTTCTTTCCAAAGAATGTGATGAAGGATGTATTCAGTTGATTACTTATTAAGATCATTTTAACCAAGATGGTGATAACAGAGAAACCCAACCAGCTTGTGCACTTGCGAAGAGGTTATGGTCCATCTCCGAAAAATTAAGTGACGAATTAACCATCCTCCATCAGTTACCCTACAATTACTACCAGTGATTTTATCCCAGCTCTTACTGTCCAATGAATAAGCAAACAGTGTGGCCATTGAAACCTAAGGAAAAAGAAATATATGTATACCTAAAAAATACTCTGGAAATGTGTTTACAGCCTGATAGCAAAAGAAACCCTGAAGGACAGAATCTTAAAGAGGTATTTTACTGTCTTTATCTTTGTTTGCCTTTATTTTCTGATTTCTCCCCTTGCAATGAACCTATATTATTTGTACAATGTTAGAGTTGTCATTTTCAAAAGTGAAAGATAATGAAATGAAACAAACAAACAAACAAAAAGCACACACATGCAGCTTGGTTCGAAGTGTATTTGCTGATTATAAAAAAACTACTTTTCCCATTTGCTCTTTGGCAGGTATTTACACTATAATAAATACATCGTATATTGTTGGTAATGAATATTCTGACCATCTCTGGTCTCTGACCTGATGGTGAAGTAGAGTGGCTCAGGTAAATTCCCAATTTTTTTACTGTTTTCTTGGAGGGTTAACTTAACATGAGGCACCACCCTTTGGTGGGGGAAGTAAAGATTGAAAAGGTCTCACTTGCAAGCTCCTCCAGCCGACAAAGCAGCGTGCCTGCATTCCCTCACTCTTCTCCCACTCATCCCCGAGGGCTGCCCCCAAGTCTAAGCTTTTGGCCAAGTGTCACCTCTATTGTGCCTTGCCCCAGTTCTGGAGAATATACCCACTTGGCAATGTCCTTGATGGAAGTGCATTATGATGCTTCTCTGTCCCACGCAGCACCTCCCGTGAGGACATCTCCCCAAGGAACAGCCAATGCTGAGTTGAAAGTAGCCAAACCAGCCATGGGCCTAAGTTCTTTATGCATCCAGTTCTCACAATAACCCTTCAAGAAAGGTGGTTCCAGCTGGGCTTTTTGTTTGTTCTCACCTCATTACATAAATCCCTCTATTGGCTATTTGGAAACCTGGAATTCAGTTTTTAGAGCTGGAAGGAACAAATGAACCACAGTGGGTTTATTCTCTGTGTAGCTGTTAAAAGGTAGGACCAATTCACATAATGGTTCTATTTTCTCCAATTCTCTTTTCATTTAAGAAGATGAGTCCAATTGCCTCTGGCTCAATCCCAAGAAAACAACTCTGTTATTCTACCTCCGGGTAATTCAACCAGTTGTTTTCAGACCACTTGGAGAGAGAGGGGATGATGACCTGAGGCAAGAAACAGATGTAGAATTGATCAACTGTAACTTACAAAGGCAGTGTGAAAGGCGATGGCTTGTCACATCCAGAGATTCACCTGAGAGACCCAGTTCTCCTGGCCAACCCCTCAGATTCCCTCCCACTTGGCCCACATTTTTGTGAATGGGCCCTTCACTAAAGGTATCTGGCAATACCCTCACCTGATGCCTGCTCTTTCTACTCTCAGTCTGAAGGAATGAGAGGAGGGAATAGTGACAGAAACCCAGGAGCTGGTCCATTGAAGGCAGCTGAGAGGAGATAGGGTCCAAGTGGAGGAAGTAGCCATCTTTCCTCACCCCCATCCCAGAAGGTCCAGATCTGTTCCCTTTCTCCCTACCTCTGCTGTGGATCCCCATTACAGAACTCAACCAGAGCCAGACTCTGGGTGCCTGGTGATAATCATGCACAGGAACAGTGGGCAGAGGGGTGCAGGGGCACAAGAGGAGGTCCTGTGTCACAGTGTGCCACTCCTAGGAGAGCAGGAGGGCCAGGTGCACACAGGAGCCCTTGCCGACCTAACACACCTTTGCTGGAAAGCCACTTTTATCATCCCTCTACTTCGAATGTCTTCTCATTCATCCAGTAAAGATATCTCATTGTCTGCTTTCTTGGCTGTTTTCTACCTCTAGACTTAAAATTTCTTGAAGTCAGAAATTGTGTCTTATTTATCATTATATTCTGGATGCCTCTGTGACAGCCCTTCATTCAGCACTTGTTAGGAAAAGAATAGAGATTAAAATATGTTACAAAAACACTTAAGGAGTTTTTCTCACAGGTGTATTTTTACTGTTGTGTCTTACTCATTTATTATTCTTCCCAGAGCAAATGGGATAGACAGAGTAGAATATGAAATGTGGTTCATCATTACTAGAGCAAAGATTTGAACCATGTTGGAGAAGAGGGCTTTCCACGTGCTTCTTCCTCCTTCCAGGTCCCTGGGATCCAGCGGACATGGGACCAGTTCTCTTTTCATTTAAGAAGATGAGTCCAATTGCCTCTGGCTCAATCCCAAGAAAACAACTCTGTTATTCTACCTCCGGGTAATTCAACCAGTTGTTTTCAGACCACTTGGAGAGAGAGGGGATGATGACCTGAGGCAAGAAACAGATGTAGAATTGATCAACTGTAACTTACAAAGGCAGTGTGAAAGGCGATGGCTTGTCACATCCAGAGATTCACCTGAGAGACCCAGTTCTCCTGGCCAACCCCTCAGATTCCCTCCCACTTGGCCCACATTTTTGTGAATGGGCCCTTCACTAAAGGTATCTGGCAATACCCTCACCTGATGCCTGCTCTTTCTACTCTCAGTCTGAAGGAATGAGAGGAGGGAATAGTGACAGAAACCCAGGAGCTGGTCCATTGAAGGCAGCTGAGAGGAGATAGGGTCCAAGTGGAGGAAGTAGCCATCTTTCCTCACCCCCATCCCAGAAGGTCCAGATCTGTTCCCTTTCTCCCTACCTCTGCTGTGGATCCCCATTACAGAACTCAACCAGAGCCAGACTCTGGGTGCCTGGTGATAATCATGCACAGGAACAGTGGGCAGAGGGGTGCAGGGGCACAAGAGGAGGTCCTGTGTCACAGTGTGCCACTCCTAGGAGAGCAGGAGGGCCAGGTGCACACAGGAGCCCTTGCCGACCTAACACACCTTTGCTGGAAAGCCACTTTTATCATCCCTCTACTTCGAATGTCTTCTCATTCATCCAGTAAAGATATCTCATTGTCTGCTTTCTTGGCTGTTTTCTACCTCTAGACTTAAAATTTCTTGAAGTCAGAAATTGTGTCTTATTTATCATTATATTCTGGATGCCTCTGTGACAGCCCTTCATTCAGCACTTGTTAGGAAAAGAATAGAGATTAAAATATGTTACAAAAACACTTAAGGAGTTTTTCTCACAGGTGTATTTTTACTGTTGTGTCTTACTCATTTATTATTCTTCCCAGAGCAAATGGGATAGACAGAGTAGAATATGAAATGTGGTTCATCATTACTAGAGCAAAGATTTGAACCATGTTGGAGAAGAGGGCTTTCCACGTGCTTCTTCCTCCTTCCAGGTCCCTGGGATCCAGCGGACATGGGACCAGTTCTGGCTAGTGGACTCTGGCCAGAAGGGCCAAGCATCCTTCCGGTGACACACTTATGTACTGTTTCCTTCGCTTCAATCACATAGTGCCTCACGTTCCAGAAGGTGCAGACACAAGCTACAGGAGACTCCATCCATCGGACCTTGAATGACATGAATCAGGGCCTTCCACAAACCCTCACAGACCAGGTCAGGTGGACGATCCGTAAGCCTCGCTGTTTGAAATCCCTGAGGTCTCTTGACTGGTTACCACAGACTTGCCCACAAATACCGCAAACTGGGTGACCAGTCTTTAAGTTACCCTGGTTGTGGTAGTTGTTATGGCAGCCCAAGAAGACTAACACAATGACTTGATAGTTTGTAAGTTTCACCTCATATTTGAATGATAGGAGGAAAAATGTCTATGACTAAGATTCACAAAACAGAGAATTAAATGGTGCAATAGTTTCTCCTTTTTTAAGTATTTCTGATTAACCACAGATAAGACTTTCATAAGGTAACATACAAGAGCAAAAGAACCACAGTTCTACTTTTCTCTTCCAGGCACTTTTAACTTTCTTTGCATTCTAATCAAGAATTTATGATGTCCCTTCAGAAAGCGTACATCTTTCTTTGGGCAAAAAGCATTTCTGTTATAGGTGCAGCCCGTACCCCCGGCACTGGCTAAGACAATTAGTCATTTGTGCCACATCACAGACCCACCCTGGGAGCAGGGGTAAAATCAGATTTAAGGGAAGAGCTAAGTTTTGAGTGTGTTGATTCCCTTCGTGAACACAGACACACAACAATGAGGAATGAATATTCCAGCAAAGAAGCACTGAACTGGGTTGGTGGATCTGCTATGTAAACACCACCGGTTCCCCTCCCATGACCACGGGGCACCTTGCTCATCAGTCAGACACCTGCCTCTGCCGACTCTGAATTCCACTCATGACCCCCCAGCAGCTGGGCTGTCAGTGAGCCAGCAAGTGCATGTGCTCTGAACCCAGAGCCCCATCTCCAGAGTCTGGTCCAGCCGTTTTGTTGCTCGTTCTGTGATTTCTTGACCCCTATTTAACCATCTTCTAGTTCATTCTTGTCCTTTCATTGTGGATGGAATTGTGTCCCCCCTCCCCCACCCAAAAAGTATATGTGTCCCCTGTGTCTCTGGACATGACCTTCTTTGGAAATAGTCTTTGAAGGTATAATCAAGTTAGGCTGAGGTCACACTGGGGTGGGACGGCCCTGACACAGGGGCTGATGTCCCCATAAAGAGGGCTGATTGAGCATGGAGACGTGGAGGAGACTGTAGGGTGATGGAGGCAGAGGCTGGAGGGACACCCCACAAGGACCACCCAGGAGGGCCAGTAACCACCGGGAACTTCCCTCGAGCCTTCTCAGGGACGTGGCCTCGCAGCACTGGGCTCCTGACTCCCAGGCTCCAGACTGTGAGAGGACAGATTCATTTTATGCCACGCAGTTTGCGGTCATTTGTCCCAGCAGCCTCAGGAAACCGATATGCCTTCTTCCTGCTGA
Organism: Tragulus kanchil; assembly: GCA_022376925.1. Lineage (NCBI taxonomy): Eukaryota > Metazoa > Chordata > Mammalia > Artiodactyla > Tragulidae > Tragulus > Tragulus kanchil. Next base: position 49,700,227 of record JAIOJX010000026.1, read on the forward strand.
TGCCTACCACAGAGTGCAAGAATTTAGGGTCAGTGGTGGTGATGTGTCTGGGTCAAAAAGACACTCCACACGCACGATACACACACCACACAGACACGCATACACCATACACATCACACACACACCACACACAGCACAAACACCTAGACACACAGCACACACACCACGTACTACACATACACACTACACACCCATTACATATCACATATAGGCACCACATACATATTCAGTAATAAATGAAGATCACAAGTACAGGATTATGCAATACAATGAGCTCTAAATACTTACTTTTTTCCTGAATAAAGGGCTATAGCCCGACATAGTTAATCCCCCATGAAACTATCCTGACACACACAGCTGTTGTTTGATACACTGTGGTATGTTTTAGGGAAAGAACTATGCTTTGTTTGGCTTTGGTCACAATCAGCTGTGGAAAGTTGCAGTTATTCTAGCTTCTTTTTCTCTAAGATCTCTAAAACTTGTGACAATCTTTAAGTGGAGCTTCTAGGAATAAATCCCACATTAGGCCTCACAGATACTGCAGTGTTTGTTAAAATTATGCAACAATAGAACAATAAGCTGAAGTGACTAGCAGTTTCCTTGCATTCAGTCTCTATGTCTTTGGGTGGGAACGAGATTCAAAGACAAGCTTTGTGGGAAAAGTCACAGTACCCAGGCCCCAGAAGGAGATAGAATGTGATCATTGGTCAGAAAGCAAAAGAGAACTGCTTTTTTTCTTTATATGTGACAGTTAAGGAACTAGGACAAGCAGAGATTTCTATTTTCCTTCCTTCTTCCCTGCTTTTAATTTTTTGTCACTTGTAAGCTTCATATGGGCCTTGAGTCAGTGACTGAAACGGTTGTGGAAGAGATGTTTCAGCACAGCAGGACATATGTTTCGGAAAACCACTGTGGAAAACCAGCATCCTTCTAATCATAAAATCTTTGACGGCTTTGGTGAGATCATTTTAATCTTCTACCATGCTTCATGCTATCATAATTAACTCGTGCAAATTAATGTTATTCTTAATTAGCATTTTCTATAGAGATTTTAACACCAGAGCATTCTTTAACCAGATTCATAAATCTTAAGCAATTTCAGCCTGAGTAGGCAAAAGTTGAAACGGGAATGTGGGGATGTGCTGAAATATTTAGAAGGTTGCTCTGAATCATTCTAAATCCATTATTTTTAGAATGAGGTTTTAAAAACACAGATCCATAATTATTTAAAAATCAGAAAAGCTCTTCACAACTATGGGAGCTAAACACCAGCCTCTGAGTTGGAAATTATGGAATACATGCAGATTCCAGGGAACACGGTTCCAGAGACTAATCATGCTGTGATGGTCAGCCTGGTGTGGACCCATCAAAACTGCACCCAGGTCCCTGGCAGGCCTGATTTCTCTGAATTGTCAACTTCTTGGGGGGACAGTGCCCTCCTGGACACTGAGATGTGACTGTCACCTCCCAGCTATAAGGTCACTGTTCTCAGAAACTGAGACTCTATGTTGAGGAATGCTTGGGGTTTCTCACTTTCTCAGAGCTCCACATTCTCAGATGTCAGAGGTCTGCAGCGCTTCATCCAGACTGGCCTGTAAGAGTCCATCACAAGGAGGCTCAAGCAATAATGCAGACAGGGCTTCCCTGGTGGTCCAGGGGGTGAAAAGCCCACCTTGCAGTGCTAGGGGCACTGGTTCCATCCCTGGCCCGGGAAGATCCCACGTGCTGTGGAGTGGCAGGACCAGTGTGTCCAATTACGAGCCAGCGCTCTGGAGTGCATGCGCCCAGAGCCAGTGCTCTGCAACAAGAGAGGCCACTGCAGTGGGAGGCCCACATGGGCCAAAGAATAAAGATGGATGAAAACAAAATGATGACTTAGAGGCAAAAAAGAATAAAAGAGAATGCACGGCAAAGGCATGAGATCCCCTGTGTCTGCTTCCACAGCTTACTTCCTGAAAGGCGGGTCTCCATCGGCAAACCTCTGCATTTCATCAACCAAAATGGCATCCAACAAAGCAGGCTTTCATCCAAGCTCAAAGGAAGTGGTTGCTGTACTGGTGCTGCACCACTCAGATGAACCTTCTGGAAAGGACTCCCTGCCCAGATGGAGAGCTGTGTGCATCGGACACTTCTAGCTGTGGACTCCTTCAGGGTCCATCTCAGCTTGGAGCCCTAGTCCTCTTCGGGCGGCCCCCAGCCGAGGACGGAGCAAAGCCATCAAGGGCCTGGCCATTCCCACCCAACCCAGGACTCCTCAGAGCCCTTTCCGGGATCTGTACCACTCCCCGATGATGCCCCCGGCCCAGCCTGCTCCCTCCCCTTGACTTTCATAGAAATCACCCCCAACAAGCCCCATCTCAGCACCAGCTCCCAGACAACCCAGCCAGCTAAGAGGCTGCTGCCACCTACACTCAAACTGACTGGATCCTAAAAAGTCTTGAGCTAAAGAGAACAAGGGGAGTCACATTTGGTTGACCCTTTAAGCAAAGGGAATTGTAGGAGGGGAACTGTGAATTGGCAAACGTTTAGAAGACAGAAAATGGAAGTCCATAAACTGAAGGGCTGTGAATATTACAGGAACATTCACAGATCCTGAAAACCCTCCTCTGAACTTGCTAATAATTTTGTCAGTGGTTCCCCTCTTACAGATGCTGTGTGCTATGTCCTGACTTGTGTTTTTAAGGGCTCTCTAATGAAGGATACGTCATTCCGTAGTTCAAGCTCTGCAGTTCTGGGTTCCTGAACCAGAGGACCTCCGAGAGGTCAGGACACTTGCCCTGGGGAGGCCCCTCAGCAGAGTATCACCGGAGAAATTAAATCTGTCCCCAGATCTCTATGAGTTGCATTGATTGGTTATTACCGTACATTCGTGTAGACATTTAAAACATTTATGAGCTTTGATTTTTTTTTTTAAAGATTTATTTATTTATTTATTTGAGGAGGGTGGGGTTGGGAGGGAGGGGAGAAGGCAGGCCACTTCTATTGGTCTTTCATTTGTCCATTTTCACCCATCTTTGTTCTCTGGCCCGTGTGGGCCTCCCATCGCAGCGACCTCTGTTGTCACAGAGCACCGGCTCGGTAATTGGACACATCAGTCCAGCTGCTCCACAGCACGTGGGATCTTCCCAGGCCAGGGATCGAACCTGCGCCCCTTGCACTGCAAGGCGGTGTCCTTACCCACTGGGCCACCAGGGATGCCCCATGAGCTTTGATTTTGCAGTTTTCTTTTTACGTCTCAGAGCCCATATATCTTTTCTCCAGGTTGTAATACATTTATTTGGCAGTGTGGTAAGGGGCTGCTTAGAAAACAGGGAGCCTCTGTTGTTTCTCCTATACTGCACAATGGCCCCTTCACGTCTAGCAGGAATTTCTCTGGCTCCTTCTAAAGGCCCCATTTCTGTGAGTGAATGCAGAGGGGCTGCCCATGCACAGCAAGACTGCAGCCAGCTCCTGTGGGCAGAAGGCCCCACACTTTCTCCAGGAGTCTAGCATCCTTGGTGCTTCAGCAAACCTACAGGAGGGGTTGGTGGGCAGCAAATCTCCTGAGTCAGACCTTGCATGTCCTTGATCTGATCACATAGCTGGGCAGGGTCTCTGGGAGCTGTTTGCACTTGCCCTGGAGATGTTGAAAATAGAGGCCTCTGAGGGCGTGACAAGAGGGTAAAGACAGAGCAAACAAGTCCAGCCGCCGGAGCAAAAACAGAGCCAGGCAGGCCATGCAGAACCCTGGGTTTTCTTTTCTCTTTTAAAAAATATCCTTGAAGAATTTAAAAAATGTATTTCATTGAAGCATAGTTGATTTACAATGTTGTGCAAATTCCTGCTATACAGCACAGTGATTCAGTTATACATTTATACAAATACACACACACACACGCACACATATGCGGCTTCCCATGTGGTGCTAGTGATAAAGTATCCGCCTGCCGATGCAGGAGAGGTAAGAGACGAAGGTTCAGTCCCTGGGTAGGGAAGACCCCCTGGAGGAAGGCATGGAAACCCACTCCAGTATATCCTTGCCTGAAGGGTCCCATGGATAGAGGAGCTCCATAGGGTCCCATAGAGTTGGACAGAGTTGGACACAACTAAAGCGACCTAGCATATATACATTCTTTTTCCTATTTTTTCCATTATGGTTCATCACAGGATATGGACTATAGCTCCCTATGGTCTACAGTGGGACCTTGCTGTTTATCGCTTGGTCTTCATAGAAGGGACACCAGCTTCACTGGGGCTGCCCTTTTCCAATTTCGTGACGGTCTCTGGTGTCGCATCTTTATGCTTCCCCATCCCCTCTGCTCTGGGATGCTGCACCAACTGGGTTCCTCTCACGTGAGGTCTGGTTGGGTATGGTCCCTAAAGAGCCTGGGGGGACGTCAGGGTGCGGGAATCAAGTATTATTCTCTTGGCTCCTCCCTCTCCTCAGTGAGGTCACCACCCACTCAGGGAGGGCCATCTCTGTCCTTCAATCAAAGCTCCCTGCCCTCTGAAGGCAGCCGAGTCTTCACCCTGGCTGCTCAAAGCATGTCCAGTCTAAGGAGACCAGGGAGACACGGAAGCTGGCCTCACACCCTCCCTACTGACTCAGACCAGGCAGCGTAGTCCCAGCCAACTGCTTCCTGCCCTGCTTCCTCTCAGCCCCCTTGGGTCTCCAGCACCCACATCTTTGTAAATAGACCTTCTGCCAGCAAGCCTTCCTTGACGCACCCCGGTGAGAGTCTGTGTTCTCATCTTCCCGACCTCCATCTCTGCCTCCGCCCGCTTTCTAACAGCCCAGTTTCCCGTGTGGCATGCAGTTTGCTCAATTACTTCATACCACTGGGGACACGCTGACCTCTAGGTGACAGAGGAGGGCTGGGAGCTGATAAACCAAGAAAGAGAGCAAGCCTCAGACCCAGGGTGCCCTGGGGACGGGCTTGAACCTGTGGAGGAAAGAGTCTCTGGAGGGACCAGGGGTCAAGAGGAAAGGCCTGAAGGTGAGAGAGACGAGGGACTACAGCAAAACAGAAATGCACAATCAGGAGAGTGGAGGACAGAAAAATAGTCAAGGCTTAAATTTCAAGGTGGCAAGGTGCTGGGAGTCGGTTATTAGCAGACTGAAAAGACACCCGCACATTTAGACTGGGGTGGAGCAAAGACTCCCGCGTCAGTACTCAGCCTTGACCCTGGGCGCCCCTGTCCGAGGCTCCGCTTTCCCCATCTTTGTCCCCAGCTCCTGCGTTTAGTAACCTCACACAGCGTCTTCATCCCAGAAACGGCTTTCATCCCATTGACCCCAGGCCCCCACTCAGCACCCCAATCCTGGCACCCCCAGCCTCTCCCAGCCCCCTCGGTGCCCTGCTCCAGGCCTCCCAAGTCATGGGGAGAAGGGACTGGATCTCTTTTCAGTGAAGAATGAAACACCAGACAGCAGCTTTCTCTGTTTAAGCCTAAACCAAATTAATCTGGAGAACGGTTTTTGTAGTGTAATTCCTAATGACTGTACACGAATGGATTCTGTCCCATATTCTTTTTCTTTTTTAATTTTTATTTTACTTTTACAGAGTGTTGTTGTTTACAGATATGTATGATCCCAGATTAGTCATATGTATATCCCCCCCATCCCACCCCTCCAGGCTATCACACAGCACCCCTGCTGGATCCCCTTTTCTCACAGCACTATGTTTGTCCCGTTTCCTGAATAAGTGTCCTACTGTCTCTCATACAGACATGGCAAAATGAACGAGTGTGAGAGTGACAGATACAGAGATGCCGACTGTAGACTCGTAAGTGTGTTTCCCCTGGTCCAAACCTGCTTCTAATTGAAAGCGCTTTGGTGAGTGTCTGTGCACCGTCTCATCTGTAACATGAAGTAGTTCAGAAGGATGGGCTCCCCCTCCCTGAATTCACGAGGTCCTCTGGCCTTGTAAGGTGAGACTGAGATGAGACCTCTCCTGCCAGAAGGAAGGTCTTTGTGTTTGATGGCCTATGTCTGCATCAGTGCGAAGGGAAAGCTGTCACAAGGCTCAGAAGATGGACCCTTCGAAACATGGACACCCCCTCCCAGGGCTGGAGTCGAGGTGACTCCTAGGAGACCCGTCCACCATGCCATGCTGCCCACCAGCATCCAGGGGACCCGGAAACTCCTTTGAATCTACCCAGGTGCCCATTGAGGTCCAGGGCCTGGCCTCCTAGGCTTGTTCATGACCTGTTATTTTGTCTTGATATTATTTCTCATGCTAAAAGGGAAGAATGTCATTTGTGGAATTTTTCAATATATGCAAAAAGAGAAGAAAGAAAAAGAAAGAAAATCATATAAAATGTCCAGCATCCAGTTCTTCCCAGAGCCAGATCTTGACATCTTTGTGTGTTCCCTACCTGTCTGCGCTACAGAAAAAGTTTTTAAATTCCGCAGTGATCACCCCCATGTATACAATTCCACCGTGTCTAGAATTCCCAGTTTTTTCCTGTCACAGTAGAACATGAGCATTTGAGCAAATGAAGGAGCAGATGTCTGCACCCATGAATATAGTGCCCCTTGAGGCCCGTGACAGGCTGCTAAGATAGAGCTGAACTGCAGTTACTGCTTTTAAAAATGATAAAAATAAGATTTGTTAAATGAGGAAACAGATTTTATTTATTCGATGCTGGGCAAGATTGAGGGCAGAAGGAGAAGAGGGTGACAGAGGATGAGATGGCCGGATAGCATCACCAGTGGCCAATACATGGACATGAACTTGGGGCAAACTCTGTGAGATGGTAACCAACAGGGAGGACTGGCATGCTGCAGTTAATCAGGTGGCAAAGAGTTGGACATGACTGAGCAACTAATAACAGGACAGATTAGAAAACAAGAATGAGAAGAAGTTATATTTTGTAGCAAAGTACTTGACTACCTCTCAGTGTGTCCTTTTCTATAGAATCATAGAAATGAAGCCTGGTTTTGGACCCAGAGACGAGCCATGGTTCTGGGGGAGGGGAGGGATGCTGGCCCTGCTTCTCACCTGCAGCTAGACTCCTCCCCAGGGCTGTGTCCACCACGGACCCCAAGACCTGGCCCAGCCCAGACAACAGGTGTGGGCGATTTGAAGCAATTGCGCTTACTCTGGGCTGGCCGACTCAGGTCCCACCTGCTTCCGGGGAAACCCCTGGCTCCCACGCTGGGCTGATTTATATTATAGAAGAAAAAAAAAGAAGGAAAGAGCTGTTCTCAAAGGAGGCACCTTAGAATGTCCTTGACAACCTGGGTGACACCGCCCCACCGCCAGTTCAGGTGTGTCCAAAGCCACCGGTCTCACTCTAAGTTTCCAGCTCATTTTGTCTTGATATTATTTCTCATGCTAAAAGGGAAGAATGTCATTTGTGGAATTTTTCAATATATGCAAAAAGAGAAGAAAGAAAAAGAAAGAAAATCATATAAAATGTCCAGCATCCAGTTCTTCCCAGAGCCAGATCTTGACATCTTTGTGTGTTCCCTACCTGTCTGCGCTACAGAAAAAGTTTTTAAATTCCGCAGTGATCACCCCCATGTATACAATTCCACCGTGTCTAGAATTCCCAGTTTTTTCCTGTCACAGTAGAACATGAGCATTTGAGCAAATGAAGGAGCAGATGTCTGCACCCATGAATATAGTGCCCCTTGAGGCCCGTGACAGGCTGCTAAGATAGAGCTGAACTGCAGTTACTGCTTTTAAAAATGATAAAAATAAGATTTGTTAAATGAGGAAACAGATTTTATTTATTCGATGCTGGGCAAGATTGAGGGCAGAAGGAGAAGAGGGTGACAGAGGATGAGATGGCCGGATAGCATCACCAGTGGCCAATACATGGACATGAACTTGGGGCAAACTCTGTGAGATGGTAACCAACAGGGAGGACTGGCATGCTGCAGTTAATCAGGTGGCAAAGAGTTGGACATGACTGAGCAACTAATAACAGGACAGATTAGAAAACAAGAATGAGAAAAAGTTATATTTTGTAGCAAAGTACTTGACTACCTCTCAGTGTGTCCTTTTCTATAGAATCATAGAAATGAAGCCTGGTTTTGGACCCAGAGACGAGCCATGGTTCTGGGGGAGGGGAGGGATGCTGGCCCTGCTTCTCACCTGCAGCTAGACTCCTCCCCAGGGCTGTGTCCACCACGGACCCCAAGACCTGGCCCAGCCCAGACAACAGGTGTGGGCGATTTGAAGCAATTGCGCTTACTCTGGGCTGGCCGACTCAGGTCCCACCTGCTTCCGGGAACCTCTGGCTCCCACGCTGGGCTGATTTATATTATAGAAGAAAAAAAAAGAAGGAAAGAGCTGTTCTCAAAGGAGGCACCTTAGAATGTCCTTGACAACCTGGGTGACACCGCCCCACAGCCAGTTCAGGTGTGTCCAAAGCCACCGGTCTCACTCTAAGTTTCCAGCTCCTCTTTGCCTATTCCTAACAAAGCAGATGATTTCATCAGAAGAAGCCGACTCATCCTGTGGGTTTGGTGCTGTCCCCAGACTGCATGGGCTTCAGCCTCCCAAGGAATGAAGCGCCTGAAACCAGGTTGCATGTGGTCTGAGATACGCAGAACCTGTGTCTCTGCCAGGCACCCACAGGACTAGCAATGTCTCAGGATGGAAGGATGCCTTGGAGAAGCAAGCGTCTCCCCCATCCAAGCAGGCTTCCTGAGGACCCCAGCCATGGGAGTCTAAGAGATAGGGAGCCAAGAGGGCTTTGAGTGATGGAGACAAAGCTGAAGGCGAGTTAAGCCTCCTCTGGCCCCAGAGAGATGACAGGAGCTCGTCCAGGCAAATGGGGTGGATGTTTGGGTGGGAGAGATGGTTCCAGAGAAGCGTCACAACCCTGACGAGATGGAATCCAACAACAAAAGGAAAGGCAGGGAAGCAGACGTCTGGTCCTCTCTCTCTTGTCTGCTTGCCTGAGGGTGTCTGGTCAATTGTGTCCAACTCTTTGTGACCCCATGAACTGTAACCCACCAGGCCTCTCTGTCCATGGGATTTTCCAGGCTAGAATATAGGATTGGGTTGCCATGTCCTTCTCTAGGGGATCTTTCAGACCCAGGAATCGAACCCGTGTCTTGCATCTCCTGCATTGACCGGAGGGATTTTTACCACCGGTGGCACCTGGGAAGCCCCCTTGTCTGCTCAATTATCCACAAAAAAGGAGAGAAGGAAGTTATCTGGTGGAGGGGATGGAATTAGGCAACTGGAATTCTTCCTCGAGTCTAGGTCCAGCCCATCAGTGTGTGGTTTGAAAGCAGTGATGGGAACATTATCCTGAGGAGGACACTCGGTCAGAGCGGGCCCACCTGACCATCTGGAGCCCATTTGCTGCCCCATGAACCCTTCCCGACACTTCCCTCGGCACTTGCGGCTTGTCTGGCCTTCACTCGTGTGCTTGCAGTGGTGGAATCCGCCGGAAGACGTTCCCCAAGGCTTCATAAAGGAGTTGCGGAGCTTCAGAAAACAGCAGGCCAGCCCCCAGCAACCGGGGACTAGGCTCCATCACTGGGTCACCCACGTCCCCTGGACCCAGATTTCCCACAGAACAGCACGTTTCTAAAATTTAGCCTTCCACAAATCTTAATTACCACAAAGCATTCCAAACTGATCATGCCTCAGGCATTAAAAAAAAAAAAAGCCAAAGAATCCTCTAAATATATTTGTCTTCTCTTGTCTCAGCTTAAACCATTAAAAGGCAGTCACTTCAACTTCTTTGTAGCTCTGCTCTGGTTTAACAATTCTGACTGAATTATGATTGCTGTGACTCATGGGCTCCTTTGAAAAAAAAAATCATCAAAAATCTGCTTTGTTTAAATGTTGTAACTTGAACCGATTGTTTCATTAAGTCTAATTTCTCTAGGTGGGGGTAGGGAGTGGCCTGCACAGTCATTTGATGATTAATTGCGTGAAACAGTTGAAAGTTTCTTTCTGTGCTCTCAATTTTTCATTCTGAGTTGAGGATCAGATCCACAGGATCCTTCTCGAGGAGATGGGTCTGTGCCCGTGTTACAGAGATGCCTCCCTGGGCCTGAGTTGGCTTGGTCTGCGGGAAGAAGCACATCACACAGGGCTTCATCTGTTAGGTGGGTGACCAAGCATCTCTCAGGACGAACAGTTCAGAGTAGGGCAGAGAGAAGGCTCCATTCTCTCTGCCAGGACCTCAGAAGAGAAAACAGGGAGCCAGGCATCCTGCAAATCTCCCTTGTCTCTGTTCTCACCTGCAGTTTCTCCAGTAAACGCTCTTAACTAATTCCAAGTGGCTCAGTGTCCTCAGCCTCCTTTCCAGATGCACCAGCTTTTACAGCCTCACGTCCCTTCTCCTCCCAGCCTGGTTCTGGTTCACATCCGATAAAAGGCAATCCCACATGTTGGCTTTCTGGAAAATATCGAATGAACAAGCCCAGGCAGGGATGCTTTTCCTGTCTGGCTAAGCAGAGGGGTGAAAGTCCTCCAGCCCTATAAGAGTGAAGCGCGGGGCTTCCCCGGTGGTCCAGTGGGTAAGGACACCGCCTTGCAGTGCAAGGGGCGCCGGTTCGATCCCTGGCCTGGGAAGATCCCACGTGCCACGGAGCGGCTGGACGGATGTGTCCAACTACCAAGCCAGTGCTCTGGAGTGTATGTGCCCAGAGCCGGTGCTCTGCGACAACAGAGGCCACCGCGATGGGAGGCCCACGCGGGCCAAAGAACAAAGATGGATGAAAATAGAGAAATGAAAGACCAATAGAAGTGGCCCGCCCATCCCCCTCCCTCCCGAACCCATCCCCCCACCTCCGCCCCGCCTCCCAAAAGAGTGAGGCTCGGCAAGGGAGAGCGGGCACAGAGGAGTGGGAGCAGATGTCAGCAGCCATGCCTCGGGGCACAGGACATGGAGCCAGCACAAGTCATAGCTGACACAGCCCTTGCGGGCTCTTGCCATTTCTCCAGAAATAGCGCCCCTGGCTTTTCCATAAATCCCTATGAGCTAGAGGACACGGACTCTCACCTTCCTATGCACAGGTCTCTCCTTGTACTCTGCCAGTGTCTTAGAGTCTAGTTGTTGTAGGGAGAACCTCACATCCTGAATAAGGCAGGCAGAGTCTCACCAACTCCCAAACTGTGGGTCTCCTTTCCCTCCTCTCCCTACCTACGTCCACGTGTGTCAACACACAACTAGGCTTCGCACCTGCAAAATGTCTTACATCTTGGCTTCCACCTCTAGTCATCCCTCCCAGGGTCTCTCCCACGGTTCTGAATCCCATCTACTAAGCACAGACGAGCAGCCAAACCCACCGCCTGGGACCAGACCTGGTGTCTGAGCCAGCTGGGGGACCTGGCTGAATTTCTTTGGAATTGTGATCCCATCCCAAGTTCTGCCCAGATACCCCAGGCTAGCTACAACCTTTGGCCATGGCCATGAGCCAGACCCATCCTGAGAAGCACAGATCTCGTGAGTGGACACAGGGTCCCAAGTGACCACTGGCCTCCATGCCCCCAGATCTGAACTCCTTCCTGCCAGGCCAATTTGACATGCTCACCTTACCTCAAGGCTGTTTGCCCAAGCCATCCACAACGTGTCACTTGAAATGCTCAGGCTAAAAATGGCATGAATTCTGCCTGTACCCACGGTTGCCACCTGTATAGTCAGCCCATACGGTGCCTCTTCACAAAAGGGAATAAAACATAACCTATCAAAGGTATAACCTATGACTCGTTCATTAGCAAAATTAACTGGTCTTAGCTAGCTGACTTTGCCAGGATCCAGGAAATACCTCAGCCTAGAGACAAGGGTTTGGAATTGTAGCTCTCATGGGAAACTAGTAAACATGCCCTCAGTCCTGCACCTGGGACTCCCGACAGAAGTTACCTAGGCAGACATCACAGCTGGCGTCAACTTATTTTTTAAAGTTTCTTCCTGTACCTCCTAATAACAGGAGATTTAATACTTCTGTTAGAAGTTTGGTTATTTACAGCTAGGCCTCTGCTGTGATGTTGATGCCAGTAAATCTCTTTGGCTCCTCACAGACGTTGCCAAATCTCTCCACCCCCAAATCATCCAAACCCAAAAGTCGCATCAGAAATTAATAACCATGATCGTAAATCAAAGTGAAGGTTTTATCCTTTCATTTTGCATACAGCATCCTGACTGAATAAGTACCTCCGTGCACAGAGGACTTATCAAAAAGGGGGGAAAAAACCCTTCCCTAATCAAAGGCATATTTCATCTCTGAAAACTTCATCAGAATGTGCTGCCGAGTGACTGTACGTCTTGATGATCGCTCATGAGCACATCTGGAGACTCACATTTTTCCCCCCATCATTATATTCAAGAGTACAGGCAGTTTCTATTTGCATGCATGAAGCAATTTCTTCATCTCTTATCTTGTGTGCCCTGTGAGTGGAGTTCTGTGATCAGTGGTCACAATTACCAAAATACGGATTAAGAGTGCCTACACTATGCAGATGGTTGCCATGATCAAGAAGCCACAGGAAATACAATAGTGAGGGAACATGCCCTGCTGTTTCTACAAGGCAGGTCTCGGAGACCTGCCTGCTGCCTGGAATCAGAGACCCCAGGCCTACCCGAACACAGCCTTTTCCAGCTTTAATCAGGAGTGACACTGACATGTCGCCCTGCTCTGGCAATCTTGTACTCAGAGCCAATAACTGAGATGGCACCTTCTGACTCCTGTAGCCCATCAGGCTGACTTATTCCCTCTGTCTGCGAAGGCACTCTTGCTCTTGACTCTAAATGACAGGTCTGCCTGCTCCTGCCAGGCCCTCCCAGGTGGATGTTAAGTGCATCCATTTCTTATCTTTTGGCTGAAATAAGGGGCCAGCCTCTCTAGGAAGGACTTTCATCATTAGAATTGTGCCATCCCACCTGTTTATAGTGTCCAAGTTAGTGAGCAAGATAAATGGTGAAAAATGCAGGAAGCAGTTTGTGTGCATTGATGTCAGGCATGTGGAAGCTTATGTTCATCTCCACCACCCTCCAAAAGCAGGTTTCTGGTGTCCGTGACAGGCTGTCAGAAGCAGGCAACATCCTTGCCTCCTGGGTGTGAGGCACCAGAGAAAGCTAAAGATGAAGATGCTTGAGTTCATCTCATGACACCAGCTAAAAGCATGGAGAAATCCTCAGACTCAGTTTCCTACACTATGAAATGGAAACTACGATATCGCCTAGGATATTCACTTCCTAAGGCTACTGAAGCAAAGTCCCCAAACTGAGTGGTTTAGAACCACAGAAGGTAATTATCTCACAGGTCTACAGGTTGAAGTTCAAGTCCATTTGCTGATAGGACCGTGTTCCCTTTGAAATCTCAGATAAAGATCTTCTTAGCTCCTTCCAGCTTCTGGTACCCACAGACATTCCTTGGCTTGTGGTAGCATCACTCTGGTCCTCCTACCGCATCCTTCCTGTGACTCTCCACACAGTCCTGCTCTGTGTGAGTCTGTCTCTGGGCCCAGAGAGCTCCTTTTCACAAGGACAGCCATCATATAAGCCGTACTGGATCAAAACTCACCCTCTGACCTCATTTGAACTTGACTACCTCTATAAAAACCCAATTTCCAAATCAAGTCACATTCAGAGGAGCGGACTTGGGGAGGGAGGTTAGGGCTCCAAGGTTAGGGCTCCCCTTTGGAGGGGATAGAATTCAGCCCGTAACCTGGTAAGCAAGGCTGCCATGTGACGTCAAGGGGATGCAGGCAGAGCTAGCTCCACGGTTCATGCATTAATGATGATCGGTGCCATGCCCACCTCTCCATCCCAACCCTCTGGGCCAGGCACACTGAGCGTAGCACAGGCTGCAGCCTAAGTTAACTGAGGGGACTTGCTTAGGGTGCAAACTCTGTAGCAGGAGTAGGATGTTAAGAAAATGAGCTGCAGGCGTCACAGCAGGTTCCTGGGCTAACATGCAAATTCTGCTTCCAGATAATCCTACCAGCTCAGGAAGCTGCCCCTAACAAGATGGGATACTAGTCACATGAGCACAAAACCTGGCACAAAGCCCGCTTTCTTCCAAAATCACGGGCAATTATTCTCTCTGAAAAGACGGAGATGGTGTATTGTTTTTCAAGGAGATATGAAAGGGAGAAGAAGAATGAATAAAACATAACTATTAAAAAGATTTCTGGTGTCCGTGACAGGCTGTCAGAAGCAGGCAACATCCTTGCCTCCTGGGTGTGAGGCACCAGAGAAAGCTAAAGATGAAGATGCTTGAGTTCATCTCATGACACCAGCTAAAAGCATGGAGAAATCCTCAGACTCAGTTTCCTACACTATGAAATGGAAACTACGATATCGCCTAGGATATTCACTTCCTAAGGCTACTGAAGCAAAGTCCCCAAACTGAGTGGTTTAGAACCACAGAAGGTAATTATCTCACAGGCCTACACGTTGAAGTTCAAGTCCATTTGCTGATAGGACCGTTTTCCCCTTTGAAATCTCAGATAAAGATCTTCTTAGCTCCTTCCAGCTTCTGGTACCCACAGACATTCCTTGGCTTGTGGTAGCATCACTCTGGTCCTCCTACCGCATCCTTCCTGTGACTCTCCACACAGTCCTGCTCTGTGTGAGTCTGTCTCTGGGCCCAGAGAGCTCCTTTTCACAAGGACAGCCATCATATAAGCCGTACTGGATCAAAACTCACCCTCTGACCTCATTTGAACTTGACTACCTCTATAAAAACCCAATTTCCAAATCAAGTCACATTCAGAGGAGCGGACTTGGGGAGGGAGGTTAGGGCTCCAAGGTTAGGGCTCCCCTTTGGAGGGGATAGAATTCAGCCCGTAACCTGGTAAGCAAGGCTGCCATGTGACGTCAAGGGGATGCAGGCAGAGCTAGCTCCACGGTTCATGCATTAATGATGATCGGTGCCATGCCCACCTCTCCATCCCAACCCTCTGGGCCAGGCACACTGAGCGTAGCACAGGCTGCAGCCTAAGTTAACTGAGGGGACTTGCTTAGGGTGCAAACTCTGTAGCAGGAGTAGGATGTTAAGAAAATGAGCTGCAGGCGTCACAGCAGGTTCCTGGGCTAACATGCAAATTCTGCTTCCAGATAATCCTACCAGCTCAGGAAGCTGCCCCTAACAAGATGGGATACTAGTCACATGAGCACAAAACCTGGCACAAAGCCCGCTTTCTTCCAAAATCACGGGCAATTATTCTCTCTGAAAAGACGGAGATGGTGTATTGTTTTTCAAGGAGATATGAAAGGGAGAAGAAGAATGAATAAAACATAACTATTAAAAAGGCTATTGGGGTGGGCTTCCCCTGGTGGTCCAGTGGGTAAGGACACCACCTTGCAGTGCAAGGGGCACCGGCTTGATCCCTGGCATGGGAAGATCCCATGTACCACAGAGCGGTTGGACCGATGTGTCCAACTACCGAGCTGGAACTCTGGAGTACACGCACCCAGAGCCGGTGCTCTGCAGTGAGAGGCCACTGTGATGGGAGGCCCACATGGGCCAAAGAACAAAGATGGATGAAAAATGGATAAATAAGAGACCAAAAGAAGTGCCCCCCCCCGAAAAAAAATGCTATTGGGATATGCGTCACTCACACAGCATAATGAACGCTTTGAGCAAAGATTGGCTACAAAGCACATTGTCATAGAGAAAATAGGGGAAGCATGAGGGTTGCAGGGTTTTGACATGGTTCTAGTGGTTCTGCTTCAGCCTGGCTACACTCAGGACCCTTTCTAAAGAATTGTTAATGAACAATACAACGTCTGTAGCTCCTTGGGACCTGTTTCCAGGCTTTGACTGGGGACCCAGCCGGGCTGCAGGGTAAGCAGTGTGCACGCCCAGCAGATTCCAGGATTCACACGTGCCTTTGTTATTCAGTCAGTCTCTCAGTTGTGTCTAACTCAGTGACCTCATGAACTGCAGCATGCCGGGCTTCTCTGTCCTTCACCATCTCCCAGAGCTTGCTCCAACTCATGTCCACCGAGTCAGTGATGTCATCCAACCATTTCATCCTCTGTCAGCCCCTTCTCCTCCTGTCTTATATCCTTCTGAGCATCAGGGTCTTTTCTATTGAGTTATCTCTTCGCATCAGGTGACCAAAATATTGGAGTTTCAGCTTCAGCATCAGTCCTTCCAATGAGTATTTCGGGTTGGTTTCCTGATCTGCATTAAGCACAAATCTGGGCAAATCAAACTGTAATTTCACATGGCATAAAACAGGACCTTATAATTAAAATGGCTTTGAGCAGTGTTGGCTGCCCACCCTCCTGCCTGGGAAAGCTTCAGACAAGCTCCTCTTACATGGGCCACACTGCACCGTCAAGAGTTGGGATTCAGTGGGGAACCAGTCCTGCTGCTTAACTATTGCCAGAGGTTATTGTGTGATATTCACTTGTCTTAACTCCAATCTTCATTCCAGCAGAAATTCTCCAAAAAAATGTCACGGTCAAGGGCAATAGAAGGGTACATTTGGCAATGATTTTGTCTTGCTAGACTGACTGAGAAATCATAGGCATTGAAACAATGTTCTACAGGGATATTACTGAGGTTTTTGTTCCCCCTTTGACCATAATGAGAAGTCTGCCACAAAACATTTCCCAGCTAAAATAATTTCTCCAATATTCTATATGGAATAAAACTTTGGGAAACCCTAATTCCCCTCACCCACAGATTCCTTCTAGTGGAACATTTTTGGTTTGGATTCTGAGTTCCCCAAAACAGACATGCACCATGGCCATCTGATAAATTCTCTGAGGTACCTGGGTCTGACCTCAATCAGTAATAAAAAGGATCCAGGTTCAGTGCACTTTCAAAGATGATTATCCACATCCAGAGCAGCTCCTACCCACATTCCTGATGAGAAAGGGCATGAGGTCCATCTAGGTCTCCACTCGTTCCAGAATTTTCTGTATGAAGTGCATCTTTTATTACCTTGTCCCTTCCCTGTCATGGACTTGAATCATCTGACTCTCCACATGTGTATGTGTACAAAAGTCTTGAGCTCTTTCAGACATTGTGCATCAAATCTCTTAGGAAGCCCGATATAAGAAACGGCATTACATACACAGGCACACATATGTACAGGCGCACACACACACACACACACCAGGAGACATTTGCCTCTCCGAGAGGACTCATTTCTTTTCTTTTCATGAACATTGAGAGCTGATACCAAGTTCATGTTTCCGTTTCCAGAACCATCAGATCCACATTTGCATCTCAGTCTCTTCAGTTGGGCTAATACCATTGGGTCTAGTTTTCTGCCTTCCTTTCTGTTCTGCCACATTGGTTCTCCCCAGCTGTGATGCCCCAAGTCCTAGTGGGTTACCTTGTATTCATTTTCCCTGATTCACATATCCATTTTGTGAATGTCACCTAAAATCATTTGTGGAAAGAGGTAGGTATGTAAACAAATCAATTACATGGGTGAATAATGAGTTATAGAGTTAAAATATCTTTAACCCAAGTTGCAGCTCTGTTGATGAAGCATATCTTTCCATGTGTGAACCTAGGAAAACAGGCATTGATTCCAATGATTGGTGTTGTTTTTCTGAAGCTAAAATTAGAACAAAATAAGGAAGCTGACCTCCTCTAGACAGGAAGCCTTGTTCCTCAGGTTCCTGCTCCTTCACTGTGTCAGTCCTTCCTGTATCTTCACCCTCCCTCTCTCTGGGCTCTTTACTCACAGCATCTAAATGTGCTCAACCTTGCCACAGAAAAATAAAAATAAGCCATGTCCTCCTACCCTCTCTATTCCCCTGCTTGGAGGGTGGGAAATATCCGTGGATGGGAATCTATGACAACCAAGGTCACTGAGAACTGGACTGAGCCCTCCTGGTTCCACAGGATCAAGACCTTGTGTGAGCATGCCGATCCAAGACAGTAATAAAAAGGATCCAGGTTCAGTGCACTTTCAAAGATGATTATCCACATCCAGAGCAGCTCCTACCCACATTCCTGATGAGAAAGGGCATGAGGTCCATCTAGGTCTCCACTCGTTCCAGAATTTTCTGTATGAAGTGCATCTTTTATTACCTTGTCCCTTCCCTGTCATGGACTTGAATCATCTGACTCTCCACATGTGTATGTGTACAAAAGTCTTGAGCTCTTTCAGACATTGTGCATCAAATCTCTTAGGAAGCCCGATATAAGAAACGGCATTACATACACAGGCACACATATGTACAGGCGCACACACACACACACACACCAGGAGACATTTGCCTCTCCGAGAGGACTCATTTCTTTTCTTTTCATGAACATTGAGAGCTGATACCAAGTTCATGTTTCCGTTTCCAGAACCATCAGATCCACATTTGCATCTCAGTCTCTTCAGTTGGGCTAATACCATTGGGTCTAGTTTTCTGCCTTCCTTTCTGTTCTGCCACATTGGTTCTCCCCAGCTGTGATGCCCCAAGTCCTAGTGGGTTACCTTGTATTCATTTTCCCTGATTCACATATCCATTTTGTGAATGTCACCTAAAATCATTTGTGGAAAGAGGTAGGTATGTAAACAAATCAATTACATGGGTGAATAATGAGTTATAGAGTTAAAATATCTTTAACCCAAGTTGCAGCTCTGTTGATGAAGCATATCTTTCCATGTGTGAACCTAGGAAAACAGGCATTGATTCCAATGATTGGTGTTGTTTTTCTGAAGCTAAAATTAGAACAAAATAAGGAAGCTGACCTCCTCTAGACAGGAAGCCTTGTTCCTCAGGTTCCTGCTCCTTCACTGTGTCAGTCCTTCCTGTATCTTCACCCTCCCTCTCTCTGGGCTCTTTACTCACAGCATCTAAATGTGCTCAACCTTGCCACAGAAAAATAAAAATAAGCCATGTCCTCCTACCCTCTCTATTCCCCTGCTTGGAGGGTGGGAAATATCCGTGGATGGGAATCTATGACAACCAAGGTCACTGAGAACTGGACTGAGCCCTCCTGGTTCCACAGGATCAAGACCTTGTGTGAGTCCTGTCTGTTGATGCTCAGATTGGCACACAATGAATGGAGTTTCAAACACAGGAGAATTGTAACCAACAAAGTATAGTCAAAGCTATCATTTCCCCAGTAGTCATGTACAGATGTGACAGTTAAGCCACCAAGAAGACTGAGCACTGAGAAATGATGCCTTCAAACTCTGGTGTTGAAGAAGACCAATCAAAAGGACTTTGACAAACTGATTACCAGTGTCACCAACACAGAATCTTGAGGTTAGAAATGCAACAATGCCCTGAAATTGAACAGGAAAGAATTTCAACAGCCACTTTTCCAGCTCAACAACAATTCTAACAGTTTATCTGAATTTCTAGCATTTGACCCCTAACATTCCCTCACCTAACAGGTTGTGAAGCTGAAAGATGTGTTCATAGACCATCAAAATACAAAGCTAATTGTGACCAACCCTCCCAAAGAAAGAACTGAATTGACTGCTAGTCTGTGTAAAAAGTAATAATTCAGAATTATTGTTGAATACAGTCCTGATCAAAGAATACGCAGCTAAATGGAAAGGGACTGTAGAATAGACTGGGTTTAGGCAGTTAATAAAATACATTAACTTTAATTCCAAGAGTCATAAATTAGACTGCTTTTTTAGAGTTTGTAATTTGTGTGTTGTATATCAGCTTTTCAAAATTTGCAGTTTGTCATAATTTCTTTTCAAGTATAAATAGATACTCATTTACTTAACTTGTAATCATGTCTTCTCTTTCTTGCAGAGAACCACAAGTGTTGAACAGACACGATGCTCACATCCTTCCCTGGCATCAGGGTGTGGGGTCAGGACTCACTCCAGCAGCCTAAGGCCAGTGTTACTGAGGAGCCACTCAGAGTTGGAGCACCAGACTTCCTTTTCAACTGGATCCCTCTGCCTGTGACCTTGACTGCTCAGCCTGCAGCCAGTGCCCTCACTGGGGTGAAGCACTGCACAAGGATCGCTCTGCCACCGGCTTGGAGGGTGGGAAATATCCGTGGATGGGAATCTATGACAACCAAGGTCACTGAGAACTGGACTGAGCCCTCCTGGTTCCACAGGATCAAGACCTTGTGTGAGTCCTGTCTGTTGATGCTCAGATTGGCACACAATGAATGGAGTTTCAAACACAGGAGAATTGTAACCAACAAAGTATAGTCAAAGCTATCATTTCCCCAGTAGTCATGTACAGATGTGACAGTTAAG
Source organism: Tragulus kanchil (assembly GCA_022376925.1). Classification (NCBI taxonomy): domain Eukaryota; kingdom Metazoa; phylum Chordata; class Mammalia; order Artiodactyla; family Tragulidae; genus Tragulus; species Tragulus kanchil. Next base: position 49,720,329 of record JAIOJX010000026.1, read on the forward strand.
CCACCAAGAAGACTGAGCACTGAGAAATGATGCCTTCAAACTCTGGTGTTGAAGAAGACCAATCAAAAGGACTTTGACAAACTGATTACCAGTGTCACCAACACAGAATCTTGAGGTTAGAAATGCAACAATGCCCTGAAATTGAACAGGAAAGAATTTCAACAGCCACTTTTCCAGCTCAACAACAATTCTAACAGTTTATCTGAATTTCTAGCATTTGACCCCTAACATTCCCTCACCTAACAGGTTGTGAAGCTGAAAGATGTGTTCATAGACCATCAAAATACAAAGCTAATTGTGACCAACCCTCCCAAAGAAAGAACTGAATTGACTGCTAGTCTGTGTAAAAAGTAATAATTCAGAATTATTGTTGAATACAGTCCTGATCAAAGAATACGCAGCTAAATGGAAAGGGACTGTAGAATAGACTGGGTTTAGGCAGTTAATAAAATACATTAACTTTAATTCCAAGAGTCATAAATTAGACTGCTTTTTTAGAGTTTGTAATTTGTGTGTTGTATATCAGCTTTTCAAAATTTGCAGTTTGTCATAATTTCTTTTCAAGTATAAATAGATACTCATTTACTTAACTTGTAATCATGTCTTCTCTTTCTTGCAGAGAACCACAAGTGTTGAACAGACACGATGCTCACATCCTTCCCTGGCATCAGGGTGTGGGGTCAGGACTCACTCCAGCAGCCTAAGGCCAGTGTTACTGAGGAGCCACTCAGAGTTGGAGCACCAGACTTCCTTTTCAACTGGATCCCTCTGCCTGTGACCTTGACTGCTCAGCCTGCAGCCAGTGCCCTCACTGGGGTGAAGCACTGCACTAAGGATCGCCTCCCATAACAGGCTCTGCCACCGGCCTGCCGCTTGTCAAGCCCCTGTCCCCAGGGGTGGGTTGTTGTTCAGTTGTGTCCAACTCTTTGTGACCCCATGGATTGCAGCACACCAGGCTTCCCTGTTTTTCACTATCTCCCAGAGCTTGCTCAAATTCACGTTCATTGAGTCAGTGATGGTATTCCAGTTATCTCATTCTCTGCCACCCTTTTCTCCTTTTGCCTTCAATCTTTCCCAGCAGCAGGGTCTTTTCCAATGAGTCATCTCTTCACATCAGGTGGCCAAAGTACTGGCGCTTCAGCTTCAGCATCCATCCTCCCAATGAATATTCAGGGCTGATCTCCTTTTGGGTTAACTGGTTTGATCACCTTTCTTATCCATGGGACTCTCAAGAGAGCTCCAGGAGGGGAAGCTCTTCTTAAAACTAAGCAGACTTTTCCAGGGTCAGGATGGGAGCTCCCAAGGGAAGATTGTTGTGACCAGAACATCTGTAGTGTGCCTCCAGCTGCTGCGGGCCCTCCTCCTTAGATAGGACCACTTGAAAATGACAGAAACTTAAAGGCCTTCCCCACACCTCCTCTTCCCTCCCAACACCAGCCTTTATTTCCTCAGGAGAATGGGAAAATCAGGGCTCCTACCTTCCTGGATTATCCTGCATAATTTGATCCACGTGGAGCTTTGGGCACAGTGCCCGGGACACAGTGAACATTCAAGACGGTTACCGGGAGTTGTGGTTGCCCTTGTCACTGTTTCCACTAATAAGGAATATTAATGTTATTAGTAATAATACCCAGCTTGCCATCAGTGTCATCTAAATTATGGATGAAAATATTTCACCATAGAGCATACATGACAGAGCCCTTTGGAAAGCCGGGAGTTACCCACTAACTTGAGAACCATCAACCCCATTTCAGTGAAGCCATTAATCCCTTACCCATCCAGGGTGATGCCCCAGCTGACACATCCAAAGGAGATCATGAGATTTTCCAAGACTGCCAGCCTGCAGCTCAGTGCCCTCACTGGGGTGATCCCTCTGCCTGTGACCTTGACTGCTCAGCCTGCAGCCAGTGCCCTCACTGGGGTGAAGCACTGCACAAGGATCGCCTCCCATAACAGGCTCTGCCACCGGCCTGCCGCTTGTCAAGCCCCTGTCCCCAGGGGTGGGTTGTTGTTCAGTTGTGTCCAACTCTTTGTGACCCCATGGATTGCAGCACACCAGGCTTCCCTGTTTTTCACTATCTCCCAGAGCTTGCTCAAATTCACGTTCATTGAGTCAGTGATGGTATTCCAGTTATCTCATTCTCTGCCACCCTTTTCTCCTTTTGCCTTCAATCTTTCCCAGCAGCAGGGTCTTTTCCAATGAGTCATCTCTTCACATCAGGTGGCCAAAGTACTGGCGCTTCAGCTTCAGCATCCATCCTCCCAATGAATATTCAGGGCTGATCTCCTTTTGGGTTAACTGGTTTGATCACCTTTCTTATCCATGGGACTCTCAAGAGAGCTCCAGGAGGGGAAGCTCTTCTTAAAACTAAGCAGACTTTTCCAGGGTCAGGATGGGAGCTCCCAAGGGAAGATTGTTGTGACCAGAACATCTGTAGTGTGCCTCCAGCTGCTGCGGCCCTCCTCCTTAGATAGGACCACTTGAAAATGACAGAAACTTAAAGGCCTTCCCCACACCTCCTCTTCCCTCCCAACACCAGCCTTTATTTCCTCAGGAGAATGGGAAAATCAGGGCTCCTACCTTCCTGGATTATCCTGCATAATTTGATCCACGTGGAGCTTTGGGCACAGTGCCCGGGACACAGTGAACATTCAAGACGGTTCCCGGGGAGTTGTGGTTGCCCTTGTCACTGTTTCCACTAATAAGGAATATTAATGTTATTAGTAATAATACCCAGCTTGCCATCAGTGTCATCTAAATTATGGATGAAAATATTTCACCATAGAGCATACATGACAGAGCCCTTTGGAAAGCCGGGAGTTACCCACTAACTTGAGAACCATCAACCCCATTTCAGTGAAGCCATTAATCCCTTACCCATCCAGGGTGATGCCCCAGCTGACACATCCAAAGGAGATCATGAGAAACTTTTCCAAAAAATGTTGTTTCAATCCAGATATATTATGTCTACAGACAGATTCAGCTGCGTGAGTCCTATTTCCCTGTCAAAACAAGGAAATGAAACTAATCTTGCCTGATTGGCCCTCACTGAACTCCCACTGGCTTCAAACGACCACCTTCCCTCTCCAGAGGCTTATAAACCATCTACTTGAAAGTTATTTTTAAATTCTTGCCATGGACCCAGCTCACAGGTCTGTGATTGACAGAGATGTTTCATCTTCCTCTTTTTATAGAAAGTATTACTTCAGAGTTTTCACGTGGACTGCAGGCTTTAGAGAAATAGCCATGCCATGGGTGTAAGAGGCTCAAACCTGGCCAACACTATCTCTTCACTCTAATTATCTGTGTAATTTTCCAGTTGCTCAAAATAGAATTCTGTCTCCATCTTAAGAGTGCTGAAGATAGAAGGGTGTGAGTTTTTCATCAGAGTGAGTTTTTAAAGGTTTTTGGACTTGGTTTCCTAAAAGACTTGGGGCTTATGTTTGAATCTATCTGCTCCTGATACACTGAGAGGGTGCAGTACCTGGATCTGCATAGGAAAAGACCACCCTCAGGTTCTTAGCTTCATCCCTGCCGTCCAAGATGTGGTGAGCTGGGACCACTGTGCTTCTCTGATTGACACCAAGACTGACTCAGAGCTGGGTTCTGAGCTGGGTTCTGGTAGAATGGAGGCCACAGTGGGAAGGACTGTGCTGTCATCCTGGGTAGCAAAATGTAACAATGGTTCAGCAAGAGTGATCCAATTGGGATATGAGGTACATGACCCAAACCAGCCAATCAGCTTGAGTCCCAGCCCTGGGACTCTTGCTAAATCCTCAAGAAAGAACCTCTCTATCTATTGGAAACCTGGAGCTTCCATCCTTGGGAGATGCTATTTGAGGATGAAACACCACAGATGAGAGCATACATGACAGAGCCCTTTGGAAAGCCGGAGTTACCCACTAACTTGAGAACCATCAACCCCATTTCAGTGAAGCCATTAATCCCTTACCCATCCAGGGTGATGCCCCAGCTGACACATCCAAAGGAGATCATGAGAAACTTTTCCAAAAAATGTTGTTTCAATCCAGATATATTATGTCTACAGACAGATTCAGCTGCGTGAGTCCTATTTCCCTGTCAAAACAAGGAAATGAAACTAATCTTGCCTGATTGGCCCTCACTGAACTCCCACTGGCTTCAAACGACCACCTTCCCTCTCCAGAGGCTTATAAACCATCTACTTGAAAGTTATTTTTAAATTCTTGCCATGGACCCAGCTCACAGGTCTGTGATTGACAGAGATGTTTCATCTTCCTTTTTTTATAGAAAGTATTACTTCAGAGTTTTCACGTGGACTGCAGGCTTTAGAGAAATAGCCATGCCATGGGTGTAAGAGGCTCAAACCTGGCCAACACTATCTCTTCACTCTAATTATCTGTGTAATTTTCCAGTTGCTCAAAATAGAATTCTGTCTCCATCTTAAGAGTGCTGAAGATAGAAGGGTGTGAGTTTTTCATCAGAGTGAGTTTTTAAAGGTTTTTGGACTTGGTTTCCTAAAAGACTTGGGGCTTATGTTTGAATCTATCTGCTCCTGATACACTGAGAGGGTGCAGTACCTGGATCTGCATAGGAAAAGACCACCCTCAGGTTCTTAGCTTCATCCCTGCCGTCCAAGATGTGGTGAGCTGGGACCACTGTGCTTCTCTGATTGACACCAAGACTGACTCAGAGCTGGGTTCTGAGCTGGGTTCTGGTAGAATGGAGGCCACAGTGGGAAGGACTGTGCTGTCATCCTGGGTAGCAAAATGTAACAATGGTTCAGCAAGAGTGATCCAATTGGGATATGAGGTACATGACCCAAACCAGCCAATCAGCTTGAGTCCCAGCCCTGGGACTCTTGCTAAATCCTCAAGAAAGAACCTCTCTATCTATTGGAAACCTGGAGCTTCCATCCTTGGGAGATGCTATTTGAGGATGAAACACCACAGATGAGAGCAGAACTAAGAGACTGAGACCAGTTTCTGGCAACATTGCCTGACTATCTGGAATATTTCCTCTAAAGCTAGATTTGGCTCCCACTGGGACTTGTAGTTCTATTAAGCCAATGAATTTGCTTTTTATTAGGCCAACTTGAATTATATTTCTGTCTATTGCAACTAAAAGAATTTTATCTGATTGTTTGCAGAACCAGAGGGTTTACCAAGGGATAGGATAGGCCATGGATCAAAGAAGTTGTGGCAGATACCACTAATGCATCAAGTTTCCCCAATTCTTGGTTATCCAGGCACTTATTAGGGTCTCTTTCCCCCACTCTGTTTTGAAGTTGGCTATGGTTATGTGACTTACTTTGGCAAATGATATGTGATCAGAGCTCATTTCACCTCCAAGGAGAAGCTTTAGGAGCAAATGTGTTATTTCAACATACTCCTTTTTTCTGCCTTGCCAATCACAGAAACAGCAGGCTGGAGCTTCCTTCATCCTGGGTTCATAAGACAGAGAGAAGCCCATGTCCCAACCAAGTGATGGCTGTGTATTCTGAGTGAGAGGGACAAACAAGTAAAAGCAAGCTCTGAGAAACTTCTCCACAGAGGTAGGGAACAGATCAGTGCGTATGTGATTTTGGTGAAGAGGGTGGGGGCACATGCAATCATGCACATATTTTTGCATTAAGTTATTGCTAGTCAGGAGGAGCAGACAACAATGAAGAATTTTAGTGCTTTTCTAAATAGGAGCTGATTCTAGAATTGAGCTCATAACGTCAGTCCCTGAAAATATCCAACTACTTGAAGACTTACTCTGCCAGTTTTTCCCCAAGTACAAAGTGTTTCATTCCTGCTTTCCACCCTGAACTCCCTTCAGGGGGTGTTGAAGGTCAGCAGCTGCAGAAGCACGTGATTTAACCCTTGTAGAGGTGGATGGCAAGTGCCTTTGGTTCATGCCAATTTGTAGCTGACAATTAGAAGACACAAGGACCATTAGACAAGACATGCAAACATTATTAAAATAAAGAGGTAAGGAAACAGTGGGAGGGAAGACTTAGCTTGGTCAGAAGCCAGGAAATACTGGGTAATGCTTATGAGGAATAGCAGCCAAAGGAGATAAGAGAAATGGAATCTGAGAGAAAACACGAAAGGGATCACACCCAGAAGATAGAACTGAGTTGACTAATGAAACTATACTTGAGAGGCACCTGTCTGGATTGTCCTGTAAATCAGTGTTGTTCTGTGAGCTCACTGCCATATACATTGCACTGGGACTCTGGTAACTCTGGAGAAGGTCCTTAAAAGAGACTGTAATTCCAAGGCTGATGTCACTGCAATCAAACTCTATTCATCTTGTCCCACCAAGTGGTGTGGGATCTGATTAGATAAGAGACTTTCAAATGCTATTGGAGCACAAAATAATGTGTTTTCTTTTCTGTGGGGGATTCTGAAATAGCTTGTTGTTCTAATGATCTATTGCCATATATATAGTAAATAGCCTCAGAACTCTGTGGTTTAAAACAATAGTCATTTTTTGTATAGTTTATGTGGGTCAGGAATTTGGAAGTGGATCAGCTGGGTACTTGTGACTCAGAGTCTCTAGTGAGATGAGGGTCAAGGTGTCAGCTGGGCCTACCATCACCTAAGGGCTTGACTGGGCCTAAGCATCCACTTCCAAGGTGGCTCACTGAAAAGGCTGTTCCCTCAAAAGGCTGTTGGCGGGGGAGCTCAGTTTTGACTCATGGACTTCCCCATAGGGCTATTTGAGAATCCTTAAAACATGGCGGCTGGCTTCTCCCAGAGCCAAAGAACTAAGAAGGAGAGCAAGGGAGAGGTCACAAGCCCTTTTATAACCTAGTCTGGGCTTCCCTGGTAGTAAAGAATCTTCCCGCCAATTCAGGAGGCATAAGAGATGCTGGTTCAATCCCTGGATCAGGAAAAGCCCCTGGAGAGGAAGATGGCTGCCCACTCCAGTGTTCCAGCCTGGAGGGTTCCATGGACAGAGGAGCCTGGCATTCTGCAGTCCATGGGGTTACAAAGAGTCAGATGCAACTGAGAGATGGAGCATATGAGAACACATTAGAAGACACAAGGACCATTAGACAAGACATGCAAACATTATTAAAATAAAGAGGTAAGGAAACAGTGGGAGGGAAGACTTAGCTTGGTCAGAAGCCAGGAAATACTGGGTAATGCTTATGAGGAATAGCAGCCAAAGGAGATAAGAGAAATGGAATCTGAGAGAAAACACGAAAGGGATCACACCCAGAAGATAGAACTGAGTTGACTAATGAAACTATACTTGAGAGGCACCTGTCTGGATTGTCCTGTAAATCAGTGTTGTTCTGTGAGCTCACTGCCATATACATTGCACTGGGACTCTGGTAACTCTGGAGAAGGTCCTTAAAAGAGACTGTAATTCCAAGGCTGATGTCACTGCAATCAAACTCTATTCATCTTGTCCCACCAAGTGGTGTGGGATCTGATTAGATAAGAGACTTTCAAATGCTATTGGAGCACAAAATAATGTGTTTTCTTTTCTGTGGGGGATTCTGAAATAGCTTGTTGTTCTAATGATCTATTGCCATATATATAGTAAATAGCCTCAGAACTCTGTGGTTTAAAACAATAGTCATTTTTTGTATAGTTTATGTGGGTCAGGAATTTGGAAGTGGATCAGCTGGGTACTTGTGACTCAGAGTCTCTAGTGAGATGAGGGTCAAGGTGTCAGCTGGGCCTACCATCACCTAAGGGCTTGACTGGGCCTAAGCATCCACTTCCAAGGTGGCTCACTGAAAAGGCTGTTCCCTCAAAAGGCTGTTGGCGGGAGAGCTCAGTTTTTGACTCATGGACTTCCCCATAGGGCTATTTGAGAATCCTTAAAACATGGCGGCTGGCTTCTCCCAGAGCCAAAGAACTAAGAAGGAGAGCAAGGGAGAGGTCACAAGCCCTTTTATAACCTAGTCTGGGCTTCCCTGGTAGTAAAGAATCTTCCCGCCAATTCAGGAGGCATAAGAGATGCTGGTTCAATCCCTGGATCAGGAAAAGCCCCTGGAGAGGAAGATGGCTGCCCACTCCAGTGTTCCAGCCTGGAGGGTTCCATGGACAGAGGAGCCTGGCATTCTGCAGTCCATGGGGTTACAAAGAGTCAGATGCAACTGAGAGATGGAGCATATAGAGAAACACATTCTACAATTCCCAGGCTGAGAGCTGGACTATTCACTTTCATGACTCAGACCAAATATTGCCGGTACTCTCTCCCCTGAGTCCTCTGTAATTCCCTAGCATGTGCTCTATTTCTTCAGAGCAAAGAGAGCCAATAATTTTTGCCAAGCAGTTGTATTTGTTTTGACACTTAATTGCCACATGTTCCTCTAAAAGAAATTCACCATTTTTTAGTGCTTTCCTATTATTAAGAGTTCAGAATGTATTTGTTGAGTGAATGTGTTAATGGATGAATGAGGTGGACTTTATCTGAAAAATCTGGATTCCATTGGCCAACCTTCTCAGTGGAAACCATGGCTCTGACAACACGGATCTCAGAATGAGAGGGTCAGAAGATTTATTCACGATACCTGTGGCCAACTATTCACCAATATCAAGTATGTGACTTAAGACATGAGTTACTGCAAAACTTCCCAATATTTTTAAAAATCATATCATTTTTTAAATCCATTACATCAGTTACCAAGGGCGTGTGCATAGTATTTCTGTTCTTTGGGGAGTTTCTCTTTCTGGCCATGATTTCAACTCCTGGCCAGTGGGTTTGGAAAATTGCATGACTCCATTCCTTAGCCAGTAAAGCATATCTGTACCCAGAATCCTAAGGCTCCATGGATTCCAGGAAACAATTGCCTGGTGCTCCTAGAAAATGATGAAATAAATAATATAACAGACATGGGAAATGTAAGAAGTGTTACTGCCCTGTAACCCATAAGCAGTTTTTGCTACATGATATTTCTATGGCAGCCCATGCATTTCATGATTGTTTTAACACAAGAACTAGTAAAGGGGGCATTCTTTGGTGAGCATGAGGCTTTCTTACAATGCTTGCACATGCAGGATGTAAGCCAACTGATCAGATGGAAAGAGGAAAAGTAAGAACTGTGGTTAAACTACTAAAGCATTGCATCCTTTCTTCTTTACACAGCTAATAGCCCAGCCGCCCTCAATGCAGCCTTCTGTTTTGCTAAATAGACAAAATTGGTCCTTCGGCTCTGCACAGAATAACTCCAGGGTGTGTAGTTTCAAAGAACATCATTTCAAAACAGGAAAGTGAAAGTGTTAATCACTCAGCTGTGTCCGACTTTTCGTGACCCCGTGGAGTGTAACCCACCAGGATCCTCTTTCCATAGAATTCTCCAGACAAGAATACTAGAGTACATTGCCATTCACTTCTCCAAGGGAATCTTCCCAACCCAGGGATCAAACCTGGGTCTCCTACATTACTGGCAGATTCTTTACCAACTGAACCACCAGGGAAGCCCTTCAAAACAGGAAGGTAGAACAAAACCTTGGCCAAGCAGATGGCTGGCCAACCATGGCTCTGGTTAATTGAATCTGCTGGTTAATTTTGATCTCTCACCTCCTAAACATCCCTACATTTTTCTCACTCCTGCATTTACTAAAACACAGCTGAGGTCATCTCACTGGCTTGCCCATTGCCTTTTTGGTTTTGTTTTCTAATTTGTTTCAACGTTAACTAGAAAGTGCTGCTTTTGTATCTCCCAAAGAAAAGCAAACTGAACTGAGCTGACACTGTGGGGCCAGGAAACTGCCAGGAATTTCAGCTGACTTGTAAAAACTAAAAGTACAGTTGATTCTCAATGTTGCATTTAGCTTCAGGTGTTCAGCACAGAGGCTCAGTTACGCTTGTGCATTTTGGTTCAGACTTTTTTGACATCCTTATGTCGCCCCAGCTCATTCTCACCCCACCTCCATGAGATGAGGAAACTGTTTTATCTCCTCCATTTTTCAGCTAAGCAGCATATCTGTACCCAGAATCCTAAGGCTCCATGGATTCCAGGAAACAATTGCCTGGTGCTCCAGAAAATGATGAAATAAATAATATAACAGACATGGGAAATGTAAGAAGTGTTACTGCCCTGTAACCCATAAGCAGTTTTTGCTACATGATATTTCTATGGCAGCCCATGCATTTCATGATTGTTTTAACACAAGAACTAGTAAAGGGGGCATTCTTTGGTGAGCATGAGGCTTTCTTACAATGCTTGCACATGCAGGATGTAAGCCAACTGATCAGATGGAAAGAGGAAAAGTAAGAACTGTGGTTAAACTACTAAAGCATTGCATCCTTTCTTCTTTACACAGCTAATAGCCCAGCCGCCCTCAATGCAGCCTTCTGTTTTGCTAAATAGACAAAATTGGTCCTTCGGCTCTGCACAGAATAACTCCAGGGTGTGTAGTTTCAAAGAACATCATTTCAAAACAGGAAAGTGAAAGTGTTAATCACTCAGCTGTGTCCGACTTTTCGTGACCCCGTGGAGTGTAACCCACCAGGATCCTCTTTCCATAGAATTCTCCAGACAAGAATACTAGAGTACATTGCCATTCACTTCTCCAAGGGAATCTTCCCAACCCAGGGATCAAACCTGGGTCTCCTACATTACTGGCAGATTCTTTACCAACTGAACCACCAGGGAAGCCCTTCAAAACAGGAAGGTAGAACAAAACCTTGGCCAAGCAGATGGCTGGCCAACCATGGCTCTGGTTAATTGAATCTGCTGGTTAATTTTGATCTCTCACCTCCTAAACATCCCTACATTTTTCTCACTCCTGCATTTACTAAAACACAGCTGAGGTCATCTCACTGGCTTGCCCATTGCCTTTTTGGTTTTGTTTTCTAATTTGTTTCAACGTTAACTAGAAAGTGCTGCTTTTGTATCTCCCAAAGAAAAGCAAACTGAACTGAGCTGACACTGTGGGGCCAGGAAACTGCCAGGAATTTCAGCTGACTTGTAAAAACTAAAAGTACAGTTGATTCTCAATGTTGCATTTAGCTTCAGGTGTTCAGCACAGAGGCTCAGTTACGCTTGTGCATTTTGGTTCAGACTTTTTTGACATCCTTATGTCGCCCCAGCTCATTCTCACCCCACCTCCATGAGATGAGGAAACTGTTTTATCTCCTCCATTTTTCAGCTAAGCAGCACACTGACAACCAGATAAAAGGGATTTGGGCCTTTCTTGGGGAGGGATGAAAGACAAATGGATGTTTTCAATTCAGTGATAAAATCAGAGCTGTGTACTGGGATCTTAGCAAGCTGCTGCTGGTGCTTATGATTGTGGAAGGGACAAGGAGGAATAGAAGCCACAGAAACAAGTTGGCTATCTACTGGGAAAGAGGCCATAAATTGGGAATGGTGATGGGGCGGGGGCAGATGCAAGGAATTTTCTAGAGATAGCATTGACTTCCCAGAAGCAACAGCTTTTAAAATGGTGGTTGAGAACTCTGGAAAACAGTCAAATCCTAGTAAAGTCCCCAGAGGCAGACTGTGCCACATAAAGAACTACAAATCAGGGCTTCCCTGGTGGTCCAGTGGGTAAAGAGTCCACCTTGCTGTGCAAAGGGCACCAGTTCGATCCCTGGCCCGGAAAGATCCCACATGCCGAGGAGTGGCTGGGCTGATGTGTCCAATTACAAGCCAGCACTCTGGAGCACATGCGCCCAGAGCCAGTGCTCTGCAATGAGAGAGGCCACTGCAATGGGAGGCCCACACAGGCCAAAGAATAGAGATGGATGAAAAATAAATGACTTAGAGCCAAAAAAAGAAATAAAAAAGAAAAATTTAAAAAAAAACCCTACAAATCAGTGGAAGAGTAGGACTTAGGATGAAGGAAGGATGCTACACTCATTTTGATGTGCTGCACTGCAGTGGCTGTAGACCAGCCAGATTGTTTGGCTATTTGTGCTCAGTCACTTAGTTGTGTTTGACTCTTTATAACCTTATGGATCATAGCCCACCAGGCTCCTTGGTCCTTGGGATTCTCTAGGAAAGAAAAGCAAACTGAACTGAGCTGACACTGTGGGGCCAGGAAACTGCCAGGAATTTCAGCTGACTTGTAAAAACTAAAAGTACAGTTGATTCTCAATGTTGCATTTAGCTTCAGGTGTTCAGCACAGAGGCTCAGTTACGCTTGTGCATTTTGGTTCAGACTTTTTTGACATCCTTATGTCGCCCCAGCTCATTCTCACCCCACCTCCATGAGATGAGGAAACTGTTTTATCTCCTCCATTTTTCAGCTAAGCAGCACACTGACAACCAGATAAAAGGGATTTGGGCCTTTCTTGGGGAGGGATGAAAGACAAATGGATGTTTTCAATTCAGTGATAAAATCAGAGCTGTGTACTGGGATCTTAGCAAGCTGCTGCTGGTGCTTATGATTGTGGAAGGGACAAGGAGGAATAGAAGCCACAGAAACAAGTTGGCTATCTACTGGGAAAGAGGCCATAAATTGGGAATGGTGATGGAGGCGGGGGGCAGATGCAAGGAATTTTCTAGAGATAGCATTGACTTCCCAGAAGCAACAGCTTTTAAAATGGTGGTTGAGAACTCTGGAAAACAGTCAAATCCTAGTAAAGTCCCCAGAGGCAGACTGTGCCACATAAAGAACTACAAATCAGGGCTTCCCTGGTGGTCCAGTGGGTAAAGAGTCCACCTTGCTGTGCAAAGGGCACCAGTTCGATCCCTGGCCCGGAAAGATCCCACATGCCGAGGAGTGGCTGGGCTGATGTGTCCAATTACAAGCCAGCACTCTGGAGCACATGCGCCCAGAGCCAGTGCTCTGCAATGAGAGAGGCCACTGCAATGGGAGGCCCACACAGGCCAAAGAATAGAGATGGATGAAAAATAAATGACTTAGAGCCAAAAAAAGAAATAAAAAAGAAAAATTAAAAAAAAAACCCTACAAATCAGTGGAAGAGTAGGACTTAGGATGAAGGAAGGATGCTACACTCATTTTGATGTGCTGCACTGCAGTGGCTGTAGACCAGCCAGATTGTTTGGCTATTTGTGCTCAGTCACTTAGTTGTGTTTGACTCTTTATAACCTTATGGATCATAGCCCACCAGGCTCCTTGGTCCTTGGGATTCTCTAGGCAAGAATACTGAAGTGGGTTGCCATTTTCTCCTCTGGGGAATCTTCTCGACCCAGGAGTTGAACCTACATCTCTTACACCTTCTGCATTGGCAGGCAGATTCTTTACCACTAACACCTATTCAAGTCACCTCAAATCTGGGTACAGACTGAAAGCCACCCCAGATGGAGATTCAGACTTGAACAATAACAGTGGATGCCACTGGAAGAGAAAGGCAGAGGAGGGAGGGAGGACAGGGGCACCAGGAAACACTAGCAGAGAACAGAATCTAGAGCTCCCAGTGTGTCTGTGGGGGCCTTTCTCTGTTATCTGAATAGAAAAAGAGTTGTCTCAGAAAACTTACTAAAATAAATCTTGGAATTAGAGCTTCAGTTTTGGATAGAATTTTTGTTTTGATAGAAACATGATATATGCAACATAGAACATGTAACTTCAAAAAATTTAATAATAATTAAGACCAGGAATATCTGGCCATACTTATATCATAAGAACAAAAGAACATTAGAAGATAATCTACACCTGAATGTGTGGGTGTGCATGCATGGTGTGCACAGATGTATGGAAATATACCAAGCTGGGCATGGTCTCCGTGAGCCAGGTGTCTGTGGTTTTGAAACAAGGCATTTACTCCTTTAAAGTCTCACCGCTGAGCCCAGGGCTATTATGATTGCTGTGACTGTGGACTTTGTGCTGAAAAGGGAATGTGAGCGGAAGGGCTTCCCCTCCCTCAGAGAGTCAGCAGATGCGGGCTTCCCCTCCTTCACCAGAGGGCAATTTCTCAGTTACCGTGGCAACATCAGGGTAATCTGTCACCATGAGATGCTTTCTCCTGTCTATCTCGTCCTTTGATAGTTGGACCAAAAGAAGTTTTTCCTTCTGAAAGTGTATAACAGAAAAAAATAGATAAATTAATTAGACCCTATCAAAATTTGTTTAAACCTTCTGTATACCAAAAGACACAATCAAGAGTGGGGAAGGGCAGCTTATGGAATGGGAGACAGTATTTGCAAATCACATGTTTGATGGGGGTTAGTGTCCAGAATATGTAAAGAACAACCCAATGATAATAACAACAAAAGTAACCTGATTAAAAACGGGTACAGGACTTAAACAGATGTTTCACCAAAGATAATCAAATGACCAATGAGTTCAGTTCAGTTGCTCAGTCCTGTTCAACCCCATGGACTGCAGCATGCCAGACTTCACCATCTCCCAGAGCTTGCTCAAACTCATGCCCATTGAATCAGTGATGCCATCCAGCCATTTCACCCTCTGTCATCCCCTTCTCTTTTTGCCTTCAGTATTTCCCAGCATCAGGATCTTTTCCAATGAGCTGTCTCACTGCATCAGGTGGCCAAAAGATTGGAGTTTCAGCTTCAGCATCCATCTTTCCAATGACTATTCAGGATTGACTGGTTAGATCTCCTTACTCTCCAAGAGACTCTCAAGTATCTTCTCCAGCAGCACAATTCAAAAGCACCAATTCTTCAGCACTCAGTCTTCTTTATGGTCCAACTCTCACATCCCTACAGGACTACTGGAAAAACCATAGCTTTGAATACATGGACCTTTGTCGACAAAGTGAGGTCTTTCATACACTGTCTAGGTTTGCCACTGCTTTTCTTCCAAGGAACACTAAGGCTTCCAAGGCTACTAATTTCATGGCTGCAGTCACCATCTGCAGTGATTTTGGAGCCCAAGAAAATAAAATTTGTCACCAGGGCTCTTATAAAATTCTCTGTATGTTGGATCATGAAGAGGCAGGTTTAAGAATGAAGAGCTGAGGACAAACGTCTCTCATGCTCAGATGGAGCTTGTGCACCTCCTATGCAGAGGGCCAGCAACCAGAGAATGGTTGAACTGGCAGGGAATAACAGCTCCTCCCCACAGGCCGTTCATGAATGATAAATTCACATTGGCCAGGCATACACCACAAGAGGAAGATTTGCAAGGCTCCTAGAAACCTTCTGAGGGCAAATGAAAGAAGTCCACAAGCTATCCCCCTCCTCCTGGGTCACACAGTATGCGGAACTCAAGACATTTCAAAATTCTGCTCAAGAATACTAAAACCATTACACTAACCCTCAGCTATAGGCCAAAGCTGCTGCTAATGAAAGGAAAGGGCTGAGAGAGATCCCAAAGAAACATGGTTCTCAAGGGCTAATATAAATTCTATAAAATGTCTGTACAAATGGGTTATTTGCTATGAATTTTTAAGATAATTAAAAATTTCAACTACAAAAGGACCCTAAAATATCTGAAATTCTTTCCTAAAATGTCAAAATTCTTCCCACGTTGGCTCACTTTCTTCTCAGTAACTGTTTTTTTCATCACTGGGAGCAATGACATGAAATTGTCATGCAAAGACATGAAACCCTCTTTGTCTCAAAATCCCTCATTTTACAAAGTATGCTGCTGCTATTTAGTTGCTAAGTTTTGTCTGACTCTTTTATGGCCCTAAGGACTGTAACCCACCAGGGTCTTCGGTCCATGGAATTTCCAAGGCAAGAATACTAGAGTGGGGCTTCCCTGGTGGTCTGGTGGGTAAGGACACAGCCTTGCAGTGCAAGGGGCACTGGTTCGATCCCTGGCCTGGGAAGATCCCATGTGCCGTGGAGCAGCTGGACTGGTGTGTCCAACTCTCACATCCAAGGATACTACATAAAGGACCTTTGTCGACAAAGTGAGGTCTTTCATACACTGTCTAGGTTTGCCACTGCTTTTCTTCCAAGGAACACTAAGGCTTCCAAGGCTACTAATTTCATGGCTGCAGTCACCATCTGCAGTGATTTTGGAGCCCAAGAAAATAAAATTTGTCACCAGGGCTCTTATAAAATTCTCTGTATGTTGGATCATGAAGAGGCAGGTTTAAGAATGAAGAGCTGAGGACAAACGTCTCTCATGCTCAGATGGAGCTTGTGCACCTCCTATGCAGAGGGCCAGCAACCAGAGAATGGTTGAACTGGCAGGGAATAACAGCTCCTCCCCACAGGCCGTTCATGAATGATAAATTCACATTGGCCAGGCATACACCACAAGAGGAAGATTTGCAAGGCTCCTAGAAACCTTCTGAGGGCAAATGAAAGAAGTCCACAAGCTATCCCCCTCCTCCTGGGTCACACAGTATGCGGAACTCAAGACATTTCAAAATTCTGCTCAAGAATACTAAAACCATTACACTAACCCTCAGCTATAGGCCAAAGCTGCTGCTAATGAAAGGAAAGGGCTGAGAGAGATCCCAAAGAAACATGGTTCTCAAGGGCTAATATAAATTCTATAAAATGTCTGTACAAATGGGTTATTTGCTATGAATTTTTAAGATAATTAAAAATTTCAACTACAAAAGGACCCTAAAATATCTGAAATTCTTTCCTAAAATGTCAAAATTCTTCCCACGTTGGCTCACTTTCTTCTCAGTAACTGTTTTTTTCATCACTGGGAGCAATGACATGAAATTGTCATGCAAAGACATGAAACCCTCTTTGTCTCAAAATCCCTCATTTTACAAAGTATGCTGCTGCTATTTAGTTGCTAAGTTTTGTCTGACTCTTTTATGGCCCTAAGGACTGTAACCCACCAGGGTCTTCGGTCCATGGAATTTCCAAGGCAAGAATACTAGAGTGGGGCTTCCCTGGTGGTCTGGTGGGTAAGGACACAGCCTTGCAGTGCAAGGGGCACTGGTTCGATCCCTGGCCTGGGAAGATCCCATGTGCCGTGGAGCAGCTGGACTGGTGTGTCCAACTACCCAGCCAGAGTTCTGGAGAGCATGCACCCAAAGCTGGTGCTTTGCAACAAGAGAGGCCACTGCAATGGGAGGCCCACACAGGCCAAAGAACAAAGATGGATGAAAACGGATAAATGAAAGACCAATAGAAGTGGCCCCAAAAAACCCTATATCTAACAACAACAACAAAAAAGTATACTGGAGTGGGTTGCCATTTCCCTTCTCTAGCAATCTCCCTGATCAGGGATTGAACCTGTGTCTCCTGCATTACCAGTCAGATTCTTTATTGCTGAACCACCTGGGAAGCCCTTACTTAGTATAATTAGACCTATCAAGCCTGGGGCTTTATTTTTTTTATATAACTGTTCTTCTATAATATTCATAAAGAGTACATGAGGGTCTCAGGAACCCTCAGAATTAATAACAAAACAAAACTTGCCTGAGACCTGTATGTTGCTACAGCTGTTCTCTCAAAATGCCTTGTAACTCTTGTTTTCCGGAGAAGAAAAGCATAACACACAATTTTTTTAGACCTAAGATACTCCCTTCCCATAAAACAATTACTGTCTTCATAGGATTTCATTAAATTATAAGAAATGCACAACTAAACAAGGATTTATACAACTTAAATGCTCAAATAAATTATGGTTCATCAGCACAGTGGGAGCCATTAAAATACAACTATTAAAAATTATGTTCTCGGAGAATTTTTAGTATTTTAAAAATACTCACCATGTGATGTTGAGTGGTAGTAAGCAGGATATTCAGCTGCACACAGTAGTTAGTGTTCTGGGAAATATTTACTTTTAATTTAGCTACAATTTATTGAGTACTTGCTATATGCCCAGGCAACATGTGAACCATGGCATACTTTATCTCATTTATTTTTGGTTGTTGTTTAGTCAAGAAGTTGTGTCTTACTCTTTTGTGACCCCATGGACGATAGCCCACCAGGCTCCTCTGTCCATGGAATTCTCCAGGCAAGAGTATTGGAGTGGATTGCCATTTGCTTCTGCAGGGGATGTTTCTGACCCAGGGAACAAACTTGCATCTCCTGCGTTGAAAGGCAGATTCTTTACCAGTGAGCCAACTGAGAAGCCCAAAGTCTCTAGAAGGTAGATGCTGTGCCCATTTTACAGATGAGAACACTGAGACTGAGAACAGGTTGGATGGTAAGGCCTGAGCACTCAGTCTCACTATACAAGGGTGAGGTTCCTTGACCAGCAATACCCATGACCTGAAACGCAGGCACCTGAGGTCCCAGGTTCACCCCAAACCTTCTGATTCATAATCTGAACTTCTGCACAGTCTCCAGGCGATTCCTATGCACACTTTACTTCTACCAGCACTGCTCTAAATTACTCCTTGAAGAATAAATGCAAGGAGAAAATACATCCGAATGATAACAGTGATTAACTGTAGTAAGTGTTAATACAGTAATTAACTGCATTAACAGTGATTAACAATGATTTTTCACTTTCTTCTTTATACTTTCCTGTATTCTCCAAATAGTTTCAATGAGCATATATTTCATCCCGAATAAGAAAAATATTGAGATGAGTTTTCCCTTTTCACTCCTTGATACAATAGAACATAGATCTATAACATCACAAGTTGCAAGGACATACGTCAGAATCAAGTCTTCCCCTTCCATTACCACCAGACTCCAGATTCATGAAATGAATGAATCTGGAATTTTGATGTAAACAAGAAAGGGAAAGTCTCCACTGGGGACAATGCCATCCAGCAGGGTGTCATATGCCATAGTTCTGCTAAGAAGGATAGTTCTTGGCTCTGCTAGATGGTCGCACTCCACGGGCACCATGTGATGTTGAGTGGTAGTAAGCAGGATATTCAGCTGCACACAGTAGTTAGTGTTCTGGGAAATATTTACTTTTAATTTAGCTACAATTTATTGAGTACTTGCTATATGCCCAGGCAACATGTGAACCATGGCATACTTTATCTCATTTATTTTTGGTTGTTGTTTAGTCAAGAAGTTGTGTCTTACTCTTTTGTGACCCCATGGACGATAGCCCACCAGGCTCCTCTGTCCATGGAATTCTCCAGGCAAGAGTATTGGAGTGGATTGCCATTTGCTTCTGCAGGGGATGTTTCTGACCCAGGGAACAAACTTGCATCTCCTGCGTTGAAAGGCAGATTCTTTACCAGTGAGCCAACTGAGAAGCCCAAAGTCTCTAGAAGGTAGATGCTGTGCCCATTTTACAGATGAGAACACTGAGACTGAGAACAGGTTGGATGGTAAGGCCTGAGCACTCAGTCTCACTATACAAGGGTGAGGTTCCTTGACCAGCAATACCCATGACCTGAAACGCAGGCACCTGAGGTCCCAGGTTCACCCCAAACCTTCTGATTCATAATCTGAACTTCTGCACAGTCTCCAGGCGATTCCTATGCACACTTTACTTCTACCAGCACTGCTCTAAATTACTCCTTGAAGAATAAATGCAAGGAGAAAATACATCCGAATGATAACAGTGATTAACTGTAGTAAGTGTTAATACAGTAATTAACTGCATTAACAGTGATTAACAATGATTTTTCACTTTCTTCTTTATACTTTCCTGTATTCTCCAAATAGTTTCAATGAGCATATATTTCATCCCGAATAAGAAAAATATTGAGATGAGTTTTCCCTTTTCACTCCTTGATACAATAGAACATAGATCTATAACATCACAAGTTGCAAGGACATACGTCAGAATCAAGTCTTCCCCTTCCATTACCACCAGACTCCAGATTCATGAAATGAATGAATCTGGAATTTTGATGTAAACAAGAAAGGGAAAGTCTCCACTGGGGACAATGCCATCCAGCAGGGTGTCATATGCCATAGTTCTGCTAAGAAGGATAGTTCTTGGCTCTGCTGAGGCAGCCTGGTGGTCCAGCGGGAACTCCACGTGGGACCCGATGGGGAGAGAGCAAGCACAGGTCAGGATGCACTCAGCGGCAGGCTGTCCCCTCCCAGGCGGCTGCAGGCTAGGGTCACAAGGAGAAGTTTGTCCAGGAAAGGGGCTAACGAGCAAATCTGAGGATGAGTGATGGTGTGCGGCCCTTGGAGAAGGAGACAGAGTCTCTGCAGAGGAAAGCTCTGTCCCAGCTTCCCCATAAGAAGCCTGTCCATCTGGGGCTGGGACACAGTGCCCACATGCATTCCCACTCAGTTCGGGGAGCCATTCTGTCCTTACACATGCGAAAAGAGTTAGTGGTACCAAGATTGAGCAATTCAGTCTAACTGCAGGCAACCCCCGCCCTGCTTTCTCTCTGCAATCATTTCAGAACCATCAAGGCAGCTCTAGAAAGTGTCAGGGTCTCTTCAGTTTCTTTCTAAGGGCCCTTTGTTCAGACTGCTGACTCATCTCTGACTTCCTCCCCTGAGGGCAGCCATGCATGCTAATCTCATCAGCCGTGGGTGCTAATCTCTGACATTGACTGACCTTGGACAGTCCCCAGGGTTTCTCTGCACCCAGAAAGGACTCTCCACCCTCCCTGTCCACACTAGGCACCTTAGGGGCCCAGGCCATCTCCCTGACTCCAGCAACCCCCCTTCTTCCTCCCCATCCCATTCCCATGAGTACAAATGAGGGGAGTCCGGCTTTGGCGGTTTCACCAGGTTGGGCACCATTCCCAAACTCGGCCAGCAGACTTCTCAGGAATTTTCCACTTTAGATCTAAGGCAATCCATGAAAGCTTTCAGAATAAAGCCCAGACCGGTCGGGTGGCCTCCTCTCCTCCTTCTTGTAGATCAGTAGTGTGTCCTTGGAGTATAGAGACTGGTTCAAATTCCAGCCCGTTACTCCTGGGGCTGAGTCCCCCTCTCGTTCAGCTGCAAAAAGGCAAACAACCACAAACGACCTGCAGAGGTCATGTTGTGTCCACCTGGAAGCTCAGGATGTGACTTGATTTGGAATAAGGATCTTGGCCGGTATAACTCGGTTACTTTCATTCCATGAGATTACCCGGTACTGAGGGTGGGCTAACTCTTTACAGGAGACAGAGAAGGGAGAGTAGGAAAAAACAAAAACAGAAATGCAGACACGGGCAGAGGGCGGGCAGGGGCTCGTGAAGCTGAGGCAGGGATTGCAAGGATGCGGCCACAAGCCCAGGAGTGCGAGGAGCTGTCAGGAGCTGGACATTGCCGGGAAGGACCTCCCCTCAGAGCCTCTGGATGGAGGGCAGCCCTGCCTTCTGACTCCTTGATCTGGGACTTGCCGCCTGCTGAGCTGGAGAGGACTGGTGCTGAGGCCCCTGGCTGCACAGTCGCAGAAGCCCAGAGAGACTATGGAGAACTACAGGCCTGGGGCAGACAGACAGACAGCGTCAGCAGCCGAGAGGGAGGCTCCAGGAACCCGACACAAGTCCCAAAGGTGCTCAGGACCTGGCCATTCTGGCCCATTTCAGAACGTGTCATCGGGTCTGACTTCCAGTTTCTTTCTAAGGGCCCTTTGTTCAGACTGCTGACTCATCTCTGACTTCCTCCCCTGAGGGCAGCCATGCATGCTAATCTCATCAGCCGTGGGTGCTAATCTCTGACATTGACTGACCTTGGACAGTCCCCAGGGTTTCTCTGCACCCAGAAAGGACTCTCCACCCTCCCTGTCCACACTAGGCACCTTAGGGGCCCAGGCCATCTCCCTGACTCCAGCAACCCCCCTTCTTCCTCCCCATCCCATTCCCATGAGTACAAATGAGGGGAGTCCGGCTTTGGCGGTTTCACCAGGTTGGGCACCATTCCCAAACTCGGCCAGCAGACTTCTCAGGAATTTTCCACTTTAGATCTAAGGCAATCCATGAAAGCTTTCAGAATAAAGCCCAGACCGGTCGGGTGGCCTCCTCTCCTCCTTCTTGTAGATCAGTAGTGTGTCCTTGGAGTATAGAGACTGGTTCAAATTCCAGCCCGTTACTCCTGGGGCTGAGTCCCCCTCTCGTTCAGATGCAAAAAGGGAAACAACCACAAACGACCTGCAGAGGTCATGTTGTGTCCACCTGGAAGCTCAGGATGTGACTTGATTTGGAATAAGGATCTTGGCCGGTATAACTCGGTTACTTTCATTCCATGAGATTACCCGGTACTGAGGGTGGGCTAACTCTTTACAGGAGACAGAGAAGGGAGAGTAGGAAAAAACAAAAACAGAAATGCAGACACGGGCAGAGGGCGGGCAGGGGCTCGTGAAGCTGAGGCAGGGATTGCAAGGATGCGGCCACAAGCCCAGGAGTGCGAGGAGCTGTCAGGAGCTGGACATTGCCGGGAAGGACCTCCCCTCAGAGCCTCTGGATGGAGGGCAGCCCTGCCTTCTGACTCCTTGATCTGGGACTTGCCGCCTGCTGAGCTGGAGAGGACTGGTGCTGAGGCCCCTGGCTGCACAGTCGCAGAAGCCCAGAGAGACTATGGAGAACTACAGGCCTGGGGCAGACAGACAGACAGCGTCAGCAGCCGAGAGGGAGGCTCCAGGAACCCGACACAAGTCCCAAAAGGTGCTCAGGACCTGGCCATTCTGGCCCACGCAGTTCCGAGCTAGCCGTTCAGAAAAGAACCACAAGAGGGGCTGTCCTGGGATGTGTGCCAGCCAACCAAACAGCCAGCTGGACGGGTGCATCCAAGCCTGAGGTTTCAGTTGATAGAAGACAATAAAAGAATAAACAAATAAATCTGTGGTCACTTCAGCCTCTTCCCCTGGGTGAGGTGCTCTTAGGAGGAGGCTTCAGGCCAGGAAATAGGCCCGGGTAAAGGAAGGCACAACAGCAGTCACGGTCGAGGTCACCAGGGCGGTGTCTGGGATGCAGAGCCGGGCGGCCTGAGTGCAAGGGGAACAGGGAGAGGGCTTGTGTCCACTAGAGCAGAGCGAAGGGTGCTCGGAGGCTGGGAGTGAGGCACACAGCTCCCGGGATGGTGGGATGTGGGCTCTCCTTTGATGGGACAGCTTTCCAGCAGCTTGGGAGACTCAGAGGAGAGCCTCCCGGTTGCGTTCCTGCCCAAGTACAGCTGCCGCGTGGGCCGTGTGTGACTCGTCCTCAGGAGTGCAGGTCTTCAGGGAGCCAAGGACCAGGGAGCAGAGGCTGTGAGCCTGCCTCCGCACACACTCACTTCCAGACCCACATGGGTTCCTTACAGTCACACACAGGGCTTCTTTCCAGCCCCGAGCAGCAGGTGTCTTCTGCTTTCGGCCTCCTCACACATGTGCCCCACCCTGACGCTTGTCATTTGTCTCTAAAGGTCGACAGGAGTCATCTTCCAGCCTGGAACACCCAGGGGACTTGGGTATTGGTCACCACCACCCTCACTGCATGAGCACTGCCTGTTCTTGATTAAGTGCCTTGTTTCTACCACAACCTGAGAAAAAGCCATGCAGGCCAGAGAGACACTGAAGCAAAATTCATGATCTTGTAACATGGTGCAGAACCAGGGGGAAAAGTTTCTATGTCAATATGGTAGCTTTAGTGGTACAGAATCCTCCTGCCAACGCTGGAGACCCAGATTCCTGGGTCAGGAAGATCCCCTGGAGTAGGAAATGGCAACCCACTCCAGGATTCTTGCCTGGAGAATCCCATGGATGGAGGAGCCTGGAAGGCTACAGTCCATGGGGTCAAAAAGAGTTCGACACAACTGAGCACACACATACGTCAGCATTCAAATCTGTAATCATTTGAATACATTTTTGTGTTGTTGACTAACCCCAGAGGAAGGAAGAAAGAGTAGGGGAGTTTCTCGATTCAAGACCTTCAGCTCAGAACCAGGGGTCAGCTCTGAGCATGGCCAAGAGTCCCAGTTAGAGGAGGAGAAAGAAGACGCCCATGTCTCCCAGTTGGGCTACAAAGTGAATGGGTCAGACCTGCAGGGACAGCCAGTTTGACTCCAAAGGTCAACTTCATGCCAGGCACCACAGAGCAGAGGCAGGGATGGGATGGGCCAGAAGGCTAACCTCAAGAGTTAAGGGCCCAAGTGAAGGAGGGCAGGCAGGGCAGGAGCTGTCTGGAAGGCATTACTTAATGCAAAGACTCAGGTTTCCCTGCACACAGGGATTCTTTCATGTGTAACCCATGACCTCCAGGGCTTCCAATTTCTACGTGAGTATTAAACAGACTCAGAGGGCATGCTGCAACAAGAAACCCCGGGGTTAATAGCCAGTGTGGGCACAGATCCAAGGTCACAGACCTAGACGTCCTGCTGACCGCATATGCCATGGTCATGTGACACCCTGATCCCCCAATTCATTCACTGGACAGAGCTAGAGGAGGCGCTGGTGGTGGGCACTGGACTTCCAAGGTACTGAGAGCTAGTGCCTGCCTCCCAGCCCGGTAAAGGATGCAACACAGACAACCAACGAGTGTTCATGATTGTTACAGCATTTCCCCCCAGCTTCCTTTCTCTTGGACTTCCCTGGTGACCCAGTGGTAAAGAATCCACCTGCTAATGCAGGAGCCACAAGAGACACAGGTTCAAATCCTGAGTTGGGAAGATTCCCTGAAGAAGGAGATGGCAACCTATGCCAGTATTTTCACCTGGGAAATCCCATGGACAGAGGAGCCTGGAGGGCCACAGTCCAAAAAAAAAAAAAAAAAAAAAACAGAAAAAAAAGACTAGGACAAATAAGAATAGGGTCAAAAAAGAGAATAGGACATGACTTTGTAGCTAAACAATTCCCTTCCATTGTCTTGAGGGACCTGGTGCCTCTGAAACCTCTCTGCTTCTCTGCTCCAGTGGCCGGGGATCCAGATCCCTGTTTGCTTACACCCTGAGCCATAACTTTCTTGCATCCTTCATGGAGACTAGTGGAGGGATGAACAGGTTGATTAAAATTCAGTGGGTCATCATCAAAGGGCACCCTTTCCAGAAGGAAAAGGCAAACCACAAAATGGGAGAAAATGCTTGCAGGTCACAAATCCAATAAGGGTTATGTCTGGAAGATACCCAAAGCTCCCACAATTCAACCGTAACAACAGAAACAACAGTGCCAGTTTAAAAACAAGCAAAGGATTCAAATATATGTCTCCAAAGAAAATACACAAATGGCTGATAAGCATACAAAAAAGATGTTTAAAATTGCTAATCTTTAGGGAAATACAATTCAAAAACAGCAACAAAATGTCGCTTCATACCTGATAGGATGGCTAGTATTATTATTTTTTTACTTTTACAGAGTTTTCTTGTTTACTGCCATACATACACCTGAATTAGGGTGGCTATCAGTTTGTAAAAAGCACAGACACACACGTACAGCATTGAAAGCATTGAGGAGGTCATGTAGAAACTGGAATCCTTGTGCACTGTTGGTGTCTCTGTCAACTGATGCAGCCCATATGGAGTTTCTTAGAAAATATAAGCATAGAATTACCGTGTGATCTCACAATTCTGCTGCTGAGCATATGCCCCAAAGAAGTAAAGGCAGGATATTTATGCATGCTTATTCATCCGCACATTGTTACATTGTCAAAAAGCCTCAGCGTCCATCAACGGGTAAAGGGATAAACAAAATGAGGTCCATCCACACAATGGAATACTATTCAGCCTTTAACAGGAGCAAAATTCTAAGACATGCTACAACATGGAAGACATC
The DNA here is from genome assembly GCA_022376925.1 of Tragulus kanchil. Classification (NCBI taxonomy): domain Eukaryota; kingdom Metazoa; phylum Chordata; class Mammalia; order Artiodactyla; family Tragulidae; genus Tragulus; species Tragulus kanchil. The sequence continues at coordinate 49,745,670 of JAIOJX010000026.1, forward strand.
CTGCTGAGTGAAATAATTCAGTTCCAAAAGGGCAAATATGATATGATTCCACTTTAAGAGGTGCAGAGAAGAGTCAGACTCATGGAGACAGGAAGTAGACGGTGACTGTCAGGGGCTGGATGGCGGAGGGGTGGGAGGTAGTGTTTCATGGGGACAGAGCTTCTGGTGGGGAAGGTGAACCTCTTTGAGAGATGGGTAGTGGTGATGGTTGCATGACATTGTACATGCACTTTATGCCCCTGATCTGCACCACTCAAAATGGTTACAGTCATAGGTTCTGATATGTCCTCTCCCTCTTAAGTCTCCCTCCCACCTTCCACCCCACCCCTCTAGCTTGTCACAGAGCCCCAGGTTTGAGCTCGCTGCATCATACAGAGAATTCCTACTGGCTATCTATTCATACTGAGGTATGACAGAAACCAACATCTCCAACTAAGAGCAAATATTTTTTTAAAGAATGAGGAAAAAAATAGTTACAACGATAAATTTTATGTTGTATAATTATTTACCCCAATTTCTGTAAGGTAAGAGTTAAATTCAAGTCACAATGTAAAACCAGTTTTGCTGTTAGACCAGTAAAACCGAGGAGGCTCTTGTCTATCCAAAGATGATGAGCTCTGTGTGTGAATTCTGTCGCTTCATACCTGATAGGATGGCTAGTATTATTATTTTTTTACTTTTACAGAGTTTTCTTGTTTACTGCCATACATACACCTGAATTAGGGTGGCTATCAGTTTGTAAAAAGCACAGACACACACGTACAGCATTGAAAGCATTGAGGAGGTCATGTAGAAACTGGAATCCTTGTGCACTGTTGGTGTCTCTGTCAACTGATGCAGCCCATATGGAGTTTCTTAGAAAATATAAGCATAGAATTACCGTGTGATCTCACAATTCTGCTGCTGAGCATATGCCCCAAAGAAGTAAAGGCAGGATATTTATGCATGCTTATTCATCCGCACATTGTTACATTGTCAAAAAGCCTCAGCGTCCATCAACGGGTAAAGGGATAAACAAAATGAGGTCCATCCACACAATGGAATACTATTCAGCCTTTAACAGGAGCAAAATTCTAAGACATGCTACAACATGGAAGACATCCTGCTGAGTGAAATAATTCAGTTCCAAAAGGGCAAATATGATATGATTCCACTTTAAGAGGTGCAGAGAAGAGTCAGACTCATGGAGACAGGAAGTAGACGGTGACTGTCAGGGGCTGGATGGCGGAGGGGTGGGAGGTAGTGTTTCATGGGGACAGAGCTTCTGGTGGGGAAGGTGAACCTCTTTGAGAGATGGGTAGTGGTGATGGTTGCATGACATTGTACATGCACTTTATGCCCCTGATCTGCACCACTCAAAATGGTTACAGTCATAGGTTCTGATATGTCCTCTCCCTCTTAAGTCTCCCTCCCACCTTCCACCCCACCCCTCTAGCTTGTCACAGAGCCCCAGGTTTGAGCTCGCTGCATCATACAGAGAATTCCTACTGGCTATCTATTCATACTGAGGTATGACAGAAACCAACATCTCCAACTAAGAGCAAATATTTTTTTAAAGAATGAGGAAAAAAATAGTTACAACGATAAATTTTATGTTGTATAATTATTTACCCCAATTTCTGTAAGGTAAGAGTTAAATTCAAGTCACAATGTAAAACCAGTTTTGCTGTTAGACCAGTAAAACCGAGGAGGCTCTTGTCTATCCAAAGATGATGAGCTCTGTGTGTGAATTCTGTCCCCACCTTGCTGGCTCCACTCTGTAGCTTTAGTGATAGCTGGAATATTTATTTGTTCCCCAAACCAATACCACTTTCCAGAAGGAACAAGAAAAATCAGCTGCTGTGACACATTCTAGGGAGTTTCTATCTACACAGAACACCCCGTGTATCCTAGGCAGTGTTTATGGCCTGGCCCTTGGCTGCGGCCCCAAATATGCACCCTCCTGGATGTTCCCAAGACGGGACAGAGGGCTCAAGAGCCTGGGGGCCTGAGTATTATCCCTGAGCCATATGGCTTGAATTTCTCTCACTTTTCAAGTACAAAACCATTATAAAACTGGTCTGAGTCTTTTCATGAGCGCACACTGGATGGAAAAATTGACACGTTTTCCATTTCAAAACCTGGTTTATCCTTACCAGGGTGGTCCCTATCGCTCCTGTCTCTGGAGCCCTTTTAAAGACTCTTTATGGGGGAAGGTTGAAAGCTTTGAGGCTGTTTGTTCTTTGGAGAGATAGACACATTTAAAGCCCCTGTCATGGGCCTAACTGATGTGGTCACATGGCCCGACCTAGGGAGGATGGGATTTGTCCAGCTAAACCCTAAATACGACAGAGATTAAATTCACTGTAAACAAGAGGGATTAAGAATGAAAAGCTGGGCCGGGTGGGATCAAATGACACTGGTTGCCTGAGAATAAAGGCCGCTTGGGAAGTTTGAAAAGTGGTTCAGCAGAGATGGCGCTGGCATCTCGGCTCTCTTCACAAAATCAGCAATTATGTATTTAACGGAACAAAGGAGGCAATGACAAAGGCCGTGGGCCACAGTGCCTGCACTTCCCAAGCCAGTAAGACCCAGCCGCTCAGGCGTCCCATCTATTCATACTGAGGTATGACAGAAACCAACATCTCCAACTAAGAGCAAATATTTTTTTAAAGAATGAGGAAAAAAATAGTTACAACGATAAATTTTATGTTGTATAATTATTTACCCCAATTTCTGTAAGGTAAGAGTTAAATTCAAGTCACAATGTAAAACCAGTTTTGCTGTTAGACCAGTAAAACCGAGGAGGCTCTTGTCTATCCAAAGATGATGAGCTCTGTGTGTGAATTCTGTCCCCACCTTGCTGGCTCCACTCTGTAGCTTTAGTGATAGCTGGAATATTTATTTGTTCCCCAAACCAATACCACTTTCCAGAAGGAACAAGAAAAATCAGCTGCTGTGACACATTCTAGGGAGTTTCTATCTACACAGAACACCCCGTGTATCCTAGGCAGTGTTTATGGCCTGGCCCTTGGCTGCGGCCCCAAATATGCACCCTCCTGGATGTTCCCAAGACGGGACAGAGGGCTCAAGAGCCTGGGGGCCTGAGTATTATCCCTGAGCCATATGGCTTGAATTTCTCTCACTTTTCAAGTACAAAACCATTATAAAACTGGTCTGAGTCTTTTCATGAGCGCACACTGGATGGAAAAATTGACACGTTTTCCATTTCAAAACCTGGTTTATCCTTACCAGGGTGGTCCCTATCGCTCCTGTCTCTGGAGCCCTTTTAAAGACTCTTTATGGGGGAAGGTTGAAAGCTTTGAGGCTGTTTGTTCTTTGGAGAGATAGACACATTTAAAGCCCCTGTCATGGGCCTAACTGATGTGGTCACATGGCCCGACCTAGGGAGGATGGGATTTGTCCAGCTAAACCCTAAATACGACAGAGATTAAATTCACTGTAAACAAGAGGGATTAAGAATGAAAAGCTGGGCCGGGTGGGATCAAATGACACTGGTTGCCTGAGAATAAAGGCCGCTTGGGAAGTTTGAAAAGTGGTTCAGCAGAGATGGCGCTGGCATCTCGGGCTCTCTTCACAAAATCAGCAATTATGTATTTAACGGAACAAAGGAGGCAATGACAAAGGCCGTGGGCCACAGTGTCTGCACTTCCCAAGCCAGTAAGACCCAGCGCTCAGGCGTCACCTTGACCTCTAGATGTTTTCACCAGGCACTCCACCGACTACATGTTACTTCTTGGTAACAAAGGCCCACAAGAAAGTGTCTGCAGCTTTGCTGACATTTCTGCAGCTGATCTCCAAACACCTGCGGGTGTTTTTCCTGAAAGGAAACTTTAGGCAGAAGCTCTCTCCCACCTGGATTTTCTTAGCACTCAGCTTCACCCACGTGCCAGCAGGTACAGGCATGTGTGACCACAAGCCCACTCTGTACAACAGGACACTTTTTTATGGTGTCGCTGGGAGTTTGCAGACACACAGAGAGGGTCCACGCAAGTGGCTAGACCTAGGTTAACTCTTGCCAGGCTGGGTGTGCAGACCTCACTGCAAGGCTGGGTATGCAGACTTTGCGTCCTGATGCAAAAAACTCATCTCAGGCAAAGCAGACTAGAAAGCATGGCTTCTTTTCTCTCCTTTAAAAAATTACAGCAACAACTACAGCAACAAAAGTTAAAGAGAGAATCTGAAAATTTTAGAAATATTTGAAAGCATTGGTTGTTGTTCTGTCACTAAGTTCTGTCCACCACTTTGTGACCCCATGGACTGCAGCACGCCAGCCTCCCATGTCCTTCACAATCTCCCAGAGTTTGCTCGAACTCATGTCCATAGAGTCAGTGATGCCATCCAACCATCTCATTCTCTCAATATTTCCAGCATCAGGGTCTTTTCCAATGACTTGGCTCTTCACATCAGGTGAACAGAGTATTAGAGCTTCAGTATCAGCATCAGTCCTTCCAATCAATATTCAGGGTTGATTCCCTTTAGGACTGACTTGTTATTTTATTCCAAGAGACTCTAAAGTCTTCCCTCCAGGCACCACAATTCAAAGGCATCCAGTGAATGAAAAGCTGGGCCGGGTGGGATCAAATGACACTGGTTGCCTGAGAATAAAGGCCGCTTGGGAAGTTTGAAAAGTGGTTCAGCAGAGATGGCTCCGGCTCTCTTCACAAAATCAGCAATTATGTATTTAACGGAACAAAGGAGGCAATGACAAAGGCCGTGGGCCACAGTGTCTGCACTTCCCAAGCCAGTAAGACCCAGCGCTCAGGCGTCACCTTGACCTCTAGATGTTTTCACCAGGCACTCCACCGACTACATGTTACTTCTTGGTAACAAAGGCCCACAAGAAAGTGTCTGCAGCTTTGCTGACATTTCTGCAGCTGATCTCCAAACACCTGCGGGTGTTTTTCCTGAAAGGAAACTTTAGGCAGAAGCTCTCTCCCACCTGGATTTTCTTAGCACTCAGCTTCACCCACGTGCCAGCAGGTACAGGCATGTGTGACCACAAGCCCACTCTGTACAACAGGACACTTTTTTATGGTGTCGCTGGGAGTTTGCAGACACACAGAGAGGGTCCACGCAAGTGGCTAGACCTAGGTTAACTCTTGCCAGGCTGGGTGTGCAGACCTCACTGCAAGGCTGGGTATGCAGACTTTGCGTCCTGATGCAAAAAACTCATCTCAGGCAAAGCAGACTAGAAAGCATGGCTTCTTTTCTCTCCTTTAAAAAATTACAGCAACAACTACAGCAACAAAAGTTAAAGAGAGAATCTGAAAATTTTAGAAATATTTGAAAGCATTGGTTGTTGTTCTGTCACTAAGTTCTGTCCACCACTTTGTGACCCCATGGACTGCAGCACGCCAGCCTCCCATGTCCTTCACAATCTCCCAGAGTTTGCTCGAACTCATGTCCATAGAGTCAGTGATGCCATCCAACCATCTCATTCTCTCAATATTTCCAGCATCAGGGTCTTTTCCAATGACTTGGCTCTTCACATCAGGTGAACAGAGTATTAGAGCTTCAGTATCAGCATCAGTCCTTCCAATCAATATTCAGGGTTGATTCCCTTTAGGACTGACTTGTTTGATCTCCTTGATGTCCAAGAGACTCTAAAGTCTTCTCCAGCACCACAATTCAAAGGCATCAGTTCTCTGGCACTCAACCTTCTTCATGATCCAACTCTCACATTTGTATATGACTCCTAGAAAAAACCATAGTTCCGTCCACAAAGTGATGTCTCTTCTTTTTACTACACTGTCTAGCTTTGAAAGCATCCTGGATGTTAAATGGCCAGGTGTCAGGACCTAGTGCCCTGCCCAGATCAGAAGCATTTGAAAGCTTTGACAGAGAGAAAGAGAGAGAAAGAATACAAAGCATGATTAATTCTATCATCTGGAGAGCACCTCTGGCAAGATCTTGATGCAAGAACTTGCAGGTCGTCTCTGCCCTGTGCTCATCACAGTGATTTCTGAGGCTTCGATGGGTGTGGAGTGCAGCCGACCTGCGAGGGGGAGCTCTGGTGGCAGGGGTGGTTTGAAGGAGTAGGGATGAGCAACAGACTCTGCTCAAGGCGACGCTGAAACAGACACGCGGCAACACAGCCCTGGAGGTGGGAACCAGCCTTTACTGTGGTTTTCTGAGCCCATCGTGGAGGGAACTGGGAATATATACAACAAATATTAAATTATATATAAGTCTTTAAGGATTCCTTATTTTTAATCATGTTGCATAGTGTTCGTTGTCTTACTCTACTTATTGCTACTGTTGGAGAAATTCAGGTCTCATCTCTTACTGAGTGAGACAACAGACACCAAATGACTACACTAGTGGAAACCCCACTGCATCTCCTGTTCTTGAACAAAGTAGGTGCTTATTTTATGCTCCTGTAGAAAACATGCACTTAGTTACGTGACCAGCAGTGCTTCTCCTTAAGTTCCAGGTGTGGAATTGTACTGTCTGTGTTGTCACGTTTGGTAAAGAACACGGGCAGACCCTGGGGGACATCTGGTTCCCACGTGCAGCCCTCACCTTCTCAGAGCCTGCTGACAGCAGACAACGCTTTGATAGGGTTCAGGCGAGCTTTGTCCTTCACCACATAAGCCTTCCATTTGCCTTCTGTGAAGGGAAGTGGCAGATTCAGGGCACACACCCTCGGCTCCATGAGCCTGCCTTTCGCAGGGCCATGTCTGTGTCCCTGGATATCACGTGGTCAGGTGTGTGGAGCTATTATTGTCCTGCCCAGGTCAGAAGCTCAGCCTCCATGGTCACAATGTGACAGGTGGGCGAGCTGCAGTGAGTCGCAAAGCTGGATATGGAGGTGGTGGAAGTGGTGCTGATGTGGGGATAGTTGGGGAAGCATCCTGGATGTTACATGGCCAGGTGTCAGGACCTAGTGCCCTGCCCAGATCAGAAGCATTTGAAAGCTTTGACAGAGAGAAAGAGAGAGAAAGAATACAAAGCATGATTAATTCTATCATCTGGAGAGCACCTCTGGCAAGATCTTGATGCAAGAACTTGCAGGTCGTCTCTGCCCTGTGCTCATCACAGTGATTTCTGAGGCTTCGATGGGTGTGGAGTGCAGCCGACCTGCGAGGGGGAGCTCTGGTGGCAGGGGTGGTTTGAAGGAGTAGGGATGAGCAACAGACTCTGCTCAAGGCGACGCTGGAAACAGACACGCGGCAACACAGCCCTGGAGGTGGGAACCAGCCTTTACTGTGGTTTTCTGAGCCCATCGTGGAGGGAACTGGGAATATATACAACAAATATTAAATTATATATAAGTCTTTAAGGATTCCTTATTTTTAATCATGTTGCATAGTGTTCGTTGTCTTACTCTACTTATTGCTACTGTTGGAGAAATTCAGGTCTCATCTCTTACTGAGTGAGACAACAGACACCAAATGACTACACTAGTGGAAACCCCACTGCATCTCCTGTTCTTGAACAAAGTAGGTGCTTATTTTATGCTCCTGTAGAAAACATGCACTTAGTTACGTGACCAGCAGTGCTTCTCCTTAAGTTCCAGGTGTGGAATTGTACTGTCTGTGTTGTCACGTTTGGTAAAGAACACGGGCAGACCCTGGGGGACATCTGGTTCCCACGTGCAGCCCTCACCTTCTCAGAGCCTGCTGACAGCAGACAACGCTTTGATAGGGTTCAGGCGAGCTTTGTCCTTCACCACATAAGCCTTCCATTTGCCTTCTGTGAAGGGAAGTGGCAGATTCAGGGCACACACCCTCGGCTCCATGAGCCTGCCTTTCGCAGGGCCATGTCTGTGTCCCTGGATATCACGTGGTCAGGTGTGTGGAGCTATTATTGTCCTGCCCAGGTCAGAAGCTCAGCCTCCATGGTCACAATGTGACAGGTGGGCGAGCTGCAGTGAGTCGCAAAGCTGGATATGGAGGTGGTGGAAGTGGTGCTGATGTGGGGGATAGTTGGGGAAGATGGTTGATATCGATCAGACCAGCTGCCTTTCCCACAAGCCCCCAGACTAGTCCACACCTTGTGCAGGTGTGCCTTCAGCTGCTACTAATAGGTTTTGCCAACAGAGGCCTTCCTGGCTGGTATTCTGACCTCTGATTTCCTTCTCTATACTTTCCAGTTAAATCTATCTATCGTTTATCTATTGTCTATCTATTGTTGCTGCTGTTGTTTTTCCGTAGCCAAGTCATCTTGAACTATTTGTGACCTCACGGACTGTAACCAATCAGGCTCCTTTGTCCAGGGGATTTCCTGGGCAAGAATGGTGGAATGGGTTGCCAATTCCTCCTCCGGGGGATCTTCCCGACCCAGTTATCAAACCTGTGTCTCCTGTATTGGCAGGGAGAGTCTTTGTTACTGAGCCACCAGGGATGTCCTGTCTATCCTATTCCAGAGGTGAAAATACAAAAACTCTTCACGTAGAATAATCCTTTTTTTTGGTCTCAAGTTGAATCCTAGTAAAATTGAGAAGACTAAGAAGAAAGTGACTCATTTTACCATTTCCAGTATCCCTTGTATGCAGATTTCTCATTGTGTGATTGGGGACTGTGCTCCTGTAAGGTGAATGAGGCACCCAGGGTTCAAAATTTAAGGAGGCATTCCTTCCTGGAGTTTTGTAAGACACCTGCAAGGAAAACAGGACATGAAATCAACATGAACACATAGAGCAGAGGTGAGATGCCAGGGTGCTCGGGATACTTGGGAGTGCCCCATGGCTGCATCTTGTAATCTCAGGACATAAAGATAAGGGAAACCCTACATGAGTTCTTAAAAGATTATGATTTAAGAAAAGCATGATTACTTTGACCTTGGGTCTCTGGAACTTTAGAACAAGACTTGCAGTCTAGTTAGCACTGTGATAGGAAGTATTTTTAATTCATTGCCAAATGTCTCACTGTAGGCAACATCAGCCTCTGAAATAATTAGGCCAATGATCTGGACCTTCTAGAATTCAGCCATCTGGTCAACCTTAATGCTACTGCCCAGTACTGTTGCCCAATCGCTCACTGTCTCCCTGAGTCACACCATCACTCATAGCAAGACTCTTCATAGAATACCAGCTCCCTCTCATTGAGTGAAAAGAGTTGAGAGCGCCCCACTAGAGCAGCCAGAACTCTCACCAACTCTTTCATGCAAAGCATCGCTCCCACACCCTGCTCCCTGACTCCGCCCTCCCCCTCAGAGACTTCCTAAAGCTGACCTTTCTGTATCCTGGATTCCATCCCTTCCAGCACACTAGGTAGGAACTCATTCCTACAAATACCACCCTCACCAACTGTCAAGATTCCTTTTAACGCAGACTTCATACCAGCAACGTATCCTTCAGTTAAGCTCCTATTTTAAATTATTACGATAAAAGTAATACATCATCATGATAAAAAATATTTCACAGAGTACAGAAAGATGTTAAATGAAGAGAAGAAACCTCCTCCTCTCTGTTGTTTGATCGCCACCTCACATTTTAGGATGACCTCTGTAAGGGTTTCTGGTTTCGCTTATCCCTGGGGCTGTCATTACAAAATTAAACCATGTACTTAGACATCTGTTTCCAAGCCCAAGGCCATATGCAGTCGGCGCTACTCTCCATTCTGAAAGGAGAGAGACAGTGCAAGTGAGCTTCATCCCTCCATCCTCCCTAGTTTTTATTTTGTTCTATCATCTCCAGTTTCTCTTATCTGCTACAGCCTTAAGTGGTCTATTTCAGATAAGAAACCTTAGCTTTGATGGAGCATCTGAACGACCCAGGTGAAAAACAATGAAATCAATGAACACATAGAGAGGTGAGATGCCAGGGTGCTCGGGATACTTGGGAGTGCCCCATGGCTGCATCTTGTAATCTCAGGACATAAAGATAAGGGAAACCCTACATGAGTTCTTAAAAGATTATGATTTAAGAAAAGCATGATTACTTTGACCTTGGGTCTCTGGAACTTTAGAACAAGACTTGCAGTCTAGTTAGCACTGTGATAGGAAGTATTTTTAATTCATTGCCAAATGTCTCACTGTAGGCAACATCAGCCTCTGAAATAATTAGGCCAATGATCTGGACCTTCTAGAATTCAGCCATCTGGTCAACCTTAATGCTACTGCCCAGTACTGTTGCCCAATCGCTCACTGTCTCCCTGAGTCACACCATCACTCATAGCAAGACTCTTCATAGAATACCAGCTCCCTCTCATTGAGTGAAAAGAGTTGAGAGCGCCCCCACTAGAGCAGCCAGAACTCTCACCAACTCTTTCATGCAAAGCATCGCTCCCACACCCTGCTCCCTGACTCCGCCCTCCCCCTCAGAGACTTCCTAAAGCTGACCTTTCTGTATCCTGGATTCCATCCCTTCCAGCACACTAGGTAGGAACTCATTCCTACAAATACCACCCTCACCAACTGTCAAGATTCCTTTTAACGCAGACTTCATACCAGCAACGTATCCTTCAGTTAAGCTCCTATTTTAAATTATTACGATAAAAGTAATACATCATCATGATAAAAAATATTTCACAGAGTACAGAAAGATGTTAAATGAAGAGAAGAAACCTCCTCCTCTCTGTTGTTTGATCGCCACCTCACATTTTAGGATGACCTCTGTAAGGGTTTCTGGTTTCGCTTATCCCTGGGGCTGTCATTACAAAATTAAACCATGTACTTAGACATCTGTTTCCAAGCCCAAGGCCATATGCAGTCGGCGCTTACTCTCCATTCTGAAAGGGGAGAGAGACAGTGCAAGTGAGCTTCATCCCTCCATCCTCCCTAGTTTTTATTTTGTTCTATCATCTCCAGTTTCTCTTATCTGCTACAGCCTTAAGTGGTCTATTTCAGATAAGAAACCTTAGCTTTGATGGAGCATCTGAATGACACATGAAGCATTTTAAAAATGTAGATAAAAGACCCTTCCCTCCTCAGACGCACTAAATACCCTTGACAATTGTAATATAGTCTTCCACTGGGGTGGTGATTGAGCTGGATGAGCAACCAGGGTGGGGAACTATGGGAAGAGACAGTTTTATTCAGTATCAGGAGACCAAGGTGAAGGGACAGTAAGGATAAGTAAAATCTCTGTGAAGAGTTTTTCAAGATAAGAAAAATAAGACAGAGCCAAGAATAAGAAAACCAAATGTGACTTTTTTTTTAATAAAGTTAAACAGAGATTTATCATATGACCAAGCAATTCCACAGGTCAGTATTCACCCAAGGGAAATAAAAACACATGTTCACATAAAAACCTATGCTCAAATGCTTATAACAGTGTTATTCATAATTGTCATAAACTGGAAATAATGCAAATGGCCCTCGGCTGGGGGATGGGTAAACAAATTGTGATATAATCATATAATGGAATACTACTCCGGAGTTAAAAGGAATGAACTGTTTATATGTATAAAAACATGGGTAAATCTCAAAAGCACTATGCTAAGTTCAAGAAGCCACACAGAGGGCTATATTATGGATGATTCCATTTGTACAGTGTTTTGGAAAAGGCAAACCTACAGGCACTGAAACTAAATTAGTGGTTCCCAGAGGCTGGGGGTGGGAAGAAGGACTGATTACAAAGGGACATAAGGGAACTTCTTAGAACGGAAGGCTGCTGTGCTCACCACTAGACCACCAACACCCCAGCCTCATTCTTAATGTATGTGCGTATTCTACATGTTGACTGTGATGGCAGTTACGCAAGTAAATGTTTGTTACAATTCATCAAACTATGCAACTATAAAGGCAAAATTCACTACTTAAAGATAATACTTCGATACACTTGGTTGTTAACTATGACTGGGAACATTTTCGAGCATGTGAATATGTGGGAATTTGAGCAAGTAAAAATGCTCTAAAAGAAATGCAGCCATAAAAAATTTAGACTGAAACACGTTAAAGGAGTAGGTTTACGGTACTGTGTTGAAATCACTCTTTGAGACTCATCTATGAAAGTCTTATGACTAATTTCTCACTACAGTTAAAATTTCCAATTTTCCCATATCATACTAACATTTTTCAAAAAACGAAGTCATACCTTTTGTTACTATGGAGCATAGTTTTCTTATATTTACAATTTGGTAGAACTGTTAAATTTCATAGATGTATTTTTCTATGTGATCACCATATTGAACTAATTCACTACTAATAGAACATACAGATAAAGTTAGCTTTTCCCTTACTTTCCCATATTTATTGATTTTACACTTTCTCATGAAGCTTCTAAAATTTCCAAAACAAAGTTGGGCAATCTCTATAAGAGTTGACATGTAGATATATTTCTAATTTTGGAGATGAAATGCTATTTTCATCCTCATTAGTGCTAAAGTTTTGGATAGAAAACATTACTTAAGGAAGTATTTTTCTATTCACAGTTTATGACACACTTTAGAAGTAATTCTATTTCCAACTTTAACAAATGTTTTTGCCATTAATTAAGATTGTCATATGGCTTTTCTCCTCAGTCTCTAAGCTTGATGACTAAATTATTTGACGTTGCATCAACTATACCTTTCAGGGTGAAACTATTGTTTTAATAAATTATAATTAAAACACATTAATTATATTCTCTTCCTTTTTCCCTGAGTATTCTGTATTTGTTTCCTAAACGCTTTATTTAGTGCTTTCACATTATTCAATACATGAAGTGTCAGAACGTTTTTCCTGAGCTGTCTTTCTCAGATTTAGCTATCAGAACTGAAATTGTACTATTGCTTCGCCCTCTCCTCAACACACATTTTTTCCTTTGAACTTGTGTCTTAATCAATTCCAAAATTAAGAACTTTTTCCTACTTCATAATTTAGGTGTATTCATTTAAGACAAATTAAATTATTTTTGTTGTTCAGTTGCTCAGTCACATCTGACTTTTTACAACCCCTTAGACTGCAGCGTGCTAGGCTTCCCTGTCCTTCACTATCTCCTGGAATTTGCTCAGACTCATGTCCATTCAGTCTGTGATGCCACCCACCCATCTTATCCTCTGTTGCCCCCTTCTGTACTGACACTGTTAAATTCATAGAAAAATGCCATAAAAATTTAGACTGAAACACGTTAAAGGAGTAGGTTTACGGTACTGTGTTGAAATCACTCTTTGAGACTCATCTATGAAAGTCTTATGACTAATTTCTCACTACAGTTAAAATTTCCAATTTTCCCATATCATACTAACATTTTTCAAAAAACGAAGTCATACCTTTTGTTACTATGGAGCATAGTTTTCTTATATTTACAATTTGGTAGAACTGTTAAATTTCATAGATGTATTTTTCTATGTGATCACCATATTGAACTAATTCACTACTAATAGAACATACAGATAAAGTTAGCTTTTCCCTTACTTTCCCATATTTATTGATTTTACACTTTCTCATGAAGCTTCTAAAATTTCCAAAACAAAGTTGGGCAATCTCTATAAGAGTTGACATGTAGATATATTTCTAATTTTGGAGATGAAATGCTATTTTCATCCTCATTAGTGCTAAAGTTTTGGATAGAAAACATTACTTAAGGAAGTATTTTTCTATTCACAGTTTATGACACACTTTAGAAGTAATTCTATTTCCAACTTTAACAAATGTTTTTGCCATTAATTAAGATTGTCATATGGCTTTTCTCCTCAGTCTCTAAGCTTGATGACTAAATTATTTGACGTTGCATCAACTATACCTTTCAGGGTGAAACTATTGTTTTTAATAAATTATAATTAAAACACATTAATTATATTCTCTTCCTTTTTTTCCCTGAGTATTCTGTATTTGTTTCCTAAACGCTTTATTTAGTGCTTTCACATTATTCAATACATGAAGTGTCAGAACGTTTTTCCTGAGCTGTCTTTCTCAGATTTAGCTATCAGAACTGAAATTGTACTATTGCTTCGCCCTCTCCTCAACACACATTTTTTTTCCTTTGAACTTGTGTCTTAATCAATTCCAAAATTAAGAACTTTTTCCTACTTCATAATTTAGGTGTATTCATTTAAGACAAATTAAATTATTTTTGTTGTTCAGTTGCTCAGTCACATCTGACTTTTTACAACCCCTTAGACTGCAGCGTGCTAGGCTTCCCTGTCCTTCACTATCTCCTGGAATTTGCTCAGACTCATGTCCATTCAGTCTGTGATGCCACCCACCCATCTTATCCTCTGTTGCCCCCTTCTCCTCCTATCCTCAATCTTTCCTACGTAGCATCAGGCTCTTTTTCAATGAGTCAACTCTTCACATCCAGTGACCAAAGTATTGGAGCTTCAACTTCAGCAGCAGTGTTTGCAGTACATAATCAGGGTTGATTTCCTTTAGGATGGACAGGTTTTATCTCCTTGCTGTCCAAGCGACTCTCAAGAGTCTTCTCTAGCACCACAATTCAAAGATAACAGTTCTCCAGTGCTCAATCTTCTATTTATTTATTTATTTATTTATTTAGGGAGGGGTGGGGAGGGAGGGGAGCGGGCGGGCCACTTCTATTGGTCTTTCATTTCTCTATTTTCATCCATCTTTGTTCTTTGGCTCCTGTGGGCCTCCCATTGTGGTGGCATCTGTCTTTGCAGAGCGCTGGCTCTGGGCGCATGCGCTCCAGAGCTCCGGCTCAGTAATTGGACACATGGGTCCAGCCGCTCCGCGGCACGTGGGATCTTCCCAGGTTAGGGATCGAACTGGCGCCCCTTGCACTGCAAGGTGGTGTCCTTCCCCACTGGACCACCAGGGGAAGCCCCTCAATCTTCTTTATGGTCCAACTATCCCATCTGCACATGACTACTGGAAAATCCATAGCATTGACTATATGGCCCTTTGTTGGCAAAGTGATGTCTCTGATTTTTAATACACTGTCTAGGTTTATCATAGCTTTTCTTCCAAGGAGCAGGAGTCTTTTAATTTTAACTTAAATACCAATAAGAAATAATTAAGCAAATATATTGTTGGTAATAGGATACTGAAATTACAAATATAGGAAAGAAAGTAAGACGGACCCTTCAGCACTAGCTTGGGAATCAAACCTCCATGGGAAGTCATACACACAGAAGCTCTAGCTCTGCCCTTAAAGAGGATGTTAGCAGCCACACCACACGCGGGATGAGCGTGCCTAGCACCCAGATGTTGGTGTTGAAATACCGTAGAGACTGCAAGGAATCAAAGTCACTTGGAGAAATAGCTTATTTCTAGGCTGGAAGGCTAGAAATCCCATTATAATAGCAAGTATAGAAGTATTCCCATGTTGGAGATGTGACAAAATAATGTAAATAGATACCAAGTAGGGAGCTCCTATCCTTCATCCCCCTCTGTTGCCCCCTTCTCCTCCTATCCTCAATCTTTCCTACGTAGCATCAGGCTCTTTTTCAATGAGTCAACTCTTCACATCCAGTGACCAAAGTATTGGAGCTTCAACTTCAGCAGCAGTGTTTGCAGTACATAATCAGGGTTGATTTCCTTTAGGATGGACAGGTTTTATCTCCTTGCTGTCCAAGCGACTCTCAAGAGTCTTCTCTAGCACCACAATTCAAAGATAACAGTTCTCCAGTGCTCAATCTTCTATTTATTTATTTATTTATTTATTTAGGGAGGGGTGGGGAGGGAGGGGAGCGGGCGGGCCACTTCTATTGGTCTTTCATTTCTCTATTTTCATCCATCTTTGTTCTTTGGCTCCTGTGGGCCTCCCATTGTGGTGGCATCTGTCTTTGCAGAGTGCTGGCCCTGGGCGCATGCGCTCCAGAGCTCCAGCTCGGTAATCGGACGTATCCGTCCAGCCGCTCCGCAGGACGTAGGGTCTTCCCAGGTTAGGGATCGAACTGGCGCCCCTTGCACTGCAAGGTGGTGTCCTTACCCACTGGACCACCAGGGAAGCCCCTCAATCTTCTTTATGGTCCAACTATCCCATCTGCACATGACTACTGGAAAATCCATAGCATTGACTATATGGCCCTTTGTTGGCAAAGTGATGTCTCTGATTTTTAATACCCTGTCTAGGTTTATCATAGCTTTTCTTCCAAGGAGCAGGAGTCTTTTAATTTTAACTTAAATACCAATAAGAAATAATTAAGCAAATATATTGTTGGTAATAGGATACTGAAATTACAAATATAGGAAAGAAAGTAAGACGGACCCTTCAGCACTAGCTTGGGAATCAAACCTCCATGGGAAGTCATACACACAGAAGCTCTAGCTCTGCCCTTAAAGAGGATGTTAGCAGCCACACCACACGCGGGATGAGCGTGCCTAGCACCCAGATGTTGGTGTTGAAATACCGTAGAGACTGCAAGGAATCAAAGTCACTTGGAGAAATAGCTTATTTCTAGGCTGGAAGGCTAGAAATCCCATTATAATAGCAAGTATAGAAGTATTCCCATGTTGGAGATGTGACAAAATAATGTAAATAGATACCAAGTAGGGGGAACTTCCACTAACAAAGTGGGCACAGTTTGAGTATTAACAGAAGGAACCATAGCCTGTGGAGTAGAATAGGAAGCCATGACTAAGCAAATAAGGATAGAGAAAGCTCTCCGGAAACTTGAAAGCTAACTAATAATTAATAAGTGCCAAAATGAGATGGAAGTAGGAAATTACCATTTTGGCAACTACTGTACTACAGTAATATTGTTGCCATGTCTTCCGCCAGGGGATCTTCCTGACCCAAGGGTCGAATCTGCATCCCCTTCATCTCCTGTATTGGCAGGCATATTCTTTACCACTGAATCACCAGGGAAGCCCATACTACTGCTGTAAAACAGCCTCGAAAATCAATGGATGCTGAAACTAGTGAGTGAAAGTTTGAAGACAAATAGAAAATTTATACACTTCCTTCACAAAATGTGGACTGATTGCAAAGGGAAACAAGTAACTTTACAAAACAGAATCCTGGTAGACACCATGTTAACCCAGTGATCAATGTCAACATCACCAGTCACAGAATGAAACAAAATCATTTGGTACCTGCCGAGATGCAATAGGAAAAACATCATCGTGTCTAGAATATTCTCGACAAATGTGAATAACCTGAATCTAATCAAGGGGCACAGCACATGGTAGCTAGTTTGTAATCTTCCAAAGTGTTTAGACCATGAAAGGCAAAGGAAGATTAAGAATTTTTTCCAGAATAAGGAAAGAGACAATGAGACTATAACCCATGACCTGGGTTGAGTCATTTTGCTCTAAATGGGCCTTGTCGGAACAACTGATAAAACTTATAGGAAAGTGGTAATAGGATACTGAAATTACAAATATAGGAAAGAAAGTAAACGGACCCTTCAGCACTAGCTTGGGAATCAAACCTCCATGGGAAGTCATACACACAGAAGCTCTAGCTCTGCCCTTAAAGAGGATGTTAGCAGCCACACCACACGCGGGATGAGCGTGCCTAGCACCCAGATGTTGGTGTTGAAATACCGTAGAGACTGCAAGGAATCAAAGTCACTTGGAGAAATAGCTTATTTCTAGGCTGGAAGGCTAGAAATCCCATTATAATAGCAAGTATAGAAGTATTCCCATGTTGGAGATGTGACAAAATAATGTAAATAGATACCAAGTAGGGAGAACTTCCACTAACAAAGTGGGCACAGTTTGAGTATTAACAGAAGGAACCATAGCCTGTGGAGTAGAATAGGAAGCCATGACTAAGCAAATAAGGATAGAGAAAGCTCTCCGGAAACTTGAAAGCTAACTAATAATTAATAAGTGCCAAAAATGAGATGGAAGTAGGAAATTACCATTTTTGGCAACTACTGTACTACAGTAATATTGTTGCCATGTCTTCCGCCAGGGGATCTTCCTGACCCAAGGGTCGAATCTGCATCCCCTTCATCTCCTGTATTGGCAGGCATATTCTTTACCACTGAATCACCAGGGAAGCCCATACTACTGCTGTAAAACAGCCTCGAAAATCAATGGATGCTGAAACTAGTGAGTGAAAGTTTGAAGACAAATAGAAAATTTATACACTTCCTTCACAAAATGTGGACTGATTGCAAAGGGAAACAAGTAACTTTACAAAACAGAATCCTGGTAGACACCATGTTAACCCAGTGATCAATGTCAACATCACCAGTCACAGAATGAAACAAAATCATTTGGTACCTGCCGAGATGCAATAGGAAAAACATCATCGTGTCTAGAATATTCTCGACAAATGTGAATAACCTGAATCTAATCAAGGGGCACAGCACATGGTAGCTAGTTTGTAATCTTCCAAAGTGTTTAGACCATGAAAGGCAAAGGAAGATTAAGAATTTTTTCCAGAATAAGGAAAGAGACAATGAGACTATAACCCATGACCTGGGTTGAGTCATTTTGCTCTAAATGGGCCTTGTCGGAACAACTGATAAAACTTGAAAGGCAACTGAGAATCTTAGACTAGTAATGTATCAACTTTAATTTCCTGATTTCAAGAGCTGTTCTGTGATTGAGTAGGAGAATGACCTTGTTTGCATGAAAAACTCAGTAGAGTATTTGTGGGTACTGAGCACATGGCTAAAGCATTCTTTCAAACGATGCAAGGAAAAAAATGTCTTGTGCTATTCTTGCAACTTTTTTGTTGGTTTAAAATTATTTCAAAATAAAACATAAAAGGAGAGGCTTAAATTATTGCAATGATTCAACACTGGCAAAATGTATCAAGAATCTTAACATTCATATATCTTTGACTCAGAAATGCCACTACAGAGAATGGATACTAAGGATATAGTCACAGATGTCTGCAAAGATTTAACTTGAAAGTTGTTCATCTGAGTTATTTGTAAGTAAAAAAAATGAGAACCAATGTAAACATATTACAAGAGGATTTGGGAACATAAATTATGGTGCAACCATGAAACGGAATCCTAGTGAGACTGTTAAGGAAGATGTTTAGAAAATATTTAATGCTTGGAAAAATGTTTATGATGCATTATTGAATAGAGAAAGCAAGTTTGAAAGCAGTATATTCAGTTCATCCCATTATGAAATGGAATAAAAATAAGCACTGTGTGTGTGTTTGTATGCGTGTTTGTGTGTGTGTGTTCCTGTGGGTGCATGTGTGTATGACATGTGAAGAGTAAGTTAATCAGATTCTTCACCACAAGGAACCCAGAGCACAATATTCCAATGTGCACTGTGGGTCTCCAAACCCAGGATGAAGGCAGCATTGTTTCTCAAACATTATTTGACAATAAAATCCTTTTGTTTTCAGGACTTCTGAGCCCAGTTTGTCATCGTGTCTAGAATATTCTCGACAAATGTGAATAACCTGAATCTAATCAAGGGGCACAGCACATGGTAGCTAGTTTGTAATCTTCCAAAGTGTTTAGACCATGAAAGGCAAAGGAAGATTAAGAATTTTTTCCAGAATAAGGAAAGAGACAATGAGACTATAACCCATGACCTGGGTTGAGTCATTTTGCTCTAAATGGGCCTTGTCGGAACAACTGATAAAACTTGAAAGGCAACTGAGAATCTTAGACTAGTAATGTATCAACTTTAATTTCCTGATTTCAAGAGCTGTTCTGTGATTGAGTAGGAGAATGACCTTGTTTGCATGAAAAACTCAGTAGAGTATTTGTGGGTACTGAGCACATGGCTAAAGCATTCTTTCAAACGATGCAAGGAAAAAAATGTCTTGTGCTATTCTTGCAACTTTTTTGTTGGTTTAAAATTATTTCAAAATAAAACATAAAAGGAGAGGCTTAAATTATTGCAATGATTCAACACTGGCAAAATGTATCAAGAATCTTAACATTCATATATCTTTGACTCAGAAATGCCACTACAGAGAATGGATACTAAGGATATAGTCACAGATGTCTGCAAAGATTTAACTTGAAAGTTGTTCATCTGAGTTATTTGTAAGTAAAAAAAATGAGAACCAATGTAAACATATTACAAGAGGATTTGGGAACATAAATTATGGTGCAACCATGAAACGGAATCCTAGTGAGACTGTTAAGGAAGATGTTTAGAAAATATTTAATGCTTGGAAAAATGTTTATGATGCATTATTGAATAGAGAAAGCAAGTTTGAAAGCAGTATATTCAGTTCATCCCATTATGAAATGGAATAAAAATAAGCACTGTGTGTGTGTTTGTATGCGTGTTTGTGTGTGTGTGTTCCTGTGGGTGCATGTGTGTATGACATGTGAAGAGTAAGTTAATCAGATTCTTCACCACAAGGAACCCAGAGCACGCAATATTCCAATGTGCACTGTGGGTCTCCAAACCCAGGATGAAGGCAGCATTGTTTCTCAAACATTATTTGACCATAAAATCCTTTTGTTTTCAGGACTTCTGAGCCCAGTTTGGGCACACTGCTGAAAGCACCCAGAACTTTGAGTGTTCACCTTAGTTTCCTTTCACTTTAAATTCCCAATTTGTTCCCAATCCTATCATAGTCTACTATGTGTCACTGTAAGTGGCCTCATTATTTTCAAAATGAAATGTGTAGTGTTGAGTTAATAATCAACAAGATTGGACCTTCCTGCAGGAGGTCCAGGGGGCCTTGAGGAAGTTTTGAGGGAAGGGAAGGCTACTAGGAACATCTCTTTATCCCACCTGAACACCCTCTTTATAGCCAAGAGCTCCTGTAGGAAGTGTGGTTTGGTGGGGATCTGCTCCTCCCTCATGTAGGCTCCCCATTCCCAACCAAACCTCCCAGGTCTTGAAAGGTTTTTGCTCAGTTGTGTCCAACTCTTTGTGACCCTATGAACTGTAGCCCACCAGGCTCCTTTGTCCATGGGATTTTCCAGGCATGAGTACTGAAGACTGCCATTTCCTTCTCCAGGGGCTCTTCCCAACTCAGGGCCGAAGGATCAGACCTGAGTCTGCTGCATTGGTAGGTGGATTATTTATTGCTGAGCCACCAGGAAAGCCCCCTTAAAGTTTTCTGAACTCGTTCATATCTTTAAAAAGTTTGGAGACCACTGACAAGAGGGGCTAACCTGTATTCTTTACCCTGTGTGGTCATGAGGCTAGCATGGACTTCCAGTCACCTCAAGAACACATCAGCCAGGCAGGCAGTTTCCACTAGCTGATGGCACTGTTAAGGAAGATGTTTAGAAAATATTTAATGCTTGGAAAAATGTTTATGATGCATTATTGAATAGAGAAAGCAAGTTTGAAAGCAGTATATTCAGTTCATCCCATTATGAAATGGAATAAAAATAAGCACTGTGTGTGTGTTTGTATGCGTGTTTGTGTGTGTGTGTTCCTGTGGGTGCATGTGTGTATGACATGTGAAGAGTAAGTTAATCAGATTCTTCACCACAAGGAACCCAGAGCACGCAATATTCCAATGTGCACTGTGGGTCTCCAAACCCAGGATGAAGGCAGCATTGTTTCTCAAACATTATTTGACCATAAAATCCTTTTGTTTTCAGGACTTCTGAGCCCAGTTTGGGCACACTGCTGAAAGCACCCAGAACTTTGAGTGTTCACCTTAGTTTCCTTTCACTTTAAATTCCCAATTTGTTCCCAATCCTATCATAGTCTACTATGTGTCACTGTAAGTGGCCTCATTATTTTCAAAATGAAATGTGTAGTGTTGAGTTAATAATCAACAAGATTGGACCTTCCTGCAGGAGGTCCAGGGGGCCTTGAGGAAGTTTTGAGGGAAGGGAAGGCTACTAGGAACATCTCTTTATCCCACCTGAACACCCTCTTTATAGCCAAGAGCTCCTGTAGGAAGTGTGGTTTGGTGGGGATCTGCTCCTCCCTCATGTAGGCTCCCCATTCCCAACCAAACCTCCCAGGTCTTGAAAGGTTTTTGCTCAGTTGTGTCCAACTCTTTGTGACCCTATGAACTGTAGCCCACCAGGCTCCTTTGTCCATGGGATTTTCCAGGCATGAGTACTGAAGACTGCCATTTCCTTCTCCAGGGGCTCTTCCCAACTCAGGGCCGAAGGATCAGACCTGAGTCTGCTGCATTGGTAGGTGGATTATTTATTGCTGAGCCACCAGGAAAGCCCCCTTAAAGTTTTCTGAACTCGTTCATATCTTTAAAAAGTTTGGAGACCACTGACAAGAGGGGCTAACCTGTATTCTTTACCCTGTGTGGTCATGAGGCTAGCATGGACTTCCAGTCACCTCAAGAACACATCAGCCAGGCAGGCAGTTTCCACTAGCTGATGGCACAGAAGGGTCTCCAAAGCATAGGGAGAAGGGGAACACTTTGTTTAGCTGCTCTTATTTCAGAGAAACTGACCATGCTGGAAGGGAGGAATCCCTTCACAAACCCCTTGGGATGGAGGCTGACCTGTTACAGGCACCTGTTCCAATGACAACAGGTGACCATCAAATCCCTTCTAATCATACCACTCTGGTGGAGCTGCTGGGAAGATTAAATGGCATGGTGTGCATATGGTACTTAGTCCAGTTCCAGGTACAGAGTAAGTGCACAGTAAATGCTGGAGGTCTCTGGCATCATCAGTAGCCAAGGAGAAGGGTCTGGAGAGCTGCAGGCCTCCTGTTGTGCCAAATGAGTTGAGCAAGCAAAGACCTTGTCCACAGCGCCTCTCCCTACCGTTTCTAGGGAGCTGTCAGGGGAGGAGAAAGCACCACAGGGACAGGGATTAAGAAAAATATTGTACCTATTGATTCTCTTCACTTAACTGGTTTGCTTAGAAAGATAAATTGTTGTTCAGTGGCTAAGTCATGTCCGACTCTTTGCAACCCCATGGACTGCAGCATGTCAGGCTTCCCTGTCTTTCACTCTCTCCCAGAGTTTACTCAAATTCATGTCCATTGAACTGGGATGCCATCCAACCATCTCATCCTCTGTCATCTCTTTCTCCTCCCACCTTCCATCTTTCCCAGCATCATGGTCTTTTCCAGTGAGCTTGCTCTTTGCACCAGGTGGCCAAAGTATTGGAGCTTCGATATTGGAAGGATATACACAACTTTTCAAGGATTTTGTTTTCTCATAATTACCCTTCTGGAGCAGAATTGTGGCCCCATGACCTTGGTTCCTCAGTGTTACTCCCATGAACATTTTATATGAGGTGGCAAAAAGAGCTTTGCAGGTGCAATTAAGGCTGCTAACCAGTTGACTTTAAAATGTGAAGATTATTCTGAAGTATCTGGGTGAGCCTAAATCTAATCTCATGAGCCTTTTCTCTGGCTGGCAGCAGCAGAAAGAAATCAGACAGTCGAAGCTAGATTGAGTGAAAATTGGGTTCCAACGTTGATTAGTTAACCTCTGGCTTCAAGAGTTTTGATAGGGAGTTGAGACCTCTCCTTCCACTAGCTGAGGCCTTCCAAAGCTTTGTTTAGCTGCTCTTATTTCAGAGAAACTGACCATGCTGGAAGGGAGGAATCCCTTCACAAACCCCTTGGGATGGAGGCTGACCTGTTACAGGCACCTGTTCCAATGACAACAGGTGACCATCAAATCCCTTCTAATCATACCACTCTGGTGGAGCTGCTGGGAAGATTAAATGGCATGGTGTGCATATGGTACTTAGTCCAGTTCCAGGTACAGAGTAAGTGCACAGTAAATGCTGGAGGTCTCTGGCATCATCAGTAGCCAAGGAGAAGGGTCTGGAGAGCTGCAGGCCTCCTGTTGTGCCAAATGAGTTGAGCAAGCAAAGACCTTGTCCACAGCGCCTCCCCTACCGTTTCTAGGGAGCTGTCAGGGGAGGAGAAAGCACCACAGGGACAGGGATTAAGAAAAATATTGTACCTATTGATTCTCTTCACTTAACTGGTTTGCTTAGAAAGATAAATTGTTGTTCAGTGGCTAAGTCATGTCCGACTCTTTGCAACCCCATGGACTGCAGCATGTCAGGCTTCCCTGTCTTTCACTCTCTCCCAGAGTTTACTCAAATTCATGTCCATTGAACTGGGATGCCATCCAACCATCTCATCCTCTGTCATCTCTTTCTCCTCCCACCTTCCATCTTTCCCAGCATCATGGTCTTTTCCAGTGAGCTTGCTCTTTGCACCAGGTGGCCAAAGTATTGGAGCTTCGATATTGGAAGGATATACACAACTTTTCAAGGATTTTGTTTTCTCATAATTACCCTTCTGGAGCAGAATTGTGGCCCCATGACCTTGGTTCCTCAGTGTTACTCCCATGAACATTTTATATGAGGTGGCAAAAAGAGCTTTGCAGGTGCAATTAAGGCTGCTAACCAGTTGACTTTAAAATGTGAAGATTATTCTGAAGTATCTGGGTGAGCCTAAATCTAATCTCATGAGCCTTTTCTCTGGCTGGCAGCAGCAGAAAGAAATCAGACAGTCGAAGCTAGATTGAGTGAAAATTGGGTTCCAACGTTGATTAGTTAACCTCTGGCTTCAAGAGTTTTGATAGGGAGTTGAGACCTCTCCTTCCAGAAAGACCTCAAGACTATAAAATATCAATATGGCTAGACCTCAAGGCTGAGGAATCTTAAGACCCTGAGCTTGGAAGAGTGTCAATCACATGCCACTACCCTGACCCTTTCATTTCTTCTGGGTATATAATATGCTGTATGTCCCACATGAGAGAAGTACTAGGCTCAGATAATTTTCTTTACTTTAAAATTCCTACAAATTCACAACCAAAGCACAAGCCCACTGCATCAACAAGCTTTTCCCAATTTCTCCTTTTGAAGACTGACCTTGACATTCTCTAGCAGGTCTGCTTTTCTGCTGTCCTGTCCCTAAACTCAGCAACTGGCCCTTGACCACCTAGTAAGGGCTAATACTTCTGAAATTCAGTTCTTTAAGAAGACAAAAGCAGACAGAAGGTCAGCTCCCACATAAAGCCAGTTGCCATGAAGGTGGGCAAGGGCTTGAACAGGACAACTGAACAGGAAAACTGAACAGGACAAAAGACCTGGGGCCCTCCAAGAGAAATGTGGAAGCACCCTCAGGTATCAATTACTGGCCAGTGATGACCTAGGGCCTTGGCAAGACTAAGGCCAGTTGGGATAAGTGAGGGGACTGGGGTGCAAGTACGGGATCCACCCTGGGTCCCAGTCCAACTCAAAATTGAGACCGAAAGAGACTGGCCATTCCAGGAGTCCAGAAGTGCCTGTGCTGGGTGGGATGAGTAAGGGCTGCTCAGACTCGCACAAGAGCCATTGAAGACAAGCACCCAGAGGGGGCAGAGGCCCTTCAGGGTATATGAAGTGTCTTCCTGAGGCAGGACTATGTTTCAGCAAATAAACGTGGAGCAGCATGACTTTTAATTAAACTGGATTAATCACTGCCCACCAGAGGCTCTCGCCCCCAACTGATGCCTTCCTTTTCAATTAGAGGAAGCTTAGCCCAGGCAGTTATTTCACGTCCATGAACACTTCACGTACTGCAGGAGACACCTTTCCTAGAGAAAGGAGGATAGGTGAGCTAAATACGAGCAGTTAGCACACATGAGCATTTTTAAACAGAGGAGGATTCCACTGGACATTTGACCTCAAAACCCCACCCTTCAAGCTTGAAAACTAGAGTTGAAAATGGACGACTTTTTCACTTGCTGGGGCATTTTTTGAAAGACGAGGGCATTGACTCGTTGTTGGCAAACGTTCTGAAGAGTCTGTCAGTTCACCCAGCGCCCCATCCCCCAGCCCGATGGATTAGAGGGGAAGAGACAGATGGCATCTGTGTCGACTTCAGCACAGCTTTTGATTCTGTTCCACATGATTTACTCAACAAACCCAAAATAAACAGGCCTCCACCCCTTAGCTTGGAGGTGGCATGAGGGCAGCTGGCATGTTTGCTTCAGAATCTTATCAGCAACTCGGCCTCAGCCAGGAGCTCCCCAGGGTAGGGTGTCATGCAGATCCAGCTGACAGGGCCCTTGTCTTCCTCTGGGCCTCGAGAGGCACCTATGGAATGTTGTGAGGAGAAAGGGGGGAGGGAAATCAGGCTTCCCCGAAGGGCTGGCCTGGGAGGCATTATTTTCTGGGCATTGTGTAGACGCTGGCCTGAGTCTGGAAACTGCTCTCGAATGGAGCTCAGCCCCAACCCCAAGCCTGTGTATGGAGGGGTATGACTGCCTGGGAAACAGACACTGCAGGGAGCTGGGGAGACCCTGGAGAGGGGACCCCAGCAACCTCATCACTCTATTTCCTTAGGTGCAGAATTAAGGCGTTTGGGAGAAAAGAAGAGAGACATACCCATGTCCTTTAAGAATCGCTTATTTTTACCAGGAGTGTCTCCTCCCCTAATTGAGGATAGGCAACACCTGACACAGACCCAAGAGCCTCCATGGAGCCCAAGAGCAGTCATTGTTGTTCAGTTGCCAAGTCATGTCCAACTCTTCACAACCCCATGGACTGCAGCACAACAGGCTTCCTGTCCCTCACCATCTCCTGGAGTTTGCCCAAGTGCATGTCCATTGAATTGGTGATGCCATCCAATCGTCTCATCCTCTGTCACCCTCTTCTCTTTCTGCCTTCAATGTTGCCAAGTGTCAGGGTCTTTTTCAATGAGCCAGCTGTTTGCATAAGCAGCCAAGTTAGCACACATGAGCATTTTTAAACAGAGGAGGATTCCACTGGACATTTGACCTCAAAACCCCACCCTTCAAGCTTGAAAACTAGAGTTGAAAATGGACGACTTTTTCACTTGCTGGGGCATTTTTTGAAAGACGAGGGCATTGACTCGTTGTTGGCAAACGTTCTGAAGAGTCTGTCAGTTCACCCAGCGCCCCATCCCCCAGCCCGATGGATTAGAGGGGAAGAGACAGATGGCATCTGTGTCGACTTCAGCACAGCTTTTGATTCTGTTCCACATGATTTACTCAACAAACCCAAAATAAACAGGCCTCCACCCCTTAGCTTGGAGGTGGCATGAGGGCAGCTGGCATGTTTGCTTCAGAATCTTATCAGCAACTCGGCCTCAGCCAGGAGCTCCCCAGGGTAGGGTGTCATGCAGATCCAGCTGACAGGGCCCTTGTCTTCCTCTGGGCCTCGAGAGGCACCTATGGAATGTTGTGAGGAGAAAGGGGGGAGGGAAATCAGGCTTCCCCGAAGGGCTGGCCTGGGAGGCATTATTTTCTGGGCATTGTAGACGCTGGCCTGGGTCTGGAAACTGCTCTCGAATGGAGCTCAGCCCCAACCCCAAGCCTGTGTATGGAGGGGTATGACTGCCTGGGAAACAGACACTGCAGGGAGCTGGGGAGACCCTGGAGAGGGGACCCCAGCAACCTCATCACTCTATTTCCTTAGGTGCAGAATTAAGGCGTTTGGGAGAAAAGAAGAGAGACATACCCATGTCCTTTAAGAATCGCTTATTTTTACCAGGAGTGTCTCCTCCCCTAATTGAGGATAGGCAACACCTGACACAGACCCAAGAGCCTCCATGGAGCCCAAGAGCAGTCATTGTTGTTCAGTTGCCAAGTCATGTCCAACTCTTCACAACCCCATGGACTGCAGCACAACAGGCTTCCTGTCCCTCACCATCTCCTGGAGTTTGCCCAAGTGCATGTCCATTGAATTGGTGATGCCATCCAATCGTCTCATCCTCTGTCACCCTCTTCTCTTTCTGCCTTCAATGTTGCCAAGTGTCAGGGTCTTTTTCAATGAGCCAGCTGTTTGCATAAGCAGCCAAAGTATTGGAGTTTCAGCTTCAACATCAGTTCTTCCAAAGAGAATTCAAGATTGATTTCCTTTAGGATTGATTGGTTTGATCTCCATGCTGTCCAAGGGACTCACAAGAGTCTTTTCCAGCACCACAGTTAGAAAACATCAGTTCTTCAGAGCTCAGCCTTCTTCAGGGTGCAACTCTCACATTCACACTTGACTGCTGGATAAACCATACCTTTGACCATACGGATTTTTGTCAGCAAAGTGATGAACAAAAGGAGCCCAAATCACACCCAACTCGGTCCCCCTGACACAGAGGTGATGATTCTAGAGACTGGGGATGGGGCAGGTCAGACATCCTGGTGGGCCTGCTTGGTCATTCATTAAATTCATTCAGTCGTTCATTCATTCCACCTGTCCCTCCGGTCCTGAGGTCTGGGGTTGGTCAGTTGAGTTTTGCTGCAGGGTCTCAAGTGCACCTGCCCAGAGAGGGAGTGCAAACAGATGAGGACATTGACAAAGTAAGTCCAGCAGGACACAATGACCTTGTAAGGGTCAGCAGCTCTGTAACTGCAGCTGGTGGTGGCCTTGGAGAAAGACTTCGATATCCACCCAGAGTCTTTATCTTAGAGAAGCCTGAGTTCAAATCTGCATGTGAAGCCCAGGGAACAGTAGTCACTGAAAACTCCTTCCAACTGGGTGACCCAGACCACACTTGTCCCTGAGCCTGGTTTGGCTATGTGATCAGTTTGCAACTCCCATGTCCTTTAAGAATCGCTTATTTTTACCAGGAGTGTCTCCTACCCTAATTGAGGATAGGCAACACCTGACACAGACCCAAGAGCCTCCATGGAGCCCAAGAGCAGTCATTGTTGTTCAGTTGCCAAGTCATGTCCAACTCTTCACAACCCCATGGACTGCAGCACAACAGGCTTCCTGTCCCTCACCATCTCCTGGAGTTTGCCCAAGTGCATGTCCATTGAATTGGTGATGCCATCCAATCGTCTCATCCTCTGTCACCCTCTTCTCTTTCTGCCTTCAATGTTGCCAAGTGTCAGGGTCTTTTTCAATGAGCCAGCTGTTTGCATAAGCAGCCAAAGTATTGGAGTTTCAGCTTCAACATCAGTTCTTCCAAAGAGAATTCAAGATTGATTTCCTTTAGGATTGATTGGTTTGATCTCCATGCTGTCCAAGGGACTCACAAGAGTCTTTTCCAGCACCACAGTTAGAAAACATCAGTTCTTCAGAGCTCAGCCTTCTTCAGGGTGCAACTCTCACATTCACACTTGACTGCTGGATAAACCATACCTTTGACCATACGGATTTTTGTCAGCAAAGTGATGAACAAAAGGAGCCCAAATCACACCCAACTCGGTCCCCCTGACACAGAGGTGATGATTCTAGAGACTGGGGATGGGGCAGGTCAGACATCCTGGTGGGCCTGCTTGGTCATTCATTAAATTCATTCAGTCGTTCATTCATTCCACCTGTCCCTCCGGTCCTGAGGTCTGGGGTTGGTCAGTTGAGTTTTGCTGCAGGGTCTCAAGTGCACCTGCCCAGAGAGGGAGTGCAAACAGATGAGGACATTGACAAAGTAAGTCCAGCAGGACACAATGACCTTGTAAGGGTCAGCAGCTCTGTAACTGCAGCTGGTGGTGGCCTTGGAGAAAGACTTCGATATCCACCCAGAGTCTTTATCTTAGAGAAGCCTGAGTTCAAATCTGCATGTGAAGCCCAGGGAACAGTAGTCACTGAAAACTCCTTCCAACTGGGTGACCCAGACCACACTTGTCCCTGAGCCTGGTTTGGCTATGTGATCAGTTTGCAACTCCCACCCTGGGGTCCTGAGGTCGCCTGGCCCACCTAGGGCACAGGTTCCTGGCATCCTATTTCATCTGGAACTCGGGTCATAGGTCACAGGCATCAATGCCTTGGACACAGGATGAATGGAGGCCCACATAATGAAAATGGGGAGAATGTTCACACCACTGCCAGGGAGAACATGTGAATGTTCACACAATTCACACATACAGGGAGAAAAGTGTCTCCCTAGGATAAGGAAAGAGTCACGTGCAAGGAAAAAATCAACCTAAACTGAAGTTTACTGGGAAGACACATCCCTTGCTTTCAGTTCATGAAGGGCCCAGGAACCCTGCTCCTCCTGCCATGGCTATCCTGTAACAGCTCCTCCTCCTCTATCCACATTTTATTTTTTACATTTTTATTGTAGTATAGCTGATTTACAATGCTATGTTAGTTTCAGGTATACAGCAAAGTGATTCAGTTTTGCTCACATATATATGTTGCTGTTGTTCAGTCGCTAAGTCATTTCCAACTCTTTGCAGCCCCATGGACTGAAACACACCAGGCTTCCTGTCCTCTAGCTCCTGGAGTTTGCTCACAACTCTTGTCCATTGAGTCAGTGATACCATCACCATCTCATCCTCTGTTGCCTTCTTCTCTTCCTGCCCTCAATCTTTTGCAGCATCAGAATCTTTCCAATGAGTTGGCTCTTCATATCAGGAGGCCAAAGTATTGGAGTTTCAGCTTCAGCATCATTTCTTCCAATGAATATTCAGAGTTGATTTCCTCTAGGATTCACTGGTGTGTGTGTGTGTGTGTGTGTGTGTGTGTGTATTCTTTTTCAGAATCTTTTCCCTTGTAGGTTATTACAAGATATTGGATATAGTTCCCTGTGATAAACAGTTGGTCCTTGTTATTTATCTATTCTATATACACTATAGAATATACTATATATAATATGATGCATGTATTATTTCTTTCCAGCCTTAAATTGGAGACTTAAAACTCCTTCCAACTGGGTGACCCAGACCACACTTGTCCCTGAGCCTGGTTTGGCTATGTGATCAGTTTGCAACTCCCACCCTGGGGTCCTGAGGTCGCCTGGCCCACCTAGGGCACAGGTTCCTGGCATCCTATTTCATCTGGAACTCGGGTCATAGGTCACAGGCATCAATGCCTTGGACACAGGATGAATGGAGGCCCACATAATGAAAATGGGGAGAATGTTCACACCACTGCCAGGGAGAACATGTGAATGTTCACACAATTCACACATACAGGGAGAAAAGTGTCTCCCTAGGATAAGGAAAGAGTCACGTGCAAGGAAAAAATCAACCTAAACTGAAGTTTACTGGGAAGACACATCCCTTGCTTTCAGTTCATGAAGGGCCCAGGAACCCTGCTCCTCCTGCCATGGCTATCCTGTAACAGCTCCTCCTCCTCTATCCACATTTTATTTTTTACATTTTTATTGTAGTATAGCTGATTTACAATGCTATGTTAGTTTCAGGTATACAGCAAAGTGATTCAGTTTTGCTCACATATATATGTTGCTGTTGTTCAGTCGCTAAGTCATTTCCAACTCTTTGCAGCCCCATGGACTGAAACACACCAGGCTTCCTGTCCTCTAGCTCCTGGAGTTTGCTCACAACTCTTGTCCATTGAGTCAGTGATACCATCACCATCTCATCCTCTGTTGCCTTCTTCTCTTCCTGCCCTCAATCTTTTGCAGCATCAGAATCTTTCCAATGAGTTGGCTCTTCATATCAGGAGGCCAAAGTATTGGAGTTTCAGCTTCAGCATCATTTCTTCCAATGAATATTCAGAGTTGATTTCCTCTAGGATTCACTGGTGTGTGTGTGTGTGTGTGTGTGTGTGTGTGTATTCTTTTTCAGAATCTTTTCCCTTGTAGGTTATTACAAGATATTGGATATAGTTCCCTGTGATAAACAGTTGGTCCTTGTTATTTATCTATTCTATATACACTATAGAATATACTATATATAATATGATGCATGTATTATTTCTTTCCAGCCTTAAATTGGAGACTTAAAACTGACCATCTGAAGCCATGCTGCCCCGATTTTTTGGGCCCTCACAGTGCTTTTTAAAAATATGAACAAATCAGCAATATTTAAAAAGTAAGAAATGACATAAAAGTCCAGATGTTTGAAAAATTCAAAAGGCCTGCTGCCCCTCATCCCTTCTATGACAACAGAGGAGTTGACCAGTGGCCACCGGCCTCCCTGGGGGCCTGGCCTTCCCTATCCCCCAGCCATCATTTGACTTGCTTCCCTACACGAGGGAGGGGAACCTGAACTGAGTAGCCCGGTCTTCTGTGCCCCAGTCTCCACTTGTAAAGTGAGAGTGAAGGCATTTTTGGAGTGCTTCTGAGACCTCACCCCTGGGTCCCCTAGAGCAGGATCAGAGCACAGACATGCACAGGGAGGGGCCTGGGAGTGTCTAACCTGCAGCACTCTCCACCCCACCTGCTCCCTTGAGGATCTGAGAGGCTGAGGCTCCAGATGGTCTTGCTCTGCTCCTTTGAAGGCTTCCTCCAGATATTAGCCAAGACTTCCTCACCCAAGGATTCAGTCACATCCCCATGCTGACCAGTCTCACGAGTGTGCCTCTGACCTGAGATTCCCTCTTGGATGGTAAAGTTCCCTTATTCTCTGGCTAGGCCACCACCCCCTGACATCCGTCTTGGATAACTCAAGGGTTCTTCATGAAAAAGTTCAGGTAAGTCTGGCTTCACCTGCCCTCCTGCTGCCTCCTTGTCTCCTAAACACTTTCAGAATAGACTCCTCCTGGAGGAGGAAATGGCAACCCACTCCAGCATTCTTGCCTGGTGAATCCCTTGGACAGAGGAGCCTGGTGGGCTACAGTCCATGGTGTCACAAATAGTCAAGTATGACTAAAGTGATTTAGCACATGAGGGGATTATATCCAGATTAAAGCCTTTAGAGGTTTTCTATGGCTGTAGGATAAAGGTTTCCATATAGTCAGAGCTATGGTTTTTCCATGAACAGATATGAGAGGCAGACCATAAAGAAGGCTGAACAACAAAGAACTGATGTTTCCAAATTGTGGTGCTAGAGAAGACTCTTGAGAGTCCCTTGGGCTGCAAGGAGATCAAACCAGTCAATCATGAAATGCATTTATTATCTCTTTCCCGCCTTAAATTGGAGACTTAAAACTGACCATCTGAAGCCATGCTGCCCCGATTTTTTGGGCCCTCACAGTGCTTTTTAAAAATATGAACAAATCAGCAATATTTAAAAAGTAAGAAATGACATAAAAGTCCAGATGTTTGAAAAATTCAAAAGGCCTGCTGCCCCTCATCCCTTCTATGACAACAGAGGAGTTGACCAGTGGCCACCGGCCTCCCTGGGGGCCTGGCCTTCCCTATCCCCCAGCCATCATTTGACTTGCTTCCCTACACGAGGGAGGGGAACCTGAACTGAGTAGCCCGGTCTTCTGTGCCCCAGTCTCTCCACTTGTAAAGTGAGAGTGAAGGCATTTTTGGAGTGCTTCTGAGACCTCACCCCTGGGTCCCCTAGAGCAGGATCAGAGCACAGACATGCACAGGGAGGGGCCTGGGAGTGTCTAACCTGCAGCACTCTCCACCCCACCTGCTCCCTTGAGGATCTGAGAGGCTGAGGCTCCAGATGGTCTTGCTCTGCTCCTTTGAAGGCTTCCTCCAGATATTAGCCAAGACTTCCTCACCCAAGGATTCAGTCACATCCCCATGCTGACCAGTCTCACGAGTGTGCCTCTGACCTGAGATTCCCTCTTGGATGGTAAAGTTCCCTTATTCTCTGGCTAGGCCACCACCCCCTGACATCCGTCTTGGATAACTCAAGGGTTCTTCATGAAAAAGTTCAGGTAAGTCTGGCTTCACCTGCCCTCCTGCTGCCTCCTTGTCTCCTAAACACTTTCAGAATAGACTCCTCCTGGAGGAGGAAATGGCAACCCACTCCAGCATTCTTGCCTGGTGAATCCCTTGGACAGAGGAGCCTGGTGGGCTACAGTCCATGGTGTCACAAATAGTCAAGTATGACTAAAGTGATTTAGCACATGAGGGGATTATATCCAGATTAAAGCCTTTAGAGGTTTTTCTATGGCTGTAGGATAAAGGTTTCCATATAGTCAGAGCTATGGTTTTTCCATGAACAGATATGAGAGGCAGACCATAAAGAAGGCTGAACAACAAAGAACTGATGTTTCCAAATTGTGGTGCTAGAGAAGACTCTTGAGAGTCCCTTGGGCTGCAAGGAGATCAAACCAGTCAATCATGAAAGAAATGAACCCTATTATTCATTGGAAAGACTGATGTTGAAACTCTAATACTTTGGCCACCTCATGTGAAGAGCCAACTCATTTGAAAAGACTCTGATTCTTGGAAAGACTGAAACAGAGGAAAAGAGGGAGACAGAGGCTGAGATGGTTAGATAGCATCACCAACTCGGTGGTCATGAATTTGAGCAAACTCTGGTCTATAGTGTGGGACATAGGAGCCTATCGAGCTGTAGTCCATGGGGTTGCAAAGAATCAGACATGACTGAGTGACTGAATAGCCAAGATAAGACACACATCCTCACCTGCTCTCAGCCCCTGTGTGATCCAGGTTCCAGATACTCAAGAGCCACATCTCTCCTCTCCTCACTCTATAGGCCAGACTCTTCCATAGGCTTTCCTCCCTCCTGGGAATCCCAGCCCCTTCCTGCCTCACACTCATCATCCTAGACGTCTCCGTGTGAACATCCTTTCCTAGGAAGCTTTTCCTGCCCCGCTATGACTTTCCAAGCTCGCCTTCCTTCCCTCAAAGCCACTTCCCACCATTGTACCCAAAGTGCAACCTATGTGATCGGACTGTTTGCCTTCCTGCTGGGTTCGGGAGGCCCCATGGGCATGGAGCTCCCTGCCTTTTCACCAGCAGCACTAGTGAGTGCTGTTACTAAGTAGCACTGTGATTATAAAGTATCTTAGGGTCAATGGCCAGAACTGAAAGGAGGGATTGGGAGTGGGAAAGCTTACAGCCAGGATCAAGGAAGATCTGAGACTTGGATAGAAAACAGCTGACTCAGGGAAAAGGCTTGGAAGGCTGGGAGGTCCTGCTGGGACCACTGTTAAGAGGAAATGAAGCCAGGGAAATTATTTAATGCTGGCATTTCCTAAGCATGTTGGTTTGTTTCTTTGAAAGGGCCTCTTGGGTCAAATCTCTTGCATCGTTTTGCTTTAAAGTGAGGGGGCGGGGGAGGATGCTTGCAGGAGGATGCTTGCTCTGCTCCCCAGGACTCTCTGAGGCCTGTCTCTTCTGAGGCCTAACCCTAGGTGCTAGATTTTCAGATAGAGCTCCTGCTGCCAGGCCGGAACATCCACCAGCATTCCTTCATTTCTTGTGACCTCACCCCCTTGTGGGTCCCGGGGAAGTTCTAAGTTTTAGGACCTGCAGGGCCTTGGAATGCTGGGCTCCATCAGTGCCCTTCAGAGTGGCCCTGTCAGTCACCAGCCTCCCTAAGCTATGTTCTTCCTAGAAGGAAGGTAGGGACGCCAGGCCTGCCTCTCGCCCAGGTGCAATGAAGGATGGGTGAGATACTGAGCATAACTGTGAAACCATAGTGCTTCCCACCATCAGACAAGATGAGGCCATATGACAGCACCAATCCCAGTTGCAGAAATAGAGTAAAAGGTATTCATACCTCCTCTCTTTCATGGAATGGAACTCTATGCTTTGACCTCAGAAAAGTTTCACCCGACTTGATTTCAAGATGGCAAAACAGAGCAGAAATAATCAATGACCTTCCTTTTCTATAACACGATAGATTTTTCAAAAGTGAATTAATGGATTTCTTTTCATATTTGAAAACAGCGAAAGGGATCTTTGTTATTGGGGTGATTTTGTATAGATGCAAAGAAAAGATAAGATTGAAAAGGGCAAAAACAACAAAGAAAACAGCAGCAAGGAAAAGAACCCAGAGCAGACAGCTCACCAGCCAGGGAGGTGCCTGTGCCAGCCCAGGCCTGGACGTGACCGGCCAGGGGAAGGGACTCCAAGGTGAACCCAAAAGACCCTCTGGGATCAGCACACTCAGCCCCCAGTGCCAGAACTGAAAGGAGGGATTGGGAGTGGAAAGCTTACAGCCAGGATCAAGGAAGATCTGAGACTTGGATAGAAAACAGCTGACTCAGGAAAAGGCTTGAAGGCTGGGAGGTCCTGCTGGGACCACTGTTAAGAGGAAATGAAGCCAGGATATTTTTTAATGCTGGTTTTTCCTAAGCATGTTGGTTTGTTTCTTTGAAAGGGCCTCTTGGGTCAAATCTCTTGCATCGTTTTGCTTTAAAGTGAGGGGGCGGGGGAGGATGCTTGCAGGAGGATGCTTGCTCTGCTCCCCAGGACTCTCTGAGGCCTGTCTCTTCTGAGGCCTAACCCTAGGTGCTAGATTTTCAGATAGAGCTCCTGCTGCCAGGCCGGAACATCCACCAGCATTCCTTCATTTCTTGTGACCTCACCCCCTTGTGGGTCCCGGGGAAGTTCTAAGTTTTAGGACCTGCAGGGCCTTGGAATGCTGGGCTCCATCAGTGCCCTTCAGAGTGGCCCTGTCAGTCACCAGCCTCCCTAAGCTATGTTCTTCCTAGAAGGAAGGTAGGGACGCCAGGCCTGCCTCTCGCCCAGGTGCAATGAAGGATGGGTGAGATACTGAGCATAACTGTGAAACCATAGTGCTTCCCACCATCAGACAAGATGAGGCCATATGACAGCACCAATCCCAGTTGCAGAAATAGAGTAAAAGGTATTCATACCTCCTCTCTTTCATGGAATGGAACTCTATGCTTTGACCTCAGAAAAGTTTCACCCGACTTGATTTCAAGATGGCAAAACAGAGCAGAAATAATCAATGACCTTCCTTTTCTATAACACGATAGATTTTTCAAAAGTGAATTAATGGATTTCTTTTCATATTTGAAAACAGCGAAAGGGATCTTTGTTATTGGGGTGATTTTGTATAGATGCAAAGAAAAGATAAGATTGAAAAGGGCAAAAACAACAAAGAAAACAGCAGCAAGGAAAAGAACCCAGAGCAGACAGCTCACCAGCCAGGGAGGTGCCTGTGCCAGCCCAGGCCTGGACGTGACCGGCCAGGGGAAGGGACTCCAAGGTGAACCCAAAAGACCCTCTGGGATCAGCCACACACTCAGCGTCCCCCTTCAGTGCCAGTTGCTTTCGTGGAACTGGAAATAAAAAGGTTAGAGAATGCCAAGCGAGGAGCATCTGAAACCATTTATGGACTCTGCCGGTTATTTAGGACTTCTGATGTCTCATCCAGCACATTCCTTCCGAAGTCTGTAGGCACCAAGGATCTGGGTGGCACATTGCAGCTGGCCACACCCCAGGACCTCCTATATCAGGTGAAATGACAACATTGGTAATGAAAACATTCCATCGTCCAAGGGAAGCAGCTGCTATGGCCTTTCAGCCAACAGAGATGCTATCCACTGCAAAACCGTGGCTGCATGTTAAGACGCGTGCTGACGCACGTCTCAGAACAGACGAAGTGCCCACATAAACACTTGGGGCTTTCTTGTTGCTGCTAAATTTTACCTTCACTAGAAAACCCATTGTTATGGTTGGTGAGAGAACATAGCAACAAAGGTTCAGTACATCTGGGGTTCCCAGAATCAGCTTGATCACTAGAGAAAGCTGGTCCTGTCCCTGCCCTTCATGGCTCCTTATCTAGAAAAGCAAGGACTTCCTTTGGACTCCAGGTTCTCAATCCGATGCTGGTCGGTTCTTTGAGCACAGCCCTCCTCCTGGACCACTCTGTCAGTTCTGGCTGAGTTCCTTCCTTCATTGTCATTTATCTATTTATTTTTGGCTGTGCTGGGTCTTGGTTGCCGCAGGGGTTTTTCTCTAGTTGCAGCATGCGGGGGCTACTCTCTAGTTGTGGTGTGTAGGCTATTCATTGCAGGGGCTCCTCTTGCTGCAGAGCACGGTTGCTAAGTGCCTTTGGGGCTCCTTCAGGCGAAATGGGATTTCTTTGTTCATATTTGAAAACAGCGAAAGGGATCTTTGTTATTGGGGTGATTTTGTATAGATGCAAAGAAAAGATAAGATTGAAAAGGGCAAAAACAACAAAGAAAACAGCAGCAAGGAAAAGAACCCAGAGCAGACAGCTCACCAGCCAGGGAGGTGCCTGTGCCAGCCCAGGCCTGGACGTGACCGGCCAGGGGAAGGGACTCCAAGGTGAACCCAAAAGACCCTCTGGGATCAGCCACACACTCAGCGTCCCCCTTCAGTGCCAGTTGCTTTCGTGGAACTGGAAATAAAAAGGTTAGAGAATGCCAAGCGAGGAGCATCTGAAACCATTTATGGACTCTGCCGGTTATTTAGGACTTCTGATGTCTCATCCAGCACATTCCTTCCGAAGTCTGTAGGCACCAAGGATCTGGGTGGCACATTGCAGCTGGCCACACCCCAGGACCTCCTATATCAGGTGAAATGACAACATTGGTAATGAAAACATTCCATCGTCCAAGGGAAGCAGCTGCTATGGCCTTTCAGCCAACAGAGATGCTATCCACTGCAAAACCGTGGCTGCATGTTAAGACGCGTGCTGACGCACGTCTCAGAACAGACGAAGTGCCCACATAAACACTTGGGGCTTTCTTGTTGCTGCTAAATTTTACCTTCACTAGAAAACCCATTGTTATGGTTGGTGAGAGAACATAGCAACAAAGGTTCAGTACATCTGGGGTTCCCAGAATCAGCTTGATCACTAGAGAAAGCTGGTCCTGTCCCTGCCCTTCATGGCTCCTTATCTAGAAAAGCAAGGACTTCCTTTGGACTCCAGGTTCTCAATCCGATGCTGGTCGGTTCTTTGAGCACAGCCCTCCTCCTGGACCACTCTGTCAGTTCTGGCTGAGTTCCTTCCTTCATTGTCATTTATCTATTTATTTTTGGCTGTGCTGGGTCTTGGTTGCCGCAGGGGTTTTTCTCTAGTTGCAGCATGCGGGGGCTACTCTCTAGTTGTGGTGTGTAGGCTATTCATTGCAGGGGCTCCTCTTGCTGCAGAGCACGGTTGCTAACGTCCAGGCTCAGTAGTTGTGGTGCACGGGCTTAGTTGCTCCTCGGCAAGTGGCATCTTCCCAGATCAGGGCTTGAACCTGTGTCTTCTGCTTTGGCAGGCAGATTCTTTATCACTGAGCCCCCAGGGAAGCCCTTTGTTCTTCATTTTATGAATCAATTTTCTTTCCATTGTGTCTTTGGAGAGACAGGTTTCTGCCTTGTCTCATCTTTGTGTCTCTCCAATAGATGAGATTGAAACCTGCCTTTCCTTTTTATAACCCAAAGGACACTCTCACTAGTTGACATTCTTTGTTCTGTTGAACTAAAAATGCTTTAGGGGAGCCCAACACAGCTGGTCTTCATAAAAGAACCAGGAAAATAATATTTCAAACAAATACAAACCATCAGTCATCTCCAGCAAAGGAGCACACATTCTGGTCCAGAGGTCTTCCAGACACAGCCACCCTCTTGCTGGCCTGGGGAGCTGGCAAGGATTCAGCTTGCAGTGCTCAATCTGGGTGGTGAGAGCTCTCACCAGAATAAGGCAGAACCCCTGCGAGCTTGGACCTGCCTGTATTCAGAGCTCTGCATGTAAGTCAGGCCCCTGCCTCATGGTCCGCCCTGCCTCAGCAGCCCTTCCCTGAAAGCGTGCCCAATCCACTCACAGGACTCACTCACCTGTCCAGGTGAAAACTGAAGAGGCAATGTCAACCATAGTTAGAAAGAGGAGTATTTCCTCATTTCCCTTTAGAGTTGAGGGTGTTGGGGTCCTAAGCATCCCAGTCTTTAAGGCACACAGAGATGCTATGTGCTGTGCACCAGTGCTTTACAGAGGATACAGTCTGGAGGAGTTACAAAAATGAATCAAATTAGACAGACCCAAACTCCTGATAGTGGTAAAGAACCTGTCGGCCAATACAGGAGACATAAGAGACATGAGTTCGATCCCTGGGTTGGGAAGATCCCCTGGAGGTGGCCGTGGCAACCCACTCCAGTATTCTTGTCTGGGGAATCCCCATGGACAAAGGAGCCTGGTGGGATACAGTCCATAGGGTTACAAAGAGTCAGACATGATTGAAGCGACTTAGCACTATGCACGCCAACTCCTGGTAATGATTTTGTGAACACTGAACTTCATTTTAGATCCAAAATAAAGTCAGCTTGAGGGATATCCTTCCAATAGTCAGCTCCCAACAATTCTGCATTCTAAGGATATTATATCCTGAGAAGGAGCACCACTACACAAATTCAGGGAAACTTGTTCCTCTCTTCCAGGGTATCCCCATGTCTCCAACTGAGCCCCAGGGAAGCCCTTTGTTCTTCATTTTATGAATCAATTTTCTTTCCATTGTGTCTTTGAGAGACAGGTTTCTGCCTTGTCTCATCTTTGTGTTTCTCCAATAGATGAGATTGAAACCTGCCTTTCCTTTTTATAACCCAAAGGACAC
Organism: Tragulus kanchil; assembly: GCA_022376925.1. NCBI lineage: Eukaryota > Metazoa > Chordata > Mammalia > Artiodactyla > Tragulidae > Tragulus > Tragulus kanchil. The sequence continues at coordinate 49,785,395 of JAIOJX010000026.1, forward strand.
TCTCACTAGTTGACATTCTTTGTTCTGTTGAACTAAAAATGCTTTAGGGGAGCCCAACACAGCTGGTCTTCATAAAAGAACCAGGAAAATAATATTTCAAACAAATACAAACCATCAGTCATCTCCAGCAAAGGAGCACACATTCTGGTCCAGAGGTCTTCCAGACACAGCCACCCTCTTGCTGGCCTGGGGAGCTGGCAAGGATTCAGCTTGCAGTGCTCAATCTGGGTGGTGAGAGCTCTCACCAGAATAAGGCAGAACCCCTGCGAGCTTGGACCTGCCTGTATTCAGAGCTCTGCATGTAAGTCAGGCCCCTGCCTCATGGTCCGCCCTGCCTCAGCAGTCCTTCCCTGAAAGCGTGCCCAATCCACTCACAGGACTCACTCACCTGTCCAGGTGAAAACTGAAGAGGCAATGTCAACCATAGTTAGAAAGAGGAGTATTTCCTCATTTCCCTTTAGAGTTGAGGGTGTTGGGGTCCTAAGCATCCCAGTCTTTAAGGCACACAGAGATGCTATGTGCTGTGCACCAGTGCTTTACAGAGGATACAGTCTGGAGGAGTTACAAAAATGAATCAAATTAGACAGACCCAAACTCCTGATAGTGGTAAAGAACCTGTCGGCCAATACAGGAGACATAAGAGACATGAGTTCGATCCCTGGGTTGGGAAGATCCCCTGGAGGTGGCCGTGGCAACCCACTCCAGTATTCTTGTCTGGGGAATCCCCATGGACAAAGGAGCCTGGTGGGATACAGTCCATAGGGTTACAAAGAGTCAGACATGATTGAAGCGACTTAGCACTATGCACGCCAACTCCTGGTAATAATTTTGTGAACACTGAACTTCATTTTTAGATCCAAAATAAAGTCAGCTTGAGGGATATCCTTCCAATAGTCAGCTCCCAACAATTCTGCATTCTAAGGATATTATATCCTGAGAAGGAGCACCACTACACAAATTCAGGGAAACTTGTTCCTCTCTTCCAGGCTCTACTTGGTACCACACTGTCTGCCAACAGCCTTCCCTGTTAGTTGGAATGTGTGAGTTGACGATTGTTAGTTCCATGCTAATTAATCCCTCCCAGGGCATCTTAGACTGTCACCAAATGTCAAGAAACTCTAACTTTGTGCCTGTTTTAAGTATTTTATTATTCTAGGAGGGTTCCCCTGGTGGCTCAGTGGTAAAGAATCTGCTTGCCAATGCAGAAGACACAGGTTCAATCCCCAGGTCAGGAAGATGCCCTGGAGGAGGGAATGGCAGCCCACTCCAGTATTTGTGTCTGGGAAATTCCTTGGATGGAGGAAACTGCTGTGCTGCAGTCCATGGGGCTGCAAAAGAATTGGACACAACTTAGCGACTAAACAACAACATTGTACTAAAAGAAAAAATACATACCACCAAAATTCAACAATAATCCAGTGGCCAGGAGTTACTGTGCAAACTCCTCAAATCTCTTGACTATGAAATTGTACATGAATACAGGCAAGTGGATCTACTTTCCAGAGTTGTTTCTTAGGAAGACTTTTCATAAAGTTTTATATGAGGCAATCTTAGAGACACGGACAGGGAAACTCACAAAGAACAGATAGCAACGGAAATTTGCTCTAATGTATTTCTTTAAATCATCTACAACCTTTGAAGATGTTATCCAGCAACCTAAGAATGAGACTCAAGGGTAATCTTTTAAAAACAAACATCTACGCCCTGAATTGAAGCATATGTTGGTTTACTCCTTTGGCGATAATATCTATGAATTCTGTAAATCATTCACATTCTTATAGCTATTATGTTGTAATAGACCACCCAGCCTGATGAACACAAGGTTTTAGCTGAAGGAAAAATAACAATTGTGGCTGGAGGCTACATTCCATTCCAGAAGCGACTTAGCACTATGCACGCCAACTCCTGGTAATAATTTTGTGAACACTGAACTTCATTTTAGATCCAAAATAAAGTCAGCTTGAGGGATATCCTTCCAATAGTCAGCTCCCAACAATTCTGCATTCTAAGGATATTATATCCTGAGAAGGAGCACCACTACACAAATTCAGGGAAACTTGTTCCTCTCTTCCAGGCTCTACTTGGTACCACACTGTCTGCCAACAGCCTTCCCTGTTAGTTGGAATGTGTGAGTTGACGATTGTTAGTTCCATGCTAATTAATCCCTCCCAGGGCATCTTAGACTGTCACCAAATGTCAAGAAACTCTAACTTTGTGCCTGTTTTAAGTATTTTATTATTCTAGGAGGGTTCCCCTGGTGGCTCAGTGGTAAAGAATCTGCTTGCCAATGCAGAAGACACAGGTTCAATCCCCAGGTCAGGAAGATGCCCTGGAGGAGGGAATGGCAGCCCACTCCAGTATTTGTGTCTGGGAAATTCCTTGGATGGAGGAAACTGCTGTGCTGCAGTCCATGGGGCTGCAAAAGAATTGGACACAACTTAGCGACTAAACAACAACATTGTACTAAAAGAAAAAATACATACCACCAAAATTCAACAATAATCCAGTGGCCAGGAGTTACTGTGCAAACTCCTCAAATCTCTTGACTATGAAATTGTACATGAATACAGGCAAGTGGATCTACTTTCCAGAGTTGTTTCTTAGGAAGACTTTTCATAAAGTTTTATATGAGGCAATCTTAGAGACACGGACAGGGAAACTCACAAAGAACAGATAGCAACGGAAATTTGCTCTAATGTATTTCTTTAAATCATCTACAACCTTTGAAGATGTTATCCAGCAACCTAAGAATGAGACTCAAGGGTAATCTTTTAAAAACAAACATCTACGCCCTGAATTGAAGCATATGTTGGTTTACTCCTTTGGCGATAATATCTATGAATTCTGTAAATCATTCACATTCTTATAGCTATTATGTTGTAATAGACCACCCAGCCTGATGAACACAAGGTTTTAGCTGAAGGAAAAATAACAATTGTGGCTGGAGGCTACATTCCATTCCAGAAGCTGAGAGCTGAGGAACCTCTTCCCTGCTCAGGGCGGGTACCTAGGGGTGGGGGAGGGAGAGTCTTGGACAGCAGGTTTTAGGCATACAAGCACCCTGGGCAAGGATACCAGTTGCTTCCTCACCTCCCCCCACCCCCCTACTCCCGATCTTGTGTGAATGCTCCATTCATCCCTATTCTTTCAGGCAATTGGCCAAAATTCATTGCTGAGTAGGAATCTGGGGCAAACACGAAAGGAATATATTTAAAGCAAGTAACTCAGAAAAACTCAGCAAGCTGCATCTTTCTGCAATTGCACTGTATTTTTTTTTTTTTTTTGGAATGAAGGGATTTCCCCACTTTTGCATTTTTGACCATATTGTGTTTTGTTCTACTGTTTTTGGCACAGAAAGAAAAATCCAGGGCCTCATTAACTCATTGATAAACACACACGGCCCCTCTCCTTTTGTCGTCTGGCCAAGGGGGCTGTTCTGAGGGCCCGGGTGCTGATCCAAGCATCTGCCATGGTCATTCTGTCCCAGAGATGGTCAGCAACTTCCTATTTGTGGTCAAAATGAAGCACTTAAGAAACGGTGCTAGCTAATGCAGTGCAGCTGACACACAGAGCCTTTGTGAATGGGATGGATCCACGACTTTTTCAAAGCATTTTTGTCCTGTGAACACATTGCAAAGAGTAGGTGTTTTCTGGGACAATCTGGGGAGCAACTATGGTAGCATGAGATTCTTTCAGGTAGCTGAGAAAGTCAAGGTACTGTAATTTAGTCATCTGAAACAAATTAAAAACCAGAGCTACAGAGGGCAAAAACCAATGAGGCAATCCTCAGCTCTCAGGGTTTTTTGCAAAAATCTGCATTTTAAAACCATGATAGAAATGAGAAGGGGCAGGAATGGTGACCCGACAGACAGGGTCAGAGTCGCAAACTGCGTGAACCCAGGCTGAAGCTCGGTTTTCCCCTATCCTCACCCGTGAACTTGCATCCTTATAGTCAGACAGAACATTTAAGGAACTGGGTGTGTGTCCCCCGACAGAGCAGAGATGAAGATAAATCTCCTCCTTTCTGCTGATGACACAGTTTTATGACCACAAACTAAGAATGACCTCTAAAAATCCAACCACAACCGGGAAGAACTTCTCAAGTCGAATTACTCCAGACCCTAAGGTCACTCACTGTCTTTGCATTTACTCCTCAAAACGCAATGGTTGTCCCTCAGTAAGTTCACAGGCAATTCAATGTGTCCAACTCAGTTATCCCCATCAGTTCTTGACATGCACAGCTGTTCTAACACACGGAAGAGAAAAGACCATCAAGGTCTCCCGGGCCCTCCAAACACAAGGAGTGGGTAACACTGTCTCTGAGGACATTTCAATCCTTCACAGTCTCTGTTGTTGTTGTTCAGTGGCTCGGTCACATCCAACTCGTTGCGACCCCATGGACTGCAGCACACCAGGCTTCCTTGCCCTTCGCCATCTCCTGGAGTTTGCTCAAACTCATGTCCCTGGAGTCTATTGTGCCAGGCAACCAGCTCATTCCCTGTCTGAGCTCTTATTAAAGACCATATCTGAAGTTAGAACAATTCCAAAGATGAAGAAAATCTTAGACTCTGCCTGGCGCTGGCCTCCCATCGAATGAGGATTGGATCCACCGAAACACTTAAGAAACGGTGCTAGCTAATGCAGTGCAGCTGACACACAGAGCCTTTGTGAATGGGATGGATCCACGACTTTTTCAAAGCATTTTTGTCCTGTGAACACATTGCAAAGAGTAGGTGTTTTCTGGGACAATCTGGGGAGCAACTATGGTAGCATGAGATTCTTTCAGGTAGCTGAGAAAGTCAAGGTACTGTAATTTAGTCATCTGAAACAAATTAAAAACCAGAGCTACAGAGGGCAAAACCAATGAGGCAATCCTCAGCTCTCAGGGTTTTTGCAAAATCTGCATTTTAAAACCATGATAGAAATGAAAAGGGGGCAGGAATGGTGACCCGACAGACAGGGTCAGAGTCGCAAACTGCGTGAACCCAGGCTGAAGCTCGGTTTTCCCCTATCCTCACCCGTGAACTTGCATCCTTATAGTCAGACAGAACATTTAAGGAACTGGGTGTGTGTCCCCCGACAGAGCAGAGATGAAGATAAATCTCCTCCTTTCTGCTGATGACACAGTTTTATGACCACAAACTAAGAATGACCTCTAAAAATCCAACCACAACCGGGAAGAACTTCTCAAGTCGAATTACTCCAGACCCTAAGGTCACTCACTGTCTTTGCATTTACTCCTCAAAACGCAATGGTTGTCCCTCAGTAAGTTCACAGGCAATTCAATGTGTCCAACTCAGTTATCCCCATCAGTTCTTGACATGCACAGCTGTTCTAACACACGGAAGAGAAAAGACCATCAAGGTCTCCCGGGCCCTCCAAACACAAGGAGTGGGTAACACTGTCTCTGAGGACATTTCAATCCTTCACAGTCTCTGTTGTTGTTGTTCAGTGGCTCGGTCACATCCAACTCGTTGCGACCCCATGGACTGCAGCACACCAGGCTTCCTTGCCCTTCGCCATCTCCTGGAGTTTGCTCAAACTCATGTCCCTGGAGTCTATTGTGCCAGGCAACCAGCTCATTCCCTGTCTGAGCTCTTATTAAAGACCATATCTGAAGTTAGAACAATTCCAAAGATGAAGAAAATCTTAGACTCTGCCTGGCGCTGGCCTCCCCAGGTAAGGAATGGCAGCCTCCTCCTTCTTAGTGCTAGAGGGAAGCCACCAGTCCTGCTCTCGCAGACTCTGGATTCCCAAGGGCCTGGGCCTGCTGTCCACCATCCACACTGAGCCGCACGTAGATCCAGACAAGCCCCAGCTGGATGTGAGGCTGTCTTAGACTGGACCCATTCTTCTTGTCCTTTCTCTTACTCCTCTCCCATTCTTTAACGGGACATTCTCTAAAGGGATGGGAAGATCCCCTGGAGAAGGAAATGACAATCTACTCCAGTAGTCTTGCTTGGGAAATCCTATGGACAGAGGAGTCTGATTGGCTTCAGTCCATAGGGTTGTGAAGAGTTGAACATGACTGAAGCGACTGAGCATGAGAATATCTTTATTCTTAGATTAGAAAATCTCTGCATCAAGTTAGAGTATCATAGGTTATGTACTTGGCCCACATAAAACTCACCTCATCCAGAATCCTGTTTACTGAGTTAACTTCTTACAGTGCTCTGGCCTTTTATCAAGGTTTACGCTAAGGAAAAAAGAGTCCTAAGAAAACAGCTCTTGGGTTTCTTGTAAAAACACTGTTTATGCCACTTCTCAGTATGTTATCTGATGTTTTCTTACAGTTGAAGTCCAGGTCAATTTTTATTTTAATAACTCACAGCCAGGAAACCTTTAGTCAGTCTTGAGGAGCTGAAATACTTCCTATTTTCTGATCATGGAAACATGACATAATGTTTCCCATTTTCTCTTCGCTCTGGGGATGACATTGTCCACTCAGTTCCCCATCAGTTCTACGCCTGGGGCCTCGGTCCCCCCAAACACAAGGAGTGGGTAACACTGTCTCTGAGGACATTGCAATCCTTCACAGGCTCCGTTGCTGTTGTTCAGTGGCTCGGTCACATCCAACTCGTTGCGACCCCATGGACTGCAGCACACCAGGCTTCCTTGCCCTTCGCCATCTCCTGGAGTTTGCTCAAACTCATGTCCCTGGAGTCTATTGTGCCAGGCAACCAGCTCATTCCCTGTCTGAGCTCTTATTAAAGACCATATCTGAAGTTAGAACAATTCCAAAGATGAAGAAAATCTTAGACTCTGCCTGGCGCTGGCCTCCCCAGGTAAGGAATGGCAGCCTCCTCCTTCTTAGTGCTAGAGGGAAGCCACCAGTCCTGCTCTCGCAGACTCTGGATTCCCAAGGGCCTGGGCCTGCTGTCCACCATCCACACTGAGCCGCACGTAGATCCAGACAAGCCCCAGCTGGATGTGAGGCTGTCTTAGACTGGACCCATTCTTCTTGTCCTTTCTCTTACTCCTCTCCCATTCTTTAACGGGACATTCTCTAAAGGGATGGGAAGATCCCCTGGAGAAGGAAATGACAATCTACTCCAGTAGTCTTGCTTGGGAAATCCTATGGACAGAGGAGTCTGATTGGCTTCAGTCCATAGGGTTGTGAAGAGTTGAACATGACTGAAGCGACTGAGCATGAGAATATCTTTATTCTTAGATTAGAAAATCTCTGCATCAAGTTAGAGTATCATAGGTTATGTACTTGGCCCACATAAAACTCACCTCATCCAGAATCCTGTTTACTGAGTTAACTTCTTACAGTGCTCTGGCCTTTTATCAAGGTTTACGCTAAGGAAAAAAGAGTCCTAAGAAAACAGCTCTTGGGTTTCTTGTAAAAACACTGTTTATGCCACTTCTCAGTATGTTATCTGATGTTTTCTTACAGTTGAAGTCCAGGTCAATTTTTATTTTAATAACTCACAGCCAGGAAACCTTTAGTCAGTCTTGAGGAGCTGAAATACTTCCTATTTTCTGATCATGGAAACATGACATAATGTTTCCCCATTTTTCTCTTCGCTCTTCTGGGGATGCTCAAAACTAATGTTTATTGCAAATGTATTGCCTATTCTTCTGTACCTGTTTTCTTCTTCATCATTCTAGGTTCCTGCTCTCTATTTTGCTATTTGTTAATTTGGTGTGAAGGGGATAGATCTCACATCACAGGGGTGATAATACATCTTTAAAAAAAATTATTAATTTATAATATTGTGTTAATTTTAGGTGCACAGCAAAATGATTCAAAATGATAGCCTTTTGCCTATTTTTTCCATTATAAGTCATTACAAGATATTGAGTATAGTTTCCTAGGCTTTACAGTAGGTCCTTATTGGTTATCTATTTTATATTTAGCAGTGTATATATTTTAACCTCAAACTCCTAATTTATCCCTTCACTTTATCACATTATCTTTCCACTTTGGGAACCATAAATTTGTTTTCTATATCTGTGAGCCTATTTCTGTTTTGTAAATAAGTTCATTTGTATCATGTTTTTAAATTCCACAAAGAAGTGATAGCATGTGATATCTGTCTTTCTCCCTTACTTCACTTAGCATGATAATGTCTAGGTCCCTCCATGTTACTACAAATGGCATTATTTTATTCTCTTTTTATGACTGAGTAGTATCCCATTGTGTATGTATACCGCATCTTATTTATCAATTCATCAACTTCTTTGTCTGTCAATGGACATTTAGCTTGCTTTCATGTCTTCCAAGTAAATAGTGCTGCTATGAACATAGGCATGTATGTATCTTTTTGAATTAGAGTTTTCATCTTTTCCAGAGATATGCCTAGGAGTGGGATTACTGGTCATATGGCAACTTTATTTTTACTTTTTTAAGGAACCTCAATATTGTTCTCCCTAGTGGCTCCATAATTTATGCATCTTTAAAGTATCCATTCATGAGGTACAAACATTCAGTAGATGTTTGTACCTCATGATGAGAAAGGGCCACATGAGTTGGAGGAGTCTCCATTCAAACCTTTCTTCCAAGGGATTTGCTGTCGGCCCAACCAGAGGAAAGAGCCCTGCTGTGGTAACTGTACAACTTTTTCATCACAGATGCCCAGAGCATATCCAAGGTCATTTTTGTTCCTTGAACTAAATTCATGCTGGAGCTCATGTGGGTATTTGCTTCCAGAACCTCCTAAGTCAGTGACCCAGGCCGCTCGTGGCTGCAGTTGCTCCTATATGCCCCACGGCTGGCTGTGTCTCCTCTCCCACTAGTTTTAGATCTTTGAACTGGTGGGTCTTTGCAGGGCTTCCTGGCAAGAGAACTCATCAGTCAAGCAAATTGCCTATAGAAAACCAGTCTTTTAGGTGCACAGCAAAATTAGCCTTTTGCCTATTTTTTCCATTATAAGTCATTACAAGATATTGAGTATAGTTTCCTAGGCTTTACAGTAGGTCCTTATTGGTTATCTATTTTATATTTAGCAGTGTATATATTTTAACCTCAAACTCCTAATTTATCCCTTCACTTTATCACATTATCTTTCCACTTTGGGAACCATAAATTTGTTTTCTATATCTGTGAGCCTATTTCTGTTTTGTAAATAAGTTCATTTGTATCATGTTTTTAAATTCCACAAAGAAGTGATAGCATGTGATATCTGTCTTTCTCCCTTACTTCACTTAGCATGATAATGTCTAGGTCCCTCCATGTTACTACAAATGGCATTATTTTATTCTCTTTTTATGACTGAGTAGTATCCCATTGTGTATGTATACCGCATCTTATTTATCAATTCATCAACTTCTTTGTCTGTCAATGGACATTTAGCTTGCTTTCATGTCTTCCAAGTAAATAGTGCTGCTATGAACATAGGCATGTATGTATCTTTTTGAATTAGAGTTTTCATCTTTTCCAGAGATATGCCTAGGAGTGGGATTACTGGTCATATGGCAACTTTATTTTTACTTTTTTAAGGAACCTCAATATTGTTCTCCCTAGTGGCTCCATAATTTATGCATCTTTAAAGTATCCATTCATGAGGTACAAACATTCAGTAGATGTTTGTACCTCATGATGAGAAAGGGCCACATGAGTTGGAGGAGTCTCCATTCAAACCTTTCTTCCAAGGGATTTGCTGTCGGCCCAACCAGAGGAAAGAGCCCTGCTGTGGTAACTGTACAACTTTTTCATCACAGATGCCCAGAGCATATCCAAGGTCATTTTTGTTCCTTGAACTAAATTCATGCTGGAGCTCATGTGGGTATTTGCTTCCAGAACCTCCTAAGTCAGTGACCCAGGCCGCTCGTGGCTGCAGTTGCTCCTATATGCCCCACGGCTGGCTGTGTCTCCTCTCCCACTAGTTTTTAGATCTTTGAACTGGTGGGTCTTTGCAGGGCTTCCTGGCAAGAGAACTCACTCAAGTGCCAAGACCAATAGTTGCCTGCAGTAGAAAACCAGTCTTTTAGCTGGATTGCTATTCTTCCATGGGATAGTGATGTTTTTACCCTTGAAATGTTACTTTTAGCAAATTCCATCAAAACAATTGCATTCTTAACAGATTATGGAATGTTTTGGACGTAAGTATGTTCTTTGAAAGTCTTTTTTCAAAGAAAATTCAGGAGAAAAAAGGAATCAGTTCCAAAAATAAACTCTACTAAGATTCCAGGAAGCTATGCATGAAGGCTCCCCTAGAAGTGAGGGTGGGGGAAGGGGGAGGAAACAGAAAGCTTTATCATTAGCACAAAACCACATTGCAGTATCAGACATGCATCCTGCGACTTGGGGTCTCTTTACCTCTAACAGAGAGATCCACAGGAAGGGGTCATGGTACATATTTTTGATTGCACAATAAGTCCAATTAAATGCCACCACCAAGAGACTCATTACACAAAATGACTGGAAAATTTAAAAAAAAAAAAAAAAAAAACCGTATATAACGGTCATTAAGCAAAATTAAAAGAAGGGTGGGATTACAATCACATAGAAGGCATTACTTGGTCATTTTATATTAATTAAGTATAAATTCCAAGATGGAGATATCACAAGCATAAACCTTCATGGTTCCTGATTAGCACTGAATTATATAAACACAGCTGATGTAAGAAAAGTTAACTCACTGTTTTCATTTGTTGAAAGGCAAGGATAAAAACAGTATACACTCGCTTAGAGGATAAAGCCCCCTCCACATGGGGCAAGAGGCTTGAAGGGGGTCCTGAGGGACTCATATACCCCTGCTTCATCCCATCCTCTATAGGCAGGGGCTGTGAGGTGGGTACACATTTCTGAATCAATGGGTGGGGTGACTTTGAAAGCAGAATTACAGTTCTGTAGGAGTGGAGTCAATGCTCTGGAAAGTTCTACTTTCCTGGTGGGCAAGTGAAGAGAACGGGTCTCAGGAGTGACGTTCTAAGGGGCCCTTTGGGGCTCTGGCCACCTCCAGATCCAGCCTTCCTCTTACCTGGAGAAAGGGGGCATCTCATCCTTTCACTCACCTTTGTAGGTGTTTATTGAATGAGAGTCTCAGGGAAAGGGAAGTCAATTTCAGAGAACACCTCCCATGGGAGCCTTGACAGTGGGAGTGCTGACGGTGGGTAGGCTCAGGGCTCCATCATGGCAGGGAGGAGGAGTTTCAGGATTCCTGTTACAGCCCACTGAACAGACCCCATATCTTTCCTACAGACCAGTGTGTGTACCAGACTAAGTCCCCTTTCCTGTTTTTGCTTTCCAAATATCTGTCTTACCTCCATCTGATTTTATAAAGAATGGAACAAGGAAAGAATGGTAATACACTTAATGAAAGATTAAAAGAATAATAATAATGATAATAGAGGTCAAATCTACTAAATCCCTCCAATGGCTTCTCACCTCTTTCAGAGTAGAAGTCAAAATCCTTCTGGAGTCTGCCAGCTCCTCTGTCATGACTCAGCCTTATTGCTGCCCTCCTCAGCCCCATCCTCTTCCTCACACTCTGGGTGGACACTTGCCTCTGCTGTTCCTTCTGTCTGGAAGACTCTCCCTGTAGATCTTCCCATGGTTTCCTGCATGACTTCCTCACCCATGGCTGCCATGTCTAAAATCACATGCTTCCCCAGTACATGGCACACACACACTGATATTTTTCCTTCTTACATTCTCTATTCTTCTCCTTGGCATTTAGCACAATTCAACATTTTACACACCTTACTTGTTTATTTTGCTTATGTTTTATTCCCAACCCTGCTGGAAGACAAGCTCCATGAAAAGGAATGTTGCCTGGCTTCCTTTTATTTTTCTCCCCACTGTTGAATTCCCAGTGCCTAGAGCAGTTCTCAGGCTTCTTTAGTGGCTCATATGTAAAGAACCCACCTGAAATGCAGGAGACCCAGATTTGATTCTGGGTCTGGGGAGATCACATGGAGAAGGGACTTTTCAGCACATGGTGTGCAAGCATGAATGCATACTCAGTCGCTTCAGTTGTGCCCAACTCTTTGCGACCCAATAGCAGCACTCAAAAAAAATGCATATTGAATGAGAGAAGATGCATGCTGTACATGGTGGATTGATGGATACAATCTTATCATCACAGCCAGTCACTCAGGTCTCTGTTTTGTTTAGTTCTTGGCCACTGAGTATTCTTGAAGCAGAGAGACGTGATTTTAGAATGGAAAAACAGTGCCTGAGAATCAAAAAGAACTTGTTTCTCATGATCTCATTGACTCGACCCTGTGACACTCAGGTAATTCCCTCAAACTTCCCTGAATAGTTCCTCCCTCAACTGTAAATAACAATTACAAAAATAACAACTATCACTTCTGAGCACTTACTAATACAACAGACACTGTGTTAATAACAGTCAGGTTCCAAAGGAAGCTCAGGTGAATATTATTATTATGCTGGACTTTACAGATAAGGAAATGAGCTCTCAGACACAGTAAGTCCTTTGCCCAAGGCCACAGCAAAGCTTGGTTCAAGCCAAGAGAGTTGTGTTCCAGGGTCCACATATTGTTGATAGGTTGGTGCAAAAGTAGTTGCAGTTTTGCATTGTTGAACTTTGCCATTTGACATCAGAATGCATTCTTACATAAATGTGGTGATATTATATATTATTTTAAATATGCACTTCTCACTTTATATTTTTTTGTTAATGACTTATGACTTGCTATTTATCTTATGTGTATTTTTGACTACAGAAATGATATTAGACACAAAACCAAATTCAAGTGATTTTCTTCTTTGAGTTCAAAATGGGGCATAAAGCAGTGGGGACCACTCGCAACATCAACAACACATTTGACTGATGAACGTACAGTGCAGTGGTGGTTCAAGATGTTTTGCAAAGGAGACAGAGCTTTGAAGACAAGGAGCATAGTGGCCAGCCAACAGAAGTTGAAAATGATGAATTGAGAGCAATAATTGAGGCTGATCCTCTTACAACTACATGAGAGAAGTTGCCAAAGAACTCAGTGTCAACCATTCTATGGTCATTTGGCATTGGAAGCAAATTGGAAGAGTTAAAATCTTGATAAGTGGGTGCCTCATGATCTGACCACAAATCAAAAAAATTGTTGTTCTGAAGTATCATATTCTTTTATTCTGTGCAACAACAATGAACCATTTCTTGATTGAATTCTGATGTGTGATCAAAAGTGGATTTTATACAGCAGCTGGTGATGATCAGCTCAATGGCTGGACTGAGAAGAAGCTCTAAAGCACATCTCAAAGCAAAACTTGCACCAAAAAAATGTCATGGCCACTGTTCATGGGCTGCTGCCAGTCTGATTCACTATAGCTTTCTGAATCCTGGCACAAATCATAACTTCTGAGAAGTACGTTTCGCAAATCATTGCGATGGACACAAACTGTAATGCCTTCAGCTAGCATTCATCAACAGAAAGGGCCCGATTCTTCTCCATGACAACACCTGACCACATGTTTTCAAGCAAAAAACAAATTCCTCAAACTTCCCTGAATAGTTCCTCCCTCAACTGTAAATAACAATTACAAAAATAACAACTATCACTTCTGAGCACTTACTAATACAACAGACACTGTGTTAATAACAGTCAGGTTCCAAAGGAAGCTCAGGTGAATATTATTATTATGCTGGACTTTACAGATAAGGAAATGAGCTCTCAGACACAGTAAGTCCTTTGCCCAAGGCCACAGCAAAGCTTGGTTCAAGCCAAGAGAGTTGTGTTCCAGGGTCCACATATTGTTGATAGGTTGGTGCAAAAGTAGTTGCAGTTTTGCATTGTTGAACTTTGCCATTTGACATCAGAATGCATTCTTACATAAATGTGGTGATATTATATATTATTTTAAATATGCACTTCTCACTTTATATTTTTTTGTTAATGACTTATGACTTGCTATTTATCTTATGTGTATTTTTGACTATAGAAATGATATTAGACACAAAACCAAATTCAAGTGATTTTCTTCTTTGAGTTCAAAATGGGGCATAAAGCAGTGGGGACCACTCGCAACATCAACAACACATTTGACTGATGAACGTACAGTGCAGTGGTGGTTCAAGATGTTTTGCAAAGGAGACAGAGCTTTGAAGACAAGGAGCATAGTGGCCAGCCAACAGAAGTTGAAAATGATGAATTGAGAGCAATAATTGAGGCTGATCCTCTTACAACTACATGAGAGAAGTTGCCAAAGAACTCAGTGTCAACCATTCTATGGTCATTTGGCATTGGAAGCAAATTGGAAGAGTTAAAATCTTGATAAGTGGGTGCCTCATGATCTGACCACAAATCAAAAAAATTGTTGTTCTGAAGTATCATATTCTTTTATTCTGTGCAACAACAATGAACCATTTCTTGATTGAATTCTGATGTGTGATCAAAAGTGGATTTTATACAGCAGCTGGTGATGATCAGCTCAATGGCTGGACTGAGAAGAAGCTCTAAAGCACATCTCAAAGCAAAACTTGCACCAAAAAAATGTCATGGCCACTGTTCATGGGCTGCTGCCAGTCTGATTCACTATAGCTTTCTGAATCCTGGCACAAATCATAACTTCTGAGAAGTACGTTTAGCAAATCATTGAGATGGACAAAAAACTGTAATGCCTTCAGCTAGCATTCATCAACAGAAAGGGCCCGATTCTTCTCCATGACAACACCTGACCACATGTTTTCAACCAGTTCTTCAAAAGTTGAATGAATGAATTGAGCAAAGTTTTGCATCATCTGCCATATTCAACTGAACTATCACTAACTTACTACCACTCCTTCAAGCATCTTGACAACTTTTTTCAGGGAAAATAGTTCCATATCCATCAGGAGGCAGAAAATACTTTCCAAGAGTTCACTGAATCCAGAAGAATGGATTTTTAACACACAGGAATAAACAAACTTATTTCTCATTGGCCAAAATGTGTTGATTATAACGATTCCCATTTTGATTAATAAAGATGTGAGGCTAGTTATAATGATTTAAAATTCACTGTCTGAAACTGAAATTATGTTTGAACTAACCTAATACTAGACCACGTGATTTCCCAGGGAAAGGAGGCATTTGAGTTAACATCCATCCGACTGTAAAGATTTCTTTCTGCCCATCCATCCAAGTACCAACTCTTCCACCCATCTACCCACCCACTCACAAGTCCATCTGCCATCCATCCATTCCTTCATCCATCCACCCTTTCCTATATCTATATCTATATCTATCCCTATCTATATCTATTTCCACACACCCAACAACCCATCTCCATCCATCCACTCATTCATCCATGTATACACCCTCTACCTACACCTATCCACACCAGCCCATGTGTTATCCATTCATTCATTCACCCATCCTCCCATCCCTGTATCTATATCTATCCACAAACTCACTTACCATCCTACCTACCAACACACCCATCAATCCATCTGTCCTCCATTCATTCCTTTATCCATCCACCCTCCCCTCTATCTATCATGCATCTACCTATCCGTCTGCCCATCTGCTTATCCATTCATCTATCTATTCTCTCACCTGAAGACCTGAGGAATTTTACTTACATAATTTAGTGAAACATCTTCCAGGCATAGAAGGCACTGACAAGGCATATCCTACTAGCATTCAGTTACTGGTGACATCTTTGTACTCAAAGAACAGTAATTCGTGACTCCATTAGTTACACCAATTACTTGGAATTTGAGATGACAGAAGACGGGCCAGAAAAACAAACATGAAATGTAGCCAGGCAAGAAGCACAAGAGCTAATTATTGGTAGGCTGGGGAGCAGAGGGAAATATGACATATTCTCTAATACATACAGTTTGAGGACTGGCATATTCATTGTCTGAATTTTTTAAATTAAGGATCTGATGGGCAAAAACACAAAAGGCAGTTAAAATGGACAAATAAAAATCATTAGCATTCTCAGCAACTATTTCCTGCAGACCCTAAGGAATGCAACTTCCTCTCTCTACCCTGCACTGCATGCTCTGGGGAACCCTCAAAGTCAAAGATACATAGCTCCTATCTTTGAGGAGCCTTCATTTCTTGGAGAGGAGAAAAGACATTATTTTGACAAGAAAACATAGTGGAGAGGGATTTGAAGAAGTGGTACAGGCTTCAAGGGCAAAGAAGTTTACTTATCATGAGGGGGTTGGGTCTTGACCACGTGATTTCCCAGGGAAAGGAGGCATTTGAGTTAACATCCATCCGACTGTAAAGATTTCTTTCTGCCCATCCATCCAAGTACCAACTCTTCCACCCATCTACCCACCCACTCACAAGTCCATCTGCCATCCATCCATTCCTTCATCCATCCACCCTTTCCTATATCTATATCTATATCTATCCCTATCTATATCTATTTCCACACACCCAACAACCCATCTCCATCCATCCACTCATTCATCCATGTATACACCCTCTACCTACACCTATCCACACCAGCCCATGTGTTATCCATTCATTCATTCACCCATCCTCCCATCCCTGTATCTATATCTATCCACAAACTCACTTACCATCCTACCTACCAACACACCCATCAATCCATCTGTCCTCCATTCATTCCTTTATCCATCCACCCTCCCCTCTATCTATCATGCATCTACCTATCCGTCTGCCCATCTGCTTATCCATTCATCTATCTATTCTCTCACCTGAAGACCTGAGGAATTTTACTTACATAATTTAGTGAAACATCTTCCAGGCATAGAAGGCACTGACAAGGCATATCCTACTAGCATTCAGTTACTGGTGACATCTTTGTACTCAAAGAACAGTAATTCGTGACTCCATTAGTTACACCAATTACTTGGAATTTGAGATGACAGAAGACGGGCCAGAAAAACAAACATGAAATGTAGCCAGGCAAGAAGCACAAGAGCTAATTATTGGTAGGCTGGGGAGCAGAGGGAAATATGACATATTCTCTAATACATACAGTTTGAGGACTGGCATATTCATTGTCTGAATTTTTTAAATTAAGGATCTGATGGGCAAAAACACAAAAGGCAGTTAAAATGGACAAATAAAAATCATTAGCATTCTCAGCAACTATTTCCTGCAGACCCTAAGGAATGCAACTTCCTCTCTCTACCCTGCACTGCATGCTCTGGGGAACCCTCAAAGTCAAAGATACATAGCTCCTATCTTTGAGGAGCCTTCATTTCTTGGAGAGGAGAAAAGACATTATTTTGACAAGAAAACATAGTGGAGAGGGATTTGAAGAAGTGGTACAGGCTTCAAGGGCAAAGAAGTTTACTTATCAGGAGGGTTGGGTCTTGGGTCTGTACAGAAGGGAAGAACCTCCTTAGGAGACTGGAAGTCCTAAGAAAGAGCTTTGATGGTCACTCAGAGAGGAAAGCCTGGCTCTCTGAGACGCTGAACGCCCACACCCTGCCTGATGACATCCTCACCATCCTTATCCTCACCAGCAGCAGGAGTGCGGGATGGAAGCCTGGAGAACAATCCTCTTCTTCCCCTACTACTTGAATCCCAGTCATCTTGCAGTTAACTTTCCAGGTGGAAGGGGAGGTAGGGAGAAGGAGGCAAGTGCCTCCTCGCCCGGGACAGCAGCTGAGTGAGGTCTGGGAGAGCCACAACCTGCCCTGGACCAGGGGTCCTGGTGCTCACACCCAGGCCCAGCATCCAATCCATGCCCTGGGCTTCAGCGTGCATCTGCTGGGATCTTAGTTCACTTGTTTTTTAACCCTTCACCAAGTTACCATCAGATCTTGCTAAAAGAGCACCCTGGGGTTTGTAATATTATCCTCCCTGTCTTTGGCCAAAACATTTTTCATCCTTTCACAATAAATGAGTACAATAAGAGGATGTGCTTAGATATGTTCCTTACAGTTCAGATTTTGAATTTCTTAAGGCCTGGAGTCTTGCTCTCTTCTTGAGACCCCTGGCCTGATACACGCTGGCCTTTAGAGGGTCCATAACTGATGCGCGTATGTGCACCTGAGTGTTTAAAACAGTTTTGTTCAGACTTACATGCCATACAACTCATCCATTGCAGGTGTACAATTGAAGGTCTTTTAGCATATTTATAGATCTTTACAACATTCACTATAGTTAATTTTAGGACATTTTCATCTTCTCCAAAAGAAATCCTGTCTTCTTTACTATCAACACCCCGTCCTCTTCCCCGCTTCCAGCTGATGGGCAAAAACACAAAAGGCAGTTAAAATGGACAAATAAAAATCATTAGCATTCTCAGCAACTATTTCCTGCAGACCCTAAGGAATGCAACTTCCTCTCTCTACCCTGCACTGCATGCTCTGGGGAACCCTCAAAGTCAAAGATACATAGCTCCTATCTTTGAGGAGCCTTCATTTCTTGGAGAGGAGAAAAGACATTATTTTGACAAGAAAACATAGTGGAGAGGGATTTGAAGAAGTGGTACAGGCTTCAAGGGCAAAGAAGTTTACTTATCAGGAGGGTTGGGTCTTGGGTCTGTACAGAAGGGAAGAACCTCCTTAGGAGACTGGAAGTCCTAAGAAAGAGCTTTGATGGTCACTCAGAGAGGAAAGCCTGGCTCTCTGAGACGCTGAACGCCCACACCCTGCCTGATGACATCCTCACCATCCTTATCCTCACCAGCAGCAGGAGTGCGGGATGGAAGCCTGGAGAACAATCCTCTTCTTCCCCTACTACTTGAATCCCAGTCATCTTGCAGTTAACTTTCCAGGTGGAAGGGGGAGGTAGGGAGAAGGGAGGCAAGTGCCTCCTCGCCCGGGACAGCAGCTGAGTGAGGTCTGGGAGAGCCACAACCTGCCCTGGACCAGGGGTCCTGGTGCTCACACCCAGGCCCAGCATCCAATCCATGCCCTGGGCTTCAGCGTGCATCTGCTGGGATCTTAGTTCACTTGTTTTTCAACCCTTCACCAAGTTACCATCAGATCTTGCTAAAAGAGCACCCTGGGGTTTGTAATATTATCCTCCCTGTCTTTGGCCAAAACATTTTTCATCCTTTCACAATAAATGAGTACAATAAGAGGATGTGCTTAGATATGTTCCTTACAGTTCAGATTTTGAATTTCTTAAGGCCTGGAGTCTTGCTCTCTTCTTGAGACCCCTGGCCTGATACACGCTGGCCTTTAGAGGGTCCATAACTGATGCGCGTATGTGCACCTGAGTGTTTAAAACAGTTTTGTTCAGACTTACATGCCATACAACTCATCCATTGCAGGTGTACAATTGAAGGTCTTTTAGCATATTTATAGATCTTTACAACATTCACTATAGTTAATTTTAGGACATTTTCATCTTCTCCAAAAGAAATCCTGTCTTCTTTACTATCAACACCCCGTCCTCTTCTGCTTCCAGCCCTTAACAACCACGAATCTTTCTTTCTCTATGGATATGCCTGTTCGGGACATTTTGTACAAAGTGTGCCAGACTTTGCTGATCTACACCATCTCTAGTTTTCTGAGCCCTCCTCATCCTATTTCCTTGGACTTCAGTTCACAGTCCAAGGTTTCCTGCTTTTGAAACCTCGTATTACACATGCAAATGTGGCACAGCCCTGACATGGCACCAACACACTGAGGGCAAGGTTAGCCCCTAGTGTGACTGACACACTAGGACACAGGCAAAGCACCAACACACAGGTGCAGCCCCAGCTCCACCTGATCAGCCAGGAAGATGTGTCTTCCCACTGAACCCACCCTCCCACCTCCACGCTCCATGCCACAAACAACTACTTGCGGGGAATGAAGGAGCAATACTGAAAGCCAGGGAATGTTCTCATCTGAACAGACAACAAACAACAGCTCCCTGCCAGGATGAGGTCTGAGAGGATCCAAGAAGAGTGAGGATTACAGGATTACCTGTAGCCTCCAGGTGCCCAGGAGCACAGGTGAGAGTCTCCATCCACCCCTGAAGCCAGTGTACTGGAGAGGAGGGCGGGGGCCAGTGGACAACCTCAAAATCACAGTTTCTGTTCCAGACTACCTTATGGAAATCAGCCGAGATGGCTGAATGAATTGTTTTGCAAAAGTAATTCAAACATTCAGGATTTGAATATCAGCTCAAACTGTGGATCCTATTTTCTCTTTTAAAAACCATTGCCAGTGATAAAAATTTTTGGAATCATCCATTTATAACTGACCTCTGGATACACTAGTCTCTTGGCACAGGCAAAAGTTCCAAAGTCTCGTCCCCTGGCGTCCTCGTCTGTGGTCCTACCGTGACCAAGGCCACCTGCCACAGAGCTGCACTGGAAAAGTGAGGAATCTGGAAACAAAGCAAACAGTCTTAATCCATGAGAAAGCTGGATCACAGCTTTTCCCAAGAAATCTCCTTTAGAGTGGTGATACCGCAGGAAGGTAATAGGTATTAAATAACAAAAGAGCTCTGGGCTCAAACAAGCTTGTAAATCATCAATTAAGCACAGTTTTAAGAGGTTTATTTACTGCAGCATTTGTGGGTGGTTTTTAACACTGCAAGGTGAATTATGAATCTCCACAAAGAGAATGCAATATGCAATATTTTCCAGACTCACGTGACCACAGAAACCATATTCTCAAGCACAACTAAGGGACCATTTCCACGCCTCACCACTATAATGTACAGCAGGATGTAAAAACCAGAGAAGGAGCAAAGTTCACAACACTCTCCAAGGGGAGAATGAAAGACCGTAGTCCTCATGTTTCAGTCTTAGTCCAGCTCATTTATTCTCCCACATGACCGTATCACACATGTCCTACTACTCTATTGTTTGAAGAATGGTGATTCTCTGTTGTCAATGTCATGTGCCATCACTGAACTAACTGTGTTTCGTAAAGAAACACAAGTTTTTCTCACAATGACTTTGACAGGATTTTGTTCCCTCCCTGGGCTTTCTGCAAGGCTCTTCTGCAGAGCTGGAACGCTGGGAAGTACCATTGTAACTGAAAAGGTCCAGTCACACGGCCACCACGGCATGAGGTGTCATTCCCAGGAAGGCAGATGAACCACTGTCTGCACACAAAGAGGCTTGATTTTCCTTCATGAAGAAAGGGGTGCACACAAAAAGCCGATGTGAGATCCTTTTCTTTCCAGACTACCTTATGGAAATCAGCCGAGATGGCTGAATGAATTGTTTTGCAAAAGTAATTCAAACATTCAGGATTTGAATATCAGCTCAAACTGTGGATCCTATTTTCTCTTTTAAAAACCATTGCCAGTGATAAAAATTTTTGGAATCATCCATTTATAACTGACCTCTGGATACACTAGTCTCTTGGCACAGGCAAAGTTCCAAAGTCTCGTCCCTGGCGTCCTCGTCTGTGGTCCTACCGTGACCAAGGCCACCTGCCACAGAGCTGCACTGGAAAAGTGAGGAATCTGGAAACAAAGCAAACAGTCTTAATCCATGAGAAAGCTGGATCACAGCTTTTCCCAAGAAATCTCCTTTAGAGTGGTGATACCGCAGGAAGGTAATAGGTATTAAATAACAAAAGAGCTCTGGGCTCAAACAAGCTTGTAAATCATCAATTAAGCACAGTTTTAAGAGGTTTATTTACTGCAGCATTTGTGGGTGGTTTTTAACACTGCAAGGTGAATTATGAATCTCCACAAAGAGAATGCAATATGCAATATTTTCCAGACTCACGTGACCACAGAAACCATATTCTCAAGCACAACTAAGGGACCATTTCCACGCCTCACCACTATAATGTACAGCAGGATGTAAAAACCAGAGAAGGAGCAAAGTTCACAACACTCTCCAAGGGGAGAATGAAAGACCGTAGTCCTCATGTTTCAGTCTTAGTCCAGCTCATTTATTCTCCCACATGACCGTATCACACATGTCCTACTACTCTATTGTTTGAAGAATGGTGATTCTCTGTTGTCAATGTCATGTGCCATCACTGAACTAACTGTGTTTCGTAAAGAAACACAAGTTTTTCTCACAATGACTTTGACAGGATTTTGTTCCCTCCCTGGGCTTTCTGCAAGGCTCTTCTGCAGAGCTGGAACGCTGGGAAGTACCATTGTAACTGAAAAGGTCCAGTCACACGGCCACCACGGCATGAGGTGTCATTCCCAGGAAGGCAGATGAACCACTGTCTGCACACAAAAGAGGCTTGATTTTCCTTCATGAAGAAAAGGGGGTGAAGCCGTGATCTCAGCCAGTGTGTGGATCTCCATGCTGATTGCCAGCAGGACAGCATCAGACTCCAGTGGGTCCCATCTGCCAAGAAGGCTTCCATTTTGATCAAACCAGAGAGTTCCATGAAAAGAAACACGGGATTTTGTAAAATGGATGGAATTAGTACATGACACAAAACTGTAAGGAACATGTAATGTAATAGACGAGTGTGTCAGTTTCCAGTACTGCCATAGCAAAGTACTGCCAACTGGGGGACTTGGAAGAGCAGGTGTTTCTTCTCACATCTGGAGGCCATAGATCCATGATCAAGGCTTGGCAGGGACTTACTCCTTCTGATGTCCCCAGGGAGGATGCTCCTGCTTCCACTTAGCTCCTGGTGGTGGCCCTCACCTTAGGCTTGCAGCTGCCTCACCCAAGGCCCAGGTGGCATCTCCCTGTGCCTGCCTTTCTTCTTCTAAGGACACAGGTCCTTAGATCAGGACCCAACCTTATCCAGTGTGACCTCATCCTTGCTTGATTATACCTGCAAAGATCCTGTTTCCAAGTCAGGGAGGTCACATTCACAGGTTCAGGAGTCAGGATTTGAAGATCTTCTTTGTGGGGATACAATTCAACACAGCACCATTACCAAAAGAATGCCCATAGAATTCTTGATAACTATAGGAAAAGAGTAAATATACAAGAAGAAACTTAAAAGTGATCATTTAAAAATGTGCTCTTAGATTCAAACATACACCTAAACATGCATACAGTACAAAAATAAAAATTTGACCAGAAGAAATATGTATGTTAAAAAACTTAACTATGTCGGTCAACAGCAAAGTTCTCCTGAGTGAAGTCTGCGATGTGCTAGTGAAGATCCAGCAGGACATGCATATGGCATCCAGATCAGAGGCCATGGTCATCTTGGCGCTACCCCAGAAAGTGCAAACCCGAAGTCCAGGTTTAGCAGTGAACACCAGACCTCAGGAAGACAGGCTGATGTACATAAGAAGGAAATCCAAAAATGAGGGAATATATGTACACGTATGGTTGATTCACTTCACCATACAGCAGAAACTAATACAACATTGTAAAGCAACTATACTCCAATAAAAATTAATTAAAAAAAAAGTCAGGCTGGACGGTGAGCAGAGGGCATTTCTGGGGAGGTCCAGGATGCATGGGAAATGATAGGAAAAATGAGTAATGATAGGAAAGAAAAGACTTCAGGAGAGCAAGAGACCCCCCTTCGAGTACTTGAGGCATACATGTCGAAGAAATTTGAACACATCGCTAAGATCAAACGTAGCATGGGGTCTTCCCAGGTGGCATGGTAGTAAAGAATCCACCTGCCGATGTAGGAGACGTCAGAGACTCGGGTTTGATACCTGGGTTGGGAAGATCCCCTGGAGGAAGAAATGGCAACCCACTCCAGTATTCTTCTCTGAGAAATTCCATGGACAGTGGAGCCTGGTGGGCTATGTGGTCCATGGGGTCACCAGGAGTCCAACACAACTGAGTGATTGAGCACCAAAACCATTATGGTCAGTGATAATGGGGAGGTGGGTTGAATTTAACACACAACCCAATTTGGAGGCTGCTGATATTGAGGAACATTCAGGCAGAAGGCAGGTGAGCCCTCACGTGGGACCCATGGAAAGAGGACCTCCGCCCCGAAGGTCCTGTCCTTCACAGTTTCAGGAAAGACTAAAACATCAAGTGAAGCTGGATGCCTCCCAGCTTTGCCCAGAGAGGCTCTCGGGGTTCTGTTCACACACTGCTGGGTGCCCCCAGAGGAGCCTCTCAGTTGCCAGGGCAACAGTCACAGGACCCAGGAGGAGATAGCATAATTCAGCTAAGCCAGTAGGTCTTCAGTCTATCCTGGAGACTTTTATCAGCCAATCTGGCAGGAATACAGTACAAAAATAAAAATTTGACCAGAAGAAATATGTATGTTAAAAAACTTAACTATGTCGGTCAACAGCAAAGTTCTCCTGAGTGAAGTCTGCGATGTGCTAGTGAAGATCCAGCAGGACATGCATATGGCATCCAGATCAGAGGCCATGGTCATCTTGGCGCTACCCCAGAAAGTGCAAACCCGAAGTCCAGGTTTAGCAGTGAACACCAGACCTCAGGAAGACAGGCTGATGTACATAAGAAGGAAATCCAAAAATGAGGGAATATATGTACACGTATGGTTGATTCACTTCACCATACAGCAGAAACTAATACAACATTGTAAAGCAACTATACTCCAATAAAAATTAATTAAAAAAAAAGTCAGGCTGGACGGTGAGCAGAGGGCATTTCTGGGGAGGTCCAGGATGCATGGGAAATGATAGGAAAAATGAGTAATGATAGGAAAGAAAAGACTTCAGGAGAGCAAGAGAACCACCTTCGAGTACTTGAGGCATACATGTCGAAGAAATTTGAACACATCGCTAAGATCAAACGTAGCATGGGGTCTTCCCAGGTGGCATGGTAGTAAAGAATCCACCTGCCGATGTAGGAGACGTCAGAGACTCGGGTTTGATACCTGGGTTGGGAAGATCCCCTGGAGGAAGAAATGGCAACCCACTCCAGTATTCTTCTCTGAGAAATTCCATGGACAGTGGAGCCTGGTGGGCTATGTGGTCCATGGGGTCACCAGGAGTCCAACACAACTGAGTGATTGAGCACCAAAACCATTATGGTCAGTGATAATGGGGAGGTGGGTTGAATTTAACACACAACCCAATTTGGAGGCTGCTGATATTGAGGAACATTCAGGCAGAAGGCAGGTGAGCCCTCACGTGGGACCCATGGAAAGAGGACCTCCGCCCCGAAGGTCCTGTCCTTCACAGTTTCAGGAAAGACTAAAACATCAAGTGAAGCTGGATGCCTCCCAGCTTTGCCCAGAGAGGCTCTCGGGGTTCTGTTCACACACTGCTGGGTGCCCCCAGAGGAGCCTCTCAGTTGCCAGGGCAACAGTCACAGGACCCAGGAGGAGATAGCATAATTCAGCTAAGACAGTAGGTCTTCAGTCTATCCTGGAGACTTTTATCAACCAAAATGGCAGGAATACTGGAAGGTGAGTGAGTGAATTCCTCCCTCCACTGGCTGTAAATGGGCTAAGTGGGGCTGAAGATACGGACTAAAGAGAAAAGTGTAGGTTGAATTTCCGGGCTCATGTAAGACCTGTCTGTGGTCACCCGGGACTAAAACGTCCCTTCCAGTGACCTCTGGCTTAGACACCTGGACTCACAGGAAGGGAGAACAGGAGAGTGACCAACAGGAAGTGTCTGGCCAGTTTTAGTCACTTCCTCCCACATAAGGCATCCGTGGGTGGCCTTTGGCGAGTTTTAGGCAGGGAGTGTACATTCATGTGCTTTCCTATTTTTGTTGTTCAGTTGCTAAGTCGTGTCCAACTCTTTGTGGCCCCGTGGACTGCAGCACACCAGTCTTCCCTGTCTTCCACTGTCTCTGGGAGCTTGCTCAAATTCATGTCCATCGAGTCCATGACGCTGTCTAGGATAATGCAGCCCTGACAGTGTGGCACGGGGCTAGCTCTCTGCTTCCTCCCATCCCTGCCCCTATTCAGGCATCAGTGTACTTGTTCCCATTAAGGCCAGACAGTAGATATTTGAGACTTTATGGACCCTATGATCTGTATCAAGATTATTCCACTCTGCCATTGCAACATGATCGCAGACAATTTTGTAAGCAAATGGACATGGCTGCATTCCAATAAAACTTTATAAACGAAGAATGGGCCAGATTTGTCCCATGTGCTATCATTTGCTGACCTTAAAATGACTGGTCCTGTCCTTCACACACAACCCAATTTGGAGGCTGCTGATATTGAGGAACATTCAGGCAGAAGGCAGGTGAGCCCTCACGTGGGACCCATGGAAAGAGGACCTCCCAAGGTCCTGTCCTTCACAGTTTCAGGAAAGACTAAAACATCAAGTGAAGCTGGATGCCTCCCAGCTTTGCCCAGAGAGGCTCTCGGGGTTCTGTTCACACACTGCTGGGTGCCCCCAGAGGAGCCTCTCAGTTGCCAGGGCAACAGTCACAGGACCCAGGAGGAGATAGCATAATTCAGCTAAGACAGTAGGTCTTCAGTCTATCCTGGAGACTTTTATCAACCAAAATGGCAGGAATACTGGAAGGTGAGTGAGTGAATTCCTCCCTCCACTGGCTGTAAATGGGCTAAGTGGGGCTGAAGATACGGACTAAAGAGAAAAGTGTAGGTTGAATTTCCGGGCTCATGTAAGACCTGTCTGTGGTCACCCGGGACTAAAACGTCCCTTCCAGTGACCTCTGGCTTAGACACCTGGACTCACAGGAAGGGAGAACAGGAGAGTGACCAACAGGAAGTGTCTGGCCAGTTTTAGTCACTTCCTCCCACATAAGGCATCCGTGGGTGGCCTTTGGCGAGTTTTAG
Source organism: Tragulus kanchil (assembly GCA_022376925.1). Classification (NCBI taxonomy): domain Eukaryota; kingdom Metazoa; phylum Chordata; class Mammalia; order Artiodactyla; family Tragulidae; genus Tragulus; species Tragulus kanchil. Next base: position 49,811,812 of record JAIOJX010000026.1, read on the forward strand.
GCAGGGAGTGTACATTCATGTGCTTTCCTATTTTTGTTGTTCAGTTGCTAAGTCGTGTCCAACTCTTTGTGGCCCCGTGGACTGCAGCACACCAGTCTTCCCTGTCTTCCACTGTCTCTGGGAGCTTGCTCAAATTCATGTCCATCGAGTCCATGACGCTGTCTAGGATAATGCAGCCCTGACAGTGTGGCACGGGGCTAGCTCTCTGCTTCCTCCCATCCCTGCCCCTATTCAGGCATCAGTGTACTTGTTCCCATTAAGGCCAGACAGTAGATATTTGAGACTTTATGGACCCTATGATCTGTATCAAGATTATTCCACTCTGCCATTGCAACATGATCGCAGACAATTTTGTAAGCAAATGGACATGGCTGCATTCCAATAAAACTTTATAAAAACGAAGAATGGGCCAGATTTGTCCCATGTGCTATCATTTGCTGACCTTAAATGAGTTCTCCGCCTCTCCCTGAACCGGGTCTTTTTTCCCTTTCCCTTTGAAGCCCGTGTCCTGTGATGTATTTAAGTACACCTCCGGGTGCTGGCACTGATCTGTGGTGCATGGATGACTGCCAGACCACATACACGGTATCCAGTTAAAACAGCATTTCAGAGAAACAGCCCCGAGTCTGTTTCAATGTAAATACATGCCGCACATTGCATGAGATACACTTATAAGAATGAATTTGTTTTTCGTCTGAATTCAAATTTAACAGGACAGCCCCTATTTTTGTTTGCTTGATCTGCTAACCCCAAGGCATGAAATTTTAGCTTGGGGAGCAACGCACAACCAGCGTCCGCACAGATGCAGAAAGCTGACTCTTGATAACCCTGGGCGAGTCTGTCCCGCGGAGCCTCAAGCCTCATCACAGATGTAGCAGGCCTAGACGTAAACAGGGAGAAGCGGCCCCAGAGGGGATGAGGGCAGAGCTGGGTCTCGGCTCCTGTGACCCCATGGACTGTGACCTCGGGATGATGTGAACCAGCCAGCCCAGCCCAAAGCCTCAGAGGACTCTAGGAACCAGAACCAGCCTGGACGGGGGCAAAGGCCGGTCCCTGGCCACGTTCACCAGCCAGCCCCATTTCTGACACTGCAGGCTCTCATCTCAGGAGTGCAACTGCCTCCTTGACAGAACAGCTTCACCCTTGGCTGTTTGTAAGAAAAAATAAAATGTTACGAACACGCTCAACCTTTATCCCATCCTTCCCCCTTAGTCTTCAATTTAATTTTGAGATGTGCTCAAATTCATGTCCATCGAGTCCATGACGCTGTCTAGGATAATGCAGCCCTGACAGTGTGGCACGGGGCTAGCTCTCTGCTTCCTCCCATCCCTGCCCCTATTCAGGCATCAGTGTACTTGTTCCCATTAAGGCCAGACAGTAGATATTTGAGACTTTATGGACCCTATGATCTGTATCAAGATTATTCCACTCTGCCATTGCAACATGATCGCAGACAATTTTGTAAGCAAATGGACATGGCTGCATTCCAATAAAACTTTATAAAAACGAAGAATGGGCCAGATTTGTCCCATGTGCTATCATTTGCTGACCTTAAATGAGTTCTCCGCCTCTCCCTGAACCGGGTCTTTTTTCCCTTTCCCTTTGAAGCCCGTGTCCTGTGATGTATTTAAGTACACCTCCGGGTGCTGGCACTGATCTGTGGTGCATGGATGACTGCCAGACCACATACACGGTATCCAGTTAAAACAGCATTTCAGAGAAACAGCCCGAGTCTGTTTCAATGTAAATACATGCCGCACATTGCATGAGATACACTTATAAGAATGAATTTGTTTTTCGTCTGAATTCAAATTTAACAGGACAGCCCCTATTTTTGTTTGCTTGATCTGCTAACCCCAAGGCATGAAATTTTAGCTTGGGGAGCAACGCACAACCAGCGTCCGCACAGATGCAGAAAGCTGACTCTTGATAACCCTGGGCGAGTCTGTCCCGCGGAGCCTCAAGCCTCATCACAGATGTAGCAGGCCTAGACGTAAACAGGGAGAAGCGGCCCCAGAGGGGATGAGGGCAGAGCTGGGTCTCGGCTCCTGTGACCCCATGGACTGTGACCTCGGGATGATGTGAACCAGCCAGCCCAGCCCAAAGCCTCAGAGGACTCTAGGAACCAGAACCAGCCTGGACGGGGGCAAAGGCCGGTCCCTGGCCACGTTCACCAGCCAGCCCCATTTCTGACACTGCAGGCTCTCATCTCAGGAGTGCAACTGCCTCCTTGACAGAACAGCTTCACCCTTGGCTGTTTGTAAGAAAAAATAAAATGTTACGAACACGCTCAACCTTTATCCCATCCTTCCCCCTTAGTCTTCAATTTAATTTTTGAGATGTGCTGCATTAGTGGATGAAAATGTACTGGCTGAAGCCTAGTGCTTTGTAAGTATGTTAATGAGAAGATTGGATGGGCAATGGTATGTGTCCTAGGCATATAAATGAATTTCTTGACTGTCAGGAAGATGTTATTGTTTTCACTGTTTTCCAGTTAGGGAAACTGAGGCACTGAGGAGTTAATGACCATGACCAGGTAGACTCAGCTGGGGTTAGGGAAACAGGGAGGCAGGCTCTGGACTCAAGGAACCCAACTTCCAAGCCCAGTGAAGCCACACTACCCATTCCAAAAACTACCTCAACATTTTTGTTGTTCAATCTCCTGTTCCTAATGGCTTCTTTTCATTATGGCATTAGTTTCTTTTTGATTATTATAGAAAAAAATCTTAATGCAAAATAAAATGGAAAAATACCAACAAAATATAGTAACTCAAAACTTTGTGATTTATTGCTTTCTTGCTTTCACTACGTTCTAGATTGTTTTCTACGTACATGTGTCTGCGTGTGTGTGAACCTTAAATACATACACTTTACAAAACTGAGACATTGCTCCTCTCACTTTCTGGCCTGCCACCTGGACTCCCTGCTCTCAGATCCATTCCAGCACATACATGGCAAGTACACAGCTGCATGAGGGCTAAGACCGCGAGCTCAGGGAAGGCCTGGAAATCCTAACAGCGCTGGGACAGCATCTACACGCACTTCTGAGCGAGTTCAGTGGAGATGCACCCGCCCCCCACCCACCACCACCACCAACTGTCTGGGATATAGCAGGTGTGGGAGGAGCAGGAAGCAGGGCTCCCAGGACCATGCAGGTGCAAGCCCCTCTCCATTTCACTCCAGCCCTCCCTGTGCATCAGGAACAATGCTGCCCTGGCTCCTACATCCTACATCCCACACCCTACATCCCACATCCTATATCCCACATCCCACATCCCACATCCCGCATCCCACATCCCACATCCTACACCCTACATCCCACATCCTTCATCCCACATCCCACATCCCACATCCTACATCCCGCATCCCACATCCCACATCCTACATCCTGCACCTCACATCCCACCACCTCTCTGCCCAGTCGGCTGCTCCTCTCCAGACCGGTTTCCTCCCCATCTCCAGGATTCTGTTTCCCTCAGCGCTGAGGCCTCTTCTGACCTTCACAATGAGAAACAGGTGCGTCTTTAGCTACCTCCCCAAGCCTCTCCCAGGACACAGACTGGGGTCCAAACCCCCTGCCCAGTTGGCCCCTGACCCTTGAGTCCTCCTCCAGGGCAAGTAGACCTCACAGAATAGACTGTGGCAAAAGCATCTCACATCAGCCTTATCTTTCTCCAAGGTGACCTCTGTCCAGCAAGGCCACAGAAACGGCCCTCGTATTTACCCTCCTCCTGGTGCTCATGGGCTCGAGTCATGGCAGAACCGCAGCACCACAGGGTGTCAGACAGGAGCCAGAGTAGTCCGACTTCTGAGCCTTTTATTCTGGAAGTCGCCACTTGCTGATGCCAAGCAGAAGGGAGGTCCCAGGACAAGATGGCGGTGGGAAGAGAGGGACGGGAGACCAGCAGAGAGGCTGCTGTCACATGCTTGACTAGGACAAGGGACACAAAAGGGGACCGTGGTAAGGACGGTGGCGATGCGGGGTCAGGGTCCCTCACCCCTTCACCCGCCTGCTCCCCCGCCTCTCTGCCATCATTCACTCACCCCAGTGGCTTCAGGGCTTTGCGTGGAGCTGGAGGGGAGGGCAGCAGGCCCGCTGCCCTCGGGAACCCCAGGCACGCCAAGGTAAGTGGGTGCCAGCAGAGCGAGGGGACCCCAGAGACCGCTTCCCACCCTGGAGACCTCCCCAGGCGGAACCAGGTGGTTGAGGTTTGAATTCCACCCTGAGCCTCGCTAGTGGGCAAACTAGAGCAAGTTTCTTACAAGCTCAAGACTCCAGGGGTGGAAACAGGGGCCCTAGACTAACATAATCTAAGCCCTGTGAGTTTCCCTCTCTTGATCCTACCTGCCCAAGCATCAGCTGCTCTATTTTTAATCCAGCTTTTCTATGTTGATGGTTTCCTTGCTTTTATTTAAGTGTTAGTTCAGGACTGAGAAAACACATCCCTTCTGCTGAACCCAGAGCATGTGCCCAACAGCAGCCAGGTCCAGCCATGCAGAAACCTGAAGCCCAGCAGACTCGCTCCTGTCCCACCTTCACCCCAATAGACACCCAGATCTGGGGACCCACAGAGCAGCAGGGACAGCTGCAGGATCTCTGGAAGCTAAGCCATCCCTCTAGAAGGGAAGCCCTTTCCTCACGACAGGCTGGAATTCAGGGACTAAATACCTGAGCCCTTAGACATGCCTCTCTTTCCCCAGGATGGAGCTGCAGCATTCTTAGGCATCTGTGGGACCCTCCACTCAAATGGAGGGAAAGCCATTTCCCAGCAGACTTATTTCTGAGCTGCTTGCCCTAGCACCAAACCCGGAGGTGCTTCCCTCGTGCTGCTAGTTTTCTCTGAACAACACGTTTATTGAACCCAGCATTTATTTTCCTGATGGGATCCTAAAAGACGGAGGGAGCCATGGAGACGATGAAGCACGTCTGGTGGGGAAGCTGAGGGCCGACCGATGTGCTGACTATACAATCAATCTCTGCATCGTTTGCTTCCAGACAGAGTCTGGAACAAATTGCAATATTTAGTGCATAATTATGGTTTTCAATAAATTGTTCCCAGATGGCTCAGGGAAGCAGAATTAAGCAGAAAACAAGGAATGACCAGATTTTAATGAATGTTTGGTTCCTTTGTAAATCCAAGTCGAATCTGTGTTTGAAGAGTGTTATCAGCTGCAGGGACATGTGAGCACACATATGCTTCCAGACCGTAGAAACAGTCGTGGAACAAATTGTCACACCTATCTTAGCTGTCCATGAACCCCGGGGCCAGAGGGGCCAGAGCGAGGGACCCCAGAGCCCTTCCCACCCTGGAGACCTCCCCAGGCGGAACCAGGTGGTTGAGGTTTGAATTCCACCCTGAGCCTCGCTAGTGGGCAAACTAGAGCAAGTTTCTTACAAGCTCAAGACTCCAGGGGTGGAAACAGGGGCCCTAGACTAACATAATCTAAGCCCTGTGAGTTTCCCTCTCTTGATCCTACCTGCCCAAGCATCAGCTGCTCTATTTTTAATCCAGCTTTTCTATGTTGATGGTTTCCTTGCTTTTATTTAAGTGTTAGTTCAGGACTGAGAAAACACATCCCTTCTGCTGAACCCAGAGCATGTGCCCAACAGCAGCCAGGTCCAGCCATGCAGAAACCTGAAGCCCAGCAGACTCGCTCCTGTCCCACCTTCACCCCAATAGACACCCAGATCTGGGGACCCACAGAGCAGCAGGGACAGCTGCAGGATCTCTGGAAGCTAAGCCATCCCTCTAGAAGGGAAGCCCTTTCCTCACGACAGGCTGGAATTCAGGGACTAAATACCTGAGCCCTTAGACATGCCTCTCTTTCCCCAGGATGGAGCTGCAGCATTCTTAGGCATCTGTGGGACCCTCCACTCAAATGGAGGGAAAGCCATTTCCCAGCAGACTTATTTCTGAGCTGCTTGCCCTAGCACCAAACCCGGAGGTGCTTCCCTCGTGCTGCTAGTTTTCTCTGAACAACACGTTTATTGAACCCAGCATTTATTTTCCTGATGGGATCCTAAAAGACGGAGGGAGCCATGGAGACGATGAAGCACGTCTGGTGGGGAAGCTGAGGGCCGACCGATGTGCTGACTATACAATCAATCTCTGCATCGTTTGCTTCCAGACAGAGTCTGGAACAAATTGCAATATTTAGTGCATAATTATGGTTTTCAATAAATTGTTCCCAGATGGCTCAGGGAAGCAGAATTAAGCAGAAAACAAGGAATGACCAGATTTTAATGAATGTTTGTTTCCTTTGTAAATCCAAGTAGAATCTGTGTTTGAAGAGTGTTATCAGCTGCAGGGACATGTGAGCACACATATGCTTAAGGCATCAGCCACCTCTGCATAAGCAATACACACAGATTCGTGCGTACTGAGCATGGTGGGCGCCACTCAGTCGTGTCTGACTCTTGCGACCCTATGGACTGTAGCCCACCAGGCTCCTCTGTCCATGGAACTTTTCAGGCAGAAATACTGGAGTGGATTGCCATTTCCTCCTCCAGGAGATCTTCCCAAATCAGGGATCAAACCCGCATCTCCTGTGTCTCCTGCACTGCAGGCAGATTCTTTACCTGCTGGGCCATCCAGGAAGCCCCTATCCTAAAGCACACTCCAGGGGTCAGGGTCCTTATTTGTCTTTTTTTTTTTTTTTTTTGGCCACTTCTACTGGTCTTTGATCTATTTCCATCTTTGTTCTTTGGCCTGTGTGGGCTTCAACATTGCAGCGGCGCCCCTTGCCGCACAGCACCGGCTCTGGGTGCATGCCCTCCAGAGCTCCGGCTCAGTAGTTAGACACATCAGTCGAGATGCTCCGAGGCACATGGGATCTTCCCAGGCCAGGGATCGAACCAGCGCCCTTCGCACTGCAAGGTGATGTCCTTACCCACTGCACCACCAGGGAAGCCCACTATGAAGTTTGTTTGTTTGTTTGTTTGTTTGTCTGTTGGTCACTTCTACTGGTCTTTCATTTATTTTCATCTATCTTTGTTCTTTGGCCTGTGTGGGCCTCCCACCTCAGTGGCCTTTCTCTCACTGAGCACTGGCGCTGGGTGCATGCACTCCAGAGCTCCGGCTCGGTAGTTGGACACGTGGGTCCAGCCACTCCGTGACAAGTGGGATCTTCCCAGGCCAGGGATCGAACCGGTGCCCCTTGCACTGCAAGGTAGTGTCCTTACCCACTGGACCACCAGGGAAGCCCCTTATTTGTCTTTTTTATGGTTAAGCCCCTGACACCTACACATATATTCAACACATAAATAGGAGCTGTGTGGATTTCTCCCCTGCTACCTACTGTGCTTGAGGTTTTGAGGTACAGCCACCAGGCGCCACTCAGAGCAGTCCTTGAACCCATGTATGTGAGGCAGCACTAATTCAGGCCAAGTATCTCCTCCCATGTGGGCCCTGGCTCCTGTATTTGAGGACCTCAGTGTTTTTCTCCCATAAGCAACTGAGCACAGTGAAGTCACTGGCAGCGAAGACCTGTGCCAAGAGGGAGGGGAACTCTGCTTCAATTATTTCCCATCAGGTCAGATGGAGGGGCTTCTCCCATGTGGACGCAAGTCCTCTCCCAGCAAAAGCAGCACCTTAGTCCTGTGTCTGCTGCACACAAGTGTTGGTGACTGAGCACCACAGACATTCGGGCGGCACTGCATACAGCCTGGATGGGGTGGTCCACGATTCCCAAAACACTGAGGCCACTGGTGCCCGTGGACGTTCCGAGACTGGATTTTCTAGATCCTTGGAATAATGTAGCGATGGACAGATAACATCTTTGGATGCCATGCACCAACTGTGCCAAGTCCACGCTGTACCCCAGGCATTCCCCAGCAGCGGGAGGATAGCTACAGGTGAGGAAACCTGTGGTCATGGGAGGAGCACAAAGAGCAGGCTTAGGGTTCCTGGTGAAACGGGTTGTATCCTGACCCTGCCACCTGTGGAGGTGACTCCAGACACTTCCTGCACCTTCTCCGAGCCAGCACTGCTCCCTGTGCTCAGTGGGTGATGTAACTACTCCCTCAGGTGCAGTGAGGACCACGGAAGAAGTGTGTGACAAGGTAGACAGACCAGGCTGAGCACCCAAGACACGCCCCTCAATCCGTATCTTCCCCCAGGTGGAAAGCACCTTTGGAAAAGTCAGGCAGATGCAGATTCGCAAGTAGCAACCTGGTACTCTGCTCTTCCAAGTAAACCTCCTGTGCTCCATCAGAGAGAAGGAGTCCAACTCCCGGGCCAGGTGAGAGTCTGCGATGACCCCTTTCTGGGGAGCTTCCAGCTGAGAGAACTGCACACAGCCACATCTGTGGAAGGAGCAGCAGGAACCCTCTGCTCTGCAACAGCCTCAGGGACCTCCAGCCTGGTCCTCAAGAGAACATGACAAGTGCATCTGCCTTCCCCACTGATGCCCACCAAGTCCCATGCACTGCACAGCAGCACATCTGGGTGGATTTCTCCTGCTACCTACTGTGCTTGAGGTTTTGAGGTACAGCCACCAGGCGCCACTCAGAGCAGTCCTTGAACCCCTGTATGTGAGGCAGCACTAATTCAGGCCAAGTATCTCCTCCCATGTGGGCCCTGGCTCCTGTATTTGAGGACCTCAGTGTTTTTCTCCCATAAGCAACTGAGCACAGTGAAGTCACTGGCAGCAGACCTGTGCCAAGAGGGAGGGGAACTCTGCTTCAATTATTTCCCATCAGGTCAGATGGAGGGGTTTCTCCCATGTGGACGCAAGTCCTCTCCCAGCAAAAGCAGCACCTTAGTCCTGTGTCTGCTGCACACAAGTGTTGGTGACTGAGCACCACAGACATTCGGGCGGCACTGCATACAGCCTGGATGGGGTGGTCCACGATTCCCAAAACACTGAGGCCACTGGTGCCCGTGGACGTTCGAGACTGGATTTTCTAGATCCTTGGAATAATGTAGCGATGGACAGATAACATCTTTGGATGCCATGCACCAACTGTGCCAAGTCCACGCTGTACCCCAGGCATTCCCCAGCAGCGGGAGGATAGCTACAGGTGAGGAAACCTGTGGTCATGGGAGGAGCACAAAGAGCAGGCTTAGGGTTCCTGGTGAAACGGGTTGTATCCTGACCCTGCCACCTGTGGAGGTGACTCCAGACACTTCCTGCACCTTCTCCGAGCCAGCACTGCTCCCTGTGCTCAGTGGGTGATGTAACTACTCCCTCAGGTGCAGTGAGGACCACGGAAGAAGTGTGTGACAAGGTAGACAGACCAGGCTGAGCACCCAAGACACGCCCCTCAATCCGTATCTTCCCCCAGGTGGAAAGCACCTTTGGAAAAGTCAGGCAGATGCAGATTCGCAAGTAGCAACCTGGTACTCTGCTCTTCCAAGTAAACCTCCTGTGCTCCATCAGAGAGAAGGAGTCCAACTCCCGGGCCAGGTGAGAGTCTGCGATGACCCCTTTCTGGGGAGCTTCCAGCTGAGAGAACTGCACACAGCCACATCTGTGGAAGGAGCAGCAGGAACCCCTCTGCTCTGCAACAGCCTCAGGGACCTCCAGCCTGGTCCTCAAGAGAACATGACAAGTGCATCTGCCTTCCCCACTGATGCCCACCAAGGTCCCAGCCGTGGGGTCTGGCTTGCTTCGCCTCTGCATCCTGCACCCTTCGTTCTACATGCTGCAGCCCCGATGCCATGACTGGATGGCTCCACGCCTGTGTGCCTGGCGGGGATGGCAAACCTACTGCCAGGGACCTGCTCCCCAGGACCCAGCAGTGTGACCCCAGACTCCAGGGCTGTGAGAAATACCTGAAGGGAGGAGAAGGAAAATGACTCACCAGGTGGCTATTTAGGGAAGCAACCAATAGCGAAAATGACAACAGTTCTCTGTTGCTAATGGACAGGCATGGACGTATGACTATCAGTTGGCTCTTCCTCTATGCCAGTATTTTCAGTCTTTCTTAATTCTTGTAACAGTCTCTGAAAGAAGTACTATCATGGTTATTCACTCTTCAGAGATTTGAAACTAGGTCAAAAGAGGTCAAATGACCCACACAAGGTGGGATGACTTAGCAGATAATCAATTTGAACCCAGTCACTTTGCTACTCAAAGTCTGGTCCTCCACCTATAAAATTCACACCTTAAGGAAGTTTGTTGGGAATACGGAGTCCTTGGCCTCACCCAGGCCCACTGAATCAGAATTTGTCCTCTAATAAGATCATCTTAATTAAATGTGTCACCGCTCTAAGATTTCTATAGCTTGGAGAAATAGCACATTACTTTAAAAATCATGCATTAGTACAAGATTCATCCAATGCCCAAGAGAGACCTATGGGTTCTCATGCAACAGATTTGAAAAGAGTCAATGATAGAGTTTTAGGTTCCACATTCCAAATAACCTTTAAGAAATGTGTCACTTGTGTGCTTTTAGTGTAGTATCAAAGATGAATAACCACAATTATCTGAAAACGTTTCTCTAAAAAGAACAAATTGAATAAGTCATTAAGTAGGAGAAAGAGCAACTCTTGCTTAGAGAAGAGTTCCAATTAGCAAGTGTAGGAGGAACAGAAATAGAGAATCATTTCTGAAATGATTTATAGTGATTTAGAACAGAATAGAACGTCACCATTTGCAACATCGCAGTGATAATTGTTGTACACAAGAATCACTGGTGGGTGCTAACATCTGTGGGAAAAAGGACAAAGAGAAATGGGATTCTGAATAGTCTTGAATTGTCTTCCCACAAGATACCTATTAACCATAAAAAATAGTAATTTGACAGTGAAGATAACGGACTGGTACTCCCTTAACCAAGTGGTCCAGTTAACCACGCATATCATATAGCTTCTCAATGTCAAGCTTCCCTGCTATAAATCATTGAGAAGGACAGAACACTTTTGTGGTATTCTTGCTAAAATACATAATCTCAATCTGATCATAGCATGCCTACAAAAATCCACATTGATTGACACTCTACAAAAATCAAACAACCAAAACAGGCCAAAACTTTTTAAAATAGTGTTGAGGTTGTAAAAGATAAAGAAAAGCAAAAGAAATGTTCCAAGTCAAGGGTGACTAAGAAACATAACAACTAAATCCTGGGCTGGAAAGAGGCCATCAGGAAGCCATCCTGGACATCTGAATTTCACAAGTCATAGGGTGACTAAGCCCCTACATGGAAGATTAAATTTAAAAGGCAAAAAATAATCAATTTTGAACCCAGTCACTTTGCTACTCAAAGTCTGGTCCTCCACCTATAAAATTCACACCTTAAGGAAGTTTGTTGGGAATACGGAGTCCTTGGCCTCACCCAGGCCCACTGAATCAGAATTTGTCCTCTAATAAGATCATCTTAATTAAATGTGTCACCGCTCTAAGATTTCTATAGCTTGGAGAAATAGCACATTACTTTAAAAATCATGCATTAGTACAAGATTCATCCAATGCCCAAGAGAGACCTATGGGTTCTCATGCAACAGATTTGAAAAGAGTCAATGATAGAGTTTTAGGTTCCACATTCCAAATAACCTTTAAGAAATGTGTCACTTGTGTGCTTTTAGTGTAGTATCAAAGATGAATAACCACAATTATCTGAAAACGTTTCTCTAAAAAGAACAAATTGAATAAGTCATTAAGTAGGAGAAAGAGCAACTCTTGCTTAGAGAAGAGTTCCAATTAGCAAGTGTAGGAGGAACAGAAATAGAGAATCATTTCTGAAATGATTTATAGTGATTTAGAACAGAATAGAACGTCACCATTTGCAACATCGCAGTGATAATTGTTGTACACAAGAATCACTGGTGGGTGCTAACATCTGTGGGAAAAAGGACAAAGAGAAATGGGATTCTGAATAGTCTTGAATTGTCTTCCCACAAGATACCTATTAACCATAAAAAATAGTAATTTGACAGTGAAGATAACGGACTGGTACTCCCTTAACCAAGTGGTCCAGTTAACCACGCATATCATATAGCTTCTCAATGTCAAGCTTCCCTGCTATAAATCATTGAGAAGGACAGAACACTTTTGTGGTATTCTTGCTAAAATACATAATCTCAATCTGATCATAGCATGCCTACAAAAATCCACATTGATTGACACTCTACAAAAATCAAACAACCAAAACAGGCCAAAACTTTTTAAAATAGTGTTGAGGTTGTAAAAGATAAAGAAAAGCCAAAAGAAATGTTCCAAGTCAAGGGTGACTAAGAAACATAACAACTAAATCCTGGGCTGGAAAGAGGCCATCAGGAAGCCATCCTGGACATCTGAATTATCTACACATTAGTTCATAGGGTTGTATCCATGGTAAGCTCTGGTTTTAGTCTGATCACGTAAGGCCTGGCCATTTGGGGAAATCGGGAACTGGGTATTCAGGAATCCTGTGTACTCTTTCTACAGTTTGGTTGTTCTAAAACTTTTAAGGAATAAAAAAGCTTTTAAATGTGCTTCACATGAATAGACTTTGGAGTGGCTCTTTAGAGTTTTGTGTCGTGGTAACTGGAGGGATGTCAGAAAGAAACGCAGAACAGTTCCATAAGCTTTTACAAAATTGTTGGAAATTAATTTAAATTATGCCATTAAACAGATGTGTTCCATGGGGCATGGACAACTTTTTATTTCTTGACTGTCTAACCTACTGCGGCATCAGATGGCAACATATTAATTATACAGAGTTATCAACGGATGTGACATAACCAGCCATGGCACTGCCATGCATCATCCCAAGTCACGCAGAGGCACCATCGAGCCGGGAGGGGGGCTTTCTGCCATCCTGGGATCAGACCCAACCTGACAGGCTGCCTGATGACTCTCCACGCACACCTGGAGCACACACATGTGTGTCTGAAAGCTTGTACATGAGCGCAAAGTGAAAACACCCAAGTGGAAGACATATCTCAAATCATCAGAGGCAATGGCTAACTGGTACACCTCATTTTTCACACTTGAAAATGGGAGGTTATTCAAAGTGTGCTTTGCATGTATACTTTATACATTTAAGTATTGTATGCTACATTTAGAGAGCTATTACATATGTGTTTGAATATTTTATGGAGCATGAAAAATACTAAAACTCTATATAAATGGGAGAACAAGCAATCAGATGGATGGATGGATGGATGGATGGATGGAAAAATAGACATCTAGAAGATAGATAGATAGATGATAGATAGATTCTCATGCATTCTTGAAAGGTATACAAAGGAGAAAGCTACAGCACACTTTTTAAAAGGTAAAATAACAGTTAAATGAGTTCTATTATCTAATTTGTTCTATTAAAGTGACAGCTACCCTCTTTCAAAAAGCAGTGCTTTTCTGAGGATTTACAAAGCCCTCTCAGTTGGCTCCTGCCCTGAATTTTATTTATAAAATTATAAATTTTTAAAATTATTTATAAAGAATAAATCAGAGCCAGTCTTTCTTATCGTAAATGCTCAGTTTCTTCAATTAAATAATAGAACATTATATGCATCCCTCAGAAAACAAATGAATGAATAAATGGATAATTAAGAAAAATCATACATAGATTTATATTTGGACTAAGGGTTAACACAGAAGAAACTAATACAAATATCATCTATTAAAGATATATAACCTTCAACTCAATCAGAACTTGAGTTCTGACTCCAGAAATGGGCCATTTATTCCCAAGTCAGATTTCTAAAATTTACGCTTCATTAATCATCCATTCACTCACACTTGCAACCACCCTTCTGCCCTTCCGTCATTTGTCCCTTCATCCATTCATTCTTTCAGCAAAAGCTTAGAGACCCCAGGACACTAGCCTAGGGCTGCCTCTGCTAAGAAAAATAAGACATGAACCTTTTCCAAAGAACTCCATAGCTCTGGGGAAGACAAATCCAGGAGTCAACTATCACTGGCCATGAACAACAGCAGGGCTTGTGAGGCAGCCGACCAGGCTAGGCATGAGTCTGTTAAGACAGAGGATCTGCGCAGCTGCCTGCTTGCCTGCTTCTGGCGGCTGCCGAATCTTGGCTCTCATTCCCTCAATCCATAGCTATTCAATCCATAGCTATTTTACAGGTTCCTGTGAAGATGATGCGTCTGGCAGAGTTCTGCAAAGACCCCCAGTTCTGCAGGAGAGAGAGCAGCTGTATGAGCATGGGTGCTGCGGGGGGCACACAGGAGGACCCTTGCCCACGTGGGCAAGCTCATCAGGAAGGGAGGAACCGTCTCACCCGGAAGATGAGTGAGATGCGCCCTGGCCAGGGATGCAGGAGGTGGTCCAGCCATCAGGAACAGCAAGTGAGAGGGGAACAGGTGAGGAGCAGAGGGCCTGATGGAGCTGGGATTGGCGCTGGCAGGGCCAGGGCCGAGGGAAGGACAGAGCCTGAGAGGTCAGGTAGGGTCGTAGCCCAGGCCCTGGAGGGCACACTGAGTCTGCCTCGATGCTCTCAGCAAGTGACTTGATCTCAAACCTGAGTTTGAGACTGCTTCCGAGAACCGTCAAAGGCCATGAACTCAAGAGTCAGCGGCAAATCTCTGCCCAAGCAGCCCGTCCTCCCTGGGCGGGGTTGGGGGTGGGGTCCTGCCACCCTGTCCCCAGTCCGCATCACAGGTACACCAAAGCCTGAGTCTGCAGGCTGGAGAGAGGGAAGAAGTTTTGTTTATTTGTTTATTTGCTTTGAGAAATTTTCCTGATTGAAAAACATTGAGTTTTTAAAAACTGTTTTCATAAAGTCAGTCCTTTCGATTTGAGATATTTAGGGAGATTATGTATAGTATAGCATCCTGTCAGCTGACTGTTTTCTAAATTTATTTTTAGTTGGAGGATAGCTGCTTTACAATGTAGTGCTGGTTTCTGCCATTATCCACATGAATCATCCGCAAAAGCTTAGAGACCCCAGGACACTAGCCTAGGGCTGCCTCTGCTAAGAAAAATAAGACATGAACCTTTTCCAAAGAACTCCATAGCTCTGGGAAGACAAATCCAGGAGTCAACTATCACTGGCCATGAACAACAGCAGGGCTTGTGAGGCAGCCGACCAGGCTAGGCATGAGTCTGTTAAGACAGAGGATCTGCGCAGCTGCCTGCTTGCCTGCTTCTGGCGGCTGCCGAATCTTGGCTCTCATTCCCTCAATCCATAGCTATTCAATCCATAGCTATTTTACAGGTTCCTGTGAAGATGATGCGTCTGGCAGAGTTCTGCAAAGACCCCCAGTTCTGCAGGAGAGAGAGCAGCTGTATGAGCATGGGTGCTGCGGGGGGCACACAGGAGGACCCTTGCCCACGTGGGCAAGCTCATCAGGAAGGGAGGAACCGTCTCACCCGGAAGATGAGTGAGATGCGCCCTGGCCAGGGATGCAGGAGGTGGTCCAGCCATCAGGAACAGCAAGTGAGAGGGGAACAGGTGAGGAGCAGAGGGCCTGATGGAGCTGGGATTGGCGCTGGCAGGGCCAGGGCCGAGGGAAGGACAGAGCCTGAGAGGTCAGGTAGGGTCGTAGCCCAGGCCCTGGAGGGCACACTGAGTCTGCCTCGATGCTCTCAGCAAGTGACTTGATCTCAAACCTGAGTTTGAGACTGCTTCCGAGAACCGTCAAAGGCCATGAACTCAAGAGTCAGCGGCAAATCTCTGCCCAAGCAGCCCCGTCCTCCCTGGGCGGGGTTGGGGGGTGGGGTCCTGCCACCCCTGTCCCCAGGCCGCATCACAGGTACACCAAAGCCTGAGTCTGCAGGCTGGAGAGAGGGAAGAAGTTTTGTTTATTTGTTTATTTGCTTTGAGAAATTTTCCTGATTGAAAAACATTGAGTTTTTAAAAACTGTTTTCATAAAGTCAGTCCTTTCGATTTGAGATATTTAGGGAGATTATGTATAGTATAGCATCCTGTCAGCTGACTGTTTTCTAAATTTATTTTTAGTTGGAGGATAGCTGCTTTACAATGTAGTGCTGGTTTCTGCCATTATCCACATGAATCAGCCACAGGCACACCTAGGTCCCTCCCTCCTGACCTCCCTCCCACCTCCACCCGCTCCCACCCCCCTAGGTTGTCACGGAAGTTTTGAGTTGGATACATTTTAACGTTTTTTTTTTTTTAATTGATGATAAAGGGGTTTTTTGTTTTTGTATTTTTTTAACCTTTTTTATTGGTTTTTTATTTATTGTTTTTTTTATTTTCATCTGTCTTTATCCTTTGGCCTGTGTGGGCCTCCCATTTTAGTGGCCTCTCTCCTTGCAGAGCACCGACTCTGGGCACATGCACTCCAGAGCACTGGCTCCTAATTGGATACACCGGTCCAGCTGCTCTGCAGCATGCAGGATCTTCCCAGACAAGGGATTGAACTGGTGCTCTTTGCACTGCAAGGCGGACTCTTGACCCACTGGACCACCAGGGAAGCCCCATTTTAACACTTTGACTTGACATTTCAGGAGACTTTTTAAACAATCCAAATGAATCTGTCTCGGAAGGGTAGGTGACTAGACCGCTTTTAACACCTGGGATTGACCTGAGGGGGACTGGGAATATGGATCTGCCCCAGAATTCACTGAGGAGATTTACCAGGGAGATACATGGTGAGCTCTTTTCTCCCTACTGCTCTCCTGCTCTGACTCCCATCGGGCAGGAAGAGAACTCCCTTTGTAGAGGACCTGCCCGGCTTCAGTGAGGACAGCTGGTCAGCCCAGGGAGGACGAGCAGGAAATGGGGCACCAGGCGAGCTGGTGAAGCAAAGGGAGTGTGGCCTGAGAAAGAGGATTGAGGACCCAGGACTGGGTGGCTGGCTGGGGGTGCGAGGAGGGGATCTCACGGGGAGAGGAGGAGTCTCCTTCCCCGTCGCTGGTGTTCAGACTCTACCTTGCAGCCTCTTCACCTGGCAGGGAGGATGGATCAGGTACCCCGGGGCGTCTGCATCAGCAAGCTGGGAAGGGCCTGAGAATGCATTTCTAACAGGTTCCCATATTGTGCTGATGGGGCTGGCTCCCCCTTGAGACTGACAATGCGTATCCTCTGCAATAACTGTGGACAGTGTTGCCTATCGGCCATCACAGCCACATCTGTGTGGATGTTGCCATCAGCACATTGTGAGAACCAACAGGCTTCCCCAAAGCAAACTGTACAGGGCAGACAGAAAGGGTCATTATCAAACACCTGCACCCACTGGGCTTGAGAGTCAGGCTCGCCTTGGGCCAGCGTGGGGGAAGCCCTCGCTTGGGTACCTTCTGTCCCTGAACTAGCCAGTTTCCATCCTCCGGCAACCCCAGGACATCAGGGCTTCTGTGATGCTCTAAGAGGGGCTGCATCTGTGCTACAGCTCCTGCTCCGAGAACCCTGGGTTCCAAGCTTGGATCTACTGTTTCTCAGGACCGAGGTGCCTCCCCTGGGAGGACCCTTCACCTGCCGGCCTGGCTTCACACGTCCCCAGGCCTAATGGTGCTGTGCTCTGTTCTTCAACAGAAGTGGGGCTTCCTGGTGATTTCCAGGTCACGGGGCTTATCTAAAGTGCCCATAATGCATTTGTTCTGTAAACCTGGGGGAGTGGGAGGGAACCTAGACACCATCCCGTGGCCCCTGGTCCCCAGGCAGCCTGAAGGTTGGAAGGAAACAGACACACCGGAAAGTTCCAAGTCCCACAGTGTGCGGAACACTGCTCACTCGCCTCCTCCCACCAACTTCTCGTGTTGGTCTTCTCTGTGGGATAGAAGAAAGGAAGGAAGCAGCTCATTAAGCTCTTTGTTAGGTTGGATTAAGTGTCCTTTTTGGGGTCTGAACAGAAACTGGACCCTCCCCTATCAGCAGCACCTAACACTTCCTGGGTTTCAGTGGAAAATATTCCTTGTAGGAGTAAGAGCTCATGAGCTTTCCCGTCCCCACTTTCTGTCCACGAGGCTGCTCCCAGCCTATCTTGGTAGTAGATACCTTGGAGGGTCTTTGCCAGCTCTCAGAGTAACCTCCACCTCGGCGCCACACCTCACCCAAGGCCACCGGGCCAGCCGGCAGCCGTGGTAAGAGCACACGCTCCTGCAGGGACCACAGCTGACGGGGTTGGCCGTGGAAGCCTGGCCGAGGCAGAAGTGCCGGGAGCAGACTATGCTGTGGAGCCCGGAGGAGCCGAGACTGCCTGGAGCAGGGGGGAGGGGGAGGCGGGGTGGGAGGGAAGACAGGCGGACAGGCCAGCAGGTAGGGACACACAGAGACAGACAGACAGACACAGAGGCAGTGGAAAGAGCCTTCGGGCTCCGGGTTAACACCCACGCCCCACAAGCCCTGGCTACCTCCTACTAGCCTTGTGGTCCTTGGAACATCCCCATATCCTTATAAAAATGTATCTTTTTTTTTAGCCAGCTCAAATTGGTTTTTTTCTTGAGACCCAAGAGCCTGATTGGCACAGGTCGTCAGCAGTCTTGGCCCCCTCACCCAGCTTCCCACTTCACCCTCTTGTTCCCCTGATACCAGGACCTTGACCCCAGCCTGCCCTGACTGCCCTGGGCTGAAGGCCTGACCTCTGGTTCCAGACTCAGGTCAGCCAGGCCTCCCTGTCATGGCGCCTCTTCTCCTGCAGGTTGGAAACCACGGGCCCCCCCACTTTAAGCCCAAACTTTAAGGCTTGCCGGGAACTGGCACAAGAAAGGCTTCAGGGGGATGCACAGTCCCTTTTGAAAATACACTCATTTTTGCTTATTCTTGCCAACAACCATGACCATTTTAATTAAAACTTTAGGACTTCCCTGGTGGTCCAGTGGGTAAAGAGTCTGCCATGCAGTGCAAGGGGCGCCCGTTCGATCCCTGGCCCCGGAGGATCCCATGTGCCATGGAGCGGCTGGACCAGTGTGACCAATTACGAGCCAGGGCTCTGGAGCACATGCGCCCAGAGCCGGCACTCTGCTACAGGATGGGCCACTGCAATGGGAGGCCCACACAGGCCAATGAACAAAGATGGATGAAAATAAATAAATGAAAGACCAATAAAAGTGACCAAAAATCAAAAAAATAATAATAACTTTACTCTAGGACTACTTGTAGAAGCCCTGCTTCACAACTGAGAAGCACCAGGCCCAGACGAGGAGCCGGCATACGCAGCTCCTACCTTCCTGGAACCAGATCCTCAGGTTTTAAACACTCACAGGGGCAGACCTGGGAAACTCCAGCCCAGAGGATCACAGGTCTCCAGCCCACACACCCTTGCCAAATGCTGGCCATCCAAGAGCCTCAGCCAGGAAAGATTGCGGGGAAACCCAGAGATGTTATACGTCACTACCGTGCTCTGGTCACTAGTGACAGTAAAATGGAGAAGCTCACTGCTGGCCTCAGGCAAGCTCGTTTTTCCAAATGCGTGGATTCCAGGCCCCACATTTTCTGTCAGCTCAGGATAAGAAACGTGTGCACCATGTCAACCGTGCCTGCTGGCACACTGCCAGCACCAGGCTGCTGAATCCCCATATCAGGACCTTGAGACCCAAGAGCCTGATTGGCACAGGTCGTCAGCAGTCTTGGCCCCCTCACCCAGCTTCCCACTTCACCCTCTTGTTCCCCTGATACCAGGACCTTGACCCCAGCCTGCCCTGACTGCCCTGGGCTGAAGGCCTGACCTCTGGTTCCAGACTCAGGTCAGCCAGGCCTCCCTGTCATGGCGCCTCTTCTCCTGCAGGTTGGAAACCACGGGCCCCCCCACTTTAAGCCCAAACTTTAAGGCTTGCCGGGAACTGGCACAAGAAAGGCTTCAGGGGGATGCACAGTCCCTTTTGAAAATACACTCATTTTTGCTTATTCTTGCCAACAACCATGACCATTTTAATTAAAACTTTAGGACTTCCCTGGTGGTCCAGTGGGTAAAGAGTCTGCCATGCAGTGCAAGGGGCGCCCGTTCGATCCCTGGCCCCGGAGGATCCCATGTGCCATGGAGCGGCTGGACCAGTGTGACCAATTACGAGCCAGGGCTCTGGAGCACATGCGCCCAGAGCCGGCACTCTGCTACAGGATGGGCCACTGCAATGGGAGGCCCACACAGGCCAATGAACAAAGATGGATGAAAATAAATAAATGAAAGACCAATAAAAGTGACCAAAAATCAAAAAAATAATAATAACTTTACTCTAGGACTACTTGTAGAAGCCCTGCTTCACAACTGAGAAGCACCAGGCCCAGACGAGGAGCCGGCATACGCAGCTCCTACCTTCCTGGAACCAGATCCTCAGGTTTTAAACACTCACAGGGGCAGACCTGGGAAACTCCAGCCCAGAGGATCACAGGTCTCCAGCCCACACACCCTTGCCAAATGCTGGCCATCCAAGAGCCTCAGCCAGGAAAGATTGCGGGGAAACCCAGAGATGTTATACGTCACTACCGTGCTCTGGTCACTAGTGACAGTAAAATGGAGAAGCTCACTGCTGGCCTCAGGCAAGCTCGTTTTTCCAAATGCGTGGATTCCAGGCCCCACATTTTCTGTCAGCTCAGGATAAGAAAACGTGTGCACCTATGTCTTTAGGATTTCCCTATGTTCAGAGAACCCCCAGGAGCTCAAGGGAAAAGCTGATTCCTGGCAACACCCTCCCGCCCATCGCCACCAGGCTGCTGGCATTCAAGGCAATATTCCCGAGATGAGTCACAATTATAATCAGATGACAACGCCGCAGTGGTCCTCACGCTAAACTTGGAGAAACATGCGTGCATGCTCAGTTGCGCGGTCATGTCTCACTCTTTGTGACCATATGGACTGGAGCCTACCAGGCTCCTCTGTCCGTGGGGTTCTAGAGGAAAGAATACTAGAGTGGGTTGCCATCTCCTCCTCCAGGGGATCTTCCTGACACAGAGATTGAACCCTTGTTGCCTGCATTGGCAGGATTCTTCACCTGAGACTTTGAGAAACACTGTGGGATAAATATAGATTTTAAAGTAAACACAGTATTTTCAGCGTTCAGAGGAGGCCTGTTGGGAATCCGGCCTCGTTAGGCTGCAGACACCTCAGTGCCGCCAACCCGCCGGCACTCCTCAGAGCTCCAGCCTGTGGATGGCAGCCTTTCTGTTTTCCAGTGAAGATAACAGAATTTCTCCCATTTGGGGTATTTTTGTGATGATGTAGGGGAGGGAGGAGTTAAAGGCTCCGGAGTCCCACCCCACCTCGCAGCAGAAGTCCAGATCCTGAAGCCCTAATTAAAGCCTGTCAGGCTCAGCCAGATTTGGAGCCTGCAGTCCTCTTTTCTAATAAGACAGTCAGCACAGCTTGTGTGATGATAAATGATTTTATCAGCATCATCAAATTAGCCGGAGAGGAGGCAGGAGGACTTTTACATTGCCAACCAAGGAAGCCCACTAATATGGCAAGGCCAGGCATGACGGGGGTCAGTCCACTTCCAATTATTCTAAAAAATGATGGGACTCTGGGCGTCACGTGAGCCACTTCTTCCTCCAGGTTCCTTTCGGTCCACCCTGGCTCCTTGTTTCCTTTCCACGTTATCTCCAGGCAGAGGCGGAATAGCAGCATCTCAGAGCTCCGCTCGGCATCCAGAGAAGCACATGTCTAGGTCCGCAGAGACCAGGCAAATTCGTTTGTCTCAGACAAGTATGAACGGTGGAGGCCGTGTTTTCTGACGCAGTCCCGAATTCTGCCTGCTTGAGTGGAAACTCCCAGATTCACCCCTTTCTAAGCTGTGTCACTCAGTCTCGCAGGTTCTGTTGCCTCTCTGTAGTTCTGTATCCTTACCTGTAAAATGGGCATAAAGATAGTCCGACCACATAAAACACTGGAGAGAATTAAAGACAGTACCGGCACAACGGGCTCAGCACAGCGTCTGGCGTCTTAGGAGTCTGCGGTGGTCATGAGCTAGGAATGTTTCCGTGGCCTTGGTGAGACTGGATTTAGCAGGTGCTTGACATGGGCTCTTCCTCCCAATAATTCCCGAAAAGCAACCATGTGAGAGAAGTGCTCTTGGCCAGTCAGCTTTTCAGGGAGATGATGTGAGGGAACTGGTGGGAAGGACCAGGGAAGGGGTGAGGAATGGAAGGAGAATCAGCACGAGGGTTGTGTTACTAAGATGTTCACTCAGAAAGGAGGATGGGGCCTTGGTCCCGCATGGGATCGTCTGAGAAGAGCATAGACCGTCTCTCAGAGTTGGCCCTCCGGGATTCAGGCAAAGGGTTTCTCTGTGGGCTCCTTCCCCCGTGCCAGAGAGCTGCCCCTGCGGCATGGACTCCCCACACTCTGCATCACTCGCTTGACAGTCACGCTCCTGGCAGAAGCCGGGGCTGGAGTCACAGGCGGGGTGTGCGTTAGGTTTGGTTCTGACACAACGATGGTGATGAAAATGAATATAGTCCATGGTAGGTGCCCTGAGCCATGATGTTAAAGATGTCACCAAGGAGAAAAGGCAGGTGCAAGCAATCCAGGATGTGCACAAGATATGGATGCTGGTGTGGCCGCTGGAGCAACCCAAGGGAAGGATCAGGCTGTTCCCTTCCTGGGCTGCTACCCACCGCCGGATGCTCAAAAGGCAACAGCATCTCCATCTGGTTGGAGACCCCGAGAGGTCTAAATAATTCTTTTGTTTTTTTCTTTTATTTTATTTTTATTATTTTTTTAATGGTTTCTTTGGGGTGGGAGTGGGGAGGGCGGGGGGCGGGCGGGCCACTTCTATTGGTCTTTCATTTCACTATTTTCATTCGTCTTCGTTCTTTGGCTCCTGTGGGCCTCCCATCGCGGTGGCCTCTGTTGTCGCAGAGCACCGGCTCTGGGCGCATGCGCTCCAGAGCTCCGGCTCGGTAATTGGACACATCGGTCCAGCCGCTTTGTGGTACATGGGATCTTCCCAGGCCAGGGATCGAACCAGCGCCCCTTGCACTGCAAGGCGGTGTCCTTACCCACTGGACCACCAGGGAAGCCCTAAATAATTCTTGCCCTTGGTCTCGGTGGCAACTTGCTACTTGGGTCTAATACGATGACCATAAGCCTTGTCAATCGGGAGAAGTCTATGTCCTTCTAGAAGAGAAAAGAGAAGGGTATGAAACGGCTCATCACATCCCATTCCTCCCTCCCTGCACCACTAAGCACGCATCCTGACAAGTCCTTACAGAGACAGGGTGAAAATTCAATCACAGCAACACTTCCAAAGTCCAATACCATAGCCATGATTAGCTAATAAAATCCCAGGGGCCCGATGAGATTAGTTCCCTAGGTTGTAATTTCCATTTTTGCTGCAATTCATCTTTGTCTGAGTCCAGATCCATTTCTTTTCAGCCCGGGGTACCAGTTAATTTGAATAAATGAGACAAGCTCTGTGGGCAGGTGAATATCCATCACATTTCCCCCCTCTCCAGGGACCGACACCGCCACACCCTCCCGTGGGCGGCCCCTGCCCACAGCCGCAGCTGTGCTGGCACCAAGGGGCACAGACGTGGGCAGCCTGAGACAGCGAATTACCCAGTCATTAAGGGTTTGGTCTGGCCTCTTCGGCGCCTGATTCCGTCGAAGTTTCTGTGACAGATTAATGTGTTTTGGGCTTCCCACTGCCATCACAACCTCTTCTTCCTCAGGCCTGCTGTTAAGCTGTCACTATAAACAATGGTCCCTCTCTGGGCCGCCCTCAGTGTCCATCAGACTCAGGAAAGCAGACAGCTATCAGCACTCTTGGCCAAACTCCCATCGAGGGCAGTGCTTTTTTTTTTTTTTTCCTCTGTGTGGTCCTCATTTGGTTGAAAACAACTTTCCAAAAAGCAATTAATTTTTCATTTGAGATGAGGTAAACCAATTTCCCCTCCCATCTCCTCTCTAAAAATACTTCACGGCTGGGATATCCAGTACTTTCCACAACTGATGCCATGAGAGAGAATCTTGCTCTAGAGGATGTCATGGTTTAAAGACTTAGGAGCTCCTCACACAGCACTGAGCTGAGCTCCCTGTGTGATACAGCAGCTTCCCGCTAGCTCTCTATTTTCATGTGGTAGAGTATATACGTCAATGTGGGATGAAGGGCATGGGAGGGAGGTTCCAGGGGAGGAACATATGCCTGCGTGTAGCTGATTCACGTTGTACAGCAGAAACGGACACAACAACGTTGCAAAGCAATTATATTCCAGTTCTTAAAAACTGTTAAAACATTAAAAAAAGGACTCAGGACCTCAACCCAGTTCCAATCCTGTAGCCCCAGGAATCCCCAGGAATCCCCTCAGAGAAGACCTTCAGGTCTCTGAACCACAATCATCATTTAAATGCGATATCCACCTCGCTCTCTCGTTTGGCTATGACCATCTCAGGAGGCTCCTTTCCCTTTGCCTTTCCAAGGACCCAGCCTCAAACCACAACCGCATAAGCACGCACGGGCAGACAAGCTCCCGTGGAAATACTTGCAACAAATCATGGTTGGGGCCTTGAGGGTGAAATAGCAGAACTAAGGGACACACGAGTGGTCAGAGAGGCCTCTGGTCCACTTGGCGGGTGACTGACCTCTAACGTCACTCTGTTTGGTTCAGAAGCCTCTAGTTATGTGGTGGTCTGTCATGGCTGGGAGTCGCTCAGTCATATCTAACTCTGCGACCACGTGGACTGTAGCTCTCCAGGGTTCCGCATCCATGGAATTTTCCAGGCAAGAATAAGGGCGTGGGTTGCCATTCTCCAATGTGTTCTGTGGTAACTGAGCACTTAAAATGCACTCTGTGCAAACTGAGACACACTTTAAAAATCCATACCAAACTTCAAGGACAACACACAAAAATAGCCAAATGTTTCACTGGTAATTTTTATATAATAGATGGGCTTCCCAGGTGGCTCAGTGGTAAAGAATCTGCCTGCCGAAGCGAGAGACTCAGGTTCAGTCCCTGGGCTGAGAAGATCTCCTGGAGTAGGAAATGGCAACGCAGTCCGGTATTCTCACCTGGGAAATCCCATGGACAGAGGAGCCTGGTGGGCTATAGTCCATGAGGTCACAACGAGGTGGACACGACTTAGTGACTCAACAACAGCAACAACAATTTTTACACAAAGGCCATGGTGAAATAACAGTGTTTTGTATATGTTGAGTTAAATAAAACACTTAGATCAAACATAATATTGAAATGAATCACATCTTTTAAAAACTTTTGAACATATAGATTCTGTGCAGTTTACCTGTGTGCCTCAGGCAGCATTCTTATCCGGTAGCACTGCTCTGGACCTTTCCAGTCGCTACGCCCATCTCCTGGCCCAGATGCTCCTCCGTGTCTGATAAGAATGGTGCCTGCAGGCGTGGGTGTTCCCAGGAGTGTGGGAGAGGAGAGAGGTCCGTGGCTGGCTGGCCACGAAGAAGCCACTGGATGGTGTCACCAGCTCAGCCAAACCTGCTTAGGTGAGAGCACAGAACAACCACATCTCTGGGGCAAAGGGGTGTGTGTGTGTGTGTGTGTGTGTCCATCATCCATGAATAACAGACATTCAGTCTGAGTATCCTTGTGGGAAATCAAGTTCACAGAGATCCGGGGAGACAGTGCTTCGAGTTTCATGCTTGAGCTCTGCTCTGGGGACTGTATCAGTTTCCAGAGGCTGCTGTAACAAATTGCCACAACTCTGAGGGTTTACAACAGCAGAAATGTATTCTCTCACAGGTATGGAGCCCAGAAGGCTGAGGTCAAGGTGTGGGTGGGGCTGGGAACCCTCCTAGAATCCTTCCTTGCCTCTTGTGGCTTGTGGTGGACCTGAGCCTTCTCTGCCATGTGCAGCATCGCTCCAGGCTCTGCCTCCCTCCTCACCCAGCCTCTTCTTCTTCTGCTGCATGATGACCTTCTGCTTCACTCTAATAAGGACCTTTCATCACCTAGAGCCCATCTGGAGAAGCTAGGACAAGCTCCTCTTCTCAAGAGCCTCCATTTAATCCTACCTTTTGCCCACATGGTAATAGCCATAGGTTCCCAGAATCAGGACATGGGCATATCTTCTTGGAGTCACCTCCAGCATACCAAGGGGGGTAAAATGCACCACTGGCCAGGCACCGAGGAGCAGGGAATGGCTGAGTTCTCCCTGCCTGAGCTGAGTGGGTATCCCAGGGTCAGATGGCACATGCTCCTCTTACCTACCCGTGGTTCCAGCTCATTTTATATTTTACCGCACTCTTACTTTTCCTAAGTAAATATCTAGCAATGTCTCATTCCAGGAATTTGGCAATAAAGTGCCTCAAACCAAAATCACTCTCATAAGTGGAAGGAATCGTGTGCACACGTCCAGAGTCTAGATTATGTTTCTAAACCACATCCTCGTGAATGAAGCCAGACGCTGTCTCAGGTGGGTTGTGAGCAATTTATTGTTATTGGGCTGGAGGCCCTTCATCCGAGACTGCAGTCAATGAAACCCCTCCATGGATCAGCCCTCAGCCTGGCTTCTCGGAGTGTCGCTGCCGGCCACACGCCCTGGAACGAGCCGGACGCCTGCCAATTCTGTCAGCTCCCAGCCTCTCCCCAGATCAGGGCCTCTGAGGATGGAAGTCCCAGGTTCTTCCTTTCTAGCAAACTCTCCTGTGATTTGTATTAAAAGAAAGTTTGAGAACCATTGACTAGCCTTCTCTCGACCTCCATCCTGGAGGGTCAGTTCACAGGGGCTGTGGGGATCAGCCCTGGGGAGCCGAGCAGAGCTGTCCAATCATGACTCAGGTGGTGAAAGCTTTACTGCCTTCACGTCTGTCTCTGTGGCTCGTCTGCCTTTGACGCCCAGGGCTCACTTGCCTCCCTGTTCAACAGAGAAAGGGAGCAGGCCCCCAAGGCTGACCCAGCCGTGATGCCCAAAGGGGACAATGTTCTGGGTTTCATTTGCTCGGTGATGCCAAATTCCCTTTATAAGAGATCATATTAAGTCAGTCAACTTAAATGAAAGTGATAAGGACAGAGTAGGATAGGTAGGTGGTTGTGGAGTCCTAGTAGGGGATGGTAGGTAGAAGAGAGACACCTGAGAAAGGTTGGGAGGCCAATGAGTTGATGGTAACTCAGGAGAGCTGCTCCTTGTTCAGTAAAGCAAGCTTGATGGGGTATAAACAGCTGATGAAGGAGGAGCTGGTGAAGAAGCAACCAATGATCTGTGTCTACTTGAGGCGGGGGTGGTCTTCTACCATCCTATATATATCGTTGCCAACTCAACTGAGGGAGAGCAGAGCAGAGCTTTCCTGCCTGCCTACTTGCCCCTCTTACAAGTACCCTATCCTAATAAATCCTCTTCTTGCCTATCACTCTGCCTCTCACTGAATTCCTTCTGTGTTAAGGCACAAAGAACTTGAGCTTCAGTGGGTCCAGCCATTGGGTGAGTGCTGGATTAAGTCCTGGCCATGTGGGTTTGAGTCTCAGACAGGGTTTTGGCCGGGATTAAGTCCTGACTCCGTGAATTTACATCCCAAGCAGGATTTTGGCTGGGGTTAAGCCTGAGCCACGTGGGTTCGAGTCCCAAACCAGGTTTTGGCTAGGTTCAAGCCCCAGTCACATGGGTTAAAGTCCCAGACAGGGTTTTTTGCTGGAATTCACGCTCCAGCTACGTGAGTGCAGATCCCAAGCAGGGTTCAATCAGGTCTGGGCCCTGGGTTTAAGTCTCAAATCAACGTAAAACCCTTTCAAAAGCATTAAGAAAATAATAATGCAGAGAGTCACCTAAGAAAGGTGGAGATTGATGAAAATACTCACTGACTGGTCAGGATTCTCCAGAGTTATAGAACCAATTTATATATGTACATATACATAGGTATGTGTACTCTGAGTTGGGAAGATTTCCTGGAGAAGGGAATGGTAACACACTCCAGTAATATAGATAGATAGACAGATAGATAGATCGATAGATTCATTATACAACTGCTATAAATCAATAAATGTAAGCCAAGAGTGACTATTATGTGAGAAGTCTGGTCTTATAAAGTCATAAATTTAATGTCCTCCTGGTCTGCTCGAAATCTTCACTGTTTCCTTCTAGGGCTGAGGAAAGGGACAGACTCCCTCATGTGGTCTCTGAGGCTTACTCTACTGCTGCCGCCCTCTCGCGGCCTCTCGATCACCAGGTCCCCTCCACATTGTCCCGTGTCCCCAGAGTTGGGTTATCAGGCCTTGTCTATAAAGGACCAGATGATAAACACTTCCATTTCAGTGACCCACAGGGTCTCTGTTGTAACTATTCAACTTTGCTATTGTAGCACAAGTAGCCACAGACAATACACAAACTCACGGATGAGGCTGTGTTCCGATAAAGCTTTATTGGCAGAAACAGACTGGGGCGGGGTGGGGCCAGGTTGGTCCACGGGCCATGCTTGCTGACCTGGCTCTTCTGACTGAAGACCATGCATACTCCTGCTGCTGCCGCTCTTTCTTGGTCTGGTTCATTCCTGCTTTTCCCTTAGGTTTCAGTAAATATTTCTTCCCCAGGAAACTCTTCCTGGAATCCTCAGAAAGGATTTTGCTTCTCAGGACAGTTGCCCCAGTATAGTGTGTGTGTGTGTGTGTTTACACGCACGTCCATGTGCCCACATGTATGGCATGATCTAGCGTCTGCCCCTCCACAAGACCTTTGGAAGCCTACTTGTCCACTCACTCTGTTCCCAGCCTGGTACCTAGAGGAAGCTGAATCGCCCATCAAGTTAACAATGAAATGAGAAGAACGAATGAATGCATAAGAGCTAGGAAAAACTTGTATCTTTGTTCTTACCAAGCCCCGCAAACAAACTATGAACACGTCTTTATTTTTTTCCTTCCTGGCTCCCTCATCCGACGAGATGATTAGATCGATGAAGATGAATTCTCCGTCCTTTTCTTTGTTTCCCTGGGAAGTGTGTGAGCTGTTCTCTGCGTTTACTTCCACTCACCAGCTTTGCAGCTCGGGGGAGTTGTGAAGTGTCTCTGATCTTCTCTTTGCTCGTCTATGAAAGTGTTAACCACACTCATCTCCCAGGGCCGTTGTGAGGATCAACAGAGCAACCTATGCTGCCTGACCACAGCGGTCATGAAGAGTACACCGCCTCCCATGGTTGGGTACGTCGGCATTTCCCTCCATGTGGAAACTCTGCAGCAAGTACCAGAAGAGCCCAGGGAGGCGCCATACACTGTCAGATGACACAAGCCGACATGTGACAAGTACTTTCTCCAGAAGGATTGTACCTAGTTTAGCCACATCAGATCTAAATAAAATGTTTTTCAAGGAACATATTGGGAGAATTCATATAAAATATACTCCTAATGTCATGGAGGAGGAAATGGCAACCCACTTCTGTATTCTTGCCTGGGAAATCCCATGGGCAGAGGAGCCAGGTGGGCTGCAGTGCACAGGGTCACAGAGAGTCAGACAGCACTTAGAGACTGTGCAACCACCACACCGCCTGACGTCAGCCACATCAGTATTGAGCATTTTAAATCCGAAAGCTTCGTGTCCAGCATTAGGAAGCAAGGTGGCTAGACGAGGATGTAAAGAGCCAGTGGTCTGTCGTCCAGCCTTTAAAAAGTTTATGAAACATCCTCAAGATCAGAAAAAAATGTCTATGTTGTCACTTTCAGCATCCAAAAAAGATTGCAAATGACTATATAGGAATCTCATTTACATCAGGAAAATGTGTTCGACAAGACAGGTTTCAGAAGGATAAGGTATTCGCTGTGTCTTCCTCTTGTTAGTGGAACTGTCGCTGATGTCTGCGTGTGGATGTGCCTGAGTTGTGTACAGGCCCGTGTATATACACGTGGGCTCACTTTCTGTATTTTCTGGGCAGAAGACCCGCCACACCTGGGAGCAGCTGTGTCTCAGGTGAGTCAGGCCCTCCAGCCTGTGGCCTCCATCACAGTCTCTGTCCCCTCGGGCGCAGAGTTCTCATCTGCAAAATGGGCTGACTCTAAAAGGCAGGGCTTCCCTGGTGGCTCAGATGGTAAAGAATCTGCCTGCCATGCAAGAGACTGAGATTTGATCCTTGGGTCAGAAAGACCACCTTGGAGAAGAGGATGGCAACCCACTCCAGTATTCTTACCTGGAAAATTCCACAGACAGAGGGTGGGTTACAGTTGATAGGGTTTCGAAAGAGTCAGATTCGACGGGGTGATTAACTCTTTCACTTCACTTTCTTTTCTACTGCGTAGGGACCAGAGCTGGGAGAGGTGAGCTGAGTGAGGTGGCTGGGATGCAGAATGTAAAAGATGCCCTCCGGAATGGACAGCAGGTGTTTACTTAGAAAGGTGTGCCTTTCTATTGGACATCTCTCTCGTCTCAGCCTAGTCCCAGTCACGCTGCAGCCAGCTTGGCATGAACCCAGCCACCTGTGAAGCACCACCTCTTGCCCATCCAGCTGGGCTGAATGTCTCCCTCTGATCCTGGAGGTAACTGCCTAAGACATTGTTTTGCAAACAAAGCTCAGGCACTAACCTAAACTGATATGAAATCAATGGAGAGAGCCAGGACCAGCATTGTAAAAACTGAAACAAACTAGACTAGCCTGGAATGGAACAAAAATAATCAAAAATATTAGGATACATCTGTGTCAATTTTATATGATGCTTGTTTCAGGCGTGTGTGGAGTGTGTATAAACATCATTTCTTTCTTTCTTTCTTTTTTTTTGCTTTTTTATTTTATGTTATTTTTTATTTTTTTTAATTTTTATTTTACTTTTTACTTTTACAGAGCTTTATTGTTTACAGATATGTATGATCCCAGATTAGTCATATGCACATCCCCCCATCCCACCCCTCCAGCCATCGTGACTGAAGACACACCTCCTCCTCTAAACTGCGGCTCTGCACCTGGCCGGTCTCAAGCACACAGTGGATCTAGTTCTCACCAACAGATGAGAACCTGTGTCTGGCAGGTGAGCATGCAGGGTGTCATGCAGGCTTTCCTATCCGGTGGAATTCAAGCCCTGGAAGGCTCTGTGGATGGCAATGACCTATGGGACCTCACTTCCATGGATCATATCATGGTCATAGCCCAACCCGTGTAGTGGGAAAGTCAGACCTGGCAGTGAAGCTCAGACCCTCAGCAGCTGGACAGAGGTCTATCTTGGTCCACGATCCAGCATGGAACCTTGGAGAGTGAGGCGCAGAGGGACAAGTTGGGAGCCTTCCTCTTGCCCCCACAGTCCCTGAGAAAGAGGTGGAGCTGGTTCACCTGCTTCCTCATGCATCTGAAATTATGCCTGGAGTCCTTGCTGGAGATGCCAAGATGCTGAGGACATAATACCTCTCCTGCGAGCAAGATACCAACTCGGCCATAATTGATAGTGAAACACTGTATGTAAAGACATCCTGAAAAAAGCAGGGAGAAGAAACTGATGTTGTCTTAGTACTTCAACATGCAAGATCATGTCCCTGTGATTTCATTTTATCATCAGAAGAATCCTAGGGTCTGAGTGTTGTTACGCCTATAACTGACGAGAGAGAAATAACCCCATATTTTTGAAAGTTGGCAACAAGATGCATGCATTTGCACATGTCTGACACATTCCTTCATTTATTCACCAAATAAGGGTCAAGTAAATATTATAAACTGATATGAAATCAATGGAGAGAGCCAGGACCAGCATTGTAAAAACTGAAACAAACTAGACTAGCCTGGAATGGAACAAAAATAATCAAAAATATTAGGATACATCTGTGTCAATTTTATATGATGCTTGTTTCAGGCGTGTGTGGAGTGTGTATAAACATCATTTCTTTCTTTCTTTCTTTTTTTTTGCTTTTTTATTTTATGTTATTTTTTATTTTTTTTAATTTTTATTTTACTTTTTACTTTTACAGAGCTTTATTGTTTACAGATATGTATGATCCCAGATTAGTCATATGCACATCCCCCCATCCCACCCCTCCAGCCATCGTGACTGAAGACACACCTGCTCCTCTAAACTGCGGCTCTGCACCTGGCCGGTCTCAAGCACACAGTGGATCTAGTTCTCACCAACAGATGAGAACCTGTGTCTGGCAGGTGAGCATGCAGGGTGTCATGCAGGCTTTCCTATCCGGTGGAATTCAAGCCCTGGAAGGCTCTGTGGATGGCAATGACCTATGGGACCTCACTTCCATGGATCATATCATGGTCATAGCCCAACCCGTGTAGTGGGAAAGTCAGACCTGGCAGTGAAGCTCAGACCCTCAGCAGCTGGACAGAGGTCTATCTTGGTCCACGATCCAGCATGGAACCTTGGAGAGTGAGGCGCAGAGGGACAAGTTGGGAGCCTTCCTCTTGCCCCCACAGTCCCTGAGAAAGAGGTGGAGCTGGTTCACCTGCTTCCTCATGCATCTGAAATTATGCCTGGAGTCCTTGCTGGAGATGCCAAGATGCTGAGGACATAATACCTCTCCTGAGCAAGATACCAACTCGGCCATAATTGATAGTGAAACACTGTATGTAAAGACATCCTGAAAAAAGCAGGGAGAAGAAACTGATGTTGTCTTAGTACTTCAACATGCAAGATCATGTCCCTGTGATTTCATTTTATCATCAGAAGAATCCTAGGGTCTGAGTGTTGTTACGCCTATAACTGACGAGAGAGAAATAACC
Source organism: Tragulus kanchil (assembly GCA_022376925.1). Taxonomy (NCBI): domain Eukaryota; kingdom Metazoa; phylum Chordata; class Mammalia; order Artiodactyla; family Tragulidae; genus Tragulus; species Tragulus kanchil. Next base: position 49,844,190 of record JAIOJX010000026.1, read on the forward strand.
CCATATTTTTGAAAGTTGGCAACAAGATGCATGCATTTGCACATGTCTGACACATTCCTTCATTTATTCACCAAATAAGGGTCAAGTAAATATTATAAGCACACGTTCACTAGGCAAGATACAAAACGTTAAAAATTAAATGCCCTGCAGAGTTCACAGTCCAGTGTGAGAAGGTGAATACCTACGTATTTTTTTTTTTTTTGAGTGTATTTGCTTTAAAATATTGTGTTAGTTTCTGCTATGCAACAAAATCAATTAGCCATTTGTACACACATATCCCCTCCTTCCCACCCCCACATTGTATCCTTCTAATTACGTAGCATTTATTTATTATTTTTTTTAAAGATGTATTTATTTATTTATGGGGAGGTGGGGGTGGGGAGGGAGGGGAGCAGGTGGGCTACTTCTATTGGTCTTTCATTTGTCTATTTTTATCCATCTTTGTTCTTTGGTCCGAGTGGGCCTCCCATCGCGGTGGCCTCTGTTGTCGCAGAGCACCGGCTCTGGGCACATGCGCTCCAGAGCTTCGGCTTGGCAATTGAACACATCGGTCCAGCCGCTCCGCGGCACGTGGGATCTTCCCAGGTCAGGGATCGCACCGGTGCCCTCTGCACTGCAAGGCGGTGTCCTTACCCACTGGACCACCAGGGAAGCCCCAGTACATAGCATTTAAGTGCATTCAAAAGATTGATGTTCTTGTGACTCAGAGCGCACAGTAGGGGGGCAGTGCAGAGTTCCACCAGGGCTGGTAGAGCAGGAAGGGGGAAGGTTACTGATGGTATTCCTCATCTAGGTGAGATCTATTTTGACTGGGGAACCCACTAGCCAGGGCATCAGCAGAATAACTAGAGAGGTGGGAGGCAGGAGGGAGAGTCAGTCCCACAGAAGATGGAGATCAGAGGGAGCAATACTGAGTGGTCCAGAAAGCTAAAAGAAGATGATGGGCAGGGGGTAGTGAGCGACAACTCCCAAATCCACAGGGAAGAAGTTTTAGGAAACAGTCCTCGGTCCTCGTCTACCAAGGTCCACAGATTGAGGCCACATTTTCTTTACTACCCAACCCTGAGGACAACTGGGTAGTATCCCAGAGAACTCAGACTTCATTGAGGACTAGAGGACCACAGTGGACCGGGGGTCACTCTGTAAAACTGAAGCAGGGATGCAAATATCCATCAGGGTCATTGTCTCCTGAGGTCAGTTGGAAAGCACCTCCTTGCTCCATTTTCTTAAACACGCCTGCCTGCAAGTGGTATATCCACCGGGAGTGAATGCATTTCCGGGGCAGAAGAGTGAGGGAGAACCGGAGAGGACCCTTAAATAGGGCCAGTGTCGGGGCACAAGAGGAGGTCAGGTCACTCCCAGGGAGCTGGAACAGGCTTCCAGGAAGCACAGAGACTTCAGGGGCCTTTGTGCTTCTCATGGCAGAACTACTCTACAGGCGACCAGACTGGTGGGCAGAAAATGCAGAAGCTGCAGGCACTCATGAAAAGTCCATATTCCTAGTGGTGAGGGGGGATGCGTGTGTCTATACATACTTGAGCTGTTGGAAATATAAACATCTTACATATTTTATTTGTTTTTCTTCCAAGTAAGAAAAGGCCTTTCCTTTGCTTTGTAATCAGTAATCCCCTTGGAAGCCCAGGGTGTAATCCGATAGAGGAAACTAAACCCCAGCAAAGTTTCACAGGATCTTGAGTTGGCTTTTCTTGGGAAATGGCTTCTGCTAAGGTTGCTTTCACTGTGAGAATGCGTTTTTACAAGGCCATTTTGGAATACTGAATGTGACATTTGATTGGACCCTCCTTTGAAAGGTCAGGCTTGCTTTAATAATGGCACATGTCATTACTACTTGAAATAGGAAAATACTGGCCAGTTGACAGACCCGAGGCAGAATGTATTTTTTCAACCATTTGGTTCAGACCTTCTCGAAATGGTCACCCAGTAGTGTACATAAATATTGGAATATGGTAGTAATTATAATGTGTGAACAGGATAGAAAGGTTAATTCTGTTTCATTTTGACACCTGAAAGTGTCCAGTGAAATGTCAGTTAAAAATGTTCATATAACGGCAGAGTCCTTTCAGCTTCAAGTAAGAAATACACATCTGATATTAGCCAAAAAGCCAGTAAGTGCTAGAAAAAAACAGATAGCTTAAACCATATTCCATTATCTACCTTCCAAAGCTTGATATCCTAATAGAAACAACATGGAACAATTTGCATGATTCATGAAGTTCCAAAAAAGGTGGCTTGTCATCTAGAGTCTTAAAGTGGACCCAGCAAACCACCAAATCCCTTGCTTTTAAGCGAGAGGACAGAGAAACGGCCCTCAGAGTCCAACACTATGGCTTGGAGCACAGTCTCCATTGCTTGTGGCTGTGTCTTCCTGGAGCTTGGGCCCCTGGAGCCTGAGTGTGTATTTGACTCTCTTCTGGCCTTGAAGCTTTCAGTGAGGCTCTACCCTGGACCACCCATCCCTGCACGAGCCCAGCACTGCCACCACCCCCTGGGAAGGGTCCCCAGCCTTGATTCTTCACTCTCACTCTGTCCTCCCCTCCCCTCCTCTGCACTCTGAGACTCCAGCCCATCTCTCACCTCAGTCAACCCAGCCCCTCCCTGCGTTTCTCAGTCGCTCAGTTGTGTCCAACTCTGCAGCCCCACAGACTGCAGCAAACCAGGCTTCCCTGTCCTTGACCACCTCACGAAGTGTGCTCTGATTCACGTCCACTGAGTCGATGATGCCATCCAACCATCTCCATCTCATCCTCTGTATAACCTTCCAAGCTCCTCTGTGCTTAGAACTTGAATCCAAGAATCCACGACATTCCAGCAACTGGAGGAAATGAAAAGGGCACATGGTCCCCAGCTCTGTGGCTTTAAAAGGTGCTCTTCCCATACTTCTTCTGTGTGGGATCTAAAAAATGATACAAGAAGGTCATGTACACATTGCTATATTTAAAATGGACAAATCAACAAAGACCTGCTGTATAGCCCATGGAACTCTGCTCAGTGTTACATGCCAGCCTGGATGGAAGGGGAGTTTGGAGGATAAAAGACACACACATGTGTATGGCTGAGTCCCTTTGTTGTCTGGCTGAAACTACCGCAGCACTGATAATCAGCTACACCCCAATACAAATTACTTCTGGTGTTAAAAAATTAAAAAAATAAAAACTGAAAAATGATGCAAATGAACTTATTTGCAGACCAAAACTAAACTCACAGACATAGAAAACAAACTTCTAGTTACCAAAAGGGAAAGGAAAGAAGATAAATTAAGAATTTGGGATTGGGCTTCCCCTGGTGGTCCAGTGGATAAGGATACCGCCTTGCAGTGCAAGGGGCGCCGGTTCGATCCCTGGCCTGGGAAGATCCCACGTGCCGCGGAGCGGCTGGACTGATGTGTCCAATCACCGAGCCGGAGCTCTGGAGCGCATGCACCCAGAGCTGGCACTCTGCAGCAACAGAGGCCACCATGATGGGAGGCCCGCAGGAGCCAAAGAACAAAGACGGATGAAAATGGAGAAATGAAAGACCAATGGAAGTGGCCCGCCCGGTCCCCTCCCTCCCCAACCTGACCCCCGCCCAAAATAAATAAATAAATAAATCTTTAAAAAAAAAAAAAAAAAAGAATTTGGGATTAACACCTGCACACATACGTATTTAAAATAGATAACAAACAAGGACCTACTTGTTTATAGCACAGGGACCTAAACCCAATATCTTTTATAATGGAAAAAATTCTAAAAAAGAGAGTAACTGAATCACTGTGTCACATACCTGAAACTCACACAACATTGTGCACTCATATTTCAATCAAAATTAAAACAAGAAGATGCCCTTTCCTCAGAACTCATAAAATTCCATGGGTTAGAGCCTGCTGGATGCATAGTGCCTGCCTTGTAACACAGATCATGAGCGATCAGCCACAAAATCTTTCATTGTCCCCTCAAAGGGATGAAAATTTATATGATGCTGACAATCCATGGGCTTTTCTGACTAAATCACACACTGACCTCCCCCAGGATTTACTCCGAGGGCAGAGATCTGAGTACCACTCGGTAGACACTGCCTCGATTTGTCATCAGGGCTCCCATTGAGCTCCCCAGTCCATCACAAGGGCCACCCAGAGCAGCCCGTGAGACCCCACCACCACCAGAGACAAGGAGGAGGACCAGGAGTCCACTTCTGTTCAAGCCCCATCCTCAAGTTGAAGGGTGGGCCAGTCCGACACTGGAGTGGGGACGCCTCTGTCTGTTGCTGGGGAAAGTCACAGTCACACTGTGACACGGTGCAAAAAATAAACAGGGACTGGAATAACCTATAATAGAAGAGAATGGAACAAAAAATAAATATATGTATATATATATATATTCACTCTGACATGACTGAAACGACTGAGCACGCATGCATACACATACATACATGTATGAAAATGAAAGCATTAGTAGCTCAGTAGCAGCATATATAGCATATACCTGTCTGACCATGTGTGACCCGTGGACTGTAGCCCATGAGGCTCCCATGTCCATGGAATTCCCCTGGACTGATGTGTCCAATCACCGAGCCGGAGCTCTGGAGCGCATGCACCCAGAGCTGGCACTCTGCAGCAACAGAGGCCACCATGATGGGAGGCCCGCAGGAGCCAAAGAACAAAGACGGATGAAAATGGAGAAATGAAAGACCAATGGAAGTGGCCCGCCCGGTCCCCTCCCTCCCCAACCTGACCCCCGCCCAAAATAAATAAATAAATAAATCTTTAAAAAAAAAAAAAAAAAAGAATTTGGGATTAACACCTGCACACATACGTATTTAAAATAGATAACAAACAAGGACCTACTTGTTTATAGCACAGGGACCTAAACCCAATATCTTTTATAATGGAAAAAATTCTAAAAAAGAGAGTAACTGAATCACTGTGTCACATACCTGAAACTCACACAACATTGTGCACTCATATTTCAATCAAAATTAAAACAAGAAGATGCCCTTTCCTCAGAACTCATAAAATTCCATGGGTTAGAGCCTGCTGGATGCATAGTGCCTGCCTTGTAACACAGATCATGAGCGATCAGCCACAAAATCTTTCATTGTCCCCTCAAAGGGATGAAAATTTATATGATGCTGACAATCCATGGGCTTTTCTGACTAAATCACACACTGACCTCCCCCAGGATTTACTCCGAGGGCAGAGATCTGAGTACCACTCGGTAGACACTGCCTCGATTTGTCATCAGGGCTCCCATTGAGCTCCCCAGTCCATCACAAGGGCCACCCAGAGCAGCCCGTGAGACCCCACCACCACCAGAGACAAGGAGGAGGACCAGGAGTCCACTTCTGTTCAAGCCCCATCCTCAAGTTGAAGGGTGGGCCAGTCCGACACTGGAGTGGGGACGCCTCTGTCTGTTGCTGGGGAAAGTCACAGTCACACTGTGACACGGTGCAAAAAATAAACAGGGACTGGAATAACCTATAATAGAAGAGAATGGAACAAAAAATAAATATATGTATATATATATATATTCACTCTGACATGACTGAAACGACTGAGCACGCATGCATACACATACATACATGTATGAAAATGAAAGCATTAGTAGCTCAGTAGCAGCATATATAGCATATACCTGTCTGACCATGTGTGACCCCGTGGACTGTAGCCCATGAGGCTCCCATGTCCATGGAATTCTCCAGGCAAGAATGCTGGAGTGGGTTTCCATGCCCTCCTCTAGGGCATCTTCCCAACCCAGGAATCAAACCCACATCTCCTGCACTACAAGCAGATTCTTTACCATCTGAGCCACTACAGTGTCTATTGTAGTCAAGACACCGGCAACCTAAGGTGCTGAATGGGGTCAGAAGGAAAACCTTAACATTCAGAAGCCACAGTGCTACCAACTCAGTTTTCTATTTCTCCAAAGTCTTCCTGAGAGTTCAGAGACACGGCGCATCCTAAATGCTGTTGTTAGCAAGAGCTGCCTTCCCAGCTCTGGTCTCTCGGGACCACCCTCTTCTTCCTATAAGGTCTGGGCCATCCTCTCTCTCCCCTCTATGTGTCAATCATCTCTGGCTTCAGTCTTCTTTTCCTAGTTTCCCCCAAAGGCTGAAACCACAGCCATGACCTCTAGATGTACACATATGTGCATGTGTGTGTGTCTATATATATATATATATATATATATATACACATACATACATACATATATGTATGTGTATATATATATATAATGTGTAACTGTATCACTTTGCTGTACATCTGAAACTAACACATTATAAATCAACTATATTTCAATTAAAAACTTATTTTTTAAAAAAAACAGGGGCTTTGGAATCAGATTTTCCTGAACACAGTTCCCAGCTCTAGTAGCTACTGGTCATATGAACTGAGGCAGGACGCCTACTTTTGTGCCTGCAGCATGAGGACATTCTGGCTCTTGAAGGGCTTTCGTAGAAACTAACTGAGATCTTAAATTCATTCATGTACACAGTTCCCCAGCACTGGTGTCTTCCTTCTACTTCTCACCCCCACATCAAGCCCCTGTGCCCTGCTCCCTGAGCTGCCCAACGCCACCCTAGCACCCAACCTACCCAAGGCTGCAGGCCAGCTCTTAGAGGTACACTGGAGGGCTGGCTGTGAAAGCAACTGGCTTTGGATTAGCCTGGATTTTAATCCCAACTTCTGTTCTCAGGCTCCCTGAGAACTCTTAACCTCCCTGCCTGGTTTCTTCAATCATACATCACACTGTCCCTGAGGATTCTTTTGAGCAATCAACAAGCTACGATTGGGAAAATGTCCTCGACAATGTTAGCAAATCCTAGATCCGGTTTCCTCTCCTCACCTTCTCTCCCATGGGCACCAGGGTCTGGATAGCTCCGGCAGGGGCGAGGGAAGTAACCTCAGAGGAGCTGCAGAGACGTGCGGCCGTGTCCTCCCTGGCACTCACTAGAGTCTGCAGGAAGAGAGGCAGGAGCTGTTCTCTGAACGAGAGGGAATGCACCTCACTCATCTCCATACTGAGGGACTCAACAAGCCCCCAACATCTGTAATTCCACACTTCTGTCCTTGGGCCCACTCTCCATCTCTCCTAAAGGATTCAGCAGGAAGATGAAACCATCTCCTGGGCTAATTCCAGTTCCTTTCTTCTCTATTTCCAACAGTCCTTATCCTAAGCTCCTCCTGCCATAATGTGCTCCCCAAAGCCTCAATTGTTCAAAGACTTTTCCTCCCACTATAAAAGAAACTTTTTAATGATGACAACAACAAGAACAAAAACAGGCCTTAGAGGACTTGTGGATATCCTCCTGGATCTTAAATGGCAGGGCATCCACTTCTCCCTTAAGGTTAGACATTCAGTCAACTTGGGTCAAAGCAGAAGCAGTGCATTTAACACATACACACACACATACACAAACACACACACAAAGAATACATTTTCCACTAGAGATCTTCTCCCAGTTATTCCAGGAGAAACACAAATCCACATGTTTCTCACAGTGAGCAGGGAATTTCTGTGCATTTGCTCTGGTGTCTACAGGGCAACTCAAGGCCAAAGAGGACAGATGACCCACCTCTACCCTTCCAAGCAAGTTGACAGAACACCTGAGTGACAGAATTTCTCTTGAGTCCGTAGCTGTAGAATGTGCAGTTTGGGGAAATATTTGCCCCACATCAAGCCCCTGTGCCCTGCTCCCTGAGCTGCCCAAGCCCTAGCACCCAACCTACCCAAGGCTGCAGGCCAGCTCTTAGAGGTACACTGGAGGGCTGGCTGTGAAAGCAACTGGCTTTGGATTAGCCTGGATTTTAATCCCAACTTCTGTTCTCAGGCTCCCTGAGAACTCTTAACCTCCCTGCCTGGTTTCTTCAATCATACATCACACTGTCCCTGAGGATTCTTTTGAGCAATCAACAAGCTACGATTGGGAAAATGTCCTCGACAATGTTAGCAAATCCTAGATCCGGTTTCCTCTCCTCACCTTCTCTCCCATGGGCACCAGGGTCTGGATAGCTCCGGCAGGGGCGAGGGAAGTAACCTCAGAGGAGCTGCAGAGACGTGCGGCCGCGTCCTCCCTGGCACTCACTAGAGTCTGCAGGAAGAGAGGCAGGAGCTGTTCTCTGAACGAGAGGGAATGCACCTCACTCATCTCCATACTGAGGGACTCAACAAGCCCCCAACATCTGTAATTCCACACTTCTGTCCTTGGGCCCACTCTCCATCTCTCCTAAAGGATTCAGCAGGAAGATGAAACCATCTCCTGGGCTAATTCCAGTTCCTTTCTTCTCTATTTCCAACAGTCCTTATCCTAAGCTCCTCCTGCCATAATGTGCTCCCCAAAGCCTCAATTGTTCAAAGACTTTTCCTCCCACTATAAAAGAAACTTTTTAATGATGACAACAACAAGAACAAAAACAGGCCTTAGAGGACTTGTGGATATCCTCCTGGATCTTAAATGGCAGGGCATCCACTTCTCCCTTAAGGTTAGACATTCAGTCAACTTGGGTCAAAGCAGAAGCAGTGCATTTAACACATACACACACACATACACAAACACACACACAAAGAATACATTTTCCACTAGAGATCTTCTCCCAGTTATTCCAGGAGAAACACAAATCCACATGTTTCTCACAGTGAGCAGGGAATTTCTGTGCATTTGCTCTGGTGTCTACAGGGCAACTCAAGGCCAAAGAGGACAGATGACCCACCTCTACCCTTCCAAGCAAGTTGACAGAACACCTGAGTGACAGAATTTCTCTTGAGTCCGTAGCTGTAGAATGTGCAGTTTGCTGCGCAAATATTTGTATCCCTAGAGAGGCTTGTTAAGGAGGGCAGCTGGGCAGCAGAGGCGGTTCTGCTCTGGTTTTCTTTCCTGAGCAAGCACTCTGCAGTTGTTTGATTCTTTGAATTGAATAAACCACAAAACTAACAATGGCCCCAAAGATCAAAGGTCACATTGGACACTGCAGAACAAGTAGTAATTAATACCCAGGCCTCTTTCTTAGGGAGGCAGATGAATCTCCCCATCTATGCATAGAAACAGAGACCTGGTTCAATACAGTTCTCTTGACACCCCAGCAAAAGTTGCATCCCCTAAAACGTTTTGGAAAAGTATAAGCAATTATTGCAAGTACTTACTATTCAAAAATCTGTCTTCAAGTAGCCTAAAAATAGGACTGGGTGGATTTTTTTTGGGAGGGGCACTTTTATTGGTCTTATATTTATTCATTTTCACCCATCTTTGTTCTCTGACCCGTGTGGGCCTCCCATTGCAGTGGTCTCTGTCACTGCAGAGCACTGGCTCTGGGCACATGCGCTGCAGAGCTCTGGCTTGGTAGTTGGACACATTGGTCCAGCCATTCCGCAGCACGTGGTATCCTCCCAGGCCAGGGATTGAACCAGCGCCCCTTGCACTGCAAGGTGGTGTCTTTACCCACTGGACCACCAGGGAAGCCCTAGGTGCATTTTTTTAACTTTTCATTTTGTATCGGTGTGTAGCCAATTAGCAAAAAGTGTCATGAGAGTTTCAGGTGCACAGCAAAGGTTTTCAGCCATACATGTGCATGTGTCCATTCTCCCCAACTCCCCTCCCATGCAAGCTGCCACAGAACCTGGAGCACAGTTCTATGTGCTGTGCAGGAGGTCCTTGTTGAACCCGATGCATTTTTTAAGGAACTGTACCTCTTTTTAAATAAAAAATGTACTAATTTTCAATGACAAAAGGCGCACATGGATAGCAAAAGCAATGCTAGTTAAATGCATGTCACATCCACTAGTCGACATCTCAGGGGGCCTGTTCTGAAAGGGCAACACAGGGTGCATTTACCTCGGACGACTTTCAGCTCGCCTGCTAGGAGACTTTAGAACTAGAAAGCACCATGCCTGAGAATCAAATAGGTGATTAAATTATGAACGGTCTTGATAACACACGCAGAGAACTCATGAAAAAACAGACAGAGCATAGACATTGTGGGGAAGAAATAGGGAGGGGGAAGCATGGAGGGAGTAACATGGAAACCTATACTGTTATGTGTGGAAAAGACAGCTAGTGTCATTGTGCTAAGGGAATAGGAGTGCTTACAATGGCTTGGGGCGAAGGTCTGGAAGGGTGGGATGGGGGGAATTGGGGGGTCTGGGACCATGGACATGCATATGACTGATCTGGGAACATACATGTCTGTGAACAAGGGAATAGGAGTGCTTACAATGGCTTGGGGCGAAGGTCTGGAGGGGTGGGATGGGGGGAACTGCGGGGGCGGGGACCATGGATATGCATATGACTGATCTGGGAACATACATGTCTGTGAACAACAAAACTCTGTAAAACCTTTAAAATAAAGAATAAAAAAAATTACGCATGACTTGGGGTTCTCACTGCTAAGGAAAAGCTCAAGTAAATAAAGTGAGAAACTATTTCACACTAGGTAAAACCTCGAGCAGATGTTATAAATCCTCTCTCTGCCCCCAAAACGCCCATTCGTTTCTGTTTCCAGCCGCGTGCCAAGACGCGCACATCTACACAGGGAGAGAAGAGGACGGGGGTGAATCAGCCCTCACGCTGAGCTGTTGCTGGGCTCTCCTCACGGCAGGGATTCCTCTGGGTGCCCTTCATTTTTTTTGTGCATTAGCAAAGTGTCATGGATTTCGTGCACAGCAAAGGTTTTCAGCCATACATGTGCATGTGTCCATTCTCCCCAACTCCTCCCATGCAAGCTGCCACAGAACCTGGAGCACAGTTCTATGTGCTGTGCAGGAGGTCCTTGTTGAACCCGATGCATTTTTTAAGGAACTGTACCTCTTTTTAAATAAAAAATGTACTAATTTTCAATGACAAAAGGCGCACATGGATAGCAAAAGCAATGCTAGTTAAATGCATGTCACATCCACTAGTCGACATCTCAGGGGGCCTGTTCTGAAAGGGCAACACAGGGTGCATTTACCTCGGACGACTTTCAGCTCGCCTGCTAGGAGACTTTAGAACTAGAAAGCACCATGCCTGAGAATCAAATAGGTGATTAAATTATGAACGGTCTTGATAACACACGCAGAGAACTCATGAAAAAACAGACAGAGCATAGACATTGTGGGGAAGAAATAGGGAGGGGGAAGCATGGAGGGAGTAACATGGAAACCTATACTGTTATGTGTGGAAAAGACAGCTAGTGTCATTGTGCTAAGGGAATAGGAGTGCTTACAATGGCTTGGGGCGAAGGTCTGGAAGGGTGGGATGGGGGGAATTGGGGGGTCTGGGACCATGGACATGCATATGACTGATCTGGGAACATACATGTCTGTGAACAAGGGAATAGGAGTGCTTACAATGGCTTGGGGCGAAGGTCTGGAGGGGTGGGATGGGGGGAACTGCGGGGGCGGGGACCATGGATATGCATATGACTGATCTGGGAACATACATGTCTGTGAACAACAAAACTCTGTAAAACCTTTAAAATAAAGAATAAAAAAAATTACGCATGACTTGGGGTTCTCACTGCTAAGGAAAAGCTCAAGTAAATAAAGTGAGAAACTATTTCACACTAGGTAAAACCTCGAGCAGATGTTATAAATCCTCTCTCTGCCCCCAAAACGCCCATTCGTTTCTGTTTCCAGCCGCGTGCCAAGACGCGCACATCTACACAGGGAGAGAAGAGGACGGGGGTGAATCAGCCCTCACGCTGAGCTGTTGCTGGGCTCTCCTCACGGCAGGGACTCCCCTTTCGTGCCAGAAGCAGATGTGCAGAAAGGATAGGACCTAAACGGCTGCAGCTCCTTTCTTCAATGATCCACAGTCTCAACGACTCCATTCAGTGACATGTGACCGTGAAGGCCAGCACGGAGGGAAGGAGCAGAGAGAGCTTTCAATGAGACACAGCCTCTCCCCTCAAGAACTTTGCACCTCTAGCAGGTGGATAATGCATGTATAAGAAAGTAAATAGGGCTTCCCTCATAGTTCAGTGGTGAAGCATCCGCCTGCCAATGCAGGAGAGACAGGTTTGATCCCTGATCCAGGAAGATCTCACCTGCAGCAGAGCAACAGAGCCCAGGAGTCACAACTATTTGAACCCACATGATGCAACTACTGAAGCCCATGTGCCTTAGAGCCCATGCTCTGCAACAGGAGAGGCCACTGCAATGAGAAGTCTGCTCACTGTAGCTAGAGAAAAGCCCTTGTGCAGCTGCAAAGACCCAGAGCAGTCACAAATAAATAAATACATGTTTTTAAAAAGTAAAGAGCATTTAACAGTAAGGGAGAGTGAGCATGTACAGGCTTTCTCTGCCCACCCACGGTTGCTCCAAGCGTGAGCCCTTTCCCTTCTCCTCAAGCAAGCCTGTGGTGTGGAGGGGTCTCCCCTTTGTTCTGACTAGGGACAAGCCAGGAGAGGCTCCTCAGGGGTCCAGGTGGGCTGGGCCGTCCTCCCCACACAGGGCTGATGGGCTCACTCCCCACCCGGAAGTCCCAAGGCCAAGACAGGACTGTGGCCCCAGGAGTGGGGACCACAGGCTGGGACAGGGAACCTTTCTGAGATGAAATCAGGGGGAAAAAAATTACGCATGACTTGGGGTTCTCACTGCTAAGGAAAAGCTCAAGTAAATAAAGTGAGAAACTATTTCACACTAGGTAAAACCTCGAGCAGATGTTATAAATCCTCTCTCTGCCCCCAAAACGCCCATTCGTTTCTGTTTCCAGCCGCGTGCCAAGACGCGCACATCTACACAGGGAGAGAAGAGGACGGGGGTGAATCAGCCCTCACGCTGAGCTGTTGCTGGGCTCTCCTCACGGCAGGGACTCCCCTTTCGTGCCAGAAGCAGATGTGCAGAAAGGATAGGACCTAAACGGCTGCAGCTCCTTTCTTCAATGATCCACAGTCTCAACGACTCCATTCAGTGACATGTGACCGTGAAGGCCAGCACGGAGGGAAGGAGCAGAGAGAGCTTTCAATGAGACACAGCCTCTCCCCTCAAGAACTTTGCACCTCTAGCAGGTGGATAATGCATGTATAAGAAAGTAAATAGGGCTTCCCTCATAGTTCAGTGGTGAAGCATCCGCCTGCCAATGCAGGAGAGACAGGTTTGATCCCTGATCCAGGAAGATCTCACCTGCAGCAGAGCAACAGAGCCCAGGAGTCACAACTATTTGAACCCACATGATGCAACTACTGAAGCCCATGTGCCTTAGAGCCCATGCTCTGCAACAGGAGAGGCCACTGCAATGAGAAGTCTGCTCACTGTAGCTAGAGAAAAGCCCTTGTGCAGCTGCAAAGACCCAGAGCAGTCACAAATAAATAAATACATGTTTTTAAAAAGTAAAGAGCATTTAACAGTAAGGGAGAGTGAGCATGTACAGGCTTTCTCTGCCCACCCACGGTTGCTCCAAGCGTGAGCCCTTTCCCTTCTCCTCAAGCAAGCCTGTGGTGTGGAGGGGTCTCCCCTTTGTTCTGACTAGGGACAAGCCAGGAGAGGCTCCTCAGGGGTCCAGGTGGGCTGGGCCGTCCTCCCCACACAGGGCTGATGGGCTCACTCCCCACCCGGAAGTCCCAAGGCCAAGACAGGACTGTGGCCCCAGGAGTGGGGACCACAGGCTGGGACAGGGAACCTTTCTGAGATGAAATCAATGGGATCAGTGACAAGAGACTGAAGGAAGGTAGAGGTGGAGCCCGACCCCAGGTGAGCGACACACGTGTGGCAACACGACAGTCCCTGGTGAGCACAGGACCAGAGGTGGGGAGGCGGGAGCAAGGGGAATGCCCACCAAACGCTAGACTCTGAGACAGGTGTGAAAAAGTCACCAGCAAGTTCAGCTTCAACACGACAGAGGTTACATCCAACGCGGGTAAACATAAAAAAAAAAAAAAAGATGGAACTCATTCTGTGCTGGACTGAGCTCTGGCAAACTCTGGGAGATGCTGAAGGACAGAGAAGCCTGGCGTGCTGCAGTCCATGGAGGTGCAAAGAGTCAGACAGGACTGAGCGACTGACCTGAATTGGGCACTGACCCCTCAGAGAAGATGGCCGTGAAGGAAGCAGGAAAAATACAACTGCAGGGAACCTCAGTATTACGGGGGTTCAGAAAAGGAGAGCTGCCTGCCATCTGCATCCTTGGAAAAGGAGTCCCCCAAGTTTCATCACAGTCTATTTCAGGGTCCCTGAGAAGGAGCTGGGTGAATACTTGAATGAATGAATGAATGAATGCATTCTCGCACTGAAGGGACTGCCTTTGACCCCTAGGCCAAAAATAACTCCCGATTAACTTGGGAAGGTCACTTCAGCTCCCTGACTGTTTTGTAGCTGTGGCATATCTATAAACGGAAATAACAATTTCCCAGGTTGTGGTAAAGAGACCTATCCCAGCGCAGGGCTTCCCTACTGCCGCGCCCTTTCTGTCTTTCCTGGGCCTCGTCTTCATCTGGAAACACTGCACTAGATGTTTCTGAGACCTCTTTCTTCTGCCATTCCAGGATTCTAAGTGAATGCGGAGGCTTGAGGGGTGCGTGGTCAGCAGGGAAGGGACGCATCCGCACAGAAGACAGCCTGTGAAGGCATCGGCACTGTTGGATTCGTGTGTCTTGGCTCAAATCCTAAATAAGAGAAACATTCTTCTTTTTCAATCACATTGTCATGACTGACAAATTCTGCAGGGTCCCTCTGCCCGTGTGGAATGCAGACAAGCAAGGCATTCTGAAACCCAGCCCTTCACTACAGAAACATCTTCCTGCTAAGTGAGTCCAACAGTGTGATGCTTCAGCCCTGGTGCTTCTTTTCCTTTAAGAGATGCTGGAAGGGAGTGCTGTTGGGGCCACCATGCGGTTTGACCAAACAAAGTCTGGGAGCTGCATTTAAGCAATCCGACACTCGGAATATGAGGTGGCGACTCCACAATTTTTCATGTGCTATTTATCTTCAACTCTGTTCTACAACTCCAGCAAAAATCCTATAGCATATGCCTTCTAACTGTTCAGAGATGAGAGGATTCAAAATTTAAAGTATAAGGAGCTTCTTTTCCAACCACAGAGCCAATAAAGGAGGCAGAACATTCCCCCCAAAACTTGGAATAAAAAGGAGAAGATGATTCCCTAAGAGTTAGCCTATGATATTCACCCATAAGTGGCAGGTCTAAACATCATGCAAAACTCTTTAGAGAAAGGCCTTGCTCACCCATCTGCCAGGCCCACTGTCTTCCTGCCTGAGGACAGAAAGTGCAAGGCAGACATTGAGGGGTAGCCCCGGAGCCTGGGGCAGAGAACCATCAGGGAAAGTGAGGGGCAGGGCCTGGGAGAGCAGACCCCAGTGGATCACAGGACAAGCCTCAGCGTCTGATGAATGCTCATCGCACGATGAATACATGGGTTTCTGGGCTCTCCTGACGCTGGAGACACGGAATGCCACAGAATTCTCACTGGCCATGGCTCTAAGCCAGACTGGCCACGTGTTGTGTTAGCCGTTCACTCGTGTCCGATTCTTTGCAATCCCATGGACGGTAGCCTGCCAGGCTCCTCAGTCATTGGGATTCTCCAAGCAGGAATACTGGAGTGGGTAGCCATTCCCTTCTCCAGGGGATCTTCCCTCGACTCAGGGATTGAATGTGGGTCTTCTGCATTGCAGCCAGATTCTTTACTGTCTGAGTCAGCAGGGAAGCCCCTATGGGTCAAGTGTAAGAAGATTAAATTGGAAGTTTCGACCAAAGCAGTAAGATGCTACACCAAGGTCGCAGATTTCAAATTAAGTGCCCAAGAGCTAGACTAACAGTGACCCTGACAGCTGGGGGCAGGGAGACAAAGGGACATGGTTCCCAAGAAGGACGTCACCCTCAGGGCAGCCAACCACAGAGTTAGTCGCATTACACATGACATGTGTGCCAGTAAAGGGGCCACGTGACTGTTTGCAGCTTGTGATGAATAAGTTTACTCAACAGAGTATTGTAAGCAACTCCCCCAGCTCAGAACTGGAGGTGCCAATCAGGAAGTGAACAGAGTGTCCACCGTCAGCCAGACTTGTTGGCCGGGTGGTCCCAAGCTATTGGCTTCCCCATGCCTATTTCTATGACAAGAATGCCTGTCACATTTTCCCAAATGCATTCATTTGAATTGACACCATTTAAAAATGGTTCAACCTCAAGTCAGCATTCCTGGACCCCCTCCACTTGAGAAGAAGACCTGTCTTCATCCCCATGGACCCTGCAGACCTCCTAGAGGAACATTGCTGATCTCCCAAGGTCCCAGGGGTAGGGCAGGGAGCTTCTCCAGGCCTGGCGTCCACCTCCAGGTCTCGAGTCCCCTTGGGCCCATCATGCTGGGGGTGAAGGGAGGGTGCAGGCTGGTGAGAACCACCTTGTAGCATCAGGAGGAACTCAACCGAGCCTTTGTCAGATGTGGCTGCTTCCTCAGCAGTGTGGTCCTTCCTACAATGCCCACTCCCAGCCACAATTCCCATCCCTTCCCAGCCCAGACACTGCCCTGGAAACCAGAATGCTTCCCCACGCATCAGCCTATTCCCACGGCAATCAGGAACTCTCTGGAAATAGGTGGAGACCTTGTGATTGTTCTTACAGAAGAGAGGAAGCATGAATGCATTTTCCACTATCATCTCCATAAGAAACTGGATGATGCCTCTGACTCCTCTTGGGAAATCCAAGAAGAGCAAAATTCCAGATCTCAGGACAAATTAGAGCTTCACAGATCATTTTGCAAACAGAGCCCCTGGTGACTTCATCTCCATGGGTGGCTTCCTTGGTGCTGAGTGACAGCGTAAAGCTCAGTCCTCTGGTGACGGCGACAGGGGACATGCCTGCAACCCCCGGGCCTCACATCCTAGACAGCACACCAGATAAAGAGGGGCCAGGTGGCATCTGGCCATGGGCAGATGTCTACACTGATATCGGCCTGCAGGCAGGAGCCAGGAGGACATGGAGGGCCGGGGTCCTGGCTAAACTCAGGTCCTGATACAATGAGATCAGCGGTAAGAGAGAAACAGGAAATTGCTGGTCCCCTTTGCACACATAGCCACATGCAAGGTGCAGACTGATGTTTTGCTGACAGGAAGCCCCAGAGAGAGCTGTCCTATCGTGGGCAAGATGTGTGCACTGCTTTCGCTGAATTTTCCTTTGAGTGGGGACCAGTGGGATGCCATCTCTGCCTGGGCGCAGACTGGACCCTCCAGAGCCGTCCCTGGTCAAGACCAGCTGCCCTGGACAGGGATACCAAGACCCAGATCCCCAACCCCCTGCACACTATTCTTCCATCTAAGTCCTCTGTACTCTCTGTCGTTTAGCCCAGACACCCTACGTCGGAACCCGACTTCACCACCCCTCCTTCCCCACAAGCTTCCCCGTGAGGGCGCCCTGGCTCTGACCCACGCTCTGCATGATCCTGCCCTCCACCCTGATTTCCAGCTCTGGCCACCGCCCCAGCACTCTCAGCTCCTGGTGAGTTCACCCCAGTTGCTGGGCCCTTATCCAAGCGCTGACAAGTCCCACACGCCCAGAAAAGCCTGAATGACCACAGAGACTCCCTCATTTCCACTTCCTGTCTGGAAGCAGCTTCCCACTTGAGCCTGGAGGGAGGGGAGAAGCTTCTGCAGCAGGTTCAGAAAGGCTGGCGTGGAGCTGAGGCTGCCGTGGGGCCCAGGGCCATCGTCAGACAGCACAAGGCTCACATACCAGGGTTCACGTCCACAGGTCAGTCTCCTCCGGGGGCCCAGCATTCCAGTCCAGGCCTAATAGGAGGGCTAGTGTAAGAAACGCTAGTTTTATTGTCCAGACAGGGGACACACCACTCTGAGCAGACAGTTGAGAGCGGTGGACACATGCATATACACACACAGAGGCACACGCATGGGCACACAGAGGCACACACAGGCACAGACCCACGCAGAGACACCTAGGAACACATAGGCACACACAGGATCCCTCACCGAGGCCTAAGGAGTGCAAGCGGGGACACTACTTCTTCAGGGCCCGTGCATTTCAGCCTCTGTCTGACCGTCACTTTGTGGGCTATTCTGGAAATAATTATAGAAAAGGAACAGAGCCTGAGAGAGGAAATGGTATTGGATTTGGGGGTCGGGGTGGGGTAAGAACTGTCTCTGGTGGGAAAAGGGCCACAGATGCAGAGCATGGACACAGCGCTGCCCTTGCCTCAGCTGCTGGTGAAGTGAGCGCCAGCTGTACCTACCACCCAACAGGTAACGACAGGCCCTGCTCTCTGCCAGGCTCTGTGCCAACCAGGGACGACAGAGACACCAGCTGAGTCTGCTGGAAAGAGGGGAGCCATGTGATGGAAAACCTGCAAGGCAAGGAGCCCCGCCGAGGTCATCTGATCAGTCACTGCTGAGGGGCTGCCCTGGACAGGGATACCAAGACCCAGATCCCCAACCCCTGCACACTATTCTTCCATCTAAGTCCTCTGTACTCTCTGTCGCTTAGCCCAGACACCCTACGCCGGAACCCGACTTCACCACCCCTCCTTCCCCACAAGCTTCCCGTGAGGGCGCCTGGCTCTGACCCACGCTCTGCATGATCCTGCCCTCCACCCTGATTTCCAGCTCTGGCCACCGCCCCAGCACTCTCAGCTCCTGGTGAGTTCACCCCAGTTGCTGGGCCCTTATCCAAGCGCTGACAAGTCCCACACGCCCAGAAAAGCCTGAATGACCACAGAGACTCCCTCATTTCCACTTCCTGTCTGGAAGCAGCTTCCCACTTGAGCCTGGAGGGAGGGGAGAAGCTTCTGCAGCAGGTTCAGAAAGGCTGGCGTGGAGCTGAGGCTGCCGTGGGGCCCAGGGCCATCGTCAGACAGCACAAGGCTCACATACCAGGGTTCACGTCCACAGGTCAGTCTCCTCCGGGGGCCCAGCATTCCAGTCCAGGCCTAATAGGAGGGCTAGTGTAAGAAACGCTAGTTTTATTGTCCAGACAGGGGATACACCACTCTGAGCAGACAGTTGAGAGCGGTGGACACATGCATATACACACACAGAGGCACACGCATGGGCACACAGAGGCACACACAGGCACAGACCCACGCAGAGACACCTAGGAACACATAGGCACACACAGGATCCCTCACCGAGGCCTAAGGAGTGCAAGCGGGGACACTACTTCTTCAGGGCCCGTGCATTTCAGCCTCTGTCTGACCGTCACTTTGTGGGCTATTCTGGAAATAATTATAGAAAAGGAACAGAGCCTGAGAGAGGAAATGGTATTGGATTTGGGGGTCGGGGTGGGGTAAGAACTGTCTCTGGTGGGAAAAGGGCCACAGATGCAGAGCATGGACACAGCGCTGCCCTTGCCTCAGCTGCTGGTGAAGTGAGCGCCAGCTGTACCTACCACCCAACAGGTAACGACAGGCCCTGCTCTCTGCCAGGCTCTGTGCCAACCAGGGACGACAGAGACACCAGCTGAGTCTGCTGGAAAGAGGGGAGCCATGTGATGGAAAACCTGCAAGGCAAGGAGCCCCGCCGAGGTCATCTGATCAGTCACTGCTGAGGGGCGATGTTTATGCTCACAAGAGAAGGGTAAGGAGCAAGCCCAGCTAAAAGAGTGGGGAGAAATGATACAGACACCAGCTACATGTACAAAGATCCTGGGGCAGGAAAGAGCTTGGCATGGTTACTTATTGGAATAGATATACACAGAAAGTGTGGGAGAGAGACCCATGGGGTACTCAGACACATGGGGTACTCAGGCCCAGATGGGGCATGGAATGGCCGTTTGAGGAGTTGGGATTTTATTCCCAAATACAGCCTTGGGATTTTAGAGGACTTTAAGGGGGAGGAAAATAAGAATTTCAGTAAGGCATTGCCTTAACTATCTTGTTGAGACAGGAAATGGTGGGTCAGGGAGCAAGGCCTCTTGCAGGGACCCTAAGCATGTGGAGAAGGTGAAAGATGAAGGACATAAAATTCGTCTGTGAGTGGGCACAGGGTGGGAGGAGCAGAGGCAGTCGCACTTTCTGCGGTCTCTGGCTGGAGCTGCTGAGTGGATGGTGGCCTGGGGAACACAGGCAGGAAGCCACTGCAAATGCTCAGTCCCTGGGGCTTGTTCAGAGAGGAAGTGGAGGAAAAGCCTGAGACCATCCACCTGCAGGGCCTTCCAGGCCCAGAGGCTTGGTCCGGCATAAGCTCAGAGCCCGAGCAAGACCAGGAGGAGGTGCAGTGAGTAGACTGGCTCCTCCTGCACCCCGGATGTCTGGGTGGCAGTCTGGGTCCTCTGGCACAGAGGGCGAAGGAGACAGGCCAGGACCGTCACTTTGTGGGCCTGGAAATAATTATAGAAAAGGAACAGAGCCTGAGAGAGGAAATGGTATTGGATTTGGGGGTCGGGGTGGGGTAAGAACTGTCTCTGGTGGGAAAAGGGCCACAGATGCAGAGCATGGACACAGCGCTGCCCTTGCCTCAGCTGCTGGTGAAGTGAGCGCCAGCTGTACCTACCACCCAACAGGTAACGACAGGCCCTGCTCTCTGCCAGGCTCTGTGCCAACCAGGGACGACAGAGACACCAGCTGAGTCTGCTGGAAAGAGGGGAGCCATGTGATGGAAAACCTGCAAGGCAAGGAGCCCCGCCGAGGTCATCTGATCAGTCACTGCTGAGGGGCGATGTTTATGCTCACAAGAGAAGGGTAAGGAGCAAGCCCAGCTAAAAGAGTGGGGAGAAATGATACAGACACCAGCTACATGTACAAAGATCCTGGGGCAGGAAAGAGCTTGGCATGGTTACTTATTGGAATAGATATACACAGAAAGTGTGGGAGAGAGACCCATGGGGTACTCAGACACATGGGGTACTCAGGCCCAGATGGGGCATGGAATGGCCGTTTGAGGAGTTGGGATTTTATTCCCAAATACAGCCTTGGGATTTTAGAGGACTTTAAGGGGGAGGAAAATAAGAATTTCAGTAAGGCATTGCCTTAACTATCTTGTTGAGACAGGAAATGGTGGGTCAGGGAGCAAGGCCTCTTGCAGGGACCCTAAGCATGTGGAGAAGGTGAAAGATGAAGGACATAAAATTCGTCTGTGAGTGGGCACAGGGTGGGAGGAGCAGAGGCAGTCGCACTTTCTGCGGTCTCTGGCTGCAGCTGCTGAGTGGATGGTGGCCTGGGGAACACAGGCAGGAAGCCACTGCAAATGCTCAGTCCCTGGGGCTTGTTCAGAGAGGAAGTGGAGGAAAAGCCTGAGACCATCCACCTGCAGGGCCTTCCAGGCCCAGAGGCTTGGTCCGGCATAAGCTCAGAGCCCGAGCAAGACCAGGAGGAGGTGCAGTGAGTAGCTGACTGGCTCCTCCTGCACCCCGGATGTCTGGGTGGAGCCCCCAGGTGGAGTCTGGGTCCTCTGGCACAGAGGGCGAAGGAGACAGGCCAGGCTGGCCAGGGGCATCCTCTCGGCAGAGGCCACCAAGTGGAGGCACAATGAACATCCCTTCTGCTTTGAGCGTCTGAAGCTGGATTATACCTGACTTATATTCAGGCATGAAAGAACAGCCTTCTTCCACCCGAGAAGCTTCTGGAACTAGGTTTCCAGCATTCCAGGTAGGCAAGCTTCTGGTACCTCCACCTTGTAAGAGGCACAGAAAGGTGGGGTGCCCCCAGGGAAACACCATGGGCTGCCCACCAGGTTGCCTCGTGGGCTGGATTGTACCAGCATTGCCTACCCTCAGGCTATGGGGGGCTTCTCTGACAGCTTAGCTGGGAAAGAATCCGCCTGCACAGCAGGAGACTCCAGTTCAGTTCCTGGGTTAGAAAGAGCCCCTGGAGAAGAGAATGGCAACCCACTCCAGTATTCTGGCCTAGAGAATTCCATGGACAGAGAAGCCCGACAGCCTTCAGTCCACAGGGCGGTAAAGAGTCAGACACAACTGAGATACTCTTAGTTTCAAGCATCTATTACATCAGGGCCAAGCCAGGTCAGGGACTGGGCTGGGCAGCCTTTCCCCGTCCCCATGCATCTAGCCTTATTGAAAGGCTTAAAATGGAATGTCTGGTTGATGCAAAAAAATAAAAAAGACTGAAATACACAAATGTTATTAATCTAGTATTATTATTAATGTCTACTAAAAATTAAATTCATTCAGGCTTCCCTGGTGGTCTAGTGTGTAAAATTGCCTGTGAGTGGGCACAGGGTGGGAGGAGCAGAGGCAGTCGACTTTCTGCGGTCTCTGGCTGCAGCTGCTGAGTGGATGGTGGCCTGGGGAACACAGGCAGGAAGCCACTGCAAATGCTCAGTCCCTGGGGCTTGTTCAGAGAGGAAGTGGAGGAAAAGCCTGAGACCATCCACCTGCAGGGCCTTCCAGGCCCAGAGGCTTGGCCCGGGCATAAGCTCAGAGCCCGAGCAAGACCAGGAGGAGGTGCAGTGAGTAGCTGACTGGCTCCTCCTGCACCCCGGATGTCTGGGTGGAGCCCCCAGGTGGAGTCTGGGTCCTCTGGCACAGAGGGCGAAGGAGACAGGCCAGGCTGGCCAGGGGCATCCTCTCGGCAGAGGCCACCAAGTGGAGGCACAATGAACATCCCTTCTGCTTTGAGCGTCTGAAGCTGGATTATACCTGACTTATATTCAGGCATGAAAGAACAGCCTTCTTCCACCCGAGAAGCTTCTGGAACTAGGTTTCCAGCATTCCAGGTAGGCAAGCTTCTGGTACCTCCACCTTGTAAGAGGCACAGAAAGGTGGGGTGCCCCCAGGGAAACACCATGGGCTGCCCACCAGGTTGCCTCGTGGGCTGGATTGTACCAGCATTGCCTACCCTCAGGCTATGGGGGGCTTCTCTGACAGCTTAGCTGGGAAAGAATCCGCCTGCACAGCAGGAGACTCCAGTTCAGTTCCTGGGTTAGAAAGAGCCCCTGGAGAAGAGAATGGCAACCCACTCCAGTATTCTGGCCTAGAGAATTCCATGGACAGAGAAGCCCGACAGCCTTCAGTCCACAGGGCGGTAAAGAGTCAGACACAACTGAGATACTCTTAGTTTCAAGCATCTATTACATCAGGGCCAAGCCAGGTCAGGGACTGGGCTGGGCAGCCTTTCCCCGTCCCCATGCATCTAGCCTTATTGAAAGGCTTAAAATGGAATGTCTGGTTGATGCAAAAAAATAAAAAAGACTGAAATACACAAATGTTATTAATCTAGTATTATTATTAATGTCTACTAAAAATTAAATTCATTCAGGCTTCCCTGGTGGTCTAGTGTGTAAAGAGAACGCTTTGCAGTGCATGGGGCACCGGTTCGATCCCTGGCATGGGAAAATCCCACATACCACAGAGCAGCTGGACAGCTGTGTCCAATTACGAGCCAGCGCTCTGGAGTGCATGTGCCCAGAGCCGGTGCTCTGCAATGAGAGAGGCCACTGCGATGGGATGCCCACACAGGCCAAAGAACAAAGATGGATGAGAATAAATAAAAGAAAGACCAATAAAAGAGGCCAACATTTTTTTTAAAAAATTGAATTCATTCTATGTATTAGGCACCATGTCAAAAATCTACAGAATTTTCTCATTTAATCCTTTACAGAAATCCCAAGAGGCAGACATTGTGATACCACTTTATGGAGGAAGAAGAAAGAGATGGACAGAGAGTTTAAACATCATCCCATGAAGGGAAAGGCTTGGATCACCCAAATCCAGGTCCTTCTCCAGCTTGGTGAGCACAGGACTGAGTCATTAGGCCACTGTGGTCCATAGCAGGAAAAGGGAGGAGCCTCATTCTGTTCTCCTAGGGAGAAAAGGTCCAAGAGAGGCAGGCTCGTGGGTGCTCAAAACAGACAAATTCACAATTGGGGAGAAAGATTTAGAAACTGGAGATCCTGATACAGATCCATGCCACCTGCAGCGGAAGTTCGGAGTCTCAACCACTGGACCACCAGAGAGGTCGCAAAGGAGGTGTTTTTGGAGATAAGCACTGATAGCTGCCTCCCCACACCACTACTCAGGGCATGCATGACCTTCAACATGTCTCATCTGCCTTAATTTGCTGCTGTGCAAGACCAAAGTGGGTGATCAACCACACATATCTCACAGGTGGACGAGAGTTGAAATTCACCCTGAGTGGAGCATCTTGTCTTAGCGAGGGACTCAGAGGAAACAGAGAAGTTCCTCCAACAACAAGCACCAGCCTCACCTCCAGGATTTATGAAGCTGCATTGTTTTGTTTTTGAAACAAGGCCAACTTACTTTTATAGGTATGGCTTCCCAGAAATTGGCACATCAAGGTGTCTCTGTACTCACTTCGTTTTTTCTCAAGCCCGCAGAGACAAGAATAAGATCTCCTTCCAAAAAAGGACCCATACCCTCTTTATTCTTAGTAGAGTCTAGTAAATCAAAACCTGATAATAAGAGAACTCCAAATAACAGGGTCTGCAGGCTTTAGAAGTGGAACAGCACAAAACACTCTTTCTCCTGGTTATTTCTGTCACTGATATTTTCTAGTCTTTTGTTCTTAGAACTTTCCTATTGCAGAAGCTTTAACTTGTTTTTGTTGTTCAGTCACTCATCTGTGTCCAACTTTGCAACCCCATGGACTGCAGCAGTCCACGCTTCCCTGTCCTTCACTCTCTCCTGGAGTTTTCTCAAATTCATGTTTATCAAGTTGGTGATGCTATCTAACTATCTCATCCCCTGTAGCTCCCTTTACATTTTGCCTTCAGTCTTTCCCAGCATCAGGGTCTTGTCCAATGAGTCGTCTCTTCGCATCACGTGGCCAGAGTACTGGCGCTTCGGCTTCAGCATCAGTCCTTCCAAAAAATATTCACGGTTGATTTCCTTTAGGAGTAATTGATTTGATCTCTTTGCTGTCAAAGAGACTCTCAAAAGCCTTCTCCAACACCACAGTTCAAAACCATCAATTCTTCAGTGCCTAGCCTTTTGGGGAGAAAGATTTAGAAACTGGAGATCCTGATACAGATCCATGCCACCTGCAGCGGAAGTTCGGAGTCTCAACCACTGGACCACCAGAGAGGTCGCAAAGGAGGTGTTTTTGGAGATAAGCACTGATAGCTGCCTCCCCACACCACTACTCAGGGCATGCATGACCTTCAACATGTCTCATCTGCCTTAATTTGCTGCTGTGCAAGACCAAAGTGGGTGATCAACCACACATATCTCACAGGTGGACGAGAGTTGAAATTCACCCTGAGTGGAGCATCTTGTCTTAGCGAGGGACTCAGAGGAAACAGAGAAGTTCCTCCAACAACAAGCACCAGCCTCACCTCCAGGATTTATGAAGCTGCATTGTTTTGTTTTTGAAACAAGGCCAACTTACTTTTATAGGTATGGCTTCCCAGAAATTGGCACATCAAGGTGTCTCTGTACTCACTTCGTTTTTTCTCAAGCCCGCAGAGACAAGAATAAGATCTCCTTCCAAAAAAGGACCCATACCCTCTTTATTCTTAGTAGAGTCTAGTAAATCAAAACCTGATAATAAGAGAACTCCAAATAACAGGGTCTGCAGGCTTTAGAAGTGGAACAGCACAAAACACTCTTTCTCCTGGTTATTTCTGTCACTGATATTTTCTAGTCTTTTGTTCTTAGAACTTTCCTATTGCAGAAGCTTTAACTTGTTTTTGTTGTTCAGTCACTCATCTGTGTCCAACTTTGCAACCCCATGGACTGCAGCAGTCCACGCTTCCCTGTCCTTCACTCTCTCCTGGAGTTTTCTCAAATTCATGTTTATCAAGTTGGTGATGCTATCTAACTATCTCATCCCCTGTAGCTCCCTTTACATTTTGCCTTCAGTCTTTCCCAGCATCAGGGTCTTGTCCAATGAGTAGTCTCTTCGCATCACGTGGCCAGAGTACTGGCGCTTCGGCTTCAGCATCAGTCCTTCCAAAAAATATTCACGGTTGATTTCCTTTAGGAGTAATTGATTTGATCTCTTTGCTGTCAAAGAGACTCTCAAAAGCCTTCTCCAACACCACAGTTCAAAACCATCAATTCTTCAGTGCCTAGCCTTCTTTACTGGTCTAGTTCTCACATTCATACATGACTGCTAGAAGAAAAAAAACATAAAAGAGAAGAACAAATGTGACTCCATGTTAGATCTCTCTCTTGTCCAGTGCTGAGTCATGCTGGCTGTGCACCTTTCATAGAAGAACGTTGCCTGAAATATACAGAAGATCCATCTTCAGGACTCTGACCTTTAAGGGTTTAACACACACTTTTACATTCATATAGATGTACAAAGTTGCAGAACAGAGAATAAAGTTTGTCTTGTTGGAGGTGTAAGGGAATGTTGACCTGACCTATGTGGGCAGCTGCAAGAACAAAGAGTTCCTGCACCAAGAAACTTGCCCTTCCCTCACCTTGCCTTTAAAAGAGCTTTGCTGAAACCCTCTGAGGGGCTTGGGGGTTTTAGGGCAGAAGCCTGCTGTCTCCTTGCTTGGCCCTTTCTCTGCTCCAAACGCTGACATTTCAGTTTGTTGGGTTTAACTGTGCCTCACGCACAAGAACTTGTGTTTGGTAACAAAACTATACCATTTGCAGCTTCTCAGATCTCAATGGGGTCAGAATTGCTATCAAAAAGTACAGCTGACTCAGGAAGAGAACCAGAGGCAGGATTCACGTCCTCTCACCCACAGCACACTCTTGATAAGCTGCTCATCTCCTCCTGTGCTCACCTGTGAAATCGGGTGAAAATGCTCGCTGTGGGCTTGGTACCACGGTCAGGTGCAGGCCCAGAGCTGGGTGTCCCCTGAGTGAGCCCCCTCCCTGTAGCTTCTCAAGGGCATCAGAGAGCATGGCTGCTGCAGCACAGACACATCCATTTCCTTAGCTACTAATACAAACTGGCAATTTAATTTTCAGTTAATCTGTATCCACAATGAGCCCAGCGATTCCAAAATCCCTGGCCTGAAAATCCCCAATGCTCATGGAGTTGGAAGGCGGAGCTCGGCTTCAGCATCAGTCCTTCCAAAAAATATTCACGGTTGATTTCCTTTAGGAGTAATTGATTTGATCTCTTTGCTGTCAAAGAGACTCTCAAAAGCCTTCTCCAACACCACAGTTCAAAACCATCAATTCTTCAGTGCCTAGCCTTCTTTACTGGTCTAGTTCTCACATTCATACATGACTGCTAGAAGAAAAAAAACATAAAAGAGAAGAACAAATGTGACTCCATGTTAGATCTCTCTCTTGTCCAGTGCTGAGTCATGCTGGCTGTGCACCTTTCATAGAAGAACGTTGCCTGAAATATACAGAAGATCCATCTTCAGGACTCTGACCTTTAAGGGTTTAACACACACTTTTACATTCATATAGATGTACAAAGTTGCAGAACAGAGAATAAAGTTTGTCTTGTTGGAGGTGTAAGGGAATGTTGACCTGACCTATGTGGGCAGCTGCAAGAACAAAGAGTTCCTGCACCAAGAAACTTGCCCTTCCCTCACCTTGCCTTTAAAAGAGCTTTGCTGAAACCCTCTGAGGGGCTTGGGGGTTTTAGGGCAGAAGCCTGCTGTCTCCTTGCTTGGCCCTTTCTCTGCTCCAAACGCTGACATTTCAGTTTGTTGGGTTTAACTGTGCCTCACGCACAAGAACTTGTGTTTGGTAACAAAACTATACCATTTGCAGCTTCTCAGATCTCAATGGGGTCAGAATTGCTATCAAAAAGTACAGCTGACTCAGGGAAGAGAACCAGAGGCAGGATTCACGTCCTCTCACCCACAGCACACTCTTGATAAGCTGCTCATCTCCTCCTGTGCTCACCTGTGAAATCGGGTGAAAATGCTCGCTGTGGGCTTGGTACCACGGTCAGGTGCAGGCCCAGAGCTGGGTGTCCCCTGAGTGAGCCCCCTCCCTGTAGCTTCTCAAGGGCATCAGAGAGCATGGCTGCTGCAGCACAGACACATCCATTTCCTTAGCTACTAATACAAACTGCATGGGGAAAACACAATTCAATTTTCAGTTAATCTGTATCCCACAATGAGCCCAGCGATTCCAAAATCCCTGGCCTGAAAATCCCCAATGCTCATGGAGTTGGAAGGCGGAGTTCTGGGAACAGAGCTGGCTGCCTTTAGCCTGGTCCCTCTGAGCAGCATCACCCCTTGGAAGTGATTACCTTTCTTAGTACCTGGCTGCGCTCTACTCCTGGGATCGTGGGGAGTATTTGATCCTTCGAGCAGAATTTAAACAGAAGAGATTAAGAAGTAGGGGCGGGTAGGATGGGGGGTCCTGGGAGAGGGAACGGGACCAGGGATATGAGTATGACTGATTTGGAAACGTGCATATCTGTGAACATCAAAACTCTGTAAAAACTTTAAAATAAAGAAATACTTAAAAAAAAAAAAGAAGAAGTAGGGGCCACCGATGTGAGGCTGTGTTCTCCCTCCACACCCCAGTTTTCTCCCTCTGGGTGACCCTGGCCCCGAAGCCAAGTGATGGATTTTCGTCCTGATGTTGCTAGTCTGTGTGTGCCCACGCTGTCTACCCCAGTCTGGCACCTGTATCTCAAGTGCAGGACGGACTGGGTGCCAGGGGAGAGGTATCCAGCCGGAGCCTCCTGTGAATGGACCTTATTGACCGGCTAGCTCCCTCTCACCCTCCCCACCTTAGACCTGCCAGCCTGAGGCAGGGTGGACTGAGTCCCATTAAAAAGGAAGTTGCATTTTGTTTTTATGAAGAAGTTCCACTTGTTTGGCTTTGACAGGTGGCAGGGTAACCTCAGATGAGAGGAAAGCCTTAGGAGGAGCTGCATCGGAGATGGAGGCAGGAGTTTGGGGTGGGGAGGTGATTATGGGCGTGTTTGCTGCAGCTCAGGTGTAACCAAGCCCAAGGTCAGGGGAAGGCATGTCCCTCCCACAGTTACATAGAAGCGCAGGTACAGAAGGACCTCGATGTCTCCTGGCCCTAAACCAGGAGACTCTCTTGCTCTGAGAAGGGCATTCCTTGCTGCCTTTCAGCCAAGCAACAGGAAGGCAGTTGCTTAGCCCCAGAGTCACAACTGGCATCTCTGTGCTTTCAGCCAGATTGAGCATGGTCAAGGAAATAAAAGGGAAATAGTGTCTTTACATAACATAATAATAATATGGAAATGTGAACAACACTAGGATTTTCCAGCACGTAATGGGCCTGGAGCCCAAAGTTGCAGAGGGAAAATCCATAAGTCTTCTCACCTTCTCTGGGATAGCTCTGGAAGAAGCCAGGTACTAAGGTGACTGGTTTCCAACAGATACGCCCAAATAGCAACAAAGAAGTAAAAAATGACTTAGATTGTTATTATTAATACATGAATTCAATAAACAACATTCCTGGAGAGGGGAGGTTATTTTAGGTTTTAGGTTCTTAAATACTTGGGTTTGGGATGAAACAGTATTTAGCAAAATTTCTGCTTGGCTCACCCATCCTCTCAAGATGCCCTCTCAGGCTGCTTCCATTGGAAATTTACAGGCAGCATCCAACATTTAGAAACTGGATTGCAGGTGTTTTATATTCAACAGACCAGAGTCATTTGCAATGTCATGTCACTCTGTGTGAATAGCTTTGTAATTCTCTACACACAAAGCCTGTTGCTGAGGATGCCTTTTAGATGAAAAAGGATTATATGAAACAGAGTTATAAGGGTCAAGAATGTCTAAAGTGAGAGAGTCAAAGGCCATTCAATGAATATTACCGTTGAAGACAAACTAAGCTTCTTGGGATTGGGGTAGGGTTGCCAGATAAAATACGAGATAACCAGTTCAATTTTAATTTCAGGTCATCAGCGATTTTTTTGATGTTGTGAAAAATAGAAGAAGAAGGGGATGACATAGGATGAGAGGGTTGGATGGCATCACTGAGTCAACAGACATGAGTTTGAGCAAGCTCCAGGAGATGGTGAAAGACAGGAAAACTTGGCATGCTGCAGTCCACAATGAGTTGGACATGACTGAGCGACGGAACTAAACTGAACATGCAATAGTTAAGATATACTTACACTAGAAATGATGGTCAATGTTTATCTGGGAATCAAATTTAACTGAGTGTGCTGTATGCTTACTTGCTAAATTTGACAGCAGTAGACAGAGGCCCTGGACCCGGTCACTGTATCACTCCATTGCAGGACTGACCAGTCATTCCACAGCTGCTGTCTCCTGTGTGTTACGGTTCCTGCCTGATGATGATGTTTTGTCATTTGACATTTCTAGTTCATGACATCACGTTTCTACAATGGTTTCTTTAACTCTCCATTGCAATCAAGTGCAAATCATTTCTGAATGGTATAAACCCACAGACATGCCATTATTGGGGTTTTTTTGGTTGTTTTATACAGAAAACTTTTTTTCTGCCCATAAGCTTTGCATGCTGCTCTGTTTTTAAGGAGAAAACTTAAGTATGGGTAAAGTGTCCCTTCCACGTTCAGGCAGCTTCCCATTGCTTTGTGTTTCCTATTATGGAAACTGAGCTTGTTAAAGTCCAAGGACATAGTACTTGGCCTTGGTTATGAACTGCGTGGTTGCATGTAATCCAGAGTCCCAACTAAATGGGGGTTTGCTGGTAGGCGAGATTTGCCTCGTGGAACTCACATCAGGTACACACGTGCTTCAGCAGGAGTCCAGGTGACTTCCTCCCACCCCCACACACCTCCATGGCCCTCATTATCTCTGACCACAGGTCCTCTGCATCCCTGTAGAATTATCTCCCTCACAGGCCAGTTTCGATGACCTCATGGCTTTCCCAGCTCTAAATTTAGTTACTTCTCTTCCAAAACACTAGTTAGAGTCATTGGGTTCCAGGTGCCAATGATGGGGAGAACTTCTGATTGGCCCCACTGGGTTGGGGCCCTCCCTGGTAGCGTCACTCATGCCGTCATGACTCCGGGAGCTTGGCCATAGGAGGTTGGGACTAGACAACAGGGAGATGGTGCTTTATGGTGGGTGACTTCAATGACGTGTTCACAGCTGTAAACCTGGATGCATTCTAGGGCAGCACAAGGATTCTGATAATAAAGTTGAAGCAGAGCTTCCAGCTCCATGTCCCTGTATCAGCTAATCTACCCATCACCAGATGGTTAAGAGATTCTGAAAGTGAAAAGTAAAAGTGTTAGTCGCTTAGCCCATGTCTGACTGTGCAACACCATGGACTGTAGCCCGCCAGCCTCCTCTGTCCATGGAATTCTCGTATGACTCAGGCAAATCAAACCAGGACTCAGTAACAACCTAGAGGGGTGAGATGCAGAGGGAGGGATGGAGTGTTCAAGAGGGAGGGGACATAAGTAACCTACGGCTGATTCATGTTGATGTTTGGTAGAAACCAACACAATACTTTAAAGCAATTATCCTTCAATTAAAAATAAATGACAACAACAAAAAAGAGAGGGTGGTTGTTTGGCAGCACACATACTAAAATTGGAAAGATACAGAGAAGATTAGCATAGCCCCTGTGCAAGGATGACATGCAAATTTGTGATGTGTTCCATATTTTTAAATAGCTATTGTCATTGCTCTGTGAGAAAAAGGGATCCTTCAGGGGCACCATGCGATGGCCTGGAGGGGTAGGGTGGGGGATATACATATGACGAATCTAGGATCATACCTATCTCTAAACAACAAAACTCTATAAAAGTAAAAAGTAAAATAAAAATTAAAAAAAAATAGAGAGAGAGAGAATACTGGAGTGGGTAGCCATTCTCTTTTACAGGGTATCTTCCGAAACTAGAGATTGAACCCTGGTCTCCTGCATTGCAGGCAGATTCTTTACTGTCTGAGCCACCAGAACTGAAATATATTTTGGGGTGTTATGTAGCCTGCGGCCACCATTCAGAACAAACCACCAAGAAACTCATCCTGTTGGACACACACCAACACATTTCTGAAAATAAAGTGAACATTATCAATTCATTCCAGGAACCTCAAATCATTACCAGTTGGTAGTTGGGTTCCACTTACTAGGTAAAGAATGGAGATCAGGGGCATGATTTGAGGAAATTCAGCAACTTGCCAAAGCAAATGTATCAAAATGTGGTAGGTAAAAACTGTCTGGCGATTGTATACCAGCAAAGCCCCACACAGTGAATTCCATACACACATGTACCCACATGAAGCCACTGGGTGCTTCTCTCCGCTAAACATGCCACATCCCCGCCCTAGGCTCCTCTTTTGTCTATTTTAATACCTAATTAATGCGTGCCCATGGAGACAAAGTAGAAAATAGCCATGAGCAGAAAGAAAAAAAAGATGTGCTTTACCCTACCACCCACGGGTAAAATATAGTTACAGTTTTTAAAAGTGGGGTGAATCTACACACCTAGCTTTCTTAAAGCATATCACAGCATCTTCTCACGTCAATAAAGACATTTTAGTGGCCACGTGGTATTGCATTGTCAGAGCAAGGGCGTACCGTCATGTTTTCCACTAAGTACTCATTGTTGCATATTTTGACTGTTGTAATCAAGGCTGTAATTTTCTCACTGTTGTAATCAAGCTGTAACACGCAGCATTCCTCCCCAGGCTGAATTTTTGTACAACATGATGCCTTTTAATAGTTTATAATTGGGGTTTTGGTTTCATCTTTGACCCAAATCATTACATGAGAATGTTTTGTTTTGTCTTGCTTTGTTTTAATTTTCTGATGACTACAGTTTCCTATTTATATATCTTTGTCATCTTGCTTTTTGGCTGCATTGTGGTCAAAGAATGTGAATAGCGCTATTTCTGCTCTTTAAAATTTATTGAGTTTTTAAAAGATAGTGAAATAGATAGTCCATTGTTTGCAGCTGTCCCATAGGGTGTTTAGATGATGCTGAATTGTCTCCTTCAAGAACACACCAGTGGAGGTTCACCTCTCAAGCCTACATTATTAATTATAGTAATAATTGAGTCATCTCTTAAAAACCAAAGAATTGTCCCCCTACTCTTTATTTCTGGCAAGCTCTCTCACTAACGCAGAATCCGAGTGTCTTGTGGTTGCTATTGTTCAGTTTGGCCTGAAGGTCCAGGGTAGACATGGTCGACAACCTGCTTAAGGAGCATTCTTGATGTGTTATGTATTTTCTTTAAGAAATGAAATTGTAATAGGGAAGAAGACTCCGTATTGGGACTTTTTCTTTTACATTAACCTCTGTGTGTGTGTGTGTGTGTGTGTGTGTGTGTGTGTGTATGAGTGTGTATGTGTTAGTCGCTCAGTTGTGTCCAACTCTTTGCGACCCCATGGACTGTAGTCTGCCAGACTTCTCTCTCCATGGAATTCTCCAGGGAAAAATACTGGAGTGGGTTGCCATTCCCTCCTCCAGGGGATCTTGCCATCCCAGGGATGGGAAACCCATCTCTCCAATTGTAGGCAGATTCTTGTATTGTTCTACGGCTTTTGTTGTAAGTTAACAATGCTGCCTGTAGGCTGAAATATACAGGAGAGTTCATTCTCAAGGCTTTGACCTTTAAAGGTGCCCCTTTCATATAGACAGAAAACACTGCAGAACAGAGAATAACATTTGTGTGGTTGGAAGTTTACAGGGACATCGTAACGTGGCATAGTTGGACAGCTGCAAACAAAGGATTTATACCAACCATATGCCCTCCCCTTGATAAAGAAGCTGAATTTTTGTACAACATGATGCCTTTTAATAGTTTATAATTGGGGTTTTGGTTTCATCTTTGACCCAAATCATTACATGAGAATGTTTTGTTTTGTCTTGCTTTGTTTTAATTTTCTGATGACTACAGTTTCCTATTTATATATCTTTGTCATCTTGCTTTTTGGCTGCATTGTGGTCAAAGAATGTGAATAGCGCTATTTCTGCTCTTTAAAATTTATTGAGTTTTTAAAAGATAGTGAAATAGATAGTCCATTGTTTGCAGCTGTCCCATAGGGTGTTTAGATGATGCTGAATTGTCTCCTTCAAGAACACACCAGTGGAGGTTCACCTCTCAAGCCTACATTATTAATTATAGTAATAATTGAGTCATCTCTTAAAAACCAAAGAATTGTCCCCCTACTCTTTATTTCTGGCAAGCTCTCTCACTAACGCAGAATCCGAGTGTCTTGTGGCTGCTATTGTTCAGTTTGGCCTGAAGGTCCAGGGTAGACATGGTCGACAACCTGCTTAAGGAGCATTCTTGATGTGTTACGTATTTTCTTTAAGAAATGAAATTGTAATAGGGAAGAAGACTCCGTATTGGGACTTTTTCTTTTACATTAACCTGTGTGTGTGTGTGTGTGTGTGTGTGTGTGTGTGTGTGTATGAGTGTGTATGTGTTAGTCGCTCAGTTGTGTCCAACTCTTTGCGACCCCATGGACTGTAGTCTGCCAGACTTCTCTCTCCATGGAATTCTCCAGGGAAAAATACTGGAGTGG
The DNA here is from genome assembly GCA_022376925.1 of Tragulus kanchil. Lineage (NCBI taxonomy): Eukaryota > Metazoa > Chordata > Mammalia > Artiodactyla > Tragulidae > Tragulus > Tragulus kanchil. Next base: position 49,878,414 of record JAIOJX010000026.1, read on the forward strand.
GTTGCCATTCCCTCCTCCAGGGGATCTTGCCATCCCAGGGATGGGAAACCCATCTCTCCAATTGTAGGCAGATTCTTGTATTGTTCTACGGCTTTTGCTGTAAGTTAACAATGCTGCCTGTAGGCTGAAATATACAGGAGAGTTCATTCTCAAGGCTTTGACCTTTAAAGGTGCCCCTTTCATATAGACAGAAAACACTGCAGAACAGAGAATAACATTTGTGTGGTTGGAAGTTTACAGGGACATCGTAACGTGGCATAGTTGGACAGCTGCAAAAACAAAGGATTTTTATACCAACCATATGCCCTCCCCCTTTTGGTATAAAGAAGCCTGACTTCTAATTCAGGGAAGATAGCTCTTTGGGACAGTAGTCCACCATCTCAGTCTGCCAGATTTCTGGATAAAGTCATCATTTCTTCATCTCTTGATTTATTGACCTGTCATGCAGCAAGCAGTATGAACAAAATCACAGCTCATTTAAACACTACTATCTCTCAGCCACATCTATTATATTGTTTCTAATATCCTCTATCTCTTCAATCACTTTTTATACTTTATCCTAAAAGAGATTCTAAAACGTGCCTGATACAATTTTTTACTTCCAGTTGACTTGTACCTTTTTAAATTCCATTTTAAATTCTGTTATTTCTTTTTCTCTAATGATTTCTTCCTTTTTCATTTCTGTCTGAACATCTCCTGGTTCATATCTTACTGTGCAGAGACTGTAAAAGGGGAAAGAAGATGACATCTAAATGTTCCTTCTGTTTCCTGCAATAAATTTTTTTAATCTGTTTTCTCCCCGTTGATTGCAACATGAGTTTGTCTCCTTCTCCTAAGTCTGAGAATATTCTCATGGTGAATGTGCTGGTCTGATACGTCACAGGATGTTATCTGGCTGAAAACAGCTCTCTGGGCTACTGCTCTCCTGACACGGTTCCCCTCTCTCCATCTCCCCTCCTCCTCCCAGTCCAAGGCTTGCAGCTGGAGGGCAGGCCCCTGCAGATTTATACCAACAGTGCCGGGTCTCAGAGGCACGGCTGTGAGTATGCCCTTGGTCAGAGCTTGACATCTTCTGTTACTGGCAAAACTTCGCATCAGTACCCACCCAGTTGGTCACATCTGGCTGTGTGTTACTCCAGCACCTAAGGCAGCACTGACTGGCCCTCTCCTGCCAAGTGGGATGAAGGTTTCTTGTCACCTTGAATGGACTGTGGGTCACAAATGTGCTCAGTGAAATCCTTCTGAGGTCAGAGGGAACTTCTTGGAGATGAGTTCTTCATCAGCAGGCTTCCATTAGACCTCCCTGAGGGTCATGGCAGGCAGGGACTGAGGAAGGCCAAGAGACATCGCTCACTTTGCCTCCTGCCTCCTGAGGCAGTGAGGCTGCCCTAAACATTCCCCACCAGCCCTCACTACTCTCACTGATTTCTGGAAAAAGATGAGGATCCTTCTGTGACTTCCGCATTTCTCCTCATCTATACCCCATCTGGCAGAAACTCCTCAACATTCTGGGCCATGGAGCCATCAGCCTCTACTCTGAGTGCTGAAGGCATTTACTCCAGCTAGTGAATATTTTTGTCTTATAGTTGATCTTTACCATCAATTTCACGAGGAGAGAGAGAGAGAAGATGGGGAATGAATCTTACCTCCATGGTGTCCACAGGAATGATAAGAGCTAGTAAACTAATGAGGGCTTCCCAGATGGCACAGAATCCACCTGCTACTGCAGGGGACTCAAGAGACTCAGGTTTGATTCCCAGGTAGGGCACATCCCCTGAAGAAAGAAATGGCAACCTACTCCAGTATTCCTACCTGGAAAATTCCATGGAAAGAGGAACCTGGTGAGCTACAGCCCATGGAGTCGCAAAGAGTCAAAGATGACTGAGTGCATACACACAGAAACTAATAAGGCACTATTATGTGCCACAGGCTGTATTAAGCATCCAATACACATCAATCTTTTTTAATCTTCTTGATGCTGGTACTGTTATTTTTATTCCCCTTTTACAGAGGAATAAACTAAGGTACATGGCACAGATGCTAAGTGACTAATTCCCACTCATACAGCTGCCAAGAGGCTGTTCCCTCTCCATCTCCCCTCCTCCTCCCAGTCCAAGGCTTGCAGCTGGAGGGCAGGCCCCTGCAGATTTATACCAACAGTGCCGGGTCTCAGAGGCACGGCTGTGAGTATGCCCTTGGTCAGAGCTTGACATCTTCTGTTACTGGCAAAACTTCGCATCAGTACCCAGTTGGTCACATCTGGCTGTGTGTTACTCCAGCACCTAAGGCAGCACTGACTGGCCCTCTCCTGCCAAGTGGGATGAAGGTTTCTTGTCACCTTGAATGGACTGTGGGTCACAAATGTGCTCAGTGAAATCCTTCTGAGGTCAGAGGGAACTTCTTGGAGATGAGTTCTTCATCAGAAGGCTTCCATTAGATCTCCCTGAGGGTCATGGCAGGCAGGGACTGAGGAAGGCCAAGAGACATCGCTCACTTTGCCTCCTGCCTCCTGAGGCAGTGAGGTTGCCCTAAACATTCCCCACCAGCCCCCACTACTCTCACTGATTTCTGGAAAAAGATGAGGGTCCTTCTGTGACTTCCGCATTTCTCCTCATCTATACCCCATCTGGCAGAAACTCCTCAACATTCTGGGCCATGGAGCCATCAGCCTCTACTCTGAGTGCTGAAGGCATTTACTTCCAGCTAGTGAATATTTTTGTCTTATAGTTGATCTTTACCATCAATTTCAAGGGGAGAGAAAGAGAGAAGATGGGGAGTGAATCTTACCTCCATGGTGTCCACAGGAATGATAAGAGCTAGTAAACTAATGAGGGCTTCCCAGATGGCACAGAATCCACCTGCTACTGCAGGGGACTCAAGAGACTCAGGTTTGATTCCCAGGTAGGGCACATCCCCTGAAGAAAGAAATGGCAACCTACTCCAGTATTCCTGCCTGGAAAATTCCACGGAAAGAGGAACCTGGTGAGCTACAGCCCATGGAGTCGCAAAGAGTCAAAGATGACTGAGTGCATACACACAGAAACTAATAAGGCACTATTATGTGCCACAGGCTGTATTAAGCATCCAATACACATCAATCTTTTTTAATCTTCTTGAGGCTGGTACTGTTATTTTTATTCCCCTTTTACAGAGGAATAAACTAAGGTACATGGCACAGATGCTAAGTGACTAATTCCCACTCATACAGCTGCCAAGAGGCTCCAACAGATCAAATTCAGTCCATCTCAGGTCTGCATCTTACTACACCCTTTATGCCTTTAATCCAGTGCACATAACTTGCCTCAGCTCCTCTATGTTATAGCATTGTGTTCCCCACGTGACCGAGTAGGAAGAATACATGAAATGGTAACATGAACTTTAATTCTGGCCCCCAACACAGTCTTAGAGTGGATCCTTGGATCATTTGTTGGTTAGAAGATAACCAGATTGCAGAGACAAGAGTCCACCCCCATGCTTCCCACCTCTGTGCCAGGGCTTGTAAAGAGACACCAGCTTCCTGGTGACCGGGAAATGTCCTTGAAGTGGCCTTTCCACACGGTGCTTCAGAGAATCATTTGGCAAAATGACCACTTTGTAGCATGTAAGACAGGAAAACCTCCTGCCTGCACACAGGCTATCCGGAGCTCGAACTTCAGATTTGGCTCCTCTTTTCAATCTCTTTAACAAGCTCCACCGGACACAATCTTGGGCACAATATAAATTTTAACAGAAGCACAACTCAGCAAACATGAACAGTGCCCAAAAAATGCTAAATAATCATCTTGTAGCCAGTGTTCAAAAATAGCAGAGCACTGAGTGATATTAATAACATTTGGGTTGATGCTCTTCAGACAAGTAAAGATAGCAGAGAGATTTGTCTAGACAACTCCTTTTGCTGGTTTCCCTACCAGTCATCCAGGCTCCCTGGGTGGCTCAGACAGTAAAGAATCTACCTGCCAAGCAGCAGACGCAGGTTCGATCCCTGGGTCAGGAAGATCTCATGAAGAAGGAAATGGTCACATACTCCAGTATTCTTGGCTAGAAAATTCCAGAGGAGCTTGACAAACTACAGTCTACGGGGTCACAAACAGACACAATTGAGCACGCATGCAGGCTACCAACCATCCACACACCTTCCCACACACGCCCCACACAAGTGTGAATTACTCTGGAGACCATGGAAAAAATCACTACCATTTCTTTGTCCAACTGGGATGCCTCGCAACTGTCTATTCTCTAGCCACCCAATGCCAACTTCATTGCTAAAGAATCAAAGTGTTTAAAAGATACTTTGCGGGCTTCCCCTGGTGGTCCAGTGGGTAAGGACACCGCCTTGCAGTGCAAGGGGCGCCGGTTCGATCCCTGGCCTGGGAAGATCCCACGTGCCGCGGTGCGGCTGGACCGATGTGTCCAATTACTGAGCCGGGGCTCTGGAGCGCATGCGCCCAGAGCCAGCGCTCTGCGACGACAGAGGCCACCGCAATGGGAGGCCCACAGGGGCCAAAGAACAAAGATGGATGAAAATAGAGAAATGAAAGACCAATAGAAGTGGCCCAGCCGCTTCCCTCCCTCCCCAACCCGACCCCCGCCCAAAATAAATAAATAAATCTTAAAAAAAAATAAAATAAAATAAAAGATACTTTGCGCAATTAATGGTATGACATACAAACAGAAGTGTCTGTGGGGTTTCTACTTTCCCTAATTAAAGATCACCATGGAGAAATAAACAAACACTGTCTATTCAACGACATTTAGATAAGAAGTTTGGAATGCATCACCATCCTAGGAAGAGAAACTTCTGTCAGGAGGTGTGTGATTCATTCGGAGGATCCCATGGTCTTCCTGGGTGATCTCAGGCAAGTTACTGGGCTTCAGCTGACTTCCCCAATCTGTATAATCTTGCAGGGATATTAAGATCAGTCAAGGAATGTCTGTAAAATGCTTTGAACTCCTCGAGTTAGACATTAAATAAATATGCAATGTTATTAGAACTCCACTGAGGCAATAGAATGTTCAAAATGGGACTTTATTATAAATACTCTCTGGCGTTTGCCAAGAATAAATTGAATGGGCAAAGGCAACATACTTGGCTGTAACTTAATCCAAACTTGGCTTATTTGCCAGAACTTGGCATCATGATACATGAATAGAGAGCTCTGGAGAGAACATGAAAGGATCTATTCTTTAGAGCCAACTCTTTAGTTAAATTTCCATATCTCCCATTTATGTGTTCTATTCGTTAAATTGCTGCCTTAGAGAGGAGAGTGAAAGTACAAAATAAAAAAATAAAGGTCCATCAGCCTGTTTGCGTTTTCCTGCAATGAATATAACTGAATGTAATTTGGTTTAATGACCACAAAATCAACCCCACATCGACTGACTAAGATGGATAAAAACCAAGATTCCCTTTTCTCGGTTCTCACAGAAAAAGCTAGAGCAGGACTAAATGGCCTTTGCATGGTTAACAATGACTATGTTCTCTGAGTTGATCAGAGAAAGCTATGCCTTCAATCAAATTAGATGTATTTTAAAGTCTAACCTCTTAGAAAGAAACCCTGATTTTCCTTGAGTTGGAATGAAGTTTAGAATTGCAAATTCAAAACTTGCCTGGCCTCAAATCTTGCACTAGGATTGGAGCTTTTATAAAGACACGACGTGAGGAAATGACTGTTCCTAAGAAGCAGAATATTCCATCTATGTTAGGAAAGCCATCATGGGAGATAGCAGGGTGCAGAGAAAACCCCACCAATGCTGGAACGGAATTTCTAGAGTCTGGTCTCATCTCTGTCCTGAACTAGCAGCTGTGTGGGAGTGAATCCCCGCACTGCACTTCAGTTTCCTTATCTGTAAGATTTCTGGTCCAGTGAGCGCTTCCTCAAATAGCAACTCTTCTCCAAAGTGTTCCAAGTGATGATCTGACCAAAAGAAGACATTCCTGGAAGGAAATAGCTCCAAACTGATGCTTTCCCCTTCATTCATACCCAAGAATAAATATTTTGGGAATAACATTTTTAAATCAAACCTAATGTCTGGAGTTTTTCTCCCCATCACTTGCTTACAGGAAAAAGAAAAATGCCTTTATATTCGCAGATGTCATGGGCTATGTTCTTGTGCATCCTTGTGTTTAAACTCAGCACTTATTTGGATTCTTCCTCTAATCAAGAATTCTTGCATTCTTTAATTCTGGGAGTCAAGAATTAAATACGTATTTTGAGATGTGCTTCCAGATACGCTTACGGGGAGATTAAATCCCCCAGTGGTGGATGGTAGGAGTCACCTAAGAGGGAGCTCTGGATTGAAAAATAGGTACAAATTTTCTGGTGGGAGAAACCTAAAGGTCCAGAAAATGATTTCAACAAAGCATCTCGCTCAAGCGACTTTTGTCTTGAACATATGATTTTGGCAAATGATCGGACTGAACGAGTGTTCTAACTAAACTTAGGATGGAAAATAAATGCCCACCAACGTGGCCTTGGGGAAAACGTCGGGATTGGAGCCAGACATGCAACCAGACCTGCAGTGCATCCACCCAATTTTCCACCAGCTCCTTTCTTCTGCAGGCTCAAGTGATGGAGGCCATGACAGCAAGTCTGAGCTTCCCCTGGCATCTGAATGGAGATCGTGCTGCAAGCCTCAGGCAAGTCTGCTTTCTGAAGACCACAGACACCCACCATCCTTTAAGAGAAAGCAAACGTTGATGCTTGCATATTTTTGAAGCCACAGGCTAACCAGGCAGAGAATTGCAGCCATTAGAGTCCAAGGTCCAAGGAGCTATGGATGTCAGCAGGCATCAGCAAAAAGGAGGGGGCTAAGTTCCTCCTCCCTGGGGTCAGGATGAGGAATAGGGGCCTCCCCATGCCTGGGACCTGCCTAAGGGGTGTGCAGGGCGGGAGCATGCTCAGCCCTCCCAAGCACTGGTCCCAGAACATCCCAGCATCTCATCAAGCAGGTGGTTGCCATGGGGACCGACGGAAGGTGGAAGGAGATCCTGAGCACCAGCACTGGGCACCCGGCCCCGAAGAAGCTGTGGATGAATATGGATGGCCGTTTGTCACTAGAAATGTCAGTTCCCACACCCTCTCTGCCCTGGCCTCTTGAGCGTTCGGCATCGTCACACCCTGGGGGGCTTGCCGGGTACACTCCAGGCGGGAATCACGGAGCAGTTTGAGCATCTGGCTCTCGGCACGTTGGCTAGAGTGTCATAACACTTACTGTTAAATAACCCGAGTCCCTCGCCAGCTCTGCGATGAAGCAACAGCAGCGGTCTAATCAGAGGGAATTCTTGCATCTTAATTCTGGGAGTCAAGAATTAAATACGATTTTGAGATGTGCTTCCAGATACGCTACGGGAGATTAAATCCCCAGTGGTGGATGGTAGGAGTCACCTAAGAGGGAGCTCTGGATTGAAAAACAGGTACAAATTTTCTGGTGGGAGAAACCTAAAGGTCCAGAAAATGATTTCAACAAAGCATCTCGCTCAAGCGACTTTTGTCTTGAACATATGATTTTAGCAAATGATCGGACTGAACGAGTGTTCTAACTAAACTTAGGATGGAAAATAAATGCCCGCCAACGTGACCTTGGGGAAAACGTCGGAATTGGAGCCAGACATGCAACCAGACCTGCAGTGCATCCACCCAATTTTCCACCAGCTCCTTTCTTCTGCAGGCTCAAGTGATGGAGGCCATGACAGCAAGTCTGAGCTTCCCCTGGCATCTGAATGGAGATCGTGCTGCAAGCCTCAGGCAAGTCTGCTTTCTGGAGACCACAGACACCCACCATCCTTTAAGAGAAAGCAAACATTGATGCTTGCATATTTTTGAAGCCACAGGCTAACCAGGCAGTGAATTGCAGCCATTAGAGTCCAAGGCCCGAGGAGCTATGGATGTCAGCAGGCATCAGCAAAAAGGAGGGGGCTAAGTTCCTCCTCCCTGGGGTCAGGATGAGGAATAGGGGCCTCCCCATGCCTGGGACCTGCCTAAGGGGTGTGCAGGGCGGGAGCATGCTCAGCCCTCCCAAGCACTGGTCCCAGAACATCCCAGCAGCTCATCAAGCAGGCGGTTGCCATGGGGACCGACGGAAGGTGGAAGGAGATCCTGAGCACCAGCACTGGGCACCCGGCCCCAAAGAAGCTGTGGATGAATATGGATGGCCGTTTGTCACTAGAAATGTCAGTTCCCACACCCTCTCTGCCCCAGCCTCTTGAGCGTTCAGCATCATCACACCCTGGGGGGCTTGCCGGGTACACTCCAGGCGGGAATCACGGAGCAGTTTGAGCATCTGGCTCTCGGCACGTTGGCTAGAGTGTCATAACACTTGCTGTTAAATAACCCGAGTCCCTCGCCAGCTCTGCGATGAAGCAACAGCAGCGGTGCTAATGCACTATTTTGGGGAAGTTGTTAATTAGTTTCATTTCCCTGTGAGAACTACCCACTCTTGGGAGCATCCTGTCCGCCTGGTTCCCCGGCCACGGGAGGAAATGTTCCACAGCCACCTCATTGTTCCCGCCAGGCCCAGGCCAACCTCAGCACGAGCCCCAGGCACCCCTCTTCCTACATTGTCGCCCAGAAGGGTCAGCGCTTTCTGGCTATTTCTAACCTCATCTGAACTTTCAAGAAATGTGAGTCAAGTCAGAAATGCCTTTTCCTTCTTGTGGAAGTGTCATGGGAATATATAGGTCACACTCACACAGTCTCATGTGTGCACAATTGCATGGACTCTTGTGTTCACACTCCAGCGTTACTTACACAGACACACACAGGCTCATACACACCCAAAGACTCAGGCTCACACACCCAATCACGTGCATGGATGCACCACACACATCTGTAAGCACCCGGGTCACACTTGTGCTCGTGGGCATGTGCTCATGCTTGCTCCTACTCATACACACGTGTGCACACACACACACCCCACACACTCAGACAAGTGTGTGCTGGCAACACGAGGTCACCGGCCACACTCCCTGGAGTGTCTGGGGCAGCAGGGCCGAGCCTTCCAGGGCCTCAGGGCGCTGTCAAGCCCAGTGTGTGCTGCTACTGGACCAGAAGCAGCCTCTCCCCCGGCCTTTGCTCCACTTTCCCCATAGCCCTGAGCTGGGGTGGGGACTGACAGGGCCAATCGGGTGCAGCCACAGAGAAGACTGGGTTCCTATTCCTGCCGGCAGATGGGGACCGACGGAAGGTGGAAGGAGATCCTGAGCACCAGCACTGGGCACCCGGCCCCGAAGAAGCTGTGGATGAATATGGATGGCCGTTTGTCACTAGAAATGTCAGTTCCCACACCCTCTCTGCCCTGGCCTCTTGAGCGTTCGGCATCGTCACACCCTGGGGGGCTTGCCGGGTACACTCCAGGCGGGAATCACGGAGCAGTTTGAGCATCTGGCTCTCGGCACGTTGGCTAGAGTGTCATAACACTTACTGTTAAATAACCCGAGTCCCTCGCCAGCTCTGCGATGAAGCAACAGCAGCGGTGCTAATGCACTATTCCGGGGAAGTTGTTAATTAGTTTCATTTCCCTGTGAGAACTACCCACTCTTGGGAGCATCCTGTCCGCCTGGTTCCCCGGCCACGGGAGGAAATGTTCCACAGCCACCTCATTGTTCCCGCCAGGCCCAGGCCAACCTCAGCACGAGCCCCAGGCACCCCTCTTCCTACATTGTCGCCCAGAAGGGTCAGCGCTTTCTGGCTATTTCTAACCTCATCTGAACTTTCAAGAAATGTGAGTCAAGTCAGAAATGCCTTTTCCTTCTTGTGGAAGTGTCATGGGAAGACGTAGGTCACACTCACACAGTCTCATGTGTGCACAATTGCATGGACTCTTGTGTTCACACTCCAGCATTACTTACACAGACACACACAGGCTCATACACACCCAAAGACTCAGGCTCACACACCCAATCACGTGCATGGATGCACCACACACATCTGTATGCACCCGGGTCACACTTGTGCTCGTGGGCATGTGCTCGTGCTTGCTCCTACTCATACACACGTGTGCACACACACGCACCCCACACACTCAGACAAGTGTGTGCTGGCAACACGAGGTCACCGGCCACACTCCCTGGAGTGGCTGGGGCAGCAGGGCCGAGCCTTCCAGGGCCTCAGGGCGCTGTCAAGCCCAGTGTGTGCTGCTACTGGACCAGAAGCAGCCTCTCCCCCGGCCTTTGCTCCACTTTCCCCATAGCCCTGAGCTGGGGTGGGGACTGACAGGGCCAATCGGGTGCAGCCACAGAGAAGACTGGGTTCCTATTCCTGCCGGCAGATGGGCGTTGGACCACGGGGCCTTGGGCTAAAGGGGCCCCGAGGGAGCCCTCCCCACCCTGAGACCCGGGCCCCTGCACACTCTAACACACTCACACATACACTGAAACACACTCTCACACACACACATACCCGCATGCATGCACTCAGACATATACTCACATACACACACACTCACACTCTCAAATACTCACACCACACACATACACACTCACACACACACACATACTCTGACGCATACATATTCACACGCACTAGCGCACATGCAGCTAGACACACACAGACACATTCACACACACTCTTCACACACTCACACACACATGCACGCTCACACGCACTCTCCCACTCACGCACACACACACAGTTCTCGGCCGGACACACTCTATCCCAGGCCTGGCCTTGGCCTCCAGTGCCCAGCTAGACCCCAGGGCCCGCCAGGAGGTTCAAATGCCCGCTACCTAATGAACCTCTTTTTGTTGTTAAAGAGGAAAGCTGGCAGCCCAGCAAGTCACCTTTCCTCATACTATTTGTAGAAAACAGACATTTTGATTTCAAAATCTGACACTGCAAAATTAAGAGCAACGGATTTTTAGCATTTCACTAATGCTTGTGAATTCCACTTTGCTGGCACAAACAGGCTAGCTTTTGGACTTATTTCCTGTTTAAAAAGCAAGACATGTCTCAGGAAGGGCTGTCACCCCCAGACTGCACTTCGTGTTTGTCCTGCCCACTCTCCCGGCCACCTCAGCAGGTCCTGGGCTGAGCTCTCTGCCAAGCATCCCACCCCAAGGCCACTGGCCTTCTATCCCTCCACTATAGCCAGAGTGGAGGCTGGATTCCCTAGCACTCAGACAAGTGTGTGCTGGCAACACGAGGTCACCGGCCACACTCCCTGGAGTGGCTGGGGCAGCAGGGCCGAGCCTTCCAGGGCCTCAGGGCGCTGTCAAGCCCAGTGTGTGCTGCTACTGGACCAGAAGCAGCCTCTCCCCCGGCCTTTGCTCCACTTTCCCCATAGCCCTGAGCTGGGGTGGGGACTGACAGGGCCAATCGGGTGCAGCCACAGAGAAGACTGGGTTCCTATTCCTGCCGGCAGATGGGCGTTGGACCACGGGGCCTTGGGCTGAAGGGGCCCCGAGGGAGCCCTCCCCACCCTGAGACCCGGGTCCCTGCTCGGCAGAGTCCCTGCACACACTAACACACTCACACATACACTGAAACACACTCTCACACACACACATACCCGCATGCATGCACTCAGACATATACTCACATACACACACACTCACACTCTCAAATACTCACACCACACACATACACACTCACACACACACACATACTCTGACGCATACATATTCACACGCAGTAGCACACATGCAGCTAGACACACACAGACACATTCACACACACTCTTCACACACTCACACACACATGCACGCTCACACGCACTCTCTCACTCACGCACACACACACAGTTCTCGGCCGGACACACTCTATCCCAGGCCTGGCCTTGGCCTCCAGTGCCCAGCTAGACCCCAGGGCCCGCCAGGAGGTTCAAATGCCCGCTACCTAATGAACCTCTTTTTGTTGTTAAAGAGGAAAGCTGGCAGCCCAGCAAGTCACCTTTCCTCATACTATTTGTAGAAAACAGACATTTTGATTTCAAAATCTGACACTGCAAAATTAAGAGCAACGGATTTTTAGCATTTCACTAATGCTTGTGAATTCCACTTTGCTGGCACAAACAGGCTAGCTTTTGGACTTATTTCCTGTTTAAAAAGCAAGACATGTCTCAGGAAGGGCTGTCACCCCCAGACTGCACTTCGTGTTTGTCCTGCCCACTCTCCCGGCCACCTCAGCAGGTCCTGGGCTGAGCTCTCTGCCAAGCATCCCACCCCAAGGCCACTGGCCTTCTATCCCTCCACTATAGCCAGAGTGGAGGCTGGAAGCACCACCTTCCCGTCTGGTCACGCACTCAGGGGCTCAGGTGCCCATACGAAAGACCAGCTGGGACCCAAATGGTCCCCACTGGCCTCCAAGCGCTGCCCTGAGGCCCCCACCACAGCTGACCACACCTTGGGTCAGCAGACACCTGCTAGTGTCCCTGTGAGCCAGGCTGGGAGCAAGGGGTACAGACAGTGAAGCCCAGTGAGGAGGGGGCTGTGTGAGCAACAGCACCAGGAGAAGCTCTGTGTGGTGGGGCGCAGGCATGCACAGAAAGGGGCTCCTCTCCAAACAGGGCGTGGAGGGGCTGCAGGGATGTGGGGACATGAGAGCTGAGTCCTGCCAGAGGGCAGGAACACTGGCTCTTCCCTACACATGGGGGAAGATGCTCTCATGGATTATTTTTTGAAATTGAAGTATAATTAATTTACAATGAATTATTTTGAAGAGTGTCCGTTGTACATGTATATATATTCTTCAGATTCTTTTCCTTTATACTTATTACAAAATATTGAGTATATCTCATAAATTATTTGTGACAGCTAGGGACTTCCCTGATCGTCCAGTGTTGAAGACTCCAGGCTCCCAATGCAGGGGGCCCGAGTTCGACCTCTGGTCAGGGAACAAAATCCTGCATGCCGAAACTAAGACCCAGCACAGCCAAATGACAAAGAACCTAATTTATCAGCAAAAACACATGAAAATTAGTCTGTGAGGACTGCTGTAGAAAAGGACCACAGACTGGGTTGCTTGAAGCAACAGAAATTCCTGGTCTGTCAGCCTTGGAGCTTGGAGCCTCAGACGACAGCGTTGGCAAGGTTGGTTTCCTCTGAGGCTGCAAGGTGAGGTCAGTTCCTGGCCCTGTCCTTGTCCTCTCTCCTGATGTCTCCTTGTCCCGTAGAACCATCTTCTCGCTCCGTCTCTCCACATCATCTTCCTTGTGCGTATCCATCTCTGTGGTCTAGTTTCCCCTTTTTCATAAGGATACCAGCCTTTGGAGTAGGATTGTGCCAATGACCTCATTTTACCTTGATACTGCTCTAGAGACCTTATCTTTGAATAAGGTCATGCCCTGGGGGCTAAAGTCCCAATCTGAGGGCAGAGCGCACAATTGAATCTGTGGTGATTAGTTGAATAGTGGTAAGTTATAAACCATTAAGGTGGTTAAGGACACTCTATGTTAGTATAGAAAATCCTCAGCATGCGTTATGAAATGATCTAAAGAAATAGATGGAGAAAGTACAGACAAATGAAAACAATGGGTGCACTCAGGTCCAAAACTCTTCAGTCATCTTTGTCCTTTTCCATCTCCCAAGTGTCACTCCGTGTGGCTCCATGACCTTCATGATGCACAGTCATCTTGTCTTAGCGTCTCTCACCTGCTCTGGGAGGCCAGGTTCAGGGCTGACACAAACATTCCTTTCAGGGCTTGAGAGGCTGTGAGTGTCACAGGGTCTAAACAAAATCCAACCAAGAGTCCATGGAACACCCCAGCCCCCTCCACCTCAAAGCTCCTGGCCCTGTAGAGCAATGCCTTGTCATTGGTCAGAAGCTTCACCTCCAGTCCAGAGACATGCTGGGACAGCAGAGGTACTGGGCCTTTTTACAACCCTGCAAAGATACATGTATATATATCTAGCCAAAAAAAAACCATAGAAAGGACTTCCCTGATCGTCCAGTTTTGAAGACTCCAGGCTCCCAATGCAGGGGCCGAGTTCGACCTCTGGTCAGGAACAAGATCCTGCATGCGAAACTAAGACCCAGCACAGCCAAATGACAAAGAACCTAATTTATCAGCAAAAACACATGAAAATTAGTCTGTGAGGACTGCTGTAGAAAAGGACCACAGACTGGGTTGCTTGAAGCAACAGAAATTCCTGGTCTGTCAGCCTTGGAGCTTGGAGCCTCAGACGACAGCGTTGGCAAGGTTGGTTTCCTCTGAGGCTGCAAGGTGAGGTCAGTTCCTGGCCCTGTCCTTGTCCTCTCTCCTGATGTCTCCTTGTCCCGTAGAACCATCTTCTCGCTCCGTCTCTCCACATCATCTTCCTTGTGCGTATCCATCTCTGGTCTAGTTTCCCCTTTTTCATAAGGATACCAGCCTTTGGAGTAGGATTGTGCCAATGACCTCATTTTACCTTGATACTGCTCTAGAGACCTTATCTTTGAATAAGGTCATGCCCTGGGGGCTAAAGTCCCAATCTGAGGGCAGAGCGCACAATTGAATCTGTGGTGATTAGTTGAATAGTGGTAAGTTATAAACCATTAAGGTGGTTAAGGACACTCTATGTTAGTATAGAAAATCCTCAGCATGCGTTATGAAATGATCTAAAGAAATAGATGGAGAAAGTACAGACAAATGAAAACAATGGGTGCACTCAGGTCCAAAACTCTTCAGTCATCTTTGTCCTTTTCCATCTCCCAAGTGTCACTCCGTGTGGCTCCATGACCTTCATGATGCACAGTCATCTTGTCTTAGCGTCTCTCACCTGCTCTGGGAGGCCAGGTTCAGGGCTGACACAAACATTCCTTTCAGGGCTTGAGAGGCTGTGAGTGTCACAGGGTCTAAACAAAATCCAACCAAGAGTCCATGGAACACCCCAGCCCCCTCCACCTCAAAGCTCCTGGCCCTGTAGAGCAATGCCTTGTCATTGGTCAGAAGCTTCACCTCCAGTCCAGAGACATGCTGGGACAGCAGAGGTACTGGGCCTTTTTACAACCCTGCAAAGGAGGTCTGGGAGAGCTGGTGTGAGGCTGTCTGGGCACCTCCATCCCTGGTACAGAAGAGCGGCACAAGAGTCCTGTCCCCAGGCCATGGATAGGATGAGCTGGAGGGGATAGGGAATGAAATTGTCCATCCCATCAGCCCAAGAGAGTCCTGTGCAGTGAAGACCCAGGCCCTCCAGGGGCTTCCCGTCTGGTGCCAGGGAGAACAAGCAGGGCTACGATGTCCCCAGCATCTCACTGACTCACCGTGACCTTCTTGGGAGGTCAGAGGACTCCACTGGGCACTTGGGATCTGTTGTGACGGATATATTGTGGGTCCCAGGTTCAGTGTGATGAGGCCAAGGAACTCATGAAGATGTCAGGTAACACACTGCTCTGAGTCAGGCTGAACACCAAGCTTCAGAAACCTCACTTGCTAGAAAATTGGGAGATACCACATACGGTGATGGTAGCATCCCTCTTTCTCCAACTGGCTGTTTGGATTTGCTCACCTGCCTTGGAAAAAATAATATCAAATGCTCTAACAGTCACTGTGCAAGGTAAAGCCAATGTCCTCTTCCAAGATGGGAAAGGTGGCAAACTTCCGAGCTCAGTTCTGTGCAGTAGAGGGTCTCCAGGTTCTTCTGTTGTAAATGTGTAATTTGAAAGACTGTTGTGACTGGGTGGGGGGACTCTGGGAGGGAAGAGGGAGCCTGGTCCTCCACCAAAGTGCTTGAGGAAGGAAGGGTGGACCCCCAGAAAGGAGGGCACAGACATCTGCACCCCAGGCAAGGAGATAGAAGGCAGTGCCTGAAACACAGCAACAGTGGGTGAGCGAAGGGCGTACTGAGCTACGGGGAACCCCGCTGGGAAAGCAACAGCTGCAAGTTCATGTCAAGGTGACTTTTCTTCATCATCATCTCTCTGCCAACCTGCCCCGCAGTCAAGTTAGATGAGCTGTCACAGCTCTGCCTTTCCTGTCCTTTGGGTCATTCTGGAAGGGGATGTGTCCACACCTGGAGAGAAGCCAGGTGCAGGGAGGCAGGCCAGGAAGTCAGAAAGAAGCTGACTTAAGGTGTGCAGAGTGACCTGAAAAGGCTCTGCGTGTGGTTCAGGGAAACTGTGCAGTGTGGTCTGGGAATGCACATTCCCAGGGAGCACCAGGATGCAGCGAGGAGCTGCACAAAGAGTGAGCTGCTGTGGTTTGGTTATGAAGAGGCCAGCTGGGTGGCCTGAGCAAGTGGTTCAAGGGCAGGAGCTCCAGGAGTGGTGAGAGCTCAGCTGTTACCACACAGATCACTGACCAGTGAGAGGCAGGGGTGGTGGACGGAAAGGCCTGTCAGGACAGACTCATTATGCTACGTAACAAACAGTCTCCGCATCTCAGTACCTAAGTAACAAAGCCATTTCTCACTCACACACGTATCTGCTGAAGGGCAGCTGGGGGTGCTCTGTCACCCACGGAACAAGGCTTGTGGAACCACCTCCACCTCAAACTGAGCTCAGGGAAGAACCCCATTTGGACGCAATGCACTTCTGCTCACAACTCAGGGCCAAGCACATGGTCCCACCAGACTCTATGGGCGTCAGAAGTGCAGTCTTATGAGACCGTGGAATGGGGCAGGAATACCCGTGGTCGACCCCTCAGCTCTCCTGAGTCCCAGCAAGCAGCTGTCCTTGGCGTTGTGTCCAGCGGCCCCAGATGCCCCCACCCTCTCCTTGTAGATGGAGAAGAGGAAGCCCGCCCCACACCACCCCTCCAGCTACTGACTCCATCCGAATGGCAGTGGCTGTCTCCCCAGCAGGGGCAGAGTTTGGGTTTTGCCAAGAGTACAGGGAATTTAGGTACCTAGACCTGCATGATGGGCCGAGCTGGGACAGAACCCCACTGCTTGCGTCCTGGAATCTGCAGACTTACTCAAGACGGGGAAGTGACCCTCAGGTCATGCAAAACTTGCCCTCTAATGTCCATTAAAGAGATGATGATTCAACTTTGATTTCCTAAGCAGAAGCACTCGACTCGTGCTCAGTCGGTCAGTCATGTCCAGTTCTTTGCAATTCCACACACTCTAGCCCACCAGGCTCCTCTGTCCATGGAATTCTCCAGGCAAGAATACTAGAGGGGGTTTCCATTTCCTCCTCCAAGGGATCTTCCCAACTCAGGGATCAAACCCAAGCCTCCTGTGCTTCCTGCATTGCCAGGTGGGTTCCTTAACACTAGCGCCACCTGGGAAGTCCTACTTAAGTCTCAGAGGAAGATTTCTTTCATCTTGAATAGTAATTTTTTCTCTCTGCTGCACAAAGAGTGAGCTGCTGTGGTTTGGTTATGAAGAGGCCAGCTGGGTGGCCTGAGCAAGTGGTTCAAGGGCAGGAGCTCCAGGAGTGGTGAGAGCTCAGCTGTTACCACACAGATCACTGACCAGTGAGAGGCAGGGGTGGTGGACGGAAAGGCCTGTCAGGACAGACTCATTATGCTACGTAACAAACAGTCTCCGCATCTCAGTACCTAAGTAACAAAGCCATTTCTCACTCACACACGTATCTGCTGAAGGGCAGCTGGGGGTGCTCTGTCACCCACGGAACAAGGCTTGTGGAACCACCTCCACCTCAAACTGAGCTCAGGGAAGAACCCCATTTGGACGCAATGCACTTCTGCTCACAACTCAGGGCCAAGCACATGGTCCCACCAGACTCTATGGGCGTCAGAAGTGCAGTCTTATGAGACCGTGGAATGGGGCAGGAATACCCGTGGTCGACCCCTCAGCTCTCCTGAGTCCCAGCAAGCAGCTGTCCTTGGCGTTGTGTCCAGCGGCCCCAGATGCCCCCACCCTCTCCTTGTAGATGGAGAAGAGGAAGCCCGCCCCACACCACCCCTCCAGCTACTGACTCCATCCGAATGGCAGTGGCTGTCTCCCAGCAGGGGCAGAGTTTGGGTTTTGCCAAGAGTACAGGGAATTTAGGTACCTAGACCTGCATGATGGGCCGAGCTGGGACAGAACCCCACTGCTTGCGTCCTGGAATCTGCAGACTTACTCAAGACGGGGAAGTGACCCTCAGGTCATGCAAAACTTGCCCTCTAATGTCCATTAAAGAGATGATGATTCAACTTTGATTTCCTAAGCAGAAGCACTCGACTCGTGCTCAGTCGGTCAGTCATGTCCAGTTCTTTGCAATTCCACACACTCTAGCCCACCAGGCTCCTCTGTCCATGGAATTCTCCAGGCAAGAATACTAGAGGGGGTTTCCATTTCCTCCTCCAAGGGATCTTCCCAACTCAGGGATCAAACCCAAGCCTCCTGTGCTTCCTGCATTGCCAGGTGGGTTCCTTAACACTAGCGCCACCTGGGAAGTCCTACTTAAGTCTCAGAGGAAGATTTCTTTCATCTTGAATAGTAATTTTTTTCTCTCTCTGCTGAGAACTGCAACACAGTTCCATCCAAAGCTGCTGGAGCTCCTCCTGGATGCCCTCCTCCTGGCTGCTCAGTGCTGTCTGCATGTGATTACACTCCACCATCACCCAGGAGATATGGAGAGCATCTGTGGGTGCCATCAAGGCCTGTGCTGAGTGGCCTCAAATTGTTCCTGTGACCCTCCCTCCTTCCTCCCCAGGGTATGTTTGTCATTTGCTCCAGTTTGAGCAAAACCAGCTCAAACCCATCCAGCCTAGACCCAGAGGTTGACAGATTGAATCCAGTCCCCCAAAGCGTTCTGTTTGTTTCTGCTATTCTTGAACATCTCATTCATTGTCAATATTAATTTTAAATATTTGTAAACTATTTCATTAACCATAAGCTGGAGTCATCCAGTTTTAAAATACTTTGCATTTTAAAAATTCCAGATATCTGGCTTCCCATGAAAATCCAAGTTATGAAAAGAAAAAACAAAACAAAACAAAACCCAGACCTGCCTCCTTGGAAGGTGACCATCAGATAAGCCACGGCACACGTAATCACTGTCTATGTACACCAACCCCCTCCGACACCTTCCAGTCCTTCCTGTTACCTACCCTGTCCTGAGATAGCTAACACATGGCCCTTGGGTAGCAGTGTGTGTGGTAAGGTATTGGAGTGCAGTTATGCTCCGAATCCCAGCCCCCGGCCCCTAGAGTCATGTCTAGATCATGGTGGGGGCCACGAGACTTGCTGAATAAGCAAATGAATGAATGAATGAATATTGAATAGAGAAAGACAGACTGAGCGAATAACACACTGCTCACAGGTGGCTGCTTACCAAATAACAGGGCCCTTCCTGGATTAATAGGGCTCCCCCCATTTTAGACCATCCTTGGGGTCAGCAGAGGTAGTGACCAGTAATGGTCTAGTCCTCCCACACCCAGGCCTCTCAAAGTCAAGAGCACCTGTGTTCAGGTGGGCACCAGCACTGACGTCACTGAAGACAGTAGGAGTCATGCTCCCCTCCACCCCGTGCCCGCGGGAAACACTGTCAGCACCAAGCAGTGCTCATGCGAAACACTGCCTGCATCCTAGAATCTGCAGACTTACTCAAGACAAAGAAGCAACCCTCAGGACATGCAAAACTTGCCGTCTAAGGTCAACTGAAGAGACAGTGATTCAGCTTTGATTTCCCAAGCAGAAGCACTTGACTCGTGTTCAGTTGGTCAGTCCTGATGACGCAGGTATCATGTTAGCTTCCTTGAGCTGCTGTAGCACAGGACCTCTCAGGGGCTTAAGACAGCACCAGATTCCCAACTTACATTTCTGGAGGCCAGAGGTCTGGCACAGGGGGCCCTGGGCTGCCTCTTTGTCAAATGTCTCCTTGACTGTCCCAACTTCCAAAGACCACCGACATTCCTTTGCTCGTGGCTTCTTCCATCTTCAAAGTCAAGAGCTACATCACTCTGGCCTCTGCTTCTGTTCTCACATCTTTTCCACGGGCTGACTCTCTGCCTTCCTCTCCCACTTTCAAGATTCATGATGACAATGGGCCAACCTGCACAATCCGGATGTGGGTGGGTGGTGTTCATCACTAATTTGTTTCTAACTCTTTGAGACCCCATGGACTGTAGCCCACCAGGCTCCTCTGTCCATGGGATTCTCCAGGCAAGAATATTTGAGTGGGTTGCCATTCCCTTCTCCACGGGATCTTCCAGACCCCAGGACTGAACCTGGGTCTCCTTCATCACAGGCAGATTCTTTATCATCTGAGCCACCCATGCAGGCAAAGTCACTTCAGTCATGTCTGACTCTCCGTCACCCAGACAATCACCCCATCTCAAGGTCAACTCATGGGCAGCCCTCACTGCTCTTTGCCATGTAATCTAACACATTTGCTGACCCCAGGGACAAGGACAGGTCATCATTCTGCACACATATTCTCAGGGAGGAAGTGGCTCCCCATTTTAGACCATCCTTGGGGTCAGCAGAGGTAGTGACCAGTAATGGTCTAGTCCTCCCACACCCAGGCCTCTCTAAGTCAAGAGCACCTGTGTTCAGGTGGGCACCAGCACTGACGTCACTGAAGACAGTAGGAGTCATGCTCCCCTCCACCCTGTGCCCGCGGGAAACACTGTCAGCACCAAGCAGTGCTCATGCGAAACACTGCCTGCATCCTAGAATCTGCAGACTTACTCAAGACAAAGAAGCAACCCTCAGGACATGCAAAACTTGCCGTCTAAGGTCAACTGAAGAGACAGTGATTCAGCTTTGATTTCCCAAGCAGAAGCACTTGACTCGTGTTCAGTTGGTCAGTCCTGATGACGCAGGTATCATGTTAGCTTCCTTGAGCTGCTGTAGCACAGGACCTCTCAGGGGCTTAAGACAGCACCAGATTCCCAACTTACATTTCTGGAGGCCAGAGGTCTGGCACAGGGGGCCCTGGGCTGCCTCTTTGTCAAATGTCTCCTTGACTGTCCCAACTTCCAAAGACCACCGACATTCCTTTGCTCGTGGCCTCTTCCATCTTCAAAGTCAAGAGCTACATCACTCTGGCCTCTGCTTCTGTTCTCACATCTTTTCCACGGGCTGACTCTCTGCCTTCCTCTCCCACTTTCAAGATTCATGATGACAATGGGCCAACCTGCACAATCCGGATGTGGGTGGGTGGTGTTCATCACTAATTTGTTTCTAACTCTTTGAGACCCCATGGACTGTAGCCCACCAGGCTCCTCTGTCCATGGGATTCTCCAGGCAAGAATATTTGAGTGGGTTGCCATTCCCTTCTCCACGGGATCTTCCAGACCCCAGGACTGAACCTGGGTCTCCTTCATCACAGGCAGATTCTTTATCATCTGAGCCACCCATGCAGGCAAAGTCACTTCAGTCATGTCTGACTCTCCGTCACCCAGACAATCACCCCATCTCAAGGTCAACTCATGGGCAGCCCTCACTGCTCTTTGCCATGTAATCTAACACATTTGCTGACCCCAGGGACAAGGACAGGTCATCATTCTGCACAACAGGCATATTCTCAGGGAGGAATGAGGTGACACGGAAATCCTGACCGTGGAAATTTTCATTGGCAAGAAGGCCCCTTGAGCATATACAATCACATTTCAACCAATGCATTCAATCAATGCAACTGGGGTTCCAACCAGCTGAGGCCATCTTCCCATGGAAAAGAAGATTCAGTCAATGCAATTCAAAGGCCCCTTCACCGCAAGCTCCTGTAGAGACACCAAGCCTTCTGTCCCCACCCAGTGACTCAGGAGCCATCTGCCATCTTTAACTCAAAGGAAGAGAAAAGCCACTCCTCCTTAGAAAGCCGCCTGAGGCCAGTCCTGCAGGCTAAAGCAGTTGCCCTTCCTTCTGAAGTTAGAGGTGTCGTTAGTGGCCCCTTGGGTTGGCAGCACAGAGAGCTTCATCTTGCTTCAGCTTGACTGGTTATTAGCTGTGTGAATTCATGACATTCACACAAACTCTCTGTTCACCACCTGTAATATTAGGCACTGAACCCATCCAGTTTACACATTTTATTGTACTTTCCTTTAGCTGTGAATCCTTCCATCCAGCTGAAGCCCTGTACAGAAGTCCAGGATGTGAAGCTAGTCAGAAGCAGGCAGCAGGGACCAGGGTCACAGCCTCCCCTGAACTTTCAGCTGCCAAGCAGAAACCCTTCAGAGGGCCCTGGAGGCCCCTTGAATCCCTGCCCTCCAGACGCTCAGTCACTCCTGTGAGGGTTTTTCTGTCTTTAAATTGGGATCCCACATGGCTGTGTAGACAGTTTTTAAAAAATTAGCTGTGGACATGTGAAATGCCCCAACTCCAACCTTCATGTCTCCCTTGGTCATCGCAGATTTATGCCACGTGCGATGGGATGATGCTGGTCCCAGCAGACCAAGGCCCGGCTTTGTCTACGCTCGGCTGAGGCCCCTGGCTCTATGCAGTCTGTGATCCATACCTCATGACTTTGTGTGGTCAAAAACCCTATGATTCCAACA
Source organism: Tragulus kanchil (assembly GCA_022376925.1). Taxonomy (NCBI): domain Eukaryota; kingdom Metazoa; phylum Chordata; class Mammalia; order Artiodactyla; family Tragulidae; genus Tragulus; species Tragulus kanchil. Next base: position 49,900,719 of record JAIOJX010000026.1, read on the forward strand.
CAGAAGCCCACTGCGCTTTGCCATGTAATCTAACACATTTGCTGACCCCAGGGACAAGGACAGGTCATCATTCTGCACAACAGGCATATTCTCAGGGAGGAATGAGGTGACACGGAAATCCTGACCGTGGAAATTTTCATTGGCAAGAAGGCCCCTTGAGCATATACAATCACATTTCAACCAATGCATTCAATCAATGCAACTGGGGTTCCAACCAGCTGAGGCCATCTTCCCATGGAAAAGAAGATTCAGTCAATGCAATTCAAAGGCCCCTTCACCGCAAGCTCCTGTAGAGACACCAAGCCTTCTGTCCCCACCCAGTGACTCAGGAGCCATCTGCCATCTTTAACTCAAAGGAAGAGAAAAGCCACTCCTCCTTAGAAAGCCGCCTGAGGCCAGTCCTGCAGGCTAAAGCAGTTGCCCTTCCTTCTGAAGTTAGAGGTGTCGTCAGTGGCCCCTTGGGTTGGCAGCACAGAGAGCTTCATCTTGCTTCAGCTTGACTGGTTATTAGCTGTGTGAATTCATGACATTCACACAAACTCTCTGTTCACCACCTGTAATATTAGGCACTGAACCCATCCAGTTTACACATTTTATTGTACTTTCCTTTAGCTGTGAATCCTTCCATCCAGCTGAAGCCCTGTACAGAAGTCCAGGATGTGAAGCTAGTCAGAAGCAGGCAGCAGGGACCAGGGTCACAGCCTCCCCTGAACTTTCAGCTGCCAAGCAGAAACCCTTCAGAGGGCCCTGGAGGCCCCTTGAATCCCTGCCCTCCAGATGCTCAGTCACTCCTGTGAGGGTTTTTCTGTCTTTAAATTGGGATCCCACATGGCTGTGTAGACAGTTTTTAAAAAATTAGCTGTGGACATGTGAAATGCCCCAACTCCAACCTTCATGTCTCCCTTGGTCATCGCAGATTTATGCCACGTGCGATGGGATGATGCTGGTCCCAGCAGACCAAGGCCCGGCTTTGTCTACGCTCGGCTGAGGCCCCTGGCTCTATGCAGTCTGTGATCCATACCTCATGACTTTGTGTGGTCAAAAAACCCTATGATTCACACAGAAGCCATGCTCAATGAGAGACACACCGAACTGTTATAACTTGTTCCAGTGAGTCGATAAAGCTTGTACAGTGCTTCAGAACCTATCTGGATGAAAGCAACATCGTTAATCTCAAACAGCATCATCGCAGAGACAAGCCCCATTGTGCCAACATTCCTGGGTCCCACCCCTCTGAGAAGCAGACCCACCTCTACCGTGGATATTCAGCCTCGGCCACTGCTGTGCAAATAAACATCTCACCCGATGAGGCAGCATCTGCCCAGGGTGGGTGGGAGGTGAAAAGGAGCGAAGTGCGATCCTCGGGAGTGAAATGATTCCCAGGCTTGCACTCTGGGAGCCCAGGCTGGCCTGCTAAACTGTCAGCCACGCGCCTCCGCCATCAGGCCTGCCGTCTGGGCAGCCTTTCAAAGACACCCCCAGGAGACGCTCAAAGCCCTTCTCAGCCCGGCGCAGGATGCAGGGTGTTTTTATTGCAGGGCAATCAGAGCTTCTGGAGAGCCAGTGATAACTTAGGAGCCGTCCGCACATGCTCCTAAATTTTAAGTTTGCGTCAGCCTTTCTTTTTCCCTTCTGGGCAAGAGTCACAGGTCTGGCCATGATAGCCTGTCTCCTTTATGGGACACCGAGGCCGTGCCAGCAGGAGGAGAGCCAGGTAGCTGAGCTCGTGAACTTGAAGTGTCTCCCAGGCCAGTTCCTGGAATTTCACCCCGCCCTGTCCCTGCTTCACCCGCAGCCCGATGAGGACTTCACTCTGACCAGAATATCAACTACACAAGGACAAAGGTGGAGCAGGGGCTGGAATCATTAGGAAACACAGCACATGATGGAAACCTCAAAATCCTCTTAATTGTGAACTTAACAGAAACCCACAGCAAGGAGCATCCTCACTGAGCCACATCTGACCTCACCGTAAAGTGGCAGTGTTAGTCACTCAATCACGTCTGACTCTTTGCAACCCATGCACTGTAGCTCACCAGGCTCCTCTGTCCGTGGGACTCTCCAGGCAAGAGTATTGAAATGGGTAGTATCCATACCTCATGACTTTGTGTGGTCAAAAAACCCTATGATTCACACAGAAGCCATGCTCAATGAGAGACACACCGAACTGTTATAACTTGTTCCAGTGAGTCGATAAAGCTTGTACAGTGCTTCAGAACCTATCTGGATGAAAGCAACATCGTTAATCTCAAACAGCATCATCGCAGAGACAAGCCCCATTGTGCCAACATTCCTGGGTCCCACCCCTCTGAGAAGCAGACCCACCTCTACCGTGGATATTCAGCCTCGGCCACTGCTGTGCAAATAAACATCTCACCCGATGAGGCAGCATCTGCCCAGGGTGGGTGGGAGGTGAAAAGGAGCGAAGTGCGATCCTCGGGAGTGAAATGATTCCCAGGCTTGCACTCTGGGAGCCCAGGCTGGCCTGCTAAACTGTCAGCCACGCGCCTCCGCCATCAGGCCTGCCGTCTGGGCAGCCTTTCAAAGACACCCCCAGGAGACGCTCAAAGCCCTTCTCAGCCCGGCGCAGGATGCAGGGTGTTTTTATTGCAGGGCAATCAGAGCTTCTGGAGAGCCAGTGATAACTTAGGAGCCGTCCGCACATGCTCCTAAATTTTAAGTTTGCGTCAGCCTTTCTTTTTCCCTTCTGGGCAAGAGTCACAGGTCTGGCCATGATAGCCTGTCTCCTTTATGGGACACCGAGGCCGTGCCAGCAGGAGGAGAGCCAGGTAGCTGAGCTCGTGAACTTGAAGTGTCTCCCAGGCCAGTTCCTGGAATTTCACCCCGCCCTGTCCCTGCTTCACCCGCAGCCCGATGAGGACTTCACTCTGACCAGAATATCAACTACACAAGGACAAAGGTGGAGCAGGGGCTGGAATCATTAGGAAACACAGCACATGATGGAAACCTCAAAATCCTCTTAATTGTGAACTTAACAGAAACCCACAGCAAGGAGCATCCTCACTGAGCCACATCTGACCTCACCGTAAAGTGGCAGTGTTAGTCACTCAATCACGTCTGACTCTTTGCAACCCATGCACTGTAGCTCACCAGGCTCCTCTGTCCGTGGGACTCTCCAGGCAAGAGTATTGAAATGGGTAGTATTCCCTTCTCTAAGAGATCTTCCAGACCCAAGGATCGAATCCGGGTCTCTGACATTGCAGGCAGATTCTTTACCATCTAAGCCACCAGGGAAACCCTCACAACCTCAGCATAACTTTCACCTAATGTTTCTAAACTTGCTTCTAAAATCACAAAAACTAAGTCCAACCTCTTTTAATAAATCTACATATGTTCTTCCAAGCACAGAAGGCAGCCACCAGTCATAGGAGACTTCCCTGTCCCCAGGTAAATCTGCTAGGATCTCCTGGCCCTTCTTGCTCTCCAAGCTGGCCACCTACTAGGTAAGCTGCATGTGGGTGCCAGGGTGGAGGTGCTTCTCCTGTGAATAATTTCTTGATTTGGCACATTCCCAGAGCTGCCCATCTGAGGCTGGAAGGGATGTGTTTATTGGTTAGACCTGGGTGTCTCAACCTCAGACTGTGGGCCAGTCGATTCTTGGTTCTTCAGGGTCGTCCTGTGCATTGTGGGATGCACATCTGCATCTTTGGCATCTACCCACCAGATGCCAGTAGCATTGTCTCCCCACCAGTGACAAAAGAAATGTCCCCAGACATCGCTAGTGTCCTTTGAGAGGCAAATTCACCATAGGTGAGGACCATGAGGGTAGTATGTTGACTTAGGGTGCCTGCAATGACAAGGTTCAAACCTTAAAAATTCCACAAATTCCCTAACTTTTCCCAAATTGTCTGCTTACATCTGATTATCCGAGGCCAGTGCCAGCAGGAGGAGAGCCAGGTAGCTGAGCTCGTGAACTTGAAGTGTCTCCCAGGCCAGTTCCTGGAATTTCACCCCGCCCTGTCCCTGCTTCACCCGCAGCCCGATGAGGACTTCACTCTGACCAGAATATCAACTACACAAGGACAAAGGTGGAGCAGGGGCTGGAATCATTAGGAAACACAGCACATGATGGAAACCTCAAAATCCTCTTAATTGTGAACTTAACAGAAACCCACAGCAAGGAGCATCCTCACTGAGCCACATCTGACCTCACCGTAAAGTGGCAGTGTTAGTCACTCAATCACGTCTGACTCTTTGCAACCCATGCACTGTAGCTCACCAGGCTCCTCTGTCCGTGGGACTCTCCAGGCAAGAGTATTGAAATGGGTAGTATTCCCTTCTCTAAGAGATCTTCCAGACCCAAGGATCGAATCCGGGTCTCTGACATTGCAGGCAGATTCTTTACCATCTAAGCCACCAGGGAAACCCTCACAACCTCAGCATAACTTTCACCTAATGTTTCTAAACTTGCTTCTAAAATCACAAAAACTAAGTCCAACCTCTTTTAATAAATCTACATATGTTCTTCCAAGCACAGAAGGCAGCCACCAGTCATAGGAGACTTCCCTGTCCCCAGGTAAATCTGCTAGGATCTCCTGGCCCTTCTTGCTCTCCAAGCTGGCCACCTACTAGGTAAGCTGCATGTGGGTGCCAGGGTGGAGGTGCTTCTCCTGTGAATAATTTCTTGATTTGGCACATTCCCAGAGCTGCCCATCTGAGGCTGGAAGGGATGTGTTTATTGGTTAGACCTGGGTGTCTCAACCTCAGACTGTGGGCCAGTCGATTCTTGGTTCTTCAGGGTCGTCCTGTGCATTGTGGGATGCACATCTGCATCTTTGGCATCTACCCACCAGATGCCAGTAGCATTGTCTCCCCACCAGTGACAAAAGAAATGTCCCCAGACATCGCTAGTGTCCTTTGAGAGGCAAATTCACCATAGGTGAGGACCATGAGGGTAGTATGTTGACTTAGGGTGCCTGCAATGACAAGGTTCAAACCTTAAAAATTCCACAAATTCCCTAACTTTTCCCAAATTGTCTGCTTACATCTGATTATGAAACCATGAAAAGTATGTCTAATTTAACAAACAATCACACCAAAAACTTGGTATTTTTCAAGTTCTCAGTGACTAGTAAAATAAATATTGGGGACTTTCCTGGTGGGCCAGTGGCTAAGACTCTGAGCTCCCAATGCAGGGGACCCAGGTTCGATCTCTGGTCAGGGGACTTGATCCCACATGTCACAAATAAGACCCAGTGCAAATAAATAAAAAATAATAGATATATATTTAATAAATAAATAAATAAATATTGAAACGGTTATGATGGTAAAGATGAAATTGCAAAAACACTCAATCCCTCTTGGGATGGAAGGAGCGAAGGAAGGGAGAGACCTGAGCAGACAGAAGGTCCCCGAACCCTCATTCCTTGAGGACTGCCCTTTCTGGCTGAGAGCGTTCACAGCAGACAGCTTAGCAAATGAACTCCAGAAAATGTTTTTTTCCACCTGGAAATGATAGGTTTCCTAGCATTTCAGCTGGCAGGAAGAGAGAGGGAAAAAAAGAGCCGAAGTTTCATTTAAATGGAATGGGATACTGACTGCTCAGACATCCTCCAAGAAATGACTGGTTGGCGAAAATAAAATAAGCTTCTAAAAATATTAAGAGCCAGCTTTCAGACGCCTCATTGCCGGCTATAGTGTGTCTAGAATGTGGATTGGTTTAAGAATGTAGGGGCAAGCCTAACCTGAGATTTCAAAGCATTTGATTCTGGTTTACAATTAACTTGGAAACCCACAGGAAGTAGAGACATGCCATTCATGTCCAATACATTGTAAAATTTCATTCCTGGAGCCCAGAAAATTGAATATAAAACCAAGGAGATGATTGCCTCATTGGCTGCCTCAGGCTGCTCAAAAGCATCTTTTTAGCTTGGTTTTCTTTTATATGGAAAAGTCAGGGGCTAAGATTAAAGTGGGAGTTTTAAACTAATTGCCGCACCTTTTTTATTCCTGAAACTTTTCTGCCTGGACCTTCTCTATGAGAGCCACAGCAGTCTGGATGTCAGCACTGAGGGAAACCAGCTTTACTCCCTGCTGCCCCTCCGGACCTCCTGTTGTCCCAGGAGCCCATCGTCTCTGCTTGAAATGCTGGGTGACTCTGAGCCCAGAAGAGCAAGCCGGAGCACAGAAGCTTCTGAAGCGTCTCTTCCCAGAAGTCAATAGAACCAGGATATAAATGAGAGAATCCCAGCTGCCAAGGCTACTGATGAAACAGCCCAGCCTCATGCAGTCCCTGCTCCCCAAAGCCTTAGTGTTTTCCAGAGCACATCCTTAGGACTGATCCATTTCCCTGTGTGAGTCACATGGTGGAGGCTGGCCTCTATGACAGGTCGTGATCTATGCTAGACTCGGCAGTGGTGTGCTGATTACCCATTAACAACTTTCCAGTTTTTCGGGTGGGGCAACCCTGATGTGCAGCCCTTGCCAGTTGTTGTTGTTAAGTCTCTAAATCTTGTCCGACTCTGCAAAATTTCATGGAGTGCAGAACTCTAGACTCCTCTGTTCTCCACTACCTCCCAGAGGTTGCTCAAATTCATGGCCATTAAGTCAGTGATGCCATCCAACTATCTCATCCTCTTTCCAATTGCCATATCCCCACGATGACCAATTTCAAGCTATGATCATGAGGTCAACTAGTTCTCCCAACATCTGAAAATTTAATATTCAGCTCTGGCAAGCACAAGCCACCTCTGGCCTACCACCACCAAGTGTATCCCTTTGCTCTTTCTCCCATGAGACACCACCTCGCTTAAATCTCTAATGAATCTTACTTAGGATTGGTTTAAGAATGTAGGGGCAAGCCTAACCTGAGATTTCAAAGCATTTGATTCTGGTTTACAATTAACTTGGAAACCCACAGGAAGTAGAGACATGCCATTCATGTCCAATACATTGTAAAATTTCATTCCTGGAGCCCAGAAAATTGAATATAAAACCAAGGAGATGATTGCCTCATTGGCTGCCTCAGGCTGCTCAAAAGCATCTTTTTAGCTTGGTTTTCTTTTATATGGAAAAGTCAGTGGCTAAGATTAAAGTGGGAGTTTTAAACTAATTGCTGCACCTTTTTTATTCCTGAAACTTTTCTGCCTGGACCTTCTCTATGAGAGCCACAGCAGTCTGGATGTCAGCACTGAGGGAAACCAGCTTTACTCCCTGCTGCCCCTCCGGACCTCCTGTTGTCCCAGGAGCCCATCGTCTCTGCTTGAAATGCTGGGTGACTCTGAGCCCAGAAGAGCAAGCCGGAGCACAGAAGCTTCTGAAGCGTCTCTTCCCAGAAGTCAATAGAACCAGGATATAAATGAGAGAATCCCAGCTGCCAAGGCTACTGATGAAACAGCCCAGCCTCATGCAGTCCCTGCTCCCCAAAGCCTTAGTGTTTTCCAGAGCACATCCTTAGGACTGATCCATTTCCCTGTGTGAGTCACATGGTGGAGGCTGGCCTCTATGACAGGTCGTGATCTATGCTAGACTCGGCAGTGGTGTGCTGATTACCCATTAACAACTTTCCAGTTTTTCGGGTGGGGCAACCCTGATGTGCAGCCCTTGCCAGTTGTTGTTGTTAAGTCTCTAAATCTTGTCCGACTCTGCAAAATTTCATGGAGTGCAGAACTCTAGACTCCTCTGTTCTCCACTACCTCCCAGAGGTTGCTCAAATTCATGGCCATTAAGTCAGTGATGCCATCCAACTATCTCATCCTCTTTCCAATTGCCATATCCCCACGATGACCAATTTCAAGCTATGATCATGAGGTCAACTAGTTCTCCCAACATCTGAAAATTTAATATTCAGCTCTGGCAAGCAAGCACAAGCCACCTCTGGCCTACCACCACCAAGTGTATCCCCTTTGCTCTTTCTCCCATGAGACACCACCTCGCTTAAATCTCTAATGAATCTTACTTACTTGAATTTTATTTACTTTTGTCTCTTAAATGCCAGGGGCTTCCTGGGTGACTCAACAGGTAAAGAACCTGCCTGCCAATGCAGGAGGTGTAAGAGACACAGGTTCAATCCCTGGATCAGGAAGATCCCCGGCAGAAGGAAGTGGCAGCCCGCCCTTGTATCCTTGTCTGGAGAATTTCATGGACAGAGGAGCCTGGTGGGCTACAGTCCATGGGGTCACAAAGAGTCAGACACAACTGAGCACACACACGCATGCATTAATGCCAAAGAGTTAAAACGTTTTCGACAAGAGAATCAGACAATCTGAATCTGGCTCTGGGGAAGGCAAGGAGGAGTTTGAGTAAATTTAAGTTTGCCCTTTTTTTGTTGTTGTTGACAGGGTAGATGCAAAGTAGTGCAGGAAACATTAATGTTCTCACCCTGAACTCTAAAGAATACAGACTGTACCTAACATCAAACACCACCAGTTTTGTCTCCCAGAAGAGGGAAAGGTGATTTACTTTTCTTCAGTTCTTATCAACTACAGAGTAGCCTGCCTCATACCATGAGGCTAATCTCTATTATTATCAGGATTGCTTTTACCCATTACTGGTTTATTGTGGTTGAGTACTGATAATGTCTTCCCCAAACAACCAATTCTACTTTACCTCCCTCCCTCCACGAAATGAGCTTATAATTTATCTTTAGTAACAGGAAGAACAACAATAAAGAAACTTTGCGGCTTGACTTGAGACATTTAGGTCACTGCTTCATTCATGTTGAAAAACAAATGACCTCTTGGATGAAAAGTTAACGACAGGTTTGTAAATATATCCTCCACTAGGTTGAGCAAATGGTATCTCTAAGACCTACCAGTAGGAAAAAGAGCCTCACAAACAGAAAAGAAGCACCATAATGACCTAGAAAGACTCAGAAGAGACCTTTATTATTTAAACACATCAAAGAACTTGATAGACATATCAAATCAACTCAAAACTCCCTTCCTGAGGTTGTGTTGCACCTTTATATCTATCCCAGATGAGAAACACCCAAAAAGAGTGAACAAAAGGAACAAATGCCTTTTCACACTTCAGGGTTTCCAATGTGCATGATTTTATCTTGATGGCCAACCAAACTAGGTTAATATGTAATCCCTTTGCTTAACCTGAGTCCGGGGTGGGGAGTGGGGTGGAGAGGGGTGGGCAATGGAATATGAGAATGACTTCAGCACTAATTGATAGATTCCCGCTTAAATAAACTCACGGAGTACTCACAACTTGGAAGCAGTTCAGGTCATTCTGCAATTTGCCAGACATGTCCGCTATTATCCATACTTTAATGTACAAAGACAACGCAAGAGCCAACAGAGCAAGGTGGTGCCAAGACTCAATCACCATTAGCGTGCCTATTAAAGGTCAGTGGGCTGCGAAACCCAGTTCCATCGCGTGGCAATCACTCATGTCTAGTGTAACCCAAGGACTCCCTGAGACAGCCCATAAAGCCATCTACACTTGACTGTTTGTGAAGGTTAACTTAAAAACACTGATTACAGCCACGGAGTTGACACACATAATTAGGTTAGAAAAGCTCTCTGTGTGAAACTGAAGACAGAATCTTATAGAAACAGATGCTTATCCAACTAATGCTGTTGGGTGAGCCATGTGACTCTGTCTGGGAGACACTCAGGTCTGGAGCATCCTTGTATTCCATGCCTCATTGTAACTCTGAGCCTCTGTTTAATGGAAGCCAACTGCAGTTCCCCAGGAACCAGCCAGATGTGGCATGAGAAGGCACACCTGCCTGGCGCCCTGTCCCTCACCCCTCTTTTACAGCCTTGGACTCAAAAAGACAAACTCAAATAATTTATCTTTAGTAACAGGAAGAACAACAATAAAGAAACTTTGCGGCTTGACTTGAGACATTTAGGTCACTGCTTCATTCATGTTGAAAACAAATGACCTCTTGGATGAAAAGTTAACGACAGGTTTGTAAATATATCCTCCACTAGGTTGAGCAAATGGTATCTCTAAGACCTACCAGTAGGAAAAAGAGCCTCACAAACAGAAAAGAAGCACCATAATGACCTAGAAAGACTCAGAAGAGACCTTTATTATTTAAACACATCAAAGAACTTGATAGACATATCAAATCAACTCAAAACTCCCTTCCTGAGGTTGTGTTGCACCTTTATATCTATCCCAGATGAGAAACACCCAAAAAGAGTGAACAAAAGGAACAAATGCCTTTTCACACTTCAGGGTTTCCAATGTGCATGATTTTATCTTGATGGCCAACCAAACTAGGTTAATATGTAATCCCTTTGCTTAACCTGAGTCCGGGGTGGGGAGTGGGGTGGAGAGGGTGGGCAATGGAATATGAGAATGACTTCAGCACTAATTGATAGATTCCCGCTTAAATAAACTCACGGAGTACTCACAACTTGGAAGCAGTTCAGGTCATTCTGCAATTTGCCAGACATGTCCGCTATTATCCATACTTTAATGTACAAAGACAACGCAAGAGCCAACAGAGCAAGGTGGTGCCAAGACTCAATCACCATTAGCGTGCCTATTAAAGGTCAGTGGGCTGCGAAACCCAGTTCCATCGCGTGGCAATCACTCATGTCTAGTGTAACCCAAGGACTCCCTGAGACAGCCCATAAAGCCATCTACACTTGACTGTTTGTGAAGGTTAACTTAAAAACACTGATTACAGCCACGGAGTTGACACACATAATTAGGTTAGAAAAGCTCTCTGTGTGAAACTGAAGACAGAATCTTATAGAAACAGATGCTTATCCAACTAATGCTGTTGGGTGAGCGCCATGTGACTCTGTCTGGGAGACACTCAGGTCTGGAGCATCCTTGTATTCCATGCCTCATTGTAACTCTGAGCCTCTGTTTAATGGAAGCCAACTGCAGTTCCCCAGGAACCAGCCAGATGTGGCATGAGAAGGCACACCTGCCTGGCGCCCTGTCCCTCACCCCTCTTTTACAGCCTTGGACTCAAACACCAAGCAAGAGACAGAAGGAAGCTGCCAAGAGACTAAATATAAAATATGTGATCAACACAGACCTACTGTATAGCAAGGGAAATCTACTTAGTATTCTGTAGTAACCTTTCCAGGAAAAGAACTTGACAAAGAATGGATACATGTATACGTATAACTGAGTCACTTAGCCGAACACCTGAAACTAATACCACCCTGTAAATCAACTATACTCCAATATAAAGTATAAATTAAATTGAAAAAAAAAAAGGAAACTGGCGAGAGCAGCCTGGCCACAGAGAAAAGAGAAGCAGTCATTCTGACATCAGAGCATCATAATGGTGGCCCTATAACACACTCAGAGGAAGATTCAGACACCAGGGAGGGTCCACACACCGGGAAATGGGATAAACTGGGGAGGCAAGGTCCAAAAGGCCAATCAGTGGGTCTCTTATCTTCTCACATGGAGTGGGTCAAAGGAAAGGAGTGGTGAGGGACAGTTAGCCAGACCTTGGGACAGCACCTGCCCCACCCCTCTCGCCACCACCAAAGCTTTTCTTTCTGGATCACAAGGAGGAGTGCCCAGTCATGACTCAGCAGACAGGAAACCCTGTCCCTCACCAATAGGTGCAACCAGGTAACCAGAACAGCTTCACAAGGGGCATCAGTCTGTGTGTGTGTCCCCTTTTCCTTGAGAAACACAAGTTCCATTGCCATTCTGACTCATTGCCCTCCTTCTCCCTGCAGCTTCACAGATGGCAGAAGTTTAGCATAACGGCTTGAGGTGGGACACGCACGGTCATTCCTCTCCCCTGCTCCCCAGACTTCCTTCTACAGTCCCTACTAACCGGTCATCCTTTGGTCAATGTCCCTGGGCTTGACACACATAATTAGGTTAGAAAAGCTCTCTGTGTGAAACTGAAGACAGAATCTTATAGAAACAGATGCTTATCCAACTAATGCTGTTGGGTGAGCATGTGACTCTGTCTGGGAGACACTCAGGTCTGGAGCATCCTTGTATTCCATGCCTCATTGTAACTCTGAGCCTCTGTTTAATGGAAGCCAACTGCAGTTCCCCAGGAACCAGCCAGATGTGGCATGAGAAGGCACACCTGCCTGGCGCCCTGTCCCTCACCCCTCTTTTACAGCCTTGGACTCAAACACCAAGCAAGAGACAGAAGGAAGCTGCCAAGAGACTAAATATAAAATATGTGATCAACACAGACCTACTGTATAGCAAGGGAAATCTACTTAGTATTCTGTAGTAACCTTTCCAGGAAAAGAACTTGACAAAGAATGGATACATGTATACGTATAACTGAGTCACTTAGCCGAACACCTGAAACTAATACCACCCTGTAAATCAACTATACTCCAATATAAAGTATAAATTAAATTGAAAAAAAAAAAGGAAACTGGCGAGAGCAGCCTGGCCACAGAGAAAAGAGAAGCAGTCATTCTGACATCAGAGCATCATAATGGTGGCCCTATAACACACTCAGAGGAAGATTCAGACACCAGGGAGGGTCCACACACCGGGAAATGGGATAAACTGGGGAGGCAAGGTCCAAAAGGCCAATCAGTGGGTCTCTTATCTTCTCACATGGAGTGGGTCAAAGGAAAGGAGTGGTGAGGGACAGTTAGCCAGACCTTGGGACAGCACCTGCCCCACCCCTCTCGCCACCACCAAAGCTTTTCTTTCTGGATCACAAGGAGGGGAGTGCCCAGTCATGACTCAGCAGACAGGAAACCCTGTCCCTCACCAATAGGTGCAACCAGGTAACCAGAACAGCTTCACAAGGGGCATCAGTCTGTGTGTGTGTCCCCTTTTCCTTGAGAAACACAAGTTCCATTGCCATTCTGACTCATTGCCCTCCTTCTCCCTGCAGCTTCACAGATGGCAGAAGTTTAGCATAACGGCTTGAGGTGGGACACGCACGGTCATTCCTCTCCCCTGCTCCCCAGACTTCCTTCTACAGTCCCTACTAACCGGTCATCCTTTGGTCAATGTCCCTGGGCTTGTCCCCACCAGCAGACCATCGCTAAGTCCTGTCAGTTCTACTTCTAAAATTATCTTGAGTTTGTCCAAGACTGTTCCTTCTCCTCCGTGCCTGCCCAGGCCTCTGAAATAATCTCACGTTTGGTCTCTCCCCTCCTCTTCTTGCCCCTCAAATCTATCCCGTATATGACAGCCAGAATGACCCATTTAAATTGTTACTCAATCATGTCAACTCCCCGCCAGAATCCTTTTATGACTTCCTACAGCCCTTTGGATAAAATCCAAAATCCTTCACATGCCTAAAAGACCCTACATGATTGAACATAATGAAAAGCGGTACAATTGGAAACCATCTTAAAGACCCAGAAGGAGCAAACGCTACAATACCCCAATAGAAGCTTATTATTACAAGTTAAGGCAAATTTAGCAACGAGTTTCTAAAAGGCCAATCAAAAGTGAAATACTTTGGTGCCTAATAGGCATTTTTAAACAAAATGTGCCATGCAAGTACATCTGGAAAGTTCTCCCGACACTATACCCAAGGACATAACTCTTGTTTAATGAAGGAAAACCCTTTCTTATAAGTGATGCAATAAGGAAACTCTGCAAATCCAAGGGGTTAGGACTAGTACAAGGTTCAAACAAGATGCTGCCAACATAAAAGTGCTTTGTAAAAGGTAAAGGGTGTTAACCAATCTTTGGCAATCTAAACTGAAAGTGTATTCCATTTCCACACTGTATTGTCTGTCTGTTTTCATAATGGATTGGAAACATTTGGGGTTGTAGGGAGTGGATAAGTGAGGTCATGTGATCAAGGTATTTTGCCTTCTGATGCTCTACAAGTGTTTGGCTGGTTTGTTTATTCTAAACTAAAAGTAGGATTTTGACTCTCAAATAACCCCTTTCTTGAGTAAATCTTTGTTGTTGTTCAGTCACTCAGTTGTGTCCAACTCTTTGCAACCCTATGGACTGCAGCATGCCAAGAACAAAGTTTAAGCAAGGGCTAAACAGCAGCACAGAATGGATGTTCCAGGTCAGAGACGTCAACGCTACAGGTTTCAGACAAGAGATGGAGCTGTTCTGACTTTATTCTGTTGTGAAATTTAAAACTGTAATACGGCACTCTGTGAATTTAGTACTTTAAGAATAACACATCCTTCATCATTCCTCCAATTCAAAAGAGACAACCAGGTAACCATAAAGTGCCTGTTTGTTGTTCTTGGCCATGAACACAAGTCAAGAGCATTTTCCATAGGAAATAGTCAATTGTGTGATGAATTTAAGGAAAAGCCCTATTCTTATTTCAATACTGTTGGAAGAGACGGTGTGGGCACCTGGCCAAAGACAGCAGGAGGGTGGGTCTGGCCCACCCCCTGCACCTGCTGACTCTCCTCCTCCTCCACAGCCCTCTGCCCCCACACCCCTCAATGCTTTCCTGGGGGAAGTCAGTCAGGGTCTCTCATCCATACCCACCCAAAGCAAGTGCTCAAAGGCATACTCTTTGGAAATACTGGAAACTCCAGAAGCACTGCAGTACAGATGACCTCTCTCAAGGACACTTGTACCACTTACCCTCAGTCACTTGGTTAAAGTGCCCTCTGGGAGGTCTCTCCACTATGCTTTGAAGAGTCTTCCATCTTCATACTTTGTATTTTGGAAGCTAATCATGAAATCTGCCTATATGTGAAGGCAGAGGACTTTAAGGCCCCTTTCCTGGAGTGAGGAGTCCTACCTATGTGGTATGGAATTCTTCTGCAAGGAGGACTGGACTCTCCTCCTCTCCTTCATTCCATCTTCTACAGGATGTGTGCATGGTGTCCAGCGTGTTTCTTTCATGCTTTGGGTTATAATCCAGTATGGTGCTACCTCTTCTGTTGCCAAATTTGTTCTAGCTTTGATCATGGGAGGGTCTTTCAGGTAGTGCTTCCTCAGTTTCAATGGTGAAATTGGTGAAGTGGGAGTAGAAACCCTCTGTAGGGTCCTCTATAATCTGTCCTTCTTGTATACACCAACACTGAGAATGAACATTGATATAAGGAGTCTCTGACCATATTCAATGTTTCCAAAGCCATATATATATATATGCCACACCACACAGCATGAGGAATCTTAGTTCCCCAATCAGGATTCGAACCCATGTCCTCTCCAGTGAAAGCAGGAATCTTAACCATTGGACTGCCAGGCAAGTCCCTCCAAATCTTTTTGTTAGGACCAAACTGTATTTCATTAAGCACAGGGAAGCCTGGTGTGTTGTAACCCATACGATCGCAGATAGTCAGACACGACTGACCTGACTGAACAGCAACATCAGAGTCAGTGGTAAACAGAAATAAACTTTGAGTTCCAAATACCTGCAGCTGTGAGAGAGCTCATGGAAAACTCTCTGCAGCTCAGGCATAGGCTTCCCTGAAGCGTATAGACAGAAATGCTGCGGCTTCCTCCAGGCAGAGGCAGAGACAAGGTTACCACTGACGCAGGAAAGGCACTTTTAAATAAGCTGCATTTATGAAATGCTCTCCAAAGAATCCGACTTGGATTGAGCTGCCGTTGGAACACGTGTCATCACTCGACTCCAGCAGCAACTTCAAACAAGAGAAAATTCCTCGTTACTTGAGAAGAAAGCCCAACACTTACAGTTTCCGAATCAGTAGAAGACATCATGAAATAGTAACAACAAAAATACGACTGTTCAAAGGAGATGGAGACAAGAAATGAACAAGATTCACATTTACATGTGGATTTATAAAACACTGTCCTGAACATTTTGCTAGCAAGTTTCCATTTGAGTCGTTGTATATTTACTTAAGCAATGGCAGCAAATCCAAAATAGAAAAAATTTCTAACTTATTCTAGAAGACAAAATAAAACCGTTGCCATCTTTGTGGATGATTTGTGAACAACAATAAAGACACTATAACACACTTCTTACAAGTATAATAAAATCAATTAATTTATATGAGTCAGATTTATATAAACTATAGTTATAAAACATTATCGAAGAATAATAAACCCCTAGCGAGTTTCCATCTGGGCCAATAAAATGTAACAGCAATACAAGGAAAAGGGGAAAAAAACAACTATTTGAGCAGAGAGAAAAGCTTTTCTCTTTGGTCCTGGATCCTCGGAAGCTGCCTCACTGGAAAGAAGGCTTTTGCCTTCTACTGTGTGGACATAGAGTCCCGCTCCCAGGAGCTGTCCCAGGGACATCAGACAGGGCAGGACAGAGGCCAGGCCATCACTGGGTCTGGAGATTGGAGCAAAAACCGGCCCTGCATTCTCACAGTAGGTAAGGGGATAACTCTGCAAAGTCTCTGAGCTCTGGACCCTGGACCCCTCCTGGTGGTCATCCTTGTGGGTGCCTGCCAACTGTCCCACATGCAACATCAGAAGCACAAGGATATTTTGGAACTTTTAAAAGTCTTCTCAGTATTTTTGCTCTCAGGTAAGCACTCGTGTTTTAATTTGTGCAGGGGTTGTCTCTCAGTCAAAAGAACGTTCAGCTCATAATCACAAGCTCTTCCTTCCTGGAGAATTAGCTGCTTGGATGTCAGCCAGTGACTCTGTGGAATTTCCCTGCAAGAGGTTTGGCTTATGTGTTCCAGGTGTCAGAGGGGACACCTGCACACATGTGACTGATCTTGTCGTAGACCTGGGAAGAGCCTTCTGAACCATGATGGGTAAACTGTCTCTAAGTCAGGTAAGTGACGGTCATGCTTTCTTTCCCAGGACGCAGGTCTGGAGGGCATGGTGTTTTGTCCTTGGAGGTGAGGCCTCCTTCTGACTGTGGGGAAGCTTTGAGTGGAGGCCTCTCTTGTGATATCTAAAAGGACTGATTATTTTACCTGCTTCAGTCAGTCTAGTGCACATTTGGAGTCTTTCTCCATCAGGATTTTTAAACATATTTAGCTGGACTACAGGAATCCTATCATTGATTCACTTCTCGAGTGGCTTGTTTCTAATCAATGTGTTCCCTTTGGTCCCATGTGAATGGCTCTGAGGAGACCTTCCCCCTAGAGCTTTGCCACTTTGCTCCTTCAGTCCCAGAATCGAGCTCTGGATCTTGGAATCAGAGTTTTCCTCAAGGTGCAGTTTCCCAAACTAGGTTCTCTATGGCTCCCCTGCCCCAACCTCCCTCGACTCAATTTGAAAAACCGAAAGGAAAAGGAAAAACAACTATTTGAGCAGAGAAAAGCTTTTCTCTTTGGTCCTGGATCCTCGGAAGCTGCCTCACTGGAAAGAAGGCTTTTGCCTTCTACTGTGTGGACATAGAGTCCCGCTCCCAGGAGCTGTCCCAGGGACATCAGACAGGGCAGGACAGAGGCCAGGCCATCACTGGGTCTGGAGATTGGAGCAAAAACCGGCCCTGCATTCTCACAGTAGGTAAGGGGATAACTCTGCAAAGTCTCTGAGCTCTGGACCCTGGACCCCTCCTGGTGGTCATCCTTGTGGGTGCCTGCCAACTGTCCCACATGCAACATCAGAAGCACAAGGATATTTTGGAACTTTTAAAAGTCTTCTCAGTATTTTTGCTCTCAGGTAAGCACTCGTGTTTTAATTTGTGCAGGGGTTGTCTCTCAGTCAAAAGAACGTTCAGCTCATAATCACAAGCTCTTCCTTCCTGGAGAATTAGCTGCTTGGATGTCAGCCAGTGACTCTGTGGAATTTCCCTGCAAGAGGTTTGGCTTATGTGTTCCAGGTGTCAGAGGGGACACCTGCACACATGTGACTGATCTTGTCGTAGACCTGGGAAGAGCCTTCTGAACCATGATGGGTAAACTGTCTCTAAGTCAGGTAAGTGACGGTCATGCTTTCTTTCCCAGGACGCAGGTCTGGAGGGCATGGTGTTTTGTCCTTGGAGGTGAGGCCTCCTTCTGACTGTGGGGAAGCTTTGAGTGGAGGCCTCTCTTGTGATATCTAAAAGGACTGATTATTTTACCTGCTTCAGTCAGTCTAGTGCACATTTGGAGTCTTTCTCCATCAGGATTTTTAAACATATTTAGCTGGACTACAGGAATCCTATCATTGATTCACTTCTCGAGTGGCTTGTTTCTAATCAATGTGTTCCCTTTGGTCCCATGTGAATGGCTCTGAGGAGACCTTCCCCCTAGAGCTTTGCCACTTTGCTCCTTCAGTCCCAGAATCGAGCTCTGGATCTTGGAATCAGAGTTTTCCTCAAGGTGCAGTTTCCCAAACTAGGTTCTCTATGGCTCCCCCTGCCCCAACCTCCCTCGACTCTGATTAATGAGTCCCAGAGCCAGTGTTCAGAGCGCACCTGGGGAAAGGCAGTTGTGGTAAGGTGCAAAGAGGCTGGGTCTTGGTAGAGGTTTAACAAAGTGGGTGAACTTGGACTTGGGATCATTATACCCACCTCATTCATGTAGAGGACAGGGCACAGTGTCTGACACTCAGAAAATACCCAGTAGCTTGATGGATGGGTCCCCTCTGTCCCCCAAGCTCCTATCCTCTGGCTTCAGGGTTCTGTGGATGTTCCCAGACTATCCCCATGGAATGGCTCCCCGCCCTTCCTAAGCTGTCTGGCTCTGATAGGAGCCAGGCTGCTCTCACCTGCAGCAAATGTCTTTCCTTTGGTGGCCAACCCCTCTCTCAGGGCCTCACAGCCAGAAAGTTGAGAAGGAAACTTCAGCATAGCTTTGCTGGACTTCTAGTGTTAGTGCAGATACATAAAGAGCTTGGAAGTCACCATTCTCATCCATATCAAGCAAAGAGCTGGAGGAACTGCATATTAACAACTATTCTTGGATCCATCAGAGAACTGAGGTCTCTGGGCAAACACCATTCCCAAATCTAAAGAAACAGATCTTCAGGGGAAGTGCAGGAGAGACGTGCTAACCTGGAGCAGACACCACCAGATGCCACACGCCAGTAGGAACGTGAAGGTGGGAATTCTGATGAACCACTGACGGCTGACTGTAACATAACAAGAGAGAAGCTGCTGGAGCCCAGCAAGGACCCTTCACCTCTGCAGGCTTTTCCTCCAGGAACTCCAACCCACTCTCACAGAGAAAATCAGGGTCAATGTAGAGGGGACCTCCTCTTCCCATTGTCCCAACAGAAGGAAGGAGAGGGTAATCCTTGTGCAATCCCACCAGGAATTTCCTCCCTCCAGAGAAAAAGCCTTCCTCCTGGGCAGGGCATTTCCAGAGAACACAGGAATGTCCCACCGAGCTAGTGAAAGGGCACAGTGGGGTCATCCAGCCCATCACCATTCCTTTCCTCCTGATGAGAGCTCCAGTTACAGTAATAGCGGACACAGACAGCTGGGTTGCTGTCAGAGCCAGCCGATGAGGGAATAACCAAGGCGGGGAGACAGGAACACCCCAGTTAAATGATGCCCCCAATGACACCATTCAACCTTCAGGTACCTCAGAACACTGACCATAAGAAATTGCATAAAGCACAGACTCTCCTGTCAGCTTTTTGGTCCACAGACACAAAACAGTGTGCATCAGACCAGCCACCGAGCCCATCATGCTTCCACAGTCTGCTGGGTGGTGGTCGCGCACACCTAATACTCAGTCCCTCACAGACAGCAAGGCACGGAGTCCTGTTTCCTCCTTGCCTCCCAGTGATAAAACTATGTACTATTTACAAAGAACAATCATTGAGGAAGACACTGATCAAGGTGCATGAGATTCCATCAAGCAAAGAAAACGTGTTAACATTCATTTCAGTTGGACACAAATGGATTTACAGAAGAAATAGATGACCTTTGGAAAGCCACTACCACCTCTCAAAAGACTCTACCTAAGCTACCAGAGGAAAGCAGGAAAGGTACGTTTATCAGCATAAATGGGGAAAATGGTTCCAACCAAAAGGATGAAGCTTTCCAGTGTTAGTGATACTGGGTAAAACTTTGCATTAAAGGAATTCTCAGAGATATTTCATGATGGTGTAAGAACAAAGGATAAAATGCTGGAGGCTGATCAAAATTTAGAAAGGAGTATGACAATTTGCAAAAACATGGAAAAGATGTTGATTATGTATTAATATTCACATAATTATGTATTATTGCTTACATCATGGGTACAAGCCAAGCACTGTCCACCACCCACTCTTGGGAGCTTTTTTTTTCTTTTACCAATAATGAAATGTTTTAATTCTCAATATTTCTAATGCTTTGAGGGGATTCTCAAGTGGGGCAATGGTAAAGAATCTGCCTGCTAATATAGGAGGCACAGAGTCTTGAGTTCGATCCCTGAGTCAGGAAGATCCCCTGGAGTAGGAAATGGCAACCCACTCCAGTGTTCTTGCCTGGAGAATCCCACAGACAGAGGAGCTTGGTGGGCTCACAGGGACAGGACATTTCCTCCCCTGATGAGAGCTCCAGTTACAGTAATAGCGGACACAGACAGCTGGGTTGCTGTCAGAGCCAGCCGATGAGGGAATAACCAAGGCGGGGAGACAGGAACACCCCAGTTAAATGATGCCCCCAATGACACCATTCAACCTTCAGGTACCTCAGAACACTGACCATAAGAAATTGCATAAAGCACAGACTCTCCTGTCAGCTTTTTGGTCCACAGACACAAAACAGTGTGCATCAGACCAGCCACCGAGCCCATCATGCTTCCACAGTCTGCTGGGTGGTGGTCGCGGCACACCTAATACTCAGTCCCCTCACAGACAGCAAGGCACGGAGTCCTGTTTCCTCCTTGCCTCCCAGTGATAAAACTATGTACTATTTACAAAGAACAATCATTGAGGAAGACACTGATCAAGGTGCATGAGATTCCATCAAGCAAAGAAAACGTGTTAACATTCATTTCAGTTGGACACAAATGGATTTACAGAAGAAATAGATGACCTTTGGAAAGCCACTACCACCTCTCAAAAGACTCTACCTAAGCTACCAGAGGAAAGCAGGAAAGGTACGTTTATCAGCATAAATGGGGAAAATGGTTCCAACCAAAAGGATGAAGCTTTCCAGTGTTAGTGATACTGGGTAAAACTTTGCATTAAAGGAATTCTCAGAGATATTTCATGATGGTGTAAGAACAAAGGATAAAATGCTGGAGGCTGATCAAAATTTAGAAAGGAGTATGACAATTTGCAAAAACATGGAAAAGATGTTGATTATGTATTAATATTCACATAATTATGTATTATTGCTTACATCATGGGTACAAGCCAAGCACTGTCCACCACCCACTCTTGGGAGCTTTTTTTTTCTTTTACCAATAATGAAATGTTTTAATTCTCAATATTTCTAATGCTTTGAGGGGATTCTCAAGTGGGGCAATGGTAAAGAATCTGCCTGCTAATACAGGAGGCACAGAGTCTTGAGTTCGATCCCTGAGTCAGGAAGATCCCCTGGAGTAGGAAATGGCAACCCACTCCAGTGTTCTTGCCTGGAGAATCCCACAGACAGAGGAGCCTGGCGGGCTACAGGTCATGGGGTCACAGTGAATCAAAGATGACTGAACTTGTATGCACATGCTAATGTTTTAAATTAGCATTTTCTCAATAAATAACGGTTGCAGATTTTTTTTCATTTTTCTATACTTTTGTAGCTAACAAGTGACTAACAACAGGTGAAAGAGTAAGGATTATGAAACCATCATAATTTTTCCATAGACTGTTGAGACCACTTTGTGGGATTTCATCTCACATATTCACTTCCACAGTCCATACTACTTAGTTTTAAGGCGTGCCAGTATACAAACCATCACTATAAACACAAATGGTCTACAGTCATAGAGAACAGTCTTACGGACATTGGAGAGAGGGAAAAGTGGGTAAGAGATACGGAAAGAGCAACACACTATCTTATGTAAAAGAGATAACTATTGTCAACGCACTGTGGGACTAAGGGATCATACATGGGGGGCTATGTGATGGCCTAAAGGGATTGGATGAGGGGCAATGGGATACACATATCACTAATCTGGAACTATACATATCTGTAAACAACAAAGCTCTGTAAAAGCAAACAGCAAAATAAAAAAACTTGTGATTGTGAGAAAAAAATTAAAAAACAAATGGTCCAAAAAAAATGATCTCGACATAGCAGCTAAAAGGCAGAGGTTGTCAAATTGGATTAAAAGGAGATGAAAAGATTCATTTGTATGCTATTCATAAGAAACTTATTTTAAATTAAAGACTCAGATATGTTAAGTATTATGGAGTGAAGGAAGATAATATTAGGCAGATACTCATTCAAAGAAAGACATATTCACCCTGTACAAAGCAGAATTCAGAACAAGGATTATTATCAGGGGTAAAGAGGCTCATTACCTAATGATAAGCTGTCACTTCTTATGGAGGACAGCAATCCTAAATATACATGTACCTAACAATAGAACGCCAAAACACATGAAGCAAAAACTTGTCTAACTGAAAAGAGAAATGGATAAATCCACAATTATAGGTGGATACATCAACATTCCTCTGTAAGTATTATAATTATCAACACAGACAGAAAACAAGTAAGGAAACAAATAACTTGAAGAGCAGAATCGATCAATTTGTCCTAATTGACACCCAACAATAGCAGAATATCTGTTCTTTTCAAGGGCACATGGAACATTCACTAAGATAGACTACATTCTAAGGCATAAAACAATACCTTAACATTTAAAAAAAAAATAGAAATCACACAGAGCATTCTTAGACCATAACAAATTAAACTGGAAATTAAAAAGAAAGATTATTGAGAAATCCCCAAGTATTTAAAGATTATGCAATACATTTCTAAGTATTTCATGAATTAAAGAAGAACTCTCAAGGAAGTTAAATAATGTATATTTAACCAAGTGAAAATGAAACAAAAATGAAATGCAGTAAAATCAGCGCCAAGGGATATTTACAGTATTAAATGCCCATTTTAAAGAAGTATACTTAAAACAATGATCTAAGCTTTCACCCTAGTAAAATAAAGAAGGAAGAGCAAGTTTAACCTAAATGCAAGCAAAGGAAGGAAAAAAATATAAATTAAAACATAAATCAATGACATTTAAAATCGGAAAATAATAGCAAAATTCAAAATAGGAAATGATGAAACTAAAAGCCGGTTCTTTGGGCATACCTATCAAGTCAACAAATTTCTGGAGAGACTAATCAAGAGACAAAGAGAGAAGACACAGGCTATTAATACCAGGAATGCAAGAGAGGTAAAAATAAATGGACACATGGATCAATGAAACAGAATAGAAATTTCAGAAATAGGTCCCTACAAATATGGTAGGTTGATGTTCAACAAACATACAAAGATAATTCCATGAAAAGAAGGATAGTCTTATCAATAAATAATATTGGAAAAGTAAACCTTGACCTCTACTTTCCTCCTTATATGAGATTAAATTCAGTAAATCACAACCCTAAACATAGCATGTAAAACTATAACACTTTCAGAGAAAGCATAGGAAAAAAATCGGTGACCTTGCATTAGGTAAAGAGTGCTTAGGTCAGACAATGACAGCACAATTCATAAAAGAAAAAAAACAGATCAATGGAATGCCATCCAAAGTTCAAAGCGCTGTTCTGCGACAGAGAACAAGAAAATAAACCACCAGCTGATGAACATATTTGAAAATCATATAACTGACAATAAAGTTGTATTAAGAATATATAAACAAGTCTCAAAATTTAACAAAAACATCCAATATTTGTAACATTTTTATTGGTATATAGTTGATTTATAGTGTTATGTTAGTGTCCAGTTACAGCAAAGTGAATCAGTTATGCCTATACATGTATCCACTCTTTTGTAAGATTCTTTTCTCATATAGGGAGCATATAGGTCAATCCCAACCTTCCAATTCATCCCTCTTCCCTATTTTTTAAAGCATGGACAGAAAGTATAGACGGGTGTCAAATAAGCACGTGAAAACATGCTCAACACTATTACTCCTAAGAAAATATAAATTAAAGCCACCATGAGATACCATTAATGCTTACGAAATGATTACAAATTTTAAAAAAGCCAACAATACCAACTGCTTGCAGAAATATGGAATAATTGGAACTCTCCCTGGTGGCTCAGTGGTAAAGAATCCACTTGCCAATGCAGGAGACACAAGAGATGTGGGCTTGATGCCTGGATCAGGAGGATGCCCTGGAGGAAAAAATGGCAATCCTCTCCTGTATTCTTGCTTGGAAAACCCCATGAACAGAGGAGCCTGGCGGGCTGTATTCCATAGCGTGGCAAGGAGTCAGACACCACAGGGCAAGTAAGCACGAACACACGATGCTTGCAGAAATGCAAATAGGACAGCTTTCAAAGAGCAACTTGATAGTTTTTAATAAAGTTTAAAATACATTTCCTTTGTAACTCGGCGATGATCTCCTAGGCTCTTACCCAGGAGAAATGAAATTGTATGTCCACAGGAATGTATATATCAGTTTTATTCCTGATTGCCAAAAACTGAAAGCAACCAAAATTTCTTTCAGCTGGGAAATGGATAAACCGTGGCACAAACATACACTGAATACTGTTCAGCCCTCAAAGGGTACACTACTGATATTGAAATAGCCGCACAAGTGAATCTCAGATGCTCTGGGCAAAGTGAGAGAAGCCAGACACAGAAAGCTATCTGCTACAGCAGACTATTAATTTCACCTTCTGACAAAGGCCTAATATTGGGACAAAGGACAGATTAGTTTGACAAAGGGCAGCTAGAGGGACTTTGGGGTGAGGTGGAATTGTCTGCACCCTGATTTCAATGGTGGTCACGTGACCGTATGCGTTTGCCAAAACCCACAGAACTGTACTCCAAAAATGTAATGGAGCAGGACCCTGTGGGACCTTCCCATGACAGACCCCATGCCCTCCGTCTGGCTCTTGTCTGTAAGAAAAGAGCCAAAGAATAAATTCAATCAGAATAATTTAGCCAAAGAATAAATTTAATCAAAGAAATGAGAAAATGCAGAAACAAAGGAAAAGAGTCAAACAAGTCAAAATACTAATAGTTTAACTATTAAACAACTTCAAGGACATTGAGTTCCTCCTGAATGGCTATAGGTAATAGTCTGAGCCACATCCTTTGAATACCCAAACCCCCTCAGGTAGACGAAGCTGATTACGTGATGACTAGACTGTAACCATGACGTAAGTTGTTCCATCGTGCACAATTCCATGAAATGGCCTTAAGGAATTGGGAACAAACTGACCCCAGCATTGAAGACTGTGCTTAAAACAATCAAGCTCAAACCACTGCATGACCAACTTCAAGATGACTATCAGAAAAAAAACATTACCATCAGAGGTGCTCTGCACATATCCTGCACCCTCCAGACACCCCTGATGCATCCCTCACCTTAAAAGCTTTTGCCCCCTCATCGGAAATGAGGAATAGGTTCTTTGGGAGATGAGTCCACCTTCTCCCCAGGATTGCCAACTTCCTTCCTAAACCTATATTTTCTTGTACACTTGTCTCTCAGTATTAGAGTCTTGGGTGATGCAGAGCCAAACTTAAGTTCGTTAAAAAGGTTAATTTTACTGTGTATAAATTTAAACATAACCTTCAAAGTCAATGTCCTTTATAAACATCCATTCATTTATGTACTCATTCTGTCTTCACACAGTCACTATTCTGTCGTACAATCTTCACTTGATTCTGTATAGTAGCAAAGGAGATAAATACAGTTTCCACTCTCTAAACTCCACTATCTACAGCCAGGATTGGCAAACTACAGTGGGAAAGACAAACTCGGCCTACCACTTATTTATGTAAATGAAGTTTTATTAGAATACAGCCAGTGGACATCCACCTGTGCATCACCTGTAGCAGAGTTGGGTCATTGTCACAGAGACCTGTGGCCACAAATCCTAAAACATTTACTATCTAGTTCTTCTTAGAGAGCATTTGCTAATCCCTAATGTAGCAGGCCTCAAGCTTCGTGCTACCTAAATCTCTTTTTGAAGCCTGTTAAACTGAAGTTCTACCTGGAAAATTTCTAACTGAGTAGGTCTGGAGCAGGTCCACAGATTTCTAGGTGATTCTAAAGTGAGAAGTTCCGGACCACACTTGGGAAAATCTGTTTAAGAAACACAGGCATTAAGCAACAATTGAGGCAATCTTCTTTGCACGATTAAAGGACACTTCATGCATTAAACTCGAGTTTGACAGCCTGGTCTTTTTAGAAGCTGCTTTGGCTATTTGAAAGTGGCACCCTCTGGTTAAAATAATATTTTGAAAAGAGATGTTTCAGAAAAGTTATGGGCAAAGGGTTATTTTCCTCACCTTATCTTCCATTATGAATACATATAAAACTGTTGAAGAATTTGGTAATAAAACCACACATTATTTTAGGTCTCAGCCCCAGTCCTGATCAGCCAGGGTTCATCGGGGAGGCAAGACGGGCCCTCAGCAGGGGAAAGGGCATAGCTGTCTCGGCATGGAATCCTGAAGGGTGAGAGTGCAGGAGGACGGGCAGAGGGGTGAGGGGATGCCGTGGGAATGGGGAAGGCATGCTGGAAGAACTGGAGATTCTCCTGGGGGAACTTAGCAGCCGTGCTCACGGCACAGACCCACCTGCCTCTAGACCTTTCCCCACCAACACAGTCATCCAAGCTCTCCTGCTTCACTTCTCTTTCTCTTTTCTTCTCTCTGCTTTCCGAGCATGAAGGCTAGTTCCTAGCTGGGCCCTGGTGTCTCCGACGCTTGCACAATGTAAGAGGACGAAAGGTCAAGGCAGCAGAGAGATCCTCTTCGAGGAGCAGAGGAAGCTGTTGTGAAATAACTCTTCTCCATGAGCGTGGCACTTACCTCTGAGTTTCCTCAGAGCTACAGTGAAAAAATGAATCTCAAACTACCGTCTGAATACAGCCAGTGGACATCCACCTTTGTGGCATCACCTGTAGCAGAGTTGGGTCATTGTCACAGAGACCTGTGGCCACAAATCCTAAAACATTTACTATCTAGTTCTTCTTAGAGAGCATTTGCTAATCCCTAATGTAGCAGGCCTCAAGCTTCGTGCTACCTAAATCTCTTTTTGAAGCCTGTTAAACTGAAGTTCTACCTGGAAAATTTCTAACTGAGTAGGTCTGGAGCAGGTCCACAGATTTCTAGGTGATTCTAAAGTGAGAAGTTCCGGACCACACTTGGGAAAATCTGTTTAAGAAACACAGGCATTAAGCAACAATTGAGGCAATCTTCTTTGCACGATTAAAGGACACTTCATGCATTAAACTCGAGTTTGACAGCCTGGTCTTTTTAGAAGCTGCTTTGGCTATTTGAAAGTGGCACCCTCTGGTTAAAATAATATTTTGAAAAGAGATGTTTCAGAAAAGTTATGGGCAAAGGGTTATTTTCCTCACCTTATCTTCCATTATGAATACATATAAAACTGTTGAAGAATTTGGTAATAAAACCACACATTATTTTAGGTCTCAGCCCCAGTCCTGATCAGCCAGGGTTCATCGGGGAGGCAAGACGGGCCCTCAGCAGGGAAGGTCATAGCTGTCTCGGCATGGAATCCTGAAGGGTGAGAGTGCAGGAGGACGGGCAGAGGGGTGAGGGGATGCCGTGGGAATGGGGAAGGCATGCTGGAAGAACTGGAGATTCTCCTGGGGGAACTTAGCAGCCGTGCTCACGGCACAGACCCACCTGCCTCTAGACCTTTCCCCACCAACACAGTCATCCAAGCTCTCCTGCTTCACTTCTCTTTCTCTTTTCTTCTCTCTGCTTTCCGAGCATGAAGGCTAGTTCCTAGCTGGGCCCTGGTGTCTCCGACGCTTGCACAATGTAAGAGGACGAAAGGTCAAGGCAGCAGAGAGATCCTCTTCGAGGAGCAGAGGAAGCTGTTGTGAAATAACTCTTCTCCATGAGCGTGGCACTTACCTCTGAGTTTCCTCAGAGCTACAGTGAAAAAAATGAATAAACAAAGTACAAACTACTCGTATTAGCTGTGGGCAGGGGTGAGTCAGAGAATGAGGGAGGGGCCTGGGGGAGAGGAAGTATTTGTTTTGGAGTTTACCCCCAGCAGCCCGTCTCCAACAGACACCCAAGGAGATCTGTCAGTCGTTGACCTCTGTTTGACTCTGGTGATGGATTTCAGGACTCTACCATCAACCCAAAGTCATCCGGTGAATTCCGTCAGCTTTGGGGTTCTAATTTTAAGTATTTTAGAACATTACAAGATGGGACTCTGATTGCTTTAATTAGTAATGAAGTGACATCATGACTGGGGATATTTTATTTTAAAAGTGAAGATACCCATGATCCAAAGCGGAGTTATTCTGGATCTCCAGTAGCATCTTCTTGGTGGCTTATAACGCTGACGTCTCACTGAACGTGAGAACCATGTCCAATGTGAAAACAAGCTTTTTAAAAACACTACTTGGTTTCCAAATATACTTAGCTGGAACTCTACATCTGAGAACAAGATGCCCCTTGCTGTATAATTATTAATGATCTGTTGTCTGCCTCCTTTCAATTATTTTCTTTCTGGTTATGTTTTGACTAAGGCGGTATGTCCAACAGGTGGCCCATCTGCCCCTTCTCGTCAGAGTCCCTGACTGGAGCATTCCACCACGACGGATGGAAAGAGATGAAGGGCTCATGTAATGTATGCAGAAAATCAGAAGATACACTTCTGGCTGGAATGAAAGGCATCTTCCCTGCTCCAGGTACGGCAGGGGAATGGAAGGCATGCTGGAAGAACTGGAGATTCTCCTGGGGGAACTTAGCAGCTGTGCTCACGGCACAGACCCACCTGCCTCTAGACCTTTCCCCACCAACACAGTCATCCAAGCTCTCCTGCTTCACTTCTCTTTCTCTTTTCTTCTCTCTGCTTTCCGAGCATGAAGGCTAGTTCCTAGCTGGGCCCTGGTGTCTCCGACGCTTGCACAATGTAAGAGGACGAAAGGTCAAGGCAGCAGAGAGATCCTCTTCGAGGAGCAGAGGAAGCTGTTGTGAAATAACTCTTCTCCATGAGCGTGGCACTTACCTCTGAGTTTCCTCAGAGCTACAGTGAAAAAAATGAATAAACAAAGTACAAACTACTCGTATTAGCTGTGGGCAGGGGTGAGTCAGAGAATGAGGGAGGGGCCTGGGGGAGAGGAAGTATTTGTTTTGGAGTTTACCCCCAGCAGCCCGTCTCCAACAGACACCCAAGGAGATCTGTCAGTCGTTGACCTCTGTTTGACTCTGGTGATGGATTTCAGGACTCTACCATCAACCCAAAGTCATCCGGTGAATTCCGTCAGCTTTGGGGTTCTAATTTTAAGTATTTTAGAACATTACAAGATGGGACTCTGATTGCTTTAATTAGTAATGAAGTGACATCATGACTGGGGATATTTTATTTTAAAAGTGAAGATACCCATGATCCAAAGCGGAGTTATTCTGGATCTCCAGTAGCATCTTCTTGGTGGCTTATAACGCTGACGTCTCACTGAACGTGAGAACCATGTCCAATGTGAAAACAAGCTTTTTAAAAACACTACTTGGTTTCCAAATATACTTAGCTGGAACTCTACATCTGAGAACAAGATGCCCCTTGCTGTATAATTATTAATGATCTGTTGTCTGCCTCCTTTCAATTATTTTCTTTCTGGTTATGTTTTGACTAAGGCGGTATGTCCAACAGGTGGCCCATCTGCCCCTTCTCGTCAGAGTCCCTGACTGGAGCATTCCACCACGACGGATGGAAAGAGATGAAGGGCTCATGTAATGTATGCAGAAAATCAGAAGATACACTTCTGGCTGGAATGAAAGGCATCTTCCCTGCTCCAGGGACGGCAGGGGCATTGAGAGGCCAACCCTGATTTATCCTGCAGAAAACGGGACTTTACACACTGTTACCAAGAAGCAGAGAAAGTGAAAACCCATGGACATTCTTCTCCATTAACAGTCAAGGAAGGGGCTGACCTGAAAGCAGAAAAGAGATGGTCATGGCTTATCCACGTCCTCATGAAGTCATGAGTTATCTACCTCTTTCCATTCCTTTATCAAGATTTGTTTTTTATGGAGTGTCTTATAAAAAGTCAAACGGAAAGAAAATGCCATTTCAAGAAGTATCAAATTCTGTAGGTTGAGAGATACAGTAGTGATAAGACACATGACCTAAACGTTAGCTCTGTATTCTAGATGGCGTGAAGAGTCACAGTGAAAGGTAACAGAGAATACAGTGAGACTTTCCACCCTCAGAACAAGGTTAATCATGTACTGTGTTAATGTGCTGAAAGCCTTCATATGAGGAAGAAAAAGCTGGCACCAGCCTACGCTGTAAGATAATTAATATCTCAAAGTTAACACACCCACACAAAAGGAGGATGAAAAAAAAAAATAAGATTCTCTTACTAAAATCCAGAATGGCTCAAATTTTCTTTAAAATCCAAATGGGGGACGGCTAAGTTGGGAGTTTGGGATTAATAGACACACACTACTATATATAAAAGTTAATAAGGACCTACTGTTCAACACAGGGGACTATATTCAATATCTTGTAAGAACTTGGAATGGAGAAGAATCTGAAAAAAGGATATATATAAGTCCTGACCAACTCTTTTGCAACCCCATGGACTGTAGCCCACCAGACTTCTCTGTCCATGGGATTTCTCAGACAAGAAGACTGGAACGGGTTGCCATTTCCTTCTCTGGGGGATCTTCCCAACCCAGGGATCAAACCCAGGTCTCCTGCATTGGCAGGCAGGTTTCTGACCACACCAGAGAAGCCTATATATATATATATATATATATATATGGTTATTTATTTATACATATATTTATATATATTTATACATACATATAAACAACTGAGTCACATTGTTCCACACCTGAAAGTAACACAATATTGTAAATGAACTATATTCAAGAAAAAAATAAAAGAGAAAAGTCTACAGTTGGGTAACAGGAATGTGCAGTAATGAGACCATACAATCAGAGTGACTCTGAGCCTGACTCTGGGGACTGAGAGCGGCCTGGATGCTAAGGATGAGGGGTGGGGCAGACCAGACCAGCAGACCTGGCTCCAGAAGCAGGCGGCCCTGGAGCAGGGGAAGAAGCCAAACGAACGGCATGGTCACCAGCCAGGAGGACAGAGCTGGGCTGCATGGCTGTGGGCAGTGGACGTTGTGCAGGTCAAGTGTGCAGCCCTTCTGCTGGGGCCCAGAACGGAGAATGGCACGGCCGGGTCAATGACCTGGAGACGGAGGCCGGTGGGCGGATGCCTGCGGGCCACACCTCGAGGGCCTGGAGGGGCGGGTGGGGGTGGGCAGGGTTGGGGCGGGGTTGGGGCGGGGTGGGCGGGGTGGGGCGGGGGTGGGAGGGGTTGGGGCGGGGCGGAAGGAGATGGCCCTGCCTCTGCGCGGCTGCTGGAGTCCCAGCTGCTGTTCAGCCGCCCTCTGGCCTCCAGTGGCCTGCCTCCGCCTTTGCAGCTCCCTCACTAGGGTGTGTCCGTCTGTCTGTCTGTCTGTCTGCCTGTCTGTCTGGATCTCCTGTGGCTGCCACCGCAAATCATCACAAACTGGGCGGCTTTAAACTACAGAAACTCACGTTCTGGTGGACAGATTCCTGAAACCAAGGTGTTCCAGGGCCACATGCAAAGGTTCCAGGAGGATCCCCCCTGCCCCCTCCAGTCGCAGAGACTCCCGGTGTCCCCGGTTCGTGGCCGCGTCGCTCCAGTCTGCCTCTCCCTCCGAGTCTGTTATAAAGAAATTCGTCTTTATCCTCAGGGCCACAGGATAGTCTAGGATGATGTCCTTACTCAGAATCCCCTACTAATGACACCTACAAAGACATGCTGTGAACTTTTAAATTATGTATTTCAATTAAATAATATTCACAGGTCCCAGGGATTCTGATATGAACGTACCTTTTTGGAAGCCTTCTGTTCAACTCACTACAACTGCTTTGTCAGCAATTAATGAAATCTTTTTCTGTACTTTCGCAGGGAGGTGAAGAAAAGCTGAAGGCTGATCTGGGAGAAGGGAGTCTCAGGGGATGAGTGAGGTAAAGAGATTTCTGGAGAGGGCTTCCCTGGTGGTCCAGTGGGTAAGGACAACGCCTTGCAGCACAAGGGTTACTGGTTTGATCCCTAGCCTGTGAAGATCCCACGTGCCACAGAGCAGCTGGATCGAGGTGTCCAACAACCGAGCCAGAGCTCTGGGGTGCATGTGCCTGGAGTCAGTGCTCTGCAGCGAGAGAGGCCACTGCAATGGGAGGCCCACACAGACCAAAGAACAAAGATGGAAGACCAATAGAAGTGGCCAAAAAATTAAAAAAATAAAAATGATAAGAGATCTCTGGAGGGCCCAGGTGGGCTGCGTGATGTCATTCAGGAGACCAGGTGACCAGAACATTGCCTTTCAGGGACCATGGGAGCCA
Source organism: Tragulus kanchil (assembly GCA_022376925.1). NCBI lineage: Eukaryota > Metazoa > Chordata > Mammalia > Artiodactyla > Tragulidae > Tragulus > Tragulus kanchil. Next base: position 49,932,896 of record JAIOJX010000026.1, read on the forward strand.
GTGATGGCCAGAGAGGAGCCTCAGGATATAGGGCCCCAGGCAAATGTCGAATCCCTTGCACTTGATCTTGACCTGGGCTCCTCAGAGAAGGGCCCAGAGAGAAAATGCTAGGTGTTTGCTTGAGAAGCTGGGCAGGTGCTTAATAGATGTGTTCTAACCACTGTGCTGTGCTCAGTTGCTTAGTCATGTCTGCCTCTTTGCGACCCCATGGACTGCAGCCCGCCAGGCTGCTCTTTCCTTGGGAATTCTCCAGGCAAGAGTACTGGAGTGAGTTGCCATGCCCTCCTCCAGGGGATCTTCCCAACCCAGGGATCAAGCCCAGATCTCCCGTATTGCAGGTGGATTCTGTCCTGTCTGAGCCACCAGGGAGGCCCTATGCTGTGTCAGTTCTTACTGAGCATTGATCTGTCTTTTTCAGTTTGATTGGGTCTCCCTCTGTGGGAGAGGAGCAGGAGCTGAAGAGCTTCACCATGCTATTTTGTTACCTGTAATCTATCCGTTTCCCCTGCATTCTCTTTCCAAGCCTGGGCTGTGGCCCTCCCACCATTCTCACTGGTTGGTGCAAGTTCATGCCCCAATAGGAACATTACTTCTCTATTTATCCTCATGAAAACCCTTCTTTTCCCATGTGCAGGATTCAAGATTTCCAAGTTCGTATTTTTGATAAGGTGTGTTATGTGTTAAGTCACTTCAGTTGTGTCCAGCTCTTTGCAACCCCATGAACTGTAGCCCACCAGGCTACAGAATTTTAAACTGATAGAGACATAGAAGAAATGATGTCTGAAATCTGAGGAATTCCTAGGAAATCCAGCTTGTGACACTTCCAAGGCTGTTTACTTTCATATTTTGAACAGAACCAGCTCTGTTTAACACACAGAAGGCACATTGCTACATAGGCTGGGGCTGTTTCTTGGAAAGGGCATGATTCAAGTAAACCCGGAGCCTGCTTATGAAATCCAAGTGGCCGGAGCTGTCCTAGCTCTAAGGACCCAGCCCTTCCTGATCTGAAAACAGACCTGTCTGAAATCAAACCCATTTGTCATCCCACTGGCTATTTCTCCTCCATGGCTCCACTCAGGTTCAACTGACCCTTCAAAAGGCACGGGCCCGGCCAGCGAGCATGAAAACATCCCTTCCCAGGGGGTGGGGGGGCGTGGCCACATCTGGGAGGACCAGATGTGAGCAGAGGAGCACGGCAGCTCTGCTGTGACTCAGCCTCACTCGGGAAGGAGGCACGGTCCCAGTGCAGGGTCTGCCTCTGCAGCGCTGTTTTTCTGGACCTCAGGGATGTTTTGGAAGCCACCGCACTGCCCCGCCTCTGGAACGAGCTCTGCTGGAAGTCATTCTGGTCCAGTGAGGCTCCAACTGACACCACAGATTTTCTAAACAAGATGTGTGAATGCAGGTCCCACCCAGATCTCTGGAGAAGAGCTCCTCAGAAGTGAGAGCAGCCATATGCTTGCACAATGCTTTGTTTTGTTTATAGGGATATCGTTGCTTTACAGTCTTGTGTTCATTTCTGCTGTTTAGCAGTGTGAATCAGTCATACATATACATATATGCCCTGTTTGTCATTACAGAGTATGGAGTTGAGTTCCCTGTGCTGTACAGCAGATTCTCATTAGTTATCTATTTTATCCATACTAGTATTTGTGTGGTTTCATTGTTTTAATGTTCCACAAGTAACTCAGAGGTTTGCCATTTGGAAGATGTCTGTCCATTGGACCAAATCTTGTGAGTGTCCAGGACAAGTCACAACCCCCTGTGCCTGGGAGAGTTCAGTGCTCTGCCCAGGTCACCAGATGAGCTCTGCTAGAGAAGCTAGGCAAGTACTGAATAGTATCACTCCTGACCTCTAGGTATTCCTCCTTTCCCAGAAGGCTGTCCAAGCCTCTCAGGGTAGAATCAACCCTAAGATGGGCTTCCCTGGTTGCTCAGTGGTAAAGAACGTGCCTGCCAATGCTGGAGACACAGGTTCAATCTTTGGGTCAGGAAGATCCCCTAGAGGAGGAAATGGCAACCTGCTCCAGTCTTCTTGCCTGGAGAATCCCATGGACAGAGGAGCCTGGCGAGCTGCAGTCCACAGGGCCACAAAGAGTTAGATACAACTGAGCGTGCACACGTACACAACTCTAAGAAGGGAATTCAGAACCCCCCCCCCCCCCCATCCTGGCACACCTGTTCTCATCCCTGCAGAGGAAGCAAAGAAACCAAGGATGTTTATTTTGGAGAACAGAACAACATGACTCGCTCGTATGTGTGGGCTGTTTATGAGGCAGAAACCCACGTCTGTAGAAATAGCTGTGGGCGGGCTAGGAGGGATCAGACACCAATAAAATCTTCCTGCATAAATTCCAGGAATCTGAGGGGCACACATTACAGGGAACATTGAAGAGAGCCACTGGATGACCCCCATGGGAGCCCGGCTGGGCAAATGACCTGCTCTCCTTTCAATAAGCTGGACATAAACACATCGAGGGAGAGTGGGACCCTCCCTCACAGTCACTAGAACCCTCAGTGAGCGCCCTGAGAGCAGAATCCCCAGGTCCCTTCCAGCCCTTATGAGACCAAAGAAGAGAAACTGGATTTAGCCGTCTCCACCACTTGACCATCTACCTCTCACCTCCCCAGTCACCCCACATGCCTTTTATAGAGGCTTCAGCTTTTACTCCAAACTTCTTTCACTCCATTTTATCATTTTTACATGTTTTACTTTCTTTTGTTTTAGAACAGTTGCCCATCTTTTGCTCGTTTGTTTTTCATGATGCAGAACAGTCTAGCAGTTATCTTATAGAACATGTGGCGTTCTGGACCTGCCTGCCGATCTCCTCATTGTAATATTTGAGGGAGGAATGCCATGTGGGTGAACTGCCTGCAGGACATAGCGAGTCCTTGTTATTCCTCCCTTTCCCAGGTCAAGATGCTCTGCTAGAGAAGCTAGGCAAGTACTGAATAGTATCACTCCTGACCTCTAGGTATTCCTCCTTTCCCAGAAGGCTGTCCAAGCCTCTCAGGGTAGAATCAACCCTAAGATGGGCTTCCCTGGTTGCTCAGTGGTAAAGAACGTGCCTGCCAATGCTGGAGACACAGGTTCAATCTTTGGGTCAGGAAGATCCCTAGAGGAGGAAATGGCAACCTGCTCCAGTCTTCTTGCCTGGAGAATCCCATGGACAGAGGAGCCTGGCGAGCTGCAGTCCACAGGGCCACAAAGAGTTAGATACAACTGAGCGTGCACACGTACACAACTCTAAGAAGGGAATTCAGAATCCCCCATCCTGGCACACTTGTTCTCATCCCTGCAGAGGAAGCAAAGAAACCAAGGATGTTTATTTTGGAGAACAGAACAACATGACTCGCTCGTATGTGTGGGCTGTTTATGAGGCAGAAACCCACGTCTGTAGAAATAGCTGTGGGCGGGCTAGGAGGGATCAGACACCAATAAAATCTTCCTGCATAAATTCCAGGAATCTGAGGGGCACACATTACAGGGAACATTGAAGAGAGCCACTGGATGACCCCCATGGGAGCCCGGCTGGGCAAATGACCTGCTCTCCTTTCAATAAGCTGGACATAAACACATCGAGGGAGAGTGGGACCCTCCCTCACAGTCACTAGAACCCTCAGTGAGCGCCCTGAGAGCAGAATCCCCAGGTCCCTTCCAGCCCTTATGAGACCAAAGAAGAGAAACTGGATTTAGCCGTCTCCACCACTTGACCATCTACCTCTCACCTCCCCAGTCACCCCACATGCCTTTTATAGAGGCTTCAGCTTTTACTCCAAACTTCTTTCACTCCATTTTATCATTTTTACATGTTTTACTTTCTTTTGTTTTAGAACAGTTGCCCATCTTTTGCTCGTTTGTTTTTCATGATGCAGAACAGTCTAGACGAGTTATCTTATAGAACATGTGGCGTTCTGGACCTGCCTGCCGATCTCCTCATTGTAATATTTGAGGGAGGAATGCCATGTGGGTGAACTGCCTGCAGGACATAGCGATCCTTTTTAATGGACAATATGTCCCCTGGGAGGCCTTTCAAGTCAGCGCCTGTGTCATTTTGCACTTTCCCATCAGCCCAAGAGCGCTCCTTTAGGTTCTGAGATCAGATGTTCCACTTGTAAACTGAGCCTCCCCTACCTGCATCACTCATGTCTCCAAAGACCCCTGGTTCCCTTTAGTGGGGAATAGTGTTTAGAGACCAAAGTGTGGCGTTTGGCGTGCCCATTGGTCCTGGGATGGCAATGCCTCCTGGCACTGTTGGTGACAGGTAATAAATACATTTGTGTTTCTATCTGATACTTAAAATTAAAACCCAATACCATGGTTCTTCTGCACTTTCCTCGTTCCATATTTGTCTCTCTCTTCTCCCAGTGATCACCCTGAAGCCCAACAAGATGCATGTATTTACTTACTTGATCTCTCCTACAATAGTCACAAAGTACTTTAAAAATTTCAAAGACTTCCCTGGTGGTCTAGTGGTTTAGTATCTGCCTCCTAATGCCAGGGACACAGGTTTGATCCCCAGTTAGGGAACTAAGATCCCACATGCTGGGCTTCCCTGGTGACCCAGTGGGTAAGGATACCACCTTGCAGTGCAAGGGGCACTGGTTTGATCCCTAGTCCCACATGCTGTGGAGCAGCTGGACTGATATGTCTAACTACCGAGCCAGCACTCTGGAGCACATACGCCCAGAGCTGGTGCTCTGTGATGAGAGAGGTCATTGCGATGGGAGGCCCACACAGGCCGAAGAACAAAGATGGATAAAAATAGGTAAGTGAAAGACCAATAAAAGTGGCCCCCCCCAAAAAAAGATCCCACATGCTGAGAGGCAACTAAGTCTGAGAGTTGTGACTACGAAGACTATGTGCCACAACTAAGACTCAATGCAGCCAAATAAATAATTTTTAATTGCAAAATTATAGCCACCATGCCACTATCAATAACAAATCTACTTAGCCAAGTTTAAAGTTACTTGAATTAATTTTTTGTGGTTGTACAATTAAGATTATCAATTTTACACACAGTTAAATTCATTTCTTTATGTTTTTATTCAATCCTAGAATTTGCTTCTTCTGTATTAAACTTTATTTTTGAATAATAAATCTATTTGGCACAAAGATCAGAATTCTATAAAAAAATTATAGTCAAACAGCTCTTTCTTCCCTGCAGTAGGAAGAACCCACTCCAGTGTTCTTGCCTGGAATTTTCATGGACAGAGGAGCATGGCAGGCTATGATCCATGGGGTCGCAGAATTAGAAATGACTGAGCATGCACACAGGCACAACCCTTTCTTCCATCCCATCTCTCTACCCCATTTTTATCCAATCTCTATATGTAGATGCTTTCACCAAATTCTACTTTATCTTCTCTGCAACTTTTTTCATAAATATGCAGATATAATCATATATTTTTACTAGTTCTCTTTAACAGTCTTTTGCACTTTAACATCTTCACTTAATAATATATCCTGGAAATTATATTATGTCAATCCTTAATGATCGACTCATAATTTTTCTGAGCATATTATTACATTGGTGGTCAATCCATCCTATTTCATTGCCAACACACATTAGGTGAGAAGGAGAAAATGGAGGCTGATGAAGATATGAAAATCAGAGATTAGAAGAGAGACAAGAATCATGCATAGATATAAGAGCTGGACTGTAAAGAAGACAGCATGCCAAATAATTGATGTTTTCAAACTGTGGTGCTACAGAAGGTTCTTGAGAATCTCTTGAATACTGAGGAGATCAAACCAGTCAATCCTAAAGGAAATCAATGATGAATATTTATTGGAAGGACTGATGCTGAAGCTGATGCTCCAATATTTTGGCCATCTAATGTGAAGAGATGACTCACTGGAAAAGCTCCTGATGCTGGGAAAGATTGAGGGCAAGAGGAGAAGGGGACAACAGAGGATGGCATCACTAACTCAAAGGACATGAGTTTGAGGAAACTCCAGGAGACAGTGAGGGACAGGGATGCCTGGCACATTGCAGGCAATGGGGTTACAAAGAGTCGGACACAGCTGAATGAGTGAACAAGAATAGCAAGGGATAGGTCGGGTCCGAAGGGTAACTTGATTCTTACCTGTGATAGAATCCAGTATAACATGCTTTCCATATGGAAGGAAAGGCTTCACGAGGACAAAAAGAAGAAAGGGTTCCCATAATATCCATGCAGTGGGGTTCTTTGCAGGCTCAGAAGGAGTCTCAGAGAGCTGCCAGAGTGAGTGGAGGACGAGGTCCTACGCAGCAGCTTAACCAACGAATAGGATGCAGTGCAGATACCATGAATAAAGTCAGCTTTGCAGATTAGAATTTTAAAGCATTTGTGTAGGATTACCCATGCACATGGCAGAGCATCAGATAGAATTACAGCCACAAAATCAGGGGTTCTCAACTACGGCGCTTGCAAAGACTCTGAAATTCCTTGCAAAATGTCTGAGTGGATTTTAGGAGGCGAGCATACAGTGCTTTCAGCAGGTTTTGAAAGGAATTTGTGGCTCAAAACCTTTTTAAAGTTAAGGGACAGTGATGTGGGGCCAGAAAACTAATGGATGACCAGATGACTCTGCCCACTGAATGGACTGTACCAACTGACTGCACCAGTGCAGTCAGTGAGATTGACTTCCCCAGGCTTCATCCATTATAACCATAGATACCCTTTGCATATATTAGTTCATGTATCCCTATAGCAAGTGTTTGTTATTGGTTCTGTCCCAGAGGGGTTGATAACCACCAAGGCTGTGACATTGACAAGGGATGCAGCTGGGACTCAAGCCCACAGCTCCCTTACTCCAGAGGCCATGTGCTGAAACCAGCAGCCAGTGATTTCTCACCAAACTGGCCACTGCTGAAGCTGATGCTCCAATATTTTGGCCATCTAATGTGAAGAGATGACTCACTGGAAAAGCTCCTGATGCTGGGAAAGATTGAGGGCAAGAGGAGAAGGGGACAACAGAGGATGGCATCACTAACTCAAAGGACATGAGTTTGAGGAAACTCCAGGAGACAGTGAGGGACAGGGATGCCTGGCACATTGCAGGCAATGGGGTTACAAAGAGTCGGACACAGCTGAATGAGTGAACAAGAATAGCAAGGGATAGGTCGGGTCCGAAGGGTAACTTGATTCTTACCTGTGATAGAATCCAGTATAACATGCTTTCCATATGGAAGGAAAGGCTTCACGAGGACAAAAAGAAGAAAGGGTTCCCATAATATCCATGCAGTGGGGTTCTTTGCAGGCTCAGAAGGAGTCTCAGAGAGCTGCCAGAGTGAGTGGAGGACGAGGTCCTACGCAGCAGCTTAACCAACGAATAGGATGCAGTGCAGATACCATGAATAAAGTCAGCTTTGCAGATTAGAATTTTAAAGCATTTGTGTAGGATTACCCATGCACATGGCAGAGCATCAGATAGAATTACAGCCACAAAATCAGGGGTTCTCAACTACGGCGCTTGCAAAGACTCTGAAATTCCTTGCAAAATGTCTGAGTGGATTTTAGGAGGCGAGCATACAGTGCTTTCAGCAGGTTTTGAAAGGAATTTGTGGCTCAAAACCTTTTTAAAGTTAAGGGACAGTGATGTGGGGCCAGAAAACTAATGGATGACCAGATGACTCTGCCCACTGAATGGACTGTACCAACTGACTGCACCAGTGCAGTCAGTGAGATTGACTTCCCCAGGCTTCATCCATTATAACCATAGATACCCTTTGCATATATTAGTTCATGTATCCCTATAGCAAGTGTTTGTTATTGGTTCTGTCCCAGAGGGGTTGATAACCACCAAGGCTGTGACATTGACAAGGGATGCAGCTGGGACTCAAGCCCACAGCTCCCTTACTCCAGAGGCCATGTGCTGAAACCAGCAGCCAGTGATTTCTCACCAAACTGGCCACTGCTGACACACCACATCCAGTCCTGTGCACCTTCCATAGAGACTGAAGGGAAACAGGCCCAGAGAAGAGTGGCTGTACGGTATGAAACTACAGCCTTATCAGTACAAAGACCAGCCAGGTGCCCTTTCCAGACGCTCCCACACCCCTTCAGCCTTACCATGACAGCTCTTACATTACAGGACTGCAAGATGCAGAGAAGGCAGGAGATCTTGAGCCCACCTGGCCCCAAGAAGGAGGCTGCTACCACCCTGCCCTGGCAGAGTCACCACCTGCACCCGCTGCTGAAACTAGATCCCCCAGGTGGGTCTGCATTCTGAGTTCCTTGGTACTAGAATATTTTTGGTTCTCTGCCCTATACCTGGACCTTTCTCCTGTCTGCTGGCTCTATTCCAGGCAGCCTCTGCCTCTCCACCTACTGACCCAGTTTCCCATCTTAGTCCAGATCCTGGCCATTGTAAGCACCCCCTCCTCCATCACCAACTCTGCAGGACCACCTGCCGTTTGGACACGACTTTGCTTTTCCAACAGCACCTGCCAGTTTTTCTCTTGCTATGTGATGTCCTCCCTGTGCTGTGTTCAGTTGCTGCGTCAGGTCCAACTCTTTGCAACCCCATGAACTGTAGCCTGCCAGGCTCCTCTGTCCATGGGAATGCTCCAGGCAAAAATACTGGTGTGGGTAGCCACCCAGGAATCAAACCATGGTCTTCTGCATTGCAGGTGGATTCTTTACCAGCTGAGCCACCAGAGAAGTGCTTTCAGCAGGTTTTAAAGTTGGCAATTTAAGTGGGCAGTGTGGGGCCAGAAAACTAATGGATGACCAGATGACTCTGCCCACTGAATGGACTGTACCAACTGACTGCACCAGTGCAGTCAGTGAGATTGACTTCCCCAGGCTTCATCCATTATAACCATAGATACCCTTTGCATATATTAGTTCATGTATCCCTATAGCAAGTGTTTGTTATTGGTTCTGTCCCAGAGGGGTTGATAACCACCAAGGCTGTGACATTGACAAGGGATGCAGCTGGGACTCAAGCCCACAGCTCCCTTACTCCAGAGGCCATGTGCTGAAACCAGCAGCCAGTGATTTCTCACCAAACTGGCCACTGCTGACACACCACATCCAGTCCTGTGCACCTTCCATAGAGACTGAAGGGAAACAGGCCCAGAGAAGAGTGGCTGTACGGTATGAAACTACAGCCTTATCAGTACAAAGACCAGCCAGGTGCCCTTTCCAGACGCTCCCACACCCCTTCAGCCTTACCATGACAGCTCTTACATTACAGGACTGCAAGATGCAGAGAAGGCAGGAGATCTTGAGCCCACCTGGCCCCAAGAAGGAGGCTGCTACCACCCTGCCCTGGCAGAGTCACCACCTGCACCCGCTGCTGAAACTAGATCCCCCAGGTGGGTCTGCATTCTGAGTTCCTTGGTACTAGAATATTTTTGGTTCTCTGCCCTATACCTGGACCTTTCTCCTGTCTGCTGGCTCTATTCCAGGCAGCCTCTGCCTCTCCACCTACTGACCCAGTTTCCCATCTTAGTCCAGATCCTGGCCATTGTAAGCACCCCCTCCTCCATCACCAACTCTGCAGGACCACCTGCCGTTTGGACACGACTTTGCTTTTCCAACAGCACCTGCCAGTTTTTCTCTTGCTATGTGATGTCCTCCCTGTGCTGTGTTCAGTTGCTGCGTCAGGTCCAACTCTTTGCAACCCCATGAACTGTAGCCTGCCAGGCTCCTCTGTCCATGGGAATGCTCCAGGCAAAAATACTGGTGTGGGTAGCCACCCAGGAATCAAACCATGGTCTTCTGCATTGCAGGTGGATTCTTTACCAGCTGAGCCACCAGAGAAGCCCACGACATCATGTACTTAGTGTCTGTAAAGTGAACTCTTCTTACAAAACACATCACGTTAGCCATCAAGAAGTGGAAGTCAAAGCCAAATTATGTGTTTTTTTTTTTTAATTTGTTTTAAGAACTTTTTATGTGCCCACATGGTTATAACTTTTCCATCCTGAAGAGGAGAGAGTGCGTCATCTCTGCTGCTGCAGGACTTCCCAGCCAGTCCAGAGTTCCTCATGAATATTGACATCGATAGTGAAGTAAACATTGATACCAAGGCATCCTATGGGAATACATTTAGCAACAAATGGAAAGAATTCACTGACTTGAAATCATTACAGCAAAACCTTGTGACGCCACTTTTATTTGATTGCATTTTTTTCCTGGATATTGGTCTTTGTCCGTGGCTTCTCTCTGGAGGGAAGTTAGGAATATGTTTCAGTATTTACTAAGGAATCATCTCCTTCTTAAGGACATCCTTGTGTTTTAAATCTGTGCTTGGCCTCAACTGAACTGATGGAATTTTCCACCAGATCCTTTTAGAGAAAATTCAGAGACTGCATGTCTGGAATCAACCTGGAAACCCTGCCTCTGCTGATGACTCTGCCTTCAGGAAGCCGGTCAGCAGGCCTGTTTCTAGCACTTACTCTGTGCCAGGTACAGTTAGAAACACTACAAATACTAACTCATATGACGCACACCTCCTATGCCCAGGAGCTTAACCACCTTAGCATTAAGTTGGTGAACATGGGCTTCTTCTTAAAATTGTCTAGAAGTCAAATTTGTTTTTAATATTATGCTGTCTTAAGCCTAACATATGTTTAGGATGCTATAACCGGAAGCTAGAGTGAAAGAGCGGTTATTGAGGAGGGGATTGTTAATGAATTTCTTCTGGAGTGATGAGCGTGTTCTGGAATCAGAGTGGTGGGATTCACACAATTTTGTGAATATTTTAAAAAGTGACTGAATGATACACTTTAAAAGGACAACTCTTATCGTAGGTGAATTATTCTCCATTCTTTTTTAGCTTAACAGGAGAAGAAGACCAAAAAAGCAACCATTCTTGTCCTCTGTCTCACGATCCAACCACCCTGGCCCCACACCGACCATGACTTTTTCCTCTTTTGCCTGCGACTCAGATGAAGAGAGAGGAAACAGTAAAACTGAAGAGAGACAAGGAAGCATAACGGTGCTGCAGGACTCACCAGGGCAGCCAGCTCCTCTGCAGGGTAGAAAACAACTTTTGGCTCCCAGAAGAGTCCTCCCTGTCCCTGGCCTGAGGCCCTGCCTTGCAGCCCCTGGTTTAATTTCAGCAACGTTTTCCAGGCAGCTACCAAGCTGGGCTAGCCGGACATGCCTGGTGCTGGAGTGAGAGAGCAGGGGGAGGCCACAGACAAGCAGAGAAGTGAACAATTATAAGGCATCCAGGCAAAATGGAAAGAATTCACTGACTTGAAATCATTACAGCAAAACCTTGTGAGCCACTTTTATTTGATTGCATTTTTTTCCTGGATATTGGTCTTTGTCCGTGGCTTCTCTCTGGAGGGAAGTTAGGAATATGTTTCAGTATTTACTAAGGAATCATCTCCTTCTTAAGGACATCCTTGTGTTTTAAATCTGTGCTTGGCCTCAACTGAACTGATGGAATTTTCCACCAGATCCTTTTAGAGAAAATTCAGAGACTGCATGTCTGGAATCAACCTGGAAACCCTGCCTCTGCTGATGACTCTGCCTTCAGGAAGCCGGTCAGCAGGCCTGTTTCTAGCACTTACTCTGTGCCAGGTACAGTTAGAAACACTACAAATACTAACTCATATGACGCACACCTCCTATGCCCAGGAGCTTAACCACCTTAGCATTAAGTTGGTGAACATGGGCTTCTTCTTAAAATTGTCTAGAAGTCAAATTTGTTTTTAATATTATGCTGTCTTAAGCCTAACATATGTTTAGGATGCTATAACCGGAAGCTAGAGTGAAAGAGCGGTTATTGAGGAGGGGATTGTTAATGAATTTCTTCTGGAGTGATGAGCGTGTTCTGGAATCAGAGTGGTGGGATTCACACAATTTTGTGAATATTTTAAAAAGTGACTGAATGATACACTTTAAAAGGACAACTCTTATCGTAGGTGAATTATTCTCCATTCTTTTTTAGCTTAACAGGAGAAGAAGACCAAAAAAGCAACCATTCTTGTCCTCTGTCTCACGATCCAACCACCCTGGCCCCACACCGACCATGACTTTTTCCTCTTTTGCCTGCGACTCAGATGAAGAGAGAGGAAACAGTAAAACTGAAGAGAGACAAGGAAGCATAACGGTGCTGCAGGACTCACCAGGGCAGCCAGCTCCTCTGCAGGGTAGAAAACAACTTTTGGCTCCCAGAAGAGTCCTCCCTGTCCCTGGCCTGAGGCCCTGCCTTGCAGCCCCTGGTTTAATTTCAGCAACGTTTTCCAGGCAGCTACCAAGCTGGGCTAGCCGGACATGCCTGGTGCTGGAGTGAGAGAGCAGGGGGAGGCCACAGACAAGCAGAGAAGTGAAAAATGTCCTTGCAGGAGGTGCACACAGCCTTCAGAAGAGAAACAATGCTGGCACGCAGGCCGCTGCTCAGACAGAAGCACAAGCTGGGAACGGAGGGAGCAATGGGCTCTAGCAGGCCCTCGGGAAAGCTCATCAAGGAAAGCGAAAGTTGCTCAGGGGCGTCCAACTCTTTGCGACCCCATGGATGATCCATGGAATTCTCCAGGCAAGAATACTGGAGTGGGTAGCTGTTCCCTTCTCCAGGAGATCTTCCCAACCCAGGGATTGAACCTAGATTTCCTTCATTGCAAGTGGATTCTTTAACAGCTAAGCCACCAGGGAAGCCCAACTAGGTCCATTTGCATGGGGCTTTGAAGGATGATTAGAAGCTCATCGGGAGACCAGAGGGCACACTGAAGAGTAGGGCTGGGAAATGACCTTGTACGTCTGGTGCAAGAAGAACATACATGCCTGATAGTGGGAGAGGTCAGAAAGGAGCCACACTGAGAAGACCTGCAAATAGACTTTGAGAAGGTGAGTCTAAGGACAACTCTTTGGAGGGGTGGAGGCTGGTATGGGGAGGAGGGAATGAGATGCAGCCAGAGACGATCTGTTCGTGTCACTGCCAGGGCTCCTGGCTTCAAGGCAGAGTCTCATGTTGGAAGAGCTGGGTTTGAAGTGACTGTGGGTCTTGCCAGTGGAGGTGTCCTGGGGGCGACATGGGTCCCAAGCTAGGAGACAGGGCAGCCTGGACAGAGTGGGACTTGGCCTGTCCATAAGCATGGAGACTGTGGCAGAGAGGGGTGGCTCATAGGCCAAAGGCAGGGGAAGAATGGAGCGCTCAGGTGAGGGAGCACGAGGAGAGTGGCCAGGAAGATAACGTGCTGCAGGACTCACCAGGGCAGCCAGCTCCTCTGCAGGGTAGAAAACAACTTTTGGCTCCCAGAAGAGTCCTCCCTGTCCCTGGCCTGAGGCCCTGCCTTGCAGCCCCTGGTTTAATTTCAGCAACGTTTTCCAGGCAGCTACCAAGCTGGGCTAGCCGGACATGCCTGGTGCTGGAGTGAGAGAGCAGGGGGAGGCCACAGACAAGCAGAGAAGTGAAAAATGTCCTTGCAGGAGGTGCACACAGCCTTCAGAAGAGAAACAATGCTGGCACGCAGGCCGCTGCTCAGACAGAAGCACAAGCTGGGAACGGAGGGAGCAATGGGCTCTAGCAGGCCCTCGGGAAAGCTCATCAAGGAAAGCGAAAGTTGCTCAGGGGCGTCCAACTCTTTGCGACCCCATGGATGATCCATGGAATTCTCCAGGCAAGAATACTGGAGTGGGTAGCTGTTCCCTTCTCCAGGAGATCTTCCCAACCCAGGGATTGAACCTAGATTTCCTTCATTGCAAGTGGATTCTTTAACAGCTAAGCCACCAGGGAAGCCCAACTAGGTCCATTTGCATGGGGCTTTGAAGGATGATTAGAAGCTCATCGGGAGACCAGAGGGCACACTGAAGAGTAGGGCTGGGAAATGACCTTGTACGTCTGGTGCAAGAAGAACATACATGCCTGATAGTGGGAGAGGTCAGAAAGGAGCCACACTGAGAAGACCTGCAAATAGACTTTGAGAAGGTGAGTCTAAGGACAACTCTTTGGAGGGGTGGAGGCTGGTATGGGGAGGAGGGAATGAGATGCAGCCAGAGACGATCTGTTCGTGTCACTGCCAGGGCTCCTGGCTTCAAGGCAGAGTCTCATGTTGGAAGAGCTGGGTTTGAAGTGACTGTGGGTCTTGCCAGTGGAGGTGTCCTGGGGGCGACATGGGTCCCAAGCTAGGAGACAGGGCAGCCTGGACAGAGTGGGACTTGGCCTGTCCATAAGCATGGAGACTGTGGCAGAGAGGGGTGGCTCATAGGCCAGGAGGGTGAAGATGGAGCCCCTAGGGGGAGAAGAAATGGAGCGCTCCAGGTGAGGGAGCACGAGGAGAGTGGGCATCAGGGAGGCCCTACAGGTGGATTCGAGGAAGGATGGACAGGGCCTTAGGGGAGGTGGGGCCGTCCCCAGCCCTGAGACTGGTCGCCACCCCACATGCTTCAGGATGGCTCCTAGAGAAAGAGCTGGTCTCCGTGCTTCCTCCGTGAGGAGGATGCGGCCCAGACAAACCGGGAGGCCCATCAAACCCTGGGTCCTGGGCCAGGGGGCTGCCCTCCTGACACACTCCCCCCGTTTGCTCACTTCACAGAGAAGCTGTGCTCCTGGGCCAAGTCTGTGCTTCTGATTCAGACCGTGGAGGAGGCCCCGGCACAGCGGGCCAAGTGGCTCATGTCAGAAAGAAGCATCTCTCGACAGCGTTCCGCACGGCCTGAGAAGCTTCTCCAACACACGCACACGGACTGCATCCTGGAGGCACTTTTAAAAGCAGGATTTTCTGGGGTTTACAAAAGGATTTGTTGAAAAGGATCGAGCTGTCACAGGAGAGGGGTAACTGTGTGTGGTTACACACAATTGATACCACAGCGATCACACTCACGTGCTCACTCACATATGCACACATGCCTGTGCACATGTTCGACCTCCTGGTGACCCCTCACCCAGTCACCAGTGGTGGCCTCCGTTATTCTGACCTGGAGTTTCCTTCCTCTAGGCTTTCATGACTCCAGGTCATCTGAGGCGACATCATTCCAAATTTAAAACCTCATGACTGGGCTTTCCTGGTGGCTCGGTGGTAAAGAATTTGCCTGCCAATGCAGGGAACATGGCTTCAATGCATGGTCCAGGAAGAGCCCATGTGCTGTGGGGCAACAAAGCCTGTGTACTACAACCACTGAGCTTCTGCTATAGAGCCCGGGAACCACGGCTACAGAAACCCACGCACCCTGGAGCCCGTGCTCCACGAGGAGAGGCACCAATGCAGCGAGAAGCCCACAAACCACAGCCAGAGAGCAGCCCCTCCTCACTGCAGCTAGAGAAAAGCCTGTGCTGCCAGGAACACCCAGCATAGCTAAAAGATATATATATATATATACATATACATATATATATATGTATATATATATATATATAAAAGCAAAGAAAACCCTTATGACTCTCTGAAAAAAATTGGTTAGACTATGATCTGAAACTCCTCAGACTCCCACTTATATTCATTTTCAATTAATTCACTTATTTCTTACCATCAAAATCGTTTTGTACTGAGCTATAGCCGATTAACAATGTTGTGGTAGGTTCAGGTGAACAGTGGAGGGACTCCCTCATACAGACGGATGTATCCACTGGAAAGTCTCCACCAGGCTCAAGTCCATGTGTGTCCTCAGTCGCTCAGTCAGGTCCAGCTCTTTGCAACCCCTTGAACTGTAGCCCACAAGGCTTCCTCTGTCCATGGGATTCTCCAGGCAAGAATACTGGAGTGATTTGCCGTGCCCTCCTCCAGGGGATATTCCTGACCCAGAAATTGAACCTGGGTCTCTGTGTTGAAGATGGGCTCTTTACCACTTGAGCCATAGGGAAAGTCAGATCTACTAAAGGGTTTTTCAAAATGAAACTTTCCTACCTGTGCCGTGGGCGCAGAGATGACCAGTAGACTAGGAAGTGACTGAGACCCTGCAGCCCTTCCTCTGTCTTTATGTCCCTCAAGGCCTGCTCTGCCCTGTGAGGGGCACCGTGCTCCTCGCTGGAGTCCCCCTCCTGAGCCAGGAGTCTTCGTGGGGCAGAAACGTGGACATTTGGATGCCACTTTCTGCAACAGGGCATTACCCACTGTCGCCCTTGACCGTAGCAGCTCTGGAGAGCTCCTGTGGCCTGACTCCATGGGGAACTTCACCTAGCCCCCATCCCACTCCTGACCAGAAGTGCTCAAACACCCCAGCAAGTCCTGAAGGGCCCTTTCCAGAAGAATCTGATTCACTTGGTGTGGCGACACTCAGGAGTCCGCATGTTTTAAAAATGCCTCTTTGCCCAACCAGGGATGGGAACCCTCAGACCATCCTGTGACGAAGGGTGCCAGAAAAGGTTATTCCAGCTGTGGCTGTGACCTCTGGCCTTCCTGGGACAGAGGCTGATGTCAAGGTGCCTGTGCAGCGACTTGTCTTAAACCTGCTTGTATTAGAGCTGAATTCATCACCCTACGAATGTCTATGCACTCAGTGTAGCCCACAGAGAGGCAACATGGCTTGTCGCTCTCCTCCAAGATTTTTTATAATAGAATGATAAAATCAGCACATGGTAAAGAATCTGCCTGCAATGTAGGAGACTTGAGAGATGCAGATTTTCCTGTGTCAGGAAAATTCCCTAGAGAAGGGCGTGGCAACCCACTCCAGTATTCTTGCCTGGAGAATCCCACGGACAGAGGAGCCTGGAGGGCCACAGCCTATAGGGTCACAGAGTCAGACACAACTGAAGCGACTTAGCACGCGTGCATGCACATGCGGATGAAGAAAGTCACCTCCCCTGTCAGGAAGTAAAGGATGTTGCCACGTCCATCCAAAGGATGTTGGAGTGTTTGTACTAAACAAGGAGAAAGAGAACTTCCAGGCATCTGATGACACCCAGAGCAAAGTTCAGTCCCTAGAAACAGCATTGATGGTGACCCTCCTAGAACCATGGCGCTCTTTCGGGCCCCCGGCAGGCAGCTTCCCTCCCAGGCAAGATCTGTGGTGTTGGCCCCCACGACAGGACCATGAAATTGAAAGAAGCTGTTTCAGCAAACACGCACTGGTGTTTTTCCCTGAACAGCCAAGGACGCCTCCCATGCTAATTAACCAAGACTCACCGGCAAGGCTCTCACCTGGGGCTCCCGAGGCAACCTTAATTTATGAGGATTGATCATAAATCCTCATTTAATGCAAATCATTCCGCAGCTATGGGGAATATGTCATCTGTCACCAGCGCCCAGGGGCTTCGCTGCCTCCGATGAGTCGAGCCCAACGCTCGGAGAAAGCACAGGAACCAGTCTCTGGAAAATTACAGAAATCTAGGAAGAGACATTCGAGATCTCCAGACCACTGATCCAAGACTGGTGTGGCGACACTCAGGAGTCCGCATGTTTTAAAAATGCCTCTTTGCCCAACCAGGGATGGGAACCCTCAGACCATCCTGTGACGAAGGGTGCCAGAAAAGGTTATTCCAGCTGTGGCTGTGACCTCTGGCCTTCCTGGGACAGAGGCTGATGTCAAGGTGCCTGTGCAGCGACTTGTCTTAAACCTGCTTGTATTAGAGCTGAATTCATCACCCTACGAATGTCTATGCACTCAGTGTAGCCCACAGAGAGGCAACATGGCTTGTCGCTCTCCTCCAAGATTTTTTATAATAGAATGATAAAATCAGCACATGGTAAAGAATCTGCCTGCAATGTAGGAGACTTGAGAGATGCAGATTTTCCTGTGTCAGGAAAATTCCCTAGAGAAGGGCGTGGCAACCCACTCCAGTATTCTTGCCTGGAGAATCCCACGGACAGAGGAGCCTGGAGGGCCACAGCCTATAGGGTCACAGAGTCAGACACAACTGAAGCGACTTAGCACGCGTGCATGCACATGCGGATGAAGAAAGTCACCTCCCCTGTCAGGAAGTAAAGGATGTTGCCACGTCCATCCAAAGGATGTTGGAGTGTTTGTACTAAACAAGGAGAAAGAGAACTTCCAGGCATCTGATGACACCCAGAGCAAAGTTCAGTCCCTAGAAACAGCATTGATGGTGACCCTCCTAGAACCATGGCGCTCTTTCGGGCCCCCGGCAGGCAGCTTCCCTCCCAGGCAAGATCTGTGGTGTTGGCCCCCACGACAGGACCATGAAATTGAAAGAAGCTGTTTCAGCAAACACGCACTGGTGTTTTTCCCTGAACAGCCAAGGATGCCTCCCATGCTAATTAACCAAGACTCACCGGCAAGGCTCTCACCTGGGGCTCCCGAGGCAACCTTAATTTATGAGGATTGATCATAAATCCTCATTTAATGCAAATCATTCCGCAGCTATGGGGAATATGTCAGCTGTCACCAGCGCCCAGGGGCTTCGCTTCGCTGCCTCCGATGAGTCGAGCCCAACGCTCGGAGAGAAAGCACAGGAACCAGTCTCTGGAAAAATTACAGAAATCTAGGAAGAGACATTCGAGATCTCCAGACCACTGATCCAAGACTGAAGGAATGACAATAGAAAATGTGACACTAGCAGGACAGATCCGTCAGTGCACACTTGTCGCTGAGAGGAAAAGGGAAGCGGGAGAGAGAGAAATATGGAAAGTTAATTAACCTGCCAAATTTATAATCCTTCACCTGTAATTTGGAGTCAGAAAGAGATGACAGGGAAACAAAGAAGATGAGGCATTGCTCACATGCAAAGAGCCCTTAGCAGCTGGCCCTCCAATTCCTGGACCTGAGGACACAGGTCAGAGAGATTAGGAGACAAGAAAGAAGTCATTCTGCTCCCCAGGCCAGGCTGCTGGTGGAAGCCATGCTCCTGACTCAGCTCATCCCATTACACCCAAAAAAGTAGGTTTCCCATGAAGAGAACTGCCAACTTCCCCTCTGACTTTAATCAGCACCCACTGAAGACTTCACCGTCTCCCAAAACCAGTAGCTGGTCTCCAAATGTTCTGGTGTAGATCTTAGCATGGACGTTGGGTTAGAGATGGTCGAGCTGAGTGGTGGCAACTGAAACTTAGAATTCACTGTGGAGTTCTAAGTGGAGTTCTAATTCACTGTGGAGTTGCTTCAGCCAAGATACCCAAGCAAGAAAAAGCAGAGCCCAGGCATTGGTTTTCAGCTGTTGGAAGCAGCCTCTGATACCATTAAATGAATGCTCCAGAATTTCACAGACACAGGAATGGGGTCTATCCAAACACTTAATGTTGCCGATGTGAGTCCACACTTCAGATCTCTTTCCCTCCCAGTGCCCCAAGGAGTCTGCCTCTGACCCTCTCCTCTGCTCACGCCAAGGGACCACTTTCCCGGCCCCTCACCCACTCCACCATGTCCAGACCAATGAAACAATCCGAACTGTCCAAACAAACCAGGTGCCTGACACAGGAGGAGGGGCTCCCGAGGCAACCTTAATTTATGAGGATTGATCATAAATCCTCATTTAATGCAAATCATTCCGCAGCTATGGGGAATATGTCAGCTGTCACCAGCGCCCAGGGGCTTCTTCGCTGCCTCCGATGAGTCGAGCCCAACGCTCGGAGAGAAAGCACAGGAACCAGTCTCTGGAAAAATTACAGAAATCTAGGAAGAGACATTCGAGATCTCCAGACCACTGATCCAAGACTGAAGGAATGACAATAGAAAATGTGACACTAGCAGGACAGATCCGTCAGTGCACACTTGCCGCTGAGAGGAAAAGGGAAGCGGGAGAGAGAGAAATATGGAAAGTTAATTAACCTGCCAAATTTATAATCCTTCACCTGTAATTTGGAGTCAGAAAGAGATGACAGGGAAACAAAGAAGATGAGGCATTGCTCACATGCAAAGAGCCCTTAGCAGCTGGCCCTCCAATTCCTGGACCTGAGGACACAGGTCAGAGAGATTAGGAGACAAGAAAGAAGTCATTCTGCTCCCCAGGCCAGGCTGCTGGTGGAAGTCATGCTCCTGACTCAGCTCATCCCATTACACCCAAAAAAGTAGGTTTCCCATGAAGAGAACTGCCAACTTCCCCTCTGACTTTAATCAGCACCCACTGAAGACTTCACCGTCTCCCAAAACCAGTAGCTGGTCTCCAAATGTTCTGGTGTAGATCTTAGCATGGACGTTGGGTTAGAGATGGTCGAGCTGAGTGGTGGCAACTGAAACTTAGAATTCACTGTGGAGTTCTAAGTGGAGTTCTAATTCACTGTGGAGTTGCTTCAGCCAAGATACCCAAGCAAGAAAAAGCAGAGCCCAGGCATTGGTTTTCAGCTGTTGGAAGCAGCCTCTGATACCATTAAATGAATGCTCCAGAATTTCACAGACACAGGAATGGGGTCTATCCAAACACTTAATGTTGCCGATGTGAGTCCACACTTCAGATCTCTTTCCCTCCCAGTGCCCCAAGGAGTCTGCCTCTGACCCTCTCCTCTGCTCACGCCAAGGGACCACTTTCCCGGCCCCTCACCCACTCCCCACCATGTCCAGACCAATGACTTGCGCATCCTAATCTCCACCAACTCCCTGAACTGTCCAAACAAACCAGGCTCAGCCTGACACAGGAGGATGCCCCCGCCTTGGGTCTCAGGCTGGCCCGCGGCCTCCTCTTAATCACTCTTTGTCTTCTAATTTCTTAACTCGTTCTTAACTCATTCTTAACTCTTAACTTCTCTCCCTATCGCCCCCCGCCCCTGCCCTCTAAGGTCCTCCCCTCTTTGGAGACTTTCCCAGGGTCAGACTTGGGTACCAGAGGGCCTCCTGGCTGTGAGGATGAGCGCTGGGGCCCCCAGCGGCCTCCCCCACCACTGCTCTCAGCTCTGCAGCACGAGGACCTGTCTCAAGTCAGCCACCACCCCCAAACTGCCGAGTGCCTCTCCTTGTCCTTGCAAAGAAACTCAGAGTCCTCACACTGCTCTCAAAGACCCACTGGGTCTGTCCCTGCCTGTCGCCAGCTGTATTTCCATCCCTTCCCTCCCTCCTCTCGTTGTGGACCAACAACGCCAGAGGGCTTCCCTCCCCCGGGCGCCCCAACTCTGCCTTTGGTGCTTGCCCCTCCCCCATCCCTGATACACCTGACCCTTCAAGTCTCCTTGGAACTCTCCCCTCCTCAGAGCACACCCCCCTGCCCACCTGGGGACCAGGCGTCCCTCCAGGGCAGGGGTTTGCCGCAGCTGTTTGTCATCCCCTTCATTCAAGACGTCTTGCCTGTGGGCCGCCTCCCCCACCCACTGACCTGTCAGCCCCAGGGGAGCAGGACCACACGTGCCTCGACCAGTAGATCCAGGGCCCAGGGGCTCATAAACACTGGCCGAGGGGATGAAGGAATGACGTTGGCCGCCGCTGAGCATCGTGGAAAGACTGTGGGCCCTGAGGCCAGCTGGACTGGGGTCTGAAACAGGACTTCCAAAACATATCTACAGCAGGGCCGCTTTCCCGTGAAACCCCAGATAAGAGACGCCACGTCACGAGGTTGCAGGGATTAAGGCAGATAAGGGGGTTGAAAAGCCAAGCCCAGTGTCTGGCACAGAGTAAGACGCTCATTATCCCCTCATTTTTTAAAGATATAGTTAAGCCAAGAGTGTACGTGTTTCAACCCTCTCCAAAACCAACTCCAAGGCTGTCCTTCCTCCAGCCTATAAAAAGGCCTCATGTTTCAGCTCAATCCTAAATCATCCAAACCAGCTCATTACCAAAAAAAAAAAAAGTTAGCTTTATACCTTTCTCATGTATTCCAGAAAGATTCTAACAATACACTTGGAAGCAAATGTTTCCTTTTCTGACGGTAGAAAATACAAGGTGAATTTGAAAGCTCTGCTCAGAAGTGGAAGATGGTGAATGCTGTGCCTTTGCTAGCGGAACCTGCAGCCAGAGGAAGCCTCCACAGAGAGGAGGAGTCTGAGTTGGAAACGAAAAGAAAGAAAATGAAACAAAGGCATGTGGCCCTCAGTCCTATCTTTGCTTTGAAACATTCTTACTGTCAAATTCTAAAAAGAAAAAACGTACCAAAAAAAAAAAATTTAATGTTGGGAAAAGTGTAATTTATGGTAGTAAAGACAAATGTCTGTCAAGAAAGACAATGTACAAAAAGGGGAAGAGAGACATACACCCCAAAACAATGGTGGCCCCGGAGGCTTGAACGGGGACTCGGGGCCTCACGCAGCCCAGGCCAGGAACACAAGCAGCATCACAGTCCCTGGCCCTGGCGCGGACACATGAGGTGCTGAGGCTGTGGCCCGGCCAGAGACGCGTCTCGGCTTTGTGCTGGGCTGTGGAGAGTGCTTGATGGATCGCTGGGAACCTGGGGGCTTTGTGCACGGCACAAAGAGACACCTGGCGATCTCGCCCCCTGGGAGGGTGGGACCCGTGGTGCACGGAGGTGCCCGCCAACTCAAGGTCCCGTGGATGACCGGCCTGTGGCCCTGATGGAGTTCCCTGATCAGGGACCTCGCGCAGACAGTGCAGCAGAAGTCACCTCGGGGGCCTTGCTCCCAGCCCTGTGGGCTGAGCTGCGAATGTGGGGCTCAGAGCCCGAACCCCCAGCCCCTGAGCACACGCACAGGGCCCCTGGCACACAGCACATGGCCCGACTTCTGAACTCAGATTCAAAGCAAGAATCGTTCCCCCTGCCCAGCGACGCCAGCATAGAAAAGTCCCCGAGGCCATGGTGTCACCAGATGGCCTGTCCAGACCTCGGCAGAGTGGCTTCCCTGTGCTGGGCTGAGTCACCAGAAAACGCACCGCCACCCAGCTGAGGGTCAGCCGGGATCCCAGCAGGCGGGCCTCTAGGGACGGCAGGTGGGCAGCCCTGGCCGTGGAGGGCAGCCACCTCTGCTCTGTCCCTGGAACGAACCCCAGCCGAGGCTGGCTCAGCAGAGCCCACGTCACCCCAATATCCCTGTTAGGGTAAGTGCAGGGTTGAATGGTGATCTTTCCGGAAGATCCTTCGCCTCCTGGAACCTGCAAGTTGACCTGATGTGAAAGAGGAGCCTTTGCATGTTTCATCACATTCAGCATCTCAAGATAAGATCATCTTGGATGATCCAGGGGGGCCCTAAACCCAATGACAAGTGTCCTTACAAGAGACAGAGGAGGAGACATGGGAGGAGGAAGAGAAAGTCCTGCAAAGATGGAGGCAGAGATGAGGGAGCTGCAAGACGCTGGGACCGAATGTCCCCTAGGACCTCAGGACAGAGCACGACCTGGGGACACCTTGATTTCGGACTTCCAGCCTCCAGACATGTGAGTGGATGACCACCTGCTGCTTTAAGCAGTGCAGCTTACAGTGATTTGTTAACGCAGCCCCAGAGAGCGAACGCACTCAGCTTCTTTAAAATCAGCCAGACTCAGAAAGGGGTAAACCCGGAGACGCTGGTGCAAGGAACACCCCAGCCCCACCCCACCAACAGCCCTGCCTGTCCTCCAGCAGCCGCCTGTGGGGATCAGTGGACAATGGTGTGAGGATCTGAAGAAACCAGGGTCAGAACAATGCTTTTTTTTCCTCCCAGGTCACACTGGAAAGATCGGATCAAGTTCACCAAGATGGCGCCCTCCCCACTGCCGTTCCAGAGCACAGCTTTCCCAGGCGTCTCCTGGGGCCGCCGCAGGCTGGCATCCCTGCCCGCTCCTGTGCCTCCCGGCTTCTCCCAGACTATGATTATTGCTGGAAATTGTCCCTTTTACATAGTGTGGGGCTGCGCGTTTCCCGAAGCCTGGCTGTGGGGACACCAGAACTACCAAATAAAGGGCTCCATTCCCAGGAAACGCCTGGAAAATTTATAAAGGAATTAAGTCAGAGAGGTTCGTTTCTCACCTGAGTCCTCAGGGAGAGCTGAGGACCACGGTCCCTGTCGTGGGGGGCAGGGTTGGTGCTCTGGGCCGAACAGGGTCCCCCAGGTCCAGGTCCACCTGGAACATAAGAAATGTGATCTTATTTGGAAATGGGGTCTTTACAGCTGTAATTAGTTAACCTGAGATGAGGTCATCGGGATCGTGGCGGGCCCTGTTCCAACAGGACTAGTGTTCTCCTAACAGAGGACAGACACGTGCAGATGGCCACGTGACCTAAGACAGAGCCTGGAGCCACCAGGAGCTGGAAGCAGCCAAAGGGACCCTGCCCTGGAGCCTCTGGAGGGACTATGCTGTCACCTCGATGTCACAGTTTCTGGCCAGAATGGTGGGAGCATGAATGCCTACCGTCTCTCTGCCTGAGTACTGTGAGGCAGAGGCTGCAGGAAGCCAGCCCTGTGGGCAGCCCGGCCCCGTGCCGTGCGGTCCAGTGGGAACCAGGTGAGGGCCTGCCTGCCCACCCGTCTTCATCACTCCCTGGCCCAGGGACATGGGAAGGTCACCTGCCCCGCTCGCGTTCCCCCCGTGAGAAATGAACGGGGGCGATGAGCAGGGAAGGAGGTGGCGATCTGTAAAGACTTGGGGACAGCACGTCCACCTGCATCGCCTGCCCTCCCCCTGTGCTCTGGGGCCACCATCCCTCCCCGGGAGCCCCAGCCTGTGTCTTGCTGTCCCTCTACCTGGCTCCAGGGAGGGCTCTTGGAACTTTCACATCCCTTTCTCCCCCTGCCACAGCATCCCTTCTAATCTCTGGCTTCGGGCACTGCCCTCCACCCCGGCTGCCACCCACGGTCAGATCCAGCATGGCCAGCCGGCGTGGATGGGATCTCTCTCCATAAGTGCATTCCTCCAGGGAGTGACTCCCTCTCAGCCCCTTGCCCTCTGCCGGGTCCAGAACCTGGGGGCTCAGCACTCGCCGGTCTCCTCTGCATGAGACCAACTTCCCGATCCACCCAGGACCAAAGGGCTCCCAGGACGCAGGACAGCCGGTACTAAGCCACCCCATCATGGCAGACCAGGACAGGCTGTTCACACGCCCCTCCAGCCCTGCTGGAACCCCAGAAAGTCTGTCCTGAGTCCCAGTGTCTTGGGTGTGTCGACTGACCTCGGTGGCTCCCCTGCCCACATCACTCTGACCCTCCCAGGGTCACCTGCTCCCATCTCCCCAGGGATCCACAGCCCAGAAGCAGCACAGGCTGAGCCAGGGGGAAGTGAGTGAGAAAGTCAGCAAACATTTCCTCAACACTCACTCTCAGACCTTTGCCTTCCAGGGTCCCTCCAACCCCGATCACCATCTCTTCCTTGTCAGTTGGTCCCTGGAGACCTGGCAGCCGCCAGTCCACACGGTGGGGGTGGAGCTGACACAGCGGCTGGTCTGATACCTGGGCCCCCCAGCATCTTCAAAGAGCAGGCTCTTCATCCCCCGAGCCTGGCCCTGACCACCGATGCTGTGGGATCCTGCCTGCCTGTCAGAGAGGGGAAGTCAGACCACTGGGGAGCAGGGGCCGGGGGCGGGGAAGAGTTGGTGTGCACCCACAGGATGGAGGGCAGGAAAGCTACCCTGGAGGGAGCGGGAGTCAGGCAGGTCCGAGGCGCCCCTCCCTTCCGATCCCAGCCCCACAGGCTGGTCCCCCAGCAGCTCTGCCAGCTCCCGTTCCCCAACCCCGCTGCTGCTCAACTCCCTCTCAGCTTGCCAGTGACCCTGCAGGGACAGGGTGCTTGGCTCCTGATCCCGCTCCCAAGAGACAAAGAGATAGGAGAAACCTACTTCCTGGCCCCCGCATGATGTCTCTCTCATGTCGATGGTCTCTTTTCCATGACACCGGGCTAAATGTGAGGGAGAAAGCCACAACTGAGTGACTCAGGGTCTAGGGCACTGGGGACACACTCCTCTCAAGTGAAGGCTCTACTACAGCACCCATTTTACAGATGGGAAAGCTGAGGCTCAGAGACAAATCATTTTGCCAGCGTCACATGGTGAGGCAGCTCTGCCCCTGGGTCTCCTGATTCCGCGTGGGCTTACACATTCATTCAAGAAACACTTATCAAGAGCCCAGCAATAAAGACTTTGCCTGCCAACGCAGGAGACGTGGATTTGATCCCTGGGTAAGGAAGATCCTCTATAGGAAGAAATAGCAACCCACTCTAGCGTTCTTGCCTGGAAAATCCTATGGACAGAGGAGCCCGGCAGGTTAAAGTCGATGGGGTTGCAAAGAGTCAGACACAACTGAGCTACTAAACAACAAAGAGCTACACAAGCCAGCACAGCTTAGGCGGGGAGACAGCAACGAGACAATGCACAGGGGCTCCTGCCCTGGGAAGAGTCCCAGTGGAGGGACTGGCCCTGAACAAACATGCAGGCATCGTCCACCAGGGATCCACAGCCCAGAAGCAGCACAGGCTGAGCCAGGGGGAAGTGAGTGAGAAAGTCAGCAAACATTTCCTCAACACTCACTCTCAGACCTTTGCCTTCCAGGGTCCCTCCAACCCCGATCACCATCTCTTCCTTGTCAGTTGGTCCCTGGAGACCTGGCAGCCGCCAGTCCACACGGTGGGGGTGGAGCTGACACAGCGGCTGGTCTGATACCTGGGCCCCCCAGCATCTTCAAAGAGCAGGCTCTTCATCCCCCGAGCCTGGCCCTGACCACCGATGCTGTGGGATCCTGCCTGCCTGTCAGAGAGGGGAAGTCAGACCACTGGGGAGCAGGGGCCGGGGGCGGGGAAGAGTTGGTGTGCACCCACAGGATGGAGGGCAGGAAAGCTACCCTGGAGGGAGCGGGAGTCAGGCAGGTCCGAGGCGCCCCTCCCTTCCGATCCCAGCCCCACAGGCTGGTCCCCCAGCAGCTCTGCCAGCTCCCGTTCCCCAACCCCGCTGCTGCTCAACTCCCTCTCAGCTTGCCAGTGACCCTGCAGGGACAGGGTGCTTGGCTCCTGATCCCGCTCCCAAGAGACAAAGAGATAGGAGAAACCTACTTCCTGGCCCCCGCATGATGTCTCTCTCATGTCGATGGTCTCTTTTCCATGACACCGGGCTAAATGTGAGGGAGAAAGCCACAACTGAGTGACTCAGGGTCTAGGGCACTGGGGACACACTCCTCTCAAGTGAAGGCTCTACTACAGCACCCATTTTACAGATGGGAAAGCTGAGGCTCAGAGACAAATCATTTTGCCAGCGTCACATGGTGAGGCAGCTCTGCCCCTGGGTCTCCTGATTCCCGCGTGGGCTTACACATTCATTCAAGAAACACTTATCAAGAGCCCAGCAATAAAGACTTTGCCTGCCAACGCAGGAGACGTGGATTTGATCCCTGGGTAAGGAAGATCCTCTAGAGGAAGAAATAGCAACCCACTCTAGCGTTCTTGCCTGGAAAATCCTATGGACAGAGGAGCCCGGCAGGTTAAAGTCGATGGGGTTGCAAAGAGTCAGACACAACTGAGCTACTAAACAACAAAGAGCTACACAAGCCAGCACAGCTTAGGCGGGGAGACAGCAACGAGACAATGCACAGGGGCTCCTGCCCTGGGAAGAGTCCCAGTGGAGGGACTGGCCCTGAACAAACATGCAGGCATCGTCCACCCTCAGTAAAGAAGCTCAAAGCAGGGTGCATCCAGGTGGGCCTTTCATGCCTCTCTGCTACCTGCATAATCACTTTTCTTAAGCAAAAGAAGCCTTCCCCTGACCCCCAAAAATCTTACATGGCATTTCAGCAAGCGATGCTGACCCAAAGTGCTTTCTCTGGGAGGGATGGGAATGGAGAGGGTCCCAGCGCCCACTCTTGCAGGTCAGCCCAGCCCCCCCCAGTCCCCAAGGCCTACCTGGGAAACACCAGGGTCTGTGGGTCCCAGAGGGAACCTCAGAGCAGTGGCTGGGATCTTGTTCTCCTCCACGGGCCCGTGGCCCTGCCCTCAGCTGGGGGGCAGGCCCCACGGTCAGGAGCTGGCCAGATTGCCTGAGGGACGCCCAGGGGCTCCCCACCCCCGTCATCACACCCTCCCTGGCTTCCACACTGCGAGGGAGACACTGAGACCCTGGCACCCTCGTCGAGAATGGGCCCCTGTAAGGCGCTTTCTTCGAGACCGATGACGGTGACAAATGGCCCTCTTGTCTAAAAGACTCAGATGCCCGTAACAGTGGCACCCAGGCCATGCCACATTAGTGGGTCCTGAGAAAACGGGGCCCCCAGACCGCCTCCCCAGGCCTTCATTCACACATCTGCACTTGTTTTGAGGGGGAGACGGACCCAGCCAGGGGGCCAGCGAGGTAGACGGTCGCTTTCTGAGCAGCAGACGGCAGATTCCCTCAGGACTTCAGAGAAACCTTTGACTGTGGTTAAGCCGGAGGCTGACATGGAGTGGGATGCTGAAAAGAGGGTGCCAGCCCTGAAGAAAGCGTCCTGGGCTCACCACCCTCCACCCCCGGCCACCAGAGAAAAGCTCCCCCCTGCCCCCGGCCGCCCCCTCCCGCACCCTCCCCGTGCTCGCCAGCTCCTGCTCATTCCTGGGTTCACCGAAGCCTCTAAGTCCTGTGCTGGCACCTCTGTGTCTCCACTCCCCTCTCCTTCCTCCGACTTTGGTTATTCCTGCCCGCACCTTTCCTGGGCTGTATTAAGTGTTCAGTCCAAAAGAGCTGATGGATTGGATTAAATCCCTAGAAATTATTAAATGGAAATCAAGGTTGGGAAGCTGGATACTATCTGTGCTCAGTCTCCTGATAGTAACAAACGGGCATGATGCCAGGAGGGGCCCGAGCCACGAGGCGACGAAACCAAGGAGAAGCGTCCTGTCTGCTGTCAGCGGAGCGCCCGGGCCCCCGCCGCCTAGACGGCCTGACCTCCCACCTGGTGGACACAGATGTCACCTCCTCTCTGGGCCTTCCTCTTCCCACACAGACTCACTGCCCCAGGTCTTGTCCCCTAGCTCTCCATCGCTGTGCAACCCAGTCCCTGACCACTGGGGTGTCTGCGTGGAACCCCTCCCAGGCCATGGGGCGATGGCCCCCGATGTGGCACCTTAGGTCACCTTGGCATGCATTTGCCTCTGCCCTATGCCCTCATCTCTCCTGCCCAGGACCTCCTGCTCCTGACACAAGATGGACGCTCAGCAGGGCTTCTCTTTGACCCCCCGCCCACCCCACCCATCCATCCCACGTGGACCCCACCTCACGGTCCATTCTGATCTTCCATGAGGACAAGGGACCATGGCTGCCCCAGCTTTGCCCCCCAGGACCTCAGTCAGGGTCTGAGGCCAAACAACTGAAGGTCACAGTGACAGCCTGAGAAGCCCCCACGCCTCCCGTCCCAGCCCTGGAGCTGGCTTTCGGAAGTAAACCACACACCCTGGTCACACCTTAAATACAGTCACCAATAAGGCACAGTCACTAAAATAGCCCCAGAAATTGTTTCTAAAAACAAAATCATCTGGAAGAATGTTAGGACACAGCAGAGAGCCCATCCAGGGTGTGCATCTCTAGTCGGCATGGCCGCCGCAGTGGGAAAGGCTCAGTTTCAGAAACCCGGCCCCCACCATGGCTCCACGCCCTCCCTGGTCTGCCCCCTTCTCCCCAGTTGATTACAAGGAAAATTTCTGAGTCTTCAACATCCCATTTCAGCCCCAGAACATGCCCCCCGCCTCAGGGAACAAGTGAACAGCAGGTTGCGAGGCAAAATATAGATTCTGAAGAGCCGTTTTCAGGGTCTGGAAGATCTTATCACCCAAGGAGCCTCTGTGTAGCTGGGATCCCTGCCACGGCCTCTCACGTCAGTCCACTGATAGGATGCGAAGTAATCGAATCTCAGAGCTGGAAGCTCAGTCCTCCAAGCACAGAACTCCTCCACCCCATCCTAGGGAGGTGGCTGAATGCCTCTGCCTGGATGCTTCCAGTGACCAGAGCCTCATTCCCACTCATCCACAGCCAGTGCTAAGGGCCTGGGGGATCTCCGGCTCCTCACCTTGGGCCCCTCTAGAAGCCCGTGAAGGAGTCTGCCCCACCTCCCCAAGGCCTTCAAACAGGTGCACCTCGGACGGTGTTTATTCCCTGACCGATGCTGCCCATCGGCTTGGACTCACTTGCCCAGTCCCATCTCTCTTAAAGTACAGTCTGGCACCAGGGCCATCTGCACTCATGCGCTGACTGGGGCACAGCATGGGGGATCCAGAGCCTTCCCTGCCATAAGTGAGGTAACATAGGTCACTTCAGTCTCAGAGCGCAGGGGCGTCTGCAAAGCCACACCACTGTCTTGACTCTATATTAACAGCCACTGACTCGTCCACGTCACTTTCAGATGTCTTGTGAAACCATCACTTTCCTGTCCACTATCCTTCATCAGCTGGGCTCGTCTGCACCTTAGTGCAAGGCTTTAAAATAAACCCGTATTGTCGAAGGGACAGTTAGGGACTTTGGGATGGTCATGTGCACACTACCGTATTTAAAACGGATTATCGGCGAGGGCCTACTGCATAGCACACAGAATTCTGCTCAATGTTATGAGGCATCTGGGAGGGGACGGAGTTTGGGGAAGAATGGATACATACATATTTATGGCTGAGTCCCTTCACTGTTCACCGGAAAGTATCACAACGTTGTTAATAGGTTATACTTCAATACAAAGTAAAAAGTTTATAAAGCTCATTCAGAAACCGGAAGGAAAAAATTTCTGAGTCTTCAACATCCCATTTCAGCCCCAGAACATGCCCCGCCTCAGGGAACAAGTGAACAGCAGGTTGCGAGGCAAAATATAGATTCTGAAGAGCCGTTTTCAGGGTCTGGAAGATCTTATCACCCAAGGAGCCTCTGTGTAGCTGGGATCCCTGCCACGGCCTCTCACGTCAGTCCACTGATAGGATGCGAAGTAATCGAATCTCAGAGCTGGAAGCTCAGTCCTCCAAGCACAGAACTCCTCCACCCCATCCTAGGGAGGTGGCTGAATGCCTCTGCCTGGATGCTTCCAGTGACCAGAGCCTCATTCCCACTCATCCACAGCCAGTGCTAAGGGCCTGGGGGATCTCCGGCTCCTCACCTTGGGCCCCTCTAGAAGCCCGTGAAGGAGTCTGCCCCACCTCCCCAAGGCCTTCAAACAGGTGCACCTCGGACGGTGTTTATTCCCTGACCGATGCTGCCCATCGGCTTGGACTCACTTGCCCAGTCCCATCTCTCTTAAAGTACAGTCTGGCACCAGGGCCATCTGCACTCATGCGCTGACTGGGGCACAGCATGGGGGATCCAGAGCCTTCCCTGCCATAAGTGAGGTAACATAGGTCACTTCAGTCTCAGAGCGCAGGGGCGTCTGCAAAGCCACACCACTGTCTTGACTCTATATTAACAGCCACTGACTCGTCCACGTCACTTTCAGATGTCTTGTGAAACCATCACTTTCCTGTCCACTATCCTTCATCAGCTGGGCTCGTCTGCACCTTAGTGCAAGGCTTTAAAATAAACCCGTATTGTCGAAGGGACAGTTAGGGACTTTGGGATGGTCATGTGCACACTACCGTATTTAAAACGGATTATCGGCGAGGGCCTACTGCATAGCACACAGAATTCTGCTCAATGTTATGAGGCATCTGGGAGGGGACGGGAGTTTGGGGAAGAATGGATACATGCATATGTATGGCTGAGTCCCTTCACTGTTCACCGGAAAGTATCACAACGTTGTTAATAGGTTATACTTCAATACAAAGTAAAAAGTTTATAAAGCTTAAAAAAATAATAAAGTGATGTGAAAATTAAAGAAAAAAATAACCTGTATGGGCTTCCTTGGTGGCTCAGATGGCAAAGAATCTGCCTGCAATGCAGGAGACCCAGGTTCAATCCCTGGGGGAAGGTCTCCTAGAGGAGGGCATGGCAACCCACTCCAGTGTTCTTGCTGGAGAATCCCATGGACGGAGGAGCCTGGCGGGCTGTGGTTCATGGTTTCCCAAGAATCAGAAATGACAGAAGAACTCACATTTTCACTTTCACTGTCTATCAAGATGCTTCAGTAACTTATGAGAAAGGTCCATATGAAATAGCACAGTCCAGGCGGATTGGAGAAATTGCAAGTGTGCAAACGACAGAGTTGATTCCTCCACTTCTTTGAGATAAGATGGCAAACTTTCACACAGAGCTTCCAGGAAGAGGGTGAGGGAGGGGAGACATGATGGTTTTTCACTGACAGGTAGAAGGCAGCACAATGGGCCTCAAACCAGCGTTTTCCTAGAAGGAATTCAAAGCAGACTATGCCCCATGTTTTCTTATGCGAGTTCTGTGATGTAACACAATGGGAAAAATTAGCCCCTGTGGGATTCTCCCAGCTTGTGTTTCCTGTCCCCAGGCTTGGAGAGCACAAGCCGGCTTCTGGCACGCACACCAGGATGCAGACGTGGCCCATCATGGCCACATTTCAGCACCTTCAGCTCAGTTTGCTGCAGAATTCAGCCCCTGGGGTCATTTTGGATCGTTTTCAGCCAACTGCCTTGTGTCGTTTGGAATTTTAATCAACCAGTCGTTCGAATGTGCATCAGTGTCCCTGATCACAGGTTGAGCAGACAAGAGGAGGGCAGGGTCAGAAGGTCCTGCACCGGGGGACGCTGGCCAGAGGAGATTGGCTTTGTATCCTGGCCAGCATGGTCAGACAGGCCAGCCTCCAGGGAGGAGGAGGGCCCCCGACGGGCCGGGAGCCAAGGCCAAGGCCGGGGGTCTCTTCCACAGCTGGAGGGGAGCAGAAGCAGAACGCACAGCTGTGTGTGCATCCAGGGGGCCGTCAGTCCCCCAGGCTGAGGCCTCAGTCCCCAGAAGCTGAGGGCTGCCCTTCGAGCAGCTTGCATGATTAAAGCGCACCCTTTCTTCCAAGTTGGTTTTCCTTTCTAGTTTATTTTTACCTTCTGTTTTTCTGAATATTATTTTCTACTTATTGTTTTCATTCTTAGTTTAAAGACAAGGTCAGCAGGAAGCAGGGGGAGGAGGGTCTGAAGCCTCCGCTCTGCTCTTTTCCAGGAACCCCTGGACCACCCTGCCATCCCCACCCCAGGCTTCTCTCCTCCCAGGACAAAGCTCCCAGCACCTTCAGTGGCAGATCCCTGTGAGATGACATCCCTTCCGGGCCAGCAAGGACATTGCATTGGGTCCTGCTGGGGCAGGGGTGCTGCCCTCTCCCCAACCTTGAGGCACCCAGTCCCTGAGAAAGAACCGAGTGACACCTGATCTCTGCCTGTGAGCCCAAGAGGACCAGGCGCTCCCTGCAGGCTCGCTGGCCGCCTGCAGCTCGTTCAGCCAGGATCCGTCCTGTCACCTAACGCATCCGCCAATCCCATCCACGTGTTGTGAGCACCCACGGGGTGTTGAATATCAGGCTCCTGAAGCTGTGAACTCAGCGGATGGAGGAAGAGTTGGGGTGCCGGCCTCCACAGTGGCTCTCCATCTCCCCTACTCCACATGTTGTGGGCAATAGCATCCTTGTCTGCTTAGGGCGCCGTAACTAAGCACCACACCCAGGCAACCTTGATTTGTCTCCATACAGAGGCTAAGTGCGAAGTCTGAGATCAAAGTGTCTTCAGGGTTTCATTCTTCCAGGCCCGCCCCCCGAGATTAACAGATGGCCACCTTCGTCCTCACGCTACCTTCCCTTCCCCTGTCTGGGTCCTAATCGCCTCTTCTAAGGACACCAGGCCGACTGGATTAGGCCCCACCACCAAGACCTCAGTGCGGCTTAATCACCGCTTTAAGGATTGTTTCCACACCGAGTATGAGGTGCTTGGGTTAAGACGTCCACATACAAGTTGTGGGGGACCTGGTTCAGCCCAGAATAGGGCCTCTCACTGAGCACCTCCAAGGCCTCCTCTCCTTCCATCCCCTCTGCTCAGCTGTGGTCCCTACAGTATTGCCCTGCAGCAAGAACAGCCCCCCAACTTCCCTTCTTACCTCACCTCCCCACCTCCAGGCCTCATCTAACCTGCCTGCCACGCTGCTGCCTCTCACGGAGTGCTCTTTTGTTTAAACGTCATTGTTGCAGTCCTGTTCCTTGCAGGAGAAAAAGACTTGTGTCTCTCTGCCCACGGACCCAGCTGCTTCTGCCCATGCTCTGCCTGGCCCTCGCAGTGCCCTCGTAGGCAGAGGTCAGGGCTGCTCTTTGCCTCTCCCTGGACCCAACACTCCTCCCATCGCTTACTTCTTTACCTGGAAAACCAAATGACTTGTCGTCCTCCAAGACCCCCACATGCCGTTTCAGTGGCAGCATCTTGCCCTCACCCCCAGGGGATGGTTCCTGCATCCCGTGTGCACCCTGAGCTTTATTCAGACCTGTTCCCCTCACGAAGCTTGAGGGAGGCCATTGCCCCTCTGTCACCCACGAAAACCAGCCAACAGAGGACAAACCCTTTCCATCTCTACTCTTTTTCAGATATGTGATTTATCCATCCACGTGTTGTGAGCACCCACGGGTGTTGAATATCAGGCTCCTGAAGCTGTGAACTCAGCGGATGGAGGAAGAGTTGGGGTGCCGGCCTCCACAGTGGCTCTCCATCTCCCCTACTCCACATGTTGTGGGCAATAGCATCCTTGTCTGCTTAGGGCGCCGTAACTAAGCACCACACCCAGGCAACCTTGATTTGTCTCCATACAGAGGCTAAGTGCGAAGTCTGAGATCAAAGTGTCTTCAGGGTTTCATTCTTCCAGGCCCGCCCCCCGAGATTAACAGATGGCCACCTTCGTCCTCACGCTACCTTCCCTTCCCCTGTCTGGGTCCTAATCGCCTCTTCTAAGGACACCAGGCCGACTGGATTAGGCCCCACCACCAAGACCTCAGTGCGGCTTAATCACCGCTTTAAGGATTGTTTCCACACCGAGTATGAGGTGCTTGGGTTAAGACGTCCACATACAAGTTGTGGGGGACCTGGTTCAGCCCAGAATAGGGCCTCTCACTGAGCACCTCCAAGGCCTCCTCTCCTTCCATCCCCTCTGCTCAGCTGTGGTCCCTACAGTATTGCCCTGCAGCAAGAACAGCCCCCCAACTTCCCTTCTTACCTCACCTCCCCACCTCCAGGCCTCATCTAACCTGCCTGCCACGCTGCTGCCTCTCACGGAGTGCTCTTTTGTTTAAACGTCATTGTTGCAGTCCTGTTCCTTGCAGGAGAAAAAGACTTGTGTCTCTCTGCCCACGGACCCAGCTGCTTCTGCCCATGCTCTGCCTGGCCCTCGCAGTGCCCTCGTAGGCAGAGGTCAGGGCTGCTCTTTGCCTCTCCCTGGACCCAACACTCCTCCCATCGCTTACTTCTTTACCTGGAAAACCAAATGACTTGTCGTCCTCCAAGACCCCCACATGCCGTTTCAGTGGCAGCATCTTGCCCTCACCCCCAGGGGATGGTTCCTGCATCCCGTGTGCACCCTGAGCTTTATTCAGACCTGTTCCCCTCACGAAGCTTGAGGGAGGCCATTGCCCCTCTGTCACCCACGAAAACCAGCCAACAGAGGACAAACCCTTTCCATCTCTACTCTTTTTTCAGATATGTGTATTTCATTTTGGGTTGTACGAAGTCCTTGTTTCTGCCCGGGCTTTCTCCTGTTGCAGCAAGTAGGGGCTCCTCTTGGCTGTGGCACGTGGGCTTCTCATTGCATGGCTTCTCTTGCTGCAGAAAATGGGCTCTAGGCACGCGGGCTTCGGTAGTTGCCACACTCAGGCTCAGTATTTGTGGCTCATGAAGTTCGCTCCACTACAGCAAGTAGGATATTCCCAGACCAGGGCATGAAGCGGTGTCTCTTGCAATGCAAGATGAATTCTTAACCAGTGGACCACCAGGTAAGTCTTTCGTCTATGAGCTGACCATGCCTGATATGGGGCAAGCACCCCTAGGTCCTGAATATACGTATGAATGATTAATTCAGTAAATGAACCTATCGCCCAGGGGCTCCTTCCCTTAGAGTAAGCACAGAGCCTCACAGAGAGTTTATTTTTCAGTAACTTGCAGGCCTATCTAAAACATGAATCACTGTCTCTGAATTCTAAGAAATCCAACATCAAAGGCCCTCACAGAAGGCTGAGCTGGGCCGAGGAGTTTCAGGAGCTCTGGGCTTCACAGCATCCTCTGGCCTGCCGAGTCTTCGAGCCCAGCAATGTTCTTGGGGGAGGACATTCATCCTGCCTGCCGAGGCATCCACTTAAGGGAATGCTGACCGTCTCACTCCACGCTGACTTTGCAGATGTGTGTCATTACACTTGAGGTGTTCCGGCAGCTCTGGCGTGTGACAGCCAGGAAGTGCCGGCCTCCGTCAGCTGGATGTGGCGAGCGGGACAGGGCACAAGTGGCACGGGTCTGCTCTCTCATCAGCTGCCAGTCTTGAGTCACAGCTGGAGAGCTGGGACCTTTAGGTTCTGTCTCCAAGCAGGGAAGTTTAAGGAAAGGGGAAGCTTTCTGAATAACCTTGCAGTGGCAGCATCTTGCCCTCACCCCAGGGGATGGTTCCTGCATCCCGTGTGCACCCTGAGCTTTATTCAGACCTGTTCCCTCACGAAGCTTGAGGGAGGCCATTGCCCTCTGTCACCCACGAAACCAGCCAACAGAGGACAAACCCTTTCCATCTCTACTCTTTTTTCAGATATGTGTATTTCATTTTGGGTTGTACGAAGTCCTTGTTTCTGCCCGGGCTTTCTCCTGTTGCAGCAAGTAGGGGCTCCTCTTGGCTGTGGCACGTGGGCTTCTCATTGCATGGCTTCTCTTGCTGCAGAAAATGGGCTCTAGGCACGCGGGCTTCGGTAGTTGCCACACTCAGGCTCAGTATTTGTGGCTCATGAAGTTCGCTCCACTACAGCAAGTAGGATATTCCCAGACCAGGGCATGAAGCGGTGTCTCTTGCAATGCAAGATGAATTCTTAACCAGTGGACCACCAGGTAAGTCTTTCGTCTATGAGCTGACCATGCCTGATATGGGGCAAGCACCCCTAGGTCCTGAATATACGTATGAATGATTAATTCAGTAAATGAACCTATCGCCCAGGGGCTCCTTCCCTTAGAGTAAGCACAGAGCCTCACAGAGAGTTTATTTTTCAGTAACTTGCAGGCCTATCTAAAACATGAATCACTGTCTCTGAATTCTAAGAAATCCAACATCAAAGGCCCTCACAGAAGGCTGAGCTGGGCCGAGGAGTTTCAGGAGCTCTGGGCTTCACAGCATCCTCTGGCCTGCCGAGTCTTCGAGCCCAGCAATGTTCTTGGGGGAGGACATTCATCCTGCCTGCCGAGGCATCCACTTAAGGGAATGCTGACCGTCTCACTCCACGCTGACTTTGCAGATGTGTGTCATTACACTTGAGGTGTTCCGGCAGCTCTGGCGTGTGACAGCCAGGAAGTGCCGGCCTCCGTCAGCTGGATGTGGCGAGCGGGACAGGGCACAAGTGGCACGGGTCTGCTCTCTCATCAGCTGCCAGTCTTGAGTCACAGCTGGAGAGCTGGGACCTTTAGGTTCTGTCTCCGAAGCAGGGAAGTTTAAGGAAAGGGGGAAGCTTTCTGAATAACCAAGAGCTCGCCTGTTGGCATGGAACCTCCTCCTTGGCTTCTAGACATGAATACTCGTCTTTCAAAGTCTCACGTCTTCTCCTTCAGAAAATGGAACAAAACCCAAAGCCTCAACCTTTGCCAGGCTCTCAGTTCTGAGTGCCAAACCCTCATCAGTGTTCCAGTCCGTGTACCCACACCTCTTCTCTGGGTTCAGTGCCACCTGACACAATGCCCGCGCTCTGACAGCAGCCTTGGGTCCCTGGAACAGAGCAGGTGGAGGAGCTACTCTCTGGGCCCTATTGTCATTCCTGGCCCAGGTCACCACGGCCAGCCCCCATCTCAGTTTCCCACGGGGATTTACAGAAACCAGCCTCAGAAAGAGGCTGACCCAGAACTCTGTACACAGCTCCTGCCCAGGCACTAACGACCTCCCCGTTTATTCATTCACTCAACAGACTGGGCACCTGCTCTAGGTCAGGCGTGGTTCCAGGCACTGAAGACACTACAGAAGAGAAGTCAAGCCAAGCCCTGCTTCCTCTTCCCACTCACATGCCTAGGCTGCTCGTCACTACATGGTCTCAGGTTCCCTAAAGGTCAAAGCGTCTTTCTTCTGCTTCCTTCATGAGTGCCACTTGCATCCCTTCCTCAAACATGGACATGCTTCCAGTAAGCCATTCCCAGTCTTTTTTATTGAATGTTTATTATATTCTGAGGTATAGTTGAATAAGAATGTTGCGTTCATTTCAGGTGTTCAGAAAAGTGATTCAGTTATGCTTATACATGTATGTATTCTTTCTTCAAATTCTTTCCCCTTTTAGGTTATTACAGAATATTGAGCAGACTTCCTGGTAGGTCCTTGGTTATCTGCTTTAAATATAACAGTGGCCACATCTCTATTCCAAACGCCCAGTCTATCCCTCCTCCCACACCCTTTCCTCCTGGTAACCACAATGAGCCCTGGTTCATTGTCTAGGTCTATGAGTCTGTTTCTGTTTTGCAAATAAGCTCATTTGCAGAATTTTTTTAAGATTCTGCATATAAGTAATATCATGTGACATTTGTTTTGCTCTGTATGACTTATGTCACTTAGTATGATCATCTTCAGGCCCATCCATATGACTACAAATGGCATTATTTTTAATGACTGAGTGATTCCATTGTACATATGTGTATATACACAAATATACATACAATGGACTATTACACCACATCTTTTTTATTCATTCATCTGTCAATGAACATTTAGGTTGCTTCCATGTCCTGGCTACTGAACAGTGCTGCAATGACCATTGAGGAGGTGCACGGATCCTTTTGGACCATTTTTTTTTTTTCCAGATACATGCCCACAAGTGGAATAGCCAGATTATATGGTAATTCTAATCTAAGTGTTTTAAGGAGCCTCTATACCATTCCCCACAGCAGTCATATCTCTTCCACCCGGTGGTGAGCTAAATAATGCTCAGCCACCCCCACAAACAAGGCTCATGTCCTAACCCCTGTGACCTGAGGGTG
This sequence comes from Tragulus kanchil, assembly GCA_022376925.1. NCBI lineage: Eukaryota > Metazoa > Chordata > Mammalia > Artiodactyla > Tragulidae > Tragulus > Tragulus kanchil. The sequence goes on from JAIOJX010000026.1 coordinate 49,971,566, forward strand.
TTTCCTTATGTGGTGGAAGAGACTTAGCAGATGTGATTAAGATGGAGAGATGCTTCTTGAGATGGAGAGATTCTTCTGGGCTCTGAATGTAGCCACAAGTATTCTTATAAGAAGATGGCAGCGGGAGAGAATGAGCTGTGATACGTGACGACCAGCAGAGGTTAGGTGATGTACCTTCCATGTGGCTGAAGAGGACGGGAGCCAGAGACTGACTACTGGCGTCCTCTAGATAATGGGCAGACGAAGAAGGAGATCCTTCTCTAAAAGCCTCCAGAAGAAACCAATGCTGCCAATGCCCCAACTCGAGCCCAGTGAAACCAATGTCAGACTCCTGCCTTCCCCAAACTAAAAAGAGAAAGTGTGTTGTGTTAACTCACTACATTTGTAGAACTTGTTACAGCAGCCAGAGGAAACTAATGCATACCTTTTGCCTCATGTGGGGGCTTCTTGGAGCTCCAGTACCCACACCTGGAAGGCACATTGTGGGCGGTAGAAGATGTCTCCAGATTTGTAATTGTCAGCACTTCATTAACTGAGGAAACATTACGAATCATGACTGCCTGGAGTGTGGTGCTGATGCGGGGAGCGGAGGTGAGGAGGCAACCCTGCCCTCAGACATTGTGGCGCTCTGGCCACAATGGGGGCCTACACGCCCAGCCACAGGGACCTCACTCTGACTGAAGGAAGCCCAGTCATCCTCAGACAACTCACTCTTAGAAAGTTCTAAGGACCCCTTGAAAATTACTTCTTAAAGTCAGTTCTAAGAAAGGTGCTGCCCAGAAATGAACACACTACCCCAGGGCTCGCTCTGCATTTTCACTGCATGACCTATTACACCAAAATCTTTTTATTCATTCATCTGTCAATGAACATTTAGGTTGCTTCCATGTCCTGGCTACTGAACAGTGCTGCAATGACCATTGAGGAGGTGCACGGATCCTTTTGGACCATTTTTTTTTTTTCCAGATACATGCCCACAAGTGGAATAGCCAGATTATATGGTAATTCTAATCTAAGTGTTTTAAGGAGCCTCTATACCATTCCCCACAGCAGTCATATCTCTTCCACCCGGTGGTGAGCTAAATAATGCTCAGCCACCCCCACAAACAAGGCTCATGTCCTAACCCCTGTGACCTGAGGGTGTTTCCTTATGTGGTGGAAGAGACTTAGCAGATGTGATTAAGATGGAGAGATGCTTCTTGAGATGGAGAGATTCTTCTGGGCTCTGAATGTAGCCACAAGTATTCTTATAAGAAGATGGCAGCGGGAGAGAATGAGCTGTGATACGTGACGACCAGCAGAGGTTAGGTGATGTACCTTCCATGTGGCTGAAGAGGACGGGAGCCAGAGACTGACTACTGGCGTCCTCTAGATAATGGGCAGACGAAGAAGGAGATCCTTCTCTAAAAGCCTCCAGAAGAAACCAATGCTGCCAATGCCCCAACTCGAGCCCAGTGAAACCAATGTCAGACTCCTGCCTTCCCCAAACTAAAAAGAGAAAGTGTGTTGTGTTAACTCACTACATTTGTAGAACTTGTTACAGCAGCCAGAGGAAACTAATGCATACCTTTTGCCTCATGTGGGGGCTTCTTGGAGCTCCAGTACCCACACCTGGAAGGCACATTGTGGGCGGTAGAAGATGTCTCCAGATTTGTAATTGTCAGCACTTCATTAACTGAGGAAACATTACGAATCATGACTGCCTGGAGTGTGGTGCTGATGCGGGGAGCGGAGGTGAGGAGGCAACCCTGCCCTCAGACATTGTGGCGCTCTGGCCACAATGGGGGGCCTGCACACGCCCAGCCACAGGGACCTCACTCTGACTGAAGGAAGCCCAGTCATCCTCAGACAACTCACTCTTAGAAAGTTCTAAGGACCCCTTGAAAATTACTTCTTAAAGTCAGTTCTAAGAAAGGTGCTGCCCAGAAATGAACACACTACCCCAGGGGCTCGCTCTGCATTTTCACTGCATGACCTACAGGTGCGTGAATGCAGCCTGCAGCCACATGGCTCAACCCTTGACTCCATGACATCATGCTCCCAAATCCCCGGCCTCTTACATACCTGCCCTCATTCTGACACATCCTCATATCTACGCAATTGGTTTTCTTGAAGCTGAGTTCATTGTGCTTAAGAAATTACGTCCTTTTAGATATAAGCCAGTATTCCTCCCTAACTATTCATCTGGCACAAGCATAGCCTTCTTAGCTATCTGTCATCAGAAAAGCATTTCTTCCGCTTGTTTGTGTGTGGAAGTAAAAACAGCCACAGTATCCCCAGGCAGATCACTTCACACCCACGTCTCCTGGCACCCAGGCCTGCTCCACCAAGGGCCGCTGGACTCGCATTCAAACGTCCTGCTAGCAAGCGTCCACCACCTACACGGTCACCATCCTCTCAAGGCAGCACCAGCTACTTGCCAAACAAGAAGTGGTGAAGGCGCCTTCTTGCCTTCCTCTGTCTGGAGTCCCAGACATCCGCTCTTTCTGGTGTGTACATTCCATGAGCATTAGGGTACCAGGCGAAACCCTCCCAGGCAGATTCCATGGAAGATGCAGGGAGGCAAGGAGCAAGCTAATCAGGAGGCTGGCCTCCAGCAAATGTTGGCAAAGCCTTCCTTATCAGTCTGGCAGCTGCTGCTGGTCACCCAACACACTCATCAGTCCTGCCAGCAGAAAACAGGCGCCAGTAATTAGGGGCATGCCATTTGTTAGGGAGCAAAAAAACAGTATCGCCAGGAAGCTGAGTTTAGGAGGACTGGAGAGGAAAGGTCAAAATGTGATCGGGGTGATGACTTCTGTGCATCCTCGCCAAGCCTTCAGCAAAGTGTCTTCTCTAGCCTTGGGTGTGTGCTCACACACTGATCACCACACAGGAATAAAGAAATGAAGACAGCCTTCCTGTAAAACACAGAGAAAGTTCCCAAAGTCAGCCTGGCCACCACACCCCCACTGCCCAGAAAGAAGTACTAATAACAGTTTGTGCTTTCTCTGCCCAGATCCGTCTAGCTCTGAGCATGAACACACTGAAAACCATGTTGGACACAGGCAAGTGCCCTTGAAATAGCCCTTTGGTTTGTTTGTTTCTTCTTTGCATACCTATTGCTCGTGGGTTATGCATTATTTTTCTGGTCAACAGCGTGGGTTGGGCTTCCTGGTGTGTCTGCACCTATAAACCTAATGCTCTTCATGGCAACTGAGCACCTTGCTATAGGAACACATCGGAGATCACCTCCCTGTTCCCTCCATGCTGAACCTTTGGGCTGTTTCAACTACTGGCTTGGCCAAAAGTTCATTCAGGGTGCTTCCTGATTTTCTGTCTCTGAGATCTTTGTCAGCCTACTACTTCCATCATCCCCTCTGCTGGTGTCCCCTCTGGGCCCTGATTCTCCTCCCATCATTCATCCACAAGCAGCACAGGGAACCAGGCGCCACACCCTGAACACAGGCTGAGGTTCCTCCACCTTTCCATGGCCCACACAGTGACCTCTCTGGAAGGTCTCTGCTCAGCCTCTCCCACCTGGCCTGCCTCCCCAACTACTTCGCCTGTTCTCAGCTCCTTGGAGATCTCTGCTGGGGCCTCCTGGGTCTGTCCAGGCAGAGAATGAGGTTCCCAGTGCATAGGACACTACTCAATGAATCACACTCATTTTGCATCCCAGTGCCTAGAATAGAGTAGGTGTTCAGTCAACCGGGAAAAATAGAAGGCAAAAGGAGAAGGGGACAACAGAGGATGAGATGGTTGGATGGCATCATTGACTCAATGGACATGAATTTGAGCAAGCTCCTGGAGATGGTGAAGGACAGGGAAGCCTGGTGTGCTGCAGTTCATGGGGTCGCAAAGGGTCAGGCATGACTAAGCAACTGAACTGAACTGACTGAAACATTGTTGAGAGGATGTCAGAATGAATTCACCAGGTGCATGCCCACACACCTACAGTGCCCTTCTCATGGTGGGAGACCTCCTTGGGGTCTGCATGGTTGTGTTTTCATTGTCACTACTGGCCACCCCTCAATACCACAACCCTCTAACTCTTTCTATGTTCTTCTGGGTAACACTCTTGGTGTGCTGCAGGACTCAAAGTGAATTGGCTGAGCTTTCCACATCCCAGGCATGTCTCTCCAGGCATCCTTTCACTCATTCTCCTTCAGGAATCATCCAATGTTCTGAATGGCTGGATCCAGTTGTGCTGGGTTGAATTGTCCCTCAAAAATTAGGTCCACCCAGAGCTTGTAAATATGACCTCACCTGTAAACAGAGTTTTGGCAGATGTGATCAGATTACAGTGAGGTCACAGTGGATTAGGGTGGGCCGCAAGTCCAGCTTGGTTGGTGTTATGGACTGAATGATTTGTCTGCCAGGATTCTCATATGGAAGTCCTGATCCAAGATGATGGTATTTGGGCTGTTTCAACTACTGGCTTGGCCAAAAGTTCATTCAGGGTGCTTCCTGATTTTCTGTCTCTGAGATCTTTGTCAGCCTACTACTTCCATCATCCCCTCTGCTGGTGTCCCCTCTGGGCCCTGATTCTCCTCCCATCATTCATCCACAAGCAGCACAGGGAACCAGGCGCCACACCCTGAACACAGGCTGAGGTTCCTCCACCTTTCCATGGCCCACACAGTGACCTCTCTGGAAGGTCTCTGCTCAGCCTCTCCCACCTGGCCTGCCTCCCCAACTACTTCGCCTGTTCTCAGCTCCTTGGAGATCTCTGCTGGGGCCTCCTGGGTCTGTCCAGGCAGAGAATGAGGTTCCCAGTGCATAGGACACTACTCAATGAATCACACTCATTTTGCATCCCAGTGCCTAGAATAGAGTAGGTGTTCAGTCAACCGGGAAAAATAGAAGGCAAAAGGAGAAGGGGACAACAGAGGATGAGATGGTTGGATGGCATCATTGACTCAATGGACATGAATTTGAGCAAGCTCCTGGAGATGGTGAAGGACAGGGAAGCCTGGTGTGCTGCAGTTCATGGGGTCGCAAAGGGTCAGGCATGACTAAGCAACTGAACTGAACTGACTGAAACATTGTTGAGAGGATGTCAGAATGAATTCACCAGGTGCATGCCCACACACCTACAGTGCCCTTCTCATGGTGGGAGACCTCCTTGGGGTCTGCATGGTTGTGTTTTCATTGTCACTACTGGCCACCCCTCAATACCACAACCCTCTAACTCTTTCTATGTTCTTCTGGGTAACACTCTTGGTGTGCTGCAGGACTCAAAGTGAATTGGCTGAGCTTTCCACATCCCAGGCATGTCTCTCCAGGCATCCTTTCACTCATTCTCCTTCAGGAATCATCCAATGTTCTGAATGGCTGGATCCAGTTGTGCTGGGTTGAATTGTCCCTCAAAAATTAGGTCCACCCAGAGCTTGTAAATATGACCTCACCTGTAAACAGAGTTTTGGCAGATGTGATCAGATTACAGTGAGGTCACAGTGGATTAGGGTGGGCCGCAAGTCCAGCTTGGTTGGTGTTATGGACTGAATGATTTGTCTGCCAGGATTCTCATATGGAAGTCCTGATCCAAGATGATGGTATTTCCAGTGGGGACTTTGGGAAGGAAAGAGATCAGAAGGTTGGAGGCCCCACAAATGGGACAGCCAGGTAGCGAGTTTCCTGCCACACAAGCATACAATGAGAAGCTCCCATCTGTAAGCTGGAAGCAGGCGCTCCCCAGAACATCACTGTGCTGGCACCTTGGTTTCAGAATCTCAGCCTCCATGACTACAAGAAATCTGCCACCTGTAAGTCAGCTAGTCTTTGGTGCTTTGTCCCAGCCCCGTGAACTAAGATAACTGCTGTCCTGATAGGAAGAGAAGAGACACAGAGAGACATGCAAGGAGAGGACCCATGTGAGGATGGAGGCAGAAACTGACATGCTGCAGCTTCAAACCAAGGAGCTTCCAAGATTGCCCCCAGAAGCCGGAAGAAGTCAGGAAGCCTTCTCTCTGCAGGTTTCAGAGATTTCATGGCCCTGGGGCACTTGATTTCAGACTTCCAGCATCCAGAACTGGGAGACAGGACACTGCTATTTCAGCCATCTGACTTGCAGTGCTGGTTACAGCAGCCCTGGAAACCACCCCACCATCCTTCCGTCCTTCTCTCCTTCTCCCTTCCCTCCTCAGCCAGGCAAGTCAGGGAACCCAATCTCACAAAAACCCCCACTTCATCAGACTGATCACGCACAGCTAATCCTGCCACCCTCAGGAGAGGCGGCCAGACCCAGAGGCAGCTACATAACTTGCAAAGTGCATATGCGTGCATGCTCATTCATGTCCAACTCTTTGCAACCCCACCGACTGTAGCCCACCAGGCTCCTCTGGTCCAAGGGATTCTCCAGGCAAGAATACTGGAGTGGGTTGTCATTTACTTCTCCAGGGGAGCTTTATGACTCAAGGATCAAACCTGAAGACATCTCCTGTGTCTCGTGCATCTCAGGCAGATCCCTTGCCTGCTGAGCCCCTGGGGGAGCTCACTTAACTTGCAAAGCCCAGCGCAAAACAAACATGCTCTCTCCCTCTTCATAAATCTTTTCTTCTGTGGCCTCACCTGACACAGTGATTCTCAGGGGTTATGGACTGAATGATTTGTCTGCCAGGATTCTCATATGGAAGTCCTGATCCAAGATGATGGTATTTCCAGTGGGGACTTTGGGAAGGAAAGAGATCAGAAGGTTGGAGGCCCCACAAATGGGACAGCCAGGTAGCGAGTTTCCTGCCACACAAGCATACAATGAGAAGCTCCCATCTGTAAGCTGGAAGCAGGCGCTCCCCAGAACATCACTGTGCTGGCACCTTGGTTTCAGAATCTCAGCCTCCATGACTACAAGAAATCTGCCACCTGTAAGTCAGCTAGTCTTTGGTGCTTTGTCCCAGCCCCGTGAACTAAGATAACTGCTGTCCTGATAGGAAGAGAAGAGACACAGAGAGACATGCAAGGAGAGGACCCATGTGAGGATGGAGGCAGAAACTGACATGCTGCAGCTTCAAACCAAGGAGCTTCCAAGATTGCCCCCAGAAGCCGGAAGAAGTCAGGAAGCCTTCTCTCTGCAGGTTTCAGAGATTTCATGGCCCTGGGGCACTTGATTTCAGACTTCCAGCATCCAGAACTGGGAGACAGGACACTGCTATTTCAGCCATCTGACTTGCAGTGCTGGTTACAGCAGCCCTGGAAACCACCCCACCATCCTTCCGTCCTTCTCTCCTTCTCCCTTCCCTCCTCAGCCAGGCAAGTCAGGGAACCCAATCTCACAAAAACCCCCACTTCATCAGACTGATCACGCACAGCTAATCCTGCCACCCTCAGGAGAGGCGGCCAGACCCAGAGGCAGCTACATAACTTGCAAAGTGCATATGCGTGCATGCTCATTCATGTCCAACTCTTTGCAACCCCACCGACTGTAGCCCACCAGGCTCCTCTGGTCCAAGGGATTCTCCAGGCAAGAATACTGGAGTGGGTTGTCATTTACTTCTCCAGGGGAGCTTTATGACTCAAGGATCAAACCTGAAGACATCTCCTGTGTCTCGTGCATCTCAGGCAGATCCCTTGCCTGCTGAGCCCCTGGGGGAGCTCACTTAACTTGCAAAGCCCAGCGCAAAACAAACATGCTCTCTCCCTCTTCATAAATCTTTTCTTCTGTGGCCTCACCTGACCTAACATAGTAGCTTTTGTTTATATTTCTGTCTTCCAAACTTGGGCACCAGGATATTCGCAGGGTGACTACAGACCTTCACAGATGCCCAGCTCTGCAGTTCAGCATGCCCACCCTGACCCTCCCATCCCACACCCTCCTAAGCTTTGAGCAGGGGCAGGTGGGGAAGAAGAGCTGCAGGGAGGCAGCAGGGGCACTCGCTCCATTGTTCCATCAGACCTTGAGTACAAAGCACAAATTCAAACATAAAATGATGAAGGATTTCAAGATGGCAATCACAGAGCATTAAGCTCCAAGTACAGGTGTCTCCTGGGTTCAGGCCCGGTGACTGGACTGGTCACACATACAGGAGACAAGCCCTGATCATACCAAACCAAGGCCACTCAGAAGAAGACACACATTCACTAAGTCTGTCATGTGCCCAGGCTCATCAATGTAAACACGCCATCTCCACCAAGCCCTGGAGAGGAGAAGGGTGTGATCATTCCTTTTGCCCAGATAAGAAAGCCAATGCTCAAAGAACAGAGTAGGTTTATTCCAGAGTGTTCTTTTTGGATGCTGGCATCATCCTTCCTTAAGCGTTCAGTTCCCTTCAACAATCAAGTCTCCACCCCATGGATGGAGAAAGCGGCCTGTCTCCAGACAAAGCTTAAGGCAATGTACACTAAAAAAAGATGCAATCAATCTAAAAACTACTGAAACAAGGATAAAGAGACCAGAGACAAAAAAACAAGGCAGGGGAGGCAAATATTTTTACCAGAAGACCCAAGCTAGGGTAAAGGACCTCGGTGGCAGCAGCGTCTCAGCTCAAGATACTGGGTGGCTGCCACCAAGTGAGGACAAGGGACCCATATAGTCCTTTAGTGAGCACAGTGTGCTGCCTGCAATCCGTGGGGAGTGGGTTGTCATTTACTTCTCCAGGGAGCTTTATGACTCAAGGATCAAACCTGAAGACATCTCCTGTGTCTCGTGCATCTCAGGCAGATCCCTTGCCTGCTGAGCCCCTGGGGGAGCTCACTTAACTTGCAAAGCCCAGCGCAAAACAAACATGCTCTCTCCCTCTTCATAAATCTTTTCTTCTGTGGCCTCACCTGACCTAACATAGTAGCTTTTGTTTATATTTCTGTCTTCCAAACTTGGGCACCAGGATATTCGCAGGGTGACTACAGACCTTCACAGATGCCCAGCTCTGCAGTTCAGCATGCCCACCCTGACCCTCCCATCCCACACCCTCCTAAGCTTTGAGCAGGGGCAGGTGGGGAAGAAGAGCTGCAGGGAGGCAGCAGGGGCACTCGCTCCATTGTTCCATCAGACCTTGAGTACAAAGCACAAATTCAAACATAAAATGATGAAGGATTTCAAGATGGCAATCACAGAGCATTAAGCTCCAAGTACAGGTGTCTCCTGGGTTCAGGCCCGGTGACTGGACTGGTCACACATACAGGAGACAAGCCCTGATCATACCAAACCAAGGCCACTCAGAAGAAGACACACATTCACTAAGTCTGTCATGTGCCCAGGCTCATCAATGTAAACACGCCATCTCCACCAAGCCCTGGAGAGGAGAAGGGTGTGATCATTCCTTTTGCCCAGATAAGAAAGCCAATGCTCAAAGAACAGAGTAGGTTTATTCCAGAGTGTTCTTTTTGGATGCTGGCATCATCCTTCCTTAAGCGTTCAGTTCCCTTCAACAATCAAGTCTCCACCCCATGGATGGAGAAAGCGGCCTGTCTCCAGACAAAGCTTAAGGCAATGTACACTAAAAAAAGATGCAATCAATCTAAAAACTACTGAAACAAGGATAAAGAGACCAGAGACAAAAAAACAAGGCAGGGGAGGCAAATATTTTTACCAGAAGACCCAAGCTAGGGTAAAGGACCTCGGTGGCAGCAGCGTCTCAGCTCAAGATACTGGGTGGCTGCCACCAAGTGAGGACAAGGGACCCATATAGTCCTTTAGTGAGCACAGTGTGCTGCCTGCAATCCGTGGGGCACAGAACAACATGGCAAATTCTAGAACTGGGAGATGGCAGTTTTACAAAACCACCACGATTCTCCAAAGCTGGCCATTTCACATAATTATGCTTCATGTGAAAACTGAGAGCATCATGTCAAAGTGACTGGATGGGGCATGGGATGGGAAAAGACAGCCAGCACAAAGGGTGGAGATGACTTTCCCCAGATCCAGAACAGACATGGAAGCCCTAAGTGTAAGGGTTAGGAGGGAAAGGGACAGGGCACAATTTTTGAAAAGAATGACAGCCCAAGGACACAGCATAAACCCATTAGAATCAAATGGGTCCAAGATGGCAGACCAGACCTTGATCCTCAGTCAGCAAGCTAAATGACACACCCAGAGGTGCCATAACAGTTCCACCCCTCCCTAAAAGAGCTGGAATAGCCCTCCCACCCATTAGCATATGGAATTACCCAGCCTATAAAAGTTAAGAACGCCATGCTTTCAGGGCCACTGGATTTGCTCTGCCATGGCCCACACTCTGTCTGTGGAATGTGCTTTCTCTGACTCTGAATAAATCCATTACTTACCTATCACTTTGTCTCTTGCTGAATTCTACTCTGCAAAGAGACATGAAGAACCTGAGCCTCAGTGGGTCCAGACATTGGGTGAGTGATTTTAATTACCACGGTTTGGGGTTCAACTCCCAAACAGGGTCTAGGCTGGGTTTGAGTCCCAGCCAAAGTCCCAAGCAGGGTTTAGGCTGGGTTCGAGTCCCGGCTGTGTGGGTTCAAGTCCCAAACAGGTTTGATTAAGTCTTGGCCCTGGGTTTAAGTTTCAAATTGAGGTTAAACACTTTCATGAGGACCTGGAGCCCTCCACAAGGACCAGAGGGGTTGCCACTGTCTCACTGGCCCCGGATGCTCTGTGTTGTCCGTGGGGAGGAGATGCAGATGCGTGTGAGTGGCCAGTGTGTGCAGGGTGGGGAGGGTTTGTGCTGAGAGCTGAACTTCAGAAGGCCGTGAATGCCTGCTCCCAAACAGACCCCAGTGCACACCACCCCCACTCACAAAATACTTACTTTAAGTAAGACAAATGGTTAAAGTAGTCAACATAACTCTTTTTTAAAATGATGGTGTTTTTGTTTTCATTGAGACAAAAGTTTGTTGCTAGCAGAATTGCCTTTGGGCCATATAAAATGTGCCCTTAGCAGCAAGAAGCTCATTTGGTGGCCTTGGCAAACGCTGACCTCGGGTAGAGAAAAAAGCAAATGCGGCAGCTGGTGTGACGGACCCAGCTCTTGCTGTCAAGCCTGGAGGAGGGGCCTCAGCCAGGGTGTCCCAGGGACCCGGCTGGAGCACAGAGCTGGGGCTAAGCAAGTGCCAGCAGGAGGCAGAGCCAGGACAGTCTGAAGGTCTCCAGTCCAGCCCAGCACAGACCTGGGATGAGTCCACGGCAAGGCCAGTACCCTCAACTGTGGTCGGAAGGGTGATTGTGAGGACTGAGTGAACACACTCCAGTGATGCCTGGCCCAGGTTGGGAATGTGTCCCCTGGACACAGCTTCTCTCTTCATCCCTGCGGGTCCACATTCACCCGCTCGTGACACAGACGCAGCTCTTTCCCTTGGGAGAAGGCAACATGTCTGTAAGAAGCTATTCTCAGGACCATCGCTGCCCAGAGCAGCCTGACTCCTTCACAGAAATCTCTGTGGGCCATGGAGGGAGCCGCCATCACCCTCCTGGGTCTTCATGCACTTAGTTCAAGCAAAGACTCATGAGGAACCTTGACTGGTTGGCAAACACAACTGTGGGTCTAGCGTTTTTCCTTAAATCCCATTGTTCTGTGGGTGTCAGCAATGATGGTCCAGCAGGACTCACACACTGGAGCCATGAAAGGACAGGGTGGTGGGTCTGCTTCCCACCAGGATGCCCACCCAGCACTCGGCCAGCATGGACAAGCAGTCCCAGGCCATGTCCTCCCTGTGGGGACCACCACATCAGGATGAACCTGCCTGTCAAAGACACAGACAGAGGTCCATCAGGCTAGACGGTTACTTCTGGCTCTGCAAGAGGCTGGCCTTGGGCACCACTGTTCTGTTACTTGGGGAGTCCCTCATGAAGCCCTCATCTACCAAGCCAGCTGCTGGGGAACAGAGAGCAAGGGGGACAGCAAGGATCAGCCAGTGACCCTCTGTGTCATGCCTGAAGGTCAGGGAGGAGCCCCGGGGGAGGATTCCAGACTCAGACAGTCCTAAGACCCTGGCGGCACAGTGAGGACCCAGCACTAATCCTCCCTTAGGAGGAACTGGAGACTCAGATACCCAGCAAAAAGGACTTAAAAAAATATGTTTCTTTATTTGGCTGCATCGAATGTTAGTTGTGGCACATGGGATCTTCACTGGAGCACGTGAATTCTCTACTTGCAGTTGGCGGGCTTAGTTGCTTCACAGCATGTGGGATCTTCGTTCCCCAAACCAGGGATCAAACTGGAATCCCCTGCATTGCAAGGCAGATTCTTAAGCATTGGACCATGAGGGACGTTCCAACTAGGACTTCTTTCAATCTGTGTAATTGATCCAAGAAATTGGAGGCCCCTAGGGGTGCTTTAAGATATCCAGAACTGGGCTTCCCTGATGGTCCAGTGGGTTAAGAGTCCTCCGTGCAGTGCAGGGGAGCACGAGTTCAATCCTTGGCCTGGGAAGATCCCACATGCCACAGAGTGGCTGGACTGGTGTGTCCAATTAAAAACCAGCACTCTGGAGCACATGCGCCCAGAGCTGGTGCTCCGCAAGAAGAGAGGCCACTGCAATGGGAGGCCCACACAGCTCAAAGAATAAAGATGGATGAAAATAAATAAATAAATAAACAATAAAAGAGGCCAAAATTTAAAAATGTATGTATCCAGAACTTTCCAGGATTTACACAAAGCTTTTATCTGCTGACTTTTCCTGAGCGAGGCTTGCTCCTTACAAGGAGGTCCCTGCAGAAAGGTAGCAGGTGAGCAGTCCCTTAACTTCTGTGAGTGGGACCCTTCATAGCAGAAACAATGGCTACCCCCAAACTACCCTTCTGAAGGATGAGTGTTCTAAGAGAACACTTGAACTTGATTAAGTAAGGATCAATAGCTTGCTGCTATTTTTTTTCCCCTTCTCTTCTGGGCGTCCAGTTCCAGGTTGCTCAGTGCTCACGTCCTGAGAATTCTGTGCCACATGCAGGTGCCACACAACTGATGGAGAGGTGAGGGAAGTTCAGCCTCTGCCATAGGGACCTCACAGTCTAAGACAGAAGGAGGACCATAGGGTCATCGCAGACAGACACAGAGACAAGCAGCAAAGAGCTTCAACCCCATGTATTTCCAAAGCCAGACTTACTATGCTCAGTGGGCGATGGCCACGTTATCTGGTTCCCACCCCATGTTTGACCCATCAGGAGACTCCCAACCTCAGGCCTCTTTAGAGCTGGGCCTCTGAAGCTAAAGTGACCAATGAGCGGCCCCTTCAGGGTCAAGTCCAGCTGATTGGCTCTGGCTCCTGCAATCATTTCACTGAAAGGATTTTGAGCCAAGCCTGTGAGAGGGGCCTGGTGGAGACAAGAACCAGGATGGATAAGCCGTGCCTGCCAAGGACACCAAAGGTGCTCATGTAGCCACACATTCACTCCTGACTGGCAGGTATTTTTGCATAACTTGTTGGTTTCCCTAACTGGGCCCAAGTGAATAGCCCAAGCTCTCTCTTCAGAGCTCCTCTAACTCATAGCTTCCCAGGGCAGCCTCCATCCCTCCCAACTCTCTGGGAAGTTGTTAGCAAAATAAATTTGGATCATTCAAACCATCCACAGTCAAAGAGCAGGCTCAAAGGTTGTCATTCTTCAGTTGCTAAGTCATGTCCAACTCTTTGCAACCCCATGGACTGTAGCCTGCCAGGCTCCTCTGTCCATGGAATTCTCTAGGCAAGAATACTGGAGTGGGTTGCCATTTCTTTTTCCAGGGGATCTTCCCAACCCAGGGATTCTATCCATGTCTCCTGTATTACATATTCTTTAGCACTGGGTCACCTGGGGAGCCCAGGTTAGAAGGCGTGGGCTGATTAATCGTGAACCTGAAGGTAAGTAGCTGTGTACTTTTGAGTCACTGAAGTGTAATTCACTGAGCTTACATTACAAGCTAGAGCGTTAATAAGGATGGCTTTCATGGGGCTCAGAGGGGGTGACGAAGCTTCCAGGTCCCCTCCATTTGCTTTGAACCAGGTCCAGTGCCAAAGACTCACTGTCAACTTGACATTGTTTTCATAAAATGCTTATGGAGCCCCAACACATGAGGGGTTCTTTATTGAAGATCCTGATGCCCACCCAGGACGGAGGCACCTGCTCCTGGGGGTTGCAAGTTGCACTGGCTGGTTTCCCCAGCTCTCTTCTGGACGCAGCTGTCCCTTTTGCTCTCTGTCCAAAGCAAGGCTTTCTTCCCTCTCTTGAATGTCAAGACGGTCACACTTGGGGCTTTTTGTCCATTTGCTCTTGCAGCTGCTGGTGGCATTATCGTGGTGACCTGAACAAAGCCCCTTGACCTCATCTTCCTAAATCTGCCCATTTGCACCACAGGCAGTCAGTGGATTCCACTTGTACACCCTTTGCACTATGTTTTGTTTGCACAGATGTGAAATCTAGCCCCAGGCACTAATTTCCAACATTAGTATCTACAGTAGACAGATAATCCTCAAATTCCTGAACAGCCTTGGGCACGCCTCACTCCCCTCTTTTCTAGACTAAGTTACATGGGTGTGTGGGGTGTGCCATCGTGGTTTAGGAGCTGGTTTCCCATTCCTTTGTGATATTATGTGTTGTTGTTGTTCAGTTTCTAGGTAGTGCCCAACTCTTTGCAACCACCATGGACGGTAGTCCACCAGGTTACACGATGTCTGCTTCTTTGTGACTCCCAAGGATTGTAGCCCACCAGGCTACAGATATCACTCGTGTTCATATATAAAGCACACAAGAGAGGGTGGTGACTCTGAGTAAGTGCTCTATGTGTTGTGATCTCCGTCAGCCAGTCACGAACCATCAATTTCTGATTCATCCCAGCTCACATCAAAAAGAAAACCCAACTTGCTGTCCCATAGACAGAAGGTGGGCTTAGAATGAGGCAGATTCAGGCCTCAGTGACAACAGCATCACTCCAGGCAGATGGGTGAGCAATCACAAGGACACACTCTTGCAAACTGGCCTTGAAAGCATGAGAGAAGCTGGCTGACAAGCCCTGGTCCCACAGCTGAAAGTCAGTGAGTTAGGGCTGTTGTCATGGGGGAGCCGCTGGCACGAAGGACCAGCATCTTCTCCTGTTCCTCAAAATTCTAGCTCTATGGTTTCTCCCACCTCTATTTGGGGTTTGTCTCTTGCTTAGTGATAACTCATCTAAAAACTCAGTCTATTTTGAGAATCTAGGCCTACAGAAACAAATGGAAACAATGCTGATTCAGTTATTCATCATTCGTTCATCATCATTGATCTTTTAGTCATTCACTTGTTTTCCTATTTTTCTACAACAAATCCAAAATTGATTATAATAGTCATAATAGCTTGATTCCTTTTAAAATACTGAGCAAACGTATGTAGTAAGTCAGGTGCGCCAAAAATGAGGAAACAATGCTGAGTTCAGCACTCATCCCCCACTCTTGACCTGGTGGCATTATCGTGGTGACCTGAACAAAGCCCCTTGACCTCATCTTCCTAAATCTGCCCATTTGCACCACAGGCAGTCAGTGGATTCCACTTGTACACCCTTTGCACTATGTTTTGTTTGCACAGATGTGAAATCTAGCCCCAGGCACTAATTTCCAACATTAGTATCTACAGTAGACAGATAATCCTCAAATTCCTGAACAGCCTTGGGCACGCCTCACTCCCCTCTTTTCTAGACTAAGTTACATGGGTGTGTGGGGTGTGCCATCGTGGTTTAGGAGCTGGTTTCCCATTCCTTTGTGATATTATGTGTTGTTGTTGTTCAGTTTCTAGGTAGTGCCCAACTCTTTGCAACCACCATGGACGGTAGTCCACCAGGTTACACGATGTCTGCTTCTTTGTGACTCCCAAGGATTGTAGCCCACCAGGCTACAGATATCACTCGTGTTCATATATAAAGCACACAAGAGAGGGTGGTGACTCTGAGTAAGTGCTCTATGTGTTGTGATCTCCGTCAGCCAGTCACGAACCATCAATTTCTGATTCATCCCAGCTCACATCAAAAAGAAAACCCAACTTGCTGTCCCATAGACAGAAGGTGGGCTTAGAATGAGGCAGATTCAGGCCTCAGTGACAACAGCATCACTCCAGGCAGATGGGTGAGCAATCACAAGGACACACTCTTGCAAACTGGCCTTGAAAGCATGAGAGAAGCTGGCTGACAAGCCCTGGTCCCACAGCTGAAAGTCAGTGAGTTAGGGCTGTTGTCATGGGGGAGCCGCTGGCACGAAGGACCAGCATCTTCTCCTGTTCCTCAAAATTCTAGCTCTATGGTTTCTCCCACCTCTATTTGGGGTTTGTCTCTTGCTTAGTGATAACTCATCTAAAAACTCAGTCTATTTTGAGAATCTAGGCCTACAGAAACAAATGGAAACAATGCTGATTCAGTTATTCATCATTCGTTCATCATCATTGATCTTTTAGTCATTCACTTGTTTTCCTATTTTTCTACAACAAATCCAAAATTGATTATAATAGTCATAATAGCTTGATTCCTTTTAAAATACTGAGCAAACGTATGTAGTAAGTCAGGTGCGCCAAGAAAGTGGCTGGAATGAGCTGAAACATGGCTCTGAGGTTTGCATTTAAAGATGACAGTTTAAGCCCAAGCACTTCATCCCCACCCAATTCTTAAACATTCCCACTGAATTCACCTTCAAAATAATGCTGCTGTCACCATGGTTCGTAAATAACCAGGACTTTCTGTAGATACATGGTTGGGGGACATGGACCCCACCCGTCTTGGAAGTGACAAAGTCAAGCTGTGAGAGAGCTTGGGTGAGGATATCTTCTGCAAGTATCTTTGAAAAATACAAGATGCCATGGCAACGTCGACTACTTCACCATTGCCCACATTATTGTTCCAGTTAATGAACAATCTCAACTAACTGACGTGGATGTATCAACATTTATTTTTCATCAAAATAAAGTTAATAGGGAGTCATTGGGCTATTTTTCATGATGAAACATAAGCAGAAGGTAAGCCTCTCGATCAGTGAACATTAAAAACACAAGCGTAGATGCCGAAGGCTCTGGGTCCTAGATATGAATGGGGTCCGTGGATTTTGAAGCCTGTCCCCCAGCAGTGTTCAGATTCTCATAGAGGTGGGGAAGAGGGAAGCCTTCAGGTTCTAATTTCCACCTTAATCAGAGCAGGTTGGATTTTTCTATGTCTGTTTATGTTTTATCCAACTCTTTGCAACCCCATAGACTGTAGCCTGCCAAGCTCCTCTGTCCATAGGATTGTCCAGGAAAGAATTCTGGAGTAGGTTGCTGTTTCCTCCTCCTACGGATCTTCCTGACCCAGAAATCTAGCCTGTGTCACCTACGTCTCCTGTATGGGCAGGCGGGTTTGCTACCACTGGGCCACCAAGGGAAGGGAAACTCTTTGTGCTTTATTACTTACCAGGAAAGCGTTACAGCAGCCTTGAGCTAATGCAGTCACCATGTTTACCATAAGGAAACTGAGGCAGGTCTCTCTGGCACCTGATCAGAGTCCCCTAGGTAGCTGAGAACTTCACATGGCCCAGGACCCAGACTCCCACCCTTACCTGGGCTCCTTGCTAAAGTATCAGGCAGCTGTCACAAGTCTGCACTCACCTGCTTTTCTGTAAGCATATGAGTCAGAGCCTCCAAGTCTCAGCCTTGATCATGCTTTGGGTGCCTGAGAGATTTTCCTATATTATAACCAAATATAAAATTAGGTATAACAGGGCAGAATGGCACAAGACAGGCAGACCTGACATTTTCTCATAGGACTTGAGGAAAACTGGAGATATGACATTATTTGAAATAATTCCAGAAAGCAGAATGCAAAACAAACTATCATGAAGATAGAGCCCTCGAGGCATGTGAGATCCTTAGAGGTCTTTCATTCTTTCAGGAAGATTTGTTAAGTAATGTCAAGAACCAAAAATGTCAGTGATGTCTATTACTGAAGACTGTTCTTTTTTAATGGTTAAAACCTGGGTTATTGTTCCAGTTAATGAACAATCTCAACTAACTGACGTGGATGTCAACATTTATTTTTCATGATAGGAGTCATTGGGCTATTTTTCATGATGAAACATAAGCAGAAGGTAAGCCTC
The DNA here is from genome assembly GCA_022376925.1 of Tragulus kanchil. NCBI lineage: Eukaryota > Metazoa > Chordata > Mammalia > Artiodactyla > Tragulidae > Tragulus > Tragulus kanchil. Next base: position 49,989,497 of record JAIOJX010000026.1, read on the forward strand.
TCGATCAGTGAACATTAAAAACACAAGCGTAGATGCCGAAGGCTCTGGGTCCTAGATATGAATGGGGTCCGTGGATTTTGAAGCCTGTCCCCCAGCAGTGTTCAGATTCTCATAGAGGTGGGGAAGAGGGAAGCCTTCAGGTTCTAATTTCCACCTTAATCAGAGCAGGTTGGATTTTTCTATGTCTGTTTATGTTTTATCCAACTCTTTGCAACCCCATAGACTGTAGCCTGCCAAGCTCCTCTGTCCATAGGATTGTCCAGGAAAGAATTCTGGAGTAGGTTGCTGTTTCCTCCTCCTACGGATCTTCCTGACCCAGAAATCTAGCCTGTGTCACCTACGTCTCCTGTATGGGCAGGCGGGTTTGCTACCACTGGGCCACCAAGGGAAGGGAAACTCTTTGTGCTTTATTACTTACCAGGAAAGCGTTACAGCAGCCTTGAGCTAATGCAGTCACCATGTTTACCATAAGGAAACTGAGGCAGGTCTCTCTGGCACCTGATCAGAGTCCCCTAGGTAGCTGAGAACTTCACATGGCCCAGGACCCAGACTCCCACCCTTACCTGGGCTCCTTGCTAAAGTATCAGGCAGCTGTCACAAGTCTGCACTCACCTGCTTTTCTGTAAGCATATGAGTCAGAGCCTCCAAGTCTCAGCCTTGATCATGCTTTGGGTGCCTGAGAGATTTTCCTATATTATAACCAAATATAAAATTAGGTATAACAGGGCAGAATGGCACAAGACAGGCAGACCTGACATTTTCTCATAGGACTTGAGGAAAACTGGAGATATGACATTATTTGAAATAATTCCAGAAAGCAGAATGCAAAACAAACTATCATGAAGATAGAGCCCTCGAGGCATGTGAGATCCTTAGAGGTCTTTCATTCTTTCAGGAAGATTTGTTAAGTAATGTCAAGAACCAAAAATGTCAGTGATGTCTATTACTGAAGACTGTTCTTTTTTAATGGTTAAAACCTGGGTTTTTGGGCTTCCCTGGTGGTCCAGTGGGTAAGGACACCACTTTGCAGTGCAAGGGTCGCCGGTTTGATCCCTGGCCTTGGAAGATCCCACGCGCTGTGGAGCGGCTGGACCGATGTTTCCAACTACCGAGCCAGAGCTCTGGAGCACATGCGTCCGGAGCTGGTGCTGTGCAGCAAGAGAGGCCACTGCGATGGGAGGCCCACACAGGCCAAAGACCAAAGATAAATAAATGAAAAACCAGTAGAAATGGCCAAAAAAAATAAAAAACAATAACAACAACAACAACCTGGGTTTTTACCTCCTGTTCAGCTTGAAGAAATGTCAGGACATGTAGGATATGAGACGAGCAAGTCCAAGGAGTGTCCGGGACAGGCTCATAGCTGTGGTATCTCGGATCTCTCATCTGGAATTCATTAGGTGGTAATATTATTAAGCTTCTAGTCAAATAGAAAAAAAACTGTATTCATTGGAAATGGAAGGTATGTGAGTGTCAGCAGCCAGGCCCTACCTCCAGGGACAAGGTTTTCTTGAAAGAAATGTTATAGCAGCAACCAGTCTGTTTTCCTGGTGACCACGCCCTCTATCCACGTGGCTGGACTATGCAGCAGCTCTTCCCTGGCAGGGCACTGGCCCCCCTCCCCATAAGCCCTGTCTCCTTTGTCATTACCTCAGGCCTATGGGGGACACAGGACGCCTTCTGGGGTTTCAGATAAGCTGTGAACTTGGCTGAGGTCACCTAGCCAAGAAGCAACAAAACTATGCAGCAGCTCCCTGAACTGCCCACCTCCTACTATGTAGTAACTCAGCCTTGGTCATGCTGTGGGTGCCTGAGAGATTTTCCTATATTATAACCAAATATAAAATTAGGTATAACAGGGCAGAATGGCACAAGACAGGCAGACCTGACATTTTCTCATAGGACTTGAGGAAAACTGGAGATATGACATTATTTGAAATAATTCCAGAAAGCAGAATGCAAAACAAACTATCATGAAGATAGAGCCCTCGAGGCATGTGAGATCCTTAGAGGTCTTTCATTCTTTCAGGAAGATTTGTTAAGTAATGTCAAGAACCAAAAATGTCAGTGATGTCTATTACTGAAGACTGTTCTTTTTTAATGGTTAAAACCTGGGTTTTTGGGCTTCCCTGGTGGTCCAGTGGGTAAGGACACCACTTTGCAGTGCAAGGGTCGCCGGTTTGATCCCTGGCCTTGGAAGATCCCACGCGCTGTGGAGCGGCTGGACCGATGTTTCCAACTACCGAGCCAGAGCTCTGGAGCACATGCGTCCGGAGCTGGTGCTGTGCAGCAGAGAGGCCACTGCGATGGGAGGCCCACACAGGCCAAAGACCAAAGATAAATAAATGAAAAACCAGTAGAAATGGCCAAAAAAAATAAAAAACAATAACAACAACAACAACCTGGGTTTTTACCTCCTGTTCAGCTTGAAGAAATGTCAGGACATGTAGGATATGAGACGAGCAAGTCCAAGGAGTGTCCGGGACAGGCTCATAGCTGTGGTATCTCGGATCTCTCATCTGGAATTCATTAGGTGGTAATATTATTAAGCTTCTAGTCAAATAGAAAAAAAACTGTATTCATTGGAAATGGAAGGTATGTGAGTGTCAGCAGCCAGGCCCTACCTCCAGGGACAAGGTTTTCTTGAAAGAAATGTTATAGCAGCAACCAGTCTGTTTTCCTGGTGACCACGCCCTCTATCCACGTGGCTGGACTATGCAGCAGCTCTTCCCTGGCAGGGCACTGGCCCCCCTCCCCATAAGCCCTGTCTCCTTTGTCATTACCTCAGGCCTATGGGGGACACAGGACGCCTTCTGGGGTTTCAGATAAGCTGTGAACTTGGCTGAGGTCACCTAGCCAAGAAGCAACAAAACTGAGTCCAGAAAGCCACCCCGGGGTTCCTGGCCCTACACCCCATCCTAGACCCCTCTTCACATTCCCAAGCACCAACTGCCTGTGGACTGAACTATACGGCCCCCTAATGTATATGCTGAAGTCCTTGCCTCCCCCCTCCATGGGACTGTATTTGGCATGACATCTTTATGAATGCTTCAGTGGGATCATGAGGGTGGGGCCTTAATTGGGACTATGGCTTGATGGAAAGAGAGAGAGACCCCAGAGATGACTCCATTCTCTCTCCCTCCTCCCCTCACACACAAAAGAAAGGCCATGTGAGGACACAGCAGGATGCCATCTACAAGCCAGGAAGTAGGCTCTCACCAGAAACCCAGTGCACGGACACCTTGACCTTAGACTCCTGGCTTCCAGAACCCTGAGAAAGTAGATGTCTGTTGTTTAACTCCCTGGCAGGCATACTTTGTTGTGGCTGCTGAGCAGGCTGAGACAGCCACTCTTGCCCAGAGCCATGGGGTGTAATTAGAAGACCTTAGAGGCCAAGGAGAAGGGTCCCTGGAAGTCAGGGCAGGGGGAGATCTGGACCAGAGGCACGAAATGAGGAGTCCATTGACCCATAGACGACATGGGCAAGATTGTTATGGGTGAATTGTGCCCTTGTCTAAATTCATGTGTCAAAGCCCTAACCTCCAGCTCCTCCAAATGTAACCACATTTTGAGAGAAGGCATTTAAAGAGGTCCATAATTTGAGGTTGTTAGAGTGGGCCCTATTCCAATCTGAGTGGTGGACCCCACAGATGTGCATGCACAGAGGAAAAACTGTGTGCAGACACAGTATGAAGAGAGTCAAGTGCAAGTTAAGGAGAAAAGTCTCAGTAGAAACCAGTCCTTCCAACACCTTGAGCTTGGACTTTCAGTCTCTAGACTGTGCAGAACCAAACTTCTACTGTTCAAACCCAGTCTATGGTGGCTCAAGCAGAAGACAACCAAGGACTCCTGCAGGAAGTCAGGATGCTGGTAAGGAGGAGGGAACAGAAGGTGCAAATCCAGGCATTGGAGGATGGAACCATGGAGAACCAGGGGGAGCATAAGGTGCCCTCCAGGGACGCACCGCATCAAGTAGACACTTCCTGGCAAGCCAGCGTCTAGTGAGGCCTTTCACCACTGAAAAGCCAGTGCTGTTTCTATGAGCCATGGTCACCAGACCAGTTTGGATGGCTAGATAGAGCCAGCAGGAGGGCAGACCATGGACAGATCAGGAGTAAACAACCCTTCAGAAGGCTTGGAATCAAGGGCAAAAATGCTGGGGAAGTGATGTGAGGGGAACTGAGCGTCCAGAGAAGACTTTTAAATTCTGTTTTGTTTTGTATTTGATAAAGAGCATGCATATTATGTGAGAAACTCAAGACTGTGGACAAGGCAGGTAGCACGTGGCTGGCATAGGATGCATCCTACAAGATCCAGCTGAGCAGAACAGCACACTCAGCAAGGAGCGTGAAGAGAATTTTTCCAGAGAACTGTGGACACCACTGAGGGAATGAAAGGGGGTGCTAAGACACCCAAGTGAAAGTGTGAGTTTCTCAGTCATGTCCAGTTCTTTACAATCCTATAGACTGTAGCCAACTAGGCTCCTCTGTCCACGGAATTCTCCAGGAAAGAATACTGGAGTGGATGCCATTCCCTTCTCCAGGGGATCTTCCCAATCCCAGGATCAAACCCACATCTTCCACATTGCAGGCAAATTCTTTACTGTCTGAAACACCAGGGAGACACCCAAGGATGTGATTAAACATCCAGAGCTGAATGGAAGAGACAGAGAAATGATGATGTCCACACTGTGCTTGTTTACTGAGACCATGGAGGAGAAGGTGCCCAGCAGAAGCTGGTCATCAGGGGACCCGGCATTTCCGGAACTACGGCATCATCATAGGGGGCTTGGAGAGCAGGGCCAGATGACTCTTCCATCTCTCATCTCCTCCCAGAGATGAGCCCAACCAAGGACAAAGGGTAAGAATGCCCAGCAAAGAGGCCAAAAGGCCATGTCTCTGGTTTCAGGAAAGAGTTTATCATGGATTTGGGGGTTTATAGGCAGGAATTATGTCTTTCCTCCAAAAATTACATTGAAGTCCTAAACCCCAGGACCTGAAAATATGACCCGACTTAGAAACAGGGTCGTTGCAGATGTAATGAGTTAAGATGAGGTCACAGTGGCTCAGGGTGGCCCAATTCCAGTCTGACTGGTGTTCCTATAAAAAGACAGCTGTGTGAAGCCAGACACACATGGAGAGCACCGTGAAAAAGACAGGGAATTATACTGAGAATCTATGGGCCCTGGAATGCCAGGAACAGCCATCAGAGACTGAAGGAAAAGAAAGGCAGGGTCAGATTCTCTCTTGGGGCCTCTGAGGGAGCAAGGTCCACTGCAACCTCGATTTCTAGCCTCGAGAATGTTGGAACAACACTTTTCTGTGGTTTTAAAGTACCAGTTTGTGGTACTTTGTTAGGCCAGCCTGGAAAACTAATACAGAGGGATAAAGAGGCTAATGGGTAGGCTTAGGACACAGTGATGAGCAAAGTCCCTGACTGAGCTGAAGGGTCAAGAGTAAGAGGTGAGGAAGCAAGGTTTTCTAGGAAGAAAGAGGAGGGGGAGGTGTACATGATGTAGGTGCAGGGAAGGAAACTGAGGGCACACTCTTCCTCCACCTGCTTCCTCCAGGGTCCTAGGCCATGAGTTAGGGGTTGGGGCTGGAGTAGGAGTTGAGGAGCTAGGGGAGAGCCGGGCACATGTGGTGGCTAAGGAACAGGAAGGTTTATGAGAAAGGACATCATTTCCAAGGTCTCAGAGGGACCCACCTAGATTAAACACCATCTCCTAGACAGCACCAGTGTTCACAGTCTTGTGATTTTTCTCCAGCAACAACTAGCTTGGTACATGACAAGAGATGGGCTGTTGGTATCAATTGGGAACGAGGACTTGCAGGTTGGACCCTGAGAAGCAGGGGTACCCAATAGAACTTTGTCCCATGAAGGAAATGTTAGGGCCACCAGCCATGTCTGACTGAACACTTGAAGCTGTCATGCAACTGACATGAAGGAGGCCAAACGGCCATGGCTCTGGTTTCAGGAAAGAGTTTATCATGGATTTGGGGGTTTATAGGCAGGAATTATGTCTTTCCTCCAAAAATTACATTGAAGTCCTAAACCCCAGGACCTGAAAATATGACCCGACTTAGAAACAGGGTCGTTGCAGATGTAATGAGTTAAGATGAGGTCACAGTGGCTCAGGGTGGCCCAATTCCAGTCTGACTGGTGTTCCTATAAAAAGACAGCTGTGTGAAGCCAGACACACATGGAGAGCACCGTGAAAAAGACAGGGAATTATACTGAGAATCTATGGGCCCTGGAATGCCAGGAACAGCCATCAGAGACTGAAGGAAAAGAAAGGCAGGGTCAGATTCTCTCTTGGGGCCTCTGAGGGAGCAAGGTCCACTGCAACCTCGATTTCTAGCCTCGAGAATGTTGGAACAACACTTTTCTGTGGTTTTAAAGTACCAGTTTGTGGTACTTTGTTAGGCCAGCCTGGAAAACTAATACAGAGGGATAAAGAGGCTAATGGGTAGGCTTAGGACACAGTGATGAGCAAAGTCCCTGACTGAGCTGAAGGGTCAAGAGTAAGAGGTGAGGAAGCAAGGTTTTCTAGGAAGAAAGAGGAGGGGGAGGTGTACATGATGTAGGTGCAGGGAAGGAAACTGAGGGCACACTCTTCCTCCACCTGCTTCCTCCAGGGTCCTAGGCCATGAGTTAGGGGTTGGGGCTGGAGTAGGAGTTGAGGAGCTAGGGGAGAGCCGGGCACATGTGGTGGCTAAGGAACAGGAAGGTTTATGAGAAAGGACATCATTTCCAAGGTCTCAGAGGGACCCACCTAGATTAAACACCATCTCCTAGACAGCACCAGTGTTCACAGTCTTGTGATTTTTCTCCAGCAACAACTAGCTTGGTACATGACAAGAGATGGGCTGTTGGTATCAATTGGGAACGAGGACTTGCAGGTTGGACCCTGAGAAGCAGGGGTACCCAATAGAACTTTGTCCCATGAAGGAAATGTTAGGGCCACCAGCCATGTCTGACTGAACACTTGAAGCTGTCATGCAACTGACAGGCTGAATTTGTTTTTGTTGTAGTTGCTGTTCAGTTTCTCAGCTGTGTCCAACTCTTCACAACCCCATGGACTGCAGCACGCCAGGCTTCTCTGTCCTTCACTACCTCTTCGCATCAGTTGGCCAAAGTATTAGAGCTTCAGCATCAATCCTTCTAATGAATGTTCAGGTTTGATTTCCTTTGGGATTGACTGGTTTGATCTCCTTGCATTCTGAGAGGCTCTCAAGAATTTTCTCCAGTATCACAGCTCAAAAACATTACTTCTTCAGCATTCAGCCTTTTTCATGGTCCAGCTCTCACATCCATACATGACTACTGGAAAAGCCGTAGCTTTGATTACAGACCTTTGCCAATAAAATGGTATCTCTGTTTTTTTTTTGTTTATAAATTTTCTTATTTTTATTTTTTATTTTTTTTGCCTCTAAGTCATCATTTATTTTTTCATCCATCTTTTTTTGTTCTTTGGCATGTGTGGGCCTCCCATGTCAGTGGCCTCTCTCGTTGCAGAGCACTGGCTCTGGGCACATATGTTCCCGGGCTCTAGCTTGTAATTGAACACACTGGCCCAGCTGCTCCATAGCACGTGGGATCTTCCAGGGCCAGAGATCGAACCCTTGCCCCTTGCACTGCAAGGCAGACTCTTTAGCCACTGGGCCACCAGGGAAGCCCAATGCCTCTGCTTTTTAATACACTATCTAATTTTGCTATAACTTATCTTCCAAGGAGTAAAGGTCTTTTAATTTCATGGCTACAGTCACCTTCCACAGTGATTTTGGAGCCCAGAGAAATAAAGCGTGACACTGTTTCCATTTTCTCCCATCTATTTGCCATGAAATAATGGGACTAGATGCCATAATCTTCAGTTTTTGAATGCTGAGTATTAGGCCAAGTTTTTCACTCTCCTCTTTCACCTTCATCAAGAGGCTCTTTAGTTCCTCTCCACTTTCTGACATTAGGGTTTTTTTTTCTTTCATTAATTCAAATTAAAACATAGATGGCTCTTGGCTACCATATTGGATCCGGAGTGCGTGAGTCATGGTAGACAAGGAGAAGGCCAGTTTCAGCCAAGAAGCTGGCCCCACAAGGCCAGAGGCCAGGCTGGAGGCTCATTCAGCCAACAGAACACCTGAAATCATTAGATTCTCTCTTTACTGGATTAACTTCTTAAAGGGAAATTTACCACTGGCCTAGCAATTGGTGGATAGTTTTTAGGAGTGAAAGTTGTGCTGAGATGTGAACCCTGGAAACTAAGGTCATTCTCAATTGGCAGAGATCACCGTGCCTTCTAAGTACCTTGTGCTCCTATTATAAGTGAGCAGCTTTCTGAAAAGTTTTGAAACATCCCAGACGGGACTAAAGAGCTGCGTCCTAGAAAAGTCACAGGCCTGATATTTTCATGGTGCTTTATCGGATCCTTCTCCCAACATTTTCAAGAAATCCCTTGAGGGGAATAAGATGCCTGTTGATTAATTAAACTCAGTAACAAGCCACTTGCCCTCTCCAGGGGCTTGTTAAGCCACAAAGATTCCATAAAGGAGTCCCGAAGGATTGCAATTGGTTTTTTTTTGGTTTTCTTGATGACAAAATGCATTTTTGGAAAGAGCACTGGCTCTGGGCACATATGTTCCCGGGCTCTAGCTTGTAATTGAACACACTGGCCCAGCTGCTCCATAGCACGTGGGATCTTCCAGGGCCAGAGATCGAACCCTTGCCCCTTGCACTGCAAGGCAGACTCTTTAGCCACTGGGCCACCAGGGAAGCCCAATGCCTCTGCTTTTTAATACACTATCTAATTTTGCTATAACTTATCTTCCAAGGAGTAAAGGTCTTTTAATTTCATGGCTACAGTCACCTTCCACAGTGATTTTGGAGCCCAGAGAAATAAAGCGTGACACTGTTTCCATTTTCTCCCATCTATTTGCCATGAAATAATGGGACTAGATGCCATAATCTTCAGTTTTTGAATGCTGAGTATTAGGCCAAGTTTTTCACTCTCCTCTTTCACCTTCATCAAGAGGCTCTTTAGTTCCTCTCCACTTTCTGACATTAGGGTTTTTTTTTCTTTCATTAATTCAAATTAAAACATAGATGGCTCTTGGCTACCATATTGGATCCGGAGTGCGTGAGTCATGGTAGACAAGGAGAAGGCCAGTTTCAGCCAAGAAGCTGGCCCCACAAGGCCAGAGGCCAGGCTGGAGGCTCATTCAGCCAACAGAACACCTGAAATCATTAGATTCTCTCTTTACTGGATTAACTTCTTAAAGGGAAATTTACCACTGGCCTAGCAATTGGTGGATAGTTTTTAGGAGTGAAAGTTGTGCTGAGATGTGAACCCTGGAAACTAAGGTCATTCTCAATTGGCAGAGATCACCGTGCCTTCTAAGTACCTTGTGCTCCTATTATAAGTGAGCAGCTTTCTGAAAAGTTTTGAAACATCCCAGACGGGACTAAAGAGCTGCGTCCTAGAAAAGTCACAGGCCTGATATTTTCATGGTGCTTTATCGGATCCTTCTCCCAACATTTTCAAGAAATCCCTTGAGGGGAATAAGATGCCTGTTGATTAATTAAACTCAGTAACAAGCCACTTGCCCTCTCCAGGGGCTTGTTAAGCCACAAAGATTCCATAAAGGAGTCCCCGAAGGGATTGCAATGTCTGGAGAAAAATATTTAATCACCTTTCCATCATCCACTAAATTCCTCACTGGTTTTCTTGATGACAAAATGCATTTTTGGAAACTTGGCAGTTTCTACCCATGCTCGTGTTCCTGCTCCAATAAACCCTTGAAGCCTTCGATGGAGAACTTGCATGTTACAGGAAAGGGAGCTGCGATGCAATCTATAGACAAGGACACCCCAGACCTCTGGATTCTTCCCTCTTCTATATATCATGTCACCTCCAAGCACCACGGATCCAGAGGAAAGCAAGAATATTTTAAATCCACCCCTCTTCTCAAAGTTCTGTCAGATTTCTACTGTGGTGTATGCTCAGAGACAAGAAAAATAAAAGAATTTTAAACAGTCACAGAAAAGAATTCTAAGGATACAAGTAAAATAAATGATAGGAAGTCTATGCTCGTGCCAGCAATAGAAAAATATACACACTGGTACCTGTTAGAGCCACTGATAAGCAGTCCTTTTAAGAGAGTCGGAAATGTGGCCACCGGCTCAGGGCACCTTGGCCCTGTGCACGCACAGAGGATGCTCAGGCTCCCAGATGACCAGTCTCCATACATCTCCCAGTATAAGGAGGCCAGGGGTCTGCCATGTGTTTCCCAATGATAAAATTTAAGACTAATAACAGTTTAGCTTGCTCGGTATTTTTCCTGGATTGATTAAAAAAGAAAACAAAAACAGGCAGACCTTTTGTTTAAGCTGGTTGTGGTCTCTGGGCTGCCAGCCCCAGGACCACGTGGCTCCATGCCCTCTCCAGGCCAGCCCAGGCAGCTATGGCAGCAGGAGGGGGTGGGGGAGGATCCCTCTGTGGTCTGTGAAACTTTCATACACAGACCCACGGAGCTCGGGGGTTCTTTCACCCCATGTGTTTAAACCTAATTGGCAAAAAAGTCATTCTGAGAACGCTTATTAAATCCTGTCATTTCAGAAGTGAGAGTGTAATGGTTATGATGTCATTTGGGGATTCTCAAAAACAACATTTTTTTTTGACCTGTGAAGTTGGCCTACCCTCTTGAAATGTGGGTGTTATCTCAGTAAAATGAGTATCCCCCGGAGACGTGTTTAGAGGGGAGTGGGCTGGTCAACCTGCACACAGGTGACTGAAACAGCAATATTTCTCTCTCACCAAATAGTCCATGAGGTTTCTCTTACTAAAGCAACATCCAAAGCTTACCTTTAGCTCCTGCTGGCAAAAATCAATTCTAACACCAGACCGGGGAGTAGGGTTTCATGATGAATGGACTCATTCTCTGTAGACTGTTTGGTAGCAGAAATAAGTTGCTCGTAAGCTGTGGAGCCAGACAAGGTAAGTAACTCTGGCTTGTGGGTTTTGTTTTCAGTAGGAAAAAGAAACCATTGAAATAATATTATTATTGAATAATATTTCACAGTTACCTCTTTTGAAAGTTACATGACAGGTACCAGAGTGAAGGTGGGATTGGGGAGACCAGCCCAAGGTTAGTTTGGAGGCTGCCCCTCATCTGTCTGGAACAGTGTGTCCACGATATGACGCTCACAGGATGTGAGAAGGCAGGGCATTGACAACTTGGGCTTTGTTGTTAATGACTGCTATTATTTACAGATCTATCCAGTCTTCAGCCCCCACTACCAGCCTCTGCTCCCCACAGAAACACTGCAGGCAATTAGAGAGGAGCCCGCCTCCCCGGGGCTGTTGCTGGTAAGTCTTGGCACAATTTATGTTGTTTGGTTTTCATTAAGGAACCCGCAGATAGTTGCTTTTAAAAACCCAGCCTGCCCTGAGGACAGATGTGGTAAGTCTTGGCCAATTTTTTGAGAGGTTCCTGAAAGTACGTAAATCCATCAGCTGGATGTGAGTAAGTGAAGTCCCTTTGTGCCCTCAAAGGTCAAGAGTCTCATTCATTCATTCCTTAATTCAGCAAGTATAGATGGCACCTCTTGTGTTTTAGACACTAGAAAGATCCAAAGATACCTAGATGAGATGAGCAGAACAGTCTCCTGATTAATGGCTCCATTGTCCTCTTCTTGGATCCTTTAAGATGAAAAATGATTAGAAGCTAGAGAGCACACAAGTGAAGCAAAACCTAGATCCTTTCATATGCCAGGGTGCTCGCATGTGGGTGTGGTTCCCTTTGCTCACCCCCCTTCCCTGCCCCCTGAGGCTGAAGAACAAGCAGTGGAGCATCTAGAGGGCCAGGTAGGTGCTCAGGGACAGAGGAGGCGGGGGAGAGCTGCCCGGATGGGGCAAGTGGAGTGGATTCTGATTAAGGCTCCTCAGGGGGTGCCATCTCCTTCAGGCAGCTCTCAGAGGTCTGAAAGGCAAGCTGGAGCCCCATTCCTGTGCCTCAGGGTTATTCCAACAGACTGACTGAATTGACTTGGGGGAATAACACCTGATCACGGCTTACTCAAACTCTGGCTGAGACAGAGGATTATGAAAATTGAGTCAACATAGGTGGGGCTGAGAATGTTTTTTATTTTCTCCACTGTTACCAATTTTTAGAAGTATATGGATTCTTCAAATATTATGCACATAACCACAGGGCAGGGTTTTAGAAATGAATCACAGAGGGCTATTAAGATAGAAAAGAACATTGAATTTGAAATGTAAGGACAAACATTTACAGATTCCGGCAAATCTGCTTAAAAGGAGGGATGAGGTGGAAAGAATCCTCCTTGAGAAGATCAAGAAGGCTACAGGGCAATCAGAGCTTCTGGATCTACTTGGAATCTGCCAAGTCTGTGCATTGTGAAATTGAACTAATGGATGGATTTATTTAATAAACATCCTCAGAGATAGGCAGTGTCTATGGGGGGCACAAGGTGGTACCAGCATTGTCCAAGCCTGTGCGTCACAAGTGTTCTCATCCATCCTTACCTGTCCTTTCACCACAATATTGAACATCGGACAGATGTGGTAAGTCTTGGCCAATTTTTTGAGAGGTTCCTGAAAGTACGTAAATCCATCAGCTGGATGTGAGTAAGTGAAGTCCCTTTGTGCCCTCAAAGGTCAAGAGTCTCATTCATTCATTCCTTAATTCAGCAAGTATAGATGGCACCTCTTGTGTTTTAGACACTAGAAAGATCCAAAGATACCTAGATGAGATGAGCAGAACAGTCTCCTGATTAATGGCTCCATTGTCCTCTTCTTGGATCCTTTAAGATGAAAAATGATTAGAAGCTAGAGAGCACACAAGTGAAGCAAAACCTAGATCCTTTCATATGCCAGGGTGCTCGCATGTGGGTGTGGTTCCCTTTGCTCACCCCCCTTCCCTGCCCCCCCTGAGGCTGAAGAACAAGCAGTGGAGCATCTAGAGGGCCAGGTAGGTGCTCAGGGACAGAGGAGGCGGGGGAGAGCTGCCCGGATGGGGCAAGTGGAGTGGATTCTGATTAAGGCTCCTCAGGGGGTGCCATCTCCTTCAGGCAGCTCTCAGAGGTCTGAAAGGCAAGCTGGAGCCCCATTCCTGTGCCTCAGGGTTATTCCAACAGACTGACTGAATTGACTTGGGGGAATAACACCTGATCACGGCTTACTCAAACTCTGGCTGAGACAGAGGATTATGAAAATTGAGTCAACATAGGTGGGGCTGAGAATGTTTTTTATTTTCTCCACTGTTACCAATTTTTAGAAGTATATGGATTCTTCAAATATTATGCACATAACCACAGGGCAGGGTTTTAGAAATGAATCACAGAGGGCTATTAAGATAGAAAAGAACATTGAATTTGAAATGTAAGGACAAACATTTACAGATTCCGGCAAATCTGCTTAAAAGGAGGGATGAGGTGGAAAGAATCCTCCTTGAGAAGATCAAGAAGGCTACAGGGCAATCAGAGCTTCTGGATCTACTTGGAATCTGCCAAGTCTGTGCATTGTGAAATTGAACTAATGGATGGATTTATTTAATAAACATCCTCAGAGATAGGCAGTGTCTATGGGGGGCACAAGGTGGTACCAGCATTGTCCAAGCCTGTGCGTCACAAGTGTTCTCATCCATCCTTACCTGTCCTTTCACCACAATATTGAACATTGGAGGAAATCAGAAAAAGAAGGTTGAGTTTCCCTGGTGGTCCAGTGGGTGAAGAGTACACCTTGCAGTGCAAGGGGCGCTGGCTCGACCTGGACGTGGGAAGACCCTGCGTGCTGTGGAGCAGCTGGATCCATGCGTCCAACTACTGAGTCAGTGCTCTGGAGTGTATGTGCCCAGAGCCAGTGCTCTGCAACGAGAGACGCCACTGCAATGGGAGGCTCCCACAGGCCAAAGAACAAAGATGGATGAAACTAAATAAATGAAAGACCAGTAGAAGTGGCTGGGAAAAAAAAATTAAATAAATAAATTTAAAAAAGAAAAAGAAGGTTGTCGAGGAAAAGGGCGCCAGGCCCAAAAGGGCCAGTGTGCTAGAATGTGTGTTACCAAATGCAAGTCTGCATGCACAGCATGCAGTGAGGCCAAACAAACTGAAAGTTCAGAGTTTGGAGCAGAGAAAGTTTTATTGCAGGGCTCTGCAAGGAGCGGGATAGGTCACGCCCTGAAAAACTGCAAACTCCCTGAAAAGTTTCAGCGCGGCACTTTTATATTTTATTTTTTAAAAAACTTTTATTTTACTTTTAACTTTTACAGAGTCTTGTTGTTTACAGATATGTATGTTCTCAGATTAGTCATATGTCTATCCATCCGTCCCATCCCTCCAGACCGTCACACAGCACCCGTGAAGGATCCCCTTTTCTCACAGAGCAATGAGTATGGCTATTTTCTTTTAGAAGTATATGGATTCTTCAAATATTATGCACATAACCACAGGGCAGGGTTTTAGAAATGAATCACAGAGGGCTATTAAGATAGAAAAGAACATTGAATTTGAAATGTAAGGACAAACATTTACAGATTCCGGCAAATCTGCTTAAAAGGAGGGATGAGGTGGAAAGAATCCTCCTTGAGAAGATCAAGAAGGCTACAGGGCAATCAGAGCTTCTGGATCTACTTGGAATCTGCCAAGTCTGTGCATTGTGAAATTGAACTAATGGATGGATTTATTTAATAAACATCCTCAGAGATAGGCAGTGTCTATGGGGGGCACAAGGTGGTACCAGCATTGTCCAAGCCTGTGCGTCACAAGTGTTCTCATCCATCCTTACCTGTCCTTTCACCACAATATTGAACATTGGAGGAAATCAGAAAAAGAAGGTTGAGTTTCCCTGGTGGTCCAGTGGGTGAAGAGTACACCTTGCAGTGCAAGGGGCGCTGGCTCGACCTGGACGTGGGAAGACCCTGCGTGCTGTGGAGCAGCTGGATCCATGCGTCCAACTACTGAGTCAGTGCTCTGGAGTGTATGTGCCCAGAGCCAGTGCTCTGCAACGAGAGACGCCACTGCAATGGGAGGCTCCCACAGGCCAAAGAACAAAGATGGATGAAACTAAATAAATGAAAGACCAGTAGAAGTGGCTGGGAAAAAAAAATTAAATAAATAAATTTAAAAAAGAAAAAGAAGGTTGTCGAGGAAAAGGGAGCCAGGCCCAAAAGGGCCAGTGTGCTAGAATGTGTGTTACCAAATGCAAGTCTGCATGCACAGCATGCAGTGAGGCCAAACAAACTGAAAGTTCAGAGTTTGGAGCAGAGAAAGTTTTATTGCAGGGCTCTGCAAGGAGCGGGATAGGTCACGCCCTGAAAAACTGCAAACTCCCTGAAAAGTTTCAGCGCGGCACTTTTATATTTTATTTTTTAAAAAACTTTTATTTTACTTTTAACTTTTACAGAGTCTTGTTGTTTACAGATATGTATGTTCTCAGATTAGTCATATGTCTATCCATCCCGTCCCATCCCTCCAGACCGTCACACAGCACCCGTGAAGGATCCCCTTTTCTCACAGAGCAATGAGTATGGCTATTTTCTTCACATGTGATAGTACAGGCCTTCATGCTACTTCCTTCACGCCTCTCACCCACTGTTCCTTCCCCACAATGTCCATATGTCCACTGCCCATGTCTGTCTTGCTGTCGCTTCACTGCATGCAGCACAACACTTTTAAAGGCAAGGTAAGGGAGCGGCGTGGTTGGTTATTGCAAACTTCTTGGTGTTGGAATCCTTTGTTCTTGCAGTTGTCCACGCACGTCAGTCACCCTGTTCCTGTAAACCACCAAGAAGACAGATGTTATTCCCTGTTCTGTAACTTTTTATTTCCATAGGAATGGAAGAGTGTTATACTCTTAAAGGTCAGAGCCTTGAGATTGGGTTCTCCTGTATATTTTAGGCCACAGGTCATATTCTTTCACAGAAGAGCCAGCATGACTAAGCACAGGCAACAGAACACAAAAGTTAAAGGAAAAGAAACAGATTCAACATGGAGTCAGAGTTGTTCTTCTCTATTACACCTGCAGTCAGGGCGGTTATCGGATTGTCCTTATTAGCTCTCACCATGCTCTTTGAGATGGACGCTAGTATGGGATCTACATTCTCAAGGAAAGGATGAAGACTCAGAGAGGTTGAGTCACGTGTCCAGAGCGAGAGTATGAATCTAGGCAGGTCTGATAATGGCATCTCGGAACCAGAATGCTTTAGAAAACAAAGGCAGCAAACGGTAACCATCAGAGGAAGCTGGCCATGGGAAACAGGCAATACGTACTTCCAGAGCTGGGCTATGAGTTTGGTGGTCCAGACCAGGGAAATCCAAAATGAAAGTCTGGCCCACTGAGATGCTGGTTCATGGGTCTGAATCAGCAGGATCCTGGAAGACTAGGTGGTATTGGGCCCACCTTGGAGTCCTAGACATTCAGGGAACACACTCCAACATGGAATGAAACACCACTTCATCTGGCCCAAAGCTGAGCCTGACCCCAGCAATGATCGTCTCCCAGACTCAGCCAGTTTATAGGAGCTGACTTAGAATCCAAACAGGTCTGCTCTGACAGCATGTTCCCTCACTGAGGGGAGTAAGTGCCCAAAAGAGCAGTCATTTCCCGCATTTGTGTGATTGCTTGTTAAGTGTGGTCTAGTCTCAGCATGAGAACCTGGAGGTACCGAGGAACAGAAGGGGCCTCCCCAGCTGCCCGTCTCCAGGAACATGATTGAGTGAGAAGCTAACCTCAGGGAAACACACCAAGCACGCACTCTGGTGAGCCTTCAAATCCATGGGCACTTTCTAGATCAAGTAGCCAAGTGTAGGCCCTGCACAGAAGCCAGTAACTCCTACAGCCATCTGTTGAAGGACGTTCTGATTTGTGATTGAAAAGCAGAAAAAGTTGGCACGTCTCGATAGAAACCCTTCAAAGTCTCTAACTGACTTTCTCTAAAACAATTTCCAGTATCAGACATTTCAGGATTTTTCACCAAAACAAGCCACGTGCTTGGGGCATCTATCTTCATAGACTGCCCAACCTGCACAGCAGGGATCTGGCTTCTAAAAAAGGGCTTTCTATCTACATGAAATAGACCGCATTTTAGGAACTGCCAGGAAAAAGAATGAATTGCCAATTTAACAACCTTCAAGTAACCTTAGAAGGCCCAACCCAGACTTTCATTTTGAATTTCCCTGATCGGAAAGAAAGAAAAGATGGGGACGGATCTCCTCAGTGGTCCAGTGGTTAAAAAACCACCTTCCAACACAGGGGCACAGGTCCCATCCCTGGTCGGAGAACTAAGACCCCACATGTCATGGGGCAACTAAGCCCACAAGTCACAACTAAAGAGCCTAAATTCTCCAATGAAAGGTCCCACGTGCAGCAACAAGACTTGACATAGCGAAATAATAAACTAAAAATCATTAAAAAATAATAATAAAAAAAAAAAGAACAGATGGGGGAAGTGAACTGAAAAGTGAAAGTCACTGTACTTTCCTCTGCTAAACCCACCTCTTCGTCTTTTCCTACCTTTGAGCAGAACGCCAAAGGCCCACTTTTCTATTCTCAGATAGTGCTTCTGGGCTGCAATCCTGTTTGGCCTCCAGATAGCTTCTAACTTGGGCTTTAAAATAAATCTGTATTTCATGAGGTGTTCCAGACATTCAGGAACACACTCCAACATGGAATGAAACACCACTTCATCTGGCCCAAAGCTGAGCCTGACCCCAGCAATGATCGTCTCCCAGACTCAGCCAGTTTATAGGAGCTGACTTAGAATCCAAACAGGTCTGCTCTGACAGCATGTTCCCTCACTGAGGGGAGTAAGTGCCCAAAAGAGCAGTCATTTCCCGCATTTGTGTGATTGCTTGTTAAGTGTGGTCTAGTCTCAGCATGAGAACCTGGAGGTACCGAGGAACAGAAGGGGCCTCCCCAGCTGCCCGTCTCCAGGAACATGATTGAGTGAGAAGCTAACCTCAGGGAAACACACCAAGCACGCACTCTGGTGAGCCTTCAAATCCATGGGCACTTTCTAGATCAAGTAGCCAAGTGTAGGCCCTGCACAGAAGCCAGTAACTCCTACAGCCATCTGTTGAAGGACGTTCTGATTTGTGATTGAAAAGCAGAAAAAGTTGGCACGTCTCGATAGAAACCCTTCAAAGTCTCTAACTGACTTTCTCTAAAACAATTTCCAGTATCAGACATTTCAGGATTTTTCACCAAAACAAGCCACGTGCTTGGGGCATCTATCTTCATAGACTGCCCAACCTGCACAGCAGGGATCTGGCTTCTAAAAAAGGGCTTTCTATCTACATGAAATAGACCGCATTTTAGGAACTGCCAGGAAAAAGAATGAATTGCCAATTTAACAACCTTCAAGTAACCTTAGAAGGCCCAACCCAGACTTTCATTTTGAATTTCCCTGATCGGAAAGAAAGAAAAGATGGGGACGGATCTCCTCAGTGGTCCAGTGGTTAAAAAACCACCTTCCAACACAGGGGCACAGGTCCCATCCCTGGTCGGAGAACTAAGACCCCACATGTCATGGGGCAACTAAGCCCACAAGTCACAACTAAAGAGCCTAAATTCTCCAATGAAAGGTCCCACGTGCAGCAACAAGACTTGACATAGCGAAATAATAAACTAAAAATCATTAAAAAATAATAATAAAAAAAAAAAGAACAGATGGGGGAAGTGAACTGAAAAGTGAAAGTCACTGTACTTTCCTCTGCTAAACCCACCTCTTCGTCTTTTCCTACCTTTGAGCAGAACGCCAAAGGCCCACTTTTCTATTCTCAGATAGTGCTTCTGGGCTGCAATCCTGTTTGGCCTCCAGATAGCTTCTAACTTGGGCTTTAAAATAAATCTGTATTTCATGAGGTGTATCTGCTCTTGAAATCAAAGACTCGAGGACTTCACAGCTCAGCAAAGAGGGAGGAGGAAACAGAATTCTTTTGCAAACTGAGACCTGTTTCTGGAGGCAGCTAGAGGAAGTGGCCTCAAAACCAAAGAGTCTGGGTTCAGTCCCAGGCTTCTTCCTCCTCCGCACCTTGTGGGAGTTTCTTTACACTCGAAGCAGGAGTGGTAATCACGCTCCATCTGAATTAGATGAGACGACATCTGTAACAGGTTCGGCCCTGCGCTGAGCACCCAAACAGGCCCTTCCTCCCTCTCTCTTCCTCTCAAACCTCAGACGGTGTTGGGCTCTGCCCTAGACCAGAATGCCCCCCAGTCCACCGTCTCCAGTGGGCTGCTCCCGTGGCATCACTGTTGGAGCTGTCAAGGCATCCAAAACTTGAGCAAAACTGCTAGGAGCATCTGCTTTTGTCCACCAAGAATGCAGGAGGGCTTTTTCTTTCCTTTTTTTTTTTTTTTTAAATTAGTGTGGGTAGCCACTCCCTTCTCCAGGGGATCTTCCCGACCTAGGTAAGGAACCCAGGCATATTCTTTACTGTCTGAGCCACCGGGAAAGATCCTTTTCACTTATTCATTTTCATAGTTGATTTACAATGTTGAATTCCAAAAATGTTAAATTTCTGCTATACAGCAAGGTGATTCAGTTATTATCTATATAAATTATTTTTATATATATTGTACACCTGTATTTCATGAAGTATATCTGCTCTTGAGATCAAAGACTCGAGGACTTCACAGCTCAGCAAAGAGGGAGGAAAAAACAGAATTATTCTGCAAACTCAGTCCTATTTCTGGAGGCAGCTGGAGGAAGCGGCCTCAAAACCAGCGAGTCTAGGTTCAAATCTAGTTCTTTCCATTATAAATTATAATAAACCATAATTTTTTTTCACCTGAATCATGTAGGCTTCATAAGACTTTATAAGTTGAAGTTCATGGAGGCATTTCTTTTACTTTCACACGCATAAAAGAAAATCCATACCCTATTTGAAAGTGAAAGTCACTCAGTTGTGTCCAACTCTTTGTGACCCATGGAGGAGCCATGAAATTCTCTAGGCAAGAATACCGGAGTGAGTAGCCGTTCCCTTCTCCAGGGGATCTTTCCAACCCAGGGATCGAACCCAGGTTTCTCACATTACAGGCATATTCTTTACCATCTGAGCCACCAGGGAATCCCAATGCCCTATTTATTATCTTGCTTTTCAGGTTTTTGAGTGGGGAACTATTGGAAACTATAGAAGACCAAGTCCAAGGATGCCTGCTAAGGGGAGTATTGTGGCCTCCAGGGCCCCCTTGCATATCATTTCTGAATATACATAGAGGACATGGCATAGGACACCATTGTTTCATGGGTTTAAACCAATCATATTCCCACTTTCACTGTTTATTGTCGCAGCATCTCTCTGAAGGCAGCAGACTGCAGTGTAAAGAGTTTGGGGCTTAGCGTTAAAAGCTCCAACTGGTGGTCCAGTGGGTAAGGACACAGCCTTGCAGTACAAGCAGCACTGGTTCAATCCCTGGCCTGGGAAGATCCCACGTTGAGCCTAGCAGCTGAACCGGTGTGTCCAATGATCGAGCCAGAGCTCTGGAGCACATGAGCCCAGAGCTGGTGCTCGGCAGCGAAAGAGGCCACTGCGATGGGAGGCCCACACAGGCCACAGAACAGAGATGGATGAAACTAAATAAGACCAATAGAAGTGCCAAAAAAAGAAAAAAAGCTCTGACTTCTTCCTTTCGTTCATCTGTTTATTCAACAGCTCTACACCCAGTGGCTAGCACGGAGCAGGCACAATGCTGGGCGCCAAGTGTGTAAGGACAACCCGCTCCCCGATTCCTCTCACTCACATCAAACTGGGGACACAGAAAATGAAGGGAGGCAGGTCCAAGTGATGCAGGAGCCCAGAGGGACCATAACTTCTGTGCCCTAACCGACCCTGTCTCAGGTGTACACACTGACATTGTGCTGGCCAGTGAATACCCTATCTCTGAATTAATCCTCAGAACAAGCCCATGAAAAGACACCACCTGCATCCGCATGTGATAATCATCAAAACCAAAGCTCTGAGATGCTCTTTAACATTCCCAACCCTATTAAAGAAATCATCTTGTGTCACTCGTTGTGCCAACTCTTTGTGACCCATGGAGGAGCCATGAAATTCTCTAGGCAAGAATACCGGAGTGAGTAGCCGTTCCCTTCTCCAGGGGATCTTTCCAACCCAGGGATCGAACCCAGGTTTCTCACATTACAGGCATATTCTTTACCATCTGAGCCACCAGGGAATCCCAATGCCCTATTTATTATCTTGCTTTTCGGGTTTTTTGAGTGGGGAACCATTGGAAACTATAGAAGACCAAGTCCAAGGATGCCTGCTAAGGGGAGTATTGTGGCCTCCAGGGCCCCCTTGCATATCATTTCTGAATATACATAGAGGACATGGCATAGGACACCATTGTTTCATGGGTTTAAACCAATCATATTCCCACTTTCACTGTTTATTGTCGCAGCATCTCTCTGAAGGCAGCAGACTGCAGTGTAAAGAGTTTGGGGCTTAGCGTTAAAAGCTCCAACTGGTGGTCCAGTGGGTAAGGACACAGCCTTGCAGTACAAGCAGCACTGGTTCAATCCCTGGCCTGGGAAGATCCCACGTTGAGCCTAGCAGCTGAACCGGTGTGTCCAATGATCGAGCCAGAGCTCTGGAGCACATGAGCCCAGAGCTGGTGCTCGGCAGCGAAAGAGGCCACTGCGATGGGAGGCCCACACAGGCCACAGAACAGAGATGGATGAAACTAAATAAGACCAATAGAAGTGCCAAAAAAAGAAAAAAAGCTCTGACTTCTTCCTTTCGTTCATCTGTTTATTCAACAGCTCTACACCCAGTGGCTAGCACGGAGCAGGCACAATGCTGGGCGCCAAGTGTGTAAGGACAACCCGCTCCCCGATTCCTCTCACTCACATCAAACTGGGGACACAGAAAATGAAGGGAGGCAGGTCCAAGTGATGCAGGAGCCCAGAGGGACCATAACTTCTGTGCCCTAACCGACCCTGTCTCAGGTGTACACACTGACATTGTGCTGGCCAGTGAATACCCTATCTCTGAATTAATCCTCAGAACAAGCCCATGAAAAGACACCACCTGCATCCGCATGTGATAATCATCAAAACCAAAGCTCTGAGATGCTCTTTAACATTCCCAAAGTCACATAGAGATAAATGGAGAGTAAGACCAGGACCTGCAAGATCCCCAGACTCCAGGACTTGGCGACCTTTTACCATTGTTCTGTTTCCACTTGGGACCTGGGTTTTCCACCCACACCCCTTTTTGCACAGTCTGCTATTTAAGACCCCTGAGGCACCTTGATGGTGTGGGTGGGGAGGTTTTCATGCATTCATTATTTATGATTAATGAATTCCGGAGTTTTCTCCACAAGGAAGTACTCAGTGAGTGAAGCAAGATTTTGACCCATTTTGAACAGACCTGCACTTCACTGGAGGCTGAGATATGGTCACTTATTAAATATGACTTGTTCCACTAATTTGCATAGTCTTTTGTGCAGCCACGCTTAACCATGTGAGGTTCATAAGAGCCACATGGAGTCCTGTCCCACCCGGCTCCCACTCCCCTCATGCCCACCCCAGCCCAGGGTGCTGTTGCTTTGGGATCTACGGTAACCACCAACCAGTGGGGCCCGATTCCATGAGAGTTGGACAGCCCGAGTTTTTGGGGGTTTCCCCCATCCTACACGATGATTTCAAAACAAGACTTGAGATGTCCAAGCCCACTTTTCCCGTGTGCTGCTCGTGCTCATCCTTGAGGGTGTGGAAACAGGTCTAATTGCACATGCCATCCCACAAGGCAGTGCAGCTTTTCCTAAAACTGGGTGTTCACTGGAGCCGCCTTTCACAAGGGACACTGAGTGGAGGACCCCTGGAGAAGCGCTGCCGGGGGACAGAGTGCAGGGCATCCCTCCACCCTTCGTCCTCATGGTGGTGCGTGCATCCCCAGCGCCAGGCGTTGTTGCTTCAAGCATAACTCGGCTGCAGCCCATCACCCCAAAGACAGTCCCTCGACCTCCACCAAGACTCTTGCCCTGGTTGTGTCTGTTTCTTCTTCATAAAACAAGTGCTGGCCTGAGCCCCAGAGTCTGGCATCCGAGAAGCAGAGTCTGTAACCTGTAAGGAAGGAGCCTGTCTCTTTAACTATAATCCCAAAGTGAAAAGACACCACCTGCATCCGCATGTGATAATCATCAAAACCAAAGCTCTGAGATGCTCTTTAACATTCCCAAAGTCACATAGAGATAAATGGAGAGTAAGACCAGGACCTGCAAGATCCCCAGACTCCAGGACTTGGCGACCTTTTACCATTGTTCTGTTTCCACTTGGGACCTGGGTTTTCCACCCACACCCCTTTTTGCACAGTCTGCTATTTAAGACCCCTGAGGCACCTTGATGGTGTGGGTGGGGAGGTTTTCATGCATTCATTATTTATGATTAATGAATTCCGGAGTTTTCTCCACAAGGAAGTACTCAGTGAGTGAAGCAAGATTTTGACCCATTTTGAACAGACCTGCACTTCACTGGAGGCTGAGATATGGTCACTTATTAAATATGACTTGTTCCACTAATTTGCATAGTCTTTTGTGCAGCCACGCTTAACCATGTGAGGTTCATAAGAGCCACATGGAGTCCTGTCCCACCCGGCTCCCACTCCCCTCATGCCCACCCCAGCCCAGGGTGCTGTTGCTTTGGGATCTACGGTAACCACCAACCAGTGGGGCCCGATTCCATGAGAGTTGGACAGCCCGAGTTTTTGCGGGTTCCACCATCCTACACGATGATTTCAAAACAAGACTTGAGATGTCCAAGCCCACTTTTCCCGTGTGCTGCTCGTGCTCATCCTTGAGGGTGTGGAAACAGGTCTAATTGCACATGCCATCCCACAAGGCAGTGCAGCTTTTCCTAAAACTGGGTGTTCACTGGAGCCGCCTTTCACAAGGGACACTGAGTGGAGGACCCCTGGAGAAGCGCTGCCGGGGGACAGAGTGCAGGGCATCCCTCCACCCTTCGTCCTCATGGTGGTGCGTGCATCCCCAGCGCCAGGCGTTGTTGCTTCAAGCATAACTCGGCTGCAGCCCATCACCCCAAAGACAGTCCCTCGACCTCCACCAAGACTCTTGCCCTGGTTGTGTCTGTTTCTTCTTCATAAAACAAGTGCTGGCCTGAGCCCCAGAGTCTGGCATCCGAGAAGCAGAGTCTGTAACCTGTAAGGAAGGAGCCTGGGGCTCTGGAATTTGATCCCAGAGGACGGTGATGACAAGGCAGGTCTTCTCCTGATTTGTTCCACCCAACGGGGACTCGAACCAGGAAGATAAATGGGCAGGGTCCCCAGAGCAAGCTGAGCCTGAGCGGTCCAGAAATGACAAATTGATTAAGTCAGCCTCTAGGCAGGCTACCAGTGACCACACCTAATTACTCACTGACTGCTCGTGGCCTGGCCATTGGAATTCCACACCCGTGAGTCACTCACCCTCCTTAGCTGCTGGGCTGTATCTTCTCCTCCAGTCCACTTGTTAGTGGCTTCCCTGCATCATTGGTGCCACTGCCGGTCCCGTGGCCTTTGGTCACCATCAAGCAGGAGGTGAAGCCCTGAGCTCTTGAGAGGAGGTGCTCTGGGCCCAGAATTCTCCATGGGCAACACTGGAAGTAAGGTGGAGTTTCACCCATGTTACTGTCAAGGACAGAATTTACTAAAAAGAAAAGAAAAATATCAGGTGGGAAGGAATGGGAGTGATGAGCGGTAATCAAGAGTGCCCCACATGCCCCTCCCACCCCACCCCCGCCCATGGGCAAGAGGCTTTGTCAAGTTCAAAGGCAGGATTCATTGATTCAGAGTCTGGCCAGGAACCCTAAGCACCCCACACCCGTCATGAGTCGACAGCATATTGTCGTTCAGTTGCTAAGTCATTTCCAACTCTGCGACCTCACGAGCTACAGCACATCAGGCTCTCCTGTCTTCTACTACCTCCTGTCCCCAGGGTCTGGCCCCTGGAGTCCTGGCCACCCTGAGGTGGGGGTGGGGGAAGACCCCTCTTTGCAGACATACCTCTGAGGGAGGCTCTCCGCCTCCTCTTGGCTCTGAGCCTCCGCAGAGTTTTCTCACCACGCTGCCAGTAACACTGTCTCTGCACCTCGTCCTCCCTGTCCCCTTCCGGTCTGGGATCATAGAGCAATAGAAAGGCAGGAACGTCCCTGGGGGTACAGGGGCTAACACTCCGTGCTTCCAGTGCAGGGGGCACAGGTTCGATCCCTGCTCAGGGACCTGAAATCCCACACACGCTGAATAGTGTGACTAAAAGCTACAATGTAAGCATTATAAAAATAAAAACCAAATCCCCAGCCGTCTCTAGCGTTTCAGAGATGAGCACAGTGCCCGGTACACCATGGGTGCTCAGTAACGCGGGCCCAGACCGTGACCGAGTGAACACGAGCACGAACGGATGCATCCATTACCAGGAGCCAGTGAGGAAGAAACCACGGGGAAAGATTTCACAGGCTGCACAGCTGGGCAATGAGCGGTTTTTCATTGACACTCCAGCTCTGCACGGAATTCAAATTCTCATTAGAGCCCAGCCTAAGACACAATCCCCACTTGAACCACGATCCTGAGAAAGGCAGCGATGAGGGCACCTTTAATGCGTTCTTCCTATTGATGACAGCCCAGCGAAAAGGAATGAAAAGCTCAGCTTCAAACACTTTGCTGTGAAAGCCTAAAAGGAAGCAAATTCAGCGTGGTAGCGTGAGGCCCCAGCCCTTTCAGACACACCGCGGCCACCGACTCACCAGGCCTGCGACGCGCCCCGTGACACGCCGCCGTGCCAACGCGCATTCTGAGTCACCCAAGCAGACTTAATGTCCTCACCACAAGGACTCGCTCTGCCTTTTCTTCTCAATGTGGTTAAAAGGAAGATTCCGACCTACCTAGGAAAGGATTTTAATCAGTTTAGTTCCGGAAATAGCTATGGAAATTCAGATTTTTTTTCCCATTCTGCTGCTTCTGAACGTTATATTCTAACAAATGGCTGATGAAACTGCCCTCCCTCCTTTCTCCCCACCCCCCAAAACCCGTCAGGAGAAATGACAGGATGGTCAGCCCTCTGAATCCCGCATGGAAAGGCCTGAGTGAATAAGCATATGAAAAGCCAGCAAACATGAAGCTTTTGGAAAAATAAGAAAAACACCAAAATGGCCCATCACTTGTCACACACCCTGCAGATCAGTAGGCCCTCCCATGAAGAGCCTTCCTCCCGCAGCCAATTATCCCAGTCCCCGGGACCCGGGACCCTGGGCAACCCCAACAAGGTCATGTGGACAGTGACTGATACAAGCTCACGTGCACATTGAACCCAAGCCTGGAACACACAGGGTGCCCTGGAGGTGTGACACTGGGGACACCCCAGGCCTCGGAGGAGCGAAACACCAGGGCTGCCTGAAATGAATCCTGCCCCAAGCTTGGGAACTCTTCGTGTGGCTTCAGAGGTGCTCCAAAGGGGTGAAGCCCTGACTCCCCCTTTATCCCGTCCCCTCAGCAGTATTTATTGGCACACACGCTCCACGGACCTCGGCAAGAACCCTTTTAATGGAGGTGGAGAAGTCATTTTAACGGTGAGGAAACTGAGGTTCATGGAAAATCTATCACCAGCATCATCGAGGTATTGAGACGCAGAACTGAATCTGCCACCCCGGTGTCCTCAGGTGGGAGCCCAGTCACCAAGCATGTTCTTTCTGGAGCCTTTTAAACTACATGTTGTAATTTCTTGATTTTGTTTTTATCTTTATTTCTGGTTTTTTATATGGCTTTATTCATCTTTCTTTACAGATTCATTTGGTTCTGGTATTTTCCTTGCTTTAGGAGTTCAATGTTTCATTTCTCTTCCTGCCTATTCAAAGCTATTGCCAAAAAAAAAACAAAAGGAAAGGTAAAACCTCTCAGTGAGGAGGTGGGAAGGGGGACCACCACAACAACAAAAAGCCTCTCAGTGGCACTTCCCGTGTTGACTACAGTTTCTCTGCATGTGCCCTCTCCTCATGTAAACTAGTAATGTAACTAGAACATCTGTGACATGAAAATATCTTCAGGCACCATGAGAATCTCGGTCTGAATCCTACACAAGTACTAAAGATGAGTCTTGTCCTTATCTCTCAGTGAGTGTCCTTCTGCAGAGTTGAGGGACAAGAAAAGGGAAGCTGGGTTCTGGGGACCCCTAGGATGTACCCCAATCCCAGGACCATCGAGGATCCTGTCCCAAGCAGATCATAGGAAGATAACGAATAGCGGCCAGAAGTCTCATGTCTCAGGGTTGGCTCCTCTGAGACTAAGGTCCCTCAGTTTCAGACAGCAGCCTTGTGGAACACACAGGCAGTGGCCCTGGAGGCAGCCAATTATCCCAGTCCCCGGGACCCGGGACCCTGGGCAACCCCAACAAGGTCATGTGGACAGTGACTGATACAAGCTCACGTGCACATTGAACCCAAGCCTGGAACACACAGGGTGCCCTGGAGGTGTGACACTGGGGACACCCCAGGCCTCGGAGGAGCGAAACACCAGGGCTGCCTGAAATGAATCCTGCCCCAAGCTTGGGAACTCTTCGTGTGGCTTCAGAGGTGCTCCAAAGGGGTGAAGCCCTGACTCCCCCCTTTATCCCGTCACTCAGCAGTATTTATTGGCACACACGCTCCACGGACCTCGGCAAGAACCCTTTTAATGGAGGTGGAGAAGTCATTTTAACGGTGAGGAAACTGAGGTTCATGGAAAATCTATCACCAGCATCATCGAGGTATTGAGACGCAGAACTGAATCTGCCACCCCGGTGTCCTCAGGTGGGAGCCCAGTCACCAAGCATGTTCTTTCTGGAGCCTTTTAAACTACATGTTGTAATTTCTTGATTTTGTTTTTATCTTTATTTCTGGTTTTTTATATGGCTTTATTCATCTTTCTTTACAGATTCATTTGGTTCTGGTATTTTCCTTGCTTTAGGAGTTCAATGTTTCATTTCTCTTCCTGCCTATTCAAAGCTATTGCCAAAAAAAAAACAAAAGGAAAGGTAAAACCTCTCAGTGAGGAGGTGGGAAGGGGGACCACCACAACAACAAAAAGCCTCTCAGTGGCACTTCCCGTGTTGACTACAGTTTCTCTGCATGTGCCCTCTCCTCATGTAAACTAGTAATGTAACTAGAACATCTGTGACATGAAAATATCTTCAGGCACCATGAGAATCTCGGTCTGAATCCTACACAAGTACTAAAGATGAGTCTTGTCCTTATCTCTCAGTGAGTGTCCTTCTGCAGAGTTGAGGGACAAGAAAAGGGAAGCTGGGTTCTGGGGACCCCCTAGGATGTACCCCCAATCCCAGGACCATCGAGGATCCTGTCCCAAGCAGATCATAGGAAGATAACGAATAGCGGCCAGAAGTCTCATGTCTCAGGGTTGGCTCCTCTGAGACTAAGGTCCCTCAGTTTCAGTTCTCCTGACCTCTGGGGCCAGTCATTGTTTGCTGGGGACCAACTGTTCACTGTAGGATGCTCAGCCCCTTACCTCGCCTCCACTCACGGAATGCCCACGGCATCCTCACCTCCAGAGAAGACAATCAAAAATCTCTTTAGAGCTGCTGGATGTCCCCTGGGGACAAAAGCACTTGGTGGAGGCAGGTGTGGCTCATTCTCTCAGTCACCACCCACAGGCAGGGGACTGTCTGTCCCTTTTGTCTCTGGAATGCACCATTTCTTGCACAGAAAATGCAGACTATGCCCAGAGGTTGTAGACAGATCAGCTCTGGATCTGAGTTTAGGCTTTGTGTGCCCCAGGCAGTCTGCAGGGTCTGTGGAATTTGACCATCTGGGAAACACAGTGAAGCAGGTAGTATTATCCTCTGACTTGATACATGAGGGGACTTAGAATCTTGAGGATTCCCCAGGACACGGGCACTCAAGGCTCTTTGGGCTTCACACTCTGCTGCCCCCACTCTGTCAGAGGCTCACCTTCCAGAAGGCAGGCCTTAAAGCTGTGGGCCAGACTCTGGCTAGACCATCCTAGACATGACCATGGAAGCCATGTCCATGATGGGTGTGCTAGTTCCCAGATGGTAATGAACCCACGTGTATGCATGTGCATGAGTGTGTAAGAGCTGATACTAGGGAAGAAAACCCTTAGCATTTTACAGAAGTATGAAGCCGCCATCAACCACCTAGAAAGCAAAAAATTTGCTACAAATGCAAACTGCCTACAATAAATAATTTTATTTTCTATCAGACTGTGAGAAAAGTGATAAAAAGACCGAAAAAGAATTAGAAGGATACAGTTTATTCATATTTGGGCTTGAGGGGAGCCACGATGAGGGATCTGGCTACATACACATAACCGGGAGAGAGAGAGAGCAAAGAGGGCGAGAGAGTTCCCAGAAAAGGATCCAAGAAGGCCGGGGGGGTGGAACATGGCGTGCGAGGGGGTGGAGCTTAAGTAGCTGGGTGTGGCCAGGGGCGTGGCTGATGCTGAGGTGAGTTCACTGGTGGGAGGGGAGTTCACAGGTGGGCGGCTTTCTGGCTACAGAAGTTTGTGGAAGAGACTGCAGGGAAAGGGGTTTCTATGTTCCTTCAGGCAGACCGCGGGGCTGGGGGTTGACTCAGTTCTTTGCTGGTTTTCAACTCCATCACAGACCTTCCCCAAACTAGCACTGTTTCATATTAAATGTCCCTAATATTGATATTTTAGGGTCCTGGCAGGCACTACATGTATGTACATTGCCAAAGGTACACGGGGGCTTTCCTTGAAGGCCCAAGACCACGGGAAAAGTGGTTTTGATACCGGGTGGACCATTTCAAACATTAGCCACCAAGAACCGTTGCTCTGGAGAGATGAGATCTCATTAGCCACCAAGAACCGTTGCTCTGGAGAGATGAGACCTCAGTCACCTGTAACCACTCAGAGGCACCCTCCTCGAGCTTCAGGCTAAAGCCTGGTCCTTCCAGGAGGGAACTCTGGGGACCTCCCCTGAGCTAATCCCCTATCCCACTTACCGCATTCAGGGCAGATTCATGTGAGTCTCCAGATTCTGCAATCCCAGACTTGACTTGTATGGAAGGTCTCTGGACCCGTGACTGATGGTCAGTGTCCTTACAGGAGGAGCCCAGCAAAGGCAGGGCTTCCACATTCCTTCAAAACCGGCTCACATCCCTGAGCTGCTCTCTCCCGAAAAGACACCTAGAAGGCCAGTGCTGCTGATTTAGAACTTCGTGCTGCTCCGCCAGAATGCGGGACACAGACATCCATGAGGTCTCATCCCAGTTTGCGACCAGGTTGTTAGGAGGGCTAAAGTCCATGGTCCCATGAATCGTTATGTGCCAAAAGGGATTTCACATCTGGCGTTTTCAGCAGCTTTGGGCCAAAAGGATTTCAACTGTGAGAAGTGATAAAAGCTGGGTCTTTTTTGGCCACGATGAGGATCTGGCTACATACACATAACCGGGAGAGAGAGAGCAAAGAGGGCAGAGAGTTCCCAGAAAAGGATCCAAGAAGGCCGGGGGGTGAAACATGGCGTGCGAGGGGGTGGAGCTTAAGTAGCTGGGTGTGGCCAGGGGCGTGGCTGATGCTGAGGTGAGTTCACTGGTGGGAGGGGAGTTCACAGGTGGGCGGCTTTCTGGCTACAGAAGTTTGTGGAAGAGACTGCAGGGAAAGGGGTTTCTATGTTCCTTCAGGCAGACCGCGGGGCTGGGGGTTGACTCAGTTCTTTGCTGGTTTTCAACTCCATCACAGACCTTCCCCAAACTAGCACTGTTTCATATTAAATGTCCCTAATATTGATATTTTAGGGTCCTGGCAGGCACTACATGTATGTACATTGCCAAAGGTACACGGGAGCTTTCCTTGGAAGGCCCAAGACCACGGGAAAAGTGGTTTTGATACCGGGTGGACCATTTCAAACATTAGCCACCAAGAACCGTTGCTCTGGAGAGATGAGATCTCATTAGCCACCAAGAACCGTTGCTCTGGAGAGATGAGACCTCAGTCACCTGTAACCACTCAGAGGCACCCTCCTCGAGCTTCAGGCTAAAGCCTGGTCCTTCCAGGAGGGAACTCTGGGGACCTCCCCTGAGCTAATCCCCTATCCC
The DNA here is from genome assembly GCA_022376925.1 of Tragulus kanchil. Classification (NCBI taxonomy): domain Eukaryota; kingdom Metazoa; phylum Chordata; class Mammalia; order Artiodactyla; family Tragulidae; genus Tragulus; species Tragulus kanchil. Next base: position 50,020,570 of record JAIOJX010000026.1, read on the forward strand.
ACTTACCGCATTCAGGGCAGATTCATGTGAGTCTCCAGATTCTGCAATCCCAGACTTGACTTGTATGGAAGGTCTCTGGACCCGTGACTGATGGTCAGTGTCCTTACAGGAGGAGCCCAGCAAAGGCAGGGCTTCCACATTCCTTCAAAACCGGCTCACATCCCTGAGCTGCTCTCTTCCGAAAAGACACCTAGAAGGCCAGTGCTGCTGATTTAGAACTTCGTGCTGCTCCGCCAGAATGCGGGACACAGACATCCATGAGGTCTCATCCCAGTTTGCGACCAGGTTGTTAGGAGGGCTAAAGTCCATGGTCCCATGAATCGTTATGTGCCAAAAGGGATTTCACATCTGGCGTTTTCAGCAGCATTATTTTTCTCCTTCATTTTCAGGGGACCCAGAGAATAGTTTATACATCAAACCAAATGAAAAGCATTTATTCCTGACAACAGACTGCCACCTGGGTGGCTTGTGGTGGTTCAGCTGCCTGCTGCCCTCTGGAACAGAGTGTCAGGTGGGAGGCAGGGGAGTGGAAAAACTTCCCCATCTTGACTCCTTGACATCTTGAGTCAGGGCCGTCAAGGATCTGATGGCTGGTTTTCTCCCCAGCCCAGACCCAGACCGCACCCTACGCTGCAGCTCCTGACAGCCACGTGGCATCCAGATGCCATTGCACATTAAATCACCAACAGCTTAATTACCATGTGAGAAGGCTGGCATTTTCAAGAGAACCTTGCTTTTTTTCTTTTTCTTTTATTGAAACTTTTTATTTGGGGATCATTTTATATTGAGATATTATTTTATATTGGGATATAGCCAATAACAAACAATGTTGAAAGTCTGAAGGAACTCAAACATACAGATACCACATGTATCCATTCTACCCCAAATTCGTCTCCCATCCAAGGTGCCACATAACATTGAGCAGAGTTCCCAGTGCTATACAGCAGGTCCTTGTTGGTTATCCATTCTAAATACAGTAGTGTGCACATGTCAAAGATCTTTCCATGACCACGGATGCCAAAAGAATGATTGAACAGCAGAATTCAGACTCTGGCCTCTGCATTTGAGGAGGGCTGGGGGCTTCTGCTCAGCCTTTTTCTTTCCTGTGCCCACGTCATATCCTAAACCCTGCACATGACCTCTGCTGACTCTATGTTTAAAATAATAACTGATGACATCTACATGGATGTTCTGCACCTTTGACCTCCAGGAAGAATGTTACATCAGAGATCAAAGGAAAGGATTCAGTTCTGGATGAGTGAGTGGCTCAGTGGTAAAGGACCCGTGACTAGTGTCCTTACAGGAGGAGCCCAGCAAAGGCAGGGCTTCCACATTCCTTCAAAACCGGCTCACATCCCTGAGCTGCTCTCTTCCGAAAAGACACCTAGAAGGCCAGTGCTGCTGATTTAGAACTTCGTGCTGCTCCGCCAGAATGCGGGACACAGACATCCATGAGGTCTCATCCCAGTTTGCGACCAGGTTGTTAGGAGGGCTAAAGTCCATGGTCCCATGAATCGTTATGTGCCAAAAGGGATTTCACATCTGGCGTTTTCAGCAGCATTATTTTTCTCCTTCATTTTCAGGGGACCCAGAGAATAGTTTATACATCAAACCAAATGAAAAGCATTTATTCCTGACAACAGACTGCCACCTGGGTGGCTTGTGGTGGTTCAGCTGCCTGCTGCCCTCTGGAACAGAGTGTCAGGTGGGAGGCAGGGGAGTGGAAAAACTTCCCCATCTTGACTCCTTGACATCTTGAGTCAGGGCCGTCAAGGATCTGATGGCTGGTTTTCTCCCCAGCCCAGACCCAGACCGCACCCTACGCTGCAGCTCCTGACAGCCACGTGGCATCCAGATGCCATTGCACATTAAATCACCAACAGCTTAATTACCATGTGAGAAGGCTGGCATTTTCAAGAGAACCTTGCTTTTTTTCTTTTTCTTTTATTGAAACTTTTTATTTGGGGATCATTTTATATTGAGATATTATTTTATATTGGGATATAGCCAATAACAAACAATGTTGAAAGTCTGAAGGAACTCAAACATACAGATACCACATGTATCCATTCTACCCCAAATTGCCTCCCATCCAAGGTGCCACATAACATTGAGCAGAGTTCCCAGTGCTATACAGCAGGTCCTTGTTGGTTATCCATTCTAAATACAGTAGTGTGCACATGTCAAAGATCTTTCCATGACCACGGATGCCAAAAGAATGATTGAACAGCAGAATTCAGACTCTGGCCTCTGCATTTGAGGAGGGCTGGGGGCTTCTGCTCAGCCTTTTTCTTTCCTGTGCCCACGTCATATCCTAAACCCTGCACATGACCTCTGCTGACTCTATGTTTAAAATAATAACTGATGACATCTACATGGATGTTCTGCACCTTTGACCTCCAGGAAGAATGTTACATCAGAGATCAAAGGAAAGGATTCAGTTCTGGATGAGTGAGTGGCTCAGTGGTAAAGAATCTGCCTGCCAATGAAGGAGATGCAAGAGACGCGGGTTTGATCCCTGGATTGAGAAAATCCCCTGGAAAAGGAAATGGCAACCCATTCCAGTATGCTTACCTGGGAAATTCCATGGAGAGAAGAGCCTGGTGGGCTAGTCCATGGGGTCGCAGAGTCAGACATACCTGAGGAAATGAACGTGTAGACACACACAGAAGGGGTAGGTCAGAGAAGAGGATTTCCAGATGGAGCAGTGAGGTCTTAGTCACTGGGGCATCCCACAGATGGAGCCTGTACCCGGAGACCCACAGGAGACTACGGCACTGCGCTGAGCTCTACGAGGAGACAGGAAATCTACACAAGGCATCTTGATTCAGTCCCACCTCCCTCGCTCCACACCTCCGCACAGAGGAAGCCACCGGTGATTCTCGCAGGCTTCGAGAACCAGGAATGCAGAAAAGAGTCAGCGGCAGTCCACCAAGTACCTGAGTGCACCTTGGTCCAGCGTGGGGTGGAACAGCAGAAAGAGAGCCCTGAACATGGCTGTCAGAAGGACCAGAGGACAGAAGGTCCTGCATGGGGACCAGGGGACAGACAGGCAGAGGATGTCTCAGCAGATACCAGTGAGAGTAGGGGTAGGGGGCTCTTAACTGCAGAAATGGAACCTCAGAATAGAAATTCAGTTGAATTACAGGGCTGAGTCGGGGGTGCAATCCACACTCCACTTGGCGCTGACTACATGGTACACTTCTGTCTGAACTTGGGCGACTGGAAAGGACAGAGCACCGTCAGGAATGTGCTTAGGTCATAATTTGCTCTGACTTCACTTGGCCATTTTCTCATTTCTCCTTGATCTTGGTGCCTTTGCCTGTGATTATGTCTACATAATCACATTATGTCTACGGCTACATTATTGCCTGACCTGACTCCTAGGTGGATTCAGGCAAGGCACATATGAATCTGAGAACAAGTGTGCATACCAAGTAGGTACTGATTTGCAAGCTGAATTTTACAACTCTCTGTCTTCAAGCTTCCTGAGAAGGCGGAGCACTCCTGCAGTAGGCTGGACCCAGGGCCTGCAGAGGGCTGTCCACTGTCAGCCGGTCAGGGCAGCCCCTAGATTCACAGTGAGCTTAGAGTCCTGGTCCAGGTCCACCTTCTTGTCGGCCAAAGCTCTCCGTGTTCATCAGTCCCATCAGAGCTGGGCGTAGAAGGGCAGCAGCAGGGAGCCAGGTCCTCCTCCGGGTTCCTGCCCACACACTGAGGCCCCCGCATTCTTGTGGCCCATGGAGGGAGTCTGGGCTGTCCTGAGAGGGTTCTTTCAAATGACTAGGGAAGTGGGTTTATTCAGTGATACATAGGCCACTTACTCATTGCATGGCCTGAAGAAGATACTCATGGATGGATTATCTTTTAACTGAAGAGTCAATCTTGACCAGAGGAAGGACCCTAACCACTGAACATCAGCAGGCAGGTTCAAGGCCTGTGATGTGTGGTCTGGCAGGGGCAGGGGGTAGGACACTGGGCATTTACAAGGGAGAGTTTTAGGCCCTAAACTTTTTTGGGCTGACAGCAAGCTGAGACTTCTCTGCACAAATTTTGTGCTGACAAGTACACCTATTGACCATTTACCCTCCTTCAAACACAGCAGAAATTTAAAAAATAAAACCAAAAACACTCACACTCAGGTGTTTCTCCTTTCATGTAACTTCATCCAAGTAAACCACACTCTTTTCTTTAAATACATTTATGAGGTCGATCATCTTTGCTGTAAATATTTGAATATTATTAGCAAACATGCCACATACATGACAAACATGCTTTGAAAACTGAGATTTGAACACCTTTTAGGAAAAAAAAATCTTTATTAAAAAAATAACTTACAAATGGAAAGAACTCTCTGAAATACAACCGTTTGTTTGGTGCGCCATGTTACAGCCTGGAATAGTGTTGCTTTATTTATTTTTAATGTCACTTTACAATAATATTAATGTCACAAACTGCGTTACAGAACAGTTTTCGTTTCGTATCCCAGACCGATCCAAAGCACCACAAAGATATAAAACTATTGTAAATAAAACATTTCAGCCAAGACTGGCATATATTTATATATATATTTATATATATATAGACTTTCAAAACAGCTAACAATTAATGTCATCCTTAGTCAAAACGGAAGTCGAACTAATTTCCAAACTACAGCACTGAATACATGTCAGCATGTATACCTCCATACAGTATTTAAAATATATTTAAACTTTCACATACATTTAGAAGGTACAACAAGAGTGAGAAAAATAAAGTCTTAAGATTTAAATACAAATCATATAAACCGTATAAAACCTTCTGGCAGCACAGAGAAATCCTATTTTACAGAAGTGCAGGCAAGCCTGTCCCGCAGTGGGTGTGATAAGCAGTGGGGGCTGCAAGGCACAGCCCCATGTCGGGGTGCCCCTCGGGTAGACGCACAGCCACTCAAGAGCCATGGTGGCACGACAGCAAGAAAGGAGCCACTGGGACATAGGCGCCCTGTCTACGCACAACGAGGCTTCACTCGAGCCCAAAGACACTCCTCTTTACTCTGGGAAGCGATGCAGCCCGGCGCCCTGCTGGGACCGAGCGCACGGGTCCAGAGGCCATGCCAAGCACATCACTTGGTGTTTTGCTCCAAAGCGGAGTACTCGGTCTCCGACACGCGAGAGGCGTCGATGAGCTTGGTGAGGCCCGTTTTGGCCGAGTACTTGAAGATGAAGGCCTTCATCAGCTCGTACCGGTAGTTGCGGTTGATGAAGCTGTAGAGCACGGGGTTGACGCAGCAGTGCACCAGGGACAGGCACTGCGTGACGTGCAGCGCCGTGAAGAGGAAGGTCTCCAGCTGGCAGGTGAAGGGGATGTAGTGGAGGATGGAGAAGATGTCCAGCAGCACCACGAGGTGGTAAGGGAGCCAGCACACCAGGAAGACCACCACGTAGGAGAAGATGATCTTCCGGCTGCTCTGCTTCTCCTGGTCGCTGGAGGAGGAGATGGCTCGGGCCAGCAGGAAGTAGAAGACGGCGATGATGGAGAACGGGATGGCGAAGCCGAGGATCACGGAGACCAGCTCCATGCTGATGAGCCACTCCTTGACGCTGTGCTCGGGGTAGAAGGACCGGCAGTAGGTCTCGTTGTTGGAAGCGGACGTGACGGTCTTCAGGTAGTAGGTGTCGGGCAGGGACACGCAGAAGGCCAGGAGCCACACCAGCACGCACACAACACGGCGCACCGTCTTCTTCTTACGGCTGGAGGTGTTGGCGAAGTAGGCGACAGAGAGGTAGCGGTCCACGCTCATGCAGGTGAGGAAGAAGATGCTGCCGAAGAGGTTGATGGAGAAGATGAGGTGAGTGACCTTGCAGGTGAGCTCGCCCATGGGCCACTGGTTATGCTGCACGAGGCTGACCACCCAGACCGGGATGGTGACCACCACCCACAGGTCGGCGATGGCCAGGTTCAGGATATAGCAGTGCGTGTCGTAGCCCGTGGTCTTAGCCTGGATGTTCACCCAGACCACCACGGAGTTCGCGATCATGCCGATCACGAAGATGAAGATGTAGATGAAGGAGAGCGTGTAGAGCAGTATGCTCTTGTTGGGGATGGTGCCACACTGCAGAGTGTCCACCACGATGCAGTCGCTGCTGTTGCACGGCCAGCTCATGTCAGAGAAGTTCCCTGGTTCCGAGTAGTCGAGATGCAGCTCCATGGTGTTGAAGGCAGCGATCAAAAGGCCTACAAGCAAAAGCAAATACGATTTTAAAAGAGGCCAGAGAAGAATGGTTCTGTTAGCAAATGCTCCATCCTGTAAAATGCTTTCCCAGCGTCCCTATCTGCTCAGCAGTGTCTAGCTCCCAAGTATCTTTGCAAAGAAAGGAGAAAAGAAACTGACCGCCACAGAATCTGCCAGACAAAATACATCCAGATACAAAACTCATGTGAATCTGAATCCATCTCTCTCAAAGAGATCTTTGCAGGACTATGTTCTCAAGAGGTCACCATCCTGACTGTACCCCAGATGTGAAACTGACACAGTCCAGGGGCCAATGGCATGTCGGTCAGCTGGGCCCAGAGGTGCTGGTAGCCAGCTCACTCTCCTCTGGGGATAACAGAACCATTCACCTACATACCCAAGAGAGGTGGTGGACCTGTTCCCAGCATGGGTGAATGACACGTGTCCTGCTCGGCTGTCCCAGGCTGAGTGTGGTTTGTAGTCATGAGATCCCTGAAGGTGTGGGCAGTGTGTGGACTGCCCTGCAGTTCCACTGCATACCCCACTCACAGCCTCTGACTTTGCCATGTGATACGCAATTCAGAGCCACCAACCAGCCATCTCCAAGTGTGCGCCATTGCCTAGTTTTCCAGGCTTCCCAACCTGCCTGCCAGTGCAGGAGACGTAAGACAAGAAAGTTCAGTCTGTGGGCCAGGAGGATCCTTGAGAGGTGGCTTGGCAACCCTCTCCAGCATTCTTGCCTAGAGAATTCCACGGATAGAGGAGCCTGGCGGGCTACAGTCCACAGGGTTGCAGAGTCAGACTGAACCAAAGCGACTTAGCACTCCATCCTTTATTTGACCTACGGCTTCAGGAGCAACTTGTACCAAGACTCAAAGCACAAACACCACCATCTGCTGCCCCTCTGAAGGGGCTGACTTTTCCCAGTGGTCTTCCCTGCTGACCCGGCATGAGGTTAACACTCTTGACTGGCGCCATTTTAACACAGAGAGGGAATCCAGGCCCGAGGCACCCCCACGCCTGGAGGGGATTCCCCACAAACACCACCCTCAAGAGCTGACCCAGGGCTGTCTTCTCCGGCTGAGCCGCCCACCCAAGAGCTCTGAAATCCCTCCACCAGCACCCTGGGGGGACCGTCTCACTGTGTCCCCACTGGAAGGGGGGACATAATAGGAATCCACTCGGCCTAAGGGCGCCCTGATGGGCGTCACCACCTGGAGTAAGGAGTCTGCTATTCCTTCTCACCTGTCACAGATTAAGGGCTGACAGCATGTCAAGCTTATTTGTCAAGTTCATTTAAAGTAGATTCCAGGCCAAGAGTGAGAGGCCCCAGAGGATGGAGGGGAACGGTCCCTGGGTCAGCGCCCAGTGAACTGGGCTAATGGCCCACAGAGACCCATCCGGGAGAGCACCCCTCTGGCGATCAGACAGTCCTGGGTGAGGACTCAGGCTACTCACTGGTTAGTGTTTCCTGTGAGTCTAGTTGACCCCTCACCTGCCACTGTCTTCTCAGGACACCAGCCCCCGTCTCCAAGGGCTACCTTGGCATTCAAGGGCTGAAGACAGATTTCAACACACAAGCAAAAGCCCAAAACTTCATCCTCCCCTTCTCTTTGCCTATCACAAAGCGCAAACTGGCTTCATTCTTGCTACACATTCGAAGTCAACTAAGTGGCGTAAGTGGCCAATGTCCTGCCCTGGAGGGGATGCAGGAACTGCTCTGGACTGTGGTCTGACGCATTTACCCGCAGGTGAAACAGGCTGAATCCCCAGAAGTGAGACCGCCTCCTGCCTTTGAGGACCCCCTCAGCCTCAGGACTCACAGCAGAGGACCTGCCCTCAGATCCCAGCGAGGAGGACGCCCCTCAGGCTGCTGTCTGTTCTCATCTGTAAGCCGTGAGCAGCTGTTGGCTCCCCTCCAGGTGACCTGACCGGGTCCTGGGGCTGATGGAAACAGCCGGACCTGCCGGAAGGTGGCTGGAGCCTGGGCCCTGAGACCAGGAAGCCTAGTGGTCTTCAGAACCTCCCCACTGCACAACCAGGAAGACCCTCGGACCCTGGGGCCAGCAACTTGCTGTAAGACCTGACCATGAGACACCCAAGGAAAGTAAGATCAAGTTAGGACAAAAAAACTCACTGTCCAAAGAGACTGTGGAACGCCCTGCCCTGAGATGCAGCTGTCCTCCTTGGCGACATGGACACGCAGAGGACGCCTTTGAGAAACCAGGCCCGGACTGGCCTCAGGGTGGGCTGCCACCCCCATGCCACCTGGGACTGCTAAGCACTGAGGAACTGAGTATGCCTCCCTCCATGATGGAGGGAAGAACTTGGGCTCTGCTCTTCTGCATGGCTCTAAGGTGTGACCCCTTCTTATTCCCATCTCCTTAAAATGAAACATATTCACAGCTGAGCATTGTTTCCACTCTGGCCCAACCTCTTCATTCTTTGTGGAGATATTAGTCATTGCCCTCTGCTCTTCACTAGGAGCATACTGGATGCCTTCCAACCGGGGGGGGGGGGCACTCATCCTTCAGTGTCATACTGTTTTACCTTTTCATACTATTCATGGGGTTCTTGTGGCCAGAATACTGGAATGGTTTGCCACTCCCTCCTCCAGTGGACCACATTTGGTCAGAACATTTCACTGTGACCACCAGTCTTGGGTGGCCCTGCATGGCATAGCTCATAGCTTCACTGAGTTGTGCAAACCCCTTTACCACAACAAGGCTGTGGCCCATGACACACATGTGCAGCATGGCCTAGGCCTTCTCAGGTAGTGCTAGTGGTAAAGAACCCGTCTACTAGTGCAGGAGATGGAAGAGACAGGGGTTCAATCCCTGGGTCGGGAAGATCCCCTGGAGTAGACAATGGCAACCCACTCCAGTATTCTTGCCTGGGAAATCCCTTGAACAGAGGAGCCTGGCGAGTTCTTTGACAGTCCACAGGGTCACAAGAATTGGACACGACTTAGTGACTAAACCGTCTCCATATGGGCTTCCCAGGTGACGCTGGTGGTAAAGAACCTGCCTGCTGATGCAGGAAGCCTAGTGGTCTTCAGAACCTCCCCACTGCACAACCAGGAAGACCCTCGGACCCTGGGGCCAGCAACTTGCTGTAAGACCTGACCATGAGACACCCAAGGAAAGTAAGATCAAGTTAGGACAAAAAAACTCACTGTCCAAAGAGACTGTGGAACGCCCTGCCCTGAGATGCAGCTGTCCTCCTTGGCGACATGGACACGCAGAGGACGCCTTTGAGAAACCAGGCCCGGACTGGCCTCAGGGTGGGCTGCCACCCCCATGCCACCTGGGACTGCTAAGCACTGAGGAACTGAGTATGCCTCCCTCCATGATGGAGGGAAGAACTTGGGCTCTGCTCTTCTGCATGGCTCTAAGGTGTGACCCCTTCTTATTCCCATCTCCTTAAAATGAAACATATTCACAGCTGAGCATTGTTTCCACTCTGGCCCAACCTCTTCATTCTTTGTGGAGATATTAGTCATTGCCCTCTGCTCTTCACTAGGAGCATACTGGATGCCTTCCAACCGGGGGGGGGGGGGCACTCATCCTTCAGTGTCATACTGTTTTACCTTTTCATACTATTCATGGGGTTCTTGTGGCCAGAATACTGGAATGGTTTGCCACTCCCTCCTCCAGTGGACCACATTTGGTCAGAACATTTCACTGTGACCACCAGTCTTGGGTGGCCCTGCATGGCATAGCTCATAGCTTCACTGAGTTGTGCAAACCCCTTTACCACAACAAGGCTGTGGCCCATGACACACATGTGCAGCATGGCCTAGGCCTTCTCAGGTAGTGCTAGTGGTAAAGAACCCGTCTACTAGTGCAGGAGATGGAAGAGACAGGGGTTCAATCCCTGGGTCGGGAAGATCCCCTGGAGTAGACAATGGCAACCCACTCCAGTATTCTTGCCTGGGAAATCCCTTGAACAGAGGAGCCTGGCGAGTTCTTTGACAGTCCACAGGGTCACAAGAATTGGACACGACTTAGTGACTAAACCGTCTCCATATGGGCTTCCCAGGTGACGCTGGTGGTAAAGAACCTGCCTGCTGATGCAGGAGCCTTAAGAGATGCAAGTTCCACCCCTAGGTCAGGAAGCTCCCTTGGAGGAGGGCACAGCAACCCACTCCAGTATTCTTTCCTGGAGAATCCAAGGGACGGAGGAGCCTGGCAAGCCACAGTCAAAGGGATCACAAAGAGTCGGACATGACTGAAGTGACTGAGCACACCCATTTTTACATACATGTTTAAAAGCCTGGGAAAAGACGTACAGGAAGTATGAAACTCTGGGCTGGAAGTGCGGGATGAGGGGACAAGGGAGGATTGTAGTTTTCACTCTATACACTTCTGTACTTCTGCCAGTTTGAAACTTGGCATCGAGAATTATGTAAATTTTACTAAAGGAAGGAATGTAGAACAGAACAATAAAGGTTCATGGTCTGTCTTTTTCTAGACCAGGGACCTCGCTGAGAACAAAGCAGTAATCATCATCACTTTTTTTTGTTCCCTTTTCCCCAGTGGGTCCTGTTTTATCTCACCAAGCTGTCTCCCCAGGGGTCACTTCCTGTAGATTCTGTGTCTGCCACCTGTGCCTGGAGAGCATCACCCTTCCACCAGGACAGGAAGTGGATTTTCCAATGGCCTGATGATGGGAAGACCAGCACCTGTCCATCCCCCTCCACCATGGCATCTGAAAAGAGACTCATCTGCCACTCACGTTCCCAACGGCTGGAAGGGAGATGCCCACTCATCTCTCGGGCTTATTATTCATCAACCAAGTTTCCCTGGCGACCACAGCACGACTTCATGCAGCCTGACACAGTCAGTTGCCTCCAATGGTCTCCCTGTGCTCACCCCGCAACCTGGGGGCAGAGCCAGAATGAGACATCTCCAAGTTCGGGGTCTCTGTGGGGTGGTGGTTTAGCCTGCTCGAAGCATGTCCTTCCAACTGGTCAACAGTCACTCCGGGCAGGACACAGACTGCCTCTCATTCTGGTATCTGGCTGGTATTCCCCAACACTGCCTTCAGCATGGTTACAATTTCCAGTCATAGGCCTGGAACACCCTTCCTGACCAGGCCCGTAGCGCCTCCACTCCCCCAAATTAATCCCATCCCAAATAGTCCCTGTTTCTCCCGCCTTCTCCAAGCCAGGCCTCGCACCCCAATTCTGTGTCGCTGTGCTATTCCTGTGTCTCCCCTCCTTCGTCCTCAGGCTGCCACCCCCATAAAGTCTTACTCCCTGTGCACAGGGCAGCCAGCAGGTCACCTAGACAGAGCAGGTGTTCAAATGAATTCATAGACAACGAATCAACAGGGAGTCGAGCTCCCGCGAGACCTCAGACATCTAAGGTTATCACTGCAAACGGAAGCCCAGAAGAGACCTTTCTGAAACTCTCAGTTGAGTTAAAATGAACATCACCCACTTCTATGCCCCCAAATGTGTGTGGAGCCCCTTCCGTGAGAGACACTGCTCTGGGGAAAATACCAGGCCAGAGTCACCACTCCCACCTGCCCCCAGGAGCTCACCAACTAACCCAGAGGGTCAGGAAGGCACGAAGGTGGTGTGGACACCCCTTGAGCACAGCAAGGGACTTCCACTGCAAGGACCCATGGGGACCCTCCAGGAGAAAAGGGGTGATGAGGTGGTTAGTGACGTGCCCAAGGAGGGTCACCAAACCTGCCTGAAGGACTCGGTCTGGGCCTGTCCATGCAGGAGCCACCAAGGTCTTGAGCAAGGGGCTGGCTTTAGGGCAGAAAAGACTGTTAAGGAAGGACGTGACACAGGTGATGCCGATGGCCTGCGGCAGAGGCCGGGTGCTGTCAGGCCAGAATGCAGTAAAGAGAAGGCAGAGTGGGCCGGGCCATCCAGTGCACCAGTGTGGATGCCAAGGGGCCCTGGGCTCTCCAGGACCTGCGCCCACAGGAGACCGTCTTCCCTGGGTTTTCTGCAATTGGGACTGGGTCTTCCCAGGGTGGAGTTTCGCGGAGCAACTCAGTTTTGTCCCTACAATGTCACCCGGCCCAGCTAACCTCACTACTGGGCACCTGGGAACTGAGGCCAGACAGGCAGCAGGACCAGGATCTCAGGAGTGTGGCTAACACCAGCCCCGTTCACGCCCCCCACTCCCCAGAGACTCTCCCGGGGGAAGCAGACTCCAGCCTCCTGCGAAAGCCCCGCCCTTTCCACTCCAGGAGCACATCTGACACACAGAGGACCCGCACCTCTCTAAAGGGCCTCCGGAAACTGCCTGGCTCTGGGGTTTGTTTCATTTCTTATCAATCCTGCATTCCGTCTATGGGGATGTCCAGGAAAGCTTCAGTCCAGGCTTGAGCGGCCACCGCTAGGGCTGAGAGCAGAACGGGAGGGAGGGCGGTATGTCTTCCCCAACCTTACGTCAAACAAACAGAACAATGCCATCCTGGCGGCTGTTACTTTTCCCAAGAACCGCTCTGAATCATTTGAGGACTCAAAAAATAATAATAGAGAGAAAGAAACATCCAAACCCTAATGCAGATATAGGTCACCTATTTCCAGAGTTCTCAGACGCACTTCGCATGACACAGCGGGCAGCCTCCTCCACGTAAAGTGTTTGGGGAAATAAAAGGCACCCCATATCCAGAAACCTGACCTGTCCTATTGTGCTCAGCTGCCCGGCGGGGAAGCGGTGCAGCACCCAGGAGGGCAGATTCAGAGATTCCCACGGCACAAAGGCTGCCGTCTGGGTTGACGACGGGTGTAACCAGAGCCCTCATTCCCACCCAGAGGAGGATCAGGACGAACAGTGGGAAGTCTGCCAGTCGAGGACAGCCCTGGTCCCAGGGCTGCACACAATGGGGTTCCTATCTTAAAGTTAAGGGAAGAACTGACAAAGATTTCTGCTACAATAAGAGAACTGGGAGACGCTGGCTATCTGGCTGGCAGTCCCCAGGCGGCCCCCTGCCCCTTTATCTGTCCCTGCCCAAGAGCAGTTCAAGGCCACCTGAGGTGGCCTCAGTCCCTCCACCTTTGCTCAGAACGAAAAAGCAGAGTCAGCTTCCAAACCTACTTAGGGCTCCGCAAAAACTTTTCACTATGAAAATATGCAATTCTCTTTTCACTTTAAGGACCACGCAGCAATGTCTTTTTTTTTTTTTTTATTTTCCAGTTCTAAGCTAGTAGATTCTTCTGTAACCAAAGAATCAAAGATTCGCCGCAGAAAACCATTAAGTATTCAAAATCAGAGACCTGTTCCCCCTTTTTTATTTCTTTCCTTTTTTTCTGCTTGCTTTCACTTTAATAAAACATATGTGTCCCAGAGCTACAATTTCCTGGACTTTAAAAACACTTGACATGACACACAAATTTCCACCTACATACATGCAATTTGTCTAGAAGCCCTTCTAATATATTTTTGTTCCTGAGTGAAAAACAAGTTCCGTGGTTGCCTGGATGAAAAGCACAAATACTTTCTGGCTCCGAATTCCACTCGTGTTCCGTAGAACCACTGAGAACCCTCTCCAGTCCTGAAACCTTCAAGGCTTTTTCTCCTGCCGACTCCTAGGGCTCATAAAATGACTCTCTTGCAGGCTCAGGTTTGAGTAACCAATTTCCCTGGTGTCTCCTGGAAAACACGAGCCTCTCTGCCTGGAGTGGTCACACAAAAAGCCACTGTTTCTGATTAAGTAGGTTCTTTTTGCTTAGTATTTTTTTTTTTTTCCCCATCCAGAAAGCCTATACTCTGCCTGTTCTGGACCTGATTAGAAACCATAATACCTTCAGTCTCTCAAGACTTGCTGTTAATACGGGATAACCTCACCTCTGAAGTCCTGACTCAGTTAACCATCGGCATACTGCCCACCCTGTACTTTCTGGAACTTTTCATAAAATGATGATCGCAATGCACACCCCTTTAAAACAAATCAGATGAGCAGCAAGATACAGGCATGTCTCAATTTTCCTGTGCTTTTACACGCTAATCCCATGCAGCCTTCCTTCCCCACCCCCATTTCCAGGAGCTTGTGGCATCAGGCTCCCCCATTGCTGCACACTGGAGTGTTTATGGCAGAGACTGGGGGAGAAAAGAGCAAATTGTTTCCAAGCTAAAGCTCCCATGTGCGCCTCTGCTTTAGAAAAAGGCTCTGCATCTGGGGGAGCTCAGGGACTGCTGAAAGAAGGGCAAGCGGTTTGTCCATTTAAAAATCTATGGAAAGTGAAACACAGACAGCAGCAGCCTCCACTCTCCTTTCTAGAGGAGCCTATTTGATCTCCGCATTTCCCTGGAATAAATAAAGCAACACAAAGGCAGCATCTGCCCATTTGAAGAGAAAAGTTACACAACGCAGTTCCCCCTTTTTTATTTCTTTCCTTTTTTTCTGCTTGCTTTCACTTTAATAAAACATATGTGTCCCAGAGCTACAATTTCCTGGACTTTAAAAACACTTGACATGACACACAAATTTCCACCTACATACATGCAATTTGTCTAGAAGCCCTTCTAATATATTTTTGTTCCTGAGTGAAAAACAAGTTCCGTGGTTGCCTGGATGAAAAGCACAAATACTTTCTGGCTCCGAATTCCACTCGTGTTCCGTAGAACCACTGAGAACCCTCTCCAGTCCTGAAACCTTCAAGGCTTTTTCTCCTGCCGACTCCTAGGGCTCATAAAATGACTCTCTTGCAGGCTCAGGTTTGAGTAACCAATTTCCCTGGTGTCTCCTGGAAAACACGAGCCTCTCTGCCTGGAGTGGTCACACAAAAAGCCACTGTTTCTGATTAAGTAGGTTCTTTTTGCTTAGTATTTTTTTTTTTTTCCCCATCCAGAAAGCCTATACTCTGCCTGTTCTGGACCTGATTAGAAACCATAATACCTTCAGTCTCTCAAGACTTGCTGTTAATACGGGATAACCTCACCTCTGAAGTCCTGACTCAGTTAACCATCGGCATACTGCCCACCCTGTACTTTCTGGAACTTTTCATAAAATGATGATCGCAATGCACACCCCTTTAAAACAAATCAGATGAGCAGCAAGATACAGGCATGTCTCAATTTTCCTGTGCTTTTACACGCTAATCCCATGCAGCCTTCCTTCCCCACCCCCATTTCCAGGAGCTTGTGGCATCAGGCTCCCCCATTGCTGCACACTGGAGTGTTTATGGCAGAGACTGGGGGAGAAAAGAGCAAATTGTTTCCAAGCTAAAGCTCCCATGTGCGCCTCTGCTTTAGAAAAAGGCTCTGCATCTGGGGGAGCTCAGGGACTGCTGAAAGAAGGGCAAGCGGTTTGTCCATTTAAAAATCTATGGAAAGTGAAACACAGACAGCAGCAGCCTCCACTCTCCTTTCTAGAGGAGCCTATTTGATCTCCGCATTTCCCTGGAATAAATAAAGCAACACAAAGGCAGCATCTGCCCATTTGAAGAGAAAAGTTACCACATTGAGACTCTGCAGAATGAATGTTTCAGGGGATGTCAGGGCATCAAACACCTTCAAAGGGCTGTAAAACATTTCAAGGGGGGGCTCTTCTATGTCTGGAAAACGTTAATTATCCTGGCGTGAGCAAATGAATTGAGAGAAAGAAAGAGAGAGAGAGAGAGAAAAAGGGAGACAGGCAGTCTGACTTTTACAACTTCTCATTCTCCCTGGAACTTAGAAGTCTTGGCTAACCACCCAACCCTGACCTCACTGCAAAGTTTTTAGTCACTCCTCACATCTTTATGCAGGTTAACAAAACTGAACTAAATTCATGTTTTGCTTCAAAAGTACGATTACAGTGCAAAATCATAGACTTGTGTGTGCCTTTTTTTTTTTTAATTTCCCAAATAAAGTTGCACTTAACACCTTCTGAGAGAACAGTAAATACTGAAATTAGATTAAGAGGGATGCAGTACAGAGACAAGACTGCCTAACTGTATTTAACATTCACCCTTATAGCTTCCGGATTTACAGGCTCTGGTAATCCTCCTCCAAAGCAGTCCATTCTGGACCCACAAAGATTCTCAGCCCAGTTTTCTTCTCAGCTCAAGGACACTTCTTCATAAAGGGCCACATCTTTCTGGAATTACATATTTACTGTCAAGTCTGTTTCCCAATAGAGAGACCAGAAGAGAAACAGGTAGGCAGTGGTGCCAAGCCGACCCCAATGCCAACTTTGAGCAAGCTGAATGGACACTCTGCCTTTCTGCGAAGTTCTCTGCTTGCAAAGAAACCCCAGATTCATCAGTCCAACGAGCACATATGGAGAGTGCTTTCCCTTTCAGAAAACTGCCCTTTTTGACTTTCTGCAGCCAAAGGGAAGCCCCAAGTTAACAGCTGCACTTTGCAATGCAGCCCGGCAGCACGCAGCCTGCGCTTTCAGAAAGCAGACCGGCGGACTCGCCAGCCCTCATCACAGCTTATTCAGAAGACCTCTGAAAAAGACCACTGAGCTTAAGAGCTGATCCCGACCCGCTGTCCTCCCTCCCGTTCTCGGCCGGGCTGCTCCGCCACAGTTTCCTTACCTCCCGGTTGGGCTCTGGCTGAGGGCTGGCCTTTGGGCTCCTGCGCTCCCTGCCTCGGGGCTGAGCAGTTCAGGAAGTTGAGCTCGCTGCCGACTTGCGTTATATACACTGCAGGCTGTAAACATTTCAAGGGGCCAGTCTGGAACTTATTATCCTGGCGTGAGCAAATGAATTGAGAGAAAGAAAGAGAGAGAGAGAGAAAGAGACAGGCAGTCTGACTTTTACAACTTCTCATTCTCCCTGGAACTTAGAAGTCTTGGCTAACCACCCAACCCTGACCTCACTGCAAAGTTTTTAGTCACTCCTCACATCTTTATGCAGGTTAACAAAACTGAACTAAATTCATGTTTTGCTTCAAAAGTACGATTACAGTGCAAAATCATAGACTTGTGTGTGCCTTTTTTTTTTTTAATTTCCCAAATAAAGTTGCACTTAACACCTTCTGAGAGAACAGTAAATACTGAAATTAGATTAAGAGGGATGCAGTACAGAGACAAGACTGCCTAACTGTATTTAACATTCACCCTTA
This sequence comes from Tragulus kanchil, assembly GCA_022376925.1. NCBI lineage: Eukaryota > Metazoa > Chordata > Mammalia > Artiodactyla > Tragulidae > Tragulus > Tragulus kanchil. The sequence continues at coordinate 50,037,808 of JAIOJX010000026.1, forward strand.
TAGCTTCCGGATTTACAGGCTCTGGTAATCCTCCTCCAAAGCAGTCCATTCTGGACCCACAAAGATTCTCAGCCCAGTTTTCTTCTCAGCTCAAGGACACTTCTTCATAAAGGGCCACATCTTTCTGGAATTACATATTTACTGTCAAGTCTGTTTCCCAATAGAGAGACCAGAAGAGAAACAGGTAGGCAGTGGTGCCAAGCCGACCCCAATGCCAACTTTGAGCAAGCTGAATGGACACTCTGCCTTTCTGCGAAGTTCTCTGCTTGCAAAGAAACCCCAGATTCATCAGTCCAACGAGCACATATGGAGAGTGCTTTCCCTTTCAGAAAACTGCCCTTTTTGACTTTCTGCAGCCAAAGGGAAGCCCCAAGTTAACAGCTGCACTTTGCAATGCAGCCCGGCAGCACGCAGCCTGCGCTTTCAGAAAGCAGACCGGCGGACTCGCCAGCCCTCATCACAGCTTATTCAGAAGACCTCTGAAAAAGACCACTGAGCTTAAGAGCTGATCCCGACCCGCTGTCCTCCCTCCCGTTCTCGGCCGGGCTGCTCCGCCACAGTTTCCTTACCTCCCGGTTGGGCTCTGGCTGAGGGCTGGCCTTTTGGGCTCCTGCGCTCCCTGCCTCGGGGCTGAGCAGTTTGCAGGAAGTGTGAGCTCTCCCGCTGCCGACTTGCGTTATATACACTGCAGGCAGGCGGCCTCTAGATGGCAGCTTTGTAACCCGCATCTCCTTCCTTCCTTCCCCAGCCCCCTCCCCCCCCCCTCGCCCCCCCCCTCCGCGCGCGCGCGCACACACACACACACACACACACACACACACACATGCTTGCATGCACGCACACACTTGCACGCGCGCGCGCTCACACACACCCCTCTTGTAAACTCTGTGGTTTCCGGCCAAGCTCTCCCACATAAGCACACTCTCGGGAAATCCCAGCCTTCCTTCATTTGCAAAGTCTAATGAAGCTACAAGCTCCAGACCCCAGGGGGGAGATGTGTCAGCAAAAGAAAAACCAGCAAAGAAACCCCAGCGCTTTGCAAAATCATCAAATATTTCTCTGGTCTCAGGTATATCTTTAATAAGCCCATTAACAACAAGAATTCCTTTGAATGCCTCTTAGCTCTAGGGAAGACTTTGTTCCCAAGACAAATTGCTCTGAACTTCTGAACTTCAGTGTTGATTTATTAAGCCTGGGTTGTCTTTGTTAATTCCTTCAAAACAGAAGTAACAGTTTTAGTATGGGAGCAATGAATCTGTACCACATCACATACCCCAAAAGGAACATTTGTAATATATTTTACTTCTATACTTTGATTTGTAAATCTTGAAAATCAAAGGAAAATAATGTTCCAAACCACCTACCCAATGCCAGACACATGTGAAAGGTATCATACCTGGCTTTTGATAATGTCCTCTCTGGAGGGGAATTTTTCTTTAGCCATTTTTTCTCAGCAAATATTTTTATCATTAGTTTTTATAAGGTAAAAATATTTTTATGATTGAAATATACATTCTTATCTAGAAGTGTGTGGCTGAAGTTCTGTCCACGGGGAATTGGACCTAAAATATGCTTCACATAGTAGTCGCCTCTACTGCCCTATTTAGTAAAAAGGTACGACAACGACATGCACTTTCATTTATTCAGAAGACCTCTGAAAAAGACCACTGAGCTTAAGAGCTGATCCCGACCCGCTGTCCTCCCTCCCGTTCTCGGCCGGGCTGCTCCGCCACAGTTTCCTTACCTCCCGGTTGGGCTCTGGCTGAGGGCTGGCCTTTTGGGCTCCTGCGCTCCCTGCCTCGGGGCTGAGCAGTTTGCAGGAAGTGTGAGCTCTCCCGCTGCCGACTTGCGTTATATACACTGCAGGCAGGCGGCCTCTAGATGGCAGCTTTGTAACCCGCATCTCCTTCCTTCCTTCCCCAGCCCCCTCCCCCTCCCCTAGCCCCCTCCCTCCGCGCGCGCGCGCACACACACACACACACACACACACACACACACATGCTTGCATGCACGCACACACTTGCACGCGCGCGCGCTCACACACACCCCTCTTGTAAACTCTGTGGTTTCCGGCCAAGCTCTCCCACATAAGCACACTCTCGGGAAATCCCAGCCTTCCTTCATTTGCAAAGTCTAATGAAGCTACAAGCTCCAGACCCCAGGGGGGAGATGTGTCAGCAAAAGAAAAACCAGCAAAGAAACCCCAGCGCTTTGCAAAATCATCAAATATTTCTCTGGTCTCAGGTATATCTTTAATAAGCCCATTAACAACAAGAATTCCTTTGAATGCCTCTTAGCTCTAGGGAAGACTTTGTTCCCAAGACAAATTGCTCTGAACTTCTGAACTTCAGTGTTGATTTATTAAGCCTGGGTTGTCTTTGTTAATTCCTTCAAAACAGAAGTAACAGTTTTAGTATGGGAGCAATGAATCTGTACCACATCACATACCCCAAAAGGAACATTTGTAATATATTTTACTTCTATACTTTGATTTGTAAATCTTGAAAATCAAAGGAAAATAATGTTCCAAACCACCTACCCAATGCCAGACACATGTGAAAGGTATCATACCTGGCTTTTGATAATGTCCTCTCTGGAGGGGAATTTTTCTTTAGCCATTTTTTCTCAGCAAATATTTTTATCATTAGTTTTTATAAGGTAAAAATATTTTTATGATTGAAATATACATTCTTATCTAGAAGTGTGTGGCTGAAGTTCTGTCCACGGGGGAATTGGACCTAAAAATATGCTTCACATAGTAGTCGCCTCTACTGCCCTATTTAGATAAATCAAGGGTACGACAACGACATGCACTTTCATTTTTAAACCCTCCCTTTCTGAGTTTTTCCTCCAGAGTAACCTGCAGGTCTGTGGCTTCTGCTTTGCCTTCTGTCTCGTGGCGTAGTTCCGTGTTTCCAGTCACTGCAGGCAGGCATTCCGTCCTCCCCCATTCTCTCCAGCCTAAACTTTTTGAGATTCTTTTTATACTTCTACTGAAAATTCCAGCAGACAGCCAAATGCCTGCGTCTGAAGAACTGGGAGGTCAGCTCTCAAGCAGCCAGAAGGCTGGGGTGTGCAGAAAGCCCTCAACAAAAGAAATATTTGTTTAGATGAAAGCTCAAAGAACACAGTGGAAATCACTCCAAAATGAGAGCTGAGAGCACACCTGCTCTGGAGGTTGAGGGGGTGGGGGCGTCTCCCCTGGGGAGGGGGTCTCCAGAGGAGGGGAGTCCCGGCCTGTCCCCCTACCCTGTCCCTGCTCATCTGGTCGCTGTCCTTAAGAACTGGCACCGACCTTCTTCCTACCCTATCGCCTGCGCACCCAAAGCCACAGCTCTGAGCTCCCAGAGTGAAAGCTGCTATAAAGTAAAACCTCGAGTAGCCAGGGCTGCTATACACGCAGGTCTTGGGGAGACCGTGAGTACAGGCTGGGGACTTTCTCCATCCTGTTTTCTATCGGCAGGTGACTCTGGGTCTGACCCTGATAAATGTATGCGTGGCGGCCAGAACCGAGTTCTCCTCCGTGACACTGACGCGCAAGCTGACCTTCTGCTTCTAAGAACTCCATCTGTCCTTTAGAAAACGCGATTCTCCTTTGGCAGGTTTGGGGGCAAGACCGAAAGGCAGGATGGGTTAGAATCTGCTCTCAATTAAGTGAACTGTGTTTTATTTAAAAAAAAAAAAAAAAAAAAAGGGACTTCCCCTGGTGGTCCAGTGGGTAAGGACACCGCCTTGCAGTGCAAGGGGCGCCGGTTCGAGCCCTGGCCTGGGAAGATCCCACGTGCCGCGGAGCGGCTGGACTGATGTGTCCAATTGCCGAGCCAGAGCTCTGGAGCGCATGCGCCCAGAGCTGGCGCTCTGCAACGACAGACGCCACCGCGATGGGAGGCCCACAGGAGCCAAAGAACAAAGACGGATGGAGATAGAGAAATGAAAGACCAATAGAAGTGGCCCGCCTGCTCCCCTCCCTCCCCAACCCGACCCCCGCCCAAAATAAATCAATAAATAAATCTTTAAAAAAAAAAAGGCAAGCCTTGCAGAGAAACCCGCGACAGGATGCAGTTGCTATAGCGGAGGAAGGAAAACGCAAAGTAGATGAAGAAAAAAAAAAAGACGGCTTCAACTCAGACGCAGTGGGGCCCAGGCTGATCCACAACCTGAGGAAGGTGAGGTGAGGAGCAAAGAGAAATATTTGTTTAAGAACTGGGAGGTCAGTCTCAAGCAGCCAGAAGGCTGGGGTGTGCAGAAAGCCCTCAACAAAAGAAATATTTGTTTAGATGAAAGCTCAAAGAACACAGTGGAAATCACTCCAAAATGAGAGCTGAGAGCACACCTGCTCTGGAGGTTGAGGGGGTGGGGGCGTCTCCCCTGGGGAGGGGGTCTCCAGAGGAGGGGAGTCCCGGCCTGTCCCCCTACCCTGTCCCTGCTCATCTGGTCGCTGTCCTTAAGAACTGGCACCGACCTTCTTCCTACCCTATCGCCTGCGCACCCAAAGCCACAGCTCTGAGCTCCCAGAGTGAAAGCTGCTATAAAGTAAAACCTCGAGTAGCCAGGGCTGCTATACACGCAGGTCTTGGGGAGACCGTGAGTACAGGCTGGGGACTTTCTCCATCCTGTTTTCTATCGGCAGGTGACTCTGGGTCTGACCCTGATAAATGTATGCGTGGCGGCCAGAACCGAGTTCTCCTCCGTGACACTGACGCGCAAGCTGACCTTCTGCTTCTAAGAACTCCATCTGTCCTTTAGAAAACGCGATTCTCCTTTGGCAGGTTTGGGGGCAAGACCGAAAGGCAGGATGGGTTAGAATCTGCTCTCAATTAAGTGAACTGTGTTTTATTTAAAAAAAAAAAAAAAAAAAAAAAGGGGACTTCCCCTGGTGGTCCAGTGGGTAAGGACACCGCCTTGCAGTGCAAGGGGCGCCGGTTCGAGCCCTGGCCTGGGAAGATCCCACGTGCCGCGGAGCGGCTGGACTGATGTGTCCAATTGCCGAGCCAGAGCTCTGGAGCGCATGCGCCCAGAGCTGGCGCTCTGCAACGACAGACGCCACCGCGATGGGAGGCCCACAGGAGCCAAAGAACAAAGACGGATGGAGATAGAGAAATGAAAGACCAATAGAAGTGGCCCGCCTGCTCCCCTCCCTCCCCAACCCGACCCCCGCCCAAAATAAATCAATAAATAAATCTTTAAAAAAAAAAAGGCAAGCCTTGCAGAGAAACCCGCGACAGGATGCAGTTGCTATAGCGGAGGAAGGAAAACGCAAAGTAGATGTAAAAAGAAAAAAAAAAAAGACGGCTTCAACTCAGACGCAGTGGGGCCCAGGCTGGGGTGCCCCGCGTTCCCCCGGGGCTGGGCTGGGGTGCGCTGATCCACAACCTGAGGAAGGTGAGGTGAGGAGCTCCAAGAATCGGGCAGTACCCGCTGGGGTGCAGAGCTGTCTGCGCCCCGGGACGAGGCTCGCAGCCCTCTCGCTTCTGAGTACAGCCTGGGTCTCCCCACCCTCAGCCCTCTTAGAGAGCCCAGTCCTGGAGGGATTAACAGAGTAAGTAAACCAGGCTGTCTACGGGAACTAGATTCCATCATCCCAGGACCTAAAATGTCTCTTGGAACGTTTGGAAGTCTGCCCCGCTGGCTGTTGGGAGGACTGTATTTCTAAGCAAGGGGTTAGTTTGGGAGGAACGAGTTTGGTTGCCCCCATGGGAAACTCCAAGAAGGAGGAATGGGTCGCCGCTCTGAAGTCATAGTGCCTGGACCTATTCCTAGCCCCGACTGCTCAGTGCAGTGGGGCGTGAAGGTGTGTTCAGCCCAGCCGGGCTTCCCTGGCTATAATCTGCACCAGGGATTTTAGACCTCACAGAAAAGCTGGCCCCTCTGGGCGCTGATTTTCCTGTAGATGTGGCACCATCAGCCTTCAAACCCCAATTCACTTTCAAAGAGATCCTGGAGGGCAGAGCTTTGCCGCAAAGGGTGGGGGGTCCCAGCGAGCACAGTCAGGCTGGAGAGAGTGGGCTCCCATGAGTGCAGTGTGGCCCAGAGAGGCTCCCCTGTCCCAGATCCTGAGGGCCAAAGAGGAGCCTGGCCCCGGGGCAGGTCTTCCTTACAGCTTCCAACTTCACACAAGGCGTTATGGATTTCTGGAGCCAGCCAGAGGCTTGGCCTTGTGGGCGTTATCTCAGTCGGGAATGGACATCCCCCTGAACCACAGATGCCAACGCCTTGCCTGGTGAAAGGACCTGGAAGGAAAGACAGAGCCCTGCGCGAAAGGGGATGGGGGTCCCAGTCCGAACTGGGTCCAGAGGGGTCTGATCTAAAGCCTGATTTACACCCTGTCTCCTTAGACATCATACCTCTTTGGAATCTTATGTTCCTGTCTTTAAAATAATTATAATAGAAACTTCTATTATTGAAAGGTTCAACTCAGACGCAGTGGGGCCCAGGCTGGGGTGCCCGTTCCCCGGGCTGGGGTGCGCTGATCCACAACCTGAGGAAGGTGAGGTGAGGAGCTCCAAGAATCGGGCAGTACCCGCTGGGGTGCAGAGCTGTCTGCGCCCCGGGACGAGGCTCGCAGCCCTCTCGCTTCTGAGTACAGCCTGGGTCTCCCCACCCTCAGCCCTCTTAGAGAGCCCAGTCCTGGAGGGATTAACAGAGTAAGTAAACCAGGCTGTCTACGGGAACTAGATTCCATCATCCCAGGACCTAAAATGTCTCTTGGAACGTTTGGAAGTCTGCCCCGCTGGCTGTTGGGAGGACTGTATTTCTAAGCAAGGGGTTAGTTTGGGAGGAACGAGTTTGGTTGCCCCCATGGGAAACTCCAAGAAGGAGGAATGGGTCGCCGCTCTGAAGTCATAGTGCCTGGACCTATTCCTAGCCCCGACTGCTCAGTGCAGTGGGGCGTGAAGGTGTGTTCAGCCCAGCCGGGCTTCCCTGGCTATAATCTGCACCAGGGATTTTAGACCTCACAGAAAAGCTGGCCCCTCTGGGCGCTGATTTTCCTGTAGATGTGGCACCATCAGCCTTCAAACCCCAATTCACTTTCAAAGAGATCCTGGAGGGCAGAGCTTTGCCGCAAAGGGTGGGGGCTCCCAGCGAGCACAGTCAGGCTGGAGAGAGTGGGCTCCCATGAGTGCAGTGTGGCCCAGAGAGGCTCCCCTGTCCCAGATCCTGAGGGCCAAAGAGGAGCCTGGCCCCGGGGCAGGTCTTCCTTACAGCTTCCAACTTCACACAAGGCGTTATGGATTTCTGGAGCCAGCCAGAGGCTTGGCCTTGTGGGCGTTATCTCAGTCGGGAATGGACATCCCCCTGAACCACAGATGCCAACGCCTTGCCTGGTGAAAGGACCTGGAAGGAAAGACAGAGCCCTGCGCGAAAGGGGATGGGGGTCCCAGTCCGAACTGGGTCCAGAGGGGTCTGATCTAAAGCCTGATTTACACACCCTGTCTCCTTAGACATCATACCTCTTTGGAATCTTATGTTCCTGTCTTTAAAATAATTATAATAGAAACTTCTATTATTGAAAGGTGCATCTCAGGCTGAAATGAAAAGGTCAGAGGCCCCTTGCAGGTCCCAGAAAGGCTGTTTCTCTCCCTTTTCATCCCCTTGGCCCTGGCCTAATTCTGAGAGCATCATTGAAGATACAAAACTAAAAGCTTGCAACAGTTGATGAATTCTCTCATAGAGTTTGCACAACAATAGCTCTGACTGTGTCACTTTGTCGGTCTCTGTGCTAAGTGCTGCATTCTTTCCGTTCGTCATCACAGTGGCCATTAACCAAAACCATCTCTTTTTGTTCCACTTTTGTAACTGAGGAAACTAAGACCCAGAAGAAGTGGGCAGCCTGCCTCGGGAGGTCACCGCCTGTGAATAGAAGGGAGATTCAATCTTGGTTTGCCCAGCTTCCGAGGACAGAAAGACATACTCTTAGAAGACCTGTAAAACGTACATTACCGGTGTCTCAAAGCAGGCTCCAAGGTAAGAATGCAAGGACGACTGCTGAATTAAGGAAATGCTCCCCAAAGAAGCCAGCAAGGGTAAGGGAGAAAGATAACCAGAGGTACCATTTCTGGCTAAGTCTCAGCTGCAGCCTGACCCTTCATGTCTCTCTGAAGCCTAAATTACACCCTCAACTGTGCCAATCCCAGGCAAGGGAGCTGGCTCCTGTGCTCCTGTATCCTTCAGCCAGTGGATGGGGGCTGCTGGGGGATGGGTTGGGGAACATAGCCATAGATACTTCCCCTTCTCAACCTGTGCGGGCAGAGCTGCTCTAGGAAACCACAAGATCAGCCTCTCAAAGATTCACCCAGTCTCAAGCCTGGGCAGAAAGCCCACATTAAGGGTGGGGGAGGGACACCCAGAACTAGAACGGGGTCAGGGAAAACTGGGAGCACACCGCCAGTGTCCCCTGCACTTGGCCTCTGTGACACTCGTTATATCGTTTGACCCAAATAAGAGAATACTCTCTAATCAAGACTCAGACCAGTGTTCCCACCCCCAGGACCTTTGCACCTAATTTTTTAAGGAACTCATACCTCTTGGAATCTTATGTTCCTGTCTTTAAAATAATTATAATAGAAACTTCTATTATTGAAAGGTGCATCTCAGGCTGAAATGAAAAGGTCAGAGGCCCTTGCAGGTCCCAGAAAGGCTGTTTCTCTCCTTTTCATCCCCTTGGCCCTGGCCTAATTCTGAGAGCATCATTGAAGATACAAAACTAAAAGCTTGCAACAGTTGATGAATTCTCTCATAGAGTTTGCACAACAATAGCTCTGACTGTGTCACTTTGTCGGTCTCTGTGCTAAGTGCTGCATTCTTTCCGTTCGTCATCACAGTGGCCATTAACCAAAACCATCTCTTTTGTTCCACTTTTGTAACTGAGGAAACTAAGACCCAGAAGAAGTGGGCAGCCTGCCTCGGGAGGTCACCGCCTGTGAATAGAAGGGAGATTCAATCTTGGTTTGCCCAGCTTCCGAGGACAGAAAGACATACTCTTAGAAGACCTGTAAAACGTACATTACCGGTGTCTCAAAGCAGGCTCCAAGGTAAGAATGCAAGGACGACTGCTGAATTAAGGAAATGCTCCCCGAAGAAGCCAGCAAGGGTAAGGGAGAAAGATAACCAGAGGTACCATTTCTGGCTAAGTCTCAGCTGCAGCCTGACCCTTCATGTCTCTCTGAAGCCTAAATTACACCCTCAACTGTGCCAATCCCAGGCAAGGGAGCTGGCTCCTGTGCTCCTGTATCCTTCAGCCAGTGGATGGGGGCTGCTGGGGGATGGGTTGGGGAACATAGCCATAGATACTTCCCCTTCTCAACCTGTGCGGGCAGAGCTGCTCTAGGAAACCACAAGATCAGCCTCTCAAAGATTCACCCAGTCTCAAGCCTGGGCAGAAAGCCCACATTAAGGGTGGGGGAGGGACACCCAGAACTAGAACGGGGTCAGGGAAAACTGGGAGCACACCGCCAGTGTCCCCTGCACTTGGCCTCTGTGACACTCGTTATATCGTTTGACCCAAATAAGAGAATACTCTCTAATCAAGACTCAGACCAGTGTTCCCACCCCCAGGACCTTTGCACCTGATATTTTCTGTTCTTGGAATGCTGTTTCCGACAATGGTCATATGACAGGCTTCTCTTGATCCTGTTTCAGGCTTAAATTTCATTGCTTTAGAAAAACGTCACCACTCAAGCTAAAGAATCCCCCGTTCCAGTTACTCTCTTGATGATTCTGTTTTCCTCATAACACTTAATCACCAACCAAAGTCACCATTTCTTGTCTGTCTTCTATCTGCTAAAGTACAAATTCCTGCAGGGAAAGAATGTGCCTGTTTTGTTCCAATGCTGTATTCTCATGGTCACACTAGATAGTTGGCTCACGGTAAGTGCTCATAAATGTTACCTGAATAAACTCAGACTCACTTTTAAATCAGGTTTTGACTCTCCCCATATTTGGCTCACCTTCTCCCTCATAAAAGTGGGGGCAGTATTTAGGAAAGAGCCCAGGTTAAGGGTCTGGGGAAAACTTAAAACATACATGTTGAATTAGGAGCTTCAGATTAGCACATAAACACTACTATGCATAAAATAGATAACCCACAATGACCAGTGTATAGCACAGAGAACTATACTCAATACTTTGTAATAACCTATAAAGGAAAGAAGCTGAGAATGAATGTGTGTGTGTGTGTGTGTGTGTGTGTGTGAATGACTATGCTCTGTACCTGAAACTAACATGATATTATAAATCAACTATACTTCAATTTAAAAAACAAACATAAACCTTGAAAGTGGGCAAAAAGCTTGAATAGGTAGATACGTCACACAAAGAGATCTCCAGATAACCAATGCACATATGAAAAGCATATAACTTGCTTAGTCATTGTAAAAGTGCAAATTAACATAACAGGGCCAGACACCTGGACACCCACCAAAAGAATAAAATGAAATGGTTGAATATTACCAAAGGCTGTGGAACCACCAAAATGCTCCGACGCCCATGCTTCTCCAACGCTGCGTGCTGAAAGACCAGCATTCTTTTTCCTTTCTCAGTTTCCAGCGTATTGCAGACCAAAGCACAGTCCCCCTGAGAAGGACTAGCACAGGAGCCCCTGCGGCTGGGGCCTCATCATGCAGTGTGGCGTCTGAAGTGTGGGTCCACACTGTCACACAGGCTGCTGACCGTGGGTTTGTATGCCAGAGCAGTGACCCATTCTGTAAAAGTTTCTAAGTGCTCACTCTCAATTTCTGAGCCTAACTCTTTGCAGACTAGTAGCAACCAGCTCACAGTCCACACTTCCAGCAACACTCTGAACCCTGATGGAGGTGCAGGTGACCACAACCACTTTGGTGGGATTTGATAAAATTAAATATACAAGCACTCTATGACCCAGAAGTTCCATTGCAATGTGTATACACAACTTAAAGGTGTTATACCGCAGCAAAAGACATGCCAGAATGTTTATAACAGGACTATTTATAAGAACTCAAACTAGAAATAACCTGACATTAGCAGAAAAGGATGCTGCAGACCAATATTCCTCAAGAACATAGACATAAAAATCCTTTAAACAGTCAATCAAATACAAGAGTATAATATATTATGACTAAGTGGAGTTTATTCTTGAAATTCAAGGATAGTTTAATATTTGAAAATGAATATAATTCACTAAATTAACAAACCATCTGAAAACATTCAAAACCAATTCATGATAATTTTCAGCAATCTGAAAATGAAATGATTTTAATTTTATTTAATTCCTTAGCTTATATAGCACATGTATAAACTTGGCATAGGGTATGTATGAATACTTAGTTAACATATACTTAATGCTGAAAAATTGAACACTTTAAGTGCATCAGAAATTGAGAACAAGTCAAAGATATCCAGTTTTACCATCTCCTTTCAGAATTGTACTGATGGCCTGAGCTAGTCTCAATAAGGAAAAGAAAAAAATAAAGGCAATTGATTGGAAAAAACATATAAACCTCCTTTTATTGCAGTTGATAATATTTACATATAGAACATCCTGATGAATCTGCAAAACAAATTCAAGAACTAATCAGTGAATTTAGAAAGGTCACAGAATACAAAGTCAGTATGTAAAAGTCAGTTGTATTTCCATATATCACTAGCAAACAATCAGAAAATAAAATTGAATTTTTCTTTACAGTAACATCAAAAAACATTAAATACATGAGAACAAACGAAAGATTTGTGAGACTTCTGCACTGAAAATAACAAAAACAGCCATGAAAGAAATTAAATGAGACCAAAATGAATGGAGCCTGCCAGGCTTCTCTGTCCATGGGATTTTCCAGGCAAAAAGAATACTGGAGCTGGTTGCCATATCCTCCTTAAAAATGAATGAAGAGGTATACCATGTTCATCAATATTGTTTATGATTTCTTCCCAGATTGGTGTGTAGACTTGATGTAGTATCCAGAATATTCTTTGGCAAAATAGGCAGGTTGATTCTTACACGTTAATGGAAATTGAAAAGACCTAAAATATCTAAAACTATCTTGAAAGAATGTTGGAGAACTCACTTTTTGTGTTACATGACTTAATATAAAGTTATGTCGTGATCAATGTAGTGTGGTATTGGCAAATAGGCAAATATTAATAGATAGATACAATAGTTCAAAAATAGACACACATGTACAGCCCACTGATATTCAGCAAAGGCTCCATAGCAATTAGCAAAATTTAAGAACAATGATACTTACTATATCCTGGCAGTGGTTTAGTCACTAAGTCATGTCCAGCTCTTGTGACCCATGGATTATAGCCCACCAGGCTACTCTGTTCATAGGATTTTTCAGGCAAGAATACTGGAGTGGATTGCCATTTCCTTCTCCAGGGGATCATGGTAGCAATCAAATAGTTGTTGTCTATAAAAATGGAGCTTAACTGGAAAGGAATTTTCTGGGGTGAACGACCATCTTCTACATCTTGATTGGGCTAGTGGTGAAATGAATGTATAGATTTATCAAATTTTATCAAACTGTATACTTAAGATCTGTGATTTTCATTACATTTGACTGAATTTTAAAAAGCTACAGAATCTACACATTGGTTGTTGTTGTTCAGTTGCTAAGTCATGCCTGGCTCTTTGTGACCCTGTGGACTGTAACACACGAGGCACTTCTGTCCTCTACTATCTCCTGGAGTTTGCTCAAATTCATGTCCATTGAGTCAGTGATGCTATCTAACCATCTCACCGTCTGCCGCCCCCGTCTTCTTTTGCCTTCAGTCTTCCCCAGCATCAAGGTCACATACATATAAAGTGATATTAGTTATATAAACACTTAAAGCCCTGAAAGAAAAGTACATATTGTTCATGGAACCATACAAGAAGTCTTCATAGGTGAGAGAATGATTATACACCAATCTGAAGACAAAGGTTTCCTCGGAGGTGAGAAAGAGAACTAAAACAGAGTGAGGAACAGAAGTATGTACACAGTCTCTATAATGTTTTTATTATTTTAGACAAAATACTCCCACCTGTTAAATCTTCTTGGTGGATGCATGGGAATACTTTTTGTTACTTACTGTTCTATATATTTGAAATTTTTCATTCTTAGCTTTTAAATTTTAAGAAAAGAAAAGAAGAGACTTAAATAAAAGCTCTGAGCAAAGCATTGCTTCCTCTACTTTTACTTCACTGTAAAGTTTGACACAGAAAAGAATATTTTCTGATCTCTGAGTGAAACCAGGAAGCTTCTGCCAGGAGAGTACATCAGAGCATGAGGGGCCTAATGAGATACCAAGCACATCAGGTCAAATGGAGTCTCATTTTTCTCAAACTTCGGCAACGTTCAGAAGTATTTTGTTTTCACATTCTACCAACTTCACTATAGAGATTTTAGCTTTAAAGTCTAAAAGCATTTCAACTTAAAAGTATCTAAACCTGAAGACAATCAAAGAAAAAATATCTGGGTATATGCAATAAAATTATTCCAGCTGCTATGGATTTTAAGATTACAAATTTTATACATGTTTATGGGGTTATATATTTTCATTTCCATGTTTGTTTGAAAATATATCTAAAGAGCTTAAAACCCCATGTGAGGTCACATTAGAATAGGAGACCCTTCCTTCCTTCCTTCCTCCTCCCTTCCTTCTTCCCTTGTTCCTTTCCTTCCTCTTCCCTTTTTATTTTTAAATAATTAAAAACTTACAGAAAATTTTAAGTGGAGAAGAAAGATTCTTCTTTCCCTGAACCATTTGAGACTGAGTTGCTGACGTGACGCCCTACCACCCCCTAAACACTTAATATGCGTTGTCACAAACAAGGATATTCGCCTTCTTTTATCCCAATGCAGCCACCAAATCCATAAAATTAACATCAAAACATTCTTGCCGGGCTTCCCCTGGTGGTCCAGTGGGTAAGGACACCGCCTTGCAATGCAAGGGGCGCCAGTTCGATCCCTGGCCTGGAAAGATCCCACGGGGTTTCAATGCAAACAGCATTTGCGCCGAAGACAAAGGTTTCCTCGGAGGTGAGAAAGAGAACTAAAACAGAGTGAGGAACAGAAGTATGTACACAGTCTCTATAATGTTTTTATTATTTTAGACAAAATACTCCCACCTGTTAAATCTTCTTGGTGGATGCATGGGAATACTTTTTGTTACTTACTGTTCTATATATTTGAAATTTTTCATTCTTAGCTTTTAAATTTTAAGAAAAGAAAAGAAGAGACTTAAATAAAAGCTCTGAGCAAAGCATTGCTTCCTCTACTTTTACTTCACTGTAAAGTTTGACACAGAAAAGAATATTTTCTGATCTCTGAGTGAAACCAGGAAGCTTCTGCCAGGAGAGTACATCAGAGCATGAGGGGCCTAATGAGATACCAAGCACATCAGGTCAAATGGAGTCTCATTTTTCTCAAACTTCGGCAACGTTCAGAAGTATTTTGTTTTCACATTCTACCAACTTCACTATAGAGATTTTAGCTTTAAAGTCTAAAAGCATTTCAACTTAAAAGTATCTAAACCTGAAGACAATCAAAGAAAAAATATCTGGGTATATGCAATAAAATTATTCCAGCTGCTATGGATTTTAAGATTACAAATTTTATACATGTTTATGGGGTTATATATTTTCATTTCCATGTTTGTTTGAAAATATATCTAAAGAGCTTAAAACCCCATGTGAGGTCACATTAGAATAGGAGACCCTTCCTTCCTTCCTTCCTCCTCCCTTCCTTCTTCCCTTGTTCCTTTCCTTCCTCTTCCCTTTTTATTTTTAAATAATTAAAAACTTACAGAAAATTTTAAGTGGAGAAGAAAGATTCTTCTTTCCCTGAACCATTTGAGACTGAGTTGCTGACGTGACGCCCTACCACCCCCTAAACACTTAATATGCGTTTGTCACAAACAAGGATATTCGCCTTCTTTTATCCCAATGCAGCCACCAAATCCATAAAATTAACATCAAAACATTCTTGCCGGGCTTCCCCTGGTGGTCCAGTGGGTAAGGACACCGCCTTGCAATGCAAGGGGCGCCAGTTCGATCCCTGGCCTGGAAAGATCCCACGTGCCCCGGAGCGGCTGGACCGATGTGTCCAATTGCCGAGCCAGAGCTCTGGAGCGCATGCGCCCAGAGCTGGCGCTCTGCAGCGACAGACGCCACCGAGATGGGAGGCCCACACAGGCCAAAGAATAAGGACGGATGAAAATAGAGAAATGGAAGACCAATGGAAGTGGCCCGCCCGCTCCCCTCCCTCCCCAACCTGACCCCCGCCCAAAATAAAATAATAAATAAATAAATCTTTAAAAAAAAAAAAACAAAAAACATTCTTGCCTCCAAGTCTCCAGGGCCCCTTTGAGTTTTGCCCTTTATCCCAACAGTATCTGGTGTAGAGAAAGGAGCCTCTGAATCATGGCTTGGCCTGAGATGTTGTAGCTCTTTCCTTGCCCACGTGGCACAGTTTTTCAGTCTTTCCCTGAGTTCCGTGGTGTTGACGGGTTTGAAAATAATGAGATAGTTATATCGTAGACTGTCCTTCCATTTGGGTTTGTCTGATGGTTCCTCGTGATTAGATTCAGGTTATACGAATCTCACAAGTGTGTGTTGCCTCTGCAGCCCATCGTGGGGTGACGTGTTCCTTGGTTCTTCTCCTGTGCCAGCAATATTCACTTTTTCATCTCTTGAGTCATGACTGCAGTGATGTTCACTTTGATCCCCCGGTTCAGGAACAGGCTGTCGACGTCACTGTCTTACTCTTTTCTTCTGTGTAATTTTGAGGGGAGAGATTTTGAATCTATGCAAATATCTCATTCTTCCTCAACCTTTCTGTTTATTCATTGACTTATTTTTATCTATATTAGTGTGTGGTTTTCTGTCTGTGAGTTGCCCATTGCTTTCAGTATCTATTTTGAACGAACTGTCCCTGAAAAGCTCCGTTCCTAATGTAGATCAGGAATTAGGCCAACTATTGTGGCCAACGGCATGGTATCAGTTATGAATGAAAGGATCCTGCTCAATGTCATATGATCAGAGCACCTTTCGAACAGACGTTCAGGTGGAGAGATTGCCTAGTCTCACACCTGCGCTTGGTAGAGTGAGAAGCGTCTGAATACCAGGGCAGTCATACGAATGTATAGTTTACAGGAGGCAGAAGTCTTGGGGAAGGAGCAAAGCAGAAGGTCTGGGTTCATGAATAAGCAGAGCTGTCAGGTGGGCAAGGTAAGTATCTCTAGGACCAGAACTGGTGATGGGCACTGGCTGAATATGTGGAGGGACGGTCTGACCATTTTAGAGACAGGTAAGCTGCCTTTCTGTTGATGTCTCATAAGCTTGGCCACCCCATGATGGAGACATGAGCATTTGCAAGCAATAGGACTTTTTATTTTTAAAGGAGTTTTATTGTTTAATGCCACACATCAACCTGAATGCACCATGGAAATGGGACTTTTAAATTTTTATTTGTTTATTTTTGGCTGTGCTGGGTATTTGTTGCTGTATACCAGCTTTCTCTAGTTGCGATATGTGGGCTTCCCATTGCAGTGACTTGTCTAGTTGCGGAGCACAGTCTCTAGGCACAGGGACTTCAGCAGTTGCTGCCACGGGCTCTAAAGCACAGGCTAGGCAGCGGTGGTG
Source organism: Tragulus kanchil (assembly GCA_022376925.1). Classification (NCBI taxonomy): domain Eukaryota; kingdom Metazoa; phylum Chordata; class Mammalia; order Artiodactyla; family Tragulidae; genus Tragulus; species Tragulus kanchil. Next base: position 50,054,402 of record JAIOJX010000026.1, read on the forward strand.
CACGGGCTTGGTTATCTCCCAGACCAGGGTCGAACATGTTTCCCTCACACTGGCAGTGGGAAAGCAAGTGTGTGTTGCCTCTGCAGCCCATCGTGGTGACGTGTTCCTTGGTTCTTCTCCTGTGCCAGCAATATTCACTTTTTCATCTCTTGAGTCATGACTGCAGTGATGTTCACTTTGATCCCCCGGTTCAGGAACAGGCTGTCGACGTCACTGTCTTACTCTTTTCTTCTGTGTAATTTTGAGGGGAGAGATTTTGAATCTATGCAAATATCTCATTCTTCCTCAACCTTTCTGTTTATTCATTGACTTATTTTTATCTATATTAGTGTGTGGTTTTCTGTCTGTGAGTTGCCCATTGCTTTCAGTATCTATTTTGAACGAACTGTCCCTGAAAAGCTCCGTTCCTAATGTAGATCAGGAATTAGGCCAACTATTGTGGCCAACGGCATGGTATCAGTTATGAATGAAAGGATCCTGCTCAATGTCATATGATCAGAGCACCTTTCGAACAGACGTTCAGGTGGAGAGATTGCCTAGTCTCACACCTGCGCTTGGTAGAGTGAGAAGCGTCTGAATACCAGGGCAGTCATACGAATGTATAGTTTACAGGAGGCAGAAGTCTTGGGGAAGGAGCAAAGCAGAAGGTCTGGGTTCATGAATAAGCAGAGCTGTCAGGTGGGCAAGGTAAGTATCTCTAGGACCAGAACTGGTGATGGGCACTGGCTGAATATGTGGAGGGACGGTCTGACCATTTTAGAGACAGGTAAGCTGCCTTTCTGTTGATGTCTCATAAGCTTGGCCACCCCATGATGGAGACATGAGCATTTGCAAGCAATAGGACTTTTTATTTTTAAAGGAGTTTTATTGTTTAATGCCACACATCAACCTGAATGCACCATGGAAATGGGACTTTTAAATTTTTATTTGTTTATTTTTGGCTGTGCTGGGTATTTGTTGCTGTATACCAGCTTTCTCTAGTTGCGATATGTGGGCTTCCCATTGCAGTGACTTGTCTAGTTGCGGAGCACAGTCTCTAGGCACAGGGACTTCAGCAGTTGCTGCCACGGGCTCTAAAGCACAGGCTAGGCAGCGGTGGTGCACGGGCTTGGTTATCTCCCTAGACCAGGGGTCGAACATGTTTCCCTCACACTGGCAGTGGGATTCTTAAACACTGGACTACCAGGAGGCCCAAAATAGAGCTTCTAAAGTTCCTTCCAAACCTGACATCCAGTGAGACACTACTGTCATTCTTTATTGCCTCTCAGCTGTAAATTCAACCTTTCTGCTCGTTATGTGAAACTGAATATGATCCCTTTTAATATCTTTACTTTGCAAGTGGCAGAGTGTTCAGCGTCATGGGTGGAGAGGGCCCTAGGGAGCCCAAGACCGACAGGAGGAAGTGTTTTGCTTCCTAGTTTGGGTGTAGCCAGCAGCTTCCCCCAGCACCACTGGGAGGTTTTTAGCAGAAGCCTCAATGGGGTTGTTGGTACAAAACCTGGGTGACCTCTGATGAGACATTTCCCCATCAACAGCCTTCCCCAGAATCCCTGCACAGGCCTCTGGTAAGTCCTCCTGGGCATCACCATGGCACTATCTAATGGAGGCATTAGACCTAATGGATGCGTCCACAGGGTCCTGAGTGCTCCAGGTCCACAGTAGACAGGAAGGGAACTCACTCTGCCCTCCCACCCTCACCCTGGGTGCCTCCAGGCCCACCAACATCAGCCAACGCCATGGACTACAGCCCACCAGGCTCCTCTGTCCATGTGATGCTCCAGGCAAGAATACTGGAGTGGGTTGTCGTGCGCTCCTCCAGGGGATCTTCCTGACCCAGGGATCAAACCCATGTCTCCTGGGTCTCCTGCATTGCAAGCAGGTTCTTTACCTCTGAGCCATCGGTGAAGTCCCCTGAATCAAGGTACTGGACAGGAAACCCTGCAGAAGTTTCCACAGGAGGAAGAGATTATTCAGTTACTAAAACAAGAGGAAAGGAAGGGAACTGACGATAAGGAGCAAGACTAGAGTCAGAACACGGGTGCCTGAGTCCCACGGCAGGGTGGGTGGACCAGCGGCCAGACCAGAAGCTCGGCCTCTGAGCAACGGCCATGGTCTCCCCACACCGACCGTTGGACAGGGCCAGCCAACTCCAAGGGCAGTGGACGGCCCACACAGAGCAGTGTGGGGCCCGACCTCATTGAGGTGCCAGCTGCAGGAATCGGAGAATGAAGGGCTCAGGTGTCCAAGCAGGTGGAGGGCTTGGAGGTCTGGGCTCAAGTATAAACCTGACACTGGAAATGAGAGGTCTACTACTTCAAACAGCCTCAGACACACTGTGCTGTTTGGAAATGCTTCATCCTGCCTTTTAGAAGCCATCCTTCTGGGGATTAGGTGGTGAGGACGGGGAGCAGGTCGACATTTCCCACACAACCCGTTTTGACCTTGGGGTCAGTGGGCACATGAAGGGCGTGGGGGTGCCTGACTTGGGGAGGGAGCTGGCAGCTCAGCACCCCGCAACAGCACTGACAGCCAAGTGTGGAGCCTCTGAGTTCCACAGGGAAAAGTTTTCTGAGCTCCCCATAGTGAGGCGGAGCACCCTCTCCTCCCTGCAGGCCCACCGCTGTCCTGGCAAGCAGTCAGTTCTACACATCAGGGGGTTCCCTGTGCAGGGAGTGGGGCGCGAGGGCTCTGGGGCGTAAGAGGCCAGCCTCCCCAGGGGCCCAGGTGAGGAGCCTAGATGTTCTGAAGACGAAGTAGAAGTGGGCGCCAGCGAGACAGCCCTTGTCCTGTCACCTGGGCCCTCTGACACCAGCCCTTAGGTGGGAGGGGAGGTGCAGAGGCAGGCAGTGCCCTGAGGACAGGCGCATGTCTGTGCTGAGGGACCAAGGCGGCAGCCCTAGTGGGGAAGAAAGCTCTGCTTCCAGAACAAGGGCTTCAGTACAAGGTAGAGACTTAACAATAAGACATCAGGAGCATGGAGCTCAAGATGACATGAGGGATGGCTTTATTTTCACAATAAACGTATGGTGATAATAATAAGTAGATCCTTACTGAGCATCGACTCTTCAACAGAGATTTTCCATTTATCTCTGAACCCCAGTGACGGCCCTTCAGAAACCATCAACATACCCATCTCACAGATGGAAAGGAAGGGAACTGACGATAAGGAGCAAGACTAGAGTCAGAACACGGGTGCCTGAGTCCCACGGCAGGGTGGGTGGACCAGCGGCCAGACCAGAAGCTCGGCCTCTGAGCAACGGCCATGGTCTCCCCACACCGACCGTTGGACAGGGCCAGCCAACTCCAAGGGCAGTGGACGGCCCACACAGAGCAGTGTGGGGCCCGACCTCATTGAGGTGCCAGCTGCAGGAATCGGAGAATGAAGGGCTCAGGTGTCCAAGCAGGTGGAGGGCTTGGAGGTCTGGGCTCAAGTATAAACCTGACACTGGAAATGAGAGGTCTACTACTTCAAACAGCCTCAGACACACTGTGCTGTTTGGAAATGCTTCATCCTGCCTTTTAGAAGCCATCCTTCTGGGGATTAGGTGGTGAGGACGGGGAGCAGGTCGACATTTCCCACACAACCCGTTTTGACCTTGGGGTCAGTGGGCACATGAAGGGCGTGGGGGTGCCTGACTTGGGGAGGGAGCTGGCAGCTCAGCACCCCGCAACAGCACTGACAGCCAAGTGTGGAGCCTCTGAGTTCCACAGGGAAAAGTTTTCTGAGCTCCCCATAGTGAGGCGGAGCACCCTCTCCTCCCTGCAGGCCCACCGCTGTCCTGGCAAGCAGTCAGTTCTACACATCAGGGGGTTCCCTGTGCAGGGAGTGGGGCGCGAGGGCTCTGGGGCGTAAGAGGCCAGCCTCCCCAGGGGCCCAGGTGAGGAGCCTAGATGTTCTGAAGACGAAGTAGAAGTGGGCGCCAGCGAGACAGCCCTTGTCCTGTCACCTGGGCCCTCTGACACCAGCCCTTAGGTGGGAGGGGAGGTGCAGAGGCAGGCAGTGCCCTGAGGACAGGCGCATGTCTGTGCTGAGGGACCAAGGCGGCAGCCCTAGTGGGGAAGAAAGCTCTGCTTCCAGAACAAGGGCTTCAGTACAAGGTAGAGACTTAACAATAAGACATCAGGAGCATGGAGCTCAAGATGACATGAGGGATGGCTTTATTTTCACAATAAACGTATGGTGATAATAATAAGTAGATCCTTACTGAGCATCGACTCTTCAACAGAGATTTTCCATTTATCTCTGAACCCCAGTGACGGCCCTTCAGAAACCATCAACATACCCATCTCACAGATGGAAAGACTGAGGCTCAGAGCGGTGCCATGCTTTGCCCAAAGCCTCATGGAGCTATGCAGTCCCCGGCCTGTGTTAGGGAGACGAAGTCGTTTGCTCCCGAGAACCTACCTCATCTGGAGCTGGTCTGGGACTGATGTCGCCCTTTGCCTGTGACTTTGGCCTGAAACAAAGCAAAGCAAAGCAAAGCAGTCCCCCAGGCTGGATTCCTCAAAAGGTGATGCCATCAATCAATGCGGATTTACTGCCTGTTGACATGAGGAATGTTGACTCACCAGTTGCATCTGCACCTCTGGAAACCTTGCCTCTAACCCCACCGGGGTGGGTCAGCTCACAGGCTTCATAGACAAGTGGGCCCCAGGGCGCCCCCCAATTCCTTCACCTCCTGCTGGGGCCTGTCTTGCAAAGCAGTGCTCCTGCTCAGGCATTCCAGCCCTTCTGCCCCAGGCCAGAGACACCGGCAAGGAGGTTACTGACTTCTCCCCTGCAGCTTCCCTGACTACACAGCCTGCCTGGGGAAAGTCAGCCCTCTGGTGATCACGGTCATGGGAAAGGACAGGGTATGAAGCAGGAATCCACACTGCTGTGGCTCGGCTGCCTGTTGCAGAGACAGAGTCCACAATTATCAAAGATCAGTGAGCATCCCCAGCAGGGAGCACTCTGTCTGGTCAGACGGTCCTCACCATTACAGTCACACCATGAGGATTATGTCAGGGATGAGCATCGGGTGGAAACGTCCTCAGTCACAGCAGAGAGAAGGATGATTTGCAAGCACCACTTACCCATCAGCCCTCTGGAAATAGGGATCCACGGTTCCCAGACAACTGCTTCTACTAAACACAAAACTGCTCTGTCATCCCCTTCTCTTCCTGCCCTCAATCTTTACGGAATCAGTTCTTTTCCAGTGAGTCAGTTCTACACATCAGGTGGCCAACATATTGGAACTTCAGCTTCAGTCCTTCTAATGGGTATTCAGGACGGATTTTCCTTAAGATTGACTAATTTGATCTCCTTGCTGTCCAAAAGCGAAGGGGTGATAGAAGATGAGATGGGTAGATGGCATCCCCAGTTCAATGGACATGAGCTTGGGGAAACTCCAGGAAATGGTGAGGGACAGGGAGGTCTGGCATGCTGCATCCCCCAGGTCGAGAAGAGTCAGACATGACTTGGTGACTGAACAGCAATACCAAACACAAGACATAATGTCCACATTCGAAACACACTCCCTGGGGATGTGCTGGACATGCAGCACGTACCGTGGGGCTGCCGCAGCTCTGCAGGCACACAGGTAGTGGCTCCCTCCCCTCCATGTGCAGCACAAGCTGGGGACCCTGCACCAGATTCCCGGGACCAGCTGTGCCCACGTTCTCATGCTCAGAACTGCAGCTGACCCAGAGGGTGGGCGTCTTCTGCCCACTGAGGAGGAATACAGGGTACCTGGAATCACCTTCCAGACAGAAGCAAGGGCAGATGGCACACCCAGAAAGGTGACTGAACAGGGACCCGTAAAGGATGATGGGCATTTTACAGACACTAGAGACTGTGAAGCATGGTGGGGCCAGCAAAGGTGGAAGCACCCGCTTTCTGCAGCCCTTCAGGCCTGAAGGGTTGGATCAGGAGTGAGAATGGAGCCTACAGCCGACAGAGCTGAAACAGGAGGGGAGGGTTCTCCATAGAAATCATAGACTCAGATAAACCTTCCCCAGACAGAGAGAACGCATGGACGGAAACACCTCAACCTTTCAAAAGCTTCTCAATTTAATTTTATTGCAAAGGAAAAGCACTTATCTCATTTCAGATCAACAGTTTGACAGCATTCGCCATAGGTTCTTAGTAACTCATGAAAGCTGTCTCACATTTCCTTCCAAGGCTGAACAAAGAACATTAAGGTTCTCTATTGAATTAAACAACTCTTAATTGGTGACCAAAAGCTGCTCAAGTTAGAGTTGTAAGGATAGCATATGCATGCCCTTGCTGTCTGCCTTTAGGCAATATATTCCAAAATGGTAATACAGCCTCTTTAGATACGTTTTTAAATGTGCTAGTTGGCAAGAAACTCATCTAATAAGTATAAATCACAATTAAATATATGCTGAACTGTGCTGATGTGAATCTTTATTGGCTGTTATGGCAGAAAAAAGCCGACATCTGCAAGTCTCTCCAGACAATACTCTCCGCCTCTCCGAGCATGTGTCGCATGGAGCTCCATTTCCAAGTAGAGCAAGGGCGCCTGTCCAGAGGGGTTTACCATGTCCTCTCTGCTTCCTCTTGCTGGATTGACTTGCTCAAGAAACATCGGGCAGGAGACAGAGATGAGGGTTCAGGTCAAGGACATCCACACTCGGCACCACACGCTCTGAGGGGAAGTTAATTAGGAAGATGATGAAGAATCTGCCTCTCTTGGTCTTGGACCTGCTGCTTGTTGCTGCTGTTGAATCTCTTAGTCATGTCTCTCTGTGACCTCATGGACTGCAGCACACCAGGCTCCTCTGTCCTCCATCATATCCATTGAATCAGTGATGCCATCCAACCATCTCATCCTCTGTTGTCTCCTTCTCCTCCTGCCTTCAGTCTTTCCCAGAAACGGAGTCTTTTGCAGTGAGATGGTTCTTCACATCAGCTTGAGCATCAGTCCTTCCAATGAGTTTCCAGGGCTGATGTCCTTTAAGATGGACTGGTTTGATCTCCCTGTTGTTCAAGGGACTCTCAAGAGTCTTCTCCAGCACCGCAGTTGGAAAGCATCAGTTCTTCGGTCCTGCTTAGAGGGAGAGAAAATACTTCCCATACTTCATAACAGGCCAGACCTATGTGAGTCGGGGAACTGATTTTGTCTCACTTTTATGATTCAGAAATTAGCTGGAAGTAGACTTTCACACAAGAGTCAGATGAAGTAAATACAAGTCTCTCTGGAAGACCTGTTCTCAACCCAGGCCTCAGAGAGTTCCCCAAGTCAAATACCACTGATCACGAGCTCACAACCAAAATCAACTTGGAAAAGAAACCACAGAACATCTGAGCAGACAAGGCACCAGGCACGTTGAATTGAGTATGGACTGAAAACAACAAATCCAAATCTGCTGACACAGATGGTGGAATTGTTGGGGAGAAGAAAGAAAATAGGAATGTAGGAGAAATGAGACATGGAAATGGGAATGAGAAATGGACGACAGGAAGAACCAACAGGATGTGTAAGATGTGACAGAAATTCTAAGAGGAGAGACATAGGAGAATGAGGATAACACAATAATCAGGAAAAATGGTCCCACATTTTCCAAAACTGATGAAAGGCGCAAATTCTTAGGTTCAGGAAACATGACAGTTTTCAAGCAGTATACGTACAAAGAGCTCAACACCCAGATATATTATTTAAACTTTTCAGAGCACTAAACATGAAAAAGAAAATCTTAAAAGCAACCCTGGAAAAAAGACAGTATCACAAAAGAATGGCAATTAGGTTGAAGTCTGACTTTTTCAACTGTAATAATGAAAGTCAGAACTCAGTAGATAATATCGTAAACATGATCAATCAAGAATTCTCGATCTGGAATTGTAAGCCCACGATAATTGCCTATTAATAATGAGTGTGAAATAAAAACCTTTTATAGCCACATACCATGAAGTTCACTTGTTGAAGTGCTTTCTAGTGTATTTATAGTTGTGCGATCATCACCAAAACCCAATTTCAGAACATGTTCATCGCCCCAAGAGATACACTTAGTTTTAAATTTAGCTTCTACTCAGCCACACAGGACTTCCCCTGTGGCTCAGATGATAAAGAATCTGCCTGCAATGCAGGAGACTCGGGTTTAGTCCCTAGGTTGGGAAGATTCCCTGAAGAAGGGCATGGTAACCCAGTCTAGTATTCTTACATGGATGGAGGAACCTGGTGGGCTACAGTCTATAGGGCTGCAAAGAGTCAGACATGGCTGAAGCAACTTACCAAAGCCATAGGCGAAGAATGAAATTTTGCCATTTGCAGAAACATGGATGGACTTGGAGGAGATTATGATAAATGAAATGAGTTTGACAGAGAAAGACAAATTCTGCACAATCTCTCTTATAGGTGGAAAAACTTAAACATACAACCAATTAGTGAATATAGCAAAAAAGGAGCAGACCTGCAGATATAGAGAGCAGTCTAGTGGTTACCAGATGGAAGATAAGATGGGAGGGGAGGTCAGTTTAGGGGAAGGGAGCAAGAAAGGGTTATTATGGGATTATATGAACTCATGTGCATGAAACTTCTGAAAATTGGAAAGCACTAGGTTTAATTTTTTTTTTAATTTAGAAGATAAAAATTAGTTTCAAGTATTCATTTCCTAAGAAGTATTTGATAATAAAATAGCAACCACATGTACATGTATATACATGTGCTAATGTATACAAAATTAATGTTTCTACTATCAAAAATTGAGTTTTTCACCAACAAACCTTCCACAAAGTAATTCTTTAAAGGTTCTAGATCTGAAAGCAATAAAATGATCTCAGGAGAAAAATGACCTAATATTTAGGACATGCAAAGAATATAATAAACTTGTGGAAAAATTTAAACAAATTCTATCTATGTACTTGTAGAACTTACTTGTTCTGGACAGGACATATATTTTTTGCAGATAAACCTAGAACAAATTACCTCTTTTCAGAGAATATCTTGATTAAGACCTAAACTTCAATAACTATGCTTACATGTTTATAATATATGATCTAAGTTAAAAAGCAAAAAAAGAGAAAGATAATATTTGTGACTAGTCATTATCTGTGCTGAGAGGCTCTGGGTAATTTTTGCTTCTTTATGCTCAGCATGTGTTCCATACCTTCTAGAATCATACTTGCAGTGTCTCAAGAGGAAGGCCAAGCTGGTGGCCGGAGCACCTGCTCCAGGGTGTGTGGACATCCACCCATCTTTATATTTTACAACATAAATCTCACAGGTCACTTTTACTGCCTTACATCTGGTTCCTTGCTGTAACTATCAAGAACAGATCACATGTTTTATTAAATTGGTAGTGAAGAACTACAAGTGAAACACCCCTTGTCCTTGTGCAGGGGAAGACTGACAGAGAGAGATGAAGCAGAGTCTTCACAGGCCCCTGAAGCCATGAGGACTCCATGGGTCGGTCCTGAGAAGACATCTTTCTGGAAGGCACCCCAAAGGAGGTTGGGACCCGTCACAGGCACACCAATGTCCCATCTTACCTACACCATCTTCATGTCACACTTCCACACACTTGGCCACTTATCTAGTTTCTCATGGGGCCATGGAAGCTCAGAAGGGAAATACTGTTGTTTGGTGCTTTGCAATTCACGGGGCACTGCTGCATGTTGTCTTCAGTCACCATGCGCTGAATCTCTGAAAAGGAAGCAAAACCCTTGTGGTTGAAAGATGGCTCCCTCCTCTCTAGTCAGGTCGGGAAACAGCACAGAGAACAGCTGTTCTGCAACTCGACTTCCTGTCCCACAGGCTGGCAGCTCGGGCTTTTCAGTTCTCACCCCACTGTGTTTGTGAGGCATGCGAACTGTGACCATGGCAGGCAAAATCATGCAACTAATTTCACAAATAAACATGACGTCTCTTTCCAGTAATGCTTGAGTATTTATTGGAAAGCACAGCACCCTCTCCCCAGAAAGGCATACATTCCCAGAAGTTTTACATTACATCCCCAGAGAGAAGAGCTCCTATCTTGCGACTAGGAAATCTTCCTATTTTATAACCAAGATGCAAAGCGGAACGCTAAACAATTATTGTGCAGAGGCGACATCCATACAGCAGTCCCTGTTCCCCGCTCACCATGTAAGAGAGGAGTGTCTGTGGAGGAAGAGAGAGTAGGACAGCAGGCGCAGGTGAACTTCCTGGCCTTTATTACTTTGAACTACTACACTCAAAAGACAAGTCGATCGTGTCTGCTTGTTTCCTGCACCAAGTCCCATCTGGAATCCTAACATTTTGCCGATCTTTTGTACCATATCTTGAACATTATCATGAAAATATGCCCTTGGCACCCTGGCTCCATGCTTGTAGGAGGTAAAACATATTCATTACCCTCTTCTCCTTTTAAATACAACATGGAGGACTTTCCTGGTGGTCCAATGACGAAGACACCATGATCCCAACACAGGGAGTCCAGGTTTGATCCCTGCTCAGGAAAAAAAAATAGATCTCAGATGAGGCAACCAAAGGAGGTCTGGGTCCTGAGAAGACATCTTTCTGGAAGGCACCCCAAAGGAGGTTGGGACCCGTCACAGGCACACCAATGTCCCATCTTACCTACACCATCTTCATGTCACACTTCCACACACTTGGCCACTTATCTAGTTTCTCATGGGGCCATGGAAGCTCAGAAGGGAAATACTGTTGTTTGGTGCTTTGCAATTCACGGGCACTGCTGCATGTTGTCTTCAGTCACCATGCGCTGAATCTCTGAAAAGGAAGCAAAACCCTTGTGGTTGAAAGATGGCTCCCTCCTCTCTAGTCAGGTCGGGAAACAGCACAGAGAACAGCTGTTCTGCAACTCGACTTCCTGTCCCACAGGCTGGCAGCTCGGGCTTTTCAGTTCTCACCCCACTGTGTTTGTGAGGCATGCGAACTGTGACCATGGCAGGCAAAATCATGCAACTAATTTCACAAATAAACATGACGTCTCTTTCCAGTAATGCTTGAGTATTTATTGGAAAGCACAGCACCCTCTCCCCAGAAAGGCATACATTCCCAGAAGTTTTACATTACATCCCCAGAGAGAAGAGCTCCTATCTTGCGTACTAGGAAATCTTCCTATTTTATAACCAAGATGCAAAGCGGAACGCTAAACAATTATTGTGCAGAGGCGACATCCATACAGCAGTCCCTGTTCCCCGCTCACCATGTAAGAGAGGAGTGTCTGTGGAGGAAGAGAGAGTAGGACAGCAGGCGCAGGTGAACTTCCTGGCCTTTATTACTTTGAACTACTACACTCAAAAGACAAGTCGATCGTGTCTGCTTGTTTCCTGCACCAAGTCCCATCTGGAATCCTAACATTTTGCCGATCTTTTGTACCATATCTTGAACATTATCATGAAAATATGCCCTTGGCACCCTGGCTCCATGCTTGTAGGAGGTAAAACATATTCATTACCCTCTTCTCCTTTTAAATACAACATGGAGGACTTTCCTGGTGGTCCAATGACGAAGACACCATGATCCCAACACAGGGAGTCCAGGTTTGATCCCTGCTCAGGAAACTAGATCTCAGATGAGGCAACCAGGAGCTCACATGCCACAACTAAATATCTCACCTACCCTCAACAAACGAAGATGGAAGATCCCTCTTGCTGAAACTAAGAGCAGTAGAATAGATAATAAATAATTTCAGCATGGATGGAGAGTGCCAAGGACATATGGACATGTGCACAAATGAAATACCAAAGTAGAGGCATTGGTTCTGAGATGGTGAATGAAGAGGGAAGCAAGAACGTTGTATTTGTAGCAAAAGCAGAGGGCAGGTGCACTGTGGACACTCAGCAAAAACAGAGCTGTGAATGATACCATTGGCACAAATTCCCAGATGTGTTTGAGTGACAGAGTCCCTGAAGGTCAAGGTATGTGTCTCAGTTACTATAAACAGAAGCTCCCTTAAGCTTCCATCCATGAAGGATGTATAGAAAAGATGCAAGATGACCCAGAGAACACAAAAGAAGCAAGACCATCATCCTAAGGGCTTGCAGTAAACAGGGACCACCAACCTCCTGTGAAGCGTGGCTTTTGAGGGCCACATGTCTCTCCCATCACTGCTCTGGTTGTCTGCCACCATCTGCAGACCAGAATTCTCTTCTTTGGAGTGAAAACCAGTGGCCCTGTTCCCTTATAAAGAGGTCCAAGTGTCTTCAATTATCAATATTAGTCACGATATATTATCTCTAATATGTTATCTATATTAGTCATTCTCAAAATGTGATCCAAAAGCACCTGGGGTCCCTAAGGCTCTTCCAGGCATCCATCACATCTTTTCTCCAGCTACAGATTTGTGTGCAGCCAGAATTTTCTACATATATTTCAATCAAAGCAACATATTACAAAAGATTAAATGTACAGGGAGATATGAGAATTCAGTTGTCTTTCTAAGGAAGACAGACATTAAGGAGATTTGCAAAAAATAGAAAGCAATGCCAATATTCTCACTATTTTTTTGAAAATATGGCCTTTATTAAAAATGTGTCATTTATCATTATATGTAATGCGTTTGTTATTTCTAATTTTTTATTTGAAGTATAATTGATTGACAGTGTTGCGTTAGTTTTACAGCAAAGTGATTCAGTTATACACACACACACACACACACACATATATTCTTTTTCAGATTCTTTTCCATTATAAGTTATAGGCTATTATAAAATATTGAATATAATTCAATATACAGTAGAACCTTGCTGTTTATCTAAAAATAGCTTGTGTCTTCGCCTTCTGTACATGACCTCAGACTCCATTTTGGAACAAAGACCCCCTTTGGGGTCTCCACTGAAACAGTAGAGAAGGAAATGCCACCCCACTCCAATATTCTTTTCTTTTTTTTAATTTTCGGCCACTTTTATTGGTCTTTCATTTATTTATTTTCATCCATCTTTGTTCTTTGGCCAGTGTGGGCCTCCCACTGCAGTGGCCTCTCCCGTAGCAGAGCCCTTGCTCTGGGCGCATGCTCTCCAGAGAGTTGGCTCATAATTGGATGAGCCAGGGATGAGACCAGCACCCCTTGCAGTGCAAGACGGACTCTTTCCCCACTGGAGCACCAGGGAAGCCCGACCCCACGCCAATAGTCTTGCCTGGAGAAGTCCACAGACAAAAGAGCCAGACCGCCTACAGTCCATGGGCTCACAAAGAGTTGGACACGGCTGAAGCCATAGCGCACAGCTGAAGCAGAAGCAAACTGATTCCACTTCAGCACCATGCTGCACACAGTGAGTCTCGTCCTTGGTGTCCACCAGTGCTCCACTCTCTGAACCCCAAAGAGCAAGACTTCCGGTGCGCCTTCTCCTCCATCAGCCGGAAACAACCTCCTTTTTCTACCCATTGAGATGAATCCCACTCAGTTTTACACCCCAAACAGCACCTTGTCCAGAAGGACTCCCTGATCTTCTTTCAGGTTCAGGGAAGCATCTGTCACTCTGTCCTGTGATGGTTTTATATCTCAGTCCTCCATGAAAGATTTGTACTCCTGGAAGCAAGAACCATATTCTTTGACGCCATATTCTTTGCAAGCTGTTTAGCGTAGGTCTTCGTCAAATAGTTTTCCACGGATAACTTAACTCAAAAGCCCCCAGAGAGAACAGAAACTATGAGGGAAGGTCCTCAGCGTTGGAGCATGCTCTGAGGTTTTCACAAGACTCTCAGAACGCAGGGGAAGAAATTCCACATTGGACTCTCCTACGTGAGTGGTGTCCCAGATTACTACTGCTTTCCTTTAGGGTTTATACTGTGGGTAAGAAATGTCATACACTTTTTCTCTTAGATGTAAACTTAATTCAAACTGAAATGCAACTTCTCTTGGAATACCACGACACTACTCGAACGAAATCTGTACCACTCGTTCCTAACCCAAAACACGTGTAAAGGGGATTATAAATTTCTTGCTGCCAATTTACTCTGATGGCATGAAAGACCCAAGAGATCGTCCAAACGCTACAGGGTAATGACTGAACTACAGCTGGTTGGGAACGTTTCCAGCACTTTTTAAGGCGGTGTGCCTCTGCATAAGTAGGTGAAGCAATTTGGAAAATGGGATCCTTATCTTTGGCAATTGCTGGAGTGAATGAGTGGCTGGAAGGTAGACACGGACAGGGAGGCTCGGTCCCATAGCACCGCCCACTGGCCTCTCTCGCTGATGAGAGGTCCTCTCCAGAGGAGTCCTCATTGGTGATTGGCTCTAAGGTTGTTCTGGGGTCAGATCGCATCATTACACTGCATGATCCTGCAAATGACCACAACACACTTGGGGGAATCTGGCCAAAGCAGTGAGACATCTGTCCTTGATGTCCCCATGCTCAGCCCTTCCTCACACACACAACAGCACATGTGAAAATTCAGAGCCATCCTGTCTCCTTACCAGCAGGAAGGTGGTACCCCTTGCGGTGCTGGGAAATGTTTAACAAATCTTTCCTTGGGGAAGAAAGTCTTGACTGGAGCTCTTGTCAGTTTCCAGTGTCAATGCTCCCATTGTGACTAATTCTGAGCCACCAACAAGACATCTGTCACTGCATGTGGCGTGGGGGAGGGAAGTGCAAGCTGGCTGGACCCTACACTGTCACCCCCAGAGGGATCCAGGTTAGCTTATTCTTATTTGTGCGCCTACCCTGCAAGCACTGAGTCCTCTCTGGGTCACAGTGCTGTGCAGAGTCTCCCAAAAGAGAGTAGTGGATCTGTTCTGGCTGCTGGGGCATGAATGGTGCCCGAGGTTTTAGGGATTTCCCTGGCAGTCCAATCAATGGGTAAGAATCTGCCTTTCAGTGTAGATAACACAGGTTCAATCTCACAGGCTGCAGGGCAACTAAGCCCACACACCCTAACGAGAGACAGTCTGCACACTGCGACAAAGACCCAGCGCAGCTAAAGGAAAAGTTCCAAGGTTTACAAGTATTGACCATTGAAAAATAAATGGAGATTTCCCCTAAACTAAGGTGACTCGGGCATTTGGGTTAAGACGCGCATTTCTGAGCAGGAGGCAAGGGGGTCAAATCCCAGCTATGGCACAAGACCAGGGTGCTTGGCTTCTTTAATCAGCAGACATTGATCCGAGGCCAGACAAGGAATTCAAGCAAGGCTTTACTGGGGACTCTGCTGCAGCAGTGGGGAGTGAAAATAAGTAACAGGTTCCTTTGCTTGCTCCCTGAGGGAGAATGAGCTGGTTCCTTACATGGGGTGAGGGTAGAGGCAGGTCCAAGGCTGGAGGCGTGGCTTAGGTGGTTTGCCCCTCCCTTAGGTCATGCTGAGTGCAAGAGTCATGTACAGTACTCTGTTTTGGCTCCTGGCTCTTCATAAGTGGCAGTTGGGGATTTTTTGGTCTTTATGTATCTTGTTGTCCATAATTATTTGTCCCAACTGTGCATGCACATAGTTATTTTTAGTCCCTCATAGCTTCTTTGTGCTTTGTTGCTACAGGAGACGTTTGTCCAGGTGCAAGCAGTGCAGCAAAGGGTCCCAGGTCCCAGCCTGTCTCACAGGGAATAGCCGAAAAGAGAAACAGGCCTGCCGAAGTGCATCCGGCAAGGTACACGGCCCACTTCATTCACCACAAGTTTTCTGACAGCAAAAAAAAAAAAATAAAGGCTGAAAATGGCTGGAATGAACACACACCACCAGCACTTGTCTGTTTTTTTGTGGTGACATGTTTGCTGTAAAATCAAGGAGAAGATTGGAAGTGGAGAAGTTAAATGCAGAGTGTTACTTCTAAGAACTTTCAACAACTTTTATATCATAAGAAAAGTGAATGGTCACAGAGAGGAGCGGGTCGGGAAGCGTGGACATGTGCAGAGTCTCCCAAAAGAGAGTGGATCTGTTCTGGCTGCTGGGGCATGAATGGTGCCCGAGGTTTTAGGGATTTCCCTGGCAGTCCAATCAATGGGTAAGAATCTGCCTTTCAGTGTAGATAACACAGGTTCAATCTCACAGGCTGCAGGGCAACTAAGCCCACACACCCTAACGAGAGACAGTCTGCACACTGCGACAAAGACCCAGCGCAGCTAAAGGAAAAGTTCCAAGGTTTACAAGTATTGACCATTGAAAAATAAATGGAGATTTCCCCTAAACTAAGGTGACTCGGGCATTTGGGTTAAGACGCGCATTTCTGAGCAGGAGGCAAGGGGGTCAAATCCCAGCTATGGCACAAGACCAGGGTGCTTGGCTTTAATCAGCAGACATTGATCCGAGGCCAGACAAGGAATTCAAGCAAGGCTTTACTGGGGACTCTGCTGCAGCAGTGGGGAGTGAAAATAAGTAACAGGTTCCTTTGCTTGCTCCCTGAGGGAGAATGAGCTGGTTCCTTACATGGGGTGAGGGTAGAGGCAGGTCCAAGGCTGGAGGCGTGGCTTAGGTGGTTTGCCCCTCCCTTAGGTCATGCTGAGTGCAAGAGTCATGTACAGTACTCTGTTTTGGCTCCTGGCTCTTCATAAGTGGCAGTTGGGGATTTTTTGGTCTTTATGTATCTTGTTGTCCATAATTATTTGTCCCAACTGTGCATGCACATAGTTATTTTTAGTCCCTCATAGCTTCTTTGTGCTTTGTTGCTACAGGAGACGTTTGTCCAGGTGCAAGCAGTGCAGCAAAGGGTCCCAGGTCCCAGCCTGTCTCACAGGGAATAGCCGAAAAGAGAAACAGGCCTGCCGAAGTGCATCCGGCAAGGTACACGGCCCACTTCATTCACCACAAGTTTTCTGACAGCAAAAAAAAAAAAATAAAGGCTGAAAATGGCTGGAATGAACACACACCACCAGCACTTGTCTGTTTTTTTGTGGTGACATGTTTGCTGTAAAATCAAGGAGAAGATTGGAAGTGGAGAAGTTAAAAATGCAGAGTGTTACTTCTAAGAACTTTCAACAACTTTTATATCATAAGAAAAGTGAATGGTCACAGAGAGGAGCGGGGGTCGGGAAGCGTGTCCCAGGGTGACCTTCCTAAAGACCGTAAAAGTTGATGCTTTTTGCGTATCAGTCCTGGTATGTAAATATCTATTCAGGGAAAGATCGGAACTTAAACACAGCCAGATGCCGGTAAGGAGCTGTGTCATCAGGGGTGCCCCACTTGTCCTAGCTTGGTTTCCCTAGGAAAGCACAGTCTTCTTTGAGAGAGACCCGGGCAGGATTTTCTAAGAATCTACAGTAACCAAGACAGTGTGGTAGTCTTACTGACCCGGGGTCTTGGACTCTTTAATGAATAGAAATTGATAAGAAGCCAGACGATAAATTCAGGCAAGGCTTTAATGGGACTCATGCTCCAGTGCGAGAGATTAAAACAAGTCACTTTTTCCTGTGCTCACTCCCGGGTAGGGGTGGGAGGCGGGGAGGCTGGACGGGGCTCCACTACACGAATTGGGAGCAGGATAGCTTGGATGGTCTGCCCACCCCCTGGGAGCACTGTGTGCAGGGCCCGTGCTCCAGACCCTGCTTTTGCTCAAACACCTCAGAAGTGGCCGTTGGGATTTTGGTCTTTATGTATCTTGTTGCCCATAATTCACCCAACTGCACATAAGGGATTATTTTAATCCCTTATAGTTTCTTTGTATTTTGTTGCTCTGGGAGGGGTTTGTCCAGGTGCCAAGCACTGCAGCCAAGGATCCCAGGCTGTCTCAGTGTTGCTGTAAGACAGACAGAGTGGGGCTTCCCTGGTGGTCCAGTGGGTAAAGAGTCCACCTCGTGATGCAAAGGACACGGGTTCGATCCCTGGCCTGGGAGGATTCCACGTGCCGTGGACTGACTGGACCTGTGTGTCCAATGACAGGCCAGCATTCTGGAGTGCATGCTCCCACAGCCGGTGCTCTACAGTGAGAGAGGCCACTGCAATGGCTGGAATGAACACACCACCAGCACTTGTCTGTTTTTTTGTGGTGACATGTTTGCTGTAAAATCAAGGAGAAGATTGGAAGTGGAGAAGTTAAAAATGCAGAGTGTTACTTCTAAGAACTTTCAACAACTTTTATATCATAAGAAAAGTGAATGGTCACAGAGAGGAGCGGGGGTCGGGAAGCGTGTCCCAGGGTGACCTTCCTAAAGACCGTAAAAGTTGATGCTTTTTGCGTATCAGTCCTGGTATGTAAATATCTATTCAGGGAAAGATCGGAACTTAAACACAGCCAGATGCCGGTAAGGAGCTGTGTCATCAGGGGTGCCCCACTTGTCCTAGCTTGGTTTCCCTAGGAAAGCACAGTCTTCTTTGAGAGAGACCCGGGCAGGATTTTCTAAGAATCTACAGTAACCAAGACAGTGTGGTAGTCTTACTGACCCGGGGTCTTGGACTCTTTAATGAATAGAAATTGATAAGAAGCCAGACGATAAATTCAGGCAAGGCTTTAATGGGACTCATGCTCCAGTGCGAGAGATTAAAAACAAGTCACTTTTTTCCTGTGCTCACTCCCGGGTAGGGGTGGGAGGCGGGGGAGGCTGGACGGGGCTCCACTACACGAATTGGGAGCAGGATAGCTTGGATGGTCTGCCCACCCCCTGGGAGCACTGTGTGCAGGGCCCGTGCTCCAGACCCTGCTTTTGCTCAAACACCTCAGAAGTGGCCGTTGGGATTTTGGTCTTTATGTATCTTGTTGCCCATAATTCACCCAACTGCACATAAGGGATTATTTTAATCCCTTATAGTTTCTTTGTATTTTGTTGCTCTGGGAGGGGTTTGTCCAGGTGCCAAGCACTGCAGCCAAGGATCCCAGGCTGTCTCAGTGTTGCTGTAAGACAGACAGAGTGGGGCTTCCCTGGTGGTCCAGTGGGTAAAGAGTCCACCTCGTGATGCAAAGGACACGGGTTCGATCCCTGGCCTGGGAGGATTCCACGTGCCGTGGACTGACTGGACCTGTGTGTCCAATGACAGGCCAGCATTCTGGAGTGCATGCTCCCACAGCCGGTGCTCTACAGTGAGAGAGGCCACTGCAATGGGAGGCCCACTTAGACCAAAGAATAAAGATGGATGAAAATAAATATAATTAAAAAGAGGTATGAAAAACAAAAATAATTAGAAACAAAAAAGCAGACAGATGAGTTGAAGGAGAAGAATGTGCACAGAAACAGGAGCAGAGAGGCAAGCTCAATTGTCGACAAACGGGACAATTCGTAGGAGGAAAATGAAGGTCCCCCTCTTACTTTCTACCATTCATTCCAGCCTCCAGAGCTACATAAAATGAATTTCTGTGGTTTTTAAATCACCCAACCTGTGACAGCTCATTCTGTCCGCTTGAACAGATTAGTTAGTGTTTGTTGTTCAGTGCTGTCTGACTCTCTGCAGCCCCGTGGACTGTAGCCGGCCAGGTTCCTCTGTCCATGGAATTCTCCAGTCAAGAATACTGGAGTGGGTAGCCATTCCCTTCTCCAGGGGATTTTCCTGACCCCGGGATCAAACCCACGTTTCCTGCATTGGCAGGCAGATTCTTTATCTCCTGAGCCACCAGGGAAGTCCCTTGAACAGACTAAGGCAGCCTCTAAGAGTGCACAATGGTACAACTGATAGGGACAGAGTAGAATAGGTAGGTGGTTGTGGAGTCCTAGTAGGGGACGGTAGGTAGAAGGGTGACACCTGAGAAAGGTTGGGAGGCCAGTGAGTTGACGATAACTCAGGAGAGCTGCTCCTTGTTCAGTAAAGCAGGCTTGACTGGGTATAAACAGCTGATGAAGGAGGAGTGGCCTTTTGGTCTTATGTCTTGTTGCCCATAATTCAACTGCACATAAGGGATTATTTTAATCCCTTATAGTTTCTTTGTATTTTGTTGCTCTGGGAGGGGTTTGTCCAGGTGCCAAGCACTGCAGCCAAGGATCCCAGGCTGTCTCAGTGTTGCTGTAAGACAGACAGAGTGGGGCTTCCCTGGTGGTCCAGTGGGTAAAGAGTCCACCTCGTGATGCAAAGGACACGGGTTCGATCCCTGGCCTGGGAGGATTCCACGTGCCGTGGACTGACTGGACCTGTGTGTCCAATGACAGGCCAGCATTCTGGAGTGCATGCTCCCACAGCCGGTGCTCTACAGTGAGAGAGGCCACTGCAATGGGAGGCCCACTTAGACCAAAGAATAAAGATGGATGAAAATAAATATAATTAAAAAGAGGTATGAAAAACAAAAATAATTAGAAACAAAAAAGCAGACAGATGAGTTGAAGGAGAAGAATGTGCACAGAAACAGGAGCAGAGAGGCAAGCTCAATTGTCGACAAACGGGACAATTCGTAGGAGGAAAATGAAGGTCCCCCTCTTACTTTCTACCATTCATTCCAGCCTCCAGAGCTACATAAAATGAATTTCTGTGGTTTTTAAATCACCCAACCTGTGACAGCTCATTCTGTCCGCTTGAACAGATTAGTTAGTGTTTGTTGTTCAGTGCTGTCTGACTCTCTGCAGCCCCGTGGACTGTAGCCGGCCAGGTTCCTCTGTCCATGGAATTCTCCAGTCAAGAATACTGGAGTGGGTAGCCATTCCCTTCTCCAGGGGATTTTCCTGACCCCGGGATCAAACCCACGTTTCCTGCATTGGCAGGCAGATTCTTTATCTCCTGAGCCACCAGGGAAGTCCCTTGAACAGACTAAGGCAGCCTCTAAGAGTGCACAATGGTACAACTGATAGGGACAGAGTAGAATAGGTAGGTGGTTGTGGAGTCCTAGTAGGGGACGGTAGGTAGAAGGGTGACACCTGAGAAAGGTTGGGAGGCCAGTGAGTTGACGATAACTCAGGAGAGCTGCTCCTTGTTCAGTAAAGCAGGCTTGACTGGGTATAAACAGCTGATGAAGGAGGAGCTGGCGAAGAAGAAACTAATGCTGTATGCCTTGCATCCACATCTACTTGAGGTGGGGCGGTCTTCTACCATCCTATATATATTGTTGCACACTCAATCGAGGGAGAGCAGAGCAGAGCTTTCCTGTCTGCCCACTTGTACCGCTTACAAGTACCCTACCCTAATAAATCCTTTTCTTGTCTATCACTCTGCTTCTTGCTGAATTCTTTCTGCATTGAGACATGAAGAACCTGAGCCTCAGTGGGTCCTGACTTTGGGTAAGTGCTGGATTAAGTCCCGGCCAAGTGGGTTCAAGTTCCAGACAGGGTTTTTGGCTGGAATTCAAGCTCCAGCCACGTAGGTTCAAGTCCCAAGCAGGGTTTGATCAGATCTGGGCCCTGGGTTTAAGTCTCAAATCGAGGTAAAACCTTTTCACAACCATTCCGGAAAACTGTTTGGCAGTTTCTTATGAAGCTAAACTTACCATTAGATCCAGTAATTTAATTCTTAAGGTTCCACCCAAGAGAAATGAAAATGTATGTCCACAAAAAAAATATGTGGTTATTGAAACATATAGCAGCTTTGTTGATACCAGATGAGAACTGAAAATAACAGGAAGGCCCATCAAGAGGTAAACAGATAAACTGGTACTTCATTCAATTGAAAAGCACTCAGTAAATTCAAAGAAAACTAAAGGAACAAATGACTGATAAAGGCAACAACGAGGAATAATCTCAAAATCCTACTGAGTGAGAGAGTTAAGACACAAACAATAACACTGCATCTCCTTGAAATTCTAGAAGCCGAGAGCCTGATAAAGAGGATGGACACGTGGACCCAGAGTGGGAGAGAGGGGTGGGGCAAACTGGGAGAGCAGAGCTGACAGACTGACACCACGGAGCTAAAACAGACAGCGGGTAGGAACCTGCTTCTGTGCACAGGGAGCTCAGCCTTGGGGTCTGTGCTGGCCTAGAGCGGTGAGAGGAGGAGGGCGGGCGGGAGGGAAATTCAAGAGGAAGGGGACCTATGTATACGTATGGCTTGTTCATGTGGTTGCACAGAAGAAATTAACACAGCATTGTAAAGAAATTATACTCCATCAAAATAAATAAATACAGAATTTTAAAGATGCCTTACAGGCATGTTAAAAATGCTTGCCAAAAATGAAAAAAGACAAAGTCCTATCAGCAAAGACCGTCGGGGCCTCCTTTGCCCGGAGCTGGGGTTGCCAGGTTCAACAAGTAAAATTCCAAGTTACTCAGTTAAGTTTCAGCTTCACCTAAACCACAAATAATTTTCTCAGGATCAGTGTGTCCCTCCCAATTCTTTGGGACACAGGTGGCATGCACATGCATGGGACACACACTGACAAATGATTCATTTTTCATCTGAAAATGTAACTGGCAAATGTAACGGGCATCCCATGTGTTTTCTGGCACCCCTGCACTGTTTCCTGCAGCTCCTCAGGCCAGGTCCTCCTCAGAAAAGACAGAAACAAGCCCACAGTCCTGGCCTTCCAACTGGCAGGTCCTGGCCACACTCCATGCCGGTTCTGCCCCGGGTTTCTCAAAGCATGCAGGGGTGCCCTCCCTCAAAGGGTCAGCTTCCCCTGTGGCCACAGATGGAGTCCAATCTCTGGCTTAAATGAATCCTGACCATCCATTACTTCACATCGTGGAAACGAGTCCTTACTATGTTGCTGTTTCATTTTGGTCCCTGGTCCCTGGTCCCTGGTCCCTGTTCTGCCTTGCTATGCAGGGGACATCTCAAGCTACTTTGAAGGACACATGCAATCACAGTTCATCAAGTTGGGGTTACAGTGCTTGAAATTTTCAGCCAGTTTTCAAAAAGTCAGACACCAGGTGTGATGTGCCCGGATATTAACCATACCACACAAGGAAAGGGGGGTCTGACCTATTCATGTTGCTTTTCATACCAAGGACAAAAGAGCCCTTTGAATTAAAATCTGTTGAGTGGTTTCAGGGACTGATTTTTAAAAGGCTACCTACTTGGAACATAAACACTTTCTCAATAGGTTATTTTTATTTTCCTAGCCTGGCAACCAAAAGAGGTATAATTTGCAAGAGTTGGTTCCCTGAAAGAAGCACATTCACTTGCTTGAAAGAGCGTGAATATGTGTCAGTGAAAGAAAGAGACTAAATGCGATGGGGAAATTATACCTTTTGTGGAAAGTGCAAAAAATAATAATAAAAGTAGTAGAAAGGAACCCTTTGATCACAAAATTACTATGCATTTTCCCTCTGTAAAAAAGCCACTAACCTTGGCTCATAAATAACAGTAGCAAAAAGATGAAAATGTAAAATTAAAAGCAGGCCGTGTTACCAAAGCAAAACTCGTGCAATCTCAGCTGTTTCAAAGGACAATTGTGTCCAGAGGTGTTTCACGGGGTGGGGGGCAGGAAACTGTGCCTTTGTATTTATTTGCGGGGGCCCAACTAAAGTGGCTTTAAAACTTGGGCTCATGGATCGTTAAGACTCATAAAAATTACAAGCCTGCTTCCTGGAAAAGTGCACATGCACCCATGTGCACGCTTTTTTGCAGACCATGTCAAGAGGTTCAGACATTGCCCCTGAATTCATTCACAGCGCCCCAGCTAGGAGCCCCTGTGCTCAGCAACACCAGCAAAACCCACATGTGTACCACCCCCTGCTTCCTTATGACTGATCCCCACATGGCCTTTGGCACTCAGAGCTGAGGCAGGCTGACCTTTGCCCCTTAGGCCTCCCTTTCAACAGCTGGCAATTTGGGTTTCCCACCGCTAGCGTTCCTGAGAATGTGGTCACAAACTCCAGAATGCTGGTCTGCCAAGTGACGCCAGGCTCTGCCCGAGATGTAGAGAACGCAGAGCCAGTGGAAGTCCTCCGTGCCGGTCCCCACCTGATCTGGGGCCAGCGCCCTGGTCTCTTTGAGTTTCCGTGTCCCAGTCTGTGGATGCGGATGATGATGGTGACCACCTCAGGTTGCTGGGGGATGACAGGACAGGATATAGAGGTACTCAAAGGCAGCAGGCACTCCAGAAAAGTTAGGAGGCCGGCTGTCGGCTGTCCTACAGTTCCAGCACATCGGTGTCTGCCTGAACTATCAGTCTCACCTCACACTTGCACAGTGATGTACAAAAGGTAAAGCATCTCCATTCATTATTCGTTCGTGGTAACATGACACCCCCGGCTTCTCTGGTGGCTCAGTGGTAAAGAATCCACCTGCCAATGCAGGAAATGCAGGTTCAACTCCTGGGTCGGGAAGATTCCCCGGAGAAGAAGGACATGACTACCCACGCCAATATTCTTGCCTGGTAAATCCCATGGACAGAGGAGCCCAGCGGGCCACAGTCTATGGGGTCGCAAAGAGTCAGACACAACTAGGCAGCTGAACAACAACAACCCGACACCCACAGGATAGGAAGACTTGAGACTAAGCCTCCCATTTTACAGGTGAGAAAATTAAGTCTCAGGTTTAGTGAGTTGGTTCCTCAAGAACAAGACCACTGAGTGGAATCCCAGGACTGACATCACCTGTGTTCCCTCCTCCAGTTAAAAAGCACATGTCACCCACACGCCATCAGTGACGCTCGTGACAACCCAGGGGCTCCTCAGTCCTGATGCTTGGACCCACCAAAGGGCATGGAAGCC
The DNA here is from genome assembly GCA_022376925.1 of Tragulus kanchil. Classification (NCBI taxonomy): domain Eukaryota; kingdom Metazoa; phylum Chordata; class Mammalia; order Artiodactyla; family Tragulidae; genus Tragulus; species Tragulus kanchil. The sequence continues at coordinate 50,078,775 of JAIOJX010000026.1, forward strand.
ACATAGCACTGCCTCTTTGGACCCCATACCTCATCCTCTCTTCCCACCTTCTACTGTCCCTGCGTCTCAGCTGGGGGCACCTCGGCCTGTGCCTCAAGGCTGCCTTGTGCCCATCCCACCTGACTGGCACGTGCACAGCCTGGAAGAGCAAGGAGGGGCGCCCTGCAGTGGTGTCCTGATGTGGGAAGGGCCCGATGCCCCTCTCCAGTCTGGGAGGCAGACACCACATGGCTCCTGAGAATGTGGTCACAAACTCCAGAATGCTGGTCTGCCAAGTGACGCCAGGCTCTGCCCGAGATGTAGAGAACGCAGAGCCAGTGGAAGTCCTCCGTGCCGGTCCCCACCTGATCTGGGGCCAGCGCCCTGGTCTCTTTGAGTTTCCGTGTCCCAGTCTGTGGATGCGGATGATGATGGTGACCACCTCAGGTTGCTGGGGGATGACAGGACAGGATATAGAGGTACTCAAAGGCAGCAGGCACTCCAGAAAAGTTAGGAGGCCGGCTGTCGGCTGTCCTACAGTTCCAGCACATCGGTGTCTGCCTGAACTATCAGTCTCACCTCACACTTGCACAGTGATGTACAAAAGGTAAAGCATCTCCATTCATTATTCGTTCGTGGTAACATGACACCCCCGGCTTCTCTGGTGGCTCAGTGGTAAAGAATCCACCTGCCAATGCAGGAAATGCAGGTTCAACTCCTGGGTCGGGAAGATTCCCCGGAGAAGAAGGACATGACTACCCACGCCAATATTCTTGCCTGGTAAATCCCATGGACAGAGGAGCCCAGCGGGCCACAGTCTATGGGGTCGCAAAGAGTCAGACACAACTAGGCAGCTGAACAACAACAACCCGACACCCACAGGATAGGAAGACTTGAGACTAAGCCTCCCATTTTACAGGTGAGAAAATTAAGTCTCAGGTTTAGTGAGTTGGTTCCTCAAGAACAAGACCACTGAGTGGAATCCCAGGACTGACATCCCCCGTGTTCCCCCCTCCAGTTAAAAGCACATGTCACCCACACGCCATCAGTGACGCTCGTGACAACCCAGGGGCTCCTCAGTCCTGATGCTTGGACCCACCAAAGGGCATGGAAGCCACATAGCACTGCCTCTTTGGACCCCATACCTCATCCTCTCTTCCCACCTTCTACTGTCCCTGCGTCTCAGCTGGGGGCACCTCGGCCTGTGCCTCAAGGCTGCCTTGTGCCCATCCCACCTGACTGGCACGTGCACAGCCTGGAAGAGCAAGGAGGGGCGCCCTGCAGTGGTGTCCTGATGTGGGGAACAGGAGTCCCAGGGATCCACGCCCTCTCCGTCCTCACATGGAGCATTCTGGGAGGCAGACACCACATGGCTCTTAGAGCGTCCTAGGGGATGGGACCCCATGGTTTGCATGGTGACCAGTGTTAAAAAGCCCCTGGGGCAGCCTGGACCTTCCAAGCTTCCCCCTCTGAAGGCCCTGCTCCTGCCCCCGCCTCCTGAGAGGACCTCCCAGACAAACTCCATCCAGTTCTGCCTTCCATAGGAGAATGCAGGCTAAGACAGATGCCCACTGTGGGTCTCTGTCTCTGCCCACTGCCTGCCCTCCCTCTGTGCCCGCCTCTCTCAGCTGTCCCTGCTGGTGGGGCCTAGAGGTCAGTAAGAAACCCACCTTCAAAAATCAACTCAGGACTGAGAAGACTGCCATCCAGTGGGACTGGGCTCCAATGTCATTTCTACACCTGATGGCCTGAGACAGGGCTGTGTGTTTCTCCCCTCGCCCTGAGAGGCCCCAGCAGAGGCCAGGGCTCTCTTTGGTCATGGCCAACCAACAATGGAGGCAAAAGCAGTGGTCCTAAGCCACCCTCCCAGGGCCTTGGATCTTCCCACCCTCGAGGAGATGCTGGCAAAGGCAATGGTTAGGTCAGTTTCCACTTAGACCCTATTTCCCTGCTTTGAGCACTGGTGGGCTGCCTGACACCACAGCTAGGACCCTCTCTCCCTAGACTGAAGTCAGGGGGAGATGGCTGAGTCCTTGGAGAGCCTTCTCCTTAGAAAGCCTCAGCTTCCAGCTGGTTCCACCCAATCTCACATGCTTTCCCACACCAAGGCCTGCTCGTACTGCTTGGCTGCTCCCACGACAGGCCGGTACCTTCCGTGTTCACTTCACACGCATCACCAGGCTCCACCCACAAAATGTTAGTGGTGTAATGCACAAAAACCACAGTCTTCCCTGGCACAGCTTCAACGCTCCTGCACGGCTCACCGTCCCCCTATTCTAGACACCAACCCAGCTCCCTGAGGAGGTTTACCCTCTCCCCTTCACAACGTGGAGTGCTTCCCTGGGGGTTCAGTGGTCTAGAATCCACCTGCCAACGCAGGAGACACAAGCTCAGTCCCTGGGCCGGGGAGATCCCAGATGGAAAGGAACAAGTAAACCCAGGGGCCACAACTACTGAGCCTGCGTGCTGCAGCTACTGAAACCTGAGTGCCTCGAGCCTGCGCCCTGCAGAAGAGAAACCAACACAATAAGAAGCCCTCACACCATAACCAGAGAAAAGCCCAAACAGCAACAAATACCCAACACAGCCAAACACTAAATACATAAACGAAAAAATAAATTATATATAAAACCCCTAGGGACTTCCCTGGTGGTCCAGTGGGTAAAGAGTCCACCTTGCAGTGCAAAGGGCACCAGTTCAACCCCTGGCCCAGGAAGATTCCATGTGCCGCAGAGCGGCTAGACCGGTGTGTCCAATTGCAGGCCAGCACTCTGGAGCACATGTGCCCAGAGCTAGTGCTCTGCAACCAGAGAGGCCACTGCCATGGGAGGCCCACACAGGCCAAAGAATAGAGATGGATGAAAATAAACAAATAAAAAAAATAAAAGAGGTCAAAGTTTTAAAAAAGAAAAAAAAAAACCCTCTAATTGTCTGGAGGATGTGCCTGGAGGCCCAGCAGGCAGGGGAAAGCAGCCACTGCCCTAGGGCTGATGTGTTCTTATCTCTGCTCCGCCACCTCTGGGATGGGACACAGCACAACTCTCTGTGTGCTGTGGGTGAGTTTGCCGTTGTCCATGCCAACTAGCTGGTATTCAATTCATTCCTACTGTCAGTAAGCTGGTCACTAATCTCTGTCTTCTCTCGCAGAGAATTCCACCCCTTCATGCTTCCCCATGGATGTTCTTACAGTTGTGCCTCTATTGAAAACCCACTTCTCATCAGTCTTTTCCAACTGATATGTAAAGCGGTTGTTTTTGTTCCGTCACTGAGTTGTGTCTGACTTTTTGTGGCCTCATGACTGGCAGCACGCCAGGCTTCCCTGTCTTTCAAGTTGGATTCAGACCCCGTGCCCAGGACTGAAGGAAGACCAGCCACATTTCACGTGGGTCCTTCTCCCTTTAGGTGGGAGGTTCGGGGATGACATGGCGTGTAAGAACTTGCTCAGCTCTGAGCTCCTGAGCGCTTTTTGAACCTTTTCTAGAAATTCTGATTTAACTATTTTTATTTTGCCAATAATCTTCAACGTTAACTGTTATAAAGATTGTATTGGGGCTGCTACCGTAATCTATTTGGCCATTTTCCTGATATTGAATGTTGCTTCTTTACTGAAAATAAAACTGCACTGAGAGTTCCTTTTCTCTTAGGAGAAATTCCCAGGAGTGAGTGAGAATAGCAGCTCACTCATAATATTCAAAAATCACTTCCCTTAGGGAATGGGGGATGTAATTATGTCTTTCAATTGCTCCCAGAAGGGAACATTTTTCCATCTTATTTACTAATTGTATTTATTCCTGTGAATATATTCATAATCCTGTCCATTTGTTCACCAAGTTCTCATTGTGTCTCTTGTGTGACTGTCAAAATAATAAGGATATTTATTGTTATTTTTCATGCAATCCTTTCTCTCCTGTAAGTTATGATTGTAGACCTGCCTGACTTTCCAGTGTTTTTTTTTTTTTTTTTTTTTTTAATTTTGGCCTCTTTTATTGGTCTTTCATTTATTTATTTTCATCCATCTTTGTTCTTTGGCCTGGGTGGGCCTCCCATGGGAGTGGCTTTTCTCACTGCAGAGCACCGGCTCTGGGCACATGTGCTCCAGAGCTCCGGCTCGGTAGTTGAACACATCGGTCCAGTTGCTCAGCAGCACGTGGGATCTTCCCAGGCTAGGGATCGAACCGGCACCCCTTGCACTGCAAGGCAGGCTCTCCACCCACTGGACTACCAGGGAAGCCCCCTGACTTTCCAGTTTGAGAGCTATTTCTGGATCCACCTCTGTGGCAAGCATCACATAAGAGCATCCTGTGAAGTCCTGAAGCGAGTCACGTCCGTCATTTACTGACCGAGTTCAGATGTTCTATCCATACTGCTGAAAATGCTGGGAGACTGATGCTCCTGGCCCTGCCATCTGTTCCTCCATCTTCTCAGACACCCATCATGGAACTTTCTAAGCAGCATCAATGTTTCATAACCCCAAGTGTATTGACTAGCTATATTTTCTCTTATTAAAAAAAAAAAAACATGATCTACCCATTTTAATGGGTGGGTTAAGTTTAATATTCACTGTTGAAGATCAGTAGTAATTCAGTGTACTGAAAATCCTACATCAAAAAGATTCAATTAGAAAGATGAGCGAGCCAAAAAATGTTTAATACAGATGGCCACCTATATATAAAATTTTTCTGAAGCACCATGTGAAAAACAACTTCACTTTGTTTAAAACTGATTTACAATTTAAACTTATAATATGTAATAATGGCCTTTCTTATAGCCTTGTGTTATTCTTGAGTAAATAACCTATCAGAATGCACATTTTGTTTTATCAGTTATGTGATTCCTACTTGTGGAAAGCAATGGACTGGGAGGCTCAGCATTTATGATCTTAAATTTGACAAAAGAGAGTGAAGCATAGAACAGGTGAGCAGAGGAACAGCTCCATGGAGAGGGAGCAGATAGGAAGACTAGGGTTAGTAGGTGGGAGGGTTAGGTGGAGGTGCCCCTTGAAAGAGACCTCGTCTCAAGAAGGGAGTATGGGAAGGGCTGACGCACCCTTGGATTTTTTTCAGTCTCCAAGAAAACATAGAACACTCACCACCCTGTCTTTTGCCACTCAACCTAAGCTTATTTGATAAAAACATATTTTTGACTTTGGCTGAAAAAAATAGTTTTAGTTGTTCAAATTGTGGCTATCAGTTCTATTTTTGCTGGTGGCATAAAAAAATGCCATTTTGGCAAATACTCTGAACTTATTTCATCAAACTGAATATTTATAAAAATTCAAAAAATGGGGCTTTCCTGGTGGTCGAGTGGGTAAAGACACCGCCTTGCAGTGCAGGGAACGCCAGTTCGATCCCTGGCCTGGGAAGATCCCACGTGCCCACAGAGGGGCTAGACCAGTGTATCCAATTACCGAGCCAGCACTCTGGAGCGCGTGCGCCCAGAACCAGTGCTCTGCAACAAGAGAGGCCACTGCAATGGGAGGCCCACACAGGCCAAAGAACAAAGATGGAAATAAATGAAAGACCAATAGAAGTGGCCAAATAAAAGCACCCTAAAAAAATAAAATAAAATTCAAAAAATGAATTATTTCCTCCTTGAGAACTAGAAAAAGACAGGCAATTATCACCACAGATCAGAGGCAGCAATTTGAATAATCTGTGAAAATATCACACATATTTTAAGATTTGAATGCAACTGACATCAAAGACATTAAAATCAAGCACAGATTTTGTGGCGTGTGGATTGTCAAGGCTCTTTCCCAGGCTGCTGTGCAGTCATCACACTGATGGTTGTTAAGAACATCATGCATTTGTGACTAGGTGATGCTGCTCAGGGTGATTTCAAGGTGAGAAGTTAGAAGCATACTCTTGAGCTAGTAAGCCATTCAGTTAGAGGTTAGCCCCTCCTCAAAGAAATGCAATGATAACTTTAAAACATTCTCATTTGCCATAGGCTCTTGTTCAGTCGGTCAGTCATGTCCGATTCTTTGTGACCCCATGGACTGTTGCTCGCCAGGCTTCTCTGTCCTTCACCATCTCCCAGAGGTTGCTGAAGCCCATGTCCCTTGAGACAGTGATGATGCCATCCAACATCTTTTCCTCTGTCCCTCCTTTCTCCTCCTGCCCTCAATCTTTCCCAGCATTGGGGTCTTTCCCAGCCAGTCAGTTCTTTGCATCAGATGGCCCAAGTGTTGGAGCTTTAGGTTCAGCATGGGTCCTTCCAATGCATGTTAAGTGTTGATATCCTTTAGGATTGACTGGATTCATCCCCTTGCTGGCCAAGGCACTGTTAAGAGTGTTCTCTGGCACCCCAATTTGAAAGGATTGATCCTTACGGCTCTCAACAGTCCAGCTCTCACATTTTTACATGACTACTGGAAAAACCATAGCTTTGACTATACAGACCTTTGTTGGCAAAGTGTTTCTACTTTTTAATATGATGTCTGGATTTGTCATAGCTTCCCTTCCAAGGAGAAAATGTCTTTTAATTTCATGGTCGCAGTCACTTTTCACAGTGATTTTCGAGTCTGTCACTGTTTCCATTATTTGCCATGAAATGATGGGACCAGATGCCATGATTTCATGTTTTTCAATGTTGAGCTTTAAGCCAGCTTTTTCACTCTCTTCTTTCACCCTCATCAAGAGGCTCTTTAATTTCTCTTCACTTTCTGCCATTCAAGTGGTATCATCTGCATATCTGAGGTTGTTGATATTTCTCCCAGCAATCTTGATTGCATCTTATGATTCATCCAGCCTGGTGTTTCACATGATGTACTCTGCATATAAGTTAAATAAACAGGGTGACAATATGCAGCGTACTTCTTTCCCAATTTGGAACCAGTCCATTGTTCCATGTCCAGTTCTAACTGTTGATTCTTGACCTGCATACAAATTTCTCAGGAGACAGGTATGGTGGTCTGGTATTTTCATATCTTTAAGAATTTTCCACAGTTTGTTGTGATCCACACAGTCAAATGCTTTAGCGTAGTCAATGAAGTTGAAGTAGATGTTTTCTTCTGGAATTCCCTTGCTATCTCTATGATCCAACTTGCCATAAGTAGTAAAAGAAAAAAATCCTTATTGCCCACCAATTACTTTCCATCTTGAATAATATAAATCATTACCGCACTTCCCAGTGCCCAGAAAAAAGATACTCCAATAATCAAACCTTATAACCACACATAGATCTGTTCATTGTTATACAAACAAAAAGAAAGAAAAGAAGATATGATCCAGAGGGAAATGGTACAGGCCCTATGACTCCATAGACTACTGGATGGGGCAGAAGGACAGCGGCCTTGGAATCAGCTAGAGAAGTGATCCATCCCAGGCCACCAGGCAAAAGGGGGACAGGTTCAGCATGGGTCCTTCCAATGCATGTTAAGTGTTGATATCCTTTAGGATTGACTGGATTCATCCCCTTGCTGGCCAAGGCACTTTTTCCAAGGGCCCTTCTCAACAGTCCAGCTCTCACATTTTTACATGACTACTGGAAAAACCATAGCTTTGACTATACAGACCTTTGTTGGCAAAGTGTTTCTACTTTTTAATATGATGTCTGGATTTGTCATAGCTTCCTTCCAAGGAGAAAATGTCTTTTAATTTCATGGTCGCAGTCACTTTTCACAGTGATTTTCGAGTCTGTCACTGTTTCCATTATTTGCCATGAAATGATGGGACCAGATGCCATGATTTCATGTTTTTCAATGTTGAGCTTTAAGCCAGCTTTTTCACTCTCTTCTTTCACCCTCATCAAGAGGCTCTTTAATTTCTCTTCACTTTCTGCCATTCAAGTGGTATCATCTGCATATCTGAGGTTGTTGATATTTCTCCCAGCAATCTTGATTGCATCTTATGATTCATCCAGCCTGGTGTTTCACATGATGTACTCTGCATATAAGTTAAATAAACAGGGTGACAATATGCAGCGTACTTCTTTCCCAATTTGGAACCAGTCCATTGTTCCATGTCCAGTTCTAACTGTTGATTCTTGACCTGCATACAAATTTCTCAGGAGACAGGTATGGTGGTCTGGTATTTTCATATCTTTAAGAATTTTCCACAGTTTGTTGTGATCCACACAGTCAAATGCTTTAGCGTAGTCAATGAAGTTGAAGTAGATGTTTTCTTCTGGAATTCCCTTGCTATCTCTATGATCCAACTTGCCATAAGTAGTAAAAGAAAAAAATCCTTATTGCCCACCAATTACTTTCCATCTTGAATAATATAAATCATTACCGCACTTCCCAGTGCCCAGAAAAAAGATACTCCAATAATCAAACCTTATAACCACACATAGATCTGTTCATTGTTATACAAACAAAAAGAAAGAAAAGAAGATATGATCCAGAGGGAAATGGTACAGGCCCTATGACTCCATAGACTACTGGATGGGGCAGAAGGACAGCGGCCTTGGAATCAGCTAGAGAAGTGATCCATCCCAGGCCACCAGGCAGGGACTGAGAGTTTGGTCAGAGAGAATGAGATGCTGGTGCTTGCAATAAGTAAAGTAAACCTCAATCTGGCTTTGCATGAAATGTGGTGTTAACCCCAAGGCTTTTCAGGTTTACCTGCCAATAAACAGTGCTTCTCACTAAGCCCATTGGAGTTGGTTTCTCTGCCATTTACAACCTAAAGAAAATAAACAAGAGCCTTGCCGGAGTTTAGATGAGGCAGAGATTGCTGCAGCTGGCCTGGTAGAAAGGTCTGTGGCAAGTGGGGGTGGGATTCATCTGGCCTTTGAAGGTCACAGAAGAATGAGGCTAAGTGAAAGCCGGAGAGGGCAAGATCATTGGTGATGCTGGCCAGGAAGGCGTCATTCAGTAAAAGGTCTCACTTTGGTGGAGTAGAAAGGGAGTTAAGAGTTTGTTCTCTGGGAAGAAGGCTTCAATATTAAGAAAACAAATGTGGTCATTCTGCTGGACGGTTTGGTTAATCTTTCACCAAGGAGATGAGAAGCAGCCCTAGTCTGATCAACAATTTAGGATTCCAAACACTCAGCGTTGTGAGGATTCATGGGATAAGCTTAGTCTTAAGCCCAGCATTGAAAACACCCACCCAATGCGGATACTGTGCACAGCGATTCAGCAAGCTCTGTTAAAAAGACACGTACCGGGGCTTCCCCAGTGGTCCAGTGGGTAAGGACACCGCCTTGCAGTGCAAGGGCACTGGTTCGATCCCTGGCCTGGGAAGATCCCACGTGCTGCGGAGCGGCTGGACCGATGTGCCCAATTACTGAGCCGGAGCTCTGGAGTGCGTGCGCCCAGAGCCGGTGTTCTGCAATAACAGAGGCCACCGCGATGGGAGGCCCACACGAGCCAGAAAAAGATAATCCAATAATCAAACCTTATAACCACACATAGATCTGTTCATTGTTATACAAACAAAAAGAAAGAAAAGAAGATATGATCCAGAGGGAAATGGTACAGGCCCTATGACTCCATAGACTACTGGATGGGGCAGAAGGACAGCGGCCTTGGAATCAGCTAGAGAAGTGATCCATCCCAGGCCACCAGGCAGGGACTGAGAGTTTGGTCAGAGAGAATGAGATGCTGGTGCTTGCAATAAGTAAAGTAAACCTCAATCTGGCTTTGCATGAAATGTGGTGTTAACCCCAAGGCTTTTCAGGTTTACCTGCCAATAAACAGTGCTTCTCACTAAGCCCATTGGAGTTGGTTTCTCTGCCATTTACAACCTAAAGAAAATAAACAAGAGCCTTGCCGGAGTTTAGATGAGGCAGAGATTGCTGCAGCTGGCCTGGTAGAAAGGTCTGTGGCAAGTGGGGGTGGGATTCATCTGGCCTTTGAAGGTCACAGAAGAATGAGGCTAAGTGAAAGCCGGAGAGGGCAAGATCATTGGTGATGCTGGCCAGGAAGGCGTCATTCAGTAAAAGGTCTCACTTTGGTGGAGTAGAAAGGGAGTTAAGAGTTTGTTCTCTGGGAAGAAGGCTTCAATATTAAGAAAACAAATGTGGTCATTCTGCTGGACGGTTTGGTTAATCTTTCACCAAGGAGATGAGAAGCAGCCCTAGTCTGATCAACAATTTAGGATTCCAAACACTCAGCGTTGTGAGGATTCATGGGATAAGCTTAGTCTTAAGCCCAGCATTGAAAACACCCACCCAATGCGGATACTGTGCACAGCGATTCAGCAAGCTCTGTTAAAAAGACACGTACCGGGGCTTCCCCAGTGGTCCAGTGGGTAAGGACACCGCCTTGCAGTGCAAGGGGCACCGGTTCAATCCCTGGCCTGGGGAGATCCCACGTGCCGCGGAGCGGCTGGACCGATGTGCCCAATTACTGAGCCGGAGCTCTGGAGTGCGTGCGCCCAGAGCCGGTGTTCTGCAATAACAGAGGCCACCGCGATGGGAGGCCCACACGAGCCAAAGAACAAAGATGGATGAAACTAGATAAATGAAAGACCAATAGAAGTGGCCCGCACCCCCTGCCCAAAAAAATTTTTTAAAAATAAAAAAATAAAAAGACACGTACCCTCTGACTCCACTCCTAGGAATATTCATTCAATCAGAAACAATTTCTTGTACACAGTGGATCATGGGCCAAAAAGTTGGCAGCAACATTGTCTGCATTATAAAATCTTGGAAATGATCCAAATATCCAATGAACAAAGAATGGCTGGATATATAATTTTATAATAACTATATGGCAGCAAAAATGAACCAGAGCTATGAATATGCAACTCCAAACATACTACTGAATGAGAAAAGAATACTTACATTATGATAGCATTTAAATAACATCCAGACTCATGAGAAACTGAAGTTTGTGGATACTATAAAGAAAAGGCCAAGAATAGAAAGTAGGAAATTCAGGTTTGCTTTTACCTTGGGGGAAAGACAGGAAGAGATGATCAGGGAAGGGTACTTTGGGGTCTTCAACTAAATTAGCAATTGTTTTAATCTCTGGAGTGGGAATCTATGTGCTCATTACATAATTCTTTATGCCTTTTTAGTTGTGTAAGAGTTGTCATAATAAAATGTAAAAAAAAAGAAAAAGACTATCAAGGGAAACTTTTAGTCTAAGTTGAGTTGTGGTTGACGATTGTTATGGAAAGTGTGCCTTATGTGCCCACACTTAAGACAAAGGTTACTCTCTCTGAGCCTGGAGAAGGAGAAAAACTTTTAATAATGCCCCTTAAGTTGCTACAGGGCCTCAGCGTTGTGAGGATTCATGGGATAAGCTTAGTCTTAAGCCCAGCATTGAAAACACCCACCCAATGCGGATACTGTGCACAGCGATTCAGCAAGCTCTGTTAAAAAGACACGTACCGGGGCTTCCCCAGTGGTCCAGTGGGTAAGGACACCGCCTTGCAGTGCAAGGGCACCGGTTCAATCCCTGGCCTGGGAGATCCCACGTGCCGCGGAGCGCTGGACCGATGTGCCCAATTACTGAGCCGGAGCTCTGGAGTGCGTGCGCCCAGAGCCGGTGTTCTGCAATAACAGAGGCCACCGCGATGGGAGGCCCACACGAGCCAAAGAACAAAGATGGATGAAACTAGATAAATGAAAGACCAATAGAAGTGGCCCGCACCCCCTGCCCAAAAAAATTTTTTAAAAATAAAAAAATAAAAAGACACGTACCCTCTGACTCCACTCCTAGGAATATTCATTCAATCAGAAACAATTTCTTGTACACAGTGGATCATGGGCCAAAAAGTTGGCAGCAACATTGTCTGCATTATAAAATCTTGGAAATGATCCAAATATCCAATGAACAAAGAATGGCTGGATATATAATTTTATAATAACTATATGGCAGCAAAAATGAACCAGAGCTATGAATATGCAACTCCAAACATACTACTGAATGAGAAAAGAATACTTACATTATGATAGCATTTAAATAACATCCAGACTCATGAGAAACTGAAGTTTGTGGATACTATAAAGAAAAGGCCAAGAATAGAAAGTAGGAAATTCAGGTTTGCTTTTACCTTGGGGGAAAGACAGGAAGAGATGATCAGGGAAGGGTACTTTGGGGTCTTCAACTAAATTAGCAATTGTTTTAATCTCTGGAGTGGGAATCTATGTGCTCATTACATAATTCTTTATGCCTTTTTAGTTGTGTAAGAGTTGTCATAATAAAATGTAAAAAAAAAGAAAAAGACTATCAAGGGAAACTTTTAGTCTAAGTTGAGTTGTGGTTGACGATTGTTATGGAAAGTGTGCCTTATGTGCCCACACTTAAGACAAAGGTTACTCTCTCTGAGCCTGGAGAAGGAGAAAAACTTTTAATAATGCCCCTTAAGTTGCTACAGGTTCATACCAGGTCAGTGCGCCACTCAGCATGCCTCCCTCCAGCAGACGTACGTGGCTTCACCACGGGTATTTATTTTCTGCCGTGAGCAATAGCCTTCTTGCCAACCCACAGGAAGCTGCTTTCGGCGGCCCTGCAGATGCTGATGGTATGATCTGTGCCCCACACCATGTGACTGTCAAAGGTCCATCGCACCCGAAGGTCTCGCTGCATACTAGATTCACCTCCAGCTGGGGGTTTGTCAGCTCCAGGCTAGTACAGGTTGCCCACTGGTTACTACTGTGAACTTCTAAAGTATGTCTGAGTTCAGTATCCTTTAAAAACAATCTGTGTGTTTTGCCTCTGCCCTGGTGGCTCAGATGATAAACAATCTGCGTACAGTGCAGAAGACCTGGGTACAATCCCTGGGTCAGGAAGATCTCCTCGAGAAGGGAATGGCAACCCACTCCAATTTTCTTGCCTGGAGAATTCCATGGACAAAGGAGCCTGGTGGGCTACAGTCCATAGGGTCACAAAGAGTCGGACATAACTGATGAACACTTTCTTTCTTTTCTGTGTGCTGTTCTCTCAGCTGTGTCGGATACTTTGTGACCCCATGGACTGTAGCCCACCAGGATCTTCTGTCCATGGAATTTCCCAAGCAGAAATACTAGAGTGGATTGATATGCCCTCCTCCGGGGGATCTTCCCTACCCAGGCATAGAACCCACGTTTCATGTATTACAGGCAGATTCTTTACTGTCCGAGTCAGGGGCTTTCTAGGTGGCACTAGTGGTAAAGAACCCACCTGACAGTGCAGGAGACATAGAGGTATGGGTCTGATCTTTAGGTTGGGAAGATCCCCTGGCTATCTTCTCCAGTATTCCTGCTGGGAAAATCTCATGGACAAAGGAGCCTGGCAGGCTCAAAAGAGTCAGACAGGACTGAGTACAAATGGCAAAAGTAATCCCAAATGGCATTTTGTGCCATGGTAGAAGCCTCACTTTACTCAGAGTCTGTTGTTTTGTTTAGCACAGAGCATTCCTAAGAAGGCAGAGACTCTGAAGAGATGCCGCCTTTGATGACAGCTTGCCATCACTAAATGCTTCTAAAGGAAGCCCGTGGAATCTGCTGACGAGGACCCTCTAGGGCAGCTGCAGCCCCTCCCCCCGCAAGATGATTTCACTCAGCCTTACAGCGTGCCATATGTGTGGTGGATTATTATCCGTTTATTTTTTTGATGACTCTAAAGTAGATGTTAAAAAAAAATGATTAGGGTGCAAAGTCTACAGCTGGAAAGGCTCCAGATTGATAAGGAACAGCTATAAAGTACAAAAGAAAGACAAGAGAAGGAGGCATGTGTTAATGTCCTATAAGAAGCAAAGGTACTAAAAAATAATAAGAGGTGACGGTTACAGCGGGAGCTGAAAAGACTGTGTGTTGACTTCTGGATGGCGGACAAGGCAGATGAGGTAGACCAGCTCACTGCAGGCGCATGTGCAGACACACACACGGGCCTCCATTCTCTTCTGTTGATACTTGCACAAACGGCATGTGCCGTAAGAGACACACAGAAAATTGATCGCAGCAGCGTTACCTGCAATAACCCCAGCTTGGGTGCATCCCAATTGTCCCCCACCAGTAGAATGGATAGCAAACTGCAGTCTGTTCATAAGATGGGAGACTACACGCTCATGGAAACAAGCTGCATCTCCACGCAACAAGGCTGAGGGAACCTCACACACACAGTAGGTCAAAGCTACTAGGCATGGCTGTATAATTCCATCGTACATAAAAAGTCTTCCTTTATAAGGGCAAAATTAATCTTCGATATTAGGCAGTGGGAAGCAGACCCACTTAGGCTCTGCTTAGGAAGGGCTCGGGGTTTTCTTCTGTGTCTTGACCTTTACCGACATTTGCAAGCTGAGAAAATGAACTGGGCGCTTAAGAGTTTCACAGTTTGCAGCACTTGTTATACTTTATAGCAGGAGTCCCTAGCCTCTAGGATCTAACACCTGATGAGTTGAGGTGGTAATAATCATAGACATACAGTGCACAATAAGTGTAATTGTGCCTGAATCATCCCCAAACCTCACCCGATCTGTGGAAAACTTGTCTCCCACAAAATCAGTCCCTGGTCCCAAAGAGGCTGGAGACCACTCACTGCTTTAAAGTACTTAAGCTACAGGTGAACAACATAGTGATTCACCATTTTTAAAGCTATGCTGCATTTATAGTTATATAACACTGGCTCTATTCCCTGTGCTGTACAATCGATCCTTCTAGTTAATTTTATGGATAGTAGTTTGTACCTCTTATTCCTCTCCCCCTATCTTGCCCCTCCCACCTCTCCTCCCTGGCTGGTAACCACTAACTTGTTTTCTACATCTGGGTTTCAGAACACAGATGGAGGAAGAATGTGCACACAAAGATTCTTACTAGCCTTCTGCCTGATTTTTTAAAACCAGGATTATATTTCTATAAAGTCCGGCAGTGTATTAGGGCAAATTAATAGATTAAGTAGATGCTTTCTCTGCTGTTAATCTTCCCCTTACTGCTGTAGTCAGGGCCATTAGCCATTCAAGTCTTTAAATAAGCCTCATGAATGTATCACTTTTGTTTTATGAACAATGCAGCTGTTATTTGTAATTGGCTCTCTACCCTGGGTACCAAGAACGATTGTTTCATTATAAGCATTGTTAGCATAAAATAGCAAAAGAAGAGGGAACACACGTGAGAGCCCAGTGGAAACAGAACAGAAACTGGACAGACACGTGGCGGCTATTCAAAAGTAGTACCAAAACACAGGAGATAGCCATCTTTGAGGAAGGCTTAAGACTGAGTTTGTCAATGGTTTGTGGAAATCGTATTCATTTTAAAAGATAGCAGGTGTTAAAACAATAAGTGACCTCCTTTGCACCTGCGTTACAAAAGCGGCCCCAACATGTGTGAAAAAACAGGACAATAATAAATTTAAAAACATCCTGCCTCTGACTAGTTCCTTTTTATTTTCTTCTCACACTGGACAGTTTTATTTATAGATAATAAAGGCAGTTTATAAGGAACACGCATGCACACACACACACACTGTCAAACACTCACACAGTTACACTCATTTCCCAGTGGAAGTGATGTTTCTTTGACGTAAAAGAGCTTTGGTGTTTGCAGACTGTTATCTTTGGAACTTCATCCAGCATGTAATGTTCGGATTCCTCACGTCCCTTTTAAATCAATTTACTAACGTAATCTAAGCAAAATTGACCAAATAAGACTGACTTCCACTCCAAAGCATCCTTTGATATGGGGATTGTAATGAACTGGAGGGAAGCCAAGATTTGTAACCAAAGCTTGTACTTGGCAACGTCGAGGTCAGGTGTTGGAGTTAGTCTGAAATTTTCATTGTGATGAAGACGGTATCCACTGAACCCCAGGCATAGAGCAGATCTTTGGCACTCACAGTTTCCGTGAACCCCCAGATTGGGAACACTGCCAGCCGTCTTGGGGATTATGAGGAGACACGTAGGCTCTTGAAGGATCTTTTTTTTTTTTTAACTTTTATTTTACTTTTAACTTTTACAGAGTTTTGTTGTTTACAGATATGTATGTTCTCAGATTAGTCATATGTATATTCACCCCATCCCACCCCTCCAGACCGTCATACAGCACCTGTTAAGGATCCCCTTTTCTCACAGAGCAATGACTATAGCTGTTTTCTTCACATGTGATAGTACAGCCCTTCATGCTACTTCGTTTACACCTCTCACCCACTGTTCCTTCCCCACAAAGTCCATATGTCCACTGCCCATGTCTGTCTTTCCGTAGCTTCACTGCGTGTGCCATCATCACCATCCTACTGGATTCCATATATATATGTGTGTTAGTATATTGTACTTGTCCTTCTCTTTCTGACTGACTTCACTTTTTATGACAGGTTCTAGAGCCAGCTCTCGAAGGATCTTAAGGAACTCGCTGCCCCATCTCAGCATGTGGTTCTACTTTGTGCCGAGTGCTTTACCTACATGATTCACCTAATCCCTTTCCTAATGCTTGGAGGTAGGTGGAACTGTCCCACTTACAAACTCTAACATCCATAGACCTTAGCGCATGTCACAAAGAGTCAAGACGGGAACTACGAGAACACAAGAAATCTATCAATTATGAACTGACGAACCCCAAGCTTGGTTCGTTTCCAACTAGGTACGTAAACACAACAAGTTAGCACGTCATCAATTTTCTTTTGCACAGATACAATATTAGATGCAAAAGTGTGTTATGGCAGAGGGTTTAACATCTGATATTTTAAAATATCCCAGGTGGTACTAATGGTAAAGAGCCATCCTTCCAGTGCAGGAAGACTAAGAGACGTGGGTTCCATCCCTAGTTCAGGAAAATCCCCTGGAGAAGGGCGTGGAACCCTACTCCGGCAGTCTCGCCTGGAGAATCCCATGGAGAGAGGAGCCTCCAGGCTGCGGTCCAAAGGGTCACAAGCAGTCGGACACAACTGAAGCGAGTTAGCATGCAGTTATGTGCAATGACATTTTATACTTAGAAATGTAGAAAATGTTTCTTGTGGCTAAGCAGAGAGAAGACCTTCAAATTACACCTGAACTTGGGACATTCTCTCTTCTGTCCATCCTGCCTCCTCTGCCCGCTGCACTGCAGGCCCAGCTGAGGACCATGTGGGAGGCGAACCAAGATCCATTCTACTTCAGAGTCCATCAAGCCAGGGATGGTCCACAGTCTTCACTCCCCAAACGTTGTGGCAATCTGCATGCCAGCCACCATCTGGGCCAAGGGAACCCGCCTCTGAAAGACAAGTCCTGTCCCAAGCACTGCGTGGGGGGGAAACTACTTCGTTTACACCTCTCACCCACTGTTCCTTCCCCACAAAGTCCATATGTCCACTGCCCATGTCTGTCTTTCCGTAGCTTCACTGCGTGTGCCATCATCACCATCCTACTGGATTCCATATATATATGTGTGTTAGTATATTGTACTTGTCCTTCTCTTTCTGACTGACTTCACTTTTTATGACAGGTTCTAGAGCCAGCTCTCGAAGGATCTTAAGGAACTCGCTGCCCCATCTCAGCATGTGGTTCTACTTTGTGCCGAGTGCTTTACCTACATGATTCACCTAATCCCTTTCCTAATGCTTGGAGGTAGGTGGAACTGTCCCACTTACAAACTCTAACATCCATAGACCTTAGCGCATGTCACAAAGAGTCAAGACGGGAACTACGAGAACACAAGAAATCTATCAATTATGAACTGACGAACCCCAAGCTTGGTTCGTTTCCAACTAGGTATGTAAACACAACAAGTTAGCACGTCATCAATTTTCTTTTGCACAGATACAATATTAGATGCAAAAGTGTGTTATGGCAGAGGGTTTAACATCTGATATTTTAAAATATCCCAGGTGGTACTAATGGTAAAGAGCCATCCTTCCAGTGCAGGAAGACTAAGAGACGTGGGTTCCATCCCTAGTTCAGGAAAATCCCCTGGAGAAGGGCGTGGAACCCTACTCCGGCAGTCTCGCCTGGAGAATCCCATGGAGAGAGGAGCCTCCAGGCTGCGGTCCAAAGGGTCACAAGCAGTCGGACACAACTGAAGCGAGTTAGCATGCAGTTATGTGCAATGACATTTTATACTTAGAAATGTAGAAAATGTTTCTTGTGGCTAAGCAGAGAGAAGACCTTCAAATTACACCTGAACTTGGGACATTCTCTCTTCTGTCCATCCTGCCTCCTCTGCCCGCTGCACTGCAGGCCCAGCTGAGGACCATGTGGGAGGCGAACCAAGATCCATTCTACTTCAGAGTCCATCAAGCCAGGGATGGTCCACAGTCTTCACTCCCCAAACGTTGTGGCAATCTGCATGCCAGCCACCATCTGGGCCAAGGGAACCCGCCTCTGAAAGACAAGTCCTGTCCCAAGCACTGCGTGAGGGAAGTGGGGAAACCTGCCAACAACACTCAAATACTGAGTTTTCAGGAGAACATCATGAACGAAGCCTCTAGAATCCTAAGTACATGGGATTGTAGCATTCAGCGTTCCAGCGCAGGGCAATCCGGAGGCACTGGAAGAGGAGGCCCGCTATAGGCTTTCAGTGGTGGGGGAGTCTGCTCTCACCGAGGATCAGAAATGTTACCCTTGTAAAAAAAAAAATGGAAGGACTAAAATGGGGTATATGATGGTTCCTGTTGTCCGTAATTCTATTCATGGTCATGAAGCACCCAGTTTCTAGTTTCAAGTGAACTACGGACTTACAGTTTGCCTGGTTACACTGTAACCTCTTTTTGAGCATCCGTGGAGCAATGAAAGTATTCAAGGAGGGACTTCCATAACGGCCCAGTGGTTAAGCCGCCACACGTCTAATGCAGGGGGCACAGGTTCAATCCCTGACCAGAGAACTAGGATCCCAAATGCTGTGTGGTGTGGACACAAACTAAATTGAGAAGTAAAGTATTCAAGGAGTGTAAGTGACATCCTGTGCCCTACAGACTAACAGGCATGGTTCCCACACTGTGGGCTTTTCTGAAAATCTGTAACTGAGCAAAGGATGGAAGAGACACAGCGTGACCCTGGATGGCTCTCTGCTGAGTGGCACACATGGGAGCTGGTCCCTGGAGATGGACGTGCAGTCTTGTGGGTTACCTCCAGGCTGCGGTCCAAAGGGTCACAAGCAGTCGGACACAACTGAAGCGAGTTAGCATGCAGTTATGTGCAATGACATTTTATACTTAGAAATGTAGAAAATGTTTCTTGTGGCTAAGCAGAGAGAAGACCTTCAAATTACACCTGAACTTGGGACATTCTCTCTTCTGTCCATCCTGCCTCCTCTGCCCGCTGCACTGCAGGCCCAGCTGAGGACCATGTGGGAGGCGAACCAAGATCCATTCTACTTCAGAGTCCATCAAGCCAGGGATGGTCCACAGTCTTCACTCCCCAAACGTTGTGGCAATCTGCATGCCAGCCACCATCTGGGCCAAGGGAACCCGCCTCTGAAAGACAAGTCCTGTCCCAAGCACTGCGTGAGGGAAGTGGGGAAACCTGCCAACAACACTCAAATACTGAGTTTTCAGGAGAACATCATGAACGAAGCCTCTAGAATCCTAAGTACATGGGATTGTAGCATTCAGCGTTCAGCGCAGGGCAATCCGGAGGCACTGGAAGAGGAGGCCCGCTATAGGCTTTCAGTGGTGGGGGAGTCTGCTCTCACCGAGGATCAGAAATGTTACCCTTGTAAAAAAAAAAATGGAAGGACTAAAATGGGGTATATGATGGTTCCTGTTGTCCGTAATTCTATTCATGGTCATGAAGCACCCAGTTTCTAGTTTCAAGTGAACTACGGACTTACAGTTTGCCTGGTTACACTGTAACCTCTTTTTGAGCATCCGTGGAGCAATGAAAGTATTCAAGGAGGGACTTCCATAACGGCCCAGTGGTTAAGCCGCCACACGTCTAATGCAGGGGGCACAGGTTCAATCCCTGACCAGAGAACTAGGATCCCAAATGCTGTGTGGTGTGGACACAAACTAAATTGAGAAGTAAAGTATTCAAGGAGTGTAAGTGACATCCTGTGCCCTACAGACTAACAGGCATGGTTCCCACACTGTGGGCTTTTCTGAAAATCTGTAACTGAGCAAAGGATGGAAGAGACACAGCGTGACCCTGGATGGCTCTCTGCTGAGTGGCACACATGGGAGCTGGTCCCTGGAGATGGACGTGCAGTCTTGTGGGTTACAGAAAACCTCCAGAGACTCACCCCAACTGGGTGTGCTGCCGACTCCACTGATCCTTCAAAGGCCAAAGCACACAATCTGCCATTTTAACCCATTTTAAGGATACAGTTTGGTGGTATTAACTAGATCACAATGTTCTACAACCATCAGCACTATTTCCAAAACTGTTTATATCTCCAAGTCTGTACTCCTCTTCACTCCCCTCCCCATCCAGTCTCTAGGAACTGTTAATCTACTTTCTGTCTCTATAGCATGCCTATTCTAGATATTTCTTATTAAACAAAACTGTGCAATATTGTCCTTTTGTATCTGGCTTATTTCAAGGTTCATCCATATTAAAACACATATCAGAAGGTTATTTTTTTTATGGCTGAATGCTCTCCCCTTGTATTTATACCTCATTTCATTTATCCACTCATCTGCACTTCTTGACTTTTAATTGATCTCCCTGCCCCGTGATCACGTCAACACTCTGTCCAAGTGGACCTCCCTGGTCCATAGAGTTCAGTCCAAACTCTTTTGGCTGCTGCTGAGCACACACACCACCTGGCCTAGAATGCCAAGCTTGTTTCCAGATCTGATCAACATGTCGACCCTCAGATAAACAGCTCCCCGCACTTCTGCTTTTAAGCCTTTGCCCGCGTTGTTTCCTTTGCCTGGAATGTCCTCTTTCTGCTTCCTCAGGTCAAAGCCAGTTCAGATCCCACATGCTGCATTACCCCTTCTTCTTCCCCAAGACCAGGGCAACCCCTCTCTTCTGAACTCCCAGGGGATCTGGCACCGTGGCGTCTCACCGTGGACCCACCTTTCCTGCGGCTCACATGGAACGGGGCCTACACAAGAGCAGACATGGTTTGATCCAGTTCTTTTGTTACATCTACCTCTCTCTTGGATGCAAGTAAATGCTGCGTACTCTGCCACAGTAATGGTGGCCACAGCTCTTAGATGGTCCCTCTCTGTCATGAGATAGGTCAGAGTGAGGCTGTAAGATCTAGAGCCACTGCAGGGGGAAGCCATCCAGCACCTGAGGAGGACTGCCCGAGAGATGGGGAGACTATCAAAGACTGGCGATGTGACAATAATCAGTTCCTTGGCTCTATTCTCATTGTTAAGGAGGATTATAAATCCTCCTACTGTCCACGTCATTGGACAGTAACCCAATGGTGTATTATCACCTGCATTTGAAAACATACCAGTCAACATGACTGCTGTATTTCCTGAGAGCTTTCACAGTGGGAACATTAGTAGAAATGTCCTGGTTCACGTATTCCTCCTGAGAACTTTGGAAATATTGCTACCTTTTCATCTAACATTGAAAGCTACTGTAGAGAAATTGGAGACCAGCCAGATTTCCTGTGTCGAGTCTCCTTGAAGTTCAGTAACATATCCAGGATATCTTAGGTGTTGGGTGTTCTATGTCAGTTTTTTCTGGAACACAATGAGAACTTTTGATGTGCAGATTTCATTTTTTATGTTTCTTTATATTTTGCAGCTGCATTAGTTCTGAGTATGTTCCAGTAGGAACTACAGGTTATAAAATTTGCAAATAAATCTCAACAGACACCAAAGATGATGAAAGAACAAGGAACACACTCATAGTGACCTGCTAGTAACTAATATCCACAAGGCATCTCACATTTACAATGCACTGTCGCCTTATTCCATGTTGATTAACCCCAAGAAGGCAGCATGTGAATTTACTCTGACAGCTAGAACTTAAGTCTGTGCCTGGTTTCCCCGAGTTAAAAACTTACACCACTTTGCAAAAATGGGAAGACTGGAAGGCATGCTGCATTCAGATCCCACATGCTGCATTACCCTTCTTCTTCCCCAAGACCAGGGCAACCTCTCTTCTGAACTCCCAGGGATCTGGCACCGTGGCGTCTCACCGTGGACCCACCTTTCCTGCGGCTCACATGGAACGGGCCTACACAAGAGCAGACATGGTTTGATCCAGTTCTTTGTTACATCTACCTCTCTCTTGGATGCAAGTAAATGCTGCGTACTCTGCCACAGTAATGGTGGCCACAGCTCTTAGATGGTCCCTCTCTGTCATGAGATAGGTCAGAGTGAGGCTGTAAGATCTAGAGCCACTGCAGGGGGAAGCCATCCAGCACCTGAGGAGGACTGCCCGAGAGATGGGGAGACTATCAAAGACTGGCGATGTGACAATAATCAGTTCCTTGGCTCTATTCTCATTGTTAAGGAGGATTATAAATCCTCCTACTGTCCACGTCATTGGACAGTAACCCAATGGTGTATTATCACCTGCATTTGAAAACATACCAGTCAACATGACTGCTGTATTTCCTGAGAGCTTTCACAGTGGGAACATTAGTAGAAATGTCCTGGTTCACGTATTCCTCCTGAGAACTTTGGAAATATTGCTACCTTTTCATCTAACATTGAAAGCTACTGTAGAGAAATTGGAGACCAGCCAGATTTCCTGTGTCGAGTCTCCTTGAAGTTCAGTAACATATCCAGGATATCTTAGGTGTTGGGTGTTCTATGTCAGTTTTTTCTGGAACACAATGAGAACTTTTGATGTGCAGATTTCATTTTTTATGTTTCTTTATATTTTGCAGCTGCATTAGTTCTGAGTATGTTCCAGTAGGAACTACAGGTTATAAAATTTGCAAATAAATCTCAACAGACACCAAAGATGATGAAAGAACAAGGAACACACTCATAGTGACCTGCTAGTAACTAATATCCACAAGGCATCTCACATTTACAATGCACTGTCGCCTTATTCCATGTTGATTAACCCCAAGAAGGCAGCATGTGAATTTACTCTGACAGCTAGAACTTAAGTCTGTGCCTGGTTCAGAGTAGCTTCCCAGTGAGGTTTCGAAAGAACAAATGATCGTTACACCACTTTGCAGATGGGAAGACTGAGGCTACGATCATTAAAGACTTCGTCCAAGGATACGTATCTCAAAGTGGATGTAAATGGGCAAATGGGAATCTGGACGATGGCGTGCAGGACAACCAGCAGGGGTATGGGGGCGCGGGGCCAGTCCAAGGGAACGCAGGCCTATCAGGTCCTCAGAGAGGCTGTGACTTCCAGCAGCGCAAACGGCGCAGTAGCGCCCGCCGCGGCGCGGTTGCCAAGGAAACGGCAGGCGGCTGCGCAGGCACTTAGCGCGCAGGGGGCGGGGAGCAGGCTGGCGGATGAGGCCCCCCGCACTGCGTAGTGCGCAGGCGTAGCGTCTCCGTTGCTAGGTTCCGCCCGCGTGTCTAGCTAGGCGGCCGCAGTAAAGTTCCGGAGCCTCCTGGAGGAACGCTCTCGAACCCCCATCTGGGAGGCTTTACACGCCCCTGCCTACCGCCTTTCCCTTCCTGAAGCAGGGAGGATAGCCCCAGGACCTCCGCCCGGAAGGGCCTTCCGCTGGCCCCGCTGGTGGTGTCACGACCTTGCAATCAGCCGCCCTTTAGAGAACAACAGAAGAGCTTCCAGGCGGGCGAGGGAAAGAGGAAAAGTAGGCAACATGTCGAACGCGTAAGTGATGGGCTGCTGGGCCACAGCCATGGGGTGGGCTTCTCCAGACAAGATTCTCGCTCAGTTTCTTTTCCTTTTTCTTTTTTCTCTCCGCACCCCTTCCTCTTGCAGTTATAGCAAATAAAGATGCACCTCAGCACAGACTATCGGTTTCTGCCCTCAGAGCCTGCCCTTCCCTTAGAGGCTTGGTTCCCCTCACCCTCTCCCGCCCGGAGAAGAGACTCTCCATACGCAGGGCTTCTGCCCGCAGACACCAAAGATGATGAAAGAACAAGGAACACACTCATAGTGACCTGCTAGTAACTAATATCCACAAGGCATCTCACATTTACAATGCACTGTCGCCTTATTCCATGTTGATTAACCCCAAGAAGGCAGCATGTGAATTTACTCTGACAGCTAGAACTTAAGTCTGTGCCTGGTTCAGAGTAGCTTCCCAGTGAGGTTTCGAAAGAACAAATGATCGTTACACCACTTTGCAGATGGGAAGACTGAGGCTACGATCATTAAAGACTTCGTCCAAGGATACGTATCTCAAAGTGGATGTAAATGGGCAAATGGGAATCTGGACGATGGCGTGCAGGACAACCAGCAGGGGTATGGGGGCGCGGGGCCAGTCCAAGGGAACGCAGGCCTATCAGGTCCTCAGAGAGGCTGTGACTTCCAGCAGCGCAAACGGCGCAGTAGCGCCCGCCGCGGCGCGGTTGCCAAGGAAACGGCAGGCGGCTGCGCAGGCACTTAGCGCGCAGGGGGCGGGGAGCAGGCTGGCGGATGAGGCCCCCCGCACTGCGTAGTGCGCAGGCGTAGCGTCTCCGTTGCTAGGTTCCGCCCGCGTGTCTAGCTAGGCGGCCGCAGTAAAGTTCCGGAGCCTCCTGGAGGAACGCTCTCGAACCCCCATCTGGGAGGCTTTACACGCCCCTGCCTACCGCCTTTCCCTTCCTGAAGCAGGGAGGATAGCCCCAGGACCTCCGCCCGGAAGGGCCTTCCGCTGGCCCCGCTGGTGGTGTCACGACCTTGCAATCAGCCGCCCTTTAGAGAACAACAGAAGAGCTTCCAGGCGGGCGAGGGAAAGAGGAAAAGTAGGCAACATGTCGAACGCGTAAGTGATGGGCTGCTGGGCCACAGCCATGGGGTGGGCTTCTCCAGACAAGATTCTCGCTCAGTTTCTTTTCCTTTTTTTCTTTTTTTCTCTCCCGCACCCCTTCCTCTTGCAGTTATAGCAAATAAAGATGCACCTCAGCACAGACTATCGGTTTCTGCCCTCAGAGCCTGCCCTTCCCTTAGAGGCTTCGGTTCCCCTCACCCCCCTCTCCCGCCCGGAGAAGAGACTCTCCATACGCAGGGCTTCTGCCCGCTGAGCGTATTTTTGAGGAAGCAATGCCTAGGTTCAATTCATTGTCTGCTTTATTCTTAATCTTTCCAAGCAACAGACGTGTGTGAAAACCCCCAAGTCCCAGTATTTTAGTTAAGAAAGACCTTGAGGACTTTATGATGCCACTTCGCTTTTCTGCCAGAAACGCCTCTTAGGGGCAGTGGCGCCTAAGAATGTTTGCCCAGCGCCGTGTGGGTACACCGCGGCAGCCCAGCAGTTATTTCATGATGGTCGTCTCACACTCCTGTTACAGTGCGGGCTCGGTAGGCACTTCAGATATGATAACTCATGACTCCCCTGCAGCCGCCAGAGCTGTTAACACTATGATTATTTCCATTTTCCAGATGAAGACTCAGGCTCATAGCGGCTAAGGAGTTCATGTACAACAGGGACACCGTGCGCAAAGCATTACAACACCCAGCTGTCAGTACCCATGTTTTCCAGGCCAGGAAATAAAAGCAGATTGAGAATGAGGACTTGCCTAGGCTTGTGGGTGGGGAGATCGGGAGTTCGGTTTGGAATGTATTGAGTTGGAGGTGCTCAGTGGACATCGAGTGGACTGTAAGTAGGCAGCTGACTTAAGTTCAGACGAGAGGTCTGTGTAGGAAATATAAATTCTACAGCTCTTGGCATAGACAGGCTTTCTGAGACGTGAGATGAGCGTGGACAGAAGAGAGAACAGGTTCAAGGACTCAAACCTGGTCATCCAATGGCAAGAGATGGAGGATGAGAAACCACAAAGGAATCAGCCGCCCTTTAGAGAACAACAGAAGAGTCGGGCGAGGGAAGAGGAAAAGTAGGCAACATGTCGAACGCGTAAGTGATGGGCTGCTGGGCCACAGCCATGGGGTGGGCTTCTCCAGACAAGATTCTCGCTCAGTTTCTTTTCCTTTTTTTCTTTTCTCCCGCACCCCTTCCTCTTGCAGTTATAGCAAATAAAGATGCACCTCAGCACAGACTATCGGTTTCTGCCCTCAGAGCCTGCCCTTCCCTTAGAGGCTTCGGTTCCCCTCACCCCCCTCTCCCGCCCGGAGAAGAGACTCTCCATACGCAGGGCTTCTGCCCGCTGAGCGTATTTTTGAGGAAGCAATGCCTAGGTTCAATTCATTGTCTGCTTTATTCTTAATCTTTCCAAGCAACAGACGTGTGTGAAAACCCCCAAGTCCCAGTATTTTAGTTAAGAAAGACCTTGAGGACTTTATGATGCCACTTCGCTTTTCTGCCAGAAACGCCTCTTAGGGGCAGTGGCGCCTAAGAATGTTTGCCCAGCGCCGTGTGGGTACACCGCGGCAGCCCAGCAGTTATTTCATGATGGTCGTCTCACACTCCTGTTACAGTGCGGGCTCGGTAGGCACTTCAGATATGATAACTCATGACTCCCCTGCAGCCGCCAGAGCTGTTAACACTATGATTATTTCCATTTTCCAGATGAAGACTCAGGCTCATAGCGGCTAAGGAGTTCATGTACAACAGGGACACCGTGCGCAAAGCATTACAACACCCAGCTGTCAGTACCCATGTTTTCCAGGCCAGGAAATAAAAGCAGATTGAGAATGAGGACTTGCCTAGGCTTGTGGGTGGGGAGATCGGGAGTTCGGTTTGGAATGTATTGAGTTGGAGGTGCTCAGTGGACATCGAGTGGACTGTAAGTAGGCAGCTGACTTAAGTTCAGACGAGAGGTCTGTGTAGGAAATATAAATTCTACAGCTCTTGGCATAGACAGGCTTTCTGAGACGTGAGATGAGCGTGGACAGAAGAGAGAACAGGTTCAAGGACTCAAACCTGGTCATCCAATGGCAAGAGATGGAGGATGAGAAACCACAAAGGAATCAAAGGCATGATTATTGAGGGAGAAATGGGATTGTGGAGCCCTGGAAGCCAGGAGGAGAATAAATGCAATGTTTCTCAGAGAAGGAAGGCAGCCAAGACAAGCCAGAGGAAAGCAGAGACTCAGCCATGGTGTTAATCAGGTGGAGACCAGTGATGACCATGACCTTCATGCGGAGATGGAGTAGAAAGATGGACTCAAGTGAACGGAGGAGAGAGGAAGAGGAGAGAAACCGTAGACAGTGCAGGGCTGGCTTTTCACAGGCATTTTGATGTAGCTCCTGGCAGGGGAAATGGAGTTCGGAGACAGGAAACAATAGCCTGTCTGTTTGTTGAAGGGAATGGCTAGCGAAAAGGAAGCAGGATGAAAGGAGAGGAGAAAGGAGAAGTGGGGTGGTGTCCTTGCTAGCGAGGCAGTGGGTCCCAGCAGACTGAGACAGGAGCTCAGGTCCTTTATTGAAGGAAGACGAGAAGGCAGGCTACAGGCTGTTGGTAACGATGCTCTTGGGAAAGTAAGCTGTCCTGAGGGGAGCCTGGAAAGATGATAAGGATGGTAGACAATGGTGACACTGAAGGGCTGGGGGTGATGCCATCTGAGGAAGTGAGGTTCAAAATCACAGAGTATCGGAAGGAGTGAAGGAGAATGGTCTGGAAACTGAGCAAGGAGCAAGGACTTGGCCCTCTTCCCTGCCATGGTCAAAGGGCTCAGGGACCAAGGAGGGCCGCAGGGGAAGCTGTGTCATTAGGGGAGGCCAGGCCTCCATTAGAGCACGAACACCAACGAATATTCCAGAAAAGTACAAACAACTAGGTAGTATTGGAAATTTTTGAAAGTTCATCATGCATAAAATAACTTGAGAATTCCCATTTTGCTAGATTTAGATTTTTCCATCCAAGCGCGTGGTGTGTCTGAATATTCAAGTCTTTTTCTTCCCTTTCCCCAACCCATGCACCTCACCACCACCCCCGGTCGTAGGAAGACTGCCAAGCTGTAGAAATAAGAGTCTGGTCTTTTTCAACTGTCATATTCAGTCTTCTGCCTCCACAGTCCTCCTGAGAGAACAGGTTCAAGGACTCAAACCTGGTCATCCAATGGCAAGAGATGGAGGATGAGAAACCACAAAGGAATCAAAGGCATGATTATTGAGGGAGAAATGGGATTGTGGAGCCCTGGAAGCCAGGAGGAGAATAAATGCAATGTTTCTCAGAGAAGGAAGGCAGCCAAGACAAGCCAGAGGAAAGCAGAGACTCAGCCATGGTGTTAATCAGGTGGAGACCAGTGATGACCATGACCTTCATGCGGAGATGGAGTAGAAAGATGGACTCAAGTGAACGGAGGAGAGAGGAAGAGGAGAGAAACCGTAGACAGTGCAGGGCTGGCTTTTCACAGGCATTTTGATGTAGCTCCTGGCAGGGGAAATGGAGTTCGAGACAGGAAACAATAGCCTGTCTGTTTGTTGAAGGGAATGGCTAGCGAAAAGGAAGCAGGATGAAAGGAGAGGAGAAAGGAGAAGTGGGGTGGTGTCCTTGCTAGCGAGGCAGTGGGTCCCAGCAGACTGAGACAGGAGCTCAGGTCCTTTATTGAAGGAAGACGAGAAGGCAGGCTACAGGCTGTTGGTAACGATGCTCTTGGGAAAGTAAGCTGTCCTGAGGGGAGCCTGGAAAGATGATAAGGATGGTAGACAATGGTGACACTGAAGGGCTGGGGGTGATGCCATCTGAGGAAGTGAGGTTCAAAATCACAGAGTATCGGAAGGAGTGAAGGAGAATGGTCTGGAAACTGAGCAAGGAGCAAGGACTTGGCCCTCTTCCCTGCCATGGTCAAAGGGCTCAGGGACCAAGGAGGGCCGCAGGGGAAGCTGTGTCATTAGGGGAGGCCAGGCCTCCATTAGAGCACGAACACCAACGAATATTCCAGAAAAAGTACAAACAACTAGGTAGTATTGGAAATTTTTGAAAGTTCATCATGCATAAAATAACTTGAGAATTCCCATTTTGCTAGATTTAGATTTTTCCATCCAAGCGCGTGGTGTGTCTGAATATTCAAGTCTTTTTCTTCCCTTTCCCCAACCCATGCACCTCACCACCACCCCCGGTCGTAGGAAGACTGCCAAGCTGTAGAAATAAGAGTCTGGTCTTTTTCAACTGTCATATTCAGTCTTCTGCCTCCACAGTCCTCCTGACTTCAGTATCTGCAACATTTCTAGGTCATATGCTGAAGTCTGAAACCAATCATGTACTTAAAGAAATTCCAAGTGGTCTCATGAATAAAATACAGCCTTCTCTTTACAAGGCACATTTCATATTTCAAGAACACTTTCACATCTGTTATCCCACTCCTCAGTAATCCTGTGTGGTGTCCAGGGGCCGTGTCATTATCCAGATTTGCCACTTGAGGAAGTGAAGGCTCAAGGTTAAGTGACCCGCTTGAGACCAGCTACCTCAGGAGACCAGTTCTGATTTTAAACTCAGAACACTTATACCTTTAAAAAAAAAACCACCATGCCATGCCCCAGAGAAATAAAGCACAGGTCCACGTCGCAGCTTGTACAGGCTTCCTCGGAGCAGCATCACTCAGCAGACCCAAAGAGCAGGAAGTCTCTGTGTGTTCATGCACTGATGAGCAGATACATAAAATGCAATATATACACTCTGGAACAGTACTGGCAAATACAAAGTCATCAGGTAGCAATACACACCACGACATGGTGGGCGTTAGAAACTTTATGCTGAGTGGGAGGAGCTAGTCCCAAAGGGCCACCTTTTTCATGATTCCACTTAGTGAAATGTCCAGAGCAGACAGAGAAGTGGAGACAAGTTAGATGCGTGGTTGCCAGGGGCGTGGAGGAAGGGGGATAATGGCCAATAGAGGGTGACTGCTCACAGGCGCGGGGTTTCTGTCTGGAGTGCTGAAAATGTGCTGCAATCAGAGAAAGGCAGTGAAGGCTGTACAACTCTGTGAAGAGGCTAAACACCACTCACTGCTCAAGTGAATTAAGGGGATGAATTTGTGGTATGTGAGTTATGTCTTAATAATGGTCTCATTAAAACGTCATCTTGCCACAGTCCTTGTTTCAGATCATCTTCCCGGGCGCTGCTTTGGTGGAAGGGTGCTGAAACGTTGAGCTCGAGGTAGGGTGGGCTCAGGATGGACTGAGGCTTTGAGGGAAGTGAGGGCTGCACAGGCTGGGGTCCAGGGAGCGGTAGGGCTGTAGGCAGTGGACACCCGTGGAGGGGCAGCAGGGGAACTAGAGCGCTGAAGCCAGGCTCCATGGGAAATGGTAAGGGTAGAGGGTTCCCCGTCCACCAACAACCTTGGCGGGTCTCTCCAACAATGGTCCCCAGAAGACAGCAGGTGAGGGAGAAAGAGACTGCAGCCCGAATATCGGGACTTGGAAGGATCAGGCCACCAGGATGTTCTTCAACCAGAAGTTTGTTAGGAATCACCTCTGCCCTGGCTCTGGACGGATTCCTTCCTCTTTGACACTGCGTAATACCAAAGAAAATTAGAGATACCCAGGGAACATTTCATGCAAAGGTGGGCATAATGAAGGACAGAGACAGGAAGGACCTAACAGAAGCAAAAGAGATTAAGAAGAGGTGGCAAGAATACACAGAAGAACTGTATGGAAAAAAAAAGTCTGAATGACCCAGATAAGCACTGTGGTGTGACCCCTCACCTAGAGGCAGACATCCTGGAATGTGGAGTCAAGTGGGCCTTAGAAAGCGTTACTGTGAACTAGTGGAGGTGATGAAATTCCAACGGAGCTCTTTCACATCCTAAAAGATGAGGCTATCAAAATGCTTCGCTCAGTACGTCAGCCAATTTGTAAAACTCAGGAGTGGCCACAGAACTGAAAATGTCAGTTTTCGTTACGATTCCAAAGAAGAGCAATGCCAGAGAATGTTCCAACTATCCTACAGTTGCACTCATTTCACACACTAGCAAGGTTGTGCTCAAAATCCATCAAGTTAGACTTCAGCTGTAAGTGAACCAAGAACGTCCACATGTACAAGCTGGGTTCCAAAAGGTGAAGGAACCAGAGATCAAACTGCCAACATTCTTTGGATCGTGGAGAGGAAGGGGATTCCAGAAGAGTATCTACTGCTTTATTGACTACGCTGAAGCCTTTGACTGTGTGGATCACAACAAACTGTGGAAGCATCTTAAAGAGATGGGAATACCAGACCAACTGACTGTCACTGCTAAGATTTCTCCAGGAGTCATGTATGGATGTGAGAACTGAGCCATAAAGAAGGCTGAGCACCAAAGAATTGATGCTTTTGAATTGTGGTGTTAGGGAAGACTCTTGAGAGTCACTTGGACAGCAAGGATATCAAACCGTCAATCCTAAAGGAAATCAAC
The DNA here is from genome assembly GCA_022376925.1 of Tragulus kanchil. NCBI lineage: Eukaryota > Metazoa > Chordata > Mammalia > Artiodactyla > Tragulidae > Tragulus > Tragulus kanchil. Next base: position 50,109,814 of record JAIOJX010000026.1, read on the forward strand.
TCTGAATATTCATTGGAAGGACTGATGCTGAACCTGAAGCTCCAATACTTTGGCCACCGGATGCAAAGAACCTTCTCCATCAGGGTCATAGCAAAAGCCCCTGATGCTTGAAAAGACTGAGGGCAGGAGGAGAAGAGGTGATAGAGGGTGAGATGGTTAGATAGCATCACTGACTCAGTGGGTATGAAGTTGAGCAAACTCTGGGAGCTAGTGAAAGACAGAGGAGCCTAGTGTGATACAGTTCATGGGGGTCACAAAAAGGTAGACACAGCTTAGTGACTGAACAATAACAAGAAGCCAGAGTTCACTCAACTAGGGCAGCGAGGCTTTCCAAGTCTGGATCTGACTCAAAGCAGAATCTAGGCATTGCGTTCTAAGTGTGTCCCATCCATTCATCTGAAACTTGTCTCCCCTGGCAGAAGCCTCCTCCACCCAAGATCCCTTGTTATGATGAGTGTGGGTCTTTATGAGATTCAGGTCATCCCCCTGCACCCTATGAAGACAGCTTCCAGGGGTGGCCCAACACAGCCTAATGCTTGCTGGTGTGGTAAATGCTTTGAAGTCTGATAAATGCCCTTTATCATTTATTATCAACTCCACCCCTGTCTTTAGAAATTATGACCAGATTTATTTATAGGGTCTCCTGGATATTATTACCAAATTCTTGGTAGTATTAAGTCTGCATGTCAGTCTCAAGAGTCTGCATTCTTTTGATCTTGCATCTCCAGAAAGGAACACAGACTGCTTTCTGCCTGTCCCGTCCTCTGTAGCTCGCATTCCAGAATTTTATCCCACTACATCTTGTGTGGTTTTTGCCATATGTATTCTTGAATGTTTAGTGTTCTTTACCAGCACTGTGAATGGGTTTCGTTTTTCATATTATTTCCCTGTGTGTAGTTTTGGGGGCTTTTTCTATGTCTTGTGGCTTTGCTGTACTAATTGACTTCTTACATTGTGTTACTGATGTCTTTGGATTTTGCAGTGGTGTCACTTACAACCAGTTTTTAAATCTTTTATATTAACCCCTCTTCTATATGTTTTGTGCTTTTTGTACTTGTATTATTGAGCTTTCTAGTGTTTTCCTATTGAAAATATTTTTGGTCTCTGTTTTTCCACATTTTGGAGAAGACTGTCATTATCTGTCCTTTAGGGGGTGTGGACAGCATTCTTAATCAGACATATGCCATAAATTAAATTTATTGAGAATCTTCATGGCATCTGTGAAAATAATCCACAACTTTTACTGTCCTGCACGGTATTTCATTCGGCTTTCCTTCATGTTGAACTCTTGTGAATTCTCCGGGGGACCCCTCCTTGATCAGAGGGAACAGTTTGCTTTTGATCTGGTGCTGTGTTTTGTTTGCTGAGTGGAATTTCAGACCCACGTTCTTGGAATTTCAGATCTGAGGTCCAAACAAAATTAGCCTGTCATTTTCCTCTGTAATGTTGTCCTGCCAGGTCTAGGCCCTGAGCCCTATTTAGTCTACACAATGAGCGCATGTTCTGTTTTATGGGAGCATGTGTTGAGCCTCTTGGCATGTGAGGCCTGCATCACCTGTTGGGTTAGTGAATGCCTTGGGTGTCTTGCCCTCTCTCCGATGCTGGACGTCTAGGCTTTGGTAAACCGAGAGCCTGCTCAGTTTCTTTGTGTCTATTTATCATGCAAAGAGTAAGATGTCCAGGGATGAGTAGAATTCTAACTTTCTGATAGTAACTTTTCTCCCTTATAATAAAGCTGTCTAACAGAGTGCTCTTTTACAAGTAGTATTTTTTAAATATCTGGAACTTGAACCCTAGGGATGGAGTGCCAGAGGAAATATTCAGCAATGAAACTCAGTGGGGTGCTTGGAGGGAAGAGGGGTTTAGTGTGTGTGTTTGTGTGTGTGTGTGTGTGAGTGAGTGTGACTGTGCTGTGTCTTCAGTTGCAGCCTGAGAGGTTTTCTCTAGGTTCAGAGAGCAGGAGCTGTCTCTCGTGGTCGTGCATGGGTTTCTCACTGCAATGGCTTCTCTTGTGGCAGAGCCCAGCCTCCAGGGCACACAGGCTTCCATAGTTGTGGCTCCCCGGCTCTAGAGCACAGGCTTAGTAGTTGTGGCACACAGGTTTAGTTTCCAAGGCAAGTGGGGTCTTCCTGGAGCAGGGATCAAATCCATGGCTCCTGAATTGGCAGGTAGATTCTTTTTTTTTTTTTTTAAAAGATTTATTTATTTATTTATTGGGCGAGGGTCGGGTTGGGGAGGGAGGGAGGCGGGCGGGCCACTTCTATTGGTCTTTCATTTCTCTATTTTCATCCGTCTTTGTTCTTTGACTCCTGTGGGCCCCCCATTGCGGTGGTCACTGTTGTCACAGAGCACCGGCTCTGGACGCACGTGCACCAGAGCTCCGGCTCAGTAATTGGACACATCAGTCCAGCTGCTCCGTGGCACGTGGGATCTTCCCAGGCCAGGGATCGAACCGGCGCCCCTTGCACGGCAAGGCGGTGTCCTTACCCACTGGACCACCAGGGGAAGCCCAGCAGGTAGATTCTTAACCCCTGAGCCACTAGGGGAGCCCCAGAGTTTAGTTTTTAACTGTAAATCTGTATTTTCTTCTGATGTTCAGCACACCTCTGCCCTCCAGGGTTTGTCCTGACAAACTAGGTTTCAGAGCCTGGATGCTGGAGCCGGGCTGCACATCATGCATTCGAGTCACATGACACTGGGCAATAGCTTCTCTGGACCTTGGTTTCCTCATCTGTAAACTGGAGGAATAATAACATACACCTAAGAGGCTGGAGAGGGCTTGAGTTAATATGTGTAAAGTTCTTAGAACAGTAGCTGTCATGATGTAAATATGAGCTGTGAGCGGCAGCATCATTTGAACCTAAGAGACTTTTCACATCAAGAGAAGCTTTTCCCTTTTGGCCAAGAAGATGTACATCTCCCATCTCTGCTCAAAGCCCAGAGAAAGTGATAGAAACAGCAGAAACTAGCACAACATTGTGCCTCAACTATACTCAATTAGAATGATTTTTTAAAGAAATATAGAGATGAGTATAGAAACCGTAACAGATTTAAATTTCTTGTTTTATGAGCACTAACCCGTCAATAGGTTTATAAATTAAGTAGAAGTCCAACCAGTTGAGGTTGTGGTAGTACTTTGATTTCCATATTTATCTTTCTCTAAAATTAAGGATGTTGCTTTGTTCTTAAGTTATTCCAAGCCCTCAAAATTAGCAAAGGAAATGTTTGCTTTGAATTTAAGTTGATTTATTTAGAGAGCAGCGTTAGGTCAGTAGAGTTGGGTACAACAATGAAGAGACAGCACAGTACTTAATTTTGACAAATGTTCAGAGTATAGGTAACTGGCTTACCATATTTAATAACCTAGAGTGTGACACGGGAATAGCAGACCACCTCACCTGTCTCCTGAGAAACCTGTATGCAGCTCAAGAAGCGACAGTTAGAACCTTTCACGAAACAACTGACTGGCTCCAAATTGGGAGAGGAGTACAACAAGGCTGTGCGTTGTCACCTTGTTTATTTAACTTATATGCTGAGTACATCATGCGAGATGCTGGATGAATCATAAGCTGGAATCAAGATCACTGGGAGAAATATCAACAGCCTCAGATATGCAGACGACACCTCTCGAGTGGCAGAAAACAAAGAGGAACTAAAGAGCCTCTTGATAAATGTGAAAGAGAGTGAAAAAGTTGGCTTAAACCTCAACACTCAAAAACCTGAGATCATGGCATTCAGCCCCATCGCGTCATGGCACACAGATAGCAGGAAAGTGCAAGGAGATTTTATTTGGGAGGACTCCAAGATCACTGCAGATGGTAACTGCAGCCATAACATTAAAAGATGCCTGCTCCTCGGAAGGAAAGCTATGACAAACCTAGACAGCAAATATTAAAAAGCAAAGACATCACTTTGCCCACAAAGATCCACATACTTAAAGCTACGGTTTTTCCAGTAGTCACATATTGAACCTGAGTTTTCACAAGAAATTTTTAAAATGTACATCTCCCATCTCTGCTCAAAGCCCAGAGAAAGTGATAGAAACAGCAGAAACTAGCACAACATTGTGCCTCAACTATACTCAATTAGAATGATTTTTTAAAGAAATATAGAGATGAGTATAGAAACCGTAACAGATTTAAATTTCTTGTTTTATGAGCACTAACCCGTCAATAGGTTTATAAATTAAGTAGAAGTCCAACCAGTTGAGGTTGTGGTAGTACTTTGATTTCCATATTTATCTTTCTCTAAAATTAAGGATGTTGCTTTGTTCTTAAGTTATTCCAAGCCCTCAAAATTAGCAAAGGAAATGTTTGCTTTGAATTTAAGTTGATTTATTTAGAGAGCAGCGTTAGGTCAGTAGAGTTGGGTACAACAATGAAGAGACAGCACAGTACTTAATTTTGACAAATGTTCAGAGTATAGGTAACTGGCTTACCATATTTAATAACCTAGAGTGTGACACGGGAATAGCAGACCACCTCACCTGTCTCCTGAGAAACCTGTATGCAGCTCAAGAAGCGACAGTTAGAACCTTTCACGAAACAACTGACTGGCTCCAAATTGGGAGAGGAGTACAACAAGGCTGTGCGTTGTCACCTTGTTTATTTAACTTATATGCTGAGTACATCATGCGAGATGCTGGATGAATCATAAGCTGGAATCAAGATCACTGGGAGAAATATCAACAGCCTCAGATATGCAGACGACACCTCTCGAGTGGCAGAAAACAAAGAGGAACTAAAGAGCCTCTTGATAAATGTGAAAGAGAGTGAAAAAGTTGGCTTAAACCTCAACACTCAAAAACCTGAGATCATGGCATTCAGCCCCATCGCGTCATGGCACACAGATAGCAGGAAAGTGCAAGGAGATTTTATTTGGGAGGACTCCAAGATCACTGCAGATGGTAACTGCAGCCATAACATTAAAAGATGCCTGCTCCTCGGAAGGAAAGCTATGACAAACCTAGACAGCAAATATTAAAAAGCAAAGACATCACTTTGCCCACAAAGATCCACATACTTAAAGCTACGGTTTTTTTTCCAGTAGTCACATATGAATGTGAGAGTTGGACCATAACGAAGGCTGAGTGCCAAAGAATTGATGCTTTCGAACTGTGGTGTTGGAGAAGACTCTTGAGAGTCCCTTGGACAGCAAGGAGGTCACGCCAGTCGATCCTAAAGGAAATCAACCCTGAATAGTCCTTGGAAGGACTGCTGCAGAAGCTGAAGCTCCAATACTTTGGCCACCTGATGTGAAGAGCCGATACATTTGGAAAGACTCTGGTGCTGGGAGAGATTGAGGGCAGGAGGAAAAGAGGGAAGCAGAGGACGAGATGGTTGTATATCATCAGCAACTCAGTAGACATGGATTTAGGCAAACTCAGGGAGACAGGGAAGGACAGGGAAGCCTGACACGCTGCAGTCCACGGGATAGCAAAGAGTTAGACATAACTTAATGATGGAACAAGGACAACAATGACATCTAGTTAGTCAATGTTAATTATTTTTATGTTTAATTTTTAATTTTGAATAAAATAAAACCACAAAAATCTTAAGTATGAAAAATGATAGACAAATATCTTTTAGTTTAAACTTTTATTTTAAAAATATTTTTGTTTTTCTTTTAAATTTATATTGATTTCAGGCAGATGGCCATGGAAATCCTCTTTCCTAGCTGTCGTCTTGGCAGCTGTTACAGTTGTGCCTCTCGTGGGGGCGGTGGGCTTCCTTTAGTTTGGGTGGAGGTGGCAGCACAGGCTGAATGATGGGCTCAGCTCAGATCCATGTAGGCCTGGGCTCAGATGCCGCCTTTCCCCTGTGAAGGGCAGAATGTCCCTCCCACCTCAGTGGAGCCACAGGAGCCGCCGCGTGGATGCCGTGAGGACGTCACGCAGCTCAGTGAGGCAGGTGGTGGGTCAGTGTGTGATGCCCACACTTTCTTACCCACAGGTGAGCGAGGAGCCTGCTTGAGGAGAGGCAGATGGTGTCACAGAGCTCCAGGGGGCATGCCTGGGATGACCTCAGACATAAACGAGGGGCTCCCGGTTAAAATGGTTTGACTAGCGTGTTTATCCCCACCTCCTCCCCATGTCCTCTGGAAAGGCAGTGAGGGCTGTAAACACACGAGGGCCATGGAACACTTGACGAGAAATATCTGGAAAATATCAGAGGAGGGATAGCAGATGTGGGTGAAAGGGGACAGGTGGGATAGAGACTATGCCCTGCAGGCCAGCACAGAGGTCGATGAACAGCTGGCAGAGCCCTCGAAGGTCCTTCAGAGATGGGTGACTGGTCAGGGGTCAGCAGAGGGGGCCTCTTGGCCCCGGAGAGCAGGCCTCAGCTGCTCCCATCCTGATGGCAGAGCCCAGTGCAGGTGCCCTGGACCCGGGATGGGACCCAGGACCCAGGTAGCTGTGGGCCCGAGAGGCTGGGCTGATGGTGGAGAGGCCGTGAGAGCCCACAGCACCCTGGACCCCACAGCTTCTCGGGCGGATGTTTGGAGCCATCCTCGCCAGCACCTCCCAGGAAGACCTTATGGACAGAGGCGGACGTTGGTGGGTTTTATCCAAAGGGCCATTAGACATAACTTAATGATGGAACAAGGACAACAATGACATCTAGTTAGTCAATGTTAATTATTTTATGTTTATTTTAAATTTTAAATAAATTTTGTATGAAAAATGATAGACAAATATCTTTTAGTTTAAACTTTTATTTTAAAAATATTTTTGTTTTTCTTTTAAATTTATATTGATTTCAGGCAGATGGCCATGGAAATCCTCTTTCCTAGCTGTCGTCTTGGCAGCTGTTACAGTTGTGCCTCTCGTGGGGGCGGTGGGCTTCCTTTAGTTTGGGTGGAGGTGGCAGCACAGGCTGAATGATGGGCTCAGCTCAGATCCATGTAGGCCTGGGCTCAGATGCCGCCTTTCCCCTGTGAAGGGCAGAATGTCCCTCCCACCTCAGTGGAGCCACAGGAGCCGCCGCGTGGATGCCGTGAGGACGTCACGCAGCTCAGTGAGGCAGGTGGTGGGTCAGTGTGTGATGCCCACACTTTCTTACCCACAGGTGAGCGAGGAGCCTGCTTGAGGAGAGGCAGATGGTGTCACAGAGCTCCAGGGGGCATGCCTGGGATGACCTCAGACATAAACGAGGGGCTCCCGGTTAAAATGGTTTGACTAGCGTGTTTATCCCCACCTCCTCCCCATGTCCTCTGGAAAGGCAGTGAGGGCTGTAAACACACGAGGGCCATGGAACACTTGACGAGAAATATCTGGAAAATATCAGAGGAGGGATAGCAGATGTGGGTGAAAGGGGACAGGTGGGATAGAGACTATGCCCTGCAGGCCAGCACAGAGGTCGATGAACAGCTGGCAGAGCCCTCGAAGGTCCTTCAGAGATGGGTGACTGGTCAGGGGTCAGCAGAGGGGGCCTCTTGGCCCCGGAGAGCAGGCCTCAGCTGCTCCCATCCTGATGGCAGAGCCCAGTGCAGGTGCCCTGGACCCGGGATGGGACCCAGGACCCAGGTAGCTGTGGGCCCGAGAGGCTGGGCTGATGGTGGAGAGGCCGTGAGAGCCCACAGCACCCTGGACCCCACAGCTTCTCGGGCGGATGTTTGGAGCCATCCTCGCCAGCACCTCCCAGGAAGACCTTATGGACAGAGGCGGACGTTGGTGGGTTTTACCCCCATCCCAGGGAGACGGCCAGGGTCCTACCCACCCCTTACCCTTGATTAAGCCCCCTGGTTAAGAATCCTCTTCCCTGGCACAGTGAGCTTCCAGTTAGCTTTTCAGAACTGGGTCTTTGATATGAAATAGGGGCCCCAAATCACCCAGATTTTTAAAGGAAACAGAACTCTCTTCCGTGAGTGCATTGGTCTGAGTCCTGGCAGGAAAAGGAGGGCATGCTCAGCGGGGATGGGATGGGGAGTGGGGGTGGGGGCAAATAAGGGATGGGTGACAGAAGTGTGGGCTGAATCTTAGGAAACCAGCAAGGGATCAGGGGTGTCCCGGAGGCAGCAGGGCCACCACCACCTTGCACTTTTGGTAGAAGGAGAGGGCAGGGGGACACACTTCCACCTCACTCTCCTGCTCGCCAGCCTCCTGCTGCACTCCCCAGTGACCCAGGGATGAGGTCACAGGACACAGGACACAGTGTCCCAGGACACAGTCTGCCCCTCGCTGCTTGCACTCAGTGTTACGGTTCTGAGGTCACAGGTGTTGCTCAGAGCTATCTGTCATTTGTTCTTCCCTGCGATGTCTTTGTGATGAACATACCATCGTTTATTTTTCCATTCTCCTTGATGGACATCTGGGGTGTCTCCAGGTCTTTGTTTTTATCAAGAAACACCTCCAGGGCTTCCCTGGTGGTCCAGTGGGTAAGGACACCACCTTGCAGTGCAAGGGGCACCGGTTCGATCCCTGGCCTGGGAAGATCCCACGTGCCGTGGAGCCGCTGGACCGATGTGTCCAACTACCGAGCCGGAGCTCAGGAGTGCATGTGCCCAGAGCCGGTGCTCTGCGGCAACAGAGGCCACCGTGATGGGAGGCCCACACGGGCCAAAGAACAAAGACGGATGAAAATAGAGAAATGAAAGACCAATATAAGTGGCCCGCCCACCCCTTCCCTCCCAACCCGCCCCCCAAAAAATAAATAAATAAATATTAAAAAAAAAAAAAAAGAAACACCTCCATTTCCTAACAAGGACCTACTGTATATGTAGCACAGGGAACTCCTCTCAGTTCTCTGTCGTGGTCTATATGGGAAAAGAATGTAAAGAAAGAGTATATGTGTATGCATAACCAACTCACTTTGCTGAATAGCAGAAACTAACCCAAGATTGTAAACTGACTATACTCCAGTAAACAAATAAACAAGTAGATCTGAAAAAAAAAAAAAAAAAACCACACACAAATATTACTGTGATCATTCTCAATCCAGATGCTACCATTCTACCAGATTCACTAGAGTCTCTTCAGGGCATCATTGTTCACTCACAGTTATCCCACGTCCAGCTTGGCAAGTGTTTGTTCCAGTTCATTCTCCACCAGCTCTCTTTATGACAGATTGGTTAACTGTCCTGGCTATCAACTTCCTCATCTTTTGAACGGGTGGAATAATACTGGCTTTATGGGTGTAGTGAGGAATCACTGTATGCCATGCAGGTGAAAGACTTTGAATTATTTAATCATGAAAGCCATGCATGGATGTCTGCTAAGTCACTTCAGTCGTGTCCAAGTCTTTGTGACCCTATAGACGGCAGCTCCTCAGGCTTCTCTGTCTGTGGGATTCTCCAGGCGAGAATATTGGAGCAGGTTGTCATGCCCCCCTCAGTAACAGCCATGGTCCTATCCAAAAAATGGCATGCACAACAAAACCATAACATGCATGGTCTAAAGAACTTTGCAGCTACGTGCGGTGTTCTCAGCTCACATTTTGGTGTGTTACATTTTGCTACCCGCGGTGCCTGATATCCATGCCTTATAAAGTAATTTCTGCTTCCTGTACTGTCTGCCCTGTCTTCCCGCAGGCTGTATAATAAAATGTGGCATCAGACCCAAGAAGCCCTCAGTGCTTTGCTCGATAAAGAGTCTCATCAGATGATAGCACCACAAAGGAATCGGGGTTTCATCTTTCAGGCGTTAGCCACCCTCTACATAAAATACGTGCAGATCTTCAGAAATCTGGAGAACATCTATGACCAGATAGTCCACCCACAGAAACGCATACTGATCCGAAAAATCCTGGATGCAGTGATGGGTCGCGTCCTGGAGTTGAAGAATGAGATGGTTGAGTTGGAATTAACTGAGTTTCATTATTTTGATGATATCTTACAAGATCTAAAGTTGGTGCCTGTAAGTATTCGTGGGTTTTTTTTTTTTTCCATATTAGTTTCTTTTTGTTTTAAGTTAAGATAGGTAAGCCTGTAACCAATATTCTACAGGCTTTCTAGTCGTGTTTACTAGTTGCATGTTGTATTGGAAGTTGTAGCATAGCCCTTCAATGAGACTTTACTGCCAAGGATTGGGCTCAGTCAGCTTTTGGTGCAGATGAATCTTTGCACAGTGCTGGGCTCTGCTGGATCCTGGGGCTGTTGTGGTCTTCCTTGTCATCGTGGTACCTGCCCAGGCCAGTTGGAATGGAGTAGGACGACCCTTTCACAAATACCTCCCCAGTTTCCAGCAGCAGCGCCCCTTCTTCTTTTTCCTTTGGCCTTTGTTCCACAGCATCTTCTTGATGAGCCCTCAGTTGGTTGCTGGTTCCTAATTCCCAGGAAGATGCACCTCCTTCTTTGCTTTTGTCAGTGGTGACTCGTATGCCTTAGTAACACTTCTACAGTTTTGACTGTTGGCTTTGAATGGGAAACAATCATGTGACCTCCACTAATAGGATGAGTTGGTTCGATGGCATCACCCACCAAATGGGCATGACTTTGAGCAAACTCCAGGAGATGGGCAAAGGACAGTAACAGCCATGGTCCTATCCAAAAATGGCATGAAAAAATAACAATGTAAAGAACTTTGCAGCTACGGTGTTCTCAGCTCACATTTTGGTGTGTTACATTTTGCTACCCGCGGTGCCTGATATCCATGCCTTATAAAGTAATTTCTGCTTCCTGTACTGTCTGCCCTGTCTTCCGCAGGCTGTATAATAAAATGTGGCATCAGACCCAAGAAGCCCTCAGTGCTTTGCTCGATAAAGAGTCTCATCAGATGATAGCACCACAAAGGAATCGGGGTTTCATCTTTCAGGCGTTAGCCACCCTCTACATAAAATACGTGCAGATCTTCAGAAATCTGGAGAACATCTATGACCAGATAGTCCACCCACAGAAACGCATACTGATCCGAAAAATCCTGGATGCAGTGATGGGTCGCGTCCTGGAGTTGAAGAATGAGATGGTTGAGTTGGAATTAACTGAGTTTCATTATTTTGATGATATCTTACAAGATCTAAAGTTGGTGCCTGTAAGTATTCGTGGGTTTTTTTTTTTTTCCATATTAGTTTCTTTTTGTTTTAAGTTAAGATAGGTAAGCCTGTAACCAATATTCTACAGGCTTTCTAGTCGTGTTTACTAGTTGCATGTTGTATTGGAAGTTGTAGCATAGCCCTTCAATGAGACTTTACTGCCAAGGATTGGGCTCAGTCAGCTTTTGGTGCAGATGAATCTTTGCACAGTGCTGGGCTCTGCTGGATCCTGGGGCTGTTGTGGTCTTCCTTGTCATCGTGGTACCTGCCCAGGCCAGTTGGAATGGAGTAGGACGACCCTTTCACAAATACCTCCCCAGTTTCCAGCAGCAGCGCCCCTTCTTCTTTTTCCTTTGGCCTTTGTTCCACAGCATCTTCTTGATGAGCCCTCAGTTGGTTGCTGGTTCCTAATTCCCAGGAAGATGCACCTCCTTCTTTGCTTTTGTCAGTGGTGACTCGTATGCCTTAGTAACACTTCTACAGTTTTGACTGTTGGCTTTGAATGGGAAACAATCATGTGACCTCCACTAATAGGATGAGTTGGTTCGATGGCATCACCCACCAAATGGGCATGACTTTGAGCAAACTCCAGGAGATGGCAAAGGACAGGGAAGCCCGGTGTGCTGCAGTGCATGGGGTCGCAAAGGGTTGGACACGATTCAGCAACTGAACAACCATTTGAAATACCGGTACACAAATGAAGAACAGAAGTTTATACTCGTGTGTAGAAACAAGTTGCCTAATGAAGCAAATTCATTTTGTAAATGATTTTTATAATGGAATAATTTAGGTAAAAATAAAACCGAATTATTATTTTTTACTTGTGATCATTTACATACAAATGGGCAATGTGCTGACATTAAAATATTAGGTTTAATTCAAAGAGCTCTATAGCTCAATTCTTAGCTCTGTTAATTTGAATTATTATTTTGAGTAGGCTCAGATAATAATATATTTCTTTAAAGAAAATACATTAAACTATCCTTAGTTCATTGAGGTCTAATTGATCTGAGTTCCTAGAATCTTACAATGATGATCAAAACAGGATATGGTTAGACTTTCTCTTTCTGAGTTTGCTTGTGCCTGCCTAGGGGGACAGGCTCTCTTCACACCACTGGTTTCATCATCTTTTAAGTGAGGGAAGGGGTAGAGCAAGTCGCTGATGCTCTTATCCTGACTGTATATTTTCAGTGGATTTAGGTCCTGGAATTGTGACCAAAATACTCTTTTGTTTCTTCTTCCTCTTCTCTAGGAACAGTTAGATATCCCCATACCCAAATATTTTTTGAAGGAGAAGTTGGAGGTAATACAAAGAAGAGAGAGAATCCTTTCTAAGATAATAAACGAAAGTGGATTGGGTGTATCTCCAAAGGTTTGTACATCGTTTGAACAAACATTGTTCCATCATCTGTAAAAGCTCCTTTTCTGCTACTCCTAATTCTGGGAGAAGCAGACTTATTTTCAACGCAAAGAGAACAGCACCCTTTCCCTTGTGTTATTCAGTCAATAAGAAGTTGCATAAGTTTGGGTGTGTTTTTGACAAGTCATAACCATTCTTTTAAAAGAACTTAGAGATCAAAACAGAGTGCTTCACCACTTAAATCAGAAGCTCTGATATTGAATAGATGAATCGTTTTGACTGTTGGCTTTGAATGGGAAACAAATGGCCTCACTATGAGATTGGTTCGATGGCATCACCCACCAAATGGGCATGACTTTGAGCAAACTCCAGGAGATGGCAAAGGACAGGGAAGCCGGTGTGCTGCAGTGCATGGGGTCGCAAAGGGTTGGACACGATTCAGCAACTGAACAACCATTTGAAATACCGGTACACAAATGAAGAACAGAAGTTTATACTCGTGTGTAGAAACAAGTTGCCTAATGAAGCAAATTCATTTTGTAAATGATTTTTATAATGGAATAATTTAGGTAAAAATAAAACCGAATTATTATTTTTTACTTGTGATCATTTACATACAAATGGGCAATGTGCTGACATTAAAATATTAGGTTTAATTCAAAGAGCTCTATAGCTCAATTCTTAGCTCTGTTAATTTGAATTATTATTTTGGGTAGGCTCAGATAATAATATATTTCTTTAAAGAAAATACATTAAACTATCCTTAGTTCATTGAGGTCTAATTGATCTGAGTTCCTAGAATCTTACAATGATGATCAAAACAGGATATGGTTAGACTTTCTCTTTCTGAGTTTGCTTGTGCCTGCCTAGGGGACAGGCTCTCTTCACACCACTGGTTTCATCATCTTTTAAGTGGGGGAAAGGGGGTAGAGCAAGTCGCTGATGCTCTTATCCTGACTGTATATTTTCAGTGGATTTAGGTCCTGGAATTGTGACCAAAATACTCTTTTGTTTCTTCTTCCTCTTCTCTAGGAACAGTTAGATATCCCCATACCCAAATATTTTTTGAAGGAGAAGTTGGAGGTAATACAAAGAAGAGAGAGAATCCTTTCTAAGATAATAAACGAAAGTGGATTGGGTGTATCTCCAAAGGTTTGTACATCGTTTGAACAAACATTGTTCCATCATCTGTAAAAGCTCCTTTTCTGCTACTCCTAATTCTGGGAGAAGCAGACTTATTTTCAACGCAAAGAGAACAGCACCCTTTCCCTTGTGTTATTCAGTCAATAAGAAGTTGCATAAGTTTGGGTGTGTTTTTGACAAGTCATAACCATTCTTTTAAAAGAACTTAGAGATCAAAACAGAGTGCTTCACCACTTAAATCAGAAGCTCTGATATTGAATAGATGATCAACTCAGTTTAATGTTTCATCTCAAAGTCACCCAGCCTACAGTCAGAACCTGAATGTGGTTCCCACAAAATAATTAAGTGCTGAGTAACCAGGTGCTGTAAATGACACTTCCTGAAAATGCTGATTGACCTCGTATGATTTCAGGTTGAGGGAGACTTCCCTGGGGGTGCAGTGGTTAAGGCTTCCCCTTCCAGTTAAGGGGGTGCAGGTTGGGAAGCTGAGATCTCACATGCTTCATGGCCAAAAAACAAAACATTTTAAGAAACATAAGCAATATTCTAACGAGTCCAATGAAAACTTTAAAAATGATCCACATTAAAAAAAAAATCCTAAAAAAATAGCTTCAAGTTGAATGGCATTTAGATCACTGGAATGGACTGTCTGGGGAAAGTGGGGAGATCCTTAGACCCCCATGGACAGCCTTGAGCAGAGCCCAGTGGGAGGGCTAAGCCCGTTCCTCCTTTGTCCCCAGTTTGTGAGCAGCTGAACCCTCATCCCGTTTCCGCAGCTGTCGTGGCTCTGACTGTCTCTTCCTTCTTGTGGATCTGGCCGTCATCTCCATCCAGCCTCCTGGCGGGCAGCTCTTTCCACGGGGCACAGCCATAGCAACCTGTTGTGTCCCAGGGCCCCTCCCTGCCTGCAGAGCCATGCCGCCTGCCTCTGGCTGGTCTTCACAGCCCACGCGTTAAGGGAGCAGCCGATCAGCCACACAGGGACGGTGCAGAGTGACAGGGACATCATTCGTAGCTATCCTGAAACGGTGAGGGCAGCCTGGTACACAGGGCAACAAGCACCTGTGATCTTTCTGCAGGTCCATCCCGTGGGATACTGCCAACCTGGGCCCTGGGGTTAAGGAAGATTCCAGGAGCCCCCAGGATGGGCGCGGGGAGGGAGAAGCATGTGCCCTGCTTGCCTGCTGTGGACACGGGTAGACCACGGCACTGCATCAGCGCATACACCCAGCCTGGGGCGCTCTGTGAGTTTGCACAAGTGGCTTCACGTGGCAGAGAGGGCTTGGTCTACATCCTGGACCCTGGTCCCAGCCTGTCAAATGGCCCTTTTCCTACAGCCTGTCGGGACACAGCATCCCTCGAGAAACCTTTCTTGACCCACCTCACTCAGGACCACCCCTCCTTCCTGTCGCTCCTTTCCTAAATGCCTGAGTCCTCTTCTATATTAAATATTCCTCCTAGTGGATTCCTGGGAGTCTGGCCTGGGGGTTCATCCAGCCTTCCATTCACCATGGGCTCTGTGGCTCTGGTTCCCGTGCCACTAGAATGGAGCCCTCCCCAGGAACCCACCCCCAGGAGTCCCTGGCCCAGAGCATGGACAAGCAGTGAGAATCCACACGCTCTCCTGGGAAGGCGGAGAAGGGAGATGACATCACACACACTGTGCTCAACACTAAGACATCCTGTGTACCATGTCTCCCCATGACTGTCCCTCATGGTGTAGGCAGGGTCAGTAGCAGGAAGGTTTCTGTCCCCCCTTCATTTAGTATTCAGCCATGGCAGTTCCTCTCTCCTCGCCAGGTAGAGCTGCTCACCTCTGCTCTCCAAGGCCTGTTTCAGAGGTACCAGCTGCCGAGTGGAACATGGAGCTTCTGGGCAATACCCAGGTGTCCATGTGACTTTCTCATGCCTTTCAGTGTCTCACTGGACCCCCTGCTCTTCCTTTAAGCTGTCTATTTCTTGCAGATATGGACAACATATACCCCAAGACAAAAAATTTTAGTAGATTCATTTTCTTCCTTCCTTCCTTCTTCCCTCCCTCCCTTCGTTCCTTCCCTCGCCATGTGGCATGCGGGATCTTAGTTTCCAGACCAGGGATTGAACCTCATCTCCCTGCATTGGAAGTGCAGAGATTTGGCCACTGGACCACTGGGGAAGTTCCCCCAAAAGAGTTTAGATCACACCCACTCCTGCAGTGGTCATGCTGAATACTTACTTTTATGACCTCCACTGATGTTCAGAAATCTTTGTTGTATCAAGTTGACAATTCAGAATCCCTCACACATATTCCATGAGGGCTGAAATTATTTTCAGAATGGCACTGCTGTGGACACGGGTAGACCACGGCACTGCATAACACCCAGCCTGGGGCTCTGTGAGTTTGCACAAGTGGCTTCACGTGGCAGAGAGGGCTTGGTCTACATCCTGGACCCTGGTCCCAGCCTGTCAAATGGCCCTTTTCCTACAGCCTGTCGGGACACAGCATCCCTCGAGAAACCTTTCTTGACCCACCTCACTCAGGACCACCCCTCCTTCCTGTCGCTCCTTTCCTAAATGCCTGAGTCCTCTTCTATATTAAATATTCCTCCTAGTGGATTCCTGGGAGTCTGGCCTGGGGGTTCATCCAGCCTTCCATTCACCATGGGCTCTGTGGCTCTGGTTCCCGTGCCACTAGAATGGAGCCCTCCCCAGGAACCCACCCCCAGGAGTCCCTGGCCCAGAGCATGGACAAGCAGTGAGAATCCACACGCTCTCCTGGGAAGGCGGAGAAGGGAGATGACATCACACACACTGTGCTCAACACTAAGACATCCTGTGTACCATGTCTCCCCATGACTGTCCCTCATGGTGTAGGCAGGGTCAGTAGCAGGAAGGTTTCTGTCCCCCCTTCATTTAGTATTCAGCCATGGCAGTTCCTCTCTCCTCGCCAGGTAGAGCTGCTCACCTCTGCTCTCCAAGGCCTGTTTCAGAGGTACCAGCTGCCGAGTGGAACATGGAGCTTCTGGGCAATACCCAGGTGTCCATGTGACTTTCTCATGCCTTTCAGTGTCTCACTGGACCCCCTGCTCTTCCTTTAAGCTGTCTATTTCTTGCAGATATGGACAACATATACCCCAAGACAAAAAATTTTAGTAGATTCATTTTCTTCCTTCCTTCCTTCTTCCCTCCCTCCCTTCGTTCCTTCCCTCGCCATGTGGCATGCGGGATCTTAGTTTCCAGACCAGGGATTGAACCTCATCTCCCTGCATTGGAAGTGCAGAGATTTGGCCACTGGACCACTGGGGAAGTTCCCCCAAAAGAGTTTAGATCACACCCACTCCTGCAGTGGTCATGCTGAATACTTACTTTTATGACCTCCACTGATGTTCAGAAATCTTTGTTGTATCAAGTTGACAATTCAGAATCCCTCACACATATTCCATGAGGGCTGAAATTATTTTCAGAATGGCAATATAGAGATTAAAGGAAATAGATAATAATAACTAACGTTTGCTGGGGACCTGATCTATACTTAAGGGCTTATACATGCATCCTCTGATTTATGCCAGCATAATATTCATTTTGAGCTTCCCCGGTGGCACTCGTGCTAAAGAACCCACCTGCCCATGCAGGAGACATAAGAGACATGGGTTTGATCCCTGGGTCAGGAAGATCCCCTGGAGGAGGGAATGGCAACCCACTCTGGTATTCTTGCCTGGAGAATCTCATGGACAGAGGAGCCTGGTGAGCTACAGGCCATGGGGTCGAAGAACGTCAGGCACAACTGGAGTGACTTGGTATGCACATAGGATTCATTTACCTTCACATGCAAAGTGCACTATTGAGCGTGCGTGCTCCTGCAAGTCTGAAGCAGCAAAACGCCCTGAAAGCCGAACCCCTCAGGCTCTGCTGCCTTCCCGCTGAGGGCCGGTGGATGGTTTTGTGGAAAGAGGGTGATCCGTCTCAGCTCAAACAGAATGAACCCTTTACCCACCGTGGGGACTGCGAAATCATTTTACTTTTTTCAGCCTCAGTCTTCATTTTATATATATATACAAAAGCGAAAGTATGAGCCTCTCGGTTGTGTCTGACTCTTTACGAACTTGTGGACTGTAGCCCACCAGGCTCTTCTGTCCGTGGGATTCTCCAGAGAAGAATACTGGAGTGTGTAACCATTCCCTTCTCTAGATGGTCTTCCCAGCTTAGGGATCAAGCCCAGGTCTCCTGTCTTGCAGGTGGATTTGTTGCCATCTGAGCCCCCAGGGGGCCTCTTATCTATTTGGCTGCACTGGATGTTCGTTGCAGCACCCACAGTCTTTAGTTGCTGCACGCAGGATCTAGGTCCCTGACCAGGGATCAAAGCCGGACTTCCTGCACTGGGAACATGGAGTCCATCCTGCCCAGTTTAGATCACACCCACTCCTGCAGTGGTCATGCTGAATACTTACTTTTATGACCTCCACTGATGTTCAGAAATCTTTGTTGTATCAAGTTGACAATTCAGAATCCCTCACACATATTCCATGAGGGCTGAAATTATTTTCAGAATGGCAATATAGAGATTAAAGGAAATAGATAATAATAACTAACGTTTGCTGGGGACCTGATCTATACTTAAGGGCTTATACATGCATCCTCTGATTTATGCCAGCATAATATTCATTTTGAGCTTCCCCGGTGGCACTCGTGCTAAAGAACCCACCTGCCCATGCAGGAGACATAAGAGACATGGGTTTGATCCCTGGGTCAGGAAGATCCCCTGGAGGAGGACATGGCAACCCGCTCTAGTATCCTTGACTAGAGAATCCCATGCACAGAGGAGCCTGGTGGGCTACAGTCCATGGGGTCGTAAGAACGTCAGGCACAACTGGAGTGACTTGGTATGCACATAGGATTCATTTACCTTCACATGCAAAGTGCACTATTGAGCGTGCGTGCTCCCTGCAAGTCTGAAGCAGCAAAACGCCCCTGAAAGCCGAACCCCTCAGGCTCTGCTGCCTTCCCGCTGAGGGCCGGTGGATGGTTTTGTGGAAAGAGGGTGATCCGTCTCAGCTCAAACAGAATGAACCCTTTACCCACCGTGGGGACTGCGAAATCATTTTACTTTTTTCAGCCTCAGTCTTCATTTTATATATATATACAAAAGCGAAAGTATGAGCCTCTCGGTTGTGTCTGACTCTTTACGAACTTGTGGACTGTAGCCCACCAGGCTCTTCTGTCCGTGGGATTCTCCAGAGAAGAATACTGGAGTGTGTAACCATTCCCTTCTCTAGATGGTCTTCCCAGCTTAGGGATCAAGCCCAGGTCTCCTGTCTTGCAGGTGGATTTGTTGCCATCTGAGCCCCCAGGGGGCCTCTTATCTATTTGGCTGCACTGGATGTTCGTTGCAGCACCCACAGTCTTTAGTTGCTGCACGCAGGATCTAGGTCCCTGACCAGGGATCAAAGCCGGACTTCCTGCACTGGGAACATGGAGTCCTCGCCCCTGGACCACCAAGGAGGTCCCTAGCCATGGTCTTCCTAAGTGAGCACAGTAACACCCATCTTGGTGGTTGCTTTGTGAATTGGGTGAGAACGCACGTGAAAAGCATTTCCAGCCTTTGTAGGTCATCAGTAAATGTCCCCTTCCTCCCTTTCTTACTCTTTTCTCGCCTCCCTTCCACCTCCCGCCGTTACACAGAGAAGCGTCCGTCCTGGAGAGCTGTGGCCCAGGCGATGAACGGCAGCACGTCTTCCTGGGCCACAGTGTGCCGCCCCAGACCCACATGTGGTGGCCGCCGCTGCCCTCTGAGGCCTGGGAAAGGACTCAGCCCAGGATTGTGTGTTCTACAGGTTCGAACGGCCTCTCCCTTCTGCCTCTACCCAGGCAGGAGGCTTGGGTGAAGCCAGGCCAGGTCCACAGCTTCTCCCTCCCCCCAGGGACAACAGAGGGCCTCGTGCCCATGTAGCCCTGGAGGCCCCCAGCAGCCTTGCTCTCACCCCTGTCCTCAGAAAACCCCACTGCCCCTCACGCGAGTTTGTCCAAACTTCCCTCACGTGAAATCTCCAAAGACAGCCGTCTTCAGCAGCTCCCACCATGTTCAGATGTTTTAAAGTGCAAATATGTAGGCCCTGGGAGGCATTTCCCTCAGAAATACTCTTAAAATGGTCCTCATGCTGGTCATGTTCACCAGATGATGCTGTAATTGATTTTAAAGCCAGCATTTGGCTTCATCTATATTTCACTTTTAAAGTCCTCATAGTAGATGCACTTTTAATTTCTACATTTCTACTATGAAGTTAATGGAACATTGGTAGCAATTTCAGGCTTATTTCAATCCGTTTTTATTGGCATTCCTGGTATGATCTGCTGCCAACCTAAAACACTGCGGAGATAACTAGTATTTTGTTCAAAATGGTAGAGGAAAGCTTAACAGGCCTTAAATACAAGCTCACAGCGTGAACATGGCATGTTATCAAAATCCACGTATTCATGAGAAAAATGATTCATATGGAATGGCTACAATTCTCTGAATAATTTGGAGGCTCTTAGCAGGGTGGTGTTAGAAGTAAGCACATGATGGTTCTGAAATCAGTTAATGTCGTGAATGTGTTTAAACGTTGATTTCTCTTAAATGTTTCTGCAGCAATACTACATAAAGGCTATCCCTCTGGAAGAGGCTGTTAAACTGATCCAGGTTGCTGAGCGGGCACGGCAAGGGCGCCTGAGAGCCATATTCATGAAGCAGATCTACCTTCAGGAGTACAGAGCCAAGCAGGCCAGGCTGCTCGGCGACAAAGTAGCGGATACGGCCGCTGCTGCACTGCGAATCCAGAAGGTGTGAGCGGGGCGCTTCTGGACCCGGGGGCTGGGTGGGGATGCAGGCCAGGGGGGTAGCCGGCGCTCCAGACCTCAGCATTCCCCCGTCCCACCTCCAGTGGAAGAGTGAGGGTGAAAGCGTTCGTCGCTCAGCCGTGGCCAAGTCTTCGCCAGCCCGTGGACTGTAGCCCACCAGGCTCCTCTGCCCGTGGACTTCTCCAGGCGAGAATTCTGGAGCGGGTGGCCGTTCTCCTCCTCCGGGGAGTCTTCCTGACCCAGAGATGGAACCTGGCTCTCCGGTACTGCAGGCAGATGTTTACCATCTGGGCCACCAGGGAAGCCTTCAGTAGAACTGGGCTCAATTCCAGAAGGACTGTGTTACCCTGGAGAAACTGTTAAGCAAGCTTGGTTAAATTTTTTCAGATTACAATAGGTATGAAACTCAGGACGTTTTACTGAAATGGTTTCAAGAATCATCTATAACTGCTAGAAACCATGTTTCTGTATAAACCCCCACTGAATTTTTAAAAATACATTTTCGCATAGACATGTCATCATAGAAGGGGAGCAGGGTTAACCCCTGGAGCTTGCAGAAGTGTGTGACATTCGAAGATGCTCCAGGGACCGCCACCGATAGCCACACACGGGTGCTCCTTTCAGAAAAGTCCTGGAAGCATCCTTCTCTTGGTCAGAGGAACACCCTTGGTTTATACCCCATCTTTTCTCAAATTGTGACTGAGGTTGCTCATAGGAAAATGGAGATGAATGCAGTGTGACACAGTTAGAGTTAGGTTGGAGAGAAAGTGAGGATAAGGACATAAAGTAGAACCAGAAGCTCAGGCCTCTTGTCCCTCATTGTGTTTGAATGGGAATTGGGATGGGGCTGGGGAGAGATGAGAAAAGACTATTTCCTTTCAAGCATCTGTGAAGACCTGAAGTTCTTTTAAAATTACTGAAGTATAGTGGGTGTGCACCTGCTGTTCAGTGACTTAAGTCATGTCCAACTCTTGCAACCCCATGGACAGTAACCCACCAGACTTCTCTGTTCATGGGATTTCCCAGGCCAGAATACTGGAGTGGGCGGCTGCTTCCTTCTCCCATGTTTACAGAGCAGTGTGTAAAGCACAGCTAGTAGAGAGCTTGACCCGGCGCTCTGTGACGACCTAGAGGGGTGGGATGGGGAGTGGGGGGACCCTGGAGGGAAAGAGGTGTATTTATGGCTGTATTTTGTATGGAAGAGATCAACACAGTCTCGCTCAGCCGTGGCCAAGTCTTCGCCAGCCCGTGGACTGTAGCTCCTCTGCCCGTGGACTTCTCCAGGCGAGAATTCTGGAGCGGGTGGCCGTTCTCCGCCTCCGGGGAGTCTTCCTGACCCAGAGATGGAACCTGGCTCTCCGGTACTGCAGGCAGATGTTTACCATCTGGGCCACCAGGGAAGCCTTCAGTAGAACTGGGCTCAATTCCAGAAGGACTGTGTTACCCTGGAGAAACTGTTAAGCAAGCTTGGTTAAATTTTTTCAGATTACAATAGGTATGAAACTCAGGACGTTTTACTGAAATGGTTTCAAGAATCATCTATAACTGCTAGAAACCATGTTTCTGTATAAACCCCCACTGAATTTTTAAAAATACATTTTCGCATAGACATGTCATCATAGAAGGGGAGCAGGGTTAACCCCTGGAGCTTGCAGAAGTGTGTGACATTCGAAGATGCTCCAGGGACCGCCACCGATAGCCACACACGGGTGCTCCTTTCAGAAAAGTCCTGGAAGCATCCTTCTCTTGGTCAGAGGAACACCCTTGGTTTATACCCCATCTTTTCTCAAATTGTGACTGAGGTTGCTCATAGGAAAATGGAGATGAATGCAGTGTGACACAGTTAGAGTTAGGTTGGAGAGAAAGTGAGGATAAGGACATAAAGTAGAACCAGAAGCTCAGGCCTCTTGTCCCTCATTGTGTTTGAATGGGAATTGGGATGGGGCTGGGGAGAGATGAGAAAAGACTATTTCCTTTCAAGCATCTGTGAAGACCTGAAGTTCTTTTAAAATTACTGAAGTATAGTGGGTGTGCACCTGCTGTTCAGTGACTTAAGTCATGTCCAACTCTTGCAACCCCATGGACAGTAACCCACCAGACTTCTCTGTTCATGGGATTTCCCAGGCCAGAATACTGGAGTGGGCGGCTGCTTCCTTCTCCCATGTTTACAGAGCAGTGTGTAAAGCACAGCTAGTAGAGAGCTTGACCCGGCGCTCTGTGACGACCTAGAGGGGTGGGATGGGGAGTGGGGGGACCCTGGGGAGGGGAAAGAGGTGTATTTATGGCTGATGAATGTTGTCGTATGGAAGAGATCAACACAGTATTGTAAAGCAATTATCCTCTTGTTAAACATGTTTAAAATACGGTCAAAGAAAATAATAGTTTGTGCCTACTCATCACCAACGCCCACTTCATCTTTTCCCCACCCCGACTCGGCAGCCACAAGTGTCTCCTCTGTGGAATATAAAGTTTTAAACGAGGATCTCAGTTCAAAGATTGAGCTGCACAATTCTTGGATATTTCTCTATACTATTTCTGCACATTGCAATGGAAATCTTTCTTTTAAAATCATTAAATACCCACCTCTGATTTAGGCCCAATCCTGCAATCTGGAAGTTTCTCTTGAAGAAATACAGGTAAAGGAATCTCACAAAAATAATAGGCTATTACTTTTCTCCAGATTTACGGAGGTATATTTGACAGGTAGCATTGTGTACCTTTAAGATATATGAGGTCATGGTTTTATATATATGTGTGCACTTCCAAAAAGATGACCACCGTTAGGGGACACGCTGCACACCCCCATCACTTCCCAGAGAGCTCTGAGGGCAGCCCTCCTAGCAGTGTGCAGGTGTAAGAGACACTGCTGTCCATGCTAGTCGCCGCCCCGTACGTTCTGCGTTCCCAGAACTTACTGCTCTTATAACTGGCCTTCGACCACCTTCACCAAACATCTCCTCCACCTGCCCAGCTCTTTTGACAGCTACAGGAGCTACTTTCTGTTTCTATACATTCAGTGTTTTCAGATTTCACATATAAGTGAAACCATAAAGTATTTGTCTTTCCATGACTTATTTCTCTTGGCATAATGCCCACAAAATTCATCTGTATTATCACATATGGCAGATTTCTTTCTCTTCATGGCTGAATAATGCTCCATTGTATGTATACATCAGGTTTTCTTAATATATTCATCCATCAACAAACAGGTTGCTTCCACCCATGTCTTGGCTATTGTGAAGAATACTGAAGTGAGCAAGAGGGTGCATGTATCTTTCCAAACTAGTTATTTCTCTTTTCTTCTGACAGATACCCAGGAGTGGAATTTCTGGAGCACATGGTAGCTTTATTTTCAGTTTTTTAACATATATATTTTTTTCTTTTTGCCTCTAAGTCATTGTTTATTTTTCATCCATCTTTATTCTTGGCATGTGTGGGCCTCCCATTGCAGGGACCTCTCTCATTGCAGAGCGCTGGATCATCACTGGACACACCAGCCTAGCTGTTAATCAGCATGTGGGATCTTCCTGGGTCAGGGATCGAACTGGTGCCCCTCGCACTGCAAGGCAGACTCTTTACCCACTGGACCACCAGGGAAGTCCTATTTTTAATTTTTTGAGGACTCCGCATACTGTTTTCCATAGTGGCTGTGCCCAGTTCCATGCCCACCAACAGTACAGAAAGGTTCCTTTTCCTCCACATCCTCACTGACGCTTGTTCTATCTCTTGGCTTTTTTGATAGCAGCCATTCTAACAGGCATGAGACTGTCTCTGAGGCAGCAGTGGGCTCTGCAGTTGCTACAAGTTTCTTGGCCAAGAGTGGATCCTCTTTTGTCCCTGGATGGATATAACTGCCTTAGTCTCCCTTGATTAACAGCGGGTGTTGGGACAAGGTTAGGTTCACAGTTGTGTCCTCAGACAGTGTGCAGGTGTAAGAGACACTGCTGTCCATGCTAGTCGCCGCCCCGTACGTTCTGCGTTCCCAGAACTTACTGCTCTTATAACTGGCCTTCGACCACCTTCACCAAACATCTCCTCCACCTGCCCAGCTCTTTTGACAGCTACAGGAGCTACTTTCTGTTTCTATACATTCAGTGTTTTCAGATTTCACATATAAGTGAAACCATAAAGTATTTGTCTTTCCATGACTTATTTCTCTTGGCATAATGCCCACAAAATTCATCTGTATTATCACATATGGCAGATTTCTTTCTCTTCATGGCTGAATAATGCTCCATTGTATGTATACATCAGGTTTTCTTAATATATTCATCCATCAACAAACAGGTTGCTTCCACCCATGTCTTGGCTATTGTGAAGAATACTGAAGTGAGCAAGAGGGTGCATGTATCTTTCCAAACTAGTTATTTCTCTTTTCTTCTGACAGATACCCAGGAGTGGAATTTCTGGAGCACATGGTAGCTTTATTTTCAGTTTTTTAACATATATATTTTTTTCTTTTTGCCTCTAAGTCATTGTTTATTTTTCATCCATCTTTATTCTTGGCATGTGTGGGCCTCCCATTGCAGGGACCTCTCTCATTGCAGAGCGCTGGATCATCACTGGACACACCAGCCTAGCTGTTAATCAGCATGTGGGATCTTCCTGGGTCAGGGATCGAACTGGTGCCCCTCGCACTGCAAGGCAGACTCTTTACCCACTGGACCACCAGGGAAGTCCTATTTTAATTTTTTGAGGACTCCGCATACTGTTTTCCATAGTGGCTGTGCCCAGTTCCATGCCCACCAACAGTACAGAAAGGTTCCTTTTCCTCCACATCCTCACTGACGCTTGTTCTATCTCTTGGCTTTTTTGATAGCAGCCATTCTAACAGGCATGAGACTGTCTCTGAGGCAGCAGTGGGCTCTGCAGTTGCTACAAGTTTCTTGGCCAAGAGTGGATCCTCTTTTGTCCCTGGATGGATATAACTGCCTTAGTCTCCCTTGATTAACAGCGGGTGTTGGGACAAGGTTAGGTTCACAGTTGTGTCCTCAGACAGTGGAGAGTGGTCTAGGCCACTTCTGTGATTCATTCTTTCTTTAAAGATTTCACTGTGATCACAGAAGGAAAAACAATTGATCAACATACACATATGCACAACCTTGAATGCCTAATCATTGTATCATTTGGCATGTGCAGGTTATGTGGGAGAAATAGAATGACCATGTTTTATTTACCTTTATGTGTTAAACAAGTAGCTATTTGTTTTTAGGTTTGGCGAGGTTTCCATCAATGCAGGAGAGCCGAAAAACTGAGAGAAGAGGAGATGATATTCCTGGGCATGGTAAGTTTTCTTACAGAACAGATCAACCTCTGGGTTTCTTAAAGACCACAGAATCTGTAAGACTCGTGGCCTCCTTAGAGAGCGCTTATGAAGAAAGCAAAATACTCGACTGGTGACTTAAGAGACTCGCCTCCCCTGTGTTATTTAGAAGCCCACCCAGCGTGGGTGGAGATCTGGAGACGGCAGGGATGTGTCTGTTTGCACGTCTGTTCAAATACACGGGCTGTTCCAAAGGGGCGCAAGCTGTGTGCTGCTCACCAGTATCAGCTGTGCCCCCTACTTGTTAATACGTATTAGTATTCATGACCATGAAAGTGGGTTTGGCCCGACAGAGCCACCTTCTCTTGGGTGATCCCATGGTGATTACTGGATCAGTTGAATGAATATGTTACTTAGTTATTACCGCAAACTTAGCAGCTTCCACAGCACACATGGTCTCCCTCAGTCGCTGTGGGTCAGGGGTCTGACTTGGCCGAGTCCCCTGCTCAAGGGCTCACGGGCAGCTGTCAAGGCGTCAGCTGGGGATGGGGTCTCATCTGAGGTTCAGCTGGAGCAGGATCTGCCTCCAGGCTTGTGTGGTTGTGGGGTCAGTTCATTTCCCAGTGGGCTGCCAGGCTGCATGCCTCCATTATCCTAGTTGTTAGCAAGAGGTGGCCCCCAGCCAAGTGGACTTTCCATGTGCCAACTTGGTGTGGTGGGAAACTGCTTACAATTCCATCCAAAGATCATGGAAGGGGCGTGCATCATCTTTGTCCTATTCGGATGATGATCGGAGAGTCATAGGCTCCACCCTATGTTTTTTAAGACAGAGGTGAAGATAGATATAGACCAATATGCTGAATGTGGGACCAAATGCTACTTATTCTCTATATGATAATGTTACTGATAAGAACTTTAAACAGGTTCACAGTTGTGTCCTCAGACAGTGGAGAGTGGTCTAGGCCACTTCTGTGATTCATTCTTTCTTTAAAGATTTCACTGTGATCACAGAAGGAAAAACAATTGATCAACATACACATATGCACAACCTTGAATGCCTAATCATTGTATCATTTGGCATGTGCAGGTTATGTGGGAGAAATAGAATGACCATGTTTTATTTACCTTTATGTGTTAAACAAGTAGCTATTTGTTTTTAGGTTTGGCGAGGTTTCCATCAATGCAGGAGAGCCGAAAAACTGAGAGAAGAGGAGATGATATTCCTGGGCATGGTAAGTTTTCTTACAGAACAGATCAACCTCTGGGTTTCTTAAAGACCACAGAATCTGTAAGACTCGTGGCCTCCTTAGAGAGCGTTTGCGAGAAGAAAGCAAAATACTCGACTGGTGACTTAAGAGACTCGCCTCCCCTGTGTTATTTAGAAGCCCACCCAGCGTGGGTGGAGATCTGGAGACGGCAGGGATGTGTCTGTTTGCACGTCTGTTCAAATACACGGGCTGTTCCAAAGGGGCGCAAGCTGTGTGCTGCTCACCAGTATCAGCTGTGCCCCCTACTTGTTAATACGTATTAGTATTCATGACCATGAAAGTGGGTTTGGCCCGACAGAGCCACCTTCTCTTGGGTGATCCCATGGTGATTACTGGATCAGTTGAATGAATATGTTACTTAGTTATTACCGCAAACTTAGCAGCTTCCACAGCACACATGGTCTCCCTCAGTCGCTGTGGGTCAGGGGTCTGACTTGGCCGAGTCCCCTGCTCAAGGGCTCACGGGCAGCTGTCAAGGCGTCAGCTGGGGATGGGGTCTCATCTGAGGTTCAGCTGGAGCAGGATCTGCCTCCAGGCTTGTGTGGTTGTGGGGTCAGTTCATTTCCCAGTGGGCTGCCAGGCTGCATGCCTCCATTATCCTAGTTGTTAGCAAGAGGTGGCCCCCAGCCAAGTGGACTTTCCATGTGCCAACTTGGTGTGGTGGGAAACTGCTTACAATTCCATCCAAAGATCATGGAAGGGGCGTGCATCATCTTTGTCCTATTCGGATGATGATCGGAGAGTCATAGGCTCCACCCTATGTTTTTTAAGACAGAGGTGAAGATAGATATAGACCAATATGCTGAATGTGGGACCAAATGCTACTTATTCTCTATATGATAATGTTACTGATAAGAACTTTTCATTTCCTTTAAATCCCAAAGCCTCAAAATTTATATGATCTCATTTTTGATTGGTCCCAGAATTCACTCTCTTCTCTTGTGTCACTTTTGTAACGGCCTGTTCTAAATGACAGATGACATGGTAAATCATTTTCGAATAGCACGTGTTTTCCTCTGACCCTGCATCCCGACTGCTCCACCTGCACCTTGACCCCTGTGCATCACCTCTCTTGTGAGCCGAGGATGGAAGATGAATTATTTTGCTTGAGGAAAGGATTCCCCTCTGTGGGGCCAACACCTGGAAGGGCATCCTTCCCTGGTGGAGGGACGTGTGTGGAGGCTTAGTTGTGGTGTCCAGGCTTTATTGTCTTACGAAACGTGGTGACTCATACCAGTGTGGCATATATGATTCAAGAAGTACCCTGATTTCATCATCTGCATTCTTGGTTTCCCTTTAACCTTTGATTTTCAAAAATAATCAGCATTTATTTTCGGGATTGAAAACCAATAGAATCCCAGCTCATCTTCTGCTTCTTGGTTTTTGAGGCACTGTGAGAATCAAACAGATGAGTCCCTGCCAGTTGTTACAGAACTTTATGATTTTAAACCTGTGCTGGGTGGAATATTATTCAGTCGTTGAAGAAGGAAAATGTTGATACACGCTACAGCAGGGATGCACTTTGAGGATGTCATGCTCAGTGAGACAGGCTAGTCACAAAAAGACAAATGCCACGTGCTTCCATCTTTATGAGGGATCTAAAGTTGTCAGACCCACAGAAACAGGAAGTAGGATGGTTCTGGGGCTGGGGGAGAGGAGCAAGCACTTGTTCAATGAATATAAAATTTTGGTTTAGAAAATTTAAAAAGTTCTCCAACTCTATTGCACATCAGTGCAGATATACTCAGTGCTACTTACAGATGGTGAAGGTGATACATTTTATGTTATGTGGTTTGGGCCACAATTTTTTCAATTATTTTTAGTTCAGTGAGATATTGAAATATATGTTAACATGGTATTATACGAATCATCACTATTCACTAATGGCCACAAAAATACAAGTTAAAATTTTAATGAAATACTGTATTTCATTGACTCTAAGATTTCATTATTATAAGATATGTCATGATTTAAAACGAAAGAAAGCATTTGGGCAAATAAACCAAAACACATCCCTTTCTGTAATATGCATCCATCCTTAATTTCAGATATGTCAAAAGCTGAAAAACATGTATCTTAGAACTGATAATAGAAGGCAAGTTTTATCTGTCTTATTGGGGAGGAAAAAGTGTTTTCAAGTTATTATTATATTGGAAAAATTAATACTGTTAAATGACCATACTGTTCAAGGCAATCTATAGACTCAATGTAATCTCTATCAGATTACCAATGGCATTTTTTTCACAGGACTAGAACAGAAGTTGTTTAAATTTGTGTGGAAACAAAAAGGACCTCAAATAGCCAAAGCAATCTTGAAAAATAAAAACAGAGCTAGAACAATCAGACATCCTAATTTCAGAGTATCCTACAGAGCTACAGTAATCAAAATAGTGTGGTACTACAACACAAACAGGCATGGAGCCGAGTAGAAGGCCCAGGAATGAACCCACACACCATGGTCAATTAGTCTGTGACAGAGAGGCAAGAATATAAACAGAGAAAAGACAGTCTCTTCAGGAAGTGGTGCTGGAAAGACTAGACAGCTACATGTAAAAGAATGAAATTGGAACATTCAAGGCATCCACCTGCAGTGCAGGAGACACAGTGGACGTGGCTTCTACCCCTGGGTCAGAAAGATCCCCAGGAGAAGGGCACGGCAGCCCACTCTGGCATTCTTGCCTGGAGAATCCCATGCACAGAGGAGGCTGGTGGGCGAAGGCCATGGGGTGGCCAGTTGTCAGACACGACAGAAGGGGCTAAGCACACACGCATTACCACCGAACACAAAATTAAACTCAAAATGGGTTAAAAACCTAAATGTAAAATCAAAGTACAGTTATCGATAAGAGTGTGATGAGATGTTGATTCTCATACATGGTGAGTTAAACTGATAAATTGATTCAGCTTTTCTCAAAGAGGTAACGCAATCGTGGAAATGTATTCTTCCCTCCAGTTCTCTTCCTGTCCTAAGGAAGTCATCGGAAGTAAAGGTTTATGTGCATAGACATTTCCTACAGTGCTGTTGTTAATAATGAAAAATTGGAAATAGACAATCCAAGTGTTCTAGAGTAGGGATGGAGTTAAATGATTTATGGTGGGCCTACGCTAAAGTAGTGCTATACCTGCATTTAAAAAAATATGCTTATGACTTGTCTTTTACGTGAAAATGCTCAGAGTGAAAATACGGGATTTATAACTATATAGTAGGAGTTAAACTAGATATGCACATTCCATGCACACAAAAAAGAAAGTTTAAATCATGCTCCTTTCTTCATGCCGGTACTTTGGAAGGTTTTTGTTTGGACTACATTTTCCAAACTGTTTAAATTTTATTGGATTAACTGGAGAAAAGACACACATTTAAGAATAAAAGCAAATGGCCATAGAATTTTATCAATTTTTTTTCTTTTTAGATCTCCAAATTGTTTGCTATATATGCATAGGTAGATAGGTATGTAATGATAAAAACAATGGTTATCTCCAATTTTCTACTTTAAAATTAAACTAGCAGTCAGAAGATTCCATCTAAGATAATCTAAGCTTAACATGAAACTTTATGTAAGAAGCAGTTTTGACTTAACCATTTCCATTTCATTTAATTCAGCTGACATTTATTAAAAATCTGTATGTAGGAGAAACTTAGGGAATGGCCAGGTGCTGTTTTTTATGGTAAAGTCTTAATGGCTTACATTGATACCTTATAAAGATAGAATTACTTAGTTTTTTATTGTAATCTTTTATTTTACTTTATCATTTATATCTGCTCAGCTCAAATAAAATTAAGTATTTTAATTTTTCAGTGATGCAGAGTTTGGACAGTAGAACGAGGACAGCTTGTCTGTTTTGTGTTAAATGTGACTTTCTCCAGTTTGCATTTTCTGCAAGCATGTCTTCTCTTGATAGTACGTGTTCTATGAAATAGTACACCATTGAGAAATGTATGGATCCAATTTTTAGAAGAATGGTATCTTCTGTTCACTGACTGATAACCATAAAAATCCATTACCCCAAATCCTCAGAGTGTTTTCAATTAAGTCTATTTTTCCACTATATCACTAATTAAGATAGTGTCTACTCATTTTAAAATTTCATTTTTCCATTATTTTATTTTGTCATAGCACGTCAATGTATAAACCATTGACTTCTCTGATTAAAACAGTATTTGTGTCTTTGCGGGAAGCTGGGCATATTTCCAGGGGTGACTATTTAGTAACTGAATCCAGAATTAGAGCAAAAGACCTCATCATGTCCTCAGTTCCTGACCAAATGTTGCCTTTGCCATTGCCGTATAAATTATTTTTTGATATTGCCATTTAAAATATTTATATTCTGAAATCTACAAAGGCAAATAAACAGCACTCTAAAAATTCATGAGCAGTTATTTTAATTGGCAGAGCCAATGGAGTGGATCAAGGAGGAAACTTAATGAATGTAATACATTTTCTTCTGTGGATCCCTCTGAAATAATGTGTCCTACCGCCACGACCAGGGTGTATTTTATGTCACCCCGAAGCTATCAATGTTTGCGTTATAATAAAGAACACTAGGGGACACTTATTATGGAGGGGGAACTGACACTTTGTAATGCATCAGCTAAATTCTCAAAACACCATAAAACCCTGCTCACGTTCAAATTCTAACATGAAACAAGCTACGTTATAGATGATTTTTTGGTCAATAAAGTAGACTTCTTTCTTATTAACAAATAACCCCAGGTAGGAGTTTGGGCGTCCTGTGAATACTCTGGGAAGGCAGCTCCCTCCCATGTCCACAGGACTTCCGGACTCCTCTTGAGAACTCCTGTCAATGCCGGAATGAACAGAGAATCAAGATGAAACGGTCTTTACCATCGCCCTTGGATTTCAGCCCCAAACCATTGGATCCAGCTTGGTCTTGTGTGTTATTTGTTGTTTTTGGCTCCAAATGACCTATGGTTATATTCTAGATATAAATGTACTGGAAAATAGAGTTTCTGTGATTTATGGGGCTTTGTTGTTGTTGTTCAGTTGCTAAGTCACATCTGACTCTCTGTGACCCTGTGGAGTCTAGCACCTCAGGCCTCCCTGCCCTCCACTGTCTCCCAGAGTTTGCTCAAATTCATGTCCCTTGAGTTGGTGGTCCTACTGCTACCTGGGGTTATTTGTTAATAAGAAAGAAGTCTACTTTATTGACTAAAATTCATCTATAACGTAGCTTGTTTCACGTTAGAATTTGAATGTGAGCAGGGTTTTATGGTGTTTTGAGAATTTAGCTGATGCATTACAAGGTGTTGGTTCCCCCTCCATAATAAGTGTCCCCTAGTGTTCTTTATTATAATACAAACATTGATATATTTGGGGTGACATAAAATACACCCTGGTCTTACCCTCTGCAGCTTCCTTCTCCTTTTGCCTTCAGTCTTTCCCAGCATTGGATCATTTCCAATGAGTCGGGTCTTCACATCAGGTGGCCAGAGTACTGAAGCTTCAGCTTCAGCATCAGTCCTGCCGTTGAATAGTCAGGGCTGATTTCCTTCAGGATTGACTTGTTTGGTCTCCTTGCTGTTCAAGAGATTCTCCAGAGTCTTCTCCAACACCAGTAGTCTCCAGTTTGAAAGCATCAGTTCTTTGGTGCTCAGCCTTCTTTATGTTCCAGCTCTCACATCCATACAGGAATACTGGAAAAACCATAGCTTGAATATACGAACCTTCACTGCAAAGTGATGTCTCCACTGTGTAATTAGTTGCATTTTACTTTTTAAACGCATAAAAATGTGTTCCCTACGTGTCAGGGGTGGCGGCATGTTAGACATGAGCGTGAGTCTCTCCGTGGGCTCTAAAGGGCTGCTCCTCCAGGTGGATGCAGAGGCGAAGAGTCTGGTCTCGGTGGCCCCTCGGCCACACGGGGCCAGGCTGGCGACACTTTGAGCCATACCCTCAGTCGCCCTCCAAGCCTCAGTTTCTCCTTCTGTAAGAACAGGATCTTCCCACATGTTTCACAGAGCTGTTGGAACGGCTTCCAGACTCAACCTGGCACTTGGACAGGTTGCCTTCCAGGAACAGTGGTTGATATTCATCCCCTTGAAAAATCAGGTTACGTTGTTTGGATGACAGGATGATTTTGCGCAACAGAATACTGTTGAGATGTGGAGTAACTTGTCTATGTAGCGAAACACAAAAATAGTTCAAAATACACATGCCACCGATTTCAAAATATACACTTCTTTGGCCCTTGTTATGTGGGGCTTATGTTATAGACTAGGGTTCTTGGCCTCCTTGATCAATAGAAATTGACAAGAGGACAGACAAAAAATTCAGGCAAGGCTTTTTCTGGTGGCCCTGCTGCAGCAGTGGGGAGCAGGAACAAGGAAGAGGCTCCCTTGCTCACTCCCAAGGAAGGGGTGGAGGTGTGAGCTGATTCCTTATAGGGGGGAAGGTGGTGGTGTATCCAGGGGTGAGGCCAGAGGGGTCGCTTGGGTGACCTGTCAACCCCTTAGGTGGTGTGGTGTGAAGGGGGCATGCCCAGGACCCTCCTTCTGCCCTTGGCTTCTCAGAGTGTCAGGCTTCCCTGGCAGCTCGGTGGTAAATAATCCACCTGCCAATGCGGGAGAACGGGTTCGATTCCCAGGTCGGGAAGATCTCCTGGAGAAGGAAGTGGTCACCCACTGCAGTATACTGGCATGGAAAACCCTGTGGAAGGAGGAGCCGGGTGGGCTACAGTCCGTGGGGTCGCAGAGTCAGACGGGACTTAGCCACTAAACAGCAACAACCAGCAACCACCTCAGGGTGGCAGTTGAGTTTTTGGTCTTCATGCATCTTGTTTGTAATTCACTGCAACTGTGCTGTGCACAGTTGTTTTTAGTTCCTCATAGTTTCTCTGTGTTTTGTTGCTCCAGCAGAAGTTTGTCTAGGTGCAAGCACTGTAGCAAACAGTCCCAGGTCCCAGCCTGTCTCACTCAGATTTATGAGCTTGAAATTAGTCCAGAAAGTCTGGAAAAGCGTGATGGGAAAACCACAAGGTCAGCGGGTCTGACAGCTCGCCCTCCAAGCCTCAGTTTCTCCTTCTGTAAGAACAGGATCTTCCCACATGTTTCACAGAGCTGTTGGAACGGCTTCCAGACTCAACCTGGCACTTGGACAGGTTGCCTTCCAGGAACAGTGGTTGATATTCATCCCTTGAAAAATCAGGTTACGTTGTTTGGATGACAGGATGATTTTGCGCAACAGAATACTGTTGAGATGTGGAGTAACTTGTCTATGTAGCGAAACACAAAAATAGTTCAAAATACACATGCCACCGATTTCAAAATATACACTTCTTTGGCCCTTGTTATGTGGGGCTTATGTTATAGACTAGGGTTCTTGGCCTCCTTGATCAATAGAAATTGACAAGAGGACAGACAAAAAATTCAGGCAAGGCTTTTTCTGGTGGCCCTGCTGCAGCAGTGGGGAGCAGGAACAAGGAAGAGGCTCCCTTGCTCACTCCCAAGGAAGGGGTGGAGGGGTGTGAGCTGATTCCTTATAGGGGGGAAGGTGGTGGTGTATCCAGGGGTGAGGCCAGAGGGGTCGCTTGGGTGACCTGTCAACCCCTTAGGTGGTGTGGTGTGAAGGGGGCATGCCCAGGACCCTCCTTCTGCCCTTGGCTTCTCAGAGTGTCAGGCTTCCCTGGCAGCTCGGTGGTAAATAATCCACCTGCCAATGCGGGAGAACGGGTTCGATTCCCAGGTCGGGAAGATCTCCTGGAGAAGGAAGTGGTCACCCACTGCAGTATACTGGCATGGAAAACCCTGTGGAAGGAGGAGCCGGGTGGGCTACAGTCCGTGGGGTCGCAGAGTCAGACGGGACTTAGCCACTAAACAGCAACAACCAGCAACCACCTCAGGGTGGCAGTTGAGTTTTTGGTCTTCATGCATCTTGTTTGTAATTCACCGCAACTGTGCTGTGCACAGTTGTTTTTAGTTCCTCATAGTTTCTCTGTGTTTTGTTGCTCCAGCAGAAGTTTGTCTAGGTGCAAGCACTGTAGCAAACAGTCCCAGGTCCCAGCCTGTCTCACTCAGATTTATGAGCTTGAAATTAGTCCATTGAAAGTATGATCTGGAAAAGCGGTGCCATTGGGAAACCCACAAGGTCAGCGTCTGAGGCACCTGCAGAGGGAGAATCCGGGAGATCCCCGGGGCAGCCGTTGCTGCCCGCCGCGTACTGTGTGCGTTGCACCAGGAGGATGCTTGCAAACCAGGAAAAGCAGTGCTCCTCAAGCAGGCGTGTGTGGAGTGCCCTCGGGCTGAGTGGAGCTGCCAGCCTGGGGAGGACGCTCTGTATACTCTTGTGACTTAAAAGTCCAGCTCAGGAGCCTCTGGGAAAAAACAACTCACTGTTTTCTTTTCTGTTAAATAGAATTTTACAGTCTAGTTAGCTGGAACCTTTAGCTGAAGTATGTTTTAACTGGTGTGTAATTGATATGCAGGATCCTGTTACTTTCAGGTGTACATCATAATGATTTGACGTTTATATGCATATTGACATGGTCACCCAACAAAGTTATTATAGTATTATTGACTGTATTCCCCAGGCGGTACATTTCCCTCCTGTGACTTATTTATTTTATCACTGGAAGTTTTTATTTTTCATCCTATTTACCCATGTTGCTCACCATCCCACCAACCTCTCTTCCCTCTGCCAGCTGCCAGTTTGTTCTCTGTAACAAGGAGTCCGTTTCTGTTTTGCTTTGATGTTCCATGTGTTTCGGTTTTTAGATTCCACATATAAATGAAATCATACTGTGTTTGTCTGTCTCTGTCTGACGTTTCGTTTAGCATAGTACCCTCCAGGTCTATCCATGTTGCCACAAATAGCACGACTTCATTCTTTTTTATGGTTGGGTAATATTCCACTGTGTATGTTGCATATGTTCATCATCTTCTTTATCTGTTGTTGGGACACTTAGTTGGCTTCTGTTTGTCAGCTGTTATAAAGAATGCTTCAAGGAACATATATCTTTTTTTCATATGTCTTTTTGAGTGTTTTCATTTTCTTCAGATAAGCATCCTAACATGGGATTGCTGGATTGTATGATAGGTCTGTCTTTAATTTTTTGAGAAATCTGCACACTTTTTCATAGTGGCTGCACCATTTTACATCCCAACATTGTACAAGGATTCCCTTTTCTCCACATCGATCTGTTTAGTCTTTTTGATAATCACCAGTCAGACAGGCTTGAGGTCATCTCTCACTGTGGTTTTGATTTTCATGTCCCTGATGATTTGTGATGTTGAGCATCTTTTCATGTGTCTCTATTGACCATCTGTATGTCTTCTATGGAAAAATGCCTCTTCATGTTACCTGCTTATTTTTTTAATCAGGCTGTATGCTTTTTGATCTTACATTGGATAAGTTCTATATATGACTTGGATATTAACCCTTTATCAGGTATATAATATGCAAATATTTTCTCCTATCCAGTAGGTGGCCCTCTCGGTTTGTTGCTATGCAGGAGCATGTCGTTCCATTTGTTTCTTTTTGCTTTTGTCTCCTTTCCTTGCAGGTTTGTCGTTGTTCAGTTGCTAAGTCACGTCCAGCTCTTTACAGCCCCATGCCCTGTAGCGTGGGAGGCTTCCCTGTCCTTCGCTGTCTCCCGGAGTCTGCTCAGACTCTCATCCGTCGAGTCCATCCAGCCACCTCATCCTCTGTCGCCCCCTTCTCCTCACGTCCTTAATCAGTCCCAGCTTCAGGGTCTTTTCCAGTGAGTCAGCTCTTCACATCAGGTGGCCAAAGTATTGGAGCTTCAGAACAACAGTCCTTCCAATGAAATATTCAGGCTTGATTCCCTTTAGGATTCACTGGTTTGGTCTCTTTGCTGTCCAAGGGACTCTCAAGAGTCTTCTCCAACACCACAGTTTGAAAGCATCCGTTCAGAAGTCCAAAATAATGTCGTTCAGACTGATGTCAAGGAGCTTATTGCCTGTGTGTTCTTCTAGGAATTTTATGGTTTCATTAAAGTCTTTAATCCATTCTCGAGGCTTGCCTGGTGGCTCATTGATAGACAATCTGCCTGCTGATGCAGGGAGACTTGAGTTCAATCCCTGGGTCAGGAAGATCCCCTGGAGGAGGAAATGGCATCAGTCCAGTATTCTTGTCTGGGAAGACTCTTGGAAAGGGTTTTTTTCGAGAAATCTGCACACTTTTTCATAGTGGCTGCACCATTTTACATCCCAACATTGTACAAGGATTCCCTTTTCTCCACATCGATCTGTTTAGTCTTTTTGATAATCACCAGTCAGACAGGCTTGAGGTCATCTCTCACTGTGGTTTTGATTTTCATGTCCCTGATGATTTGTGATGTTGAGCATCTTTTCATGTGTCTCTATTGACCATCTGTATGTCTTCTATGGAAAAATGCCTCTTCATGTTACCTGCTTATTTTTTTAATCAGGCTGTATGCTTTTTGATCTTACATTGGATAAGTTCTATATATGACTTGGATATTAACCCTTTATCAGGTA
The DNA here is from genome assembly GCA_022376925.1 of Tragulus kanchil. Taxonomy (NCBI): domain Eukaryota; kingdom Metazoa; phylum Chordata; class Mammalia; order Artiodactyla; family Tragulidae; genus Tragulus; species Tragulus kanchil. Next base: position 50,147,105 of record JAIOJX010000026.1, read on the forward strand.
TATAATATGCAAATATTTTCTCCTATCCAGTAGGTGGCCCTCTCGGTTTGTTGCTATGCAGGAGCATGTCGTTCCATTTGTTTCTTTTTGCTTTTGTCTCCTTTCCTTGCAGGTTTGTCGTTGTTCAGTTGCTAAGTCACGTCCAGCTCTTTACAGCCCCATGCCCTGTAGCGTGGGAGGCTTCCCTGTCCTTCGCTGTCTCCCGGAGTCTGCTCAGACTCTCATCCGTCGAGTCCATCCAGCCACCTCATCCTCTGTCGCCCCCTTCTCCTCACGTCCTTAATCAGTCCCAGCTTCAGGGTCTTTTCCAGTGAGTCAGCTCTTCACATCAGGTGGCCAAAGTATTGGAGCTTCAGAACAACAGTCCTTCCAATGAAATATTCAGGCTTGATTCCCTTTAGGATTCACTGGTTTGGTCTCTTTGCTGTCCAAGGGACTCTCAAGAGTCTTCTCCAACACCACAGTTTGAAAGCATCCGTTCAGAAGTCCAAAATAATGTCGTTCAGACTGATGTCAAGGAGCTTATTGCCTGTGTGTTCTTCTAGGAATTTTATGGTTTCATTAAAGTCTTTAATCCATTCTCGAGGCTTGCCTGGTGGCTCATTGATAGACAATCTGCCTGCTGATGCAGGGAGACTTGAGTTCAATCCCTGGGTCAGGAAGATCCCCTGGAGGAGGAAATGGCATCAGTCCAGTATTCTTGTCTGGGAAATCCCATGGACGTAGCAGCCTGTCAGGTCATAGAGTCACGAAAGAGTCAGGCATGACTTAGTCCCTGAACAACAATTTTTACTTCGTTGTTGCACATGGTGTGAGACAGAGGCCCATTTTCACTCTTCACATGCCGCTGTCCTGTATTCCCGCCAGTGTTTGTTGGAGACTGTCTTCTCTCCACTGCCTCCTTTGCTGTAGACTGCCCATGTGTGCGTGGGTGTATTTCTGGGAAGTGTGTGTTGTTATTCTTATTCTGCCTTATTTTTGCCCCAGGTCCCCGGTCATCAGAAACTCAGAAAGAGAATCATCCTCACCTCCCTTTTGTCAGCTGACCCCAGGGTTCTTTATCTGTTTTCTGGGGCAGGACATTTGCCTTTATCTGTCTCAGATTAGGGGTCATAGCAGAGTCCCTTGGCTCAGTCCTTTAGTGGAGTGGGCAAGTCCAGCCTGCCGGGGCTTAGAGACTGTTTCCACCACATGCTTGCCATGGGACCTGGGGTGGTGACTAGACTTCTTGGTGCCTAGATCTCCACACAAACTGGAGACAGTGCTGACACCAGCTCAGAGATGTGTGTTAAAGACACTAGTAAAGCATTTAGTAGGTGTTAAAGATACCTGTAAAGCATTTAAAATAGCATCTGATCCATTGCATCCAGTTGGCACTAGGTAAGTGTTCACTGTTAGTTTCTGAAATGCCTTATCATCATGGCTTGAAATACTCACATCAGTCATGATTCAGACGTGTTTATTCAATCACCATTTTATATCTGTTTAAGTTAGCCAAGGTCAAAATGGTTAATGTCACGATGTTGACAAGATGTGCGGAAGAAAAGGCTGTTGTACACTGTTGAGGGGTTTGCGGGGAGAGTAAATGCTACAACCTCTTGCAAGGCAGCTCAACCATATCTATTAAAATGACAAATGTACAATTTTTTTAACAATATGATCTCTAATACCCATAAAAAGCCATTTTCAGAGAAAATATTTTAAGTGAGAAGGAACCTTATCAGTGAAGAGATACAACAAAGGATAGAGGGTAAGAGTAGAGACTCTGGGTCCCAGTCTGCCACTTACTGGCTGTGTGACTCTGGACAAGTTCCTTGACCTCTCTGTGTCTCAGTTTCTGCATATATCAAATGAAGATTAATGGTACTTTTCATGCATTAGGCTACTTCTTATTCTGAGGAATAAACTAATGAACATTTGTAAGTCAGTTAAAATAGTGTCTTATACACTTTAAGTGCTGTCAAAATGTTTATTTTAGAACATTTTTGAAGAAGGTAGGACACAAGAGTAGCAAATTAAGCTCCCACTACTAATCAATTAGAGGCTCAACTGTGCTGTCTAGCCCAGCTACTAATTCGTCAGACTTTAAAACTACTAAAAGATTTAACAGGCTAGAAATGGCTTTATCTTTCATTGTTTTGCACCCGCTGAAATTGTGACATCCTAAAATAAAGGTTGACCATAACTGAAGTATGAGCAGACGGCTGAACAAAACTGTCGGATCTGACTCTCCACACTGCCTTGATTCCAGTTCTTGCTGGATTGTCTGAGTAGGTGTGCTTCTATAAACACAGGTTTATATAAATGTAGATCTATTACTCTGAAATGAAATGCTGAAACTGAGGACTTGTTTTGGTAAACCGGGGAGCACACATGCACACACATGCATGTACACACACAATCTTAAAACAGACCAGTGGAGGAGTAGGTTACTCCACAGCATGAGGCATCCCACATGCAAGCTAGAGCGAGCAGCCCGCGGGGAGAGCTGAAGGGCCAATGGGGCTGCTCTGCGTCCTCCCTCGTGGTACCCACTCAGGCTGCGTCTTAGGGATGCGTGGAGCTAACCCATCTCTGCGGTGACCACAGCGGTCATTTGCTGGAATGGGCAGTAGACCCTCTTCCTTCCCCTCTCGGCTCCGTCCTCCCCTCCAGTGATTAGAGAGCATCAGAGAGAAGCAAAATCCCCAAGACCACGTGCTGCTCCAGAAAGTTGCCAGCCCTAAATTTGCGAGTGTATTTGTGACTGATAAATAGACCAGATTGTCATTTGGACAAATGTCCATTTTATCTTACTAATTTGAACAAGGATTTTTAAAGACAAAGCCCATCAAACATTAGATAAGCATTTTAAGTTAATGGGCCATAGAGTCCTATTTCTCCACGAACCCAGAAACCGTCATCTTATGTCCTATTTTTACAGCGCCATCAATTATTAATATGTATATTTTTGCTGACAGAGGACCTTGCTATCAACATAGGTTTCGTTAACCAGTTCTGGGTCATTAACTGTGGAAAGCTTGTAAATATAATGGTTTATTCACATGGGAAGCCTTCATTAAGATGCATTATTCTACAGCTGATGTATTTCCATATATAGTATATTATCGTGTTCTCTATTTCCCTTTAATATTCGTAATTTATTTTTAAATGAGTTGCTGTTTATGCAGTGAGTTAGCCAATTTGAGTTCCATATGACCAAAGTTGCTAAAGAGGAAAAGATGTTTTAGCCCAAAGGAAAAGCTACTCATTAACATAGGACCTAAATATATTATAACCTTTAAATTCAAAAAAGCAACTAGAGAAGGAAGCTGCAAATGACCCCAAATGTATTTTTGTCAGAGAAAGTCTATCTCAAGAAACACGCATGAATACACACATATTAACAGCCCAGCGTGGTATAATAAGGAAAACACAGACCCAGAGGACTTCAGAAACCTTATTGCCTGCTTCCTCATTAATGCAGGATGACTTGAGAGGGTCATTAACTGATGGACCTCAGTGTTCCAATCTGTTCAATAGGATGATCAGATCCTCACTTCTGTCTCAAAAGATGGATATAGCATCAGTAAAGAAATGTAGAGAAAGAAGGTGTGGGACGCAGTGTCATGCCAATTTCAAAAATCTGGCGAGGGCCAGGAGACTTCTGCTTCATCATGGATGGTGGATGTGTTAGGACTTTGCTGAACACTGTATAGAGCTGTTGAGAGGACACCAGTCAGAGTCGCCTACGCACTACTCACTTTTTAAAAATTTATTTACTGACTTGTTTTTGACTACACTGTGTCTTCCTTGCCTCATGGGCTTTCTTGAGTTGTGGCATGTGGGCGCCTCGTCGTGGCGGCCTCTCTTGTTGCAGAGCACAGGCTCTGGGCACGCCGACTCAGTAGCTGCAGCTCTCAGGCTCAGTAGTTGTGGCATGTGAGCTTAGTTGCCCTGCAGCATGTGGGATCTTCCTGGACCAGGGATCAAACCCATGTCCCCTGCATTGGCAAGTGGATTCATAACCACTGGACCAGCGGGGAAGTCCCTCATTAATTCACTTTTAAGGATTCAAAGGGGGAAATGCCCAGGTAAAACATAGTTTATATGTGTGAATCTATGAAAAAAAACTCTGTTATGATTTACTGTAAGAACAGTGTAGTGGGGAGAGGGGAATGTCATGTAATTCATTAGTAAAGAATCATAATGTTGACGCATGACCTTAAGACACTTTTAGCAGTTCATCAGAGACAAATTTGGTTCCTTTGTAGCAGAGATCCATTTGAACTTCTTCATGAAAACAGTGGGCTTTAGGATAGCTGTTGGAGAGATCAGATAAAAATCTCTATGGATTGTAAACTGATATTTCATAACACCAGGTATGGAAAACATTACCTGAAAAATATAAGAATTGGATACTTCTCTCGATGATTAAATAAGAGGAATTCCTATCTGGGTTTTTCCCATTGATCCATGAGGAGAATTTATGTGTTCTCTCTTTACAGCTCTGAGCATTGGGGATTTAGAAAATGAACAGCCCACTATAATAAGGAAAACACAGACCCAGAGGACTTCAGAAACCTTATTGCCTGCTTCCTCATTAATGCAGGATGACTTGAGAGGGTCATTAACTGATGGACCTCAGTGTTCCAATCTGTTCAATAGGATGATCAGATCCTCACTTCTGTCTCAAAAGATGGATATAGCATCAGTAAAGAAATGTAGAGAAAGAAGGTGTGGGACGCAGTGTCATGCCAATTTCAAAAATCTGGCGAGGGCCAGGAGACTTCTGCTTCATCATGGATGGTGGATGTGTTAGGACTTTGCTGAACACTGTATAGAGCTGTTGAGAGGACACCAGTCAGAGTCGCCTACGCACTACTCACTTTTAAAATTTATTTACTGACTTGTTTTTGACTACACTGTGTCTTCCTTGCCTCATGGGCTTTCTTGAGTTGTGGCATGTGGGCGCCTCGTCGTGGTGGCCTCTCTTGTTGCAGAGCACAGGCTCTGGGCACGCCGACTCAGTAGCTGCAGCTCTCAGGCTCAGTAGTTGTGGCATGTGAGCTTAGTTGCCCTGCAGCATGTGGGATCTTCCTGGACCAGGGATCAAACCCATGTCCCCTGCATTGGCAAGTGGATTCATAACCACTGGACCAGCGGGGAAGTCCCTCATTAATTCACTTTTAAGGATTCAAAGGGAAATGCCCAGGTAAAACATAGTTTATATGTGTGAATCTATGAAAAAAAACTCTGTTATGATTTACTGTAAGAACAGTGTAGTGGGGAGAGGGGAATGTCATGTAATTCATTAGTAAAGAATCATAATGTTGACGCATGACCTTAAGACACTTTTAGCAGTTCATCAGAGACAAATTTGGTTCCTTTGTAGCAGAGATCCATTTGAACTTCTTCATGAAAACAGTGGGCTTTAGGATAGCTGTTGGAGAGATCAGATAAAAATCTCTATGGATTGTAAACTGATATTTCATAACACCAGGTATGGAAAACATTACCTGAAAAATATAAGAATTGGATACTTCTCTCGATGATTAAATAAGAGGAATTCCTATCTGGGTTTTTTTTTCCCATTGATCCATGAGGAGAATTTATGTGTTCTCTCTTTACAGCTCTGAGCATTGGGGATTTAGAAGTCCTGAACCCCAGAGAAGGGATATCTGTTTATTTTGTCACAAAATAAAATCATGACTTTTGAGTTATGTATTCTAACATCTTAGATCACTGGTTTTTAACATTGTTCTTTAAAATGATTCTGCAATTCTTATTCTAGACTTACTTTTAAAGTAGTTTTACAAGTTTTTTCCAAACAAGAGTTGTACATCTATGGTCTCATTATACTAAACTTAGACAATAGGCTTATTTTGTTAGATATTCTAGTGCATGTTTTTGTTGAGTATTATATGTGTGATTTTCTTTTCTTTTTTTTTTTAACTGGCCTTATGTCCTTAAGTGAATTCTAACAACATCTCAATTGTGAATTCAAGTAGAGAAATCCCTCTTAAGGGTTAAAAGTATTTCTTGGGAGTTGTGTGTATGTGCACCTGCATACTTGCTGCATTTAGATATTTCATCCATTTGGAATTTACTTTTGTATAAATATATATATATAGGTATTAGTGATAAAGAACCCACTTAGCAATGCAGGAAATGTAAGAGACACAGGTTCAATCCCTGGGTCAGGAACAACCCCTGGAGGAGGGCATGGCAACCCGTTCCAATATTCTTGCCTGGAGAATCCCATGCACAGAGGAGCCTGGCAGGTGACAGTCCATGGAGTTGCAAAGAGTTGGACATGACTAAGCATCTGAGCATATGACTCTTATATGGAATACCTTTATTCCACATAAATTGATTTAAATGTATAGTTTTGCTGATGTCTTTTGTAAATAAGACCCTGAATTTTGTCATGCATTTGTTTCACATATTTAGAAATGGACTTTGTCTTTCTCTTATTCCTGGACTTTCTTTATATGGTAGCCTTTAGAGAATGTTCGCATTCTTGGATTTGACCCGCTCAGATGCTGGTGCTCCTGGTGTAACAATAACCATTGGAACCTGCCCCGAGCATGACCAGGTGCCAGAGTGTGGCTGACTTTGGGGTCCGTGGACTCCTCACAGCCTAATGCCGTCCCATCCTTAGGAGAGTCGGTGCCTTGTACACTATTACAAAGGCTGCAAGCAGTCCTGCAAAGACATAAACCCGGCATTCTGTCCCTGAACCCCCAAGCATGGCCTTGGATCAGATAAGCTAAGGATTGGTTTCTGCCTCTGCCATTTGCCTGCTGTGTGAATTTGGGAAAGTTAACTAGCCTCTCTGTTTCCGCTTCTTTGTTGCTGTTGTTTTCCTGTTTCTTTATATGATAAAAATACCTGCCTGTCTTGGTTGCTGTAAGGGCTAAAAACCTGTTCTCTCGAGTGAGCATGCACAGCAGAAGCTCAGGAAGTGATACCTGTGTCTGCCTCTCTGATTCCTCCTCAATGACTCCTCCTCCGCCCCCTCCTCCTCCTGTTTCCTCTCCCTCCTCATCACTCCTCCTCTTCCCTTTTTCTCCCCCTCACCTTCTTACTTCCCCTTCTCTTCCTCCTTATGCTTTTTCATTTCCTTCTCCCCCTCCTTCTTCCTCTTCTCCCTCATTATCCTCATCATTGTTTCAGGCCATATAGTGTCTGTCCCGGCTATTCATCTGTATAATATATATATATAGGTATTAGTGATAAAGAACCCACTGAGCAATGCAGGAAATGTAAGAGACACAGGTTCAATCCCTGGGTCAGGAACAACCCCTGGAGGAGGGCATGGCAACCCGTTCCAATATTCTTGCCTGGAGAATCCCATGCACAGAGGAGCCTGGCAGGTGACAGTCCATGGAGTTGCAAAGAGTTGGACATGACTAAGCATCTGAGCATATGACTCTTATATGGAATACCTTTATTCCACATAAATTGATTTAAATGTATAGTTTTGCTGATGTCTTTTGTAAATAAGACCCTGAATTTTGTCATGCATTTGTTTCACATATTTAGAAATGGACTTTGTCTTTCTCTTATTCCTGGACTTTCTTTATATGGTAGCCTTTAGAGAATGTTCGCTTTCTTGGATTTGACCGCTCAGATGCTGGTGCTCCTGGTGTAACAATAACCATTGGAACCTGCCCCGAGCATGACCAGGTGCCAGAGTGTGGCTGACTTTGGGGTCCGTGGACTCCTCACAGCCTAATGCCGTCCCATCCTTAGGAGAGTCGGTGCCTTGTACACTATTACAAAGGCTGCAAGCAGTCCTGCAAAGACATAAACCCGGCATTCTGTCCCTGAACCCCCAAGCATGGCCTTGGATCAGATAAGCTAAGGATTGGTTTCTGCCTCTGCCATTTGCCTGCTGTGTGAATTTGGGAAAGTTAACTAGCCTCTCTGTTTCCGCTTCTTTGTTGCTGTTGTTTTCCTGTTTCTTTATATGATAAAAATACCTGCCTGTCTTGGTTGCTGTAAGGGCTAAAAACCTGTTCTCTCGAGTGAGCATGCACAGCAGAAGCTCAGGAAGTGATACCTGTGTCTGCCTCTCTGATTCCTCCTCAATGACTCCTCCTCCGCCCCCTCCTCCTCCTGTTTCCTCTCCCTCCTCATCACTCCTCCTCTTCCCTTTTTCTCCCCCTCACCTTCTTACTTCCCCTTCTCTTCCTCCTTATGCTTTTTCATTTCCTTCTCCCCCTCCTTCTTCCTCTTCTCCCTCATTATCCTCATCATTGTAGACTTTGCAGGCCATATAGTGTCTGTCCCGGCTATTCACTGTGGCCATTGTAGTGTGAGAGCTGCCACAGACAGTGCATAAATGAAGGGCGTGTCTGTGTTCCAGTAAAACTTTATTCACAAAAGTAAACAGTGGGCCAGGTTTGACCTGGGTTATTAGTTGCTAAACTGTTTTCTAGAGCAGTTGGTTTTTCCTCAAAGCTGAATATTAGCAGATCACTTGAAGACTTTTCCAAACTGCAGGATTTTTTTTGGCTTCTTCTTTACTGCCAGAATGGAACTAGGAATCTGTATTCTTTTTAATGCTCTTCAGAATTTAGAGGAAAAATGTGAACTTGAAAACAAATAATTCACTAATATTTTGAATGAAATAATTCACTAATATTTTGAATGAAATAATTCACTAATATTTTGAATGTGTTTCATCTGAAGTAATTTGCCTAAACAAAGTGATTACTAAAAATAAGAAAGAAGCAAATATGAAATAAAGAATTTGAGCAAGACAAAAGCATACTCAAAAAAGAAAAATAATAATAATGCCTCTAAAATTCTAAATAATTCTAAATAATAAATGGACATAATTGAAAGCCAAATTAATTGTGAAAGATAAAGAAATCTTGTGTAGCGTGATTCAAGCAAGTAAATGAGAGATGGAAAATGCAAGAGAAAAGTTCAGATCAACCCAGTAGTCTGCCATTTATCTCGTATTTGTTGCAGGGGGGGAAATGGAGAAAAAGACATAACAGAAGGAAAATTCACGGAGGGGAAGACATAATTCTTTTTTTCTTTTTTCTTTTTTAATAAACGTCTCTCTGTGTTGCTTGTTTCAACTGCACCGTGTGGCACGCAGGATCTTAGTTCCCTGACCAGAGATCCAGCCAGTGCACTGGAAGCACAGTGTCTTTAACCACTGGATGGGCAAAACAGTGATTCTTTCTGCTGAACTGACCCACCAAATGGAGAACGTGATGAAGAAAGAAATGCACTCCCCGACATTTGCACTTTCAAGTCTGGCCTCCTCCGCCCCTCCTCCTCCTGTTTCCTCTCCCTCCTCATCACTCCTCCTCTTCCCTTTTTCTCCCCCTCACCTTCTTACTTCCCCTTCTCTTCCTCCTTATGCTTTTTCATTTCCTTCTCCCCCTCCTTCTTCCTCTTCTCCCTCATTATCCTCATCATTGTAGACTTTGCAGGCCATATAGTGTCTGTCCCGGCTATTCACTGTGGCCATTGTAGTGTGAGAGCTGCCACAGACAGTGCATAAATGAAGGGCGTGTCTGTGTTCCAGTAAAACTTTATTCACAAAAGTAAACAGTGGGCCAGGTTTGACCTGGGTTATTAGTTGCTAAACTGTTTTCTAGAGCAGTTGGTTTTTCCTCAAAGCTGAATATTAGCAGATCACTTGAAGACTTTTCCAAACTGCAGGATTTTTTTTGGCTTCTTCTTTACTGCCAGAATGGAACTAGGAATCTGTATTCTTTTTAATGCTCTTCAGAATTTAGAGGAAAATGTGAACTTGAAAACAAATAATTCACTAATATTTTGAATGAAATAATTCACTAATATTTTGAATGAAATAATTCACTAATATTTTGAATGTGTTTCATCTGAAGTAATTTGCCTAAACAAAGTGATTACTAAAAATAAGAAAGAAGCAAATATGAAATAAAGAATTTGAGCAAGACAAAAGCATACTCAAAAAAGAAAAATAATAATAATGCCTCTAAAATTCTAAATAATTCTAAATAATAAATGGACATAATTGAAAGCCAAATTAATTGTGAAAGATAAAGAAATCTTGTGTAGCGTGATTCAAGCAAGTAAATGAGAGATGGAAAATGCAAGAGAAAAGTTCAGATCAACCCAGTAGTCTGCCATTTATCTCGTATTTGTTGCAGGGGGGGAAATGGAGAAAAAGACATAACAGAAGGAAAATTCACGGAGGGGAAGACATAATTCTTTTTTTCTTTTTTCTTTTTTAATAAACGTCTCTCTGTGTTGCTTGTTTCAACTGCACCGTGTGGCACGCAGGATCTTAGTTCCCTGACCAGAGATCCAGCCAGTGCACTGGAAGCACAGTGTCTTTAACCACTGGATGGGCAAAACAGTGATTCTTTCTGCTGAACTGACCCACCAAATGGAGAACGTGATGAAGAAAGAAATGCACTCACCCAGATTCATTTTGATGCACTTTCAAAAGTCTGTAGAGCATCCTAAGAGCAGAAAAGCTTATCTACAGAGGAAAAATCATTAAATTGCCAACCAGCTAGTTCCTGACAGCTCTGCCTGTTAGAAGGGGTTGTTAGAAGGGATATCCTCCAGGGTTGTTACTAAACTGCCATTTGAGAGGGAAGAGCCAAATGAGGACATTTTAGAAATGCAAGTACTTAGAATATTTATGGCTGACAATATCCATTCTGAAAGTGACACTCAAGGACATACTTCAGCAAAACGAAAACTGAAGAAGAGAAAGAAGAAGAGTAAATGGAGAAGGTGAAGGCGAAGAGGAACTAAAGAGCCTCTTGATGAAGGTGAAAGAGGACAGTGAAAAAGCTGGCTTATAACTCAACATTCCAAAACCTAAGATCATGGCATCCAGTTCCATCACTTCTTGGTAAATAGATGGGGAGACAATGGAAATAGTGACAGACTGTATTTTCTTGGACTCCAAAACCATTGCCAATGGTGATCGTAGCCATGAAATTAAAAGATGCTTGCCCCTTGAAAGAAAAGCTATGACAAACCTAGACAAGGTGTTAAAAAGACATCATTTTGTTGACAAAGGTCTGTATAGTCAAAGCTACGGTTTTTCCAGTAGTCATGTATGGATGTGAGAGTTGGGCCATAAAGAGGGCTGAGCACCTAAGAAGTGATGCTTTTAAACTGTGGTGCTAGAGAAAACTATTGAGAGTCCCTTGGACAGCAAGGAGATCAAACCAACCAATCCTAAAGGAAATGAATCCTAAATATTCATTGGAAGGACTAATGCTAAAGCTGAAGCTCCAATACTTTGGCCACCTGATGCAGAGAGCTGACTCATTGGAAAAGAGCCTGATGCTGGGTAAGACTGAAGGCAGGAGGAGAAGGAAACGACAGAGCGCAAAATGGTTCGATGGTGTCACCAACTCATGAATTTGAGCATGCTCCAGGAGATTGTGAAGGACTGGGACGCCTGGCATCCTGCAGTCCATGGGTTCACAAAGAGTCAGACATGACTGAGCAACTGAACTGAACTGAGCATGGCAAGAAAAACACAGCTAACTGCATAAACCCAATAAAAAGGGTGTGTGTTAGTTGCTCAGTCCTATCCGACTCTTTGTGATTCCCTGGACTGTAGTCCACCAGGCCCCTCTGTCCAAGGAATTCTTCAGGCAAGAATACTGGAGTGGGTTGCCACTCCCTTCTCCAGGGTATTCTTCTGACCCAGGGATTGAACCTGGGTTCCCTGCATTGCAGGCAAATTCTTTACTGTCTGATCCACTAAAAGGTAGGAAATTGTGTTAGAAGACATAAGATAGCAGAATTAGCTCCAAATAGTTTACTTATTTTACTTATATAAATGAATAAAATCCCTATTTTCTGTAATTCTCAGATTGAATTCTTAATATCCAGCTATATACTCTTGAAAGGGAGAAACTTCAAACATACTGATGCTAAAAAGTGTAAAACAAAGAAACGAAAGAGCTGACTGTGCCAGTGAGTTTGGGTTAACTTGTTGGACTTATGCACTTGTGTTTATCTCGTTCTTTCTGCCTGGTGGGGAGCGAACTGAGATCCTGTTCTGAGAGAAGGATTAACAGAACATCTACATGCACAGCAGTGAGACCAGGAGCTCTCTCTCTCTGCTTGTCTCAGGCAGCCAAGGCTTGTATCACATCAGGAGCAGGTGGGAGCATTTCTACCTGCAGAAACTGACCAGCTCAAAAGAAAGACATTGGATACTGATATTCAGATACCTCCAACACAGCAGCTCTGACCCCACCAGTCAGCAGCTCGCCTACACAGTTGCCGATTAACCAGCAAGCTTTGCCCTAGATTCTGAGGGCTCTTTAACCATCCTATCGCAAATAGCCTCTTTGGACAGGAAGGCCCCCAGATGTGGGCAGTGGGTGGTGGGGTGGGGATGCAGATGACCAATGAGTCACAGTTAGTTGAGTTCTGGCCTTGGATGTACCCAGGCCTCAGGCCTCAGGCTCTGTACGTTCAGTCACGTCCAACTCTGAAACCCCATGGACCATAGTCCACCAGGCTCCTCTGTCCATGGAATTTTCCTGGAAAGAATTCTGGAGTGGTTGCCATTGCCTCCTCCAACGGATCTTCCCGACCCAGGGATAAAACCTGCATCTCCTGTGTAATGTTTAATCATGGCTCTCTGGAAAGCAATATATGCATATGTGTTATAGACCTATGTTTATTACCATATCATTCACACAGGATATATACATACAATTTACAAAGAATAATGAAATAGGCGCATCCAGCATAGCTATGGATTCTCTCAGAGCATTTTCCTTGATTTATACTAAACCTGTGTATCTGTTGGCAGCTGACAAATGAATGTCATTCCAGCATGAGTGTTGGCTGATGTTTTTCTTTACATTAATGAGGAAGATGAAAGTGAAACCGCAAAATCCATGCTGGAACGTCACTCGTTCAACTTTTTTTTTTTTATGTCAGGGGCTTCTTTGCTGAATCAGATTATAGTTTTTGAAGGCTAGAAGACTATTTCCTCATTTTTCTGTGCTATTCACAATGTCAGCGACACAAACATGACACTTTTTTTTTTCTAATTTTTTGTTTTAACTTTGTCCTCTTTTATTGGTCCTTCATGTATTTGCTCTCATCCAACTTTATTCCTCAGCCCATGTGGGCCTCCCATCGCGGTGGCCTCTCTGGTTGCAGAGCACTGGCTCTGGGCGCATGTGCTCCAGAGCGCTGGCTGGTAATTGGCCACACCAGTCCAGCCGCTCCGTGGCATATGGGATCCTCCCAGGCCAGGGATAGAACCAGCGCCCCTTGCACTGCAAGGCAGACTCTTTACCCACTGGACCACCAGGGAAGCCCCGATGACACACTTTTGTGTGTATCTGAACTATTATTTTCTCTACCACTTTCCTAAGTCTGCACAGTTGAATCAAAGTAGTAAATCCAGCCCTCGTCTGTAGCATTTGCTCATTTCTGTGGTGTAAGTATTCCCAGAACTGACTTCAAGCTGCTAACCTGAATGAAGGTAGAAATATTCACACAGAAGTAGAGCATTATACAGTATTTTCATCACAGGGACAAGACATAAAATAATATCAAGAGCAGAGGTGACGGTAAAAGCCAATAAAGAATAATTATGAATCAGTCAGTTTTTAGTATTGGTAACTTGTGTTGTTAACACAATTTACTCTTTTTTGTAATTTTATTCATTTACTTCTGGTTGTGTTAGGTGTGTTAGGGCTTTGTTGCTTTTCTCTAGTTGTAGCGAGCAGGCACTACTAGTCGTGTGCACCAGTTTCTCCTTGCAGCGGCTTCTCTTGTGGAGCACAGGCTCCTCATTGTATGGGCTCCGGTGGTTGAGGCGTACAGGCTTAGTTGCTGCAGCCTGTGGATCTTCCTGAACCAGGGATCAAACGCCTGTCCCTTGCACTGGCAGGCAGAGTCTTAACCACTGGACCACTAGGGAGGTCCTGGTGTCGTTTTACTTGAAATCAGAACACCCAAACTCTTTTCATCAATTCAGCGACAAAAAAACGAATGGACACTGTTCAACTTTTTTTTTATGTCAGGGGCTTCTTTGCTGAATCAGATTATAGTTTTTGAAGGCTAGAAGACTATTTCCTCATTTTTCTGTGCTATTCACAATGTCAGCGACACAAACATGACACTTTTTTTTTTCTAATTTTTTGTTTTAACTTTGTCCTCTTTTATTGGTCCTTCATGTATTTGCTCTCATCCAACTTTATTCCTCAGCCCATGTGGGCCTCCCATCGCGGTGGCCTCTCTGGTTGCAGAGCACTGGCTCTGGGCGCATGTGCTCCAGAGCGCTGGCTGGTAATTGGCCACACCAGTCCAGCCGCTCCGTGGCATATGGGATCCTCCCAGGCCAGGGATAGAACCAGCGCCCCTTGCACTGCAAGGCAGACTCTTTACCCACTGGACCACCAGGGAAGCCCCGATGACACACTTTTGTGTGTATCTGAACTATTATTTTCTCTACCACTTTCCTAAGTCTGCACAGTTGAATCAAAGTAGTAAATCCAGCCCTCGTCTGTAGCATTTGCTCATTTCTGTGGTGTAAGTATTCCCAGAACTGACTTCAAGCTGCTAACCTGAATGAAGGTAGAAATATTCACACAGAAGTAGAGCATTATACAGTATTTTCATCACAGGGACAAGACATAAAATAATATCAAGAGCAGAGGTGACGGTAAAAGCCAATAAAGAATAATTATGAATCAGTCAGTTTTTAGTATTGGTAACTTGTGTTGTTAACACAATTTACTCTTTTTTGTAATTTTATTCATTTACTTCTGGTTGTGTTAGGTGTGTTAGGGCTTTGTTGCTTTTCTCTAGTTGTAGCGAGCAGGCACTACTAGTCGTGTGCACCAGTTTCTCCTTGCAGCGGCTTCTCTTGTGGAGCACAGGCTCCTCATTGTATGGGCTCCGGTGGTTGAGGCGTACAGGCTTAGTTGCTGCAGCCTGTGGATCTTCCTGAACCAGGGATCAAACGCCTGTCCCTTGCACTGGCAGGCAGAGTCTTAACCACTGGACCACTAGGGAGGTCCTGGTGTCGTTTTACTTGAAATCAGAACACCCAAACTCTTTTCATCAATTCTTACTTTCTAACTCTCTATCCTTCTCTCACCTAATAACCAAGAAGATTTGGAAAAGCTTTACTTTCTTTAACTTGAATGACTTTTGAATGATTTATCAAATACGCATTTTTTTTAAGCTAACTACTGCCCTCCCCAGCCAGTTTCTGGAAAAGGCACAGAGTGAGACCGCCCTTCCTCCCCACAGTGGTGAATCGCCCCTTCAGGTTCTCCTACAGGATCTGATTGTTCTGTTTGCATTTCTTTTTTTTTTTTTTCTTTAATTTTTTTTGTGGGGGGGGGGGCCTCTTTTTTTGATTCTTCATCCATTTATTTTCATCCATCTTTATTCTTTGGCCTGTGTGGGCCTCCCATCACAGTGGCCTCTCTTGTTGCAGAGCAGTGGCTCTGGGCACATGTGCTCCACATCACTGGCTCGTAATTGGACACACCAGTCCAGCCGTTCAGCGGCATGTAGGATCTTCCCCGGCCAGGGATCAAACCGGTGCTCCTTGCACTGCAAAGCGGACTCTTTATCCACTGGAGCACCAGGGAAGCCGCTGTTTGTATTTCTTAAGGGCCTTGGATAAGACACCATTGAACATACTGACATGTTTCATTAGTGGCTAATATTTTTCACTAACACTTTAAGCTTCATGATCTCAAACCTTTTGACTTATTTTCAGAATCCACCTCCTTTGTTTAAAATCAGTGCTACAATAATCCAGGCTGACACTGTGGCCCACCTGGGAAAAGTACAAGCTAAGGAACTGACGGATTGTTAACACAATTTACTCTTTTGTAATTTTATTCATTTACTTCTGGTTGTGTTAGGTGTGTTAGGGCTTTGTTGCTTTTCTCTAGTTGTAGCGAGCAGGCACTACTAGTCGTGTGCACCAGTTTCTCCTTGCAGCGGCTTCTCTTGTGGAGCACAGGCTCCTCATTGTATGGGCTCCGGTGGTTGAGGCGTACAGGCTTAGTTGCTGCAGCCTGTGGATCTTCCTGAACCAGGGATCAAACGCCTGTCCCTTGCACTGGCAGGCAGAGTCTTAACCACTGGACCACTAGGGAGGTCCTGGTGTCGTTTTACTTGAAATCAGAACACCCAAACTCTTTTCATCAATTCTTACTTTCTAACTCTCTATCCTTCTCTCACCTAATAACCAAGAAGATTTGGAAAAGCTTTACTTTCTTTAACTTGAATGACTTTTGAATGATTTATCAAATACGCATTTTTTTTAAGCTAACTACTGCCCTCCCCAGCCAGTTTCTGGAAAAGGCACAGAGTGAGACCGCCCTTCCTCCCCACAGTGGTGAATCGCCCCTTCAGGTTCTCCTACAGGATCTGATTGTTCTGTTTGCATTTCTTTTTTTTTTTTTTCTTTAATTTTTTTTGTGGGGGGGGGGACCTCTTTTATTGATTCTTCATCCATTTATTTTCATCCATCTTTATTCTTTGGCCTGTGTGGGCCTCCCATCACAGTGGCCTCTCTTGTTGCAGAGCAGTGGCTCTGGGCACATGTGCTCCACATCACTGGCTCGTAATTGGACACACCAGTCCAGCCGTTCAGCGGCATGTAGGATCTTCCCCGGCCAGGGATCAAACCGGTGCTCCTTGCACTGCAAAGCGGACTCTTTATCCACTGGAGCACCAGGGAAGCCGCTGTTTGTATTTCTTAAGGGCCTTGGATAAGACACCATTGAACATACTGACATGTTTCATTAGTGGCTAATATTTTTCACTAACACTTTAAGCTTCATGATCTCAAACCTTTTGACTTATTTTCAGAATCCACCTCCTTTGTTTAACGAAGTCAGTGCTACAATAATCCAGGCTGACACTGTGGCCCACCTGAGGAGTAAGGTGCAGACACAGCATGAAGAGGAATACAGAGACGCCTTGGTCACCATCAAGGATAACCTGAGACTGGTAGAGGGGCCTGACATCAAGGAGAACCTTCAGGATCAGATCCGTCGTTGGTTCATCGAATGCAGGTGAGTGCAGGGCATCTGCCCGACTGTCTCTTCTGTGGTGGGTGATGTCCTGGTAAGTTTTTAAGCACAGCAATTAGGTTGATACAGATTCATGCGGTTTTCTGGCTTCCTTTTAGAAAAGTGAAATGTCAAGGCTAAGAATTCAGGAAACCAGGGCTTCCCTGGTGGCCCAGTGGGTAAAGAGTCTGCCTTGAGTGTAAGGGGCACAGTTCATCCCTGGCTGGGGAAGGTCCCACGTGCCCCAGAGCAGGTGGGCCAGTGTGTCCAATTACGAGCCAGTGCTCTGGTCCCCTCCCCCTGGCTCTATCCGGTGCCCCTCACATGCCACACACACACAGGAAGACCCCCTGTGATACAAAAACAAGACGCCAGCCTGTTCTGTGGGGTGTTTGAGAGATGAGAGGCTTAGGCCCCAACGTGCAGACCGTGATTATCCCTGCCGCGTTGTCACCGTCTGCTCACTCCTGAGCCCCGCCCCTGCAGCCGTGGCACACCCAGGAGGACGGTGCCCAGTGCGGAGAAGCAGGCATGGTGAACACATTTCCCCTCCAAGCACTGGGCTGTGCAAGCCAGCAGTGCTGCGGGTCTCCATTCTTTTTTTTTTTTTTTTAAACCTTTATTTTACTTTTAACTTTTACAGAGTTTTGTTGTTCACAGACATGCATGTTCTCAGATTAGTCACATGTATATCCCCCCCTTCCCTCCCCTCCCGACCATCACACAGCACCCCTGAAGGATCCCCTTTTCTCACAGAGCAATGACTATAGCTATTTTCTTCACTTATGATAGTACAGGCCTTCATGCTACTTCCTTTACATCTCTCACCCACTGTTCCTTCCCCACAATGTCCATTTGTCCACTGTCCATGTCTGTCTTTCTGTCGCTTCACTGCATGTGCCATCATCACCATCCTACTAGATTCCATATATATGTGTTAATATACTGTATTTGTCCTTCTCTTTCTGACTGACTTCACTTTTGATGATACGTTCTAGATCCAGCCACCTCATTAGGGCTGATTCTTCTGCATTTCTCTTTACAGCTGTGTAGTACTCCATTGTATATATGTACCAGAGCTTTTGGATCCATTCGTTCGTTGATGGGCATCTAGGTTCCTTCTTATCTCATTACATAATTGTGTCTGGAGGAAATGCACTCAGGAGGGTTTTGTGCAGTCATGGAAATTTACATAGAAAGGCGGGTCTTTCAGAAGAATTGTCTTCTGATTAGATCACCTCAGTTTATAATGGAAACCTTCATTTTCACCATTAATGAAGATGATCTGCCCGGTGTTGGTGAACTTTCCTTATCAGCAGCTCTCTTTTCTGAGGACTTTGGAGAAGGAGGCCCACAAGTAGGTTTCCTACAAAGGAAGCAATGCTTTACTTTTGAAGGTGTTTATTTATTTATGGCCCTCCTGGACCTTTGTTGCTACTTGAAGACCCTGTGATACAAAAACAAGACGCCAGCCTGTTCTGTGGGGTGTTTGAGAGATGAGAGGCTTAGGCCCCAACGTGCAGACCGTGATTATCCCTGCCGCGTTGTCACCGTCTGCTCACTCCTGAGCCCCGCCCCTGCAGCCGTGGCACACCCAGGAGGACGGTGCCCAGTGCGGAGAAGCAGGCATGGTGAACACATTTCCCCTCCAAGCACTGGGCTGTGCAAGCCAGCAGTGCTGCGGGTCTCCATTCTTTTTTTTTTTTTTTTAAACCTTTATTTTACTTTTAACTTTTACAGAGTTTTGTTGTTCACAGACATGCATGTTCTCAGATTAGTCACATGTATATCCCCCCCTTCCCTCCCCTCCCGACCATCACACAGCACCCCTGAAGGATCCCCTTTTCTCACAGAGCAATGACTATAGCTATTTTCTTCACTTATGATAGTACAGGCCTTCATGCTACTTCCTTTACATCTCTCACCCACTGTTCCTTCCCCACAATGTCCATTTGTCCACTGTCCATGTCTGTCTTTCTGTCGCTTCACTGCATGTGCCATCATCACCATCCTACTAGATTCCATATATATGTGTTAATATACTGTATTTGTCCTTCTCTTTCTGACTGACTTCACTTTTGATGATACGTTCTAGATCCAGCCACCTCATTAGGGCTGATTCTTCTGCATTTCTCTTTACAGCTGTGTAGTACTCCATTGTATATATGTACCAGAGCTTTTGGATCCATTCGTTCGTTGATGGGCATCTAGGTTCCTTCTTATCTCATTACATAATTGTGTCTGGAGGAAATGCACTCAGGAGGGTTTTGTGCAGTCATGGAAATTTACATAGAAAGGCGGGTCTTTCAGAAGAATTGTCTTCTGATTAGATCACCTCAGTTTATAATGGAAACCTTCATTTTCACCATTAATGAAGATGATCTGCCCGGTGTTGGTGAACTTTCCTTATCAGCAGCTCTCTTTTCTGAGGACTTTGGAGAAGGAGGCCCACAAGTAGGTTTCCTACAAAGGAAGCAATGCTTTACTTTTGAAGGTGTTTATTTATTTATGGCCCTCCTGGACCTTTGTTGCTACTTGAAGACCTTCTCTAGTTGTGGAGAGTGGGGCTGCTCTCTGGCTGCAGTGCTCGAGCTTGTCGTCGCGGTGGCTGCTGACTGCGGGGCACAGGCTCTGGGCGCACGGGCGCCGTAGTTGTGGTGTTCGGCTTTAGTTGGTCTGTGGTACGTGGGATCTTCCTGGACCAGGGATCGAACCCAGGTCCCCTGCACTCAACCACCAGGGAAACCCGCTTTACTTTTATATAGACCTATGAAATCCAATTTAAAAGGTAACATAGCCAAGTTGAAAGCACTATGTACAGTTAGAACTCCAAATAAGCTGAAATACATAAAATGCACATATACCCACATATACATGTGTACAAAGATATATTCACATTACAAATGTATGTATATTTTAATTTGTGAAATCTGTGTTTGTGTATTCATGGAAAATTTCTGGAAAGATTCACTAGAAACTTTGCTAGCATGGCTGCCTCTGGTAACAAGAGTAGTGATGTTACTTTTTATTTTATATTCTTCTGTATAGTTAGCAGTCTTTTTTCGAGGAATATTATCTTTGTAATTAATAAGCCTAGTTAAACATATATTAGGAGGGGGCTTCCCTGGTGGTCCAGTGGGCAAAGAGTCCCCCTTGCAGTGCAGGGGACACCGGTTCCATCCCTGGCATGGGAAGATCCTGCGTGCTGCGGAGCGGCTGGAATTATGAGCCAGCGCTCTGGAGCGCGTGTGCCCAAATCCAGTGCTCTTCAACCAGAGGGGCCACTGCAATGGGAGGCCCACACAGGCCAAAGAATAAAGATGGATGAAAAGAAATAAATACAAAACCAATAAAAGGAGCCAAATTTTCAATATATGAATATATATATATATATATATATATATATATATATATTAGAAGGAAAAGAAAGCCAAGAAGTTAATTTGCAATAATCAAAAATAAACATTTAAAATGCTAAACACCCTAACTTTTTTTTTTTAAGTAGATGAACACAATACCTGCAGAACACTCTTGGAAATTCTCTGATGAAGGAATAGGATGCCTGGAGGCTGGCTCATTGAGTCATCCCCCCATCTGAGATGCTGAGAAGGTCATGGGAGACCCCGATGGCCTCTGGGAACTGCCCCTCCCGGCGGCTCTGGGCTCCCTTTGAAGACCCAGCGCTCTGAGCCCCGCCAGTCCCCTTGAGAACATTCCATCCTGGTGTTGCTGACCTGACAGTCTGGAGGCCAAGTCAGAGCCGGCCCCATGGGTGCTCTGTGTATAATTCACAGAGAAGTAAAGACCTATCCTTTTGAAGTAATGTCAGGTCGAGGGTGGATTTATTTTCATAATTGGATTACATTTATCTGATTGACTTTGATAAAATCCTTTCCCTTGCTTTTTTAAATCAAAGACAAATAAAAAGCAAATATTGTCTTTTGAAACATGAAACATAATCAATCCTCAGGATAAATTCCAACAGAACACACAGTGACAACTGAAAAAATGACTGGAAGTTACAGTTAATATAAACTCCCATAATTTAGAATACTTGTCCGCAGCTCATTTAATCAATACTTGTAGTTGCCAAAGCTAGGATTCCTTTCCCAAGTCAGTTTTTTAAAATATTTTAAAAGAAGTCTTTTTTCCCAGTATTAAATGTAATACATGCTTATTCTAGAAAATTTACAAAATTGACTTTAAGAATAAAATCTGTAATTTTCATATAGAGACAGCTCCTAAAAACATTTTGGCAAATGACTTTCCAGTGGTTTTCTCTTATGTATAATATATATTTTAATTAGTTTTATGAGTCCATTTTCTAATTTTTAAAAATTTAGCTTTGGGTTTCCCTTTGTCCTTAATATATATTCCCAAATATGTCTTTCATGATTGCTGAACATTCTTTTGGGTGGTAGCACTGGCTAATGAATCAGTTATCTTTTTAATATTTTGCTAAACTTATGAAAGAACAGTGCCTTCTCAGTAATTTTTTAATTTACATTTATTTTATAATCTGGAGGAGTTGAAAAATCTTTGGGGCCTTTTGTCAGTAATGTTCCTTCTGTGAACTGCCCTGTCATTTCTACGTGTTTCTTTGTGATATCTTTTATATTAAGTGATCTCTAAACTATAGTTATTTATATACATTTTTGTAATTGTTTAGTCGCTCAGTCATGTCCAACTCTTTTGCGACCCCATGGACGGTAGCCCGCCAGACTCCTCTATCCATGGGATTTCCCAGGCAAGAATACCGGAGTGGGTTGCCATTTCCTTCTCCAAGGGATCTTTCCAACTCGGGGATGGAAACCCCGTCTCCTGCATTGGCAGACAATTCTTTACCACCGAGCCACCAGGAAGCCCAGCCATGTGTCATTAGGGGCTACCCTATTGGATGGCACAGTCATGGGTGCTCTGTGTATAATTCACAGAGAAGTAAAGACCTATCCTTTTGAAGTAATGTCAGGTCGAGGGTGGATTTATTTTCATAATTGGATTACATTTATCTGATTGACTTTGATAAAATCCTTTCCCTTGCTTTTTTAAATCAAAGACAAATAAAAAGCAAATATTGTCTTTTGAAACATGAAACATAATCAATCCTCAGGATAAATTCCAACAGAACACACAGTGACAACTGAAAAAATGACTGGAAGTTACAGTTAATATAAACTCCCATAATTTAGAATACTTGTCCGCAGCTCATTTAATCAATACTTGTAGTTGCCAAAGCTAGGATTCCTTTCCCAAGTCAGTTTTTAAAGTATTTTAAAAGAAGTCTTTTTTTTCCCAGTATTAAATGTAATACATGCTTATTCTAGAAAATTTACAAAATTGACTTTAAGAATAAAATCTGTAATTTTCATATAGAGACAGCTCCTAAAAACATTTTGGCAAATGACTTTCCAGTGGTTTTCTCTTATGTATAATATATATTTTAATTAGTTTTATGAGTCCATTTTCTAATTTTTAAAAATTTAGCTTTGGGTTTCCCTTTGTCCTTAATATATATTCCCAAATATGTCTTTCATGATTGCTGAACATTCTTTTGGGTGGTAGCACTGGCTAATGAATCAGTTATCTTTTTAATATTTTGCTAAACTTATGAAAGAACAGTGCCTTCTCAGTAATTTTTTAATTTACATTTATTTTATAATCTGGAGGAGTTGAAAATCTTTGGGGCCTTTTGTCAGTAATGTTCCTTCTGTGAACTGCCCTGTCATTTCTACGTGTTTCTTTGTGATATCTTTTATATTAAGTGATCTCTAAACTATAGTTATTTATATACATTTTTGTAATTGTTTAGTCGCTCAGTCATGTCCAACTCTTTTGCGACCCCATGGACGGTAGCCCGCCAGACTCCTCTATCCATGGGATTTCCCAGGCAAGAATACCGGAGTGGGTTGCCATTTCCTTCTCCAAGGGATCTTTCCAACTCGGGGATGGAAACCCCGTCTCCTGCATTGGCAGACGAATTCTTTACCACCGAGCCACCAGGGAAGCCCAGCCATGTGTCATTAGGGGCTACCCTATTGGATGGCACAGTCATGGGGATACTTGTTTTGATCATAGTTATAGCAAGATCATCTCTTGCTATAACTAGTATTTCTTTTGGCTTGGGACCTGCCCTAAACTGTCATCGAAGTTTCATGGTCTGTGGATGACCTTCATTTTAAATATCATAAAGGTGTCTTGGAAGTGACCTCATCCAGCCCCTTCAGGGAGAACTGTAAAGTCTATGGGACTCTGAATTCTTGTCCCTGAAAATGAAACAGTCTATTCCCCCTGTTTCCACACAGGCATCAGAGCCACCTGAGCACCTTTCCGCTCTGATTTGAGGCCTTTGTGTGTTTGCCAATGGTCCCGTGTGGACTGTTTCTCCCCACGTGCATTTTTTGCCTTAATTTGTTGAAACTATGCCCAGCATCCAGCTCACCTTCCATCTAGAGAGGAAAGACCTCCAAGCGGGACGACAGTCCTAGGACTGGCCCTGTGACCGTTCTCTTGGGCTCTTAGCAGACTCCTCTTAACCCGCGGAATCTTGAGGTGTCTGGAAATGGT
Organism: Tragulus kanchil; assembly: GCA_022376925.1. NCBI lineage: Eukaryota > Metazoa > Chordata > Mammalia > Artiodactyla > Tragulidae > Tragulus > Tragulus kanchil. The sequence goes on from JAIOJX010000026.1 coordinate 50,170,705, forward strand.
GGAAACTACAAGCCTTGCTCCAAATTTTTAAATCAGCGTGTAGTCAATCAGAAGTGATGGTGAAGAGGAAGGCCTCTGAGGGCTTGGGATGATCTTCATCGTCAGCAGGAGGAGCCCAGCCAGGAAATAGAATGCCACTGCCTTTTAATCTCATGACGTGACAGCCTCTGTTGTGCTCTCTGTAGTAAACACCTACATTACAGATCACGCACACACAGGCGTGGTCTGAAAGCCAGGCTGCCTGGAGTCACATTCCAGCACTCGCACTGTTAGGCTGGGTAACCTTGAGCAAGTTACTTCATCTCTCTGTGCCTCTCTTTCCTCATCTTAAAATGGAAATATTAACAGTGTTGACTTCCGAGATAGGATGCCATGGACTAATATACGTAAACCCCACAGGGTGTGGCCTCAGTAATTACTTTAACCCTATAGGGGGTTAACCCTATAGGCCCTATAGGGGGTTAACCCTATAGGCCGGCCCATTCTTGGAAACACAGTTTACAGTTTGGAATAGTTGCCACGGACATAGCACCCTGCGCTTCCGTTCCTGGATCTGGGGCCTGTATGTTCACAGCGGTAATCATCTTTTCAGAATTCTGCATTCCTGGTGGCAGGAGGGACTGGCTGGTGGTGGAGGTGGGGGCGGAGGGGTCGGCGGAAGGGCTGAGAGGGCTGGGGTGGAGATAGTGACGGGGAAGGCAGAGAGCAAGTTAGACAGGGTGGAATGTGCTTCCGGTGCCCAGGGCTGCGGAGCCGGGGTGGGCACGCGTCCACGAGTGACAGACAGGTCTGCAGATCACCTGCCAACACGCTTTATTCCTAGAAGAGGTCCTGGCAGGCTGTGTTAACTCTTTTTTAATGAAGATACAATTTAAACGCAGTGAAATCCGCCCTTTCCGGCACAGTTCAGCAAGTGAAGGTTTGTGATTTTAAGACATATGGACCCAGAGAGACCTCCAGACTCCTCTCTCACTGTCCGGTAGACTTCTCTACCTCAAGCAGAAATCTGCTGGCGACAGACGTGGGAAGGTGTTTACAGTGGGGCAGAACGTCGGCATCTCCTGTCAGCCTGGAAAAGTGAATGTCGCTTCTGCACACAGTCCCCCCATCCAGCTGTGTGCTGTGCCCGGCCGGCTTCTGGGCCCTCGGGGCTGCACCAGCTTCCGTCGCTGTTCGCTCCTCGGGATGCCGGGCCCTCCTGTCAGACCTCGTCTCCGCCTGCTGCTCCTCCAGGAGGGGTCTCGCGCTGCGTCCCACGGATGCTCTTCTGGGACCCCAGGGCTGAGAACAGTTGAGCGTCTTAGACTCTGTAGTAAACACCTACATTACAGATCACGCACACACAGGCGTGGTCTGAAACCCTCTATCATTCCAGCACTCGCACTGTTAGGCTGGGTAACCTTGAGCAAGTTACTTCATCCTCTGTGCCTCTCTTTCCTCATCTTAAAATGGAAATATTAACAGTGTTGACTTCCGAGATAGGATGCCATGGACTAATATACGTAAACCCCACAGGGTGTGGCCTCAGTAATTACTTTAACCCTATAGGGGGTTAACCCTATAGGCCCTATAGGGGGTTAACCCTATAGGCCGGCCCATTCTTGGAAACACAGTTTACAGTTTGGAATAGTTGCCACGGACATAGCACCCTGCGCTTCCGTTCCTGGATCTGGGGCCTGTATGTTCACAGCGGTAATCATCTTTTCAGAATTCTGCATTCCTGGTGGCAGGAGGGACTGGCTGGTGGTGGAGGTGGGGGCGGAGGGGTCGGCGGAAGGGCTGAGAGGGCTGGGGTGGAGATAGTGACGGGGAAGGCAGAGAGCAAGTTAGACAGGGTGGAATGTGCTTCCGGTGCCCAGGGCTGCGGAGCCGGGGTGGGCACGCGTCCACGAGTGACAGACAGGTCTGCAGATCACCTGCCAACACGCTTTATTCCTAGAAGAGGTCCTGGCAGGCTGTGTTAACTCTTTTTTAATGAAGATACAATTTAAACGCAGTGAAATCCGCCCTTTCCGGCACAGTTCAGCAAGTGAAGGTTTGTGATTTTAAGACATATGGACCCAGAGAGACCTCCAGACTCCTCTCTCACTGTCCGGTAGACTTCTCTACCTCAAGCAGAAATCTGCTGGCGACAGACGTGGGAAGGTGTTTACAGTGGGGCAGAACGTCGGCATCTCCTGTCAGCCTGGAAAAGTGAATGTCGCTTCTGCACACAGTCCCCCCATCCAGCTGTGTGCTGTGCCCGGCCGGCTTCTGGGCCCTCGGGGCTGCACCAGCTTCCGTCGCTGTTCGCTCCTCGGGATGCCGGGCCCTCCTGTCAGACCTGCGTCTCCGTCTGCTGCTCCTCCAGGAGGGGTCTCGCGCTGCGCGTCCCACGGATGCTCTTCTGGGACCCCAGGGCTGAGAACAGTTGAGCGTCTTAGACTCTGTGACTCATGAGAGGTCATTCATACTCAGATCTCTTGGTTCTGAAAGCCTTGCTGCTCCCACAGCAGTGAGCCCGTGTCCTCGTTCTGACCATCCGCACAGCAGAGCACTGTCCCGCGTGTCTTGGCCTCCACGGTCATGTCATGGGGAAGGATGGCAGATGCCCAAGGCCAGGCTGCTCATGAGTTACCACCTGGAAACCCAGGTCTTTCATTGTTCCTGGCTCCTTCTCTGCCCCAGCCTCTTCCTGCAGGGCGTGATGATGGTCTGTGTAGGTACCTGGGAGAAAGGCACAGAGGAACCACAGGTCTTGAGAATGCTGGCTGACTCCAATTATTTTACCAGTGACAAAAGGGACTCAGAGCTCTAGTCAGGTACCTTGGCTAAAAACTGGGGTCGCGACTGACAGAAGTAAAGCCAGGGTGAGCAGAGGCTTTCTAAAGTCCGATCTTTGTGCAGAACCCAGATTGGTCCTCAGGGGCCGGTTCAGACTTGTTCTGAGAACTTTTAAGAACATCAAATAGAAACCGCTAGAATGTCCACGATCAATATCTTCCAGGGAGTGGGACCACAGCCCTGTCTGTTCTTTCCCTTTATGTTTCAGGTTTTCTACATCGAACATGAGTTACTTTCAGAAATTAAAAAGAGATTTCAGGAGGACAGAGGGAAACAGATGGCCAGGGGAGGTGACTGGGGGTCATTATTTTGAAGTCCTTGTGTAATTATGTTTTCAGTAAGTTCTCAAAAGCAACTGATCTTCACAGCACATAGGAACACGTGTGGATAACTCCTCTCAGAAGGTGAATAACTTTTCTTGGTCATCAGAACGTCGGCATCTCCTGTCAGCCTGGAAAAGTGAATGTCGCTTCTGCACACAGTCCCCCCATCCAGCTGTGTGCTGTGCCCGGCCGGCTTCTGGGCCCTCGGGGCTGCACCAGCTTCCGTCGCTGTTCGCTCCTCGGGATGCCGGGCCCTCCTGTCAGACCTGCGTCTCCGTCTGCTGCTCCTCCAGGAGGGGTCTCGCGCGCGTCCCACGGATGCTCTTCTGGGACCCCAGGGCTGAGAACAGTTGAGCGTCTTAGACTCTGTGACTCATGAGAGGTCATTCATACTCAGATCTCTTGGTTCTGAAAGCCTTGCTGCTCCCACAGCAGTGAGCCCGTGTCCTCGTTCTGACCATCCGCACAGCAGAGCACTGTCCCGCGTGTCTTGGCCTCCACGGTCATGTCATGGGGAAGGATGGCAGATGCCCAAGGCCAGGCTGCTCATGAGTTACCACCTGGAAACCCAGGTCTTTCATTGTTCCTGGCTCCTTCTCTGCCCCAGCCTCTTCCTGCAGGGCGTGATGATGGTCTGTGTAGGTACCTGGGAGAAAGGCACAGAGGAACCACAGGTCTTGAGAATGCTGGCTGACTCCAATTATTTTACCAGTGACAAAAGGGACTCAGAGCTCTAGTCAGGTACCTTGGCTAAAAACTGGGGTCGCGACTGACAGAAGTAAAGCCAGGGTGAGCAGAGGCTTTCTAAAGTCCGATCTTTGTGCAGAACCCAGATTGGTCCTCAGGGGCCGGTTCAGACTTGTTCTGAGAACTTTTAAGAACATCAAATAGAAACCGCTAGAATGTCCACGATCAATATCTTCCAGGGAGTGGGACCACAGCCCTGTCTGTTCTTTCCCTTTATGTTTCAGGTTTTCTACATCGAACATGAGTTACTTTCAGAAATTAAAAAGAGATTTCAGGAGGACAGAGGGAAACAGATGGCCAGGGGAGGTGACTGGGGGTCATTATTTTGAAGTCCTTGTGTAATTATGTTTTCAGTAAGTTCTCAAAAGCAACTGATCTTCACAGCACATAGGAACACGTGTGGATAACTCCTCTCAGAAGGTGAATAACTTTTTCTTGGTCATTGACTTTGGTGGAAAATACATTAGATTGATAATATTTGGTGGAAAATATATTACGGGGTGTAAGAAGAGGTGGATAAGAAGTCAAGGCCTCAGGCATTCCTCCAAGGCTTAGGGACAGGTGCACACCCATGTGAAGTCTCATATTTTGCTGTCATTCATCACAGTAAATCAGACTAAGCCCCCGGCAGCTATAGGCCCACCCGTGCACCAAGTCCCATGAAAAGACAGGCCCTTGGGCTCTTCTGCACATACAGTGGCCAGACTGGCTCTGTGGCCCATAGACTATTCTTACATAGCCCATAGCTTACACCCCCGGCCCCAGTTCCCGTCCATTGAGCCTACGTCATTCCCTCTGGATTGCAAGCTTTTGCCAAGGCGGTGGGGGGAAGACACCAGCGAGCGGTGTCTTTGGTTTTCTCTGAACCCAGCAGAGTGCCTGAGAGTCAGCAGATACAGCACCTGTGTGAAACTGAACTGAGGTCATGGGCAGAGGAGAGCTGAAGCTCCAGCTAAATACTTCAGACTGCAGCTTCGGATGTCAGTTTCAAATCCCAGGCTGGCACCTGTGCTACTGACCAGTCGGCTACAAGTCAGGCTTCCCAAGACCCACCCGGGGTTTGACAATTTGCTAAAATAGCTCGCAGAACTCAGGGCAACGTGTTGACTTGTTTATCATAAAAGGAAATGATAAAGGATACAGATGAACACACCCAGATGGAAAGAATGCTCAGGGCCAGGTGTTGGGGAGGGACACAGAGTGGCCTTGCCCCCTCCAGGACCACCCTCCCAGCTCTCAGAAGCTCCCCAAGACCCCTACTTGAGGAAATTTTATGGAGGCTTCTTCACGTAGGCACAACCAATCATAAACTCAGTTTTCATTCTTCCTCCCTTTATAGACAGTAGAGCATGGAACTGAAATTTCCAAGTCTCTTATCATGGCTTGGTCTTTCTGGGGGCCAGCCCCCAACCAGGGGCCCACCAGGCACCAGTTCATTAAAACAGAAGACTCTCCCATCTCCCAGAAAACTCAAGGAATTTAGGAGCTCTGTGCCGGGAAGCGGAGGCAGATACCAACATAAGGTGGTGTTTTTCTGTTTGTTTTCGTTTTTCTGCTGTTTCACAGTGTGCGTGTAACTCTTTGAGATCCCAGTTTTATTCCTTGGGACATACAGCTGGAAGTGGGATTGCAGGTCCTGGATAAGTTTCTACTTAATCGTTTTCCATAACAACTGAACCCATTTACATTCCCACCAACAGTGTTCAAGGTTTCCTTTCTCCACATCCTTGTCAACACTACTTACTTTTCTCTTTTTTTTGGCAAAAACATGTTTTTATTATTTAAATCCCTTTAAAAGATAATTGACGATTTAAACAAATATATGAGCAATATATTGAAGCTTCTTATGGGCATGCACATGAGTAAAACAAATCCAGCAATAGCATAAAGGTCAGCGGGAGAAAATGGAAGTATATTATTTCATATTCCTTCACTACACATGAAATCGTGTAATAACACTTGAAAGTAAATGGTGATATAAAATAACACTCAATTCAAAAGATGGAAGATAGAGGGAAAATAGGAACAAATAACAGAGAGACAAATAGAAATAAATATGATAGGTTTAAACCAAATTAGAGACATAATCCCATTAGCTGTAAACATTCTAACAGTTCCCATTAAAAGGCAGGGATTGATTGAATCTTGCTTTTTATTCAGCACTGACAATCTCGGCCCTTTTTTTTTTTTTTTTTTTGGCTTTTTTACTTAGTTTTTGATTATTAATTTATTTTTATTTGACTCTTACAGGGTTTTGTTGTTTACTGCTATACATAAACCCAAAACAGTCATACGTATACACTTGACTCCTCCCACCTGACCTCCCTCCCCACCTTCCATCCCATCCCTCCAGGTTGTTGCATAGCCCCCGTGTATGTTCTCTTAGCCTTACAGCATGTTCTCATTGGTTGTCTCGTTTACATACGGTAATGTAAGTTTCCATGGTACTCTTGTCATACATCTTGCTCATTCCTTCCTAATAGAACCACCATATGACCCAGCAATCCCACTATTAAGCATATACCCTGAGGAAATCAAAATTGAAAGAGACACATGGACCCCAATGTTCATTGCACTACTTTTTACAATAGCTAGAACATGGAAACAGCCTAGCTGTCCATCAACAAATGAATGGATAAAGAAGCTATGGTATGTATATACAATGGAATATTTCTCAGCTGTAAAAGAAATGCATTTGAATCAGTCCTAATGAGGTGAATGAACCTAGACTCTATTATACAAAGTGAAGTAAGTCATCAAGAGAAGGATAAATATAGTATACTAACACATGTATATGGAATCTAGAAAGATGGAACTGATAAATGTATATGCAGAACAGCAGTGGAGAAACAGACATAGAGAACAGACTTACGGACATTGTGGGAAAGGAGGAATGGGCAAGATGTATGAAAAGAGTAACTTTTCTCAAGATTTATTTATTTATTTATTTATTTTGGGCGGGGGTTGGGGAGGGAGGGGAGCGGACGGGCCACTTCTATTGATTTTTCATTTCTCTATTTTCATCCGTCTTTATTCTTTGGCTCCTGTGGGCCTCCCATCGTGGTGGCGTCTGTCGTTGCAGAGCGCCGGCTCTGGGCGCATGCGCTCCAGAGCTCCAGCTTGGTAATTGGACACATCGGTCCAGCTGCTCCGTGGCACGTGGGATCTTCCCAGGCCAGGGATCGAACCAACGCCCCTTGCACTGCAAGGCGGTGTCCTTACCCACTGGACCACCAGGGGAAGCCCCAACTTTTCTCTTCTGATAGTAGCTATCCTAGCACATGGAAGGTGATACTTCACTGTGGCTTCAGTTTGCATTTCCTTGATGATTAGTGATGTTGAGCTTCTTTTCATGTATCTGTTGGCAGTTTGTGTGTCTTCTTGGAGAAATGTTTATTCACTTCCTTTGCCCATTTTTAAATCAGGTTACTTGGAGGTCTTCCACTTTTGAGTTCTAGGTGTTCTTTATATATTCTGGATACCAATCCCTTATCAGATATACATGGTTCGTAAATTCTTTCTCCTATTCTGTAGGCTGCCTTCTCATTTTGTTGATGGTTTCCTTTGTTGCACACAAGCTTTTAGTTTGATACACTTCAGTGTGTCTATTTTCGCTTTTGTTGCTTATGGCTTGGGGTCAAGTTTGAATTTCCAACAAGCTCCCAGGAGAAGCTAAGAGTCCTGGACCTGGGATGATACTTTGAGTAGCCTTGAACTTTCCCGGTGGCTCAGTGGTAAAGAACCCACCTGCCTCCAACGCAGGAGACATGGGTCCCGTCCCTGGGTTGGGAGGATTCGTTGGAGGAGGAAATGGCAACTTCCTGGAGAAGCACATGGACAGAGGAGCGTGGTGGGCTACAGTCCACAGGGTTGTAAAGAGTTGAACACCAAGGAAGTGACTGAGCAAGCCTTGGGCTAGAGCCACGGCCAGCCTGGGCATGCCTTTCGAGGGGAGGGAAAGTGTAGGTAATCACCCTAAGGAATGTCAGAAAAACATCAAAGAAATTAAAGCCAGTATTATCCTGGGCATATGAACACACCCAAATCTACTGCCTTTCTGCTGAAGTCACTCTAACTGAGGAAGTCGGATGGTTTGGGAGCCACCCCTTTTATAGGCACTTCATACCCTGCAAGGCTGGACAGACTGTCCTTTGGACAGAAAGCCTTTGGATCTGTTTCAATAGGCCCTTCACTTCTGTGTCACACAGTGGCACATGTCAACACATACGTGCTGCTTCAGATGGAAACCATCCTGCCTGTGTATTTCATAAATAGATACTTGTCCCTCAATAGAGTGAGGTCAGGGAGCCTTCATAATTAACCTTTACTCTCTAAATCTCCCCTTCTCTGTCGTCACTCTGCTGCTGTCTATAAACGATTGTTTTTGAAAGGAAAGCATAGGAACTGAGTTTGGAGCGTAAACATCTGGACATTTTGCTAACCTATCTTCTCCGCATGTCTGCTTTCCTAAGCTTTCTGGACTCCTGAATTAGGACAGGCAATGGCTCCTTTAAATGAGAAAGGGTCGATGGATGAATGATGTCTGGAGTTTAAAACGATGGGTGATAGGTGCACCAGAAATGGATGGACGTCTTATCTTTAAATGGAAAATTCTCTCCATTCATTCCTAAAGTTCTTGCCTGGGTATCAACTTTTCTATACAGATAAATATTTAAGACAAAAGGTGAAAAGATAGCATATGTACATTTTCTTAAAAGAAGCGTAACCCAAGTTTAAATCTGCAATTTTGTCATCAACAGGACATTGTTCCCTTTAACAAAATAAATGTGCACACAGGGCATGGCAGGGAGGTTCCTGTAGGAGTCGAGCCTGAGCAACGATGATACTTGGGAATTGAGAAGGCGGTTTCCTTCTGGCGTGGTAACTGCTAATAAATAGCCCACTAATAAGTAGAAACATCAATGAATAAATCAGATTTTGTAAGGTGCCACCGAGAAATCACCTCGATTTGCACACTACTCTTTCCTCCTCTCCTTTGAGAGATGGGGAACCCCTCAGTTTCCCAATGAGGGCCCCGGTAATTAAGTCTATGTGTAGCCAATTGCCTTTATTGAGTGTAAGTGAATTTAGAGCCACGGCCAGCCTGGGCATGCCTTTCGAGGGGGGAAAGTGTAGGTAATCACCCTAAGGAATGTCAGAAAAACATCAAAGAAATTAAAGCCAGTATTATCCTGGGCATATGAACACACCCAAATCTACTGCCTTTCTGCTGAAGTCACTCTAACTGAGGAAGTCGGATGGTTTGGGAGCCACCCCTTTTATAGGCACTTCATACCCTGCAAGGCTGGACAGACTGTCCTTTGGACAGAAAGCCTTTGGATCTGTTTCAATAGGCCCTTCACTTCTGTGTCACACAGTGGCACATGTCAACACATACGTGCTGCTTCAGATGGAAACCATCCTGCCTGTGTATTTCATAAATAGATACTTGTCCCTCAATAGAGTGAGGTCAGGGAGCCTTCAGAATTAACCTTTACTCTCTAAATCTCCCCTTCTCTGTCGTCACTCTGCTGCTGTCTATAAACGATTGTTTTTGAAAGGAAAGCATAGGAACTGAGTTTGGAGCGTAAACATCTGGACATTTTGCTAACCTATCTTCTCCGCATGTCTGCTTTCCTAAGCTTTCTGGACTCCTGAATTAGGACAGGCAATGGCTCCTTTAAATGAGAAAGGGTCGATGGATGAATGATGTCTGGAGTTTAAAACGATGGGTGATAGGTGCACCAGAAATGGATGGACGTCTTATCTTTAAATGGAAAATTCTCTCCATTCATTCCTAAAGTTCTTGCCTGGGTATCAACTTTTCTATACAGATAAATATTTAAGACAAAAGGTGAAAAGATAGCATATGTACATTTTCTTAAAAGAAGCGTAACCCAAGTTTAAATCTGCAATTTTGTCATCAACAGGACATTGTTCCCTTTAACAAAATAAATGTGCACACAGGGCATGGCAGGGAGGTTCCTGTAGGAGTCGAGCCTGAGCAACGATGATACTTGGGAATTGAGAAGGCGGTTTCCTTCTGGCGTGGTAACTGCTAATAAATAGCCCACTAATAAGTAGAAACATCAATGAATAAATCAGATTTTGTAAGGTGCCACCGAGAAATCACCTCGATTTGCACACTACTCTTTCCTCCTCTCCTTTGAGAGATGGGGAACCCCTCAGTTTCCCAATGAGGGCCCCGGTAATTAAGTCCATGTGTAGCCAATTGCCTTTATTGAGTGTAAGTGAATTTATAGACAGCGAGTGACACGTTCGGAGGCTTCTGTGTGGTGGCACAAGCTGCTTTCTTTAGAACGCGGGAGAAATTTATGAGTGCTGACATTAATGGAGGTGGTTGGATGACTTGGGGGGGGACCGGCCGGAAACCCCTCCGTCCATATATTCTTCATACTTGATGAAACACAGATAAATCTCTGTCCTGGGCATCTGAAACGGTGGGACCATTGAAGCTCGGTGTCAGAGCTCAGGGGGGAAATTTATCATTTTAGGAGTTCTGTTTTCTAAATCATCGCAGACCCAAGAGCTGGTCCTTTTCACATTTGTGCAAGACTTTTTGACAATATGCATAAATTTTTAATCAGCCCTGACTTTACCACATGTTCTGAGCCTCACATTTCCTAACTGAAATGTAGAAGGCATGGGTGTTTTTTGTTCTCAGACTCCCTCAAAAGAATATAAAGGCAGGTAGCTCTGTTGAAGGTCTTTTTGTAAGAAAGCAACATTGATCATGGATGATTCTGTAAGAAATGAACCCTGCCTTTCCCCCATTAACATGGTCACATATTAAATATAAATAATAGTTTCTAGAGCTGAAACGGACTTTAGAAATTACCTGATATGTGCACGGTACTGACTAATATGAATAGCGAACAAGCAAACCCAGTTCAGCAGCATCATTTTACAGAAAGGGAAACCCATCAGGCTCCCCCTGTCCTGGAACTGTTTGCTCAAATCACACCTCTAATTGGTGGTTGTAGCCCTGGTTTCTTCATTTTCCATTAAATACCACTTTCACTATAACATTTAGCCCCCACACAATGCCTCCTGTTGGGTCCACGGGTTTATTTGAATGCTTTGTTACTGAAACCTAAACCACCCGTGTACTTTCTGTGGCTATCAGCTCAGCTGTGCCTACGGGCCTGGGTGACGGGCCAGACGGGGCAGCCGGGCCAGACGGGGCAGCCGACCCAGCAGGTTCTCCAGTTGTTCCACACTTGGCTCTGCTTGGGCAGCCACGGACACTTGCCAAACCCTGGTTTTCTCATCAGAAAAAATGTTGACAACAGCAACCCACCTCATAGGGCTGTTGGGAGGATTAAAAGAGAACCTCATGTTAAGTTCTCAGCACATAGCCCTTAAACATGAGTATATGACTGTGGAAGATTCTTTATAGATCATTTCAGTGTGCTCCCTAGATCAGGTTATCCAGAAATACCACTGCACTTTATTGTTTAATCAATTCATTTATTATTTTTGGCGCTCTGGGTCTTTGTTACTGCACTTGGGCTTTCTTTAGTTTCAGCAAACAGGGGCTTCTCTCTCATTGCAGTGCTCGGGCTCCTTACTGAGGCGGCTTCCCTTGCTGTGGAGCATGAATGGGCTCAAGAGTTGTGGCTCGTGGGCTTAGTGGCTCCACAGCATATAGAATCTTCCCAGATCCGGGATCGAACCTGTGTGCCCTGCACTGGCATGCAGATTCCTGAGCCTCACATTTCCTAACTGAAATGTAGAAGGCATGGGTGTTTTTTGTTCTCAGACTCCCTCAAAAGAATATAAAGGCAGGTAGCTCTGTTGAAGGTCTTTTTGTAAGAAAGCAACATTGATCATGGATGATTCTGTAAGAAATGAACCCTGCCTTTCCCCATTAACATGGTCACATATTAAATATAAATAATAGTTTCTAGAGCTGAAACGGACTTTAGAAATTACCTGATATGTGCACGGTACTGACTAATATGAATAGCGAACAAGCAAACCCAGTTCAGCAGCATCATTTTACAGAAAGGGAAACCCATCAGGCTCCCCCTGTCCTGGAACTGTTTGCTCAAATCACACCTCTAATTGGTGGTTGTAGCCCTGGTTTCTTCATTTTCCATTAAATACCACTTTCACTATAACATTTAGCCCCCACACAATGCCTCCTGTTGGGTCCACGGGTTTATTTGAATGCTTTGTTACTGAAACCTAAACCACCCGTGTACTTTCTGTGGCTATCAGCTCAGCTGTGCCTACGGGCCTGGGTGACGGGCCAGACGGGGCAGCCGGGCCAGACGGGGCAGCCGACCCAGCAGGTTCTCCAGTTGTTCCACACTTGGCTCTGCTTGGGCAGCCACGGACACTTGCCAAACCCTGGTTTTCTCATCAGAAAAAATGTTGACAACAGCAACCCACCTCATAGGGCTGTTGGGAGGATTAAAAGAGAACCTCATGTTAAGTTCTCAGCACATAGCCCTTAAACATGAGTATATGACTGTGGAAGATTCTTTATAGATCATTTCAGTGTGCTCCCTAGATCAGGTTATCCAGAAATACCACTGCACTTTATTGTTTAATCAATTCATTTATTATTTTTGGCCGCTCTGGGTCTTTGTTACTGCACTTGGGCTTTCTTTAGTTTCAGCAAACAGGGGCTTCTCTCTCATTGCAGTGCTCGGGCTCCTTACTGAGGCGGCTTCCCTTGCTGTGGAGCATGAATGGGCTCAAGAGTTGTGGCTCGTGGGCTTAGTGGCTCCACAGCATATAGAATCTTCCCAGATCCGGGATCGAACCTGTGTGCCCTGCACTGGCATGCAGATTCCTATCCACTGGATCACCAGGGAAGTTCCGGCATTGCGTTTTAAATAAATATCCAAGGTCATCACATCAAAGCCACGCAGTTTATGGGAGAGAACCCACAGCCAATGGAGACTGGAATCTCCCCACTGGGGTCCAAAGTCCTCACCCTTTCTGGCTGGGCAGGCCATCTGATTGAAGTGGCCTCTGTTACTCGTGAAATCATCAGCTCTGCCCACAGATGCCCTGTCCTGAGGCTGACGTTGGTTACGTGACATAAATGGCAGCATAGTCATCTGAAAAGAGAGGAGAAAAATCCTCCCAACACAAAACAGACGACAGGAGCTACTCAGATGCGTGACTGGACCCTTCTCTGCACAACCAGGGCCTAGGCCAGGCCTCCCTCCGTTTCCTGCCCTTCTCGGTGTCCATGGTAACCTCATCCCAGTTCCTGGCGTTCCATTTCATCTGTTTGGTTTACTCCAAAAGTGAATCCCCAGCCAGGAGCACTTGCTCCCCTAAACTCCAGATGTGGGATCCCACTGCCACCTAGTACTCCGAGAACTACTAATATTCCTAGTACTCCTAGTACTCCTAGTATTTCCAGTACTCCTAGTACTCCTAGGATTCCCACTGACGTGCACAGAGTGAGAGGGGTGGTGCAGGGGGGTTTCAAGCTCCACGTGTCCAGAAGAGAACTGGTGTCTTATTCCCTCAAGCCTGTACCCCACAGCCCCTCATCCCAGCAGATGAGAACCCACCCGTCCAGTCTCTTAGCACCACCCCGACTCCTCGTCTTCTGTCAGCCCAGTCAGGCAACCCACAGTCGGCCAGCAAACCCCATTAGCTCTACCTTCAAAATATGTCCCAAACCCAGCAGCCTCCTTGTTGGTGGCTTCCCTGGTGGCTCAGATAGTAAAGAATCTGCCTGCAATGCAGGACACCCAGGTTTGATTGCTGGATTGAGACGATGCCCCGGAGAAGTTAGTGGCCACCCGCTCCAGTATTCTTGCCTGGAAAGTCCCTGGACAGACGAGCTCACCCGGCTGCTGTCTGTGTGGTTGCAGGGAGCTGGGCATGACTAAGCGGCTACTATTACTGCTACGCCGACCTCCCCACCACTGACTTTGCCGCCACCTGGGGTCTGAGGGGCATCGTGCCCTGGACGCAGTAGCCTCTGAACCCTCCTCCTTGCACCCCAGTATCTATTTTCAAGTTGATGACAGAGTATTCATGACCTGCTGACTACATAATGGTTTCACCAAGACTTAACGTGCTTACCAACTTAACAACTACACCCAGTGCTGCTCTCTGTGGGGTCAGGAGCCTGGGCTTAACTACGTCCCCTGCTCAGGGTCTCACAGGGCTGCAGTCAAGGTCTCTTCTGCATTCCATGCCCTCCTGGCTGTGGGCAGCATCCATCCTCCGTGAGCTGCCAGACTGCGGGCCTAGTTCCTGGCTGTTGACTGGAGGTCGCTCCCAGCGCCTTGCCCGATGGGCCTCTCACCCTGGCAGCTTGTTTCCCCGCCTCCATCAAGGGGAAGGCTCTGGGAGCGAGGTGGGAATTACAGCTGGGAGAGCCATCCGGGACGTGTGGCCCTATTGTCTTGCTTGCTGTGTTGTACTGGCTCCAAGCAGCTTCAGGTCCCAGCCTCACTCAAGAGGAAGGAGTTACACAAAGGTGTGCCCCCAGAGAGCAAGCAGGAATCACTCCGTAGAAATCTTAGGTGGCTCATACCTTGCCTTAGGAAGTGCCTCCCTTTCCTCTGCAGGGATCGCCACTGGCTGAGTCCCGGGTCTTCTCGGGCAGCCCTGGGACACCTCCTTCTCAGAGCATCACTGTGGCCCGGCCACAGGGCCTCCTCCACGGGGAGTCTAGTGCCTGAAAGCGGTGCTTCCGTAGTTCCTCTCCCAGAACTGTTTTCGGTACCTGTTCTCTTGTTTCTTCTCGTGAGTTCCAGGAGAAGGGAGATGAGAGGCTTTCACTTACGCTATGAATTCTTATTCTGTAGGATAATAAAGTGTATGTTGTGGTTGCTTTCTTGATTCATATCCAACGTGTGTGTGCGTGTTGCTTTTCCTCTCTGACCCGCTTGTTATTTCAGAGCAAACATGTAGGTTTCCAAATCATTCAGAATTAGACATGAGTGTTTATTCCCAGGATTATAAATAGTTCAGTGGTAGGAAAATCATATTATATACATCAGGAGAAGCACCATAATTATTTCAGGTCATGCCAAAAAACTATTTGATGAAATGGAATGCCCACTTCTTATTTTAAAAATTCTAAAACAAATACAAGTGTTAATTCTTAACATCATAAAATGTAAACTGAATAAACACAAGGATTTTGTTTTAAATCTCTTTACTGCTTTTTCCCTGTGCCTGGAATGGAATCTGATACATAGTTCTAAATGAGTGCATGAATAAATGAAACAAGTACTTTTAAAAACAAAAGAGAGATATGCACTGAATGAGGAAATACCATAGGTTGTCCCACAAAAGCAAAGGACAATATAGATGATTTTGTCCCCTAATAATTAGTGTGTGCACACTTGAACAATCAGTCACATCTGCTGCTTTGTGAGCCCATGGACCCCACCAGGTTCCTTCATCCGTGGAATTTTCCAGGCACGAGTACCCTGGAAGTTTGGGCCTCTCACCCTGGCAGCTTGTTTCCCCGCCTCCATCAAGGGGAAGGCTCTGGGAGCGAGGTGGGAATTACAGCTGGGAGAGCCATCCGGGACGTGTGGCCCTATTGTCTTGCTTGCTGTGTTGTACTGGCTCCAAGCAGCTTCAGGTCCCAGCCTCACTCAAGAGGAAGGAGTTACACAAAGGTGTGCCCCCAGAGAGCAAGCAGGAATCACTCCGTAGAAATCTTAGGTGGCTCATACCTTGCCTTAGGAAGTGCCTCCCTTTCCTCTGCAGGGATCGCCACTGGCTGAGTCCCGGGTCTTCTCGGGCAGCCCTGGGACACCTCCTTCTCAGAGCATCACTGTGGCCCGGCCACAGGGCCTCCTCCACGGGGAGTCTAGTGCCTGAAAGCGGTGCTTCCGTAGTTCCTCTCCCAGAACTGTTTTCGGTACCTGTTCTCTTGTTTCTTCTCGTGAGTTCCAGGAGAAGGGAGATGAGAGGCTTTCACTTACGCTATGAATTCTTATTCTGTAGGATAATAAAGTGTATGTTGTGGTTGCTTTCTTGATTCATATCCAACGTGTGTGTGCGTGTTGCTTTTCCTCTCTGACCCGCTTGTTATTTCAGAGCAAACATGTAGGTTTCCAAATCATTCAGAATTAGACATGAGTGTTTATTCCCAGGATTATAAATAGTTCAGTGGTAGGAAAATCATATTATATACATCAGGAGAAGCACCATAATTATTTCAGGTCATGCCAAAAAACTATTTGATGAAATGGAATGCCCACTTCTTATTTTAAAAATTCTAAAACAAATACAAGTGTTAATTCTTAACATCATAAAATGTAAACTGAATAAACACAAGGATTTTGTTTTAAATCTCTTTACTGCTTTTTCCCTGTGCCTGGAATGGAATCTGATACATAGTTCTAAATGAGTGCATGAATAAATGAAACAAGTACTTTTAAAAACAAAAGAGAGATATGCACTGAATGAGGAAATACCATAGGTTGTCCCACAAAAGCAAAGGACAATATAGATGATTTTGTCCCCTAATAATTAGTGTGTGCACACTTGAACAATCAGTCACATCTGCTGCTTTGTGAGCCCATGGACCCCACCAGGTTCCTTCATCCGTGGAATTTTCCAGGCACGAGTACTGGAGTGGGTTGCCATTTCCTACTCCAGGCTTAATAATTCGTACCATAATATAATTTTTTTTTTGGTATAGTGACATCAAAAGGAAGCAAGGATATCTTTAAGAAAGTAGAAACGTGTATCTTTTAAAAAATCAACAACAGACTAAAGAGAGAGATGAAAGTTTAAGATGTTTAAGGAATCGAGAACTGTTGAAGAAATGTGAAAAGACTTGACTCAATGGTGAGACGTGAGATGTTTCTGGTTAAATGGAAAGATGACACGGACTGTTCTTGGTAATTTATAGACAGGGCACAATTTCAATTAAAATCCCCACAGGATTATTTATTGAACTTGAAAACATAATTATTAAAGTCATTAGTACTAAAACCAGCAAATAAGAACAATAGGGAAGGACAAATGGCACTGTGTTTTCAAGAATATTATAAAGAAAAATAAGGTAAATGCATTACACTAATATAAAAGTACAAGCATAAATCAGTGAAACACAGAAGAGAGCCCAGGCACTGACACACACAGATGTAAATAAATAGCATAGGATAAGTTAAGTTTAAAAAGTAATAAAAATGGGAAAAAATGTACTTGCAATAACTAGATTGCCTTAATTGCTAAAGCCAACAAGCAGTAGAAAGCAGAACAGAGAATTTAACTTCCCTAGAGAAAGGTCACAGTTTTCTAACTATAGAAACAGAATTTTTTCCGCTGTTAAAATTACAGGATCTCAATAATAATTGAACTGTAAAATAAGACAAAAAGGAAGCCAACCAAGAATAAAATTTTTTGTTATAAATTATTTTTCCTTATAGTTTTATTTAGTTACAAACATGATTCCTGTTTGCCATAACAAGTAAATAGTACTGAAATATATACAGAAATAAATTGATATTTTCCTCCTTCCAAGTTTTCCCTCTAAGCTAAGCCAGATGAACAATGCTTGCATCCCCCTGCAACCTGCAAACATAAACACACACTCATATGAGGCTCTCCTGTCCCCAATGAATCAGTGATGCCATCCAGCCATCACCAATTCAATGGACACGAACTTGAGCAAACTCTGGGAGATAGGGAGGGACGGGAAGGCCTCGCTTGCTGCAGTCCTTGGACATCTCAAAGAGTTGGACACAACATAGGGACGGAACAGAAGGTCCTGTCCCTTTTTATTTTGATAACCCAGATCAAGCCCCAGGCCAGGGTTTCCTCTTAATAGTATTTCTTTAGCATCACCTCTGTTCACTGAACTCTTCCCTGTGTGGCCCAGTGGTAAAGAATCCACCGGCTGAGCAGGAAACGTGGATTCAGTCCCTGGGTCGGGGCGATCCCCTGAAGAAGGAAATGGCAATCCACTCCAGTATTCTTGCCTAGGAAATCTAATGGACAGAGGAATCTGGTGGGCTACAGTCCATGGGGTCCTGAAAGAGTTGGACAAGACTTGGCAACTAAATAGCAACAATGAAGGAAATGGCAACAAGATGGCCTGAGTTACACAGATGCCAGAAAAAAAAAAAGATACGTGTACAAAATATAATGGGAACTACTTCCCGCCTCACAATGGGAGATGAGGGACGGGGGTCTGTTTGCCACTGACCTCAGACGGAGTGGAGACGAGGTTCAATGATGCCTCAGGCAAGGGGTCTTCTCTTAGGCTACGGAGATATGCAGGGCAAATCTCATATCTTTGGAGCCAAAGACACATCGAAATGAAAGCCCAGTCATGGATCAAGGGTTTAGATTGAGGTTTGCAGAGGAAATTAAGTGAGAACAGTTTGGGATCAAAGGATGGGATGGCTGTGCATTCAAAGTCATCGCTATACATATGTGCACTCTGCCTGGAAACCTGTTTAGGGAAGAGATGACGCAGGTCCCACTCATGAGCTTAGGGCTTGGGGGCCATTATCCTAGGTTATTTTGACGAGGCAACGTGGAGGTGATGCTTTCTGAGTTAAAAACTAAGATCAGTGGCCATAGAAGAAGCTGGAAGAAAGGTCTGACTACTGGAGCTTTCCCACACTGGAGAAGCTGGTGTGCACCATCACTTAGAAGGCTAGTTGTCTGGCGGGGTAGGGGCTTGATGGCTTCTCAGCTTCTTTCTCTTGTAATTTTCCAGGGATGATCCAGATTTAGTGCTGGGGAGGTATCCTTTGTTTTGGAGAAATATTCAGCAATCTCTAGTTTGTTGATAAATCTAAAGTTTGATAAATATATGTCATATTCAACATTTCCATTCACGTTTTCCTAAGTATTTTTTAGATTATTTTATTTCAATTTTAAACTGAAAAAGCAAAGGACTTTATTGGTAAAGGGCACCCGAGAAGAGAGCAGTAGGGTAAGGGAATCCAGGAGAACTGCTTTTCCTAAATACTTTTTAGGAAGTGGACTGAATGAAAACCTGAACATTTATGTTTTGGAAATTACACTTAATTCACTATGAAGTGAATATTGTTACAGAAAGGTGAATTGTTGATTTAATTAAAATCTTATCCCCATAGGGCTTCCCAGGTGGCTCTAGGGGTAAAGAGTCTGCCTGCTAAGGCAGGAGCCACAGGAGACATGGGTTCGATCCCTGGGAGGGAAATATCTCCTGCAGGAGGTCATGGCAACCCACTTCGGTATTCCCGCCTGAAGAATCCCACATAACTGAACGACTGGACACTCCCCTCCTCTGTAACCCCCACGTGCTGGCACTTGTTGGAGGTGACGACAGCTAAGGGCTCAGAAATAGCTAGTAGATCCCATCTGTCAAGTTCTGTATCCATTCCTCAGACTTAGTGTTCTTGGGTGATTCTCACCTTTCTTGTTTCTCCTGTTCAATAGATCTGAGGGAAGTGTCTGTAGTTCAGGTTATTTTTCATGCAACCATGTGATGAGTTCTATCTTCTGCATCACTTGGTCCATCTGGTGGTTTGGATGCCCATTTGCAGAACCTGCTTCGGCCTTGCTTGTTTCAGCCATTTGAGAGCAAATGGAAATTGGCTGGTAGGGGAGGAGGGTGGGCGGAAGGGGGAGGTGGCGGGGCTGGTGTAGGGGTGGGGAATTCTAGCACACTGTGCATGTCAACTTTGAACATCAGCAAAAACGATGGCAGGCAGGAGGAGAAGGGGGCAACAGAGATGATTGGATGGCATCTCCGACTCAATGGACATGAGTTTGAGCAGGCTCCAGGAGATGGTGAAGGACAAGGAAGCCGGGTGTGCTGCACTCCATGGAGGTGCAAAGAGTCAGACGTGACTTGATCGGCTGAGCAATAGCAACGATCTTTAGAAATATATTCAGTAATATATTTGCAAAACCACAATGAGAAATGTGAAAATATCAAATCTTACTATGGTAACTGATGTGGAGCATAACTGAGAGTCCACTTGATAATGGCACATGTGAATCTTTTTTTGGTTTTAGTTTATGTAAGTTTCTAGGCTTGTCTTGAGCCCTCAAAAACACTCAAGATTTACAATGAAAAAAATAACATTTTATAATGAAATTCCTTGTGAAGGGGATCGCTAAAGAAATAAAGTGAGTGTGTGTGCAAAGAAGGGAGAGTGCTCTAACTCTTAATTCAAGTCTGTTCCTGGTGTTTATCCAAGATCGGTCCAGGCCAAGCGATATGCAGACAAGACAGAATGTGGTCAGCTAAGCCCATAGGGCTTCCCAGGTGGCTCTAGGGGTAAAGAGTCTGCCTGCTAAGGCAGGAGCCACAGGAGACATGGGTTCGATCCCTGGGAGGAAATATCTCCTGCAGGAGGTCATGGCAACCCACTTCGGTATTCCCGCCTGAAGAATCCCACATAACTGAACGACTGGACACTCCCCTCCTCTGTAACCCCCACGTGCTGGCACTTGTTGGAGGTGACGACAGCTAAGGGCTCAGAAATAGCTAGTAGATCCCATCTGTCAAGTTCTGTATCCATTCCTCAGACTTAGTGTTCTTGGGTGATTCTCACCTTTCTTGTTTCTCCTGTTCAATAGATCTGAGGGAAGTGTCTGTAGTTCAGGTTATTTTTCATGCAACCATGTGATGAGTTCTATCTTCTGCATCACTTGGTCCATCTGGTGGTTTGGATGCCCATTTGCAGAACCTGCTTCGGCCTTGCTTGTTTCAGCCATTTGAGAGCAAATGGAAATTGGCTGGTGGGGGAGGAGGGTGGGCGGAAGGGGGAGGTGGCGGGGCTGGTGTAGGGGTGGGGAATTCTAGCACACTGTGCATGTCAACTTTGAACATCAGCAAAAACGATGGCAGGCAGGAGGAGAAGGGGGCAACAGAGATGATTGGATGGCATCTCCGACTCAATGGACATGAGTTTGAGCAGGCTCCAGGAGATGGTGAAGGACAAGGAAGCCGGGTGTGCTGCACTCCATGGAGGTGCAAAGAGTCAGACGTGACTTGATCGGCTGAGCAATAGCAACGATCTTTAGAAATATATTCAGTAATATATTTGCAAAACCACAATGAGAAATGTGAAAATATCAAATCTTACTATGGTAACTGATGTGGAGCATAACTGAGAGTCCACTTGATAATGGCACATGTGAATCTTTTTTTGGTTTTAGTTTATGTAAGTTTCTAGGCTTGTCTTGAGCCCTCAAAAACACTCAAGATTTACAATGAAAAAAATAACATTTTATAATGAAATTCCTTGTGAAGGGGATCGCTAAAGAAATAAAGTGAGTGTGTGTGCAAAGAAGGGAGAGTGCTCTAACTCTTAATTCAAGTCTGTTCCTGGTGTTTATCCAAGATCGGTCCAGGCCAAGCGATATGCAGACAAGACAGAATGTGGTCAGCTAAGGCAACAGGTTGGAGACACGTGTCTTGTAGACGTGCAGAATCTGGGGCCAAATCTATGCATCAACCATGTGGTTATGGAGAGTGAGCTTCCTGAAGGCAAGGCCTGACATATTTTAACCTTCAGATCACTGTCTGCCATCATGACATCTGGAATCTATTTGATGCCAAATGGATGTTTGTTGATCGACTATGTGAATGAATGAATGGATGGATGAATGGATGCTTGGTTGACTAGCTGCAGTCATGGTGGTTCCCTTGACAGGCAGCACATAGAAGGCCACCCACCCTCCCTGTGGCTGGTGCCTTTGTCCACAGACACCCCCAGCACCCGCACACTACACTGTGTCCAGTTCCTTACAAAGCTATGCTGAGGAGCCGAGTCATATGCCTACTGAATGAGTCCATAGGAAAGATTTAGGAGACCTGAGCGATTTTGTGCAGACAGGAGTGAAACTGTCCTAAGATGTTTGACGAGCAGTCTGTGGAAGAGATCTGGCCAAAGCACTGGGGGTGGGGGGAGACGTGGGGGGAATGGTTAAGGAGCTGCTGGCTGCTGACCTTGACCCAGGGCAGTGGCCCCAATTCAAGTCATCTTGGTCCTCACTGCCACACACCTACCACTTTCAAAAGTTTATTTAACAATTTCCTTGAGGACATAGCAAAAAATAATTATAGGACTTAGCCCTTGAACACGTTGCTTTTCAGTATTGTACATGAGGAACCTGGAAGGCGAGGTGTCTACCTTCCACTGCACCCCAGACTGTGGGGGCCTCTCGGGACGGGCACCTGCCACCTGTCCAGTTTCAGCTTGAACCACGTTCCATGGAACCTCATTTTCCATTGAAAAGGTGACTGATGCTCTGGCTGTTCAGGCTCAGTTTGAGGAAGACTAGAGACAGTTTCTCGAAAATGCACCAAGTGAGCCTGAAGGAAAACAACTGAGGGTATTTGTTGCTAATAATACAATTCAAACTTTCTAGCAAAAATGACACATTTGGAAATCATTTTGATTTTTTTTTTTTTACATTTGGAAATCTTATAGTCAGCTCTGCAGATCCGAGAACTTCCCATTACTTGGCTTTGGGGTCTGAGATGTGGAGTTATTCATGACTGTGATTTGTGGTACTCTACAATGTATCAGCTTTGGGAAGATCCATGGGAGTTCCCATTAGTTTTGAAATGACCAAGACCTGCTGTTACAGATGTCATGCACCGGGGGAAAGGTCTGTTCAACACACAAGGCATGTGAATTTCAATGTAACAGGGAAGGGAAAGTTCTTGGTACGGTTTCAGATTCCATATCACCACCAGCCTTTAGGAAGCTACTGCTTGTCAAGTTGTGATGTAGAGTCAAAGCAGAATATTCAGGGCTACCTAAAAGGCTATTAAAACCTTCCTGAACTCTTTCCTAATTACACACCCACATGAGGTCAGATTTTCTTCCTATACTGGAACCAAAACAACGTACGGCAGCAGGTTGACCATAGGACATAGACAGGCATCCTGCAACTTCCACTGAGCCAGATCACTCTTGTCATGTTTTTGTTCTGGGGAATATTCTTCATTAAAAATGTCCCTTACATGAACACATAATAGGTTTATTATTGTGATCTTTAATGAAAATGAACATTTTAGGTAGGTCACAGTTTTAATATCTAAAACAGTAAATATCCATACTTAGAACTTGCATAAACAAAAGCTTTAGGAGATCATCAAAAATTATCAGGAGTGTCAAGAGTGGGACTGTGCTGCCTGCCAATGCAGGGGCTGCAGGTTTGATCCCTGGTCAGAGAACTACAATCCTACATGCTGCAGGGTACAGCCAAAAAGCTTAAAATATAAATAAATAAAACTCATTTTTAAAAAGAGTATTAAGAGCAACTAAGGCCACAACTTTGAGGATGTAGGGTTACCTTGAGGAGGGACATCTCCTCTAACCCTTAGATTCTGGATTCATGGAAGTAACTGGATGAGTTGTTTCTCCATATGGAATCAATATAGCCCTCCTGTCCAAGTAGTTTCTCTTGGAAAAATTAACTTCATCTCCCTTCTAAAATTTCTCAACATTAAATTTCAAACTCGTGCTTTTTCAAATGTAGAAACTATATAGTTACAGAAAATAATGACTATTTGGAGCTCCGACCACATGGGCCTTCGACTCGCTAAAATCTAAAGCATGTATGTGTAGTTCAAGCACTAGTATTAAGTCTGTAATTTGAACAACGCCATGTCTCTGTTTTATTTCAGAATCCTGTGTTTATCCTACATTTTAAACAGGAAGAAATAATTTGTGCTTCTGTCTTCATTCTTAATATAAGCACAGAGTATTGCAGTAATTTAAAAAAAAAAAAAAAAGAGGTAGAAAAGTACATTCAGCTTTAAGGGGAGAAACGTCTATTTCAGACTAACAATTGACTTGAGGAGGGAAACCTGCTTCTGAATGTCACCAGGGCCTTCTGCTCCTCAGAGAGTGAGTGTCCATCCAGCCAGCACTGGCAGGGAGCCTCTGTCCTAACAGCCGTCACTCATTCCACTGAACTTGACCAGAGCCAGCTAGTGGGGAAGGCAGCAGAGAGGGCTGCACTCCTGGATGTTTATTCTGCCTGTTTTCCTCCTCAGGAACTTAACAGGCACATTCCCTGACTACCCTGACGAAGAGGAAGGAGGTTCCACTATTATCTTTTCCAACAAGACCCCGCAACAGGTAAAGATATGCTTGGAAATAAAATGCAAAGATATCACAATGGTGTTTCTTTAAAGTTTAGAGTAAATGAGGTCTTGGTTATTTTGTTACAGATATTTACATGGAAATACTTTTGTGTTCATCAGTTAATGTATTTCAATTTTTTTTTTAATGAATTCATGCTTTCTCCTGTCTTTGAAGGCTATGTGACAACATGTGAGTCTCCTCTTCTGAGTAAGTGATGAGCATAGGACCTGAATGCCTCAGTAGAAAAGAAGGCAAACAATATTAACTTAGTTAATTTTTTTAACTCTCTAGGAAAGAAATTTAAATATAAAATCATATCCCTGTTTCTCTTTTCACCTATGAGACTGCTGAAAATTTTAGATTGTGATAATACTTGGAATATGTGAGCACGTGGAAAACAGTCAGCTCTCACATATTGTAACTGGATACATAAATTAGCATGACATTTTTTGAGGGCCGTGGGGTGATAAATGTCAAAATGTTTATTGAGTATACCCTCTGACTCATAAATGCTATTTAAGGAATTTATACTAAGGAAATAAGAAAACAAGTTGCCATAGATGGGGAACAACAAGCTTTTTCCCTTAGGAGATAAATAGTAAGTAACTTTGCCGCTATAACCTGAAAGCATAGACAGTATGTAAACGAATGGACATGGTTATGTACCAATAAAACTTTATTTACAAACATGGACAGCAGACCAGATCTGGCCCATGTGATGTGATTTATTGACACTTGCCATTTGTTGTTCAGTCACTAAGTCATACCCAACTCTTTGTGACCCCATGGGCTGCAGCAGGTCAGGCTCCCCTGTCCTTCACTATCTCCCTGAGTTAGCTTAAACTCATGTCCCTTGAGTCAGTGATGCCATCCAACCATCTCACCGTCTGTCGGCCCCTTCTCCTCCTGCCCTCCATCTTTCCCAGCATCAGAGTCTTTTCCAATGAGTCGACTCTTCACATCAGGTGGCCAGAGTATTGAAACTTCAGCTTCAGCATCAGTCCTTCCAAAGGAAGGAAGTCCTTCCAAAGGCTGATTGCCTTTAGAACTGACTGGTTTGATGTCCAGAGTCTTCTCCAGCACCGCAGTTCAAACACGTCCATTTTTCGGGGCTCAGCCATCTCCATGGTCCAGCCGTCACATCCGTGCATGACCACTGGCACAGGTGACTGCAGTAGCTGTTCACATCGGCACTGTGCACACCACTGACAAAGAAGAGAACAGGCTAGCGTTTGTCAGTAGGGAACTAGTTATGTGATGTGAAGCATTCACTTAGCAGTGATAAAAGCCACACCATGGGCGAGATTATGTTAGTGCTGCCGACCCCGCAGTCAGCATCCCTGACTCCCTTTGCTCCCCTGCCAGAGCCCTCGGGGTCATGGAGAAGTTCTCTCCCGTCCCCTGTCAGAAGCCAGCGTCAGTTCCCAAAGCCTTCTCTCCACCCTCCTGTTCTCCCCACCGAACTGTGTGTCCACTTAATAACCGCCCTCTTGCTGGCAGTTCATCAAGCCCTGCCGTGAGTGACTGTCACTTTGATGTGATGTTATTTCAGTTTTATGTGTTTAGGTCTTGTCCCTCCAGCTAAATTACCCAGCGCAAGTTGTGTCTTGAAAGCCCATGGCAGGCATCCAGACATGTTTCATGTTAGTTTAGAAAGGTAACAATTACAGAATTAAGTAACTTTGCCGCTATAACCTGAAAGCATAGACAGTATGTAAACGAATGGACATGGTTATGTACCAATAAAACTTTATTTACAAACATGGACAGCAGACCAGATCTGGCCCATGTGATGTGATTTATTGACACTTGCCATTTGTTGTTCAGTCACTAAGTCATACCCAACTCTTTGTGACCCCATGGGCTGCAGCAGGTCAGGCTCCCCTGTCCTTCACTATCTCCCTGAGTTAGCTTAAACTCATGTCCCTTGAGTCAGTGATGCCATCCAACCATCTCACCGTCTGTCGGCCCCTTCTCCTCCTGCCCTCCATCTTTCCCAGCATCAGAGTCTTTTCCAATGAGTCGACTCTTCACATCAGGTGGCCAGAGTATTGAAACTTCAGCTTCAGCATCAGTCCTTCCAAAGGAAGGAAGTCCTTCCAAAGGCTGATTGCCTTTAGAACTGACTGGTTTGATGTCCAGAGTCTTCTCCAGCACCGCAGTTCAAACACGTCCATTTTTCGGGGCTCAGCCATCTCCATGGTCCAGCCGTCACATCCGTGCATGACCACTGGCACAGGTGACTGCAGTAGCTGTTCACATCGGCACTGTGCACACCACTGACAAAGAAGAGAACAGGCTAGCGTTTGTCAGTAGGGAACTAGTTATGTGATGTGAAGCATTCACTTAGCAGTGATAAAAGCCACACCATGGGCGAGATTATGTTAGTGCTGCCGACCCCGCAGTCAGCATCCCTGACTCCCTTTGCTCCCCTGCCAGAGCCCTCGGGGTCATGGAGAAGTTCTCTCCCGTCCCCTGTCAGAAGCCAGCGTCAGTTCCCAAAGCCTTCTCTCCACCCTCCTGTTCTCCCCACCGAACTGTGTGTCCACTTAATAACCGCCCTCTTGCTGGCAGTTCATCAAGCCCTGCCGTGAGTGACTGTCACTTTGATGTGATGTTATTTCAGTTTTATGTGTTTAGGTCTTGTCCCTCCAGCTAAATTACCCAGCGCAAGTTGTGTCTTGAAAGCCCATGGCAGGCATCCAGACATGTTTCATGTTAGTTTAGAAAGGTAACAATTACAGAATTAAGAATGTTGGTGGAAAGTCTAAATTGTCCATCAGAAACTCTCAAAAGCAGTCTTAATATCCAGTCAAACTAAAAGTAAAAAAACTGAAAATGTCTGGTTCATACACTAGAATCAGGCAATGGGGGCCACAGAGCAGCAGGACTTTAAAAGACAGGTGAGGGACTTCCCTGGTGGTCCAGTGGCAAAGACTCTGAGCGTGCAATGCAGGGGGCCCAGGTTCAATCCCTGGTCTGGGAACTAGATCCCCCACGCCACAACTAAGACCCAGTTCAGCCAAATAAACAAATTAATTAATTAAAAAAATAAAAACATCAAAAAATAAAATGCAAGGCAGATGATTGAAGAGTCAGGACAGCGTTGTGGTGAAGAATCAGAGTTCCACTGGGTCTGCAGCCTTAGGCCAGCACCAGATCCTCTGTGTCTCAGTTTTCTCATCTGTGGGTGCACCTGCCTCCCTGGCGTGATGTAATAATTAGATGAGATGATACATGTAATGTACTCAGAACAGAGCTTGGCCCTCTGAAGTTGTTCAGAAAGTCTTAGCAATTGTTACTAATGGGAGGAGGGGAGGGGTGGAGGAAAGGGGTAGAGGAGACAGGGGAGGGCGAGGAAGAGAGAGAGCAGAATCGTTATACTCTGCCGCATATAGCCCCGTTTATATTTGTAAAAGACAAAACAATGACAGTGCTTTCTATGAAGAGAGTCTGGTCATATTGATGCCAAATCCCCTAAAAGATGGAATACAAATAGAACCTCAGATCAGTCAAACTTTTGAGCATTAATTCAAAAATTCAAAGTGAGACATTGGCAAAACCCCGCAGTCAAGGGGTGCTTATTCCAGAATGGTTGCATTTTGAATGTCTGTGAGTGTATTGCATCCTGGAAAGCCATCCAAGGGGGAGAGCCATAAGCTCATCACTGTGGATGCTGAAAGGGCATTTTTACAAATTCCACTCTCATTCTTGATGTTAAAAATTGAGACAAAAAATGGAATACGCGGATACTTCTTCTGCATGATAAAATATTTCTTCGTTCATAAGTTAATATCACATTAGTGAAATTCACAAGAAGCACATATCATGAAAAACACAAGCAGGGCCATTATCACCGTTGATGCCCAGGATCTACTGAACATTTTTAGACAAGAGAAAGAACACGGCGACAGATGTGGAATGGAAGGGGAGAATCCTGACTTTTGCACACGTGTTCCGTACTTAGAAAAACAAAGTAAGAAAAACAAAGAGAATAAACTTTGAATTAACAAGAATAAAACACATTCAAAAATAAAATTTGGTCTGGGAACTAGATCCCCCACGCCACAACTAAGACCCAGTTCAGCCAAATAAACAAATTAATTAATTAAAAAAATAAAAACATCAAAAAATAAAATGCAAGGCAGATGATTGAAGAGTCAGGACAGCGTTGTGGTGAAGAATCAGAGTTCCACTGGGTCTGCAGCCTTAGGCCAGCACCAGATCCTCTGTGTCTCAGTTTTCTCATCTGTGGGTGCACCTGCCTCCCTGGCGTGATGTAATAATTAGATGAGATGATACATGTAATGTACTCAGAACAGAGCTTGGCCCTCTGAAGTTGTTCAGAAAGTCTTAGCAATTGTTACTAATGGGAGGAGGGGAGGGGTGGAGGAAAGGGGTAGAGGAGACAGGGGAGGGCGAGGAAGAGAGAGAGCAGAATCGTTATACTCTGCCGCATATAGCCCCGTTTATATTTGTAAAAGACAAAACAATGACAGTGCTTTCTATGAAGAGAGTCTGGTCATATTGATGCCAAATCCCCTAAAAGATGGAATACAAATAGAACCTCAGATCAGTCAAACTTTTGAGCATTAATTCAAAAATTCAAAGTGAGACATTGGCAAAACCCCGCAGTCAAGGGGTGCTTATTCCAGAATGGTTGCATTTTGAATGTCTGTGAGTGTATTGCATCCTGGAAAGCCATCCAAGGGGGAGAGCCATAAGCTCATCACTGTGGATGCTGAAAGGGCATTTTTACAAATTCCACTCTCATTCTTGATGTTAAAAATTGAGACAAAAAATGGAATACGCGGATACTTCTTCTGCATGATAAAATATTTCTTCGTTCATAAGTTAATATCACATTAGTGAAATTCACAAGAAGCACATATCATGAAAAACACAAGCAGGGCCATTATCACCGTTGATGCCCAGGATCTACTGAACATTTTTAGACAAGAGAAAGAACACGGCGACAGATGTGGAATGGAAGGGGAGAATCCTGACTTTTGCACACGTGTTCCGTACTTAGAAAAACAAAGAGAATAAACTGAATTACACCTTAACAAGAGGAGAAGTAAGTCGGGAAGTTCCAAAATTAATATACAGAAAGCTTCTGTGTGCTGAAACAGCAGCTACGTTTAGAAAAAATATATATAATGAGTCTGTTTACAATAGGAAGAGTGACACAAAGATAAAACATCCAGAAGTAAAGTGGACAATAAATGTGTGTTTTGTGGGCAGAAACGCCTAAAACATTCTGGAAAATGAAAATGAGCAGCTGCAAAAGCATACATACAGTGTTCTTAGGTAGGAATCTTCAATGTCATAAATATTTCAGCTCTCCCAAACATTGTCTATACATGTAATATGATCCAAATGAAAATACCAATAGTGTTTTGTTGGAGTAGGGCGTCAGGGCATGCAGAGGGTGACTGATTTGATTTTAAACGTTAGGTGGAAAGTAAATAGCCAGGAATAACTAGTAAAATTCTGAGAATGAAGGGTAATGAGGAGGAACCAGCCCTGCCAGGTATTAAAACTTGTTTTTAAGAGCCCGTTGGTACAGGCAACTGACTAGATGTAAAAGAAGAGAAAACCAAAAACTGTATCCAAACACACATGGAAATTTAGTCTATAATAAAGAAGCATCTCATCTTTCTTGTATAAAGAAGAGTAAAAAGACCATTTAATGAATGGAATTATAATAACCAGGTTGTCAAGTGGAAAAGAAGAAAGTCAAATCTCTCATTCTTCATACGTTACCCCAGAATGATTCCAGATGGACAGAGATTTAAACGTCAAACAAAACAAAAACGCAGAATAACTAAAAGCAGCCAACAAAGAAATGTGTCATAACCTCAGATGGAAAAGACGTTTACTTCTGTTGCACAACCCAGGAGTCACGAAAGAAAAAAAAAAAAAGATCACTTAAATTACATTTAAAAAAGTGTTTAACCTCCACGGCAAAACTGGCTCCAAGTAAAGTCAAATGACAGATGAGACACTGCAAGAATTATTTGTAATGAGCATCACAGATAAGAGATCTTTTTTCTAATATGTAAAGAGATCCTGCAACTCTGTAAAAAAAAAAAAAAAACACACCTCAATAACTCAGTATTTTTAAAGCCAAAAGATATGAACAGACAGTTCTCAGAAATGAAAATCTAAATGGATTTGAAACATAATCAAAGATGTTCAACATAGGAAAAGACAATCAACCCCACACATACAAAAGAAATGCAAATTACAACTACACTGACAGACAAAACTGATAAATTGAACCTCATCGCAATTCAAAACTTTGGGACTTCAAAAGACACCGTTAAGAAAATGCAAATACAAGAGCAAACTGGGAAAAGCTACTTGAAAACTTATACCTGAACAAGGATTTGTATCCAAAATGTACAAAGACCTCTTTCATCTCAATAATAGAACAACAATTCTAATTTAAAAATGGGCAAAAAGACTTGAAAAGACAATTCACAAAGCAATATAGATAAATGGGTAATAACACATGGAAAGATGCTCAACACCACCTGTCATTAGGAAGATGAAAATTAAAACTACCGTGAGGTACCATTTCATAGCTCTAGGATGGTTGTAACAAGAAAGACGATAGGGCTTCCTCGGTGGTCCAGTAGGTAAGGAGACTGCCTTGCAGCACAAGGGGTGCCGGTGCAATCCCTGGCCTGGGAAGATCCCACGTGCCACGGAGCAGCTGGACAGATGTGTCCAACCACCGAACTGGCACTCTGGAGCGCATGCGCCCGGAGCCGGTGCTCTGCAACAAGGGAGGCCGCTGCGATGGAAGAGCCACACAGGCCAAAGAGCAAAGATAAATAAATGAAAGATAAATAGAAGTGCCTACCCACCCCAAAAAAAGGAAGATGGTAACAAATGCTGAGGTTGTCAAGAAGAGGGAACCCTCCTCCATTGAGGGTGGAGTGCAGCCACTTTGAAAAACCAGTCTGTCAGTTTCTTAAAAGTTAAATACAAATTTACCAAGTAACTCAGTAGTTCCATTCCACACTTAGGGCTTTATCCAAGAAAAATGAAAACATATGTCCACACACAAAAAAATTGTACATGAATTTTCATAGGAGATTACTCAATAGTAGCCAAATGTTTGAAGCAACCTTAATTTCCATCAGTTGGTGACTAGATAGATGAAATGCAGTATAGCCATGCAGTGAAATGTTACTCAGAAATTAGAAAAGAACAAACAAAAGAAAAAGAGGATGGCAGGGCTTCCCCTGGTGGTCCAGTGGGTAAGGACACCGCCTTGCAGTGCAAGGGGCGCCAGTTCAATCCCTGGCCTGGGAAGATCCCACGTGTTGCGGAGCAGCTGGACCCATGTGTCCAATTACCGAGCCAGAGCTCTGGAGCACATGCACCCAGAGCTGGCGCTCTGCAACGACAGACGCCACTGCGATGGGAGGCCCACAGGAGCCAAAGAACAAAGACGGATGAAAATAGAGAAATGAAAGACCAATAGAAGTGGCCCGCCTGCTCCCCTCCCTCCCCAACCTGACCCCTGCCCAAAATAAATAAATAAATAAATCTTAAAAAAAAAAAGAAAAAGAGGGTGGCAGAGGATGAGATGATTAGATAGCATCACTGACTGAACAGATGTGAATCTGAGCAAACTCCAGGAGACAGGGACGGATAGGGGAACCTGGCGTGCTGCAGTCATGGGATTGCAAAGAGTCAGACATAACTCAGGGACTCAACAACACAACTTGGGTGAACTTCAAAAGCATGATGAGCCATGAAAGAAGCCAGACACAAGTGACCACACAGTATATGGTTCCATTTATTTGAACTATCCAAAAAGAGTAAATCTGTGGAAGCAGAAAGCAGATTAGTGCTTGAGAAGAAGGGCAGGAGAGGGAAAACAGATTAACAGTTAAGGAACACAGAGAGGTCTTAGTGGGGTCACAAGAATGTGCTAAGCCTGATTCATGGTGATGGTTGCACAATGTGTGATAAATTCCCTAAAAATGATTGAATGGTACACTTGAAGTGGAGAAATGCAAAGAATGTAGAATGTGCCTCAATAAAATTATACATACATTTTCAAAAAGAAAACAGGTGGTAAGCCTGATTCAGACGACTTACCAAAAACATGATGGCTGGCTTAACAGGCATGAAAGCGCATCTCTAACTCTGGGAGACTCTGCTCTCATTGAAGGACACAAGCAAAACAAATCCAATATTGGCACCTATAAGAAAAACCCAGTCACCTATGGTGACAGGCCATTTTTCACCCATTCAGCTGGCAAGCACAAGCACTGTCGGTGAGCATGTGGGGAAGCGTGAAGTCAACAGCATCGCTGGCAGAAGTGTGAATTAGCACAGCCCCGCGGAGGCTGTGTGACAGTACTGTACAAGCATGTGATCCGGCATTTCTCCTTGTGGGAATTTCCTGCAGATATGCTCACACTTTCAGAATGATATTTCCATGCATTGGTTCCCAGCAGGTTTGTGGGTAATAACAAAGACTGGAAATAACTTTAATTTCCATTGGGAGGAGCAAGGTCAAGTAAGTTATGAATGAAAAGGAAGCATTTGACTACAGTGCTGTTGGTCAGTCACCCAGTCGTGTCCGACTCTTTGTGACCCCATGGACGGCAGCACACGAGGCTCCTCTGTCCTCCACTATCTTGGAGTTTGCTCAGATTCGTGTCCATTGAGTCAGTGATGCTATCTAACCATCTCGGCCTCTACTGCCCCCTTCTCTTTGGTGGTGGATGGAAGTGCTAATTTCATGTTAAAGCAGGGGAAACAGAGTCTCACTGAGGTCATGCCCCTTGTTTCAGTCATGTGACCACTGACGAGCAAAGCCCAGGGGTCAGACAGGATATGTGTCCTCAGTGTCACCCTTCTACCTCCCAGAATTCACTGCGAGGGAGTGCTCGGTTAATATCTACTGTATTGGACTGGAATTATGTGGTTTTTTAATGATCTTCCACTTAGTCTCCCATGAGGCTAGTCCTATGTGAACTGGGTATTTTTAACCAATATTTTATTTTTTTAATTATTTTATTGTTCTTACTGTTGTTTGATTTATTTTTATCTTTTGGCCATGCTGCCTGGCATGTGGGTCTTAGTTCCCCTACCAGGGATTAAATCCAGACTCCCTGCCTTGGAAATCTGGAGTCTTAACCACTGGACCACTAGGGAAGTTCTAGCCATATTTTAAATGTTAGAAGAGTAAATGAGTTTTTGTAGGAAATACAAATAACTCATAGGTGAAAGAAACCAATTCTGAGAAGAGATGTATGATCACATATAGTGCCCAGGCAGGAAACAGCAAGAGTTCTTGGCTGGAATCTTGGGGAAGAGGTGTAGGCAAGCCTGAAACAGGCTGCAGCTGAGATGCTAAGGAAGACCTCTCTCGGTGTTTGTGGAGACCCTAGGAGTCAGAACAGCTCTGAACTAGCAGGGAACTGGGTTTAGAAATGTCCAGCCTCTTTCTCCACCTGCTGTTGGAGACCCCACTGCTGCCTCCATTGATGAATCCAAACAAAGAAGAGGGCCGGCAAGAGTGGTGATGTCGGGAAGCTGGGTCTGCAGGGCTCAGAGCCAGACAGAGAAGGAGCACTGACCCAAGCAAGCACTTCCTTTCAGGCAGTAAAGACAGTCCTCGTCTTGATCCAAGTCTAGTACAATGCTATGATGATGTCATCTTTTTACAGGTTATTGAGGATCTTATTGCAAGCCAAGAGGAAGAAGAGAAAATCAAGCAGAAGAAAAAGAAGGAAAAGGAAAAGAAAACCAAAAAGGAGGAAAAAGAAAAAGAAACAAAGGAAAAAAATAAGGTAAGGTATTTGGAGTTTTAGAAATCGGGCTTTTTTTTTTTTTTTTTTCCTTTTTTGCTTTGAATCCTTGGAATGATCTCAGATCTCTTGAGACTTCTGTCACTGGCTTCCTTGGAAACTGTGCTGTCTACCAGCTGTTTCTCAATTTTTTCTTATGTTGGTCGACAGTTGTCATCTTTTCCATGACTTATTAATACCTATTAGGCTGAGGAGCGGTTTCAACAACTCAGATATTTCACATTATTCACGTATGTGATAGCTTTGAATTTTCATTCCTCAAGATAAATGATTCTACTGCATCTTTTCTCAAGGGTAAAGATAAGGAAAATTTCTTGGCAAACCAAGTGATCACTCAAAGTGAAAGTTGCTCAGTCATGTCCAACTCTTTGTGACCCCATGAACGGCAGCCCCCAGACTCTTCTGTCTGTGCAATTGTCCAGGCAAGAATGCTGGAGTGGGTAGCTGTTCCTTTCTCCGGGGGATCTTCCCGACCCAAGGATCGGACCCAGGACTCCCACACTGTAGTCGATTCTTTATTGTCTGAGCCACAGGGGAAGCCCGCTTGTGACCACTACAAAGTTAACCCTGTCTACTTTCACCAAAGCTGGTTCAGTCCAGTATATCACTTCACATCGACATCTTGGACCAGTTTTACAGGGACTTCTTTCTTACTACACAAAGAAAGCAGAGTTCAGAGTCACTGTGGGCTGGGCCTGCCCTGTGGGTGGGGGGTGGGTTGCTCGGTGGTGGGTGTGCAGGCAGCTTCTACTGTCCTGGGCACGGCTGGAGGGGTCTTTTCCCTCAAGTACATAGGGAGACCACTGCCAGGGTGGTGGTTCTCTCCATGTAGACTCCTTCTTTGAGAAATAGAATTTGAGCTGGAAGGTAGCACCATCCAAAAACCTGAATGTGTTTACTGTAGCCTTTTGCGCAGCTGTGTCACAGCTGACCAAAAGCCTGACCTGAATCAGAGTGGATCCTGAAGGATTCTATCCCTCCGTGACTCTGTCCAGAAGCAGAGACCCAGCTTAGCTCAAGGAGCCACAGCCACACTCTTCATACTCCAAGAGATGGTTCCCACTGACCGTCAGACTTTCGAGTTTCTCTGTGGGAAGAGTGACTTGCTGGGTCTGGTGGATGCATCTGGCAACTCTGGATGCATCACAGTGAGAGAGAAACAGGATGGGTGTATAATCAAGGAGTGACTAGACCAAGGAGGCAGCAGTTGTGAGCAAGGGAGAAGGGGGGATGGAGATAGCCCAAGTCCAGGAAAATGCAAGGTATGCAGTGATGATAGAAGCTAGCATCTTGTTTCCCATTCAGTATTTTTTGGAAAAGTTTTTTGGCTTTGAATTTTCATTCCTCAATATAAATGATTCTACTGCATCTTTTCTCAAGGGTAAAGATAAGGAAAATTTCTTGGCAAACCAAGTGATCACTCAAAGTGAAAGTTGCTCAGTCATGTCCAACTCTTTGTGACCCCATGAACGGCAGCCCCCAGACTCTTCTGTCTGTGCAATTGTCCAGGCAAGAATGCTGGCGTGGGTAGCTGTTCCTTTCTCCGGGGGATCTTCCCGACCCAAGGATCGGACCCAGGACTCCCACACTGTAGTCGATTCTTTATTGTCTGAGCCACAGGGGAAGCCCGCTTGTGACCACTACAAAGTTAACCCTGTCTACTTTCACCAAAGCTGGTTCAGTCCAGTATATCACTTCACATCGACATCTTGGACCAGTTTTTACAGGGACTTCTTTCTTACTACCCAAAGAAAGCAGAGTTCAGAGTCACTGTGGGCTGGGCCTGCCCTGTGGGTGGGGGGTGGGTTGCTCGGTGGTGGGTGTGCAGGCAGCTTCTACTGTCCTGGGCACGGCTGGAGGGGTCTTTTCCCTCAAGTACATAGGGAGACCACTGCCAGGGTGGTGGTTCTCTCCATGTAG
The DNA here is from genome assembly GCA_022376925.1 of Tragulus kanchil. Taxonomy (NCBI): domain Eukaryota; kingdom Metazoa; phylum Chordata; class Mammalia; order Artiodactyla; family Tragulidae; genus Tragulus; species Tragulus kanchil. The sequence goes on from JAIOJX010000026.1 coordinate 50,206,441, forward strand.
ACTCCTTCTTTGAGAAATAGAATTTGAGCTGGAAGGTAGCACCATCCAAAAACCTGAATGTGTTTACTGTAGCCTTTTGCGCAGCTGTGTCACAGCTGACCAAAAGCCTGACCTGAATCAGAGTGGATCCTGAAGGATTCTATCCCTCCGTGACTCTGTCCAGAAGCAGAGACCCAGCTTAGCTCAAGGAGCCACAGCCACACTCTTCATACTCCAAGAGATGGTTCCCACTGACCGTCAGACTTTCGAGTTTCTCTGTGGGAAGAGTGACTTGCTGGGTCTGGTGGATGCATCTGGCAACTCTGGATGCATCACAGTGAGAGAGAAACAGGATGGGTGTATAATCAAGGAGTGACTAGACCAAGGAGGCAGCAGTTGTGAGCAAGGGAGAAGGGGGGATGGAGATAGCCCAAGTCCAGGAAAATGCAAGGTATGCAGTGATGATAGAAGCTAGCATCTTGTTTAAACTCCTTGGATTGGGACATTCCTGGTGGCCCAGTGGTTGGGAATCCACTGCCACGGGAGGGGACATGGGTTCGATCCCAGTGCCTTGCGGGGCAACTAAACCCATGTTACACAACTACCAAGCCCACACTCTAGAGCCTGTGCTCTGCAGCAAGAGAAGCCACCAGAAAGAGAAGCCCACACCATACAACAGAGTAGCCCCCACTTGCTGCAGCTAGAGAAAGCCCCCTCATAGCCATGAAGCCCCAACAAAGCCAGTAAATAAGCAGAATTCCTTGGCTTGATTATGGCCACAGAGCAGACTAGGGGCTCCCCTTTTCCCGCTCTCACCCCTGCACATCCTGAGCAGAAGTCTTGCAGCTGCCCCACTGCCCTGTCCCTCTCCAGCTGTGTTCCGTTGTTGGCCACTGCATGGACAAAAGAAAGACCCTCACTGCCTACCTTGGGCATAGTCCACTGCACTGCAGTAGACACTGCACGCGGCCCCTCTGAGGCCCCCTTTAGAACCAAGGGTCTCCATCGCCAGCTACAGGATGTGGTGCTGACCCCTCCCACTTCATCCCTCCCCAGGTACTGTTCCAGGTCCAAGGAAGGGTGCTCCAAGTGAGGTTACCCCTGACTCAGACAGCTGCGTTCATAGATAGGCATCTTAGGGACGTCCCTCGTGGTCTAGTGGTTAAGAATCTGCACTTCCACTGCAGGGGGCACAGGTTCAATCCCTGGTTAAGGAACTAAGATCCCACATGCCTCATGGTGCCACAAGAAAGGAAGAAAGAAAGAAATAATAATAATAAATAATAATAATACATACTAAATAATAGTATCTTAAAAAAGAAAAAAGAACAGTCAGATGAGGGTACAAAGCCCCTCACTAGCCTCTCGTCGGCTGGAATAGCTGTGGAGGTTTCTCCAGCTCCTGGTCTCCCTGTGGTATCACCCATCGCTCTCTGGCAGTTGCGTCCCAGTTTTGTGCCCACTCTGCCCAGTTCACAGTACCCTTCCCCTTGGCTACTTCCAGAGGGTGTGAGCAAGGAGAAGGGGCGATGGAGATAGCCCAAGTCCAGGAAAATGCAAGGTATGCAGTGATGATAGAAGCTAGCATCTTGTTTAAACTCCTTGGATTGGGACATTCCTGGTGGCCCAGTGGTTGGGAATCCACTGCCACGGGAGGGGACATGGGTTCGATCCCAGTGCCTTGCGGGGCAACTAAACCCATGTTACACAACTACCAAGCCCACACTCTAGAGCCTGTGCTCTGCAGCAAGAGAAGCCACCAGAAAGAGAAGCCCACACCATACAACAGAGTAGCCCCCACTTGCTGCAGCTAGAGAAAGCCCCCTCATAGCCATGAAGCCCCAACAAAGCCAGTAAATAAGCAGAATTCCTTGGCTTGATTATGGCCACAGAGCAGACTAGGGGCTCCCTTTCCAGCTCTCACCCCTGCACATCCTGAGCAGAAGTCTTGCAGCTGCCCCACTGCCCTGTCCCTCTCCAGCTGTGTTCCGTTGTTGGCCACTGCATGGACAAAAGAAAGACCCTCACTGCCTACCTTGGGCATAGTCCACTGCACTGCAGTAGGCGCTGAACGCGGCCCCTCTGAGGCCCCCTTTAGAACCAAGGGTCTCCATCGCCAGCTACAGGATGTGGTGCTGACCCCTCCCACTTCATCCCTCCCCAGGTACTGTTCCAGGTCCAAGGAAGGGTGCTCCAAGTGAGGTTACCCCTGACTCAGACAGCTGCGTTCATAGATAGGCATCTTAGGGACGTCCCTCGTGGTCTAGTGGTTAAGAATCTGCACTTCCACTGCAGGGGGCACAGGTTCAATCCCTGGTTAAGGAACTAAGATCCCACATGCCTCATGGTGCCACAAGAAAGGAAGAAAGAAAGAAATAATAATAATAAATAATAATAATACATACTAAATAATAGTATCTTAAAAAAGAAAAAAGAACAGTCAGATGAGGGTACAAAGCCCCTCACTAGCCTCTCGTCGGCTGGAATAGCTGTGGAGGTTTCTCCAGCTCCTGGTCTCCCTGTGGTATCACCCATCGCTCTCTGGCAGTTGCGTCCCAGTTTTGTGCCCACTCTGCCCAGTTCAGCTCCCTCTTTCCCCTCGTCTGTCCAGTACTGCTTCTCTCCTTCCCTCCCTTTTGGAGGATATTCCTAGTAACCCACCAGCATTTCTAGGGAACCCCACCCAAGTGACCAGCTATTGCCCTACTGATCTGCCTGCACCCCGCAAATTCCAACTCATTACAGAAAAAAAAAAAGACAGTTCACTTGACACAGTTAACTTTTAAACTTCTCCCCCACTTGGCAAGATAATTTTGAAGCTGTGCCTAGTAGGGAATAGGGACAATTGGAAGAATTTCAATTTTATTCTAAGCATATCTTTCTCTAAATATGCATGAGTGAGTTTGACACTTGCAAATTAAAATTCACTGTTAGTGAAGCCTGTTCCATAAAAATCTGAAATTATCAGCTACACAATCTGGTCTTCATTGAGTGACAGTATTTTATTAACTAGCTATTAAAGAGTCACTTAATGATGAATGGTTTTGGACAAAACAGCAAAGTTTGAGTACATCAGCATTTATGAAGTGGTTGCAAATGATGGGGAAATCCTTCAGAATTACTTAGACATGAATTTATATGAAAAGTACAAGTCTACCAAGTGATCATGTGATATTAAAATATGAAATGTTAATCTTTAAGAAACCTTGATACATTTAAATTCTGTTGGTATGTTTCTTAGAAATCAGATTATATTTTCCACTGATGTTTAAAATCTTCCTCTAAAATCATTCCTAAAGCATCAGGAAGCATTCCTGAGACCAGCTATTCAAAACCTTCTGTGGAAATTCATATTTTGACCTGTAGCAAAAGATACCTGCTAGTCATCCTGGTTAGAGGATAAGGCAGGAGATAGAAGAAAGTAGTTTTGTTTAATTCTCATAGGCGCTAACTCAGCCCTAAACACGGTGGCAAAGCCATATGGTTACTCATAGAGTATTGTTATAACACTTGCTCCATCTATCAATTGCCAGCCCCATATATATAGTCAGAAAATTTGGGCAAGACCTCATATAAAAACACCTGAGTGTTTGGGCTAATCTCTACGAAGGGAAAATAGACCTTTTTTGAAATATCACACAAATAGCAAAATTTAACACTTTGTGCATTCATGAAATAGGGCGATAGCTGGTCCCATGGGTGGGGCTCCCTGGAAACAGATGGAGACCATGTGGGTGGTTTATTGAGAACACCATCCACGAGGGAGGGACGGAAGCAGAACTGGGCAGTGGAGGAGCTGAGAACCGGACAGGGAAGGAACTGAACTGGGATGCATGTGCCAGGGAGCGTAAATATCCAGAGAGTAGCTCTTGGGAGGGGCCTGGAGAGAGTGGATCTAAAGGGTGGGCCAGGGTGGTATTCTAGGCAATATCCAAATCACAGACCAGAGGACAGCTTCAGAGTACAGATGACAGGACGACAGGGAGGCTGTGTGGTGTGCGGAGCCCACCACGGCTGCAGCAGGCAATGAATGACGCCTTCCGGGCCAGGCAGAGCCTTCTGCAGAGAGCAGAGGTGTAGACAGACATATCTGGGTAGTAGGGACTTGAGTAGATCTGAGCTCAGCAAGTTGCAGTCTAAGAGCTGTGTTTTGTTGCTGTGTTGTGGGATGGACTGGAAGGGGACAGGAACCGAGCCAGCAAGGTCAGTTAGGTCTGGGGGTAGCGGGGCAGCAGCAGGGAGACCAGAAGCAGAATTAATCCAAGACACGGTCCCACCCAAGGACAAGTGTGGGCCAGGGGTCCCAGTCTCTCTGAAGTCTTCAGCCAGCCTCCTCAGACAATGCTTTTGAAATCAGACATCATTCATGAAGTTGAAAGAGAAGCAAGTGGGTTTTGCTTACTTTATTGACGTTTTCCTGAGAAAGTGATGGAAGGACAGAGCAGGTTGGCAAACCACCTGTCCAGCTCACAGAGACCCACGCTCACTTTTTTTAGGATTGTGTTCCCTTTCAGGGGCCACCTCTACCTGGGGGCTCTTGAGCATTCCACAGGGCCTCTCCCCTTGACCACAGAGCAGCAGGGGAGAGCTCCCCAGGCACTCCATCAGCCAAGAAGCTGATGAAACGTCTCAGTAGTTTTTTGAGATGGTTGAATGCAGAGACTCATTGAATGCTGGAAGGAAGTTTTGGGGCATGAGATCCATTGAATGCTGGAAGAAAGTTTCTGGGCATGAACTTATAGGTTTCAGTGTCCCTAGTTGGATTTCCAGTTTATTTGGAAGTTTGTGTGAGAAAAGAGGATGGCTTGTTGCGGTGGATCTCTGTAATTGTAGACAAGAACAGTTTAAATTAAAATAAGTCTGACTAGGAATCCTACATTCATTTGATCAGTTCACCAAGAAATTTTGCAAACATATTAACACTCAAATTTTGGAAGTTGTGTATTCCTCATCTGAATCCACTTGGAGATCCTCTACATGGAGATGCGGAAGGACAGAAGGAAACAGATGGATCCAGGAGTTTTCATCTTTAGGTCAAGACTGGCAGGCTTCCAAAAACTGGTCTTTCATCCATAGGCAAGAAAATGGAAATCTAACTAAACTTCATAATTGATATAAAAACTAACTCAAAATGTATCATGGACTTTGAGATGAAACAATAAAACCTGTAGACAAGAACTCTGGGGGAAAATCTTCAGGATCTGGGAATAACCGGTTCTTAGACCTGACACCAAACACGTGACCCATAAAAGAGGTAAACTTGATCTCATCAAAATATTAATATAAGCAGGGCTTCCCCGGTGGTCCAGTGGGTAAAGAGCATTGCAGTGCAAGGCATACCAGTTCGATCCCTGGCCTGAGAAGATCCCACGTGCCGCGGAGCGGCTGCACCGGTGTGTCCAATTACAAGCCGGCGCTCTGGAGCACATGCGCCCAGAGCCAGTGCTCTGCAACGAGAGAGGCCGCTGCAATGGGAGGCCCACACATGCCAAAGAGTAAAGATGGATGAAAATAAATGGATAAAAAATCAATGAAAAGAGGTCAAAATTTTTTAAATGTATATTAACAGCAGTATTTTTTGTTCTATAAAGACCCTGAAAAGAGGCTGAAAAGATAGACTAGAAGAAAATATTTTCACATTATCTGTCTAGCATCTATCTAGATCTCTTTGTATCTAGAATATATAGAGACTTCTCAAAATTCAACAGTAAGAAAAAAAGAACAATATTTATTTCGAATCTTTGGTTTTAAACCAGCTTCTCTGATGTTTCAGACAGTAAGAAATACCTGCCTGCATTGCAGGAGACCCAGGTGCAATCCCTGGGTCAGAAAGATCGCCTGGAGGAGGGCATGGCAACCCATGCCAGTACTCTTGCCTGAGAAATCCCATGGACAGAGGAGCCTGGCGGGCTGCAGTCCATGACGTTGCATGCAGTGGGACCAGACTGAGCAGCTGAGAACCCATGAAGGTGTCAAGGTGCAGATAAGGAGATCCCCTTGAAGGGGGACTTGGACGGAGAGAATACTGCTGCCGCAAGAATGTTCTCTGTAGACCAATAGCAGTCATTGTAAATGTGCTTTCAGTATCAGCCTGATTTCAGTTGCCTCTCTCTGGACCTCATGTTGGCTTTAGAAGTGGAGATACAGAAAAAGAGCACTCTGCACTTCATCCTTACAGCTCTTTTCCTTTTGTTATTTTTCCATGTTCTATATGTTCAACCATTTGGAACTATTTTCCTTTCTTGGCCGCACTGCACAGCATGTGGGATCTTAGTTCCCCCACCAGGGATGGAACCCACACCCCTTGCATTGGAAGTACAGAGATTTAACCGCAGCCACCAGGGAAGTCCCTGGAACTGTTTTCAATGGTTTTGTCCTGTTCCTAACATAGGATCACACAAATATGCAAGAGTCTTCTCTGTGTTTCCTCCAGCCGTAAAAGGACTTGGCTTAGTGCTGAATTCTTCTGGGAAGATCCTTGGGCATATCTCTATGCAGCACCACTCGTTTGGAAAGCTATTGTTTGTCTACAGTGCCCCCTGGCCACTTCCCAGCTGAGTTTTCACTTTGGATCTAAAAGTGGATTATAACTTCACTGTCAGTTCAGTGGGAAGTGATCAGTCTCTTCCCCATCACAACGACCTCAGTCATCCTCAGGACACAGACCCTGAGGGGCCCATCAGATACTCTGAAAGGCACAAGTCCTCAGCCCAACCTTTGGGCTTATCTGTTAACAGATTTGCATCAAAATACATCCCCCCATCTAAAAAACCTAACAGATGTGGCCCCACTTGAGTTTAGCCCCTTCCCACTAATTTGAGATTAAAAGACTTACTCCTTGGAAGAAAAGCTATGACAAACTTAGACAGCATATTAAAAAATAGAGACAGCCTATTGACGATAAAGGTCCATATAGTCAAAGCTATGCTTTTTTCCCATAGTCACGTACGGATGTGAGAGTTGGACCATAAAGAAGGCTGAGCACTAAAGAACTGATGCCTTTGAACTGTGGTGCTGGAGAAGAGTCTTCTTGAGAGTCCCTTGGACTGCAAGGAGATCAAATCAGTCACTCCTAAAGGAAATCAACCCTGCAGATTCATTGGAAGGACTGGTGCTGAAGCTGAAGCTCCAATGTTTTGGTCACCTGATGCGAAGAGCTGACTCATTGGAAAAGAGCCTGATGCTGGGAAAGATGAGGGCAAGAGAGAAGAGGACAACAGAGGACGAGATGGCTGGATGACATCATCAATTCAATGGACATGAGTTTGAGAAAACTCAGGGAGATAGTGGAGGACAGGATAGCCTGGTGTGCCACAGTCCATGGGGTCACAGAGTTGGACACAACTGAGCAACTGAACAACAGCATGCTGTAACAGAGATCGCCTATGCATACAGAAAAATGGTAAACAAAAATGCAGGGTTCATTGGATACCAATGAGATGGAGCCAGGCCCATGAAGGCACATGACAGAGATTCCTGGCAGCTGCGGGCCAGAGCTTGGAGTTGCAGGACCCAGGTCCACCAGGACCAGCTCCTCTGACCACCCCCTTCTCTAAAGAAGGCTGTGTGGTGGCTGGAACCCACGTTCTCAGCTTTCTGCCAGCTGGCCAGTCCATCTGTGCGTTCCTTCCCTAGGGCAGAGGGGGTCAGCGTGGCCAGCCGGTCCAGCTCCTCAGGGTCAGGCCACTCCTGCAGAGGTGTGTCTCTGATGAGAACACCCTCTGGCCACTTGACTGAGCTGGGAGTGGCGGCCCAGAAGTTTCCATCAGGGAGAGACATTGGCCAAGGCGGGAACCGTGACAATGCAGGTGGATTTGTCCGACCCCTTCATGGTGAAAGATTCAAAAAGAACTTTAGGGTTGAAGGGGTAAAACCTCCGCGTGGAATTTGTCTCTCCCAATATTTGTCAAAATGAGGAAAATAGTACATGTTAAAAACAGCCACCAAAGGAAAGGATCCATCCAATAAGCTACTGACCAAAGGAAGGTCTATCTGTAAAAAGGAAAGCAGAAACCTTCCATCTTGCCTCCTCTCAGACCAAAAGGTGTCTCCTTCGCCACCAGTCACGTCAAGACCGTGTGGAACATCATGGGAACCGTTAGCCCGCTGTCAGGCTGTAGAGTCGGGATCAGATGTTTCCCAAACTGGTCTTACAGTGTTTTGCCTCCTTGAGAACTTGATATTTATTATAGAAATAAAGCTGTACAAGTATACCTATAAATCTGATTTTTATTTACATGCATGAAACACCTATTTAGGAACCATGGCTGGTGCTGGTTCCCTGTAGGCTACAAGCATCAACAAGATGGAATCCTCCTCCAAGGGGGCCCCACAGCCCCAGAAAGCCACAAAGACAGGCACGCAAATAGCCAGTAATCTGCATGGAGAAGCAGGCCTTCTCCATGCAGAAAAGCAAAGCAAAGGGATCAGCAAATCCCACTGAGCCAGGAGAGAGACTTTTTTGACCTGGGAGAATCCAGGACGGCGTCACAGAGGAGGATCTAAGAGGAATTGCCCACAGAAGATGGGAAAGTGAATTCTGGTCGGAGAGAAGGTGGGCACCCCCACCCCCTCCAGGCTGTCCCTGCCCTCCAGCCTGAGTCACAGCCCGATGAGCAGACACAGCCATGTCAGACTTCTGCTGGGACCTCCAGGTGGCTGCCCAAGTTCACTCTCTCTGCAGAACCCCATCCAGGCTGTGTCTGGAACCCACGTTCTCAGCTTTCTGCCAGCTGGCCAGTCCATCTGTGCGTTCCTTCCCTAGGGCAGAGGGTCAGCGTGGCCAGCCGGTCCAGCTCCTCAGGGTCAGGCCACTCCTGCAGAGGTGTGTCTCTGATGAGAACACCCTCTGGCCACTTGACTGAGCTGGGAGTGGCGGCCCAGAAGTTTCCATCAGGGAGAGACATTGGCCAAGGCGGGAACCGTGACAATGCAGGTGGATTTGTCCGACCCCTTCATGGTGAAAGATTCAAAAAGAACTTTAGGGTTGAAGGGGTAAAACCTCCGCGTGGAATTTGTCTCTCCCAATATTTGTCAAAATGAGGAAAATAGTACATGTTAAAAACAGCCACCAAAGGAAAGGATCCATCCAATAAGCTACTGACCAAAGGAAGGTCTATCTGTAAAAAGGAAAGCAGAAACCTTCCATCTTGCCTCCTCTCAGACCAAAAGGTGTCTCCTTCGCCACCAGTCACGTCAAGACCGTGTGGAACATCATGGGAACCGTTAGCCCCGCTGTCAGGCTGTAGAGTCGGGATCAGATGTTTCCCAAACTGGTCTTACAGTGTTTTGCCTCCTTGAGAACTTGATATTTATTATAGAAATAAAGCTGTACAAGTATACCTATAAATCTGATTTTTATTTACATGCATGAAACACCTATTTAGGAACCATGGCTGGTGCTGGTTCCCTGTAGGCTACAAGCATCAACAAGATGGAATCCTCCTCCAAGGGGGCCCCACAGCCCCAGAAAGCCACAAAGACAGGCACGCAAATAGCCAGTAATCTGCATGGAGAAGCAGGCCTTCTCCATGCAGAAAAGCAAAGCAAAGGGATCAGCAAATCCCACTGAGCCAGGAGAGAGACTTTTTTGACCTGGGAGAATCCAGGACGGCGTCACAGAGGAGGATCTAAGAGGAATTGCCCACAGAAGATGGGAAAGTGAATTCTGGTCGGAGAGAAGGTGGGCACCCCCACCCCCTCCAGGCTGTCCCTGCCCTCCAGCCTGAGTCACAGCCCGATGAGCAGACACAGCCATGTCAGACTTCTGCTGGGACCTCCAGGTGGCTGCCCAAGTTCACTCTCTCTGCAGAACACCGTTCAGGGGCATCCCATGGTGTGTCCCTTCTCTGTCTGCTCGCCCCTGTTCCATACACCCCTGTCCTAGTGACTCCCAGCTACCCAAAGGCAACCCACACTCCCAGCTGAGACTCACAGGGCCTGGTCCATTCATGGAAGGCGCTTCCCCCAGCTGGGCTTCCTCCCCTGGAGCAGCAGTCCCCTGCCTCCTCCCCTCTCACCTTCTCCCCCTCTCCCTCTCCCTCCTCCCGTCCCTGTCTTCCCCCTCCCCCTCCCAATTTTCCTCCTCCCCCTCCCCTTCTTCCTCCTCCTTGCTTCTCCCTGTCTCCCTTCTCCTCCTTTCCCCCTCCCCTTCTCCTCCTTCCCTCTCCATCTCCTCCCTCCTCTCCTCCCCCACCCTCTCCCTCTTCCTCCTCCTTCACCCTCTCTTCCTCCTGCTTCTCCCTCTTCCCCTCATCCTCCCTTTCTCTCCCCCTCATCCTCCCTTTCCCTCCCTTCCTCCTCCTTCTCCCCCTCTTCCTCTGCCCTCCACCTCCTCCTCCTTCCTCTCCCCCCTCCTCCTCTCCATCTCCCTTCTCCTCCCTCCTCTCCTCCCTCTCCCTGTCTTCATCTCCTCCCTCTCTTCATCTTTCCCCTTCTCCCCAAATACAGGCCCACTTGAGTATCCACAATCAGAAGAGCAAAAACACAACAACGTGGGTCAGCACTGCGCCAACACTCAAGTACTAGAGATCCACCAATGCTTAGTGACACCTGGAGAAAGGGGAGGACGTAACATCTCTGAGAAGACTAGTCGGTCACTTTAGATGCACCTCTATCCATGAGTCATTTCTTTCCTCCAGGGGCACGCTTTCACCCAACACTGGTCTTTTTTCTGCTTTTCTGGCTGGTTCTCCTTAGAAGTCTGGGTGTCCTAGGCCGAGCAAAGAGGGCAGGGGAGTTCCTTCCCCAGTGAGCTTTGATCTCCTGAAGTGCCTGGGAGAATCCAGGACGGCGTCACAGAGGAGGATCTAAGAGGAATTGCCCACAGAAGATGGGAAAGTGAATTCTGGTCGGAGAGAAGGTGGGCACCCCCACCCCCTCCAGGCTGTCCCTGCCCTCCAGCCTGAGTCACAGCCCGATGAGCAGACACAGCCATGTCAGACTTCTGCTGGGACCTCCAGGTGGCTGCCCAAGTTCACTCTCTCTGCAGAACACCGTTCAGGGGCATCCCATGGTGTGTCCCTTCTCTGTCTGCTCGCCCCTGTTCCATACACCCCTGTCCTAGTGACTCCCAGCTACCCAAAGGCAACCCACACTCCCAGCTGAGACTCACAGGGCCTGGTCCATTCATGGAAGGCGCTTCCCCCAGCTGGGCTTCCTCCCCTGGAGCAGCAGTCCCCTGCCTCCTCCCCTCTCACCTTCTCCCCCTCTCCCTCTCCCTCCTCCCGTCCCTGTCTTCCCCCTCCCCCTCCCAATTTTCCTCCTCCCCTCCCTTCTTCCTCCTCCTTGCTTCTCCCTGTCTCCTTCTCCTCCTTTCCCCCTCCCCTTCTCCTCCTTCCCTCTCCATCTCCTCCCTCCTCTCCTCCCCCACCCTCTCCCTCTTCCTCCTCCTTCACCCTCTCTTCCTCCTGCTTCTCCCTCTTCCCCTCATCCTCCCTTTCTCTCCCCCTCATCCTCCCTTTCCCTCCCTTCCTCCTCCTTCTCCCCCTCTTCCTCTGCCCTCCACCTCCTCCTCCTTCCTCTCCCCCCTCCTCCTCTCCATCTCCCTTCTCCTCCCTCCTCTCCTCCCTCTCCCTGTCTTCATCTCCTCCCTCTCTTCATCTTTCCCCTTCTCCCCAAATACAGGCCCACTTGAGTATCCACAATCAGAAGAGCAAAAACACAACAACGTGGGTCAGCACTGCGCCAACACTCAAGTACTAGAGATCCACCAATGCTTAGTGACACCTGGAGAAAGGGGAGGACGTAACATCTCTGAGAAGACTAGTCGGTCACTTTAGATGCACCTCTATCCATGAGTCATTTCTTTCCTCCAGGGGCACGCTTTCACCCAACACTGGTCTTTTTTCTGCTTTTCTGGCTGGTTCTCCTTAGAAGTCTGGGTGTCCTAGGCCGAGCAAAGAGGGCAGGGGAGTTCCTTCCCCAGTGAGCTTTGATCTCCTGCAAGTCCTGGAAGGTGGGTCACTTGGAGCCCCAGCATTTCTGGGTCCAGGTTCTCTCCAGGTTCTGCAAGGGAGGTGGCACATTTCATGAGCTGTGGTTTCAGGCAGGTCTTCTGTGACCCCATCCCGAGAAGTAAGGGTCCTCCCAGCAGCCTGACTCCCTCCTGGCAGCTCTCATCACTCCCGGGAGCTCCTTTTGTGGATCCTTCTGACCGCCACATGGGGTGGGGGAGGAGAAGTGGGTAAGGATCTGGTACATGGGCGGGCGCTGCCCTTTAGGAAGGGGACAGGACCTCCGGCTTAAACTGAGATTGAGTACCTGGACACCGCCCAACCACCTCCAACTCAGTCTGGGATTCAGAACTGGCTTCCTGGTCCAGGGAGGGGACAGGCTAGCAAAGAAAGGAGCAGTCTGCGGCTCCTACAAACCCCCACCTGACAAGTAGTGGAGAAGAGCACAAATGGGCAGCAGCCCTGAAGCTGGGTCACAGGAGCATGGAGAAGGGAGGCAGCAGGACTCGAGTGGGGATCAGCTTTCAGAGCAAGGAAGGAGCGAAACATCAGAGGACAGGACCAAGCTCAGGGTGGGGCACCCCTCAGTGAGCCCGCAGGTGGAGCGAAGTCTCAAACCATCCCTGCCCTGGTCAGTGGACACAGCACTCCCTGCTCAGACCGTCAGCAGGGAAACTGCCCAGGTGGGTGGACGAGGGGCTGGACCTTCACCCCCTAAACCAGCAACGGGCATGTACCTTTCCACAATCATAGTCACCACAATATACATACTTTTTACTGTCTGATCTGATCACAACCAACAAAACCATGCCTGTTGTGAACAAGCGTACTATTCTGCTTTGACAGGAAGAAGAGGAGATGTGGAAAATGTCGCCGAGTGTTTTCCTTCATACGATGGAGGAAGGAAATAACGTCTACAAAGGTCAGTTTAGCCGAGCAGGTGTGCTGACGGCAGTGGCTTTGCTGGTCAGACTTTGGTGCCCAGTCATGAGAGGCTTTTGTTGTTATTCAGTTGCTCAGTCATGTCCAACTCTTGGTGACCCCTGCAACACGCCAGACATCTCTGTCTTTCTGTCTAGGAGTTTACTCAAACTCATGTCCACAAGATGCTGCAGACAGACAATTCACCACCGAGTCAGTCTGTCCGTCTCTTTTAGCATTCCTTTGCGTGACTTCAAGGCATATAACTGGCAAACGAGCAAGATAAGAACATAATCTGAACCTCAGTTCCGTTTTAAACCCTTCATACGTCAGCTGAACAATCCTTTTGCCTGGAATGAAAGGGAGGAAGGATTTTCCCTGGATTGTTTAAATTAAGAAAATCAGTGCCGTATGTACAGTAAAATGTTGCAATCCTATTAGACTTAGACACATGCCTGAATGCGGACACCTAATTCTTTTGTCCCACATTCAGCATATTTAGCAGCGTGTAATCTGGCTCATTTGGCCAGTGTGTGAACTAGGCCTTTGAGACAGTCCCATTATGAGTTACTGGCGTGGTTATCCCATTCCTTCGGTTCTCCTCCACCCTCACGATAAATCCCAAAACAGAATGACCTGCCAAGGTGATCCTGGTCATTAGTGTTATTTGGAAATCCCTGAAAAATGCAGTAAGGGTGTTAAGTCGAGTATTTCCGTGCCTGAGTCACACATGTGACTCCATCCTAGTTCTGGTCTTAGCTGGACAGCGGTGGTCCTGTTAGTTATTTAGTATATATTTTTAGCTGATTCTTGGCTTTTACCGCCAATTAGCTGAGCCTTACCCTGAGCAATTGTCTCAGAGTTGTTGCAGGCTTGGTAGGCTGGTTCTATGAAATGAGGATGTTGGCGGGCGTACCTCCTGCAGTTCTCTCTCTCACCACTAGGGGCCAGGGTCCCACTCTGCCTGAGGTGCAGGACAAAGGCAGAAGCACGGGAAAGGATGACCTTGGCAGGATCTGACAGCTGCCTTAAAGGAGGAGGGAAGGAGTCAAAGGGTAAAGTGTCATTGTTGGGGGTGAAAATGTCGAGTGTTTTCCTTCATACGATGGAGGAAGGAAATAACGTCTACAAAGGTCAGTTTAGCCGAGCAGGTGTGCTGACGGCAGTGGCTTTGCTGGTCAGACTTTGGTGCCCAGTCATGAGAGGCTTTTGTTGTTATTCAGTTGCTCAGTCATGTCCAACTCTTGGTGACCCCTGCAACACGCCAGACATCTCTGTCTTTCTGTCTAGGAGTTTACTCAAACTCATGTCCACAAGATGCTGCAGACAGACAATTCACCACCGAGTCAGTCTGTCCGTCTCTTTTAGCATTCCTTTGCGTGACTTCAAGGCATATAACTGGCAAACGAGCAAGATAAGAACATAATCTGAACCTCAGTTCCGTTTTAAACCCTTCATACGTCAGCTGAACAATCCTTTTGCCTGGAATGAAAGGGAGGAAGGATTTTCCCTGGATTGTTTAAATTAAGAAAATCAGTGCCGTATGTACAGTAAAATGTTGCAATCCTATTAGACTTAGACACATGCCTGAATGCGGACACCTAATTCTTTTGTCCCACATTCAGCATATTTAGCAGCGTGTAATCTGGCTCATTTGGCCAGTGTGTGAACTAGGCCTTTGAGACAGTCCCATTATGAGTTACTGGCGTGGTTATCCCATTCCTTCGGTTCTCCTCCACCCTCACGATAAATCCCAAAACAGAATGACCTGCCAAGGTGATCCTGGTCATTAGTGTTATTTGGAAATCCCTGAAAAATGCAGTAAGGGTGTTAAGTCGAGTATTTCCGTGCCTGAGTCACACATGTGACTCCATCCTAGTTCTGGTCTTAGCTGGACAGCGGTGGTCCTGTTAGTTATTTAGTATATATTTTTAGCTGATTCTTGGCTTTTACCGCCAATTAGCTGAGCCTTACCCTGAGCAATTGTCTCAGAGTTGTTGCAGGCTTGGTAGGCTGGTTCTATGAAATGAGGATGTTGGCGGGCGTACCTCCTGCAGTTCTCTCTCTCACCACTAGGGGCCAGGGTCCCACTCTGCCTGAGGTGCAGGACAAAGGCAGAAGCACGGGAAAGGATGACCTTGGCAGGATCTGACAGCTGCCTTAAAGGAGGAGGGAAGGAGTCAAAGGGTAAAGTAACATTGATCAGGTACCCAATACACGGAAGTCTTCATGTTTTCATGCCCATCTCATTTCTCTTTACAACCACCAGAAGATATAAACAGCACTCACCCCTAATCAGCAGATATGATAGAAGACCTGCCATCATTCAAGCTGAGAATATCAGCTCTTTCTTTTTCTTTCCCATTATGGTTTATTACAGGATATTGAATACAGTTCTCTGTGCTATATACAGTAGGACCTTGTTGTTATCCAGCTTGTATATAATAGTTTGATCTGCTAATCCCAAACTCCCAATCCTACCTTCGCCCCATCCTCACCACCTCCTTGGCAACCACAGGTCTGATCTCTGTGAGTCTGTCTCTCTTTCGAAGATTAGTTCATCTGTGTCGTATTTTAGATTCCACACATAAGTGATATCATATGGTATTTGTCTTTCTCTTTGTGTCTTACTTTACTTATATGATAATATCCAGGTCCATTCATGTAGCTCCAAATGGCATTATTTAATTCTTTCTTATAGCTGAGAAGTATTCCATTGTATGTATGTACCACATCTTCTTTATTCATTCATCTGTCATTGGACATTTAGGTTGTTTCTGCATCTTGGCTATTATAAAGAGTGCTGCTGTGAACACTGAGGTGTGTGTAGCTTTTCAAATTATAGGTTTATCCAGATATGTGCCCAGGAGTGGGGTTGCAGGATCATACGATAGCTCTACATTTCTACCGAAACATCCATTCACTCACACATTCACTCAACAGGCATTGATTGGCTCCAGTGTGCAGGTGCAATTCTGGCCTCGCGATACAGAGCTGGCCCACGCTGTCTGTGGTCACACTGCACACCAGGGGCTATGGGGCTGGGTGGGTGGGGACACTGGCACAGATTGGGGGGCTGGTTAAACGGGCCACAGCCACTTCCGAGGGACCCAGCTAGGAACCACAGTAGTCCGTGCTGCAGAGCCACGAGCCTGGTGGCGGTGCCCCGGGAATTTGGGCCGTGTTCCAAGCAGTAGCTGCCAGTTGCCACAAGACATTATGTCCTGGTCTGCACATTTGTCTCTTGTCTCGTAGTCTCACATCTGTCACCAGTCTCTGAGATATCTTCCAGACCTTTGAATGCATCAGGTAACTGACCCACTCATTTTGTTCTGAAGACCCTCCCCTACTTCTGGAACCCTGCTGGCTGTCCTCCCTGGGGTTTCCTGATTGTCCCACCTTCCCTGTCCTGTTACTCCCTCCCCATGGGGAGCCTGTCCTCCAGGGTCTCGTGAGAGAGGCTGCCAGCGCAGAGGGAAGGTTCAGGTGCTGAGAACATCTGAATATTGTCTTACCCTTGGGAAATGGAGTATTTCCTGCCATATCAGTAAACAAGGATGTTGCAGCCATCAGGGATTCCAGCTTTCCGAATGTGAATTCCTGAGCCTTAAGGGCGCTCAGTAAGGAAAGAAATACCGGCACTCAGGAGGCAGGGAAATGCAGGCTACTGGCCCCAGAGAGCTGAGATGCGGGTGAGAGAATGATCTCAGGGAGCCCAGACTCTTGCATCTTCCCATGCATAGAGGAGTGCTCAATTCCTTAACTTCAGATACCTGGGTTTCTTTATTTCACAGAAATACTATTGATGTTCAGGCTCCCTGCCCTTTGTTGCAAGCGTCAGTATAACCGGACTCCTCCCGACCCTACTCCTCGAAGCAGTTCTCCCAGGGCTACTTGAGATGCTGTCTTCCAGGCTTGAAGTCCTAAAATTCCCACTGAATAAAACATAACTCTCAACTTTTAGGTTGTGAATATTCTTTAAGTCAACACAAACTCAGGACTTGGAAAGCCTGGCTCCCTTCACTTCTAATGTAACTACATAACTATGTGCATAAAGAAAGAAATGTATGAGAGCAGAGAATCCTCCTCCACCTCCATGGGGAGTCAGGAGCTCCTGCCTGAATTTGATGAGTCAAGAAGCAGATCAGGGCTTCCCTGGTGGTCCAGTGGGTAAGGACACCACCTTGCAGTGCAAGGGGCGCTGGTTCGATCCCTGGCCTGGGAAGATCCCACGTGCCATGGAAGGCTAGACTGGTATCGAGCTCTGGTGGCGGTGCCCCGGGAATTTGGGCCGTGTTCCAAGCAGTAGCTGCCAGTTGCCACAAGACATTATGTCCTGGTCTGCACATTTGTCTCTTGTCTCGTAGTCTCACATCTGTCACCAGTCTCTGAGATATCTTCCAGACCTTTGAATGCATCAGGTAACTGACCCACTCATTTTGTTCTGAAGACCCTCCCCTACTTCTGGAACCCTGCTGGCTGTCCTCCCTGGGGTTTCCTGATTGTCCCACCTTCCCTGTCCTGTTACTCCCTCCCCATGGGGAGCCTGTCCTCCAGGGTCTCGTGAGAGAGGCTGCCAGCGCAGAGGGAAGGTTCAGGTGCTGAGAACATCTGAATATTGTCTTACCCTTGGGAAATGGAGTATTTCCTGCCATATCAGTAAACAAGGATGTTGCAGCCATCAGGGATTCCAGCTTTCCGAATGTGAATTCCTGAGCCTTAAGGGCGCTCAGTAAGGAAAGAAATACCGGCACTCAGGAGGCAGGGAAATGCAGGCTACTGGCCCCAGAGAGCTGAGATGCGGGTGAGAGAATGATCTCAGGAGCCCAGACTCTTGCATCTTCCCATGCATAGAGGAGTGCTCAATTCCTTAACTTCAGATACCTGGGTTTCTTTATTTCACAGAAATACTATTGATGTTCAGGCTCCCTGCCCTTTGTTGCAAGCGTCAGTATAACCGGACTCCTCCCGACCCTACTCCTCGAAGCAGTTCTCCCAGGGCTACTTGAGATGCTGTCTTCCAGGCTTGAAGTCCTAAAATTCCCACTGAATAAAACATAACTCTCAACTTTTAGGTTGTGAATATTCTTTAAGTCAACACAAACTCAGGACTTGGAAAGCCTGGCTCCCTTCACTTCTAATGTAACTACATAACTATGTGCATAAAGAAAGAAATGTATGAGAGCAGAGAATCCTCCTCCACCTCCATGGGGAGTCAGGAGCTCCTGCCTGAATTTGATGAGTCAAGAAGCAGATCAGGGCTTCCCTGGTGGTCCAGTGGGTAAGGACACCACCTTGCAGTGCAAGGGGCGCTGGTTCGATCCCTGGCCTGGGAAGATCCCACGTGCCATGGAACGGCTAGACTGATGTGTCCAACTACCGAGCCGGAGCTCTGGAGTGCGTGCACCCATGGCCGGTGCTCTGCAGCAAGCGAGGCCACTGTGATGGGAGGCCCACACGGGTCATAGAACAAAGATGGAAATAAATGAAAGACCAATGGAAAATGGCCAAAAAAAAAAAAAAGGAAGCAGATTGGGATCGACATATAGACACTGTTGATACTATGTATAAAATCGATAACTAATGAGAACACACTGTATTGCACAGGGAACGCTGCTCAGTGCTCCAAGGTGACCTGAATGGGAAGGAATCCAAAAAGAGGAGGTATATGTCTGTGTACACAGCTGATTAACCTTCCCTCGTAGCTCAGTCGGTGAAGAATCTGCCTGCAATGCAGGAGGCCAGGACTTGATTCCTGGATTGGGAAGACCTCCTGGAGAAGGAAATGTATTTCCACTCCAGGATTTCTGCCTGGAGAATCCTATTGACAAAGGAGCTGTGGGGTCGCAAGAGTCTGACATGACTGAGCGACTGAACCACAACTGCTGCAGCTGATTCACTTTGCTCTGCAGCGGAAACGAGCACAGCACTGTAATACAGCTGTACTCCAATAAGCACGTAAAATGAATCATGAGTCTATGGCCCTGCCACCCTGAACGCGCTCGATCTCGTCTGATCTCAGAAGCTAAGCAGGGTCGGGCCTGGTTAGTACTTGGATGGGAGACCGCCTGGGAATACTGGGTGCTGTAGGCTTTAAAAAAAAAAAAAAAGAATCATGAGAACAAAAGCCTGGGACTAAAAAAAAAAACAGCAGCAATAGAAGTGCATCATCTAGATGTTATGAGAGGAACAGAGAAACAGCTAAAAGAGTCCACATGAAGCTAGACCACACCCTCCTCCTGTGAGCCCTGTGGTCTTCCTTCCTCAAGCTGTTCACACTGACACCTCAGGGCTGTCGTGCTTTCTGTTCCCCTTGCCTGGAACGCTTGTCCCTTCAGGCTGCCGATGAGACCCAGGTGGGATGATCGTCCCCCTCCTCACTTATGCTCACCCCTGACCCAGCAGTAGTCACCTCCACCTGCCTTCCAGGGGTGGGTTTCCGTCTCCCTGCAGGGGGGCAACAGGCCTATAAGGGCAGGGCATGAATTTTATCATTTGCAATTAAATCAGATTGATGGATAAATCTGAATCTAGTCAATGCATTTTTGAATGAATGAATGAATTAGGAATAAATGCCCTTGGCCAATGTAACTGGAAGGCAGAGTTTTTTTAACTATAATCTTTTTAATACCCTCTGATTCTAAGGTGCATGCATTATTTTGATAAAAATAAAAATTAATTTAGGGGACATCTAACGTTTCTATGGGAAGCCCACGGACCCACCCAGCAAAGCTCTGGAAGCCACCCACACCTTGTGGGCTATACCTGTTTCCATCAAGGCTAAGAAAGCACAGGCCACTCCATAGCAGGAAATGGGAAGCTTGATTTTTCTGATTGATGGTTGGGGCCTTTGACAAGTTACCCATCAGGTCTCTGGTAATTCACAGAAATTCAGTGTTTTCATCTGAGAATCCTATTGACAAAGGAGCTGTGGGGTCGCAAGAGTCTGACATGACTGAGCGACTGAACCACAACTGCTGCAGCTGATTCACTTTGCTCTGCAGCGAAACGAGCACAGCACTGTAATACAGCTGTACTCCAATAAGCACGTAAAATGAATCATGAGTCTATGGCCCTGCCACCCTGAACGCTCGATCTCGTCTGATCTCAGAAGCTAAGCAGGGTCGGGCCTGGTTAGTACTTGGATGGGAGACCGCCTGGGAATACTGGGTGCTGTAGGCTTTAAAAAAAAAAAAAAAGAATCATGAGAACAAAAGCCTGGGACTAAAAAAAACAGCAGCAATAGAAGTGCATCATCTAGATGTTATGAGAGGAACAGAGAAACAGCTAAAAGAGTCCACATGAAGCTAGACCACACCCTCCTCCTGTGAGCCCTGTGGTCTTCCTTCCTCAAGCTGTTCACACTGACACCTCAGGGCTGTCGTGCTTTCTGTTCCCCTTGCCTGGAACGCTTGTCCCTTCAGGCTGCCGATGAGACCCAGGTGGGATGATCGTCCCCCTCCTCACTTATGCTCACCCCTGACCCAGCAGTAGTCACCTCCACCTGCCTTCCAGGGGTGGGTTTCCGTCTCCCTGCAGGGGGGCAACAGGCCTATAAGGGCAGGGCATGAGTTTTATCATTTGCAATTAAATCAGATTGATGGATAAATCTGAATCTAGTCAATGCATTTTTGAATGAATGAATGAATTAGGAATAAATGCCCTTGGCCAATGTAACTGGAAGGCAGAGTTTTTTTAACTATAATCTTTTTAATACCCTCTGATTCTAAGGTGCATGCATTATTTTGATAAAAATAAAAATTAATTTAGGGGACATCTAACGTTTCTATGGGAAGTCCACGGACCCACCCAGCAAAGCTCTGGAAGCCACCCACACCTTGTGGGCTATACCTGTTTCCATCAAGGCTAAGAAAGCACAGGCCACTCCATAGCAGGAAATGGGAAGCTTGATTTTTCTGATTGATGGTTGGGGCCTTTGACAAGTTACCCATCAGGTCTCTGGTAATTCACAGAAATTCAGTGTTTTCATCTGAGAATTCTTTTCATAAAAATCAAAGGGTTTCCTCCTGGAATGAAACATTAGCATTTTAATCACTGCGATTAAGCCGCTTCTTGGTCTGCCTCTGAGCCAGTGAAAATTGCCCCCGGCCCTGGCTTTCCCGGTTCTCAGATAAAAAGCTCATTCTCTGCTGCAGGAAAGAGCTGGCTGTTGTTTTCCTCTGAGAGTCATGAATAGCTTCCTGCATTTATTTTTTTTTTTTTTTTTTTTTTCTTTTTTTTTTTAAACCTTTATTTTACTTTTAACTTTTACAGAGTTTTGTTGTTCACAGACATGCATGTTCTCAGATTAGTCACATGTATATCCCCCCCTTCCCTCCCCTCCCGACCATCACACAGCACCCCTGAAGGATCCCCTTTTCTCACAGAGCAATGACTAGAGCTATTTTCTTCACTTATGATAGTACAGGCCTTCATGCTACTTCCCTTACGCCTCTCAACCACTGTTCCTTCCCCACAATGTCCATATGTCCACTGTCCATGTCTGTCTTTCTGTCGCTTCACTGCATGTGCCATCATCACCATCCTACTAGATTCCATATATATGTGTTAATATACTGTATTTGTCCTTCTCTTTCTGACTGACTTCACTTTTTAGGATACGTTCTAGATCCAGCCACCTCATGAGGGCTGATTCTTCTGCATTTCTCTTTACAGCTGTGTAGTATTCCATTGTATATATGTACCAGAGCTTTTGGATCCATTCGCTCGTCGATGGGCATCTAGGTTCCTTCCATGTTCTAGCTATTGTATAGAGAGCTGCAATGAACATTGGGGTACAGGTGCTTCTTTCAGTTTTGATTTCATCAGGGTATAAGCCTAAGAGTGGGATTGCTGGGTCATATGGTGCTTCTATTTTTAGTTTTTTAAGAAAAATTAATATTTTAATACCCTCTGATTCTAAGGTGCACATCTAACGTTTCTATGGGAAGCCCACGGACCCACCCAGCAAAGCTCTGGAAGCCACCCACACCTTGTGGGCTATACCTGTTTCCATCAAGGCTAAGAAAGCACAGGCCACTCCATAGCAGGAAATGGGAAGCTTGATTTTTCTGATTGATGGTTGGGGCCTTTGACAAGTTACCCATCAGGTCTCTGGTAATTCACAGAAATTCAGTGTTTTCATCTGAGAATTCTTTTCATAAAAATCAAAGGGTTTCCTCCTGGAATGAAACATTAGCATTTTAATCACTGCGATTAAGCCGCTTCTTGGTCTGCCTCTGAGCCAGTGAAAATTGCCCCCGGCCCTGGCTTTCCCGGTTCTCAGATAAAAAGCTCATTCTCTGCTGCAGGAAAGAGCTGGCTGTTGTTTTCCTCTGAGAGTCATGAATAGCTTCCTGCATTTATTTTTTTTTTTTTTTTTTTTTTTTCTTCTTCTTTTTTTTTTTAAACCTTTATTTTACTTTTAACTTTTACAGAGTTTTGTTGTTCACAGACATGCATGTTCTCAGATTAGTCACATGTATATCCCCCCCCTCCCTCCCCTCCCGCCCATCACACAGCACCCCTGAAGGATCCCCTTTTCTCACAGAGCAATGACTAGAGCTATTTTCTTCACTTATGATAGTACAGGCCTTCATGCTACTTCCCTTACGCCTCTCAACCACTGTTCCTTCCCCACAATGTCCATATGTCCACTGTCCATGTCTGTCTTTCTGTCGCTTCACTGCATGTGCCATCATCACCATCCTACTAGATTCCATATATATGTGTTAATATACTGTATTTGTCCTTCTCTTTCTGACTGACTTCACTTTTTAGGATACGTTCTAGATCCAGCCACCTCATGAGGGCTGATTCTTCTGCATTTCTCTTTACAGCTGTGTAGTATTCCATTGTATATATGTACCAGAGCTTTTGGATCCATTCGCTCGTCGATGGGCATCTAGGTTCCTTCCATGTTCTAGCTATTGTATAGAGAGCTGCAATGAACATTGGGGTACAGGTGCTTCTTTCAGTTTTGATTTCATCAGGGTATAAGCCTAAGAGTGGGATTGCTGGGTCATATGGTGCTTCTATTTTTAGTTTTTTAAGAAATCTCCAGACTGTCTTCCATAGAGGCTGTATCAATTTACACTCCCACCAGCAATGCAGGAGGGTTCCCTTTTCTCCGCAGCCTCTCCAGCATTTATTGTCTGTCGATTTGTGGATGATGGCCATTCTGACGGGTGTGAGGTGACATCTCATTGTAGTTTTGATTTGCATTTCTCTAATTATTAGTGAAGTTGAGCATCGTTTCATGTGTTTTTGGGCCATCTGTATGTCATCGTTGGAGAGGTGTCTGTTTAGGTCCTTTTCCCATTTCAAGCTTCCAATAACATTCTTCACAGAACTAGACCAACGAATAACACAGTTCATATGGAAACACAAAAGACCTCGAATAGCCAAAGCAATCCTCAGGAAGAAGAATGGAGCTGGGGGGATCAGCCTCCCCAACTTCAGACTCTACTACAAAGCAACAGTCATCAAGACAGTATGGTACTGGCACAAAAACAGAAATATCGACCAATGGAACAAGATCGAGAACCCAGAGATAAAGCCACGCACCTATGGGTACCTTATTTTTGACAAAGGAGGCGAACATATAAAATGGGACAAAGACAGCCTCTTCAACAAATGGTGCTGGGAAAATTGGACAGCTACATGCAAGAAAATGAAATTGGAACATACCCTGACACCATACACAAAGATCAACTCAAAATGGATTAAAGACTTAAATGTAAGGCCAGAAACCATCAAACTCTTAGAGGAGAATATAGGCAAAACCCTCAAGGACACAAATCAACTGACAACCATATGTCCACTGTCCATGTCTGTCTTTCTGTCGCTTCACTGCATGTGCCATCATCACCATCCTACTAGATTCCATATATATGTGTTAATATACTGTATTTGTCCTTCTCTTTCTGACTGACTTCACTTTTTAGGATACGTTCTAGATCCAGCCACCTCATGAGGGCTGATTCTTCTGCATTTCTCTTTACAGCTGTGTAGTATTCCATTGTATATATGTACCAGAGCTTTTGGATCCATTCGTTCGTCGATGGGCATCTAGGTTCCTTCCATGTTCTAGCTATTGTATAGAGAGCTGCAATGAACATTGGGGTACAGGTGCTTCTTTCAGTTTTGATTTCATCAGGGTATAAGCCTAAGAGTGGGATTGCTGGGTCATATGGTGCTTCTATTTTTAGTTTTTTAAGAAATCTCCAGACTGTCTTCCATAGAGGCTGTATCAATTTACACTCCCACCAGCAATGCAGGAGGGTTCCCTTTTCTCCGCAGCCTCTCCAGCATTTATTGTCTGTCGATTTGTGGATGATGGCCATTCTGACGGGTGTGAGGTGACATCTCATTGTAGTTTTGATTTGCATTTCTCTAATTATTAGTGAAGTTGAGCATCGTTTCATGTGTTTTTGGGCCATCTGTATGTCATCGTTGGAGAGGTGTCTGTTTAGGTCCTTTTCCCATTTCAAGCTTCCAATAACATTCTTCACAGAACTAGACCAACGAATAACACAGTTCATATGGAAACACAAAAGACCTCGAATAGCCAAAGCAATCCTCAGGAAGAAGAATGGAGCTGGGGGGATCAGCCTCCCCAACTTCAGACTCTACTACAAAGCAACAGTCATCAAGACAGTATGGTACTGGCACAAAAACAGAAATATCGACCAATGGAACAAGATCGAGAACCCAGAGATAAAGCCACGCACCTATGGGTACCTTATTTTTGACAAAGGAGGCGAACATATAAAATGGGACAAAGACAGCCTCTTCAACAAATGGTGCTGGGAAAATTGGACAGCTACATGCAAGAAAATGAAATTGGAACATACCCTGACACCATACACAAAGATCAACTCAAAATGGATTAAAGACTTAAATGTAAGGCCAGAAACCATCAAACTCTTAGAGGAGAATATAGGCAAAACCCTCAAGGACATCAATCAAAGCAAGATCTTCTCTGACCCACCTACTAGAATAGTGGAACTAAAAAGACAAATGAACATGTGGGACCTCATGAAACTTAAAAGCTTTTGTACAGCAAAAGAAATTACAAAAAAGTTCAACAGACACCCCACAGAGTGGGAGAAAATCATAGCAAATGAAACAACAGACAAAGAATTAATCTCCAAAATCTACAAGCAACTCAGACAACTCAGCTTCCTGCATTTATAAACGTCGGTGAGATTCTTGAAGGGATTGAGAACTGCCCTGTGCAAAAGTGTCATGAGAAAAACAAAGTTTCAGTGGAAAACTAGGTCCGTTTACATGACCTGGAGGTAGAACCCACGAAGGCTGCTCGGAACTGCTTTCTCTGTAGAACAGTCAGAGCTCCAGAAGGCGGATGTCACAAGGTACCATTGCATCCACGTAAATAATAACGTTTGGCTTCCCTTTCTGTCGGATATTCTGTGGTCCTTTCATTATTCAAGGCATTGCTTCCCGCTCCTAGTAAATCTGTCCCCTGAAAAAGCAAAGTACTTCCTTCAAATAACAAAGCAGGTTTGCTCTGAAAGATCTTAATGGAGCAGGTGGGCTTTGATGTTAAAGAAGATTCGGTCATCATCCAAGATTCAGTCATCATCTGTTAGAAGAGAGTTGTTATTGGGGAATGTTGTTGTTCAGTCAGTCGCTCAGTCATGTCTGACTCTTTGCAACCCCATGGGCCATAGCCTACCAGGTTTCTCTGTCCGTAGAATTCTCCAGGACGGAATACTGGAGTGGTTTTCCATTTACTTCTCCAGGGGATCTTCCTGACCCGGGGATCGAACCCTGGTCTCTTGTGTCTCCATCGCTGGCCAGCAGATAGATTCTTTACCACTGAGCCACCAGGGAAGTCCAGGTGCTATTGGCGAATAATTTTCAGAAATATCGACCAATGGAACAAGATCGAGAACCCAGAGATAAAGCCACGCACCTATGGGTACCTTAGTTTTGACAAAGGAGGCGAACATATAAAATGGGACAAAGACAGCCTCTTCAACAAATGGTGCTGGGAAAATTGGACAGCTACATGCAAGAAAATGAAATTGGAACATACCCTGACACCATACACAAAGATCAACTCAAAATGGATTAAAGACTTAAATGTAAGGCCAGAAACCATCAAACTCTTAGAGGAGAATATAGGCAA
The DNA here is from genome assembly GCA_022376925.1 of Tragulus kanchil. Classification (NCBI taxonomy): domain Eukaryota; kingdom Metazoa; phylum Chordata; class Mammalia; order Artiodactyla; family Tragulidae; genus Tragulus; species Tragulus kanchil. The sequence continues at coordinate 50,232,451 of JAIOJX010000026.1, forward strand.
AACCCTCAAGGACATCAATCAAAGCAAGATCTTCTCTGACCCACCTACTAGAATAGTGGAACTAAAAAGACAAATGAACATGTGGGACCTCATGAAACTTAAAAGCTTTTGTACAGCAAAAGAAATTACAAAAAAGTTCAACAGACACCCCACAGAGTGGGAGAAAATCATAGCAAATGAAACAACAGACAAAGAATTAATCTCCAAAATCTACAAGCAACTCAGACAACTCAGCTTCCTGCATTTATAAACGTCGGTGAGATTCTTGAAGGGATTGAGAACTGCCCTGTGCAAAAGTGTCATGAGAAAAACAAAGTTTCAGTGGAAAACTAGGTCCGTTTACATGACCTGGAGGTAGAACCCACGAAGGCTGCTCGGAACTGCTTTCTCTGTAGAACAGTCAGAGCTCCAGAAGGCGGATGTCACAAGGTACCATTGCATCCACGTAAATAATAACGTTTGGCTTCCCTTTCTGTCGGATATTCTGTGGTCCTTTCATTATTCAAGGCATTGCTTCCCGCTCCTAGTAAATCTGTCCCCTGAAAAAGCAAAGTACTTCCTTCAAATAACAAAGCAGGTTTGCTCTGAAAGATCTTAATGGAGCAGGTGGGCTTTGATGTTAAAGAAGATTCGGTCATCATCCAAGATTCAGTCATCATCTGTTAGAAGAGAGTTGTTATTGGGGAATGTTGTTGTTCAGTCAGTCGCTCAGTCATGTCTGACTCTTTGCAACCCCATGGGCCATAGCCTACCAGGTTTCTCTGTCCGTAGAATTCTCCAGGACGGAATACTGGAGTGGTTTTCCATTTACTTCTCCAGGGGATCTTCCTGACCCGGGGATCGAACCCTGGTCTCTTGTGTCTCCATCGCTGGCCAGCAGATAGATTCTTTACCACTGAGCCACCAGGGAAGTCCAGGTGCTATTGGCGAATAATTTTCAAGGGGGAAAACACCATTTTAAACACAGAAGCAAGAAGCGTTGTATTACCCCTGCATTTCAAAGTTTCCCGCGGTTTAAGCTTGTGTAAATTGCAGAAAACGCACAGAGGAGCAGTTGCCTTCAGGCCAGTGAGCTAGCCATGCTTCATGTACACACACCTCAAAAGCTTACTGCAAAATCACTCTTCTGGGGGTTCAGGCCAGAGAAGAAACTCTCAGATACTTGTGGCTTAAGACATTTTTTCACCTCAAAGGAGTGGTGTAGACGATGTAGGCAATGCGTATTTTTCTAACCCTGAAGTGGATGAGTGTGTTACGGACCCATGGGAATAATTATGTGAAATAAGGACACTGAAGCACCAGATTTCCAGCCATTTCCTGTATGCCCGTCCCTGTCACGTGTGGTCGCCAGCACCGTGTTCAGGTCTTCTGTCCCTTGGTGCTCACACTTCAGCCCTGCACTTCATCACCCCATGGGGATGATGATTCTCCTTGAAATTTTTTTTAAATATATATTTTTAACTTGGCTGCACTGGGTCTTGGTCGTGACACATGGGATCTCTGTTGCGGTCTGCGGGTTCTTTCAGTTGTGGTGGACAGACTCTTAGTTGCAGCATACAGGATTTAGTTCCCTGAGCAGGGATCAAACCTGGGCTCCCTGCCTTGGGAGAGCAGAGTCTTAGCCACTGGACTACCAGGGAAGTCCCTCCCCTTGACCTTTGACCCTCACCTCTGACAAGCACTCGGAAGGCACACCCCCAAGCCCCTCCTACCCTATCATCCTGTGCCATCGTCCGAGCCTCTGCAGCTGGGCCGCCGCTCAGCTGGCCACCCTGCCAGGGAAGAACATGTGGGCGAATCCATTTTATGGAAATTTCACCACCTTTATGATGCGTTGTCTTTTTCTCGTGCATCCACATTAGCTACCCTGGAAAAGATGTCGGCACTTTCAGCACCATGTTTTTCAAAAACCTGCCCCTGAGACTTTGCATCACTGGTGAGTTTCTCCTTCCTGTCTCCTGGCAGAGACTATGAGCAGCCAAGGACTGACAGAGCCCCACCCGAGCCACACTGCCCTCGGTTTGCTGGTGGGAGGCCACTGAGCCTGAGAGCCCTCGCTGGGCCTGGAATCTAGACAGGTCAACCCCTCTGCTCAGCCAACTGTCCAGGAAGTGAGCCGGCCCACCTGACCTGTGTGTGGCCAGCAGCTTGTGATGACCCTTTTTGGCTTCAGAAATCTCCACACCAGCCTCTCGGAGCAGCGTCAGGGCCTCCAACCAGTGGCTTGTGAACCCATCCCACACTTGTGGAAAGCTGGGTCTTCACACCCACACCCCATCTTCCTCCACTTACGTCCTGTGTGGTCCTGACTTGAACCCCTCGAAGAGGACATGCCCAGTGGGGCTCAGTGTCCTTCCTCTCTTGTTCTCTGGGCACAAGTGTTTGTAGCGCAGCCGCTGTGCTGCCTACTCCTTCACCCCTTGGGAGTGTAGATTGCTAATAAGGAGAAGAAGACATAAGGCCAGCAGTTGGCCAGTAGTAGGTGGGGGACCCACCTGACAGCCTTGGCCTGGCCGGAGCCTTCGGGGTGATTCCCTTGCCTGGTCATCCATGCCTGTGAGTCTGTGTCTCATCACTCAGTGACTCCATCCCTCAAGATCTCCATCTGTTGCTGGTTCTCACCACATCTCGTCCTTTCTCCTTTCCTTTCTCACCCCTTCTGCTCACTCCAGCCTCTGTGGCTTACCCAGAGACTCCACCCTCCTTGCTCCTCTGTGTGCCCGCTCAACTCCCTAAGAATCTTCTCTGCCCTCTGCCGGCACGGTTGACCCCTTGGCTCCCTGTGCACCCAGACATACATTTCTGTCTGTGACCGTCACTGTCCTCTTTGTGTTGAGTGTCAGCGCCCGCCCCTCCCTCCTTGGCCGGCTGTGCCAGGGCACACCCCTGGCTGGTCTCAGGATCGGTGTCCACAGGGCAGGCCGTGCTTGAGAAACTTCCTCCCTGTCATGCACCACCCACTGTCTAGGGCCCTCTCGGCCCCCTTTCTGCAGTCGTAGCCATTGGCAGATGGAGGTGGGCAATCTTGTGGCCTGAGGCTGCCATCTCAAGTTGGACAGCATCAGTGCTCCCAGGGACGAACTCCCAGCAACGTGGCCCAGCTGGGTGGTGGTTGCAGGTTATTTCCATCCCAGTCTGAACACAAATCCAAGGAACAGATCTCTTCTCACACTGGCAAGTCTTTTTTCCTTGGGAGGTCCTCCAGTCCCTCAGCCAGGGTCCAGTGGTCTGCACTTCTGGAATTCCCTTCTGAGAAAACAGCTTAATTTCCATTTAGACCTTGCCAGGGGGCCCCCTCCCAAGCTTGTGATGACCCTTTTTGGCTTCAGAAATCTCCACACCAGCCTCTCGGAGCAGCGTCAGGGCCTCCAACCAGTGGCTTGTGAACCCATCCCACACTTGTGGAAAGCTGGGTCTTCACACCCACACCCCATCTTCCTCCACTTACGTCCTGTGTGGTCCTGACTTGAACCCCTCGAAGAGGACATGCCCAGTGGGGCTCAGTGTCCTTCCTCTCTTGTTCTCTGGGCACAAGTGTTTGTAGCGCAGCCGCTGTGCTGCCTACTCCTTCACCCCTTGGGAGTGTAGATTGCTAATAAGGAGAAGAAGACATAAGGCCAGCAGTTGGCCAGTAGTAGGTGGGGGACCCACCTGACAGCCTTGGCCTGGCCGGAGCCTTCGGGGTGATTCCCTTGCCTGGTCATCCATGCCTGTGAGTCTGTGTCTCATCACTCAGTGACTCCATCCCTCAAGATCTCCATCTGTTGCTGGTTCTCACCACATCTCGTCCTTTCTCCTTTCCTTTCTCACCCCTTCTGCTCACTCCAGCCTCTGTGGCTTACCCAGAGACTCCACCCTCCTTGCTCCTCTGTGTGCCCGCTCAACTCCCTAAGAATCTTCTCTGCCCTCTGCCGGCACGGTTGACCCCTTGGCTCCCTGTGCACCCAGACATACATTTCTGTCTGTGACCGTCACTGTCCTCTTTGTGTTGAGTGTCAGCGCCCGCCCCTCCCTCCTTGGCCGGCTGTGCCAGGGCACACCCCTGGCTGGTCTCAGGATCGGTGTCCACAGGGCAGGCCGTGCTTGAGAAACTTCCTCCCTGTCATGCACCACCCACTGTCTAGGGCCCTCTCGGCCCCCTTTCTGCAGTCGTAGCCATTGGCAGATGGAGGTGGGCAATCTTGTGGCCTGAGGCTGCCATCTCAAGTTGGACAGCATCAGTGCTCCCAGGGACGAACTCCCAGCAACGTGGCCCAGCTGGGTGGTGGTTGCAGGTTATTTCCATCCCAGTCTGAACACAAATCCAAGGAACAGATCTCTTCTCACACTGGCAAGTCTTTTTTTCCCTTTGGGGGGTCCTCCCGTCCCTCAGCCAGGGTCCAGTGGTCTGCACTTCTGGAATTCCCCTTCTGAGAAAACAGCTTAATTTCCATTTATTCCAGTGATACAAAATTACCCTTATTTCCTCTAACCATCATCTGAACTGCCAGGGTAGGGCAAAAAGGGAAATGTAAAATATGTGTGATCTCAGAAACATCCAGAAAGGGGCTTCCCTGGTGGTCCAGTGGGTAAGGACACCACCTTGCAGTGCAAAGGACACCAGTTCGATCCCTGACCTGGGAAGATTCCATGTGCTGCGGAGCGGCTGGACCGATGTGTCCAACAACCGAGCCGGAGCTCTGGAGCACACGCGCCCAGGGCCAGTGCTCTGCAGTGAGAGAAACCACCGCAATGGGAGGCCCACACTGGCCAAAGAACAAAGATAAATAAATGAAAGATCCATAGAAGTGGCCAAAAAAAAAAAAGAAAATCCAGAAAGTAATACAAAAATACAGCTGTTGAATTAGGAATGAGTAATGGGTACTTGTGTGTTCAATGTCGGCTTTTAATGGGAGCCAGGATAAATTACTGGTAAGTTGAACTAGCAACAAAATCTCTTCCATTTCAGTGAATAATTTGAATAAGAAAACTAACGGAAAACATTACAAAAACAGTCATTATAATTATATAATCCCATAATTGTTGTTGTTCAGTCGCTTAGTCATTTCCAACTCTTTGCAGCCCCGTGGACTGCGGCACATCAGGCTTCCCTGTCCTTCACTGTCTCCCAGAGTTTACTCGGATTCATGTACATTGACTCAGTGATGCCGTCCAACCATCTCATCCTCTTTCACCCCCTTCCCCTCCTGCCTTCAGTCTTTCCCAGCATCAGGGTCTTATGCACCACCCACTGTCTAGGGCCCTCTCGGCCCCCTTTCTGCAGTCGTAGCCATTGGCAGATGGAGGTGGGCAATCTTGTGGCCTGAGGCTGCCATCTCAAGTTGGACAGCATCAGTGCTCCCAGGGACGAACTCCCAGCAACGTGGCCCAGCTGGGTGGTGGTTGCAGGTTATTTCCATCCCAGTCTGAACACAAATCCAAGGAACAGATCTCTTCTCACACTGGCAAGTCTTTTTTCCTTGGGAGGTCCTCCAGTCCCTCAGCCAGGGTCCAGTGGTCTGCACTTCTGGAATTCCCCTTCTGAGAAAACAGCTTAATTTCCATTTATTCCAGTGATACAAAATTACCCTTATTTCCTCTAACCATCATCTGAACTGCCAGGGTAGGGCAAAAAGGGAAATGTAAAATATGTGTGATCTCAGAAACATCCAGAAAGGGGCTTCCCTGGTGGTCCAGTGGGTAAGGACACCACCTTGCAGTGCAAAGGACACCAGTTCGATCCCTGACCTGGGAAGATTCCATGTGCTGCGGAGCGGCTGGACCGATGTGTCCAACAACCGAGCCGGAGCTCTGGAGCACACGCGCCCAGGGCCAGTGCTCTGCAGTGAGAGAAACCACCGCAATGGGAGGCCCACACTGGCCAAAGAACAAAGATAAATAAATGAAAGATCCATAGAAGTGGCCAAAAAAAAAAAAGAAAATCCAGAAAGTAATACAAAAATACAGCTGTTGAATTAGGAATGAGTAATGGGTACTTGTGTGTTCAATGTCGGCTTTTAATGGGAGCCAGGATAAATTACTGGTAAGTTGAACTAGCAACAAAATCTCTTCCATTTCAGTGAATAATTTGAATAAGAAAACTAACGGAAAACATTACAAAAACAGTCATTATAATTATATAATCCCATAATTGTTGTTGTTCAGTCGCTTAGTCATTTCCAACTCTTTGCAGCCCCGTGGACTGCGGCACATCAGGCTTCCCTGTCCTTCACTGTCTCCCAGAGTTTACTCGGATTCATGTACATTGACTCAGTGATGCCGTCCAACCATCTCATCCTCTTTCACCCCCTTCCCCTCCTGCCTTCAGTCTTTCCCAGCATCAGGGTCTTTTCCAGTGAGTCAGCTCTTCACATCAGGTGGCCAAAATATTGGAGCTTCAGCTTCAGCATCAGTCCTTCCAATGAATATTCAAGGTTGATTTCCTTCAGGATTGACTGGTTTGATCTACGTGCTGTCCAAGGGGCTCTCAGGAGTCTTTTCCAGCACCACAGTTTGAAAGCATCAGTTCTTTGGCACTCAGCCTTCTTTATGGTCCAACTCTCACATGCGTATGTGATTATAATCATATGGGAAAATACCATTTGTTTCATAGTTTTTTTATTGGAGCTTTTCGCATTAGTGATTTTCTTTATTTTTTAGGTATTGTACAGGCCCAGTTCTTCCATTTGGGAAGTGGAAGAGGACATAGGGTAGAACATTGACTCCGTGTTATATATCACAAAACTTCATTCATTATCTTCACATAGAAAAAAACTCATTTTCATTATCTTTCTCCTTCTGGAGTACAGACCTGTGGAAGAATAAAGACGAATCGTGGAATTTCTCCCAAGACTATGATCCTGAACTGATTAAGGAGGACAAGCGGAAGGAATTGGAGTCAGAGATCAGAGTGCAGGTAGAACTGCTTTTATGTCGCAGACGTAGTAAGTCATTCACAGCAGTGCTTTTTGATAACGTCCTATTAATAACCTACCCAGAATTTAAGCTAATTTTAACTTCACAAGGAAGACACAAAGCATGCAATTAAGTTTTTTACTAGAAGTGGCCAAAAAAAAAAAAGAAAATCCAGAAAGTAATACAAAAATACAGCTGTTGAATTAGGAATGAGTAATGGGTACTTGTGTGTTCAATGTCGGCTTTTAATGGGAGCCAGGATAAATTACTGGTAAGTTGAACTAGCAACAAAATCTCTTCCATTTCAGTGAATAATTTGAATAAGAAAACTAACGGAAAACATTACAAAAACAGTCATTATAATTATATAATCCCATAATTGTTGTTGTTCAGTCGCTTAGTCATTTCCAACTCTTTGCAGCCCCGTGGACTGCGGCACATCAGGCTTCCCTGTCCTTCACTGTCTCCCAGAGTTTACTCGGATTCATGTACATTGACTCAGTGATGCCGTCCAACCATCTCATCCTCTTTCACCCCCTTCCCCTCCTGCCTTCAGTCTTTCCCAGCATCAGGGTCTTTTCCAGTGAGTCAGCTCTTCACATCAGGTGGCCAAAATATTGGAGCTTCAGCTTCAGCATCAGTCCTTCCAATGAATATTCAAGGTTGATTTCCTTCAGGATTGACTGGTTTGATCTACGTGCTGTCCAAGGGGCTCTCAGGAGTCTTTTCCAGCACCACAGTTTGAAAGCATCAGTTCTTTGGCACTCAGCCTTCTTTATGGTCCAACTCTCACATGCGTATGTGATTATAATCATATGGGAAAATACCATTTGTTTCATAGTTTTTTTATTGGAGCTTTTCGCATTAGTGATTTTCTTTATTTTTTAGGTATTGTACAGGCCCAGTTCTTCCATTTGGGAAGTGGAAGAGGACATAGGGTAGAACATTGACTCCGTGTTATATATCACAAAACTTCATTCATTATCTTCACATAGAAAAAAAATCATTTTCTTTATCTTTCTCCTTCTGGAGTACAGACCTGTGGAAGAATAAAGACGAATCGTGGAATTTCTCCCAAGACTATGATCCTGAACTGATTAAGGAGGACAAGCGGAAGGAATTGGAGTCAGAGATCAGAGTGCAGGTAGAACTGCTTTTATGTCGCAGACGTAGTAAGTCATTCACAGCAGTGCTTTTTGATAACGTCCTATTAATAACCTACCCAGAATTTAAGCTAATTTTAACTTCACAAGGAAGACACAAAGCATGCAAATTCACACAGTGTCTTTTGTATTCACCTAGGTTGATGAGCTGATGAGACAGGAACTGAAAAACTTAAAACTAGCTGTGAACAGAGAGAAGGAACTATCGGTCAAACCAGGAAAGAAGAAAGGAGGTAAAAAGGTGAGTGGCGCTTGTGCCCGAGGCCAGGGCTTCCCCAGGCCTGCTCCAGGCGTGCTCCAGGGCTGCTCCAGGCGTGCTCCAGGGCTGCTCCAGGCATGCTCCAGGGCTGCCCCAGGCCTGCTCCAGGCGTGCTCCAGGGCTGCTCCAGGTGTGCTCCAGGCGTGCTCCAGGGCTGCTCCAGGTGTGCTCCAGGGCTGCTCCAGGTGTGCTCCAGGTGTGCTCCAGGGCTGCCCCAGGTGTGCTCCAGGCCTGCTTCAGGCATGCTCCAGGCCTGCCCCAGGCCTGCTCCAGGCGTGCTCCAGGACTGCTCCAGGCGTGCTCCAGGACTGCTCCAGGGCTGCCCCAGCCATGCTCCAGGGCTGCCCCAGGCGTGCTCCAGGGCTGCCCCAGGCATGCTCCAGGCGTGCTCCAGGGCTGCTCCAGGCGTGCTCCAGGTGTGCTCCAGGGCTGCCCCAGGCATGCTCCAGGTGTGCTCCAGGGCTGCTCCAGGCCTGCCCCAGGCCTGCTCCAGGCGTGCTCCAGGACTGCTCCAGGCGTGCTCCAGGACTGCTCCAGGGCTGCCCCAGCCATGCTCCAGGGCTGCCCCAGGCGTGCTCCAGGGCTGCCCCAGGCATGCTCCAGGCGTGCTCCAGGGCTGCTCCAGGCGTGCTCCAGGTGTGCTCCAGGGCTGCCCCAGGCATGCTCCAGGTGTGCTCCAGGGCTGCCCCAGGCCTGCTCCAGGCGTGCTCCAGGCGTGCTCCAGGACTGCTCCAGGCGTGCTCCAGGACTGCTCCAGGGCTGCCCCAGCCATGCTCCAGGGCTGCCCCAGGCGTGCTCCAGGGCTGCCCCAGGCATGCTCCAGGCGTGCTCCAGGGCTGCTCCAGGCGTGCTCCAGGTGTGCTCCAGGGCTGCCCCAGGTGTGCTCCAGGTGTGCTCCAGGACTGCTCCAGGCGTGCTCCAGGTGTGCTCCAGGTGTGCTCCAGGGCTGCCCCAGGCCTGCACCAGGGCTGCTTCAGGCATGCTCCAGGGCTGCCCCAGGCCTGCTCCAGGCGTGCTCCAGGGCTGCCACAGGCCTGCTCCAGGGCTGCTCCAGGCGTGCTCCAGGTGTGCTCCAGGGCTGCTCCAGGCGTGCTCCAGGGCTGCCCCAGCCGTGCTCCAGGGCTGCCCCAGGTGTGCTCCAGGTGAACTCCAGCTTCCCAGGCTGCTTCCCTGGGAAATGTGCCGGCCTTTGGTGAATTTGCCCAGGTCCACCGTTTAGCTCTCAGGGTTGTGGACTTATAAATGGGATAAATCCAGTCTCTGAGTGACCTCCCAACCCTTGTCACTCAGATCCTTGGTGCCCAAGGTCACAGATGGGATGAGAACTCTCGGAGGAAACGGGATGTATTCCTCCAGTGCCCACCTGTCTCTCCCTGTAGAACATCTGCTAGGGAGGCCAGTGGCAAAGAATAGGTTCTTCATGAGTCAAGGAATCTGATGAATTGAATTTTACATTGCTACCCATCCTTCTCCCAGTGGTTTAGAGGCCAGTTGGATCCCAGTATTATGTTATGTCCTGAGGCCCTGTGAGATAATAGACAATATATATATTGGCCTCTCCCCCAACTTGCTGGCACTGAGCTCCTGGGACCCTTGTAAATTCCTAAGTGACAAGCGCACTAGAAGCTCTTTTGTTGCAATGGGGCAATACTGGGTGCGTTCCTGGATGGCTCCCAGGACTGATTACTAGGAAGACCAAACTGAGACTAGAAGCCTGGAGTTCTCAACTCCACCCACCCCATTCTCTAGAGAGGGGAGAGGAGCTGGACATTGTGTTAATACTTGATCATGGCCATGTGAGTAAGCGTCTATAAAACCCCAATGATGATGAGATTTGGAGAGTTTCCAGGTGGGTGAGCATATGCATCTGCTGGAAGGGTAATGCAGCCCATCTTCTTGGGGGCAGGTGCTCCTGCACTCTGGACCCTTCCAGACCTTTCCCTGTGCACCTCTTCACCTGGTGATTCTTCTGTGTCATTTATCTGGTCCTGTAATGAACTGGTAGATGTAAGTGTTTCCCCGAGTTCTGTGAGCCACTCTAACAGACTGATAGAACCTGAAGAAGGGGTCATGGGAACCTCAGATTTATAGGCAGTTGGTCAGAAACATAGGTGACAACCTGGATGTGCAACAGGCATCTGAAATGGGGTGGGAGCAGTCTTGTGGAACATCCCCTTTCATCTGGGATCACATTCCAGGTCAACAGTGTCAGATTGAGTTATATTATAGGACCCCCAGCTGGTGTTGCAGAAGATCGCTTGGTGGAGGATGCCTCCGCACAGCTGGCATTAGAAATGTGGCAAACGTGGTCCACCTGTGTCCAGAGCCAGCCCTGCCTCTGGGTGCAGGATGCTCCAGGCAGAGGAACTGGCAGGCATGTGGGCTGCCTTTGCCCTCTGAAGGCTTTCTCAAGTTTCCATGGTCCAGCTACTCTCCCTGGGACTCACACGCTCCCTGAGTTTGTCACACTCTCAGTGACTGGTTTTGCCAATGCAGGGGCCACATGATGCCTTTACCAGCGGCTCTATCATGATGCCTTCTGTACTGTCTTCACAGTTTACAGATGTGCAACTTAGCTCTGACTCTTCAGTTTAACAGACGAGTTTAACTCTTAATTTCTGAATGCCCTTCATGGGCCTCTTCTGAGCCTCTATCCCTATGGCCCAATGCATCTGCTCCGTCACTCAGTTGTGGCTGACTCTTTGCGACCCCATGAACTGTAACCCACCAGGCTCTTCTGCCCATGGAATTTTCCAGGCAAGAATACTGGAGAGGGTTGCCATTCCCTTCTGCAGGGGATCTTCCCAACTCAGGAATCAAGTCTAGGTCCTCAGCACTGGAGGCAGATTCTTTACCCTGTGAACCACCAAGGAAGCCTGTAGCCCAGTGAGCGTTCTCTATATGTAATTCCTTCATCAATAGATGAGGGCACCTATTTATGCCACTAATTGACCCTATTAACCAATTTCCTATCCTCAAAAAGTGATGCATTAATGACTGAATGTGGAAATCAAGCCAGCCAAAACAGGAAATGAAGACAGGTGTTGGCTTCACTTCTCCTGCTGAGAATAGATTTCCTACTCTTACTCAACAACTGATCATCTCTCCGGCCCAAGGGCACCCTCTGGACTGCTACTCCTCTCACTCCTTGCAGCCTGTGTGTGCCTTCACCATGTCCTAACTCCTGATGTGTCCCAGGGTGGGGTTGCTGTGACTTTCCCTCTTGGAATTAAACTGGTTGAACACACAATAGATGTGCTCAGGGTACGCCAGCAGATTGATGGTAATTGTATAACTGTAGAGTTCTGAGTTCTCAAAATTCCAATACAAGTGACCTTGGGAGACATAAATATGATTTAATTTCATAAGCTGAGACTTAATTAGCTATACTAAATCCCCTCCTTAAGAAGACCATTAGCAGAAGGGGAATGGGCAACCTTGAACATTGAAAAGGAGAAAAAGGACGTGAGGGACTGTATTATTCCAGCTTTGACTATATTATTCCAGCTTTATCCAGAGAAAGAGACTTGATCAGAGGTTATAGGGCAGCCTGGGTGCCCCTTTTGAAATGCAAATATGATCTCAGCACTTCATGCTGAAATCCTTCAGTGGCATCCCAGTGGGTGACAGTTTTCTGCTAAGCTTACAAGGCCGTGCCCAACCTGACCAGGGTTCTCTTCTTCGGGCTCCCATTTCTCCCTCCCTGGCTCTCCTCCAGCATCCTGACCTTAGCTTTTGTCCCTCACGCACACTGTGCTCCCTCCCACCACAGGGCCTTCATACATGCTGCTCTCTCTCACAAACCATCTTTGTTCCCACACCCTCAGTCCTGAGCGTAGTGAACCAGTTAACCCCTCCTCATCCTTCGGGTCAGTCCAAGTCCTTCTTCCTCAAGAAGTCCTTCTGTGACCTCCTGGTAAGTCCAGTTGCTCTGCATACACTTGACACTGTGTTCCAGTGGCTTCCCTGGCGCTTTATCACAGCTTTAATGTTATATTCACTGGTGAGATCATTTTGTTAGTATCTGCCTTTCCAAAGCAGCTGAAGGGCCGTGAGTGCCAAGGTCTGTGACTGGCTTTTCTGCTCACTATTGTAACCTTTTCTGGCACATAGCAAGTCCTCAGCACATATTATCGAGTGAATTAATTCATCAAATCTAGATCCTCTGCAAATTGACCCCACTGGCTAACCAAGTGCCTCAAGATGTCACAGTATGACATTGGTAACAACTCAGAGCATCCACCCACCTCCTTTGCTCATCCCATACACAACAAGCCACCCTCCAGTGAGTGGCTGTGGTCTCACGTTTATTATCTAACAAGAGGGAAAGCTACAGAGTCTGTTTCTCTTGGCAATTATATTTCACATTATATTTAATCTACTTACATTACAGTCTTCGTCCACCTTCTCTTGTGATCTGAAGATGCAAATTCTGGCATTAGGGGACAAACATCTTTACTAATTATTTCATTCAGTAGTATTTATTAAGCACTATATGCCAGATGTAGTTCCAGGCATTTGAGGTACATAAGATGACAGACAAAGAGTCTATACTGGCAAAAACAAGTTCCCAGATATGCAGGACTATGAATCCCGCCCTGGATGTGTGGTCACTCCATTACAGCATCACTTCATAACAAGAGCACCCGTGGCAGGTGCTCTCTGAGGAAATGGTCCAGTGTGGTCTGGCCATGGTTTCCTCATCCTGCCCTGGAGTCATGTGGAGCCTATGTGGTACACAGCTTTGAACATGACCAGTGCAGGCAAAAGGAAATTTAAAATCCACTTCTAAAAGAACAAGTGAACATTCTATAATTGGCCAAAATTAGGAAGCCTTCTACCTGGTTTAACAACAACCTGGACGTAGAAAAGGTAGGTTGACCTCAAAGACAAGTCAATAAGAAACACAAACTGAAGTATAGAAAAAGCCATTAGTAAATAATATAAAGAACAGAACAGACAAGAAGAGGGATCTGAGGCATGGCCAAAAGTTGTAACGTGGGGCTTCCCTGGTGGTCCAGTGGGTAAGGACACCGCCTTGCAGTGCAAGGGGTGCCGGTTTGATCCCTGGCCTGGGAAGATCCCACGTGCCGTGGAGCGGCTGGACCGATGTGTCCAATTACCGAGCCAGAGCTCTGGAGCGCATGCGCCCAGAGCCAGTACTCTGCGACAACAGAGGCCACCGTGATGGAAGGCCCACAGGGGCCAAAAGAACAAAGATGGATGAAAAAATAGGTAAATGAAAGACCAATATAAGTGGCCCACCCGCCCCCCTCCCTCCTCACCCCCGCAATTGACCCCACTGGCTAACCAAGTGCAACATTTGGTAACAACTCAGAGCATCCACCCACCTCCTTTGCTCATCCCATACACAACAAGCCACCCTCCAGTGAGTGGCTGTGGTCTCACGTTATTATCTAACAAGAGGAAAGCTACAGAGTCTGTTTCTCTTGGCAATTATATTTCACATTATATTTAATCTACTTACATTACAGTCTTCGTCCACCTTCTCTTGTGATCTGAAGATGCAAATTCTGGCATTAGGGGACAAACATCTTTACTAATTATTTCATTCAGTAGTATTTATTAAGCACTATATGCCAGATGTAGTTCCAGGCATTTGAGGTACATAAGATGACAGACAAAGAGTCTATACTGGCAAAAACAAGTTCCCAGATATGCAGGACTATGAATCCCGCCCTGGATGTGTGGTCACTCCATTACAGCATCACTTCATAACAAGAGCACCCGTGGCAGGTGCTCTCTGAGGAAATGGTCCAGTGTGGTCTGGCCATGGTTTCCTCATCCTGCCCTGGAGTCATGTGGAGCCTATGTGGTACACAGCTTTGAACATGACCAGTGCAGGCAAAAGGAAATTTAAAATCCACTTCTAAAAGAACAAGTGAACATTCTATAATTGGCCAAAATTAGGAAGCCTTCTACCTGGTTTAACAACAACCTGGACGTAGAAAAGGTAGGTTGACCTCAAAGACAAGTCAATAAGAAACACAAACTGAAGTATAGAAAAAGCCATTAGTAAATAATATAAAGAACAGAACAGACAAGAAGAGGGATCTGAGGCATGGCCAAAAGTTGTAACGTGGGGCTTCCCTGGTGGTCCAGTGGGTAAGGACACCGCCTTGCAGTGCAAGGGGTGCCGGTTTGATCCCTGGCCTGGGAAGATCCCACGTGCCGTGGAGCGGCTGGACCGATGTGTCCAATTACCGAGCCAGAGCTCTGGAGCGCATGCGCCCAGAGCCAGTACTCTGCGACAACAGAGGCCACCGTGATGGAAGGCCCACAGGGGCCAAAAGAACAAAGATGGATGAAAAAATAGGTAAATGAAAGACCAATATAAGTGGCCCACCCGCCCCCCTCCCTCCTCACCCCCCCGCCAAAAAAAAAAGTTGTAACGTGTGTGCAGTTAGAATGTGCCCATAAAAAGGAGACTGGAACAGAAAAAATATATAAAAAGTAATGTTTGTAAATTTTCCAAATTAGGTGAAATACACAAAGCCACAAATTCAAGAGCTTCACTAGAGTCCAAGAAGAATGAGGTCCAGACACATCACAGTCAAAATGCTGAAAGTCAAAGATGAAAGGCAGTACTATATTTTTTTAAAGGCACATTTCCTTCAGGGTAATGCAAAATAAGAAATACTACTGAGTCAAGAGAAACTAGGAAAGCCAGAAGGAATGAATGGCCATCTTGAAAGATTGAAAAGAAATTAACACCAACCTAGAATTCATACGGCATGAAAATATCCTTTAAAAATGAAAATAAAGTAGAGATATTTCCAGGCAAACAAAATCTGAGAGGGCTGAGCAGCAGCAGACTCATAATATGAAAATACTAAAGGGATGGTATTACCTTTATAACGCAAACTGCCACAACTCATTTAATATGGAACAGATAAATTAACTAACCCTACAGTCATTCAGACATTGAATCGTGATTAAAACAGTTCCTCACATAGAAACTCCAGAACCAGATGCTTTCACTGGAGAGTTCTACCAAATATTCAAAGGTAGATAAACTCCAATTCTACACTGTCCCTTCCAGAAAACAGAAGAAACACTTCCTAACTCATTTCATAACAAGCTAGTATTACCCTTAAATGAAAATCAGACAAAGACACTACCAAAAAAAAAAACCCTGTAAGCCAAGTATCCCTGGTGAATATAGATGCAAAAATCCTTAATGGAATATTATCAAATAGAATAAAACAATAAAAAGAATTATAAGCCATGATCAAAACCTATTGTACAGCACATGGAACTCTGCTTAATGTTATGTACTAGCCTGGATGGGAGGGGAACTTGGGGGAGAATGAATACATGTATATGTATGGCCGAGTCCCTTCACTGTTCACCTGAAACTATCACAAAATTGTTAATTGGCTGTAATAGCTAAAATGATTTTGAAAAAAAAAAAAAGAGCAGTAAAGTAAATGGAATCCATCTACATGAATTTCAAGGCTTATTATTCAGCTGTAATTATCAAGACTATTTGCTGCTGGTTGAGGGTTAAACCGTAGATCAGTGAAACAGGATAATTGAGGCATAAGCTCACTCAAATAAGCCTGACTGATTTTTGACAAAGATGCAACTGTAATTCAAGGAAGAAGGCTACCCTTTTCAATAAATGATGCTGGAGCAGGTGGACATCCACAGACTTAAAAAAAATAAAAAAGAAGAAAACAGCATGAAGTCTCACATATTGTACAATTAACTCAAAAAGGATCATGAACTTAAATGTAAAATGTAAAATGGTGACTTTTTAAAAAAATATAGGGGGAAATCTTTGGGATCTGAGGTTAGCAAATCATTCTTAGAATTAATACTGAAAGCACAAATCCATTGCAGGAAAATTAGGATTTCATCAAAATTAAACATGTTTATGAAGCAGCCTATTAAGAGCATGAAAAGACAAGCTACAGATTGGGAGAAAGTATTTGCAAACCATATATCTAATGAAGAGCTAGTATGTAGAACATTAAAAGAGCTCTTAAAACTCAACACTTAAAAAAACAAAACAGAGGCTTCCCTGGTGGTCCAGTGGGTAGACACCGCCTTGCAGTGCAAGGGGCGCTGGTTCGATCCCTGGCCTGGGAAGATCTCACTTGCCGCGGAGTGGCTGGACCGATGTGTCCAACTGCCAGACTGGAGCTCTGGAGCACAAGAGGGAAGAAAAGAACCCAGAGGGAATCCTGTGTAACAGGGAACACGAGTCACCTGAGGAACCTGCGATATGGCAAAGGCAGACAGGGGCCAGGCTGGGGAATTTTAACTCCACCCTGTGGGCAGTGGGGAGGTAATGGTGGAGATTTTAGACTGACAAGTTCGGCGATCAGCTCTGCTTTAAGGGACCCCATTCCAGCACTGCCCTTCGGCTGTCACAAGGACCAGAGTGCAAAGCCCTTTGGGAACCAGAGGTGGCCTGGCTCTCCAGGCTCCAGATGTGGGGCCAGATGCTAACTGAGAAGTGATCAGGATCCAGAGACAAACACAGCTGATTGCCTGTGCACACATCACTCTTGTCCTTTGTCGTGAACATCCCGATGCCCAGAAAAAGACCCACTCTGCCTGGGCCCTGTTGGGACTCAAGGTCCATGCAGGTGTCAGGCTGGCCACCTCACCTGCCAGTCCGTATGCTCATGAAACCTTGCAGCTCTATGTGTCACGAGTGACTTCCCACCTCCCATTCGCCTGACTGATTTTTGACAAAGATGCAACTGTAATTCAAGGAAGAAGGCTACCCTTTTCAATAAATGATGCTGGAGCAGGTGGACATCCACAGACTTAAAAAATAAAAAGAAGAAAACAGCATGAAGTCTCACATATTGTACAATTAACTCAAAAAGGATCATGAACTTAAATGTAAAATGTAAAATGGTGACTTTTTAAAAATATAGGGGGAAATCTTTGGGATCTGAGGTTAGCAAATCATTCTTAGAATTAATACTGAAAGCACAAATCCATTGCAGGAAAATTAGGATTTCATCAAAATTAAACATGTTTATGAAGCAGCCTATTAAGAGCATGAAAAGACAAGCTACAGATTGGGAGAAAGTATTTGCAAACCATATATCTAATGAAGAGCTAGTATGTAGAACATTAAAAGAGCTCTTAAAACTCAACACTTAAAAAAACAAAACAGAGGCTTCCCTGGTGGTCCAGTGGGTAGACACCGCCTTGCAGTGCAAGGGGCGCTGGTTCGATCCCTGGCCTGGGAAGATCTCACTTGCCGCGGAGTGGCTGGACCGATGTGTCCAACTGCCAGACTGGAGCTCTGGAGCACAAGAGGGAAGAAAAGAACCCAGAGGGAATCCTGTGTAACAGGGAACACGAGTCACCTGAGGAACCTGCGATATGGCAAAGGCAGACAGGGGCCAGGCTGGGGAATTTTAACTCCACCCTGTGGGCAGTGGGGAGGTAATGGTGGAGATTTTAGACTGACAAGTTCGGCGATCAGCTCTGCTTTAAGGGACCCCATTCCAGCACTGCCCTTCGGCTGTCACAAGGACCAGAGTGCAAAGCCCTTTGGGAACCAGAGGTGGCCTGGCTCTCCAGGCTCCAGATGTGGGGCCAGATGCTAACTGAGAAGTGATCAGGATCCAGAGACAAACACAGCTGATTGCCTGTGCACACATCACTCTTGTCCTTTGTCGTGAACATCCCGATGCCCAGAAAAAGACCCACTCTGCCTGGGCCCTGTTGGGACTCAAGGTCCATGCAGGTGTCAGGCTGGCCACCTCACCTGCCAGTCCGTATGCTCATGAAACCTTGCAGCTCTATGTGTCACGAG
This sequence comes from Tragulus kanchil, assembly GCA_022376925.1. Lineage (NCBI taxonomy): Eukaryota > Metazoa > Chordata > Mammalia > Artiodactyla > Tragulidae > Tragulus > Tragulus kanchil. The sequence continues at coordinate 50,250,575 of JAIOJX010000026.1, forward strand.
TGACTTCCCACCTCCCATTCCCCACCCTCCCAAAGCAGCATTCTTAGCTAATTCCTAGAGCTCATTTCTCTCTGTTTTTACTAAATGGTGATGGCGGTTGTTTCGTTGTCTTCCAGAAAAATGAAAAGAAGAAAGGCAAAAAAGGGAAGATGGGGAAGAAGGAAAAAGACCTGACGGCTGACAGGTGAGGGGTGCACACTGGGGGCAGGCAACCCAGATAAGAGCGTGGGGCGTGGCCTGGGTCCTCAGCCTGGCCTGGGAGAGGCCCCGCCCTGCCTGAATCTCTACACCACACACCTTCATCCTGGAAGCGGTGATGGGGGAAGCGCCAGGACCTCCTTGCAGTCCTGCATGCAGGCTGGCATCTTCCTCTCAGGAGACAGATTGAGTCCCATCGCTTCTGGGGCCACATGACTTTTTAAGTTTAAAATGAACAGGATTCTGAAGAAATAACATCCTGCTACAGCTTTTGAGGGAATGCCGAGACTGCAGTCCTTGAGGGTGCAGTTCATATCCCCCTGCCCATCCCTGGGTCCAGCCACTGGGGCCCTTCATAAATGCTCTTGAAGAAAAGGATGGGAACTCATCTCATTGCAAAGGGCTAGTTCCATTTCCCTGAGCTTCACTGGCTGAATTTTGATCTTAATGAATAATTGTAAATACTTTCTTTTAAGCTGAAATGGCCTTCAGTGCTTTAGCATTGGAAATAGATAAGACCTAGGTTTTCAAACATTTCCAAGAAGTTTAATAAAAATCCCTAATAAATGAATGTCAGGAATCATTTTGAATGCATACCTTTGTTAACAGGTGACAGGTGTTGCTCCCTGTTTGGGGTGTTCCCTAGTTCCTCTTTGGACTTCCCAGGTGGCGCTGATGGTAAAGAACTTGCCTACCAATGCAGGAGACCCAGGTTTGATCCCTGGGTTGGGAAGACTCCCTGGACAAGGAAATGGTAACCCACTCCAGTATTCTTGCCTGGAGAATCCCATGACCGGAGGAGCCTGACGAGCTACAGTCCATGGGGTCACAAAGAGTCAGGCACGCATGCATGCTAGTTCCTCTTTGGGTGCAGTGATACCATTTCAAACTCTGCTTGAGAAAACACGCACAAGAGAGGAAACCAGCCTGGGACCATCCACCGTTGGAGACTAGAGCACCCCAGAGCTCATACATGCCCCTGGGCCCCAGAAGGCAGTCTGTGCAGACTTAGCTCTGGGGAGAGATGGACCCCTCAGGCTGTCCCTGGAAGAAGCAGCTGCTGAGGTTCCATTGTTTGGGGAAAGGTTCAAAGTCAGGAGCTGTAGCTGAACCCTGCCCGGTCAGCATTCAGAGACCCAAGGCCACCCCCCACCCCACCCCCCCGTCCCTGGGGAGGCACCGCCCACTGGTGACCAGCAGTGACACCTCCTGGAGACACAAGGGACGTCACAGTCCCTGCCCTCCAGGAGGATCCAGCCCCTGCCTGCATGCAGAGCCACCTCTGTCTTTAGTGACTTTCCCATGCCACTTTTCTCCTGCGTCCTTACATAGTCTTTTAGGAAAAGCTCCTGAACAGTGTCCTGAACAACCACCTGGTTCAGTTCAGTTCAGAGCTGCCTCCAAGCTGCCCGGATGTGCCGACCACTAAGTTAACAGTATCTGTTCACATGCTGTGCATTTAAAGGATCATGTGACTGAATAACAGCCTGCTTGTACAGCACAGAGCACACTCGTGCAGCTTGTGGACCATGTCTGTTAGACAAGAATGTGTTCTTGGCATATGTTTCTTTACAGCTGAACTGTCATAAGTAGGCCACAAGCAATTCTCTACTGAAATGAAGAAAGACCAATAATGTTTTATTCACTTATGCCCAAAAGTGCAGAAATACATAGTCATCTCATTCCTAAAAGACTTTTTATTTTAAAGGCAATGACTTAACAACTTTAAGACATAACGAGGGCTTCCCTGGTGGTCCAGTGGGTAAGGACACCGCCTTGCAGCACAAGGGGCACCGGTTCAATCCCTGGCCTGGGAAGATCTCATGTGCCGCAGAGCGGCTGGACCGATGTGTCCAATAACCGAGCCGGAGCTCTGGAGCGCATGCGCCCAGAGCTGGTGCTCTGCGACGAGTGAGGCCACTGCGATAGGAGGCCCACACGGGTCAAAGAACAAAGATGGATGAATACAGACAAATGAAAGACCAATAGAAGTGGCCAGCCTGCCCCCCTCCCTCCCCACCCATCCCCCCCAAAAAAATTTTTTTTAAAAAAGACATAATGAATGTTACTCATTAAGTAGGATTCAGTGAGTGGGCTAGCTCTCCACCAAAACACCGTAAGACAACTTCTGTATCTCTCATCCAGTTAGCATAAACTCTGAACAGCATTTTTATCATAGTTGATAAGATACATAGTTTTAGAGTTGACATTGTTTTATTCTGTAACAATAGTTGATTTCACTGGAAAGATCCAAATATAATTTTGTGTTCCATGCTTCTTAAGATGTTTGGTTTTGATTATTTTAAAGTCTTCTTCAACTCTATGTTAATATTTTACACATATGTTTGTATTAATGTTAAACAAATATTCAAGTTCAAACACTGCAATTTGTACTTCCTTTGATACTGTCATCGCACATTCCATTTACAATGAAAACGTGCTGAATACTTAGCTGAGAGCACACTATTTTAAATATATTTGATAGAATGAAATGTCACTTAACTAAGGACTGGAATCATTGAATTAACATCTATCCCAATAGTATTTGCCTTGAGTCTCAGTGATGTACTTCAGCCTACTTTTTTTCAAACTTTAAACCTTTTGTTTTGTGCTGGGGTTGGTAATTTCACGTGAACGGTGAAGGGACTCAGCCATACAAGTACATGGATCCATTGTCCCCCTAACCTGCCTTCCATCCAGGTTGGCACATAACACTGAGTACAGTTTCAATCCTATCCAGTAGGTCCTTGTTGATTATCCATTTTGAATTGAGTGTTTCTTAATCACACTAACCTGAATCATAGAACAAAAAACAGTTTAAACATAGTTATATTTACAATTCTTCAATCTAAAGAGTGGTAATTATAAGAATCCACCTGCAATGCAAGAGACCTAGGTTCGATCCCTGGATCAGGAAGATCCTCTGGAGAAGGTAATGGCAACCCACTTCACTATTCTTGCCTGGAGAACTCCACGGACAGAGGAGTTTGGTGAGCTACAGTCTATAGGGTTGCAAAGACTTGGACACAGTTGAGAAACTTAACACTTTCACTTCACTTCAGTCTAAAGAAAGACTGGGCTGAGCCAAAGCATATGGCCACTAGAAATCAAAAGGGAAAAGACCAAACATCTCAAAGGACTATGCTGAGCAGTATTTGAATGTGATCTATCTAAATTCCAGCAAGACAAGCCCCAGTTAATTTCATTGGGCATTTCATTCATTAAGTGGGGCACTATCTTCATTTTTCTTCAATTAGCTTAAATTTCCAGCATGCTGGTTACATGCCCACAGCCCCCTCCTCAGAGAAGTGGTTTTGCCATCTGTAAACACCATGGAAGAGCTTAACATCCTCCTAAAGAATTAGTACATTCAACAACTTTCGACATTTTTGTCTTTCTCATTAAAATGATTTCCTTTATAAGCCTTTGTTCTTTATAGATAGTTCTTTTAAACTATTATGCTATGGAGTTAAAAGGAAATACCAGTTTCACAAAGGATTAATGGTCTAGTACAGTTTGCAGATGCTAACTGAATATATAATTATGGACCCATTACATAACTATTATTGGGTAATTTCTGATTCATATTTGTACCATCACAAAGGCTGAGGAAAAGGGGTAGACTGCAGGAGTTATAATTGGTTTCAGATGCCCAAAGATATAATTCTTGTTAATGGGAAACATCAGATATACCCATGGATGAGTGCAAGTATTGTTTTGAAAAAGCCTAATTCATCCCCAACTTGTAGAAACGCTTCAAACATCAATTTATTTGCGAGTGAAGGGACTCAGCCATACAAGTACATGGATCCATTGTCCCCCTAACCTGCCTTCCATCCAGGTTGGCACATAACACTGAGTACAGTTTCAATCCTATCCAGTAGGTCCTTGTTGATTATCCATTTTGAATTGAGTGTTTCTTAATCACACTAACCTGAATCATAGAACAAAAAACAGTTTAAACATAGTTATATTTACAATTCTTCAATCTAAAGAGTGGTAATTATAAGAATCCACCTGCAATGCAAGAGACCTAGGTTCGATCCCTGGATCAGGAAGATCCTCTGGAGAAGGTAATGGCAACCCACTTCACTATTCTTGCCTGGAGAACTCCACGGACAGAGGAGTTTGGTGAGCTACAGTCTATAGGGTTGCAAAGACTTGGACACAGTTGAGAAACTTAACACTTTCACTTCACTTCAGTCTAAAGAAAGACTGGGCTGAGCCAAAGCATATGGCCACTAGAAATCAAAAGGGAAAAGACCAAACATCTCAAAGGACTATGCTGAGCAGTATTTGAATGTGATCTATCTAAATTCCAGCAAGACAAGCCCCAGTTAATTTCATTGGGCATTTCATTCATTAAGTGGGGCACTATCTTCATTTTTCTTCAATTAGCTTAAATTTCCAGCATGCTGGTTACATGCCCACAGCCCCCTCCTCAGAGAAGTGGTTTTGCCATCTGTAAACACCATGGAAGAGCTTAACATCCTCCTAAAGAATTAGTACATTCAACAACTTTCGACATTTTTGTCTTTCTCATTAAAATGATTTCCTTTATAAGCCTTTGTTCTTTATAGATAGTTCTTTTAAACTATTATGCTATGGAGTTAAAAGGAAATACCAGTTTCACAAAGGATTAATGGTCTAGTACAGTTTGCAGATGCTAACTGAATATATAATTATGGACCCATTACATAACTATTATTGGGTAATTTCTGATTCATATTTGTACCATCACAAAGGCTGAGGAAAAGGGGTAGACTGCAGGAGTTATAATTGGTTTCAGATGCCCAAAGATATAATTCTTGTTAATGGGAAACATCAGATATACCCATGGATGAGTGCAAGTATTGTTTTGAAAAAGCCTAATTCATCCCCAACTTGTAGAAACGCTTCAAACATCAATTTATTTGCGTACATACGAATGTACTGTGAATTAGATCCAGTTAAAGTTGTCTGCATTTGTGATGATGAACATAAACACTGCAGAGTTGATGTGTTTGCTCACAGAATCGATGGTCTTCATCTTCCACAGGACCATCGAGTCTCTGTATAAGGAACTGGTGGAAGAAGGCTTACTGATCCAGTCTCTGAAAGTCAACCTCTCAGATTACATTGGTAAAGGACACCACGCCTGATGCACGTGTGGGTCACGTATGTCACCCCTTGGGGTTTAAGGACCCAGTGGTGGGAAGTACACTTCATCTGTGTTTTTTATCCGAAATCTGACCCCTAGGGGCTTGTAGTCAATGTTTCTTGGATTGAGTTGGTTTGAGCTCAGTCTGCACTGGGATTTAATGGGTCTGACTGTGTCTCCTAATGAAGGAGAAGCATGTTTCCAAACCTACCAGCCAGGCTCCTTAGGGCATTCTTTCTGGCTTAGGCTGAATGGAGGAAATGAAAAATTGTTCATGCTCTCATGGTGATCAAGATGCCCTAGAGGCAGCACCTGGTACTTCCAACACAGAGTCCTCTTAGGAGAAATTCCTTCCAAATTCCATCCGGGGGCCACCACAGGAGTAATTGGGAGGAATGCGCTCAGTGGATCACTCCTGTTGGACTCTATGCAATGCCATGGACTGTGGCCCGCCAGGTTCCTCTGCCCATGGAATTTTCCAGGCAAGAATACTGGAGTGGGTGGCCACTTCCTACTCCAGAAGATCTTCCCCATACAGAAATCAAACCACGTCTCTTGCGTCTCCTGAATTGGGAGGCAGGTTCTTTATCACTGAGCCACCTGGGAAGACCCAACTGGAAGGAGTGAGAAGGGTACATTTGCTATCACCATCTCCAGCTGATGTCTTTATCTTAATGTTTAACAACGTTAATGGGGCTTCCCTGGTGGTCCAGTGGGTAGAGAGTCCACGCTGCAATTGTCCTTTATCTTAATGTTGTACTTTTTCAGATGCCCAAAGATATAATTCTTGTTAATGGGAAACATCAGATATACCCATGGATGAGTGCAAGTATTGTTTTGAAAAAGCCTAATTCATCCCCAACTTGTAGAAACGCTTCAAACATCAATTTATTTGCGTACATACGAATGTACTGTGAATTAGATCCAGTTAAAGTTGTCTGCATTTGTGATGATGAACATAAACACTGCAGAGTTGATGTGTTTGCTCACAGAATCGATGGTCTTCATCTTCCACAGGACCATCGAGTCTCTGTATAAGGAACTGGTGGAAGAAGGCTTACTGATCCAGTCTCTGAAAGTCAACCTCTCAGATTACATTGGTAAAGGACACCACGCCTGATGCACGTGTGGGTCACGTATGTCACCCCTTGGGGTTTAAGGACCCAGTGGTGGGAAGTACACTTCATCTGTGTTTTTTATCCGAAATCTGACCCCTAGGGGCTTGTAGTCAATGTTTCTTGGATTGAGTTGGTTTGAGCTCAGTCTGCACTGGGATTTAATGGGTCTGACTGTGTCTCCTAATGAAGGAGAAGCATGTTTCCAAACCTACCAGCCAGGCTCCTTAGGGCATTCTTTCTGGCTTAGGCTGAATGGAGGAAATGAAAAATTGTTCATGCTCTCATGGTGATCAAGATGCCCTAGAGGCAGCACCTGGTACTTCCAACACAGAGTCCTCTTAGGAGAAATTCCTTCCAAATTCCATCCGGGGGCCACCACAGGAGTAATTGGGAGGAATGCGCTCAGTGGATCACTCCTGTTGGACTCTATGCAATGCCATGGACTGTGGCCCGCCAGGTTCCTCTGCCCATGGAATTTTCCAGGCAAGAATACTGGAGTGGGTGGCCACTTCCTACTCCAGAAGATCTTCCCCATACAGAAATCAAACCACGTCTCTTGCGTCTCCTGAATTGGGAGGCAGGTTCTTTATCACTGAGCCACCTGGGAAGACCCAACTGGAAGGAGTGAGAAGGGTACATTTGCTATCACCATCTCCAGCTGATGTCTTTATCTTAATGTTTAACAACGTTAATGGGGCTTCCCTGGTGGTCCAGTGGGTAGAGAGTCCACCTTGCAGTGCAAGGGGCGCCCTTTCAGTCCCTGGTCCAGGAGGATACCACATGGCACGGAGTGGCTGGGTCAGTGTGTCGAATTATGAGCCAGCAGTCTGGAGCGCATGTGCCCAGAGCCAGTGTTCTGCAATGGAAATGACCTAGTTGAGCAAAACCAGTCAAACTGCCACCAGGCCTGGCGCCCTGTGGCCTTTTCCGTGTTTTTTTTTTTTTTTTTTAATTCATTTCTCTCAGTTAAGATTCTTATCTTGAAAAGGTGGCAGTGTATCTTCCAGATACCCACGTAAAGTAGACAAAGCAACTAGATGGCAAAAGCACATGGACAGCATGTGAATACATACACACTAATGACCAAGTTTCCCCTCAAAACCCAAAGTAAAAACCATTGAGGACAAAAAAAAAAAAAGACAGAAGAACCCCCAAATAGCCAGCAAGCATTCCCTGGACAGCACAGCAAGACAAGGTATAAACTACAGCTAGGACTGGGAGCGGGGAGGTGTGCCCACTTCAACAGCAGATGCATGAAAATGGATAGAATCAGGAAGTCTGAACAACTGAGAACAGTCCAACCTCCAGACACTCTTGAAATTAACCCTGCCAAGACAAGCTCTTATGGTGAAAGGAAACTCTTGTGAGTACAACTGAATTGGGACAATTGAACAGGAACAATACAGTAGACACTAAAGAAGGCAGAGTATGGAAGAACTGACACTTTTGAACTGTGGTGCTGGAGAAGACTTTTGAGAGTCCCTTGGACAGTAAGGAGATCAAACCAGTCAATCCTAAAGAAAATGAGTTTTGAATACTCTTTAGAAAGATTGATGCTGAAACTGAAGCTCCAATATTTTGGCCACCTAATCATCAAGTTAGCAAACAGCTGACTCATTGGAAAAAACTCTGGTGCTGCGAAAGATTGCAGGCAGGAGAAGAGATTGATAGAGGATGAGTTGGGTGGATGGCATCAGCAGTTCGATGGCCATGAACTTGGGCAGACTCTGGCAGATTATGAGGGACAGGGAGGCCTGTAGTCCATGGGTCTGAAAGAGTTGGACACAACTTGGCAACAGAACAGCAATAGAGATAAAAGAGAAAAGGTCCAGAATAAGCTGGAGGAAGGGAACAGAACCAGGATATCTCAAGACGCAAGCCACCATACTAATAGCATGAGTGAAAACAACAGACAGTGGGGCTGTATGAAATTTAAAAAGCCACCGTGACTCAAAATATCTTCTAAACATGTAGAAATATTAACTCATATAAACTTAAGCAATGGAAAGGTCAAGGTCACAGTCCATGCCAAATTTCTACTAAAAAAAGGAAAGAATGGGCTTCCCTGGTGGTTCAGGGGGTAAAGAGTCTGCCTTGCAGTGCAAGGGGCACTAGTTCAATCCCTGGCCCAGGAAAGATCCCATGTGCCATGGAGCGACTGGACCAGTGTGTCCAATTATGAGCCAGCGCTCTGGAGCTCGTGCACCCAGAGCCAGTGCTCTGCAGTGAGAGAGGCCACTGCAATGGGAGGCCCACACAAGCCGAAGAATAAAAATATCAATGAAAATAAATATAAATAAAAGAGGCATGATGGGGAAAAAAGTCAAAAAAAAAAAAAAAGAATAAGTGGCAGAGTAGCATCACAAAAAAAGACATGCCCATAAAGCAGATATACCCAGAACTGACTCTTTCAAACCCAGCAAACAAACATGAAGGAAGTTGGAGAAGAGAATTGTAGGAAGTATGTAAGAATACGACCCTGCACTAAAGAAGGCAGAGTATGGAAGAACTGACACTTTTGAACTGTGGTGCTGGAGAAGACTTTTGAGAGTCCCTTGGACAGTAAGGAGATCAAACCAGTCAATCCTAAAGAAAATGAGTTTTGAATACTCTTTAGAAAGATTGATGCTGAAACTGAAGCTCCAATATTTTGGCCACCTAATCATCAAGTTAGCAAACAGCTGACTCATTGGAAAAAACTCTGGTGCTGCGAAAGATTGCAGGCAGGAGAAGAGATTGATAGAGGATGAGTTGGGTGGATGGCATCAGCAGTTCGATGGCCATGAACTTGGGCAGACTCTGGCAGATTATGAGGGACAGGGAGGCCTGTAGTCCATGGGTCTGAAAGAGTTGGACACAACTTGGCAACAGAACAGCAATAGAGATAAAAGAGAAAAGGTCCAGAATAAGCTGGAGGAAGGGAACAGAACCAGGATATCTCAAGACGCAAGCCACCATACTAATAGCATGAGTGAAAACAACAGACAGTGGGGCTGTATGAAATTTAAAAAGCCACCGTGACTCAAAATATCTTCTAAACATGTAGAAATATTAACTCATATAAACTTAAGCAATGGAAAGGTCAAGGTCACAGTCCATGCCAAATTTCTACTAAAAAAAGGAAAGAATGGGCTTCCCTGGTGGTTCAGGGGGTAAAGAGTCTGCCTTGCAGTGCAAGGGGCACTAGTTCAATCCCTGGCCCAGGAAAGATCCCATGTGCCATGGAGCGACTGGACCAGTGTGTCCAATTATGAGCCAGCGCTCTGGAGCTCGTGCACCCAGAGCCAGTGCTCTGCAGTGAGAGAGGCCACTGCAATGGGAGGCCCACACAAGCCGAAGAATAAAAATATCAATGAAAATAAATATAAATAAAAGAGGCATGATGGGGAAAAAAGTCAAAAAAAAAAAAAAAGAAAGAATAAGTGGCAGAGTAGCATCACAAAAAAAGACATGCCCATAAAGCAGATATACCCAGAACTGACTCTTTCAAACCCAGCAAACAAACATGAAGGAAGTTGGAGAAGAGAATTGTAGGAAGTATGTAAGAATACACAAAATGGAATTTGAAAAACGCAGAAATGAGTTGGACAAAATTGGAGTATTTTAAAGAATAAAATCATTATAGGAAAAAATGAAATCACAGTGAATACAGGAACGACTAAAGTCAACAAACCAAGCTTTAAGAGAAATGAAATGTGAAAGACAGAAATTTTTAAAATAAAACTCAAAATGCACAATGAGATTAAAAGGTTTCCAAAGAAAGTAATAAATACTAAAGAGACGCAAAGAAAATCCCCAGAGGCAGTCCAAGGTAATACACCTTCCTGAAGAAGAAAAACAAGGCAGAGGAACAGAACAAATACTAAAAATTTTTCTTCATGAAAAACTTCCCAAAAGAGAAATGCAAACAACATTACGAATGACCATACTTTGTACGTGGGAATATCAACTCCAATTGACCAATACCAAGATGTATGCTAATAGAAGTAAAAGACTTTCAGTAAAGGGGGAAAGAAAAAACTTTGGGGAATTGCCCTTTCTCCTTTTCTGGCTCAAAGGCAGACGAGCAGGGCAGGGTTGGCTGTGCCTCGCCAGCTCCCCATCCAGAGGGGAAAGGAACACAGACCCTCGGACACAGAGCACGGTCATATTGTTTGGACATTGTCCGTTACCTAGGAACCCTGTACTCACCTCCAGTTCCTCTCAGCACTTCTGGATCACAGAGTTGTTTGGGGGGATCTTAGAGTTTATAATTCCACTCTCTTCTCAATACCACTCAACGCCCAATACCCACTAAAATCACAGCAGCTATGGCTGAAAGAGACTTGGAAGACAGGACATTCAAATTTGTCATATCCAGTCCCCTCAAAGCCCAGTCCCAACGTCTTTGCCCCTGCACACCCGCCCAGCTCTGAGCACGGGCCTTGTGCCCAGAAGCCACTCCCACCGCACACTCGGGTATGCAAGAGATAGCCAGTTTCCTTATTCTTCCAGTCAATGTAACTTAGCACCACAGCTGCCAAACTTCCAAGGCTATTCCACGTTAGTCCTCCTTAGGATCCCATCCCTCCCTGCAGCGATGAAGGCTACCAGTTTCCGGGGGCGCCTAGAGGCTGGAGAGATAGTCTGGTGTTCCCCAAGTTCCCACGGCACCTGCAGGGGCCACTCCTGTCCTCTCAGTGGGGACTCGCTCCCCTCTCCTTACCTTACCTCCAGGCAGAGTCAGACAGACTTAGCAATTGAACCACAGGAAAGTTACCTTGCCCCGCCCCGGGTTCAGGAGCTGCTGCATTTGGTGGGACTTCACACATTCTCCTTGGCATCCAGTGCCCACCCTGAGGATGAGAAGAGTCAACAGATTCCCCCAAAATCCCACCTTAGAAGACTTGACTTAGGTATTCACACCGGAAAACATCTGTTAGTTTCTGCAAAAATCCCCTGTGGTGCTGAACACATTATTGACAGAGGGATTTTTGCAGAAACTAACACCTGGTCAATAATGTGATAGTATTAGGGGAGCTCTTGCTAATATAAAACATGAACCTGAGAAATCTCTCTGTCGACCTGCTTCTGGAAGCCGAGTCGTCTGTACCCAACATAAATTTTAGAAACAAGTCAGGAACCTGGATTGTACCCAGGTGGCACGCATCACCAAGCTTTTCGTAAGAAGATGCCCTGTGCAGTCTGGCAGGGCTTGCGTGTGCTGGTGTAGGTGGGCGGCCCGAAGTCCTACAAGCATCATCCGCTGTCTCTGGGTCTCCAGCTTCTCTCCTTTTCTTTGAGTAACTTTTTAAGATGCTGTTCTTTTTTATAAATTGTTCTGGTCTTCATTTTCTCTTTTTTTTTTCTTTTTTTGCCACTTTTGTTGGTCCTTCACTTATCTATTTTCATCCATATTCGTTCCTTGGCCCGTGTGGGCCTCTCATCGCAGTGGCCTCGCTCGTTGCAGAGCACCGACTCTGGGCACATGCGCTCCAGAGCTCTGGCTCGGTAATTGGACACATCCGTCCAGCTGCTCTGTGGCACGTGGGATCTTCCCAGGCCAGGGATCAAACCAGCGCCCCTTGCACTGCAAGGCAGTGTGTCTTTACCCTCTGGACCACCAGGGAAGCCCTTCATTTTCTTTTTAAGGCTTTATGGGTAGAATGGCTTTCCTGATGGCTCTGATGGTAACGAATCTGCCTGCAGTGCTGGAGATGTAGGTTCAATCCCTGGGTCGGGAAGATTGCCTGGAGAAGGGAACGGCTACCCACTCCAGTATTCTTGCCTGGAGAATCCATGGACAGAGGAGCCCGGTGGGTACAGTCCGTGGGGTCACAAGGAGTCAGACACAACAGAAACAACTTAGCACAGGGTAGAATGGAAATGTTAGAAGGTGAGCCCACCTTGATCTCTCAATATTTTTTGATTTCTCATCTTTTTTTAAGTATTTATTTATTTGGCTGCACCAGGTCTTAGTTGCAACATCTGGGATCTAGTTCCCTGAAGTTTCCTGAACCCAGGCCCTCTGCATCAGGAATACAGAGTCTTAGCCACTGGACCACCAGGGAAGTCCTTATTTCTCATTGTTTTTTGTGTGCTTGTATGTTCCTATTCTCTATATTTGTTTCCTCCTTCTGGGTTCATTTGCTATGGCTGCTATAACAAGTACCATGATGTGGGGGAGCGTAAACAACAGATAATTGCTCTCTCCCAATTCTGGAAGCCAGAAGCCCAAGGCCTGGGGGTCAGTGGTGTTGGTTTGTTTGGGAAGCTCTGAGCCCCTTCGAGCCCCCGCCTCTGTCCTGCTCCCTGGACCCCTGCTCCCTGGATGCTGAGCTGCCCTCGGCTCACGTGGCCTAAACTGACCTCACCCTTTCCTCTCTTGTCTTGTCCCTGGTGGTTTGGTGTCCATCGCTGGCATTTCTTTACTTCTGCTGTATCTCCCATCTCTGCCTTCATCTTCCCATGACCTCCTCCTCCCTGTGTGTGGGTCAATGTCCAGACTTCCCTTTTTTTATAAAGGACACCCTCTCATTGGATGAGGGCCCACCGCAAGAACCTCAGCTTAATTTCCTCTGCAATGACCCTATTTCCAGACAAGGTCACATTTTGAGATACTGGGGGCTGGAGCTTCAATATACGGGTTGTAAGAGGACACAGTCCAACCCACGACGCCTTCCTATTTCTCTTCCTGCTGGTGTCCTGGTTTCCCTGCCCTTTTCATGCTTTCTGTCTCCAGTGCCCTTTCATCTGCTGTTTCCTTCTTCCCTCCCTCACGGAAGACCTCGTGTCTGTGCGGGGGATCCTGAAGTCTCTACATTCTGAATGAGTCCATAGCATGGGAAAGGTTGATTGTGGCTTTCATGATGGGAACTAGCAAAATGTGCTAACACGCTTTCAGGGTGAGTCTCATCACTTGGCAAGGGGTCCGTCCCTCTGTTAGAACCAACACCAACCAGTTCAGCTTCATTTGTCTAAATCAGATCTGTTAAGGTCTAGAAAACTGAGTTCATCTGGGTATTAGCTTGGATTTACTGACGCAGGAAAACGGGCCACTTTCACATTCCCACTAATGTCAGGTTTACAGCGAGAAGTGCTGGATGGAATGCTGACTGCAGTCCCCCTTCCTGCCCTCCTGAAGGTGGAATTCACCACTCTTCTGTTTATTACCTGCTCCTCAATGAGCGTGAGGATTGAAAGCTGTAATAGAAACTTCCATCACCCCTCTGCGCCTTCACCAAGACCACTGTCCTTGCCAAGGACGTGTGGCAGGCGTAGACTTCAAAAGGCTGTTGTCCACAACAAAACAGCAATTGTTATCTGGTTTCTAACTCTCGTTTACTTAGCATTTGAAAATGCTGTAAAGGCCTCGATATTTTCAGGACTTCATTGACAAGTAGATATGTTCATGTATTTTTTAATGTTTCCATACACACATAAAAGGTATTTGTTGTACACATATAACATGGGAGGCTCTGCAAGATCCATACATGTTATGAAAAGAAAAAGAAAAAAGCCATCAAGAAATTCATGAATTCATGAATTCATGATTCATTTATGGAATTTTTTTTTCTTCAGATACAGGTATACATCAAGAGAATCATATAAGCATGTAAAAGTCCATCCTCATTACGAATGGAGACAGCCAAACGAATTTTCCCGGTGACCTTATCTAAATTAGTTAGAAAATAACACTTCAGATTTATGACTCGTTACAATTAAGCTCTTTGATGCCTTCTAATTAAACCTGTAAAGATTTATTTCGATATTACTCCTTAGGTAATCCTTTAAAAATGATAAAAATGTTAATGAATATCACCCTCAAAAAGGAGGTGTTTCTATTTATCCTAAATTAGACTCAGATCATTCCTTCTAAATGATAGCATTTCAGGCTCAGATACACAACTCCAATACAAATTTCACATCCGACTTAAATAAGTTGTTTCTAAAGTTTGTACAAATATTAGACATAATCTGTTGGTATAGAAATTAAGCCAAGCCAGCCGTATTCTGGTTTGCTGTGTGTGTCCTTCATTAGCACGTTGCTTTTCACATACTCTATATTCAATGGTTTTTTTTTTGTTTAATATTGGGAGGTTAGTACCATACTCAACATAATTCCCAGTTGTTGTAGTGAGTATGGAAATGCTTCTGTGGCTGGACAGTTTTCCTTCAAGACTTTGTCTAAGAAGTTCTTCATAGATACATAGATAGATATGATTCTCCATAATGCAATTATATTGCTCATAAGTATTAAATTTATATTCTTTGTTAACTTTTGTTGTTGTTCAGTAGCCAAGTTGTGCCTGATTCTTCATGACCCCATGGGCTGTAGCATGCCAGGCTTCCTTGTCCTTCACTGTCTCCTGGAGTTTGCTCAAACTCATGTGCATTGAATCAGTGATGCCATCCAACCGTCTCATCCTCTGTCGTCCCCTTCTCCTTCTGCCTTCTATTTTTCCCAGCATTGGGTTTTTTCCAGTGAGTCAGCTCTTGGCATCGGGTGGCCAAAGAATTGGAGCTTCAGCTTCAATCAGCGCTTCCAATGAATATTCCAAGTATATTTCCCTAAGGATGGACTGGTTTGATCTCCTTGCAGTCCAAGGGCCTCTCAAGAATCTTCACTTATTAATTCTGCAAGTGACCTTAATCATATATCTCAGACTCACATAGTTTCCTGTTCATTCATCTTTTTCTTTTCTCCCCAGGTGAATACAGCTATCTGGGCACTAGTCTTCGCCAAGTGTCCATAGAACCCATGCCTTCCCTCCTGGATGTCCGACAGCTCATCACCCTGTACGGGATCCTGCCGCTAGGTAAGGACTTCACCTGCCCTGTGTTAGAAGCAGTGGTGTCTGCTCCTGTCTTCAGTCATCAACATGCACTGCAGCATAACTCTTCCTACTCAGAACTGTGAGGGAGGGTCGTTCCGCTGGGCTATGGCATCCTGGGGGAGCGCCCAGAAAGGTACCGCCCAGGAAGCACAGCTGTAGCACCTTTGAACGTCTGCTTAGCGTTGTTTTATTAAAGTGTAGTTGCTTTACAACGTTAGTTTCTGTTGTCCAGCAAAATGAATCAGCCAAACATATATGAACCCCTCCCGTTTGGACTTCCTTCCTGTTCAGGTAAACATGGTGCAGCAAGTAGAGTTCCATATACAGTATGCTCAACAGTATGTTGTCATGACTCATCTGTTCTATATGTAGTGTCAATAGTGTATATATGTCAGATTCAATCCCCCACCATTCGCTCTTGAGATCCATTTGTTTGTTCTCTCGTCTGTGTCTACGTGTATAGATATGATTCTCCATAATGCAATTATATTCATGAATTTATATTCTTTGTTAACTTTTGTTGTTGTTCAGTAGCCAAGTTGTGCCTGATTCTTCATGACCCCATGGGCTGTAGCATGCCAGGCTTCCTTGTCCTTCACCATCTCCTGGAGTTTGCTCAAACTCATTGACTCAGTGATGCCATCCAACATCTTGTCCTCTGTCGTCTCCTCCTTCTGCCTTCTATTTTTCCCAGCATTGGGTTTTTTCCAGTGAGTCAGCTCTTGGCATCGGGTGGCCAAAGAATTGGAGCTTCAGCTTCAATCAGCGCTTCCAATGAATATTCCAAGTATATTTCCCTAAGGATGGACTGGTTTGATCTCCTTGCAGTCCAAGGGCCTCTCAAGAATCTTCACTTATTAATTCTGCAAGTGACCTTAATCATATATCTCAGACTCACATAGTTTCCTGTTCATTCATCTTTTTCTTTTCTCCCCAGGTGAATACAGCTATCTGGGCACTAGTCTTCGCCAAGTGTCCATAGAACCCATGCCTTCCCTCCTGGATGTCCGACAGCTCATCACCCTGTACGGGATCCTGCCGCTAGGTAAGGACTTCACCTGCCCTGTGTTAGAAGCAGTGGTGTCTGCTCCTGTCTTCAGTCATCAACATGCACTGCAGCATAACTCTTCCTACTCAGAACTGTGAGGGAGGGTCGTTCCGCTGGGCTATGGCATCCTGGGGGAGCGCCCAGAAAGGTACCGCCCAGGAAGCACAGCTGTAGCACCTTTGAACGTCTGCTTAGCGTTGTTTTATTAAAGTGTAGTTGCTTTACAACGTTAGTTTCTGTTGTCCAGCAAAATGAATCAGCCAAACATATATGAACCCCTCCCGTTTGGACTTCCTTCCTGTTCAGGTAAACATGGTGCAGCAAGTAGAGTTCCATATACAGTATGCTCAACAGTATGTTGTCATGACTCATCTGTTCTATATGTAGTGTCAATAGTGTATATATGTCAGATTCAATCCCCCACCATTCGCTCTTGAGATCCATTGGTTTGTTCTCTACGTCTGTGTCTCTATTTCTGCTTTGCACATAAGATCATCTATACCATTTTTCTAAGATCTTCTGTACCGTTTTTCTGTATTTTCTAGAAAATATATAATATACAATATTTGTTTTTCTCCTTCTGACTTGCTTCACTCTATATAACACTCCCTGTATCCATCCACATCTC
This sequence comes from Tragulus kanchil, assembly GCA_022376925.1. Classification (NCBI taxonomy): domain Eukaryota; kingdom Metazoa; phylum Chordata; class Mammalia; order Artiodactyla; family Tragulidae; genus Tragulus; species Tragulus kanchil. The sequence continues at coordinate 50,267,523 of JAIOJX010000026.1, forward strand.
TGCCAGTAACCCAGTTTCATTCCTTTTTTATGGCTGAGTAATATCCCACCATGTATATGTACCAGATCTTCCCTATCCATTTCTCTGTTGATAGACATTTAAGTTGCTTCCATGTCTTGGCTGCTTAATATTCTGGGTTGAAGTCCCTGATGGCCATCATCTGGATAAATGGCAGACAAAGCAAGCAGCAGCAATTCAAAGTAACCAAATCAGACAAAAGGCTGAGGTTAAGCCTGCCTTTTACACAGACTCTGTCACTGGGTTCTTAACAGAGCCGCCGGCCCTTCAGTGGAACTATATTTCACGGATCTAAAGGATCAAGGTTCTGCCAGCGTCCACTGAGGTTCAGTCAGGATTGTTCAGACAGACCAGAGTCTACAGGAAAGTCGGGGCTCTCCATAACAGTCACCTGCTGCCCTCCTTCACGTTTGTTTGTGTTCCCCCGAGTCACTGGGGCAGGGCCAGGAACCCCTGCTGAGCATTCTGAACTAGACATTGTGTTTTGTTTGTTTAACTTGCTTCATAGTGAGATGGGAGTAGTTTGAACACTTCTTATCTTATTCCACTTTTTTTTTTTTTTTTTGCTGCACCAAGTAACATGTGGGATCTTAGTCCTCTAAGCAGGGATGGAACCCAGGCCCTCTGCAGTGGAAGTACAGAGTCTTAGCCACTGGACTGCCAGGGATGTCCCTCCACTTTGACTTAAGAACTTACACTTCAGGATGACTCATCTGAAAAAAATTAACCCCTCCCGTTTGGACTTCCTTCCTGTTCAGGTAAACATGGTGCAGCAAGTAGAGTTCCATATACAGTATGCTCAACAGTATGTTGTCATGACTCATCTGTTCTATATGTAGTGTCAATAGTGTATATATGTCAGATTCAATCCCCCACCATTCGCTCTTGAGATCCATTGGTTTGTTCTCTACGTCTGTGTCTCTATTTCTGCTTTGCACATAAGATCATCTATACCATTTTTCTAAGATCTTCTGTACCGTTTTTCTGTATTTTCTAGAAAATATATAATATACAATATTTGTTTTTCTCCTTCTGACTTGCTTCACTCTATATAACACTCCCTGTATCCATCCACATCTCTGCCAGTAACCCAGTTTCATTCCTTTTTTATGGCTGAGTAATATCCCACCATGTATATGTACCAGATCTTCCCTATCCATTTCTCTGTTGATAGACATTTAAGTTGCTTCCATGTCTTGGCTGCTTAATATTCTGGGTTGAAGTCCCTGATGGCCATCATCTGGATAAATGGCAGACAAAGCAAGCAGCAGCAATTCAAAGTAACCAAATCAGACAAAAGGCTGAGGTTAAGCCTGCCTTTTACACAGACTCTGTCACTGGGTTCTTAACAGAGCCGCCGGCCCTTCAGTGGAACTATATTTCACGGATCTAAAGGATCAAGGTTCTGCCAGCGTCCACTGAGGTTCAGTCAGGATTGTTCAGACAGACCAGAGTCTACAGGAAAGTCGGGGCTCTCCATAACAGTCACCTGCTGCCCTCCTTCACGTTTGTTTGTGTTCCCCCGAGTCACTGGGGCAGGGCCAGGAACCCCTGCTGAGCATTCTGAACTAGACATTGTGTTTTGTTTGTTTAACTTGCTTCATAGTGAGATGGGAGTAGTTTGAACACTTCTTATCTTATTCCACTTTTTTTTTTTTTTTTTGCTGCACCAAGTAACATGTGGGATCTTAGTCCTCTAAGCAGGGATGGAACCCAGGCCCTCTGCAGTGGAAGTACAGAGTCTTAGCCACTGGACTGCCAGGGATGTCCCTCCACTTTGACTTAAGAACTTACACTTCAGGACTTCCCTTGTGGCCCAGTGGTTAAGAATCTGCCTGCCAATGCAGAGGACACAGCTTCCGTCTCTGGATCAGGAAGATCCCATAGGCCTCAGAGCAACTAAACCCATTGAAACTATGCTCCAGAGCCCGGGAACCACAACGACTGAGTCCATGTGCCGCAGCCACCAAAGCTGTGTGCCCTCGAGCCAACCCTGTGCAACAAGAGAAGCCGCTGCAACGAGGAGGCCGTGAACCACAGCTGGAGAGTAGCCCCAGCTCACTGCAATGAGAGAAAGCCCAGGTGCAGTCAAAATTAAACAAATAATCTTTAAAGGGACCTAAACCTACTGGCAAGAAATAGCTCATTCTTCTTTCAGCTTCATGTCAGACGTAGTAAGTGGAATTGGGGTCAGCATAAATAAAATACATATATAACATAAACAAATACATCATACTTGGAGTCAACAAAATCGATATACAATACTTAGAGAATCCATGTAAACGATAGATGAGCCCTCAAATCCCATCACAGCGTGAGGGACGGCCGTAGAACCAAGAACACCAGGAGGTGACAGGATTTTAAGGTGACTCCTCACAAGTGAGACTGTGGTGGCCTTGCACCATTGACAGGTGGTGGCTGTCATCCCCAGGCTGCCTTGAGTGTCCCGGAAGAAGCGGGCTCAGGAAGCACCCTGCCCGGGCCGTCCTTCTGTCACTGAGAAAGCTGGAGCCCTCACGGGTCTCTACCTGCTCCAAGCCCCAGACCCAGCAGGGCCTTTGTTCCCATGACTTGTTCATGCATTTGCAGCCTACACATGCATCTGACAGAGGAATCCGCTCACTCAGCAGATGGTGAGAGCTTCGTCTGAACTTCATGCATCTGTAATAGCATCCGGTTACAAAAGATGGTATGTGTGTTGACCTGATTGTTCGGGTCACCACTGCCAGGATGGCCAAAGCGACCCATCGGCCACATCGGTGGGGACACACCTCGAGGCCACGCTACACCCCGCTAGGCAGCAAAGCTCCCACCAACCTCCCAGGTTCCAAGAGCCCCAGCCAGGGCTCCAGGGACAAGGTGTGAACTTCTCAGCATCTCATTTCCCAGCTGAGAGCTGCTCTTACGACTGAGTGAGCCTTTCCGAGATGCTGAGAACCTTCCTCCACGTTCAGCACTGGAGAGGGCAGAGCTGGGTTTAGGGCACCCAACACTGGCTTCCGTATGAATCCTCTAAAAGTGATCCAAAACCATGAAGCTCCGGGGGTGTCCGCAGCCACCAAAGCTGTGTGCCTCGAGCCAACCCTGTGCAACAAGAGAAGCCGCTGCAACGAGGAGGCCGTGAACCACAGCTGGAGAGTAGCCCCAGCTCACTGCAATGAGAGAAAGCCCAGGTGCAGTCAAAATTAAACAAATAATCTTTAAAGGGACCTAAACCTACTGGCAAGAAATAGCTCATTCTTCTTTCAGCTTCATGTCAGACGTAGTAAGTGGAATTGGGGTCAGCATAAATAAAATACATATATAACATAAACAAATACATCATACTTGGAGTCAACAAAATCGATATACAATACTTAGAGAATCCATGTAAACGATAGATGAGCCCTCAAATCCCATCACAGCGTGAGGGACGGCCGAGAACCAAGAACACCAGGAGGTGACAGGATTTTAAGGTGACTCCTCACAAGTGAGACTGTGGTGGCCTTGCACCATTGACAGGTGGTGGCTGTCATCCCCAGGCTGCCTTGAGTGTCCCGGAAGAAGCGGGCTCAGGAAGCACCCTGCCCGGGCCGTCCTTCTGTCACTGAGAAAGCTGGAGCCCTCACGGGTCTCTACCTGCTCCAAGCCCCAGACCCAGCAGGGCCTTTGTTCCCATGACTTGTTCATGCATTTGCAGCCTACACATGCATCTGACAGAGGAATCCGCTCACTCAGCAGATGGTGAGAGCTTCGTCTGAACTTCATGCATCTGTAATAGCATCCGGTTACAAAAGATGGTATGTGTGTTGACCTGATTGTTCGGGTCACCACTGCCAGGATGGCCAAAGCGACCCATCGGCCACATCGGTGGGGACACACCTCGAGGCCACGCTACACCCCGCTAGGCAGCAAAGCTCCCACCAACCTCCCAGGTTCCAAGAGCCCCAGCCAGGGCTCCAGGGACAAGGTGTGAACTTCTCAGCATCTCATTTCCCAGCTGAGAGCTGCTCTTACGACTGAGTGAGCCTTTCCGAGATGCTGAGAACCTTCCTCCACGTTCAGCACTGGAGAGGGCAGAGCTGGGTTTAGGGCACCCAACACTGGCTTCCGTATGAATCCTCCCAAAGTTGAAAAGGGTGAATGCACAAAACCTTGGGAATGGCCTCTGTCTCTTACCAATTCTAGGGAATTATTAAAACTGCTCTTCAAAGGTGAGATGGGCAGCTCGATGCCTGGATACTGTAACCAACATGTCCCCTGTGATTCCGCGGCCCCTCCCTGGCCTCCCGCCTGATGAGCCGTCCAGAGGCCTTCCAGGACCACCCTCTCCACCTCAAGTGACCCTGATGACCGTCTCCTTCCTCCAGGAGTAAAATACATGCCCTCAGGTCTCCCCTGCTCTGGCCCCTGCCCTCCTGCTGCCCTTGCCCCAGTTCTGCCTCAGCATGGTCCTCCCTCCCCGACTCCTCCACCTGGTTCCAGCTACCCCTCTAACCCCACCGCCTTCCAGGCACCCGATGGCTGAGACAAGTCTCCCCTCACCCACTTGCTGAACCCGACGACCTCTCCAACAGAGCTCTCGGCCCTCCCCACCTCCAGGACCTGCCTGACCTCCCACTCCAGCTGCAGTCACTGCATCCCCTCAATGGCAGCCTTCCTAGGCAACCCCCCCCCCAGCTCTGCCCATTCTTCACCAGATGGCTCAGATGCCCCCATGCCCTGAGATCCAGCCTAAGCCACCCCCAGCCACCCAGCCCTGGTCCCCAGAGCAGGAAGCCCTTTCTTTGAGTCTCTATGTCTCTCACAAATCTTAGCAGTATTTTTCTGCCCTTCTAGTTTCTTCTCAGTTTAGCTCCCTCCTGGCCGTAAACTCTTTACAATAAATCCTCTTTCCCACGTGGGATCCCCTGACAACCGCCAGCCAGGACCACAAGCTGCGCAGCCCTCAGCATCTAGTGTTGGAGGAGACGTAAAGAACGGCCTCTCTCTGCTGTTGTGGATAACAGGGTCTGCTTCGTCAGAACATCTTATCGTCTCCTTCACTGACCATAGATGACGTGCACCAGTGTAATTTCATTTTAGAGAGAATGTGCTCAAAACTACTTTCCAGCTTTTTGTGGAGTGTCACAGGTAATCATAAACTTCTTTCTTATGATTAGATCAATTCTCTACGTCTTATCAATCACCCAAGAAGAAAGAGAAGCACAAGTGTAAGTAGAATATTGATGCATTTATAGCTGATCCAATAGAACCAAGCAGTTCCAAAAGCAAACTAGCATGACAGCTGATACTCTGACCACAGCCCTCATCAGGATTTCATTCTGTTTGCTCTGTACTTAGTAGGGCTTCCCAGGTGGCTAAGTGGTAAAGAATCCACCTGCCAATGCAGGAGACTCTGGTTGGATCCATAGGTCAGGAAGATCCCCTGGAGAAGGGAATGACAACCCACTTCAGTATTCTTTCCTGGGAATTCCCATGGACAGAGGAGCCTGGCGGTCCACAGGATCACAAAGAGTCAGGCACAACTGAGCGACTGTCACTCACTCTACTTAGTGCCAACATGTGCTCTGTTTATGTTCAGAATGATGGAAGAAATCGAGCCTGAGTCCCAACCTGGGCTCAAAGGAGATGGACAAAGTGGTTGAGGGACCTCTGAGTGATCCAGTGACTCACGTCACTTTATTATCAAGGGTCATGTTGAGGGGTCAATCCCTACTCATAGGCTAGACTCCAGGTCAGGAGAAACCAACACGGACATACTGCATAGCACAGGGAACTCTGCTCAGTGTTCTGTACTAACCTGAAGGAGAGAAGAACAGGTGCATGTATATGTATAACTGAGCCACTTTGCTGTCCGCTTGAAACCAACACAGTGTTTGTTAATCAACTGTACTCCAATACAAAATAAAAATCTTAAAAGAAGAACCGAGGCTACTGTCGTCTGGTTCTTGGTGTTTCCCCTTTGCCCCTGCATCTTCCCGTCTGCCTCACTTTCGCCTCCCAGAGCCCCCAAAGGTGTAGTGCTGCTGCTGACAAGCTAAGATGTTCCTGCCCCTTCCCCCAGAATGCCAGGGGTGAGTTATTGCTGGAATGTTGGTTCAAATTACAAGTTTGGGGGGAGCGCTGAGGTGAGGCTGAGAGACAAGTGATGCATTGGACGCCCAAGGAGACCTGGCAGCTCCACCTTGACATACAAATCAAAGGTATCACCCAGCCAGCAGAGACAGGAGGCGCGCCCCTGGTGAGAATACTTTCAACACATCCATCACTGCTGCCGAGGCTGGGATGGCGCCATGGAGTCCTGGCCTTGAGGAATCCCGGTCTAAGAACCACTTATTTTCTTGGCAGGATCTTATAGCCTCTGCTTCTGCCTTTTTCAGGTTCTGCAGTCGTGCACGAGAAAGCTCCTTTGGTGAAATCCCTGCTGTTGGCCGGGCCGTCCGGGGTGGGGAAGAAGATGCTGGTCCATGCCATCTGTACCGAAACGGGAGCCAACCTCTTCGACCTGTCTGCCACCAACATCGCTGGGAAATACCCAGGCAAGAGTGGTCTCCAGATGATGCTGCATGTCGTCTTCAAGGTATTTATCGCATTTCTCCATCTCTGGCTCGCTTCCTCTTTTCAAGTTACATTTTCAAATGCTGTAGGATGAGATATCAGCACCAACTCGGTGGACATGAGTTTGAGCAAGTCCTGGAAGATAGTGAATGCTAGGGGACCCCGATGTGGAGCAGTCCAGAGGGGTCACAAAGAGTCAGACATGACTTAGCGACTGAACAACACAGCAACCCAGTGTCAAAGTAATAGTGTCTTAAAAGATGCCACACAACCCAGCACTGTGATCATAGACAAGCTCTTCACCTCCCGCAGCTCTGTTTCATCATCACCAAACTAAAGAATTCAAATCAAACGATCCTGTCAGCCCTAAAAGCTATGATTCTGTGCTATAGTTTAGATATAAATGGTGGTGGGTGGATGAATGGTTGGATAGATGATTGTTAATTTGCTAAGTTGTGACTGACTTTTGTGACCCCATGAACTGACTGTAGCCCACCAAGCTCCCCTGTCCATGGGACTTCCCAGACAAGAATACTGGAATGTGTTGCCATTTCCTTCTTCGGGGGGTATTCCTGACCTGGAAATCAAGCATGTATCTCCTGCTTGGTAGGCGAATTCTTTACCACTGAGCCACCAGGGAAGCTCAGACAGATAGATAGATAGTAATAGATAGATGAGCTTCCCGGGTGGCTCACTCAGTTAAGAGTCTGCCTACAGTGTAGGAGCCTGCTTGCAGTACAGTCGAACCAGGTTTGATCCCTGGGTCAGGAAGATCCCCTGCAGGAGGAAATAGCAATCCATTCCAGTATTCTTGCCTGGAAAATCCCATGGTTAGAGGTGCCCAGTGGAGTATAGTCCATGGGGTGGCAAGAGTCAGACACAACTGAGTGACTAAACCACCACCAACAGATAGATAGAGGCAATAGATAGATAGATAGACAGATAGAGATAGATAAATATGAATTACCAAGCTTTAGAGTATTCCGATACCAAATATTTGTATATTCATTTTTATTTATGTGTTTTATTTGACTGCATCGGGTCTTAGTTACAGCATATGAATCTTTAGTTGTCGCATGCAGACTCTCGGTTACAGCATGTGGGTACTCGTTCCTCACCAGGGATTGAACTCAGGCCCCCTGCATTGGGAACACAGCGTCTTAGCCACTGGATGACCTGAGAAGTCCCCTGAATATTTATGTTTAATATTAGAACATCACAGGATTTCATTTTCATTTGGTTGAGTACCTCGAGTTTGTCCTTAGACTGTTCAATTCACTTTTAGTTGCTAGAATTCCAGATAAGCCAGCTTTGACTCTATCAGAACATTTCCATAACAAGGACTATCCGGTATGTGGGGCTATCCGGCTGTGCATCTGCTTTAGGGGAGATGGTAACACGTGAGCAGCGGCTCACACAGGAATGGTTCCTTTTCCATCTTCTCCTAACAGACAAAAAGGAGAAAGTGATGGCAGCAGGATCTCTCCTCCCAGCCATGCTACATGAGTTGGGACTTCCCCCGCCAATTTCCTCCCTTGCTTATCCTGGAAGAATCCAGGGGTAGGGATGTTTGAGGAGCTGGGAGGCAAGAAGGAGGGAGAGAGAAATTTGAGAAGCTAGGAGGGGAGATGGAGAAAGAGAATAGAAAATAAAGATCGAACAATGAGCTATTTATATTTAACAGAGCACCAGGTGTGGTTATTTAGAATCTTCAGCCCAGTGAAGAGTTCATTCTCATCCGCATTTAACAAACTAAGCCACTGGGAGGTTAAGTAATGTCCCCAAGGCTACTGAGATCAAGAAGCTGAGCAGGGTTCAAACCTAGGCCCTTCTTGATCCTCCTGCACTGTTTTCGTTAAGGTAGAATTTATAGATGGAGAGTCACACAGATCTTAAGCATGAGCTTCGGAAAAATGGAAACAACTGTGTCTTCACGCTTTCTGTGTGCTCTCTGGTCCTTGTGGAGCTCCTTTTTTGGACGTCTGTTCAAGTTACTTGGCTACTCCTCGCTGCACTGCTCATCCAGAGCCCTGGAGGAGGTCTTTGTATGTTCTGGATGCAAGATCTTAGGGGACGCACTTGCTGCTGCATGTGTTTTCTCTCACTCTTCATGACTTCGTTTTCTACTTCTTCTCTTGTTTTCTTGTCTTAGAACTTTCAACAACTGAAGGGAGGTATTAACACCTCCAACAATGATTTTGGTATTATTTATTTCTCTTTTTGTTTCTGTTGCATTTTGCATCACGTCTGTTGATACTCTGGTATGCATGAGAGGTGTCCACACCTAGCATGTCTTCCTGATGTGCTATTTTATCACTATGAAATGTCCCTTTTTGTCTCCAGTCATACTGCTTATCGTGAAGTCTCTCTGGATACCAAGAGCCACACCATGTATACTCTTTTATTTTCAGTGTCTTTATAAAGTGTCTTTATGTGGATAGGATGTACCTGAGTCCTGCTTTCTTATCCAGTCTGACAATATCTGCCATTTAACTGCATAATTTCTATTCATCTATATTCACATTACCTACTATTTTTTCTCCTGTCTCCAATATGCTATTTTTGTATGGTTCTGGTATTTTTCTTTCAGTTCTGGGATTTAAATTTGCTTACGCTTATAGGTTTTTATCTCTTTGCTGTAATTCTTCATCTATTCATTTAGTACAGTTTTCTTTCCCTTTAAATCCTTGAACTCAGTAGTTGCCTTATAGTTCTTATCTGCTCATTCCAACCCTGTGTCATCTTGGGTTTATTTCTATGTGATTTCTTTTTTTAAGTATGTGTCACTTGTTTCTGTTTCTTCATATTGTATCACTCTGTCATATAGTACTCATGCTCAGTCTTGTCTGACTCTCGGCGACCCTTTAGACTGTAGTCTGCCAGACTCTGCTATCCATTGGATGTTCTAGACAAGAACACTGGAGTGGGTTGCCATTTCCTCTGGGGGCTCTTCCCAACCCAGGGATCAAACCCATGTCTCCTGCATTGCAGGCAAAGTCTTTACCCATTGAGCTACCGGGGAAGCCCATTTCTTCACATGACTCTTAATATTTTATTGTAGATTAGACATTGTGCATGCTATGTTGTTGACACCCTGGAGCCTGCTACGCTTGGTTCTGACAAGCAGTTAAGTGACTGGCGGGTCAGCTTGAACTTCCAGAGGTTTTGTTTTCCATTTTGCTAGTGAGGGTCTATTTTGATGTTGCTGTCAGTCCTGAAGTTGGTCTTTACTTTGAGGAAAGCTTTCACTGTTTACCAAGCTCCTTTAACTTGGCAGGAGCTAAGGTATGTGCTCAGTTATTTGAGATTTCCAGCTGTTGTTTTCCACGGAGCTTCTTGGACTCTTCCCCCATACGTGCATACTTGCAAGGTTAACCAAGAACTTGGAGGTGAGCTGGAATTTGAAGCCCAGCAGCTTGACTCGTGGTCGCTGTGTACTGAACCACCAAGCTTAAAGGGAGAGAAGTAAAATAAACCCATCCTCGTCCAAAAGAATGCCTCAGTGCACTCATTTGAAATGCCGAACTTTGTTGACGTTGCTGAGTAACCAACAGAAGCACGTGGATGTAAAAATATTGTCATTTTGTGAGCATCTGGATATGACGGTTTACACGTCTCTGTCTTAACTCTTCCACTCCTCACAGAAACCTTACGAGGTGGGCACTGTTGTTATACCCATTTTGCTGATAGAAGACTGAAGTCCACAGCATTTAAGTAGTTTTCCAGGGCTGCAATGCCATGCTATGAGCTTGATCAGTCTGGGTACTGAGGCTCCAGGTCTAACAACTGCGTTACTCAGCCTCTGAGTTAAGCCTCTCCTCTTCACCCACCAAATGGCTCCGTCTCTCAGACTCTAGGACAAAGCCAAGGGCCTGATTGTGATATTCTCAGTTTCAAGAAATCACGTGCTCTTGCTGCTGAGAAGCTTGTCTTGATAACAGACAAGCTATTTTTGCATTAATCTGAATCCTTGCAAGCTGGCATTTCGTGGAGCACACAGTGCTGGGTGTCTGATTATCCAGCTTTGGAGCAGCGCTCATACCCACCTCAGCCACTCCTCGCTGGAGGGCCTGACACACACCTCATTACGCTTCACCTTTACTGTGTATGTAACTGATTAATGAAAGACCCAGAGGTCTCAGGAGTGGAAGGCATTCAATTAAAAATCATGTGCCCTGTGCCGCTGTGCCCTGGCAGGACGGAGAGCGCAGCTATCTGCATTGCAAAGAGATGCTTGCTTTTAATTAACCAGAGGAAAGCGGGGTGTTATGCCAGGGCTGGTAAATCCATGCATGGCAGGGAGCCCCAGTGCCGTCCTGTAACGTGGGCCATGGGGCCGCAGCGGCCTGAGGGCAGCAAACTTCGGATCTGAGGCACTGGCTGGAGAAGGTGAAATAACAGCAGGGCCTGGCAGCTCATCAGGTCCTCTCGTAAAGCATTCCTGTGGCTGCCTTCGCCTCTGCAGAGCTCAGAACGCAACTCTTAGGAAACCTCACTTCTGCCCGGAGGCGTTTACCTCGCCCACAGAACCCTGTGCACGTGGAAACACACTGGTGAAACGAGTCTCCGGTTTGGTTCCCAAGCTCAAAGTCAAATCTATTTTGTTCTCATTATTTTGGGAGGATTCCTTTATTCTACACGCCGTAACTCGAGTGCATTCCTTCCACAAATGTGTGTACCATACAAGGAAACAAGTGTCACTGAAAATGTTCTCTTCTAGTAGAGCTCCATGTGGGCAAGAATATACCTCTGTTTAGTTAGGACACACTAGAATGCATCTAACTAGTAAGAACCACGGGATAAATGATTAATTTATATTTGTGGTCTTCATTGCTGCACGTGGGCTTTCTCTAGTTGCGGCGAGCGTGGGCCGCTCCCTGGTTGCGCCGGCCTCTCAGGAGGCGGCCTCTCTTGTTGTGGAGCACCGGCTCTGGAGCACAGGCTCCTGTGGTTGCAGCCCAAGGGGATAAGTGATTCTTAGTTAACAGATGTTTTTTGGACAAAAGCTGTCAGGGCAGGGTGCCAGCCTCTTCTGGTATTTGGGACAGGTGAGCAGAGTGTGGAGGAGTGAGAAGGTCTCGTGTCGTCTGGCCAGGAGTCCAGAATGTACCCCTGGTGAGGCAAAAATTAATGTCTCCATTTTACAGACCAGAAAACTGAGGCCCAGAGTGCTTCATTTGACCAGAAGTATAAGAGAACTAAGGCTTCCCAGGTGGCGCTGGTGGTGAAGAACCTGCCTGCCGACACAGGAGACATTAGAGATGCGGGTTCAATCTCTGAGTCAGGAAGATTGCCTGGAGACGGGCACAGCAACCCACTCCAATATTCTTGCATGGAGAATGCCCATGGACAGAGGAGCCTGGCAGGCGACAGTCCATAGGGTCGCAAAGAGTCAGACATGACTGACACAACTTAGCTCTCAGGGACAAGAGAACTAAGGAGTTGGCATCTGGATTTAACCCTGGGTCTGACTCGAAAGCATCACCTGGGCTCCAACAGGCCTCTGGTGGAGTGAAAGCTGGGCCGTCCCTGGCCCTGTGAGATCTGTGCCCTTGGGCCACCCTAAAGGCCATTCTTGGGCCAGAGTGTCAACTGGGGACATTGCAGCATGAGAAGGTGAAGAAACTGGAGACCGTAGCGTCCTGTTGGCGGGTCCTGCATGGCCCCACGCCTTCCCGATTCCCCCCTTCCTGATCCTCCAGACTGTCCGGGAGCGAGCTGAGGGAGGGCCAGGGCGCCCCGGAGAGCAGGCCAGGGCCGAGCACCCTCCTGAGGTATGGGGAGAGGCCGTCCCTCCTCCCCGGGGCCCTGGCCTCCTCCCCTTCCTCCTTCGTAAGAGACCTGGTCCCGAGGGCTGGCCTCAGAGGGCGGCTTCAAGGAGCTGGGCTGACACAGCCGCCCAGCCGGTGTCAAGGCCACGTGGCCCGTGCTGGCCTGTGAACCTGGACCCAAAGGACCGAGGTGCTGCTCGCGCCTCAGCACCACCCACCAGGGCTCCTTGCCGGGCTCACAGCCAACAGCCGGTGGCAGCCGGCCAGGGGATCTCGCCCAGATGTGCTGGTGTAAACAGCAGGCCCGGGAGGCAGGCGAGGGGGAGCCCAGCTCGTTCTGTCTCCATAGTTCATAGGGACATCCACAGCTGGGTCATAAACCAAACAAAGACATTTTGGATATTGTGGGTGATTTAAAAAAAAAACAGGTGTCTAATAAACATACAAGTACGTCAGTCGTGTCTTTACTAGGTGAAATTCAGTAGGAGAGAGCAGAGACCTACTTTCGACCCCCTCCACTTGAGCAGAGCTGCTCAAATGGGGGGCGTGTCGAGGGAGGAGAGGAGAGGAGAGAAAAACAGGAGTCAGCCACAGTGGCGCAGCATCAGGTGTGGAAATGGCGGCCCTCGGGTGGGAGGAGCTGGGCCCGGGCCCGTGAGCCCCAAGCCACGGCTGTCAGGAAGCGGGCCCTCCAGCGGGGTCACAGAGAGCATTTCAGGTTGAGCAAAGGCATCAAGACTTGTTTTCCTTTCTACCACAGACTTTCTATTTTAGACCGATTTTAGTTTCACAGTGAGCGCATCCCACACCCCAATGGAGGAGGGAGGAGGATTGCCCTGCGGGGAGGGCAGGTCCGAGCAGCGGCTGCCCAAGGGAGTAGTCTGCAGGGAGGGGAATCAGACGGCTGCAGGCTCGAAGCCACCGTATGTGTCTGCTCTTGTTCTGTGCTGGGCGGTGGGGATGAGCCAGGACGGTATCACAGGCATCGGAGGATTTTTAACCAATTCGGAAACGCTTAAGCAAGTGCGTGTTGGTCGCTCAGCCCTATCCAATTCTTGCAACCCCATGGACTGTAGCCCCCCAGGCTCCTCTGTCCATGGGAGTCTCAAACAAGAACACTGGAGTGGGTTGCCATGCCCTCCTCCAGGGGATCTTCCTGACCCAGGGATCAAACCCGGGTCTCCTGCATGAGCAGGTGATTCTTTACCATCTGAGCCACCAGGGGAACCCACGATGGTGCCTGGGGCAGGTGGGCGTGGCCTTGAACCCAGGCATTAACCCCCTGCACTTCTCAAAGCTGGCACAAGGTCGGGGTGGATGGGCGGGAACCAGTTATTTCCAGTGCTGCTGGGAGTGGACCGGGAGGAAGGGGCTCAGGAGAAAGTCTGGATGACGTGTAAGCCTGACGCCTGTCACCATCCAGACACCAGCCCCTCAGGCTCCAGCAGTGCTGTGGGCAGGTTCCTGCCACTGACCTGCGTCCCCGCATCTCCTGTCACTGCCCGTCCTCTGTGCCACATCCCCAGCTCCCTCGGTCCTCTCCTCTGCCTCTGGTTACCTTCCTTTCCATAAGGGTCAACCCAGCCCGGCAGTGGACTGTTTAGTCCACCTCCCCTCTTACTCTGATGGTCACTCACGGTTCATAAAGGGGGCGTGTCGAGGAGGAGAGGAGAGAGAAACAGGAGTCAGCCACAGTGGCGCAGCATCAGGTGTGGAAATGGCGGCCCTCGGTGGGAGGAGCTGGGCCCGGGCCCGTGAGCCCCAAGCCACGGCTGTCAGGAAGCGGGCCCTCCAGCGGGGTCACAGAGAGCATTTCAGGTTGAGCAAAGGCATCAAGACTTGTTTTCCTTTCTACCACAGACTTTCTATTTTAGACCGATTTTAGTTTCACAGTGAGCGCATCCCACACCCCAATGGAGGAGGGAGGAGGATTGCCCTGCGGGGAGGGCAGGTCCGAGCAGCGGCTGCCCAAGGGAGTAGTCTGCAGGGAGGGGAATCAGACGGCTGCAGGCTCGAAGCCACCGTATGTGTCTGCTCTTGTTCTGTGCTGGGCGGTGGGGATGAGCCAGGACGGTATCACAGGCATCGGAGGATTTTTAACCAATTCGGAAACGCTTAAGCAAGTGCGTGTTGGTCGCTCAGCCCTATCCAATTCTTGCAACCCCATGGACTGTAGCCCCCCAGGCTCCTCTGTCCATGGGAGTCTCCAGGCAAGAACACTGGAGTGGGTTGCCATGCCCTCCTCCAGGGGATCTTCCTGACCCAGGGATCAAACCCGGGTCTCCTGCATGAGCAGGTGATTCTTTACCATCTGAGCCACCAGGGGAACCCACGATGGTGCCTGGGGCAGGTGGGCGTGGCCTTGAACCCAGGCATTAACCCCCTGCACTTCTCAAAGCTGGCACAAGGTCGGGGTGGATGGGCGGGAACCAGTTATTTCCAGTGCTGCTGGGAGTGGACCGGGAGGAAGGGGCTCAGGAGAAAGTCTGGATGACGTGTAAGCCTGACGCCTGTCACCATCCAGACACCAGCCCCTCAGGCTCCAGCAGTGCTGTGGGCAGGTTCCTGCCACTGACCTGCGTCCCCGCATCTCCTGTCACTGCCCGTCCTCTGTGCCACATCCCCAGCTCCCTCGGTCCTCTCCTCTGCCTCTGGTTACCTTCCTTTCCATAAGGGTCAACCCAGCCCGGCAGTGGACTGTTTAGTCCACCTCCCCTCTTACTCTGATGGTCACTCACGGTTCATCCCGACTCACACCCAGGAAGCGCTTGAGGTATTGAGTTGGCACAAAAGTCCGTTCAGATGTTCCCAGGAAAACCTGGATGAACTTTTTGGCCAACCCAATACCCTCTGCCATTATAGAAAAGATAATACAAGGAATCCCCTTGTATCACCACTTCGATGGACATGATCTTGGGCAGACTCTGGGAGGCAGTGAGGGACAGGGAGGTCCGGCGTGCTACAGTCCGTGGGGTGGCAAGAGTTGGGCATGATTTGGCGACTGAACAGCCACCACAAGGAAATAGAAATTTTCGTTTTTAAATAATAGAAATAGAGAACATGCTGTCATCACATACTAAATATGGAAACAGCACCCAAGTGACTCTAGGTCGGGGAAGTCAGCCCCTGCCCCTCAGGTAGCCCCTGCCCCAGCCCCTCCCCAGCGTGGCAGCTCCTCTGTGGCCAGGGCCTGACTGCCCACAGCTCGTGTCCAGGCACAGGAGGCCACACCCTCTGCAGACAGGGACCGTGTTTCCCAGACCTCATGCTTCCCATCGCAGGGGCTCAGCC
Source organism: Tragulus kanchil (assembly GCA_022376925.1). Classification (NCBI taxonomy): domain Eukaryota; kingdom Metazoa; phylum Chordata; class Mammalia; order Artiodactyla; family Tragulidae; genus Tragulus; species Tragulus kanchil. Next base: position 50,283,143 of record JAIOJX010000026.1, read on the forward strand.
ACTCTGTGTGGGTTGGATGGATGGAGAGGCGGAGGGATAGATGAATAGGTAAATGGATGGTCCTTTTCCGCTTGGTAAAGTGGGATACAGCCGCCGCAAATGGAGCTGGGTTTTCCTGGGGCTCTCCATGGCAAGAAAAATAGGACCCTTTCAGAAAGAACATCCACAGCTGCCAAGGGTCATTTGGGCAGATCTAATTAGTGATTCAAGTGTGCCACACACAAGCTGGTTTTCATTGTTAAGCCATCATATCCCAACTCAAGAGAATCTAATTCTGATGGTGGATGTTTGACAGCCTGTCTTTGGAGAATACAAAAGATCAAATCCATAAAATTCACACGGACGGAGAAGTGACTGTTGGCTGGACCTTCCCAGAATTTAAAAAAGCACATGTTGGACGAAATGCATCTTTATTCCGAAGTTGATATTCGATAGGACTGCAGAGCCCTCTACTGGCGACTGAGATAAAGTAACCCCCGTAACTTCTGAAAAGTTCCATCGTGAATTAATTACGTTTAATTGCCCATGACCTCAAACTGTCTGTGGGTAATTTACACGATGCCTTTCCATTGCTCAGTGAAAATTAGAAGAGCAAAGGGTACCATTTTTCATTAACAATTTGGCAGAGGGTTTCGACTGTTAATATTTTGTTGAGGAGAAGAGTCGTCCAGCCGTCGTCCAGAACTCCCAGCCCTGGACACCCTACTTCCTCATCCCTCACCCTGCCGTCACCAGGTCTTGATGCTGTTCCGTCGCTCGGTCAGGTCCAACTCTTTGTGACCCCGTGGACTGCGGCACGCCAGGCTTGCCTGTCCTTCAGTATCACCCAGAGTTTGCACAAAGTCATGTCCATTGAGTGGATGATGCCATCCAACCGTCTCATCCTCTGTCGCCCCCTTCTCTTCTTGCCCTCAATCTCTCCTGGCATCAGAGTCTTTTCCAACTCTGTCTTTTCCAAAAAGGAGTGTTAGCAAAAAGCTCCGTGCATCAGGTGACCAAACTATTGGAGCTTCAGCCTCAGCACCAGCCCTTCCAGTGAACGTTCAGGGTTGATTTCCTTTAGGATCGACTGGGTTGATCTCCTTGCTGTCCACCAGCTCTGGCAGATCCTACATGCACTGCACACGCCTTTCCTGCCCTCCAGCCACTCCTCTGCCCCAGACCTCACCTCCTCTTCCTCCAAAAGCCTCCTAACCTTCTCCCTGCCTCCAGGCTCATCTCCCAGCACACCCTGTGCACACTCTGACCCCCACCCCTTTCCCAGGCTCCGGGGAAGAGCTTCCAGCTGGGCATGTCTCCCACCCCACCAGAGGAACACAACCAGGGTCAAAGGTGCGTTCAGACCCCCTAGAGACTCTCCACAGCCTCCGGGATAAAAAGCAGTCTGTGGCAAGGCCGAGGCTGACGCCTTCTGGAGTGACCCTGAGCAGCTCCGTGCAGGCACACCTCTCCCCGCGCCCCGGCTGCTGTCCCGGGCATGAAGGATGCAGCCCCTCCCCAGCCTCTGGGCCTTCTAGAGACCATCGCCAGTTCTGTCTGCTTTAACCCTCCCAGCACGCTCCGCTCCGCCTGGCCCTCCTCATCCACTTCTCTCTCCTTCTGTCACTGGTGGTCCTGGCTGGCACCCACTTTTCTTGGCCCACTCTCCCAGCTCCACCCCCGCCATCCCTCCCCATCAGCGGGCTCCTTGAAGTCAGGGACCTTGGCACCGAGCACGGTGCTCTGCACATCAGTGCTCATCTATCAGTTGTGTTTTTTTGAATGAAAAATGCAGAGAATGGCTTTCACTCTGCATTATTGTTGTTCCACCCCCTCCCCCCCCCGTCACCAGGTCTTGATGCTGTTCCGTCGCTCGGTCAGGTCCAACTCTTTGTGACCCCGTGGACTGCGGCACGCCAGGCTTGCCTGTCCTTCAGTATCACCCAGAGTTTGCACAAAGTCATGTCCATTGAGTGGATGATGCCATCCAACCGTCTCATCCTCTGTCGCCCCCTTCTCTTCTTGCCCTCAATCTCTCCTGGCATCAGAGTCTTTTCCAACTCTGTCTTTTCCAAAAAGGAGTGTTAGCAAAAAGCTCCGTGCATCAGGTGACCAAACTATTGGAGCTTCAGCCTCAGCACCAGCCCTTCCAGTGAACGTTCAGGGTTGATTTCCTTTAGGATCGACTGGGTTGATCTCCTTGCTGTCCACCAGCTCTGGCAGATCCTACATGCACTGCACACGCCTTTCCTGCCCTCCAGCCACTCCTCTGCCCCAGACCTCACCTCCTCTTCCTCCAAAAGCCTCCTAACCTTCTCCCTGCCTCCAGGCTCATCTCCCAGCACACCCTGTGCACACTCTGACCCCCACCCCTTTCCCAGGCTCCGGGGAAGAGCTTCCAGCTGGGCATGTCTCCCACCCCACCAGAGGAACACAACCAGGGTCAAAGGTGCGTTCAGACCCCCTAGAGACTCTCCACAGCCTCCGGGATAAAAAGCAGTCTGTGGCAAGGCCGAGGCTGACGCCTTCTGGAGTGACCCTGAGCAGCTCCGTGCAGGCACACCTCTCCCCGCGCCCCGGCTGCTGTCCCGGGCATGAAGGATGCAGCCCCTCCCCAGCCTCTGGGCCTTCTAGAGACCATCGCCAGTTCTGTCTGCTTTAACCCTCCCAGCACGCTCCGCTCCGCCTGGCCCTCCTCATCCACTTCTCTCTCCTTCTGTCACTGGTGGTCCTGGCTGGCACCCACTTTTCTTGGCCCACTCTCCCAGCTCCACCCCCGCCATCCCTCCCCATCAGCGGGCTCCTTGAAGTCAGGGACCTTGGCACCGAGCACGGTGCTCTGCACATCAGTGCTCATCTATCAGTTGTGTTTTTTTGAATGAAAAATGCAGAGAATGGCTTTCACTCTGCATTATTGTTGTTGTTTGGTCGCTGAGTCGTGTCCGACACTTTGTGGTCCCATGGACTGTAGGTCACTAGGCTCCTCTGTCCTCCAGGCAAAAATACTAGAGTGGGGTGCCATTTCCTTCTCTAGGAGATCTTCCCAACCCAGGGATCGAACCAGCATCTCCTGCATTGGCAGGCGGGTTATTTACCACCAAGCCACCAGGGAAGCCCGTCATTCTACATACTGGACCCAAAATAATCAAACCCCTTTTCTCCCCATGACAGCCATTCAAGTATTTGAAAACAGCTCACTTGCTCCCTGGAGCCTTCTTTTCCCAAAGGAAAAGCGCCTCAGGGCCTTCCACTCTTCCTGGTGGGAGAAGTGTTCGGCCTGGAAGGGCCCAGTTCTCTGTGCCCTTGTTCTCTGCCCAGAATTAAACAAGGTCCCCAGGCATCTCCTGAACAGGCTTGCCACTGGGGAAGGTCAGAGAAACGGAGAGCCGTGCTCTGGAGAACAAGAGCCCTTCTTCCTATTAGAATGAAAGGTGATAGAGAAGGACGCAGGCCAGGGGTGAGGAGATGCTGCGGAAAAGGCATCCTGTCTCCATGGAAACGTGGCAGCCTGTTGCCTAGGTGACAGCGTGGGCCTGGGGGTGTCAGACCAACCCAAGAATGACTCTGGGCTCCACACAGCCCCATGCTGGTAGTGGGGGGGGGGGGGCATTACTGACTTCTCTCCCCACTTCAGCGACCTTATGTATAAAAGGGGGATGAGCGTGAGACACACTTGTCTTCACACGCATCATGTGGGGAAGGAGCAGCAGTGGTGTCCTGGATCCCAAGGCCATTTGCAAACTACCGTTCCTTGTATTGTTGTAATATCATCAAAGAACTCACCTGGGAAATGTTTTCTGTTCATCTGATAATCACTGAACCCTTCCAAACTACATGGCCACCCAACCTATCCCACCTCCAGCCCTCACATAATCCTGGAAGCCCCAGAGTAGGTGACCGTCCTGAGGAAGGAATTCCTTCACAAGTGCTATTAGAAACACAGGAAGTGCAGAATTCCCCTGCTGCCTCAGAAAGCAGGAATAATCCTTAGCGTTCACATTCAATGGAACGCTGTGGCCGGGTTTACAAGACGCCTTTAGGTAAGGTGCTGGAAACAAGACTGCTGCTTTCAAAACTGTCCCAGGCTAAAAAGATGCCTGCGTGTCCAGTCTGTCCATGAAGCTTACCCTGTTAAAAGCAGAAAGAGAGGGGCTTTCCTGGTGGTCCAGTGGGTCAAGAGTCCGCCTTGCAGTGCAAGGGGCACTGGTTCAATCCCTGGCTCAAGAAGATCCCACATGCCGCGGAGCAGCTGGACCGGTGTGTCCAATGACAAGCCAGTGCTCTGGAGCGCATGCGCCCAGAGCCGATGCTCTGCAACAAGCGAGGCCACTGCGATGGGAGGCCCACACAGGCCAAAGAATAAAGATGGATGAAAATAAATAAACAAAAGACCAGTAAAAGAGACCAAATTAAAAAAAAAAATAAACAGAAAAAAGGAACACGGAGATACTTGGTACCCACATCTGAAATTCCCATTAAGAACAGCTGGACCGAGAGAACACGGGCACACAAACAAGAGCCAGGGAAGAGCCGCTGTTTGCCAACTGGACACGGGAGAGGGCACTCCATGGCCTCCAGGAATAGAGTTACTCTGAGAGAGGAGACAACTGTTTATGTGGAAACTGCTTTGCCACTGGTTTCTGTTCTAAAGCTAAGATTTTTAAGAGGGATTGAAAAGAATAAAAACTGTGCCTTTGTTATTACAAAGCATCTTTTTTTCTGAGAAGCTTGAAACCCTTTATGTCTAGTGTCTCCTTTTCTTATTTTCTTTGGGGGCTGGAAGTAGAGGTTTCTGATGTAAACCCAAAATCGCTTTTAGCAGAACAGTGGCTCATTGGGGCCTGCCCTGGGGCACCTGATTGGGTCCCTCTGACTGCAGTGGGCAGGCCACCTGGAGAGAAATCGGGGGTCGCATCAGGAGCTGAGGAAATGGACGCACGATGGGGCTGAAAGAGACGAGGAGGTGGGTGGAGAGGCTTCGGGGTGGTTAGACGTGGCCGGTGAGGCCGGGGAGGAGGCCTGAGGATCGGGTTCGAGGGAGTGAGGGGGCCTGCGGGCCTGGACGTGCGTCCAGCGCAGACCCTGCAGCCAGCAGCCTGGCCTAGCCTCCTGCTTCTGCCACGATCTAGGTGTGTGACCTTTGACGGGTCCATAGCGTCTTTGAGCCTCGGTTTCCCCATCTGTAAACAGGGATGATGGTCATGTTACCTGCTCCATAGGGTCGTAGTGAGAGCGAATGGGTTATCACAGGTCACGTCCTCTGAGTAGAGCAGGTGCTGGTCTGCGCTGGCCGTGACCTTGTGTGTGACGGATGCCCTGTGCCACGTGTGGGTCCCGGGCCTGGCTCACTCACTGTTTTGTTGACGTCCCGCCAAGCTGCCTCAAGCACTGGGATGGAAACGTGGGGTTCAGAATTCCTAAGCTCTGTGGCTCGTGGTCTAAAACCTAACGCCGACCACAGGGTGGCTGGCTGGTACATTTCCTCTGTGAACGTCCTGGCGTGTGTGGGCCTGGAGCACAGCCAACCCTGGGGGCCAGACCGGCACCAGGATCAAGCTGAATCCACTTTTGTCTTTGAACGTGCATAATCTGCTTCCCTTGGTACGTAGGGCTGGGAGAAACAGACCCAGCCCCATTCCCAGTGACTTTTCCATCATTTATTAAAGCCCTGCCTTGGTTTAAAAATCACACCTGCTGCCTTAATGATGTTTAAAGATATATAAAAATAGGAGTACATAGCACTGGATTCGCTGTGGCTGGAGACAGCTTTTATCTGGCACCGTTTTGCACAAAGCTCAAATTGTTGCAAAAATACCTGGACTCCGCTACCATGGGGGCGCTTTGAAGAGATTGTTAGGCGTGTGGCAATTATTCACGGGCCCACGGTAAGTCCCAGCGCTGTCACGAAGCCCTGCTTGGCCTGGAGGGGCTCAGAGCCACCTTCCAGAAGACACCACGGCCACAAAGGCGCAGGCACACGGAGGCGAACAGACGGCGTCACGGGGGCCCTGGCGCTGAAACGGCTTTTCTAGAAATGAGCAAACTTGAATCCGCGTGAGAGTAGGGCGTAGGCTGTAATTAAAACTCATGGCCCAGTTCCCTTCGTTTGCAGCAGAAAACTTACAGGCTTATTTCAGGCCAAACCGAGTGGACGCTTGGAGCGCTGTGTGGACCCCCAGGGCACCTTGACCGCAGGTGGGAGAGGGGGGTGGAGCGCCCACATGCTGCAGCGAAGGAAGATGCAGCATGCATGCGTGATGCAGCCTCAGCACTCAGGTCGCCCCAGGCCGGCTCCAGGGGCCGTCTAGTATTGCTGGTCCCTGGGTCCAGAGTGCATCCAGAGGAAATGCATTCAGAACCAACCAGTTCTCTTCGCAGGTGGCCCGCCAGCTCCAGCCCTCCGTGCTGTGGATCGGAGACACCGAGAAAACCTTCTACAAAAAAGTTCCCCAGGCGGAAAGGCAGGTGAGGGCTTCCCAGTCTTTTCTCGTGTGGCCTTTTCCCTCCTCCCAAGGGGCCCCGTACCAGGGACCACCTCGGTCTGTCAGGAAGGTCTTGCTTTTTCAAGGGAGGAAGGAAACTGGAGGAGCCGCCGGCTCTCCGCCCTGAGCACTTGTCCGTGTCTGGAAGGATCCAGCGTCTGATTTTACGAGGCATAATTTAGAAGAAATGAAAGAAAGTATGGAGAAAGGGGGAGGGGAGCCTTAAACCCACACATAGGATTCAGGGTAAGCTCAGCCACCTCCAATGGCACACACAGGAGTTATGATTAGGATTTCCTATTGTTCATCATAATAAATAGCAGAACGCCTGAAATTACAAACAAAGACTGTCCCTAGTCCTGCCAAGTGCCTCACATTCAGGGTGTCATGTGGGGTGTCGCGGGAACCCTCTGTCAATTGCTCCCTCCCTCCTTTTCTCGCCTTTCAGTGCCTCCCCTCCCCAGCACTTTCTCCCACAAATCACGAGCAAATTTCCTACAAGTTAGAAAAGATTTGCAGATACACATGATTGTTATTCCACATCAATTTGCACCAAAGCAAATAGTGGTTAACTGTGAATTTCTGATTAAATTCATAAGGATTTTAATCACTTTTGGTCCTTATGTATTATACATCGTTTTTAGCAGGTAGAGGTGATTTGGATAAAGAGTGAACGCTCCATCTTTTCTTCCCCAAATGAGCCTTGATTGCCCTGCCATTTTAGAAACTCTTAAGAGGACTCATTTATTATTTAATCTGGGACTCTGGTAGGTAGCTCCCTCTGCTGGCGACGTTGCAACATTTTAAAAAGACCACATACATGAAAGCAGCTATATTCCACTAAGTTAATTGAAAAAAATGATAAAAATTAAATTGATGCAGCCTCAGCACTCAGGTCGCCCCAGGCCGGCTCCAGGGGCCGTCTAGTATTGCTGGTCCCTGGGTCCAGAGTGCATCCAGAGGAAATGCATTCAGAACCAACCAGTTCTCTTCGCAGGTGGCCCGCCAGCTCCAGCCCTCCGTGCTGTGGATCGGAGACACCGAGAAAACCTTCTACAAAAAAGTTCCCCAGGCGGAAAGGCAGGTGAGGGCTTCCCAGTCTTTTCTCGTGTGGCCTTTTCCTCCTCCCAAGGGGCCCCGTACCAGGGACCACCTCGGTCTGTCAGGAAGGTCTTGCTTTTTCAAGGGAGGAAGGAAACTGGAGGAGCCGCCGGCTCTCCGCCCTGAGCACTTGTCCGTGTCTGGAAGGATCCAGCGTCTGATTTTACGAGGCATAATTTAGAAGAAATGAAAGAAAGTATGGAGAAAGGGGGAGGGGAGCCTTAAACCCACACATAGGATTCAGGGTAAGCTCAGCCACCTCCAATGGCACACACAGGAGTTATGATTAGGATTTCCTATTGTTCATCATAATAAATAGCAGAACGCCTGAAATTACAAACAAAGACTGTCCCTAGTCCTGCCAAGTGCCTCACATTCAGGGTGTCATGTGGGGTGTCGCGGGAACCCTCTGTCAATTGCTCCCTCCCTCCTTTTCTCGCCTTTCAGTGCCTCCCCTCCCCAGCACTTTCTCCCACAAATCACGAGCAAATTTCCTACAAGTTAGAAAAGATTTGCAGATACACATGATTGTTATTCCACATCAATTTGCACCAAAGCAAATAGTGGTTAACTGTGAATTTCTGATTAAATTCATAAGGATTTTAATCACTTTTGGTCCTTATGTATTATACATCGTTTTTAGCAGGTAGAGGTGATTTGGATAAAGAGTGAACGCTCCATCTTTTCTTCCCCAAATGAGCCTTGATTGCCCTGCCATTTTAGAAACTCTTAAGAGGACTCATTTATTATTTAATCTGGGACTCTGGTAGGTAGCTCCCTCTGCTGGCGACGTTGCAACATTTTAAAAAGACCACATACATGAAAGCAGCTATATTCCACTAAGTTAATTGAAAAAAATGATAAAAATTAAATTTTAAAATAGTTCACATAGATGCCAACTTTGAGGCAGCAGTTACTATAATAAACCCCGAGAGATGCAAGGCAGTGTTTAACCTGGGGTGTCCTACAGTGTGTGTCATTGGAAGCTCTGTCCCTTTAATAGACATGGCCTCTCTCCCTAGGCATCAGCCTGGAGAATGGGAATTTAGGAGACATGTATACTGGGCCTTCACCTTAGCTGGCTGTGTGTCCCTGAGCAAGTAAGTTAACCTCTCTGAGCCTCCACTTCCTTAGCTAGCTAAAGAGGTCTGGAGAGAACAGCGCCCCCTCAAGGTCTCTCCATGACACCCTCAAGCTGTCCGTCTGCCACCAACAAAGTCACCTTTGTTCATCTGTACACCTGAGCTGACGGAGAAAAGGAGGGATGGACACATCCGTTTGAGAGTCAGAGGGGCTCTTGAGGAGGGGCTATCAGGCTTTGAGGTAGCACTGACGGCAGGGGATGAACTGTGGGTTTGGTGGATGCTCGCCTGCCCCATGAGGGAAGTCATGGAGCAGGGGTGGGGAGCTGGCAAAGGAGAGTCCCCAGGACCCTCCCCTGAACTGACCCTTTTTTTGCCGACCTGAGCACAATCTCTGATTCCCACACATATGGTCACTGACAAGTCCTATTCCTGTAGAAAAGGAAGGCCTTTGGTGGCCCAGCCTTTGTTGTGGACAAATCAGACATTGATTCTGTCTGCCTCTGCGTTAGGAGAGTCTGTTGTCTGTCAGGGGAATTCACTGCCCTAAAGGCCAAATCACCACCTGGGAATATCCCAGGGCACATGATGAATACAAGAAGGGTCCCCAGGTCCCCAAATGTCCAGACGGCCAGATGGGGGCGCCTGAACCAGCCCAGGCACAGCCAGAGTTGCAGGGGGCTTACGCAGCCCTCCAGTAGCTCAGGGATCCAGGCTTCAGAGCCCCAGCCGGAGGAGAGCCGCTGGGCGGAGGAGGGGCATGCCACCAGGGTCAGGGCAGACATTCACACACTGCTCCCTCTGCTGGCGACGTTGCAACATTTTAAAAAGACCACATACATGAAAGCAGCTATATTCCACTAAGTTAATTGAAAAAAATGATAAAAATTAAATTTTAAAATAGTTCACATAGATGCCAACTTTGAGGCAGCAGTTACTATAATAAACCCCGAGAGATGCAAGGCAGTGTTTAACCTGGGGTGTCCTACAGTGTGTGTCATTGGAAGCTCTGTCCCTTTAATAGACATGGCCTCTCTCCCTAGGCATCAGCCTGGAGAATGGGAATTTAGGAGACATGTATACTGGGCCTTCACCTTAGCTGGCTGTGTGTCCCTGAGCAAGTAAGTTAACCTCTCTGAGCCTCCACTTCCTTAGCTAGCTAAAGAGGTCTGGAGAGAACAGCGCCCCCTCAAGGTCTCTCCATGACACCCTCAAGCTGTCCGTCTGCCACCAACAAAGTCACCTTTGTTCATCTGTACACCTGAGCTGACGGAGAAAAGGAGGGATGGACACATCCGTTTGAGAGTCAGAGGGCTCTTGAGGAGGGGCTATCAGGCTTTGAGGTAGCACTGACGGCAGGGGATGAACTGTGGGTTTGGTGGATGCTCGCCTGCCCCATGAGGGAAGTCATGGAGCAGGGGTGGGGAGCTGGCAAAGGAGAGTCCCCAGGACCCTCCCCTGAACTGACCCTTTTTTTGCCGACCTGAGCACAATCTCTGATTCCCACACATATGGTCACTGACAAGTCCTATTCCTGTAGAAAAGGAAGGCCTTTGGTGGCCCAGCCTTTGTTGTGGACAAATCAGACATTGATTCTGTCTGCCTCTGCGTTAGGAGAGTCTGTTGTCTGTCAGGGGAATTCACTGCCCTAAAGGCCAAATCACCACCTGGGAATATCCCAGGGCACATGATGAATACAAGAAGGGTCCCCAGGTCCCCAAATGTCCAGACGGCCAGATGGGGGCGCCTGAACCAGCCCAGGCACAGCCAGAGTTGCAGGGGGCTTACGCAGCCCTCCAGTAGCTCAGGGATCCAGGCTTCAGAGCCCCAGCCGGAGGAGAGCCCGCTGGGCAGACCCCCGCCCCCCACTGGCCTCTGACTGGTGTCCCTGCCCACGGGCTCTGCCACCAGGGCTCAGGGCAGACATTCACACACTGCAGGTGACCATCAAATGCCAAGGGGGTCTGCTGCATCCACAGACAAGAGGCTGCGCATTGCATCACTTGGCCACTCAGGGACCCCAGCATCCTGACTACCACTTGGCCCAGCCTCTATCCCGAAGGTCCCCCAGCCCAAGGCACTGAGACCTCGAGAAGCATGTCCAGATGTTGAGAACCACCCTCCACAGGCTCAGGGTCCAAGGTTCCAGGAACACCCCTTGAGAAAAACTCTTACCCACAGTGACTAACTCTACCCTCAATGCCTCCACCTCTGGTCCAGGCCTTCTCCCTGTAGAGAGGCTGACTCAGTCCTGAGGAGGGAGGGAGTGGGGAAGGCCAGGTGGCAGTGATGGCTTCTGGTGCAGAGCGGTGGAACATAGGGACCCCTCGGGCTGCTGCAGCAGGCAGGGGAGATCCAGGGGGCACAACGCGTAGGTCTGGAAGCACCCAGCCACCCCAGAAGGAAGGCAGCCTTCCCCTGTTTTGCATGTGCTCAGTCGTGTCTGACTCTTGGGGACCCTATGGACTGCAGCCCACCAGGCTCCTCTGTCTATGGAATTTCCAAGGCAAAAATACTGGAGTGGGTAGCCATTTCCCCTTCGGGGGGATCTTCCTGATCCAGGGACTGAATCCATGTCTCTTGCATCTCCTGCATTGGCAGGAGGATTCTTTACCCCTGTCACCCAGGAAGCCCTAAGTCCCAGAGGGCGCCCAGTTGATGAGGGGCAGCTCTGGATCTCAGACTCAGGTCCCTCCTCGTCACCTGGCCGCAGCTCTGGTGTCAGCACTGGCTTCCTGTTCTGCCCACCAAGCTTCCACTCCACCTGTGTCTTCCCTCCTCCCATCTCCAACTCTGGGGCTACTCCAGACCATGTCCTGGAGACTGCTTGTGTGACCGCCCCGTCTCAGAGCCAGAGGTGCTGGGCTCCAGCGTCCCCTTCATCCCCAAATGTCCCTGCCCTGCCCACGTTGTCCTCAACCCCCAGTCCCCCAGGGACCAAGCGGAAGCCTAGACGGCTCCCTCCCCTCCCAGGAGGAAGGCGGACCTCTCCCCCGTCCTCGGCTGCCCCACCGGTCAGCAGTTGCTGTATGAGATGAAGGCAGTATAGAGTGAGGCAAGACGAGCTGCTGCTGCATTTTCTGTTCCATTACCCTCGTGCCTGCAGCTCACAGGAGCCCTCCCCGCATCCCGAGGAATGGGTTGGAGCCGGCTGCTGCCATGGTTTGGTGGAGTGGAGTGCGGTAAAGCAAATGGGAACCGCTGCACGGCGGTTAGACACTAATTTGAAATTGCCCACAATAATAAGGTGGGGCGGGGCTGGCAGGTCCCGCCATAGGGCCATCGGCTGCAGAGGTTGCCAGGTGTTGGAGGGGACATTGGCCAGTGTAATGGGTGAGCGTGCGGGTCTCCATGCATAATGGGCGCAGCTCTGAACGGGAGCAGGGGGTGCTGGCTGAAGAGACTCACCTTTCACTTCCATCGCTGACTAATAGGACCCACCATCAGCAAAGATGCCGCTCTGGAGGCGGGCCAGGATCAACATTTGTTACGCAAACAAGCTAATTAAGTTTGGTCATCCCTGCCATTGACAAGAGATGGCAGTACCGTCTCCTGCTTCAAAACAAGCAGGCCTGTGCCACTGTCACCATAGCAACGGGCTGCTGGGGATGGGCTCAGACCCTGCAAGCACATCTCTGCCCCCACAGAGTGGCAGCCTCCAGTCTCACCAGGGTCCTGGGATCGGTCCGCCTTCCATGGTCTCCTAGTAGCTTCACATATACCCCGCACATGCCTTGGTCGCCCCCTAAACCGTGCAGTGTTCTCCATCGAGCTTCTTAAAACACCAGTCTGTTCTCAACCTCCCCACTCACTCTCTGGCCCACTCCTGTCCACTGATGCTCTCCAGCTCCACGAAAACTGTTCTCGCAAAGTTTTTGGAAATCCATTTTGCCAGTGAACCCCCTTTTATAGAATGCTGTCCTCCCTTAGTTTCCATGGCATTACCTTCTCCTGGTCTCCTCAGACGCCCCCCACCAACACTTTCTTTTTTTCCTCCTCCATGCACTTCTTCACCCTCCATTAAGTACACGGGCGCTCACTGAGGCTCCATCTCAAGCCCATGGAACTTTTCTCCTCGTCTTCCTTGGGTGCCATCCCAGAGCTTAGACAAATCCCTGCCCAGCCAACAAGTGTTGCAGTCCATCCCCGGCCTGCAGCTCTGTCCTGGGGGTTGGAGGCAGACTCCCGGCTCCCCAGTCACCCATGGTATGCCTCCCCCACGGTGCTGCCCACACCGCCAGGGCCTGCCCAGCTCTCTTCTTCCATCAGCACTAAATCACCCTGCTTCTCCACTTGCCTTTCCAAAGGGCTACTTTTGTAGTGTAACCATGGTTCATGTGTAAATGATACCACTCTAATGGCAGAAAGTGAAGAGGAACTAAAGAACCTCTTGATTAGGGTCAAAGAAGAGTGAAAAAGCTGGCTTAAAACTCAACATTCAAAAAACTAAGATCCTGGCATCTGGTCCCATCACTTCATGGCACATAGAAGGGGGAAAAGTGGAAACCATGACTTCGTCTGCTTGGGCTCCAAAATCACTACAGACAGTGACTGCAGTCATGAAACTAAGAGACACTTGCTCCTTGGAATAAAAGCTAAAACAAAGCTAGATGGCATGTTAAAAAGCAGAGATATCACTTTGCCGACTGAGGTCTGTATAATCAAAGCTATGGTTTCTCCACTAGTCATGTACAGATGTAAGAGCTGGACCATAAAGAAGGCTGGGCACCAAAGAATTGTTACTTTTGAATTGTGGTGCTGGAGAAGACTCTTGAGAGCTCTTTGGACGACAGAATCAAACAAGTCAGTTCTATAGGAAATCAACCCTGAATATTCATTGGAAGGACTGAGGCTGAAGCTGAAGTTCCAGTATTGTATCCACCTGATGTGAAGAGCCAGTTCATTGGAAAAGACCCTGATGCTGGGAAAGATTGAGGGCAGGAGAAGAGGGCAACAGAAGATGAGCTGGTTGGATGGTATCACCGACTCAACGGGCATGAGTTTCAGAAAACTCTGGGAGATAGTGACAGACAGGGAAGCCTGGTGCACTGCAGTCCATGGGGTCACAAAGAATTGGACATGACTCAGCGACTGAAGAGCTGCCTGTTGTTATGGAGTTCTTTCCTTGAGCTTTTCATTTTTACACTGAGCCTGGCCTCCACAGGAAGCTCAGTAGCAAACTCAAGGCCCAACAGACAACCCTTCCATCCCAGGCAGCCCAGACCAGAGGCATGGCTCTGAGCATGGGTAGATTTCTGCGAAGGCCTGGGGAGGATTTGGGGGAGCAGCCCCTGGGAGAACAAGTTTCCATCTTTATGCGTACCTCCAGGGTTTCAGGAAGCCTCATTCTGGCTCATCCCTCTCTTGTGCTCCGCCCTCTCTGAAGCTCCTCTGTTGTCCCCAGTCCCCATCAGTGCCCCCTGAGTGGAGCCTTGCAGAGCCATTGTGCCCTCTTGATGGAGCCCCAAGGCTCTGGATGCCCATGAGTGCAGGAGAAAATGGTCGAACGCTGCCTGGTGGTCTGGCTTCAGGCCCAGACTGGGATTTATTTTGCTGTAAAAATCCCATCTCTTTCTCTGCTGCGAGTTACATTACAAAAAAAAAAAAAAAATCTCAGCTGAATCTAACAACACAGAAAAAGGATTATACACCATGACCGAGTGGGATTTAGCCTAGGCTTAACATCCAAAAATCAATTAATGTAACACACTATATCATTAAAATAAAGGACAGAAACCACACCATTATCTCAACAGATGCAGAAAGAGCATTTGACAAAAGCCAGCACCCCTTCAGGTTTAAAAAAAAAAAAAAGAAAAGGAAACCACCCTAGCCTGATAAAGGGCAACTACAAAAAACTCCATAGCTAACATCATCCTTAATGGTAAAAGGCTGGATGTTTTCCCCTTAAGATCACCTCTTCTACCCAGCATTATATTGGAGGTTCTCACTAGGGCAATCAGGCTTCCCCAGTGACTCAGTGGTAAAGAATCTGCCTGCAGTGCAGGAGATGAGGGTTCCATCCCTAGGTCAGGAAGACCCCCGGAGGAGAAAATAGCAACCCATTCCAATATTCTTGCCTGGAAAATCCCATGGACAGAGGAGCCTGGATGGCTATGGTCCATGGGATCACAAGAGTCAGACACGCCTAAAGCAACTGAACAGGGACAGACACCAAGGAATTACGGAAGAAAACTAAACAAAAGACATTGTATTGAAAAGGAAGGAAAGGAAGGAATAAAACTATGTTTAAAGATGACGTGATCTTGTATATAGAAAAATCCTAAGGAATCCACTAAAGCAGTTTTAGAAACCAATAAACATGTTCAGTGAGGTTAAAGGATAGGATACAGGAGCAGTGTACCCTTCCATCCCAGGCAGCCCAGACCAGAGGCATCTTGAGCTTTTCATGGAGGATTTGGGAGCAGCCCTGGGAGAACAAGTTTCCATCTTTATGCGTACCTCCAGGGTTTCAGGAAGCCTCATTCTGGCTCATCCTCTCTTGTGCTCCGCCCTCTGAAGCTCCTCTGTTGTCCCCAGTCCCCATCAGTGCCCCCTGAGTGGAGCCTTGCAGAGCCATTGTGCCCTCTTGATGGAGCCCCAAGGCTCTGGATGCCCATGAGTGCAGGAGAAAATGGTCGAACGCTGCCTGGTGGTCTGGCTTCAGGCCCAGACTGGGATTTATTTTGCTGTAAAAATCCCATCTCTTTCTCTGCTGCGAGTTACATTACAAAAAAAAAAAAAAAATCTCAGCTGAATCTAACAACACAGAAAAAGGATTATACACCATGACCGAGTGGGATTTAGCCTAGGCTTAACATCCAAAAATCAATTAATGTAACACACTATATCATTAAAATAAAGGACAGAAACCACACCATTATCTCAACAGATGCAGAAAGAGCATTTGACAAAAGCCAGCACCCCTTCAGGTTTAAAAAAAAAAAAAAGGAAAGGAAACCTCCCTAGCCTGATAAAGGGCAACTACAAAAAACTCCATAGCTAACATCATCCTTAATGGTAAAAGGCTGGATGTTTTCCCCTTAAGATCACCTCTTCTACCCAGCATTATATTGGAGGTTCTCACTAGGGCAATCAGGCTTCCCCAGTGACTCAGTGGTAAAGAATCTGCCTGCAGTGCAGGAGATGAGGGTTCCATCCCTAGGTCAGGAAGACCCCCGGAGGAGAAAATAGCAACCCATTCCAATATTCTTGCCTGGAAAATCCCATGGACAGAGGAGCCTGGATGGCTATGGTCCATGGGATCACAAGAGTCAGACACGCCTAAAGCAACTGAACAGGGACAGACACCAAGGAATTACGGAAGAAAACTAAACAAAAGACATTGTATTGAAAAGGAAGGAAAGGAAGGAATAAAACTATGTTTAAAGATGACGTGATCTTGTATATAGAAAAATCCTAAGGAATCCACTAAAGCAGTTTTAGAAACCAATAAACATGTTCAGTGAGGTTAAAGGATAGGATACAGGAGCAGTGTACAAAATAACTTACTTTCATACACTTGCAGTGAAAAAATTAGCATTAAGAAAACAATTCCATTTATAATAACATCCAAAAATAGGAACAAACTTAACAAAAGAAGTGGAAGACTTTTTTTTACTCTGAACATTCCAAAAACATTGCTGAAAAAGTTAATGAAGGGCTTCCCTGGTGGTCCAGTGGGTAAGGACACCGCCTTGCAGTGCAAGGGGCGCCAGTTCGATCCCTGGCCTGGGAAGATCCCGCATGCCATGGAGCGGCTGGACCAATGTGTCCAATTATAGAGCCGGAGCTCTAGAGCACATGTGCCCAGAGCTGGTGCTCTGTGACAAGAGAGGCCACTGCAATGGGAGGCCCACACAGGCCAAAGAACAAAGATAAAGAAATGAAAGATCAATAGAAGTGGCCAAAAAAAAAAAAAAGTTAATGAAGACCTAGATAAGTAGGAGGATATATCATGTTCATGGATTGAAAAACTTAAGAATCTCCAAACTGATCTACAGATTCAGCACAGTCGCCATCAGAATTCCAGCTGGCATATTGCAAGAAATTGACAAGCTGACCCTAAAATCCAATGGGAATTCTAGAAGACTCAGAGCAGCCAAAATCATCTTGGAAAGGAACAGAATTGGAGGACTCATACTTTCCAGTTCGAAAACTTAACACAAAGCTGCAGTCAGGAGAATGTGGTCCTGGCCTCAGAAGAGACCGGTGGGTCAGTGGAATTGAACTGAGTCCGAAAATAAACCCTCACATTTGCCAATTTGGGCCCAAATTCAATGGAGAAGAAATCTTTTACAGGAGGATGGGCACCAAAAGAAATAGCAACCCATTCCAATATTCTTGCCTGGAAAATCCCATGGACAGAGGAGCCTGGATGGCTATGGTCCATGGGATCACAAGAGTCAGACACGCCTAAAGCAACTGAACAGGGACAGACACCAAGGAATTACGGAAGAAAACTAAACAAAAGACATTGTATTGAAAAGGAAGGAAAGGAAGGAATAAAACTATGTTTAAAGATGACGTGATCTTGTATATAGAAAAATCCTAAGGAATCCACTAAAGCAGTTTTAGAAACCAATAAACATGTTCAGTGAGGTTAAAGGATAGGATACAGGAGCAGTGTACAAAATAACTTACTTTCATACACTTGCAGTGAAAAAATTAGCATTAAGAAAACAATTCCATTTATAATAACATCCAAAAATAGGAACAAACTTAACAAAAGAAGTGGAAGACTTTTTTTTACTCTGAACATTCCAAAAACATTGCTGAAAAAGTTAATGAAGGGCTTCCCTGGTGGTCCAGTGGGTAAGGACACCGCCTTGCAGTGCAAGGGGCGCCAGTTCGATCCCTGGCCTGGGAAGATCCCGCATGCCATGGAGCGGCTGGACCAATGTGTCCAACTACAGAGCCGGAGCTCTGGAGCGCATATGCCCAGAGCTGGTGCTCTGAGATGAAAGAGACCACTGCGATGGGAAGCCCATACAGGTCAAAGAACAAAGATAAAGAAATGAAAGATCAATAGAAGTGGCCAAAACAAAAAAAGTTAATGAAGACCTAGATAAGTAGGAGGATATATCATGTTCATGGATTGAAAAACTTAAGAATCTCCAAACTGATCTACAGATTCAGCACAGTCGCCATCAGAATTCCAGCTGGCATATTGCAAGAAATTGACAAGCTGACCCTAAAATCCAATGGGAATTCTAGAAGACTCAGAGCAGCCAAAATCATCTTGGAAAGGAACAGAATTGGAGGACTCATACTTTCCAGTTCGAAAACTTAACACAAAGCTGCAGTCAGGAGAATGTGGTCCTGGCCTCAGAAGAGACCGGTGGGTCAGTGGAATTGAACTGAGTCCGAAAATAAACCCTCACATTTGCAATCAATTGAGGTTTTTTTACAGAGGTGCCCAGACAATTCAATGGAGAAAGAATAGTCTTTTCAACCAGTGCTGCTAGGACAATTGGATTGCCACCTGCAAAAGAATGAAGTTGGACCCCTACCTCACCCAGTTAACTAATAATGCATCACAAACCCAAAAGAAAGAGCCATGGCTATAAAACTCTTAAAGAAAAAGAGACATAAATCTTTGTGACCTTGCATTAAGCAGTGGTGTCTTGGACATGGCATCAAAAGCAGAAGCAACAAAGGAAACCTTAAACTGAACCTCATCAAAACTAAAAACACTTTTGTTGTAAAAGACATCAGTAAAGTGAAAAGACACCTCAGAATATTTGTAAATCACTTGTCTGACAAAGAACTTGTATGTAGAGCATACAAATGACTTGCAACTAATATTAAAAACACCAATAACCCCAATTTTAAAAAGGGCAAAGAATCTGAATATACATTTTTCCAAACAAGGTTTACAATTGGTCAGAAAGCACATGAAGCTAACATCATTAACTTCCAATGAGATACAAATAAAGATCACTGTGCAACACCACTTCCAACTCATGAGGATGGCTAAATAAAAGGAAAAAAAAAATAAGAAAAACCGACAGTCACAAGTGTTGACAAGGGTCTGGAGAAACTTAACTCTTCTGCTCTCTGCTAGGATTATAAAATGGTGCAAATACTTTCAGTCTGGCATTTCTTTAACACATTCAATGTAGAGTAACCATATGACCTAGCAATTCCCTTGTACGTACCCAAAAGAAATGAAAACATCAGTCCATCCAAAATCCTGTACACAAATGTTCATTGTGGCACAATTCACAAGAGCCAAAAAGGAGAAGCAACCCAAATGTCCATCAACTGATAAGTGGATACATAAAATTAGGCACAATCATTTTCTCACAATCAGTGAGAAAAAGAGGAAGTGCTAGATGCTCAGTCACGTCCAACTCGGCGATCCCATGGACTATACCCCTCCAGGCGCCTCTGTCCATGGGATTCTCCAAGCAGGAATACTGCAGTGGGTTGCCATTTCCTTCTCCAGGGGATCTTCATTCAGCAATTACAGTGAAATACTAAAACATGCCACAACATGGGTGAACCTCGAAAATGGCATGCTAAATGAAAGAAACCACACATGCACATCCGCACATGTAATGAATGACTCTGTTTATGAAATATGTGGAATATGCAAATCTGTAGAGACAGAGACAGAAAGTAGATTAGTGATTTCCTAGAACTGGAGAAGGAAGTTAGGAATAAGTGGGCAGTGACTGCAATGGGGGAGGTCTTTGGGGAGCAAATATGAAAATGTGATAAAATAGTGACTGCACAACCCTGAATATACTAAAAACCAGACTCATGCATTTTTTTATTATTATTTTAATTCTGTTGGTGAATCATACGTTTTAAATAGATGGATTGTATGGTATGTGAATTGTACCTCAATAAAGCTGATCTATACCATAATAATGATATAAATATAATAATATATAGCCTAATAGTAATAGACATTTTGTCTCCTTTGCAGCCCTCAGCTGTTACAGCTCCTACACAGGAAGGGAATTGGAGGGGCTGACAGGGAGCAAGACCCTTGCACATCCCCCTGAGAGACAGGGCCCCCAGACTTGGGGGAGGAGCAAGGTTCTGGAGTCACCACCTCCATGCCGGCAGCCGGGGTCCTGCTCATAAACTCGGGATATCAGACATCCCTCGGCCTCCTGGTGCCTCAGGCCAGCATCTCCCCACTGAGGGTGAGAAGACTAGGTGAGGGAAGACTCATGGGGAGGGAAGACTAGGTGAGAGGATTAGGAGAGAGAGTCCATGCCAGCCATAGAGCGAGGCCCCTGGAACACAGCAGGAGGCAGTAGGTGCCCCCTCTACTATGGAAGCGTAAGAAGTGATGAGCAAGGCAGACGGGCACAGAAGTACAGCTGCCCTGTCCTGAGGTCAAGGAAAACCCCCAACCTGGTGCCTCCTTGGAGCTGAAGTTCCTGCAGCTTCTCACTGGGCTTTCCTCTGAAAGGCCCCTCTGCCCAGTGTTGCTGTAACTCATCTGGTATTTTCTCTGCACCCCATGGAACTCCGCCCCTCCACCGGTTAAGCAGAGGAAGGAAGGCCGTAGCCCTAGGGCCCCTGCTTGGTCAACAGCCACTCCCCCTTCCTCCCTGGCCTCACCCTCCTGCTCACACCCTCCCTGCGGGCTGCACCCCACCCCCACCCTCCTGTCCTCTGTCCAGCAGGCTGGCCGCGCCCCTGCACACAGTTGTCCTTGTCCCAAAGGCCCTGCAACCATATACAGCTGTCACCCAGGGCCTCCAGTATCCTACTGTTCGCTTGTATTCCCAGGGGTGGAATTTATCACACGCCCACTCCCTTCCTCCTGCAGGCAGGCATGCAGAGCTGTCTCTCAGCTGAGTGTGCAAGACACAGAGACAAACAACAGACGACCTCACCTCCGTAGAGTAGCTCCTAGGTGCTGGGGTGGTTCCAGGAAGCCCCAGGATAGTGGGGTCTTTAACTCAGTGACTAAGTTGCCCCTGAGTCGAAGGGGAGCAAAGGAGGCTCAGAGTGTGCCTGGGCATCTCCGTGGAAGCTCCCCATCACCCCTAACCACTTCCTCTTCTCTTGCTGCCTGGTTTAAGGCCCATGCGTTGCCGTGGCAATGTGGCCAAATCTGACCACCGCCACCCCCGGGCCGGAAGTCCGCCTCCTTCTAGTGTCTCAGGTCTTGCTCCTGTCCCTCACTGATGCTGAGATTATACTGCAGCAATACAGCTTCAGACTATATTTAAACGGCTCCAGAGAGAAATTTAACGCTCCATGTAACTGGGTGTTTTCAGACCTGAGATGTAGGACCTCAGTCCTTATTCTCAGGGCCATCAGCGAAGGAATTCCTGAATTCACCCTCAAAACAGCTCACAGGAGCACACTGGAAACCCATTGTCAATCCCAGGCAGCTTCCTTCCACTGGGAAATCCGCCCCATTTCCCATTGTTAGGGTTAAGATGCTAGAACATTCAGTCAGGTGCTTCCCTCCTTCCCACTACCAAATCTGAACACCAGATTTAAGGAAAGGAAGTGCCACAATTCAGATCATACACGGTTTGCATCCCAAGACCTGGCCCAGGACGCGCTCTAGGAAAGAATGTGCATCACCCCTGAAATCACACTAGCAGGTGCATTCCCCGGTGCATCCGATGCTGAATTTTCTTTAACTCTTAATTCTTTGTTTGATACACAGGTTCATTTTTTTCCCTCTCTTTTCCTACTAGATGGAACCTAAGCGCCTGAAAAAACAGCTTCCCAAAATGCTGAAGCTCCTGAAGCCAGATGATAGGATTCTGATCGTGGGGACAACAAAGCGACCTTTTGATGCGGAACTTCAATCTTTTTGCAGAGTTTACCAAAAAATTATCTTGGTTCCCAGGCCAGACTATGCTTCCAGATACGGCAAGTACCCTCACTCCTTCCTGTGTGCGGTCACCAAGGCTGGGCTGTCTGAGGTGGCCATGCAGGCTTGTGGGGCCAGAAGGGTGGCCCTTCGTCACCAGTGGCCATCCAAAGGGGACACAAGACCCAGTGCACCGGAATCCCAGCCAAATTCTGAGCTATAAACTTAAATACCAGGTCCCAAGAGTAAAAGAGACACCTCTGTTCTATACTGGACAGGGGTTATTATTTTGAGCCCTGAAGGAGAGAGAAGCCCTCTTGGGTGTGAATTTTTCTTTTGACAGGTAGATCGAGTCAGTCATTGTGTCACCGTGGAGGTGCTGTCTTTCTCATCAAGCAGCATTTCTTTTCACCAGGTTGATTTTTTTTTTTCCAGTCTTAAAATATTAGTCCAGGAGAATGTTGATTTACTTAAACACTAAATACAACAAGAGATTACTTTTTTTCCATTTTTTTCTTCAATAGACAGATTCAAAACCCACTTTTTTGGAAACCTTGTTTTAAAGGGGAACCATACAAACAAGGGCTTCATTTGTAGCTCAGCTGGTAAAGAATCCATCTGCAATGCAGGAAACCCCAGTTCATTTCCTGGGTTGGGAAGTTCCCCTGTAGAAGAGGTAGACTACCCACTGCAGTATTCACACCTGGATAATTCCATGGCTCATCCATGGGATCTCAAAGAGCTGAACACGACGGGCGACTTGAGGTGCTCTACCCAAATTGAACAGATTAAGGAAAGGAAGTGCCACAACAGTAACGGTTTGCATCCCAAGACCTGGCCCAGGACGCTCTAGGAAAGAATGTGCATCACCCCTGAAATCACACTAGCAGGTGCATTCCCCGGTGCATCCGATGCTGAATTTTCTTTAACTCTTAATTCTTTGTTTGATACACAGGTTCATTTTTTCCTCTCTTTTCCTACTAGATGGACCCTAAGCGCCTGAAAAAACAGCTTCCCAAAATGCTGAAGCTCCTGAAGCCAGATGATAGGATTCTGATCGTGGGGACAACAAAGCGACCTTTTGATGCGGAACTTCAATCTTTTTGCAGAGTTTACCAAAAAATTATCTTGGTTCCCAGGCCAGACTATGCTTCCAGATACGGCAAGTACCCTCACTCCTTCCTGTGTGCGGTCACCAAGGCTGGGCTGTCTGAGGTGGCCATGCAGGCTTGTGGGGCCAGAAGGGTGGCCCTTCGTCACCAGTGGCCATCCAAAGGGGACACAAGACCCAGTGCACCGGAATCCCAGCCAAATTCTGAGCTATAAACTTAAATACCAGGTCCCAAGAGTAAAAGAGACACCTCTGTTCTATACTGGACAGGGGTTATTATTTTGAGCCCTGAAGGAGAGAGAAGCCCTCTTGGGTGTGAATTTTTCTTTTGACAGGTAGATCGAGTCAGTCATTGTGTCACCGTGGAGGTGCTGTCTTTCTCATCAAGCAGCATTTCTTTTCACCAGGTTGATTTTTTTTTTTCCAGTCTTAAAATATTAGTCCAGGAGAATGTTGATTTACTTAAACACTAAATACAACAAGAGATTACTTTTTTTCCATTTTTTTCTTCAATAGACAGATTCAAAACCCACTTTTTTGGAAACCTTGTTTTAAAGGGGAACCATACAAACAAGGGCTTCATTTGTAGCTCAGCTGGTAAAGAATCCATCTGCAATGCAGGAAACCCCAGTTCATTTCCTGGGTTGGGAAGTTCCCCTGTAGAAGAGGTAGACTACCCACTCCAGTATTCTTTCCTGGAGAATTCCATGGCTCATCCATGGGATCTCAAAGAGCTGAACACGACGGAGCGACTTGACTTCCTCTTTCTTTCTGTACAAACAAGTGACCCTGGAAGGCAGTGCAGTGAAATTACGAA
Organism: Tragulus kanchil; assembly: GCA_022376925.1. NCBI lineage: Eukaryota > Metazoa > Chordata > Mammalia > Artiodactyla > Tragulidae > Tragulus > Tragulus kanchil. The sequence continues at coordinate 50,306,514 of JAIOJX010000026.1, forward strand.
GAACCGTGACATGCGAGCTCTGAGCAGCCCTGGGTCTGATCCCACCTCTACCCTTGGATCCCTGACGACCTTGACAAGTCGGCTCACCTGAGCCTCCACTCTCTCATCTGTCAAGTAGAAGAACCATTGAGTCCTCAGGGCTGTGGTGATCCTTATATTAGACAGCTAGAATGCCCAGCACCATCCCAGCCCCTCAAGAGCGGAGTGGTGGTGGAGGAGAAAGAGGGGGAAAGGTAGTGATGAGGGTGGCAGTGGAGGAGGAAGCGTTAAGTGGCTGGGTGGTTTCCATTTCTGCTACGACAGGACCACCCCCAGGACTCGAAACAATAAGACGTGCCCCTCTTGTTTCTGAGCTGGGCTCAGCCGCGGGTTCTTCCTGAGCTATCCCATGATGGCAGCAGGAGCTTCAGTCTCGGGAAGCCTGGACGGGGATGGCCATCCAAGACTGTTCCCTCCATGACGGGGGCTGCTGCTGGCTGTCATCTGGGAGGTCAGCTGGGGCTGGTGACCAGACCTGCTATAATGGCCTTTCCTTGTGGCCTGGCACAGCAGCCCGGTCCCCAGAGGGTGCATCCTCCAAGCAGACATTTCAAGAGATTCAAGCAGAAGCTGGAAGGGTTCTCGTGACCCATGCTCAGAAGTCACACAGGATCATTTTCACCACACTTTAGTGATCCAGAGAAAGTCACAGGGCCAGCCCAAGGTCAAGGACAGTGGACTGCAGAGCATGTGAATACCAAAGATGCGACTCGTTGAGGAGTCGTCCTGGGTGCCCATGCCCGCGGTGGTGGTGGTGGTGGTGTGGGTCTGGTTTAGAGATGGTGGTGATGGTGACTACAGCCTGATGGTCCTGACTGCAGCCGGGTCGGGGCTGTGGAGGTGCTGGTGGTCACTGTGGAGGGGGCAGTAGAGGAGGTGGAGGTAACGATGATGTGGCACTCATGGTTAGCACTGATTATAGTAATCAAATCTACGAGGTCAGACTTAGTTTCTATCCATGTCAAAGAGCTGAACACGACGGAGCGACTTGACTTCCTCTTTCTTTCTGTACAAACAAGTGACCCTGGAAGGCAGTGCAGTGAAATTACGAAGAACCGTGACATGCGAGCTCTGAGCAGCCCTGGGTCTGATCCCACCTCTACCCTTGGATCCCTGACGACCTTGACAAGTCGGCTCACCTGAGCCTCCACTCTCTCATCTGTCAAGTAGAAGAACCATTGAGTCCTCAGGGCTGTGGTGATCCTTATATTAGACAGCTAGAATGCCCAGCACCATCCCAGCCCCTCAAGAGCGGAGTGGTGGTGGAGGAGAAAGAGGGGGAAAGGTAGTGATGAGGGTGGCAGTGGAGGAGGAAGCGTTAAGTGGCTGGGTGGTTTCCATTTCTGCTACGACAGGACCACCCCCAGGACTCGAAACAATAAGACGTGCCCCTCTTGTTTCTGAGCTGGGCTCAGCCGCGGGTTCTTCCTGAGCTATCCCATGATGGCAGCAGGAGCTTCAGTCTCGGGAAGCCTGGACGGGGATGGCCATCCAAGACTGTTCCCTCCATGACGGGTGCTGCTGCTGGCTGTCATCTGGGAGGTCAGCTGGGGCTGGTGACCAGACCTGCTATAATGGCCTTTCCTTGTGGCCTGGCACAGCAGCCCGGTCCCCAGAGGGTGCATCCTCCAAGCAGACATTTCAAGAGATTCAAGCAGAAGCTGGAAGGGTTCTCGTGACCCATGCTCAGAAGTCACACAGGATCATTTTCACCACACTTTAGTGATCCAGAGAAAGTCACAGGGCCAGCCCAAGGTCAAGGACAGTGGACTGCAGAGCATGTGAATACCAAAGATGCGACTCGTTGAGGAGTCGTCCTGGGTGCCCATGCCCGCGGTGGTGGTGGTGGTGGTGTGGGTCTGGTTTAGAGATGGTGGTGATGGTGACTACAGCCTGATGGTCCTGACTGCAGCCGGGTCGGGGCTGTGGAGGTGCTGGTGGTCACTGTGGAGGGGGCAGTAGAGGAGGTGGAGGTAACGATGATGTGGCACTCATGGTTAGCACTGATTATAGTAATCAAATCTACGAGGTCAGACTTAGTTTCTATTAAGCTTTCATTAGTCACAGTAGCATCAGCAAAACAGAGAGGATGCGTGGTCTTTCAGGTTGATCCCTGTGGCTCCTGGTCAATGTGATTTGCTAAAAGAACAGCCCTTTATTCCCCGTACGTTAAAAAGCTCTTAGCTTATTAGCCACTCAGTTTGCAACATGCACTCATTTCTGTCTTGATGAAGTGCAATCGTGATTTCATAGATCAAGGTTATACACAGACTTTGGGCCCGTTATTTCTTCATCATCTAAGAGCTTCTCTATCACCTGGGGCCTGCGAGCTCTCCACGGGATCTTTTGCAGCCAGCCAGCATCAAAAAGAAAGATCACGTCAGTAATCTCTCAGGAGATTTTGTGAACCAGACTCAGAAGGGGCCAACAGCTCTTCCACCCACATTGGCCAGAATGACTCACATGGCCCCACCCAGGTTCCAGGGGACAGGGCTGTGCACTTCAGCCAGGGAAGGAGCCAGCATAGTAACAGGTGGGCACCAGCGTTCTCTGCCCACCATAAGTCATTATAGAGGACTCCTGACTCCGACTTTCATCAGAGTTTCCCCAGCTCTCGTTAGAGTCTCTGTCCCTCTCTGTCTCTCTCTCTCTGACTGTCTCTCTCTCTCTCTCTCTCTCTCTTGTGTATATATTTTAAGCTGTTTAAATGGAATAAAGTAGAGTATTATTAATTTTCAGGAGCTAGAACATGATTCTTGACTTTGGATTCAATAGTTTCTACTGTTTGACAAAACCATAAGCCCTTCAAAAATGAAGCTATTGATGTCTAACAAGGACAACTGTGTTCTTTTGATAAAGTGCCAGGCCTGTCTAGGGACTCGGATCACGTGGTAGGTTCCAACCTGAACCCCCTCCCGCAGCTTTGCAGGAGCGGAGGAGAAAGCATCGCTTCCCCGGCAGGTGGATGATAAACCTGCAGGTGTGGCCGCTCGGCCCAGGGCTCTGTCCACCCAGCCACATGCATCGCACATACTTCTTTCCTGGTGGGTGATTTGTTGAGGCCGCCATTCTCTCCGACATCATAGATGCTGCTTGTCTCTAGTGACCTTGAAGTTATCATAGCCACAGCGGCTGCGACATCTATCTTAAAGAAGGACTATTGCTTTCTGATCAAAATGATCTCTCACAGCCCTTAAAGCCTAGTAATCAATCGATCCTTTTTGCTTTCATTAGAGTCATCCTGGTCAATGGGGGATTTGCTAAAGAACAGCCCTTTATTCCCCGTACGTTAAAAAGCTCTTAGCTTATTAGCCACTCAGTTTGCAACATGCACTCATTTCTGTCTTGATGAAGTGCAATCGTGATTTCATAGATCAAGGTTATACACAGACTTTGGGCCCGTTATTTCTTCATCATCTAAGAGCTTCTCTATCACCTGGGGCCTGCGAGCTCTCCACGGGATCTTTTGCAGCCAGCCAGCATCAAAAAGAAAGATCACGTCAGTAATCTCTCAGGAGATTTTGTGAACCAGACTCAGAAGGGGCCAACAGCTCTTCCACCCACATTGGCCAGAATGACTCACATGGCCCCACCCAGGTTCCAGGGGACAGGGCTGTGCACTTCAGCCAGGGAAGGAGCCAGCATAGTAACAGGTGGGCACCAGCGTTCTCTGCCCACCATAAGTCATTATAGAGGACTCCTGACTCCGACTTTCATCAGAGTTTCCCCAGCTCTCGTTAGAGTCTCTGTCCCTCTCTGTCTCTCTCTCTCTGACTGTCTCTCTCTCTCTCTCTCTCTCTATTGTGTATATATTTTAAGCTGTTTAAATGGAATAAAGTAGAGTATTATTAATTTTCAGGAGCTAGAACATGATTCTTGACTTTGGATTCAATAGTTTCTACTGTTTGACAAAACCATAAGCCCTTCAAAAATGAAGCTATTGATGTCTAACAAGGACAACTGTGTTCTTTTGATAAAGTGCCAGGCCTGTCTAGGGACTCGGATCACGTGGTAGGTTCCAACCTGAACCCCCTCCCGCAGCTTTGCAGGAGCGGAGGAGAAAGCATCGCTTCCCCGGCAGGTGGATGATAAACCTGCAGGTGTGGCCGTCTCGGGCCCAGGGCTCTGTCCACCCAGCCACATGCATCGCACATACTTCTTTCCTGGTGGGTGATTTGTTGAGGCCGCCATTCTCTCCGACATCATAGATGCTGCTTGTCTCTAGTGACCTTGAAGTTATCATAGCCACAGTGGCTGAGACATCTATCTTAAAGAAGGACTATTCCTGTCTTTGCAGTGATCAAAAATGATCTCTCACAGCCCTTAAAGCCTAGGCTGCAAATTCATAACAGGGGCCCTTGCGTGTCCATGTGTCTGCGGGCGGCAGAGGGCCAAAGTTGCATGGAACACACACCATCCAAGTTCTCAGAGCCCTTCAGGCAGTGCAGGGGAGTGACGGGGCTGGGAAGCGAAGGGTGGATCTGCCAGAGGAAACACAGTCCTTAAGGTTTACCAAATAAGATTCAATATCTAGCTCCTTTCCCCAAGTCAGGCTGTTTCCTTCAAAATGTCTCTGCAAAGAAAACCCACCCTCCGGTTGATTAATACCATGTCTAGTCCCCAGAAACCCCTTTGGGCTTCTGTCTCTGCACATTCCTCATGCTCTTCCTCCTGCCTCTCTTCCCTGGGGTCTGTTCCACTAATAACCCAATTCATCACAGGCGCCCCTCACTGGATCCGGTGTCTGCTGGGAGGAGTCCAGCCCGTGTCTTTCAATTTTTCTGGAATTCTAGGCTGCAGAGGCCAGAAGCTCATCCAAATTATATTATTCACCCTTGTGCGCTTTTGCAAAACCCCAAATAAGAATGAATCTTAAGGGATGGCATCCTCTCAAGCACCAGCCAGGATGGAATCATCAGTTTGGAATGCCGGAAGCAGAGCTGTCGTTGTTGTTGTTATTGTTGTCGTCATCGTCATTGTGGTTGTGGTTCAGTTGCTCAGTCACGTCCCGCGTCTGATACCAGCCTTCCTGTCCTTCACCATCTCGAGGACCTTGCTCGAAAGCACGTCCATTGACTCGGTCATGCCGTCCAGCCATCTCATCCTCTGCCACCCCCTTCTCCTTTTGCCTTCAATCTTTCCCAGCAAGGAGGTGTTTTCCAATGAGTCAGTTCTTTGCAGGAGACCCAAAGACCAGATTCCTTTCAGTCTAGAGAAGGGGAAGGGGGTGTGGATTTTAGTCTAAAGAACTGAGAAGCCCTTGGCATGTCAGTGCCGAGGCTGGCTCTGAGATGAGCAGCCTTGCCCCGGCCCAGTCCCTTCCTCACTGTCTGGACCGAATTAATTGCATCACAGCGATTTGCTCATTGCTTTCTGTAGAACCTCTCTTGACAAAATAGACATAGTTCTCAAAGTGTAATGTCTCATGAGTGGGAGATCCTCCTGTCTCCAAGGTTAATAAACCCTAAGAATAATTCCATAATTTGTCTTCTCAGCATCCCTGTGTCTTAAGTGGAATCTCCCAGTTACCCAAGGTCTCACGACCCAGACTGCAACAGGGCACCATCCGGTAGATGGGTTCACCTGTGTGTGTCGGCTGTTGTTGGGAGCAGAAAGTAAGGCTGTGCCTCAGAGGACGTATTCTACGTGTCTTATGCCTAATGGGAACCAAGCCCTATGAGGGGGACTGTGTGTTCCAATTCCACATACAAAAATCACATACGAAATGAACTTGGTAACTCAAACAGGTCAAACTCCTACTTAGCCAAACACCAGCTCCACCCACATAAATTTCCAAGTTTGGAAGATTTTGAACATCTTTGAAGGTCTCTACTGACCTTTTTTTTAATTTGTAACTGGTGTATAAGTGCTTTACAAAGTTGTGCTAGTTTCAACTGTGCAACAGTGTGAATCGGCTGTATGTGTACATGTATCCCCTCCCTCCAAAGCCTCGCTCCCAGCTCTAGGTTATCACAGAGCACCGAGCTGAGTCCCTTGTGCTGTGCAACAGCTTCCCACTAGCTGTCTGTTTTATAAATACACATGATGGTGTATCTGGCGGAGGAAAGGGCAACCTGTTCCATTGGACATGACTGAAGCAACTCAGCATGTGTGCATGCATGGTGGGGTATATGTGTGTACTCACCTTTTTTTCTTTTTAATTTTGGCCTCTTTTGTTGGTCCTTCATTTATTTATTTTCATCCATCTCCGCTCCCTGGCCTATGTGGACCTCCCATCGCAGCAACCTTTCCCATAGCAGAGCACCGGCTCTGGGCGCATGTGCTCCAGAGCACTGGCTGGACACACCGGTCCAGCTGCTCCGCGGCACATAGAATCCTCCGGGGCCAGGGATTGAACCAGCGTCCCTTGCACTGCAAGGTGGACTCTTCACCACTGGACCACCAGAGAAGCCCCTGTACTCACCCTTTTGAAATGTTTCTTGTCGATTCACAAGGGACTCGTGGATCTGCAGAACTCAGGGGCATCGATGTGCATGCCTTATGGTTGAAAATCACTCAGGGCAAAGAATTGGGCCCATTGGCCCCATGTTCATTTGAATTAGGAACTGAAGCTCTTGGGGAGATGCAGGTTTGCCCCGGGAACTGGGTCCCTCCTGTTTTCTCTGTGGTGACTCCGGCTCCCTGTCTTTTCTGTCATCTTGGACACTGCAGTTCTGTGGAAGGAAATCATTCAGCGTAACGGAGGCATCATCACAGGCACCTTGAGCATCAGTTGCCTGGCAAAGCTCACCGATGGCTTCACACAGGGACACATCGTCCAGGTGGTGAAGGAGGTGCTCACGGAGTGGAGACTCCGGCAGCAGCCCCACAAGCCCCTCATCGCCCTCGAGTTCATCACCTCTCTGGCCAGCATGAGTCCGGTCTACCAGGAGGAGGAGGACTGCTTCCGGGTGAGTGCAGCACCTGTCAGGGCAGCAAACGCCAGTCACTCAGAAGACACTTGTCACTCCCTCCAGGCTCCTGAGTCTCATGCATGTGGACTCTGCCATATCCAACAAAATTTAGAAACTTGCTATCTGGGGTCACAATATCTTTCAGGCCTCAGCATTAAAGTATGTATCGTCTGAATGTGAGGAAAATTGTGATCCGTGACCTTAAAAGTGAACCGTCGAATTGCAGAACTGAATACCAGCTTAAATGAATGGGTATGGCTGGGTGCCAATATAACTTCATTTGCAAAAAACAGATAGCAGACCAACTCTGGCCCATCAGCCGTAGTTTCCTGATCCTTGCTCTAGCAGAAGTCTAAAGAAATATTTCCAACTCCAAGCTGAAGTTTTTCCCAAGAGTCAGAATTAGACTGGTTAACAATTTAAACCTATAAACATTCATTGCAAATATTAATCCTCTTCAAATGATATATTCTTTTTTTTTTTTAGTTTTTTTTTCATATATATTCTTTATTTTAAAGGTTTTACAGAGTTTTGTTGTTCACAGACATGTATGTTCCCAGATCAGTCATATGCATATCCATGGTCCCTGATATATTCTTTTTAGAAATCCCCAGGTTATTTCTCCTTTCTAAAATAACAATGTTCCTTTTTATTTTGACGAACTAGGCTTAGGTGTTTTTTCTTAGCTGGGTTTTCGACCTTCTGAACTAATCTCTTTCGAAGTCTTTCTACATGCTACAGGTACTTGAGATCCAGTAACTAGAATCCATCATATTAATCAAAAGAAGGAAATGCTGCCATTTTATAACCTGGGGTGAGAATACATGTTTCTCACATATGTTTCTCATATTCAGTTTTTTTTAACTTTAAACATTTTAGTTTGTATTGGGGCATAGCAGCTAACAATGTTGTGAACAGCAAAAGGACTCAACCATGCAGGCCCATGTAACCAATCTCCCCCAGACCCCTCCATCCAGCCTGCCACATAACATTGACCAGAGATCTATCATATTTGTTTTTCAAGGGAACGAAACCATTTTACCACCATCACTTCTAACTCACCCCTCACCCATTTCCACTTCCTGTCATATCTCCAGGATACACACAACACCTGGCCCCACCTAGATGTTCCGTTAGCTTGTTTAGTGGCACATGGCTTGAGCAGATGGATAGATGGGATGACGCGGCCCCTCTGCCGAATAATGAGGCTCCATGACTGAAGTTGCTGGCAGCCAGGTCAGTCCTTCTCACCCTGAGACGTTTCACATGACTCTCCTTCTGACAGTGTGCCAGACTGGGGTCTCATAGGTTCCACACACACATGCACCTGTTCCATGGATAGGATAGAGAAACTGCTGAGTGATAGGATGTAATAGTCGCAGCAATGTTAGCTGATACTCATGACTGCTTGAGTGTCAGGCACCCCATGAACTCAGACCTTACATTCCCCTATTCTGCAGATAAAGAAACTTGAGTTATAGTAAGATGTAGCAGGCAGAATAATGGCTTCCCAAAGAGGTCCACACCTGAGTCCCTAGAATCTGGGCATATGGTAGGGAACATGGCAAAGGGGAGTTCAGATTTCAGATAGAGTAAGGTTGCTAATCAGCCAGCCTGAAGACAGATAGCCCTGAATTATCCTCGTGAGTCCAGTGTAATCATAAAAATTAAAAGAGGGCATCAGGGCTTCCTTGGTGGTCCAGTGGGTAAAGAGTCTGCCTTGCAGTGCAAGGGGCACTGGTTCAATCCCTGGTCCAGGAAGATCCCGCATGCCATGGAGTGGCTGGACTAGCATGTCCAATTATGAGCCAGTGCTCTGTAGCGAGAGAGGCCACTGCGATGGGAGGCCCACACATGCCAAAAAATAAAGATGGATGAAAAATAAATGATGATTTAGATGCCAAAAAAAATTATATATATATTTAAAAAAAGAGGGCATCAGAAGAGAAACAAAGATGGCAGTGTGAGGATTCACTGGCCCTCCTGTAGCCCAGCACTGCAGCTCTAAAGTGGCGATGAGAAAAGAGTTATGATCTCTAGGCTAGACATGGTTAAAGAACAGGTTAGTGGGCTGGAGGATGGTCCTAGAGAGCTCCTTCAGAAGGCGGCATGGACAAACAAAAAAATAAAACCTATAAACTGAAAATAAGAACCTTTGAAGACATTGACACCCAACTAATAGAAGTTTTGGGAGAATAAAATAGAAGAAATACCAGAGGGACAATTATTCAAAGAAATACTGGCTAAGAGTTTTCTTGAATTAAAGACATGGCTTCTTAAGTTAAAAACAAACTCCACATGCCCAGCAGAATAAGTAAACAAGTCTACACATACATACGTTATTGTCAAACTGAAAACAAGACAAGCCTGTCTAAAGATACCAGGCTACCTGCGAAGAAGCAATTGGGAAATCAGGCATCTCTTTGGCAATAATTAACACCAGAAGAAAATGAAAACCTCTCTGGAAAGTGCTGAGGAAAAATAACTGTCTACCTAAAATTTATATCCAGCTAAGCTGGCATCCAAGGGCTTCCCAAGTGGCTCAGTGGTAAAGAATTCTCTGCCAGTGCAGGAGATGCAAGAGACACAGGTTCAATCCCCGGGTCAGGAAGATCACCTGGAGGAGGAAATGACAAGCCTACTCCAGTATTCTTGCCTGTAGAATCCCATGGAGAGAGAAGCCCAGCAGGCTACAGTCCCTGGGGTCACAAAGAGGCAGATGTGACTGAGCACACAACACACATACATATGTACAAGCAAAGCATCCAAGAGGTGGAGAAAACAGACATTTTAAGACACACAAAGACTGAGAGAGTGTCCTGCTCACATCACTTCAGAACACAGTTTGGAAATATCAGATAAAATTGAAGAGGCTCATGACCTATAACCCCAGGAATTCTATTTCAGGATATATACCCCCAGAGAAGCTTTCTCATTTGTATATGAAACTTGTGAATTTCAACACTGTTCATAATGACAAAAAAAAATGGAAATAAGGCCCACAATGAATTGATAAATAATGTTTATTACAGTCATTTAAGGGTTTTCCAATGGCTCAGTGGATAAAGAATCTGCCTGCAGTGCAGGAAACTTGGGTTCAGTCCCCAAGTCAGAAAGATCCCCTGGAGGAGGAAATGGCTACCCACTCCCGTATTCTTGCATAGGAAATTCCATGGACACAGGAGCCCATGGGCTTCTGTCCACGGGTCACAAAGAGGCAGATGTGACTGAGCACACAACACACATACATATGTACAAGCAAAGCATCCAAGAGGTGGAGAAAACAGACATTTTAAGACACACAAAGACTGAGAGAGTGTCCTGCTCACATCACTTCAGAACACAGTTTGGAAATATCAGATAAAATTGAAGAGGCTCATGACCTATAACCCCAGGAATTCTATTTCAGGATATATACCCCCAGAGAAGCTTTCTCATTTGTATATGAAACTTGTGAATTTCAACACTGTTCATAATGACAAAAAAAAATGGAAATAAGGCCCACAATGAATTGATAAATAATGTTTATTACAGTCATTTAAGGGTTTTCCAATGGCTCAGTGGATAAAGAATCTGCCTGCAGTGCAGGAAACTTGGGTTCAGTCCCCAAGTCAGAAAGATCCCCTGGAGGAGGAAATGGCTACCCACTCCCGTATTCTTGCATAGGAAATTCCATGGACACAGGAGCCCATGGGCTTCTGTCCACGGGGTCTCCAAGAGTCAGACACGACTGAGCAACTAAGCCCAAGCAAAAACAACAAACAATGGTCATTTAAAGAAATATTATGACTCCAGAGTTTGGAGGCCAAAATGTTTCTCAGATTTCAAATAAATGTGAAGGTTGACAAAAATATTATCACAAAACCAGTTGAGATCACTGAGTGCTTTTTTGGATATTTTGGCTCCAGTGTTTCTGACACATTTTCAAGAGTCTCCCTCAGGGTGTTTGAAGCCTTTCCAAGGTTCACACCTGGTCACACGTCCAGCTTCTGGTGGCCTTGTCTGAACCACTGGGAGCCACTCACACTACCGAGGAAACTCACACCTTGGGGACAGAGCAAGACCCGCAGAAAGTCAGGTGACTTAGTGGAAAGGGCTGTTGATTTGATCTGGCCAGTGATCTCTCTGTTAACTCTTTAAGGTGAACATTTCAAATAGTGTAGGAATACCTGTTGTATTGAATATGTACTGAACATACCTTAAATGCCCAGCATTTAATGGGAGCTTGCTCCCTTCCTTTCAGCAAGCTTTTCTTTATTTTGAAGGGCATACCAATGAATTCATGTCATTTTGATATTTTCCTATACATCTGTTTGATTTCAGGACTGGTACGCCAAGACCCCTATGGGTAAAAAGCGAGCCTTGGCATTAACAGGAGGTAACAAAGGAAATGAAAAGGATAAAGGAAAAAAGAAGGAGAAGAAAGGAAAAAAGGAGAAAAAGAAAAAGTAATGCCTTTCTGAGGAGCCAGGGATGGAGGTGTCCCTGCCTCTCGAGGGAGGAGGCAGACCGCTGCCATCCTGAGGACCCACGCCGACGCCCCACGCCCATCAGCTCTGACCTCGTCCAGATCTTTAGAGATGACCACCAAGTTAGGTGTCCATGACACTATTTCAGAGCCTGTGATTGTGTCCTAGTCTATGTGAAGTTTGTATATAACCAGAATTCACTCTCCACACACTCCACAATCTTTCCAAGTTGGGACACTTCATCCTATCGGTACTAGTTGCCAGGTTTAAATTTTGATAGTTAGAAGATACTCTAATTTGACAGCTGGTAGTCTATCATCTGTACTACTAGGTTTTTATAATTCGTGCATACTGTATATTATCTTGCACATATTTTAATAAATTAATTATTTGCTCTATTCATGTATTTTATATAATGGAATAAAACCTGTTTTTCTTGAGCTGGGCTTCCTTGGTAGCTCAGTGGTAAAGAGTTCGCCTGCCAATGCAGAAGTGGGTTCCATCCCTGATCCGGGAAGATCCCACCTGCTATGGAGCACTTAAGCCCATGAGCCACAACGATTGAGCCTATGCTCTAGAGCCTCGGAGCTGCAACTATGGAGCCAATGTGTCACAACTACTGAAGCCGTGTGCCCTAGAGTCCAAGTTCCACAACAAGAGAAGTCACTGCAACAAGAAGCCTGCTCACCTCAACTAGAGAGTAGCCCCCACTCCCTGCAACTAGAGGAGAGCCTGCAGCAGCAGTGAAAACCCAGATTAGTCAAAAATAAATAAATAAATAATTTTTAAAAAACCTTTTTCTTGAATTGGCTTAGTAATTTGGTTTCTGGACCTAAAAAAGATTTTTTTTCAATTAATTCTTTCAATCTTCTGACTTTAAAAATGGGAAAGCTGTATTGAGGCTGAAGTGACCGCTCAGTTCCCAGGTGACCGCTCTTGAGAAGCTCTTGGAACACTGGAAGATCAATGGCAAGATGACAACTACAACATGAACATGGGGTATGGACTTCCTGGGTGGTCTAGTGGCCCTGGGTTCAATCCCTGGTCAGGGAACATGGCCAAAAAAAGGCATAAGAATTGAAGGAGAGAAACCCTAAATAAAAAATTTTTAAATGCTAAGAAAGAAAACATTAAAGAGTACAAAGATAAGGATCAAAAGACAAATTTCAGATTTGTAAGAACGTGAACGGTTACTTGGTGGAAGGTAGTAAGTGACCCCCTTCTAAATTGTGGGTAAGTTAGGTGTCCATGACACTATTTCAGAGCCTGTGATTGTGTCCTAGTCTATGTGAAGTTTGTATATAACCAGAATTCACTCTCCACACACTCCACAATCTTTCCAAGTTGGGACACTTCATCCTATCGGTACTAGTTGCCAGGTTTAAATTTTGATAGTTAGAAGATACTCTAATTTGACAGCTGGTAGTCTATCATCTGTACTACTAGGTTTTTATAATTCGTGCATACTGTATATTATCTTGCACATATTTTAATAAATTAATTATTTGCTCTATTCATGTATTTTATATAATGGAATAAAACCTGTTTTTCTTGAGCTGGGCTTCCTTGGTAGCTCAGTGGTAAAGAGTTCGCCTGCCAATGCAGAAGTGGGTTCCATCCCTGATCCGGGAAGATCCCACCTGCTATGGAGCACTTAAGCCCATGAGCCACAACGATTGAGCCTATGCTCTAGAGCCTCGGAGCTGCAACTATGGAGCCAATGTGTCACAACTACTGAAGCCGTGTGCCCTAGAGTCCAAGTTCCACAACAAGAGAAGTCACTGCAACAAGAAGCCTGCTCACCTCAACTAGAGAGTAGCCCCCACTCCCTGCAACTAGAGGAGAGCCTGCAGCAGCAGTGAAAACCCAGATTAGTCAAAAATAAATAAATAAATAATTTTTAAAAAACCTTTTTCTTGAATTGGCTTAGTAATTTGGTTTCTGGACCTAAAAAAGATTTTTTTTCAATTAATTCTTTCAATCTTCTGACTTTAAAAATGGGAAAGCTGTATTGAGGCTGAAGTGACCGCTCAGTTCCCAGGTGACCGCTCTTGAGAAGCTCTTGGAACACTGGAAGATCAATGGCAAGATGACAACTACAACATGAACATGGGGTATGGACTTCCTGGGTGGTCTAGTGGCCCTGGGTTCAATCCCTGGTCAGGGAACATGGCCAAAAAAAGGCATAAGAATTGAAGGAGAGAAACCCTAAATAAAAAATTTTTAAATGCTAAGAAAGAAAACATTAAAGAGTACAAAGATAAGGATCAAAAGACAAATTTCAGATTTGTAAGAACGTGAACGGTTACTTGGTGGAAGGTAGTAAGTGACCCCCTTCTAAATTGTGGTAAGAACCCAGAAGTGGATGAAACTTATCCCACCTTAGTGGGAGGCTGAGGTGAGATAAATTTAATTCAAATTAATTGTTGGACGGTTTGGGGCACAGAAAGTTCTACAATCTCCTCTGTAGACCAAGCTCTGTCTCCAGGCTTTCCTGAGATTTTTGGTGGGCTAGATATTGAATGCCTGAAATGACCAGTGGTTCCCAGGCATCTTCTGGCCACCAGCACACACCCCTCAGCCCGTGAATGTACAGACACGGACACAGACTAGGACAGAAGTCGATGGCCACAGGCCCACGTGTGCTGGATCTGCTCTGTTTAAACTAGAAAGGCGTTCTCAGAGTCTGTCCTCTTGAACAAACTCCACTTTCTGAGCACACTGCCATAGAGCTGCCAAAGAAACTCTGAGTTCTGCAGACTCTCAGCCTGCTGACCTCTTAACCATCCCAAGCCATGTCTGGTCCAGGTTTGAAGTGGCCTGAGAAGTGGACAGACTCCCCACCCTGAGCTCAGAGAGCAGAGAAACATTCACCTCTCCAAGGTCATCGCCAACACATGGCCCCTTTGCCCTTTCATAACTATTAGAAGACAGGGTTGCAGCATGCAGGCGTGTGAGGGTCATTCTGTAAGTCTTTTACTGAGCACCTCCTGTGCACTGAAATGCCCAAGGGAGCCACAGTGCAGTCTCATGGGGGAAGGGCCGTCATTAAAATGGTTTTGCCTTGAATGTGTGGAGCCATGTCTGAGCAAGGGCATGGGGACCTGACCTAAGACCTAGCCTAAGGGATCCAGCGAGTGCTGCCTTTCTCCCATGGCAACATTCTGAAGAAGAATCTGAGACTCAAGATCAATGGCAAACATTAGGGGTATGGACTTCCTGGGTGGTCTAGTGGCCCTGGGTTCAATCCTGGTCAGGGAACATGGCCAAAAAAAGGCATAAGAATTGAAGGAGAGAAACCCTAAATAAAAAATTTTTAAATGCTAAGAAAGAAAACATTAAAGAGTACAAAGATAAGGATCAAAAGACAAATTTCAGATTTGTAAGAACGTGAACGGTTACTTGGTGGAAGGTAGTAAGTGACCCCCTTCTAAATTGTGGTAAGAACCCAGAAGTGGATGAAACTTATCCCACCTTAGTGGGAGGCTGAGGTGAGATAAATTTAATTCAAATTAATTGTTGGACGGTTTGGGGCACAGAAAGTTCTACAATCTCCTCTGTAGACCAAGCTCTGTCTCCAGGCTTTCCTGAGATTTTTGGTGGGCTAGATATTGAATGCCTGAAATGACCAGTGGTTCCCAGGCATCTTCTGGCCACCAGCACACACCCCTCAGCCCGTGAATGTACAGACACGGACACAGACTAGGACAGAAGTCGATGGCCACAGGCCCACGTGTGCTGGATCTGCTCTGTTTAAACTAGAAAGGCGTTCTCAGAGTCTGTCCTCTTGAACAAACTCCACTTTCTGAGCACACTGCCATAGAGCTGCCAAAGAAACTCTGAGTTCTGCAGACTCTCAGCCTGCTGACCTCTTAACCATCCCAAGCCATGTCTGGTCCAGGTTTGAAGTGGCCTGAGAAGTGGACAGACTCCCCACCCTGAGCTCAGAGAGCAGAGAAACATTCACCTCTCCAAGGTCATCGCCAACACATGGCCCCTTTGCCCTTTCATAACTATTAGAAGACAGGGTTGCAGCATGCAGGCGTGTGAGGGTCATTCTGTAAGTCTTTTACTGAGCACCTCCTGTGCACTGAAATGCCCAAGGGAGCCACAGTGCAGTCTCATGGGGGAAGGGCCGTCATTAAAATGGTTTTGCCTTGAATGTGTGGAGCCATGTCTGAGCAAGGGCATGGGGACCTGACCTAAGACCTAGCCTAAGGGATCCAGCGTAGTGCTGCCTTTCTCCGTCCCCATGGCAACATTCTGAAGAAGAATCTGAGACTCCGAACATGTGGCAGGCCTGTCTGATTCTTTAGCTCTTCAAAATCGCTGCACTTCCTGCCCACAGAGCCACCTAAGTAGGGCCCTGGGCACATGGGATGCGCTCATTATGGAAGGTCATGGCTTCTTGGAAAGTCCCGTAGGCTGGGTTGGGCTGAGTCCAGATCACAGACGTTGAGCCAGTCCAACCGCACACACACACACAGACACAACACATACACTGCACACAGAGACACACGTGGCACACAACATACATACACATAAACACACACACATATGTACACCTCCCATACCTATAAACACACGCATACCCACACACCCACATGCACGTGTTCACAGCCTCAGCGCTCCCCCTGGGGAGCAGTACGCGAGACAGATGTCCCCGCAGGCACTCCTGGGCCCCAGCAGTGTGTTTACTGGCTACACTGAGAAAACATCCACTTTCTGCTCCTCACAGGAGGGAGTCGAGGAGCCCCCAGCTGCGACAGGAAAGGCTGATGTTCCCACCGTACCCCGCCCCTCCCCACTCCTCCCCGCCCCACGGCTCCCAGCAAGACAGGCCGCTTGGGAGAGGCTGCAAGCACAGCCACAACAAACTGAAACCAGACTTCCCACTCTCCTGGGGGTGCTCAGAGAGGTTTACGGCCTTCCCAAAGTCACACAGCTGCTCCAGACACCACCAGGCCACACAGGTGACTCGGAGGATTGGGAGGGAAGCTGAATATCTGGCGACGTGGGACCGGTCCTGGGGGCACCCATGGATCCACAATTGTTTCCTTGTCTATGACACACCTGGGTGAATCCCATAAACTTCCTTCCAGGGGCTTCCCTGGTGGTCCAGTGGGTAAGGACACCGCCTTGCAGTGCAAGGGGCACTGGTTCGATACCTGGCCTGGGAAGACCCCACGTGCCACAGAGCGGCTGGACCGATGTGTCCAACAACCGAGCCGGAGCTCTGGAGCACATGCGCCCAGAGCCGGTGCTCTGCAGCGACAGAGGCCACTGCGATGGGAGGCCTACACAGGCCAAAGAACAAAGATGGAAATAAAATGAAAGACCAATAGAACTGGCCAACAACACCTTCTTTCCAGCTCTGAGTTCCAACTCTGAGCTCTGTTGCCCTTGGGATGGCATTCCAGAGAAGAGGAATCTGTACAACTTCACCCACCACAGCCATCGGGGTCATTGGTGATAAGAGAACTGTAACCAGTTCTCCTGAACACTTGGGCTCCAGACACCTCCTTGTAAAAAGCACTTCACAAGGCAGAATCCTCTGCCTGCAGCTGAATGCTGAGCAGCCCTACCGCGAATGGAGCGGAGGAGCAGAGTGCTGGGCGGGGCTGCAGGTGGAATTACCCCAGGAGAAGCAGACCCGGGGTCAACGAAGGTAACCAGCTGGAGTCAAAACTCTGGAGCTCTCACTCTGCACCTGATTCTCTGAACACCCTGGCTGGACCAAACCCACATGCACGTGTTCACAGCCTCAGCGCTCCCCTGGGGAGCAGTCGGAGACAGATGTCCCGCAGGCACTCCTGGGCCCCAGCAGTGTGTTTACTGGCTACACTGAGAAAACATCCACTTTCTGCTCCTCACAGGAGGGAGTCGAGAGCCCCAGCTGCGACAGGAAAGGCTGATGTTCCCACCGTACCCCGCCCTCCCCACTCCTCCCCGCCCCACGGCTCCCAGCAAGACAGGCCGCTTGGGAGAGGCTGCAAGCACAGCCACAACAAACTGAAACCAGACTTCCCACTCTCCTGGGGGTGCTCAGAGAGGTTTACGGCCTTCCCAAAGTCACACAGCTGCTCCAGACACCACCAGGCCACACAGGTGACTCGGAGGATTGGGAGGGAAGCTGAATATCTGGCGACGTGGGACCGGTCCTGGGGGCACCCATGGATCCACAATTGTTTCCTTGTCTATGACACACCTGGGTGAATCCCATAAACTTCCTTCCAGGGGCTTCCCTGGTGGTCCAGTGGGTAAGGACACCGCCTTGCAGTGCAAGGGGCACTGGTTCGATACCTGGCCTGGGAAGACCCCACGTGCCACAGAGCGGCTGGACCGATGTGTCCAACAACCGAGCCGGAGCTCTGGAGCACATGCGCCCAGAGCCGGTGCTCTGCAGCGACAGAGGCCACTGCGATGGGAGGCCTACACAGGCCAAAGAACAAAGATGGAAATAAAATGAAAGACCAATAGAACTGGCCAAAAAAAAAACACCTTCTTTCCAGCTCTGAGTTCCAACTCTGAGCTCTGTTGCCCTTGGGATGGCATTCCAGAGAAGAGGAATCTGTACAACTTCACCCACCACAGCCATCGGGGTCATTGGTGATAAGAGAACTGTAACCAGTTCTCCTGAACACTTGGGCTCCAGACACCTCCTTGTAAAAAGCACTTCACAAGGCAGAATCCTCTGCCTGCAGCTGAATGCTGAGCAGCCCTACCGCGAATGGAGCGGAGGAGCAGAGTGCTGGGCGGGGCTGCAGGTGGAATTACCCCAGGAGAAGCAGACCCGGGGTCAACGAAGGTAACCAGCTGGAGTCAAAACTCTGGAGCTCTCACTCTGCACCTGATTCTCTGAACACCCTGGCTGGAATCATAGCTTTAAGCCTGGACCCCTGTCTGAGGAGAAGTCACCCTCACCCTGGAGAAGTGATACTCCTCTTGACCAGTGGCCTATGACGCCATCTGACTCACCCCTTGGGAGGTCCGGGCATGGATCGGCCCTCGGTGTCCTCCAGAGGCTGGCGAGCTCTCCGCCCCAGCCCAGCATCTTCCCGGCCCTGTCGGGACAGTCACTGTCTTCAACAGCAAGCCCACCCCGCTCCTCTGTCCTTCTAGCCTGCTTCACGTTGTACAAACCACACTTTGCTTACCACCACCTGACCTGTGACATCTCTTTTCTGTCCCCCACCCCACTCCACAAGCTGCACTAGAGCACACCACCCACCAGAAGAGCAGGTGCGAGTGTGGATGGACCCAGGGAGAAGTCCCTTTCACCTCCAGACTACAGATGGCCAAGAAACCTCTATTGTGTGAAGCCCCTGAGAGCCTATAGGGGTGGAGGAGAGCAGAGGGACCAGTGCAAAGGTTTTATGGGCCAGACCTGCAACAGTGTGTTAATATATATCAGGTCTGCTTCCCTAGTCACAACGCAGTCACACAACCAAGCTCAAGGGCAGCAGAGGGAGAGAAACATAGATTAGTCCTGAGTCCAGCTTCTACCACAAATAGAAACATGAAAAAATATCTCCAGTTTTTAAACTATGGCTCAAGTTTATGGATTCAAGAATGTTTGCTGTTTTCAAAGACACTAAAGGTAGGGCTTCCCTGGTGGTCCAGTGGGTAAGGACACCGCCTTGCAGTGCAAGGGGCGTCGGTTCGATCCCTGGCCTGGGAAGATCCCACGTGCCGTGGAGCGGCTGGACTGATGTGTCCAATTACTGAGCCGGAGCTCTGGGGCGCAGGCGCCCAGAGCCAGCGCTCTGTGACGATAGACGTCACCGCGATGGGAGGCCCACAGGAGCCAAAGAACAAAGACATATGAAAATAGAGAAATGAAAGACCAATAGAAGTGGCTCGCCCGTCCCCCTCCCTCCCCACCCCACCCCCCAAAAGAGATAAATAAATTTAAAGAAAAAAAAAAGACACTAAAGGTAAAGGAATATTCCCTTCTGGACAACCCTATGAGATTGCCTTTAGAGAGTCGTTCCTCTGAAGGAAAATTTTCCAATAGCCTTTTCATCAAAATGTGAGTACTCACAAGAGGGGATGTGCATTTGTGTTTTTACTGAGTTACAACACAAACACAATAAAGGCACCTGCTAACCATCCAGGATCCGAGGAGGAGGTGTTGCTAGCATCTCAGAGGCCCACTTACAGAGATATCTATCAACAGGCAACTGAATAAAAAGAGATATACAAATATACATTAGAATATTAGTCATAAACAGAAAAATGTATGGAGAAAGAAATGGCAACCCACTCCAGTATTCTTGCCTGGAGAATCCCAAGGACAGAGAAGTCTGGTGGGCTAGAGTCCCTGGGGTCACACAGAGTCAGACACACTGAGCACATAGTTCAGGATGAAGTCAAATCTTAGGTCCACACAGGCCAAAGAATAAAGATGGATGAAAAATAAATAAATAAAAAATCAATGAAAAGAGGCCAAAATTAAAAAAAAAAAAAAAAAAGAAAGTCCATCACTCTTATGGACAGTATGTAAATAATATGATATTTCATCCTTTATTTTTCAAGCAAAAGGTCATGTTGTTACAAGTGTAGTTTGTGCATATAATTAATACTTCTGGATTAAATTAAAATTTGATTGCAATAACTGTGAAAAATAAAAAAGATGTTATATGTGCCACAGAAAAAGAAATAATATCATTTGCAGCGGACTATTATATTAGGATGAAACCTGCATCTCTTGTATTTCCTGCATTGGCAGGTGGGTTCTTTACCACTAGCACCACCTGGGACACCCCATCATACTAAGCGAAGTAAGCCAGACTGAGAAAGACTAATATCATATGCTATCACCTACTTGTGAAATCTGAAAAAAAAATAAAGTACGAACAAGGCTTATTTGCAGAACATAAAGAGGCCCATAGACTTATAGTTAACAAAGCAAAATGGAAGGGAGAGAGATAAATTAGGAGTTTGGGATTAACATACACACACTTGCTGGTCAGTCACTCAGTCATGTCTGACTCTTTGCAACCCCATGGAATGCAACACTCCAGGCTGCCCTGTCCTTCACTATCTCCTGAAGTTTGCTCAAGCTCACATCCACTGAGTCAATGATACCATCTAACCATGTCTTCCTCGTCACTCCCATCTCTTTATGCCCTTAATCTTTCCCAGCATCAGGGTCTTTTCGGCTGACCTTGATGAGTCGGCTCTTCACATCAGGTGGCCAAAGGTTTGGAGCTTCAGCTTCAGCATCAGTCCTTCCAAGGAATATTCAGGGTTGATTTCCTTTAGGATTGACTGCTTTGATCTCCTTGTAGTCCAAGGGACTCTCAAGTCTTCTCCAACACACAGTTCGAAGGTATCAATTCTTCAGAGCTCAGCCTTCTTTATGGTGCAACTCTCACATCCATACATGACTACTGGGAAAACCATAGCTTTGACTATACGGACCTTTGTTGGCAAAGTGATGCCTCTGCTTTCTAATGTGCAATCCAGGTTTGTCATAGTTTTTCTTCCAAGGAGCAGGCATCTTTCAATTTCGTGACTGCAGTCAGCAGTGCAGTGATTTTGGAGCCCAAGAAAATAAAGTCTGTCACTGTTTCCGTTTTTCCCCTTCTATATACCGTGAAGTGATGGCACCAGATGCTATGATCTTTTGTTTATGAATGGTGAGTTTTAAGGTGGCTTTTTCACTCTCCTATTTCACCTTCATCAAGAAGCTCTTTAGTTCCCCTTCACTTCCTGCCATTAGGGTGGTGTCATCTGCATACCTGAGGCTATTGATATTTCTCCCAGCAATCTTGATTCCAGCTTGAGCTTCATTAGCAAGGACCTACTGAATAGCATAGGGAACTATATTAATACCTGGTAATAACCTATGATGGAAAAGAATCTGAAAAAGGAATATATGTATATAAATAACTGAATTATATTCATATGCATCTATATAATAACTGAATCACTGTGCCTTACAACTGAAGCTAACAGGATACAGTAGATCCACTCTACTTCAACAAAAAAATAAATACAATTAAAGAAGCAAAGGCTTCCGCACTAGGTGAGGCACACACGGGCCACTTCCAATGCCACCCACCCAGTGAGACGTGGCACCTTCCTCACCAGCCTGGCCCCCACGTTGATGGGGTTCCAAGGTGGGGAGGCTGGATGACACCCTAGCAGAAGCTGATACCCACCAAAAACCTCAGTCTTCACCCTGCACACACAGGGGTGCCAGGCTCACAGCCCAGATGTACCCCACATCCTGGTGACCCCACAGCTCCCTGCACACAGCTGGTCACCCCCACAGGCGACGATGGTGCTCGACTCCAACAGCCAGAGCGGGGCTGACCGCCTCCCTCCTGAAAGACAGATTTTACTCCAAGTGGAAACTCATTGATTCTGCCTTAGCAACTTTCCCAATTTGCGAGAATTCTACAACTGACACAGATGAGCGGATGGGGAATGTTACCTTTATATAAAACAGTTAGCCACAGACTTCAGAGGGTTCTTGAAGGTAAATTTAATTACATCCTCCCCAACAAGACATCCCAAATACACTCGCTTCGCTTTTGTGTGTGTATTTATACTAAGCACAATGCCCACGTCCTGTGACATTAGTATTTCTCTCTACATCATTGAAAATAGGAGTCCTTTGGAACTGGTTAGAGCAAATTATAATGCCCCCAGCCAGGGCCTTTTGTTACGCAGCTCTTCAAAGGGGGCGCCTGCCTGGCCCTCTGAAAGCTGCAGGACCACTGGAGTTCATTGGAGAACCCTGTACCCCAAGTTGGTCTTGCAAATTATTTCTGCCCTATGCAGAGAGTCTTTCTACCATCCTCCTGGCATCCAGTGACTTTGAATCTTGCATAATACATACTCACGCACACCCAGGGAAGAGATTATTGTGCTCCCGGCATTAGATAGTGCTTATGATAATGAGTTGATGGGACACAGGAAGACAGATGTTTTGTGTTCATCCCTGGAGCGCAGTGTTGCCGTGTCCAGTGGGGGAGAGCTTCAGCGCTGTGTGGGTGTGGTCCACACCTACAGACTGGCCCGCGCTGTCCCAAATACTCCTAACTCTGCATGGGCTGCGTTTGACCTTGGCAAAGCCCATCCCTGCCCTCTCTCCTGGTCCTGAGAAAAGGAGGTGTGATAGGTCAGCCAACCCTAAGATGACAACCCAACCACACAGGTTTCTACTGCGGCTTCATGGGCTTGGCTTCTGAGGCTGTGCAGTGAGCTTGGTGTAGGCCAGGCTGTCTTTGGGCCAGCACCAAGGGGCACTCCATCCCAGACCCTTGTCTCTGTGAGAAAGGTGGACCCAGCCTCTCTCCCACCAGCAAGGAATCAAATGGAGACAAGCCGCCATGTGCGGATGGCAGCAGAGAGCTCACTGCTCCCGCAGAGACTGACATGACTTCTCCATGGCCATGGACAGATTTTACTCCAAGTGGAAACTCATTGATTCTGCCTTAGCAACTTTCCCAATTTGCGAGAATTCTACAACTGACACAGATGAGCGGATGGGGAATGTTACCTTTATATAAAACAGTTAGCCACAGACTTCAGAGGGTTCTTGAAGGTAAATTTAATTACATCCTCCCCAACAAGACATCCCAAATACACTCGCTTCGCTTTTGTGTGTGTATTTATACTAAGCACAATGCCCACGTCCTGTGACATTAGTATTTCTCTCTACATCATTGAAAATAGGAGTCCTTTGGAACTGGTTAGAGCAAATTATAATGCCCCCAGCCAGGGCCTTTTGTTACGCAGCTCTTCAAAGGGGGCGCCTGCCTGGCCCTCTGAAAGCTGCAGGACCACTGGAGTTCATTGGAGAACCCTGTACCCCAAGTTGGTCTTGCAAATTATTTCTGCCCTATGCAGAGAGTCTTTCTACCATCCTCCTGGCATCCAGTGACTTTGAATCTTGCATAATACATACTCACGCGCACCCAGGGAAGAGATTATTGTGCTCCCGGCATTAGATAGTGCTTATGATAATGAGTTGATGGGACACAGGAAGACAGATGTTTTGTGTTCATCCCTGGAGCGCAGTGTTGCCGTGTCCAGTGGGGGAGAGCTTCAGCGCTGTGTGGGTGTGGTCCACACCTACAGACTGGCCCGCGCTGTCCCAAATACTCCTAACTCTGCATGGGCTGCGTTTGACCTTGGCAAAGCCCATCCCTGCCCTCTCTCCTGGTCCTGAGAAAAGGAGGTGTGATAGGTCAGCCAACCCTAAGATGACAACCCAACCACACAGGTTTCTACTGCGGCTTCATGGGCTTGGCTTCTGAGGCTGTGCAGTGAGCTTGGTGTAGGCCAGGCTGTCTTTGGGCCAGCACCAAGGGGCACTCCATCCCAGACCCTTGTCTCTGTGAGAAAGGTGGACCCAGCCTCTCTCCCACCAGCAAGGAATCAAATGGAGACAAGCCGCCATGTGCGGATGGCAGCAGAGAGCTCACTGCTCCCGCAGAGACTGACATGACTTCTCCATGGCCATGGACATCCAGTGCTCTGTGCAAAGCCAGCACAGATGAACCAGACTCACTGCTCATGGCCTCTGTCCTTGGCGGGGATGGAGACTTCTCCCTTTGCTCAAGGAGCACACTGAGGGTTTGACAAAGGGCTGGACCCGTCTGGCACCTGCCCAGGGGTCCAGCTGAAAGGGCACCAGAACAACCCTGGGACCACAGTGCCCTCAAGTGGAGTGCTGCAAGTACAGCTCTTGGTTGGTTCCAGATGAGGAATGTGCTTTGTTAAGTCCAGGGCACACTGGAAATCTCTTACTAAATGTAAAGATGGTGGCATGTCATTCTATGAAAATGTAGCTTTGTTTATTAATAGAATATAGGCTATTCTGCCATCGCTGATAACAAGTGTACAAGTCCTTAAAGAATGCCCTTGTTTTGCCTACTTGGTTGGCCTCTGCCCCTCAGCCTGTCCCTGCCATCTCATCTGATCCACAGATGTTCTCGGGAAATGTCCAGCACAGGGTCGTCCCTTCCTTGGGGCTGTGGAGCAGCTCAGGGATGGACAAGCATATGTAGAAGAGGGAGGGAAGCATGGCCATGAATGAGAAGAGTAGAAAACTTGACATCTGTTCCTTCTCCTCTCTCCTTTTCAGACCTGAGGAGGACTTACCTCCCTGGTGGCACAGTGGGTAAGAATCCACCCACCAATGCAGGGGACAGGAATTTGATTCCTGATCTGGAAAGATTCCATTGCCACAGAGCAGCTAAGCCCGGGTGCCACAACTACTGAAGCCTGCACACTCTAGGGCCCTCAAGTCACAACTACTGAGTCTGAGCACTGCAACTACTGAAGCCTGAGCACCTAGAGCCTGTGCTCCTCGACAAGAGAAGCCACCGCAGTGAGAAACCCATGCACTGTAACCAGAGAGGAACTCCAGCTCTCCACCACTGGAGAAAGCCTGAGCACAGCAACAAAGACCCGGCAGCACCAAAAATAAATAAAACAAATAATTTTAAAAATATATTTCTTAAAAAAACAACTGATTATTCAACACGTCTTGCCCAAAACTCAAGAAACTTGTGCTTACCCAATATTTTCTGTTGCCTTGGCCAATTACCTTAGAATATGACTGTTATACTTACCTTGTCAAACCATCATTGTTGCCATATCCAGGTGCGTGTGTGCATGCACACACGTGTCTCGGCTGATGTGTATAATTTGGAAATGTTAACTCCTAAGGACTTCCATTGACCGTGGAGGGAAGAGCGAAGGCCCTTTAAATAGAATGCATTTTTCAGAGCCTTTCTCCCTGTTGCCTTGGTGAATCCATGGGGAATGGCGATTGTCTTGGTGATAAGAGGAAGCCAAGCCCAGAGAATGGAGGCGATGGTATATTGGGGCCAATAAACTCTCCTTGAAAGTTGGTTTCTTGGAGACGCGTTGTGGACACCATGGCGGCTTCACCCAGCTGTCCTGCTGGCATTATTAGGTCAATAAACTCTCCTAAGATTCTGACGGCCTCTGTCCCTGCACAATGCCCCACGCCCCAACTTCTGTGAAGGGGAGGGATACTGGGGCTGAAGTGCAACGCTGCTGTCACCTGTCCACCTCTAAGATATCTCAGGGCAGCTGGAGATCAATAAAATGTCCTCATACCCTGCCTACCAGATTCTGTCTGTGCCTGGGGTCCCTGGGACTTCTGTGAGAACAGAGCTTGTAAGACGAGGAGAAGCCCCACTGCACAAAACAGATGCCTTTTAACTAGGAAGAGTTCCCAGTGGGCCACAGCGGAGTTGGGAGGTATGTATGCAATCTGGAAATAGAGGGAGGGGAAGGGAAGGAGGAGGGAGCAGGGGTTGGCCACCAAGGTGGCCTGAAAGGGAAAAGCACGAATGATCGAGATAGGTCCTAAAGAACCTGCCCGGGCACCAGGGCACAGAAAGCCTTCTGGCAGAACCTTGGTGCAGGCGTGGCCTGAGGAGCTTCGCCTGCAGCTCAGGGCTGCTGCAGTGGCCACACGATTGCATACCTGAGCAGTCCCGTGTCTTTGTTGGATATGCCCTTGAATCTCCCCCAGGACCCTGTTAATAGGCAGATGCCTTACCTCTGGGTCAGGATGGGGTCCAAGATTCTGCATTTCTCGCTAGCCCTCAGATGATATGGATGCAGCTGTTTCCTGACAATTTTATTAGGAATAGAGCTTTTGGGCTCCATCCCAGACCAAGGGAATCAGAGTTTGGAATTTATCACATCCCCAGGTAACTCAAATACACATACAGTTTCAGTTTTGTTCTAGACACTACTTACACACTGGAAATCAGAAAAAGGGCATCATAAAAGATTGTCCCTGAGCAGGCATGATTGGTACACATGAAATGAGCCAACTTAGGGTCCATATGAAGATACCAACGTTGAGTTTTTGCCATCAGGGAACAAATCCATCCCACCTGCAGATGCCATCAGACTGAACACACAAGCAAGGATGGGCAGGTCATTAGGCAGGACTCCTGTCGTATACTTTATCCCGGGGGATCCTAAATGTCATCCACTCATGTGGCCATTTGTCTCACGGCAACCATGCCCACAATTTTCTCTGATTTCCAAAAGGCAAGAAACCAAGGTTTCTCATGAAAACACAGACGTTCCAAAACATGGTAACACAAAGCTCCAGAAGTTACTCCTGACAGGTCAAATCCAGTGTGTTTCTGTGAAAACTCAATGAAGACACTGAAACACAAGTGAACCTACATTGGGAGGCTTTGATTTTAGGTCTGGCAGGAAGCAGGTGTTTCTTGCATAAAGGAAAAGACAAAAGCGTTTCAATCGCCTTCCCACTGATAGAGACACCCTAAGGATTATCAGCAAAAGGAGGTTCATTCAATTTGTAAGAAATAAATTTGATCTATGCTCTATCCAAAGAAACAAAAAGCCAAAAAGAAGACACAATGAAGAGAAAAAACACAGACCAGGAAGAAGACCCCAGAAGACCCCAGAAATCCCCAATCTTGTCGCTAACAGTTGTATGCGTATTTTCGGCATCCCCAAAGGCTCAGCAGTAAAGAAACTGCTTGCGAGGCAGGAGACACAGGAGACTTGGGGTCCATCCCTGGGTTGTGAAGATCCCCTGGAGGAGGAAATGGCAACACAGTGCAGTATTCTTGCCTGGAGAATCCCATGGACAGAGGAGCCTGGAGGGCTATAGTTCATGGGGTCACAAAGAGAAGAGTAGGACACAATTGAGAGACTGAGAGTGAGCACAAACCTTCATCAAGACTTGATTTGCCCAGACTTTGGGGGTTTTTGTCCCTAAAATTGGGCATCTGAGTCTACAACACATATTCCTGTCTAAGAATCTAAACTTTCAAAAGTTATAATTTTGATACTTTTCTGTGATTTTCAAAGTTGACTTAAACAAAAAACATCTACTTCTGCTTCAATGAATACACTAAAGCCTTTGACTGTGTGGATTACAACAAACTTTGGAATACTCTTAAAGAGATGGGGATACCAGATCACCTTATCTACCTCCTGAAAAACCTGTGTGCAGGTCAAGAAGCAACTGTTACAACTGGGCATGGAACAACGACTGGTTCACAATTGGGAAAGGAGGACATCAAGGCTGTATATCGTCACCCTGCTTATTTAACTTCTATGCAAAGGACATCACACCTCACGTTTGCTGGACTGGATGGCTCACAGCTAGAATCAAGATAGCTGGCAGAAATATCAACAACCTCAAATATGCAGATGACACCATCCTTATGGCAGAAAGCGAGAAGGAACTAAAGAGCCTCTTGATGAAGGTGAAAGAGTAGAGTGGGAAAGCTGGCTTAAAACTCAACACTCAAAAAACGATGATCGTGGCTTCTAGTCCCAACACTTCATGGAAAATAGATAGAGGAAAAGTGGAAACAGTGTCATATTTCATTTTCCTGGACTCCAAAATCATTGCAGATGGCGACTACAGCCACGAAATTAAGATGTTTGCTCCTTGGAAGAAAAACTTTGACAAACTTAGACAGTATATTAAAAAGCAGAGACATCACTTTGCTGACAAAGGTCCACAGACTCAAAGCTGTGGTTTTTCTAGCAGTCATGTTGGATGGGGTCGCAGAGAGTCAGACACGACTTAGCGACTGAGTAACAACAAAAGAAATGCGTTTAAAACATCTTTTTTGAAAAGTGGAGATTGGAAGGACAACCCACAGAATGTTTAAGAAAATATTTGTATTGGGATTTTTTCAGTTGGGGCTTATTATCCAAAAAAAAGCTGCTTTGAATATTTGTGTACAGGTTTTTGTGTGAATGGAAGTTATCATTTCCCTAGAATAAAGGCCCAGGATGAAATTGCTGGATCTGTGAAAATCACATGTTTAGTTTAGACGAGAAACTTCCATGCTGTTTTCTGGAGCGGCAACACCATGTTGCAAGCTCAGCAGCAATGACTGCGGGATCCAGTTTCTCTCTCTACATCCACATCAGCATTTGCTGTTGCCACTCTTCTTTATTTTAACCTTTCGGCAGACTGTGCAGAGATATCTCATTGCCATTTTAATTTGTTTTTCCCTGATGGCTACTGACGTTGAACATTTTTGTGTGTGCTTACCTGTCATCTGGATTCAGAGAAATATCTCTTCGGGTCTTTCACTCACTTTTGTGCTTTTCTCTAAGTCTGATTAACCGAAAAGCTCAGTGCTGCTTTTAGAGGAACAGGAACTATGTATTGTTGCCAGGAAAAAAAAAAAAAAAAAGGAGCCAGGGATCCTCAAACATTCATGAAAAGACCTTCAGAAGTGGCCATAAAAAACAGCTGAACTTATTAAACTGTCACCGTCGAGAAGAGCACCCCAAAGACAGAAGCCAGTGGTTTCTGCCGGATTTCAGAAAGCTCCAGAAGAATATATCTGTACGATACTTTCAGCAAGTTAGTGTCTGTTCTTATTTTCAGGGGATGGCATGTTCATAATTGGGCCAGTGCATCCTAGAGGCTCCATTCAGATTCCGACCACATCCTAATACCCGGCGTTGATTCTAATACTCGATGCTGTGAGCAGCATATTAAGACTCTATTTTGGAAAACGGATATTAGGGAGCCCCTGGCTTACAATTCTCCAGCTCACAATCATTTCTTCTCTGTTCTGTGTGGCAGCATTCTGGAAGACAGCTGGCATTCCAGAAAGGATACAGATTGGAGTTGCTTTCTTTGAAAGAAACCCCAGGGCTGGAACCAGAAACTCTCGCAGCCTCTCTGAGCAGGTGTGGGGGGTCCACAGTGAATGCAGGGCACAGGGCAGCTCACTGCATGGCACCCTCATCCCTGGCATCACAATTCATGGCACGCACAGAGGCGGACGCCACCCAAGTGCCCAGCGATGGGTGAAGGGATAAACAACATGTGGTCTGTCCCTAATTCAGATTTTAAAAGGAAAAGAATTCTGGCCTAGGCTACAGAACACATGAACTTTGAAGACATTAAGCTAAGTGAAGCTAGCCAGTCATCAAAGGACAAATCGTGTATGATCCCACTTGTATGAAGTCCCTAGAGGAGACAATGGAGAAGGCAATGGCAGCCCACTCCAGTATTCTTGCCTGGAAGTTTCCATGGTCAGAGAAGCCTGGGTAGCTACAGTCCATGGGGTCTCAAATATATGTGTATAGGGCTTCCACGGTTAGCTCAGTGGTGACGAGTCTGCCTGCAGTGCAGGAGACCTGGGGTCCATCTCTGGGTTCAGAAGATCCCCCTGGAGGAGGGTTGGCAACCCACTCCAGTGCTGGTACCAGGAGAATTCCGTGAATGGAGGAGCCTGACAGGCCACAGTCCATGGGGTCACACAGAGTCAGACACGACTAAAGTGACCCAGCAGCCACGGCAGAGGAGGCAAAGTCATAGAGGCAGCAAGTAGGCGTGTGGCTGCCGAGGGCTGGGGGAAGGAGAATGGGAAGTTGGCGCCTGATGGGTACAGAGCTTCAGTCTGGGAAGAGGAAAAATGTTCTGGAGAGGATACTCGTGATAGCTACCCAGTATGCGTGTGTGCTTAAAGGCACTGACCCACACACTCAGAAATGGTTCAAATGGCAAGCTTCACGTTATGTATATTTTCCCACAATTTTTTAAAAAGGAGAAAAAGAGATGGGTTCTTTACTTTCAGACACACATTGATCTCATCTTCCTGGTGACTATCCAGGTCTGCTCAGAAGCAGTCTGGTTTTGATTCCCTAAACATCCTGGAAAGAATAAAGCCTAACAGCCTGGCAACTGGTTCTCATTACCTTAGAAGCAAAGGCCGTTCTCCTGTTTGCCAGCAGCTGAGACCAGCTTGATGAGGCCCACTGGCAACCCTCCTCGGCCCTCCGGAGCAGCAGGAATAAATGGCTTTGGAGCAGAATTTAATGGAAATTCAGGTCTTGTTGGCAGGCGAGAGATCTGATGATTTTTTTCTTATCATCACCATATTTGGTGGCCTCTGCCTTGGGGGATTCTAAACATTAACTTTGTTCAGATACCAAAGGCTTCTGAGCAAGCATGGACCCTAGAGATGGTTTAATCCAAGCCCCACTGGGGGAAAGAGACCACACATGACAGCAGGAACGCACAGGCCCAGGCCACTGCCCTCTGCCCTCTGTCCAGCTTGGGGCTTTTTGTGCTTCATTTATCAAACCATCCAGACCTCCAGTGAGGCTGTTATTAGAGTTAAAGAGCCCTGGGAGGAATCGCCTGCCTTCTCCCCTGCGTCAGGCACGTGAGCTGTCAGCAAATAAGTCCACCGTCCTCCGCCGGGAAGAGGGAGAAAGTCGGGCCCTCACAAAGGGCATGCCCACAGTCACGGGGTCCTGACACTATACCCGCAGGGCGTCAGGTTGATGCCTCACGAAACGACTTTCTCACGAGTACAGTATAAACATTGACTGTGGCCCTGCCACGGTCACACCGTTCATGTGTCAGTACACAAGAGTGTGCTGTGCCCCTCCCATCTGCTGGGGAGACAATCAGGGCATGGAAAAATTAATTCATTCCCAAGGCACACGGCTGGAAGATGCTGACCCAGATCGTCTACAAAGACGGAGACTGCAAGAATTCTTCCCACGCTCAAGGAGACTGAACCCAGTATGCGTGTGTGCTTAAAGGCACTGACCCACACACTCAGAAATGGTTCAAATGGCAAGCTTCACGTTATGTATATTTTCCCACAATTTTTTAAAAAGGAGAAAAAGAGATGGGTTCTTTACTTTCAGACACACATTGATCTCATCTTCCTGGTGACTATCCAGGTCTGCTCAGAAGCAGTCTGGTTTTGATTCCCTAAACATCCTGGAAAGAATAAAGCCTAACAGCCTGGCAACTGGTTCTCATTACCTTAGAAGCAAAGGCCGTTCTCCTGTTTGCCAGCAGCTGAGACCAGCTTGATGAGGCCCACTGGCAACCCTCCTCGGCCCTCCGGAGCAGCAGGAATAAATGGCTTTGGAGCAGAATTTAATGGAAATTCAGGTCTTGTTGGCAGGCGAGAGATCTGATGATTTTTTTCTTATCATCACCATATTTGGTGGCCTCTGCCTTGGGGGATTCTAAACATTAACTTTGTTCAGATACCAAAGGCTTCTGAGCAAGCATGGACCCTAGAGATGGTTTAATCCAAGCCCCACTGGGGGAAAGAGACCACACATGACAGCAGGAACGCACAGGCCCAGGCCACTGCCCTCTGCCCTCTGTCCAGCTTGGGGCTTTTTGTGCTTCATTTATCAAACCATCCAGACCTCCAGTGAGGCTGTTATTAGAGTTAAAGAGCCCTGGGAGGAATCGCCTGCCTTCTCCCCTGCGTCAGGCACGTGAGCTGTCAGCAAATAAGTCCACCGTCCTCCGCCGGGAAGAGGGAGAAAGTCGGGCCCTCACAAAGGGCATGCCCACAGTCACGGGGTCCTGACACTATACCCGCAGGGCGTCAGGTTGATGCCTCACGAAACGACTTTCTCACGAGTACAGTATAAACATTGACTGTGGCCCTGCCACGGTCACACCGTTCATGTGTCAGTACACAAGAGTGTGCTGTGCCCCTCCCATCTGCTGGGGAGACAATCAGGGCATGGAAAAATTAATTCATTCCCAAGGCACACGGCTGGAAGATGCTGACCCAGATCGTCTACAAAGACGGAGACTGCAAGAATTCTTCCCACGCTCAAGGAGACTGAATGTAAACCCCAGTTCCCTGTGGTCCCAGCTTTCACCTTCCCAAGCGGCCCTAAAGCATCCTGAAGGCTGTGCCCTGGCAACACTAAGAGTTCTTCCTACCAGGCCTCAGCTCTGCATGCTCCAAGCCCCAGAGTGAGCACACTAGACCGCAGGTCAGCAGGGTGGGTGTCTGGCCGCTGCTGCCCCCTGCTGGGCAGCCTGGGCTCAGCTGCCACTTGATGGGGGGCCCATCCCAGAGAGAAAGCCCCTGTGGACAGTTCTCTGAGTGACCACTGCTGAAAGGTCACCTCTCCTCTCCCCACTGCTGATCCTCCTCCAGCCGGGGCATGGATGGAGGGCCTGTGAGTGGGTTTCTGGGCATCCCCTGCAGTGGCGCATGTTGGTCAAGCAGCCCTAGCTCTCTCATTCATTCAGGAGAGAGTCTCCAACTAAGTGGGGGGCCGGGGGCTGAGGTGAGCAGCCAACAACCCTCAGCTGCAACACACACACCTTCCTTTACCTGTGTGGCCTGACGTTTATAGGCTCAAAGGAAACAAGTCTGTCAGTTCACAGAGGCTGTCTGTTGACCTCTGGGGATTCACTGTGGGGAGCTGTCCTGAACCCGACCCGGGAAGCAAGGGACTCCATGTGTGCTTTAGATATAAAGCGAGTCACTTGTTTCTGCATCATGTAGATGCAAAATTTTTGTGAGCTGCTCAGCAAGGAGATCAATGCCATGAATCCTAAAGGAAATTAGCCCTGAAGATTCACTGGGAGGACTGATGCTGAAGCTGAAACTCCAATACTTTGGCCACCTGATGCGGAGAGTCGACTCTTTGGAAAAGACCCTGATGCTGGGAAAGATTGAAGACAAGAGGAGAAGGGGGCCACAAAGGTTGAGATGGTTGGATGGCATCCCCAACTCAACGGACATGAGTTTGAGCAAACTCCAGCAAATAGTAAAAGACATAGGAGCCTGGTGTGCTACAGTTCATGGGGTCACAAAGAGTTGAACACAACTGAGTGACCAAACAACAACACGCTGTCTTCGGTCAGCCACTGGTGTCATGCTCCGTGACCTTTAACCTGCACCAAGTTACCTGCACATCACAAAAGACAGTCTGTGGCAGAGGGTCAGGGCTGATGAGGACGTTTTTCAATTGCCACCTGAGTTTTTTGAGAAGTGAAAACCTTCTACATCTCAATTGTGGTGCGGTGACATGACGGCATGCATCTGACAAAACTTCATTGTAGGGGCCTGGTGGCTCAGTGATACAGAAGCTGCCTGCCAATGCAGGGGACATGGGCTGAATCCCTGGTCTGTGAAAATCCCGCATGCCAAGGAGCAACTAAGCCCATGTGCCACACTACTGAGCCTGTGCTCTAGAGCCTGGAAGTCACAAGACTGAGCCAAGGTGCTGCAGATCCTCTAGGGTGACGTGCACCCTCGAGCCCATGCTTTGAAACAAGAGAGGCCACCCCAGTGAGAAGCCTGTGCAAAGCAGAGTAGCCCACAGTCATTGCAACTAGAGAAAGCTGGCTCCCAGCGACAAAGACCCAGCACAGCCAAAAATAAATAAATAAATAAATACATTCATTTTGGTAACTTAATTATATACTTAAAATGAGGGAATCATATATAAATCATAGCTCGAGAAAGTTGAGTTATAAAACAAGAATCCGCTTGGGCGGTGGACCAGTTCACCCTCCCTGACTATGTGAGTCCCCAGCAAGAAACCTGGCCACCTGGCACCTCCTTGTGTGATTCACTCCATTGCTGTTTAACAGACTGTGTGGACTGCATGCTCATCGCCAGCTTCCAGGCAGCAAAGTGCCCCAGAGATGGAGGGAACCAGATCAAGCTCAACCCCTCAGGCCAGGGCTCAGGCTCCACTCCCAGGCAGCATCTCCTTCCCCACAGTTCCTCAAGGCCAAGAGCCAACCTTGTCTCCCTGTCTTCCTCCTGGTCTTCTTATCCCAGGGGCCCGGTCCTTGACTTTTCTTCCCTATTATCATTCACTCCCTGGAGAATAGCCCATCTGAAGGTCCCAAATATCCTCCAGTTCTGACAAATCCTACATACCTGTCTCTTGCCTGGATTGTTTGCTTAGACTAAAGATGGCGGGTGTATCTGTACCTATCAACTCAACACCCTTCTTGGATATATAACTGGCAAGTCAAACTTAACAAGTCCAAAATCAAAATCAAAACAGGTTTCCACAAGAACCTGTTTCTCCCTCAGTCTCTGTCGAGGGCACTGTGTCGGAGCTTACTCTGATTACTATTCTCACTAGTTCTCGCTAAGAGACACTATATTAAATAGCCAGTGAACAGAGCTGCCTGCCAATGCAAAACTTCATTGTAGGGGCCTGGTGGCTCAGTGATACAGAAGCTGCCTGCCAATGCAGGGGACATGGGCTGAATCCCTGGTCTGTGAAAATCCCGCATGCCAAGGAGCAACTAAGCCCATGTGCCACACTACTGAGCCTGTGCTCTAGAGCCTGGAAGTCACAAGACTGAGCCAAGGTGCTGCAGATCCTCTAGGGTGACGTGCACCCTCGAGCCCATGCTTTGAAACAAGAGAGGCCACCCCAGTGAGAAGCCTGTGCAAAGCAGAGTAGCCCACAGTCATTGCAACTAGAGAAAGCTGGCTCCCAGCGACAAAGACCCAGCACAGCCAAAAATAAATAAATAAATAAATACATTCATTTTGGTAACTTAATTATATACTTAAAATGAGGGAATCATATATAAATCATAGCTCGAGAAAGTTGAGTTATAAAACAAGAATCCGCTTGGGCGGTGGACCAGTTCACCCTCCCTGACTATGTGAGTCCCCAGCAAGAAACCTGGCCACCTGTCACCTCCTTGTGTGATTCACTCCATTGCTGTTTAACAGACTGTGTGGACTGCATGCTCATCGCCAGCTTCCAGGCAGCAAAGTGCCCCAGAGATGGAGGGAACCAGATCAAGCTCAACCCCTCAGGCCAGGGCTCAGGCTCCACTCCCAGGCAGCATCTCCTTCCCCACAGTTCCTCAAGGCCAAGAGCCAACCTTGTCTCCCTGTCTTCCTCCTGGTCTTCTTATCCCAGGGGCCCGGTCCTTGACTTTTCTTCCCTATTATCATTCACTCCCTGGAGAATAGCCCATCTGAAGGTCCCAAATATCCTCCAGTTCTGACAAATCCTACATACCTGTCTCTTGCCTGGATTGTTTGCTTAGACTAAAGATGGCGGGTGTATCTGTACCTATCAACTCAACACCCTTCTTGGATATATAACTGGCAAGTCAAACTTAACAAGTCCAAAATCAAAATCAAAACAGGTTTCCACAAGAACCTGTTTCTCCCTCAGTCTCTGTCGAGGGCACTGTGTCGGAGCTTACTCTGATTACTATTCTCACTAGTTCTCGCTAAGAGACACTATATTAAATAGCTCAGAGACCTTTTTGTGAACACGGTGTGGTCCCCTCAGGGTGAGAGCCTCGGACCTTGACAGTAAAGTGTCGTGGTCTCAAGTATTGTCAAACCAAGAGTGGGTCTATTAATCATCAAATAAAGGCAAGCACAAATAATCAGAAATAATCAGAACTCAATCATATGCAAACAGAAAGAATCTTATCCCAGAGCTGGAGAACTTCAGTCTCACCTCAGACGCGGCTAAGTTCCGTGAGTGAGCTCCCGTACAATCTACTCTCCCCCTTTTATAGGAAAAACCCTTAGCCATTTATCCCCCTTGCCAATTCTCCAACCCAAGAAAGGTTGGGGGCTAGCCAAGCTCTCAGGTGGACATCAGGTGAGTCGCCAGTTCTCAGAGCAGTGCCCAGCCATCCTCCTATCTTCTATCAAGAGTATAATCATTGTTACATTGTTTCACAAATCATTGCAAGCATTCAAAGTTCAACAGGAAGAAACAATAAAGCTAATCACAGCTGCATATACTTTACTTCTGCTTCTACTTACAATCCTAAGAGATCATATTTATTCAATGGGCAAACGTAATCTTTTACTTTATTCAAACTCATGACTTAAGGAAAAACACTGCTCCTGGCTTCTATGCAAGCTTACAACATGAGCTAGACTGGAGCAGGTTACTCAGGTCAAGAATTAAGCTAATTTATCCTTAGGAAAGTAAGCAGATAAGGTTGGAATGTTGCCATTAGGGATTTTCTTATTTACCAGTAGCTTTCAAGCTTCGCTTGTGGGTAAAACTCTGCCGAGGCAGCTGGCGGTGAGTTACAAATTCCTCATCGCTGGAGAACGAGCTTTGGCTCACCTGGCTGTAACTTCTCTTAGAGACAAACTTCTTCCCTTTAGGGTTAGTATATACGCCCCCTTTAGGTATCACCATATTCACCCACTCTTCGGCCCCATCTGAGCTAACATCACTTTCTAGAGGATGGATTCTAGGTCTCAAGAGCTTATCTGGGGTTTGAGGATCATCTGAGTCACTCCCTTCATCACTTAATTTCTCTATACCCTAAGGCCCAGTATATTCCTAGGAATTCTCCAGAGTCTGCCCAAGACATCTCCCCCAGCTCAGGGCCTGGAAACTCCATCCTCTGATTACTCAGCCCAGCAAACCTTCTCAATTCATCTCTGACTTTCTCTCACTGGCCCATCTCTTCCATCAGGAAATCCTGACTCTTCTGTCCTCAAAATATATCCAGATTCCAACTGCCTCTTCTCTATGGCTACTGCTTTGATCCAGAGTATAAGAGCTCACCTGATTTGTTGTGATGACTTTGCAGGTGTCTCCCTGGTTCTACCTTATGCCTTTGCAGCCCACCCTGAGCACAGCAGCTAAGATCAGTCATTCTTCTGTTTCAGTAACTTCCCATCTCCCTGAGTAGAAGGTCCAGTGCTTTTACAATGACTATGACTCAGCCCCCAACCCAAGCTCAGTCTCATTCCAACCCAGTGGCAGCCTGGCTCTTCCCAGACCCACCTCACCTGTCCCTCGCCTGAGGTCTTTGCACCTGCTGTTCTGTTAGCCTGGGATACCCTTTGCTCCAATGTCTGCCTAACTCTCTCCCTCCCTTTCCCCAGTGTTCTCTCACCCTTGCCTTTGACAAGTGCATAGGGTTATAACTAGTTATCTAGTTGTCTTGTCAACCATCACATAAAGCCTCAAGAGGAGAGATTATGTGGTTTTACTGTCTCCGCCCTCCACCTTTTATGGTGTCAGTGAGTAGAGAAGACACCTAGCACAGACTTGTTCAATGAGATAAGTCTCTGTTTCACCTCCACAGGTACACAAACTCAGGGGTGATGAACTCCCACTCAGGGAGAGTTACCCTCAGGGATGGGTGGGCTGGGTTCCTGTAAATCCAGGCCACTGGGCAAGGTCCCAGGAGAGCGAGCCCTCTCTTCTTCCCAAGCGCACATTCCTTCCCCCTGGGATGCTGTCTTCTGGCTGCTAGGATAGGCAAGGCAATGGCAAGACCAGTGCATGATGGATCCGCTCCACAGCCTGTGGATCTGAGAGAAAATAACAACTCTGCAGAATCACATGTTCTCAAACAGCCGGGCTGTTCTTACACATCTGTGTGAAACCAGCACCCCATCTTTTCTATATTCCTCTTTTGACTCCTCCCAACTTTCTCCTTGGGATTGTGTGAATGACCCCCAGAGGTTCAACAGTGCTGCTCGCCTGTCTCCCAGGTTATACACAGCATCCACCTCCCTGAGTGTCCCAGATGACCTTGGGTGGGGCCTGGACATTCTTCTTGATGATACTGGACTTCTCCTTTACTCTAGACTCAGAGGCCACCGAACCTTTCCAGACTCTTCTCCAGCTGGACCCTGGGGAGGGCTGCGGGAGCCAAATCAAAAACCAATCACTGCTTGAGAACGCAGCCCACATCCAGGACCAGCAAGCTCCCAGGGAAGGTGAAAATCAGCCAGGACGGCAAATGCGAGCAAGGAGACCCGGGGAATGGCATGCTACTCTTGAGTAGAAACTACAGCTAATACTGATTGTTGACTCGTGGTTCCTTCACCTTCTCCCTCCTCCCCTCTCACCACCAACAGAGAGGGAGCTTCAAGCCAGAATACATTTGAATGGCAAAATAATTTATGCTTAATTAGGGTGCTGGATTTAAAATTAGAAGTTTCAATGCATAATCACATGGATTGTTTAATCTCATTGTTTTGCCACTCATTAGCGACTCTTAGCTGTCTGCCACTGGTGCCTTCTACCTATTTCTAGGCATACTCCTTCCTCCCCTTTCTATAAATTAGACCAAACCATTCTTCCTAAAATGCCACCCTGGTCATTTCATCAGCCACCTGTAAAAAAGCATTGATGCCCAAAAGAGTTGGGCATCAATGGCATTTAAGACCTTGCATGCTGACCCATGTCCTTTTCCCATGGCATCATGTCCACTGCTGGCCAAGTCCACACACCTAGTGGTCCCTCCACATCTCTTTGTTCACTCAATCCTCTCCATCTGGGAGGGAACCTTTCTACTTACCAAAATTCTGCTCATTCCTGAAGTCTCAACTCAAAAGCCACCTGCCCATGAATTCTCTGGTAACTTCAAGAAGTCTTCTCCCCACCACCACCATCATTGACGCCCAAGTTGATCAAGATCCTTATTATATATTCTTTTTTTTTTTTTTAAACCTTTATTTTACTTTTAACTTTTACAGAGTTTTGTTGTTCACAGACATGCATGTTCTCAGATTAGTCACATGTATATCCCCCCCTTCCCTCCCCTCCCGACCATCACACAGCACCCCTGAAGGATCCCCTTTTCTCACAGAGCAATGACTAGAGCTATTTTCTTCACTTATGATAGTACAGGCCTTCATGCTACTTCCCTTACGCCTCTCAACCACTGTTCCTTCCCCACAATGTCCATATGTCCACTGTCCATGTCTGTCTTTCTGTCGCTTCACTGCATGTGCCATCATCACCATCCTACTAGATTCCATATATATGTGTTAATATACTGTATTTGTCCTTCTCTTTCTGACTGACTTCACTTTTTAGGATACGTTCTAGATCCAGCCACCTCATGAGGGCTGATTCTTCTGCATTTCTCTTTACAGCTGTGTAGTATTCCATTGTATATATGTACCAGAGCTTTTGGATCCATTCGTTTGTCGATGGGCATCTAGGTTCCTTCCATGTTCTAGCTATTGTATAGAGAGCTGCAATGAACATTGGGGTACAGGTGCTTCTTTCAATTTTGATTTCATCAGGGTATAAGCCTAAGAGTGGGATTGCTGGGTCATAGGGTGCTTCTATTTTTAGTTTTTTAAGAAATCTCCAGACTGTCTTCCATAGAGGCTGTATCAATTTACACTCCCACCAGCAATGCAGGAGCAGCCTCTCCAGCATTTATTGTCTGTCGATTTGTGGATGATGGCCATTCTGACGGGTGTGAGGTGACATCTCATTGTAGTTTTGATTTGCATTTCTCTAATTATTAGTGAAGTTGAGCATCGTTTCATGTGTTTTTGGGCCATCTGTATGTCATCGTTGGAGAGGTGTCTGTTTAGGTCCTTTTCCCATTTTTTGATTGGGTTGTTCGTTTTTACAGTGCTGAGTTGTCTGAGTTGCTTGTAGATTTTGGAGATTAATTCTTTGTCTGTTGTTTCATTTGCTATGATTTTCTCCCACTCTGTGGGGTGTCTGTTGAACTTTTTTGTAATTTCTTTTGCTGTACAAAAGCTTTTAAGTTTCATTAGGTCCCACATGTTCATTTGTCTTTTTAGTTCCACTATTCTAGTAGGTGGGTCAGAGAAGATCTTGCTTTGATTGATGTCCTTGAGGGTTTTGCCTATATTCTCCTCTAAGAGTTTGATGGTTTCTGGCCTTACATTTAAGTCTTTAATCCATTTTGAGTTGATCTTTGTGTATGGTGTCAGGGTATGTTCCAATTTCATTTTCTTGCATATAGCTGTCCAATTTTCCCAGCACCATTTGTTGAAGAGGCTGTCTTTGTCCCATTTTATATGTTCGCCTCTTTTGTCAAAAATAAGGTACCCATAGGTGCGTGGCTTTATCTCTGGGTTCTCGATCTTGTTCCATTGGTCGATATTTCTGTTTTTGTGCCAGTACCATACTGTCTTGATGACTGTTGCTTTGTAGTAGAGTCTGAAGTTGGGGAGGCTGATCCCCCCAGCTCCATTCTTCTTCCTGAGGATTGCTTTGGCTATTCGAGGTCTTTTGTGTTTCCATATGAACTGTGTTATTCGTTGGTCTAGTTCTGTGAAGAATGTTATTGGAAGCTTGATAGGGATCGCATTGAATCTATAGATGACATTTGGTAGTATGGTCATTTTCACAATATTGATTCTCCCGACCCAGGAACACGGAATATCTCTCCATCTGTTTAAGTCTTCTTTAATGTCTCTCATGAGTGTCTTGTAATTTTCTGTGTACAGTTCTTTTGTTTCTTTGGGTAGGTTTATTCCTAGATATTTGATTCTTTTGGTTGCGATGGTGAAGGGGATTGCCTCTTTGATTTCATTTTCTGATTTTTCATTGTTTGTGTATAGGAATGCCAGTGATTTCTGTATATTGATTTTGTATCCTGCAACTTTGCTGAATTCGCTGATTAACTCTAGTAGTTTTGTAATAGTGTCTTTGGGATTTTCTATGTATAATATCATGTCATCTGCAAATAGAGAGAGTTTGACTTCTTCTTTTCCAATCTGGATTCCTTTGATTTCTTTCTCTTCTCTTATTGCTATTGCTAGAACTTCCAGGACTATGTTGAATAGTAGTGGTGAAAGTGGACACCCTTGTCTTGTTCCTGATCTTAGAGGGAATGCTTTGAGTTTTTCACCATTGAGGATAATGTTCGCTGTGGGCTTCTCATATATGGCTTTCACTATGTTAAGATAAGTTCCTTCTATGCCCATTTTTTGAAGAGTTTTTATCATAAATGGATGCTGTACTTTGTCAAAGGCGTTTTCTGCATCTATTGAGATGATCATGTGATTTTGTCTTTCAATTTGTTGATATGGTGTATCACATTGATTGATTTGCGAATGTTGAAGAATCCTTGCATGCCTGGGATGAACCCAACTTGATCGTGATGAATGAGCTTTTTGATGTGTTGCTGAATTCTGTTTGCTAGGATTTTGTTGAGGATTTTGGCATCTAGATTCATCAGTGAAATTGGCCTATAATTTTCTTTTTTTGTGATGTCTTTGCCTGGCTTTGGTATCAGGGTGATGGTGGCCTCGTAGAATGTGTTTGGAAGTGTTCCTTCCTGGGCAATTTTTTGGAAGAGTTTTAGAAGGACAGGCATTAGCTCTTCTTTAAATGTTTGGTATAATTCACTTGTAAAACCATC
Source organism: Tragulus kanchil (assembly GCA_022376925.1). Lineage (NCBI taxonomy): Eukaryota > Metazoa > Chordata > Mammalia > Artiodactyla > Tragulidae > Tragulus > Tragulus kanchil. The sequence goes on from JAIOJX010000026.1 coordinate 50,347,865, forward strand.
TGGCCCTGGGCTTTTATTTTTGGGTAGATTTTTGATCACAAGGTCGATTTCTGAGCTTGTGATTGGCTTGTTCATAGTTTCTATTTCTTCCTGGTTGAGTCTTGGGAGATTAATCTTCTCTAAGAAACTGTCCATTTCTTCCAGGTTGTCCAGTTTGTTGCCATAGAGTTGTTCATAATAGTCTCTTATAATCCTTTGGATTTCTGCATTGTCCGTTGTAATCTCTCCTTTTTCATTTTTGATTTTGGTGATCTGGTTCTTCTCTCTCTTTTTCTTAATGAGTCTGGCCAGTGGTGTGTCGATTTTATTGACTTTTTCGAAGAACCAGCTTTTTGTTTTATTTATCTTTACTATTGCTTCTTTTGTTTCTTTTTCATTTATTTCTGCTCTGATCTTTATGATTTCCCTTCTTCTGCTGGCTTTGGGGTGTTTTTGTTCTTCTTTCTCCAGTTGTTTTAAGCGTAAGGTAAGGTCGTCTGTTTGAGATTTTCCTAGTTTCTTGAGGTGGGATTGTAATGCTATAAACTTCCCTCTTAGAACTGCTTTTGCAGTATCCCATAGGTTTTGCACTGTCGTGTGTTCATTGTCATTTTCTTCTAGGAATTTTTTAATTTCTCCTTTGATTTCCTCAATGATCAGTTGGTTTTTTAGGTATGTGTTGTTTAATCTCCATGTGTTTGTGTTTTTAGCGGTTTTTCCTGTAGTTGATCTCTAGTCTCACTGCATTGTGGTCCGAGAAGATGGTTGATAGAATTTCAGTTTTCTTGAATTGACTGAGGATTGATTTGTGGCCCAAGATGTGGTCTATCCTGGAGAATGTTCCGTGAGCACTTGAGAAGAAAGTGTATTCTTCTGCTTTTGGATGGAAAGTCCTAAAGATATCAATGAGGTCCATTTCTTCTAGTGTGGCATTTAAGGCTTGTGTTTCTTTATTAATTTTCTGTTTGGATGATCTGTCCATTGGTGTGAGAGGAGTGTTAAAGTCTCCTACTATGATTGTGTTGCTGTCAATGTCTTCTTTTATGTCTGAAAGTGTTTGTCTTATGTATTGGGGTGCTCCTGTGTTGGGAGCATAGATATTTATGATTGTTATGTCTTCTTCTTGGATGGATCCCTTAATCATGATGTAGTGACCTGCCTTGTCTCTTAGAATCTTCTTTACTTTAAAATCTATTTTATCTGATATGAGGATTGCTACTCCAGCTTTCTTTTGATTTCCATTTGCATGGAATATCTTTTTCCAGCCTCTCACTTTCAGTCTATGAGTGTCTCTAGGTCTGAAATGAGTTTCCTGGAGGCAGCATATGTATGGGTCGTGTTTTTGGATCCATTCAGCCACTCTGTGTCTTTTGGTTGGGGCGTTTAGTCCATTGACATTCAAAGTAATTATTGATACAAATGATCCTATTGTCATCTTCTTAGATGTTATGATGGGTTTGTTTCGTGGATCTTCTCCTTTTATACTTGTTGTCTATATAAGTCCCTTTAACATTTGTTGTAAGGCTGGTTTGGTGTGACTAAATTCTTTTAATTTTGCTTGTCTGTAAAGCTTTTGATTTCTCCATCAATTTTGAAGGAGATCTTGGCAGGGTAGAGGATTCTTGGTTGCAGATTATTCTCTTTCAGCCGTTTAAATGTGTCCTGCCATTCCCTTCTGGCCTGCAGAGTTTCTGTTGAAAGATCAGCTGTTAAACGGATGGGCTTTCCTTCGTATGTCACTAGTTGCTTTTCCCTTGCTGCTTTGAGAATTCTATCTTTGTGTTTAATTTGTGTTAACTTCATTAATATGTGTCTTGGTGTGTTTCTTCTCGGATTGATTCTGTTAGGTACTCTTTGTACTTCTTGGACTTGATTGACTATTTCTTTTCCCATGTTGGGGAAATTTTCAACTATAATTTCTTCAAAAATTTTCTATACTTTCTTTTTCTTCTTCTTCTGGAACCCCTATAATTCGAATATTGGAACGTCTTAAAGATATCAATGAGGTCCATTTCTTCTAGTGTGGCATTTAAGGCTTGTGTTTCTTTATTAATTTTCTGTTTGGATGATCTGTCCATTGGTGTGAGAGGAGTGTTAAAGTCTCCTACTATGATTGTGTTGCTGTCAATGTCTTCTTTTATGTCTGAAAGTGTTTGTCTTATGTATTGGGGTGCTCCTGTGTTGGGAGCATAGATATTTATGATTGTTATGTCTTCTTCTTGGATGGATCCCTTAATCATGATGTAGTGACCTGCCTTGTCTCTTAGAATCTTCTTTACTTTAAAATCTATTTTATCTGATATGAGGATTGCTACTCCAGCTTTCTTTTGATTTCCATTTGCATGGAATATCTTTTTCCAGCCTCTCACTTTCAGTCTATGAGTGTCTCTAGGTCTGAAATGAGTTTCCTGGAGGCAGCATATGTATGGGTCGTGTTTTTGGATCCATTCAGCCACTCTGTGTCTTTTGGTTGGGGCGTTTAGTCCATTGACATTCAAAGTAATTATTGATACAAATGATCCTATTGTCATCTTCTTAGATGTTATGATGGGTTTGTTTCGTGGATCTTCTCCTTTTATACTTGTTGTCTATATAAGTCCCTTTAACATTTGTTGTAAGGCTGGTTTGGTGTGACTAAATTCTTTTAATTTTTGCTTGTCTGTAAAGCTTTTGATTTCTCCATCAATTTTGAAGGAGATCTTGGCAGGGTAGAGGATTCTTGGTTGCAGATTATTCTCTTTCAGCCGTTTAAATGTGTCCTGCCATTCCCTTCTGGCCTGCAGAGTTTCTGTTGAAAGATCAGCTGTTAAACGGATGGGCTTTCCTTGTATGTCACTAGTTGCTTTTCCCTTGCTGCTTTGAGAATTCTATCTTTGTGTTTAATTTGTGTTAACTTCATTAATATGTGTCTTGGTGTGTTTCTTCTCGGATTGATTCTGTTAGGTACTCTTTGTACTTCTTGGACTTGATTGACTATTTCTTTTCCCATGTTGGGGAAATTTTCAACTATAATTTCTTCAAAAATTTTCTCATAGCCTTTCTTTTTTTCTTCTTCTTCTGGAACCCCTATAATTCGAATATTGGTGCGTTTGATATTATCCCAGAGGTCTCTGAGGCTGTCCTCTGCTCTTTTCATTCTTTGAGCTAGAGTCTGTTTTTCAGCAGTTACTTCCACCATTTTATCTTCCAGCTCACTTATCCGGTCTTCTGTCTCAGATACTCTGCTCTTGATTCCTTCTACAGTGTTTTTCAGTTCAGCAATTGAGTTGTTTGTCTCTGTTAATTTTTGGTAAGTTCTTGTATTTCTTTATTCAGTGTGTTAGTTGTATCTTGCAATTTCTCTGAAATTCTGTTTTCAGTGTCTTTGATCATCTTTACTATCATTCTTCTGAAATCACTTTCAGAAAGTTTGTCCAAATTCTCTTCATTAATTTGATCTTGTGTGTTTGTTGATTGTTCCTTCGCTTGTGTGGTATTTCTCTGCCGTTTCATTGTTATTATTAATTTTTTAAAACTGATTCTGTTTGGGATTTCCTTTTCCCAGACTTTGAGTTACGTCTGTTGGTGTTTGTTGTTTGGATGGGGCTTCTTATTCTGGGTGATGCTGGTGATTGGGTGATGTCAGGACTTGTATACAAGTGATTACCTTTGCTGGCGTTCTCACTTGTATACTGCTCTTTAGTGTTATGTGTTCTCTAGTATTGTAGTTTTGGAGTCAGTGCACCCTCAAAACCCCGTGGCTTGTTGCCTGACCAGGGAATGAAGATTTCACGGCTGGTTTGTTATGGCATTAAATGATATTAAAACATATATATGCAAATGAGAAACAGAAGGTATACCTTTGACAAATGGCAATTTAAAAATTATGCAAGTACTATCTAGCGTATTGAATTATACACATGAACATATACAGCTATAACATAACCCAAGCATTCCAATCAAAAATACAGTACAATACGTTAGCACGGCGAATAGAGAAATCCAAGAATGATATCCACAAGTTAATAAGCAAACTAAGTAGAGTACCAATTGGAGAATAATGCTAGAGCAGGATCCCGGTGGGGATAAGGCAATGAGGACAGAACAGACTAAGAAATATAGTGGGGAAAGGGAAAAAGAGAAAGGGAGGATAGAAGAGAAATATAGAATAATATTGCAAAGTTAAATATAGGGAGATAAAGATTTGTATGTATTAGAATTTAGTGGTATAGGAAAGGAGCTTCAGAGAAAGCAAAGAATTATAGAGGAGGTAGTAGTACAAATGAAAAAATTATTAAAATTAAAAGATCTAAATTTTATAGAAAAATATAGAAAAACAAAGCAAAAAGAATAAAAACAAACAAAACCCCCACAGAACCTTAAAAGGCCAATGGGGAACCAGAAGTTTATACCAAAATAAAATGTGTGGTTTAAAAGGAAAAGAAAAAAAAAATTATGTAAACTTGAATATATTCAGTCTTACTGATAAGATTAGTAGCTTCAATAGAATTCAGTGAAGGAAATGAACACACCCACTCTCTCTCTCACATACACCCCCAAGAAAAGAGAAAAAAAAAAATAAAAAAGCGGGGGGTGCACTGAGTGGGTTTGGAAAAAAGAGAAAAAAAAAAAATTGAAACAAAGTAATACAATACAAAAAATGAAATTTTAAAGTCCAGCAGTAACTCCAGCTTCAGACAAAACGTGAAAATAGTGTTTATGTTCTTCTGTCTCTTGCTGACTGTTCAGGAATTATCAGTCTTTTTCTTGCCTCTGGCAGTGGTTGGATCTGAAGACCTCTTTGACTGCTTGTTTTGGCCTATTCCAGAATTAAAAGGCCCGCCCAGGCTGGCCCTGGGAGTTTCTTAATCCAAATCCCTTTTCTTGCTGGGTGGAGCTAAATTCCCTCCCTGTAGCTTGACCAGCAGCCCTGCAGTTTGACCAGCAGCCAAACTACAGTAGGGAAAATGGCGTCTGTCTCACAGAGGATTTATTCCCACACGCTCTATGGGAAGCACTTCCACAGTGCCCCCGACCCTGCTGCAGGCCACCGTCGACCCCCGCCACCGCGGGAGACGTCAGGTTACTCAGAGGTGAGTCTGGCTCAGTCTCATGCGGGATCGCTATTCCTCTCTCCCGGATCACAGTGCGCAGAGACTTTCCAGTCCTCTTCGGCGACTCTGTGATCGGGTTAATGGTAACCTCCTCCAAAGGGAACTGAGTGCCGCCCTTCCGAGGCCTGCTCAAGGGCACTTCTAGCTCAAGGGGGCACCTGGACCCTCCAAAGCAGGTCTGGCTCAGTCCCTTGTGGGTGTTAGTGCTCCTCACCGGGTTTTGATCTGCAACAGGCTTTGCGGCTTTGGCCCGCCCAGCCTCTCCGGCAGGTATGAGGTTTGACTTTTAAAAGTGCGATTGCACTCCTCCTACCGTCTTGATGCGGCTTCTCCTTTGTTCTTCGATGTGGGGTGTCCTCTCTGTGATCAGATCCAACCTCCTTTCGTCGATGGTTTCCCAGGAACTCGTCGCAATTCAGGCGATTTTGCAGGAGAGATGAGTGCACGTCCTTCTACGCCGCCATCTTAGCTCCACCCCCCCTTATTATATATTCTTATCTAGTTGTCCCAGAAACTGAAACTTTGCTCTACAAGCCTTTGTAGCCTATAACCAGGGCTCACTAAGACGATTTTTTTGGATAAGGGTAAATAAAAGACGGGCTATGTCTCTCCTTAACCCTTTGTGATAGATCAGAGAACAATAAGACACATGATCTGCCCAAACCACAAAGCTTCCCCTACTGTAGGTGCCACTAAAATTCTCGGGCTCTTGATGACATCCACAGATTTTCTCTCTGCTTCTAGTCAGCTTCTTTGACCATCAAACCACTCCAGATGGTTCTATTATAGTTTTCACTGCTGTATTCAACCTCTTTACCTGACCCTTCTTACCTGTGTTAGCTGTTCAGTTATGTCTGACTTTTTGCAACCCCATAGACTAAAGCAGGCCAGGCTGCTGTGTACATGGAATTTTCCAGGCAAGAATGCTGGAGTGGGCTGCCATTCCCTTCTTAAGGGGGTTTTCCTGACCCAGGGATCCAGCCCCGGTCTCCTGCATTGCAGGTAGATTCTTTACCATCTGAGCCACCAAGGAAGCTCCTCAGAAAATGATCTTGACTCGTATTTCAAAACAAAGACATCATCAGCCTCCCTCTCTTGCTTTTCTGGACCCAGAGCAACCTCACATCTCTCTTTGGGGCATCTGTCCCTCTCTCCTTCCCACCAGTGTCAGGTGCATTCCTCCTTCCAATGGAGACCCGGGCCCCATCTCACTCTGGTGACCTGTTCATCTGTTCTATCATTTATTCCCCTTTCTGCAGTGCTTGCAACAGTTCTAACATCTTACCTTATAGAAAATACACATGTTCAAATATCTGCCATCTCACACAGTCACAGGGATGGGATGGTAAATTTGACGGGATGGTCAAATTTGATCAATTTGACTGGGCCATAGAATGTTCAGGTACATGGTTACACATTATTTCTAGGCGTGTCTATGAGGTTGTTTCCAGACAAGCTTAGCATTTGAATGAGAAGACTGAGTAAAGCCAGTGGTCCTTCTCAATGTGGGTGGACCTCATCTGATCCATGAAGAAACCAACTATTGGTTTGACCAGAATGCTCTTTCCTGTCTTCTGTAGCATCTTATGGAAAAGCCTGAATGAACTTTTTCAGCCAACTTGATAGAACAGCAAGGCAAAGAAGGAGAAAATGGGTTCTCGCTGCCTGTTTGGGCTGGGATCTTGCTCTTTTCCTTCCCTTGAACTAGAATTTATACCACAGGCTTTCAAGATTCTCAGGCCTTTGGACTCAGACTAGAGCTGGACCACTGGCTGTCCTAGGCCTTCTGCTTACAAAGACGATAGGACTTCTCAGCCTCCATAACCATGAGAGCAAATTCCTCATAACAAATCTAGGGAGCTAGCACGTGTGTGCTAAGTCACACCCAACTCTTTGCAACCCCATGGACTGTAGCCTGCCAGGCTCCTCTGCCCATGGGATTCTCTAGGCAAGAATACTGGAGTGGGTTGCCATTTCCTCATCCAGAGGGTCTTCCCAACCCAGGGATCGAAGCTAGGTCTCCCTCAATGCAGGCAGATTCTTGTGAGCCACCAGGGAAGCTCACAGAACTAATAAAACAATCCGAGCATTGCATGGCAGCTGGCCAGGGCGACCTCAGCTTCCTTCTCACAAAACAGATGGTTTTCCTGTGGGTCTTTTCTATTTGGAGTCCAGAGCCCAGAGGTCTTCTCCCTTCAACAGGAGGCTCCTTTAGCATTTTTGCCTAATTGACTTTGTTTTGGATGCATTGGTTCATTTAGTCGTTTTATAGTTGAGTCTTGCTGACCTGAAAACTATTCTCTCCATTTTTATATAAACTATATATAAACTACATCTATTATGTATTCTCTTGCAAAAGAAATAGATGCTCATTATAAAGAAAATATAATGCAGATGAGTGAACATAATAAAATAAAATACATCCTTCAAACCTTTAAGTAAATAAACATAGAGGGAGTTTTTAACAAATATTGGATCACAACATGCATTCAGTTTTGAAATGGGATTTTCACTTAACACTAAACTGTAAACAAGTTTTCATGCCATGAAATATCCTATCATCACAAATGTGCATGGCTCTGTAGAATTCCATTGAATCAATGTACCATAATTTATTCAGCCATTTCCTATTAATCAGATATTTGGGCTATTTCCAACTTGCCGGGGTTCATCAAGTGGTCCCTCCCAAAGAAAACTCCCACCACAGAAGTGGGTTGCAATCCTCCAAATGATAGTTTTTCAGCTTCAACAATTTTTAGATTAAGTACCCACTGAGAGCTTGTTCTGATCATCTCTGCTCCATAGGTCTGCATTTTCCACACACATGCTTGTATGCTAAGTCACTTCAGTCGTGTCCAGCTCTCTATGACCCTATAGACGGTAGCCCACCAGACTCCTCTGTCCATGGGATACTGCAGGCAAGAATACTGATCTGCTTCTCTTGGCATCTCTTGCGTGGGCAGGTAGATTCTTCACCACTAGCACCACCTGGGAAGTCCCCCCAACACCCATACCACGCAGTCAATCCTTGTCACTTTGTATCATTCATCACCTTCTAGGGAAGGTCATCTTTCACCCTTTCCTCCAAGCTTTCTAAAGTATTGTCATATATGCACAGTATTCTTGTGAGCCACCAGGAAGCTCACAGAACTAATAAAACAATCCGAGCATTGCATGGCAGCTGGCCAGGGCGACCTCAGCTTCCTTCTCACAAAACAGATGGTTTTCCTGTGGGTCTTTTCTATTTGGAGTCCAGAGCCCAGAGGTCTTCTCCCTTCAACAGGAGGCTCCTTTAGCATTTTTGCCTAATTGACTTTGTTTTGGATGCATTGGTTCATTTAGTCGTTTTATAGTTGAGTCTTGCTGACCTGAAAACTATTCTCTCCATTTTTATATAAACTATATATAAACTACATCTATTATGTATTCTCTTGCAAAAGAAATAGATGCTCATTATAAAGAAAATATAATGCAGATGAGTGAACATAATAAAATAAAATACATCCTTCAAACCTTTAAGTAAATAAACATAGAGGGAGTTTTTAACAAATATTGGATCACAACATGCATTCAGTTTTGAAATGGGATTTTCACTTAACACTAAACTGTAAACAAGTTTTCATGCCATGAAATATCCTATCATCACAAATGTGCATGGCTCTGTAGAATTCCATTGAATCAATGTACCATAATTTATTCAGCCATTTCCTATTAATCGGATATTTGGGCTATTTCCAACTTGCCGGGGTTCATCAAGTGGTCCCTCCCAAAGAAAACTCCCACCACAGAAGTGGGTTGCAATCCTCCAAATGATAGTTTTTCAGCTTCAACAATTTTTAGATTAAGTACCCACTGAGAGCTTGTTCTGATCATCTCTGCTCCATAGGTCTGCATTTTCCACACACATGCTTGTATGCTAAGTCACTTCAGTCGTGTCCAGCTCTCTATGACCCTATAGACGGTAGCCCACCAGACTCCTCTGTCCATGGGATACTGCAGGCAAGAATACTGATCTGCTTCTCTTGGCATCTCTTGCGTGGGCAGGTAGATTCTTCACCACTAGCACCACCTGGGAAGTCCCCCCAACACCCATACCACGCAGTCAATCCTTGTCACTTTGTATCATTCATCACCTTCTAGGGAAGGTCATCTTTCACCCTTTCCTCCAAGCTTTCTAAAGTATTGTCATATATGCACAGTATTCTTTGGCGGCAGGGTGAGGGAACTTTTTCAATATGATTATAAAAGTATAATTTTACTGTAGAAGAACTGAGAAAATACAGATTTTTTTAAAAATGATCATTTAGAGATAACTACTGCTAGCATTTGGAATCCATCCTTTGGATCTTTCTCCATGCATGATTTCATACATACTTCATCACAAATAAAAACTGTAAAACTTTATGCTACAAGATTCTGCCCTCTGGTAACTTTATATACCCATCAGAAATGTATATAAATATCCCTTTCCCTAAAGTCACCTCAAGATGCCAACATGCACATATTTAAAGCTTTGTCAATTTAATATCTGGTTTTAATTTGCGGTTCTCTGAAGACTTGTGAAGTTTAGCAAGACTTTAAGAGATTTATTGACATGTTTACTCTTTGTGCATGAAATGGCTGTATCTTTGGCCCCTGTTGCCACTGGAGACTTGGGAGATATGATTGTTCAACAATAAGAAGCTCTTTACATAGGAAGGTTCCATCCTCCTAAATACTTCACACAAGTGCTCTTACCATTTGTTTTTAGGGCCTTTTATGTTTAGAAGTTTAAAATTGTGTGAGCAAATATGTCTTCTAGATTCTGTCCTATTTTAATAGCGAGCTATTCTTCAGCCCTTTTTCACTGTAAGTGGTGATATGACTTTATTTTCAGTATTTTACTTTTTTAATCCTCTGGAACTTCTTTTGGTACATAATGCAACAGATGTTACTTTTTATTTTCTGTTCATCTCAACTCCATTTATGGAAGATATTTTCCTTCCTGGTGAATTAATACCACTATTTCATCATCTAAGGGCTTTCACAGTGACTCAATGGCAAAGAATCTGCCTGCCAAGCAGGAGATGCAGGTTCGATCCCTGATCTAGGAAGATGACCTAAAAAGGAAGATTTGGAACCTAGAGAAAGAATAGACTCCTCTGTCCATGGGATACTGCAGGCAAGAATACTGATCTGCTTCTCTTGGCATCTCTTGCGTGGGCAGGTAGATTCTTCACCACTAGCACCACCTGGGAAGTCCCCCCAACACCCATACCACGCAGTCAATCCTTGTCACTTTGTATCATTCATCACCTTCTAGGGAAGGTCATCTTTCACCCTTTCCTCCAAGCTTTCTAAAGTATTGTCATATATGCACAGTATTCTTTGGCGGCAGGGTGAGGGAACTTTTTCAATATGATTATAAAAGTATAATTTTACTGTAGAAGAACTGAGAAAATACAGATTTTTTTAAAAATGATCATTTAGAGATAACTACTGCTAGCATTTGGAATCCATCCTTTGGATCTTTCTCCATGCATGATTTCATACATACTTCATCACAAATAAAAACTGTAAAACTTTATGCTACAAGATTCTGCCCTCTGGTAACTTTATATACCCATCAGAAATGTATATAAATATCCCTTTCCCTAAAGTCACCTCAAGATGCCAACATGCACATATTTAAAGCTTTGTCAATTTAATATCTGGTTTTAATTTGCGGTTCTCTGAAGACTTGTGAAGTTTAGCAAGACTTTAAGAGATTTATTGACATGTTTACTCTTTGTGCATGAAATGGCTGTATCTTTGGCCCCTGTTGCCACTGGAGACTTGGGAGATATGATTGTTCAACAATAAGAAGCTCTTTACATAGGAAGGTTCCATCCTCCTAAATACTTCACACAAGTGCTCTTACCATTTGTTTTTAGGGCCTTTTATGTTTAGAAGTTTAAAATTGTGTGAGCAAATATGTCTTCTAGATTCTGTCCTATTTTAATAGCGAGCTATTCTTCAGCCCTTTTTCACTGTAAGTGGTGATATGACTTTATTTTCAGTATTTTACTTTTTTAATCCTCTGGAACTTCTTTTGGTACATAATGCAACAGATGTTACTTTTTATTTTTCTGTTCATCTCAACTCCATTTATGGAAGATATTTTCCTTCCTGGTGAATTAATACCACTATTTCATCATCTAAGGGCTTTCACAGTGACTCAATGGCAAAGAATCTGCCTGCCAAGCAGGAGATGCAGGTTCGATCCCTGATCTAGGAAGATGACCTAGAGAAAGAAATGACGACCCACTCCAGTATTCTTGCCTGGGAAATCCCATGGACAGAGAAGCCTGGCAGGGATAGTCCATGGGGTCACAAAAGAGTTGGGTACAATTTAGCGAGTAAACAACAATAATTTCATAATCTAAACCTATTCATTCTTCCTGTTTCTGAGTTTCCTACTCTTTTCCAATGAATCTTTTGCCACTACCCCAAAGAAGAATTATTGGAGCTCTGTTCTGCCTTTTGCTATCTGATGAGACAGATCTGATCTCAATATTTTTCTTGTATTGAATTTCCTGAACATTGATGTAAATTTATTTTTCCAGAAGTCTCCCCTCTACACCTTATCCAATTTTCTACTTTGCTGGTATATAGAAAAGCTATTAATTTTTTATTAAAGGAGAGCTATAGGTGAGCTTACTGAACATATTTATAAATTCTAACTTATATTTGAAAAAGGCTTCCCTGATGGCTCAATGGTAAAGAATCCACCTGCAATGCAGGAGACATTCAGTGAGTTTCGACATGCAGTGAGTTCAATCCCTGGGTTGAGAAGATCCCCTGGAGAAGGAAATGGCAACCCACTCCAGTATTCTTGCATAAAAAATTCCATAGACATAGGAGCCTGGCAAGCTGCAGTCCATGGTGTCACAAAGTGTAGGACAGAACTGAAGTGACTAAGCATGCATGCAATATTTTTTCAGTGGATTCACTTGGATTTTTGAAATAACTGTATCATCTGCAAGTAATGGTTGTTCATTTTTGTTTCTTTAATATTTATTGTTCTTTCTTATCCTTAGTTATCATGTTGGCTACACTTCTTGAAGGGGGCAGAATACTGTTAGAGCTCCCCTCGGCCTCATGCTTTCATACACCAAAACTTATACTTGTGTGATGCTTTTGGTCTCCTCTTAATCTCGTATCTCTCACTCTGGGAGCACTTGATTGGTATCTCTGGGAGAAAGGATTTGATTGTATAGCTTAGCTGCTTCTGGATTCACTTGGGATCTGCCTATCTGAGAAGAAGGTACTCTGTGATTTTCTGCTCCTTGGAAAAAGTCAGTCCTCATTGGGTGTGGGTGGGGAAAGGAGAGTCAGGGACTGTGTGCCTTGCCTAATTCAAGGATTACTAGCAAGCTCCTCTGGCTTCAGATCTAAAGCCATCTACTTCGGTTGGCTTCATCGTAATAAAGCTGACACTTTGAGCCCCATCTGTCTGATGCCTCCTCTATTCCAAAGCGAGATATGGAAAATGAAATAATATGAGATTGGCTTGCCTGTTTTGTTCTTGATGGTAGTAAAAAATAATCTCTGTTTCATCATTAAATATGAAGTAGGTTGGCACTTTCAGAAAAATAATCTCTATTACATAAGAAAGTATTCTTTGATCTAGTCTACTAGAAGTTTTAATAAGAAATAGATGTTAACATTATAAAATATTATTTAATGTTATAAAATATTATTTTAATGTCTATTGAGATGATGATATGTTTTTCTCCTTTGACATATAATAAGATAAAACATATTAGTAGGTATTTTTTTAAACTAAACAAATTTTGCAATCATACAACAAACTTTACTTGGTCATATAAACTGTTTTTTCAACACATTGCTGGATTTGATTTGTTGATGTTTTACTCAGTGAGTTTCGACATGCAGTGAGTTCAATCCCTGGGTTGAGAAGATCCCTGAGAAGGAAATGGCAACCCACTCCAGTATTCTTGCATAAAAAATTCCATAGACATAGGAGCCTGGCAAGCTGCAGTCCATGGTGTCACAAAGTGTAGGACAGAACTGAAGTGACTAAGCATGCATGCAATATTTTTTCAGTGGATTCACTTGGATTTTTGAAATAACTGTATCATCTGCAAGTAATGGTTGTTCATTTTTGTTTCTTTAATATTTATTGTTCTTTCTTATCCTTAGTTATCATGTTGGCTACACTTCTTGAAGGGGGCAGAATACTGTTAGAGCTCCCCTCGGCCTCATGCTTTCATACACCAAAACTTATACTTGTGTGATGCTTTTGGTCTCCTCTTAATCTCGTATCTCTCACTCTGGGAGCACTTGATTGGTATCTCTGGGAGAAAGGATTTGATTGTATAGCTTAGCTGCTTCTGGATTCACTTGGGATCTGCCTATCTGAGAAGAAGGTACTCTGTGATCTCTCTGCTCCTTGGAAAAAGTCAGTCCTCATTGGGTGTGGGTGGGGAAAGGAGAGTCAGGGACTGTGTGCCTTGCCTAATTCAAGGATTACTAGCAAGCTCCTCTGGCTTCAGATCTAAAGCCATCTACTTCGGTTGGCTTCATCGTAATAAAGCTGACACTTTGAGCCCCATCTGTCTGATGCCTCCTCTATTCCAAAGCGAGATATGGAAAATGAAATAATATGAGATTGGCTTGCCTGTTTTGTTCTTGATGGTAGTAAAAAATAATCTCTGTTTCATCATTAAATATGAAGTAGGTTGGCACTTTCAGAAAAATAATCTCTATTACATAAGAAAGTATTCTTTGATCTAGTCTACTAGAAGTTTTAATAAGAAATAGATGTTAACATTATAAAATATTATTTAATGTTATAAAATATTATTTTAATGTCTATTGAGATGATGATATGTTTTTCTCCTTTGACATATAATAAGATAAAACATATTAGTAGGTATTTTTTTAAACTAAACAAATTTTGCAATCATACAACAAACTTTACTTGGTCATATAAACTGTTTTTTCAACACATTGCTGGATTTGATTTGTTGATGTTTTACATAGAAGTTTTGCAACTATATTTGTAACTGATATTGGTCTAGCTTTGTTATTATTGCTATGATTATTATTAGGTTTGTTGTGCTTCACTTGGGCTTTTTATGTATATTTCCTTGACATTTTTTTAACTTCTGTTGACAAAAGTGTTGTATTCTGGTTGTCTACTCCTTATTTAGCTTTTGTTTCTTTCTATTTTCCTGAAAAAAAATACCCATTTCATTAAGACTTTCAGACAAATTAAAATATATTTTCTTGAAGAATTAAAATTCTATTCCTTATCTTGCTATAACCTCTCTTCCCCTATGGTTATGAATTTCTTCCTGTTCCTTTGACTTCTTACTAATCTTACTAGAGAAATTTTTCATGTCTTTTTTCCAAATAATGTTGAATTTTTAAATCATCTTCACTATCTTTTAAAATTATTCTATTTCATTATTTTCTAAATGTATTAGTTCTCAATTTCTTGGTTTCACTTTCATATTACTTCTCTGTTGCTGATATGAATGCTTCATTTCTTTATCTTCCTTCTTTCTTGATTCATAATAGAAGCATCAAAGTCTATGAATTTTCTTCTGAGGATAACATTGGCTGCCTCCCATAAATGTTGTCAAGCAGTGCCCTCACTGTCATTCATTTGAAACAATTTCTTATCACTGACTTGATTTCTCCTAAAACCTAGAGTTGTTCATAAAAAGTATTTATATTTGTTTCTAATATTCAAGTGCTTTGATGATTTGGCCTATTGAAGACTATTGTTCCATTTTCATTTTATTCACTTGCAGTCAGAGAACAGAAACGCACTCATTGGAGATATATTGATATCTCCTGTATGGTCTAGGATATGAACACATGCCCATGCAACACAGACGTTGGAAAAGTCTGTGCACTGTTGATAGACATTCTATGAAACATAATGTGTGTGTGTTTTCTCTGCATATTTACCATATAATACACAGCACTTCTACCCTGCCCAAGACACTGGGCAATGTCCTCCTAACTTCTGCCCAGTTTTATCTTGGACAAGAAGCAGTGTTTTGATTTTTCCTCACACCATTATCCAACTGCAAGTCACTCGCCCATGTTTCTACTGAGCTGCCTGCCTTTTTCTAATAGATTTGGAAGAATTTTCTTTTCAGTGGGCTTTTGGGTACCCAGATCACTAAAAGCGAGTTTCTCACCAGTGAAAAGTCACTGAGGGGAGGAGCAGAAGCACTGGGCAATCTTGGGGACACCAAACATCATCCATACTAGGTGCTCATTGACTGACTGGCTGACCTTTGACTCGTGGGGCCTGGAAGGTGAGCTAAGGGAAACTTGCCTTATCTTGTGGGCAGCCACCACCTCACCATGCACTTACATAGCCTTCCCTCTGTGTGCCCAGGGACAGGAGTATCCAATGGTTCTTCTATAAGGATGCCAGTTTCATCCAGTCAGCCCCACCCCACACGTATTACCTCACCTACCCTAGACTACTTGCTTAAAAGCCCTATCTCCATCAGAGTCATGTAGCAGGCTAGGGCTTCAACATACAGATTTGGCTGGGGACACCATTCAGTCCACAGCACAACTTATTTTGTATTATTTCCTTGTTTATATGTTATATTCTCTCTGCTTTTATTTCTCCTAAGATAGAATGAATTTCCTGAATCTCTCTTCAATTTTACTTTGCTCTATGTTCATCTTTTTGTCCCTTTTATACTCTGAGTATGAGAAATTTTCTCTGCTCTGTCTTTTAAATCACTGATCTGATTTTCTGCAGTCTCCAATCACTGTGTCCATTTCGAGACTGAAAGTAATGGTTTTCATCTCAGAGCAATCTTCCTTGATCTCCTGTCACTCCTCTTCCACGGACACAATGTTCATCTAGATTCTCTATGGCGCCATGAATCAGGGCCCTTTTGCAAATTTCCTCTTGTTTCTTGCAGCAACTGTTTCATAAAGAGACATTTACTCTGATGACTCAAAATGACCCATCCTTTTGCAGCTCTGAATCAGAGTTCGTGCCAGGTTATCCTTCGGCAGCAAAGGAAATAAAGTGAGAGGGAAGAATGAGGCCGTGGCTTTCTAAAAACAGTAGTTCAGGTGGTGGATTAATTAGGTATTATTTCGTAACAATTTATCCCCAAAACCTAATGACATAAAGCAACAAGCACTTACAATTTCTCAGTTTCTGTGGATCAGGAATCCAGGCAGGACGCATGGTGGGAGGTTCAGCTCAAAGCCTGTCGTGAGGCTGCCATCCTGTCGAGACACCACAAGACTGAAGACCCCACTGCCAGACTCCCTCAGTGACTGCTGGGAGCCTCAGACTCTCTACTTCCAAGTTCACTCACCTGGGACCCTCCACAGTGGTGCCTCATCACATGGAAGCCAGCTTCCCCTGGCATGGGCAGTTTAAGAAGGAGAGAGAAACAACATCCAGAACAGAAGCCACAGTCTCTTTTAAAAAAAAACAAAACCACTCAGAAGGTGTTCTCTCCCTCTTACTCTCCCAAAAGGAAAGGAAGAACGATCATCAATGGTCAATGGCAGCTGCAGAAGCAACACCAAGAGCTGGCTTCACGCTCAGGAGAGAATGTTGAGTCTCCTCCTCATGGTTTCAGGTGTTTTGCACATTCAGAGAAACTTCTTTAATAACGAACTGTAGAAATGAGCCCTGAAAGTACAGAAGCCACAGACTTTTTATAACCTAAACTCTGAAGTGAATCCATCCCCTCCGCTGCACCGTGTTGATCAGGAGCAGGGCACCAAGTCCACACTCGAGGAGAGGGGAGGACGGGGTGTGAAGATCAGCGGTGCATCAGGAGGGCCGTCACCCAGGCTGCCCACTACCGCTGGGTAGATCATGGACGGTGTGTACCTGAGGTCAAACACTTTCAGACCCATACTAGAGAGATGTGTGCATGTAAAGTCGCTTCAGTCATGTCCAGCTCTTCGTGAGTCTATGGAAGCCCACCAGGCTCCTCTGGCCATGGGATTCTCCAAGCAAGAATACTAGAGTGGGTTGCCATGCCTCCATCAGGGGATCATCCTGACCCAGGGATCAAACGTGCCACCTTTGCATTGCAGAAGGATTTCAAAACAGAAAAGTTTCAGCTCTGAATGGTGGCCATTAGCAAAGGAAATAACGTGAGAGGGAAGAATGAGGCCGTGGCTTTCTAAAAACAGTAGTTCAGGTGGTGGATTAATTAGGTATTATTTCGTAACAATTTATCCCCAAAACCTAATGACATAAAGCAACAAGCACTTACAATTTCTCAGTTTCTGTGGATCAGGAATCCAGGCAGGACGCATGGTGGGAGGTTCAGCTCAAAGCCTGTCGTGAGGCTGCCATCCTGTCGAGACACCACAAGACTGAAGACCCCACTGCCAGACTCCCTCAGTGACTGCTGGGAGCCTCAGACTCTCTACTTCCAAGTTCACTCACCTGGGACCCTCCACAGTGGTGCCTCATCACATGGAAGCCAGCTTCCCCTGGCATGGGCAGTTTAAGAAGGAGAGAGAAACAACATCCAGAACAGAAGCCACAGTCTCTTTTTAAAAAAAACAAAACCACTCAGAAGGTGTTCTCTCCCTCTTACTCTCCCAAAAGGAAAGGAAGAACGATCATCAATGGTCAATGGCAGCTGCAGAAGCAACACCAAGAGCTGGCTTCACGCTCAGGAGAGAATGTTGAGTCTCCTCCTCATGGTTTCAGGTGTTTTGCACATTCAGAGAAACTTCTTTAATAACGAACTGTAGAAATGAGCCCTGAAAGTACAGAAGCCACAGACTTTTTATAACCTAAACTCTGAAGTGAATCCATCCCCTCCGCTGCACCGTGTTGATCAGGAGCAGGGCACCAAGTCCACACTCGAGGAGAGGGGAGGACGGGGTGTGAAGATCAGCGGTGCATCAGGAGGGCCGTCACCCAGGCTGCCCACTACCGCTGGGTAGATCATGGACGGTGTGTACCTGAGGTCAAACACTTTCAGACCCATACTAGAGAGATGTGTGCATGTAAAGTCGCTTCAGTCATGTCCAGCTCTTCGTGAGTCTATGGAAGCCCACCAGGCTCCTCTGGCCATGGGATTCTCCAAGCAAGAATACTAGAGTGGGTTGCCATGCCTCCATCAGGGGATCATCCTGACCCAGGGATCAAACGTGCCACCTTTGCATTGCAGAAGGATTTTTTTTTTTTTAAAGATTTATTTATTTATTTTGGGCGGGGGTCAGGTTGGGGAGGGAGGGGAGCAGGCGGGTCACTTCTATTGGTCTTTCATTTCTCTATTTTCATCCGTCTTTGTTCGTTGGCTCCTGTGGGCCTCCCATCGCGGTGGCGTCTGTTGTTGCAGAGCGACGGCTCTGGGCGCATGCGCTCCAGAGCTCCGGCTTGGTAGTTGGACACATCGGTCCAGCCGCTCCGCGGCACTGGGATCTTCCCAGGCCAGAGATGGAACCGGCGCCCCTTGCACTGCAAGGCGGTGTCCTTACCCACTGGACCACTGGGGGAAGCCTGTGAGAAGGATTTTTAACCTCTGGACCATGAGGGGAGTCCCTATCAACTTGATTTTAACTTTCAACTCTCAGAAGTCAAACATTCCACTTTACAATGTTGCACTCGATGGGTGCCACACTGCCTCCCCCACCCAATGGCAGCAACACCCACCATTAGCCAGATTACTCTTGAAAAGTCAAGACCCTGGTGGTCTTGGCTCACTAAGGTATCTTGATCAGGAGAACACCCTCTACCGACTCAAGATTATTTCAAAGCATGTGTCTTTCTTTATCCAAATCCCGCCTATGTCACAGTGGCTCCCAGGCCTTTACTCTCAAAGTCCTTCTAATATTCCTGCGCCCTGCCTCAGCCCTTGCACCTCTTTTCTTCCCTCTCAGCCATTTTTTTTTTTTTTTCACAAAACTGCATCTCAAAAAAAAAAAAAGAGCAAAATAGAAAAAAAGGAAGAGGAAGAAACTAAGAGAGGGCAGATTAGGGCCCAGTGGGGGCTCTGGATGAGACGCACGGGCACACAGTTTTAAACAGCACAATCCAACCCCTGCATCTGCATGTTTGCTCCACCACTTAGCTGCTGCATGACCCCCAGGACGTTATTTCACTACTTGGTGATAATGAGAGCACCTGCCTCACAGGCTGGTTGAAAGATGACTTCATATATGCAGCATCTTTAGAAGACTGCCTGGTGTGCACCAGGACCCATATCAGAAGTACACAGTATACCATATATCATGTACTATACACTACTATATTCTCAGCACATCAGGGAGTGCCTGGCATATACGAGGGCTCAAAAAGTGTTTATTGAGGGGAGGGAGAGAAACAAATTAGGCATTTGAGCTTAACAGATACACTCTACTCTATATAAAATAAATAAACAACAAGGACCTCCTATATAGTATAAGGAACTGTATTCAAAATCTTGCAATAATCTACAATGGAAAAGAATCTGAAAAAGAATAGGTATAGATATTCTGTTGTTATTGTTCAGTCAGTACATTGAGCCTGACTCCTTGCAACCCCATGGACTGCAGCACACCAGGCTCCCCTGGCCTTCACCATCTCTCAGAATTTGCTCAAACTCATGTCCATTCAGTCAGCTGATGCCCATCAACCATCTCATCCTCTGTCACCCCCGTCTCCTCCTGCCCTCAATCTTTCCCAGCATCAGAATCTTTTCAGCTCTTCCCATCACGTGGCCAACATATTGGAACTTCAGCTTCAGCATCAGTCCTTCCAATGAATATTCAGGGTTGATTTCCTTTAGGACTGACTGGTTTGATCTCCTTGCAGTCCAAGAGACTCTCAAGAGTCTTCTCCAGCACCAGAGAAGTATAAAGGAATCACTCTGTTGTACACCTGAAATGGTGTAAATCAACTACACTTCAATTTAAAAGTAATAAAAATAGATAGTTAAATTAAATGTTGCTTTTAAAAAGTGTTTCTTGAGGAAAACTTGTTATCTTTCCTTCGGTAGTTATTCTAATGGAAAGTGTCCACCTTGTATAACTTCATCCCTGTGTTGTCATAAATCCCACTCCAAACAGAAAAAATGGGCAGGAACTGTAAAGGTCTTCATCACATCTAGTTGGTACCCACATGCCGTCACATTGCTTCCAGCCTTCAAGGACACAAAGGAAATGAAAGTGGCTCCTGTCTTCTCCGTGTACAAACTGCTGCCCATAAAGACCACGTTACCATGCCCCTTCACAAAGCGGCTCCCCACAGCCCGGTAGGTTGATGGGCGAGCCTCTCCCACTGCACAGTGGTGAACACTACGGTCCCATAAATATCGAGGTTGAAAACATCAAGCCTGAAACACTGAGGGACTCCTTCAAAAAGCATGCAGAGAACTCTTCTGTCAAAGGGAAAAGCTGCTGACCACAGGAAGAAGCTTATGCATTGCTGCAGCTGGGGACCAGCTGGGCCAGACTGTGAGAACTGAAGAGAGCAGAGAATGGCCAGACAGGGTTGGAAGCCCCAGGTCAGCCCTGGGCTGGCGGCTCCACTGGATGAAACAGTGAAATTTGAGCCAAGACCACTCAGGGACTGACCTTCAGGGAGCTCGCGTGTGGAAGGAGCAGCTCTCTGCATCCTCAGGGTCTACCAGGGGCCTTTCACATGCAGAGGACTCAGTCTCAGAAGTGAACCCATTTCACAGCAAAATTATGTCATGGTCACTTAGAGTTAACCCAGATATGCCTGGTGTTTCCCCCTGACCTGAGGTCATGATTGGGCTGCATATTTGGGAATGACCATTTCTCCAGACTGTGTCCCTCCACCAGCAACCAACTCACTGGCTCTCCTCCTAACATGGGGCTGAGACTAAATTGGATCCACACTGCTTCCATTTATTCATCAGGCATTGTTACTTTATTGAGAAATAGTTCAAGACCAAGAGTACCTAGAGAAAAAAAAAAAGAGTACTGAGAGAGAAGAAGTTGCTTTCAAGCCTGGTTATCTCAAAGGCATACTACTGGACTCTGCACAGCTCTACTGAGCTCATCGGATGCAAACTGCATGATGTAAAAACTTTTAGATAACGTGTATCCTCTTCTGTGAGGATCTGTGTTAAAAGTCTTCGTGTAGGGCTTCCCTGGTGGTCCAGTGGGTAAGGACACCACCTTGCAGTGCAAGGGGCGCTGGTTCGATCCCTGGCCTGGGAAGATCCCACATGCCGTGGAGCGGCTGGACCAATGAGTCCAACTACCGAGCCGGAGCTCTGGAGCGCATGCGGCCTGAGACGGTGCTCTGCAGCAAGAGAGGCCACTGCGATGGGAGGCCCACATGGGCCAAAGAACAAAGATGGATGAAAATAGACAAATGAAAGACCAATAGAAGTGGCCCGACTGCCCCCACCTCCCCAACCCGCCCCCCCTCAAAAAAGAGCCTTCATGTAACCGAATTTGTAAACATAGTTTGATATATGTCGCACACAATATATCACTGAAAATCTGTGAATCATAGTACCCTCTCCTGATTATTTAAATATCCAAGTGGAACAATGAAGCAACCTTTGTTTGATACAAAGAAAGCCAGGATATCTCTGCCATCGGTTGCCTAAATATATTTTGTACCTTTCAAGGACAAGCGGTGAAGGAGAAAGTCAAATATGAGATTTCTAAGACATTCAGGGGGAAATATTGGCACTGGATCCCTTCCTCCTCAAACACTGGCTTGGTCTGGGGGGCACTGAGGCAGGATGGGCACTCGGGAGTCCCATGAACTAATCAAAAAAGGAAAGACAAAGAAGTAGAGATCAGAAGATTTCACAGTGAAATAAAAAAATTTGTGTTGCCTTAAATATGATTTGTGTTAGTTACATTTCAGTTCCTAATTTATACATAGCAGGGTTGATAAAGAATTACATTATAACAAAATTAGCCAGAATAATTAGTATAGTATATGTGCTACTGATTAAACACCCAGCAGATAGCTTGATAATTAAGATCAGTGAGTGCCATATTTTGAGGCTTTGTCATTTTATTATCTGCCTAACAAGTGCTTCATCTTTACCTCCCTTCTGATTTGAAGTTTGATAGCAGTCTCTAATAATTCTCGGTTTATGTCTTGAAATTACTTTCCCCAAATCCTGATGCTTTTTCCTGTGGTGACTACCCACCCTCTCTTTGTACTGACACAAAAATGTTGGTGTCAAATTTCTTCCTAAATGTAAGGCATCTGATTCTACAAAGCAATTGTGCTTGGAAATTCAGGTTCAAAACTGTCTTTCAAAAACCCATCTTTCAGGCTTCCCTGGTGGCGCAGTGGGTAAGGACACCGCCTTGCAGTGCAAGGGGCGCTGGTTCGATCCCTGGCCTGGGAAGATCCCACGTGCCGCGGAGCGGCTGGACCGATGTGTCCAGTTGCCGAGCCGGAGTGCTGGAGCTCTGGAGCGCATGCGCCAGAGCCGGCGCTCTTCGATGACAGACGCCACTGTGATGGGAGGCTCACAGGAGCCAACGAACAAAGACGGATGAAAATAGAGAAATAAAAGACCAATAGAAGTGGCCCGCCCACCCCCTCAAAAAAAGAAAAAAACATCTTCCAGGAATTCCCTTGTCCAGCGGCTAAGGCTCTGTGCCCTCAATGCAAGGGGCCCAGTTTCAATCTCTGGTCAGGGAACGAGATCCAACTTGCTACAACTAAGGGTCCACCTCCCGCAGCTAGGATCCAACACAGCCAAAGAAACAAATAAAAATAATTAAAAAAAAAAATCTATCTTGGGCTTCCCTGGTGGTCCAGTGGGTAAGGACACCGCCTTGCAGTGCAAGGGACGCCGGTTTGATCCCTGGCCTGGGAAGATCCCACGTGCCGTGGAGTGGCTGGACCGATGTGTCCAACTACCAAGCCGGGACTCTGGAACGCATATGCCCACAGCCAGTGCTCTGCAGCGAGAGAGGCCACTGCGATGGGAGGCCCACACAGGCCAAAGAACAAAGATGGATGAAAATAGATAAATGAAAGACCAATAGAAGTGGCTCACCCTGCTCCCTTCCCAACCCGCCTCCCCCCTCTAAAAAAAAAGAAAGAAAGAAATATATGTCCTTAAAAAAAAAATCTTTCTTTGGGGTTTCCCTGGTGGTCCAGTGGGTAAAGACTCCGCCTTGCAGTGCAAGAGGTGCCAGTTCAATCCCTGTCTGGGAAGATCCCACGTGCCGTGGAGTGGCTGGACCGATGTGTCCAACTACCAAGCCGGGACTCTGGAACGCATATGCCCACAGCCAGTGCTCTGCAGCGAGAGAGGCCACTGCGATGGGAGGCCCACACAGGCCAAAGAACAAAGATGGATGAAAATAGATAAATGAAAGACCAATAGAAGTGGCTCACCCTGCTCCCTTCCCAACCCGCCTCCCCCCTCTAAAAAAAAAGAAAGAAAGAAATATATGTCCTTAAAAAAAAAATCTTTCTTTGGGGTTTCCCTGGTGGTCCAGTGGGTAAAGACTCCGCCTTGCAGTGCAAGAGGTGCCAGTTCAATCCCTGTCTGGGAAGATTCCATGTGCAGTGGAGTAGCTGGACTGATGTGTCCAACTACTGAGCCCGAGCTCTGGAACACATGTGCCCAGAGCCGGTGCTCTGCAATGAGAGAGGCCACTGCACTGGGAGGCCCACACAGGCCAAAGAACAAAGATGGATGAAACAAATAAATGAAAGATCAATAGAAGTGGCCAAAAGAGAGAAAAAAGCACTGAAAAAAAAAATCTTTCTTTGACTGGAAAAAGAACCAGAGGCCATCTACAAACTCTGCAAGTTAATCAAACATCTGAATACAGATCCACAAAATTCGTTTCTCCTTTTCTAGGCAGAGCCCCATTGCCAGAGTTTT
This sequence comes from Tragulus kanchil, assembly GCA_022376925.1. Lineage (NCBI taxonomy): Eukaryota > Metazoa > Chordata > Mammalia > Artiodactyla > Tragulidae > Tragulus > Tragulus kanchil. Next base: position 50,371,779 of record JAIOJX010000026.1, read on the forward strand.
CGTCAATGTCTCCAGCAGGGTCCATCTGCAGCCCCTCAAGTGGTTCTGGCTGCTTTTATTGACCTTTCCCCATGCTCCTCTACTTGGGGAGTCTGGGGTCGGCTCCTGTCCTTGTAACACCAGATTTTCTCATAGAAGGCCTGAGTTCAATTAGCACTAAAGCCTTGAGGGGTTGACTCACATTCCTTGTCACGGGGTGAGCCATGTCTGCTGCATTCCTTTAAACCAAAACCAGGATGTGTTCGTGATTTTAAAAGCAGGGTGAGCACACTTACCTACATCAGCCAGGAATACTTTCAACTGCAAGTCACAGAAAACACATGACGAATATTTAAGGAATAAAGACAAAAAGTCTGGCAGTTGGTAGCCTGGAGCTAGGACAAAGGTTCAGAAACATCATCAAGGAAAAGGAACCATCTTTCTTGTTCCTTCTTTCTGTTCCACTCACCGGAATATGTTGAGCCTTCAGCTGGTGTCTGCCACCTCACGGCTGTAATATGGCTGCCACAGTGCCACACATCATGTCCATGTTCAAGGAGAGAAAAAGTGGCAGCCACTCCTTCCCCTTTCAACCAGGAATGCAAAAGACTTCCCAGATGCACCAGAGTGGACCACGCCTGCTCTCAGTGGCCACGACTGGGTTACAAAGGAGACTAGATCAGCATTACTCATCAACAGAGGCCAGGCATGTTGTCACAACAAAGAAAACCCAGGCTCTGTTTGGTAGAAGGAAGGAGAACACATATTGGGTAGGAAGTCCAGGCTGGCCCCTCAAATGCAGATGCAGGCATGTAGGGAAAAGCATCAGCACATGGAAGAGAAGCTAAAAGGAAAGGGATGTGTTATTCAGGGTTCTGCAGAGAAACAGAACTGAGAGGACCTATGCATGTGTGTGTGTGTGTGTGTGCATGTATCTATGTCTTAAAAGACACAGATGATTTATTTTTTAAGAAATCAACTCACAGAATTGTGGCAACCAGCTGTGGCCAGTGTAGGCCAGCTGGCTGGAAACTCAGGACAAACTGTGCTTCTGGGCCAAAGGCCATCTGCTAGCAGAATACCTTCTCACTTGGGGGACCTCAGTCTTTGTTCTATGAACGCTGCAACTGATTGGATGAGCCTCCCTCCCAGTTATGAAGGGTCATCAGCTTTACTCCAAGTCCACCAACTTAAACATTATTCTCATGAAAACAAACAAACAAACAAACAAAAAAGAACATCCAGAGTATGTTTGACCAAGTATCAGGGCCCAGCCAGGTTCATAGATCAAGTTAACTGTCACACAGGGCATCTGTGAGAAAGGGAAAAGGTGGCAGGACTGAGATGCAAGGTGAAGGGGGCTCTATAAAAGCTACATGAATATATATATACATATGTTGAGTTAGCCAAAAAGTTTACTCAAGTTTTTCTGTAAGATTATATGTATGGGGGCTTCCCTGGTGGTCCAGTGGGTAAGGACATCGCCTTGCAGTGCAAGGGGCGCCAGTTCGATCCCTGGCCTGGGAAGATCCCACGTGCAGCGGAGCTGCTGGACCGATGTGTCCAACTACGAGAGAGGCCACTGTGATGGGAGGCCCACACAGGCCAAAGAACAAAGACAAATGAATGAAAGATCAATAGAAGTAGCTAAAAAAAAAATTTGAAAAAAAAAAAAAGAGACTGTATGTATGCGCTTCCCATGTGATACAGTGGTTAAAAAAAAAAAAAAAAATCACCTATCCATCCAGGAGATACAGAGATTCAGGTTTGATTCCTGGGTTGGGAAGATTTTCTGGAGTAGGAAAGGCAACCCCCTCCAGTATTCTTGCCTGGGAAATACACGGACAGAGGAGCCTGGGGGGCTGCAGTCCATAGGGTCACAAAGAGTGGGACACGACTGAGCCGAGCACCAATATATGTATCACTAGATCACTACTGCAGCCCAGAATCTACCACGAGCTTATAAACCAACGACACTTCAATGGAAAAATTATGTTTACTTTTTAAAATGTTAAATATAGGAAAGAAGAGTTAGGTGAGGGTAGAAGAGAGATGTCACTAAAGGGTACAAACTTGCAGCTAGTACATAAATAAGTCCTAAAGATCTAGGGCACAGGATGGTGGTTACAGACAATAGGACTGTATTATGAACACCAAACTTTCTAAGCGATTAAAAATACTTCAGTAGGCACACCACAAAAAGAGAATTCATGATTCTGTGATGTGGCAGATGTGTTAGCTAAGACCACGATGAAGATCATATTACAATAGAGAAAGGCATCACATCAACATGATGTACACCTCGAACTACCACAATGTTATGTGTTTGGTATATTTCAGTTTTAACCTAACCAAAACTGAATTGTTAAACTCAATGGCCCAGCCTGGGCCCCTCAGATCGCCACCGCACACAGACTCCGGTGGAGCGGCCGTGTCCTATGCCCAGGTTGATGGAGGCAACACAGGACCACAGGAGGCAGAGGTCATGGGGAAAAAGCCCACTGCCCCTGGGGAAATCACCAGAACCAACATCAGCACCTTGCACGTCCATCGGGCCTGGAATTGGATGCTTTAAGCCAAAGGTAAGAAGTGCAGAGGCTGCCACTCACACTCAGGTGGTTTGTTTTTCTTATGTGGTGCTCTTGTCTTCTCAGGACCCGCCAGTCCAGCTCTGCATGTGGAGGCCAGAGTCCCCTGCATTCTCCTCAGTTTCAGGGCAGGTCCAGGTCATAGTCAACCAGACTCTCTTTTCAGATGAAGTGAAGAGGTAGGGTGGTGCATTAACAGAACGTTACAAAACGTTGCTTTCAACAGAACAGGGATCCGCAAGCCCAGTCTTGGGAAAGGACTGTAAACATTCAGGACAGAGGCTCGCTTTGATAAAAGAAGACGTTGCTCAGCAGTGCCCACGACAGCCTTACTTCACACGACTGTCCCCCTGCTTCTCCCACTCACAGACACTCTTCCTGCCAACCTCTCGAGAGTCCTAACTGAGCCCTTGGGGAGATTAATTCCCATATCCCTGTAAGGATAGAAGCAGAGTGGACTGCTGGCAGGTGGCCAGTCCCCAGGGCTGTAACTGGAGCCACGGGTCTTCTATTTATAGGCGCGCTCATAGCTCTGTCCACACAGCTGCTGACTTTGGACTCAGTCGAGAAGAGTGGTTTGGTCCGCACACAAAGGACATCACAATGTCCATCTCTGATCGCCTTCCCGATTATCCAGTCCACTCAGATTTCGTAAAGAGATTAAAGTCAGCCCTGGAAGCCAGGGATGAGGCTGGACTGAAGGACTTGATCTGCACTGAAGTTCAGCACGTGGACGCTGTGATAGAGCTGGCCAATGACGACTGGATAAAGGACCCCTCTGCCCAGCTGCCCCCTGGGGTGCTCGTAGGTAACCGCAACGCGTCTGCTGGGTTCCCCACTGTGCAAGTGTGAGGGTGGGCTTTTGGGTGTGCAGGACAGATGGTGGAAACAGGCAAATGATATATGCCCAGCTCCATGATTACTGTTTATGAACATACATATATGCTGTCTATATTGCATATATGTATATGTACATAGTACATCTCTGTGTGTGTGTGTGCATATAGTATGTAGCATAGCATACACCTATATGCCATAGGATATATACACATATTTGCTATGTATGTACATAGTATATAATACATATACTAGGTTGGCCGAAAAGGTCCTTCAGGTTTTTCCATAACATCTTAGGGAATACGTAACATATATCAGTATATGTACCATGCATAAAAATCTATATGATGTACATATAGATATATAGATGCAGGATATAGTATACGTATATACTCTAAGTATGTAATATATATATACAGATATATACTATGATATACATATGCATGTGCGGTTAGTCGCTCAGTCGTGTTCAACTCTTTGTGACCCCAGGGACTGTAGCCCTCCAAGCTCCTCTGTCCATGGAATTCTCCTGGCAAGAATACTGGAGGGGTGTTGCCACTCCCTTCTCCAGGGGATCTTCCAGGGATTGAACCCGGGCCTCCCACTTTGGAGGCAGATTCATTAATACACAGGCAACAATTAAAGCATCACAAAAAATTTAAAAAGAGAAGTAAACTGTTACACGTCTTCCTGCCAACCTCTGGGTCCTAACTGTATTAATTCCCATATCCCTGTAAGGATAGAAGCAGAGTGGACTGCTGGCAGGTGGCCAGTCCCCAGGGCTGTAACTGGAGCCACGGGTCTTCTATTTATAGGCGCGCTCATAGCTCTGTCCACACAGCTGCTGACTTTGGACTCAGTCGAGAAGAGTGGTTTGGTCCGCACACAAAGGACATCACAATGTCCATCTCTGATCGCCTTCCCGATTATCCAGTCCACTCAGATTTCGTAAAGAGATTAAAGTCAGCCCTGGAAGCCAGGGATGAGGCTGGACTGAAGGACTTGATCTGCACTGAAGTTCAGCACGTGGACGCTGTGATAGAGCTGGCCAATGACGACTGGATAAAGGACCCCTCTGCCCAGCTGCCCCCTGGGGTGCTCGTAGGTAACCGCAACGCGTCTGCTGGGTTCCCCACTGTGCAAGTGTGAGGGTGGGCTTTTGGGTGTGCAGGACAGATGGTGGAAACAGGCAAATGATATATGCCCAGCTCCATGATTACTGTTTATGAACATACATATATGCTGTCTATATTGCATATATGTATATGTACATAGTACATCTCTGTGTGTGTGTGTGCATATAGTATGTAGCATAGCATACACCTATATGCCATAGGATATATACACATATTTGCTATGTATGTACATAGTATATAATACATATACTAGGTTGGCCGAAAAGGTCCTTCAGGTTTTTCCATAACATCTTAGGGAATACGTAACATATATCAGTATATGTACCATGCATAAAAATCTATATGATGTACATATAGATATATAGATGCAGGATATAGTATACGTATATACTCTAAGTATGTAATATATATATACAGATATATACTATGATATACATATGCATGTGCGGTTAGTCGCTCAGTCGTGTTCAACTCTTTGTGACCCCAGGGACTGTAGCCCTCCAAGCTCCTCTGTCCATGGAATTCTCCTGGCAAGAATACTGGAGGGGTGTTGCCACTCCCTTCTCCAGGGGATCTTCCAGGGATTGAACCCGGGCCTCCCACTTTGGAGGCAGATTCATTAATACACAGGCAACAATTAAAGCATCACAAAAAATTTAAAAAGAGAAAAATTAAACTGTGGCACCAACATCCCGACACAACGCCTCTTTTCATTTCTCCGCTTTTTTTCCATGCTAGTCTGCTTGCATGTGTAGTTTCCTCTACTTATGGCCATGTAGTAGGTATAATTTTGTGTGCTGCCCTGTTGAGCTAATATATCTAAAGTATTTTCCATGTTGCTACCTGGTCTTCTTAACTTCAATCACCTATTGAGGTGATTAACCATGAAATACTTAAACTAAATTCTTACCAGAAGGGACTACGTGTTTACATTTTCATTACTATCAATAATGCTGTAATTAGCATCTTTATTAGCATTCATAAGCTCTTTTTCTTATGCAGGGTTTTGTCCTGAGGATAAATGCTTAGAAGCAGTATTCCTGGGATAAGAATAAATTTTCCAAATAGTTTTCTGAAAGGATTTCCATTCCGACAGCGAGTGTATGTTCCACATCTCACCCTGAACATATGGGTGACTGGCACTCACATTTAAATCTCCAGTTTGGCCCGTGTGTCCAGGTCATTCTGCACTGCCTGCTCACCCATCCTCTCCTGACTGATTCGGACCAAGTCTTACCCACTCAATTTGGGTATTCTTTGGATGCCTGTTCACATTGACTTGTCTAATCAGGTCCTTGGGCAATATCGCCCCACTTCTTTATACCTTTTCTGACATCTTGTAGGTCTCTTCCACATACATATATATAATACCGTGTCACACTTGCTGAGAATATTGTCCCTGACCTGAGATTCACTTCTAATTGTGTCAGGGCTGCTTCCGAGCTTGTCAGAGGTGCCCTCCACAAGTCTATCTGACTCCGAAGGGCTATTCATGGCTCCCCCCACTAGACAGGCTCCTTCCCACCACACACGTGTGAGTGCACACACGTGTACCACCGCACACACGCGCGCGCATGCATGTGTACGCATGCGGACAAACGTGCTCACTTGTGTAGGCAGGACACCCTGGGTGCTGGCCAGTGGAGCTGTAATGTGATGAAGGGTAAGATCAGAGCCTAGAGCTTCCAGAGGTGACCATCCCTCTGGGCCTCTCTCCCCCACCCCACTTCACCCCTCCATCACCCACACACCCCTGCGCGGCCTTTCCCTTTGGGTGTAAGCAACCTGCAGAAGGCTTTAAGGAAAAACCAGCTCCTGCTTCTTCTTTCCCTGGGTTTTTCTGACACCTGGGGCCCCGATCAGGGCAAAGGCCCAGGAGCTATGAGCCCAGAAAGCACCAGGCCTCTGTTCGGACCTTACCTTTGCTTGGATGGGCTGGGTCCTCACAGAAACAGCAGGTGGTGTGTGCATCAATCCAGGAGCCTGCACTCAGGCAGAGGGGGCTTTGGCTTTCTAACCTCCACTTCCGCCAGGGGTGTTGCGCTCTACGCTTTGCAGTTGTCCTCAAGACCCACCCTGCCCGCTGCCCAGTGCCCGCTCTTTTGAGGTGACTCCATGAACCGCATCATCCTGGCCTCGCTGCTCTCTGACCCCTGTTGTGTGCGGCTAACGCAAGGCGCTCCAAGCTGCACGGAGCAGGGAGGCAGGGTATTTCCTCCACTGTGATTTGTCTTCATGTCGGACTGAAGGCTCCACTCCTGACTGATTCGGACCAAGTCTTACCCACTCAATTTGGGTATTCTTTGGATGCCTGTTCACATTGACTTGTCTAATCAGGTCCTTGGGCAATATCGCCCCACTTCTTTATACCTTTTCTGACATCTTGTAGGTCTCTTCCACATACATATATATAATACCGTGTCACACTTGCTGAGAATATTGTCCCTGACCTGAGATTCACTTCTAATTGTGTCAGGGCTGCTTCCGAGCTTGTCAGAGGTGCCCTCCACAAGTCTATCTGACTCCGAAGGGCTATTCATGGCTCCCCCCACTAGACAGGCTCCTTCCCACCACACACGTGTGAGTGCACACACGTGTACCACCGCACACACGCGCGCGCATGCATGTGTACGCATGCGGACAAACGTGCTCACTTGTGTAGGCAGGACACCCTGGGTGCTGGCCAGTGGAGCTGTAATGTGATGAAGGGTAAGATCAGAGCCTAGAGCTTCCAGAGGTGACCATCCCTCTGGGCCTCTCTCCCCCACCCCACTTCACCCCTCCATCACCCACACACCCCTGCGCGGCCTTTCCCTTTGGGTGTAAGCAACCTGCAGAAGGCTTTAAGGAAAAACCAGCTCCTGCTTCTTCTTTCCCTGGGTTTTTCTGACACCTGGGGCCCCGATCAGGGCAAAGGCCCAGGAGCTATGAGCCCAGAAAGCACCAGGCCTCTGTTCGGACCTTACCTTTGCTTGGATGGGCTGGGTCCTCACAGAAACAGCAGGTGGTGTGTGCATCAATCCAGGAGCCTGCACTCAGGCAGAGGGGGCTTTGGCTTTCTAACCTCCACTTCCGCCAGGGGTGTTGCGCTCTACGCTTTGCAGTTGTCCTCAAGACCCACCCTGCCCGCTGCCCAGTGCCCGCTCTTTTGAGGTGACTCCATGAACCGCATCATCCTGGCCTCGCTGCTCTCTGACCCCTGTTGTGTGCGGCTAACGCAAGGCGCTCCAAGCTGCACGGAGCAGGGAGGCAGGGTATTTCCTCCACTGTGATTTGTCTTCATGTCGGACTGAAGGCTCCACTCCTGGATGTCAGTTCTTATCTCGCTGCTAGTCCCTTCAGACCCCAGCAGCTTCCCTGAGCCCTGCCTTCCTTCCGGCAGCCCCGGAGCCACGCACCTGCTTTCTGTCGAGATTCCGACCGGAGCCAGTGATCGCTCCTCACATCCTCTTTCACAAACCTGTCTCAGCAGGTTGGGACTCTCTGTATTTGGAGTCCTTCAGTTAAAATATCATTGCTTGTCCTTTAGCAACAGCCTTAATTTGTTCTTTCTTTATTTTATTTTTGGCTGCACTGGGTCTTCACCACTGACCGCTGGCTTTCTCCAGTCGCAGTCCACGGGCTTGTCATAGCGGTGGCTTCTGTTGTTGTGGAGGACCAGCTCCTGGACATGGGCTGAGCAGTTGCAGTGCAGGGGCTTCACTGCTCAGAGGTATGTGGAATACTCCCTAACCAGGGATCGAATCCCGGTCCCCACACTGGCAGGCGGATTCTTAACCACTTGACCACCAGAGAAGTCCGGTCTATTCTTTCAGTTCACTTACCAAATAGCATAAATGCTTTTACAATAGGTCAGTATGACGCATTAATACAAATTATAGCTAACATGTTGCTATTTAAATAGCTAATTATTCAGTGTTAATAACATGTTTTTATTAATCCAAGTTAAAAACCTAACCTTTCCAACAAAATGTAAAATAACACTTCTTTTCACATTACTGATTGCCCTGCACCATCTTTATTGTCCCCACTTGAATGAAATTTGTGTGGAGACCTGTTCCCTCCCACGATGAACCTCTGCGTTCTAAATCACCTTTGTGTGTACTTCTCCCTGCCCAACCGCACAAGTCAAAAGGACAAGAACAGGTCAATACAACAAGCTGTAAGGGCTTGGGTTTGGTCTGGGCTGTTTTCATTTCAGAATGTTGGTAAAAGAACAATTAACCCTGTGGCCTTAGGGCACATCCTGTTCACTGTGATTTTATTGCAGGGGAAGCCTTGAAGCTGGGGTGGAAATGCATTAGGGGGCTGCCGCTCAGGCTAACACGTAGGGTTTGAAGGAGGTAAGACAGGGTAGGAAACAAGGTCTCGTAGGAGGTGATCAAAGGTGGGCGCCCAGGTAAGAAATGACAGAGTCTAAATCCAGACCATGGGGTAGACACAGAGTCAAGGGACAGAGCTGAGAAACGCTGGGAAGGGCTTTGTTGTTCAGTCGCTAGATCGTATATGACTCTTTGCGACCCCATGGACTGCAGCACGCCAGGCTTCCCTGTTCTTCAACATCTCCCAGAGTTTGTTCAAACCCATGTCCACTGCATGGAAGTGTGTAGTGAGTAGAGGAGATTGTCACCAGGCTAGACGGAAATCAGAAGGATCTGTGATTGTGACAATGTCTGAGCCTTTGCTGTGAGCCTAGAAGAACAAGGGGAGACTAGAAACAAGTACGATCCACAGGACGGCCTCCCAGGAGGTCAGAGCCCAGCCGGTGGCATCACAGGCAGACAATTAGAGGCCTCAAGAAGCCTTGGAATGAGACTTGTCAACGGGAAACTTGCGTTCGGCCACCAACGAGCTGTGTGACCTCAGGGAAGTCACTTTCCCTCTCTGAATCAGTGGTTTTACATGTAACTAATGCATGAGGCTTAATTCATGCTTCCCAAGCAGAGGTTCCTCTGCTTGGAGCACACTTGGACATGGTCCTTAGAGGACCATGGGGTCAGAGAATGTGGGAGTGGAGTGGGCTGGGCTGGTGGGGATTGGTGGTTTGCAGACACTCGTTAGGGAATATGGCTTGGACCATTGTTGAGGCCCCTTCCAGCAACATGCTTCTCTGAAGGCATGATCCCCAAATTTCACTGGGTTAGCCTAAAACAGAGAGAGCCTGCCTTTTTCCAGAGCACAGAAGTAAATGTGCTCTTTCTCGGGGAAGGGGTAGTTGTGAGTCCTCATGGAAACTCCGCTGGAGGAACAAGAGTCATGTGCATTCAGACATGCTCGTGGGGGCTTTAGAACACATGGTGGGTGGTCAGAACTTATGGCAACTCCTTGAAATGGCGCCCACGTTGGGAATGGATACTGAAAAGAATTTTAGTTCTCCCAAGGAGGAAAGTGAAAACAAAAGGATGATGATAGGGCTTCCCTGGTGGTCCAGTGGGTAAGGACACCGCCTTGCAGTGCAAGGGGCGTCAGTTCGATCCCTGGCCTGGGAAGATCCACGTGCCGTGGAGCGGCTGGACCGATGTGTCCAATTACCGAGCCGGAGCTCTGGAGCGCATGTGCCCAGAGCCGGTGCTCTACAACATCAGAGGCCACTGCAATGGGAGGCCCACGCAGGCCAAAGAACAAAGATGGATGAAGATAGATAAATGAAAGACCAATAGAAGTGGCCCACCCGGCCCCCTCCCTCCCCACCCCCCCCCCCAAAAAACAATAATAATAAATAAATAAAATTTTTTAAAAAGGGATGATGATATGGGAGAAGACAAGGAGGGACCCAGCAAGGGGCAGGGCTGGGGGGGATGCCCCCACAGGCCAGGGGAGGCAGGCCAAAGGTCAGGCGGAAAGGCATCTCAGGGAAAGAAGAGGGTAAGTCATCCACCCAAAGGACTGCCCTGGTTGAAAGAACCCCAAGTATTGTTTGTTCTGCTTGTCAACAGAAATATCCAAGGACCTTGTTTAACTCAGTGAGCTCCCCATGCTTCTGTGTGAGCTTACGACTTCCACCAAATAGAACAGAAACAGTAATTATTATTTATTTCTGTGCATCCATGTCAGCGTCACAGTAAAAGCATAGGGAAAAGAGGTACCACAACTTGTTCCAGAGAGCCCCTCAGGTGTACATGGGGGCCTCGACAAGTAACAGCGCAAAGTGCAGAATACACCCAGCCTGCCTGGTCGTGGGCAGGAGAGTGGTCATCAGTCAGGTCTCCCCGAAGACGCAACTCACCTGGGCCCTTGTGAAGCCACGTGCTGCCCTGCAAAGATGTACCTGGGATGCTCCATGGGGTGCGGAGAGGTGCATAGAGGTCTCCAGCGGGCACTCCACCCCTACACCGCACCCAGTCAGACCCTGACTAGACCTCTGTGAGGACTCCAGGAGGCTGTCCTGGGGCTGGGCACATCCGTGTGTGTGTGTGTGTGTGTATGTGTGTGTGTGTGTGTGTGTGATGAGAGGAACTGCCTGAGGCCCCAGCTCATCCACAATCTCTCCCCAGGCTTTCCCACCTGCCCTATTCCAACAAAAACTTTCCCGCCAGGATAAAGCCCGCATCCCGGGGCTCGTGAGTGTTTACTCTGGCTCCTCAGCTCGCCTAGACCACGCCCTCCTTCTAGAGCCCACAGAGGCCCCCTTCTTCTGAAAGCCTGTCCTGCCCTGTCCACCAACACAAAGCCCCACCACCTCCCACCACAAGAGCCCTCAGTCTCTAGCAGCTACTGAAACACGCAGCCTTGCTGGGCTAATCTTTACACCCACTGAATATCTCATTCTCAAATATGACTTCTCTGAGGTCGACATTTGCCTGGTATCTGGAGCTTGGCACAGGGTCTTAGCCCTGTGTGTGTGTGTGCTCAGCCATTCAGTCGTGTTTGACTCTTGGCGACCCCATGGACTGTAGCCCACCAGGTTGCTCGCTCCACGGGATTTCCCAGGCAAGCACACTGGAGTGAGATGCCATTTCCTGCTCCAGGGGATCTTCCCGACCTAGAGAGTGATCCCACATCTCCTGGGGCTCCTGCAATGGACAGCAGACTCTTTACCGCCGAGCCACCTGAGAAGCCTACAGAAGGGCTCAAATTCCGGGTGTCCTGCCTGCACGGATGAGCCAAGCTTCTTTGCTAACATTCAGCCAGGTGGACACAGGCCTTGTTTCCACAGACACAACTGGAGTGAGTCTTTCAGCAAAGAAACATTTGATTCTATTTCCTACTAAAGCCAAGTCTCTACTATTTAATATCAGCAACAATGAAATTATTCAACCTCACCTCTTTGCAATGCCTATCAGCTTGCTAACTGGAGAGAACACAGCAAGGGAGAAAGGACGGTGAGGGAGGGGTGGCGAGACCTTGCTTGCCCCCCAAATGCATCAACTGTACAATTTGGTAACTGGTGTAATCAAACTACTTAAGAAACAACTGATTACTAATTGCTATTATTAAGGATGTCAGCATTCCATGATTTTGCTGCTGATATATTATATACAAGTCAAGATGCTACTTGAATTCTTGATTGAAATAGAAAACTAGAGGCATTATGTTGTGTTTGGGGTGATGGTATTTAAGCATCTGGAGGCAAGTTAAAGAAGACTAATTGGGTTTTTATTAAGAGATCTCACCCCACAGCACATAGAGGTGGGGAATGAGTGTGGGTGAACGTGGGGCGGACAAGGACCCAGGGGCTCTGTTGGTGAAATTCAACTGTTCATTCCGCCAGCCCAATGCTGAGCACCCTGTGCAGTCAGGGCCACCCACCTCATTGCGTGGAGGGGACTGTCACCCACGGAGAACTCAGCATTTCAAAGTCAGTAGAACAAGCGCAACTCTCACCTTGGAGGACTCGTATGTGAACCAAAGACAAGTGCATGTGCTTGATGGTGTAATAGACATGGCAAGAGCCTAGTATGACTTGGGTTGATGCCTGGCTCTTCCACTATCTGTATGGTCAATCCTTCTGTCTGAACCCAATTTCTTCATTTAAAACTATGGGAGTGTTGGGAATTCTCGTGCAGTCCAGTGGTTAGGACTCAGCACTTTCACCACTGAGAACCAGGGTTCAATTCCTCATCAGGAAACTAATTCCTTAAATCATGCAGTAGAGCTAATGGAAAAAAGTGGGATTAGTGGGGTTATCTTTTGGGGTGCTTCCAATGGGACAAACTGGGGTTCTAAGACCAACATGTTGTGTTTATGGAGATGAACAAAACCCTATTGCCTTCACAGTTGTGTAGAACAGGGTTCAGCTTCATAGAAGCAGTTGACTCTGGGCCAAATGGGTAGGGAAAGTGTCTCCTGGTGGGAGGTCAGTTTATGAGCTTAAGTTGCCAGAGAGCAGCAGCCCTGCCTGGGCCAGCCTCATTCTGATCCTTAGGAGAGCAAGTCCACTGCAAGGAGCCCCAAGAGGAGACAACAATGGAGGAATCACAGGCAGTGAGGACTTCTGGTAGGGTCTGCGTTTCCCATGGACTGCTGTCTTTCCCACTTTCCCTTTTCCCATCAGAGGCAAATGAGGCTCAGAGAGGTTGAGTTCCACATCTCAGGTCCCACAGCTGTAGGAGGGAGAAACCCAGAGCTCTTGCTGCCCCTCCATCATGCCAGTAATTGTCCTATGACTGCATGTTGCAGATGGAAATACCAAAGTTCTCATTAATTCCCTTACTGGGTAATAGCCAGTTAGAAGCAGCATAAAACCAGACATATTTCCTGACCGATAGTCAAGGGTTCTTGACACATATCCATCTTAAGACAAGCTGCAGGAAGACCAATGACAAATGTCCCCATGGAGGCTATGAGAGCTCTTAGAATTTACATCACACACACACACACACATACTGGCACGCATGCATGCAGACACAACACCAAGAGTATGGAGTCCATCCCTTCAAATGATTCAGGATATTAAGAAATACTCTTCAAATAAGAGTATTAAGAAAAAAAGCATGGACGAATGATCTGGGTGTCTCGGCTATAGAATAAAAACAAAAACGGGCAGCAGGAGGTCAGAGATGACAGGGAAGGATGGGGAGACACGAGCCCTGCTGTCTCGGCTGCAACTCTGATCAGAGCGTTGTGGGGGCAGGGAGACCCTGCTCGAAGCAAAATGAAATTAAACCTTTCTAAGTACTTATAAATCAGCACCTAATGACACTATCCCACCACCAGCCGGAGCATTGCTCTTATTACTTTGATTCACAAGCCAGGAAAAGATCCAGAATTATGCACAAATTATTGTCCCATCTTCTTAATTAACGCTGATTGCAAAATTCTTGCTAAAGTCCTTGCTAACAGACTCAATTATGCGCTGCCTGAATTGATTCACCCAGATCAAGTGGAATTTATTAGAAATACACTTTCCTACAATAACATCAGATTATCTTTGAATATAGTTACATGATTTAGGAATAAAATGGTTTAAGCAGCAGCCCTTGCTTTCGCTCCAGAAAAATATTTCCCACCACCTAGAATGAAGATATCCCTTTGCTTTCTACCAGACACACACCCTAGGCTCCTTTTTATTCCAGAAGCAGGTTGAATCACTGTGATGAGATGAGATGTATGCCTTCGAGCTAATGGTCCAGCTTCAAAACATATGGGCAGGGAGAAAAATCCTGCAGGGTCGCGTCTCAGCTTCCCCCAGTATGAACCGTCACTGCCTGTGGAACACAGAGAAATTGCAATTAGACTAAATCAGGATATTTTCAGAATCAAAATTGAGAAACAGGCTAATAAAGACATAATGTATGCTGATGACAGACTTCTATTAGCATCACTCCCCGGCACTCTGAAGGGGTTCACAAGAACAAAAAGATAAGAGGGAGGATGTTTTTCTGCCTTTTCAGGAGGGCAGTGGTGTTGGCAGTGGTGCACCTTGTTTAGGATAAACCTTCCAAAGAAACCAACTGGAAATGGCGACTGCACTACTTGTAGCCTGGTGCCTTATAACTAAGTCCAGCAGCTGAGCATTGAACATGGTCTGAGCTTGTCCTAGTGCCGTATCTGGGCACACAGTAGGTTTGCAATAAATATTAATAGACTTCACTAAAAGCATGGACGAATGATCTGGGTGTCTCGGCTATAGAATAAAACAAAAACGGGCAGCAGGAGGTCAGAGATGACAGGGAAGGATGGGGAGACACGAGCCCTGCTGTCTCGGCTGCAACTCTGATCAGAGCGTTGTGGGGGCAGGGAGACCCTGCTCGAAGCAAAATGAAATTAAACCTTTCTAAGTACTTATAAATCAGCACCTAATGACACTATCCCACCACCAGCCGGAGCATTGCTCTTATTACTTTGATTCACAAGCCAGGAAAAGATCCAGAATTATGCACAAATTATTGTCCCATCTTCTTAATTAACGCTGATTGCAAAATTCTTGCTAAAGTCCTTGCTAACAGACTCAATTATGCGCTGCCTGAATTGATTCACCCAGATCAAGTGGAATTTATTAGAAATACACTTTCCTACAATAACATCAGATTATCTTTGAATATAGTTACATGATTTAGGAATAAAATGGTTTAAGCAGCAGCCCTTGCTTTCGCTCCAGAAAAATATTTCCCACCACCTAGAATGAAGATATCCCTTTGCTTTCTACCAGACACACACCCTAGGCTCCTTTTTATTCCAGAAGCAGGTTGAATCACTGTGATGAGATGAGATGTATGCCTTCGAGCTAATGGTCCAGCTTCAAAACATATGGGCAGGGAGAAAAATCCTGCAGGGTCGCGTCTCAGCTTCCCCCAGTATGAACCGTCACTGCCTGTGGAACACAGAGAAATTGCAATTAGACTAAATCAGGATATTTTCAGAATCAAAATTGAGAAACAGGCTAATAAAGACATAATGTATGCTGATGACAGACTTCTATTAGCATCACTCCCCGGCACTCTGAAGGGGTTCACAAGAACAAAAAGATAAGAGGGAGGATGTTTTTCTGCCTTTTCAGGAGGGCAGTGGTGTTGGCAGTGGTGCACCTTGTTTAGGATAAACCTTCCAAAGAAACCAACTGGAAATGGCGACTGCACTACTTGTAGCCTGGTGCCTTATAACTAAGTCCAGCAGCTGAGCATTGAACATGGTCTGAGCTTGTCCTAGTGCCGTATCTGGGCACACAGTAGGTTTGCAATAAATATTAATAGACCAAAAAAATATATGGAGGACACTAAAAATCTCCCGGACTGTCCCTTGAAAGATGAATGTGTTCCTGATGGGCTGTGATGGAAAGGAAGGGACCCAGACAGAGGGAGCATGGGGAGCAGATGTGGAGCACGCAGCCCACCTCACAAGGGTAGGGGAACCTGGCTGGAAATGAGGTGTGTAAATCAGAGGAGAGGGAGGAATATCCAGGTGAACACGTTTGGATTGCATTGTGCAAGGCCACAAGTTCTAGGCATAGGCATTCACACGTGTTTGGAAAGACAGTGAAGAGCTATTCAGCAATGGAATGAGATCATCTCATTTGGAAAAAGTGAAGAACTCTCACATAGGTAAGAAGGAGAGAGAGACTGGTGCCAGGAGATGTGACCAGCTGCTCACACCCACTTACCTCCTCCTTTACTAACAGTCCTTTGCCAGAGTCCCCATGGCAGCACAAGGTGCCCAGCTGGAGAAAGAACAGCATCCTCTGCCTCCCTGGAGGCCACAGCTGGCCTTGTTCTCCTCCACAAAGGGCCTAACAGCAGATCCAAGATGACAGAAGAAAGAGTCAGTGAATTTGAAAACAGATTAACAGAAAGTATCCAGTCTGAAGATCAGAAAGGAAAATGATTGAAAATAAAATGAACAGGAGCTGTGGGACCACAGAGAAGATCTGACACATTCTACCAGAGTCCGAGAACAAAACGAGGAAGAAAATGGAGCAGAAAGCAGATTTAAAGACATAATTAGGGCTTCCCCTGGTGGTCCAGTGGGTAAGGACACCGCCTTGCAGTGCAAGGGGCGCCGGTTCAAGCCCTGGCCTGGGAAGATCCCACGTGCCGCGGAGCGGCTGGACTGATGTGTCCAACTACCGAGCCGGAGCTCTGGAGCGCATGCGCCCAGAGCCGGTGCTCTGCAACGACAGATGCCACCGCGATGGGAGGCCCACAGGAGCCAAAGAAGGAAGACGAATGAAAATAGAGAAATGAAAGACCAATAAAAGTGGCCCGCCCGCTCCCCTCCCTCCCCAACCCGACCCCGCCCAAAGTAAATAAATAAATAATTAAAAAAAAAAAAAAGACATAATTACCAAGCATTTCCCAAATTGGATGAAAGATATAAATTTACAGATTCAAGAAGGTTAGCAAGAGTTTCCTTGGTGGTTCAGTGGTAAAGAATCTGTCTGTCAATGCAAGAGACACAGGTTCCATCTCTGATCTGGGAAGATGTCACATGCAGCAGACCAACTAAGCCCGTGGATCACAACTAATGAGCCCGTGTTCTAGAGCCCAGGGACCACAACCACTGACCCTTTGTGTTGCAACTACTGAAGTCTGGTGCCCTGGAGCCCTGCTCTGCAGCAAGAAGGGCCATCACCATGAGAAGCCCTCACTCTGCAACGAAGAGTAGCCTCCACTCCCCACAACTAGAGAAAAGCCCACACAGCAGTGAAGACCCAGCACAGCCAAAAATAAGGAAATTAATTCATTGAAAAAAAAAAATTTAGGGAGGAAATTTCAAGAGAGAGGAGACATATGTAGATCTATGGCTGATACATGTTGAAGTCTGGCAGAAAACAAAACTCTGTAAAGCTGTTATCCTTCAATCAAAAATAAAAAGAATTTTAAAAATAAAGTTTAGCAAACCCGAAGCAGGATAGACAAAAGAAAGAGACAGACGTGTTCCTGGTACCCAGAGGCTCCATTGACTGTTGTTGAGCCAAATTGCTATGAAGATTTAGAGCACATTTCACTGAAGTGCAGAATGGAAAGGTATGCAGAGAAAAAGAGGTGATAACTATTGCCTATTTGAGGGTGAATGTGACTGTCTTGACCATAAGTCTGTAATTGTTCCCTACTGCCTATAGCCAAGGTCTGCATGCTGTGACTGGAGGGATGGAGACCTGTTTTTATAAATAAAGTTTTCTTAGACTACGGCTCAGCACATTCATTTACATACTGGCAGTTCTCCTGCTACAATGCAGAGCTGAGTAGTTGCCACAAAACCTAAACTATTTATTATTTGATACTTCACAAAAAAGGTCCAGCAACCCCTGCACAACAATGTACAGTTCCAATTTTATAGCAAACGTCCAAGGGCCTAAGCCCACCCACCATCTCTCCCAGCATCTCTTCACCCACCCTGTACTCCAGGGACTCTGGTCAATAAAGGGGCTACTCGCAGCTCACTGCCGGTAGAGGCTGCTCCACAAAGTGCTGTGAAAATCAACAGTAAACATTTAGAAATGCTGACAGCAACTTGATAATTAATGTAACCCACATGTGTGATCACTGAACTTGTAATTCTGCCTCTTTTCCATGTTATCTTTTCTTTTTTGTGAGGGAGGATGATGGGTTGGGGAGGGTGGGGGGGTGGGAGGGCCACTTCTGTTAGTTTTTTGTTTATCTATTTTCATCCATCTCTGCTCTTTGGCTCCTGTGGGCCTCCCATCGCGGCGGCGTCTGTCGTTGCAGAGCGCTGGCTCTGGGCGCATGCGCTCCAGAGCTCCGGCTCGGTAATTGGACACATTGGTCCAGCCGCTCCGCGGCACGTGGGATCTTCCCAGGCCAGGGATTGAATCGGCACCCCTTGCACTGCAAGATGGTGTCCTTACCCACTGGACCACCAGGGAAGCCTCAATTTTATCTTTTCTTGCAATTGATTTAAATTGTGTTCTGCAAGAGAAACCCTCTGTGACAAATTGGGACCAAAAAAAAAAAAAAAAAATCCCTGGACTTCGCTGGTGGTCCCGTGGTTAAGATTCTGAGCTCTCAATGCCTGGGGCATGGACTTGAGAATCCCTGGTCATGGAAGAACCTATATACTATGCGGCCAAAAAAAATTTATATAACAAAATTTTTTTAAAAAGAACCTAGTCCTTCACCTGAGGTGGCTGGGAAACTCTGATCTGCACCAGGCCTCAGTGACACCCACCCCCAACCCATCTCACATTTACTGGCCTTCAGGCAAGCCGTCTCGGCTGCCCGTCCTCTTCACCTGCTCCAATGACATGCCCACCTGTCCTTCCAGGTGGCCGAGTTCACAGTCAGGTGCTGTTGCCTTGCAGGGCGTTTGCTGGGCATCCACACCGGTGAGGGGGTGGGAAGAGAGCAGGATGGGCAGAGAGGAGGCTGACCTGTGATCCAGGTCCCCCTACATCTCGGCCAGACCCAAGGGGAGGTTTGGAGCTGAGCCACGTCATGTTTTACCGCACAGGGCCACCATGGCAGGACTTGTCTACCAGCCCCCGCAGTCTCTAGCTCTGAAGCGGCCCAGAGTGTAAATGGCAGTGAGGTGGCTCTCTCCCCAGGAGGAGCTCACAGTGGGGTCAAAACTCTTCCCCGAGAGCAGCATCTGGGCAGCGCATCACCGTGTCCAAGACCTAGGCCCTCGGCTCTGATCCCCTAGACCTCCCGACAGTGGCTCGCTTCCTCCCCAGGTCCCCTCTCGGCCTGCCCGGTCTCCCAAGTGCCCACCCCACCCCCGATGGCACTCTGGGCCCCACCAGCACAGCCTTGAGGCCAAGGACACTTGTTCAGTCCAAGATAACAGGACAGGTCCCCCCTCCTCCTCCGGACAGGCCAAGAAGAGGAAACAGACACCCTCTGGGGTCATGAGCCGTCTTTTCCTTCACCTCCCTCTGCGCTTTGCCCAGGTGCCACCTTCAGAGAAAACCTGTCCCGCCCCTACTTCCTGACACTCTCATACCTTCCCTGCCGCTTTCTCATCTTCGCCCCTGGACCCCAGTCCATCAGTGATCTCACTCTGTTTGCCAGCTAACGACTGCCTCGTGTGTGTGTGTGTGTGTGTGTGTGTGTGTGTCTCGCTAAGTGTAGCTGTCCTTAAAGAGCAAGGATTTTTAAAAACTTTTATTCATTTATTTATTTATTTATTTATTTAATTCATTTTTGGCTCTTCTGGGTTTTCACTGCTGCCGCAGACTCTTCTCTAGTTGCAGGGAGTGGGGGCTACTCTCTAGTTGAGGTGAGCAGGCTTCTGGTTGCGGTGACTTCTCTTGTTGTGGAACTCGGGCTCTAGGGCACACTGGCTTCAGCAGTTGTGGCACACGGGCTCCAGAGTTGCGGCTCCGAGGCTCTAGAGCACAGGCTCTACAGTTGTGGTTCACGGGCCCAGCCACTCCGCAGCACATGGGATCTTCCCGACTCAGGGACCAAACCCATGTCTCCTGCATTGGCAGGCAAACTCTTCACCACTGAGCCACCAGGGACGCCCAAGAGCAAGGATTTCTACTCTGAATCTCTGTGGGCATCTGGTACCTGAAAAAAATGCCCTGTGCATGTGCACTCAATAGAGAATATTTCTAAATGGTGTAGAAATTTACCCTCCACCTGTAAACTCTGAAATATCAGTTTCCCTAAACTCTTCCAACACTTGATTTTTTGAAAACCTTTCAGGGACTTTCCTGGTGGGTCAGTGGTTAAAAATCTGGGCAGCGCATCACCGTGTCCAAGACCTAGGCCTCGGCTCTGATCCCCTAGACCTCCCGACAGTGGCTCGCTTCCTCCCCAGGTCCCCTCTCGGCCTGCCCGGTCTCCCAAGTGCCCACCCCACCCCCGATGGCACTCTGGGCCCCACCAGCACAGCCTTGAGGCCAAGGACACTTGTTCAGTCCAAGATAACAGGACAGGTCCCCCCTCCTCCTCCGGACAGGCCAAGAAGAGGAAACAGACACCCTCTGGGGTCATGAGCCGTCTTTTCCTTCACCTCCCTCTGCGCTTTGCCCAGGTGCCACCTTCAGAGAAAACCTGTCCCGCCCCTACTTCCTGACACTCTCATACCTTCCCTGCCGCTTTCTCATCTTCGCCCCTGGACCCCAGTCCATCAGTGATCTCACTCTGTTTGCCAGCTAACGACTGCCTCGTGTGTGTGTGTGTGTGTGTGTGTGTGTGTGTGTGTCTCGCTAAGTGTAGCTGTCCTTAAAGAGCAAGGATTTTTAAAAACTTTTATTCATTTATTTATTTATTTATTTATTTAATTCATTTTTGGCTCTTCTGGGTTTTCACTGCTGCCGCAGACTCTTCTCTAGTTGCAGGGAGTGGGGGCTACTCTCTAGTTGAGGTGAGCAGGCTTCTGGTTGCGGTGACTTCTCTTGTTGTGGAACTCGGGCTCTAGGGCACACTGGCTTCAGCAGTTGTGGCACACGGGCTCCAGAGTTGCGGCTCCGAGGCTCTAGAGCACAGGCTCTACAGTTGTGGTTCACGGGCCCAGCCACTCCGCAGCACATGGGATCTTCCCGACTCAGGGACCAAACCCATGTCTCCTGCATTGGCAGGCAAACTCTTCACCACTGAGCCACCAGGGACGCCCAAGAGCAAGGATTTCTACTCTGAATCTCTGTGGGCATCTGGTACCTGAAAAAAATGCCCTGTGCATGTGCACTCAATAGAGAATATTTCTAAATGGTGTAGAAATTTACCCTCCACCTGTAAACTCTGAAATATCAGTTTCCCTAAACTCTTCCAACACTTGATTTTTTGAAAACCTTTCAGGGGACTTTCCTGGTGGGTCAGTGGTTAAAAATCCCCCTTCCAATGCAGGGACTCAGGTTCGATCCCTAGCTGGGGAGCTAAGATCTCACACGCCACAGGGCAGTTAAGCCCATGTACCAAAGCTACTGAGCCAGTGCACTCTGCAGCCTGTTCTTTGAAACAAGAGAAGCTCGTGCTGTACAACTAGAAATAGAAAAGTCCCTTTGGGCCGCAAATAGAGAAAGTCCATGCCCTGTAGCAAAGACCCAGCACAGCCAAAAAAAATTTTTAAATAAAAAAACCTTTCACAATCGGATAGACAGAAAACATCTCTTATTTAATTTGCATTTCATATTGGTAAAATTGGATGTTATGTATGTGTTTAGCAGTCATTTCTATTTCTTATTGTGCCCTTTTCCTCTGTTTCTGTTGGAAATTCCAAGTTTTCATTTTTTGGCAAACAGAAAAATAAGGTCAATGAACTTTAAATCCATCAGGCATCACTGGGCTCTATTTGCTCTGTGCAGAGTTGAAAAAAACAACCCAGGGATCACCAGGCGCACACACACCCCCTCCTCAACTACAGGATCAGTAAGCCTCTTGTTTCTAGGAGGGACGTAAAAGATGATGGGGCATAACCATCAGACCAAACCAACTTCAGGAGAGAAGCATTTTGCTCCCTGTGTGAGATTCATAAAAAACAATCAGTCTGAACAGGCAATTTGTCTCAAGAGGCAGGAGCTGCAATTTCATCATGTAATTAAATCCCCATGACAGTTGTAAAGGAACTCCACCACCTTTATCTGGAAGAGCTTCAATGAGATGCTCTCCAACCCAGTCCCCAGTCTGTACATGTCCTTCCAGGGCTATTTACTCGTGACTGTGCCCACTGAGGACCAGGCTGCTCCATCTCCTACTCAGCCACTGCGGATGATGGCGCTTGAGGGCACCTTCGCCTCTGAGCTTCCAAAAGAGCCCTCCTGGACTCTAGATGAGAGCAGCACTTGACCTTTGATGAGATGGCATTCGTAATGAGAGGTGACCATGTGGCTTCGCAGGATCTGCACCCAGCTGGGTGATGCTGTTAGGAAATAAGTTAGCAAGGTGTCCCCCCGCCCCATATGGTATTCCCCCAACATGTTGGAAATGAGATTTCTTAATAATGTGAAATCAGTACAGACAATTGAAGTCATTATTAATAGATACACTTGATCTGAGGGAGTAAAATGTTTTAATGTTTTGTTAAGTGAGGTGTGCTATGCTAACATCGTTATTTGGAGAGAAGGTTAGGATACCTTGATATGTTGTATGTTGATGTCTGTATGACTGGGCTTCCCGGTCACACAGACATCAAGTTCAGCGGTAAAGAATCTGCCTGCAATTGAGGAGGTATAGGAGATGCAGGTTCGATCCCTGGGTCAGGAAGATCCCCTGGAGGAACTCCCTCCAATGTTTTTGACTGGAGAATCTCATGGACAGAGGAGCCTGGAAGGCTACAGTCCATAGGGTCACAAAGAGTTGGACATGAGTGAAGCAACTTAGCATGTATGTCTCTGTGGATGTGGATGTGTCTTGGGTTTTTAAAAGCAGAGCCTTTCAGGACTTCCCTGGCAGTCCAATAGTTAAGACTTCACCTTAAAATGCAGGGTGTGGGGCTTCCCTGGTCGTCCAGTGGGTAGAGAGTCCGCCTTGCAGTGCAGGGGGCGCTGGTTCAATCCCTGGCCAGGGAAGATTCCACATGCCGCAGAGAGGCTGGATTGGTGTGTCCAGTTGTGAGCCGGCGCTCTAGAGCGCATGTGCCCAGAGCTGGTGCGCTGCAGTCGGAGAGGTCACTGCAGTGGGAGGCCCACACAGGCCAAGGAATAAGGATGGATGAAAATAAATAAATAAATAAAAACAACTAAAAAAAATTCAGGGTGTGCAGGTTCGATCCCCAAGCTGAGAGCTAAGATCCCATATACCTTACAGTCAAAAATAGAAAAGGCATAAAACAGAAGCTATATTGTAACAAATTCAGTAAATACTTTTGAAAATGTGGTCCGCAAAAAGCAGTCTTACATCCCTGGTCAGTCTATTTTTTTTAATATTTTAAATTATTTTGTGACTTGCTTATTTTAGTTACATATTTTTAGATTGATGTATAGTTGATTTACAATGCTATGTTTGTTTCACATGAACAGCAAAGTGATTCAGTTATACGTACATATTTTTTTCAGATTCTCTTTCCTTATAGATTATTACAAAATATTGAGTACATAGAGTTCCCTGTGCTATACAGTAGGTTCTTGTTGCTTATTTATTTCATATATAGTAGTGTGTATATATTAGTCCCAAATTCTTAATTTATTCTCTCTCCCAACTTTCTCCTTTGGTTACCCTAAGGGGGAAATTATTGTAATTTTTAAAAGCTATGGGGAGGTAGTATGAAGGAGGAGTGGCCTTTAGAAATTAAAAAAGGAGAGTGAGGGTCAAAAAAGGTGTGGAAGTAAATCTACAGTAGGACTTGGGACTATTATGCATGTGTGCTCAGTCACATCTCACTCCTTTACACCCTACAGACTGTAGCCCATCAGGTTCTTCTGTCCATGGGATTTTCCAGACAAGAATACTGGAATGGATGCCATTTCCTCCTCCAGGGGATGAACCCAGGGATCGAACCTGTGTCTCCCACATTGGCAGGCAGATTCTACACCACTGAACCACCTGGGATGCCCGTGCCAGGTGGTATGAATGTTGGATTTAGACCATGGACATTTCCAGAAACAACTCCTGTAGGAAGCAGAAAACTGACCAGGATAATAGGATACATTGGCATACCTTAGAAAGTGCCCAAATGCATCCATTTACTTGGATACTTGACCCCAGAAGGAAGTCAGACCCTTTGCCTAAGAAAGAATCCACACAGTAGCCCTTTCTCAAGAGCACAAGGAAACTCTGCCTTGTGGCCCAAGCACATGGGGTGTCGCAGCCCCAGATAAGCTGGCTGACCCTGTAACAAACCCTGTAGCCCCACCTTCCAGGTTCAGCTGTGTTTTCCACAGATCATTCCCAGAGCTCATCCTCCAATGCTTCCGATGAAAAGAAAGTCCATCATTCATCAATTCAAGGGCAGGATGCAAAGGTCCTGATAACATGTGAAAATAATAATTATCATTTTTTAAACATTTTTAAAATTAATTTTTATTTATTTATTTTCATCCATCTTTATTCTTTGGCCTGTGTGGACCTCCCATTGCAGTGGCCTCTCTCGCGGCAGAGCACCAGCTCTGGGCACATGTGCTCCAGAGTGCTGGCTCATAATTGAACACACCGGTCCAGTCACTCCATGGTACGTGGGATCTTCCCAGGCCAGGAGTTGAACTGGTATCCCTTGCACTGCAAGGTGGACTCTTTATCCACTGGACCACCAGGGAAACCCAATAATTGCCATTTGAACACTAGCATTTGTGTGTCTGATTGTTATCTCAAGGTGGATTTTTTTCATCTCATTTGATTGAGAAGCAAACATTCCCTCTGTAGCTACCAGTGCTACAAGACTTAGTAGGGAGAACAGTTTTTGTGTCTCTCATGGACAAAACAATACACTTACAAGTCCCTAATATATTCTTTGCAAAACTATACTCACATACAGCGGACTATCTGGCAAGCTCTTGGATTCAGAGTTCAGATTCTGGGCTTCCCTTCTGAGCAATGGCTGCATGTTAGAGGCACCTGGGAGGTTTCTCACCACCCTGACGCTCAAACTGCACCCTCCAACCAGTTACATCACAATCTCTCAGGCTGGGATCCAAGCATCAACGTGGGTTGGTTTTTTTGTTTTTGTTTTTTTTTTTTGGCCACTTCTATTGATCTTTCATTTCTTTATCTTTGCTCTTTGGCCTGTGTGGGCCTCCCATCGCAGTGGTCGCTTCCATCACGGAGCACCAGCTCTGGGCGCATGTGCTCCAGCACTCAGGTTCAGTAGTTGGACACATTGGTCCAGCCGTTTCACGGCACATGGGATCTTCCCAGGCCAGGGATCGAACCGGCCCCCCTTGCACTGCAAGGCGGTGTCCTTACCTACTGGACCACCAGGGAAGCCCAGCAACAACATTATTAAAGTTCCATGGATTCTACCTACAGCAGTGTTTTACATGCACCATATATGTTATTTCTCCAGTCTGAGGTTTTTTTAAGCAAGATTTTCGTAAAAAAAAAAAAAAAAACCATATTTTTTCCATCTTCTCTGAAAGATTTTCAACCTTCTGTTGCAGGTTGAAATATTCATATCAACACCTACATCTCCTTGCATATTAATAAGATAGCCACGTCACAAAAGAAAATTCTCTTAGTCAATGCTGACTTCTTCCCAGTGGCCCACAGAGCTCCAAGTGATCCCCACTTCTTTTCTAAATACTACCAACCCATCCTTTTCATGATCTAGTTAGGGATCTTGATCAGAATTAATGTTCATTCAAACTCTGAGGAATCAAATTCTCTTCCTATTTGAAAACTAAAACTCTCATCTCCTGGTCCTTCTTCTGTTTTATTCCATTTCTCAAAGATTTTGACAATTGCTAAGAAACTCTGTACAAAGATTTACTCATGGAAGAAACTGAGTTTTCCTATGGACTGAAGCAGGCGGAGAAGGTTGAATGTGAGTTGCACCTTTTTTTTTTTTTTTAGTTTTTTTTTTTCTTTTAACATTTTTTTTTTTTAATTTATCTTTTGAGGGGTGGGGTGGGGAGGGAGAGGGATGGGCAGGCCACTTCTATTGGTCTTTTATTTCTCTATTTTCATCCGTCTTCATTCTTTGGCTCCTGTGGACCTCCCATCGCGGTGGCCTCTGTCGTTGCAGAGCACCAACTCTGGGTGCATGCGCCCCAGAGTTCAGATTCGGTAATTGGACACATCAGTCTAGCCGCTCCGCGGCACGTGGGATCTTCCCAGGCCAGGGATCGAACCCGCGCCCCTTGCACTGCAAGGCAGTGTCCTTACCCACTGGACCACCAGGGGAAGCCCGTGAGTTGCATCTTAAAGGCTGTATGTTGCCTTTAAATGAAGCTGAGAAGAGTGAGAATAATGAAAATGAGATACAAACAGTCCTCTGCCTATATTTTAATTGGATTATTTCCTTTCTTGATATTGAATTATATGAGTTCTTTATATATTTTGGATATCTTGCCAGATATATCATTTGCAAGTTTATCTTCCTTCATTCAGCAGGGTTCCTTTTTGTTTAGTTGATGGTTTTGCTGTGCAAAAGTTTCATGAATAGGTCCCATTTGTTTGTTTGTTTTGCTTTTGTTGGCCTTGCCATAGGAGACATATTCAAAAAAATATTAGTTAGAACTGATATCAAAGAGGTTACTGCCTATATTTCCTTCTAGAAATTTTATGGCTTTAGATATTAATCCATTTTGAGTTTATTTTTTTGCACATGGTGTAAGAGAGTGGTCCAGTTTCCATCTTCTCCATGTAGCTGTCCAGGTTTCCCAACTCCATTTATTGAAGAGACATTTTCACATCATATATCCCTGCATCCCTTGTTGTAGACTCACTGACCATATGTGCATGGGTTTATTTCTGGGCTCTCTATTCTACTCCATTGATCTGTGTGTCTTTTATTCCGCCAGTGCCATACTGTTTTAATTACTATAGCTTTGTAGCTAACGCCATAGTAATCAAAGTCTGAAAGTATGATGCCTCCAGCTTTATTATTCTTCCCCAAGATTGCTTTGACTGGGAATTCCCATGTGGTTCAGTGGTTAGGATTTGGTTCTTCCACTGCTGGGACCAGGGTTCAATACCTGGGGCTGGGAACTAAAACGCTGCAAGCCTCTAGGTGTAGCCAAGGAAATAAAATGTAGAAAAATAAAACGATTGCTTTGATTCTTTGAGGGCTTCTTTGCTTCTATATAAATTTTAAGATTACTTTTTCTAGTTATGTGGAAAATGCCATTGATATTTTGACAGGGATTGCATTAAGTCTGTAGATTGCTTGGGTAGTATGAATATTTTAACAATATTGATTCTTCTAATCCACGAGCACCAAATATCTTTCCATTTGCTTGTGTCACCTTCAATTTCTTTCCTTGATGCCTTTCATTTTTCTGACAGGTTTTTTACCTCTTTAGGAAAGTTTATCCCTAGGTATTTTACTCTTTTTGATACAATTGTAAATGGGATTATTTTCTTCATTTCTCCTTCTGATAGTTCATTATTAATAAATAGAGATGCAACAGATTTCTGTGTATTTATTTTGTATCCTGCAACTTTGCTGAATTTGTTTACTGATTCTAGTAATTTTTGGGTGAAATCTTCGGGGGTTTCCTATATATAGCGTCATATCATTTACAAATAGTAACAGTTTGACATCTTCCTTTCCAATTTGAAGGCCTTTTATTTCTTTTTCTTGCCTAACTGCTGTGGCCAGGATTCTATATGGCCCTTGAGGATAAATGGGCTGTACATTTTTGTCTCCAAATCCCCCAATCCTACTAACACACCTTAGAACATAATATTACACAAAGGATTATTGAATGAACAGATGAATGAATGGGTGAATTTTGGGCCATTTGCGGGGGCGTTTTTTGGTTTTGTTTTTACTTTGACTTTGTTAACATAATAACCACACACAGCTCTTGCTCTTTAAAACAACAACAACTCTGCCATGCTCCTGAACTAATCCATGTCCTAATTGTGAAACCAATTCTGTCTGCCATGAGCTATTTTTAAAGCTCTCACAAAGAACCAAGTCTGCTTCTAGACTACTACTCCTCTCCACTGAAGTCCAGCTTGGGAATTTAGGGCACTGTTGACAAATATAACGCTTGGAAAGCTAAATTTAGCCTAGAACACAGGGTGGAATGGCTCTTATCACTGCGCTTACCTCCAGGGTTCCACCCCTTTTAAAAATAGCCCATGACAACATGTATCAGGTACAAAAGAATGCTCCAGTTTAAAGTACAAGCTCCAGTTTAAAATCCAGCTGGATCCTGGATTATAGTTGTACATGAATAGTCTTTCAGAAATGTATCTAATTACAATCAGTCTGAGAAAATCATAGGGCACAATGGTTTTGTACAGAAATGAAATACCTGGAGAATTAATATTGGCACCGAAATGGGTGGAATAATGACATGATATGGAAATGAAGAGGGAAGAGAGATGGTTTTATTCTGACAGACATTCCAGAAGGGACGTGATCTCCATAGTGTTGCCGTTTGTCATTCTCCATATGCTCTTGCCTCTTGTGTTCCATGAAGGTTGCATGTTCCTTGCAAACATGGTCTGTATACTTTATTGTTGCATTTTCTATGGCACCCAGCAGCGTTCTCAGCACCCCCACCCACCACACTGTCATCCACCTGAGCTCTTCAGCCTTTAAGACAGAGTCGACACCCCTTACATGTCTGCACAAAGGCATCACAGATGAGTGGACAGACGGCCGCAGCCCTCCCCTCCCAGCACCCTGCAGCCCTCTTTTGTAGAGGAGATGTGGGTTTTACCACTAGGAGAAGCTCTAAGCCCTGGGTCACCCTGGGCAATACAGCTGCAAACCAGGTCTATGATGAGAATAAAATGCATCTTTATCAAATCATGCTGTTGTTATTGGTGGCATTTAGTCCTGAGGTTCAATCTGAATGGGTGAATTTTGGGCCATTTGCGGGGGCGTTTTTTGGTTTTGTTTTTACTTTGACTTTGTTAACATAATAACCACACACAGCTCTTGCTCTTTAAAACAACAACAACTCTGCCATGCTCCTGAACTAATCCATGTCCTAATTGTGAAACCAATTCTGTCTGCCATGAGCTATTTTTAAAGCTCTCACAAAGAACCAAGTCTGCTTCTAGACTACTACTCCTCTCCACTGAAGTCCAGCTTGGGAATTTAGGGCACTGTTGACAAATATAACGCTTGGAAAGCTAAATTTAGCCTAGAACACAGGGTGGAATGGCTCTTATCACTGCGCTTACCTCCAGGGTTCCACCCCTTTTAAAAATAGCCCATGACAACATGTATCAGGTACAAAAGAATGCTCCAGTTTAAAGTACAAGCTCCAGTTTAAAATCCAGCTGGATCCTGGATTATAGTTGTACATGAATAGTCTTTCAGAAATGTATCTAATTACAATCAGTCTGAGAAAATCATAGGGCACAATGGTTTTGTACAGAAATGAAATACCTGGAGAATTAATATTGGCACCGAAATGGGTGGAATAATGACATGATATGGAAATGAAGAGGGAAGAGAGATGGTTTTATTCTGACAGACATTCCAGAAGGGACGTGATCTCCATAGTGTTGCCGTTTGTCATTCTCCATATGCTCTTGCCTCTTGTGTTCCATGAAGGTTGCATGTTCCTTGCAAACATGGTCTGTATACTTTATTGTTGCATTTTCTATGGCACCCAGCAGCGTTCTCAGCACCCCCACCCACCACACTGTCATCCACCTGAGCTCTTCAGCCTTTAAGACAGAGTCGACACCCCTTACATGTCTGCACAAAGGCATCACAGATGAGTGGACAGACGGCCGCAGCCCTCCCCTCCCAGCACCCTGCAGCCCTCTTTTGTAGAGGAGATGTGGGTTTTACCACTAGGAGAAGCTCTAAGCCCTGGGTCACCCTGGGCAATACAGCTGCAAACCAGGTCTATGATGAGAATAAAATGCATCTTTATCAAATCATGCTGTTGTTATTGGTGGCATTTAGTCGCTGAGTTGTGTTCAACTCTTTGTGACCCCATGGACAGAGGAGCCTGTCAGGACTCCCTTTGCAAGGAACCTCTGCAGCCATTCTTCTGTCTACATGGTCTTTCTTCCGACTCATGTGAACCAGTAGATTCAGCTTCAGATTATTCTCAGGGGCAGAGTTTAGTAGCAAGGCAGCTTAGTGCTTAAGGACATGAACTTTGCACTCAGAGGTGAGTCCAAGTTAGCTTGGGCTTCATTTCTCTGGTCCTCACTTCCTGGCTCCACATGAGTATGATAAAACCTACCTGATAGGACTACTGCAAGAACTAAATAAAATACTTTATGGAAAAAACTCAGCACGGTACCTAGATGCTGGAAGGTCTCAAAGAGAAGGTAAGTATAGAGTGGAGTGAAAGTAGCTCATCTAATCTTAAGCAGTCTTTCTAATTCTAATCTTAAGCAGTCTTTCCCTCTAACACTAGCCATAAAATATTTTAAGTATTTTTTTTAAAATGGATGTACAGTTTATTTACAACATTATGCTAGATGCATGTGTACAGTTAAGTGATTCAGTCATTAATGAAGTGAATGTTAGCTGTTAGTTGTGTCCAACTCTGTGCAACCCCATAGACTGTAGCCTGTCAGGCTCCTCTCTCCATGGGACTTCCCAGGCAAGAATACTGGCGTGGGCTGCCATTTCTTTCTCCAAGGGATCCAGGATCAGATCTCTGTCTCCTGCACCAGAGACAGATTCTTTACCCCTGAGCCACCCAGGAAGCCTCCTGATTAAATCATAAGTGCACCCAATTTCCCCTCCACTTTCCTGCAAGTCCTGCTAAGAAAGACCAAGGGTTTCTGCTAGGTCCCCCTTTGGGTGGAAAATCTTAATGAATGGGGCACTCCAGGAAAATATGGCCAAAATAAATGGCAACACAGAGATCCTGCTCAGGCTTCAGAAGGATTTAAAGAGAGTAGGGAGGGTCATTGGGCTGCTCTGAGGACTGGAGGAGACTGAGAGAGAAAGGGACATGGGAAAAGAGGGCGTGTAGGAAGTCCGGCTGTGACAAAAATGGTGCCGCTTCGTAAGCCTGTCCCTTGACGTCAGACCTTTCTTCCCGTCGTCTCCAGGCCGGTTGGTGGTCTGCAGCACCACACTGCAATGGGTCCCAGGGTCCCTGAGGTGCTGGACGCCGGTCACCGATACCCGCTCCCAAGGGTTATTGGGCTTCATTTCTGTCTACATGGTCTTTCTTCCGACTCATGTGAACCAGTAGATTCAGCTCCACAGAGTTTAGTAGCAAGGCAGCTTAGTGCTTAAGGACATGAACTTTGCACTCAGAGGTGAGTCCAAGTTAGCTTGGGCTTCATTTCTCTGGTCCTCACTTCCTGGCTCCACATGAGTATGATAAAACCTACCTGATAGGACTACTGCAAGAACTAAATAAAATACTTTATGGAAAAAACTCAGCACGGTACCTAGATGCTGGAAGGTCTCAAAGAGAAGGTAAGTATAGAGTGGAGTGAAAGTAGCTCATCTAATCTTAAGCAGTCTTTCTAATTCTAATCTTAAGCAGTCTTTCCCTCTAACACTAGCCATAAAATATTTTAAGTATTTTTTTTAAAATGGATGTACAGTTTATTTACAACATTATGCTAGATGCATGTGTACAGTTAAGTGATTCAGTCATTAATGAAGTGAATGTTAGCTGTTAGTTGTGTCCAACTCTGTGCAACCCCATAGACTGTAGCCTGTCAGGCTCCTCTCTCCATGGGACTTCCCAGGCAAGAATACTGGCGTGGGCTGCCATTTCTTTCTCCAAGGGATCCAGGATCAGATCTCTGTCTCCTGCACCAGAGACAGATTCTTTACCCCTGAGCCACCCAGGAAGCCTCCTGATTAAATCATAAGTGCACCCAATTTCCCCTCCACTTTCCTGCAAGTCCTGCTAAGAAAGACCAAGGGTTTCTGCTAGGTCCCCCTTTGGGTGGAAAATCTTAATGAATGGGGCACTCCAGGGAAAATATGGCCAAAATAAATGGCAACACAGAGATCCTGCTCAGGCTTCAGAAGGATTTAAAGAGAGTAGGGAGGGTCATTGGGCTGCTCTGAGGACTGGAGGAGACTGAGAGAGAAAGGGACATGGGAAAAGAGGGCGTGTAGGAAGTCCGGCTGTGACAAAAATGGTGCCGCTTCGTAAGCCTGTCCCTTGACGTCAGACCTTTCTTCCCGTCGTCTCCAGGCCGGTTGGTGGTCTGCAGCACCACACTGCAATGGGTCCCAGGGTCCCTGAGGTGCTGAGAGAACGCCGGTCACCGATACCCGCGCTCCCGCCCCCACAGTCTCTGGGCCCAGCTCTCATGGATACCTGCTCCACTGCTTCCCCTCGAGGTCCAGGCCACGACCAGCCTTCCTCCCTCTAGCCTCTGGGCACGCATTTTATTACAGTGCACAGGTTCCTGGAGCCCATCTGTGCTGGCCCTTCCCATCTTCCTAGCAGGGACAGACCAAGAATTAGAAAATTATGTGAGAATTTTATCTGTGCTATAAGAAAAAAATGGCCTCCTTAGTTGCTTTAATTTTTGATTGAGGTAGAATTGATTTACAGTGACTCCAGTGTAAAGCAGAGGAATTCTGTTTTATACATGTATTTATTTATATGTATATTTATATACATATAAATATGTTTATATATTTAAATATAAAAATTTATAAATAGATGAATACTATTTAAATACATATTCAAACAATATTTACATATATTTTATGTTTACAAATATTTATATATTTATTAATATATAAATAAAATATATAAATATTTCTTATATATATTTATTCTTATATATATTCTTTTTCAGAGTCTTTTCTATTGTAGGCTTTACAGGATGCTGAATACAGCTTCCTGTACTATACAGTAGGACTTGTTTACTTTATATACAGTAGTGGGCATCTGTTAACCCCAAATTCTTAATTTATCCCTTCCCCTACTTACACCTTTGGCAACCATAAGTCTGTTCTTATGTCTGTCAGTCTCTTTCTATTTTGTAAATAAGTTAATTTGCATCACGTTTTTAGATTCCACATATAAGTGATATCGTCTGTGTCTTTCTCTGACTTTCTTCCCTTAGTATGATCATCTCTAGCTCCATCCGTGTTGCTGTAAATGGCATTGTTTTGTTCTTTCTATGGCTGAGCAATATTCTGTTGTGTATATATACACACCACATCCCCTTTATCCATTCATCTCTTGATGAGCATTTAGGTTGCTTCCATTGCTGGGCCATTGCATGTAAATAACACTGCTATGAACACTGCAGTGCATGTATCTTTTTGAATGAGATCTTTCATCTTTTCTGGATATATATCCAGGAGTGGGATTGCTGGATCTTATGGTAACTCTATTTTTAAGTCGTATTAATTTTAGACAATAAAATAAAGCTCTGGACTACAATGCAACCAGTAACTAATAAGTCACTAATAAAAAGCTGTTAACATTCATTAAAAAAAAAAGATTGTGGCATCTTTCATCTTCAGCAAGGGATGCACATTTTGGGATCAGTTCTCAACCACTGGAAGAAACTCACGGGCCACCTGGGCCCCAGATGATGCCTCTGGGACTCCCTGGTCTGGCTACTATAGAGCCTCCCACCCAGGACGCCTGTGCAGAGCCTGGACATTAGCATGTCCAGCTGGGTTTCCCCCACCCAGCCTCCTGGCTGACATGGCCCTCAGAACACACATCCACCGCTCACCACTGGCCACAGCAGCTCAGGAAGTGGATGAGATGAGAGCAAGGAGACACCCTTCAGAGCAGGAGGAGAAGCCCACCTGTTAGGCTGTCTGCCTTTGTGGTGTGGAGAGCTGTTTGGGAGACACACAGATGCGCCTGTCTCTGGAGCTTACATCTATACAATCATAAGGGTGTAGCTGATCTCTTTGGCACCCCAGCAGTCACATGATGTTGGTCATATCGAGTAACCATTATCACATCAGAGCCCACAAGAGTTATAAATACACCATCACCGAGCCCCAGCGGGATGACAATTGAGTAATGACAATAGAAATAGCTCACACTCTGCAAGACCATCTTTCCCCTTCCTGGAGAGCTTTTCTGAGATCATCAGCAACACAATGGACAGACGGCCAGAGCCAGTTAGAAGGAGGCTTCAGATCTTTCAGAAGATGGAAAAAGACCCTGAGGCAAAAGCTGTGTCACCAGTGCTCCAATACCACGCTGCCTTGGTCACAGGGGACCTGGATCGTCTTAAGTCGCTCATGGACCAATTCTTCCAAGATGCCAATGTGGTGTTTGAGATCAAGAAGGATGAGATGGAGTGGCAGGTGAAATCCCCAGCCACGTTTGGACTGTCAGGTACCTTTGCTCCTTTAAAGTAGGGTCATTTATGTTTTTAAGGAGTGACTAACACACGTCTGAACATACAGCTGCATTGTGTCAACTGCTCACAAGGGTGCTGCATGTAACATACTCAAGCAAAAGACATCCACAAGACTCATGTCAGTGCACGATTTTTAAGACTTAGTTTTTAGGTGAGGGGATTTGAGAGATCAAACTGCAAAAGCCGAACTGTTGGTGAGGAGTGTCCATTCTAGGCTGGAAGTGCCTCTTGTCTTTAAAGAGATTTGGTCTGGGTACTGATCTGCCAGAGCCTGGATCTGGCGGCCAGTGAGTTGGGAAGTAAAGTACATCTCTCCTTCAAGTGTGCCTGGATCAGGCCCTTGGTGAGCAGCAATGGACGTTTCCTCTGTGAACCACCAGGGCGCCAGTGGGGAAGCAGGCACACAGCCAGCATAGAGTAGGAGACACACCTCCTGGATCCCAGGGGAGCCTGGGAAGGGGGAGGGGAGGGGAGAAAGCAAAGGTTCATAAGTCATCTAGGTCTGCGTTCTTATCGCCTGGACACTATCACCACATGCTGGGCCAACAAACATACTCCCAAGTATAAAGACACCCCACTACCCCCATCCAGGATGAAGGGACTTGCTGACCACCAGGCCTCACCGAGGCCTCCGCCTCTGCCCTGGGCTCCTGATGCTACATGTTAGGTGACGGGGTTCTCATGTTAGAATCTATGAGGATTTGAGACTCTAGTCAGCAGGCCAATAGCCAGTGCCCCTGACTCGTGAGCTCTGGCAGTCCAAGAATGAGGAAGGACTATTTCCAAAGCGCTGACAGTCTGCCTACAGCTCCCTCGGGGAGAAGGGTCTAAACCCAGACCCTGCCAGCAGGTGAAGCAGCTCAGAGCAGCCAGCAAGGTCACAGGGGCTGCTGGGATATGAGCCCTGGTCTAGTCTGGGCCAAAATCCCTCCCAGCCAGACACCCCTGGGCCCTTCTGCATTTCCTCTCCCGCACTTGTCCCATCTTCCTCCAAAGGGCTGGGTGACGTTCCAATCAAGACTGTCAATGGCTTGAGTGTTTAATTAATGTATTTTTTAATCACACACCTCGCAGCCCTAGGCACACGCACATATGCTGAAATGATGCAACTTCAAATAGATACGATTGTCCGTTCATGGTCTGAATCCAAGGCTCCTTCCTCTGACTGCCTGAATCTTTCCACACCTAAGTCTGCTGTTTTCCTGTGCACATCTGTATGACCGGAAATTAGAGCACCCTGGTAGTGAAGAGACGCGAGTTATGACCGAGCGAAGGGCAGCCCCGAGAGGTGGTGCTGGCCCACGGCCTCAGTGCAGGCTGGGAGACAGGATGGGCACTGCTGGCCTCCGCGCTGTCTCAGCTCAGCCACCTGACTGCTCCCAGCTGGTCCAGCAGCAGAACTGACCCAGCCCGAACTGAGAACAGTGGCCCCCATGCTTCCTGTGGCCAGTTCAGCTCCTCGTGAAGGAAGCCGTGGGGAAGGGAAACACAGGTTCACAGTGGCTGGTCTGGGTGCCACATCCACGATGGAATGCTGGCCCCCTGGCACTCGCGGTCCCAGGAGAGCATTCGCTCAGAGGATGGTGTTCACAGGGGGAGGCTCCACAGGCACTTCCCCGGTGGCTCAGGCGGTAAAGAATCTGATGTGATGCAGGAGACCTGGGTTCAATCCCTGGGCTAGGAACATCCCCTGGAGAAGGGAGTGGCAACCCACTCCAGTATTCCTGCTTGAAGAATCCCATGAACAGAGGAGCCTGGTGAGCTACAGTCCATGGGGTCACAAAGAATCAGACATGACTAACACTTTCACACACACGCCGTTCACACACCATCTGAAGAGAAGCCTGCTTTTGTGTTCCTCCTGGTGGCAGAAACTGGAGCGGGAGGTGGGGATTATAGGAAGCCAATTCAGGTTTACAGACTGAGAGAGCTGCCTCAGAACAGGATTCTCTCAGAGGCCTGATAGAAGCTCATCACCATCTCCAGGGACCTGGAGAAGGGGGCTGGCCCTGAGCTATGCCTGAGTTAAATGGCCACCCATAGGCGTTTCCTGTCAATCCAGGGGAAGACCCGGGAATCTTGGCTGGGTGGACAGAGCTGCTGGCAGTGGGTGGAGCAGAGCTGGGAACTCAGCACACCCTAGGAAATGGAGTACCCTCTTCCTGGCCCCTCAGTACGTAAACTTACTATCTCAGAAAAATAAGCAGTATCAAGAAGAAGGAGCTGGCCCCTCCAAGAATGTATTCTTGCTTGGAGAATCCCATGGACAGAGGAGCCTGGCAGGCTACGTCCATGTGGTTGCAAAGAGTCAGACAAGAATGTAGGTCACCGTTATCATCAAGGCCAGATCAATGCCCTCCTCAAATCAGACCCAGTGAACACAGTTCAGACCCACGCCGGACCACGCCCCCAGGGCCTCCAGCCACGACCACCCACCACCAGGATGACAGGCCCCTCGTCGCCCACCAGTGCACGACCTCCGGGCTGGGCCCTGGGGACCCAGGGCAGGCTAGGACCGGGCACTGCCTTGAGGTAGGTAATTACGAGCGGTCTTTCAAAACCGCGCAGCATGGGTCCCGCGAAGGAGGTGGCCTGTGAAAAGGGTCTCCTCCACAGCTCATTACAGCCACGGTATCGATTCTTCCATCATTATCAGAAGGCATCCCTGCCATGTGAAATCCTGTCCCTTGAAGTATATTCTCCAGGGACAGCTCTCCTCCATTTCCAGGAGCGCTCGTGGCCGCTAACAACCTTCCACGGGCCTTTTGAAAGCCCAAAGTTTTCAGAGAAGCAAAATGCATAGCTCCTGCTCCATTCATCCTTCAAGAAAGAGCAACCCTACACACACACACACACACACGTGTGTGCACACACAAAACCCTAAAAAGCGCAAAGAAACAAACCAGGGTTGTGCTCAATGCAGAGCATCACATCAAAGGGTGCTTCTGAAACCCGGCCACTTCCAAGACAGCTAAACTTGCCCAGTCCTTTTCTTGAACAACCTTGGTGATGTGGGCCAGTTTTGTTTTGTCTGTTGTCTTCTCCTCTTAATGATAAAGGGGTAAGTTGAAGGCTCAAAAGGAGAGGGCTTGGATTCCAGAAAAATCCACCGCTCGCTTTCCTCCCTCAAGCTGCCCCAATTCAGAGCCTAGAAAGTGAGAATTCTTCCTTAAATTCTCCTGCATGTTCAGCTTGTAACTCCTCAAATCTTACCTGAGTCCTCAGTCACCCTCACATGCGGCAAAACCCTCTTGCTTCTCAGTAACAGCCCCTGCCGCCCCCTAATCTCTCTGTTTCTATCTCTCCTTCCTATTTCTTCTCTCCCCCTGTGTCTCATCTGTCTTTTCCATGTCTCTGCTCTGTATGTGTCCCGCTCTCTTTCCCCTGGCCCTGTCTTCCCTTGTCTCTCTGCCCCTCTCTCTGTCCAGGCCTTCACTTCTACCCCCAAGACCTCCCTCCATCCCTCACCCATGATCTGGTTGGATCTCGCTGGTTTCTCTGTCCCTAGTCTTAAGCATCTTCGTGTACCTCCCCACATGCCCACCTGGTACCTACTCCTAAGAGGTGGCTTCACCCCATTTTAGTCTTAAAGAACACCGGCCCCCACCAGGGCCGCCCACTCACTTACTTCTCCCTACCCGCTCCACAGGCCTCTGGACCCTGGAGTACAAACGCGAGCTCACCACGCCCCTGTGCATCGCCGCGGCCCAAGGCCACACGGCCTGCGTGCGCCACCTGCTCGGCCGCGGCGCGGACCCTGACACCAGCCCCGGCGGCCGCTGCGCCCTGCACGAGGCCTGCCAAGGGGGCCACACGGCCTGCGCCCGGCTGCTGCTGCAACACCGCGCCGACCCCGACCTGCTTAGCGCCGAGGGCCTGGCGCCCCTGCACCTCTGCCGCACGGCCGCCTCCTACGGGTAAGGACCCCCGCCCCGGACGCCCTGCACGCGCTGAGCCCACTCAAGACTCCAGACCCGGCCGGAGTCAGCACCCCAGGACCCGCCCCTTCAGGCTCCGCCCCCAGGCCCCAGGGGGGCCGCCCACAGGCTCGGTGTCCCCGCCCACACGCCCGCGGCCCCGCCCCCGGATCCGGGCCCCGCCCAGACCAGACCCGGGAGCGGGGGGCCACTGCCACGGCCCCCGCCGTCCGTAAGCGCCCGGCGGCGACCACCAGGGCCGCTCCGCCCGCGCCCCCCGCCCGGCCCCGGCCCCCGCCCGGCCCGCGCCGGTTTAATTAGCGCTTGATTGCGAGCGCGGGGGGGGCGGCGCCACACGGAGGTAATGAGCCGGTGATCACCGGCCCGCAGACGCCCGCGCTGGAGAATGCTAAAAGGCCACTGGCGGGGTTGGAGGCTGAAAAATTAGGGTTTTTAATGATAATTTTATGCAGAATAATTGTCACAGTGTGATATAAATGGTTAGCTCCTCTGGCGGGGCTTCGGAATCCCACAAGTCAGCCGAGCCAGGCCCACTCCCCTAACCCCTGGCCCGGGTGCTGGGGTTCTAGAAGCTCTGTTGGTTCCGGGTCCACCCCGCGGCTGGCCTTGCGGAGTTCTGTGCACTGGGCCGGGGTCACCATGGCATCGCACAGGATGTCTCTTCGGGATTCCCAGACCGCCTTTGTGTCATCTTGACATTTCTTTCAGTCAAAATGTTTTAGGCCCTGTTCTTAGGTTTAAATTTTCGTGGCCTTCTTTCTGTGCGTGAGGATTACATAAAATCATCATGTTAAGTGCAGGTGGGCAGGACTGCTGGGCTCTCAGGGGCCGAGGTGGGGGCACTACCTACCAGTGTCACCCGTGTGCATAAGCAGGGACTCAGGAAGCACAGGAATGCGGGAGAACCCATCCCTGTAATCAAGACAGTGGCCTCAGCCATCCCCAGCAAAGTGTTCCCTTCGCCATTGGCATCTCTTCCTCCCCCTCCTCCAGTTTCCCACTGATCTGTTTTTCGTGACTGTAGTTTAGTCCGAATTTGCTAGAATTCTATGCGAATGCAACGCAGTGTCTTTTGTCTAACCTCTTTCTTGCAGCAATGTTACTTTGAGATTTTTTTTCTTGAATCGTATATTTATTTTTTAATGTTTATTTTATATTGGAGTATAGTTGATTAACAATGTCGCGTTAGTTTCAGGTAAACAGCAAAGTGATTCAGTTACACATACGCATGCATCTTGTTAAGTCACTAAGTGGCGTCTGATTCTTCACGACCCCATGAATTGCATCACGCCAAGCTTCCCTGTATAGATAGCTACAGGAATCTATTGTTTTTCAAATTCTTTTTCCATTTAGGTTATTACAGAATAGCCTAAATGGGGTATTTAGGTTAGAGCAGAGTTCCCTGTGCTATACAGTGGGTCCTTGTTGATTATCTGTTATAAGTGTACTAGTGTGTACATGTCAATCCCCACGCTTTTGAGGTCTGTCCAACTATTTTGTGTATCCACAGTTCACTCCCTTTCATTGCTGAATGGCATTCCATGGTACAGGAGAATACAATGCGTCACATCCACTCACATGTTGAGAGGCACTGGATCATTTCAGATTTGGGGCTATTATGAATAAAGCTGCTATGAACATGTGTGTACCTGCCTTTGTCTGAGTATATGCTTTCATTTCTACTGGGTGAATACCAAGGCATAGCTGTGTCACGTGATAGGATTAAACGATAATCTTCTAGGAGATGATCAAGATTCATTCCAAGTTGGATCTACCATTTTCCATTCCCACCAGTAATGTATGATGTTCCAGCTGCTTCCCACCCTCACGAACACTTGGTCGAGTCATTCTTTCCTGTTAGACTCTATAGATACTTAGAGCTATAGTCCACGCTGCTTTCGTTGGCATCTTCCTACTGACAAGTGACATTGGGCATCTTATTGTCTATATATTTATCCTCCATTAATCTTCTTTGGTGAAGTGCTTCTTCAAATCTTGTGCCTTTTGAAAACACTGGGTTTTTTGTTTTCTTCTTAAATTTTGAGATTTCTTTGTATGTTCAAGACAGTGGCCTCAGCCATCCCCAGCAAAGTGTTCCCTTCGCCATTGGCATCTCTTCCTCCCCCTCCTCCAGTTTCCCACTGATCTGTTTTTCGTGACTGTAGTTTAGTCCGAATTTGCTAGAATTCTATGCGAATGCAACGCAGTGTCTTTTGTCTAACCTCTTTCTTGCAGCAATGTTACTTTGAGATTTTTTTTCTTGAATCGTATATTTATTTTTTAATGTTTATTTTATATTGGAGTATAGTTGATTAACAATGTCGCGTTAGTTTCAGGTAAACAGCAAAGTGATTCAGTTACACATACGCATGCATCTTGTTAAGTCACTAAGTGGCGTCTGATTCTTCACGACCCCATGAATTGCATCACGCCAAGCTTCCCTGTATAGATAGCTACAGGAATCTATTGTTTTTCAAATTCTTTTTCCATTTAGGTTATTACAGAATAGCCTAAATGGGGTATTTAGGTTAGAGCAGAGTTCCCTGTGCTATACAGTGGGTCCTTGTTGATTATCTGTTATAAGTGTACTAGTGTGTACATGTCAATCCCCACGCTTTTGAGGTCTGTCCAACTATTTTGTGTATCCACAGTTCACTCCCTTTCATTGCTGAATGGCATTCCATGGTACAGGAGAATACAATGCGTCACATCCACTCACATGTTGAGAGGCACTGGATCATTTCAGATTTGGGGCTATTATGAATAAAGCTGCTATGAACATGTGTGTACCTGCCTTTGTCTGAGTATATGCTTTCATTTCTACTGGGTGAATACCAAGGCATAGCTGTGTCACGTGATAGGATTAAACGATAATCTTCTAGGAGATGATCAAGATTCATTCCAAGTTGGATCTACCATTTTCCATTCCCACCAGTAATGTATGATGTTCCAGCTGCTTCCCACCCTCACGAACACTTGGTCGAGTCATTCTTTCCTGTTAGACTCTATAGATACTTAGAGCTATAGTCCACGCTGCTTTCGTTGGCATCTTCCTACTGACAAGTGACATTGGGCATCTTATTGTCTATATATTTATCCTCCATTAATCTTCTTTGGTGAAGTGCTTCTTCAAATCTTGTGCCTTTTGAAAACACTGGGTTTTTTGTTTTCTTCTTAAATTTTGAGATTTCTTTGTATGTTCTGGATAAAAG
Source organism: Tragulus kanchil (assembly GCA_022376925.1). Taxonomy (NCBI): domain Eukaryota; kingdom Metazoa; phylum Chordata; class Mammalia; order Artiodactyla; family Tragulidae; genus Tragulus; species Tragulus kanchil. The sequence continues at coordinate 50,413,159 of JAIOJX010000026.1, forward strand.
TCCTTTATCAGGCATTTGGTTATATTATCTTCCAGTCTCTGGGTTATAGTTTCTTTCCTTAAGAATGTCTTTTGGAGAACAGACGTTCTTACTTTTGGTGAAATCTAACCAATCAGTTTTTTTAGGGGTTCTGTTGGGCTATTTTATCTGTAAAAAAAAAAAAAAAAAGCTTTCCCCAAGCATGGCCACATTTCTTCCTATGTTTTCCTTTAAAATTTTTTAATAACCTTATGTGTTACATTTAAGTCTAGGACCCATTTTTTTTTTTAACCTTTTCCAAGAAAGTTTATTGGAGTAGAATGTATTTACATAGTTGTCAGTTTCAGGTGTACACCACAGTGAATCACTTATACACCACATGAATCGGTAATAATACAACCATTCTTTTTTGGATTGTTTTCCATATAGGTTATTTGTTGTTGTTGTTGTTTTTGCTTTTCTTTTCTTTTCTTTTTTTATTCTTTATTTTAAAGGTTTTACAGAGTTTTGTTGTTCACAGACATGTGTGTTCCCAGATCAGTCATATGCATATCCATGGTCCCCACCCGCCCAGAGCCCCCCATCCCACCCCTCCAGATCTTTGCCCCAAGCCATTGTAAGCACTCCTATTCCCTTAGCACTGTGACACTAGCTATCTTTTCCACACATAACACTATAGGTTTCCTTGTTACTCTCTCCATGCTTCCTCCTCCCTATTTCTTCACCATGATGTCCCTATGTCTATGCTCTGTCTTTTTTTCCATGAGTTCCCTGTGTGTGATATCAAGACCGTCCTACTAGATTCCATATATGTGTGTTAGTATACTGTATTTGTCTTTCTCTTTTTGACTTACTTCACTTTTTATGATAGGTTCTAGAGCCAGCCACTTCATTAGGACTGAGTCTTCTGCATTTCTTTTAACAGCTGAGTAGTGTTCCATTGTATATATGTACCAGAGCTTCTGGATCCATTCATTCGTCGATGGACAACTAGGTTGCTTCCAAGTTCTGGCTATTGTATAGAGAGCTGCAATGAACATTGGGGTACAGGTGCTTCTTTCAGTTTTGATTTCATCAGGATATAAGCCTAATAGTGGGATTGCTGGGTCATAGGGTACTTCTATTTTTAGTTTTTTTAAGAAATCTCCATACTGTCTTCCATAGAGGCTGTATCAATTTACACTCCCACCAGCAATGCAAGAGGGTTCCCTTTCCCTTTTCTCCGCACCCTCTCCACCATTTATTGTCTGCAGATTTTTTGAAGATGGCCATTCTGACGAGTGTGAGGTGATATCTCATTGTAGTTTTAATTTGCATTTCTCTAATAATAAGCGAGGTTGAGCATTGTTTCATGTGCTTTTGGGCCATCTGTATGTCCTCTTTGGAGAGGCGTAGGACTCATTTTGAGCTAATGTCTGAATATGGGGTGAGATATGAGTTGAAGCTTGTTCTCGGCATGTGGATATGCAGTTGTTGTTCCAGCAGTATTCATCAAGGAGCCTTCCTTTCTCCACGGGTTTGCCTTTGCACTTGAGTTGAAAATCAACTTACAACATGTAGCGGGGGTGGTATTTCTGGCTCTCTTGTCAAGTACACACAAGACAGGGCAAGGCCCGGCTGACTCCACTGGTCAAGACCCAAGGAGTCACTCCTAGAGTCAGATATGTTTAACTCTTACAGAAACAGTGAGAAGAAAAGTAGCCCCAGGTACCAATTCTGCATGATTCTTGCCCTACACACCACCAAGGGCAACACCCAAACAAGAGGAGCCAGATAAGGGCAATGTGAGTTGCAGGACACCCTCATTCAGAACAGCTGATTCTAGATGCCAGGTGAGCAGTCTTATAGTCTGCAGCTCTATTCTGAGAGGGGCAGGCAGGAAATCCCAAACCTCATTAGAACCCAGGAAGTGATAAGATACAGCTTCAGACGGTCTCCCAGGGGACATGGGGAGGCTAGTAGACCATGGTCTTACAGCAGCTCCTGACAAGCTTTTCATTCTGGAGAATCACAGGGTGCTCTGCCAAGACTTAGACCAGCAGAGGTCCGAACGTTTGTGTGGCCGGTGTGGATACGTTCAAGGTCGCCAGGGCTCCACTGCAGGGCCATTGCTGTGTCTCTGTTCTATTATATCGTTCTATTGGTTGTTTTGGACACTGGTACCACATTGTATTAAATATGGTAGCTCTGTAAGAAATCTTCAAGTCGGGTCGTGTATGTTCTCCAGCATCGTTCAAAGCTGTTTGGACTATTCTAGCCTCTTCACATTTCCACCTAAATTTTAAAATCAGTCCGTTTCTACAAAAAATAAAAAGACTTTTGTGTTTTGACTGAGGTTAATATGAGTCTATAGATCCACTTGGGGAGACTTGACATAAAAATACTGAATCGACCCATAAACACAATACATTTCTCCATTTATTTAGCTCTTTAGTTTCTTTTAACTTCATTTTAGCATACAGTGCTTGCATATATTTTTCAGATTTATCCCTAACTACTTAATTCTTGATGCTTTTGTAAATGGTATTTTTATTAAAATTTATGCTGTGATAGCTACTATATAAATTGATAATAATTTATTTTGTGTATTAATTTGCAACCTGCAACCTTGCTAAACCTAGTATCTATTCAAGTAACCTATCATAAATTCCATAAGATTTCTATGTAGACAGCCATTTCATCTGCAGATAAACACAGTTTTACTTTTCTAATCTGGATGTCTTGTTCTTGCTTTATTGCACTAGATAGAATCTCCGCTGCAGTGTTGAAAAGAAGCAGTGTGAGACGACAACTTTCCTTGTTTCTAGTCTTAGAGGACTTAAATCTTCCACCATTACGTGTGATATCAGATGTAAGAATTCTGTTGATGATCTTTTTCATTTCAAGACAGTGCCCTTCTATCCCTGGTTTGCTGAGAGTTTTTTCTATGGAAGGATGTTGTATTTTCTCAGAAGCTTTTTGTGAATATATTGAGTTGATCTGATGGTGTGTTTTTTAGTCTGTTAATATAATTAGTTACAGTTGTTGGTTTTCAAATGTTAAATTTCAGACCACAATTTATAAATTCCTCAGTTTGATTTGCTGAAAGTTTTAAAATATCTGCATCTATGTTCATGAAAGGTATTGATCTGCATTTTTTGTCTTGTAATGTTTTTGTCTGGTTTTGCGATCTGAATAAAATTGGCTTGAAAAATGAATTGAGAAGTGCTTGTGCAAAATTATTATTTCTAATATTTGGTAAAATTCATCAGTGAAGCTATCTTGGCCTGGAGTTTTCTTTTTGAGAAAGTTTTCAGCTATGAATTCAATATCTTTAGTGGCTATAGTGCTATTTGGAATATTTATTTCTTTTTTGAATGAGCTTTTATAGCTTGTATCTTTCAAGAGATTCCTCTCTTTCATCTAAATAGTTAAAGTTATTGTCATAAAGTTGTTCATTTTATACTTTTAATAGGTGCGGAATCTGTAGAATCACCACTTTCATTCACATTAATGGAATTTGTAACTTTTATTCTTTCTTCCCTAAAAGAATAAAACCTATTTGGGATTTTATTGGTCATCTTTTTTGTTTGACTGTTTTATTTCCCTCGATTTCTAATGCTGTTTATTTCCTCCTTTCTTTGCTTACATTGAGCTTCATTTGTTCTTGTTTTTCTGGGGTTTTAGTTCTTGTTTTTCTGGTTCTTGTTTTTCTGGTGGAAGCTAATGTCTTTGATTTGGTGATTTTTTAAATTTTCTATTATGGGTCCCCTGGTGGATCAATTGATAAAGAATCTGTCTGCAATTTACATTCCCACCAGCAATGCAAGAGGGTTCCCTTTTCTCCGCACCCTCTCCACCATTTATTGTCTGCAGATTTTTTGAAGATGGCCATTCTGACGGGTGTGAGGTGATATCTCATTGTAGTTTTAATTTGCATTTCTCTAATAATAAGCGAGGTTGAGCATCGTTTCATGTGCTTTTGGGCCATCTGTATGTCCTCTTTGGATACAGCCTCTATGGAAGACAGTATGGAGATTTCTTAAAAAAACTAAAAATAGAAGCACCCTATGACCCAGCAATCCCACTATTAGGCTTATATCCTGATGAAATCAAAACTGAAAGAGCACCTGTACCCCAATGTTCATTGCAGCTCTCTATACAATAGCCAGAACTTGGAAGCAACCTAGATGTCCATCGACGAATGAATGGATCCAGAAGCCCTGGTACATATATACAATGGAACACTACTCAGCTGTTAAAAGAAATGCAGAAGACTCAGTCCTAATGAAGTGGCTGGCTCTAGAACCTATCATAAAAAGTGAAGTAAGTCAAAAAGAGAAAGACAAATACAGTATACTAACACACATATATGGAATCTAGTAGGACGGTCTTGATATCACACACAGGGAACTCATGGAAAAACAGACAGAGCATAGACATAGGGACATCATGGTGAAGAAATAGGGAGGAGGAAGCATGGAGAGAGTAACAAGGAAACCTATAGTGTTATGTGTGGAAAAGATAGCTAGTGTCACAGTGCTAAGGGAATAGGAGTGCTTACAATGGCTTGGGGCAAAGATCTGGAGGGGTGGGATGGGGGGCTCTGGGCGGGTGGGGACCATGGATATGCATATGACTGATCTGGGAACATACATGTCTGTGAACAACAAAACTCTGTAAAACCTTTAAAATAAAGAATAAAAATTAAAAAAAAAAAAAAAAAAGAATCTGTCTGCAATGCAGGAGACCTGGGTCCCATCCCTGGGTGGGGAAGATCCCCTGGAGAAGGAAATGGCTACCCGTTCCAGTATTCTTGCTGGGAAATCTCATGGACAGAGGAGCCTGGTGGGCTACAGTCCATGGTATAGGCTTTCAGTGTTATAGATGTACCCACTATGTGCTACTTTAGCTGAATTCCACAAATTGTAATATGTTAAAAATTCATTCTCAATTAGTTTAAAATATTTTCTAAATTCTCTTTTAATGTTTTTTCTTTTGAGCTTTTTTTTTCTTTGAAACACAGGTTATGTAAAAGAAAATTTGTATAGCAAATATTTGGAAGCTATATAATACATTTCAGATATCTTCCCATTGTTTATTTCTAATGTAATTCCATTATAGAGAACTTACTTTGTATCAATTTTCTCCTTTTAAATTGATTGAGTCTATTTTTCTGATCCAAAATATAGTCTATCATAGTAAAAATTTCATTCGTTCCAGAAAAGAATGCAGGTTCTGAAGTTGTTGGGTGGAGTGTTCTATAAATGTCAATTAAGTCAAGTTGTGTATATCCTCCTATATCCTTCCTGATTTTCAACTTGTTTTACAAGTTGTTGAAATTTTTGACTGTAGTCATGGATTTGTCTCTTTGTCTTTGCAGTTGTATAGTATTTCAAAGCTCTATTATTAGTTACCAACACATAGATGTTTACTACTGTCATGGCGTCTTGAAGAACTGACATCATTATTAACATATATTTTTGGGGCTTCCCTGGTGGTCCAGGGGGTATACAGTCCACCTTGCAGTGCAAGGGGCATCGGTTCAATCCCTGGCCTGGGAAGATCACACGTGCTGGGAAATGGCTGGACTGGAGTGTCCAATCACGAGCCAGTGCTCTGGAGCATATGTGCCCAAAGTCGGTGCTCTGCAGCAAGAGAGGCCACTGCAATGGGAGGCCCACACAGGCCAAAGAACAAAGATGGATGAAAATAAGTAAATAAAAAACCAATAAAAGAGGCCAACATTAAAAAAACAAAAGATATTCTTTATCTCTGGTAATATTCTTTGCTCTAAAGTCTACTTTGTCTGATAGTAAAATATCTAGTCTGGGAACTTCCCCAGTGGCCCAGTGGCTAAGACTCGAAGCTCCCAATACAGGGGGCCCAGGTTCGATCCCTGTTCAGGGGCCTAGATACCACATGTCACAGCTAAGACCCAACACAGCCAAATAAATAAAATATTAAACAAAATAAAATATCTAGTTTGATATTAATACATATTTCTTTTGATCAGTATTGGCATAGTATGCTCTTTTCCATCTGTGTTAGTTATTTGCTTTATAACAAATTACCACAAACTTACAGACTTACTACAACACACGTCTATTGTTTCACAGTTTCTGTGGGTAGAGTTGCACATGGATTCATTGGGCCCTCCTCTGCAGAGTCTCTCACAAGACTGCAATCAGGGTTTCAACAAGGGTTAAGATCTCACCTAAAGGGTCAATTGGGGAAGAATCAACTACCAAATTCATATAGTTATAGGCAGAATTCAGTTCTTTGGGACCGTTGGACTGAGGATCTCCGTTCCTGACTATTGACTGAAGACCATGCTTGGTTTGTGTCTTTATTTTTCAAGTGAATTTCTTGTAGACAGGTTATACTTGAGTCTTTTTTAATCTAATTTGGTAGTCTCTGCCTTTTAGTTGAGAGTTTAGATCATTTACACTTAATAAGATTTCCATATTGTTATGTTCATCTCAAACAGCCTGTTTTTTCTATTCATATCATCCATTCTTTGTTCCCTTTTCTTCTTTTTCTACCTTCTTCTATATCAAGTATTTTTCATGATTCCACTTTATCTCCTTTTCTGATTTATTCCATGCAACATTTTATTCCATTATTTTAGTAGCACTTTAGGGTTCATAGTATACATCTTTACCACAGTCTGCCCTCAAGTAATGTTATACTATTTCATTTATAATGTAAAAAACCAAATGACAGTATTCTTCCATTTCTCTCCTCCTGATCTTTGTGCTATTGTTTTTTTTTATAATATATTGTTACGAAAACCACTGCAATGGGAGGCCCACACAGGCCAAAGAACTGAAAATAAGTAAATAAAAAACCAATAAAAGAGGCCAACATTAAAAAAACAAAAGATATTCTTTATCTCTGGTAATATTCTTTGCTCTAAAGTCTACTTTGTCTGATAGTAAAATATCTAGTCTGGGAACTTCCCCAGTGGCCCAGTGGCTAAGACTCGAAGCTCCCAATACAGGGGGCCCAGGTTCGATCCCTGTTCAGGGGCCTAGATACCACATGTCACAGCTAAGACCCAACACAGCCAAATAAATAAAATATTAAACAAAATAAAATATCTAGTTTGATATTAATACATATTTCTTTTGATCAGTATTGGCATAGTATGCTCTTTTCCATCTGTGTTAGTTATTTGCTTTATAACAAATTACCACAAACTTACAGACTTACTACAACACACGTCTATTGTTTCACAGTTTCTGTGGGTAGAGTTGCACATGGATTCATTGGGCCCTCCTCTGCAGAGTCTCTCACAAGACTGCAATCAGGGTTTCAACAAGGGTTAAGATCTCACCTAAAGGGTCAATTGGGGAAGAATCAACTACCAAATTCATATAGTTATAGGCAGAATTCAGTTCTTTGGGACCGTTGGACTGAGGATCTCCGTTCCTGACTATTGACTGAAGACCATGCTTGGTTTGTGTCTTTATTTTTCAAGTGAATTTCTTGTAGACAGGTTATACTTGAGTCTTTTTTAATCTAATTTGGTAGTCTCTGCCTTTTAGTTGAGAGTTTAGATCATTTACACTTAATAAGATTTCCATATTGTTATGTTCATCTCAAACAGCCTGTTTTTTCTATTCATATCATCCATTCTTTGTTCCCTTTTCTTCTTTTTCTACCTTCTTCTATATCAAGTATTTTTCATGATTCCACTTTATCTCCTTTTCTGATTTATTCCATGCAACATTTTATTCCATTATTTTAGTAGCACTTTAGGGTTCATAGTATACATCTTTACCACAGTCTGCCCTCAAGTAATGTTATACTATTTCATTTATAATGTAAAAAACCAAATGACAGTATTCTTCCATTTCTCTCCTCCTGATCTTTGTGCTATTGTTATAATATATTTTACTTCTATATATAAGTCCCAGAGTACATTGTTATTATTTTTGTTCAGTCAGTTACCTTTTATTAAATATATTGAAGCAATAAGAACAAAGTGTGCATGTTTACCCATATAGTTCCCATTTCCAGTTTCCTTCATTCCTTTGTATTGATTGAAGATTCCATCCAGAATCATCTTCCTTCTTCTTGGAGAACTTTCATTTCTTACAGTAAGGATCTTCTGGGGATAAATCCTTTCAGTATGTGTAAGTTTGAAAATGTCTTTGTTTTACCTGAATGTTTGAAAGGCACTTTTGTTAGTTAAAGAGTTCTTCCCGTGTTTTAGACTCATGGCTCTACTGTCTGCTAACTTGCATTTTTAATGGGAAATCTTCTATCCATCTGTTCTTCGTTCTTATGTATACAGTGTCCTTTTTTCTGGCTTTATTCTTTTCTCCTTATCACTAGTTTTAAGCAGCTTGAGCGTCATGTATTTTGATGTAATTTTTTTCATCTTTCTTGTCCTTGAGATTCATTGATATCTTGGACCTGTGGGCTTATACTTTCCATCAAATTTGGAAAATTGTTGGCAATTATCTCTTCACATTTTTTTCTGTATGATCCCTCCTCTGCCCCATGGACACCAGGTGCCATCTGTGTTCTACCACTTGAAGCTGTCCCACAGTTCATGAGTACTCTGTTCATTGTTTTCTTATGTAATTGATTTATCTTTTGTCCTGATATCCCTGACTTGCCATTAATCCCATTGAGTGTATTTTTCATCTCAGACACTATAATTTTCAACTTTAGAAACCCAGTCTTAGGTCTTTTAAAAATATCTTTCATAGATAAACATTGTATACTGACACATATATATGGAATCTAAAAAGATGGTACTGATAAATGTATATGCAGAGCAGCAATGGAAAAACAGACATAGAGAACAGACTTATGGACATTGGGAGGAGGGAGAAGAATCTGCTGTAAGACTAAGGGAACTCAAACAGGGGCTCTATAACAACATAGAAGGGTGGGATATGGAGGGAGATGGGAGAGAAGTTCAAGAGGAAGGGGACACATGTATACCTATGGCAGATTCAGTTTGATGTGGGGCAGTAAACAACCAAACTCTGTAAAAAAAAAATTTTTTTAAAGCTTAGAGAAAAAAATAAAAATATCTTTCATGTCTTTACTTAACATGTTCAGTCTTTCCTCTAGCTTCTCAAATACATGGAATACAATTATAATAACTATCATAATGTTCCTATCTATCAGTTCTATCATCTGGATATGAATCACATTTTCTTTATTTTAACTTTGTCCAGTTTATAAACTTTAGATTCACCTAGGCATAAGATGTGAGAGATAAGATATAGAGATATAAGATTCAAAAGTAGGAACACTTGTGCATACATTTCTCAATGATTTTTTAAAAGCTGTATGTAGATAGTCATTCAACAAGGATACTAAATAAAGATTAACTTCTGCCTCCTTTTAACTTATGTCAACCCTTGAATCATTTAGTAGATGATTTGCTGATAAACAAAGCTATCATCTGATGACAAAATTATAGAAACCTCATCTACTTTTGAAAAGCACAGCTCCAAGTTTCATGATTGGATGAACATTCCTACAAGTATTCAAGAGCCAATTTTTGAACTTTATAAGATGCTGGGGTTGTGCTGAATTATAGTCTATTCCCTCAAGATGCTTTCAGTTTCAAGAGAAAAAAGGTAATTTATATCAATGTGCTAGACCCTGGGCCAAGAATATGCAGAATACACCATATGCGTGGAAGTTGAGGCTATATGCTGGTAGATGTCTACCAGAAATTTTCTAAGAGAGAAAGAGGCGTCAATTTTATTAAAGGACATAAACCAACCAAATCAAAGCAAAAGCCTTTCTATAGCCTAAGAAATGGGCAAAATTATTAGGCAGTTTTACCTTGACTGCATTCAGTTTTGATATTTCTATACCTTACAATTTTATATGTTACAAGTACATATTTTGCTTCCTTTGAGGTCTAGGTTGAACTCCAATTCTAACACTTACTAGTTGGGTAAACTAGGGCAGGTTATTTCATTTGTCTGTGTCTCAGTGTTCTAATCATGTGAGCCTCCTGCATAACAACATAGAAGGGTGGGATATGGAGGGAGATGGGAGAGAAGTTCAAGAGGAAGGGGACACATGTATACCTATGGCAGATTCAGTTTGATGTGGGGCAGTAAACAACCAAACTCTGTAAAAAAAAAATTTTTTTAAAGCTTAGAGAAAAAAATAAAAATATCTTTCATGTCTTTACTTAACATGTTCAGTCTTTCCTCTAGCTTCTCAAATACATGGAATACAATTATAATAACTATCATAATGTTCCTATCTATCAGTTCTATCATCTGGATATGAATCACATTTTCTTTATTTTAACTTTGTCCAGTTTATAAACTTTAGATTCACCTAGGCATAAGATGTGAGAGATAAGATATAGAGATATAAGATTCAAAAGTAGGAACACTTGTGCATACATTTCTCAATGATTTTTTAAAAGCTGTATGTAGATAGTCATTCAACAAGGATACTAAATAAAGATTAACTTCTGCCTCCTTTTAACTTATGTCAACCCTTGAATCATTTAGTAGATGATTTGCTGATAAACAAAGCTATCATCTGATGACAAAATTATAGAAACCTCATCTACTTTTGAAAAGCACAGCTCCAAGTTTCATGATTGGATGAACATTCCTACAAGTATTCAAGAGCCAATTTTTGAACTTTATAAGATGCTGGGGTTGTGCTGAATTATAGTCTATTCCCTCAAGATGCTTTCAGTTTCAAGAGAAAAAAGGTAATTTATATCAATGTGCTAGACCCTGGGCCAAGAATATGCAGAATACACCATATGCGTGGAAGTTGAGGCTATATGCTGGTAGATGTCTACCAGAAATTTTCTAAGAGAGAAAGAGGCGTCAATTTTATTAAAGGACATAAACCAACCAAATCAAAGCAAAAGCCTTTCTATAGCCTAAGAAATGGGCAAAATTATTAGGCAGTTTTACCTTGACTGCATTCAGTTTTGATATTTCTATACCTTACAATTTTATATGTTACAAGTACATATTTTGCTTCCTTTGAGGTCTAGGTTGAACTCCAATTCTAACACTTACTAGTTGGGTAAACTAGGGCAGGTTATTTCATTTATCTGTGTCTCAGTGTTCTAATCTGTATAACAGAGACAATATTTGAGCCTCCTGCATAGGGAGGTTAGGGGAATTAAATGAGCTAAAGTATGGAAAGCATTTAGAAGAGCAGCTGGCATGTAGTTAAGAATTACGTAGGTGCTGACTACATGCTGAGATCTCTTGCATAATCACTGTGCTATCTCATGGGAACTGAAATAATATTTCACTATTTTTAATTAATCTGAGGTTTGTGATTTCTTTATCTCCATATTTTTGGTCATCTATTATTTATTTATAGTAATATTCCTAGTCAATAATGCACTTCCAATGTTAACATAATCCTATGGAAAATATAACCCATTTGATGATATTCCATGTCTAGAAACACACTATGCCTTCCCTCCTCAAAAAAAGGCATGTCTGTATTCAGTTGTGTTCAAAATTAAGTTCTACAAATCCAAATAAAGTCTACAGTTCAGTTAGTAATATTGGATTGATGTTAATTTCTTAATTTTGACAGAAGTGCCATAATAATAAATGATGTGAATTTACAGGAAGCTGGGTGAATGACATTTGGAAACTCTCTGTGCTATCACTTCAATTCTCCTGTAAATATAAAGTCATTTTTAAACAGAAAAAAATTTAAAAACCAAGTTTGCTTCATACCTTGGCCCTCAAACTTCCACCTTATAGTATTAGGAAAAATGTGGCTTTTTACTAAGAAAAAAGAACATATCACCTACTCAGAACACAAGGTATTGTCAATCCTGACAGCAGCCCTTAAGACAAGCCAACAGGCTAACATTTGGTTGTCATAAGGAGCAGGGGCATACGCAGACTGCCTGAGCTATTCACCTTATACACTGTGTGATAGAAACTAATTTCCCGACTTCAGTCAGTTTTTTAAAAATCACTCAGATTCAGCACATTGTTTAATAAAGACTTCATAATGTCTTTGTATTAAATCAGGGCTTTGAAAAATCTCTTTTGTCTTTCCCTCCCTCCTCTTCTTTCTTCTTTTTATTCTCATTTTCTCTTCTGTCTCCATGCATCTCTCTCCATGAGTCTTTCTCTCTGGTGATTTCATTTGACAGTCTTGACTAATTTAAATAAAGGAAAAGTTTAACATAAGTGATGAACACAGCGTAAGTTCAGGCAGAACTATGCAATAGCTGACTCAGAATCCCTTCAATATCAGTGATTTGAGGGAGGATGCTGGCGGGTCCCACTGAACACCTCTACAATAACATAGCCAACTCCCTTGAAGGATGAAAGCTAACAGATGTCAGAGAGGGTCTGAGGTTTAGACTATGGCTTTTCAGCTCTGAAAAGTTCCCCTAAAGTTAGACTCCGAGGAGGTCTGGCTTCAGGTAGTATAAACATTATCACTTTGACAGGAAAGAGCTACTTTCTCCAGAATCTTTTTATACATAGTAGATTTTAGGTCATCCTTAATTTTTTTTTTTACCTTTTAGTAGAGAGGGGGTCGTTGACCTACATACAGAGTCATTTCATTTTCTTACTCTTGATGACAATGGTCTCCACACCTAGGGACCCAGTTCTGTTCCAACCCCTTTTAGTCAGCAATTCTCCATGGGTGCAGGACTTTAAAACCTTTGAGTCTCTGAGTCCCTGGGATTAAAAAAAATTATCTGTGCTTCCTTCCAACCCGCAAGCTTCAGAATTCAGAATTCAACACACAAAAAGGGATATCAGAGCTTTAATCTAGGAACCTTTTGAAGAGATTGCCCAAAAAGAAAAGTTCCAGTAAAGTTACTCTCTTCGCGTCAGTAGCTGCAAGCCAGCCTCGCCCTATTTATTACCAGGTTCCTCTCCGTGACCCTTTTTAAATCTGGAGATAATTAAAATGAGAGAAGAATCGGCAGAGTCCTGATTCTTTTCATCTAAAGCTGTATCTATTTACACCAAAAAATTTGTTCATAAGGACCGACTGTAAAATTTGTGATAGAAACTAATTTCCCGACTTCAGTCAGTTTTTTAAAAATCACTCAGATTCAGCACATTGTTTAATAAAGACTTCATAATGTCTTTGTATTAAATCAGGGCTTTGAAAAATCTCTTTTGTCTTTCCCTCCCTCCTCTTCTTTCTTCTTTTTATTCTCATTTTCTCTTCTGTCTCCATGCATCTCTCTCCATGAGTCTTTCTCTCTGGTGATTTCATTTGACAGTCTTGACTAATTTAAATAAAGGAAAAGTTTAACATAAGTGATGAACACAGCGTAAGTTCAGGCAGAACTATGCAATAGCTGACTCAGAATCCCTTCAATATCAGTGATTTGAGGGAGGATGCTGGCGGGTCCCACTGAACACCTCTACAATAACATAGCCAACTCCCTTGAAGGATGAAAGCTAACAGATGTCAGAGAGGGTCTGAGGTTTAGACTATGGCTTTTCAGCTCTGAAAAGTTCCCTAAAGTTAGACTCCGAGGAGGTCTGGCTTCAGGTAGTATAAACATTATCACTTTGACAGGAAAGAGCTACTTTCTCCAGAATCTTTTTATACATAGTAGATTTTAGGTCATCCTTAATTTTTTTTTTTACCTTTTAGTAGAGAGGGGGTCGTTGACCTACATACAGAGTCATTTCATTTTCTTACTCTTGATGACAATGGTCTCCACACCTAGGGACCCAGTTCTGTTCCAACCCCTTTTAGTCAGCAATTCTCCATGGGTGCAGGACTTTAAAACCTTTGAGTCTCTGAGTCCCTGGGATTAAAAAAAAAAAATTATCTGTGCTTCCTTCCAACCCGCAAGCTTCAGAATTCAGAATTCAACACACAAAAAGGGATATCAGAGCTTTAATCTAGGAACCTTTTGAAGAGATTGCCCAAAAAGAAAAGTTCCAGTAAAGTTACTCTCTTCGCGTCAGTAGCTGCAAGCCAGCCTCGCCCTATTTATTACCAGGTTCCTCTCCGTGACCCTTTTTAAATCTGGAGATAATTAAAATGAGAGAAGAATCGGCAGAGTCCTGATTCTTTTTTTCATCTAAAGCTGTATCTATTTACACCAAAATGAGAAGAATTTGCTTCCTTCACGAATATAGTAGTCAAAAAGCAAGCTGGTTTACTTCCTTGCCCCAGTTGGGTCAATTCAACTAAATAAAAATGAATTTGTAAGCCAGAATTAGACTTGTGGAAGCAGTTAATTATCTTAGGAGGAAAAGATTATTGAAGAAAATCATTGGACAATTCTTTTCCAACTCAGACTTTGCAAGCTGAAATCTGGGCAGGAAAAAAAATGAAGTATGACTTTCCCTGAGGAAAGAAAGGCACTTTCTGGTCAGGATTTGAGCAGGAACAATTATTCTGAGTCCTCACCCCAACCCCAAAAGCTTTTGCCTAATAACAGGAAGCTCAGTTGCAGGATGCACCAGCTCATGGGCATTGATGCACAACCCAGAAAACAGTCTACTCTCTACAACCCAGATGAGTGATTGACTCTTTATTCAAGTGGAGAGGACGAAACATGGCCTGGTTCAACAAGAGTTTGAGGCATCTTAAGGACTATTAAAGAACCAGGGGTCAGTTAGGGGCTGCCCCCATTGGGGAATTTGATATTTGTAGAACTCCACATTCTGAGGACGTGCCAGTATTTTACTTGCTATGTTTCTTCCCACGGGCTTGCAAGGCATGGTTCTTCCCAGTTTACAGGTTAGAAAACTGAGGTTCACCAAGAGTAAAGTGGGAAAACATGGGCTCTTGATAAAAGAGCACCAAGTAGAAACCATCAGAGCCAGGTTTGAAAGCCCATGTCAGTTCTTCCCTGTGGTCCAGTGGCTAAAACTCCCCGCTCCCAATGCAGAGGCCCAGGTTCAACTCCTGGTCAAGGAACTAGATCCCACATGCCACAGCTAGGGGTTCACAGGCAGCAAGTAAAGATCTCACATGCTGCAACTAAGACCTGGCCCAATCAGATAAATATTTTTTTTTAATTTTAGCTAAAAAATAAAGCCTATGTCACGAGAGATGGATATTAAAAGATAATTTCTCCCTTGTTAACCTAATTTTTCTCAAAAACTGCTAATAATCACAGCCTTTCAAACATGTTCTATTCTCCTTCTTTTCCACTTCTAGCATCACAGGCAGATTCCTAGCCTTTCTGGTCGCTTGCCAAGTATTTGAATACACACAGCCCACTGTCAGAAATTACAGGAGGTAATTCATGCCAAATCAAACCTTCACGCTGGGGGCAAAATCCTTGATCAGATACCTCAAGAAAGATACACAGGGGGCTTCCCCTGGTCGTCCAGTGGGTAAGGACACCGTCTTGCAGTGTAAGGGGCGCCAGTTCGATCCCTGGCCTGGGAAGATCCCACATGTCACAGAGCGGCTGGACCGATGTGTCCAACTACTGAGCCAGAGCTCTGGAGCACATGCGCCCAGAGCCAGAGCTCTGCAGCAACAGACGCCACCACGATGGGAGGCCCACAGGAGCCAAAGAACAAAGACGGATGAAAATGGAGAAATGAAAGACCAAGAGAAGTGGCCCACCCACTCCTCTCCCTCCCCAACCCGACCCTCGCCCAAAATAAATAAATAAATAAATCTTTAAAAAAAAAAAAAAAAAAAAAGATACACAGGGCTTCCCTGGTGTCCAGTGGGTAGACAGTCCACCTTGTAGTGTGGGGAGCACCTGTTAGGTCCCTGACCCAGGAGGATCCCACGTGCTGCGGAGCAGCTGGACCAGTGTGTCCAATTATGAGCCAGCACTCTGGGCTGGATGTGCCCAGGGTTGGTGCTCTGCAGCGAGAGGGACTGATGTGATGGGAGGCCCACACAGGCTGGGAAATGAAGATGGATGAAAATAAATGGATAAAAAATCAATAAAAGAGGCCAAAATTAAAAAGAAAGAAAGAAAGAAAGATACACGGATGAACAATAAGCAAATGAAAGGTGCTCAACATCATTAGTCATCAGGGAAATGCAAATGAAAGCCATAAGAAAATATTCTTCATGTCACACTCATTAGGATGGCTGAAGGCAGAAAGACAGACACCACCACATGCTGGCAGGAATGTAGAGCAACTGGAACTCACGTATGTTGTTGCTAGGAGTCTATCATGATGTAACCACCTTGGAAAACTGTTTGACAATTTCTTTTAAATATAGACCTACCAACAATTCTACTTCTCAATATTTATGCAAAAGAAATTAGAACGTGTGTCCACATGAAGACTTACATTAAAATGTTCATATCAGCTTTATTCATAATAGCCAAAATGGAAATACCCAAATGCCTATCAGTATCAAAAAGAGAATGAATTTTTAAATTATAGGATGTCTGTACAATTAAGTGTGACTCAGAAACAAAACAGAATGAGTTACTTGGGCACACAACAATATGGATCAAGGTCAAAGACATGTTAAGGGCCTCCCTGGTGGTCCAGTGGGTAAAGAGTCCGCCTTGCAGTCCAAGGGGCACTGGTTCAATCCCTGGCCCAGGAAGATCCCACGTGCCGCGGAGCGGCTGGACCGGTGTGTCCAATTACGAGCCAGCACTCTGGAGTGGATGTGCCCAGAGTCAGTACTCTGTGACAAGAAAGGCCACTGTGATGGGAGGCCCGCACAGGCCAAAGAATAAAGATAGACGAAAATAAAAAAAAACAATAAAATAGGTCAAACTTAAAAAGAAAGACATGTTAAGCTAAAGAAGCCAGACATAAAAAAGTAGAAAATTCTAGAAAAGACAAAACATGGCGGGAAAAATACCAGAATCATGGCGGCCTGTGGTAACTGACTGGTAGCAAACACAAAGGAACTTCTTGGAGAGATGAAATATGCTCCACCTTGGACTTCCCTGGTGGTCCAGTGGTTAAGACTCCACCTTCCAGTGCAGCGGGTATGCATTCAATCCCTAGTCATGTAACCAAGATCCCACTTGATGTGTAGTAGAGTCAAAAAAAAATTTTTTTTTAATATGCTATGTGTTGATTGGGATGCTGATTACACACATCCTTTGTAGAAATTTGTATGGCTATACTCTTCAGGCCTGTGCATTTCTCTGTGTGCAAATTTTACTTCACTTAAAAAGATACATAAATACATGTACATAAAGCTTTTCTCTTGTACAGATTAGAGTTCCCCCACCTTACCACCATCTCTATCTAAAAATGCAGTTGTTGTTCAGTCGCTAAGTTGTGTCCAACTCTTTGCAACTCTATGGACAGCAGCACACCAGGCTTCCCTGTCCTTCACTGCCTCCCAGAGTTTGCTCAAACTCATATCCATCAAGTCAGTGATGCCAGTCAACCATCTCATCCTCTATGCTCCCTCTTCTCGTGTGACCGTCTAACTTTACTAGCAGCAGACTCTTTCCCAATGAGTTGGCTCACTGGAGAAGACACTTGACAGTCCCTTGGATGGCAAGGAGATCAAACCAGTTAACCCTAAAGTAAATTAACCCTGAAGATTCATTGGAAGGACTGATGCTGAAGCTTAAGCTCCAAAACTTTGGCCACCTGATGTGAAAAAGACAGTCTTTTATTTCACTTCTCTCCTCCTTCTCCTCCCCTAACTCTGACGCCTCTGGGTCTCCCCCTTCATCCAGTGCTGGGGCCAGGGGAGGAGAGGAAGGTTGTCCATGTCTTGTTAAGGAGGGGACACTAGTGAAGCTTCCAGAAAGTCAGATACTCCTTCAAAGGCAAGTGGGGCAAACAGTGGAACTGACTTCTCAATGCTTGTCCCTTCAATCATTCTTCGGTCCACCAAAATGCAGTCTGGGGTGGGGACATTGGCCCAAAATATCATCAGCAGTCACAATCGTTCAACACTTTAGAAACAAATTAAATGGCAGTCATTGCTCCAAGGGGAACCATAAGGATAAAAATGGCCAGCCAGTTTCCCCATCCATCTCCCTGCCACCCTTAAGGATTTGTCCATTCACATCAGCCGTTTCAACTGTGAACATTTATGCTTGATAGTCTCATAGCTGAGCATCCTGGGAGAAAGGGAGGGAGAAGGACATACAGAGCAAAAAGAGGTGGGTGGCAGGTCCCCAAAGGGAGGCTCAGCAGAAGGTCCAGAGAAACCAAGTAGAAACGCTCCTCCCATCACAGTCAAGGCAGCAACTTCCCCATCCTTCATTTGGAGCCAGCTGGGGTGTTGATGCAAGAGGAAGCCTCCCTGCAATGGCTTCCTTAGAAAGCCCGGCTCTGCACCCATCCTCCTAGTCCTACTTTGCTCTGCATCCAGCTGCTCTGCCTGCCCCCACAGACGGACCCAGACGTAGCCTCAGCCACCCTGCCCTGGGGATGTGTCTCCAACCCATCTGCCTCCACGTCAACTCCGAGGAGGAAAAGTAGCTTAATGATGATTCAACAAGACTGGTTCGTGACACCCATTACTCTAGCTGAACACATAGCCCAACATGAAAGCTCTCCTGTCTGTCAGAAGGGACACGGGCGGCCAGCACAGGAGGAGGACTGTGAAGGGCAGCCGGGACAGTCCAAGGATTCTGGCGACTTCCAGGAAGTGAAACTGTTGCTTGGGAGACAGATGCTGAGCACACCTGACAGAAGCTTTGGAAGGAGTGTCTCTTTCCCTTTGAAAACCACTTAAGGGATCTTTGTGAATTTTACTGTTTTAATAGTTCTTTGACACTGGTGGTATATCATCTACTGATGGCTGTTGAGTCGTTTGCTTCTCCAGTGGTAGCTGAGGCTCGCGTCCCAAGCAGGATGTTCTGGCTGTGGGGTCCCCATCATCTCCCAAGTCTCCACCCTTGAGATAACTGCTCATAGCTCAAAAGCCAAATTCTCACTGAACACCAGGGAGACTGAAATCTCCAGTGCAGAGTTGCGCAGAGGACTGGGCAAGAAGCAGCTTCCTGTTCCCTGCCTGAGAGCACAAGGTCTGCGAGGCCAGGTGACGTCCTCAGCCTTCTGCTGCCTTTCCATGCCCTGTCTGCAGATGTGTCCAGGAACCCTGCAGAGTGCTCAGAGAAAAAGTCCTTCCCCCGCCTCGATGAGCTGCTCGTGTACAGAGCCCGGAGGATGCTCTCGACTTCCTGAACGAACCAATGAATGAAAGGTTTAGAGAGAACTTACAGCAAATACCTAGGGCCTTGCAAGGCTCACAAAAGGTGCTTAACAAATAATACCAACGGGAGGCAGCAGGGCAGGTGGGATAATGAAGGACTAAGGCCCAACACAATGACCAGAGTCTCTGCTCAGCCACCGCCTGGCTGGATGGCCCTGTGTGAGTCACTGGTCTTCTTCTTAGCCTCAGTTTCCCCACCTGCAACTCCCACCTACAGGGAAAACATGGTGCACAGTCTAGAGATAACATTCTTCTAAAACTAAGTTAAAAGACGACGTGCTGGGGTCTTTTAACTGATGTCCCAACTGAGAAGCAGAGGTTATGAAATGTCACTTTTGAGGAGTTTGTGCAACTGCAGGGGTGCAGAAGAGGGGAAAACCTGGAGCAGGCTCTATCTCGTGAGATGCCGGGCAGTTTGGCAGGTGGCATGAGAGGGTAAGCAAGAGGCGAGCCCCGAGGAGGCCGAGCTCAGTCACTTGGTACCTTCCACACCTGCCAGGTGAGCAGGAAAGAGGTGCTTCGGGAAGATGCTGGAGGTGGCTGGGAGCCGTGGGCTCAGAGTCCTACCTCTCTCTTTACAAATAAGCCAAAATGACATTAATTCAACAGTCCTTGCTGAGTTCATCTCTATTAACTCCTGCCTTTCGGCTCAAGACTCTTTTTCTTTGTGCTGCCAACCTCAGGCCCATAACAGCCTGTCATCACAATCATTATCAAAGATGGGAATGAGGGACAGTGGGGGTGGGGAGGGTTTGCCCAAGCTGCTTTGTATCAGAGGCTGTTCAGACAACAGTGTCTCCTTAATCTCATAAGATAGAGACAAGCCCTTCTGACATTGTCAGATGAGAACTTACCCCTGGTTCCTGACAGCAACTGTCCTACACAGTATCCCGCCAGAGGAACCCACACTGTCTCCAGGCCTTCCTGGTTGTGTCTTTCAGGAGAGCGGGAGACATACTGGAACCCCCCCACCCCCACCCCCCGCCCTAGAAAGGAATGGACCCAGTCAAAGCAGGGTTTTCGGCATAGTCCTGCAGAGGCTTGGGTGGGGCTTTCCTGCCCTGGGCCATTTCTTCCTTGACTGGAGACACTGACAAAAACAAGGTCAGGTCTTGCGGGTCCCCAGACTGTGGCCACTGCCCTGTTGTCACTAAGGACCTCCCACTCGCCCCCCCTCTCTCCTCTCCACTCAGCTTCTCCAAGGAGATGCCCAACAGTCTTCACAAGATCTCTGCTTACACCTGGAAGTGATGCATGCATGCTCAGTCATGAGCTGAGCTGGGGTTGTGCTCTTTGCGACCGCATGGACTCCAGCCCGCCAGAATACTGGAGTCGGTAGCCATGTCCTCCTCCAAGGGATCTTCCCAACTCAGAGACTGCACCCATCTCTCTTCTGCCTCCTGCATTGGAAGGTGGGTTCTTTACTGCCAGCACCACCTGGGAAGCAGATCAATGGAAAATTTAAGGGCATTCTGGAAACATCCAAAGCTGAGTGAACAATCTTAGCATCCACGAGCTGCTGCTGTGGCTGGTGGGGCATAGTTTTGTTCTTAGTAACCTCCGTAGTTGTTCTGTTGGTCAAACAGCAGCTCTGATTCATTTTGGGAAATGAATTGGGACAGACAGACAGAAAGGAAATAAAATCACCCCTCACCCCGCCATCCAGAGATAAACACGTTGGTTTGTATGTTTCTATGTTCCCTTTCTGTGCAGATATGTATCTACTCTTTTTTTTAATGGGAGTCTTCAATGCTGTTTTGTAACCTGATCTTTTCACATGACCACAGCAGACAGCTTTCCGTGCCATGAAACAGACGCCCACACCTTCATTTTTAATGACTGCCCAGTACATGCCAGCAGAGATGTGCCCCAGTCAAATGTTGTGTTGTTTCCCTCTGCTGCACCAGTCTAAGTGTCTCCAGGTTCCTCGAGTTGTGGTCTGACATTGTCAGATGAGAACTTACCCTGGTTCCTGACAGCAACTGTCCACACAGTATCCCGCCAGAGGAACCCACACTGTCTCCAGGCCTTCCTGGTTGTGTCTTTCAGGAGGCGGAGACATACTGGAACCCCCACCCCACCCCGCCCTAGAAAGGAATGGACCCAGTCAAAGCAGGGTTTTCGGCATAGTCCTGCAGAGGCTTGGGTGGGGCTTTCCTGCCCTGGGCCATTTCTTCCTTGACTGGAGACACTGACAAAAACAAGGTCAGGTCTTGCGGGTCCCCAGACTGTGGCCACTGCCCTGTTGTCACTAAGGACCTCCCACTCGCCCCCCCTCTCTCCTCTCCACTCAGCTTCTCCAAGGAGATGCCCAACAGTCTTCACAAGATCTCTGCTTACACCTGGAAGTGATGCATGCATGCTCAGTCATGAGCTGAGCTGGGGTTGTGCTCTTTGCGACCGCATGGACTCCAGCCCGCCAGAATACTGGAGTCGGTAGCCATGTCCTCCTCCAAGGGATCTTCCCAACTCAGAGACTGCACCCATCTCTCTTCTGCCTCCTGCATTGGAAGGTGGGTTCTTTACTGCCAGCACCACCTGGGAAGCAGATCAATGGAAAATTTAAGGGCATTCTGGAAACATCCAAAGCTGAGTGAACAATCTTAGCATCCACGAGCTGCTGCTGTGGCTGGTGGGGCATAGTTTTGTTCTTAGTAACCTCCGTAGTTGTTCTGTTGGTCAAACAGCAGCTCTGATTCATTTTGGGAAATGAATTGGGACAGACAGACAGAAAGGAAATAAAATCACCCCTCACCCCGCCATCCAGAGATAAACACGTTGGTTTGTATGTTTCTATGTTCCCTTTCTGTGCAGATATGTATCTACT
The DNA here is from genome assembly GCA_022376925.1 of Tragulus kanchil. Lineage (NCBI taxonomy): Eukaryota > Metazoa > Chordata > Mammalia > Artiodactyla > Tragulidae > Tragulus > Tragulus kanchil. Next base: position 50,435,051 of record JAIOJX010000026.1, read on the forward strand.
CTTTTTTTTAATGGGAGTCTTCAATGCTGTTTTGTAACCTGATCTTTTCACATGACCACAGCAGACAGCTTTCCGTGCCATGAAACAGACGCCCACACCTTCATTTTTAATGACTGCCCAGTACATGCCAGCAGAGATGTGCCCCAGTCAAATGTTGTGTTGTTTCTCTCATGCCTGTGGTCTGCAACTTACATCATTACCCGGTCTAAGAAGTGCCAAGGTTTAGCCAATTAGAAGCTCTTCATTAAAAATGAAAAGGGCATCTTCAGCCCTCCAGAGGCTGGGCCACTGTCCTCATTCTTCTGAAAGGTATCTTTGCTGCAAAGAGGAACCTGGTCATCAGTCCTGTTAGGCTGCAGAGGTGCAAAAGAGACCCACTTGTATTTCCCAGTGGACTTCTTCAGAAAGGCTGGGCTGCTTTAAAAAAAAAAAAAAAGCACAGGAGAAAATGTTTTGTAATTGTTTGTGAGCGCACACCAGCTCAATGACAAAATGAGACGGAACCCTTGATTTCTAACCTCCTGCTGCACTGTTCAAAATTCTCCCACAGAGGCACGGAGGAAGCAAACTGAAGCACTCTGATTGTCAAATTTGCATCCTCTCTTAGCTGGTTATTGTCCCAAAGGACGTTTTGCATCCAGTCGTACTTGTTTGTAAAGATCTTTCACCCAAGACAGACCACTTTTCAAGATACCGCTGACATGGAGGCTGCAGAAATATGGAGAGAGAGTTCACAATATGGAGAGTCCCTGGGTAGAAATGTAAACAGATTTAACGCCAACAGCTTTCAGCCTAGAAATCCTCAAAGGATCCGTTGCAGAGCCCCAGTCAGGTAAATAACAGGAAAAACAGCAGCCACGCAAAGGAAAACTGGAAGGTGTTCATTAAGGAAATGCATTTGTTCAACATGCTTTTAGGGAATATCAACAGTGGGCCAGCCCTGCCCTAGGTGCTGAAAAGCAGAAATAAATAAGCCTCCATTTCTATACCCAAGGAGCCAACCATCTAAGAGAGAACTCAGACGTGCCAGAGAACATTTGAAACATTGGATAAAGGCTGTATCTGGCCACCTAGATACAAGGAACATGACAACACAGAGGCGTGACGAGAGGGAGGGGAAGGAAAGATAGGATGCATCTTAAGTACCACCCCTGGTCATGTGGCAACCAAGCACAGGATAGAGCATCAGGAAATGAAACTCGTGAGGGCCACAGGAGCTGATCACGCACTGTCCCATGTCCTAGAGGAAGGAGCCAGGGATTTCTCCAGCAAGCAGGAAGAGCCTCTGGTTTTTCAGCCGGCACACATCCTATGATTCACAGTAAAAGACTTTTTCAGGGTAGTGTGGAGCTTGTTGGATGGGTCCAAAAGACAGAGTAGCAGCTTGTCATTAACTTCAGGCAAGAAATGATTTGGGGCCTTGACAAAGGACGGTGACAACAGGGATGGAGGGAGAAAGCAGAAGTGATTATTAAAGAGATGGAATCGACAGGCTGAGTGACCAACTGAAAGGGGCAGGGGTGAACCTAGGGCAACAGGGTGAAAACAAAGAGCAAGTAATGTACAGAGCAAGACCCCAAAGAAGCCAGAAAAGGACTACACTGGAGCTACAGGATCAAGAGGAATTCCCTTCCTTAGACACATGGAAGTAGCAGAGGATGGTCGTGTTGAAACAGACTCTACCAGCTGTCAGGCCGCCTCGCTGGCAGAAGGAAGGCCAGCTGTTCCTGGGAGGATTTACACCCACTGAGTGAGCAAAGATTTTGCATCCAGTCGTACTTGTTTGTAAAGATCTTTCACCCAAGACAGACCACTTTTCAAGATACCGCTGACATGGAGGCTGCAGAAATATGGAGAGAGAGTTCACAATATGGAGAGTCCCTGGGTAGAAATGTAAACAGATTTAACGCCAACAGCTTTCAGCCTAGAAATCCTCAAAGGATCCGTTGCAGAGCCCCAGTCAGGTAAATAACAGGAAAAACAGCAGCCACGCAAAGGAAAACTGGAAGGTGTTCATTAAGGAAATGCATTTGTTCAACATGCTTTTAGGGAATATCAACAGTGGGCCAGCCCTGCCCTAGGTGCTGAAAAGCAGAAATAAATAAGCCTCCATTTCTATACCCAAGGAGCCAACCATCTAAGAGAGAACTCAGACGTGCCAGAGAACATTTGAAACATTGGATAAAGGCTGTATCTGGCCACCTAGATACAAGGAACATGACAACACAGAGGCGTGACGAGAGGGAGGGGAAGGAAAGATAGGATGCATCTTAAGTACCACCCCTGGTCATGTGGCAACCAAGCACAGGATAGAGCATCAGGAAATGAAACTCGTGAGGGCCACAGGAGCTGATCACGCACTGTCCCATGTCCTAGAGGAAGGAGCCAGGGATTTCTCCAGCAAGCAGGAAGAGCCTCTGGTTTTTCAGCCGGCACACATCCTATGATTCACAGTAAAAGACTTTGTCAGGGTAGTGTGGAGCTTGTTGGATGGGTCCAAAAGACAGAGTAGCAGCTTGTCATTAACTTCAGGCAAGAAATGATTTGGGGCCTTGACAAAGGACGGTGACAACAGGGATGGAGGGAGAAAGCAGAAGTGATTATTAAAGAGATGGAATCGACAGGCTGAGTGACCAACTGAAAGGGGCAGGGGTGAACCTAGGGCAACAGGGTGAAAACAAAGAGCAAGTAATGTACAGAGCAAGACCCCAAAGAAGCCAGAAAAGGACTACACTGGAGCTACAGGATCAAGAGGAATTCCCTTCCTTAGACACATGGAAGTAGCAGAGGATGGTCGTGTTGAAACAGACTCTACCAGCTGTCAGGCCGCCTCGCTGGCAGAAGGAAGGCCAGCTGTTCCTGGGAGGATTTACACCCACTGAGTGAAGCAGGGGTCGACTGCTGAGAAGGATGAGTGTAGAATCAGGATCTCTCGGGATTTCCCTGGAGGTCCAGTACCTGAGACGCCATAGTCCCAGGGAAGGGGCCCAGGTTCGATCCCTAGTCAGGGAACTAGATCCCACCCGTCACAACTAAGAGTTCACATGCCTCAACTAAAGATCCCACATGCCCCAAAGAAGAGCAGAGGTCCCTCGTGTCGCAACTAAGACCTGGCACAGCCTAAATAAATAAAACTCTTATGAAAAAAGAAATAGGATCGCCTGGGGATAACAGTCAACATCTGGAACACCCACTAATGGACAAGGAATGAGGAGCTGGCCTTCAGGTCTGGGAAGTGTGGACCAAAGGGCACTGAGGACCAGCGGAGCACAGAGGCCCAGCTCCACGACCGGTGCTTTCTCCAGGGGCCGAGTGGGGAAGGGAGGGTGGATGACGAATGCACGCCCAAAATGCGGCCAGCTGACACAGGGGACATCCACGTCCCCTCCACGTCAGGGCACCAAGGATGCCGAGAAGAGAGACAGGAGAGAGTCGCTCGGGGAAGGAGTGAAGCCAGGAAGGGCTGAGAGAACCAGGGGCCAAGGAGCCAGGTCTCAACAGAGCAGAGACGAGGAGGGCACCGACAGGAGCAGGAGGTGGAGGGGACCAGGTCTGACCCTCTGCCCTCGGCACACTGGCCTGTCAGCTGCCAAAAATGGAGCAGGCACACAGATGGCAAACATCCCAGGAGATGGCCTGGGAGTGGTGGCTGACATGGGACCCTTCTGGCAGTGCCCACAAAGGACAGGGCCAGCAGAACGGAGGAGGGTGTCGGGAGGGTCCGTGAGACTGTCCTGCTTTCCAGTTGGGCCAGACTGAGTTAGCTTCCCACCGGTGTCCAGGGCGCTCATCCAGGGCACCTGTCGGATCAGCAGCCGCTGCCTCGGCTTAGGTGGAGGCCGTTTCCAGGCATGGAAGTAGCAGAGGATGGTCGTGTTGAAACAGACTCTACCAGCTGTCAGGCCGCCTCGCTGGCAGAAGGAAGGCCAGCTGTTCCTGGGAGGATTTACACCCACTGAGTGAAGCAGGGGTCGACTGCTGAGAAGGATGAGTGTAGAATCAGGATCTCTCGGGATTTCCTGGAGGTCCAGTACCTGAGACGCCATAGTCCCAGGGAAGGGGCCCAGGTTCGATCCCTAGTCAGGGAACTAGATCCCACCCGTCACAACTAAGAGTTCACATGCCTCAACTAAAGATCCCACATGCCCCAAAGAAGAGCAGAGGTCCCTCGTGTCGCAACTAAGACCTGGCACAGCCTAAATAAATAAAACTCTTATGAAAAAAGAAATAGGATCGCCTGGGGATAACAGTCAACATCTGGAACACCCACTAATGGACAAGGAATGAGGAGCTGGCCTTCAGGTCTGGGAAGTGTGGACCAAAGGGCACTGAGGACCAGCGGAGCACAGAGGCCCAGCTCCACGACCGGTGCTTTCTCCAGGGGCCGAGTGGGGAAGGGAGGGTGGATGACGAATGCACGCCCAAAATGCGGCCAGCTGACACAGGGGACATCCACGTCCCCTCCACGTCAGGGCACCAAGGATGCCGAGAAGAGAGACAGGAGAGAGTCGCTCGGGGAAGGAGTGAAGCCAGGAAGGGCTGAGAGAACCAGGGGCCAAGGAGCCAGGTCTCAACAGAGCAGAGACGAGGAGGGCACCGACAGGAGCAGGAGGTGGAGGGGACCAGGTCTGACCCTCTGCCCTCGGCACACTGGCCTGTCAGCTGCCAAAAATGGAGCAGGCACACAGATGGCAAACATCCCAGGAGATGGCCTGGGAGTGGTGGCTGACATGGGACCCTTCTGGCAGTGCCCACAAAGGACAGGGCCAGCAGAACGGAGGAGGGTGTCGGGAGGGTCCGTGAGACTGTCCTGCTTTCCAGTTGGGCCAGACTGAGTTAGCTTCCCACCGGTGTCCAGGGCGCTCATCCAGGGCACCTGTCGGATCAGCAGCCGCTGCCTCGGCTTAGGTGGAGGCCCTCGCAGTTCTCCCAGGCGTGGAGGAGGCACTGAGGAGCTGTTCTCCTTGGAGAGGACAGTCTCTGGAGGCAGCCAAGACACCCACTTCTTGGGGAGATCAGTGTGCCCTGGGAGCCTAGGACGCCCCAGACCCCAGTGTGGGACTTACCTCCCATCAAAATCCAGTCTGTTCAGGGAAAGTTTGGTGGAAACAAAGATGGCCCCACAGACGGGCACGGTTGCGTGTTACGCCCGCTCCAGTCCTTTCAGTGCCAACCTGCCACTGTGGCTTAAGGGAGGCATGGATACCCTCCCAGGGAGTGAGGCAATTGCCTCACGCGACACCAGAGCAGAGCTACATGCTGGCTGCTAAGAAGCCCGACGGTCTAAGGGGCTGTGCTTACAACCATGACTCCCAGGCCCTCAACTGCTGCCTGTGAGAAAGAGCCCAGGGAATTTGTGGGCTTTTTTAGCATTTGAACCACGTTGCCTTCCGAAGTAACACCAAGCGGTCACAAATCACAAAGTTTTAAAGATGTTGCACGTGGGAGGGAAAGTTCCTAGGTGTTTCCACCATTTAGGAACCGGTGGGCCTTGTATCCCCAGCTTTGTCCTCATCTCATTTGTATTTTGCAGCTCAATTTGAACTCGTGGGGAGATCTGGATTCCTGTCCTTGCTATCTTAGGACCAATTGTCCCGGGTAGAGGGGCCAGGGGTCCGAACCCTTGAGCCAGCAGGCAGGGCATGTCGGGCTGGGGGAGGCCGGGCCGGGATGCCCGGGTCTCTGCCAGATCCCGGTGACCTACCTTGGCCTCTCCGCAGGTGCGCGCAGGCGCTGCTGGAGCACGGTGCCTCGGTGCAACTCGAGGGTGGCGCGGGCCGGGACACGCCCCTGCACGTGGCGGCGCAGCACGGCCTGGACGAGCACGCACGCCTCTACCTGGACCGCGGGGCGCGCGTGGACGCGAGGAATGGCCGCGGAGAGACCGCCCTGAGCGCGGCGTGCGGCGCGGCCCGGCGGCCCGACGAGCACGCACGCTGCCTGCGCCTGTGCGCGCTGCTGCTGAAGCGGGGCGCGGCAGCGGACGCGCGCGACGAGGACGAGCGCAGCCCGCTGCACAAGGCCTGCGGCCACGCGCGCCACGGCCTGGTGCGCCTCCTGCTGCGGTACGGCGCCGACGCGGGCGCGCTCGACTATGGGGGCGCGTCGCCGCTGGCCCGAGTGCTGCAGACGGCCGCCTGCGCACTCGAGGCCGCGCCGCAGCGCACGGTGCAGGTGCTGCTCAACCACGGCTCCCCTACCGTGTGGCCCGACGCCTTCCCCAAGGTAAGAAGGGGACCGGGACAGGTCACGAGGACTCGCAGCGCAGGGGCGCGGCCTGCAGCCCGGTGGCATGCCCCGTTTCATAACCCCCTGGTGACGGGTGCAGATGCAGAGTCATTATCTGCAGGAATAGAGTGATGGGATCTGCGTTTCTACCAGGTTTCCTGGTGAGGTCTTGGGACCACAGTTTGAGGAGCAAGGGCTGGGAAGCCTTTTCTAGAGTCACTAGCAAATGAAAAAGTTGGAGTGTTAACAAGCGCACTCGAATGTGACCGGGCAAAGGTGTCACCTGGGGATTCCAGGAACTTAGTTCTGTGATGTTGTCATGGTTCAAAATATTTTGGCAAGTTATCTTTGGGTGTTATCGAGGAACAGTGAAATCGGTCTCTTGTCGAATCTGGTATTTGGCTTGAAATTAAATACCTTTACGTGGTTATCTGGAGAAAGAAATGGCACACTCCAGTGTTCTTACCTGAAAAATTCCGTGGACAGAGAAGCCTGGTGAGCTACAGTCCATGGGATCTCAAATATACACACACACACACACATATATATATATATTTGTATATATATATGTATATATATTTGTGTGTGTGTGTATATATATATATATATATATATATATATATATAGCTTCCCTGATGGCTCAGTGGTGAAGAATCTGCCTGCAATGCAGGAGACCCAGGTTCCATTCCTGGGTTGGGAAGATCCCCATGGAGGAGGGCATGGCAGCCCACTCCACTATTAGCACCTGGAGAATCCCATGGACAGAGGAGCCTGCAGCCCATGGGGTCACACAGAGTCAGACATCACTGAAGTGACTAAGTAGCAGGATGTGATCATCCACCTGATGAATGGGATTACCTTACCACGCTCCTATGAAATATTTTATACTCTTGACATTCCCCAGCTGGGTTTCTACCAGGTGAAGAGCCCTTTCGAGGTTGTGTGGGGACCCCACTTTGCAGACTTGACTCTGAGCAGCTTGTCACTTTCCCACATGTCAGATCACCACTGAAATGAGAGTGATGAAAGATAAAGATTTCTTATCATATGGCCGCCCCTGGCAGTCTGGTGGTTAAGACTCCATGCCCCCACTCCGGGGGCTCGAGTTTGATCCCTGGAGGGAGAACTAAGTTCCCACATGCTGACAGGTGCTGCTAAAATAAACAATAAATCTAAAATAAATTTTGAAGGGGAAAAAAAAAGATTTATCATCAGAGAAAATAGTCAAGGACAGAAAATGTTTCTAAAAGAGAAGTTCTCAAAATATTGGTTAAGAGCTTGTCCTCCCCAAAGATTTCACTGAAGGGAGGTCATTCCATTAGACAAAAAGTTGTCTGTGTTTAATTTAATATTTATCCAGGCTCACCAGTCATATGCAGGAGACATATTTTGGCCTGATAGGTTTTACACAAATAGCCTAAAAGCTCTTATCCAAAAAGGACAGTATTCTAGATGATCTGAAATGGTGAGATTCACACATGTCTCTCAGACGCCAACTTTGCACTGTAAAGGTGTACAGAATACAGTTCCTGTCTCTCAAAGCATAAGTGAGAAGTGGAAAATCCACCTAGACTAGTCCCTGGTGTTTCCTTACTTGACAAACAGAACGACAGTTTCTTACGCCAGCTCTTCCACTGCCTTCAAGTAATCCTCTCGAGGTACTCTACTAATGCAGTGATTTCAATTTCACGAGCTCTTGAAAGGGAATAAGTGCCAGCATGTTTATATTCTATTACATTTACCTTTTATCTTCATAATTCACATTTCCCAATATTAGCAGACTTAGTTCATCAACCAGTAAAACGGAAACAAATGGAAACCTCCCACCCCTCCAGTTCACACCGTGTGTGCCTTAAACCAGGATACATCTTTCAGCCCTCAGGTTGTGAAACTGCATAAAGAATGAACAAGAGGGTTTTCCTGTGGCTCAGTGGTAAAGAATCTGCCTGCCAGTACAGGAGAAATGGGTTCAATCCCTGATCAGAAAGGTCCCACATGCCACGGAGCAACTAAGCCCATGAGCTGCAACACTGAATCTGCGTTCTGGAGCCCAGGAGCTGCGACTACTGAAGCCCCTGCACCTAGAGCCTTCTCTTCTGCAGCAAGAGAAGTCACTATAATGAGAAGCCTGTGCACAGCAAGTAGAGAGTAGCTCCCAACCCCTGCAACTGGAGCAAAGCCCGTGCAGCGACCAAGACCCAGCACGGCCAAAACCAATTAATTAATTAATTAATTTTATAAAAATGAACAAGAAACAAAACAGCAAAGAAAAAAATATGGCTTTACACGATGAGCCACAGAGAAAACCACCTGGGGCAAATCCTTTTAAAGAAAAAAAAAGTCAACGTATTTTTGTGGTCACTAGTACTAATCTTGGGTTGGCCTAGGATCATTCAGTGTGAGTGGTCTCTGTCCAACCCCACAGGCATCGTCCTGGGGGCAGGACTCGTAGCATCTGAACTCTGTCTCCAGAGCTGTAAGACTCACCACCCGGACCTAGAGATGCAGGGCAAAGCCCAGGGCCACCCCTCTGGACCTCCAGGGGCCCTGCCCTGGGATCCCCTCAGAGAGTCCTTTGTCAGCCACATAGGCCTGGAGCGCCGTCAGTGGGCAAGGGCTTGGCTCTGAGGACAGTTAGTTGCAATGGAGACCCAGAGGTCACAAGAGGTGCTTGGCTCCAGGAAATGACATGTATCTTCCAGCAATCCCGCACCGTTGTGGATGGAATTGGAGTTTCTTTGAAAAATCCTAATACTTGGAGGCTCTCACAGACTAGCATGGCCTTTCCTGAACAGAGCAGGGTGCTGGCACTTGCGGACCTTCAGTCAAAGTTTGTTGAAGAGCGAAAGGGGTTCCAGCAACTCCAGGACCCAGGGCTGCAGTGCATCTTTGGAAATGGGCATCCTACCTCTTTATGCCTAGGATCCCACACCGCCAGAAGGCATCCCCCGAATGAGTGCTGAGAAGGTCCCCAGCTTCCGGCTCCTGATGGTGGTGCTAGGAGCAGGTTGTGAACAGAAGCGTGCTGACCGCCGCCCTGGGCATTCTCCAAGCCAATCAATGCGCAGGCGCCTGTGAGGCTCTGGCCTTGCCCCCAGGACAGCCAGGGCAAGCGCTCTGGAAATCTGGCAGGAGCATCTTCCTCCATCCATGCCCCCTGCTCGTGTGCCACTGGGGAAGGGGTCTAATCACCACACAGGCCATCAAAAGGCAGCCCCGACTCGCTCAGCAGCCCCGTGGAGCGCGCCGCAAACACGCTGAAATGAACCACAAAGATGCTCTGCAGGCAAGACTCAGCGCCATAGCGAGGCGTACACAGAGGCTCCGGGGAATGTCACAGAGCACGCCGGCCGTGGGCCGCAGCCGGGCTTTAAATAGATGTAAAGAGACACCCACGGAGCTCAGAATTACTGAGGCAAAAGGTTTCACAGCGAGCTTATGACATAAATCATAGCTCCCCCCTGCCCAAACAAAGGCTCCCGCGCCACGGCAGGCGGACTCGGGGCAGCCAGCGGAGCCCCGCGCAGTGCGCGGCCGCCGACTTCAAAGCGGCGTCACGGCTGGGGAAGCAGGCATGTTGACAATGCCAGGCCTTTCTGCCCAGCTGACCACTAGTTAACACCAGAGTCAGGTGGGGGTGCGAGGGCAGGTGCAGGCGCGGTGTCCGACTGCGGCAAGGTTTGAATTCTGGAAGCTGTTGGGACGGAAGGGGCCGGCCTGGAGGAGAGCCCGCAGGCAAGCGGAGAAACACACAGGAGGGCGGGTCCAGTTGACTCTGTAAGTTGGAGGCTTGGTCTAGAATAAAGAACTGTGCTCACCTTTCGCTCTCCTTCTGCCCCTCACCTGGACAGCGATCAATAATTCCCACTTAGAGGGTTTCCCAGGTGGAGCTCGTGGTAAAGAATCCACTTGCCAATGCCGGAGTCACAGAAGACATGGGGTCCATCCCTGGACGGGGAGGAAATGATAACCCCCTCCGGTATCCTTGCCTTGGAAATCCCATGGGTGGACAGAGGAGCCTGGCAGGCTTCTGCCCATAGTGTTGCAAAGAATCGGACACGACCAAAGTGACTGAATACACACACATACCTGCCGACAAGTTGGGGAAGTGCCCAGGCAACACTGGTGATGAAAGCTTCCTCCACAGGCAACCCTTAAGCACGTGTTCATTCATTCAGCAAACCTTTCCAGGAGCGGCTGTGCTGGGGACTGGAGGTATGGCGCTTAACTGGAGCAGGGAGCTGCCAGCCACCTGGGTGAGAAGGTGTTGATTCAGAGAACCGCACACACCACTGTGAAGTGGCTTTGGTGAGACAAGCTGAACAGACACAGCCATCCAGACCTTGAAAGTGCCAAACGAGGCGGGGCAGACCTGCCCGGTGGGAGTCTAAGGCTCTCTTGAGCTCTTATAGGTCAATCCCAGATCTAAAGGCTAAAGACTTGGCAATGTGAAGAAGGGAAGAGAAACCATTTCACACAGAAGGAACAGCAGGTACAAAGGTCTTGGGGAAGAAAGAACGTGGCAGCATATGTTGGGAGTGGGAGTGGCAGGTAACTTAGTAACTAGAGATGGAGTAATACCAAAAGGGAGCCTGCAGGCTAGGCAGATTCTTTACTGTCTGAACCAGGAGAGGTGACATCATCCCTTAAGAATAAGGGGGTGACTTCTCTACTCAGGGGTAGAGAATATGCTGGCATTAGGGGCTGCCAGAAATCACCAACTGTCTCACAGACAAGGTGAGGGATGCAGGTAGCCGGAACAAGGGGAATAGAGGTGGAAGGTGAGAATGGCAGGTTCTAGAAACATCTGCAAACTCAAGTCTTGCCTCTCCTTCCAGGCACAAATATGAATCTGAAGTTCTGGGCAGTGATCATGCCGCAAACGCGGATCTCGAGTTTTATGTTTTCTTTTTGCCTAATTACAGAGCTAGGCAACGTGACTTCACACGCCCGTTTCCCAGGGTTGCCCATGTGGGGAGCCTAGGGGAGCAGTCCTCAAAACGCAGGGCTCCTCTCCCTGCCTTCACACATGGGTGTGTGCCCGCCCCTGGGAGGAGGGGCGGGCCATCTGCAACAGCGCACCTCTGTTTTCCTTGCTCTTGTTTCATTTCTCCATCTACACAGAAAGCAATGTGCCCGTGTGATGTTCCCCCTTAATTTTCTTTCTGCCGCCTCATTAGCCGGAGAGAGTGTGCGCAGACCCTAATGACATCAGCGTGTCAGAGGGATGCGGTAGCCGCGTCTCGGCAGACAGCAAGGAGGCGGCGGAGATTTTTAAACTGTGTTGGCGTAGAAATAATGAAGGCGGCCAGCTGCCTGGCAAACATGAGGGGGCAGGGCTGGGGGGGGTTGGGAGACTGGAGCCCTAGAGAGGTGGAACAGAGGAGAGACAGGAAATGAATTCCCAGAGACAGGCAATAAGACTTTGTCACAGCCCGTGACCCAGGGAGGAGGGGCCTGGAGAAGGGGGTGCGCTTGCTGAAGGAGATGGCTCTTCGGCGGGTGGGGTTGGGGGTGGGGAGGTCCCCACCGCAGGCTGTCACTGGGAACCACGGAATATTTTGCAGAGAGAAGTGAGAGGGCTGATGGGAGGGTAGCTGGAGGGTCCCCATTGGCCCAAGGGAGGTCTGAAGGAACTGCCTAGAATGCCACAAAGACAAACAGGCTAGGTCTGGAGAGGTCCAGTGTGAACTGTTCGCTTTAACCAGGTGTTTTCCTCCCATCACAGAAAATGGGCCTCCGCAGTTTAGGAGCTGCCGTGCTCCCGGAAATGCACGTTAGTGGGGGCTCGTGTAAGCCAGAGACCCCAACACGTCAAGAGCACAGCGTGGGGTACGAGCTGGGGGCTGCACGCCTGCCTGGCTTTCCCTCTGCAGCTCAGCCTCCTGTGTCCCTTCTCTGTCTCTCTCCTTCTCTAAAGCCCACTTAAGCCCGGGCTTGTGACAGTAATGGATTAGGGGAAAACAAATTTGGGGTAGGGAGGGGACCAGAGAGATAATGGTAATATGTTTTCTTTTGCCTAATTACAGAGCTAGGCAACGTGACTTCACACGCCCGTTTCCCAGGGTTGCCCATGTGGGGAGCCTAGGGGAGCAGTCCTCAAAACGCAGGGCTCCTCTCCCTGCCTTCACACATGGGTGTGTGCCCGCCCCTGGGAGGAGGGGCGGGCCATCTGCAACAGCGCACCTCTGTTTTCCTTGCTCTTGTTTCATTTCTCCATCTACACAGAAAGCAATGTGCCCGTGTGATGTTCCCCCTTAATTTTCTTTCTGCCGCCTCATTAGCCGGAGAGTGTGCGCAGACCCTAATGACATCAGCGTGTCAGAGGGATGCGGTAGCCGCGTCTCGGCAGACAGCAAGGAGGCGGCGGAGATTTTTAAACTGTGTTGGCGTAGAAATAATGAAGGCGGCCAGCTGCCTGGCAAACATGAGGGGGCAGGGCTGGGGGGGGTTGGGAGACTGGAGCCCTAGAGAGGTGGAACAGAGGAGAGACAGGAAATGAATTCCCAGAGACAGGCAATAAGACTTTGTCACAGCCCGTGACCCAGGGAGGAGGGGCCTGGAGAAGGGGGTGCGCTTGCTGAAGGAGATGGCTCTTCGGCGGGTGGGGTTGGGGGTGGGGAGGTCCCCACCGCAGGCTGTCACTGGGAACCACGGAATATTTTGCAGAGAGAAGTGAGAGGGCTGATGGGAGGGTAGCTGGAGGGTCCCCATTGGCCCAAGGGAGGTCTGAAGGAACTGCCTAGAATGCCACAAAGACAAACAGGCTAGGTCTGGAGAGGTCCAGTGTGAACTGTTCGCTTTAACCAGGTGTTTTCCTCCCATCACAGAAAATGGGCCTCCGCAGTTTAGGAGCTGCCGTGCTCCCGGAAATGCACGTTAGTGGGGGCTCGTGTAAGCCAGAGACCCCAATACGTCAAGAGCACAGCGTGGGGTACGAGCTGGGGGCTGCACGCCTGCCTGGCTTTCCCTCTGCAGCTCAGCCTCCTGTGTCCCTTCTCTGTCTCTCTCCTTCTCTAAAGCCCACTTAAGCCCGGGCTTGTGACAGTAATGGATTAGGGGAAAAAACAAATTTGGGGTAGGGAGGGGACCAGAGAGATAATGGTAATATGATTACCAGTTTCAAAGAGCAGCTGCTCCTGTCTTCATGTGAAAATGCCTGTGAAGCCACAGACAAGAGGAGGGAAGGCTGGAAGGAAGGAGGGCGGGAGAGGAAGCAAATCCATGCACCAACAGGAAGGTCTCATGCCTGAATCAGAAAGGGCCAACGTGCGTCTGCTGCTTGGCCCTAAGTTTTTCAGGCCATGGGGTAGACATTACAGGCAAAGTCCCACCGAGCAGCGGTGGATGCTTGTGGAGGTGCAGTGTACTGTGGGAGATGCAGTAATGTGCACAGGTGGACACTGAGGAACCCAGGTTGCACAGCCAGCTAACTCTGCTGGGGGCGGGAGTGGGAGGAAGAGGCCTCAGCATGGCACACAGGTGGCCAGGAGGATGCACAGACTCTGACCTGGGCAGGGGTTTCCCTTGCCAGCCTTCCTCCACTCTTCCCCTCCACCATCTCACCGGTAAACAGAGAAGAGGACTGTGGATGCACATCGACAGACAGACCGCATGTCTAGATTTCACCTTAATCAGAGATGAATATAGAGAAAAAGTAATGGATTCATCAGAGGGCAGGGAAAAAAATGAGATAGCATCCTGGGAATAGAGAGGAAATCTGTACCTCTCATCAAAAGATTCAGAAGAGGGGATTCCCCTGGTGGTCCAGTGGGTAGGGACACCACCTTGCAGTGCAAGGTGCGCCGGTTCATTCCCTGGCCTGGGAAGATCCCATGTGCCGCGGAGCGGCTGGACCGATGTGTCCAATTACCGAGCCGGAGCTCTGGAGCGCATGCGCCCAGAGCCGGCGCTCTGCAGCGACAGAGGCCACCGCGATGGGAGGCCCACACGAGCCAAAGAACAAAGACAGATGAAAATGGAGAAATGAAAGACCAATAGAAGTGGCCCGCCCGCTCCTCTCCCTCCCCAACCCGACCCCCGCTCAAAATAAATAAAATAAATCTTTAAAAAAAAAAAGATCCAGAAGAAAATCTGAGAAATCGTATGCCTGTGTGCCTTCAAATGCAAAAATTTAAAACCCTAAAAGAAGTTAAGATTAAGAAAAAAAGATGAGAGTAATGTGGAAAAAATTTGGGGTAGGGAGGACCAGAGAGATAATGGTAATATGATTACCAGTTTCAAAGAGCAGCTGCTCCTGTCTTCATGTGAAAATGCCTGTGAAGCCACAGACAAGAGGAGGAAGGCTGGAAGGAAGGAGGGCGGGAGAGGAAGCAAATCCATGCACCAACAGGAAGGTCTCATGCCTGAATCAGAAAGGGCCAACGTGCGTCTGCTGCTTGGCCCTAAGTTTTTCAGGCCATGGGGTAGACATTACAGGCAAAGTCCCACCGAGCAGCGGTGGATGCTTGTGGAGGTGCAGTGTACTGTGGGAGATGCAGTAATGTGCACAGGTGGACACTGAGGAACCCAGGTTGCACAGCCAGCTAACTCTGCTGGGGGCGGGAGTGGGAGGAAGAGGCCTCAGCATGGCACACAGGTGGCCAGGAGGATGCACAGACTCTGACCTGGGCAGGGGTTTCCCTTGCCAGCCTTCCTCCACTCTTCCCCTCCACCATCTCACCGGTAAACAGAGAAGAGGACTGTGGATGCACATCGACAGACAGACCGCATGTCTAGATTTCACCTTAATCAGAGATGAATATAGAGAAAAAGTAATGGATTCATCAGAGGGCAGGGAAAAAAATGAGATAGCATCCTGGGAATAGAGAGGAAATCTGTACCTCTCATCAAAAGATTCAGAAGAGGGGATTCCCCTGGTGGTCCAGTGGGTAGGGACACCACCTTGCAGTGCAAGGTGCGCCGGTTCATTCCCTGGCCTGGGAAGATCCCATGTGCCGCGGAGCGGCTGGACCGATGTGTCCAATTACCGAGCCGGAGCTCTGGAGCGCATGCGCCCAGAGCCGGCGCTCTGCAGCGACAGAGGCCACCGCGATGGGAGGCCCACACGAGCCAAAGAACAAAGACAGATGAAAATGGAGAAATGAAAGACCAATAGAAGTGGCCCGCCCGCTCCTCTCCCTCCCCAACCCGACCCCCGCTCAAAATAAATAAAATAAATCTTTAAAAAAAAAAAGATCCAGAAGAAAATCTGAGAAATCGTATGCCTGTGTGCCTTCCTCGATGGAATGCAAGAAGATACAGCCTTTAAATCCATAAAAAGAAGTTAAGATGAGAAGTCAACAGAATGGCATGGAAAGGAGGATGGAGGAGGTAAATTCATACCAGGAAAGCAAGAGCACAGTGGTAGATTAGAGTACACTAACTCACCATACCATTCCATGTCTAGGTCTCACTTAGGTGGCATTTCTAGCACCTGGTGATTCCTCCACCAGAGTCCTGTGGCAGCTGTATATTTATTTTTATTTTTATTATTGCTGTTATCATTATGAGGCTATATTGTTTGGGTCTGTAAAATTCTGTGAAGTCAGGGCTTGCCTTTGTAACACACAAACATAACACAATCTCTAACTTCTAATTGGAATTTGATAAATATCTATGGAGTGAATGGCTGAAACAATCCAGTTAAAATAGAAGCAACTTAAATAATTGTAAGGCAGGTTATAACACCAAATGCAACTACCAAAAATTATTCCCGAAGGAGATACATAAGATAAGAGCCTGTACTGATTATAATTCCGGAGTGGGTTGCTGTGCCCTCCTCCAGGGGATTTTCCTGATCCACAGATGTAACCCAAGTCTTTTGCATCTCCTGCATTAGCAGATGGATTCTTTACCACTAGGGCCGCCTGGGAAGCCCCATGAATTTCTGAAGTTACCCTATCACCAATATAGAAACTCTCAAATACTTTAAAATAACATGAAACAGTTATAATTAAAGAGTGGGCAGAGGCAATTCTAGCAAAAACAAACCAAAAGTAAAATGATATGTTTTTTGTCAGTATGCAGTGTAGAATTCCAGGGAAATGTACAAAATGAGAATATTCACTTGACATTGATAAAGGATACAATCCATAATGAAGAGATAACCATTAAGAACTTTACATACCAAAAAAAGGTTACGTTAAAATTGAGAAAAATAATTCTAGATGATTTTTAATTCATATCTGTCTTTTCCACAGATCAAGTGGGAAAAAATTTTTAGAAGCTTACTCATACATATGACATATACCTGTTGAGCTTTGAACTATAGAAGAAAATCTGAGAAATCGTATGCCTGTGTGCCTTCCTCGATGGAATGCAAGAAGATACAGCCTTTAAATCCATAAAAAGAAGTTAAGATGAGAAGTCAACAGAATGGCATGGAAAGGAGGATGGAGGAGGTAAATTCATACCAGGAAAGCAAGAGCACAGTGGTAGATTAGAGTACACTAACTCACCATACCATTCCATGTCTAGGTCTCACTTAGGTGGCATTTCTAGCACCTGGTGATTCCTCCACCAGAGTCCTGTGGCAGCTGTATATTTATTTTTATTTTTATTATTGCTGTTATCATTATGAGGCTATATTGTTTGGGTCTGTAAAATTCTGTGAAGTCAGGGCTTGCCTTTGTAACACACAAACATAACACAATCTCTAACTTCTAATTGGAATTTGATAAATATCTATGGAGTGAATGGCTGAAACAATCCAGTTAAAATAGAAGCAACTTAAATAATTGTAAGGCAGGTTATAACACCAAATGCAACTACCAAAAATTATTCCCGAAGGAGATACATAAGATAAGAGCCTGTACTGATTATAATTCCGGAGTGGGTTGCTGTGCCCTCCTCCAGGGGATTTTCCTGATCCACAGATGTAACCCAAGTCTTTTGCATCTCCTGCATTAGCAGATGGATTCTTTACCACTAGGGCCGCCTGGGAAGCCCCATGAATTTCTGAAGTTACCCTATCACCAATATAGAAACTCTCAAATACTTTAAAATAACATGAAACAGTTATAATTAAAGAGTGGGCAGAGGCAATTCTAGCAAAAACAAACCAAAAGTAAAATGATATGTTTTTTGTCAGTATGCAGTGTAGAATTCCAGGGAAATGTACAAAATGAGAATATTCACTTGACATTGATAAAGGATACAATCCATAATGAAGAGATAACCATTAAGAACTTTACATACCAAAAAAAGGTTACGTTAAAATTGAGAAAAATAATTCTAGATGATTTTTAATTCATATCTGTCTTTTCCACAGATCAAGTGGGAAAAAATTTTTAGAAGCTTCACATCATACATATGACATATACCTGTTGAGCTTTGAACTATAGAAACAGAATACAACTTCTAGTACTCCAAAATCAGACATTATTTAGAGCTGCAATATAATACACCAGAAAATTAATAGCAAAAATTATTCTTAAAAAAAATTGAACTCTTTGAAAATTTCATTGCACACTCCCAAATGAATACAGCATCAACAGTTAAATAATTGCAGGCTATTTAAGAAAGACAGTGACAACCTTGTGCCTTTAAACCTGTGCTATCATATGTGAAGAAAATAGCATAGTCACTGCTCTATGAGAAAAGGGGATCCTGCAGGGGTGCTGTGTGATGGTCTAGAGGGGTGGGATGGGGGAGATATACATATGACTAATCTGGGAACATACATATGACTAATCTGGGAACATACATATCTGTAAACAACAAAACTCTGTAAAAGTTAAAAGTAAAATAAAAGTTTAAAAAAAAAACATATGGCTCTGACCACACCTCTCTTCAAAGAAAGATTCACAGCATTTTAAAAATCACTTCCTTTGTGGCTTCAGGAAAAACATATTGCCAAGTTAACTGAGTAGTCAATCCAAGGAGCTGGAAAGAGAAACAGAGAAAGGGATTAATAAGATGAAGGCAAAGTGTAATGGATTGGAATATTTTTAAAGAGAACTGATCAAGTAAATCTGATAGCTGATTTTTTGACAAAAAAATTAAAATAGAATTCCAGCAAGACTAAACACGCAAAACACATTGCAAGGACAATCATAGTGAATTTCAAATAACAAAGGCTGCTTATCCCTACATACAGTGGAGATACCATCCATCCAGATTTGTTCTCCACCTGCATGGACACATCCCTATAATATAGAAACTTTACAAATACCAGTTATAATTAAAGAGTGGGCAGAGGCAATTCTAGCAAAACAAACCAAAAGTAAAATGATATGTTTTTTGTCAGTATGCAGTGTAGAATTCCAGGGAAATGTACAAAATGAGAATATTCACTTGACATTGATAAAGGATACAATCCATAATGAAGAGATAACCATTAAGAACTTTACATACCAAAAAAAGGTTACGTTAAAATTGAGAAAAATAATTCTAGATGATTTTTAATTCATATCTGTCTTTTCCACAGATCAAGTGGGAAAAAATTTTTAGAAGCTTCACATCATACATATGACATATACCTGTTGAGCTTTGAACTATAGAAACAGAATACAACTTCTAGTACTCCAAAATCAGACATTATTTAGAGCTGCAATATAATACACCAGAAAATTAATAGCAAAAATTATTCTTAAAAAAAATTGAACTCTTTGAAAATTTCATTGCACACTCCCAAATGAATACAGCATCAACAGTTAAATAATTGCAGGCTATTTAAGAAAGACAGTGACAACCTTGTGCCTTTAAACCTGTGCTATCATATGTGAAGAAAATAGCATAGTCACTGCTCTATGAGAAAAGGGGATCCTGCAGGGGTGCTGTGTGATGGTCTAGAGGGGTGGGATGGGGGAGATATACATATGACTAATCTGGGAACATACATATGACTAATCTGGGAACATACATATCTGTAAACAACAAAACTCTGTAAAAGTTAAAAGTAAAATAAAAGTTTAAAAAAAAAACATATGGCTCTGACCACACCTCTCTTCAAAGAAAGATTCACAGCATTTTAAAAATCACTTCCTTTGTGGCTTCAGGAAAAACATATTGCCAAGTTAACTGAGTAGTCAATCCAAGGAGCTGGAAAGAGAAACAGAGAAAGGGATTAATAAGATGAAGGCAAAGTGTAATGGATTGGAATATTTTTAAAGAGAACTGATCAAGTAAATCTGATAGCTGATTTTTTGACAAAAAAATTAAAATAGAATTCCAGCAAGACTAAACACGCAAAACACATTGCAAGGACAATCATAGTGAATTTCAAATAACAAAGGCTGCTTATCCCTACATACAGTGGAGATACCATCCATCCAGATTTGTTCTCCACCTGCATGGACACATCTGCAAGGCTCCTGGCTCTCTGCTCTCTGGGCATCATCAGGGCAGTGTTCCAGAAGCTGGGGAGGAAGGATAGGGAGATCAGAAGGTGTATTCACTAGGTGCCCTCTCAGCTTCAGACCGGTGTGTGTCCCTAGCCGAGGTTCTCTGCTCCTGGTGGGACAGCCAACCCCATTCTCTCATCCTTCAGGCTCAGGAGTGGAAACAGCTTTGCTGCCAGCTCTGTATCAATGTGCAATAACCTCATGGTTATTCTGCACGGACACCTGGCTAACCAAGCCTTGTCTCCATAACTCTCCTGGAATAATCCTATATCAAATGTGCCCTCTTTTTCCTGTCTACATCCCTGACTGATACACATGCAATGCTAAATTTCCTTCTTTTTCCAGGAAAATATAAATGAATAAAATTAAACCAAGAATAAATCAAAATAAAATGTGACAGTGAAAAACTTGAAAATATTAAATTATCACCTGCAGCTAAAGGCTAGGCTCATAAGGGTCAAATGTGAAGTCCATCATGCTTTGGTATTTCCAATAATTATCTACCTTTCAAAATCTCTCAGAGCATTAAAAAGATAAAAATTGTCTCAGCTTAACTTAATTAACACTAAGCAATATTAAAACTTGACGGGCTTCCCCTGGTGGTCCAGTGGGTAAGGACACCGCCTTGCAATGCAAGGGGCGCCGATTCGTTCCCTGGCCTGGGAAGATCCCACGTGCCGTGGAGAGGCTGGACCGATGTGTCCAATTACCAAGCTGGAGCTCTGGAGTGCATGTGCCCAGAGCCGGCGCTCTGCAGCGACAGACGCCACCGCGATGGGAGGCCCACACGAGCCAAAGAACAAAGACGGATGAAAATGGAGAAATGAAAGACCAATAGAAGTGGCTCTTTCGCTCCCCTCCCTCCCCAACCCGACCCCCGCCCAAAATAAATAAATAAATCTTTAAAAAAAAAAAAAAACTTGACAATAATATTAGTAGCTCAAAAGCTAAAATTGTAAAGCAGATTTAGTTATTCAACAATGAAAAGTCTTAACAAATTGAATCTACCATTGTACTTAGAAGACTAGCCAAATAGAGATTGTTTTATAAAGGCAAAATAGGTCAATATTGGATAATCTTTTTGTAACAACTTGACTAGAAAAAGTTAAAAAATTAAGTCATAAACCTAATAATACAAAGATATTTCAAGCTAGGCTTTAGCAGTATGTGAACCGAGAACTTCCTGATATACAAGCTAGATTTAGAAAAGGCAAAGGAACCAAAGATCAAACTGCTAACATTCGTTGGATCATGGAAAAAGCAAAGGAGTCCCAGAAAACCATCTACTTCTGCTTCATTGACAACACTGAAGCCTTTGAATGTGTGCATCACAACGGTGGAAAATTCTGAATGAGGTGGGAATACCAGACCACCTTACCTGTCTCCTGAGAAACCTGTGTTCAGGTCAAGAAGCAACAGTTAGAACTAGACATGGAGCGATTGACTGGAAAAATTGGAAAATGAATACAAGGTTGTATATTGTCACTCTGCTTATTTAGTTTATATACAGAGTACATCATGTGAAATGCTAGGCTGAATGAATCACAAGCTGGAATCAAGACTGCTAGGAGAAATATCAACAACCTCAGATACGCAAATGACACTGCCCTTATGACAGAAAGTGAAGAGGAATTGAAGAGCCTCTTTTTTTTTTAATTTTTATTTTACTTTTTACTTTTACAGAGTTTTGTTGTTTACAGATATGTATGATCCCAGATTAGTCATATGTATAGAGCCTCTTGATGAAGGTGAAAGAGGAGAATGAAAAGGCTGGCTTAAAACTCAACATTCAAAAAATAAAGATCATGGCATCCAGTCCCATAACTTCGTGGCAAACAGAAGGGGAAAAAAGTGGAAGCAGTGACAGATTTTCTCTTCTTGGACTCCAAAATCAATGCAGTTGATCTCTTTGCAGTTCAGGGGTCTCTCAATAGTCTTCCCCAACACCACAATTCAAAAACATTAATTATTCAGTGCTCAGCCTTCCTTATGGTCCAACTCTCACATCTGTACATGACTCCTGGAAAAATAATTGTTTAAGAAAGGGTAACAACTTACACACTTACAATCTAACAGTGTATTTTAAAACCTTTGAAATATAAACATGGGTTGACTTGCAGTTCTCCTTCCAGCAATTCAACATGGTTTAGTCATTAAGACATGTCCAGGGCTTCCCTGGTGGTCCAGTGGGTAAGGACACCGCCTTGCAGTGCAAGGGGCGCCGGTTTGATCCCTGGCCTGGGAAGATCCCACATGCCGCGAAGCGGCTGGACCGATGTGTCCAATTACCGAGCCGGAGTTCTGGAGCGCGTGTGCCCAGAGCCAGTGCTCTGCGACAACAGAGGCCACTGTGATGGGAGGCCCACACGGGCCAAAGAACAAAGATGGATGAAAAATAGAAGAATGAAAGACCAGTAGAAGTGGCCCGCCTGCCCCCTCCCTCCCTAATCTGCCCCCCCAGAAAAAAAATTAAAAAAAAAAAAGACATGTCCACCTCTTGTGGCCCCACTGACCAGAGCCTTCAGGCTCCTCCATCCATGGGATTTTCCAGGCAAGAATACTGGAGTGGGTTGTCATTTCCTTCTCCAGGGGATCTTCCCAACCCAGGAATCAAATCCGGGTTTCCTGCATCACAGGCGGATTCTTTACTGACTGACCTACAATATAAGAAATCTAAATAAGAATGGTTGGACACAGAGAGAGAATTATATTCAGAGGTATTTGTTATTGATAAGATCAGAAAATATTGATACAACAAATATTATAATAGTTAATTGATAGAATTCATTATGATACATTTATACAATATTATATGGCCACTACAAATAATGTTTAAATGTTCATTTATAATTTTTGTTTTCTTCACAGTCTATTTAGATGAAAATCAAGTTTCAAAATGATATGCAAAGCACTAGCTCATTTTGTCATATATACTAAATCCTTGCTTAAATGCATAAAACCTTAGGATATACAAAATGTTGATAGGGGTTATCTCTGAAAAAAGAAATCTGAAATTTTTAAATCTTGCTTTTCTGTATCTTAAAGGGGTGTTAGATCTGAAAGAAACTAGGTGGTGGTTTAGTCGCTAAGTCGTGTCTGACTCTTGAATTCAAACTTAATTATCAGTGCTCATTTTAAAACCTTTGAAAAATTTTTAAAAACTTTTTGTGTATTTTAAAACCTTTGAAATATAAACATGGGTTGACTTGCAGTTCTCCTTCCAGCAATTCAACATGGTTTAGTCATTAAGACATGTCCAGGGCTTCCCTGGTGGTCCAGTGGGTAAGGACACCGCCTTGCAGTGCAAGGGGCGCCGGTTTGATCCCTGGCCTGGGAAGATCCCACATGCCGCGAAGCGGCTGGACCGATGTGTCCAATTACCGAGCCGGAGTTCTGGAGCGCGTGTGCCCAGAGCCAGTGCTCTGCGACAACAGAGGCCACTGTGATGGGAGGCCCACACGGGCCAAAGAACAAAGATGGATGAAAAATAGAAGAATGAAAGACCAGTAGAAGTGGCCCGCCTGCCCCCTCCCTCCCTAATCTACCCCCCCAGAAAAAATTAAAAAAAAAGACATGTCCACCTCTTGTGGCCCCACTGACCAGAGCCTTCAGGCTCCTCCATCCATGGGATTTTCCAGGCAAGAATACTGGAGTGGGTTGTCATTTCCTTCTCCAGGGGATCTTCCCAACCCAGGAATCAAATCCGGGTTTCCTGCATCACAGGCGGATTCTTTACTGACTGACCTACAATATAAGAAATCTAAATAAGAATGGTTGGACACAGAGAGAGAATTATATTCAGAGGTATTTGTTATTGATAAGATCAGAAAATATTGATACAACAAATATTATAATAGTTAATTGATAGAATTCATTATGATACATTTATACAATATTATATGGCCACTACAAATAATGTTTAAATGTTCATTTATAATTTTTGTTTTCTTCACAGTCTATTTAGATGAAAATCAAGTTTCAAAATGATATGCAAAGCACTAGCTCATTTTGTCATATATACTAAATCCTTGCTTAAATGCATAAAACCTTAGGATATACAAAATGTTGATAGGGGTTATCTCTGAAAAAAGAAATCTGAAATTTTTAAATCTTGCTTTTCTGTATCTTAAAGGGGTGTTAGATCTGAAAGAAACTAGGTGGTGGTTTAGTCGCTAAGTCGTGTCTGACTCTTGTAACCCCATGGACTGGAGCCTACCAGGCTCCTCTGTCCATGGGATTCTCCAGGCAAGAGGACTGGAGTGGGTTGTCATTTCCTTCAGGGAATCTTCTCAACCCAGGGGTGGAACCTAGTTCTACTGTACTGCAGGTGGATTCCTAATAGACAGAGCCACCAGGGAAGCCCAGAAAGAAGCTAGGCAGGTTGTAAAGGGAGAAATTGTGTCAAGTGTGTTCAAGAACCCCAGTAAGCAGGATACAGGCTGGGCTTGCAACTGGTCCTTATTGCCGTCTCCTCTTAAACCTGGGTCTCCGAAACTCTTTGCCATCTGAGCCACCAGGGAAGCCAACTGTTGTCTAATGTGGCTATTCGGTGCCTGACCTTAGAAAAATTGCTTAACCTCAGTTTTCTCAACCGAGAAATGAACAGTTTCACAATTGGTAAATTGTGAAATCCTAATTGGTAAATTGTAAACCTCAAAAGCAAAGAATAATGTAGTTGTCCTGTTATTGTTGTTGTTGTTGAGTTGCATATCTGACTCGTGTGACCCGTGGACTGCAGCCCGCCAGGCTCCTCTGTCCATGGGATTTCCCCAAAATCAATTTGATCAAGCTTCTCAATCCAGCTATGAATTTACAGAAAGCAGAGAAAAAGCGGTATCCCACCGGGATACAATCAGCAAAATCCCAACAGTGAGAACGCCACAGGACAAAAAACCCAGTTTCCTCAACAAATAAATCACATGAAAGAAAAAAAGCTATACACAAAAATACATCATGTATCAATCAACCAATGTAAAAGTGTTGGTCTTATCTGAATTCTTACTCAAGCAAACAACTGATTGTATAGATATAATGAAAGTTAAGAGACATTTGTGGATTTCAAGACTGAATACATAATAGATGGGAGAAGGAAATGGTGACCCACTCCAGTATTCTTGCCTGGAGAATTCCACAGGTAGAGGAGCCTGGCAGGCAATAATCCATGGGCTCCCAATGAGTCAAACACGACTGAGAGATTATCACTCACTCACTCACATATATATTAGATGATACTAAGAAACTGGCTTCTCAGGGGCACTAGTAAAGAACCTGCCTACCAATGCAGAATAGACATAAGAGATGCAACGTTCAATTCGAGTCGGGAAGATCCCCTGGAGATGGGCATAGCAACCCACTCCAGTATTCTTGCCTGGAGACTCTCATGGCCAGAGGAGCCCGGCAGGCTGCAGTCCATGGAGTCAACAGAGTCAGACGACTGAAGTGACTTAGCACACGTGCACTGACAAACTATTGTTAATTTCTCAGCTGTTACAAGGCTTCTGCATCCGTGTGTCTTCTGAATGTCCTTTAAGAGACACACAGATATTTTTAGATGACATGGTAGGCTACATTGATTTTGCATTAAAATAGCATTAGGTGATGTTTGGCAGAAAACAACAAAATTTTATAAAGCAATTATCCTTCAATTAAAAATAAATCAATGAAATAAAATAATATTAGGGAGGGGGACTGGAAGTACAGCTAGGGTGGGATGAGCCAGGAGCTGATGGTGGGTACAGGAGTTCTAGCCTACTGTTTAGTCTACTTCTGTGGACTTTCAAACTTCTCCATAAAAACAAGTTTCTACTTTCAAAAGGCAAATGCAGTTTCCATCTTTATGATGAAGCTGATGGATCTGAACTGTAGAATTGTAAATTAGCAAACCAGCTTTCTTTCCAGAAGGGGATGGTGAAAATAAAACAGAAAGGCCAGACTTCCCTAGTGGTCCAGTGGGTAAGGACACCCGCCTTGCAGTGCAAGGGCTGCCAGTTCGATCCCTGGCCTGGGAAGATCCCACGTGCCGCGAAGCGGCTGGACCGATGTGTCCAACTACCGAGCCAGAGCTCTGGAGTGCATGCGCCCAGAGCCGGTGCTCTGTGACAACAGAGGCCACTGCGATGGGAGACCCACATGGGCCAAAGAACAAAGATGGATGAAAATGAATAAATGAAAGACCAATAGAAGTGGCCAAAAAAAAAAAAAAAATAGAAAGGCCAAGTGGAGGAAAAAATCTAACAGCAAAGCAACTCTTCTCCCCAAACTTCCTGACACATGAGAAAATTAAGTCAGAAACTGGTCAGAAAATTAAGTCAGAATACCATGCTTGGACAGATTCCCAGCAAACCAGCAGGGCTGATTCCCTTTCTCTAGGCAGCTCTCCTGACCCCGAGAGCCTGCCCGGCCAACAGCATATTCCTCCTGGGAACTCCTTGGCCCAGACTTTTCCTGACAAGAGACAGCCCCTTACAGAGCTGAACTGAGCTGAGCTGGGGACACTCCGCCTGGGGCTCTACAGCCATCCTGTTGTAGTGTTCCTGGGATGCTATTGTTCCTGGAAGGCCGTGAGGTCACCCAGCCAGGGGGCCACCAGTGTGGGAGGCGCGCATCCCCTCCCCCCCCCCCACCACCCTTATCCGCCTGGACCAAAACCCAGCCCACCAGACCTGGGCCTCCCTCTGTTTCCCCACCAGGTGCTGAAAACCTGCGCGGCCGCCCCGGCAGTCATCGAGGTCCTCTTCAACTCCTACCCTCAGCTCCGCGTCTCCGAGTCCTGGAAGGAGGTGATCCCTGAAGAAGTGTTTCAGGTGAGGAGACGGCCCCTTCGCCCCCGTGCGTACAGACTGTTGTCTGTTTCTATTCTCCCAGGTGGACATTTGCACGAATATCCAGGTGTCTATGAAGCATCTGGGACTTCCCTGGTAGCAGAGTCAGTGAAGAGTCTGCCTGCAACACAGGAGACTTGGGCTCGATCCCTGGGTCGGGAAGATCCCCTGGAGGAGGAAATGGCACCCCATTCCCGTATTCTTGCCTGGAGAACCCCGTGGACAGAGCAGCTTGGTGGGCTACAGACATGGGGTCGCAAAGAGTCGGACACAACCAAAGCGACTGAGTCACAGCAGCAGCATGAAACATCTGGAGAAGGAAAGAGAAAGGCAAACTGGGGGCGCGTCTGAAGTTTCTCTTCTTCTGGAGGCTCAGGACTCGCACGCCCATGGGTCTGGCTGGGGCGCTGTGGGCCGCAAGGACCACTCTGGCTGAAGAAGGTCAGGGCTCCGTGACCAACCTCCAAAGGCCTCCTGTGTGTCGGCTTCGTCTTCCGACACCTTAGGATAGGACGCAGGCAGCTGCAGGCACCGCATCCATACGTGACACAATCCGCAGGTGCTGTCGATTAAGAAAGAACTTCTTTTTCTAGAAGCCTCTAAGAAATGGCCCCACCTGGTTCATTGTCCTGAGTCCTGTGCAGCTTGCATGGGCCACTAAGTCATGCCTCAGTCATGTTCAACTCTATGTGGCCCCATGGACGGTCATCTGCCAGGCTCCTCTGTCCACGGGATTCTCCAGGCAAGAATACTGGAGTCGGGTGCCGTGCCCTCCTCCAGGGGATCTGCCCGAGCCAGGGATCGAACTCCTATCTCTCAAGTCTCCTGCACTGGCAGGAGGGTTCTTTAATGAGCTCTTTATCACTCGTGCCATCTAGGAAGCCCGCTGTGCAGATGACTGAACAGCAAAGCGTGCTCTGCAAAGGGGTTGGGCAGAGTGGAATTCAGGAGATGACCCGTATTATCTGCAATCACCCCAAACTGACTTCCCTCTGACTGGGCAGTTGCTCCTCTTTAGAAAAGTGCCCAGCCCCACTTTGGGTGGGATCTGGTGGTTCAGACAGGTAAAGAATCCACCTGCAGAAGGTCTGGGTTCCATCCCTGGGTTGGGAGGATCCCCTGGAGAAGGACATGGCGGCCCCCCTCCAGTATTCTTGCCTAGAGAATCCCGTGGACAGAGGAGCCTGGCAGGCTACAGTCCATGGAGTTGCAAAGAGTCAGACACGACTGAGTGACCAGCGCACAGCTCTCTCTCTCTCTCTCTCTCTCTCTCTCTCTCACACACACACACACACACACACACACACACACACTTGGTATCAGTCATCATGAAAGGATCACCATGCCATCAGGGCTCTTCTGTCTGGGAAAGAGAAAGGAGAGTGCCAGTTCCATGTGCCCAGACTGACATCCTCCACCTCCTTTCAGATGCACCGGGCTTTCTACCAGTCCCTCCTGGCCTTGGCCCACACGCCTCGCTGTCTGCAGCATCACTGCCGCTGCGCCCGAAATCGTTCGGCAGCACGTGCTCTTACCTCGTGCCTCTGTTGCCCGCGGAGTCCCTGCAAAGGCCTCCTGTGTGTCGGCTTCGTCTTCCGACACCTTAGGATAGGACGCAGGCAGCTGCAGGCACCGCATCCATACGTGACACAATCCGCAGGTGCTGTCGATTAAGAAAGAACTTCTTTTTCTAGAAGCCTCTAAGAAATGGCCCCACCTGGTTCATTGTCCTGAGTCCTGTGCAGCTTGCATGGGCCACTAAGTCATGCCTCAGTCATGTTCAACTCTATGTGGCCCCATGGACGGTCATCTGCCAGGCTCCTCTGTCCACGGGATTCTCCAGGCAAGAATACTGGAGTCGGGTGCCGTGCCCTCCTCCAGGGGATCTGCCCGAGCCAGGGATCGAACTCCTATCTCTCAAGTCTCCTGCACTGGCAGGAGGGTTCTTTAATGAGCTCTTTATCACTCGTGCCATCTAGGAAGCCCGCTGTGCAGATGACTGAACAGCAAAGCGTGCTCTGCAAAGGGGTTGGGCAGAGTGGAATTCAGGAGATGACCCGTATTATCTGCAATCACCCCAAACTGACTTCCCTCTGACTGGGCAGTTGCTCCTCTTTAGAAAAGTGCCCAGCCCCACTTTGGGTGGGATCTGGTGGTTCAGACAGGTAAAGAATCCACCTGCAGAAGGTCTGGGTTCCATCCCTGGGTTGGGAGGATCCCCTGGAGAAGGACATGGCGGCCCCCCTCCAGTATTCTTGCCTAGAGAATCCCGTGGACAGAGGAGCCTGGCAGGCTACAGTCCATGGAGTTGCAAAGAGTCAGACACGACTGAGTGACCAGCGCACAGCTCTCTCTCTCTCTCTCTCTCTCTCTCACACACACACACACACACACACACACACACACACTTGGTATCAGTCATCATGAAAGGATCACCATGCCATCAGGGCTCTTCTGTCTGGGAAAGAGAAAGGAGAGTGCCAGTTCCATGTGCCCAGACTGACATCCTCCACCTCCTTTCAGATGCACCGGGCTTTCTACCAGTCCCTCCTGGCCTTGGCCCACACGCCGCGCTGTCTGCAGCATCACTGCCGCTGCGCCCTTCGGAAATCGTTCGGCAGCAAGTGCTCTTACCTCGTGCCTCTGTTGCCCTTGCCGGAGTCCCTGCAAAACTACCTTCTTCTGGAGCCAGAGGGGGTTTTGCACTGAAATCCAGTGATGTGGACCCAGAAGCTGTGCTCCTCTGTGGAGCCTGCTGGGTGCAGAGGGGCCTTGGATGCACCCTCCCCTCCACCCAGGGCACAGAACTCCTCCAGCTTCAGGTGCACCTGGGTGTGCAGTTCACAACAAAAGCCTCACTGCCTCTCTCAGGGCTGCTTGGGAGGACTGAAACTGTGAATGTTGGTCATAGCACACGGATCACAAAGTCCCTTTCAACAGAGACTGAACTAAAAGGTGTGTGTGTTTTCCCAAGGTTAGTCTCCCAGCCCACCGTGGTCTGGCAGTGGCCACGCTGCCACGGCCCCAGTTGTCCGACCCTCTGCAAAGTGAAAGCCACTCAGTTCTCTCCGACTTCTTGTGACCCCATGGTTGAGCTGTGGAATTCTCCAGGAAAGAATACCGGGGGGCTTCCCTGGTGGTCCAGTGGGTAAGGACACCACCTTGCAGTGCAAGGGGTGTCAGTTCGATCCCTGGCCTGGGAAGATCCCACGTGCCGTGGGGCAGCTGGACCGATGTGTCCAATTACCAAACCCGAGCTCTGGAGCGCATGCGCCCAGAGCCGGCGCTCTGCGACAACAGAGGCCACTGTGATGGGAGGCCCACACGGGCCAAAGAACAAAGATGGATGAAAATAGAGAAATGAAAGACCAATAGAAGTGGCCCCCCCGCCCCCACACACCCCACACCCCAAAAAAGAATACCGGAATACACAGCCTTTCCCTTCTCCAGGGGGTCTTCCTAACCCAGGGATCAAACCCAGGTCTCCCACATGGCAGGCAGATTCTTTACCGGCTGAGCCATCAGGGAAGCCCAAGAATACTGGAGTGGGTAGCCTATCCCTTCTCCAGGGGATCTTCCCAACCCAGAAATCAAACAGGGTCTTCCTGCACTGCTGGCAGGTTCTTTACCAGCCGAGCTACAAGGGAAGGGTCAAACCCTCTGTCTTACTGGAAAAATCATCCCACCCCTCCTAGAGCTCAGCCCCCTGGGAAAACCTTGTCCCCAGGGTACAGACATAGAAACAAAGAGAGGAGGACACTTGTTTCTGTGGGAAGAACCCCTCCCCAGGGGCCCACGGGTGCTCCCCAGCGCATCACAGCCCAGAGCCCCTAAAAGGATATCGGAGGGGTGGTGAGTGGATACACGGATGCTTGGCGAGTCTTCTGTCCAACAGCCTCAAAGACCCAGCTGATCCGGCCGTGCGGGCGGGGCAGCCCAGGAAGCCAGATACAGACACAGGTCAACAGAGGCTGTCAACAGCTCCGCCTGCGCATCCCTAAGAGGAGGAAGGTGTGACAGTCTAGGACCGTATTAACCGTGTTTTTGCGTTTCTGTATTCTGGTGCCTTGACACCTGAGGCTTTCGGATCCTGGAAGGACTGCCCCTCCCAGAATTAGCCAATTTCTGGAGACAATAGACAGCATGTGCCCAAGCATCCCTTTCACATACCACTCAACCAACCCGGCGCTCACATCCCTACCCCCTCGCCCCATCTCCAGCCCCTGTCCTCCCCCTGGACCAGGGCCAGCACCAGACGCTGGGGCAGCCCCTCTGCCTCGGAGCCCCCTGCAGTTATTGAGGTCAGCCAGGTCTATGCCTGTGTATACATCCCTTCCGTGGAAACCTCCGTAAAGCCTGCTGCCCCATCCCCTCCCTGCCGCCTCCTGGCCCGCCCTGGTGTGCACCGTGCGGCATGGCCCTTCTCTTGGGAATGGTGAGAAATAAACTGTCTCTTCACTGGCAGCTGTCTGCTGACCAGCTGGCCTTACTAGACCTCAGATGTGACCATATATATTTTAAAATAAGGACTCTGTGATCCTCCTCTGAGGATAAGCAGTGGCTCTGTTTTTTTACTGTTTTTGAGTTTGAGCCAATGCACGGTGCCGCTGGGGTGAACGTCAGGAGAGGCAGGGACACCATCCCGCTGGGGCAGTCCGGAAGGAGGCTAAGGTGGGATGTTGTCTGCACCATGGGTGAAGCCCACTGTGGGGTGATGTGGGGACCTGGCAGGGCCACCTAGTGAGGGTGGACATCATGAAAGGAGTAGCCGGGCCTTGGTGGATGTCAGATCTCAACATAGCAGGTCAAGTCAAGGGAGGGTTAAGACAGCATCCCCCGGAGTCTTCAACTGAACCACCACACCCTGCCCTTTGAGACAGACGACTCACCTGACCTATGTGGGCACAGCTCAAGACCCCACGCACCCCCACCCCTGGCAGATGGCTCTCCCCAGCCTCTTCCACACAGACCTTCAGGAGCCCCCGCTGGACCCAAAGGAAAAGCTGAACAAAGGCAAGGGTGCAGGAGCGAGCATGCACGATGGCCTGGAAGAGGGGTGCCCCACGCTTTCACCGCTGGAAGGAGGCAGGGCTGGAGGAGCTGGGAGGCAAATCAGGAAGCCCTTGGCTTCCAGATCCAGGATTCTGAACGTCGCCACACAGGCTGTGACGAGCCCTGGAGCAGGTGAGCTGCTGTGGTCCCAGTGAGACACTGCGTGTGTGCTCCGTCGCTTCCGTCTGTCCAACTCTGCGACCCTTCGAGCCGTAGCCCACCAGGCGTCTCTGTCCACGGGATTCTCCAGGCAAAAATGCGGGAGTGGGGTGCCATGCCCTCCTCAAGGGATCTTCCTGACCCAGGGATTGAGCTTGAGTCCCTGCATCTCCTGCAGACTGCAGGCAGAGTCTTTACCTGGTGAGCCACGGAGAAGCCCCAGTGGGACATTAGGAAGTTACTTGTGGACCCTGCCGCCTCCTGGCCCGCCCTGGTGTGCACCGTGCGGCATGGCCCTTCTCTTGGGAATGGTGAGAAATAAACTGTCTCTTCACTGGCAGCTGTCTGCTGACCAGCTGGCCTTACTAGACCTCAGATGTGACCATATATATTTTAAAATAAGGACTCTGTGATCCTCCTCTGAGGATAAGCAGTGGCTCTGTTTTTACTTTTTTTGAGTTTGAGCCAATGCACGGTGCCGCTGGGGTGAACGTCAGGAGAGGCAGGGACACCATCCCGCTGGGGCAGTCCGGAAGGAGGCTAAGGTGGGATGTTGTCTGCACCATGGGTGAAGCCCACTGTGGGGTGATGTGGGGACCTGGCAGGGCCACCTAGTGAGGGTGGACATCATGAAAGGAGTAGCCGGGCCTTGGTGGATGTCAGATCTCAACATAGCAGGTCAAGTCAAGGGAGGGTTAAGACAGCATCCCCCGGAGTCTTCAACTGAACCACCACACCCTGCCCTTTGAGACAGACGACTCACCTGACCTATGTGGGCACAGCTCAAGACCCCACGCACCCCCACCCCTGGCAGATGGCTCTCCCCAGCCTCTTCCACACAGACCTTCAGGAGCCCCCGCTGGACCCAAAGGAAAAGCTGAACAAAGGCAAGGGTGCAGGAGCGAGCATGCACGATGGCCTGGAAGAGGGGTGCCCCACGCTTTCACCGCTGGAAGGAGGCAGGGCTGGAGGAGCTGGGAGGCAAATCAGGAAGCCCTTGGCTTCCAGATCCAGGATTCTGAACGTCGCCACACAGGCTGTGACGAGCCCTGGAGCAGGTGAGCTGCTGTGGTCCCAGTGAGACACTGCGTGTGTGCTCCGTCGCTTCCGTCTGTCCAACTCTGCGACCCTTCGAGCCGTAGCCCACCAGGCGTCTCTGTCCACGGGATTCTCCAGGCAAAAATGCGGGAGTGGGGTGCCATGCCCTCCTCCAAGGGATCTTCCTGACCCAGGGATTGAGCTTGAGTCCCCTGCATCTCCTGCAGACTGCAGGCAGAGTCTTTACCTGGTGAGCCACGGGAGAAGCCCCAGTGGGACATTAGGAAGTTACTTTGTCCTGGAAAGGGATGCAGCACACTGGGCGGTGGATAGGAGCCCATGGGGACCCCCAGGAAGCAGGGCTTCAGAGCCAGGCTGCTCCGCTGCACCAGAGGAACCGTCACTTAGCCGAACTCTGCAACACGCTCCCCTCTCACTGGGGTAGGACTCCGCGAGAGGTGCCTGACAGCGGGGGCTTCTCCGCTCTGAAGGCATCGTCTTAAAATGCAGATGCTGGCCTTGGCATCTGGAGGGGGAGCCAGCAGGGTGGGGGACTGCAGGGTCTGCAGGTCTGCAAACTGTAATGTTGCCAATGAGCTTCACACCCCTACCCCTGGTTGGCCCTACTGAGTGCAGAGCACAAAGCCTCAGACCCAGAGGTGGCCCAGAGAAGAAACACAGTGAATGATTTCTTCTATTATGATTGTTTTATTATTAGAAGAAAATAGCCTAATCCTGGGATAAAGGCTGTAAAAATGGGAAAGCAAACTAGCATTATTTATGAGAACAAATGAGGAAGGCAAAAATGGTGAGACATTCAGCCTCGGCAGCCGCAAAAGAGCCCAGTCCTCATGGGATGCTGCAGATGAAACCCTGAGTGAAGCTGTCTGCCGGACGCCATCTAGTCTCCACCTTCTCCGCTCCATCCCGCCCCCTCAGAAAGCACGTTGGTTGTTTTTCTGAAATGCAGTCAATTTTAAACATGTTCTGGAGCCCCAGAACAAAGTAGAACTCTTTTAAAATCTATGTACTTTATTTATTTATTTAGGCTGCACCACATAGCTTTCAGGACCTTAGTTCCCTGACCAGGGATTGACCCTTCACCCTCAGCAGTGAAAGCATTGAGTCCGAACCACTGGACCACCAGGGACTTCCCCATATTGACCTTCCATTTCTAAAAATCTGATGAACAGGGACCAATTATTACATTTTCAAAAACATGTTTCCCCGAAGTATAGCTTAAAAACAACAACATAATTCTCACAATGAACCCCAGAAATGTCCCTGTAGCTGCCTGAAATTCCGCCGCTGCCAAAGAATTCATTTTTATTATTTAACCCCCAAGAATTTTATTTTAAATGCAGATGGTCTGCAACCATACCATGGTGAGCTTGCCTTATGCCACCTGCTCTTAGAAGCTAAGCAGGGTCAGCCTAGAGAGTACTTGCAGGGGAGACTGCCTGGGAATACCGGGTGCTACAGGCCTTAAAAAATAATAATCAGGGGGCTTCCCTGATGGTCCAGTGGGTAAGGACACCGCCTTGCAGTGCAAGGGGCGCCGGTTCCATCCCTGGTCTGGGAAGATCCCACGTGCCGCGGAGTGGCTGGACCGATGTGTCCAATTACCGAGCCCGAGCTCTGGAGCGCATGCGCCCAGAGCCGGTGTTCTGCAATGAGAGAGGCCACTGCGGTGGGAGGCCCACAGGAACCAAAGAACAAAGATGGATGAAAATAGATAAATGAAAGACCAATAGAAGTGGCCCACCCGCCCCCTTCCCTCCCCAACCCCCCCATCCAAAAAAAAATAATAATAATAAAATAATAATAATCAGGGACTTCCCTGGTGGTCCAGTGGTTAAGAATCTACCTACCAATGCAGGGGACGCAGGTTCGATCCTTGACTGGGGTAACTAAGATCCCATGTGCCTTGGGGCAACTAAGCCCAAGCATCACAAGGAAAGATCCTTCATGCTGCAATTATACCCAGTGAAGGGCTTCCCTGGTGGTCCAGTGGGTAAAGAGTCTGCCTGACAGCACAAGGGTTCCCTTTCCTGGGAAGACCCCCATGTGCTGCGGAGCGGCTGGAACGGTGTGTTCAATTAGGAGCCAGTGCTCTGGAGCGCATGCACCCAGAGCCAGTGCTCTGCAGCAAGAGAGGCCACTGCAATAGGAGGCCCACACAGGCCAAAGAATAAAGATGGATGAAAATAAATAAATTAAAAAACAATAAAAGAGGCCAAACATTAAAAAGACAAAAGACCCGACAGTCAAATAAACAAATTAAAAAAAAAAAAAAAGATGCCCCCAGGTAGAGCTAATCCATCAAATTCCTTGGGGATAAACCATTCACTCATCCATTTGGCCATTTGTTCATTCCTTTAACCAACCCTGTCTCAGCCTTCAGGGAGTGGAGCACAAAGCCTGGGGCTCAGGACCCACCATCCACAAGACAGGCTTCTGGGGGAGCTCACAGCCAAGCCAAGAAGGCCAACTTGTCAGCAAGGCTGCTGGAGAGACGTGGGCACGTCGGGGAAGGTGTTGAAAAAAAGAACTCCCTCCTTAGTCATTTTCTCTCTGACGTGGCCTAGACATTGAAAGCGAGCCGCCTGTTCCTAAAGCAGGTGGCAGTCGGGGCACATCTCGGTGTCCTTCTCCATCACGCTCATCGGGCAGTCACGTGGCGTCCACAGTGAGCACCCGCTCTGCCCTCCCTCACCGGCCAGTACTTCCTGATGTGGGTCCAGTCCTCTACTGTGTGCAACAGAAACAGAGCAATGAGAGAGGCCACTGCGCTGGGAGGCCCACAGGAGCCAAAGAACAAAGATGGATGAAAATAGATAAATGAAAGACCAATAGAAGTGGCCCACCCGCCCCCTTCCCTCCCCAACCCCCCCATCCAAAAAAAAATAATAATAATAAAATAATAATAATCAGGGACTTCCCTGGTGGTCCAGTGGTTAAGAATCTACCTACCAATGCAGGGGACGCAGGTTCGATCCTTGACTGGGGTAACTAAGATCCCATGTGCCTTGGGGCAACTAAGCCCAAGCATCACAAGGAAAGATCCTTCATGCTGCAATTATACCCAGTGAAGGGCTTCCCTGGTGGTCCAGTGGGTAAAGAGTCTGCCTGACAGCACAAGGGTTCCCTTTCCTGGGAAGACCCCCATGTGCTGCGGAGCGGCTGGAACGGTGTGTTCAATTAGGAGCCAGTGCTCTGGAGCGCATGCACCCAGAGCCAGTGCTCTGCAGCAAGAGAGGCCACTGCAATAGGAGGCCCACACAGGCCAAAGAATAAAGATGGATGAAAATAAATAAATTAAAAAACAATAAAAGAGGCCAAACATTAAAAAGACAAAAGACCCGACAGTCAAATAAACAAATTAAAAAAAAAAAAAAAGATGCCCCCAGGTAGAGCTAATCCATCAAATTCCTTGGGGATAAACCATTCACTCATCCATTTGGCCATTTGTTCATTCCTTTAACCAACCCTGTCTCAGCCTTCAGGGAGTGGAGCACAAAGCCTGGGGCTCAGGACCCACCATCCACAAGACAGGCTTCTGGGGGAGCTCACAGCCAAGCCAAGAAGGCCAACTTGTCAGCAAGGCTGCTGGAGAGACGTGGGCACGTCGGGGAAGGTGTTGAAAAAAAGAACTCCCTCCTTAGTCATTTTCTCTCTGACGTGGCCTAGACATTGAAAGCGGGCCGCCGGTTCCTAAAGCAGGGGGCAGTGGGGGCACATCTCGGTGTCCTTCTCCATCACGCTCATCGGGCAGTCACGTGGCGTCCACAGTGAGCACCCGCTCTGCCCTCCCTCACCGGCCAGTACTTCCTGATGTGGGTCCAGTCCCTCTAGTCTAGGGATCTTGGTCCACGTGGACCTGTGTGCAACAGAAACAGAGCAATGAACCAGGCCTCTGAAGATGTCAGGAAGTCCTCCACCCTGCCTGCAACTCAGGAGTGTGACTGCTGCACAGAATGAATAGGACATAAACTGCACTAGAAAGTAGTTCTAAAATCATTCAGGTTCTCGTGATTCTAGATGTGCTAAGTAGGATTCCTGATTTCTGGCCATGAGTGTTTGGGACAAAAATGGTGATGCTTGGGGGGTTGTCTTAATATCAGATGGGATGGAATTCGTTGATAGTTTTTCAGAATTTAATTCCTCCTAGCAATTTTCTTTGTTAAGCAAAAAATAGCTGAAAAAGTTGTAATGGTGGGGACTCCTCTTGTGGTCCAGTGGCTAAGGCTCTGTGCTCCCCATGTAGGGGGTCTGAGTTCGATCCCTGGTCAAGGAACTAAGATCCCACATGCTGCAACTAAGACCTGACACAGTCAAATAAATAAATATTAAAAAATTTTTTTAAAGTTGTAGTGGTGACGGCTGTATCCAGTTCTGCCCTTCGCTCCATGTGATAGGAAGTTCTGAAATGAAGGAGACTTGCATAATTCCACATAGATAAGAGAAAGAGACAAGGGTAGAGGGGGGAGAAGGACAAGACTCAGAGAAGGAAGAGAGGAAGGAGGAGAAAGAAAAAAGAGAGAGCTCTGAAGGAGGGAGAGAGAAAAGATGGGGGAGGGGAGGAAAGAAGTAAGTCAGCTGAGAAAATATTTAAAAGCTACATATCTTGGCTGTCTTCTTTTCCAAGGAATAAAACATACCCTGGCCTTCAATGGACCCAAAGCTGGGGCTCAGGACCCACCATCCACAAGACAGGCTTCTGGGGGAGCTCACAGCCAAGCCAAGAAGGCCAACTTGTCAGCAAGGCTGCTGGAGAGACGTGGGCACGTCGGGGAAGGTGTTGAAAAAAAGAACTCCCTCCTTAGTCATTTTCTCTCTGACGTGGCCTAGACATTGAAAGCGAGCCGCCTGTTCCTAAAGCAGGTGGCAGTCGGGGCACATCTCGGTGTCCTTCTCCATCACGCTCATCGGGCAGTCACGTGGCGTCCACAGTGAGCACCCGCTCTGCCCTCCCTCACCGGCCAGTACTTCCTGATGTGGGTCCAGTCCCTCTAGTCTAGGGATCTTGGTCCACGTGGACCTGTGTGCAACAGAAACAGAGCAATGAACCAGGCCTCTGAAGATGTCAGGAAGTCCTCCACCCTGCCTGCAACTCAGGAGTGTGACTGCTGCACAGAATGAATAGGACATAAACTGCACTAGAAAGTAGTTCTAAAATCATTCAGGTTCTCGTGATTCTAGATGTGCTAAGTAGGATTCCTGATTTCTGGCCATGAGTGTTTGGGACAAAAATGGTGATGCTTGGGGGGTTGTCTTAATATCAGATGGGATGGAATTCGTTGATAGTTTTTCAGAATTTAATTCCTCCTAGCAATTTTCTTTGTTAAGCAAAAAATAGCTGAAAAAGTTGTAATGGTGGGGACTCCTCTTGTGGTCCAGTGGCTAAGGCTCTGTGCTCCCCATGTAGGGGGTCTGAGTTCGATCCCTGGTCAAGGAACTAAGATCCCACATGCTGCAACTAAGACCTGACACAGTCAAATAAATAAATATTAAAAAATTTTTTTAAAGTTGTAGTGGTGACGGCTGTATCCAGTTCTGCCCTTCGCTCCATGTGATAGGAAGTTCTGAAATGAAGGAGACTTGCATAATTCCACATAGATAAGAGAAAGAGACAAGGGTAGAGGGGGGAGAAGGACAAGACTCAGAGAAGGAAGAGAGGAAGGAGGAGAAAGAAAAAAGAGAGAGCTCTGAAGGAGGGAGAGAGAAAAGATGGGGGAGGGGAGGAAAGAAGTAAGTCAGCTGAGAAAATATTTAAAACTACATTCTGCTTTGAAGCTACGATGATCTTGGCTGTCTTCTTTTCCAAGGAATAAAACATACCCTGGTATTTCTTTTATTAAAGGGTAAAAGTGTTTTCCATCCTGAAACAGTTCATACAGAACATCATTACTTTTCTCTCTCTGAGTATATTGCATAAACTCAATTCCATGAGACCTAAACTTTCTTTAATTTTAAATGTAGTGTTTAATGATGCATTCACATGGCTCAAAATTCAGAAGGCAATGAAAGAGCAGATGCTCTTTCTACTAAAAAGGAAAAAGATAGCAGAGGAATGTTCTCCCTCCACCTTTATTATCTCTGGCTACACAGCCCTTACTTTTCCATGTCGATGGGGCAGGCTGTTGAACTTTTACAAAGAACACTTAACCCTCTACGAAAACAGTGTAAAATACAGGCTTGGAGAACGAGCAGGTCTGCTCCTGTGGCTGGTCCTGACGCGGTCGTCTGAGAGAGCTTAATCACTGCAATTGTGGATGTTATTAGCTTGCCAAGTGCTTTTCATCTCTTAAGGGCTGCCCAAGGACCAAGTGATAAACCAGGAATAGTGCATCTTTTATTCCATTATTTCAAGAGTAAATTATTCCTTAGTCAAATTTTCTATGTGCCCGTTGGATGTTCAGAAGTCCCAAAGTTTCAACTGGATCAATGCTGCATCTTATTTTTGGCTTTCAATAGGCTTTTCAAAGTCCAGGGCTTGTGTTGAAATTGGCAGCATTTTTCTATTTTAAAACGAAATTAATCCCATTAAATTACTAAAATAAGCCTGAGGTCACTTTCTAGAGCCCGGCGGGGAGGAGTCCAGCCTTGAAACTTATTTTTGTGGAGTCCTGAAGGTGGCGCCATAAGCAAACGGTCTTGCTCGGCCCTCCCCAGAATTAACACAGATGAAAAAAAATTTTTCGCTCACATGATAAAGGGGAGGAGGGTACAGGAAAACTATAGACTCGTGACATATCATATAGAAGAGTGTTGCTATAATTTTTTTAAATTCGTAATTAAAATATTGATTATGGAATTGCCTACTTCTTTTGTATTAAATATGCGTGTTTTATAGGCAATGTGTTTATAAATAAATATAATTTTAAGTTGACTCTTTTATGATACATAATGACAGCCCAATCCTCATTTGTGTGTCCTTGGTCAAAATTATACATTCACCACTGCAATGGAACTAGCTGGGTTTCCAGCTTTCATCTCATCTTCCGGAATGGTATTTCTCTAGTCCTAACACTCTGCTTAATCACTCCAATAAAAAGAGTAGATTTCTTTGTAATGCAATTTGTAAGCAATAAACATGATTGAGAATGCAGTAGTTGCTCTCAACTATGTTTAATGCAGGGTTTTAATTCGGTGTGTAATTATTCATTCGGTAGGCGCTTTTCCCATTCACATGTCTTCTCCCCCATCTGAAAAAAAGTTGGTAAGTTGGGAAAACACCGGGTAAACAGGATTTCCTCCCCGTTTGTGCAAACAGGAGTTTGATAGAGATGTTATAGGAAAAGAACATTTTTCTTTTATCTGCTAAAAACAGGAGGTCACATTAACTCCTAGTACAGACACATAAAAATGTGATTATGGGTTCTAAACGGAACGCAGTGGGCTCCTAGTTAACACAATGAGATTTCTAGGAAGTGATGCATAAATTCTTCAAAAATGACACATTTCTCACGTTTCATTCCAATTAAATTACTGAGGCAGCTAACAGCGAGGAGCACGGAGTACGTGGGCAAAATGAGGGTTTTCTTCTTGTAACTGTATCTCTGTGAAAGTATGTTTTTATGAGAAGCTGTTAATATTAAGCTATTATTTTTTCAACTGCGCTGGAAGCGATATCTCCACTCTCGTCGAGCTCTCCCCGGAA
Organism: Tragulus kanchil; assembly: GCA_022376925.1. Taxonomy (NCBI): domain Eukaryota; kingdom Metazoa; phylum Chordata; class Mammalia; order Artiodactyla; family Tragulidae; genus Tragulus; species Tragulus kanchil. The sequence continues at coordinate 50,475,358 of JAIOJX010000026.1, forward strand.
GAGTCTGCTCCTTTGTTTCTTGGGTTTGTTCACAAGAAGCGAGGATTGCTCCGCGGGCTTCCGCCCCCCACCCCGGCCTCGAGAGGAGGGGCCCAGCCCGCAAAGGGGTCCCCGGGGTCGACCCCCAGGGTCGGGCTCAGCAGCTGCCCACAGGCCTGCGGCCGCGTGACTCCGATCCGCCCGGAGCTCGGCTGAGAACGCGGGGCCGGGGGAAGGGCGCCCGGAGCTCCGCGCCCACCCGCGATCCGCGAACACGCGGGGCGGGTCCTCCCGCGCCGGCTCCAGGTCCCCGGAGAGCGAGCGCCCTGCGGCCGCGGGCGGGGAGGGGTGGCTGTGCGCGGGGGAGGCCTCCGGCGAGCCTGCGGGCGTGGGGCCCGCCCCACCATTTGTCTAAAAAAGTTGCTGGGTTTCCAGCTTTCATCTCATCTTCCGGAATGGTATTTCTCTAGTCCTAACACTCTGCTTAATCACTCCAATAAAAAGAGTAGATTTCTTTGTAATGCAATTTGTAAGCAATAAACATGATTGAGAATGCAGTAGTTGCTCTCAACTATGTTTAATGCAGGGTTTTAATTCGGTGTGTAATTATTCATTCGGTAGGCGCTTTTCCCATTCACATGTCTTCTCCCCCATCTGAAAAAAAGTTGGTAAGTTGGGAAAACACCGGGTAAACAGGATTTCCTCCCCGTTTGTGCAAACAGGAGTTTGATAGAGATGTTATAGGAAAAGAACATTTTTCTTTTATCTGCTAAAAACAGGAGGTCACATTAACTCCTAGTACAGACACATAAAAATGTGATTATGGGTTCTAAACGGAACGCAGTGGGCTCCTAGTTAACACAATGAGATTTCTAGGAAGTGATGCATAAATTCTTCAAAAATGACACATTTCTCACGTTTCATTCCAATTAAATTACTGAGGCAGCTAACAGCGAGGAGCACGGAGTACGGGGGCAAAATGAGGGTTTTCTTCTTGTAACTGTATCTCTGTGAAAGTATGTTTTTATGAGAAGCTGTTAATATTAAGCTATTATTTTTTCAACTGCGCTGGAAGCGATATCTCCACTCTCGTCGAGCTCTCCCCGGAAGAGTCTGCTCCTTTGTTTCTTGGGTTTGTTCACAAGAAGCGAGGATTGCTCCGCGGGCTTCCGCCCCCCACCCCGGCCTCGAGAGGAGGGGCCCAGCCCGCAAAGGGGTCCCCGGGGTCGACCCCCAGGGTCGGGCTCAGCAGCTGCCCACAGGCCTGCGGCCGCGTGACTCCGATCCGCCCGGAGCTCGGCTGAGAACGCGGGGCCGGGGGAAGGGCGCCCGGAGCTCCGCGCCCACCCGCGATCCGCGAACACGCGGGGCGGGTCCTCCCGCGCCGGCTCCAGGTCCCCGGAGAGCGAGCGCCCTGCGGCCGCGGGCGGGGAGGGGTGGCTGTGCGCGGGGGAGGCCTCCGGCGAGCCTGCGGGCGTGGGGCCCGCCCCCGGAGCGCTGGGGCTCTGAGCGGCTCCCCCGCACGGGAGGCCACGGGAGGCCGGAGGAGCTCCAGGCCGCCCGGGGGGTCGGCGGGAGGGGGCGTCGGAAGACAAAAGGCTGAGAAGCTTTAAATTCAAAAAGATGTTTTTGAAAGCCTCGTCCTGGGGCTTGAAAGGCGCTCGGAGGACAGCAGCAGAGCGATCCCAATCAGAAATGCGATTTGAAGTCCTAATGAACTTGATTGCGTGAACATTTATAATCCCCCATGGCCCTAAATGAAATCAGATATAATCAGAAGATACAGGGAAGGGAGTGTTTACAGCCGACGCCGGGCGGCTGCGGGACGGGGAGATGCGGCCCCGGTATTGATGTCGAAAATGATGGATAACGCGGGAATGGCAAATATACTATTTGTCTAATGGCTCGGCAATTAAATTCCCCTGTAAATGACCCATGCCTCATTTCATCCTAATCTATGGAATTTTGATTGAATTCGTCAGCTCTAATTGAAAAATACTGCACTTTAATGTCTGCATTGCAGTTTCAGGACGAGAGTGGTTTTAATGAGACAGTGCCCCCCCTGACCCGGGAATATTTGAGACTTTTATTCGGAATTTAAAGCCAGAGGATTGCTCAACTGAGCGCTGCGATATCCGCCCGCGTATCCCTGTCCATCTATCTCCAGACGCGACTGAACAAACGCACTTGGGGATAAATGCGCCCCGGATCCTCGCGCCCAGGTGGCAACCAAGGGCGCCCGGAGGGGGCTTGGGGAGGCGCAGGGGCGAGCCAGCGGAGGCGGGCTTCCAGGGAGGGGCCTGTCTCCTCCCTGGCCCCCGTGCCCAGTCTCATCCCACCCCCCAGCCCCGCGGCCAGTCGCTGACCCCGGCCGACGACTTCCCTGGCCAAACCCAGGCGTCCCTCCCGGTGGAGGTGGCCCAGCTGCCCGCGCGCCAGGCAATGGGGGAGGCCTCCGACGCGCTTTATATGCAAATGACGAGGCGATGCCATCCCTAAGAAATTAGCTACTTGCCGAAGCATGTTTACTAGATTGAAATGAATTAAAGAGAAACACTTTAAGTCGTGCAAACGAGATAATTGGGCCACATTAAAACTGGAGATGTTTGCTCCTTTCCAAAAAAAAAAAGCCAGGTTAGTGGGGGCAGTAAAAATCGCCCCCCTCTCCCGCACCACATACCCGAAATGAGGAGATCAGGCTCGGGCTCCTCAGAAAACGGAAGTCCGGGAGTGCGAGGGGCTGGTCCCCAAGGGCACCTTGACGCCGCGCCCCCAGCGGGCGGGTCTGGACAGCCGGGCTCCCGGCTCCGAGGGGCCGATCCCGGCCTTGCCCCGCAGGGGGCGCCCCAGAGCCAGGGTCCTGCGGCGAGAGCAGAGGAGAGAGCCGGTCAGCCCTCGGTCCTAGGCGGGCGACTCCGTTCAGGCCCCCGGCTTCGTCCACCTGCACTGACCCAGCGGTGGGATCAGGATGGGGGCCCTGGGGAGCCGGGGTTTGGGTGGAGGCAGGAGACCAAACTACTCGACCTACCACCCTCCCTAAAGGACGAATGTATTTGAGCTTTGTTCGTTTAGCACATAGACTTTATAGATCTTTTATGTAAAAGAAAATCTGACATGACCAGACGTCATCTCCGTGGGAAGGCAGTGCCCAGCGCCCTCCTAATGCTGAACTTGGGGATGAGCACGGTCTGCAGAGAGACCCTCCGAGGACCGAGACTAACGGTGCCTCGGGCTCCGTTTGTGCAAAGAGGAAGGCGCTTGGGCCCACCTAGGGTGGCGCTGGGACCTTTTTCCCCCCGGGGCAGGCGTCCCTTAAATGCGCCTCCTTAAATACAACCCTCCATCCGGGTCCATTGGTGGTCTGTGCTTTGTTTTTAAATGCTTAAGAGTCTTGTACTCAGAAGGTTGCCCCCAAATTGCTATTCTCCTCTGTCTCATCCCACCCCCAGCCCCGCGGCCAGTCGCTGACCCCGGCCGACGACTTCCCTGGCCAAACCCAGGCGTCCCTCCCGGTGGAGGTGGCCCAGCTGCCCGCGCGCCAGGCAATGGGGGAGGCCTCCGACGCGCTTTATATGCAAATGACGAGGCGATGCCATCCCTAAGAAATTAGCTACTTGCCGAAGCATGTTTACTAGATTGAAATGAATTAAAGAGAAACACTTTAAGTCGTGCAAACGAGATAATTGGGCCACATTAAAACTGGAGATGTTTGCTCCTTTCCAAAAAAAAAAAGCCAGGTTAGTGGGGGCAGTAAAAATCGCCCCCCTCTCCCGCACCACATACCCGAAATGAGGAGATCAGGCTCGGGCTCCTCAGAAAACGGAAGTCCGGGAGTGCGAGGGGCTGGTCCCCAAGGGCACCTTGACGCCGCGCCCCCAGCGGGCGGGTCTGGACAGCCGGGCTCCCGGCTCCGAGGGGCCGATCCCGGCCTTGCCCCGCAGGGGGCGCCCCAGAGCCAGGGTCCTGCGGCGAGAGCAGAGGAGAGAGCCGGTCAGCCCTCGGTCCTAGGCGGGCGACTCCGTTCAGGCCCCCGGCTTCGTCCACCTGCACTGACCCAGCGGTGGGATCAGGATGGGGGCCCTGGGGAGCCGGGGTTTGGGTGGAGGCAGGAGACCAAACTACTCGACCTACCACCCTCCCTAAAGGACGAATGTATTTGAGCTTTGTTCGTTTAGCACATAGACTTTATAGATCTTTTATGTAAAAGAAAATCTGACATGACCAGACGTCATCTCCGTGGGAAGGCAGTGCCCAGCGCCCTCCTAATGCTGAACTTGGGGATGAGCACGGTCTGCAGAGAGACCCTCCGAGGACCGAGACTAACGGTGCCTCGGGCTCCGTTTGTGCAAAGAGGAAGGCGCTTGGGCCCACCTAGGGTGGCGCTGGGACCTTTTTCCCCCCGGGGCAGGCGTCCCTTAAATGCGCCTCCTTAAATACAACCCTCCATCCGGGTCCATTGGTGGTCTGTGCTTTGTTTTTAAATGCTTAAGAGTCTTGTACTCAGAAGGTTGCCCCCAAATTGCTATTCTCCCTCTGAGCTCACCAGCCGCCCCGCGTCCGCCCAACCGCTGCATCGCTCCGGGGCCGGCGGGCATGCGTGCAACTTAGACTCTCTGAGCCTTGCCTCCTGCCACCGCGTGCGACACGATCGAGTTCGGTCCCTTACCACTACCCGTGCCAAAAGCAATCTATTGATTCTCTGCGTTTTAAGGACGCAGTCAGGCAGCTGGTGAGACAGAGCTGGCATTCCTGCCCATTACGGAGACAGAAAAACGGAGACCAGCGGGGGCTCAGCGGTGCACCCAGGCCCTTAGGTTCAGGTGCCAGAGGTCCTCTTATCCTTTCCGTTTCTAGGTCCTGCTCAGGGTAAGTCAAATAACCAGGAAACTTTACTTGGATTTTAAAGTGAGTCGACGTGGGTTTTCTGTCATCATGCCCAAATGTAATCAAGAAGGTCTGATTTTTACCCCGTCATTTGTGACAAAGCCTTCTCTTGTAGCCTAGATACTTATAATAAAAAGAAACTGGGAGCTTTATCTTATGCAACTGTAGACATGAAAAAGACTTCTGGGCCCTTCCAGTCCCTCAGAAGCGGAGCCCGCGTCGGTCCCCTTTGAACCTCAGAGGCCGAGCAAGCCCTAAAACAGATTGCCATTATCCTCATGGCCCATAGGCGGCGCTATAAATCCCTGAGTGCTGTGAACACTCAAAGGTGCTTTCCCGTATGTTTTAAATTTTGAAGCCTTAAATAAAACCGTTTCCTGCCTTTTCCTTGTTGATTTATTAAATATAAGGTACTTCTCTGACTCCTGTTTATAGATATTAAATAACTTTGTTAGGTTATTAAAATTAAAATGTCAACGTAAAATTTGCTTCCACGATAAAATTATTCATTTCTTTACATGCTAAAGCATAAATTTCCAAATAACTTACAATATGCTGAACAAAGTAAATTTTAAGGGTTTGAGGTTAGAAAGATGTTGAACCTCAAGAAGGGTTTTGTTTCATTTTGTTTGCATAAACAACCCTCCATCCGGGTCCATTGGTGGTCTGTGCTTTGTTTTAAATGCTTAAGAGTCTTGTACTCAGAAGGTTGCCCCAAATTGCTATTCTCCTCTGAGCTCACCAGCCGCCCGCGTCCGCCCAACCGCTGCATCGCTCCGGGGCCGGCGGGCATGCGTGCAACTTAGACTCTCTGAGCCTTGCCTCCTGCCACCGCGTGCGACACGATCGAGTTCGGTCCCTTACCACTACCCGTGCCAAAAGCAATCTATTGATTCTCTGCGTTTTAAGGACGCAGTCAGGCAGCTGGTGAGACAGAGCTGGCATTCCTGCCCATTACGGAGACAGAAAAACGGAGACCAGCGGGGGCTCAGCGGTGCACCCAGGCCCTTAGGTTCAGGTGCCAGAGGTCCTCTTATCCTTTCCGTTTCTAGGTCCTGCTCAGGGTAAGTCAAATAACCAGGAAACTTTACTTGGATTTTAAAGTGAGTCGACGTGGGTTTTCTGTCATCATGCCCAAATGTAATCAAGAAGGTCTGATTTTTACCCCGTCATTTGTGACAAAGCCTTCTCTTGTAGCCTAGATACTTATAATAAAAAGAAACTGGGAGCTTTATCTTATGCAACTGTAGACATGAAAAAGACTTCTGGGCCCTTCCAGTCCCTCAGAAGCGGAGCCCGCGTCGGTCCCCTTTGAACCTCAGAGGCCGAGCAAGCCCTAAAACAGATTGCCATTATCCTCATGGCCCATAGGCGGCGCTATAAATCCCTGAGTGCTGTGAACACTCAAAGGTGCTTTCCCGTATGTTTTAAATTTTGAAGCCTTAAATAAAACCGTTTCCTGCCTTTTCCTTGTTGATTTATTAAATATAAGGTACTTCTCTGACTCCTGTTTATAGATATTAAATAACTTTGTTAGGTTATTAAAATTAAAATGTCAACGTAAAATTTGCTTCCACGATAAAATTATTCATTTCTTTACATGCTAAAGCATAAATTTCCAAATAACTTACAATATGCTGAACAAAGTAAATTTTAAGGGTTTGAGGTTAGAAAGATGTTGAACCTCAAGAAGATTCTCATCTCCTAAGTTTTCTGGGGTTTTCTCGTTTCATTTTGTTTGCAGTTTAAGTGGGTGGGAGAGAAATTTGACGATGGGGAGAATGAAAACAGCCAAGAGATAAGGCAGCCTCGCGTGCTTCGGAGGAGAGCTGAGGGGCAGATGGCCTGAAGGGCCCTGCGCCCCAGCCTTTACCTCTGCCTGCAGGGCCTGTGACTGCCTTGGATGCTCTGCTGGGCCTGGTCGGAACAGGCCAGGGCTTCACTGAAGCTCTCGAAACAGCCCTGGAGTCCCTCTGCTGGTGTCAATGAAAGCGTCCGCTGCAGGTGACAATAACCTCAGCCCGGCCTGCCTCAGGACCTGGGCGGGAAGGAGCTACAAGAATAAATTCCCCCCGCCAGGGGTGGGTGTTTGGGTGCTGTGTAGAATACATATCACATAGTGAGGGATGAACCGCCTTTCTTATTTTTTTTTTAAACTTTTATTTATTTATTTTTGGCTGTGCTGGGTCTTTGTTGTTGTGTGGGTTTAGCTGCTCTGTGGTATGTGGGATCTTCCCAGATCAGGGATCGAACCTGGGTCTGCCGCATTGGCAGACAGGTTCTTATCCACTGAGTCACAAGGGAAGCCCTGAACCGCCTTTCTTTAATGCTGGGTTTATCGTTCAAAGACAAAATACTCTTTCAACAAACCTACATGCACAAGGAGCAACGGATCCTATGGAAACCACTTCCTTTTCCTGCAAAACACAGAGATGTCCCCTTGGGGAAGGGTGGGGACAGCCTTCTGAAGCTTTCTGGGTTTTTTTCCCACCATCTCTTCTCCTCCCCTCACTTCCTGTCTGGGCTTCCTGTGCTCCCCGCAGGTTGGTCCCTAAATGAAAACACGAGACAGGGGCAGGAGAGGGGGCCAGGAGTGGGGGAGTGGGTCTTCTATCTTGCTTTTTGGTTCCTTCTCTCTCTAAAGTTTGGTGACTTCAGATGGCACCCCTCAAGAAAATATCCTTGTCAGTAGCAAACTTATGCAGATACAGCATTCTGTATATTTTCAGAAGATACATGGAGGAAACACAAAGAAATTCTTCTGTTTCAGAGGCCTAGGAGATAAGCTTTTCCAATTATTTCTTCAATCCTCACAAAGGAGGAGGGCACACTGGGGGAACCCGAGGCGGTAGGTGGCAGAGGTTTGTTTAGAGACCTACAAACAAGGATTGCCTCCTACCAGCGCCGCTCCTGCCTTCTCGGGCAGTGGCGCGGAGCGATGAGGTGTGTCTGAACCAGCAAAGACCATAAAGTTTGCCCCCGCCTGGCAAACACAGATGCCCAGGAAACTGGTTCACGCCCTCTTGTGGCCCATGACTTACACCCACCCTCAGGTCGATGAGTCAAGATGCCCAGGAAGGTGAGGGTTCAGAATTTGAGGGGAGGGGCAGCAGTAGGGTGAGCTGGGGGGAAGAAGGGTAGAGGTGGGGGAGGTTCTGGGTAGGGTGGGAGTAGGGGTAAGGTGGGCTGAGTCCTGCGTCTGGCCTCAACGGACTCCTTCTCATAGACTCTGGTCCTTGGTGGCTTCCAAGCCCCTCAGACAAGAGTCAAAGATCTACACAGGAATTTTCCTCCAGTATGGAATGCGTCCACTCCACTGATCTGGGGGCTGAGCACTCTTTTATTTTCTGATTCTGTAAGTTGAATGCCCTATTGTGAGTGAACAGTTCCTGCTCATCTTTCCAGAGGGCTTCAGTATCTACTGTGTGATCTCCATTTAACGGTTGATTATAATAAAAACAACTCTCTCCCCACCTCCATCAGCCACACCCTCTCCTGTCTTCTCCAGGGAAACGTCTGTCACGGAAGGCAGACAGACGTTTGAGAGTCAGAGCTGCCCTTTGGGAAAATCTCTCGGGACTGGGTGGGTCCCTTACAGGCACACCTACACTTGAGGTTCCAAGATGAGCTTAGGGATAGGGGGACTTTTTACCATGACCTTTTGCCCCGGAAATCCACAGGAGGGATTCCTCGGGAAGGGCAGAGGCCATCCTAATTCTCCCTCCCCATTAAGCCAACATCTCTCCTCTCGGTTTGTACCCAGTGCCCTGTCCTGTCCTGAGTCATCCGTCCTGAGTCACAGCTTCTTAGATCGCCCGCAGCAGCAAGCAAAGGAAACGCAGCTCTGCTTGGCACGTGTCTCTGGAGACAGGAGAAACAAGAGTTCCACCTGGAAGCATCGCTACATTTCATCCGGTCCCTGTAGAAGCTGAAGTCCCAGGAGCCCTGGATGTGGTGGTGGTTGGTCCAAATCCTCTCTTGCTCCCTGAAATGTGGTTTCCAAAGGGTTAAATGGATGAACTCTAGATAAACCTCGTCCTCTTTAAAAGACAACACCTCTGCAGGGGGTCGGGGCCCCGAAGGGGTGGCAGCTGAGGCCCTGGTGTGGGAGGCCCGGGAGATCCCAGAGACTCCAGTCCGAGTCCCTGCGCAAGGTCCCCCCGAGACCCACGGTCTCCTCCGGAGAGCTGAAGCTCGGAGCGTGCGCTGGCCATCGGTCGCTTCCCTGTTTGGCATCCACTGGACGCCGGCTGGGGCCGGCCCAGGACCGTCAAATCACAACGTGTTCTTCACAGTCCCGCCAGGATAGGGCGGGAAGGGTAGGATGGGACGGGAGGCGGACCGTAGCTGACTCCAGCGTTCCGTGAGGGCGGCCTGTACCGCGGTTCCCAAGGCGCCCAAGCTGGCGCACCTTCTCACCCGTCCGCGCCTTCTACCCGCCTCCCCGGCCGCCACTCTTGCGGCCTAAGGATTAGCATCGCTGTGAAGTCCCGCAAACAATGCCCCTGGTGCGGGTAGATGAAAGTCGGGCGCCCGGTGGCGGAGCGCGTTTTAAGTCCTCCCACGGTGGAGCTGCGGGAATGGGGGTGGCAGCTACCCGGCGACGGTGGCAGGTGATAAGTGCGGCGCAGCCGGCGGCTCCCGCCCGAGAGTTCCTAGGCCTGGGGTTCACGGACAGCAGAAGCCTCCAAGACGCCCGGCCAGAGCCAGCCCTGGGGGACCCAAGCGAGCTCCACAACCCCGGCGATCCGGCCTGCGCCCAGGCCTCTGTCGCGCAACTATAGCCCTCGGGCCGGCTCCCGGGCCGGCCTCCGCCTGAAGCTTCCTCCTCCCAGCTTGGGAACCCCAGGCTGGGCGGGCTCAGTCCCCGCTGAGCATCCCCCTTTGCCCGGGCTGGGTGCTCTCGAGGAGGTGCGCGGGTAAGTGCGGGCGTGGGGCTTTCAGGGCGAAGGTGTCAGGAGATCCCCCAGTGGTCGTGAATTCCCATTCCAACCTTCAGGCTATTCGGAAAAGGAACCCAGACTCCTGCGTGCGCCCTTGGACGCCTAGACCCCAGCTCTGGAGCCTAGGCCGACGTGGGAATGCGAGGAACCTCGGGCTTCACGCGCTCGGAGCCAGCGCCTCGGTGTGCCGTCGGCGCGTCGGCGCCTTCAGTCCCGCGGCTCCTAGGCAGGAGCCCCCCAAGCCTGGTCCCCAGGTACCACCAGGGTTCGATTCGAGGGCCACGCGGCCGGTTCCTCCGTGCTTGGGTGGGGAGGGCGGCGCAGGTGTGAAGGTCAGGTTTTCCCGCCTGCAGGGCTTCCAGGAAAACTTTCCAAGGAAATGCAAAAAAAAAAAAAAGTCTTCACGTTTCTGGTTTTTGGTTTTGCTTCTGCTATTTTGTTTCTGCTATGAGGGTGTGGGACACAAAGCAAAACTTTCCACATCAGAATTCCACAGCACAAACGGTCCTGTAAAATGTTTCTTCTTCAAGGCGCTTCAGAAAAACCCCCTGTCCTGCTTTCTGCATGGCCAAGGAGCAGAATAATGAAACCAAAGACTTTTATTTTATAAACCACTTGATCTTTGCTTGGGAAACTCTATTAATTGAATGGGTTTGCCTTTTTTGAAGTCTCCGCAACGGGTAGGAAAGTCGGCGCCCGGTGGCGGAGCGCGTTTTAAGTCCTCCCACGGTGGAGCTGCGGGAATGGGGGTGGCAGCTACCCGGCGACGGTGGCAGGTGATAAGTGCGGCGCAGCCGGCGGCTCCCGCCCGAGAGTTCCTAGGCCTGGGGTTCACGGACAGCAGAAGCCTCCAAGACGCCCGGCCAGAGCCAGCCCTGGGGGACCCAAGCGAGCTCCACAACCCCGGCGATCCGGCCTGCGCCCAGGCCTCTGTCGCGCAACTATAGCCCTCGGGCCGGCTCCCGGGCCGGCCTCCGCCTGAAGCTTCCTCCTCCCAGCTTGGGAACCCCAGGCTGGGCGGGCTCAGTCCCCGCTGAGCATCCCCCTTTGCCCGGGCTGGGTGCTCTCGAGGAGGTGCGCGGTTAAGTGCGGGCGTGGGGCTTTCAGGGCGAAGGTGTCAGGAGATCCCCCAGTGGTCGTGAATTCCCATTCCAACCTTCAGGCTATTCGGAAAAGGAACCCAGACTCCTGCGTGCGCCCTTGGACGCCTAGACCCCAGCTCTGGAGCCTAGGCCGACGTGGGAATGCGAGGAACCTCGGGCTTCACGCGCTCGGAGCCAGCGCCTCGGTGTGCCGTCGGCGCGTCGGCGCCTTCAGTCCCGCGGCTCCTAGGCAGGAGCCCCCCAAGCCTGGTCCCCAGGTACCACCAGGGTTCGATTCGAGGGCCACGCGGCCGGTTCCTCCGTGCTTGGGTGGGGAGGGCGGCGCAGGTGTGAAGGTCAGGTTTTCCCGCCTGCAGGGCTTCCAGGAAAACTTTCCAAGGAAATGCAAAAAAAAAAAAAAGTCTTCACGTTTCTGGTTTTTGGTTTTGCTTCTGCTATTTTGTTTCTGCTATGAGGGTGTGGGACACAAAGCAAAACTTTCCACATCAGAATTCCACAGCACAAACGGTCCTGTAAAATGTTTCTTCTTCAAGGCGCTTCAGAAAAACCCCCTGTCCTGCTTTCTGCATGGCCAAGGAGCAGAATAATGAAACCAAAGACTTTTATTTTATAAACCACTTGATCTTTGCTTGGGAAACTCTATTAATTGAATGGGTTTGCCTTTTTTTGCCAGTCCCCTTTATCATTATTTATGGGCTTTAAATTGTTTAAAGTTCCCTTGACATTCAATTTACAAGTTTGGGGACTTTTTTTGTTCTGCCTTTTGTCCTGGAGAAAGACATCGTGTTGGAAGTGCTTTGAAAAGCCAAACATGAGAGGTTGGCAATGAAAGGGAAGCGGGCGAGATCCCTTTTAATTCCGTCCTGTTGGTGAATGGCTCTTTTACATAATTGCAGGAGCTATTTCAAAGCCAGCCAAGGGCTGACTTCACTTAGAACCACATGGAGTCTATTTTGGGCTTTCAAATTTAAAAAAAAAAAAAAAGCTGAATAAAATAGTTTAAAAAGATGAGGCTTCAATGCTTTCTACTACTTGCAAATTGGTGTGTCTGATGGGGAATTTTACACAAGCACCCCTTTGTAAGTGCGTCTTGGGCTTGGGAGGGACTGTTCTGGGTTAGCTGGGTGTGAATCCCAATTGCCCTTCCATAAATAAAACCCATCCCAAGCCATTTCCCAACTATTGCCAGGAGCAAGAACTGCGGCAAGGACCAAACGATCAGGCCACTCAAAGTCCCTATAAATAAAAACAAGGTGGTTGCCCGAGAAACCGGCCTGTACCCAGGGACTGCGCGGCGGGCGGGAGCGCACCCTGCCCGCCAAGCCCGCGGGCTTCTCTGCACCCTCCGAGAGCTGGGGCTCCCACTGCCTTCTCTCTACGACCACCCGCGACCTCGACCCCGACGGCAACGTGGCAGCGCGTCGATCGCGGTGCTTCCTCATCCGGGCTGGACTCGCAGGCCACCGCAAGTTTGCGGCATGAATATTCATTTACTCGTGCACTGAGTATTTCCACTCAGACTCTATACACCTGCGTGCAAAAGCTAACTGGGCCAGCCCCGAAGCGCGGCGACAACTTAATTACCATCACATTTACTGACGTCGAATGTTTTAAGTGGCCGAACACGGTCTTAACACCAGCTTGGCACCGACCGAGAAAAGCGTCCAGGGGCTGGGCCAGCTTCATCCCAGCGGGAGGTTCCCCGGGAAAAAAGTTCGCGGAAGTTAACCATATCGCCCTCCGACAGCATCTTTTGGTCTTTCTTATCGGCAAAAGGGGAGGGCGGGTGTACTCTTCACAGGAAAGTAGCAAGGATCTGTGCCGGCTGGTGTTCTCGCGCAGCCTGGGCCGCTGAATTATCCAGGGCTCTGCAGTTTGAAGCAGTTGCCAGCTAGGCAGGTCGGCATCCGAGGGATGGTTAAGCCATGTACCTGTCTCTCGCTGCTCATAAATCTCTCCGCGGAGCGGAGAAAAAACTCTAAAGGCTTTTATTATCCACTGTCCCCACGCTCTGAACGCTTTGCAGGTTGCTGAGGTGCCCGAATGAATCTTGTTAATCACGGTGAAACACAAGGATCCTTTTATGACGCGAACAGTCGTTTTCTAAGCAGTTAAGCATTAGATGAGAAAATATTACTGCATTGCATTCGAGAAAAAGCACACTAGTAAATAAAATTCATATTGATGAGAATTCTCTGAACTCACTAATAAAAGGAGATTAGTATTATAACCCGTTTAGTCAATACTTTCCACGGCAATTTATGGATGCAAATAATACACCATCAAATTATTTCAAGTGGACTTCTACTTCCATGGACCTAAATCTTCTCGCTGAACTTAAAATGTGGACTGATCACCGAAAGGATCAAAGGCACCTCTGTCTCTCAGAGGGTAATCCAAGGACGGAAGTCCACAGAACAACATTTTTCTGCCCAAATAGCAACACACATGGCAAATCTGGTAAAATGAGTACCTCACCCGGGACCCCGACGGCAACGTGGCAGCGCGTCGATCGCGGTGCTTCCTCATCCGGGCTGGACTCGCAGGCCACCGCAAGTTTGCGGCATGAATATTCATTTACTCGTGCACTGAGTATTTCCACTCAGACTCTATACACCTGCGTGCAAAAGCTAACTGGGCCAGCCCCGAAGCGCGGCGACAACTTAATTACCATCACATTTACTGACGTCGAATGTTTTAAGTGGCCGAACACGGTCTTAACACCAGCTTGGCACCGACCGAGAAAAGCGTCCAGGGGCTGGGCCAGCTTCATCCCAGCGGGAGGTTCCCCGGGAAAAAAGTTCGCGGAAGTTAACCATATCGCCCTCCGACAGCATCTTTTGGTCTTTCTTATCGGCAAAAGGGGAGGGCGGGTGTACTCTTCACAGGAAAGTAGCAAGGATCTGTGCCGGCTGGTGTTCTCGCGCAGCCTGGGCCGCTGAATTATCCAGGGCTCTGCAGTTTGAAGCAGTTGCCAGCTAGGCAGGTCGGCATCCGAGGGATGGTTAAGCCATGTACCTGTCTCTCGCTGCTCATAAATCTCTCCGCGGAGCGGAGAAAAAACTCTAAAGGCTTTTATTATCCACTGTCCCCACGCTCTGAACGCTTTGCAGGTTGCTGAGGTGCCCCGAATGAATCTTGTTAATCACGGTGAAACACAAGGATCCTTTTATGACGCGAACAGTCGTTTTCTAAGCAGTTAAGCATTAGATGAGAAAATATTACTGCATTGCATTCGAGAAAAAGCACACTAGTAAATAAAATTCATATTGATGAGAATTCTCTGAACTCACTAATAAAAGGAGATTAGTATTATAACCCGTTTAGTCAATACTTTCCACGGCAATTTATGGATGCAAATAATACACCATCAAATTATTTCAAGTGGACTTCTACTTCCATGGACCTAAATCTTCTCGCTGAACTTAAAATGTGGACTGATCACCGAAAGGATCAAAGGCACCTCTGTCTCTCAGAGGGTAATCCAAGGACGGAAGTCCACAGAACAACATTTTTCTGCCCAAATAGCAACACACATGGCAAATCTGGTAAAATGAGTAACAGCTTACACAGACATGCTAGTGTCAAGCGGTGAAGGGACCCGGCAGTGAAGGGATCCGGCTCTATCAACGTAGAACAAGCAAGGAGCCCGAGCGGTTTTTCCCCCTTAGCATTCAAAAAGCAAGATAATCATGCCCAAGACGTGTATCTGTAACTGTCTTATAATGAGAGGCAGTGTTTACTATGCTCATAAAGAAATCAGCCTTTGGCCCTGAGCTTCAATTGTTTCTTTTTTCTTTTCCTTCTCTTCTTCTTTTGTAGGAGTGGAGAAAGGATATGCTTACAGACGCCTCCTTCCCCGTGCATCCCAACGGGAATTCATTTCCCCTCGCACCGCCTAAGCCACCTCGGGGTCTGAGCGTGAAGGGAGTGGAGGCAATACAGGCAGCGTCCTAATGAATTCCTTTCAAACCGCCTGCTGCCGGAGCCATCTATTACTGCGGCCTGGAGAGGGAAAACGCGCTGGAGACGTCTTTGTCCGGGTGGTGGTGGGGCGTGGTGGGGGGGGGGGTGCGGCGAGGAAGAGGGCGGCTGGCAAAAAGGCCAGTTTTTCCTCAGCACGCCGGGACGCTGAGGAAGCACCCTCTCCTCACTCCTCTGGGGCCCGCTGGGTGGGCATTGAGTCCCCGATCCGACGCCCGGCTGAGGAGGTGGCCCAGAATTAAGACGTGCCCCTGGGGCCTTCAGGTTAAAGTCCGAGAAAGAAGAGCGAGAAAGAAGAGCTTCAAAGAATCAGGTCGATAAATTCATAAAGATCGATTTATCTTTATCTCCCAATTAAATGTGCTTGTAAGTGATACATAACACACGTCCAACACGGGCGAACTCCCCAACCACTATCTCCTGGGCGTGAGCTGATTTTTAATGACCGGCGTAACAATGCCCTTCTCTCCTCTCGAGCCCCTCGCCTGCCGGCGGTTTCGGGCAAACGTCTAGACCTGGGAAGTTGAAGCCGAGGCGCTGGAGACGCGTGGAAGTCCCGCGCGCGCTGGCGCGCTTTGCACCGTCTACCCTTGCCAAGAAAGGATGATGTTTTACAAGGGAACGCAAGAGCTGAAAGTTTCTATCATGCTGGAGGGGATAAGAGTATTCCTAGCATCCACTCCCTCCCCACCAATTCCCTCACGCCCAGATTCTGGGTCTTTACCAGTGCCGAGACAGGGAAAACATCCTGAGGGAATCGGCTCCATCCTGCAGTTGGCAAGGGGAACCGCGCGCCCTCGAGTCCTCGCGCTGGAAACCGGGCGGCGGCGCCGGGTGAGCGCTCCCTCCGTTCTCAACGTGCTTAATTAGCGCCTATTTACAAAACGCAGCTTTTATTTGAGCAAACATCATAAAGCTTTCATCAGGATAATCTCACGTTATACAATCTAGAGACGAAGCAACTCCCCCCTTCCTCCCCGAGGATGGAGCGGATAAAGGACTCACTTTATTATCATAATTATCGTGGCTGTTATTTTGGTGCGCGCGGGCAAAGTGTGTAAATAGGTGCGATGATTAAGAATGTCATGAAAAATGAGAAGGAATCGCTCACGGGAGGGCCCAGATCGGGATGGGAAGCCAGCAGCCTCCCCGCGCCCTGGGAACGCTGGGGCGCCTCGAGCAATCTGGAGGGTTCCCCGCGGCGAGCAGAAGGTGCTAGGTCCGGGAAAGAGCCCTAAGGGGCGAATCTAAAGGGACAGGACCTCGCCCGGACCCCAGGCGCAGCAACAGCACCAGCAGGCTTTCTTCCAATGCATATATATATATATATAAAATATCCGCGGTTTAGCCGCGGCTGTCGCTAGCCCTGAAAGCTACCCTTGGAGGCGCCCGGGATGAGGTTGCCGAGTTTGAGCCTAGGAAGTGCCAACCGCCCCTTTCAAGTTTGTGCGGCGCCGGCCAGACGCACCAGTTCTGGCTCTCCGGCCCGCGCGCAGCGCTGGTGGCGCCTACCGTCCGCTCGCGGCCCGTCCCTGTGGGAGGGGCGGAGTCTCGCTTTCGCCCCGCCCACCCCTAGTACAGCCAATAGGCGGCGGCTCCCGGCCCCACGTGAGGGGAGCCGGGCCAGGCAGCAGGCAAAATGTGAATGAGAAAGAAGAGCGCGATTTAAAGGTGCTGGCGGCGCCCGCAGAAGACAAGTGCGCCAGCTTCGCGCGCTCCCCAGCGGCACGCCAGAGGCGACCGACAGCCAGCCAGCCAAACGGACGCGCCGAGGGTTGCGACCCCGGGTCGAGGGCCGCGGAAGGGACGCGCGCGGGCTCCGACGGGCCAACGGCCGACAGCAGCCCCGGAGAGCCCGCGGGGCCCGGGCGCCCGCTCCGCTCCAGGGCGCACGGCCTCACCCCGCGCACCGCCCGCACCCGCTCCTGCCAGGCATGCAGCGGGCCCAGGACTGAGGGGCATCTGCTCTCCGGGTCCCGATCGGCCCTTGCCCGACACACCAAGCTGTGCTCTTGGCGCCCGGGCTTCCCGGTGGCGGCGCGGCGCGGGGACTTTTCGCCTCTCGAGGGCCTCTCCCGAGCGCGTCTATGAGCGCAGCGTTCCCGCCGTCGCTGATGATGATGCAGCGCCCGCTGGGGAGCAGTACCGCCTTCAGCATAGACTCGCTGATCGGCAGCCCGCCGCAGCCCACCCCCGGCCATTTCGTCTACACGGGCTACCCTATGTTCATGCCCTACCGGCCGGTGGTGCTGCCGCCGCCGCCGCCGCCGCCGCCCGCGCTGCCCCAGGCCGCGCTGCAGCCGGCGCTGCCGCCCGCGCACCCTCACCACCAGATCCCCAGCCTGCCCACCGGCTTCTGCTCCAGCTTGGCTCAGGGCATGGCGCTCACCTCCACGCTCATGGCCACGCTGCCCGGAGGCTTCTCTGCGTCTCCCCAGCACCAGGAGGCGGCTGCCGCCCGGAAGTTCGCGCCGCAGCCGCTGCCCGGCGGCGGCAACTTCGACAAGACGGAGGCGCTGCAAGCAGACGCGGAGGACGGAAAAGGCTTCCTGGCCAAGGAGGGCTCGCTGCTCGCCTTCTCCGCGGCCGAGGCTGCGCAGGCGTCCCTCGGTGAGTCGGAGGCGCGCGCGACCCGGGAGCGGGGGCGAAGGGGCGGGGGCGCTCCAGCTCCCTCCCTAGAGGACGGAGGGAGTGAGGCCGAGCCCCCGTCAGACCCCCGCCCCGGCTCCCTCGGCCCGAGGAGCGGGAAGACGCGAAAGAGCTGCGCTGCGGGGCCTCCGAGGGGGCATTTAGAGCCACGCAATAAGCGGGGAGGGGGCATGTATTTAGCACCCCGGGCCGGCTGCTGCTCCGAGCCCCAGTTTGGGCGAGTCTTGCACTGCCCTCTCCCATCCCCGCGCTGTGACCTGGGGTCCCCGGGTGGGTTTCAGTCTTCAGGGAAAGAGGGTTGAGCAGCCAGTCTCTGCCGTGCGTGTGCCTAAGGGCGCCCAGACCTGTGAAGCCCCCTTACCCGGTTTGCCCCTTGCCTGCGAGAATCGAATTCCTCGGAGGCGGTGCGGCTGCGTGTGTGTGCTGCGGCGTCTGGTGGTGCGAACTTCTCCTAAGGCTACGAAACTTCCCTTTGACCCCAAACCGACACTGTCTGGGGTCTGCACCTCCCTGTGCCCCCACTCTGAGATGAAATTGAAGTTCATAGAGTTTTCACGGGGGTGGGGAGGCGAGGGGAGGGCTAGGGCGGATGAATGGTGAACTCCCCCTCGGGCCTCACCCAGCCCCCACCTCGGGGACAAAGAGGACGCTCTCTTGGGCCGCACGCTGCCGGTTAACTGCAGCCTTAAGCTGCGGGAGGCCGGGAGGGTGCGGAGGAGGCCGGGGCGGGGGGTGGGGTGGGGGGCTTGAGTGATGGTTCTGGGCAAAGGACGGTCGCCTGTACTGTCTCCCTTGAGCTTTCTCACGCCTCCCCCCCCTCCTCCTCTACCCCTCAAAGGCCAGGAAATCACAATGTGTTAATGTCATAGAAAGACAATCCGCTCAGGGGGGAAAATGCCCCAGTGACGGTGGGAAAAAGGGAAAGGAAGGCCAGCGTTTGGAATGTAATAAAACGCCGTTTGGTTTTGCTTTCAGTCGGGGCTGTCAGAGGGCAAGGGAAAGACGAGTCAAAGGTGGAAGACGACCCGAAGGGCAAGGAGGAGAGCTTCTCGCTGGAGAGCGATCTGGACTACAGCTCGGATGACAATCTGACTGGCCAGGCGGCCCACAAGGAGGAAGACCCCGGCCACGCGCTGGAGGAGGCCCCGCCGAGCGGCGGCGCCGCGGGCAGCACTACGTCCACGGGCAAGAACAGGCGGCGGCGGACTGCCTTCACCAGCGAGCAGCTCCTGGAGCTGGAGAAGGAATTCCACTGCAAAAAGTACCTCTCGCTGACGGAGCGCTCGCAGATCGCTCACGCCCTCAAACTCAGCGAGGTGCAAGTGAAAATCTGGTTCCAGAACCGCCGAGCCAAGTGGAAACGGGTGAAGGCCGGCAATGCCAATTCCAAGACAGGGGAGCCTCCAGGAACCCCAAGATCGTGGTCCCCATCCCCGTGCACGTCAGCAGGTTCGCCATCAGAAGTCAGCACCAGCAGCTGGAGCAGGCCCGGCCCTGAGGGCCCAGGGAAGGCCGGGGCCTGGACCAGCGTTCAGAACCCACAGCAGCCAGAGGGAACCCATTGGGTCTGAAGCCACACTCCAAGTCACCCCTCAACTTTGGACATCCCCAGCAAATCAACAGTGTATTCATTAAGGACGGACCTTTTGAAGGAGCTACAGCCCGTTTTTTTTTTTTTCTATCACTGAAATGGAAGTTCATAGAGTTTTCACGGGGGTGGGGAGGCGAGGGGAGGGCTAGGGCGGATGAATGGTGAACTCCCCCTCGGGCCTCACCCAGCCCCCACCTCGGGGACAAAGAGGACGCTCTCTTGGGCCGCACGCTGCCGGTTAACTGCAGCCTTAAGCTGCGGGAGGCCGGGAGGGTGCGGAGGAGGCCGGGGCGGGGGGTGGGGTGGGGGGCTTGAGTGATGGTTCTGGGCAAAGGACGGTCGCCTGTACTGTCTCCCTTGAGCTTTCTCACGCCTCCCCCCCCTCCTCCTCTACCCCTCAAAGGCCAGGAAATCACAATGTGTTAATGTCCTAGAAAGACAATCCGCTCAGGAAAATGCCCCAGTGACGGTGGGAAAAAGGGAAAGGAAGGCCAGCGTTTGGAATGTAATAAAACGCCGTTTGGTTTTGCTTTCAGTCGGGGCTGTCAGAGGGCAAGGGAAAGACGAGTCAAAGGTGGAAGACGACCCGAAGGGCAAGGAGGAGAGCTTCTCGCTGGAGAGCGATCTGGACTACAGCTCGGATGACAATCTGACTGGCCAGGCGGCCCACAAGGAGGAAGACCCCGGCCACGCGCTGGAGGAGGCCCCGCCGAGCGGCGGCGCCGCGGGCAGCACTACGTCCACGGGCAAGAACAGGCGGCGGCGGACTGCCTTCACCAGCGAGCAGCTCCTGGAGCTGGAGAAGGAATTCCACTGCAAAAAGTACCTCTCGCTGACGGAGCGCTCGCAGATCGCTCACGCCCTCAAACTCAGCGAGGTGCAAGTGAAAATCTGGTTCCAGAACCGCCGAGCCAAGTGGAAACGGGTGAAGGCCGGCAATGCCAATTCCAAGACAGGGGAGCCCTCCAGGAACCCCAAGATCGTGGTCCCCATCCCCGTGCACGTCAGCAGGTTCGCCATCAGAAGTCAGCACCAGCAGCTGGAGCAGGCCCGGCCCTGAGGGCCCAGGGAAGGCCGGGGCCTGGACCAGCGTTCAGAACCCACAGCAGCCAGAGGGAACCCATTGGGTCTGAAGCCACACTCCAAGTCACCCCTCAACTTTGGACATCCCCAGCAAATCAACAGTGTATTCATTAAGGAGCGGGAAAGACCGCTTTTGAAGGAGCTACAGCTACACCTGAAGACACACTAAATATTTATTATACTATCCTACTTTGTACATAGATATCTATATAGACTGGATCTCAGCTGCTGTATTTTGAAAGCTATAGGACCCGACTGCCCAGTAACACCCTCCACGAACATTCCAGAAGAAAACAAAGCCTCTGGGGCAGCCTGCACACCCCGCAGCCACCTTCCCACACTTTTCCAAAGGTAAACCACATGTGCAAGAACAGACCCGGGGGTCGCCACTTAACATTGGTTTCTGTTCTGGCTTTTTGAGTTGACGGAAAAGCAGACGTTTTGGGGGCAGCCTGGAAATCCGCTTTGCTTTGGTTTTTTTTGCCTGGCTTTCTTTCCCGGGGTTGCATATCCTATGAGCCCTGTCTGAAGCACGTCTCCCTTGTGTTTAATTTATTTCAATGTAGCTTATTTTGGTATAAGTTATGACATTAAAACAATCTCAGTCTTGTGAATAATTTTTAAAAAAATGGAGAGAAAACGAGAAAGACCAGTTCTCGGGGCTCATGAGTATGTCCAGATTTGACTGTGCAGCGAGACCCTGCGGCCCGCGATGGCCAAGCAGCTGGTCTGACACCAGCCCTGGATAAGCACCCCCTGTCCGGGGCCTCTTCCAGCCGGCCGGACAGGAGTCATACAGCAGCTCACCGGGTGTCAAATAGAGCAAGAGCTTCCATTGGGTTACCAATTTGAGAAAACCTAATTTCCACCTTAGAGATCTAACATCTTCCCCTCTGCTCAGCCTAACCAGTACCTAGGAAGCTGGCAAACTTCGGCCAGAGGAGGAGGCGGGCACCAGAGGAGGGACCGTGAGTGTGGGAATGGGTAGCTTGCCACAAGCTCCTCATTCTCTAAATCGACGACAGCCGGGGAGGGCACGCGCTTCCCTGCGAACATCCGCGACCCGAGAAGAAGCGGTGCGGACTCGCGGGGCAGGGCCGAGCGCCCATAAATCAGGTTCGGGGCGTGATCTTCCCGACAGGAGCAGAAACCCCACTAGCGGAGCTGGGTTCCTGGGCCGCGAGCGCCCGCGGGCCGGCGCCTCCCTCTCCGGGCGGGGTCGGAGGGGGCGGGACCCGACCACCGCCCCACCCGAGAACGCCGGCGAGTTGCTGGAGGGGCAGCGGTCTGCAGTAGGTTGCGGGTGAGAACTGGGCATCTTCTCCTCTCCGGGTGGGATGCGGCCAGCGGACGTGGGAGAGGCGCGCCAGGATCCCTGGTCCCACTTCCCACCAGCACGGACCGCGCCTCCGAGCCCGGCCGGTTCCGCGCGCCGCCAGGCCCTCGGGAGATGGTGGCCCCGGGCGCGGAGCCGGCGAGCGAGGGTGAACGCGGTCTCAGAGGCCTCGCGGCCACCAGGCCAGCAGCCCCAAAGCAAAGAGAAACCAGTGGCTTCGCCAGCCTCAGCCTCCTGAACGGAGGCCCGGGAGCTGGTTGAAAAACTGCCCGGCGCCGCGGTCACCGTGGTTCTCGGTCCTAGAGACCAAGAAACCCATCGCCGTGGGTCAGTACTAATACTGACTTAATTTTTACGGCTTTCAACCCGTCAGCTTTCCGCGGCGGAGGGGCACCGGGGACCCTGGTCTCAGCCTGAACCTCAGATGCAGGGTGAGGGCCGGGCGCATCCGAAGCACCCATTCCCGGTGCGTTCCCGAGGTTTCCAGGGACAGAAAATAGCCCCGGCTTGGTTTTTGAGCTCAGTAATCCTGACTGGCCATGCTCTGAGGGTCACAGTCCGCTCTTCGCGGCCCGGAGAGCTGTGGGTGCTCCTTGCTGCCCCTAGCCAGCGCCCTGGGCCTGCGGTGCGGGGTGCGCCCTGGCCGCTCCCCACACAGAGCAGGGTTTTCAAGGCGGCGCCGCAGCTGCCGCCGATAGCCAGGTAGTGAGCCTACCTGGGTCGCCTGTTGGCCTCATGGGCTTGGGGCAGGTCCCCCTGGTTGTACCATCCCCCTCACCCAGGCCAGTCCATTCCCGGGCCTGATACATGCCCCTGGCAGAACTGTGGCCAGCGGCCTAGATTCCGGGCCTGAGGACCTGGGAGCTGCGGCCTTTCCGGTGGGGACACCTCCACCTGACACTCTGGGTCTGGGGAAGGAACCCTGGTGTTGCTAGCCAGGCTCTCCCCAGAGATCCCCATACACCCTTCCACCATAACAGGGCTGACCCCTGTGTACCTTTTCCAAAAGCTCCTGGTAGGATGGGAGGCCCAGAAGGGAGAGGCCATGGCCTCCGCTTCACATGCCTGAGAGGGGAGTGAAGCTCCCTAGGAATGGGTGGGGGGCACCTTAGGGGAGCCCTACGAGGGGCTTAAGCTCCCAAGGCCACCCCAGCTGCCCTGTTCCTTGGCCTCTGGAAGCCGGAGGAGTAGAGGCCCGTGGTTCCCCCGGGGTTTCAGACACTACACCTCTGCCAGGCCCCCTGCCCTCTCTGGGCTCAGCCCCCCTCCTCCCCAACCCCAGAAGGCAGGGTGCCCCTGAGAGCCCAGCAAGGAGGCCCGGGCCCAAGAGACAGGCCGAGGGGAGGAAGATAAACAAGCGGCGCTTGATGGCCGCTGTCATCATGGCCGTCATCATGGCTTTCATTTGGCTGCCTAATGAGTCACATCACAGGCAGAGAGAAAAATTGTCAATCGCCCGGGCCCTAATGAATTTTTTTGCAAATTGTAATCAAGCCAGGCCGTCTCGGCTGGCTGATTAATGAGACCCACGAGGCTCGGCCAGCACCTCCGCTTTTTATTCCACCCCGTCCTCCCGCACTAAATTAACAGCAACTTGTCTGAGCTTCAAATTAACTCCCAATGATTAATTCTGATGGGGGGGCCTGAAGAATAGCTTGTTCTAATAGGCTCTGGCCTGAGATGCTGTTGGAAATTAATACACTTCCCCTTTGGCTGCCGGCTTTAATCCAAGGTTGGGTTTTGACATCACTATATTTGTTGTTACAATAAATTCCACTTACATCTGCAGATCAAATAATTACACTTGGGAGCGCCGCGGACCTGCGCCCCCCTTCCCCCCGCCCCCTGCGCTAGGGCTCCTGGGGGCTATCTGCACCCTGGGTCCATCAGCCTGGGCAGGGGTCTGAGACGGGCACAGGAACAGGTACCAAAGGAGGAGCCCCAGACCTACCCCTCAGGGAGCCGGGCACCCCTGGCCTTAGGGGAACCAAGGGTAGTTTGAAAATCTGAAGCCCTATCTCCACGTTTCAGAGGGCAAGGCCCCCTTAGATGGGTCTTGGGCCTCAAGGAACCTCCTCTGCCAGCCGACTGCAGGGGCTGGAGTACCCCTTGGAACCAGGGCCTCAGGCCACCCGTGCTTGGATTTCCCAACCACAGCCCTTGTTGCTGGAATTTTGGAGAGTCAGCATAGGCTGCCCAGTTTTCCTCCAATCCTCAGCCTCAGGGCTATTCTTTCACAGGGCCTTTTCAGCTAAAGGGGGTGAGGTGGGGTGGGGAGACCTTCCAGGCCTCTGGAGACCAGGTTTGCCTGGTTGGACCATCCCGACTGCATGGTTGTCTGTTTGCCAACCTGGCTACCTTCGGCGTGTAGCTGGCCCAAGCACCTGCCTTCTAAGACGCCCTTTCTCTCAGGGTCAGCGCCCGCTCGTCTTGCGTCTGTTTGTTCAAGCTTAATTGGCTTAATCATTTCAGCTGTGTCTGGCAAACCACGCATGGGGCTTCCGTGGCTGCTCCCTCCGGCCCCAGGCCTGTCCCCCACAGAACCCGTCTCTGTCCCCCTTGGCAGAGGACTCTGGGTGAGTGAGAAGCCATGTGAGACATTCTGGCAGCCTTGGGATCTGGTCACCACCTGATTCTCACCTTGGGGCCATCTCAGCGATCCTGAGTGGGGGTCCCGAGTGGCTGGAGAACCATGGATTCCATGGCCATGGCAGCAGGGTCAGCCGTGGCTGACCACACAGCTTAGTGGCCTCCCTGGAGAGGATGCTCTTGTGTGCACACCCCTGTTTCTGTCCCGGGAGCCCCCAGGCCTCTGCCCAGGCACTTGCCACTGAAGCAGGTGGTCTGCTTGGATATTCTGATGTGCCAGCCCTTCCCAGACAGCCAGGGCACCATGGGGCCTCGTCCTGCCAAGGTTGAATGCCAGGCTCCGGGGTCTAGTGGGGAGCCAAGGTCTGGGGTCTACCAGGAAGGACGTGCCTGGGCAAAGGGAGTTGGCATTCATCTTCATTTCAGGCCCTTATGGTGTAAACTGGAGAAATATGATCTTGGTAACTGAACATGAATGCAAATCACACCATGAGAGTCATAAAGCACCTGAAACTCCCACACACAAAAGCAACACCATATGTAAGAAGACAACCTGCATAAATTATAAATTACGTCATAAAAATTGATTGCCTATTTGAACAGTTCAGAAGTGAGACCTAAGCTGACTTCTGCCCTCTCTGGCTTTGGGGAAAGGTCAGGGAGCACACTCCCGCTGATGGGCATCGGACCAGGGCCTCCTGCCCGCGCTGTGGACCCATCTCTTTGCGTAGAGGCAGGGCGAGCGCCACCAGCTCTGCAGCTGCGAGGAGGGGACAGGCCTGAAACTCTGGAAGCCTTCCGAGGCTCCGTGCCTGCCGCTGGGGACCGAGGCCTGGTCCGGCCGCCCCACCAGACCAAGGAATGCCGCCCTTCGAAGCCAGCGCTTCCTGCCGGCCCGTGAGCGGTGCTGCCCGCTTAGATGGCCAGCTGGAAAGTAGAGGTCCCTGCAGAGGGCCGTCTCTCCCATGGAGTTAGCGTCGCGATGCGCAGGGTGTGCGTACTGGCAGCTGTAAGGCTGTTAGTATGTGTGTGGTAATGCGGTTTCCCTCTCATGTCTTAGCCCTCTAGGCTGGGTTTCTTGCTGGATCGTCGGTATCCAAAAGTCAGACCACCCTGCAGAAGCCGTGCCAGGGAGCCTGGCGCTCTGCATCTTCAGCTGCGAGAAGCCAGGCCTGCACCCCTGAGCTCAGCCCCACTCCAGGTCCAACAGCCTGAAGGGCCCCGGGGCTGATCTCTGTTCCCTACCTCCCATGCTCGAGTGCTCTGCCTCCGTGCAGACCCCCCCCTTTCTGGTCCTCCCATGTCGCCCTTCCCCTGCTCCCACTCTGGCTTTGAGGTCTTCTCTCCCCATCTCCCAGGTCTACCCTCACCTACAGCACAAGGAGCTCTTGCCTGAACACAAGCGTGGGGCCAGGTCTACCCCCTTCCACAGCCCGGGGCAGATCGGCTCCAGAGCCAGGCCACACGCTGAGCCAAGCAGAGGAAAAGTGAGGCCGGGCCACTGGGGAGACGCAGCCTGGGCGCGAGGAGTCCCTGGGCCTTGAGGGAGAGAGGAAGGAAGCCGGGATCGGCCCCGCCGCTCCAAGGAGGCAGGGAGGCCGTCGGGGGGCCAGGATGCTGGCCGCAGCGGAGACCTTGGCGGGATCACGCTCCGGACCCCCAGCTCAATATTGGGGGCCCCTGTCCAAGACGCGGCCGCGGCTGGAGAGCGGCCTAGGGCCCTTGGCCAAAGCCTGGGGCACAGCCCAGCCCGGTAGGCAGATGTCACGCTGGGCGCCCCCTCCCATCTCTTTATTTCCCGCCACTGGATCGCTGCCTTTGTCATGCCTGTCCGGCTCTGGTGTGGCCGCGAGTCCTCTTAAAGGGCCCGGCCCCCCCAGCTGGGGCTCTGCGGCCGACGGAATGACAAAGGCTGAAATGGGATTACACCGACCTGATCCCATTAAGCCCGCCCCCAGGCCCGCGCTCCGGTTCCCTCGCCCTCCCACCCCCACCCCGCTCCCTCGCCCCGCCGCACGTTCCCCTCTCCCCGCCCCCAGCCCCACTTCCGCCAACGCACCTGGCTCGGCGGGGACCCTGAAGCCAGCTGAGTGCCTTGAGGGTTTGGAAGTGGCCGCCTGACCCCAGGGAGGGAGCACGGCCTGGCTCTGAATGACAAAGCGAAGCCCGGCCACACCGCGGAAGGAAACCGAGAGGGGCTGCCCGCTGTCCAGCTTGGACGCGCCTCCCTGCCTGCAAATGGGGGTGGGGGTATGCAGCTGGGCTGTCAGAAACCACAACCAGGTGGTCTGGATGGAAGTTTCCAGGGCCCTTCTCCCACGGGGCCAGCAGGGTCGCTGGGGCCTAGGGTGCAAGTGAGAACTGGAAGGAGGCCACACCCTGCATCCCTGCACCCCTACACCCCTACACTCCAACATCCCTGCACCCAGTGCGTGACCTGCTCTCTTATCCCACAGCCACCGGGGACTCAGGGGGGCCTCACCGTCTGCAGAGGGAGCAGCCAGACTGGGGAAGTGGCCCTGGTCAGGGGAGCATCGCAGCGGGGCCTGGATCCCTCAAAAACCTTCTCTCTCTCCAAAAGCATTGGGCCCCGAAGCCAAGGCCATGGGCACACACACCAGCCTCCTGGGTCAGGGGTCAGAGGCCAGGGGGCAAGCCCTGGCCGCTTGGGGAAGGCTGGCGATGGGGAAGCGTTGGTGAGACAGAGGCTCCAGCACTCTTGGTGGGAGTGCTTGGGTGCCGGGGCTCCAGCCTGGCCTGTTTCCAGTTTCCCTCTTTATTCAAGTCAAGAGTCCATTTTCAGTAGGTGACGCTGGGTAGCTCTTCCAGAGATGGGGCGCGGAACAGTTCAGAGAACACTGGAGGGTCACATCCTAATAGGAACACCCCTTAGCTGACCCTGGGAGAACCAGCACACCCTAACCCCTCCCCCAAGTTGCCACCCTCCTCCTCACCCTCCCACTCCCCTCACCCTCCCCACCCCCCACCCTCCCAGCTCCCTCTACCCCACTCCTTCCTATCCTCAAACTCCCCTGTCCTCCCTCCCCCTGACGACCTGGCACAAGGTTGCAGACTTGAAGATGGCTTGGTTTCTGGGGAGGCTAATGAATGATAAACACGGATGGTGTGTGTGGTAACACCTCAGGGCCGCTGCATCAGCCTGCCTGGGCCTAAGTGCAGAGTTTGGAACTCAGACCCCCTGGGTTCTCACCCTGGCCCGGGGTGGGGTGGGGTGGGGTGGTGGGTAACTCTCTGGCCTCAGTTTCCCCGTCTGCATCAGCAGGGCTGATCAAAGTGCCTGATGTGGCTGACCTGGGCCCATGGGGAGCCACAGTGAGCCCCTGTTTCCCTGTTTACTGAAATCAAAGCGGGCTCTCCAGCGGAAGGTCAGACACCGCCAAGGACTGCATGGACCGGTCAGTCCTCGCCGCTGCTCCTCTGCACTCTGCGGTGGGACCTCCAACTCCTCCGTGAGCGCCCTTCCACCTGCCCAGCTCAGGTGAGTCCCACCACAGCCAAGGCCACTGTTCAATCCAGTCCTTTGTGGATTGAAATCACCAGGACCTTCTTCACTCATTTGACAAAACAGGTTTAAGTCCTGCCTAAGGGGCCTTCGACCCTCAAGGAGCCCAGAGTCCATGGGGGCAGAAACAGCTGCCTGGGCTGGGGACCCGCAGGGCAGGCGCTGCCTCTTCAGCCGTGAGGACCACCTCGGCTCATATTTACTCCATGAAACCAAATGACATCAGTGATCCACCTGGGCTGTCTGATGAGATCTGCTGTGACGTCTTACACCTGAAGTCAGGGATCGCTGGGATCCGCTGAGGTGGAGGCTGGAGTCCAGCTCTAACTGCTGTCCGGCACAGAGCTCGGTAACAGAGGTCTCCGCGGATGTGTCAATTACCACCAACTATGGGATCTGTCGATTACCACCAACAAGGAGGAGATGTGTCAATTACCATCAACTAGGTGAAGCCTTGCTTCAGAAGGGGCTTCATCACGCCTCATATTGGCACAATTCCTCCTGGGCACAGACGCTTGACTCCCTCCAGAGGAGCCTGGTGGGATTATTAGGAAAGCTGCCAGGAGCCTGAGCCCTGTAAAAACTTAAGATAAGCATTTAAAGGCGTTGTTGTCGCCATCTTTAGTCAAAGAATCTCCGACTTGGGTGAAAAAATCATCCGACTTGAAGATGGCTTGGTTTCTGGGAGGCTAATGAATGATAAACACGGATGGTGTGTGTGGTAACACCTCAGGGCCGCTGCATCAGCCTGCCTGGGCCTAAGTGCAGAGTTTGGAACTCAGACCCCCTGGGTTCTCACCCTGGCCCGGGGTGGGGTGGGGTGGGGTGGTGGGTAACTCTCTGGCCTCAGTTTCCCCGTCTGCATCAGCAGGGCTGATCAAAGTGCCTGATGTGGCTGACCTGGGCCCATGGGGAGCCACAGTGAGCCCCTGTTTCCCTGTTTACTGAAATCAAAGCGGGCTCTCCAGCGGAAGGTCAGACACCGCCAAGGACTGCATGGACCGGTCCGCCCCCGCCGCTGCTCCTCTGCACTCTGCGGTGGGACCTCCAACTCCTCCGTGAGCGCCCTTCCACCTGCCCAGCTCAGGTGAGTCCCACCACAGCCAAGGCCACTGTTCAATCCAGTCCTTTGTGGATTGAAATCACCAGGACCTTCTTCACTCATTTGACAAAACAGGTTTAAGTCCTGCCTAAGGGGCCTTCGACCCTCAAGGAGCCCAGAGTCCATGGGGGCAGAAACAGCTGCCTGGGCTGGGGACCCGCAGGGCAGGCGCTGCCTCTTCAGCCGTGAGGACCACCTCGGCTCATATTTACTCCATGAAACCAAATGACATCAGTGATCCACCTGGGCTGTCTGATGAGATCTGCTGTGACGTCTTACACCTGAAGTCAGGGATCGCTGGGATCCGCTGAGGTGGAGGCTGGAGTCCAGCTCTAACTGCTGTCCGGCACAGAGCTCGGTAACAGAGGTCTCCGCGGATGTGTCAATTACCACCAACTATGGGATCTGTCGATTACCACCAACAAGGAGGAGATGTGTCAATTACCATCAACTAGGTGAAGCCTTGCTTCAGAAGGGGCTTCATCACGCCTCATATTGGCACAATTCCTCCTGGGCACAGACGCTTGACTCCCTCCAGAGGAGCCTGGTGGGATTATTAGGAAAGCTGCCAGGAGCCTGAGCCCTGTAAAAACTTAAGATAAGCATTTAAAGGCGTTGTTGTCGCCATCTTTAGTCAAAGAATCTCCGACTTGGGTGAAATCAAACCACACTCATCATTTGGTTTTCTGGTAACTTGGGACACTCAGTTCCCCCCAGGCAGAAATATCACAGACCTTACTGTGATCATTCAAAATATTTGTGTTACCAAAGCAGTGATTTCACATACAGATATATGATGATAACTTTCGGGCTTTAGACTACTGATCATTGAAAAAAGTTTATCAGTGGTTTTGAAGGGGATTTCTGTTTTCCATGACCATGGCTGGAATTTTTTTTTAATACTTCAGGATGTCAGAAGCTATAAATTGGGAGAAAAGAATGAAAATCACCCATCTTTAAATGAGAAATTGTTAATTTGGGGATTATAAAGGACTTTCCTTTATGAATAATAGTGAAGACAAATTTGTCTTCCTGCCTCATTTTGCAAATTCACATTTGTAAAGTCAGGAGGTTTCCATTCTTCCCTCTAATTACTCTTGCCCTCCAGAAGGCACTTCTGCAGTGCAGTGTGGCCACCAGAAATCGACATGAGTGGACCAGAGTGGTACCCTGAGTTGCCAAGAGCATCTCTGAAGGCTGCTGTGTCCTTACCCAGCACCATCTACAGGCCAGAGCATCTCTACCTGGGAGTTGGCATTGCTGACAGGTATGGACTGTCCCACTAATATCAGAAATGTAGCCCAGTTAAATAACAGCCAAAGGTACCCTCAAGGAGACTGAAACTGTCCCCAGCTAAAGAACACTTCTGCTAGGCAGGGGAACTGACAGGCACCTGGGTAAAATACTCACCCTTGGACACTCAGTGCCACCGTGGGGAGACCAGGGTACCCTGAAGCTCATGGCAAGACCCTCGTCCCCAGCCAGTGTGGGCCAGAAAGGCACACGGGCAGAGGAGCCTGGACGGCGGCTGCGGATGAACAGGTGTTTACCAGGCCCTGCAGGGGAGCTGTTCCTTGCCCCCAGCATGCCGGCCAGCACAGCACTTCTTGTATCGCCAACTGCTGACAGTTTTGTGCCCAGAGGGTGCACCTGGTTCCTCTGTTGAGATGCCCCCTGGGCTCCAGGGTTCCTGCTGCCTGCTAAGCCTCTTCCTGCTTCTGTAGCTGGGAGAGTGGCCCTGGTCATTGGCCCTCAGCAGTCACAGCCCACCGCAGCTGGGGCCAGGCAGCCGCATGGGATGGCAGCCCTCAGAGCACCTGGGGCTGGGAGCCGAAAGTGAACGGGAGCAGTTTCAGCCCTGTCTTCCCCAGGCCCCTCTCTTCTGCAGAGGTTGCCTGGCACTTCTGAGGTTCAACATCCCATCCCTTAGGCTCAGTGCCTCTTAGGGGCACAAGGTCTTCATGGGGATCCATCCTGGCAGCCCAGAGATCTTGAGGGGGCTCGCTCTCCTTTTGGGCATTTGACATGCTTCCTCAAAATGAATGAATGACAACAATAATTATCAATAATAATAGTTATTTCTCCCCGATACTACCCAGTCACCAAAGAAATGGAAAGTTTTACAGGATGAATTTGAAGACAAATTTGTCTTCCTGCCTCATTTTGCAAATTCACATTTGTAAAGTCAGGAGGTTTCCATTCTTCCTCTAATTACTCTTGCCCTCCAGAAGGCACTTCTGCAGTGCAGTGTGGCCACCAGAAATCGACATGAGTGGACCAGAGTGGTACCCTGAGTTGCCAAGAGCATCTCTGAAGGCTGCTGTGTCCTTACCCAGCACCATCTACAGGCCAGAGCATCTCTACCTGGGAGTTGGCATTGCTGACAGGTATGGACTGTCCCACTAATATCAGAAATGTAGCCCAGTTAAATAACAGCCAAAGGTACCCTCAAGGAGACTGAAACTGTCCCCAGCTAAAGAACACTTCTGCTAGGCAGGGGAACTGACAGGCACCTGGGTAAAATACTCACCCTTGGACACTCAGTGCCACCGTGGGGAGACCAGGGTACCCTGAAGCTCATGGCAAGACCCTCGTCCCCAGCCAGTGTGGGCCAGAAAGGCACACGGGCAGAGGAGCCTGGACGGCGGCTGCGGATGAACAGGTGTTTACCAGGCCCTGCAGGGGAGCTGTTCCTTGCCCCCAGCATGCCGGCCAGCACAGCACTTCTTGTATCGCCAACTGCTGACAGTTTTGTGCCCAGAGGGTGCACCTGGTTCCTCTGTTGAGATGCCCCCTGGGCTCCAGGGTTCCTGCTGCCTGCTAAGCCTCTTCCTGCTTCTGTAGCTGGGAGAGTGGCCCTGGTCATTGGCCCTCAGCAGTCACAGCCCACCGCAGCTGGGGCCAGGCAGCCGCATGGGATGGCAGCCCTCAGAGCACCTGGGGCTGGGAGCCGAAAGTGAACGGGAGCAGTTTCAGCCCTGTCTTCCCCAGGCCCCTCTCTTCTGCAGAGGTTGCCTGGCACTTCTGAGGTTCAACATCCCATCCCTTAGGCTCAGTGCCTCTTAGGGGCACAAGGTCTTCATGGGGATCCATCCTGGCAGCCCAGAGATCTTGAGGGGGCTCGCTCTCCTTTTGGGCATTTGACATGCTTCCTCAAAATGAATGAATGACAACAATAATTATCAATAATAATAGTTATTTCTCCCCCGATACTACCCAGTCACCAAAGAAATGGAAAGTTTTACAGGATGAATTTGGAGATACTTAGCCAAGTCCTTGATGGGATTGGAGACCACAACTTTCAGGTAATTCAGTCTGTGAAGCCTACAGCCTGCCAGCACCCCCAACACTCGCATTGCTTCAGCTGGCAGAGTTTGAGGATACTTTCAGGAATGTTCTCATTGCCACTGTATCTTGATAAGTGTAAGTTTGTTTTCTGTGTCTGTGAGTCAGTTTCTTTTTTGTAAATAAATTCATTTGTATTTGTTTTTATATTCCACATGCAAGTAATATCATATAGTATTTATTTTTGTATGACCTTTTTCACTTAGTATGATAATCTGTAAGTCCATCCATGTTGCTGCAAATGGCAGTGTTTCATTCATTCTTTATGGCTGAGTAATATTTCATTATATGTTATTGATTAGTCACTAAGTCATGTCTGACTCTTTGAAACTCCATGGGCTGTAGCCCACCAGGCTTCACTGTCTATGGAATTTCCCAGGTACGGGTACTGGAGTGGGTCGCCATTTCCTTATATGTGCACACACACACACACACATATATACATACCTATATATGTATTTGTGTATATATATTTACATACTATGTCTTCTTTATCCATTCATCTGTCTATGGACATTTAGGTTGCTTCCATGGATTGACTATTGTAAATAGTGCCTCAGTGACCACTGGAGTGCATGGGTCTTTTCAAATTAGAGTTTTTGTCTTTTCCACGTGTATGCCCAGGAGTGGGATGGCTGGATCATATAGTAGCTATACTGTTAGTTTTTTAAGGAGCCTCCATACTGTTCAGTCATTCTGACCAGAGAGAGATGTACGTCATCGTAGTTTTGATTTGCATTTCTGTCATAATTAATAATGTTGAGCATCTTTTCATGTGCCTGTTGGCACATGGGTGTCATCTTTGGAGAAGTGTCTATGTAGGGCCTCTGTAGCTGGGTAATTTTTACAGAGAAGTGTAGTGAGGCAGGAACTTGGATAAGAGCCCACATATAATGTCCGTGAGCAATGGTCCTCTTCTGAGCCCTGACGTTCATCAATTAATGGAGTCTTTACAACAGTCTTATGAGCTATGTGCTGCATTGAATCATATGAACTTGTTGGTGCTTGCTAGAATGTTTTTCTCTGCAGTGGCATTTTTTCCTTACTATCATCTCCAGTTTGCAGTTGAGAAAACAGGGCACAGAGAGGTTAAGTACTGTTCCTAAGTCACACAGCTAGCACCTGGTAAACCCAGGATTTACACCCAGACAGGCTGGGTGCAAGGATAGTACTCATAAGATGATAGGATGTGACTGACCGATCATTCAGAATTAGACTCTAGCATGTATGAAAATGTGATCTATGATAAAGAAAGCTCCACAAATTTGTGGAAAAGGAAAAATAGTTGTGTAGATGGTGTTAGGAAAAGCTGGCTAATTAGGGGGAGAGACAGACTGATCTTCACCTCCCATCTCTACTGCAGATCAATTACAGATGGATTAAAGAGTGCAGTGCATAAAAGGAAACCTCCAAGACCTGGAAAAGAGGATTAGGTGAATAATTACCTGCTGAGTGAGGAGAACACAAGGAAAGGCTAGGAAAGCCATCTACATAAAAAACCTGGAGCTCTTATTCATTAAGTAGATCACAAAACAATTAAAAACATAAAGAACAACTGGAAAAACACTTGTCAGAAACATGACAAGGTGAATTAACACATTTCCATATAAAGAACTAGAATAAAAGGGAAAGAAATTTGGGGAAGAGCCTAGATGGGTAATTAGTGGCAAGTAAAAAGCCAACTCATTGATTCCACAAGCATTTCTAGAGCCGGTATTACCCTTGAGACTTAAGAAGGAACTTGCCTTCAATGGGGTGATTCGGACTTGTAACAGACCCATAAATGAGTGTGACATCGTGCCAGGGGTCGTGAACGCAGGGATGTGACAGGAAGGAGTATAAGGCAGAGTAAAGAGCAGGGAGTGGGAGGTGTTATTTTAGGTGGCAGATCAGGAACAAGATTGCTGAGAAGGTGACAGTGGGGTTCGGGGGGGAATGCACAGGTCCCTGGGGACACCCGAACAGTCTTATGAGCTATGGGGGGCGGGGGCCCACATATAATGTCCGTGAGCAATGGTCCTCTTCTGAGCCCTGACGTTCATCAATTAATGGAGTCTTTACAACAGTCTTATGAGCTATGTGCTGCATTGAATCATATGAACTTGTTGGTGCTTGCTAGAATGTTTTTCTCTGCAGTGGCATTTTTTCCTTACTATCATCTCCAGTTTGCAGTTGAGAAAACAGGGCACAGAGAGGTTAAGTACTGTTCCTAAGTCACACAGCTAGCACCTGGTAAACCCAGGATTTACACCCAGACAGGCTGGGTGCAAGGATAGTACTCATAAGATGATAGGATGTGACTGACCGATCATTCAGAATTAGACTCTAGCATGTATGAAAATGTGATCTATGATAAAGAAAGCTCCACAAATTTGTGGAAAAGGAAAAATAGTTGTGTAGATGGTGTTAGGAAAAGCTGGCTAATTAGGGGGAGAGACAGACTGATCTTCACCTCCCATCTCTACTGCAGATCAATTACAGATGGATTAAAGAGTGCAGTGCATAAAAGGAAACCTCCAAGACCTGGAAAAGAGGATTAGGTGAATAATTACCTGCTGAGTGAGGAGAACACAAGGAAAGGCTAGGAAAGCCATCTACATAAAAAACCTGGAGCTCTTATTCATTAAGTAGATCACAAAACAATTAAAAACATAAAGAACAACTGGAAAAACACTTGTCAGAAACATGACAAGGTGAATTAACACATTTCCATATAAAGAACTAGAATAAAAGGGAAAGAAATTTGGGGAAGAGCCTAGATGGGTAATTAGTGGCAAGTAAAAAGCCAACTCATTGATTCCACAAGCATTTCTAGAGCCGGTATTACCCTTGAGACTTAAGAAGGAACTTGCCTTCAATGGGGTGATTCGGACTTGTAACAGACCCATAAATGAGTGTGACATCGTGCCAGGGGTCGTGAACGCAGGGATGTGACAGGAAGGAGTATAAGGCAGAGTAAAGAGCAGGGAGTGGGAGGTGTTATTTTAGGTGGCAGATCAGGAACAAGATTGCTGAGAAGGTGACAGTGGGGTCGTTTCCAGAAAGGATGAAAGGAGAAGGCAATGCACAGGTCTGGGGACAGAGCACCCCAGGTGGACGGACAGCAATGAGACGGAGGAGACTGGCGCAGACAGGCGAGGAGGAGGGCAGTCAGGGCCCAGGGTCGCAGAGGCAGCCGACTCTCCACTGTGGGGGCCTCGAGGCTCTGGGAAGGACTTGGAGTTGAGAGTTTATTTCAACTGATAGAGGAAGCCACTGAAAGGGTTAGAGTACAGGAGTGCATACTTTTTCCTTTAATTGCTAATAAACATACAAGACTGTTCAAAGAGATACAGATTAAAAACCAAAATGAAGGGGCTTCCTTGGGTGGTCCAGTGGGTGGAGAGTCCCCCTTGCAGTGCAGGGGGCGCCGGTTTGATCCGTGGCCCCCGGGGATGGGGCGGGGGGAGCAGGGAGGGTCGGGGGCGGGTTCCCACAGGTGCTGCGGAGCGGCTGGACAGATGTGTCCAGTTGCGACCTGGTGCTCTGGAGCGCATGCACTCGGAGCCAGTGCTCTGCGATGAAGGGGGCTGCTGCAGTGGGAGGCCCTGCACAGGCCAAAGTATAAAAAAGAATGATGAAAATAAATGATTAAAAAAAACAGTAAAAAAAAGGCCAAAAAAAAAAAAAAATGAAGCACAAAGGTAGTTCTTCAAATTAGCAAAGTTTATAACAAAAATAGTACAAGAAGATATAATATAAAACTATTTGTAGGGCTTCCCTGGTGGTCAAATGGGTAAAGAGTCTGCCTTGCATTGCAAGGGGTGCCAGTTCAACCCCTGACCCGGTAAGATCCCACATGCTGTGGAGCAGCTGGACAAGTGTGTCTAATTACAAGCCGGCCCTCTGGAGCACATGCGCCCAGAGCTGGTGCTCTGCAATGAGAGAGGCCACTGCAATGGGAGGCCCACACAGGCCAAAAGAATAAAGATGGATGGAAAACTTAAGAAGGAACTTGTAACAGACCCATAAATGAGTGTGACATCGTGCCAGGGGTCGTGAACGCAGGGATGTGACAGGAAGGAGTATAAGGCAGAGTAAAGAGCAGGGAGTGGGAGGTGTTATTTTAGGTGGCAGATCAGGAACAAGATTGCTGAGAAGGTGACAGTGGGGTCGTTTCCAGAAAGGATGAAAGGAGAAGGCAATGCACAGGTCTGGGGACAGAGCACCCCAGGTGGACGGACAGCAATGAGACGGAGGAGACTGGCGCAGACAGGCGAGGAGGAGGGCAGTCAGGGCCCAGGGTCGCAGAGGCAGCCGACTCTCCACTGTGGGGGCCTCGAGGCTCTGGGAAGGACTTGGAGTTGAGAGTTTATTTCAACTGATAGAGGAAGCCACTGAAAGGGTTAGAGTACAGGAGTGCATACTTTTTCCTTTAATTGCTAATAAACATACAAGACTGTTCAAAGAGATACAGATTAAAAACCAAAATGAAGGGGCTTCCTTGGGTGGTCCAGTGGGTGGAGAGTCCCCCTTGCAGTGCAGGGGGCGCCGGTTTGATCCGTGGCCCCCGGGGATGGGGCGGGGGGAGCAGGGAGGGTCGGGGGCGGGTTCCCACAGGTGCTGCGGAGCGGCTGGACAGATGTGTCCAGTTGCGACCTGGTGCTCTGGAGCGCATGCACTCGGAGCCAGTGCTCTGCGATGAAGGGGGCTGCTGCAGTGGGAGGCCCTGCACAGGCCAAAGTATAAAAAAGAATGATGAAAATAAATGATTAAAAAAAACAGTAAAAAAAAGGCCAAAAAAAAAAAAAAATGAAGCACAAAGGTAGTTCTTCAAATTAGCAAAGTTTATAACAAAAATAGTACAAGAAGATATAATATAAAACTATTTGTAGGGCTTCCCTGGTGGTCAAATGGGTAAAGAGTCTGCCTTGCATTGCAAGGGGTGCCAGTTCAACCCCTGACCCGGTAAGATCCCACATGCTGTGGAGCAGCTGGACAAGTGTGTCTAATTACAAGCCGGCCCTCTGGAGCACATGCGCCCAGAGCTGGTGCTCTGCAATGAGAGAGGCCACTGCAATGGGAGGCCCACACAGGCCAAAAGAATAAAGATGGATGGAAAAAAAAAAGAATAAAAAAAAAAAAGAAAAAACAAATAATTTGTAAAACCAGACAACTGATATGGTACAGGCAGGTGGGTACTCATTCATGGTTAAGGAAGTACATCCATTCAATCAACAGCAGTTGAATAGCCGCCATGATTCCAAAATGAAAAGACAACCTACAGAATGGGAGAAAATATTTGCAAATGATGTAAACAACAAAGGGTTAATTTCCCAAAATCCAAACAGCTCATGT
The DNA here is from genome assembly GCA_022376925.1 of Tragulus kanchil. Lineage (NCBI taxonomy): Eukaryota > Metazoa > Chordata > Mammalia > Artiodactyla > Tragulidae > Tragulus > Tragulus kanchil. Next base: position 50,512,806 of record JAIOJX010000026.1, read on the forward strand.
AACTCCGTATATAAAAACCCAAACAATCAAATAAAAAAGTGGGTGGGGGGACCGGAAGATCTAAATAGACACTTCTCCAAAGAAGACATACAGATGACAAACAAGCACATGAAAAAATACTCACCATCACTAATTATTAGAGAAATTCAAATCAAAACTACAATGAGGGGCTTCCCCTGGTGGTCCAGTGGGTAAGGACACCGCCTTGCAGTACAAGGGGCGCCAGTTCAATCCCTGGCCTTGGAAGATCCCACGTGCCGCGGAGCGGCTGGACCGATGTGTCCAATCACCGAGCCGGAGCTCTGGAGCGCATGCGCCCAGAGCCGGCGCTCTGCAACGACAGAGGCCACCACGATGGGAGGCCCACAGGAGCCAAAGAACAAAGACGGATGAAAATGGAGAAATGAAAGACCAATAGAAGTGGCCCATCCGCTCCCCTCCCTCCCCAACCCAACCCCCACCCAAAATAAATAAATAAATCAATCTTAAAAAAAAAAAAAAAAAAAAAACTACAATGAGGTATTGATAGGGACAGAATAGAATAGTTAGGTAGTTGAAAAGTCCTTGTAGGGGACTGTAGGTAGAAAGGTAAAATCGAAGAAAAGTTGGGAGGCCAGTAACTTAATGATAACTCAAGAAAGCTGCTCCTTATTCAATAAAGCAGGCTTGACTAAGTATAAATAGCTAATGAAAGAAGAGCTTGCCGCAGGAGGAGTTAATGATGTATGCCTTACGTCTGCGTCTACGTCTACTTGAAGAAGGCAGTCTTCTACCCTCCCGTATATATATTGCTACCTACCCAATCGTGGGAGCAGAGCTTTCCTGCCTGCCCACTTGCACCTCTTACAAGTGCCCTATCCTAATAAATCTAGTTCTTGCCTGTTACTCTGCCTCTCGCTGAATTCCTTCTGCGTTTAGGCACGAAGAACCTGAGCCTCAGTGGGTCCAGATACTGGGTAATTTGTAAAACCAGACAACTGATATGGTACAGGCAGGTGGGTACTCATTCATGGTTAAGGAAGTACATCCATTCAATCAACAGCAGTTGAATAGCCGCCATGATTCCAAAATGAAAAGACAACCTACAGAATGGGAGAAAATATTTGCAAATGATGTAAACAACAAAGGGTTAATTTCCCAAAATCCAAACAGCTCATGTAACTCCGTATATAAAAACCCAAACAATCAAATAAAAAAGTGGGTGGGGGGACCGGAAGATCTAAATAGACACTTCTCCAAAGAAGACATACAGATGACAAACAAGCACATGAAAAAATACTCACCATCACTAATTATTAGAGAAATTCAAATCAAAACTACAATGAGGGGCTTCCCCTGGTGGTCCAGTGGGTAAGGACACCGCCTTGCAGTACAAGGGGCGCCAGTTCAATCCCTGGCCTTGGAAGATCCCACGTGCCGCGGAGCGGCTGGACCGATGTGTCCAATCACCGAGCCGGAGCTCTGGAGCGCATGCGCCCAGAGCCGGCGCTCTGCAACGACAGAGGCCACCACGATGGGAGGCCCACAGGAGCCAAAGAACAAAGACGGATGAAAATGGAGAAATGAAAGACCAATAGAAGTGGCCCATCCGCTCCCCTCCCTCCCCAACCCAACCCCCACCCAAAATAAATAAATAAATCAATCTTAAAAAAAAAAAAAAAAAAAAAACTACAATGAGGTATTGATAGGGACAGAATAGAATAGTTAGGTAGTTGAAAAGTCCTTGTAGGGGACTGTAGGTAGAAAGGTAAAATCGAAGAAAAGTTGGGAGGCCAGTAACTTAATGATAACTCAAGAAAGCTGCTCCTTATTCAATAAAGCAGGCTTGACTAAGTATAAATAGCTAATGAAAGAAGAGCTTGCCGCAGGAGGAGTTAATGATGTATGCCTTACGTCTGCGTCTACGTCTACTTGAAGAAGGCAGTCTTCTACCCTCCCGTATATATATTGCTACCTACCCAATCGTGGGAGCAGAGCTTTCCTGCCTGCCCACTTGCACCTCTTACAAGTGCCCTATCCTAATAAATCTAGTTCTTGCCTGTTACTCTGCCTCTCGCTGAATTCCTTCTGCGTTTAGGCACGAAGAACCTGAGCCTCAGTGGGTCCAGATACTGGGTGAGTGATTTTAATTCAAGATTGCTTGACACTAAGGTTTTGACTGGATTAAGTCCTGGCCATGTGGGTTCAAGTCCCAGACAGGGCTTTTTGGCTGGGATTGAGTCCTGACCACATGGGTTCAAGTCCCAGACCAGGGTTTGGCTGGATTGAGTCCTAGTCACATGGGTTTAAGTCCCAAGTAGGGTTTGATTAGGTCTGAGCCCCCGCCACATGGGTTCAAACCTCAAGCAGGGTTTTGGATGGGCTTAAGCCTCAGCCACATGGGTTCAAGTCCCAGGCAGGGTTTTGGCCAGGGTTTAGCCCTGGCCACATAGATTCAAGTCCCAGACAGGGCCTTGGCCAGGATTGAATCCTAGCCACGTGGGTTTAAGTCCCAAGCAGGGTTTGATCAGGTCTGGGCCCCGGCCATGTGGGCTCAAGCCCTAGACAGCGTTTAGCTGGATCAAGTTCCAACCACGTAGGTTACAGCCCCCAGGCAGGATTTTGGCCGGGTTTGCAGGTCCAGAGTGAAACTTTGGCCAGTTCAAATCCAGCTCACATAGGTCTGACTCTCAAACTGAGTTTTGGGTTTAAGTAAGTCTCAGTCCGAGGTAGGACACTTTCAGTATCTCCTCACTCCCCATTAGAATGGCCATCAGCAAAAAGTCTACAAAGAATAAGCACTGGAAAGGGTGTGGAGAAAAGAGAATCGTCCTACATTATGGTGAATTTAAACTGGTGCAGCTGATAGGGACAGAGTAGAACAGGTAGGTGGTTGTAGAGCCTTAGTAGGGGACAGTAGGTAGAAGGAGACACCTGAGAAAAGTTGGGAGGCCAGTGAGTTGACGATAACTCAGGAGAGCTGCTCCTTGTTCAGTAAAGCAGACTTGACTGGGTAGAACAGCTTCTACCCTCCCGTATATATATTGCTACCTACCCAATCGTGGGAGCAGAGCTTTCCTGCCTGCCCACTTGCACCTCTTACAAGTGCCCTATCCTAATAAATCTAGTTCTTGCCTGTTACTCTGCCTCTCGCTGAATTCCTTCTGCGTTTAGGCACGAAGAACCTGAGCCTCAGTGGGTCCAGATACTGGGTGAGTGATTTTAATTCAAGATTGCTTGACACTAAGGTTTTGACTGGATTAAGTCCTGGCCATGTGGGTTCAAGTCCCAGACAGGGCTTTTTGGCTGGGATTGAGTCCTGACCACATGGGTTCAAGTCCCAGACCAGGGTTTGGCTGGATTGAGTCCTAGTCACATGGGTTTAAGTCCCAAGTAGGGTTTGATTAGGTCTGAGCCCCCGCCACATGGGTTCAAACCTCAAGCAGGGTTTTGGATGGGCTTAAGCCTCAGCCACATGGGTTCAAGTCCCAGGCAGGGTTTTGGCCAGGGTTTAGCCCTGGCCACATAGATTCAAGTCCCAGACAGGGCCTTGGCCAGGATTGAATCCTAGCCACGTGGGTTTAAGTCCCAAGCAGGGTTTGATCAGGTCTGGGCCCCGGCCATGTGGGCTCAAGCCCTAGACAGCGTTTAGCTGGATCAAGTTCCAACCACGTAGGTTACAGCCCCCAGGCAGGATTTTGGCCGGGTTTGCAGGTCCAGAGTGAAACTTTGGCCAGTTCAAATCCAGCTCACATAGGTCTGACTCTCAAACTGAGTTTTGGGTTTAAGTAAGTCTCAGTCCGAGGTAGGACACTTTCAGTATCTCCTCACTCCCCATTAGAATGGCCATCAGCAAAAAGTCTACAAAGAATAAGCACTGGAAAGGGTGTGGAGAAAAGAGAATCGTCCTACATTATGGTGAATTTAAACTGGTGCAGCTGATAGGGACAGAGTAGAACAGGTAGGTGGTTGTAGAGCCTTAGTAGGGGACAGTAGGTAGAAGGGAGACACCTGAGAAAAGTTGGGAGGCCAGTGAGTTGACGATAACTCAGGAGAGCTGCTCCTTGTTCAGTAAAGCAGACTTGACTGGGTAGAAACAGCTGATGGAGGGGCCGGTGAAGAAGCAACCAATGATGTATGTCCTGCATCTGCATCTACTTGAGGGGGGCGGTCTTCTACCATCCTATATATATGGCTGCCCACTCGATTGAGGGAGAGCAGAGCTTTCCTGCCAGCCTGCTTGCCCCTCTTACAAGTACCCTACCCTAATAAATCCTCTTCTTGCCTATCACTCTGCCTCTCGCTGAATTCCTTCCGCATTGAGGCATGAAGAACCTGAGCCTCAGTGGGTCCAGACATTGTGTGAGTGCTGGATTAAGTTCCGGCCGCGTGGGTTCAAGTCCCAGACAGGGTTTTGGCTGGGACTGAGTCCTGACTATCCCAAGCAAGGCTTTGGCTGGGGTTAAACCTTAGCCACGTGGGTTTGAGTCCCAAACCAGGTTTTGGCTAGGTTCAAGCCCCAGTCACGTGTGTTCAAGTTCCAAACAGGGTTTTGGCCGGAATTCAAGCTCCAGCCACGTGGGTTCAAGTCCCAAGCAGGGTTCAATCATGTCTAGGCCCTGGGTTTAAGTCTCAAATCGAGGTAAAACCCTTTCACAGCCACAATGGAAAACAGTATGGGAGGTGGGGGTGAGTGGAAAAGAGTATGATTCCAGTTTTATAAAGCGCAGAAGCAAAACTACCATGGCATGTAACTGTTTTTTGTAAAGCAAGGGAACAATTAGCACAAAGTTCAACATAATGATTACCTCTGGGGGTAGAAATACCCAGGGGGCATTGGTGATTTTATAGTTGTTAAAGTGGGAAGGTGAGGTTTTTTTCTTAAATTTAAATTAATTTAAAATTTTTTTTAAAGAATGGATTTGAGTCAGTTCTAATGAGGTGTATCAACCTAGAGCCTATTGTACAGAGTGAAGTAAATCAGAATGAGAAAGACAAATACTGTATATTGACACGTATTATGGAATCTAGAAAGATGATCCCAGCAAGCTCACGTGCAGGGAAGTAAGGGAGACACAGAAGTAAAGAACAGACTTGTGGGGGCTTCCCTGGTGGTCCAGTGGGTAAAAAGTCTGCCTTGCAGTGCAAGAGGCACTGGTTCTATCCCTGACCCAGGAAGATTCCACGTGCTACGGAGCAGCTGGACTGGTGTGTCCAATTACGAGCCAGCACTCTGGAGCGGATGCGCACAGAGCCTGTGCTCTGTGACAAGAAAGGCCACTGTGATGGGAGGCCCACACAGGCCAAAGACTAAAGATGGATGAAAATAAATAAACGAAGGACCAGTAAAAAAGAGGCCACAATTTAAAAAAAAAGAAAGAAAGGAAACAGACTTGTGGACACAGTGGGAGAGGCTGGGTTGCTTTGAGAGAGTAACATTGAAACATATACATTACCATATGTAAAAAAGATGATCAGTTCAAGTTTGATGTATGAACCCAGACCCCTGAAGCTGATGCTCTATAAACAACCTGGTGGACTAGGGTGGGGAGGGAGGCGGGAGGAGGATTCAGGATTCAGGACACCTGCCTACCTGTGGCCAGTTCATAATGGCAAAAGCCATCCCAATACTGTCACATAATTATCCTCCAATTAAAATAAATAAATTACAAAGTAAAATTTAAATTGCTTTATTCTTTACTTTCATACTTACATATGTGCCATTCTACTGTCTCATCTTTCAAAAAAATTTTATTGTATTGTACTTTCTTTATAATGTTGCGTTAGTTTCTGCTGTATAACAAAGTAAATCAGCTATACATATACCTATTTCCCCTCTTTTTTTTTTTTGATTTTCTTCCCATTTAGGTCACTGCAAAGTATTTATAAAAATAATTTAGTATTTATTTATCTGGCTGTGCTGGGTCTTCACTGTTGCCTGGTCTCTTCTCTAGTTGTGGTGAACAAGGGCTTCTCTTGTTGCCAGGCTCAGGTTCTAGGCTCTCGGGCACACAGGTTTAGGAACCCTAAGGCATGTGGGATCTTCCCAGACCAGGAACTGAACTCATGTCCCCTGCATTGACAGGCAGATTCTTTACCATTTGATCCACTAGGGAAGCCCTCACTACAGAGCCCTGAGTAGAGCTCCCTGTGCTATACAGGAGGTTCTCATTAGTTATCTGTTTTACACACAGGATGAATAGTGTAGGCTTCCCAGATGGCTCAGTGGGTCAAGAACTCGTCTGCCAATACAGGAGATGCAGGAGATTCGGGTTCCGTCTCTGGGTCGAGAAGATCCCTGGAGGAGGAAATGGAGCACTCTGGAGCGGATGCGCACAGAGCCTGTGCTCTGTGACAAGAAAGGCCACTGTGATGGGAGGCCCACACAGGCCAAAGACTAAAGATGGATGAAAATAAATAAACGAAGGACCAGTAAAAAAGAGGCCACAATTTAAAAAAGAAAGAAAGGAAACAGACTTGTGGACACAGTGGGAGAGGCTGGGTTGCTTTGAGAGAGTAACATTGAAACATATACATTACCATATGTAAAAAAGATGATCAGTTCAAGTTTGATGTATGAACCCAGACCCTGAAGCTGATGCTCTATAAACAACCTGGTGGACTAGGGTGGGGAGGGAGGCGGGAGGAGGATTCAGGATTCAGGACACCTGCCTACCTGTGGCCAGTTCATAATGGCAAAAGCCATCCCAATACTGTCACATAATTATCCTCCAATTAAAATAAATAAATTACAAAGTAAAATTTAAATTGCTTTATTCTTTACTTTCATACTTACATATGTGCCATTCTACTGTCTCATCTTTCAAAAAAATTTTATTGTATTGTACTTTCTTTATAATGTTGCGTTAGTTTCTGCTGTATAACAAAGTAAATCAGCTATACATATACCTATTTCCTCTTTTTTTTTGATTTTCTTCCCATTTAGGTCACTGCAAAGTATTTATAAAAATAATTTAGTATTTATTTATCTGGCTGTGCTGGGTCTTCACTGTTGCCTGGTCTCTTCTCTAGTTGTGGTGAACAAGGGCTTCTCTTGTTGCCAGGCTCAGGTTCTAGGCTCTCGGGCACACAGGTTTAGGAACCCTAAGGCATGTGGGATCTTCCCAGACCAGGAACTGAACTCATGTCCCCTGCATTGACAGGCAGATTCTTTACCATTTGATCCACTAGGGAAGCCCTCACTACAGAGCCCTGAGTAGAGCTCCCTGTGCTATACAGGAGGTTCTCATTAGTTATCTGTTTTACACACAGGATGAATAGTGTAGGCTTCCCAGATGGCTCAGTGGGTCAAGAACTCGTCTGCCAATACAGGAGATGCAGGAGATTCGGGTTCCGTCTCTGGGTCGAGAAGATCCCCTGGAGGAGGAAATGGCAATCCACTCCATACTCTTGCCTGGAGAATCCCATGGACAGAGGAGCCTGGCGGGCAACAGTCCATGGAGTTGTGAACACAACTGAGCTACTAACAGTCTCACTCTATGCAAGGGATTGCTGTAGGTGATGGGAAAAGAGGTCCGTAAGAGAACCTGCCCTTCCGAGACCATGTGTTCTAGGGGGTGGTGCAGACTTCAGCAGGTGACAATGACGGTGTGACGTACTTTTGACTCTGGTATGGGCCGTGGAAGTACATTAAGTAGGGAAAGTGAGAAGGGAGTGGTAGGAACTGCTCAAAGTGGGCTGGTTGGTTGAGCTTTGAGCAGAGACCTAAGGATGGAGAACGAGGAGCCACATGAATGTCAGGAGGAGGAACAGAGCAGGGGAGGGGAAAAGCCAGTGTGAGCACGATGTTGTGGTTCAGTTGCTCAGTCATGTCTGACTCTTGGCGACCCCATGGACTGCGGCACGCCAGGCTTCCCTGTCCTTCACCGTCTCCCAGAGCTTGCTCAAACTCACGTCCGTTGATTCAGTGATGCCATCCAACCATCTGGTCCTCTGTCGTCTCCTTCTCCTTTTGCCTTGAATCTTTCCCAGTATTAGGGTCTTCTCTGATGAGTCATCTCTTTGAACCTAATGAGATGTCTCTTCACATCAGGTGGCCAAAGTACTGGAGCTTCAGCTTCAGCATCAGCCCTTTCAGTGAATAGTCAGCATTGATGGTAACTGACCAACTGGCAAGTTCAAGGGACTTCCCTGATGGTCTGGTGGCTAAGACTCCATGTCCCCAGTGCAGGGCCCCAGGTTGCCCATCCCTGGTCAGGGAACATGCTGCAACTAAGAGTTTGCAGACAAATAAATATTTTTTAAAAATTTCTTTTTAATGACAGTTTCAAGATCCAGAAAGGCCAGCATGCCCGTAGGGGGCAGGGAGGAGCTCATGGAGGAGCCATCAGAAGAGGAGGTGGGTAAGACCTCACAGACCCTTTGCAGACACACAGGATGAATAGTGTAGGCTTCCCAGATGGCTCAGTGGGTCAAGAACTCGTCTGCCAATACAGGAGATGCAGGAGATTCGGGTTCCGTCTCTGGGTCGAGAAGATCCCCTGGAGGAGGAAATGGCAATCCACTCCATACTCTTGCCTGGAGAATCCCATGGACAGAGGAGCCTGGCGGGCAACAGTCCATGGAGTTGTGAACACAACTGAGCTACTAACAGTCTCACTCTATGCAAGGGATTGCTGTAGGTGATGGGAAAAGAGGTCCGTAAGAGAACCTGCCCTTCCGAGACCATGTGTTCTAGGGGGTGGTGCAGACTTCAGCAGGTGACAATGACGGTGTGACGTACTTTTGACTCTGGTATGGGCCGTGGAAGTACATTAAGTAGGGAAAGTGAGAAGGGAGTGGTAGGAACTGCTCAAAGTGGGCTGGTTGGTTGAGCTTTGAGCAGAGACCTAAGGATGGAGAACGAGGAGCCACATGAATGTCAGGAGGAGGAACAGAGCAGGGGAGGGAAGAGCCAGTGTGAACACGATGTTGTGGTTCAGTTGCTCAGTCATGTCTGACTCTTGGCGACCCCATGGACTGCGGCACGCCAGGCTTCCCTGTCCTTCACCGTCTCCCAGAGCTTGCTCAAACTCACGTCCGTTGATTCAGTGATGCCATCCAACCATCTGGTCCTCTGTCGTCTCCTTCTCCTTTTGCCTTGAATCTTTCCCAGTATTAGGGTCTTCTCTGATGAGTCATCTCTTTGAACCTAATGAGATGTCTCTTCACATCAGGTGGCCAAAGTACTGGAGCTTCAGCTTCAGCATCAGCCCTTTCAGTGAATAGTCAGCATTGATGGTAACTGACCAACTGGCAAGTTCAAGGGACTTCCCTGATGGTCTGGTGGCTAAGACTCCATGTCCCCAGTGCAGGGCCCCAGGTTGCCCATCCCTGGTCAGGGAACATGCTGCAACTAAGAGTTTGCAGACAAATAAATATTTTTTAAAAATTTCTTTTTAATGACAGTTTCAAGATCCAGAAAGGCCAGCATGCCCGTAGGGGGCAGGGAGGAGCTCATGGAGGAGCCATCAGAAGAGGAGGTGGGTAAGACCTCACAGACCCTTTGCAGGACAAGGCAAGCATCTTGATTTTACTCTAGGGTTACTGGGAAGCTGCCAGATTGGAGAGCACGGTTGTTACAGGAGTTGATGTACACTTTAAGAGAGTCACTCTGGCTCCGGTGAGATAGCAGCACTGACTCCATGGATATGAATTGGAGCAAACTCAGAAAGATAGTGAAGGCCAGAGAAGCCTGGTGTGCCACAGCCCATGGGGTCACAGAGAGTCAGATACAATTTAGTGACTGAGCAACCATCTGGCTTCCAGGTGGACGTTAAACAAAGGGAGGAGTGGAAGAAGCAGGGAGGGCAGCCTGGGATGGAAGGCATCCAGCACTTATATCTGTTCTGGGTCGGAGTGAGATGGGGTCAATTCTGGGAAGTATTTTTGGAGAGGACAGATGATAAGGAAAGAGAGAAATCCTGGCTGATGCCTGCACATTTGGATAAGCACCTGGCAAGAGTGAGCTGATACTTACTAATGTAGGGTTTGTTGAGGAGGGTTGTATTGGGAGGAAAAAAATAGTTTCTGCTTTGGAAACAATGCACTTGAGATGAGGATTAGATGTCGAGGCCCTATTGATCGGCCACCCCAACACCTATCCCCAGCCTCCTTTTCAGCTTTGCCACCCCCAGAACAGAGGCCAGAAAGGATAGATATTTCTTTTACATGACCAAGTTCTGGCCAATGAGATTGTCGTAAAGGGAAAATTCACTGCAGTATGGTGGGAAATCTGGGAACGCCTTTGTTTTCTTGATAAAAAAATAGAGATGGATGTGACTGGCACCCTCCGTTTATCCTATGGACATGGATGCAGTGTCTGGAGCTATGGCAGCCATCTTTTGATGATGAGGTAGCTTGCTAAGGAAGTGGAACATCACGAAAAGAAACTGAATTAAAAAAGAAACAAAACAAGACAATAAAGAACCAAAACAGACACTGCTGAGCCACAGCACCAGGCCTGGACTGTCTGTCTCTAAATATTTTGTTATGTGATACAGGTAACCGTCTTTTTATTTTTAAATCTTGGCCCCAGTTTTTTTCACTGCTTGCCCACAGGTAGGGCAGGGAGGAGCTCATGGAGGAGCCATCAGAAGAGGAGGTGGGTAAGACCTCACAGACCCTTTGCAGGACAAGGCAAGCATCTTGATTTTACTCTAGGGTTACTGGGAAGCTGCCAGATTGGAGAGCACGGTTGTTACAGGAGTTGATGTACACTTTAAGAGAGTCACTCTGGCTCCGGTGAGATAGCAGCACTGACTCCATGGATATGAATTGGAGCAAACTCAGAAAGATAGTGAAGGCCAGAGAAGCCTGGTGTGCCACAGCCCATGGGGTCACAGAGAGTCAGATACAATTTAGTGACTGAGCAACCATCTGGCTTCCAGGTGGACGTTAAACAAAGGGAGGAGTGGAAGAAGCAGGGAGGGCAGCCTGGGATGGAAGGCATCCAGCACTTATATCTGTTCTGGGTCGGAGTGAGATGGGGTCAATTCTGGGAAGTATTTTTGGAGAGGACAGATGATAAGGAAAGAGAGAAATCCTGGCTGATGCCTGCACATTTGGATAAGCACCTGGCAAGAGTGAGCTGATACTTACTAATGTAGGGTTTGTTGAGGAGGGTTGTATTGGGAGGAAAAAAATAGTTTCTGCTTTGGAAACAATGCACTTGAGATGAGGATTAGATGTCGAGGCCCTATTGATCGGCCACCCCAACACCTATCCCCAGCCTCCTTTTCAGCTTTGCCACCCCCAGAACAGAGGCCAGAAAGGATAGATATTTCTTTTACATGACCAAGTTCTGGCCAATGAGATTGTCGTAAAGGGAAAATTCACTGCAGTATGGTGGGAAATCTGGGAACGCCTTTGTTTTCTTGATAAAAAAAAAATAGAGATGGATGTGACTGGCACCCTCCGTTTATCCTATGGACATGGATGCAGTGTCTGGAGCTATGGCAGCCATCTTTTGATGATGAGGTAGCTTGCTAAGGAAGTGGAACATCACGAAAAGAAACTGAATTAAAAAAGAAACAAAACAAGACAATAAAGAACCAAAACAGACACTGCTGAGCCACAGCACCAGGCCTGGACTGTCTGTCTCTAAATATTTTGTTATGTGATACAGGTAACCGTCTTTTTATTTTTTTAAATCTTGGCCCCATTTATTGGTCTTCCATATATTCATTTTCATCTGTCTTTGTCCTTTGGCCTGTGTGGGCCTCCCATCGAAGTGGCCTCTCTCGTTGCAGAGCATGCCCTCCAGAACTCCGGCTCGGTAGTTGGACACATCCGTCCAGCCACTCCACGGCACATGGGATCCTCCCAGGCCAGGGATCGAACTGGCACCCCTTGCACAGCAAGGCGGTGTCCCTACCCACTGGATCACCAGGGAAGTCCCAGATAACTGTCTTTAATGCTTAAGCCTCTCTAAGCATTCATAAGTATACAACATCCAAAAACCTACTCAGCACTGGATATGAGTCTAGAACTTAAGGCAGAGACAACATTAGACATATAAATTTTGAAGTCAAGGGTCAATATTGAAAGCCTTGGGCCTCAATGAGATTCTTAGGAAGAGTTTGTGATAAAGAAGAGAATAGGTCAAAGAGCAAGTCCTGAAACATCGAGCATTTGGAAATCTAAAAAGAAGGAGAAGCAGCCAGCTGAGGAGACCAAGAGGAATAACAGAGTATGCTGGGCTTGTATATATGTGTATACACACACACACACACAGGACCTTTGGTTTGTGGGTCACATGCCACATGTCTCTGCACTTCTCTGCAACTTGACTTTGGAAAATTCTTTTATTTATTTTTGGATGCCCTGCGTCTTCGTTACTGGGAGGGGTTTTCTCTACTTACAGTGCATGGACTTCTCCTTGTAGTGGCTTCTCTCGTTGGGGAGCATAGACTTAGAGGATGTGTGGGCTTCAGTAGTTGTGGTCCACAGGCTTAATTGCCCTGCAGCACATGCAATCTTCCTGGACCAGGGATCGAACCCTACATTGGTATGTGCATTTTTAAACACTAGACCACCAGGGAAGTCCTGCAAGTTGACTTTTTACGAACAGTATATTAGGGGTACCTTCTCACATCAATACATATGAAGTGAAAATGTTAGTCACTTAGTCGTGTCCAACTCTTTGTGACCACCCTGGGCTCTACCCCACCAGGCTCCTCTGTCTAAGAAATTCTCCAGAGAAGAATACTGGGGTAACCATTCCCTTCTTTATGGGATCTTCCTGACCCTTTTGTTATGTGATACAGGTAACCGTCTTTTTATTTTTTTAAATCTTGGCCCCATTTATTGGTCTTCCATATATTCATTTTCATCTGTCTTTGTCCTTTGGCCTGTGTGGGCCTCCCATCAAGTGGCCTCTCGTTGCAGAGCATGCCCTCCAGAACTCCGGCTCGGTAGTTGGACACATCCGTCCAGCCACTCCACGGCACATGGGATCCTCCCAGGCCAGGGATCGAACTGGCACCCCTTGCACAGCAAGGCGGTGTCCCTACCCACTGGATCACCAGGGAAGTCCCAGATAACTGTCTTTAATGCTTAAGCCTCTCTAAGCATTCATAAGTATACAACATCCAAAAACCTACTCAGCACTGGATATGAGTCTAGAACTTAAGGCAGAGACAACATTAGACATATAAATTTTGAAGTCAAGGGTCAATATTGAAAGCCTTGGGCCTCAATGAGATTCTTAGGAAGAGTTTGTGATAAAGAAGAGAATAGGTCAAAGAGCAAGTCCTGAAACATCGAGCATTTGGAAATCTAAAAAGAAGGAGAAGCAGCCAGCTGAGGAGACCAAGAGGAATAACAGAGTATGCTGGGCTTGTATATATGTGTATACACACACACACACACAGGACCTTTGGTTTGTGGGTCACATGCCACATGTCTCTGCACTTCTCTGCAACTTGACTTTGGAAAATTCTTTTATTTATTTTTGGATGCCCTGCGTCTTCGTTACTGGGAGGGGTTTTCTCTACTTACAGTGCATGGACTTCTCCTTGTAGTGGCTTCTCTCGTTGGGGAGCATAGACTTAGAGGATGTGTGGGCTTCAGTAGTTGTGGTCCACAGGCTTAATTGCCCTGCAGCACATGCAATCTTCCTGGACCAGGGATCGAACCCTACATTGGTATGTGCATTTTTAAACACTAGACCACCAGGGAAGTCCTGCAAGTTGACTTTTTACGAACAGTATATTAGGGGTACCTTCTCACATCAATACATATGAAGTGAAAATGTTAGTCACTTAGTCGTGTCCAACTCTTTGTGACCACCCTGGGCTCTACCCCACCAGGCTCCTCTGTCTAAGAAATTCTCCAGAGAAGAATACTGGGGTAACCATTCCCTTCTTTATGGGATCTTCCTGACCCATGTATTGAACTCAGGTCTCCTGCATTGCAGGCAGATTCTTTATTGTCTAAGTCACCAGGGTCTCAGGTCTCAGAATATAGGTCTATTTCATTCTTTTTAATGGATACTATTATTCTATTATATGATTACTCAATAATTTATGTGTCATATGTTAAGAAATCTTCCATCTGATTGTTTTATACATGGAATTGGTACGATTAGCTAGCCATTTGGAAAAAATAAAAGTTTCACAAATGGAAGATGAATGAAAGGCTTAAATGTAATAAAATACTATAAAATAATAGAAGTATACTACAAGAGAATTTGAGTTTGGTGTAATTGGAGTGAGGAAGGATTTTCTAGGCATCACACTAAGGGCAAGAATCATAAAAGTAAAGATTGATTTGAAGACATCAGTGTTAAAATTCTGTACATTAAAGAATATCAAACAATTGGAAGGGAAATGAAAGAGTGAGAAAATTTTGTAAATGTGCTATGCAAAGGGGTAATATTCTCTAAGTTTATAGATTATTCAGAAAATGGTAAATATGCCAAAATAAAAGTGATCAAAGTATTTGCAGGTTTGTTGTTGTTCAGTTGCTGAGTTGTATCTGACTCTTTCTGACCCCATGGCGTAGAGCCTGCCAATTCCCTCTGTCCATGGGATTCTGCAGGCAAGAGTCCTGGAGTGGGTTGCCATTTCCCTCTCCAGCGGATCTTCCTGACCCAGGGATTGAACTTATGTCTCCTGCATGGGCAGGTGGATGCTTTACCACTGAGCCACCAGGGAAGCTCGTATGCAAGGGTAGCAACAACAAAATACAGTGTGCTATTAAACACAAGAAATATCAACCCCATACTGTTAAAATGCAGGCAGATTAAGAGATTCTGTTTTTTGCCTTTCAATTTGGAAAAAAAACAAATGTTAGCACATTTGTAGCCATACCAGTGAAGTGCCAGGGGCCAGGCAGCCTTGAGTGTTTAAATCTTATGAGCTATTTTTTTTTTGACATGAAAAGTTGTTCGTGCTCATTTAAGTTTAAAGAAGGAGGTTATCATGACAATTAAGGACTCTGCGTGATTATTGATTGGATCTTGGATGAGAGAAAAATCAGCTATAAAAGACATTATTGGGACAATTGAGGAGATTTGAATAGGGACTGCATATTATATCATATCAATGGTAACCATCTTGGGAGTGATAATGGTCTTGCAGTTATGACAGAGAAAGTCCTTGTGCTTATTTATTTAAGGGTGGAAAATCATGATGTTGGTAATTTACTTTCAAATGACTCAGCATTGGGTGTGTGTACATTATCTATCTACCATCTCTCTATCTACCTACCATCTGTCTCTCTATCTAATAATCTATCATCTATAGAGAAATCACCATGTTAAAATGTTAACAATTGGTGAATACGAATGAGGCATCTCTGGATGTTCAGTGAAACATTCTCTTCTTCAACTTCTCCGTAGGCTTGAAAGTTTTCAAAATGAACAGCTAAAGGGAAGAGTAGATTGCAAAATAGTTTGTAGGTGCTATAACATTTTCTATACTTTTTTTAAAAAGTACACCTGGGACTTCCCAGCTGTCCAGGGGCTAAAATGTCACCTCCCAATGCAGACAGCATGGGTTAGATCATCGGGGAACTAAGATCTCACATGCCACAGGGTGTGACCATAAACATTTTTTCAAAATAAATAAATAAATAAATATATTTTTTTCTTTTTTAAAGAAAAGTACACCTGTATTTTTCAGAAACCTGGAAGGACACACATTCAAATGCGAAGAATGCCCATCTGTGAGGTGCTGGTAGTTTTCCTTATTTAAAAAATAGTTATAGTAGGAATAAATGTGCAGGTGAATCAGAAAATTCAAATAAGCAGAGAACAAGTTAAAGTCATGAGTAATCTCAGAGAGTGCCCCTGTTAACATTGACTGCATGATCTTTTAGAGTGTTTCTATGCATAATACATGTATGTATATGTAATTCTATGTGCTTTTTTTCTAGTCAAAATAGAGAACTCGAGGTATACACAGTGTTCGACAACTTACTTTTTGCAAACTGTATTATAAACAAATTCTCATCCCCTGCAAGAGACTTATTGCTTGCATATAGATTAGGGGGATTTTAATGTTTTGAATGGTGGTGTTTACTCTTTAAAACATTTAATTAATTAATTTGGCTGTGCCAGGTCTTAGTTGAGATCTAGTTTCCTGACCAGGGATCGAACAAGGGCCCTTTGCACTACAGGCAAGGGACCACTGGACCACCAGGGATGTGCCTAGTGTTGCTAACTTTGATGTTTCAGATTTTCTGTGATAATAATAGTGGAATGATTTTTAATACTGTATACTCATTAAACAATGTTTGAAGTATTAATTTATTTTCAGTGTTCTATGTATTAATTTATTTAACCTCACAACCCTTCAATTACCATTATGCCCATTTTACAGATGAACACTCAGAGAGTAATAGGAAAGAACCTTTGTATTTTATTACAAGGTTTTTAAATTTTTGGCCATGTCATGCTGCTTTAGGAATCTTAGTTCCCTGGCCTGGGATTGAACCCCAGGCACCGTGAAAGCACCTAGTCCTAATCACTAGACTTCCAGGAGATTCTATTACAAGTTCATCACTATAGGATGTTGCCTAGAAGCTTTAATTATCTATAATGACCCATCTCTGGGGACCCTGCTTCCCAGGTAGCAATCATTAAGCTGAAATACCATTGTTTAGCTCATAGGAAACAATCTGAGCAAGTCCACCTGTGAATGACTGCCTGGAGGAAGAAATTCACACGTCCCCTGCAAAGGCTGATGGGGACCAGCAAGGGTCTGACTTTACTCCCTCCCCTTTTGCCAGTAGTATTAAAGGAAACTGAATTCTAACTCAGGCACGATGGCTCTTTGGGACATGAGTCTACCATTTTCCCAGTCTATCAGCTTTCTGAATAAAATCTATCCTTTGCCCCAACAACTGGGTCTCGTGTTTACCGGCCTATCTTGTGGTGAGCAGCTGGAGCCTGAGCTTGGTAACAAGAGGATCTAGAAAGCCCAAACTCACTCGGGGTAAAGTCCACGTCTTAATCCAATACTCTGCTTTGGCAGTGAGCATGCCATTTTCTTTCTAAAAGACAATATTCCATCTTCACACCGAATGGCTTGGATGTTGGGAGAAGCTGCAGCGCAGCTCCTCAAGAACTTGGCATCCCATCCATCCCTTTCTGTCCTGAGTGTGGTTTGGCAAAGCCAGGGTGAGTGGGAGGCAGTGGCAGTGACCAGACCACCGTGTGTTTCAGAAGTCCACACAGCCCGGGCACAGGTCTCCACGCAGATGGTCACCAGAGCTTCAGCCAGGAGCAGTGTGGGGTTATAGGTGCCGCGTGTGTGTGTGTCGCGTGTATGGTGTGTGTGTACGTGTGGGTAGTGTGCTCTCCACAGTGCAGTGAACCAGTTCTCTCCCTCCAGCCTGGAGGGAGACAGACCTTCAGGCGGAAGCCGAGCTCGGTCAATACCACGTGCAAATAAATAAGTCCTAATTGCCTGTAGTGTCTTTGGGTGTCAGGTGCAGTTATTGGAGCACATTTATGGGCCAATTAGGCTCCTCACTGGACTCGATGGTGATAAATCGTGGCTTAGCGGCTCCGGGAACGTGCTGGGGCCTGCGGGGCTGCTGGTTTGTCCCTGCGCCACGGAGTTGGGGCCCGTGGGCGGGGCCTCAGGCAACCCTGACTGGATGCTGACCTGCGGCCGGCGACGCAGCGAAGGCCCCACCACGGTGGCCGGGGACCGCTGGGGGCACCTGACCGCTCACAGAAGGGGTTAGAGGCTGAGCTGGGGGCCTGCCTCTAATCCTCTCCCCCTTCCGGCCCTTCACAGAGACACAAGCTTTGACTTCCTGAACATTAGAACCACCCAGATAAGATGGTGTGGGGGGATGAATTGGAAATATGGGATGAATGGATACAGGTCATGATACATAAGATAATTAATAAGGAGCTACTATACAGCACAGGGAGCTATATTCAATACTTTATAATAACCTATCATGGAAAAGAATTTAAAAAGAACGTATTGTGTAGATATTTTAGGGCTTTTCAGGTGGTGCTAGTGGTAAAGAACCCACCTGCCAATGCTGGAGACGTAAGAGACACAGGTTCAATCCCTGGGGTGAGAAGTTCCCTGGAAGAAGGGCATACCCACTCCAGAATTCTTGCCTGGAGAATTCCATGGACAGAGGAGTCTGGCGGGCCACAGTCCATAGGGCTGCAAAGAGCTGGACACGACTGAAGTGACTTAGCACCCAGGTGTATATATCTTATAGGCTATATATGGACTTCCCTGGTGGCTCAGACAGTAAAGAACCTGCCTTCAACACAGGAGACCTGGATTTGATCCCTGGGTCAGGAAGATCCCCTGGAAGAGGAAATGGCCACCCACTCCAGTGTCTCCAGTGTTCTTGCCTGACGAATCCCATGGATAGAGGAGCCTGGTGGGCTATTCAGTTCATGGGGTCACACAGAGTCAGACACGACTGAGCATGCATGCATGACGTGAATCACTTTGCATACACCAGAAACTGAAACAATATCATCTATCAAGTATACTTCCACATAAATAAACATCAAAAGAAAAAAGGAAAATGCTGCTGTTGGATGGCCCATCAGCACCCCAGAGCCCCAGGCAGGGCCTGGCCACCCGTGGGTAGGCGTTTCAGTCCTCATGTGCTCTCATTCAGAGGATATTTGGGCTCAGCCCAGGCAGTCCAGAGGCCACCAAATGACACAGAGTCATGGACCCAAGTGAGGTGCAGGAGGGGTGAACACAGGAAGCATAGGGTGAAGGTCGAGGAGAGCCTGAAGTGAGAGCAGGGGCGGGGCTGAGCTGGGCCTCAGGGTGGGGAAGACCTCCTGAGGCAGGGACAATTTGTGGGGGACCCCGAAGAGGAGGAGGAGCTAGTGGGGTCTTCCCAGGGAAAAGAAAGGATGGACAGAAGTCCAGATCAGGAGAGAGGCCTGAGTGCTGGAGTGTGGCCAGAGCCAAGGGTAAGGGGTCCAGGACAAGAGGAGGGGGTGAGAGAAGGAGGGGGTGGAGCAAGAAGACCCATGGGGTCCCCTTTAGGACGGTGGACTCGGCTGCAGGAGCTGTGAAGAGGTTTCAAGCAGGGGGTGGTGAGGTCAGGGCCCAGCAGAGTTGTGGGGAGGAGGGAGGAAGGGGTCTTGAGTAGGCAGGCGGGCAACTGTGGTCTGAGGCGGGAGGAGGCTGGGAGGCAGGGAACAGATGGAGAGCCCTGGGAGGGAAAGAGGCAAGGAGGCCCCCGGCGAGCCGGGCTTCTGGATGGTTCCCAGCTCTGTGCACTGAGACTGCCGGGAGGGGTCTGTTTGAACTTGGCTCTTTCTGATTCTTTATGTTACAGGTGCTCCCAGCCTGAAAGCTTCCTAATTTTTAATCAGTTTGTTTCAGTCCTTTATTAATCAGCTAATGAATCATTTCTCTAGTTTTGTTGTTTATTCGTTCAGTTGCGTTTGACTCTTTGTGACCCCGTGGACTGCTAGCTGCTCAGGCTGCCCTGTCCTTCATCATCTCCCAGAGTTTGCTCAAGCTCATGTCCATTGGGTGGGGGATGCCATCCAACCGTCTCATCCTCTGTTGCCTTCTCCTTTTGCCTTCAGCGGCAGGGTCTTTTCCAATGAGTTGACTCTTTGTATCAGGTGGCCAATGTATTGGAGCTTCAGTTTCAGCAACAGTCCTTACAGTGAATATTCAGGGTTGATTTCCTTTAGGATTGACTGGTTTGACCTGCTTGCTGTCCAAGAGACTCTCAAGAGTCTTCATATGAGTGAAGAATACATTAATAAAAGACCTAAGCACTTTCTTCAAAGTCAATGGCAAGCCATAAGCTTTAAAAGGTACCTTCAAATAATTTTATAAAGAACACATAGTGGGCTTCCCTGGTGGTCCAGTGGGTAAAGTGTCCACCTTGCAGTGCAAGGGGCACCTGTTCAATCCCTGGCCCGGGAAGATTCCCACGTGGGAAGACCAGTGTGTCCAATTATGAGCCAGTGCTCTGGAGCGCACAGAGCCAGTGCTCTGCAACGAGAGAGGCCACTGTGATAGGAGGCCCACACAGGCCAAGGAATTAAGATGGATGAAAATAAATAAATGAAGGACCAATAAAAGAGGCCCAAATTAAAAAAACACAAAATGCATAGTTATGGAGAACAGGTGGACAGTAAAGTACAAAGAAGAATATAGAAACCACCCAGAACTCCTCATAGAGAGATGCCATTGCTAACATTTTGGATATTTTTTCTGGATATAAAAATGTCTTTATTTATAGAGATCAGTCCTAAATATACTCTGTTTCCTAATTTTAAAATATATATTGTATCATTTCCCTGGGTGGGGAAGATCCCCTGGAGGAGGGCATGGCAACCCACTCCAGTATTCTAGCCTGGAGAAGCCCATGGACAGAGGAGCCTTGGTGGGCTACAGTCTGTGGATTTGCAGAGTCGATCAGAACTGAGCGACTAACACACACACATCATTTCCTCAGGTGATAAACACAACCTGAACTGACTCATCATCTCTCACCTCTCTATGTATAGCTGAATCACTTTGTTGTATGCCTGAAACTAACAAAAAAAATCAAAAATTAACTATCCCCAACTGTTGGAGTTTTCCCCGTGGACTGCTAGCTGCTCAGGCTGCCCTGTCCTTCATCATCTCCCAGAGTTTGCTCAAGCTCATGTCCATTGGGTGGGGGATGCCATCCAACCGTCTCATCCTCTGTTGCCTTCTCCTTTTGCCTTCAGCGGCAGGGTCTTTTCCAATGAGTTGACTCTTTGTATCAGGTGGCCAATGTATTGGAGCTTCAGTTTCAGCAACAGTCCTTACAGTGAATATTCAGGGTTGATTTCCTTTAGGATTGACTGGTTTGACCTGCTTGCTGTCCAAGAGACTCTCAAGAGTCTTCATATGAGTGAAGAATACATTAATAAAAGACCTAAGCACTTTCTTCAAAGTCAATGGCAAGCCATAAGCTTTAAAAGGTACCTTCAAATAATTTTATAAAGAACACATAGTGGGCTTCCCTGGTGGTCCAGTGGGTAAAGTGTCCACCTTGCAGTGCAAGGGGCACCTGTTCAATCCCTGGCCCGGGAAGATTCCCACGTGGGAAGACCAGTGTGTCCAATTATGAGCCAGTGCTCTGGAGCGCACAGAGCCAGTGCTCTGCAACGAGAGAGGCCACTGTGATAGGAGGCCCACACAGGCCAAGGAATTAAGATGGATGAAAATAAATAAATGAAGGACCAATAAAAGAGGCCCAAATTAAAAAAACACAAAATGCATAGTTATGGAGAACAGGTGGACAGTAAAGTACAAAGAAGAATATAGAAACCACCCAGAACTCCTCATAGAGAGATGCCATTGCTAACATTTTGGATATTTTTTCTGGATATAAAAATGTCTTTATTTATAGAGATCAGTCCTAAATATACTCTGTTTCCTAATTTTAAAATATATATTGTATCATTTCCCTGGGTGGGGAAGATCCCCTGGAGGAGGGCATGGCAACCCACTCCAGTATTCTAGCCTGGAGAAGCCCATGGACAGAGGAGCCTTGGTGGGCTACAGTCTGTGGATTTGCAGAGTCGATCAGAACTGAGCGACTAACACACACACATCATTTCCTCAGGTGATAAACACAACCTGAACTGACTCATCATCTCTCACCTCTCTATGTATAGCTGAATCACTTTGTTGTATGCCTGAAACTAACACAATATGATAAATCAAGTATACTTCAATGAAAATTTAACTATCCCCCAACTGTTGGAGTTTGTGTGTATTCCCCATATTTTGTTGCTACAAAACCTGTCACCATGAACATCTTTCACAAAAATGTCTTATCACATTACTCCTTGGCCAGATTCCTAGACATTGAATTTGTTTGTGCAATTAACGCATATTTATGGAGCTCCCACTGTGATGAAGGCTTGTCTAAGCCCTGGATTCCTGGGCCAGAGGAAAGATTTTTCAGAGCCTCTGCACACAATTCCACGTTACTGTGCAGAAATGCTATTTTACTTGGTTTCCATGAATAGTGTGTTGGGGACAGCCCCATTGTCAGCTGGTCAACACTGGATGTGATCACTTAAAAATATATAGCTGTGGGGCTTCCCCTGGTGGTCCAGTGGGTAAGGACACCGCCTTGCAGTGCAAGGGGCGCCGGTTCGATCCCTGGCCTGGGACGATCCCACGTGCCGCAGAGCGGCTGGACCGATATGTCCAATTACCCAGTCAGAGCTCTGGAGCGCATGCACCCAGAGCCGGTGCTCTGCGACAAGAGAGGCCGCCGCGATGGGAGGCCCACATGGGCCAGAGAACAAAGATGGATGAAAATAGATAAATGAAAGACCAATAGAAGGGGTCGGAGGGGTGGAAAAAAAAATATAGCTGTACATTCTAGTCTTGATTTTGTGACCTTACTGACTGGGCAGAACTTTGCTTGGGCTGGAAGGGTGAGTGAGTCAGCTCCCCTCCTCTGGGGCTTGGGAAGCTGTGACCTTCCAGGAGAGATAGGCACTCTGAGGCGGACTCAAGTGCACCAGAGCGGGGATGGGAGCTGCCAGGATGCCGCAGACCAAGGAAGGAGGAGCAGGAGCTGCTGAGCAGCACCGAGGCTGGGACCACCTGCCCGCTGGGCAGCCCTCTGGGGAGTGTTCTGTGTGTTTGGCTGTTGGGGAACCTAAGGGTGGAGAGGCAGAGAGGAAGGGCTGCCCACTCAACAGCCGTTCCGCCCTCTTCCTTACCACCAGATGCCACCCTACTGGGGGACCCTGTGCAGCCCTGAACGACCCAGCGTGGTCTGGCCCGTGGTCATAAGTGGGCTCCAAGGACACTGAAGGGCAGGGTCCCTTCCCTTCTCCCCCGCTGGAAGGCAGACTCTGGATGTGGAATAGCCCTCGGTGGGTGTTAGGAAGTGACAAACACCCACACACAGTGGTTGACCAGGCGTCCAGAAGAAGCTGGGCCCAGATGGCCTTCTGGAACTGTCCATGCAGGCCTGGCCTGCCTGCTTTCAGGTGTCTTCTGTATTTAAGCCACGGTTTTGTACATCTCCTACCACATAGGTAACCAGCATGCATGTGTATGGAACCAATTCCGCCTAAAAGCACTTTCCTTTGTCCTTTTGGGGGTTGTTTTGTAGAGGACACTTCAGCTTTGTCAGGGGTTGAAGTTGCCCTGCTGGGGGTCATGTGACTGGGTGGTTGGGTGTCCCCTTCTGCTGCATAATTCCCAAGGCACGTTTGGTGCAGTTGGTTCCCCATGCCACAACTACATGCTAAATGTTCAACAGAACTAAATGCTAGCATGCCCTGCCATCGCGTACCTGTGCCTTTACTCTGACATGGAAGGCTGGGGCGGGGGGTGGGGGACGGGAACCCAGCCGTCTGTGTGTAGAGAGAAGCCTCTGGAAGGTGACATCAAGGTGGAGGCATCTGGGGTGAGTATTACCTTCTTTATACCTTTTTGATTTGGGTGGGAAATACAGAATGTATGCTGCGTGAGAAGACTTTAATAATATTAATACTAGCAACACCTTGGAATGGGTTTATTTCCTAGCCACCACAAAGGCCTTACGACACACCTGGGCAGTGTTGTCCAGGGTGAAGAAACTTCGTATGACCTATGATGTATCAGGACTTCAGGACCTTGCCAATCTCTGGCTGGAGGAACCGTGGCCTCTTGGAGTTTCTTCTAAATAAAAGTCAGGGTCTTCCCTGGTGGTCCAGTGGGTAAGGAGACTGCTTTGCAGTGCAAGGGGCACCGGTTCAATCCCTGGCCTGGGAAGATCCCACGTGCCACAGAGCGCCTGGACTGGTGTGTCCAATTATGAGCCAGCGCTCTGGGGCGCATGCACCCAGAGCTGGTGCTCTGCAACGAGAGAGGCCACTGCCATGGGAGGTCCACATAGGCCAAAGAATAAAGATGGATGAAAAATAAATCAATAAAAAGAGGTCAAAATTAAAAAAAAAGAAGAACTGCCCCTTGGTTTGTATCTCTTGCCGTGACTGAAGCACCTGGGCCAGTGCCCTCGGGCACAGAGCTGCCTAGCCCCAAGGAGAATCCCCAAAGACCCTCCTCCTCCACCCCTGCCCCACCCCCAAAACCCAAGAAAACCCTCCACAGAAGCGATGTAGACATATTTTCATTTCTTTATTAGAAAGAGGCCTCTACACTATAGCCACCTCTCTCCATTGCTTTACACATTTTTCTTTTTTTCCCCTTAGAATACTGTACAGCTGACACAAAAAAAATCCCAAGGCAGGAAAATACAAACTGGCATATTTAATCAAAACAAGCTCATATGAAATAACAAGCCAAGTGAAATGTCTGTCAATGGTTTTAATTACAGTACAAACAATATAAATAAAGCATCATTGAGTCCTTGTGAAACATAAACTTGCTGAATGAGGTAATATAAAACAACCAAAAAAAAAAAAAAAGAACAACCCCGTCTCTGGATAAACCTCAGGCTACTCTTCCATCTTCTATACATGGCTATTTACAGAAACAGAAAAATGTGCTAGCATGTGCCGAGTCCAGGCCTTCCCTGTGCCCTCCTAGAAACGCCTCTCGGCGGTCATCTCTGACCTGCTCGGTCTTTCCTTTGAGAAACATACCCAGCAGCCAGAAGAGAACCCAGTTCCAAGTCAGGGACAGGGGAGTGGGGCTCTCTGGGGCAGGAAGCCATTCCCTAGGACCCATGTGGTGAAGCCTATGGCTAGTGTGGTCAAACGTCCCTCTAGCAGATCCACCAGCCCATACTTCTGGGGCTCTGCAGAGCGCCTTTGATGGGGGACGCATAGCATCTCCAGCATTTGCATTTGGGTGCAAAGCCAAGGTGGGGGCAGTAGCCTCAAGAATTTGCTGTATTTTAGATTCTGCTAGATGAGGTGGGTGATGTGCTCCCGTAACCAGTGACTGCTCAGGGCTCCAGCCTCTGTCCTCCCATTGAGATGTACCTTTCCCCAGATGACTCACCACACGGTCAGGTGTACCGCTAAGGACACTGGGCTGCCCACAAGTCTCTGAATGAAGCTGGACACTCAGGGTTTCTATCACAGGGGTCTATAAGGCATGGGGAGATCCAAGATGTCTTTCTTCCAGTGCCACACCCCTGCTCTTTAACTTCCAGGAGCCAGTGCTGAGTATGAGCTTCTAGGGCCCGCACAGTTTCTCCATTTTACAAGAGTATTTGAACCCGCTCAGACATTAGCTTCTGGGATGGCATGGATGCTGCCTGGCAATAGGGAGAAAGGGCCACAGTCTGATTTGGGGGTGACCGTGTCTGACAGAGTCTGCTCTACTCCAAAGTTTCCCCAGCCCTCACACATCTTGTTGGGCTCCTTCCTTTCATCTGCATCTTGAGAGGAAGGTCACGGAATGCTCATTGATACGACAATCTGGATTAGTTCCAAAGGCACGCAGACAGGCAAGCATCTCTCCTACTGTGATCACCCGGGCCCCGACACCCCCGCAAGCCCAAGTGAAACATCTTGCATGGTAATATAAAACAACCAAAAAAAAAAAAAAAGAACAACCCCGTCTCTGGATAAACCTCAGGCTACTCTTCCATCTTCTATACATGGCTATTTACAGAAACAGAAAAATGTGCTAGCATGTGCCGAGTCCAGGCCTTCCCTGTGCCCTCCTAGAAACGCCTCTCGGCGGTCATCTCTGACCTGCTCGGTCTTTCCTTTGAGAAACATACCCAGCAGCCAGAAGAGAACCCAGTTCCAAGTCAGGGACAGGGGAGTGGGGCTCTCTGGGGCAGGAAGCCATTCCCTAGGACCCATGTGGTGAAGCCTATGGCTAGTGTGGTCAAACGTCCCTCTAGCAGATCCACCAGCCCATACTTCTGGGGCTCTGCAGAGCGCCTTTGATGGGGGACGCATAGCATCTCCAGCATTTGCATTTGGGTGCAAAGCCAAGGTGGGGGCAGTAGCCTCAAGAATTTGCTGTATTTTAGATTCAGCTAGAGGAGGGGCGTGATGTGCTCCCGTAACCAGTGACTGCTCAGGGCTCCAGCCTCTGTCCTCCCATTGAGATGTACCTTTCCCCAGATGACTCACCACACGGTCAGGTGTACCGCTAAGGACACTGGGCTGCCCACAAGTCTCTGAATGAAGCTGGACACTCAGGGTTTCTATCACAGGGGTCTATAAGGCATGGGGAGATCCAAGATGTCTTTCTTCCAGTGCCACACCCCTGCTCTTTAACTTCCAGGAGCCAGTGCTGAGTATGAGCTTCTAGGGCCCGCACAGTTTCTCCATTTTACAAGAGTATTTGAACCCGCTCAGACATTAGCTTCTGGGATGGCATGGATGCTGCCTGGCAATAGGGAGAAAGGGCCACAGTCTGATTTGGGGGTGACCGTGTCTGACAGAGTCTGCTCTACTCCAAAGTTTCCCCAGCCCTCACACATCTTGTTGGGCTCCTTCCTTTCATCTGCATCTTGAGAGGAAGGTCACGGAATGCTCATTGATACGACAATCTGGATTAGTTCCAAAGGCACGCAGACAGGCAAGCATCTCTCCTACTCGTTGATCAGGCCCCTCAAGTGGGTCCTTCTCTACAGACACCACGGTCAGACCCAGCACAAGCCAAGCCCGCCTCTCGCTCACACAGGCACCTGGACTCGCCTTGCACACGGCCGGCACCTGCCTGGCGCTGCGTAGCCCGTGCCTGGGGCAGCCTCATGCTTGCACACCCGCCTTTAAAGCCGCCTCGAGTCTCTGCTGGACACGCCTGTCCCTATCCTGTCCTCTCCCTAGCACCAAAGGCCTTATTATTTTTTTTTTTTTGATGGGACATTTTGACCAGAAAGGCGAAAACCCCCAAACCAAATGCTGTCAACAAAAACAACTGTTCACAAGGGAAATGCAGTGAGGAGAGGTTTTCAAGTGCACGCATGTCATGCAGCCTTGCTTTGGGGAGGGTGCTTACTCCACAGGTGAAACCGAAATACTTCTAAAACATGGGCTTAAAAAAAAAAATCACAGATTAAAAACAGATTTTCTTGTTTTACAGAATCCTGTGTCGATGCAGCATCCTCTGATTTCATCTTGGACCAAAATCGAAAAAAGTCAGGTTGGAAAAAAAAGTATTGCTCGATGTTTAAAATCAGCAGACACCCAAAAGTAGACAGGGAATTTATTTATATTAAAAAAGAATCTATTTCAGGACAGCCTTTGTTTTCTAACAGGGAGAGAAATCTACGGTTTGGAGATGACATCTTAGGTGGCTGAACGTCCAACGTGGGGGTGGGAGCCCTGAGTGGCCAAGTGTGTCTCTTGGAGGTCACAACGTCTTGGGTTCCAGAGACTACTTCCTGGTGGTGATGGAATTCAAAGTCCATCTATCCCAAGTGACTAACCCACAGGTTTCTCTCCTCTGCATTAACTGGAAGGAATCTGAGGTCTTGATGGAAAGGCAACTTGACTGAGAAATCTGAACCAAGGAGTCCAAAGGGGTCGTCCGCCCAGGGCCCAGGGCCCAGCAGGGCAGACCCTGCCCTCGGCAGGTTGGGGTGCAGCCCAGATGGGAGGCCCACCAGCCACAAGGCTTCCTGCGGGCAGTCACTGGGGAAGCCGCGTAAGAAGCAGGTCTACAAAACGGCAAGAGAGAAAAATGCAAGGCTTGACGCCAAAGGCCCTTATTTAGCTTTTCAGTGAAGGATGAGGGTGAACATCACTCCAAGACACGACTTCATAACGTGAGACCCACGTTTGAGGAGGAGTTAGAAATAAATTATATCTCCTGGGAAAGAAAGATGTGTCTCTCCACCACATTTCTATCTGAATTCCTTCCTGACGGCTTTTCAATTTGTTGGCTTGAAGGACATAAATACAACCCAGGGGAGTTCTGGAAGTGTGGCTGTGACCTTGTGGGGCGCCTGAGGGGCGTAAACAGAGCAGATGTGGGGGAGGGGACGGACGCTTCCCGGTCACCTGTGTCTTCGGAGCCGCTTCTGAGACCTGACCCCACTTACCCAGAGAAACCTCCAAGGTGGCATGGCTTCTGAGCCTCCCCAGGTGGGGATATGGGGGTGCCTTCCTCTTGCTTCCAGAACATTCTAAACACAAGGAGAAGGGCCTGGTGGGACTGGAGCCATGCACGTCAGCCATGAGCACAGCTCGGCCCGCGGGTGGGGCAGGAGCCGGGGACCACCCTGAGGGGGAAGCAAGTGACCAGCAAGGGCAGGTGCAGGGCATGGCGGATGTCCCCCTCGAACATGAGAACAGCTCCAGGCAGGTGGACACTCACTGACCAACCTCACAAGCTCAGGAAGGGACAGAGGAGAGAGAGAGGAGGGAGAGGAGAGACGGGGGCTGGGAGGGAGAGAAGGAGGGTGACCGGCAGTGGAGCCTGGGGCCACACCCTGCCAGCCCAGGGTGCCCCACGAGAAGCTCTGGGTTTAAAGGGAAGCAGGGCGAGGACAGTGAGCAGGGCCCACACGACTGCGTCCAGCAGCCTCCTGGTGCTGAGAGAGTCGGGAAGAGAGGAACGCAACAGAGAGTAGGGGAGAGAGGGGTAGTCTCAGCCTGAGGCGGTGGGAGTGAAAGGCATGAGGGAGATGCCCGCCAGTCCTTCCCCTAGAAACTCAAACTCAGACTCAAGGCTGGAGGGTGAGCGGGCTGAGGAGGAGGGCCGGTGGTCTCATGCCTCCAGGGAGAGGCTCCCCACAGCTGGGTCCTCAGAGCCTCCCGCCCTCTGCTGAGGCACAGCGGGTAGGGGCGCGGAAGGGCTCAGCAAGGACCAAGGCTGGGGTCCTGCGAGACTCCAGGGGCACTGGCTGTGGCCGTGCACGACTTCATAACGTGAGACCCACGTTTGAGGAGGAGTTAGAAATAAATTATATCTCCTGGGAAAGAAAGATGTGTCTCTCCACCACATTTCTATCTGAATTCCTTCCTGACGGCTTTTCAATTTGTTGGCTTGAAGGACATAAATACAACCCAGGGGAGTTCTGGAAGTGTGGCTGTGACCTTGTGGGGCGCCTGAGGGGCGTAAACAGAGCAGATGTGGGGGAGGGGACGGACGCTTCCCGGTCACCTGTGTCTTCGGAGCCGCTTCTGAGACCTGACCCCACTTACCCAGAGAAACCTCCAAGGTGGCATGGCTTCTGAGCCTCCCCAGGTGGGGATATGGGGGTGCCTTCCTCTTGCTTCCAGAACATTCTAAACACAAGGAGAAGGGCCTGGTGGGACTGGAGCCATGCACGTCAGCCATGAGCACAGCTCGGCCCGCGGGTGGGGCAGGAGCCGGGGACCACCCTGAGGGGGAAGCAAGTGACCAGCAAGGGCAGGTGCAGGGCATGGCGGATGTCCCCCTCGAACATGAGAACAGCTCCAGGCAGGTGGACACTCACTGACCAACCTCACAAGCTCAGGAAGGGACAGAGGAGAGAGAGAGAGGAGAGGAGAGACGGGGGCTGGGAGGGAGAGAAGGAGGGTGACCGGCAGTGGAGCCTGGGGCCACACCCTGCCAGCCCAGGGTGCCCCACGAGAAGCTCTGGGTTTAAAGGGAAGCAGGGCGAGGACAGTGAGCAGGGCCCACACGACTGCGTCCAGCAGCCTCCTGGTGCTGAGAGAGTCGGGAAGAGAGGAACGCAACAGAGAGTAGGGGAGAGAGGGGTAGTCTCAGCCTGAGGCGGTGGGAGTGAAAGGCATGAGGGAGATGCCCGCCAGTCCTTCCCCTAGAAACTCAAACTCAGACTCAAGGCTGGAGGGTGAGCGGGCTGAGGAGGAGGGCCGGTGGTCTCATGCCTCCAGGGAGAGGCTCCCCACAGCTGGGTCCTCAGAGCCTCCCGCCCTCTGCTGAGGCACAGCGGGTAGGGGCGCGGAAGGGCTCAGCAAGGACCAAGGGGGCCTGGAGGAGAAGGTTGGGCAAATAGGCTGCCGATGACTCCCAGGGGCACTGGCTGTGGCCGTGCGGCCAGCTCCAGGGTGGGTTTTCTGGCTGGTCCCCCGGCTCCTGTCCTATCCCCGTTCTGTGCCTAAGAAACACCCTCAGGTCCTGAGTATCCAGCCCTGGCTGGGCGCTGGGCCGGCATTTATCGCATGACCCTGCAAGGCCACCGGGTTTATAGCTGCAGAAGGACCTGGGGAAGCTGGAAGCGGCCCCGGTAGGGGCGGCGAGGCTAGGTGAAGCCAGGTCTGCTTGGTCCTGGGGGCTGCCTTCCTGGCTGAACTACTCCCCAAGGAAGGAGCAACAGCTCCTTTGTCAGCACACGCAAGTACTCTGGACGCTGTGGGTGGCACAACCCTGGGAGGCCCCAGCCTGGCCCTAGAGCCCAGGCTGGGCGCAAGCGCAGTGCACTGGGCTGCCCAGAACCTCGGGGGAGGCGGTGGACCACATGGCGCCGCACGGGTGCCGCAGGCGTCCCAGCCAGGCTCACGACCCTGCAGCAAACAGGCTGACGGAAGGAATGCGAGTCCGAGCGTGGCAGAAAGAGCCGCTCTCTCCTGCACGTGCGGGCCCCATGGTCAGCAAGCACCTGCTGCCCCCACCTGCTTTCTGGGTGATTCCACACTGGACAGGAAACTGCACCTGCTTGTGGAACCAAAGACTCGTGACAATGACGTCACTCGATCACCCCTGACCGTCATCCCCTGGGAAGACGAAAGGGACCTGGGGCCCTGGCTGGTGAGCCATCACTCTGTCCCCCCTAGTACGTGGGGTCCTCCTACGCACTGTCAGAATCAGGGCTCCTTTCTCGGCAGGGTTCCCGAGCCACTGGCGACATCCAGAGAAGTCCAGCACACATCCAGGTCACTGGCTCGGGTGCCCTTGTGAGTGGCCATCTGACCACACACCTTCCCCAGCCAGTGGGTTTCTCAAGGAAAAATTTTAATTCTGAATAGAAAAAGGTCACATGGATTTTACAGTCGTAACTTCCTGTGTCATTATCAGGCACCTAAACTTACATGAGAAAAAGCTATGAAAATTCAACCCCCTTCCCCAAAGGGCTATTTCTAACCCTGGCCCTGCGTCCTTGCTTCTTTGGCCTTGGTGTCAGTAAGGCTTTAAGACGGGAATGAGAGCATCGTCAGCAGAGAAAGGATTTCTAGTCTGACACGGAAATACAGACGAGCCACCTTTACTTTTAAAGAAAACCCTGGAAACCCCCGACTGCCTTTTCTCTGTTGCCAAAACTCAGGCTCCAGGAAGCAGATCAACATGGCTAAAAATAGCAGGAGAGGGGTCGAGTTTTCTAGGGAGGGATCAGTGAAGCCCCAGTGCTGGAGGGAGGGAAGGAAGGGAAGAAACCAGCTTAGCATTCTGGGCATGAAAGGCTAAGTGAAAAAAGAAGTCATGTGGGAAAATATTATATTATAAACACATATAATAAACTGTACACACTCATATACATCCCGAAGAGAAGCCTTACAAGGAATTTCGTTTCTTCTCAAAAGAAGGCTTCGCTATGATAAAGCATTCCTATGATGGGAATTTACTACAATGAAATAATTTAAGAATTTTGTTTATACTCTATCTGCGTTCACTACATAATAACATCTATGCTAATAGTGAGGCCAATGGCTGTGGCTGGATTAGAACAGTAATGTGTTCTTCAAAAACAGGAAGGACTTTCCTTCCCCCTCTATTCACATTTAAAATAACCACACAGTGATGAAATACAATTAAAAATCGGGTGGAAGGATGACAGACCGTCGTCCAAGATCCCAGGCCGGCTGCTTCCGCACCTGGTATCCTGGAAAACCACCGAATTCCACTGAGCTGCATCAGGGTGAGAAATGCCCATGAAACACTGACCCACATAGGACCTGGGGCCTTTGGGAGCCATCACTCTGTCCCCCCTAGTACGTGGGGTCCTCCTACGCACTGTCAGAATCAGGGCTCCTTTCTCGGCAGGGTTCCCGAGCCACTGGCGACATCCAGGGTCACACATCCAGGTCACTGGCTCGGGTGCCCTTGTGAGTGGCCATCTGACCACACACCTTCCCCAGCCAGTGGGTTTCTCAAGGAAAAATTTTAATTCTGAATAGAAAAAGGTCACATGGATTTTACAGTCGTAACTTCCTGTGTCATTATCAGGCACCTAAACTTACATGAGAAAAAGCTATGAAAATTCAACCCCCTTCCCCAAAGGGCTATTTCTAACCCTGGCCCTGCGTCCTTGCTTCTTTGGCCTTGGTGTCAGTAAGGCTTTAAGACGGGAATGAGAGCATCGTCAGCAGAGAAAGGATTTCTAGTCTGACACGGAAATACAGACGAGCCACCTTTACTTTTAAAGAAAACCCTGGAAACCCACGACTGCCTTTTCTCTGTTGCCAAAACTCAGGCTCCAGGAAGCAGATCAACATGGCTAAAAATAGCAGGAGAGGGGTCGAGTTTTCTAGGGAGGGATCAGTGAAGCCCCAGTGCTGGAGGGAGGGAAGGAAGGGAAGAAACCAGCTTAGCATTCTGGGCATGAAAGGCTAAGTGAAAAAAGAAGTCATGTGGGAAAATATTATATTATAAACACATATAATAAACTGTACACACTCATATACATCCCGAAGAGAAGCCTTACAAGGAATTTCGTTTCTTCTCAAAAGAAGGCTTCGCTATGATAAAGCATTCCTATGATGGGAATTTACTACAATGAAATAATTTAAGAATTTTGTTTATACTCTATCTGCGTTCACTACATAATAACATCTATGCTAATAGTGAGGCCAATGGCTGTGGCTGGATTAGAACAGTAATGTGTTCTTCAAAAACAGGAAGGACTTTCCTTCCCCCTCTATTCACATTTAAAATAACCACACAGTGATGAAATACAATTAAAAATCGGGTGGAAGGATGACAGACCCGTCGTCCAAGATCCCAGGCCGGCTGCTTCCGCACCTGGTATCCTGGAAAACCACCGAATTCCACTGAGCTGCATCAGGGTGAGAAATGCCCATGAAACACTGACCCACATAGATATTGTGTAAAGCTTTATTTTCCCCCCACCTACTCGAAGTTTTTTTAAAAAGTGAAAGGAGAGGAAAAACTCTTACAAAATAGAAGGTTTCGTATATGAGAGCAAGGACCGTCCTTGGGGGTGGCCGGGGGAGCGTGGCCCTCTGTCTCTGTGCTACGCCAGTCCTGTGCTGTCCTGCCAGGTGACCCCTGCCTCCCTGTCCTACTGCCAACGGGCACAAGGCACAGCCGCCCCCTTTTACTCTACAGTGTCGCGATCGGGTCGGTTATGTCCGGCCCCCACGCTGGAGGTGGCTCAAGTCTGAAGGAGCCAGAAACCACGACGACGGCGATTCGGGTGACATACGAACATGACGGGCCTGACCACCAGGCAAAAAGAAAAAGTCTCAGGGAGTCTCACGAGCCAGTGTGTGCCCCCAGATCGGCACCGGTGGTCAGGGTGGACCTTTGCAAAGCCCCCGGGTCTGGGATTTGGAAAGTCTCCGCGTCTGAATACAGCCCTTCCTTTCTGAGCAAGCAAAAGCAGCATCAGATAGAAATCATGTTTTCAGAAATGAGGAATCACAGGCCTCTTTCCCCCAATACGCTTTGTTTTCTCCCCTTTCTTGATTTTAATAAGCAAATGGTACCGCCATCTTATTCTGATGGGCTCCCTTTTAAAAGCTGTATATCACATTAATGGAAGTGTTTACTGCTGGGAATATTTCCCATGTACAATGATCTGTAACCCTCTTATCTCAACTAGTTGCATATTATTAGTTCACATCCAGTTCAATTTATAAATTAACAGAGGTGCCATTTGTCTGTACAAAAGAAGGCTTCGCTATGATAAAGCATTCCGATGATGGTAATTTACTACAATGAAATAATTTAAGAATTTTGTTTATACTCTATCTGCGTTCACTACATAATAACATCTATGCTAATAGTGAGGCCAATGGCTGTGGCTGGATTAGAACAGTAATGTGTTCTTCAAAAACAGGAAGGACTTTCCTTCCCCCTCTATTCACATTTAAAATAACCACACAGTGATGAAATACAATTAAAAATCGGGTGGAAGGATGACAGACCCGTCGTCCA
The DNA here is from genome assembly GCA_022376925.1 of Tragulus kanchil. NCBI lineage: Eukaryota > Metazoa > Chordata > Mammalia > Artiodactyla > Tragulidae > Tragulus > Tragulus kanchil. The sequence goes on from JAIOJX010000026.1 coordinate 50,546,741, forward strand.
AGATCCCAGGCCGGCTGCTTCCGCACCTGGTATCCTGGAAAACCACCGAATTCCACTGAGCTGCATCAGGGTGAGAAATGCCCATGAAACACTGACCCACATAGATATTGTGTAAAGCTTTATTTTCCCCCCACCTACTCGAAGTTTTTTTAAAAAGTGAAAGGAGAGGAAAAACTCTTACAAAATAGAAGGTTTCGTATATGAGAGCAAGGACCGTCCTTGGGGGTGGCCGGGGGAGCGTGGCCCTCTGTCTCTGTGCTACGCCAGTCCTGTGCTGTCCTGCCAGGTGACCCCTGCCTCCCTGTCCTACTGCCAACGGGCACAAGGCACAGCCGCCCCCTTTTACTCTACAGTGTCGCGATCGGGTCGGTTATGTCCGGCCCCCACGCTGGAGGTGGCTCAAGTCTGAAGGAGCCAGAAACCACGACGACGGCGATTCGGGTGACATACGAACATGACGGGCCTGACCACCAGGCAAAAAGAAAAAGTCTCAGGGAGTCTCACGAGCCAGTGTGTGCCCCCAGATCGGCACCGGTGGTCAGGGTGGACCTTTGCAAAGCCCCCGGGTCTGGGATTTGGAAAGTCTCCGCGTCTGAATACAGCCCTTCCTTTCTGAGCAAGCAAAAGCAGCATCAGATAGAAATCATGTTTTCAGAAATGAGGAATCACAGGCCTCTTTCCCCCAATACGCTTTGTTTTCTCCCCTTTCTTGATTTTAATAAGCAAATGGTACCGCCATCTTATTCTGATGGGCTCCCTTTTAAAAGCTGTATATCACATTAATGGAAGTGTTTACTGCTGGGAATATTTCCCATGTACAATGATCTGTAACCCTCTTATCTCAACTAGTTGCATATTATTAGTTCACATCCAGTTCAATTTATAAATTAACAGAGGTGCCATTTGTCTGTACAAAAATCAATGCATATTTATGAACTTCTTTTATTCAAATAGATTTTCAACACATCTCGTCTAAAGACAGAATACAGACGCCTGTGTGACTTGGGCCACGGGGCCCCCGGAGGGACTGAGACCCAAGACACCCCTGTTGGCACGGGGACACAAGACCTCTCTCTGATTTGGGCCAAAAAAATAGCCTTTGACGCGCTGACTTAGTTTACTTACTGGGCTCGAAAGACCATGGTTAGCTGAACTCGTGGTTTCCTTTTGAAATTCCAAGTCACTCTTATTTATTTTTTCCATTTTGTTTTTGTACCAAGGAGCCTGCCATCAAATACTACTCAGCAACTGATTTCCTCTCTTTGGACTGAAAAATTAAACAGATACTAAATTATGACAGTGAATTTCGAAAGGAGGGCTCCAAGGGCTTGGGAGAACATGTCTGGGATAATACGATGCTTCTCAGAGTATTGCAATCACATCCTGGCAATCACCAGACCGTGCTGTGTAACTACCTCCTCGGCTAATATGCTTTCTTCTCGGTGATGACTAATCACGTTATATTAAACAGCGGTAATGCTGGAAGAACTCAACTATACGAGTGTAATGAAGCCAGTATCCTCCCTGGACAGATTAGCTACAACTGATTTGACACATACCATCATAGGGGCTTCAAACCTGACAAACTCTGCTTGCTTCTGATTTATGCCGTCAAGCTCCTCGGAGAAGAGATGAATCCAAGTGTTCCGTTCGGTCGAGGTGAAATGTACTGATGTGCTTAACTGCCAGGTAAGAAGGAGAGTCACCCCTTCTCCCGGCGGCGTCTCCCGCCCCCGCGTCCCCGCCCCTTGTGCCGTGCTCTGTCTTCTCTGGCCACCGGACCCGGAGCAGGGCCCGGCGCCGTGTGCTACTACCATCAAGAACCCAGGCCCGCCGGTCGCTCCTGTGTGTCCATCTGGGGAGTTTATGCAAAGGATTCGATGCTGCGGCCTCCGCGCGCCTCCTCTTCGCCCCTCGAGGACCGCCAGGGTTTCGTGCTTTCGCTCGGGGTGAGGGTGGGTGGGGGGGTGCGTGTCCGGGGGCCACCAGGAGGAGGGAGGGGGACCCGACGGGACTCACGTGGCGTGACTCCCCAGGGCGCGCGGGAGGCGGCGGGCCCCGCGGCTCTCAGATGATGGTGGGCACCCTCCCGCCGCTGTTGTTCCGGTTGGTGTTCTTCCTGGACAGGTTGGGCGTGGCCATGAGCACGAAGCGCTCGTCCGGGCAGCCGTACTGCAGCAGCACGTCGGTGCACTCCTGGCTGGAGGCCTGCCGCGCGTAGGCCAGCGCCGTGTTCCCGTGCGCGTCGCGCGCCATCACGTCCACCCCGTACTGTGGAGGCAACGGAGCCCGGTTAGCGTCAGAAGGAGGGGCGGCGAGGCTCCTGCGGGGGGCCAGGGGCCAGTATAGCTTGGCGGTCCCCGCTCCCTGCCCAGCTGTATTCTCTTAAGGAAAGAGGGTGCTTTTTGTATCTCAAGCCCCCACTATGTGTACCGGAAACGCACCAAAGACAACTCTGGTCTGGCTAGTTCTAGTTTGACTTTCCAACGGTAAACACACAGGAGGGTCACTTGTATGATCTCAGAGGCGATTCATTTTCATTGTAGGAAATACAGAGGTAATACCTAAGAACACGAGAGGGAAAAAAATCACCTCTAATCCCACTATTCAATGCTGGAAGAACTCAACTATACGAGTGTAATGAAGCCAGTATCCTCCCTGGACAGATTAGCTACAACTGATTTGACACATACCATCATAGGGGCTTCAAACCTGACAAACTCTGCTTGCTTCTGATTTATGCCGTCAAGCTCCTCGGAGAAGAGATGAATCCAAGTGTTCCGTTCGGTCGAGGTGAAATGTACTGATGTGCTTAACTGCCAGGTAAGAAGGAGAGTCACCCCTTCTCCCGGCGGCGTCTCCCGCCCCCCCCTGCGTCCCCGCCCCTTGTGCCGTGCTCTGTCTTCTCTGGCCACCGGACCCGGAGCAGGGCCCGGCGCCGTGTGCTACTACCATCAAGAACCCAGGCCCGCCGGTCGCTCCTGTGTGTCCATCTGGGGAGTTTATGCAAAGGATTCGATGCTGCGGCCTCCGCGCGCCTCCTCTTCGCCCCTCGAGGACCGCCAGGGTTTCGTGCTTTCGCTCGGGGTGAGGGTGGGTGGGTGGGGGGGTGCGTGTCCGGGGGCCACCAGGAGGAGGGAGGGGGACCCGACGGGACTCACGTGGCGTGACTCCCCAGGGCGCGCGGGAGGCGGCGGGCCCCGCGGCTCTCAGATGATGGTGGGCACCCTCCCGCCGCTGTTGTTCCGGTTGGTGTTCTTCCTGGACAGGTTGGGCGTGGCCATGAGCACGAAGCGCTCGCCCGGGCAGCCGTACTGCAGCAGCACGTCGGTGCACTCCTGGCTGGACGCCCGCCGCGCGTAGGCCAGCGCCGTGTTCCCGTGCGCGTCGCGCGCCATCACGTCCACCCCGTACTGTGGAGGCAACGGAGCCCGGTTAGCGTCAGAAGGAGGGGCGGCGAGGCTCCTGCGGGGGGCCAGGGGCCAGTATAGCTTGGCGGTCCCCGCTCCCTGCCCAGCTGTATTCTCTTAAGGAAAGAGGGTGCTTTTTGTATCTCAAGCCCCCACTATGTGTACCGGAAACGCACCAAAGACAACTCTGGTCTGGCTAGTTCTAGTTTGACTTTCCAACGGTAAACACACAGGAGGGTCACTTGTATGATCTCAGAGGCGATTCATTTTCATTGTAGGAAATACAGAGGTAATACCTAAGAACACGAGAGGGAAAAAAATCACCTCTAATCCCACTATTCAGAGAGAATCTTGGTGAATATTTCAGTGATTTCCTTCTAATGCTTTTCCTTTGAATCTAAGTGCAGAGATGGGTGACTGGGATTAAGTTTGCACAACTCTATCTTTTTTTTACTGAACACAGTGCTCTGATCATTTGCTCGGATCATTCAGACTTATTCAGACGGGTGACACCTCCTAGCCACAGAGAGGAGCGAAATTCAGCTTCTGTGTCCTCTGTGGCTGCACACTGTGTTGTAAAGTTGCTATTGGTGTAAACAGTCGTGTGATGTACATTCCTCTCGCTGACTCTTTCTCCGCATCTCAGGTGGTCAGAGTGATGACCAGAGGGGAAAAACGAGATTAAACTGCACCAATGTTTTGAAGCTTCTGGGTCTTTAGAAAGAATGGACCAATGACGGCTTCCCTCCCCACAATGGACGGGAGTCTCATCTCTTTAGGAAGTGTTCACATGAAAGGAACTCGTGGCCAACGGGAGGGGGCACGGAGGCATGCAACGGTGTTACTGGAACTAACCGCGTGCCCCTCCGAATTCTTATGCTGAAGTCTTAACCCCCAGCACTTCAGAATGTGCCTGTGGTTGGAGACAGGGTTTTTAAAGAGGTGATGAAGGTGAACTGAGGTCATACGGGTAATGCTCTAATCCAGTATGACCGATATCCTCATAAGAAGAGAAAGAGACACTGGGGATACTCATGCACATGAGAGGAAAGGCCCTGCGAGGACATGGTGAGAAGTCAGCTGTCTGCAAGCCAAGGGAGAGGCCTCCTGACCTCACCTTGACCTTCTGGTCTCCAGAATTGTGAGAAAATCAATTTCTGCTGCTTAAGTCCCTTCGTCTGTGGTATTGTGTCAGCGTAGCCTCGGCAGATTCATGTGCCATTGCTGTAATGACAAGGAGCTGAGCCCTGAGTGATTCTCGTACCTCTGCATCTAATTCTCCCATCACACGCTGCCCGAGCGTCAGGTAAAAGTACATAGAAACCGGCATCCTCACCTGTGTGGGACAGACCCTCCCCTGTCCTGGGGGTGGCAGGAAAAGCGCCCCCAGCAGGTGACCCACTTTTGGACAGTGTCCCACCACGGAGAGCACATACCTCCCCTTCCTGCCCAGGGACCCGCTCAGGGGACAGCTTTCAGTCACCCGTGGAAGGACCCTCCCCTGGCCGAGGATCCCAAAGACATGCAGGCAGCTGCCGTGCAGGGCGAGGGGGCTTCTCTGAAGCAGCTCCGGGCCGGCACCATCATTTTCTCCCTTTCCTCTCCCCATTCCAGCTCACAGCAAATGCCTCCGTAGAACATGTAAAAGCCAACTTTCCGTTGTGGAAATAAATAGAAGAGTCCCAAAGAAGCCCTCTGACAATCTCGGACCACATCACATTTCAACGTGTAGGGTCGGACCTTTTTATGTTATGTGAATGAACAATCCAAAGGGGTGGTGATGGGAAAACCACACAAACCACTCTGTTTATCTCCTTCCACTCCCCCAGTCCTGCCCTCAGAAGATGATGGGAGTTTTTTGCAAAAGGAACAAGCGGTACATCGCCAGCTAAGTTTGACCTGGGCGGGGGTGGGGTGGGGTGGGTCATCACAAAGACGAATCTGGCAGAAACGTTAGTAAATACTGTGCGAAGTGTGCCAAGTGGTCCACTGTGCCCATATAGGGAGAGCACGCCCCACCAACTTCACGCCTCCCTTCTAAATTAGTGTTTTGCATGCTCCCTCCCACAGGCGGGCTGAAAGGCAGGGCGCCTCCCCACCATCTCAATCCTAAATGCCTGATTCCTAACGTCTCCCTCTTTTCAGGTGAGTGACAGCCGCCTTATCCCAGAAAGCATCTTTTCTGGGGTGTCATCTTTTGCCCCAGAAAGGCCCAAAGCAGCTGCCTCGACTCTGCTCCCAGCCAGGTGTGCGGGCGACCTACCCAGATGAGCAGCTGGGCCAGGACCACATTGCCCTTCCGGCAGGCCAGATGCAGCGCCGTCCGGCCGTCTGCCTCCCCGCAGGTCTCATTCACCTCGTCCCGGGAGCCGTGGGCCAGCAGCAGGATGACTGTCCGCAGGTCCTCGTCGGCGGTGGCCCGCAGTAGGTGCTGGCCCAGGGACAGCTCCGTGCACGGCAGCGGGGCCAGGAAGAGCTTCTGCTCATATTTGGCTCGGATCCACCGCTCCTTCTCTTCCCTGCAAGAGCCAGCAGACGGGCGAGGTCACCATCGTGGGGGATGATGGAGGAGAGCCCTCTGCCCCACCTCCAGCCCGCGGTGGTTTGTGGTCAGGAGGCGTCCGGGGGAGGCGACCCAGAGGAGACAGCTGTCTTCAGGCATCAGGAAGCCCCAGGGAAAGGTTTCCCAACACTTTACAAAGTGGGTCCCCACCAGGAGCACCGCCCCGGGCAACTGTGAAGGATGCAGATTCTCAGGCCCCATCCCAGCTCCGACCCATCAGAACCCCTGGGGGATGCGTTCTAACCAGCCCTGAGGGGGGATTCTGGCACCCTCGGATGTGAGAGCCAGGAATCAGCCTCGAGCTCTCTCCTGATTCCTTTCCTTGGCCCCAGACAGAACCGCCCTGCAGCCCAGGTCCCGGTACAATGCAGGATGGACACCACAGGCCCGGAGGCTGGACCCATGGTAATCAGCCCCCGTCAGAGCCAGGATTATAGACCGCTTGGCTGGAGCACCTGGGCAGGGCCGCAGAGGCTCCCCGTCTGGTGTGAGCCTGAAGGCTTAGCTGTCAACACTTCTGCCCGGGATGTGTGCTTGCGTGCGTGTGTGTGAACTCGGGAGTCGATGCACTCCACAGTCCTGCAGAAGAAAATGTTGCTGCAGACCACGTGTGAAAGAGCAGCGACGCCGCTGGGGAGCTTGGAAAAGAGATTCAAGCGAAGCTCACGTTCCTGTTGATGTTGTGATCTTTCCAGATACCTGGGGGAACCCCAGCGCAGGGGTGCTGGCAGTTCCATTACGCATTAATACATATTTGTTTTTCTCTTTCTGACTTCCTTCCCCCTGTGTGGCAGTCTCTAGGTTCAGCCACGTCTCTACAAATGACCCAGTTTTGTTCCTTTTGAGGACAGGAATCGAGATGCAAATGTAGAGAACAGGCGTGTGGACGTGCTGGGGGTGGGGTGGCGAATGGGGGTGGATGCACTGGGAGAGGAGCACTGACGTACACACAGGACCGTCTGCACCCTAGACGGCTGATGGGAAGCTGCTGAGCCGCCCAGGAGCTCAGCTCAGCTCAGCACTCTACGGTGATCTAGACGGTCTAGACGGGCGGTATGGGGGCGGGAGGGAGGGAGGCTCATAAGGCTGACTTATTTCATCGAATCTAACACAACATTGCCAAACAATTATACTCCAGTAAAAAGAAAAGAAAAGAAAAGAAAAGACAACAGTTTTCAAGCAAACAAAAATGACTGGAAAAAAATCCCAACTCCTTCCCACTAAAGAGCAGCTGTGTTTCTGAGGGAGGGCGTGCTGGGCCTCTCCTACAGGCAGGCAGGTGGCCCGAGGCCAGCGCCAAGTTAGGGTGCAGAGGGCAGAGGGCGCCGGGAAGGGAGGGAGTAGGGTCTTAGGATGCTGCCCTCCCCCAAAGCACAACCTGTGCTGGGTGGGTATGATCCCAGGCTCCCTCTGTGGGGTGCCGAGAGGACAGAACACTGCCCAACATGCTGGGGAGAGGGCTGGGAAGAGAAGGCAGGGCAGGAGGGGGGAAGAGCTGAAGAAAGAGAGAAAAAGAAACCCGCCAGCGAGGCGTATGTATCACTGAGCTGAAGCAAGGACCTTGGGCCGTCCACTCCTGCACTTCGGTGGCTAATGGTGGATTTTCCTCAAATACGGGATGAAAACAACTCAGCAGTCCTTAGGACTGCAGCACTGCTGGGGGAATAGAGGGCAGAAAAATGCAAGAGACAGAAGTGAGATTTCACAAGGAGCTCTTGAAATGAGAGAGTCTGGGGATAGAATGGGGGGTGGGGAACGGGGGTGGAAGGTGGCGATGGTGGGGGTGCACCTTCGGCCGGACGGATGCTTTCTGATGAGGACGATGAAGGAAGAAACAGACGCCCTAGGGATGAGAAGCGGCTGGAATTACCCACAGAGACTTACAGACACACATTCGTGGATCCACAACTGCCCTCTCCTGAAACTTAGTTTTCCTCAGGGAGGTGGGGCGGGGTCGGGTGTCAGCAGGGTACACAGCCACAAACCACACAGAGCAATCACCTGGGGCCTCCTCCAGGCCCGGGAAAGAAAACGTGTTACTGTGACATTTTTCTTCCTGAGTGCAGAGAAAAGCCCTGTTTACACCTTCTGCCCTGTTTACACTGCCCCTAGTGATCCAGCGTAGGGTTAGGCCTAATCTGTTTTTAAATACTTAGGCAAACAAATTCTTCCAGGAGTAAATCTGGATTAGTTTTGCTTCACTTCCCAGTCCATACAAGTGACCCCAGAGCGACCTTCGACTCTTTCATTCGGGAGATTTCCAGGAGGAACATGTGGCTGTGGCTGAGAACGCGCACCAGCACCGCCCAGAGGCCGGCTGCACACCACCCTGCACTTGGGCCAAAATACAGGCACAAAAGCTCCGGAACATCTTGGAAACAGTGGAGGAGGTGAAAGACAAACCAAGACAACAAAAAACGCCCAGGACAGGCTGTGCTTTTCATGTTATTTAAAAACCTTATTTAAATTGTATTAAACGAATGTCGATGCATTTCATAAATCACAGAAGAGAAAAACGTGAATTAAATGAAAGGGGACAGTGGGAGTGTGTGTGTGTGGGAGGGGGGGTGGGTACACCCAGGTTTTCAAGTTTCAATCTGCTAATTCTCATTTTTGGTTGGCATTAAAATCAGACGCCTTTTATTCTGCTCCGATTGATTTTAATCCTCACTGCCAAATCATTCATGGATAAACTAGAGGATGGAACATAGGAGCTACAGTGCTCACTGCAATTATTCCATTTTCTTTTTCATATGCGAATACCCCAGCCAAATAACGAGGTCAGACCCATAGCTCCTGGCTTCTCTCCTCTGGTCAATGTGTTCTCACAAGGAACACCCCACCCCACCCCTGAATGGTGATGACATTTACGCTGCTCTTTGCTTTTTTTTTTTTTAAACATTTATTTTATTTATTTATCTTTTCGGGGGGTGGCAGGGGGAGGGAGGGGGACGGGTGAGCCACTTCTATTGGTCTTTCATTTCTCTATTTTCATCCGTCTTTGTTCTTTGGCTCCTGTGGGCCTCCCATCGCCGCGGCCTCTGTCCTCGAAGAGCGTCGGATCTGGGCGCATGCGCTCCAGAGCTCCGGCTCGGTAATTGGACACATCAGTCCAGCCGCTCCGCGGCACATGGGATCTTCCCAGGCCAGGGATGGAACTGGCGCCCCTTGCACTGCAAGGTGGTGTCCTTACCCACTGGACCACCAGGGAAGCCCTGCTCTTTGCTTTTAAAAACCAGCGTTGTTTGCGGTACACAACAAAGCCTGGTCCAGGTTTTGTGGGACTAAAATACATGCCATTTGGGGCGTCTTCTTTTTTTAAGCTGATATGTCGTATTTTTATTCAATTCAATACGTTTTTTTTATCTTTGGCTGCAAGGCATGTGAGATCTCAGTTCCCTGACCAGGGATCAAAGTCTCAACCCCACGTGTGGAAGTGTGGAGTCTTGGAGCAAGGGAAGTCCCTTGGGGAGCCTTCTTCAAGAGGAAGACTCTGGGACCACCCTGGTAGTTCAATGGTTGAGAATCTGCGTCCAAGCGCTGGAGATGCAGGTTCAACTCTTGGTTGGGTAACTAAGATCCCACATGCCATGGGACAACTAAGCCCTGATCAGCACTTAATATTACTGACAGGCTATGTCCTATGATCTTTGCCTATGCTCACACACTAGGAGGAAAGCTTAATTCTGTGTGTGTCCCGCAGCGGCCAGAGGGAGGCAAAAGAGAGTTGACAGGGAGATACAAGGCTGGGGGTGGTTTCAGCGCAGGAGAGGCTGGGGCTTAGTGTTCACCTTCTCTATGGTGTGGACTTTTGCAACTTCAGTCATTCTAGGGCCTTTGTTTCCTCACCGGTAGAACAGGCACAGCCATCTCTAGCAGGCAAGGCGGGCTTTGGGATTTGAAGCCTCTTGCTTGGACGATGCTCTGGCCAGCCACAGTGGTCACCAGGCAAACAGCGGCTGTGGGTGTCTGGACGACTGAAGAGACTAACGTCTCTCAGGATTCTTGCACGAGAGAGCTCACAGTGGGGATGACATGGGTGACACAGCGGTGTTGGTAGCAGGGGTGTGGGGCCTGAAACACCTGCTGGGTGCAGAAATGAGCTTCTCTTGGTCCACGTGTTCAGCAAGGGGCTGCACGGTGCAGCCCCTGGACAGAGACCTTGACCCGTGGGCCTCCCACCTCTGGACGCAGACAGGCCTGAGAGCCTCGGATTGAGAAGTGCTCAGCAAATTCAAACGACCCCAGAGCCGTGAGGGCCTCTGGGGTCAAGTCTGGTTGGCCCGTGCCCATGGCCTCGAGACGTCTAAAGCCCTGTTGGATGTTATTGGACTGAATTACATCTACCCCCCAAGCCCTGAAATTCATGTGTTGAAGCCCAGCCCCCTAGTGTGACTGTATTTGGAGATGAAGCTTTGAGGAAGTAATTAAGGTTGAATGAAGTCATGGTCCTCACAGAAGAAGACGAAGCGAGCAGGGAGCAAAGGCCATACAAGGTCACAGCCAGCCAGTGTATCTGCAGGCCAGGCAGGGGCCAAACCAGGCCCGTGACACCCTGACCTTGGACCAGCCTCCAGAACTGAGGCAGGCCTGATCTCCAGAAGACAGCCTGCTTCTGTGCCCCCGCCTCCCTCACCGATGACATTCGGTTGCAGCAGCTGGTCTGACGAGCACACTGGACCCACGCGGTCCATTGTTTCCACGTGGCTTTTGTACCAGCAGTGAACACGTGGAAGACAGACACTGCCAAAGGCTCTTCTCCTGAGAGAACTCCCTTTTTATTTTTTTAAAGTATGTATTTAGTTATTTGACTGCACCGGGTCTGAGCTGCAGCATGTGAACTTGGTGAGAGCATGTGGGATCTAGTTCCTTGGCCGGGGATGGAACCTGGGCCCCCTGCATTGGGAGTGTGGAGTCTTAACCACTGGACTGCCAGGGAAGTCCCGAGAATTCCTTTTAAATAAAGATCATTTCATGTTTTTATGTGGCTACGCCCAGTCTTAGTTGCGGCACATGGGATCTTGTTGCGTCACGGGGGAATCTCTAGTTGTGGCAGGCGGGCTTAGCTGTTCCACGGCATGTGGGATCTTAGCTCTCTGACCAGGGATCAAACCCACATCCCCTGCATTGCAAAGCGAATTCTTAACCACTGGACCACCAGGGGTGCCCCTAGAATAGTCTGTCTAAAACCATTTGCCCCAAGAACCCACGATGCCAAAGCACAGATACCCTAATGTTGTCTCTGGGATCCCAGGCTTGTCTCGGGAATCCCTGGCGTGTCTCGGGAATCCCTGGCGTGTCTCGGGGATCCCTGGCTTGTCTCGGGGATCCCTGGTGTGTCTCGGGGATCCCGGGCTTGTCTTGGCCCAGCTTCTCATTTTCCCCCAGGAAGGCCAGTTCAAGAGCAGTAGAGCTGGCAGTAGATCACCTCACCTCATTCTAGCCCCCTGGAGGCCTGCTGCTCACAGCCTCTGTTAGCTAATGAGCTAAAAAATGAATTATTGGCCCAGCCGGTCAGCAGAGAGGAGGAGGCCCGACTCCTCATTTGAGCCCTGTGCTGACACACCTTTAAATAAATCAACTGCACGGGAGCAGGGAGAATGAGAGAATGGGCCACTGATCAGAAGAAAGACACCAACCCAGTGGGGCCGAGCACAAGGGTAAGGCCCGTGACACCCTGACCTTGGACCAGCCTCCAGAACTGAGGCAGGCCTGATCTCCAGAAGACAGCCTGCTTCTGTGCCCCCGCCTCCCTCACCGATGACATTCGGTTGCAGCAGCTGGTCTGACGAGCACACTGGACCCACGCGGTCCATTGTTTCCACGTGGCTTTTGTACCAGCAGTGAACACGTGGAAGACAGACACTGCCAAAGGCTCTTCTCCTGAGAGAACTCCCTTTTTATTTTTTTAAAGTATGTATTTAGTTATTTGACTGCACCGGGTCTGAGCTGCAGCATGTGAACTTGGTGAGAGCATGTGGGATCTAGTTCCTTGGCCGGGGATGGAACCTGGGCCCCCTGCATTGGGAGTGTGGAGTCTTAACCACTGGACTGCCAGGGAAGTCCCGAGAATTCCTTTTTTAAATAAAGATCATTTCATGTTTTTATGTGGCTACGCCCAGTCTTAGTTGCGGCACATGGGATCTTGTTGCGTCACGGGGGAATCTCTAGTTGTGGCAGGCGGGCTTAGCTGTTCCACGGCATGTGGGATCTTAGCTCTCTGACCAGGGATCAAACCCACATCCCCTGCATTGCAAAGCGAATTCTTAACCACTGGACCACCAGGGGTGCCCCTAGAATAGTCTGTCTAAAACCATTTGCCCCAAGAACCCACGATGCCAAAGCACAGATACCCTAATGTTGTCTCTGGGATCCCAGGCTTGTCTCGGGAATCCCTGGCGTGTCTCGGGAATCCCTGGCGTGTCTCGGGGATCCCTGGCTTGTCTCGGGGATCCCTGGTGTGTCTCGGGGATCCCGGGCTTGTCTTGGCCCAGCTTCTCATTTTCCCCCAGGAAGGCCAGTTCAAGAGCAGTAGAGCTGGCAGTAGATCACCTCACCTCATTCTAGCCCCCTGGAGGCCTGCTGCTCACAGCCTCTGTTAGCTAATGAGCTAAAAAATGAATTATTGGCCCAGCCGGCCGTCAGCAGAGAGGAGGAGGCCCGACTCCTCATTTGAGCCCTGTGCTGACACACCTTTAAATAAATCAACTGCACGGGAGCAGGGAGAATGAGAGAATGGGCCACTGATCAGAAGAAAGACACCAACCCAGTGCCCCCAAAGAGAAAGACAAGACACCATGGAAGGCACAAGGGTAAACGTTTCCTCTCCTTCTTGCCCACGGTGAAGCCTTCCTAGGTCACCCGCCAGGCCCTCCGGGCCTGCAGCCTGACAGATGAGGCTTGGCCACATTCGACCTTGAGGGGCGTAGACCCTGCCGAGGCGCCACCAGAGGCAATCCCTGGGGCATGCCTCACCTGCGACCTGCAGATTTAGTGCCTGCCAAGCCAGGCACCAGTCGAGGAGGGGCTGACGCCAGGATGCGGAGTGCTTCCCCTAACGGTGCTGATGACAGTAGAGATGATGGCAACAGTAAGCAGCTTTGCGGATGACTTCTGACCCCGGAGCGCCCTCCACGTGTTCCTGAGTGACCTACGGGGTCAGATGCTGCACACCATGCATGTGTGATGGCGGGGCTGTGGTCATATTTGGGGAAGGCATGACCAAAAGGAAAGGCTTCTGGACAAAAGCGACGGGTCATTTCTGTGCCAGGCTTCAGAAGTTTGGGGAAAGGGTGGATTCTGTAATTGACAGACGCGGCTCTTCCTCTTGAATTGGAGCAGCCAGACGTGACGCCCTGGGGAATCCTGAGCCATCCAGGCCGACAGGGCAGACGGAGGCAGCAGCCGCTGGGGCTTTGGAATGAAGTGCCTGGCTCACATCAAGACTGGCTGGTGGAGAAGGATGGCTGAGCCCCTCTAGCCCCTGGGGACTGGCTGGAGAGGGAAGTGGGGCTTTCTGGCCCATGCATGCCTGAGTATGGACGAGCACTGACCTGGGTGCTGCCCACACAGCAAGGACTGCTACCTCAGACCACAACAGAATCGAGGCTGAAGTTGAGAAAAGAAGATGACAGGGGAGACTGGGGACAGAAATGAGCCTTTATGTTGGCAGAAGAAAATGCATGGGGTCAGGGCTGTGGGGAACTGGAGCTTTATTCCGGTCTCTGTGGCAGGGACCACGTGTGGGCTGGATCGGGTTCCACCATGAGTCCTGGAGGCCAGTCCCACAGGACGCGGTATTGGGCACCAGAAGGCCACTGCGGTGCTCAGCTCTAGAGGGGACAGAGGGTCTCTGGCGAGCCTGCAGGCATCCGGAAGCCTTCCTAGGTCACCCGCCAGGCCCTCCGGCCTGCAGCCTGACAGATGAGGCTTGGCCACATTCGACCTTGAGGGGCGTAGACCCTGCCGAGGCGCCACCAGAGGCAATCCCTGGGGCATGCCTCACCTGCGACCTGCAGATTTAGTGCCTGCCAAGCCAGGCACCAGTCGAGGAGGGGCTGACGCCAGGATGCGGAGTGCTTCCCCTAACGGTGCTGATGACAGTAGAGATGATGGCAACCGTAAGCAGCCTTCCGGATGACTTCTGACCCCGGAGCGCCCTCCACGTGTTCCTGAGTGACCTACGGGGTCAGATGCTGCACACCATGCATGTGTGATGGCGGGGCTGTGGTCATATTTGGGGAAGGCATGACCAAAAGGAAAGGCTTCTGGACAAAAGCGACGGGTCATTTCTGTGCCAGGCTTCAGAAGTTTGGGGAAAGGGTGGATTCTGTAATTGACAGACGCGGCTCTTCCTCTTGAATTGGAGCAGCCAGACGTGACGCCCTGGGGAATCCTGAGCCATCCAGGCCGACAGGGCAGACGGAGGCAGCAGCCGCTGGGGCTTTGGAATGAAGTGCCTGGCTCACATCAAGACTGGCTGGTGGAGAAGGATGGCTGAGCCCCTCTAGCCCCTGGGGACTGGCTGGAGAGGGAAGTGGGGCTTTCTGGCCCATGCATGCCTGAGTATGGACGAGCACTGACCTGGGTGCTGCCCACACAGCAAGGACTGCTACCTCAGACCACAACAGAATCGAGGCTGAAGTTGAGAAAAGAAGATGACAGGGGAGACTGGGGACAGAAATGAGCCTTTATGTTGGCAGAAGAAAATGCATGGGGTCAGGGCTGTGGGGAACTGGAGCTTTATTCCGGTCTCTGTGGCAGGGACCACGTGTGGGCTGGATCGGGTTCCACCATGAGTCCTGGAGGCCAGTCCCACAGGACGCGGTATTGGGCACCAGAAGGCCACTGCGGTGCTCAGCTCTAGAGGGGACAGAGGGTCTCTGGCGAGCCTGCAGGCATCCGGAAGCCAAGGATGCCACCTGAGCAAGACCAGCCACACGACAGCCGTGCTCACAACTACAGTGGAGACAAGGACAGCGCCCATCGTGAGGGCTTGCCCGCCCTCCCTGAACTGAGGGGATGTCATGGGAGGGCTGAGTGTCCCTGCACTTCAGACCCCATGTGGGGACCAGGGCCGCCTTAGCCCGGGGCACAGAAACACTGCACTGCGAGGCTGTGCTCATGTGGAGCAAGTAGCAGCTTATCCTCAACACTGTTTGCTCTGTGTGTGTGTGTGTGTGTGATTTTTCTTTCGTCCTTTTTTAAAAAAAATTTTTATTGGAGTACAATGGATTTACAACCTTGTGTGAGTTTCAGGTGTACTGCAGAGCGTATCAGTTACACCTATACATACATCTACTCTTTTTAATTTTGGCCTCTTTTATTGCTTTTTTAAAAAAGTTTTATTTATTTATCTTTTGGGGGGTGGGGTGGGGAGGGAGGGGGATGGGTGGGCCACTTCTGTTGGTCTTCCATTTCTCCATTTTCATCCGTCTTTGTTCTTTGGCTCCCTTGGGCCTCCCATCGCGGTGGCCTCTGTCGTCACAGAGCACCAGCTCTGGGCGCATGCGCGCCAGAGCTCTGGCTCGGTAATTGGACACATCAGTCCAGCCGCTCCGCGGCACGTGGGATCCTCTCAGGCCAGGGATCAAACTGGTACCCCTTGCACTGCAAGGCGGTGTCCTTACCCCCTGGACCACCAGGGGAAGCCCCCTTTTATTGGTTTTTTTATTTATTTATGTTCATCCATCTTCATTCTTTGGCCTGTGTGGGCCTCCCACCGCAGTGGCCTCTCTTGCTGCAGAGCGCCGGCTCTGGGCGCACGCATTCCAGAGCGCTGCTCATAATTGGACAAAACATGGAACGCTTCACAAATGTGCGTGTCCTCCTTGTGCAGGGGCCATGCTAATCTTCTCAGTATTGTTCCAATTTTAGTAGATGTGCTGCTGAAGTGAGCACATTATCTACTCTTTCACAGATTCTTATCCCATACAGGCCATTAGAGTACTGACTAGAGGTCCCTGTGCTATAGAGTAGGTCCTTATTTGCTCTCTATTTTGTATTTAATAGTGTGTGTATGTCATGGGTTTCCCTGGTTGCTCAGCAGGTACGTACAGCATTTACCTGCAATGCAGGAGATATGGGTTTGATCCCTGGGTCGGGAAGATCCCCTGGAGGAGGGCATGGGAACCCACTCCAGTATTCTTGCCCAGAGAATCCCATGGACAGAGGAGCCTGGCAGGCTATAGCCTATGGGGTTGCAAAGAGTCGGACAGGACTGAAGCGACTGAGCATGCAGGTGTACATTGTCAATCCCTACTGGCTGTTTTATAGTAAACCTCAAGCCTTCCTCATTTCTGCTTGACCTCTATTTTCTAATTCAGCATGAGCCGAACAATGGGCTTTTGGTGGTTGATTCACAGACAGGTCACTGTTAAAACAGCTGGACGCTGTTAAACATACACTAGGAGAACCCTTGGCAGCATCAGAGTGAATGTTTACTAAGCATTAGCACTTACTAAGCATCTACTTAGGATTTACTAAGCATTAATGTTTACGAAGTATTCCTGACGTGTTGGCGAAGCAACTCTCTGGTTTCACGCCAACAACACGTGGGGAAGGGGCAGGTCCTGCCACCATCCCCCTCCTTATTTTTTGATCGATTTTTGGCTGTGCTGGGTCTTACTGCTGCATGGGCTTTCATCTAGTTTCAGCGAGCGGGGGCTCCTCTCTAGTTGAGCGCACAGCTCCTCATTGCCGTGGCTTCTCTTGTGGAGCACGGCTCCAGGGCGCACAGGCTCCAGCAGCTACAGCTCCCAGGCTCTAGAGCACAGGCTCAAGGGCTGTGACACATGTGGGATCTTCCCCCCCATGGATCAGATCCACATCTCGGGCACTGGCAGGGGCATTCTTTACCCCTGAGCCACCAGGGAAGCTGCCTTCTGTCATTTCAGAAGGTGAAGAACAGTCTTGCTGGGGCCCCGACCTGTGACAACTAAGGGGCTGTCTCCGGTGATCACTCCCTGGGCTCTTCCTCTGGGCTCCCAGAGAAGGAAACCTAACCACATCGGGAAGGGCATCTCTTGGGTTGCGGGATTCCAGCTGAGTCCCCAGCACCCTGCCTGCCTGTCCTCTCTGACCATTGACACCTGGTGGAGGGCCAGGTGGGGGTCACTGTGAGGGATCTAGAGCTGTACCACCCGGGGAGGAGGGCAGTGGGCACCATACATAGGTGTCACATTACTGAGAAGAAGCCCAGCTCCTCTAGACAATGGTGCAGAGCTCCAGGGCTCAGTGGCCATTGAGAACATCTCTATCACTCGGTGTAGGATGTGCCCCTCTTTGGAGAGAAGCGCTGATCTAGACAACCTGGCAGTGATTGCCTCTCATTCTTCTTTCCTTGAAGAGAAAGGAAAACACCAGTGTCTGTGTGTGTGTGTGTGTGTGTGTGTAAGAGAGAGAGTGTGGTGGTTGGGTAGGGAGAGGCTGAGCGGGATGGAAGTCAATGCAGATGCCAGCACTCAGGGCAGCAGGCTCCCCAGCAGCTGGGTCTAGGGGAGACCTGTCACTGTGGGTGCCATGAGGTCACCTGAGCACTGCAAACATGTGTGATCAGGAAGGAGCAAAGGGCAGGGCAGGTCTCAAAGACCCTTCGGAAAAGCTGGGGCTGAGTGAGAGGCGCACGGAATCTGGGCCACCCTCCTTAGAGAAATTCTGCTTGCTGCGCTGGGGCCAGAGTGCCCTGGAGGGCCACCAGCTGCACTTAGGGTCTGGCAGGGAGGGTCCAGCAGGCTGCTCAAGGGGAAATGAGGGGAATGACTTGACTTTCCAGATAACACCGTTTTAGCAAAACACCATGATGCTTCTGACTGGCTTTCAGCACCACTGTGTGGTCACCAGGAGCGGGTACGGGGGCCAGGACCAGACTTCCCCAGGTCCTTGCCTATCGTTGAGGCAGGACAGACGGTATTTTGGGGTGATATTAGGAGAGCGCCTGTGGTTGATTCTGGCCTCGGCCTTCCCAGCTCCACAAACTCGGCTTTCTCTGGAGAAGACATGGGGGTGAGGGGTGCGGGGAACAGCCTTTCCCGAAAGTCCGCTCAGTGTCAGGTCTAACGTGTTCATTCTTACGGGAAAGCCACCCCTCACATATTAAAGGGCCAAAAGCTTTTTGAGTGCTTGTCACCCTGCTCCTTTCAGAAACATCTTGTTTCTTTTCCCGTCACGGGGTGGGGAAGGACTTTTCAAGGGAGATTTTAAAGGTGATTTTGCAGCCAACTCTCCTGGAGTGGAGGGACGTCCTTAGGGATGAGGATGGGAAACTGGAGGAGACCTGCATGGCTTTAACAGTGACCCGAGAGGACAGGGAGAGGGAGCAAAGTGCTAGCTAGCAGCAAGGAATTTCCCAAGTGTCTTTTGGCCTCAAGCAAAACAGGAACTGGGAGGGGCGGCATGGGAGAAGGGCTGGAACAATATGTTAGGAAAACAGAGGGGCTTCTTCTCTCAGCAGGAGGAGACCCTGGCCCACTGAGGGCCGGCATGCATGCCTTCTCCCCCGGCCGCGTTGCCAAGGGGGCCAGGCTTGGGATGGAGGAGGAGGGTCAACAAAGACCGATGGCTATTTATTCCTTAATTACTGAAAGCTTTTAAGACACTGGCCACTGTAAATTCCACATGCAGAGAGCAGGAAGCAACGGACGAGGATTTATGCTCACGGGGCAAAGACAAAATAAATATCCTGCCTGACTTTGGATCAATACTATGAGTGTTTTTGCCAACCTGCGGGGTGCTTTATGAGCTCAGAGGAACAGAACAGGACCATTATTAATTAAATAAAGTCAACTGTATTAGGCTTATTACAGTTAAGTGTGCCAGGTGGCAGGTGTTGGGGACGGGTGGGGGCTGGGCCAGGGGCCGGCCCGGGCAGCCCAGTCGTGCGATCCCTTGCTCAGATGTAGGCTCAGCCCCGTGCTGTCCTAGGGGGTGAGGGTCAGTGTGCTGGTCTCCCCCCATATCTTAGGCTGAGGTTCAGGGGGAGGCTAGGGCGCCTGTGGCTTTGCTGTCATGAGCACCGGGTGCCGCCCAGCACCTGCCTGTTGGGAGCCAACCAGGCTGAGTGGGAAAACATCCCAGGACACAAGCAGCGAAACAAATACAGCACCATCCCTGTGAAGGTGGGAGGCAACCTAGGAGGATGTTGCTTCAGAACCTGAGAACAGAATAAAGGAGCCGTCAGGCCAGGTGAGCGGCTTGCGCTGGCCTGGGAGTGAAGAGGAATCAGGTGAATTCGTGAACGGAAACTGGTTCGAATCCCACGACTTGTCAGGAGCCTGCAATGTGTCACTGCTCTCGGGGAAGAGACCCAGCCTCCCGGGACCTTGCTTTCCTTCTGGAGAGGAAGTCTTAAGGCCCCCAGGAGCATCCGCTTGGGAAATAAATGATGGAAGGCAGGTGCTCACTGTCCGCTGGGGACTGGGTGAGCCCCTCACTGTCGGGCCAGAATCACCGAGTGCCCCCCAGCCCAGGCGACCCACGGAGACGCTTACCGGCTGACCTGCTGTGAGTGACCTGTGCTGCTGTCTCAGGCTCCATTCGTGGGAAGTTCATCCCAGAAGGAAAGGAACTGCTGATGTTTATCGGCAGGTCAATGGAGTGACAGCCCGGCTTTTCTCAGAGCCCACCTGTTTCAACCCTGTCACTGATCACTCAGGAGGCCACTAGGTTACAAAAGGGGGGTGGGAGGCTGTCTTTCGCGTGCAGCGGACAGAGCTGGGGCAGTTAAGGAGGAGCCCAGAGCCCGGGGTCTGGGGACAGGCGGCCACAGGGAGGAGGCAGAGAGGGACACTGAGAGCATTCCAGAGACAGTCTGAGTCTTAAGGGGATCCCTTCCAAAAGCATGTTACACCAGGAGCAAAAAAGCGAAACATCAGATTGTTCCAGAAGCAGACGAAATATTGTCAGTATGTTTTCAAATTTTCAGTATTTTCATTGAAAATATTTTTTACTTTGAAAGTTTCAACCTTTTCCCCTATATTCTAATTGATTGAAAACTAAGGCCACCAACCATGGGAAGTGAAAAGGAAACCTCGCCAATCACCCCTCCTCCACACACGCACTCCCTCCTTGACTCTGGGCTTCCTGCTTGTCATTTCCACTCACAGACATATTTCATCTTGTTGGAATTTTAGTACAGACGCCTTTATTATTCCGCGCAAAGCTAGTCTGACAAATTAAGTTTGTGAGTTAATTTGCAAATTGAGTGTGTGTTTCTACGTAGGAACTCTGGCCGAGCAGCAGAAGCCATGCACACATGGACCGTTTCTGCAGTTCCACATTAGGAAAAATGCGGACCACCATTCAAAAGCATAAATTCCGGTATATCTGTGCCAAGCGAGAGGGAGCCTGGGCCAGTCAAGTGAGGCGGTCCTAGATTCCGCGTAATGTGGCATGAAACGGGACGCACCTCGGCAGTGTGCACAGCAGCCCCGGTGCCTGGACCCCCATCACAGCGAATTAAGTTCACCATAACAGTGGCTGATGGGATCGGCTTTGGAACATATCACATCATAAACAGATAAGGGAAGAGAAATGGCCCTTTTCCTCCGCTCGGAATACTGTAAAATGAATATAAGCCTTTGCTGGGTGTGCACCAGTGCGCCTTAAACACCAGGGAGCAAAAGCGCCCCAGCTCTTAAAGGAAAAGTCAAGGGACAGAATGAAGCGAGGCGGAGGGCCAAGCGTGACCCGACAACGGCTGGCGAAGTGGTCATTAAACAGAGAGAGAGAGAGGTTACAAGGCGGCGACACATTTGGAAAGTGATGGAGAGTTCTGAGTAGGTTTCTAGTAAAAACTGCCAAGTGGCTTTAAGAACAACAGTCCTGGGCTTCCCTGGTGGTCCAGTGGGTAGGGACACTGCCTTGCAGTGCAAGGGGCGCCTGTTCGATCCCTGGCATGGAAGTATCCCATGTGCCATGGAGCAGCTGGACTGATGTGTCCAACTACTGAGCCGGAGCTCTGGAGGAGCTCAACGAGAGAGGCCACTATGATGGGAGGCCCACACAGGTCAAAGAACAAAGATGGATGAAAATAGATAAATGAAAGACCAATAGAAGTGGCCAAAAAACAAAAAAAAAACAAAAGAACAACAGTCCTTGGTAATAGCGTTATGTTTTAAGACCTAAGACAATTGATTCTGAACAATAAACAATCTTAATGTAGTTTTCATTTTATTCTGCTGGCGGAGGGAGAAGGGGATTGGAAGAGTCACCTGGTTCCTCAATGGTGAAAGAAACAAACAACAGTAACAATAACAAAACAGATTTTAACCATTTGCTGTTGTTTACTTGCTAAGTCATGTCCGACTCTATGCACCCCCCACCAGGCTCCTCTGTCTGTGGGATTCTCCAGGCAAGAGTACTGGAGTGGGTTACCATTTCCTTCTCCAGTGGAACTTCCCAACGCAGGGTCTGAACCCAGGTCTCCCGCATTGGCAGGAGGACTCTTGACCATGGAGCCACCAGGGAAACCCAACAAAACAGATTTTTAAGGAGCAAAGGCATTCCAGAAAGTCTGAAAATAGATAAAGGTGTACAAAACAAATTTGCGTATTATCATTTTTTAAACTATGAAAACACAGACACGTGCTGAAAGACACTGACAGGATTGGGGGCAGCTTGACCCACACTCACATTCCTTACAGTGGGGATGGCCTGCCAGCAGCTCTTCACACCAGGCAAGATGAACTCCATTCCAGTGTAATGACCAGTGAAATTTTATGATAGACTAGATACCCCTCTTAGAGAAGATCCAACAAATGAATAATGCTGGTTTTCCATTCCCAACTAATTGCAAATGTGTGAAACATCAGAGCCAGATCTACACATCCACAGGGCAATAATTTTTTTTCTAAATTTGATTGTGATAGGGTGGAGTGGATCTTAAAACTGATTCATCAGGAGTGATGTGAATTTGTGAATTCTCTAGAGGAAGGAAAGCATTATTATTAAACAAGCTAAATTCTTTCCTTAAAAATCACCAAACCTCTACCTAACGTGATCAGGACACAGAAACTGGTCAGTGTTTTATTTTTCATGGACATAAGGGCTAAACTTGCCCAATGGCATGGTCTTTGAAACTGAAATGTTACTGGTGACACTGGATTCTATCTGCTCAGCTATTGCTTGGACAGGGAAGCGTAGAGGAATGGCGTGAGGAAGACCTCAGGGGCTCACTAGTCCATATGGGTACAACCTCCACAGCTGGACCTTGAGCTCAGAAGGGGCCTGTGTTGAGTCTAAAGATCTATGGTTACCGTCTTGAGATTCTTAATAATGACTGGACAGGGGTCCCACAGTTTCATTCTGTGCTAAGCCCCATAAATTCTCTACCTGGCCCGGAATAGGCCAGTTGCTTTCAAGTATTATTGGTGGCAAAGCTATCATTAATCCACAGTAGTGAGGTTTCCATAAAGCTAGGTTTAAAAAATTTTAAGGCAGTTTTCTGATGCTACATTCTTTCTGCCTTCTGGATGCTAACATGTCCCTTCACAAAATCACAGTGATAGGGAATGATTTATTTATTTCCTAACTTGGCCAAGTAAAGAACAAGCTACGACTCCACATCTATCATCCCCATATATTTTAAAGTCTGACTTAACTGGGAAGCCCCATCTACTCAGCCCCTCCCTGTAGACGGTTTCGTGCAAGGCAGGAGCACTCACTGAGGCACCCAGGGGTCACGGCAAGTCTCTGCTACCAAACCCACACTCTTCCAATCTGTTCTCCTGCATTAGGATGTTTGGGAGACTTTTAAAAGGTTTTTAGAAAAAAAGGATTTCATTGAGACAGTAAACACTCTAGTTTAAATGTGTCAAATATCCCGACTCTTTGAAAATCGTATGGAGGATTCTCAAGAAATTAAACAGAATTACCACAGGGTCCAGTATGTGGGTCAAGAAACAACAGTTAGAACCAGATATAGAACAGACTGGTTCAAGATTGGGAAAGGAGTATGACAAGGCTATGTATGGTCATCCTGCTTATTTAACTTCTATGCAGAGTACATCATGCAAAATCCCAGGCTGGATGAATCACAAGCCAGAATCAAGATTGCCAGGAGAAGTAGCAACAACCTCAGATACGCAGATGCTGCTGCTCTAAGGGCAGAAAGTAAAGAAGAACTAAAGAGCTTTTTGATGAAGGTGAAAGAGAAGAGTGAAGAAGGTGGCTTGAAATTTAACATTCGAAAAACTAAGATCACAGCACCCCGCCCCATCATTTTATGGCAAACAGAAGGGGAGAAAATAGAAACAGTGACAGATTTTCTTTTCTTGGGCTCCAAAATCAGTGTGGATGGTGACTTCAGCCATGAAATCAAAAGACGTTTGCTCCTTGAAAGGGAAGTTATGACAAACCTAGACAGTGTATTCAAAAGCAGAGACAACTACTTTGCTAACAAAAGTCCATATACTCAAAGCTATGGTTTTCCCAGTCGTCATGTATGGATGTGAGAGTTGGACCACAAAGAAAGCTGAGCGTCGAAGAATTGATGGTTTTGAACTGTGGTGTTGGAGATGACTCTTTAGAGTCCCTTGGACTACACGAAGATCAAGCCAGTCAATCCTAGAGGAAACAGACCCTGAGTATCATTGCA
Source organism: Tragulus kanchil (assembly GCA_022376925.1). Classification (NCBI taxonomy): domain Eukaryota; kingdom Metazoa; phylum Chordata; class Mammalia; order Artiodactyla; family Tragulidae; genus Tragulus; species Tragulus kanchil. The sequence goes on from JAIOJX010000026.1 coordinate 50,570,307, forward strand.
AGGTATGGTGCTGAAGTTGAAACTGCAACACTTTGGCCACCTGATGTGAAGAGTCGAGTCACTGGAAAAGACTTCGATGCTGGGAAAGAGTGAAGGCGAAAGGAGAAGTGGGTGACAGAGGATGAGAAGGTTAGGTAGCATCACCAACAAAACGGACATGAGTTTGAGCAAAATCTGGGAGACAGTAGGGGATAGAGGAGCCTAGCATGTTGCAGTCCATGGGGTCGAAAACAGTCAGACACAACCTAGCCACTGAACAACCACCACCAACAATCTCAATTCTGGGTTTATAGCCAGAAGTGTTGAAAGAAGGCTCTTGGGGCTTCCCCTGGTGGTCCAGTGGGTAAAGACACTGCCTTGCAGTGCAAGGGGCGCCGGTTCGATCCCTGGCCTGGGAAGATCCCACGTGCCACGGAGCGGCTGGACCGGTGTGTCCAATTACTGAGCCGGAGCTCTGGCGCACATGCGCCCAGAGCCAGTGCTCTGCGACGACAGTGGCCACCGTGATGGGAGGCCCACAGGAGCCAAAGAACTAAGACAGATGAAAATGGAGAAATGAAAGACCAATAGAAGTGGCCCGCCCATCCCCCTCCCTCCTCACCCCACCCTCCAAAAGATAAATAAATAAAAAAAATTAAAAAAAAAAAAAAGAAAGAAAGACGGCTCTTGAAGGGATATCTGTACCCCTGTGTTGAGAGCAGCATTCCTCACAACAGCCAAGAGGTGCAGCTGAAGACGGCACCGACAGAGGAGCCAAATGCAGTCTATCTATGCAACGGACCATCACTCAGCCTCAAAAACAAGGGGAATTCTGACATACACTGTAACATTTATGGACCTTGAGGACATGATGTCAAGTGAAAGAAGTCAGTCACACGCAGATATTGTATGATTCCTCTTACACGAGGCCTCGAGAGTCGCCAAATTCATAGAGACCGATGACAGAAGGGGGAGCATCCAGGGCTGGGGGTGGGGGGGGGATGTGATGTGGTATTTAATAGGGACTGAGTTTTGGTTTGGGAAGATAAAGTTTTGGAAAGAATGGTGGTGACTGCTGCGTGACACTGTGAATGTACCCCACTGTGATCAAGCCAGTCAATCCTAGAGGAAACAGACCCTGAGTATCATTGCAAGGTATGGTGCTGAAGTTGAAACTGCAACACTTTGGCCACCTGATGTGAAGAGTCGAGTCACTGGAAAAGACTTCGATGCTGGGAAAGAGTGAAGGCGAAAGGAGAAGTGGGTGACAGAGGATGAGAAGGTTAGGTAGCATCACCAACAAAACGGACATGAGTTTGAGCAAAATCTGGGAGACAGTAGGGGATAGAGGAGCCTAGCATGTTGCAGTCCATGGGGTCGAAAACAGTCAGACACAACCTAGCCACTGAACAACCACCACCAACAATCTCAATTCTGGGTTTATAGCCAGAAGTGTTGAAAGAAGGCTCTTGGGGCTTCCCCTGGTGGTCCAGTGGGTAAAGACACTGCCTTGCAGTGCAAGGGGCGCCGGTTCGATCCCTGGCCTGGGAAGATCCCACGTGCCACGGAGCGGCTGGACCGGTGTGTCCAATTACTGAGCCGGAGCTCTGGCGCACATGCGCCCAGAGCCAGTGCTCTGCGACGACAGTGGCCACCGTGATGGGAGGCCCACAGGAGCCAAAGAACTAAGACAGATGAAAATGGAGAAATGAAAGACCAATAGAAGTGGCCCGCCCATCCCCCTCCCTCCCCACCCCACCCCCCAAAAGATAAATAAATAAAAAAAATTAAAAAAAAAAAAGAAAGAAAGACGGCTCTTGAAGGGATATCTGTACCCCTGTGTTGAGAGCAGCATTCCTCACAACAGCCAAGAGGTGCAGCTGAAGACGGCACCGACAGAGGAGCCAAATGCAGTCTATCTATGCAACGGACCATCACTCAGCCTCAAAAACAAGGGGAATTCTGACATACACTGTAACATTTATGGACCTTGAGGACATGATGTCAAGTGAAAGAAGTCAGTCACACGCAGATATTGTATGATTCCTCTTACACGAGGCCTCGAGAGTCGCCAAATTCATAGAGACCGATGACAGAAGGGGGAGCATCCAGGGCTGGGGGTGGGGGGGGGATGTGATGTGGTATTTAATAGGGACTGAGTTTTGGTTTGGGAAGATAAAGTTTTGGAAAGAATGGTGGTGACTGCTGCGTGACACTGTGAATGTACCTCCTGCCGGTGGACTGTATGTTTAACCTTGATCAATTTTACGTTATATTTTGCCACAACTAAAGATAAAATCCAGAACTGGAGAGCTCTCTTGTTCCCTCACACCACTGTGTGAGTCTCTGAGGTTTAGCGCCTGCGTTTCGATGGCTCCTATTATTATACCCCGGGAACTTAAAATTAGTATCATAATATTACTATTGATATTAATCAATGTGGTCTGTATTTGGTTTTTCCCATGGCTCAGACAGCAAAGAATCTGCCTGCAATGCAGGAGACCCAAGTTCAATCCCTAAGTCAGGAAGATGCCCTGGAGGAGGGCATGGCAACCCACCGCAGTGGTCTTGCCTGAGAATTCTATGGACTGAGGAGCCTGGTGGGCTACAGTTCATGGGGCTGCAAAAAGTCAGACGTGACTAAGCAACTGACACTTTAAAATGGTCTCCAGAGTTGAACTTTTCCTCTAATTCCTAAGTGAATCAATGAGGATGCGATGCACTCGGTCACTCCATTTCTTTGACCTCTAATGTAACAACAGCCCCTCCAATCACCACACCCCCTCTTTTGGTCTTTCATTACACTGACTGTTTCAAGTGCTCCAAGCTATTTCTATTGCGGAAGGTCCCTCACCCTGTTTTGTCTGATTCGATTTGGGCCACATATTTTCCTCGAGAACACTACACAGTTGTGAGGTGCACCCCCATCACATCAAGAGGTACAGAGTGGGGGTGGTGCCAATGCCGAGTTCAAGCACATGGTTACAGAACGAATGCCCATCCTGGCGCTCTGGAACCTTCTTCCCCTGAAGGACATCTCCTACTTGGGTTATTTAACAAATAAAGTTGTGTGAACATGAGGGAGAAAGGTCTCTGTGCGAACGCATGTCTTCTTTCTCTGGGATAAAAGTCTTCTTTTTCTGGGACTGCAGCTGTTGGGTGTATTTCATTCTAAAAGCCCAGAGTCTTAACCACTGAATCTCCAAGGAAATGCCAGTTTTATATGAAATGGCCCGACTGCTTTCCAGAGTAGAAGAAATCAGAATTTCAAAACAATAATTGATGAAAACCAAATTCTATTATGAACAAGGCACTTGGAGGGCCTTAGGAGTTAGAGAAACACAGCATCCCTGCGTCTGAATGAGAACATGGTGCTCTGGGGGCTGGGGCCACTGCAGCCTGTCTCCATCCTCCTGATAGTCCTAGGTGGTCAGAGAGGCACAGGCTAGTTTCAGAAAGTAGATGAAACATCAAAATGAGTAGACACACGTAAATCTGTGTGTGTGTGTGTGTGTGTGTGTGTGTGTGTGTGTGTGTGTGGAAAGCCTGGCTGAAGAGACGGTACACAGGGATCTAAAAGCTGGCTCGTGGGGACTTCCCTGGTGGTCCAGTGGTTGAGAATCAGCCTTGCAATGCAAGGGATGCAGGTTCCATCCCTGGTTGGGGAGCTAAGATCCCATGTTAGAAGGAGTAACCAAGCCCATATAGCACAACTACTGATGTCCGTGTGCTCTGAAGCCTGTGGGCCTCCACTAGAGTCTGTGTGCTGCCCTGAAGCTCCTGCATGCTGCAGTTAAGCCCAGACACAGCCAAATAAACAAAGACGTACTTTTTTCAAAAGCTGGGGGCTTCTCTGGTGGCTCAATGGTTAAGAATCCGCTGGCCGAAGAAGAAAACACAGGCTCCATCCCTGATCTGGGAAGATCCTCAAGCCACATACCTCAAGCCTACTGAACCTGTGCACTAGAACCTGGGAGCTGCAATCACTGAAGCCTGAGTGCCCTAGAGCCCGTGCTCCGCGACAAGAGAAGCCACTGCAAGGAGAAGCTGAGCACTGTAACCAGAGTGCAGCCCCTGCGACCTGCAACGAGAGAAGCCCGAGCAGCGGCAAAGACCCGGCACCGCCAAAAATATAGAAGTAAATAAAAGTGGGTTCATACCTATATTAAGAAGCGAAGACTGAATTTACAAGGTGGTCAGAAAACGTGCAGCCCCATCTCTGCCAGCTTCCAGTAGAATCAAGAGATGAAAATAACACAGAGCTGACATTGCCCAGCACCATCCCGGGTCTTGGAAACAACGGGGCCTCCCTGGCTCGCTTGGCCAAGCTGTGTCTGCATTTCCACACCTCCTTGCCGCCCCTCCCATCTCTCTGGGGCACATTTGGAAATTATTTGAAAAAGATAAAATGCCTCTAATCTGTTACCCATTAGAAAAAACATGTGAATATTATTTTCTAATTTGTGACTCGAGTGTGTGTGATTCAAACACCAGAGAGAAGTAATTGAAATAATTATACCGGCTCCTGAATATTTCTATTATGCTCCTGAAGTAAGAGGGAGGATGTGGCCTCTGCGTGATGTGCCCGGGGGCGGGGGTGGGGGTTGAATGTATCCCTGAGACTATCAAAGCCCTGGACGAGAACGCCCACAAAACCGCAATTTCTAGCCTGCCTGGCGGTGGCCTGAGCCGCTGGGGCCCCGGGGTAGCCAACGGCTGAGTAGACAAGTGGGGAACAGCGGGGCTTCCTGGTCAAAAAGGCTCTTCCCCTCTTCCCAGTAACCCGCTCGACCCAAACTCCCCAACCCAAGTGGCTCATTTGCAGCTGGAGCGCTGTGGTGTGAGGCATGAGCCTGATTTACAACATGAGCGGCGTGGATTTTTTTGTTAAACCCAGTTATAGTGCGACTTGAGTGACTAACTCCTGAAAATTGGTAATTTCTTGGTGGTTAGCAGGAGCATGTCCACCAATGAGAGGCGAAGCGTGCGAATAAATTTATAGGGCATTATATGCCAATTAGGCCTCCTCAGCCATTCAAAAGGCAGGGACACCCATCAGGCTCTCATTCCACAAACGCACCCTTTATCACGGACACTCTTGCAGTTCAATCCCTCTTTATCTGTTTGAAAAGCAGCAATATTAATGCTGACTGTACAGGAATCTGTAATTTTCAGAGGGCCTTTCGGGTTAAACAACCTCCTCTTTCTTCTGTGCAAACTCCTCTTTGTTCTCCAGTGGGAAACACAGGACTCGACAGGAGCAAGATTTCCTCCAGACTCGGGGCTTCCCTCCCAGACACCAGCCCTCAGGGAACCTCGGGGTTACCGGAGTCACAATGCTATTAAGCCAGGCACCACAGAGTCCTATGCTGGCGCTGAAAACCTCATGGGCATTCGCGTCCAGCTCACCATCACCTCTGCCGGAGCACAGTCCTGGCAGCTCAGGGACCAGGAAGCACAGAGGTTAATGCGTCCTTTTTGCAACAGCTAGGAGACACAGAGATCTATCTGCTCAAGGAAACAGCACAGAAGCTTGTTCTTTGCATCAAAGCAGTTGACTGGACTGACTTTCAGTTTGCATGTTTTCTCTGAAGGGAAAAAAAAAAAAATTCACAGAAGGGCACGCTCTTTGAGAAAAACGCCAAGCTGTAGAAAAGTACAAAGTGGGGCTTCCCTGGTGGTCCAGCGGTTAAGAATCTGCCTGCCAATGCACGGGACAGGGATTCAATGCCTGGTCCGGGAAGATTCCACATGGCTCGGGGCACCGAAGCCTGTGGGTCACAGCGACCCGGCCTGAGCTCTAGAGCTCAGGAGCTGCAACGACTGAGTCTGCGTGCCCATAGCCTGGCACGGCCACGAGAGAAGCCCCCCACAATGAAAAGCCCGTGCAAAGTAGCAAAGAGTCAAAATAAATGAATAAATACAACACAAATAACTGAAGCAGTAGTTGAAGAACATGTACACAGTGGACTCGGCCACGGCTGCCCCATCGATGGTCTGGTCCACACCCTTTCCTCCTGGACGCTCCCTGATCTGCACAGCACCCCAAGTATGGTCTGCACTCCTTCTTTTGCCATTCCCTGCAGGGATGGATGTCAACTCCCTTCCCACTCTGTGCTTTGAAACACAGAATCCCACCCCGACTTGAAGTAAATTCTTTGACTATGAGTTGACGATACCATCCGCTAATACCCTGTTAAGCATTCATTCTTTCAAGACATCAATGGAGGGCTTCCTAGGAGTGAGGCACTGCCTTGGATCGGGTTCTGGCCACAGGTGCATCGAGACAGATGGATAAACAAATACCTCATGCTGGGAAAAGGCCTACATCTGCGATGCTGACTGCGGTGAAGCAGCTCACAGCAGCCAAACAAGCTGAATATCAGAGAGAATCCATGGACTCGTGGTTTCCAAATGCATGGGCAGCCCTGGATTTAGTTTATGAAATGTAAAGTGTAGCTAAACCCAGATGAGAAACGACTACTATTTCCTGCAGTTTAAAAACACAAAATACCCCAATAAATATTAAAGCATCTACAACTGTGACTTGGGCTTTCCTGGCGGCTCAGTGCGGCAGACCTGGGTTTGATTCCTGAGTCGGGAAGATCCCCTGGAGGAGGGCACGGCAACCCGCTTCAGTATCTGTTTTTTTTGAAGAATACTGTGAGATTCTTCTTCTTTTTTTTTTTTCAATTTATTTTCCATCTATCTTTATTCTTTGGCCCATGTGGGCCTCCCATCACAGTGGCCTCTGTTGTTGCAGAGCACTGGCTCTGGGTGCATGCACTCCAGACTGCTGGGTCGTAATTGGACACACTGGTCCAGCCACTCTGTGGCACATGGGATCTTCCCAGGCCAGGGATCGAACCGGCGCCCCTTGCACTGTAAGGCTGTGTCCTTACCCACTGGACCACCAGGGAAGCCCTGAAACAAATGTTTAAGTTCACAGAGACAATCGCCTCAAGAGATACCTCCTGCCCACTAACCTAAGAGTACAGGCAACCACTTTGGAAACCCAGCTCGCTGACACGTGTACCAGAAGTGGCTGGCGTTTCCAGATGGTGTCACAGAGTGGTGACCTGCACTCCTTGCTTAATGGTCCTTTGGTTTTCCAGCAGAGCTGGAGTCATCCAGCCACTGGAGTCCCTGACTCCTGCACAGCACTGTCCAGAGAGACCTCAGGTAGTCAGAGTACCGCTCAGGCAGAAGGATGATTTTTGAACTGTGGATGAGTTGACGATACCATCCGCTAATGCCCTGTTAAGCATTCATTCTTTCAAGACATCAATGGAGGGCTTCCTAGGAGTGAGGCACTGCCTTGGATCGGGTTCTGGCCACAGGTGCATCGAGACAGATGGATAAACAAATACCTCATGCTGGGAAAAGGCCTACATCTGCGATGCTGACTGCGGTGAAGCAGCTCACAGCAGCCAAACAAGCTGAATATCAGAGAGAATCCATGGACTCGTGGTTTCCAAATGCATGGGCAGCCCTGGATTTAGTTTATGAAATGTAAAGTGTAGCTAAACCCAGATGAGAAACGACTACTATTTCCTGCAGTTTAAAAACACAAAATACCCCAATAAATATTAAAGCATCTACAACTGTGACTTGGGCTTTCCTGGCGGCTCAGTGCGGCAGACCTGGGTTTGATTCCTGAGTCGGGAAGATCCCCTGGAGGAGGGCACGGCAACCCGCTTCAGTATCTGTTTTTTTTGAAGAATACTGTGAGATTCTTCTTCTTTTTTTTTTTTCAATTTATTTTCCATCTATCTTTATTCTTTGGCCCATGTGGGCCTCCCATCACAGTGGCCTCTGTTGTTGCAGAGCACTGGCTCTGGGTGCATGCACTCCAGACTGCTGGGTCGTAATTGGACACACTGGTCCAGCCACTCTGTGGCACATGGGATCTTCCCAGGCCAGGGATCGAACCGGCGCCCCTTGCACTGTAAGGCTGTGTCCTTACCCACTGGACCACCAGGGAAGCCCTGAAACAAATGTTTAAGTTCACAGAGACAATCGCCTCAAGAGATACCTCCTGCCCACTAACCTAAGAGTACAGGCAACCACTTTGGAAACCCAGCTCGCTGACACGTGTACCAGAAGTGGCTGGCGTTTCCAGATGGTGTCACAGAGTGGTGACCTGCACTCCTTGCTTAATGGTCCTTTGGTTTTCCAGCAGAGCTGGAGTCATCCAGCCACTGGAGTCCCTGACTCCTGCACAGCACTGTCCAGAGAGACCCAGTTCCCTGCAGGTGAGGTCAGAATGTACCGCTCAGGCAGAAGGATGATTTTTGAACTGTGGATGTGTCTAGGAGCAGGCTTTCTCTGAATGACCTGCATCTACTCACAAAGAGGCCCTCCATAAAAAAGAACTCCGTGGCTGTGAGTCCCCTCCCTGGGAGTTTCATCACCCAGGAAGAGGGACTCTTACCCCAGGAGCGATGAGAAGCTAGTGGCACACCCAGACAAACGTTGTCACAACCTCTCCTGGCTCCCACTGGGTCTCCTCAGGACCCATTTATCTTTCCTGAAAGTTGTCTGTTCTCCGTCAGCAGCCTTTCTCCCTTTCTGTTATGAAGATGGATAGAGTACAAGCTCTCAACGGTCACCATCCTTTTGGTACTGACATCTTTCTCAAATGCCCAGTGCACGTTAAAAGTCAAAATGAATGTATGTTGATGACTTTTGCCCTGTTAATTTGGCTCTTGTCAACTTCATTCCCAGGCCTTCGGGAACAGAACATAAGAGTCTAGAGGAAATGTGTTGTTTCCCTCCATTAAGCCCTCCCCACTGCTTGTAGAGGGGTGCTCGCCATGTGAGGCTGGGGCCCAGGAGAAGGTGACCAACTTGGATGAGGTCTAAGATGAAAGACACTAGAGAACCTCCCTGCCTTTCTGGAAGGACTATGGCAGAGACCGAGACACCCTCTCGCTGCAGTAGGGAATCTGCCCAATCAGTATATCAACAAACTGGACAACTAGGCCTTTGTGACTGTCCCTTGGGTGGGGCATGTCTCACATGCCTTCCCTAACTCTAGCCTAGGCTTTGGGTGGATGCTTTCTCTGCCTTGCTACATCCAGTCATTTGCCTTCTGTGAAGGTTGACTAGCCCTCTAGGTCTCTACATACCTTCGCAAAAGGGGTGTGTGGGGTCTCAACTGTTTGGAAACCCAGCTCGCTGACACGTGTACCAGAAGTGGCTGGCGTTTCCAGATGGTGTCACAGAGTGGTGACCTGCACTCCTTGCTTAATGGTCCTTTGGTTTTCCAGCAGAGCTGGAGTCATCCAGCCACTGGAGTCCCTGACTCCTGCACAGCACTGTCCAGAGAGACCCAGTTCCCTGCAGGTGAGGTCAGAATGTACCGCTCAGGCAGAAGGATGATTTTTGAACTGTGGATGTGTCTAGGAGCAGGCTTTCTCTGAATGACCTGCATCTACTCACAAAGAGGCCCTCCATAAAAAAGAACTCCGTGGCTGTGAGTCCCCTCCCTGGGAGTTTCATCACCCAGGAAGAGGGACTCTTACCCCAGGAGCGATGAGAAGCTAGTGGCACACCCAGACAAACGTTGTCACAACCTCTCCTGGCTCCCACTGGGTCTCCTCAGGACCCATTTATCTTTCCTGAAAGTTGTCTGTTCTCCGTCAGCAGCCTTTCTCCCTTTCTGTTATGAAGATGGATAGAGTACAAGCTCTCAACGGTCACCATCCTTTTGGTACTGACATCTTTCTCAAATGCCCAGTGCACGTTAAAAGTCAAAATGAATGTATGTTGATGACTTTTGCCCTGTTAATTTGGCTCTTGTCAACTTCATTCCCAGGCCTTCGGGAACAGAACATAAGAGTCTAGAGGAAATGTGTTGTTTCCCTCCATTAAGCCCTCCCCACTGCTTGTAGAGGGGTGCTCGCCATGTGAGGCTGGGGCCCAGGAGAAGGTGACCAACTTGGATGAGGTCTAAGATGAAAGACACTAGAGAACCTCCCTGCCTTTCTGGAAGGACTATGGCAGAGACCGAGACACCCTCTCGCTGCAGTAGGGAATCTGCCCAATCAGTATATCAACAAACTGGACAACTAGGCCTTTGTGACTGTCCCTTGGGTGGGGCATGTCTCACATGCCTTCCCTAACTCTAGCCTAGGCTTGGGGTGGATGCTTTCTCTGCCTTGCTACATCCAGTCATTTGCCTTCTGTGAAGGTTGACTAGCCCTCTAGGTCTCTACATACCTTCCAGCAGAAAGGTGTGTGTGGGGGTCTCAACTGCACAGGACTCTCTTCTTGACAAAGATGATGGGCCTCCCACCTCCAGCCAGAGCATTCTAGAGTGCTGGGTAATGATTAATGTTTGGACTAACTGAAGCCTACCTCCCCTGGTTTGTCCTCCATGGACAAAGAGGATGGCTATATCTCTTATTGTTACCTAACCGTTGCCCTTCTGTACCACATGAACATAGAAAAAAGCCTTTACACAGGCTGGTGATCATGTTATCACATCTGGGAGGATCCCCGCCCAGAACCTCAAGCAGGTCCAGTCCCTAGGCCTCACTCCCCACCCCCACTTCGGCAGGAACCGCCAAGGGAGGACCTATTGGCAGGTAAAAGGCAGATGCTCTGAGGGATGCCCTTTGCTCTTCTTGTGGTCTTTCTCGGAGGGGGTGTGGGGGTGCTTGTCTCTCTGAAGCACACAGACCAAGCCCCCGGCCTGGGCCCCCTCTCACTCCCACTTCACCCCTAAACGGCACTGAAAGCCCATCCCCTGATGGGCTCCATAATGAGAAGCGCTGTCAATCACAGCTCCATTAGCCGGGACAGACTTTCACTTCCTGAAACAATTTATTGGATTCCCAGAAGCAAACGGGCCTTCTTCCTTTTCAGCTGGGTTTTTAGGGAGCTATTCAGAGGGAGTGTGTGTCCCTTCGGTTCCTGCTGGGCGCCCTTTGTTTCCTTCATTTGCTCATGAAGACAGTTTCCTGAATTCACCTATCTCCTCTGTCCTGGGCTTCCCGAGTATTTGCCAAAACTTTCTTCCCCCACTGCTTCAGTGGCTACACAAAACCCGCCAGCTGTTTCCAGCTACTGAACAAGGGAGGGAGCTGTGAATTTTATTTGCAGATTTTTGGAGAGAGGCAGGGTAGGGGGTAGGGAGGGAGGGAGGCACATACTTGAAGAAATTAAACTCGAGCAGAGAAATTAAGAACCAAAGCTGAAGAATGTGCTGGGTCTTTGCTGGAGCTCTGGGGTCCTGGGCTTCTTCCCCACATCCCTCATTTCCAACCAAGAACCTGTGAAGGTTGACTAGCCCTCTAGGTCTCTACATACCTTCCAGCAGAAAGGTGTGTGGGGGTCTCAACTGCACAGGACTCTCTTCTTGACAAAGATGATGGGCCTCCCACCTCCAGCCAGAGCATTCTAGAGTGCTGGGTAATGATTAATGTTTGGACTAACTGAAGCCTACCTCCCCTGGTTTGTCCTCCATGGACAAAGAGGATGGCTATATCTCTTATTGTTACCTAACCGTTGCCCTTCTGTACCACATGAACATAGAAAAAAGCCTTTACACAGGCTGGTGATCATGTTATCACATCTGGGAGGATCCCTGCCCAGAACCTCAAGCAGGTCCAGTCCCTAGGCCTCACTCCCCACCCCCACTTCGGCAGGAACCGCCAAGGGAGGACCTATTGGCAGGTAAAAGGCAGATGCTCTGAGGGATGCCCTTTGCTCTTCTTGTGGTCTTTCTCGGAGGGGGTGTGGGGGTGCTTGTCTCTCTGAAGCACACAGACCAAGCCCCCGGCCTGGGCCCCCTCTCACTCCCACTTCACCCCTAAACGGCACTGAAAGCCCATCCCCTGATGGGCTCCATAATGAGAAGCGCTGTCAATCACAGCTCCATTAGCCGGGACAGACTTTCACTTCCTGAAACAATTTATTGGATTCCCAGAAGCAAACGGGCCTTCTTCCTTTTCAGCTGGGTTTTTAGGGAGCTATTCAGAGGGAGTGTGTGTCCCTTCGGTTCCTGCTGGGCGCCCTTTGTTTCCTTCATTTGCTCATGAAGACAGTTTCCTGAATTCACCTATCTCCTCTGTCCTGGGCTTCCCGAGTATTTGCCAAAACTTTCTTCCCCCACTGCTTCAGTGGCTACACAAAACCCGCCAGCTGTTTCCAGCTACTGAACCAGGGAGGGAGCTGTGAATTTTATTTGCAGATTTTTGGAGAGAGGCAGGGTAGGGGGTAGGGGAGGGGGGAGGGGAGGCACATACTTGAAGAAATTAAACTCGAGCAGAGAAATTAAGAACCAAAGCTGAAGAATGTGCTGGGTCTTTGCTGGAGCTCTGGGGTCCTGGGCTTCTTCCCCACATCCCTCATTTCCAACCAAGAACTCTGTACAAAACAGTTAAAGACTCCTGAGCTCACACTGCATCTTAGAAGATTTACAATTTGGGGGACTGTATTCACATGTACAAGATCTATGTTATGAGTGACATAATCTTACTATGATATGATTTCCAACTGTCTAAAAAAAAATCCACCTGACCTACAAGATAAGTGTTGCTCAAAGGGTTTCAAAGGTCAGCGCCCCTCCCAATTAGGAGCAGGAAGAGATGATTTGGAATTACATAAAATAATATTTTTCTTCTGCTGCTCTTCTTAAAGAATAATATACACCTTGCACCCGCACTTGAGCAGGAGGCCCTATCCTTGACGCATAAATCAGTTTAACTTCTAACCTGGGAAAACTGGCCGAAGGAGGCAGAGTTACGTCTGCCTTCTGAGAGTCGCTGGTCAATAGTAAATCGGGTTGGAGGTGGGGGTTGGGGGTGGGGGTGCACAGGAACGCCAGTGAGAGCCTATCAGGGCAGAATTATGCAGCCACGTAAGAAATAATATCTATTAGGCTAATTTAATCACTGAATACTTTACAGATGAATTAGGATTTAGAATCCAATTATCTCCAACATTTCGACTGTCAGAGCCTGTTTCTAAGCAGGAGGGAAAAAAGGGGCGGAAGATGAGGGCACATTTTAAAGATGCAGTGAATGAACGAACGGCATGGACCCGCTCCTGCTCCCCGGCTGCGAGAGGAGCAGAGACGTGACAACGGTGCTCAGGCTTCTGGCCATCACCCCACCCCACCGAGCCCAGTGAACCCAAGGCCAGGACATGGGATTTGTTATCCCTGACGGACAGCCATTGTCCCAGCCAGAAGCCCTCCTCCCAGGCTGGCACGCCTTCTCAAAGGAAGCTGGCCGGGCTACATCCTGGGGTGACCCTCTGAGCAGCACGGCTCTCCAGGCCTGGAAAACCACAGGGTGCCCTGGGGGCCACCGCAGGGGCCTGCCTACCCTTTCCCAGCAGCATTCCCCCACTGCTGGCGCTCTTTAGTGCTGGGTTTCTTTTTATTGATGGTCAGGGAATGGGGCAAGAGCAATGAGGGAAAAGCATCCGCCGCGAGTGAGTGCGGGGCTCCCCTCTCGGCCACCTGCTGGGCTCTGGGGTCTAGAGTGAGCTGGTCCCACCGCCTAGGACGTGGCCTGTGGTTCCAGGTGAGGGGACATGGGGATGGATGGAAACTGAGGCTCGGCTGTGAGGTCAGGTTAGAGACCCCGCAGAAGCAATGGAAGTGAGTAAACAAAAGTTCTCACAATTTCATGAATAGATTTGTCTCAGAGTTCAGAGTTTTCCATTACTTAAATCCAAACAGAGGCTTCTCTAGAGGAAAATGACTAAAAAAAATTGATCATTTTTTGCCTGCTACGTTTTTTTTTTTTTTTTTAAAGACAGAAACACATAGGAGGCTTTTGCATCATGGCCTGTTTTGTACTTCTCAACAATCTGCCATATTCTCCTAACAGAACGGGAATGACAGGGACAAAAAAAACTCCACTCAGAATTCATTCCAGAATGATCCTTACAGCGTGAAATGAATGAACTGAGCATTTAAATTTTAATACGCCAGTGGGTCACGGGGCTGGCCGTCAAGACTGAATACACTTGTTTAAGCTTCTGGCCACCACGTGGACCCCCTCCTCCTCAGGAAGGCACAACTAAAGCAGGTTACAGCCCTGCCCGCTGGGGCCTCCCCGCCCCACTCTCCATGGGAGGGAAGTGTGGCCTTTACAGGCTGTGGGCTTTTATGATGGGGCGCTTCCTGCCCGGCTCCACATACTGGTCCACCCTACAGACTTGGTGAGTCCTGCTCATTTTCTTCTACTTGATACACAATGTGTCCTTATTATCCTTTTAATTACTGAGCTGGAGCCCCCTGCTCCCTCTCCATCCGAACCTTTGTGTACGAGCACACACACATTTATCTCTTAGATTCATTTAATTGGGGGCAGGGCACTGCACAGGATCTCAGAAGAGGCCTTCCTTGTTCTAGGATGATTTATTACAGCTCTTGGAAACACCTGTTCATCAATTTAGACTTAATATCCAGTTTCTTTAAAGTACTTATAAAAATTTCCTATGTACTACATTACGTTAAAAACCCACATAATTATTAGAAACTCTACTTCTCTACTGAAGAGTCATCATAAAAGAGCTTCCCAAATTGGCGTGATTATTTCTCTGGGTGTGCATGTGCACACATACACAAATATATGGGATTCCAGTGAACAATTCTTAGGAATGGAGGGGCGGTATTCTCTACATAGTAAAGGTGAGCTGGTAACTGCTTGGAAACAGTCTCTTAAAGCAAAGCAACAGGTGAACCACTTGTGCCGGCATGCTGAGTGCAGACCAAAAAACCCATTTCTTTACGACCAAACAGAAACAATCCTTTAAACTTTCCCCTAGAAAAAAAGCCTCCCACGTCATAATATCGATACGACAGGCCTGTATAGGAAACAACACGGACATGGGACACCCCTGGCTCCCCCCACCGAGGGCTGTGTTCAGGGGGACACGCAGGATGATCTGACACCAAGACCAAGCCTCCTGTCAGACACAGCTGCTTCTGTAAATTCACGGAGTCAGCCAGCCCGGGAGGCGAGGCCGCCTGGCTGCTGCTCTGTTTCTTTTTTAAAATTTTATTTTATATTGGAGAATGGTTGATTAACAACGCTGTATTCAGGCGTACTGCCAAGTGATTCAGTTCTACATATACATGTATCTATTCTTCTTCAAGTTCTTTTCCTATGTAGGCTATTACAGAATATCGAGCAGAGCTCCATATGCTATACTGTAGGTCCTTGTTGGTTACCCATTTTAAACGCAGGAGTGTGTACATGTCGAACTCAATTTCCCAAACTACCCCTTCCCCCCTGGTAACCATAAATTCGTCCTCTGTGAGTCTGTTTCTGGTTTGTAAACACGTTGTTTTTTTTTTTTTTTTCATTTATTTTAGATTCTGCGTATCATATGCTATTTGTCTCTCTCTGTCTGACTTCCTTCACTTAGTATGATCATTTCCAGGTCCGTCCTTCCTCGCTTCTTTTCACTTGGTGAGTTTCATATTAGAATCACCAACGTAGGTGAGCTGTTGGCCCCAGACGGGCCTCTTGGGGATCATCATCTTCCTTTCTGGAGGGCCTGGAGTGACGCTTCCCCAGCCCGTGTCCGCCTGGGTGCCTGGGAAAAGCTCTCCCTCCCTTGGAGATCAAATGGGCAGCGGCCTCGAAGCAGGACCTGGTCCGTGAGCCATCGCCACAGGCCTAATTAATGACCCTGCTGGTCGCAGCTGGAAGAGCTGAGCTGGGGGTGATTAATTAAATTAGCTGGCAGAGGAAATTACAGTGGAAAAGCCAAAGTTTGATTGCTCCATAATTAACCGCAGTGCAAATAATATCTGCATCTATAACTTCCAGCGATGAGATCAGAAGCCAATTGAATTTGGCACTGATTGAAGCTGTAAATATCCTGCAGTGAAAAATGATAGGTTTGTTCTAGAGGGAAAACTTAGAGAAATGGACATCTAGCAAATGTGATCGGGGAAAGGGCACCAGGGGAAACCACAGGAAGGAAGCCTTACCTTTCAAGCTGCCTTTTTCCAACATTAAAACAACTCTTTTTTTCATATTTCTTTTGGATTAGTGATGAGGCGTGAGAGCACACATACCCTGCCTCGACATTTCAGATTTGACTTCCCAGGCCTGGAACCTACGAGAGGGTTCCATTTCCCTCCCTCGTGCCTGGGATTAAAACGCAATCCTCAGATAATTTCATAGGCTGATACAAGGGGATCACTTTCATCTCCCCCAGAAAAGGAATATTCTACTTAGATCATCAAATGCGTGAGCTATTGCTGCTTTTCTGGATAATGACATTTTTTCCCCCTTTGTAACAACTTCATGTTCAAAATATGGTTTCATTAGCGATAGGATTCTACTTAAAAGGAAAAAGTATTTTATACAGATAATTGCCCTGCAGAACTTTCAGCAGACGGAAACATTGCATGTTCCACCATCCGCATATGCTCACTAGCAAGACATTTCAAAGCAGAAGCCACACATTTCTCCAGGAAAAGCTCTCGCTAATGACTTGGTGCCTTCTGACCAAGAGCAGTGGCATCAGCCTGACAACTGGTCAACATTTTATCCCCATCTTGACGCACAGAGGGGCCTTTGGTCAAATGGAGGGGACCCAAGATTAAAATTGGGCCGTTCAGGGAGGCTGGGATTAGCAGGTGCAAATTAGCATATATGCAATGGATATGCAAGAAGGTCGGACTGTCTAGCACAGGGAACTATATTCAAATCTTGTAATGAACTCACAATGGAAAAAAATGTTATACACACACACACAAACACATACACACACATATAACTGAATCATTTTGCTATACAACTGAAGCTAAAACAACATTGTAAATCCACTATGCATGTGTGCGTGTTAAGTTGCCTCGGTTGTGCCTGACTCTTTGCAATCCCATGGACTTGTGCCTCCATAATTAACCGCAGTGAAATATCTGCATCTATAACTTCCAGCGATGAGATCAGAAGCCAATTGAATTTGGCACTGATTGAAGCTGTAAATATCCTGCAGTGAAAAATGATAGGTTTGTTCTAGAGGGAAAACTTAGAGAAATGGACATCTAGCAAATGTGATCGGGGAAAGGGCACCAGGGGAAACCACAGGAAGGAAGCCTTACCTTTCAAGCTGCCTTTTTCCAACATTAAAACAACTCTTTTTTTCATATTTCTTTTGGATTAGTGATGAGGCGTGAGAGCACACATACCCTGCCTCGACATTTCAGATTTGACTTCCCAGGCCTGGAACCTACGAGAGGGTTCCATTTCCCTCCCTCGTGCCTGGGATTAAAACGCAATCCTCAGATAATTTCATAGGCTGATACAAGGGGATCACTTTCATCTCCCCCAGAAAAGGAATATTCTACTTAGATCATCAAATGCGTGAGCTATTGCTGCTTTTCTGGATAATGACATTTTTTCCCCCTTTGTAACAACTTCATGTTCAAAATATGGTTTCATTAGCGATAGGATTCTACTTAAAAGGAAAAAGTATTTTATACAGATAATTGCCCTGCAGAACTTTCAGCAGACGGAAACATTGCATGTTCCACCATCCGCATATGCTCACTAGCAAGACATTTCAAAGCAGAAGCCACACATTTCTCCAGGAAAAGCTCTCGCTAATGACTTGGTGCCTTCTGACCAAGAGCAGTGGCATCAGCCTGACAACTGGTCAACATTTTATCCCCATCTTGACGCACAGAGGGGCCTTTGGTCAAATGGAGGGACCCAAGATTAAAATTGGGCCGTTCAGGGAGGCTGGGATTAGCAGGTGCAAATTAGCATATATGCAATGGATATGCAAGAAGGTCGGACTGTCTAGCACAGGGAACTATATTCAAATCTTGTAATGAACTCACAATGGAAAAAAATGTTATACACACACACACAAACACATACACACACATATAACTGAATCATTTTGCTATACAACTGAAGCTAAAACAACATTGTAAATCCACTATGCATGTGTGCGTGTTAAGTTGCCTCGGTTGTGCCTGACTCTTTGCAATCCCATGGACTGTGGCCTGCCAGGCTCCTGTGTTCATGAGATTCTCCAATTTAAATTATCTCAAGAATATTGGAGTGGGTTGCTATGTGCTTCTCCAGGGGATCTTCCCAGCCCAGGGTTTGAAACCGTGTCTCTTAGTCTCCTGCATTGGTGGTGGGTTCTTTACTACGAGCACCACCTGGGAAGCCCCCAAAATATGCTCCAATAAAGTAAGTCTTCAAAATGTGACAGACAGGGCTTCCCTGGTGGTCCAATAGGTAAAGAGTGCGCCTTGCAGTGCAAGGGGCACCGGTTTGATCTCTGGCCCGGGAAGATCCCACGCACGGCGGAGTGGCTGGACCGGTGTGTCCAATTGTGAGCCAGTGCTCTGGAGCGCACGCGCCCAGAGCTGGTGCTCTGCAACAGGAGGGGCCACTGCAATAGGAGGTCCATGCAGGCCAAAGAATAAAGATGGATGAAAATAAATAAATAAACAACCAATAAAAGAGGCCAAAATAAAATAAAAACTATTAAAAAGAAAGCATTAAAAAAATGTGACAAAAACCCAGACTAGCCAAAAATAAATAAATAAATCTTAAAAAAACATGTGACAGACAGTGGCCACATCTTTTTAAATTGGAGTATCACTGCTTTACAACGCAGTGTTAGTTTCTGCTGTCTAACCAAGTGAGTCGGCCATATGTATACATATATCCTCTCCCTCTTGAGCCTCCCCAACCCAACCCACCCCTCTAGGTCACCACAGAGCATGGGGCTGGCTCCCCATGCTATATAGCAGCTTCCCACCAGCCATCTGTTTTACCCATGATAGTAGATACACGCGTGAATGCTAGCGTAGAGAGTGGCAACATTTTAAACACTGTATATAGTTCAGAAACACACGCCCAAGAACCTCTCATTTGAGTTTCACAAGGGTCTAGCGGGTAGACCCAGGCAAGTGTTGTTTTTGTCTCTAAGTGAGGAAGTTGGGGGCTCTGGGTGGTCAGTGGTATGACAGAGTCAGACCCAGCCTTCCCACCCCTGCCCTCCTTCTAGCCCGGGACCCCCCTGTTCCTGACTGGACATGGTCTTCCTTCCAAGAGACAGCTCCATCCTCAGCCCAGGCGGGGACGAACCCACAGGCAATAGCTCTGGATGGAGAGCAGCAGAGAGGCAGGGCTGTGGCTGGGGTGAGGGGAGCCGATGATGGGGCCACAGTCTCTAAAGACAAAAGGCTGACGTGGCTGCCAGATGGAGGCTCTCTACAGCTGCGCGTGTGCCAGTTCTTAGAGCTGGTGACTACGGGGCCTGCACGACATACCACTGGGGTGGCTGGAGGGCTGGAGTCTGAGGAAGCACACAGGCCAGGGACGCAGAGCCAGTAGCCACGGCAAGAGGCAGCGTCCCCTGGAGAAGGCAAGCCGATGGATTCCTTGAAGAGCCTCTAGAAGGAACACCGACACCTCGACCCTCTTTGGATTTAGACACCCAGAACTGTGAGACAACAAATAGGCGTGACTGACTTTCAGCCATTGGATTCGCGGCTGTTTGCTTCTGAAGCGGTAGAAATCTAAATCCACCCGATCAGGAAGACGACTGAGTGAAACATGTGGGAGAGAGGGCAGCGTGGTGGCCTTGATAAGCCAGCACAGCGGGCTTGTGAGAGAGGGTCCACCACCGTGGATGTCTGACAGCCTCAGCCCGTCACAGCCGTAGGGTCTCCGTTTAGTGTCTCCACGGCCCGGGACTCCACAGGCCCCCACACTCGCTGGGCTGCACACTGCTCTCCTGATTTCCCCCCGCCAGCTGCTCCTCCAAACCCCCAAGTCAGGAGGGTTCTGAACTCTCCAGACTTGAGCCTGGAGGCTTGAGAAAGGAAGCCATCTGTCCTACCTTCTTCCCCTTGTCGGTAAAGAATCCTTCCTTGGTCTCTCGCCTCTGCACGTCTTTCCAGCAGAGGCTCAAGTGTCTTTGAGTCTGACTATCTTCTATTTAGAAGGAGCAGCCCTGGACCGGAGAGGCTGCAGAGGGAAAGTGCTTTCTGCCTGTCACTGAAGTTCTGGGCTCCCTGGGCACAGGGCTCTTCTCGTCAGGTGTGGACCTCAGCTGGCCCCAGGTGCATCACCCTGGGGGTCGGAGGCACTGCCGGTAAGAGCTTTTCTTTGTTACTTACATTTGTTTTGGTTCTGCTGGGTCTTCATTGCTGAGCATGAGCTACACTCTAGTAATCAGACGTGGGCTTCTCACTGTGGTGTCTTGTTGGAAAGTACGAGCTCTAGGGTGTGTCGGCTCGGTAGCTGTGGTCTACAGGCCTATCTGCTCTGCAGCAGGTGGGATCATCCCAGACCAGGGATGGAACCTGTGTCCCCCGCACTGGCAGGTAGAGTCTTAATCACTGGACTACCAAGGAAGTCTGGGCTTTTCTTTGATTCTGACCCAGAAGTCCCATCCTGAGCCCTGCTCCATGGAGCCTGCTGTTAGGAAGAGTTTCAAACCCATCACAATTTCTTACTGCCAGTGAATCCCAGTCTCAAATGCCGGTCTTTAGCAGCAATAAGACACATGTTAACATGCCCTGCAACTCTCTTCTCTGTAGCTCTGCACAGGCCACGCCCTCTCCCCGTGTCTCTCTCTCCCCGGCTCACCCATTTTCTGCCTGGCATTCCCTTCTCTCCAGGATGAAGCCCCGCTTGGTTTCTCTGGTCCCTTCCTGCTGCTGCACTTCTGCACGTATCACATTATCACGCCATTTTCAGCATGTCTATCTCCCCCGACTCAGACCAGGGAGACCCCCAAGGAGAGGCATGGTGTCCCCAGGCCTGGGAATGGCTTGGTGCTCTGGGTGGTGTCATCTCTCATGAGAATTGGACGGGACCTCACTGCTCAGTTCTGCGGTCACCTTTTGTGGCCAGAGCTCCTGCTGGGACAGAGGCACAGCTGGCGGCGAGGAGAGGCAGGCAGTGGGGTGGTCACTCATTTAACCATGCAGGATGAGGGCCGCTCTGGGTGGAGAGAAAAGCATGGTTCAGGTCAATGACCTGGCCCAGGGCTGGAACCATGGTCGAGTGAGCTGTCTGGCTCAAGTACAGGATTCCTATCGTTGAGAGGGCAGATGGGGTTCAGCGTCTGAGAGCACCAAGTCATGGGAGCCAAGTAGGGCCAAAAATGTGAGGATGTTAGGAAATACCTAAGTCATTCAAGATGCCACTTGGTAGTAATATTTATCCAGGGTGATGATCATGTGAAAGGCAAAAGGACCCAATAAACTGAACCCTGCCCTCTCCACGATGGACCTCTGGTAACTTCTGTTGGGATACACTGTCTTGGCAAGTCAGCGCCCAGGCAGGAGTGATGGCTGACTCCACCTGTCCACTCGTCCAGGCTGTGGGGCCTAGTGATTTCATCTAGCACGTGTCGAGGTGTTACTGTGAATGGTTACCATCATCTAATATCAGTGACTTTTAAGTGAGGACCATCCTCACCCATGCGGATGACTTATACCCAATCAGTTGAAGACCTCTGGAGGAGAAACCTGGAGGTTTCATGGAGGAATTCTGCCTGAAGATGGTGGCACTGACTTCTCTCTGAGTATCCAGCCTCGGATCTGCCCTACAGGTCTCAAATTTGCCTGTCTTCACTGTCACATGAGCTAGTGCCTTAGAATAAATCTTGCTGTACATGCATATGTGTGCGTGCATGCACGGACACACATACCCACTCACAGCTGGTTCTGTTGTCCAGGAGTAGCCTGGCTGATGGAGCAGGCTTCTGAGGAGAGAAGTGGCCTGATTACAGCGCTACTGTAGAATCATGAGCCTGGAGAGGACACATGGGCCAGGTTCAAGAGAGCGAGGAGTATGTGGTGAAGGGCGCAGAGAAGGGCAGGACGCTTGGTGGGGAGTCGGGGGCAGAGGGTTCCACCTTTCAGGAGAATGTTCAACTGGCACTAATTAAATTCTTTAAAAAGTCCACCACCGTGGATCTACTATTGCTCCTTCTAGGAACTCATCCTTAGAATGAAACGAGTCACAAGCCTCTCAAAGATGGACACACAGATACACTCCCTCCAGTCTCACTGCAGCATTTCAGTACAAGTGTTCCCAAAGTCCAAAGACAAAGGACCGAATGATGGCCCAGCCATAGGATGAATTACTGTGACTCCATTAAAAATCCAGCACATGGTGGCCTTAAAAAGGCTTTAAAATGGTTTTTAAGGCATTGTTTCTTTAAAAAAATTTTTGCATTGTTGTTGTTCAGTTGCTAGGTCGTGTCTGATTCTTTGTGACCCCATGGACTGCAGCACACCAGACTTCCTTGTCCTTCACCATCTCCCGGAGTTTGCTCAGATTCTTGTCCACTGAGTCGGTGATGCCATCCAACCATCTCATCCTCTGTTGCCCTCTTCTCCTTTCGCCTTCAGTCTTTCCCAGATTCAGGGTCTTTTCCAGTGAGTCGGCTCTTCTCATCAGGTGGCCAAAGTACTGGAGCTCCAGCATCAGTATGTGTAGGAAGACTATTGTAATACATCCAACACGGACTGCGGGTGAAGTCATCGTATGTAGAAGCATGTATGGCATAGCATATGCAGACATATATGTATATACTTTCAGCTCTCCATGGTGATCTTTCCAAAATGTGGGCCCTGACCGTCAGAAGGTGTTTTTTTCTGGAATATTGTGTTAAGTAAGCCTGGGAATCATGGTCCTGGCTCAGATGCTCAGAGCACAGAGCCCACACCCCTTACTGGGAGAAGCCACTGTATGTTCTCAACCATATCGTGGTTCCACTTGCTGGAGTTAAGAGTCACAGGAGCCTGTCTGGCTTTGACACCACCTCCTGGTTCCGACCCTGAGAAGACCTGGCTGGTTTTCAGCCCTTGTTGATGATGTTCAGGAAAGAGAAGTTCTTTAGAAGACTTTAGAATAACCACGCAACAGTCTTCTGATGGGAAAAACAGCCTTATGCTCATCTCCAGATCTTATGGGAAGAGTGTGGGAAGGAGGCCCAGGATGGGGTGGAGTGTCCTGGGGGAGCTCAGAGCTGCTTCCTGGCTCCCTGAGGTCCCTGTGTGATAAGCCAGCCATGCCTGGGACCACCTGTTCCTCCCAGACCTTCTTGGCAGCCCCGGCCTTGGCGGATCTGTCCTCAAGGAGGCTTCCTCTGAACAGGCTTCCCCAAATACTGGTTGGCCAAAAAGTTCCTTCTGGCTTTTCTGTAAGATGTTATAGGAAAACCCAAAACGTTTGGCCAACTTGATACATTTCAGATTCCGAGCCACCTTCCCTGACCTAGGATTTCAAATCTAGACCACTGGTGGCATCTCCAGGACTCGCTGGGCTGTTCACACAGCTGTTCTCACAGTCAGAGGCCCTCTAGGAACTGGGGACACTATGGACTATAATGGAGTCTCTGGAGCGGGGATGGTGCTGCTCCAGGATCCACAGAGGGGGAACCTCAGGTCACTTCCAGTACCCGCACGTCAGAGCAGGTTCCCTATTTATCCAAAAGGCTTTGGAGGTCAAGGACTCGAGGTGGTGCAGATCCCACAGCCCGCCTCCCAGCCTGGAATACAGTTCCTTCTGACAACTAGGGCAGGCGACCTGTGGCGGCTTTGGGGGCCCCACTGATGTGGCCTTTTTTGGTTCTATGCTTTCTCTAGTTTTCTTAGTAAACTGGGAGCCCCCTGGGGCAGAGGAGGGCAGTACTAAGTCTTTTTACTGCCTAACAGTTTTATTGAAGTGTAATTTACATGCCACACAATTAACCTACTTAAGTCTACATTTTAAGCATGTTTAGTAAATCTACAGAGCTGTGTGGTCATCACAGTTCATGGTTAGATCATTTATACCAGCCACCAAAGCTCTCACGTCCCTCTGCCGTCACCTCCCACTCCATGCCAGGCCCTCACTAATCTGCTTTCTTTTCTCTATGGGCATGTGTGCTCAGTCGCTTCATTCACGTCCAACTCTGCGACCCCATGGATGGCAGCCCGCCAAGCTCTCCTGTCCAGGGGGTTTTCCCAGTAAGAACACTGGAGTGGATCGCCAATTCCTTCTCTAGGGGCTCTTCCTGACCCAGGGATCGAATCCCCTGTACTGCAGGCAGATTTATCACCTCTGAGCCACCTGCAAAGCCTCTTCTCTCTTGAGAAATTTGCCTTTTCTGTCTGGCTCCTTCACTGAGGACTCCAGTCCTCTGACCATTCCACTGACGACTGTTCAGGAAATGAAAACAGGAACTGGGAAGAAAAAGACACATCTGAGGGAGGGCTTTGCACTGGAGAAATGTTTGGTCTATGGTTCAACTAGTTCAATGCATTTTTCATACCATTTCCATAAATCTGTTTTGGTTCAGAAATACCTACTGTTTTTAGATACTAGATTTTATGTAGACTGTTAAGTAAGTACAAATGGATTCTTCTGATGTT
Organism: Tragulus kanchil; assembly: GCA_022376925.1. NCBI lineage: Eukaryota > Metazoa > Chordata > Mammalia > Artiodactyla > Tragulidae > Tragulus > Tragulus kanchil. Next base: position 50,594,668 of record JAIOJX010000026.1, read on the forward strand.
TAAAATAAACTTGAAATTGCTGAGTTTAAAATCTGAAAAGGGGCACAAAAACAGAAATATAGACCAATGAAACAGGATAGAGAACCCAGAGATAAACCCACGCACCTATGGGTAACCTTATTTTTGACAAAGGAGGCGAAAATATATGATGGGATAGGAACAACCTTTTTAACAAGTGGTGCTGGGAAAGCTGGACAACTACATGCAAAAAAATGAAACTGGAACATTCTCTAACACCATGCACAAAGATAAACTCAAAATGGATTGAAGACCTAAATGCCAGACCAGAAACTATAAAACTCTTAGAGGAGAATATAGGCAAAACACTCAATGACATAAATCAAAGCAAGATCTTCTATGACCCGCCCTCTAGAATATCGGAAATAAAACCAAAAGTAAACATGTGGGACCTAATGAAACTTAAAAGCTTTTACACAGCAAAAGAAACTACAAACAAGGTAAACAGACAACCCCCAGATAGGAGAAAATAACAGCAAATGAAACAACCAACAAAGAATGAATTTCCAAAATATACAGGCAACTCAGACAGCTGAACACTGAAAAAACAAACAACCCAATCAAAAAATGGGAAAAAGACCTAACCAGACACCTCTCCAAAGATGACATACAGATGGCCAAAAAACACATGAAAAGATGCTCAACGTCATTTATTATTAGAGAAATGCAAATCAAAACTACAGTGAGATATCACCTCACACCAGTCAGAATGGCCACCATCAAAAAATCTACAGATATTAAATGCTGGAGAGGGTGTGGAGAAAAGGGAACATTCCTGCATTGTTAGTGGGAATGTAAATTGCTACAACCACTATGGAAGACAGTATGGAGATATCTTAAAAAACTAAAAATAGAATCACCATATGACCCAGTAATCCCATTATTAGGCATATGTCCTGATGAAATCAAAATTGAAAGAGACACCTGTACCCTAATGTTCACTGCAACACTCTATACAATAGCTAGAACATGGAAGCAACCTAGATGTCCATTGACGAATGAATGGATAAAGAAGTTCTCGTACATATATACAATGGAATACTTCTCAGCCGTAAAAAGAAATACAGAAGAATCAGTCCTAATGAGGTGGATGAATCTAGAACCTATTATACAAAGTGAAGTAAGTCAAAAAGAAAAGGAAAAATACAGTATACTAATGCATATATATGGAATTGAGTAAGACGGTACTGGTAAATGCACACGCAGAGCAGCGATGGAGAAACAGACTTAGAGAACAGACCTATGGCCATTGGGGTGAGGGAAGATTGGATGAGCGGTATGGAAAGAGCAACAAGGAAACTTACACTATCATATGTAACAGACATCACCACAGTGATTAAGCTGTAAGACTAAGGGAACCTACGTGGGAACTAAGCATCAACCTGGGGGGTAGGAAGAGGGAAAAGGGAGGGAGGGCTCAGGGGAGAGGGGTCAGGGATATACCTATGACTGTTTGGGGATTATGTATACCTGTAAACAAGAAAACTCTGTAAAAACATGTAACAATAACTTCGCTGTACACCTGAAGCTAATGCAACATTGTAAAACAAATATACCCCAATAAAAAGAAAAAGAAAAAAAAATCTGAAAAGGAAAAGCAGTCTACACCATGCTGGATAAAAAGTGATGAACTTCCCAGAGCATACCATGTGAATTAACCCTCAGTGTCTTTACGCATCCACTGGGGATGAAGCTGTCCACTCTGAAGGGACCATGAGGGTAACTAACCAGAGCATCGGAGAAGCCTCTCTACACAGCATCTTTGTCAATACTCAGTCTCACACCAAAGACATGCTGAAACCTTTTGTAGTGGATCTTAAATGGGGGAAAAAGAGGAGGTTTGAAGAAGGGACTCCTCAGCGGCATTCTGCTCAGTATCTGATGGACACTGACATTAGGAAGAGTGACCCACGCTGACACGTGGCTCAAACGGGTCAACAGCCTGCAGTTTCTGCCGGGTTAAGCTGCTCACTCTCAGTCGGCTGGTGTGAAAACTCCAGTTTGGATAGGACTGATGTATTATCAAGGACACTGGGACAAAGCTCTAATGAAAAAGCGTCATTGGACCTTTAGTGAGAAGGAGGGTCAGCTACTCTAAAGAACTGTCTGGAAGGCAAAAATCATGGGCTTTCTATTCCTGAGGAAGCCCCCAACCCTCCCCACAACCTTCCCGCTCTCCCTGATGACTGCCTTGAGTTGCTTCTGGAAGCTGATGATTCCAATTAGTCTGGAAATGAGTCTGGAGATACATGCACCCCCCACCCTGACACCCCCGCCAGTCCTGTGGCTCTTGGACCAGGTCAGTGTTTGAGGAAAGGGCTAGGGGATAAAGCTCATGGTTGTCGGGGACAGGCCAGAGAGGGAGGAAGGCTCTGCCGGCCAGGAGAGGCGAGGCCACACAACTTCACGTCCAGGCAGGTGGCCTTGACTTACACAGTGTTGGTTTAGTCTGAGACACAGACTCCTCATGGGGTGCAGGGACAGACAATTCATTCTGGTGGGTGCAGGGAACCAGCCAAGGTTCAGGGGCTGAGGGAGGACTGCAGGCCTTGGGAAGATGATCAAAACATTTTACCAAAACAGGGATGAGGTGGAAATCCAGGGGGATCAGGTGCAGCAAGGTGATCATGTGCATACCATTTCCTGATCAAGGAGCACTGGAGGGGCTTTACACACTTCTAGGGCTCAGGACCATAAAGAAAGCTGAGTGCCTAAGAACTGATGCTTTAGAATGGTGGTGCTGGGAGAAGACTCTTGAGAGTCCCTTGGACAGCAAGGAGATCAAACCAGTCAATCCTAAAGGAAATGGAAAGATTGAGGGCAGGAGGAGAAAGGGGCGACAGGATGAGATGGTTGGATGGTATCATCATCATGAGTTTGAGCAAACTCTGGGAGACAGTGAAGGACAAGAAAGCCTGGCATGCTGCAGTTCATGGGGTTGCAAAGAGTTGGACACGACTAAGTGACAGAACAACAACAAGGCATGGGAGCAATCTAAGTGCCCACTGATGAATGAATGGATGTAGAAGATGTTTTAAACACACACACACAATAAACTACTACTCAGCCATAATAAGATGAAATCTTGTCATTTGCAACAACATGAATGGACCTCGAAGGTATTATGCTAAGTGAAATAGGCAAGATTGAGAAAGACAAATACCATATAGTTGTACTCATATGCAGGATATTAAAAAAAAAAGTACAAGTGAACCCAAACCAACATAGTAATGGTTACCAGAGGGGAAGATGGAGAAAAGGTGAAGTGGGTAAAGGGATTTAGTTGTATGGTGACTGATGGAAACTTTAGTGGTAAGCATGCTATAGTGTATACAGAAATTTAAATATAATGCTGGATAAAGTAGGGGTTTGGAAATAACAGTGTTTGAGGAAAGGGCTAGGGATAAAGCTCATGGTTGTCGGGGACAGGCCAGAGAGGGAGGAAGGCTCTGCCCGGCCAGGAGGCGAGGCCACACAACTTCACGGCCAGGCAGGTGGCCTTGACTTACCCAGTGTTGGTTTAGTCTGAGACACAGACTCCTCATGGGGTGCAGGGACAGACAATTCATTCTGGTGGGTGCAGGGAACCAGCCAAGGTTCAGGGGCTGAGGGAGGACTGCAGGCCTTGGGAAGATGATCAAAACATTTTACCAAAACAGGGATGAGGTGGAAATCCAGGGGGATCAGGTGCAGCAAGGTGATCATGTGCATACCATTTCCTGATCAAGGAGCACTGGAGGGGCTTTACACACTTCTAGGGCTCAGGACCATAAAGAAAGCTGAGTGCCTAAGAACTGATGCTTTAGAATGGTGGTGCTGGGAGAAGACTCTTGAGAGTCCCTTGGACAGCAAGGAGATCAAACCAGTCAATCCTAAAGGAAATGGAAAGATTGAGGGCAGGAGGAGAAAGGGGCGACAGGATGAGATGGTTGGATGGTATCATCATCATGAGTTTGAGCAAACTCTGGGAGACAGTGAAGGACAAGAAAGCCTGGCATGCTGCAGTTCATGGGGTTGCAAAGAGTTGGACACGACTAAGTGACAGAACAACAACAAGGCATGGGAGCAATCTAAGTGCCCACTGATGAATGAATGGATGTAGAAGATGTTTTAAACACACACACACAATAAACTACTACTCAGCCATAATAAGATGAAATCTTGTCATTTGCAACAACATGAATGGACCTCGAAGGTATTATGCTAAGTGAAATAGGCAAGATTGAGAAAGACAAATACCATATAGTTGTACTCATATGCAGGATATTAAAAAAAAAAGTACAAGTGAACCCAAACCAACATAGTAATGGTTACCAGAGGGGAAGATGGAGAAAAGGTGAAGTGGGTAAAGGGATTTAGTTGTATGGTGACTGATGGAAACTTTAGTGGTAAGCATGCTATAGTGTATACAGAAATTTAAATATAATGCTGGATAAAGTAGGGGTTTGGAATTAACAGATAACTACTGTATATAAAACAGATAAACAACAAAGATCTATGACCTAGGGTATTGCACAGGGATCTATATTCAATATCATGTAAAAATCAATAATGGAAAAGGATTTGAAAAATATAAATAAATGAAAAAGTTATTAGTTGCTCAGTCATGTCCGACTCTTTGTGATCCTGTGGACTGTAGTTCGCCAGGCTCCTCTGACTATGGAATCTCTGGGTAAGAATACTGGAGTGGGTTGCCATGCCCTTTTCAGGTGATCTTCCCAATCTAGGGATGGAACTTGCATCTCTTGCAGAATAAAACATGCAAAAAAAAAAAAAAAACAATGATATAAGCAGAATTCTTTTCAAGGGATACATTGAAAAAGATCCCTTGAAAAGGCAAAACTATCTTGTCCTGATAGACAGAAAATCCATGAACACTACTTAACAGAGAGATTAGCTGGAAGAGTATGAGGCCACTTGCAGCCACAGAAATTGCACAAAGGGAATGTGCGTTACACACGTGTTTGGGGTTGTTAGAACTGCTGGAACTCCTGGCTCTGATGTGTGCAAGGCGCTGTATGCAGAATACCTGTGTGTGCTCTGTTATGTCCAACTCTGTGCGACCCCATGACGGTAGGCCACCATGGAATTCTCCAGGCAAGAATACTAGGGTGGATTGCCATTCCCTTCTCCAGGGGATCTTCCCGACCTGGGATCAAACCTGTGACTTCTTCACTGCAGGCAGATTCTTTTTAAAAAATATTTATTTGGCCGTGCCAAATCATAGTTGTGGCACAAGGGATGCAGGATCTTTAGTTGCTGCATGAGGAATCCAGTTCCCCGATGAGGGATCAACCCCTGTGTTGGGAGCAAGGTAACCCAGCCACAGGACCACCAGGGAAGTGCTGCAGGCAGATTTGTTACCACTCAGCTACCAATGGGGAAGCCCATGAAGAATATACCTTGATAACTGTTTAAAAATTACCCTTTCCCACCCCACTAAATAATGCAATAATTGCAATATTCCATGATTTATCTCAACAATCTCACTAGGAGACTGTGAGTGAGTCTTCTCTTTGTATATGGACTGAAAAATAAGATATTCAAGTGACTAGTATGGGCCTTGTACGTTCAGGGCAGTCTTCAAACCAAAGTTTCCTGTGTCAAAGTGTTAGTCACTCAGCTGTGTCTGACTCTTTGCGACCCCACAGACTAGCCTGTCAGGCTCCTCTGTCCATGGACTTCTCCAGGCAAGAATACTGGAGTGTGCTGCTACTCCCTTCTCCAGGTCCCAACCTAGGGACTGAACCCAGGTCTCCTGCATTGCATGCAGATTCTTTACCACCTGAGCCACGTACCAAGCAGTACCTAAGCTTCCTGTAGTCCATGCTTAATAAACGGATTTGCAAAGTGAGCTGGCTTTGCTAAGCTTGGGAACAGTGCCCCTATGATGGCGACGGGGAGAGACGGTGGACCAAGGAGGTGTGCCAGGGAAGCAGAAGGCACAGCCAAGCTGTGTTGGAAAGCATGGCCATCAAGGTCACCAGGGGTGATGCTGACATGGGCCATCCTGGCCACAAGGTAATCACTCCACCAACTCTCAGCTGACACGCCATGGGAGAAGCCATGCTGAGCTGCAAGTTCATCCTCAGTGGCACAGGGAGCGTTTCTGCTGATGGGGACCTTGATGGCAACCTGAGGGCTGGGGAAGGCCATGCAAAAGCTCATGCTGGAACGTCAGCTCCTCATGAAACCACAGCCTGGGTGGCCATCACAGGTCTCTGGGACGTCACAGGACGAGACCACTGTCGTAAGAGCCCTGACTTTAAAATCGCCAGGAAACGGGCTTTGGCAACAACCTGACCCCACCCCCTCACTGTGGGAACCAGGATTTCACTGTAAATGTGCACCTTTTCCCTGCTCTGGCCTCTGTGGGGCCCCTTTGGAGAATCACGCAAGGGTCGGTGGGCTGGTCAAACACTGCCGCTGTTCTGCAGCTGCCTGTGCACACGTCGTTCAGGGGACCCTCCTTTGATGGTGGCTTTGCAGCCAGATGAACCCAGCTGCAGGGGTTTCAGAAAAAAAAGCGCCACCAGCAGGTGCAGAGGAGTGGGTGCGCCAACGGGGTGAGCGAGGCAGAGCCAGCCGTGCTCCTAACTCAAAGTTGTGGCCATATTCCCGCCCTCGAGTAAGTAACTCAGCCTCCTGCTGCCCAACGATTTCCAAATCGCATGTGCAAACCTCAGGCACAGAGTCCTTTCCAACCCTGGGCTGAGACCGGGGAGTTTTGAGGAAGCTGGGGATGAAGTCAGAAGGCGTGTCCCCCCGAGTGCGTCCTCCTCCAGCAGACAAACGCCCGATGCTCAGTCTGCAGGAAATCTTGCTGGGACAAGGCTGTCGCCTGCTGGGTTCTGCTTCCTGCCTCTGCCTCTCTCCCTGCTTGCCTTGGGTCTCATTCTGCTCTGGGTCCATGTTTCCCTCGTCCAGTGCTCTGCTCACTGTGAAGGGTGAGCCAAGAAGAATGTAGCTGGCTTTATTTGGCGTCATGGGCTTTAGGGGAGGGTCCGTGTCAGTGTGGGCTTCCCAGGTGGTGCTAGCAGTAAAGAACCTGTCTGCCAATGCAGGAGAGACGTGGGTTCGATCCCTGGGTCAGGAAGATCCCTTAAAGGAGGGCACAGCAACCCACTCCAGTATTCTTGTCTGGAGAACTCCACAGACAGAGGAGCCTGGAGGGCTACAGTCTGCAGGGTCACAAAGAGTTGGACATGACTGAAGCAGCTGCGTGCATGTGTGTCCAGTCAGGGTCTGGAGGGCCTCTGATAGGTTTGAAAAGCCAGGTGTGAGCATTTACAGAGGCAGGCAGGTGAGGCCTGGAGGGCAGGTCCCAGGCCAGCAGAGAGGCAGGAGAGCAGTCTGCCCTGGGGACGTCACAGCGAGACCACTGTCGTAGAGCCCTGATTCCAGCGGGCTTTGGCAACAACCTGACCCCACCCCCTCACTGTGGGAACCAGGATTTCACTGTAAATGTGCACCTTTTCCCTGCTCTGGCCTCTGTGGGGCCCCTTTGGAGAATCACGCAAGGGTCGGTGGGCTGGTCAAACACTGCCGCTGTTCTGCAGCTGCCTGTGCACACGTCGTTCAGGGGACCCTCCTTTGATGGTGGCTTTGCAGCCAGATGAACCCAGCTGCAGGGGTTTCAGAAAAAAAAGCGCCACCAGCAGGTGCAGAGGAGTGGGTGCGCCAACGGGGTGAGCGAGGCAGAGCCAGCCGTGCTCCTAACTCAAAGTTGTGGCCATATTCCCGCCCTCGAGTAAGTAACTCAGCCTCCTGCTGCCCAACGATTTCCAAATCGCATGTGCAAACCTCAGGCACAGAGTCCTTTCCAACCCTGGGCTGAGACCGGGGAGTTTTGAGGAAGCTGGGGATGAAGTCAGAAGGCGTGTCCCCCCGAGTGCGTCCTCCTCCAGCAGACAAACGCCCGATGCTCAGTCTGCAGGAAATCTTGCTGGGACAAGGCTGTCGCCTGCTGGGTTCTGCTTCCTGCCTCTGCCTCTCTCCCTGCTTGCCTTGGGTCTCATTCTGCTCTGGGTCCATGTTTCCTACGTCCAGTGCTCTGCTCACTGTGAAGGGTGAGCCAAGAAGAATGTAGCTGGCTTTATTTGGCGTCATGGGCTTTAGGGGAGGGTCCGTGTCAGTGTGGGCTTCCCAGGTGGTGCTAGCAGTAAAGAACCTGTCTGCCAATGCAGGAGAGACGTGGGTTCGATCCCTGGGTCAGGAAGATCCCTTAAAGGAGGGCACAGCAACCCACTCCAGTATTCTTGTCTGGAGAACTCCACAGACAGAGGAGCCTGGAGGGCTACAGTCTGCAGGGTCACAAAGAGTTGGACATGACTGAAGCAGCTGCGTGCATGTGTGTCCAGTCAGGGTCTGGAGGGCCTCTGATAGGTTTGAAAAGCCAGGTGTGAGCATTTACAGAGGCAGGCAGGTGAGGCCTGGAGGGCAGGTCCCAGGCCAGCAGAGAGGCAGGAGAGCAGTCTGCCCTGGTGCCCAACACAGCATCACTGGCTTCCACTTCCCAGTGTCTGGGTGAGCCCAGGAGCATCCTGGAAGCCCCTCCGCCAGCAACCACTTGACAGGCAGGTGCCACTCCCACGGCCGAGGCTGTCCTTGCTGGGGCACTTGGCAGCCGCCTGGCACAGAGAGAGCAGGGCAGTGGGCTGCCTCCCTGGAAGGCCCAGGGAGAAGGGCAGGGAGCTAATCCCGAGTGACCTTCAGACCTTGAGACCCTCATCTCTCAGCAAATGTGGCTCATTTGACAACATGGCTGAAGGTTAGGAGGGTGGAGGGTGAGTCTGGAGCGAGGCCTGGACATTGTCTTGTAACCAAACAACCCTCTTCCATCAGCTCCATCCACACCCAGGGCCTTGGCGCTTCCCTCAAGCTCAGCCAACGACCTGGGAGTTGCCTCCCCATCCTATCTGAAGGCCTCATGAGTTTCCATATAAAGTGTGGCATCCATCAGATGTCCATTTCTGCAAAAAGAGCAACTGTAATGCGGAAAAGAAATGTACTGGATCTATACTGCTTTTTGGGGAGGCCTGCTATCACAGCAATCTTAAGTCTTTGAATCTATGAATATGCGTGTCTTGTCAATTATTTGTTGTTATTGAGTCACGAAGTTGTGTCTGACTTTGTGATCCCATGGACTGCAGCATGCCAGGCTTCCCTGTCCTTCAGTATCTACCGGAGTTGGCTCAAATCATGTCCACTGAGTCAGCAGTGTTATCTAACCATCTCATCCTCTGCTGCCCCCTGCTCCTTTTGCCCTCAGTCGTTCCCAGCATTAGGGTCTTGGTTTCCAATGAGTACACTCTTCACATCAGGTGGCCGAAGTACTGGAGCTTTAGCTTCCATCCTCCAATGAATATTCAGGGTTGATTTCCTTTAGGATTGACTGGTTTGATCTCCTTGCAGTCCAAGGGTCTCTCAAGAGTTTTCTCCAGCCCTACAATTTGAAACCATCAGCTCTTCAGTGCTCAGCCTTCTTTATGGTCCAGCTTTCACACCCATACATGGCTACAGGAAAAACCACAGCTTCGACCATATGGACGTTTGTCAGCAAAGACATGTCTCTGCTTTTTAAAGTGCTGTTTAGGCTGGTAATAGCTTTCCTTCCAAAGACCAAACATCTTTTCATTCATGGCTGCACTCACTATGCACAGTTACACAGTGATTTTGGAGCCCAAGAAAAAAAATCTGTCACTGTGAATACTGTTTAGTTGCTAAGTGGTACCTGATTCCTTGTGACCCCATGGACTTTTGCCCACCAAGTTCCTCTCTCTATGGGATTGCCCAGGCAAGAATACTGGAGTGCTTTCCCATTTCTATCTCCCAGGGTCCTTCCAATGCAGGGATTGACTCTGAGTCTCCTACATTGGCAGGAGATTCTTCACCACTGAGCCACCAGGGAAGCCACAAAACCTGTCACGGCTTCCACTTTTGCCCCATCTATTAGCCATGAAGTGATGGGACCGTATGCCATAATCTTGGTGTTTTCAATGTTGAGTTTCAAGCCAGCCTTTTCACTCTCCTCTTTCACCTTCATCAAGAGGCTCTTTAGTTCCTCTTCACTTCCTGCCACTAGAGTGGTGTCCTCTGCCTATCTGAGGTGACTGATATTTCTCCTGGCAATCTCAATTTCAGCTTGTGATTCACCCACCCTGGCATGTCGCATGGTGTACTCTGCACAGGAGTTAAATAAGCAGGGTGACCATAAACAGCTTTGTCGTACTCCTTTCCTAAATTTGAACTAGTCAGTGGTTAAGTCTTTAATTTCTCTCAAAGATGCTTTGCAGTTTTCATTATATAGGTTATATTTACTCTTAAGTAGATCATTCTTTTGGATGCTTTTGTAAATGGAATTGTACCTTTACTTCTTATTTTAGATTGTTCATTTCTTGTGTGTAGGGGTACAACTGAATTTTGTGTATTGCTCAGGTTCTTTATAAGCACTGATAGTTTACTGGGAATTCCTTTAAATTTTCTATATACAAGATCATGTCATCTGTCAATAGACATAGTTTTCCGTCTTCCTTTGTAATCTGAACGCCTTTGGTTTCTTTCCCTTGCCTAACGCCCTGGCTGGAGCTTAAAGCACAATGGTGAAGAAGAGAGACGGGAGTGATGGCAGCGGACTCGTCCCTGGTCTTAGGGTGGAGGAATCTAGGACTTGAGCATCAAGTCTGACATCAGCTGTGGGCTTTTCACAGATGTCGTTTATTAGGTTGAGGAAGTTTGTTTTTATTCCTACTTTGCTGAGTATGTGTACTAGGAAGGGGTACTGAATTCTGTCAAATGTATTTCCTGACATGAATCACTGAATCTGCCTCCAATGCAGGAGTCCCCCAGTTTTGACTCCTGGGTCAGGATGTTCCCCTGGAGAAGGGACAGAGCTACCCACTCCAGGATTCTTGGGCTGCCCTGGTGGCTCAGATGGTAAAGAATCTACCTGCCCTGTCAGAGACCTGGGTTTGATCCCTGGGTTGGGAGGATCCCCTGGAGAAGGGAAAGGCTACCCACGCCAGTAGTCTTGCCTGGAGAATTCCATGGCTTGTCCGTGGGTCACAAAGAGTCAGACACGACTGAGTAACTTCACTTTCACGATGACCGTGTAGTATCTGTCTCCCAATGCGGTGTGTTACACTGACTTTTGAGTGCACCAACCTTGCATTCCTGGGAAAAATGGCATTGATCATAGTATATAATGCTTTTGTACTGAGGCAGCCACTGAGATGAAGCAGCTTTGGGATGGCATACTGGACATGCCAGGCCACATGAGAGCCTGGTAAAGAAAGAAGACCAATGCCTGGGTCTTAAGAAATGAGAGATAAAGTCCAGGGACTTGGGCTAAGATGGGAAGAGAGCCCCCATGCAGGTTGTGGCCATTTATTTACACTGCCTGGTGTAGACCAGCGCTTCTAAAGCTTTAGTGTGCATAAGAATGACCTAGAGAGTTAAAACTCCTCACTGGGTCCACCTCCGGGATGTGCTTGAATGAGGCCCAAGGATGTGCATGGCCGATGCTCCCACAGAGCACTCTACAGAGACAAAGCAAAATCAACACGGACCACATCCTCCATCACAGACCCTGCCGGCACCCGAGGGAGGGCCAGCATAGACTTTTAAAAGTTTTCCGTCTTCCTTTGTAATCTGAACGCCTTTGGTTTCTTTCCCTTGCCTAACGCCCTGGCTGGAGCTTAAAGCACAATGGTGAAGAAGAGAGACGGAGTGATGGCAGCGGACTCGTCCCTGGTCTTAGGGTGGAGGAATCTAGGACTTGAGCATCAAGTCTGACATCAGCTGTGGGCTTTTCACAGATGTCGTTTATTAGGTTGAGGAAGTTTGTTTTTATTCCTACTTTGCTGAGTATGTGTACTAGGAAGGGGTACTGAATTCTGTCAAATGTATTTCCTGACATGAATCACTGAATCTGCCTCCAATGCAGGAGTCCCCCAGTTTTGACTCCTGGGTCAGGATTTTCCCCCTGGAGAAGGGACAGAGCTACCCGCTCCAGGGTTCTTGGGCTGCCCTGGTGGCTCAGATGGTAAAGAATCTACCTGCCCTGTCAGAGACCTGGCTTTGATCCCTGGGTTGGGAGGATCCCTGGAGAAGGAAAGGCTACCCACGCCAGTAGTCTTGCCTGGAGAATTCCATGGCTTGTCCGTGGGTCACAAAGAGTCAGACACGACTGAGTAACTTCACTTTCACGATGACCGTGTAGTATCTGTCTCCCAATGCGGTGTGTTACACTGACTTTTGAGTGCACCAACCTTGCATTCCTGGGAAAAATGGCATTGATCATAGTATATAATGCTTTTGTACTGAGGCAGCCACTGAGATGAAGCAGCTTTGGGATGGCATACTGGACATGCCAGGCCACATGAGAGCCTGGTAAAGAAAGAAGACCAATGCCTGGGTCTTAAGAAATGAGAGATAAAGTCCAGGGACTTGGGCTAAGATGGGAAGAGAGCCCCCATGCAGGTTGTGGCCATTTATTTACACTGCCTGGTGTAGACCAGCGCTTCTAAAGCTTTAGTGTGCATAAGAATGACCTAGAGAGTTAAAACTCCTCACTGGGTCCACCTCCGGGATGTGCTTGAATGAGGCCCAAGGATGTGCATGGCCGATGCTCCCACAGAGCACTCTACAGAGACAAAGCAAAATCAACACGGACCACATCCTCCGCATCACAGACCCTGCCGGCACCCGAGAGGGCAAGGGCCCCCGCGCTCTCACCCAAAGCTGCTTCATCTCAGTGGCTGCCTCAGTGCCTGCGGGACCCAGGCACAAAGCTGAGAGGGTTTTCCAGACAAATAGAGCCCAAGAAAAGGCATAAACACTCTTTTAGCCTTAAATCTGCATGATTAAGTAGGTGCATTAATGACTAGTTTCATCTTACAAATGAGAAATGCCCTGGTTATTTTTAAAAACCACAGCTCCGGAAGATGCTGCCCATGAAACCAGAACTAGAAATCGTTTGGCTCCACATTTCATCATCAGGTAATAATGAACATGGCTGTGAGGCTTCAGGGAAAACTGAATGCTTTCAACAGACAGTGCTGGGTCAGGGTCATGAGTTGGGGAGCTTTAGGCAGGAGAAGGATGTGGTTACGGGAAAAGCTGGTGCTTGAACCCTGTGACTACAATGACTCATTCGTCTATGCAGGTATCAGCACTCTTTTCTTTTTTTGTTCATTAAAAAAAATTTTTTTTTAATCAGCACTGTTTTCCATAGAAGCTCTAAGGATTAGTGCTGACCGCTGAAAATTAAGAGTTTAGAATCACGACTGAGTGACTAAAAAGACCAGGTTTGCCATATGAATGCAAACTGAAATGAATGATGCTTCATTATTCTTAAGCTACTATGAATGAGGCTATGAGATTGTATAAGTGGAGGGACATTGCAATTACGTTATTATAGATAGTAAATTTACAGTAATAATATATAGATGCAGACATAGGCAGGCAGGAGTATGAGCTGGGGCCAAGGGGAGGAGAGGGAATGGATAGGTGTAAGCCCAGTGACATCTCTAGATGCCATGATGACCATGGGATGTGGTCATGTGATGCTGAGCAGGTAAAGGACAAGAGCAGCAGAAGGACCAGCGATGGGTGTGAGAAGTCAGGGCCTGAGTTAAAGTGATCTGTCCGTTAGTCTTGGGTGACGCTAGACAAATGGCTCCAGGACCCTGACTTCACAATCTTTCAGAAAAAGTGGCCCATATGCTGTGAGCTGGGCTTCCCTGGTGGCACCAGTGGTAAAGAACGCACCTGCCAATGCAGGAGACTAAGAGATGCTAGTTTGATCTCTGAGTCAGGAACATCCCCTGGCGGAGGGCATGGTGACCGCGCCAGTGTTCTTGCCTGGAGAATCCCATGGACAGAGGAGCCTGCAGGCTACAGTCCATGGAGTCACAAGGAGTTGGACACTACTGTGGTGACTTAGCATGCATGCACACGGTGAGCTTTAGGCTCAGGTTTATTGGCTTCTGCAGCTTCTTCATTATTAGGAAGAAGAAAGCAGGACCTTGCTCAGAAGACAGGAAGTATCTGGTGCAAAATGATCCAAACACCACTGAGAGGACGAGCCCTCTAGAAGAAATGCTTGGCTTCTGGAGGAATCACAACACAGGCAATTGTTTAAGACTATTTTTAGGCACCTGCTTAGAACATCTCCCATAATACCTAACTTGAGCCTAACGGTTCATCTCCACACCACATTGCCCCATTTACACTCACAAATGGACGTGGGCTCAGAGGTGGCCAGGGCACCTACAAGAAACGGATGTTGTAGGCACATGACTGCGTTTTCAGCTACCAGTGATAGTAAAAATCCTTAAACATAAAAAAAAAAAAAAAAAAAAAAAGATCCCTTGATTGTCTCCATGGCTACATTTCAGAAAGTAAATGAGAGGGATTTTCGACCCAAGACAGCTCCCTGGTCGCAAAACGGGCTCCTGTATTTGGTTTCCTGCAGGATCAAATAAAAGATGGGCCCGTGTGTGGCAGGTGGACATGATAAACCAACAGCACTGTCTCGTCCACCTGCTTCAGAGGCAGATGAAGGCAGAGTTATGCTGCAAAATGCGGATCCCACTTTACTCAACCTTATAGAGAACCTTGTTAGATCCGCCTTTCTTATAATTAGGGCCAGTCGACCCCGAGAGCTTAATCAGAGAGTGCTGCCCATGTGTGGATTCCCTCCACACTCCCCGCGTGCAATTTACTAGGGTACCTGCTCCATCTCTTGTCAACTGTAATCTATAGGTATTATTTTTGAGGCTGTGTTAATGTACTTCTCATTTGTACATTTCCCTAATTGGCTTAATATTTATAGTGGAATATTTCTGATCTGGGTGCAGAGCTGGGGTAAACCCAAGCATATTTAGCAACATGCTAATGAGAACCATTCTGTCAAGGAGGGTTGCTGAGTTACAGCTCTGTGGGTCTGATTCCAAGTCGCAGAGAAGTCACTAAAATATCTGAAGTCAAATACTAGGTCCCCGAGCAGCTTCTGGGTCTGCAGAGCTGCGGACGTGTAAACCTCACTGGTAGTAAATTTCACTCCTGCATGGGGACGGCATGCCTGCAAACCCCAGGCTCCCTGGAGCCGGCCACTGTCCCCGAGCGCTCAGGACACTATCCCCACCTGGATCCGAGGCCGGGATGGCGAGCCCCGCTCTGAAGGCTGGAGCCAGGGCATGCCCGCTGACAGGCACGCCGTGATGACAGAAATGCTCTCTGAGTTGCAATTAGTGGCACTGTCATTTTCGGGGGCTCCTGCCAATTAATTAAGCCTGTCAAACAGAAAAACCACAGCGCTCACATGATAATTTATATTGGAAGAGACGAGCCTCATGGAGCACAGCGGCTCTCTCTGCAAACAGAATTCTTCCCTCCGAGCATGGAAATACATAAGAGAAAATAGATAAAATAAAACACCACCACCGCAAAAGGGCGGATGGAGTGGTGGTGGTCCTGCATGGGGAGGAAGAAAGTAAGGCTGTCCTTGTGATAATTGGTAACTCTGATCGCCGGAGTCGAAGACAGGCTGATTAAAACTCCAAACGAGCCCCCAGCTCTCTGAACCCTCTGCGTCCGTCCAGGATGATAGAATCAGAGGAGTTTATTCATACCATTAAGCCCCAGAGAACTTAATTGAAAGAAGAGCACAGCCCGGACCTTGACAAGCGGGAGGTCACAGTAATTGCTGCCGGACATATTTAACATTAAGATAATCAGGCCATTAATTACCCTTCGGATCATTAAATCAGCCAGTTGCAAAATGAAATTTCTGCCTCTATTACTCACTTGAGAGACCACAGGGGTGGCCTTTAATTTATCAGTGAGCTTGAGATACAAAGGCTGGGCTGGGGGAGGGCAGGCGGGGAGGGGGGCCGCGGTGGCGGCAGGCGGCGGGGCCAGGGCATCAATCCGCCATGCTCGGTGATCGTGGCAAATTAACTAGGTAAGATAACCTCCGCTTCCAAAGGCAGAGGCTGGGGGTATGTAAATAGATGAGGGCAGACAGGGAGATCAGAGCCTGCACACCACTTAGCAGGATAATAAAGGAAATCATCCTTGATTATCAGTGCTAATTTGGACACTGCCGGTAGCTTGTTATGCGTGTTCTGAGTAGCATTTAATTAATTCAATTGCTTGTTAATCCATGCCTGCAAACCCCAGGCTCCTGGAGCCGGCCACTGTCCCCGAGCGCTCAGGACACTATCCCCACCTGGATCCGAGGCCGGGATGGCGAGCCCCGCTCTGAAGGCTGGAGCCAGGGCATGCCCGCTGACAGGCACGCCGTGATGACAGAAATGCTCTCTGAGTTGCAATTAGTGGCACTGTCATTTTCGGGGGCTCCTGCCAATTAATTAAGCCTGTCAAACAGAAAAACCACAGCGCTCACATGATAATTTATATTGGAAGAGACGAGCCTCATGGAGCACAGCGGCTCTCTCTGCAAACAGAATTCTTCCCTCCGAGCATGGAAATACATAAGAGAAAATAGATAAAATAAAACACCACCACCGCAAAAGGGCGGATGGAGTGGTGGTGGTCCTGCATGGGGAGGAAGAAAGTAAGGCTGTCCTTGTGATAATTGGTAACTCTGATCGCCGGAGTCGAAGACAGGCTGATTAAAACTCCAAACGAGCCCCCAGCTCTCTGAACCCTCTGCGTCCGTCCAGGATGATAGAATCAGAGGAGTTTATTCATACCATTAAGCCCCAGAGAACTTAATTGAAAGAAGAGCACAGCCCGGACCTTGACAAGCGGGAGGTCACAGTAATTGCTGCCGGACATATTTAACATTAAGATAATCAGGCCATTAATTACCCTTCGGATCATTAAATCAGCCAGTTGCAAAATGAAATTTCTGCCTCTATTACTCACTTGAGAGACCACAGGGGTGGCCTTTAATTTATCAGTGAGCTTGAGATACAAAGGCTGGGCTGGGGGAGGGCAGGCGGGGAGGGGGGCCGCGGTGGCGGCAGGCGGCGGGGCCAGGGCATCAATCCGCCATGCTCGGTGATCGTGGCAAATTAACTAGGTAAGATAACCTCCGCTTCCAAAGGCAGAGGCTGGGGGTATGTAAATAGATGAGGGCAGACAGGGAGATCAGAGCCTGCACACCACTTAGCAGGATAATAAAGGAAATCATCCTTGATTATCAGTGCTAATTTGGACACTGCCGGTAGCTTGTTATGCGTGTTCTGAGTAGCATTTAATTAATTCAATTGCTTGTTAATGAGGGAAGTGACATGTGGGGAGCAGATGCCACCCAACTGCAGATGGGTTCTGGTCATCACAGCAAAGTCCTTTTCCACCCCCCTCTATTTCTCCCCCTGCCCGTTTTCTTTTCTTTTTTTTTTTAAGGAAAGAAAATAGGAAAAGGTGTCAAGCATAGAGGAACACTCAAAATAGACAAAACAGAGACCTACGCAGGGCCAAGAACTGTTGAAAAATAATAAGATGAGACAATCCTGGGGCCGCGTGGGTCAACATGTTCCCCGAGGCCGCATTTGGATCAGTGCATCTTTATGCCAGAAATTTGAGCCCGAGATTACGATATTGTGATCTCATGATCAAACCTAACGAGACAGAGCGTGGCCAAGTGGGGCTGCTTTTAATATCTCAGAGGGAGCGGTGGGGATCCAATTATTTTCAGTTTGGATACATTTCCCTTTATCAATATCTCCATGTGCATAAATAAGATGAAAGTGGAGTCTGGAAATCAAAAAGGGCATGGCACTCGGATCACCGGGTGGAACGCTCGGCCGGCAAGTGTGCGGCCCCGTCTCTCCCACGCAGATTCCTGATGTCCGGCCCCACATCTTCCTCCCGAAGTGACATCTTTTTAGTGGTTAAAGACAAGAGGGGAGCCTAGGGGCACAGGTGAACAGACACATGACGGAACCCAAAGAAAGGATGCTCAGAGAGGGATGGGAACAGACACCCAATCAGCACGCTGGGTTCCCTTGAGCTCTACGGTGACAGCTGGAAGCCCCAAGTTGCAAAATGAAATTTCTGCCTCTATTACTCACTTGAGAGACCACAGTGGTGGCCTTTAATTTATCAGTGAGCTTGAGATACAAAGGCTGGGCTGGGGGAGGGCAGGCGGGGAGGGGGGCCGCGGTGGCGGCAGGCGGCGGGGCCAGGGCATCAATCCGCCATGCTCGGTGATCGTGGCAAATTAACTAGGTAAGATAACCTCCGCTTCCAAAGGCAGAGGCTGGGGGTATGTAAATAGATGAGGGCAGACAGGGAGATCAGAGCCTGCACACCACTTAGCAGGATAATAAAGGAAATCATCCTTGATTATCAGTGCTAATTTGGACACTGCCGGTAGCTTGTTATGCGTGTTCTGAGTAGCATTTAATTAATTCAATTGCTTGTTAATGAGGGAAGTGACATGTGGGGAGCAGATGCCACCCAACTGCAGATGGGTTCTGGTCATCACAGCAAAGTCCTTTTCCACCCCCCTCTATTTCTCCCCCTGCCCGTTTTCTTTTCTTTTTTTTTTTAAGGAAAGAAAATAGGAAAAGGTGTCAAGCATAGAGGAACACTCAAAAGAGACAAAACAGTGACCTCCGCAGGGCCAAGAACTGTTGAAAAAATAATAAGATGAGACAATCCCGGGGCCGTGTGGTCCCTGAGGCCGCATTTGGATCACGCATCTTTATGCCAGAAATTTGAGGCAGAGATTACGATATTGTGATCTCATGATCAAACCTAACGAGACAGAGACGTGGCCAAGTGGGGCTGCTTTTAATATCTCAGAGGGAGCGGTGGGGATCCAATTATTTTCAGTTTGGATACATTTCCCCTTTATCAATATCTCCATGTGCATAAATAAGATGAAAGTGGAGTCTGGAAATCAAAAGGACATGGCACTCGGATCACCGGGTGGAACGCTCGGCCGGCAAGTGTGCGGCCCCGTCTCTCCCACGCAGATTCCTGATGTCCGGCCCCACATCTTCCTCCCGAAGTGACATCTTTTTAGTGGTTAAAGACAAGAGGGGAGCCTAGGGGCACAGGTGAACAGACACATGACGGAACCCAAAGAAAGGATGCTCAGAGAGGGATGGGAACAGACACCCAATCAGCACGCTGGGTTCCCTTCGGAGCGGGATCAAAGAGATGACCGGTGATTTCAGCTGGGTTTAGAGCTTTTCCCAAGGGCTCTTTCATGGAATTGAAAACGCTCTCCACTTCCAGGTGCCTTTGATTTCCTAGACCAAATCAGCAATCCACCTTGTAAACAGGCTACCTGCCCTGCAATGCAAATAGCAACTGGTCCTGGCAGACCTTTGGTCAAATCCCTTGGCTCAGAGACACAAAGATGGGAGATGAAGAGAGAAAGCCGCACAGCCCAGCGGAGTTTGGCTTCTGCCGAGAGGAATGCGGCTCCAGAGGGCTCTGATGGGCCCTGGTAGGAAACTGTTTGTTCTGCAAGTCCATCGAAAGAGCGTCTACGTGCAGGGCAGATGGAATCAAGAAGCAGGAGCTGCCTTAAGTGCTGCAGACCAGCCCCGAGAACACCAGTGCATGGACGAGCGTAAGAAGAGGCACAGAGGGGCTTCCCTGGTGGTCCAGTGGGAAAGGACACTGCCTTGCAGTGCAAGGAGCTCCAGTTCAATCCCTGGCCTGGGAAGATTCCATGTGTTGCGGAGCGGCTGGACCGATGTGTCCAACTACCGAGCCAGAGCCCAGAGCCGGTGCTCTGCAGCAACAGAGGCCACTGTGATGGGAGGCCCACATGGGCCGAAGAACAAAGATGGATGAAAATAGATAACTGAAAGCCCAACAGAAGTGCCCTCCACACCCCACACCCCCAAAAAAAGTGAAAAAAAAAAGAGACACAGAGAGGTCTGCTGAGACGGTTTCACCATGTGCCGGGGATTGTGCTTACAAACACACGAGGAGTTCCGAGGCTCTGAGGCTGCCAGGCCCCCCGACACGTGTCTTCCAAGCTGACCAGCTTCCTGTCTCACTCATTCACTCCAGAAAAACGTACACGACTGTTTTAACGTCTTTCCTTCCGAGCCGTGTCCAGACGGGGGTACCAGAGCCCTGCCTGGGTGCTGCAGGCCCTGGGTGCCTCCAACGCCCTCGAACGACACACTGTCAGGCACAGCCCCAAAGTCAGGTGTGGGCCCTCCTGCAGACAGCCAAAGGCCCCTCTGCAGCCAGCCCCTGACACGCGCGCACTCGGTTCCCACCTCGCTTCCACTTCAGCAGCCCCATTTGCAATCAATATTTTAAGTGTGTGCTTAAATGGTATCAATAGCAATTAGAGGGGAATTCTGATTCCACCCCAGATGTAGTTAATTGTTACCACATCGATCTCCTCTACCCACTCCTTTCTCCAAATTAAACCTCCATCACAGAGCGAGGTGAAGGGCACCCTCTCCCCTCCTGCCACAATAAAATTTAATATCGAATGCACTGGGAAAAAAAAAGGCAGTTGTTGCAGAATCCATCCAAAAAAGGATTTTTTTTTTTCTTCCTGGGAGTAATTAAAAGATGCTTTTCTTGACTAATGATCCCCCGGTTTAGGAATGGGAAGTCAATACTGCTTCGCTGCCGTCAGCTTCGATTGATCTCCGTGCTGTTCAAGTTTGAACGGCAGTTCCCAGGGCAGCTGAGAATCACTGGAACCAATTATGAGCCGTCCGAAGCTGCCCTAATCAGGGTGCAGGGGGGACAGATGGCTGGTCAGAGGAGCCTGCTTCCCTGTGTCACCCTCGGGTCTGGGTGACACTGGTGCAAGGTAGTTTTGCTTTTTTTTGGAGAAGGATCTGCTGTGTTCTACTTTCCCATGGTCCTGAGTGTGTGTGTGTGTGTGTGTGTGTGTGCGTGCGTGTGCGTGTGCATGTGTGCGTGTGCTGGGGGAGGAACAGCACATTTCTAATTATGTGCCACTGTCAGAATGAATCTTCTGAACAAGACAGAATGGACGGAGCTTCTCGGGAAAACAGCTGGGCCCTTTTTCAAAGAATTAGACTGTATATATCGCACTTGGTGTTTCTTCGGATAGAGATAAAAATTTATTAAAATATTTCTTTTTAGTATCACCTTAGGGCCACATGAGAGAGGCCTCCAGCTGTTTGCGCTATGAGCACAGACTCTGCAGAGAGCGTGAGGTGGGGCAGGGGGTGGGGGCGTCTTGTCTTGGGGAGGCACGGACCAGACTAGACACCCATTCTCACATTGTAGATAGAATTCCATGTGGAATTTCCAGGCCAAACGTTTAGGTTTGATTTCTGTTTGAGGAAATTGCAGGGGGTAGTGGAGGAGGCAGGGGTCTGGGTTTTTATTGTGCGTTGTTTCTGAGTGAGTCTGAGGCTCTGCTTCTGGTCCATCAAGACCGCAGCCTTAACACTGTCTCCCCGCATGTCTCCATCTCTTCCTATGATGCTACTGGTTGCCCCTAGTCCTCCCAGGAACAGGTGGGACATACGCGAAGACCTAAACAGACCCAACAGCCCAACGTCCGCCCAGCCCTGGAGTTGCTGTCAGACCACTGCCCCTGGGGCATGAGCCCTTTGCTCAGTCTTGGCCTTGCCCTTCCCAAGCCTCAGTTTATTTGATCTCAGTTGTTGCAGAATCCATCCAAAAAGGATTTTTTTCTTCCTGGGAGTAATTAAAAGATGCTTTTCTTGACTAATGATCCCCCGGTTTAGGAATGGGAAGTCAATACTGCTTCGCTGCCGTCAGCTTCGATTGATCTCCGTGCTGTTCAAGTTTGAACGGCAGTTCCCAGGGCAGCTGAGAATCACTGGAACCAATTATGAGCCGTCCGAAGCTGCCCTAATCAGGGTGCAGGGGGGACAGATGGCTGGTCAGAGGAGCCTGCTTCCCTGTGTCACCCTCGGGTCTGGGTGACACTGGTGCAAGGTAGTTTTGCTTTTTTTTGGAGAAGGATCTGCTGTGTTCTACTTTCCCATGGTCCTGAGTGTGTGTGTGTGTGTGTGTGTGTGTGTGCGTGCGTGTGCGTGTGCATGTGTGCGTGTGCTGGGGGAGGAACAGCACATTTCTAATTATGTGCCACTGTCAGAATGAATCTTCTGAACAAGACAGAATGGACGGAGCTTCTCGGGAAAACAGCTGGGCCCTTTTTCAAAGAATTAGACTGTATATATCGCACTTGGTGTTTCTTCGGATAGAGATAAAAATTTATTAAAATATTTCTTTTTAGTATCACCTTAGGGCCACATGAGAGAGGCCTCCAGCTGTTTGCGCTTGCGAGCACAGACTCTGCAGAGAGCGTGAGGTGGGGCAGGGGGTGGGGGCGTCTTGTCTTGGGGAGGCACGGACCAGACTAGACACCCATTCTCACATTGTAGATAGAATTCCATGTGGAATTTCCAGGCCAAACGTTTAGGTTTGATTTCTGTTTGAGGAAATTGCAGGGGGTAGTGGAGGAGGCAGGGGTCTGGGTTTTTATTGTGCGTTGTTTCTGAGTGAGTCTGAGGCTCTGCTTCTGGTCCATCAAGACCGCAGCCTTAACACTGTCTCCCCGCATGTCTCCATCTCTTCCTATGATGCTACTGGTTGCCCCTAGTCCTCCCAGGAACAGGTGGGACATACGCGAAGACCTAAACAGACCCAACAGCCCAACGTCCGCCCAGCCCTGGAGTTGCTGTCAGACCACTGCCCCTGGGGCATGAGCCCTTTGCTCAGTCTTGGCCTTGCCCTTCCCAAGCCTCACAGTATTCAAAGCCCCAGGGGCCCTGAGGCCTCCACATGCCTGTCTTTGCCCAAGCCGCTTCCATCCTCCCCCACAGACTCCCCACACTCCTGGGCCTGGAGATCACCCCACATGTTACAGTCCAGTTCAGAAGACCGATCTCCGGAACATCCTGGAGATTGCAAATCCCTCTGGTCTATGAATGCCACCGAGTCCTGGCATCATTGGCTGGCCCTGAGAACATTCACCAATCATGGCAGACTTGCGATCATCACCCACTGATCACTTCTTTTCTATGAGAGAGCACTCCATGAATATTTGCTGAATTTCATTAAAAATAAAACTCCTTGGGAGAATTACTAAAGGCACAAAGGCACAGTCAATTCTCAAATGTGTTTATCCCCTTAGAGATGAATAGAATTTAGAAACGCCAAAGCTACCTTTGGAAAGATGATATAACCACACCACCCTCACCATAGGAAGATCATGATTCCACTTGTGAGAAAGGAAGACACACTGTCTCTAAACTAAGGACACAATCTGTGTAACACTGCACAAAGGGGTAAGTTACACACTCAAGAGCTTAATTAAAGTTTTCAGGATAGAATAAAACCACCCTCACATACACAGTCTTCACTTAAAAAAAATAAAATTATTATAAAGCAAACACTTCCCAGTTAAAAAATTAATCTACATCTTTGTTTCTAATTAAACAGTTTCTAGTTACGACAGATGGAAAAACAAATGTTTCTTGTTCATGGTATTAAAAATAGTATACACATTTCTTTTACACACAGTCAGTACAATGTATAAGTGTGATATTTTCCCAACTTATTTCAATATTTTCTGCATTCACACATCAAACTCAATCTCCAATCATTTTTCCAATCATTTCCAATTACCAATCATTTTTCTTTTTCAGATCTAAATACCTTCCGAGGGATGGATATGTATGAAAAACTAGATACTAAAATGCGAATTAATCTTTTAAGAATGAGCCTAGTGGATGACTCCGTGGGTTTCTAAATTAGTTTTTTTTATATTTAAAATTTGTCAGCCACTGCCCCCTGGGCCCCAGATCTAGCTTGGCCTTGCCCTTCCCAAGCCTCACAGTATTCAAAGCCCCAGGGCCCTGAGGCCTCCACATGCCTGTCTTTGCCCAAGCCGCTTCCATCCTCCCCCACAGACTCCCCACACTCCTGGGCCTGGAGATCACCCCACATGTTACAGTCCAGTTCAGAAGACCGATCTCCGGAACATCCTGGAGATTGCAAATCCCTCTGGTCTATGAATGCCACCGAGTCCTGGCATCATTGGCTGGCCCTGAGAACATTCACCAATCATGGCAGACTTGCGATCATCACCCACTGATCACTTCTTTTCTATGAGAGAGCACTCCATGAATATTTGCTGAATTTCATTAAAAATAAAACTCCTTGGGAGAATTACTAAAGGCACAAAGGCACAGTCAATTCTCAAATGTGTTTATCCCCTTAGAGATGAATAGAATTTAGAAACGCCAAAGCTACCTTTGGAAAGATGATATAACCACACCACCCTCACCATAGGAAGATCATGATTCCACTTGTGAGAAAGGAAGACACACTGTCTCTAAACTAAGGACACAATCTGTGTAACACTGCACAAAGGGGTAAGTTACACACTCAAGAGCTTAATTAAAGTTTTCAGGATAGAATAAAACCACCCTCACATACACAGTCTTCACTTAAAAAAAATAAAATTATTATAAAGCAAACACTTCCCAGTTAAAAAATTAATCTACATCTTTGTTTCTAATTAAACAGTTTCTAGTTACGACAGATGGAAAAACAAATGTTTCTTGTTCATGGTATTAAAAATAGTATACACATTTCTTTTACACACAGTCAGTACAATGTATAAGTGTGATATTTTCCCAACTTATTTCAATATTTTCTGCATTCACACATCAAACTCAATCTCCAATCATTTTTCCAATCATTTCCAATTACCAATCATTTTTCTTTTTCAGATCTAAATACCTTCCGAGGGATGGATATGTATGAAAAACTAGATACTAAAATGCGAATTAATCTTTTAAGAATGAGCCTAGTGGATGACTCCGTGGGTTTCTAAATTAGTATTATATCAAAATTTAAAAAATTATGAAAGTGTATCACTTCTTCAGTTTGTCACCCACACGTTGCCCACACGTATGCCACACGACATAAGTTATATATATGGGCTCAGCACCAACCTGAGTGGGGTTTTTTTGGCCACTTCTATTGGTCTTTCATTTATTTATCTTTGTTCTTTGGCCTGTGTGGGCCTTCCATCGCAGTGGACTCTCTTGTTGCAGAGCACTGGCTTCAGGCACACGTGCTCCAGAGCTCTGGCTTGGTAGTTGGACAGATCGGTCTAGCTGCTCCGCAACACGTGGGATCATCCCAGGCCAGGGATCGAACCGGCGCCCCTTACACTGCAAGGCAGTGTCCTTACCCACTGGACCACCAGGGAAGCCCTTGAGTGGTTTTAAACACGTATATTTGAGCACCTTTCTTGCCCCCCCTCCCCACCTCTTCAGAGCACCTAATATGAAGAGCAGGGTTAAGGACACCAGCTTCATTTGCTCCACTGAACCAAAGGGGGCACCCCAAATTCATTTCTCATTGTTGATAAAATGAAGCCCACCGACCTGCCACATTACCACTGCTTATTGGTAGAAACCGACTTCTTACCCCTGTATGTGGCCCAACCACAGATGGAGTCCTGGATTTTCTGGGCTGATCACCAGCAAAACAGATCAGTGCTGGTGCTGGGGGACCCAGTCTCCCCCTTCACCTGTGCACACACCTGAGAAGCAAAGGCCGAACCCACCCCACACCCCTGCTTCAGACACCAGAAAGCACTCCCTCAGAACAGCCTCGGAGATGGGACAGTCCATCCTGCCTCGGTGAAAGAAGCTTTCTCAGAAAGCGTGCCATTTTATCACCTCGTAGGTGCATTAAATATGCATGTGTACTCAAAAACGGCTTATAATTGCTGTAAATGAAATATGAGAAACAGAATGGCCTCAAAATAAATGCGTCTTTTACACTGGGTAACAATTAACATTAATGAGGTGCCATCACATGTCACAAATGCCATACTTGGTTGATTAAACGTTAGGGACATATCTTTTAAGAATGAGCCTAGTGGATGACTCCGTGGGTTTCTAAATTAGTATTATATCAAAATTTAAAAAATTATGAAAGTGTATCACTTCTTCAGTTTGTCACCCACACGTTGCCCACACGTATGCCACACGACATAAGTTATATATATGGGCTCAGCACCAACCTGAGTGGGGTTTTTTTGGCCACTTCTATTGGTCTTTCATTTATTTATCTTTGTTCTTTGGCCTGTGTGGGCCTTCCATCGCAGTGGACTCTCTTGTTGCAGAGCACTGGCTTCAGGCACACGTGCTCCAGAGCTCTGGCTTGGTAGTTGGACAGATCGGTCTAGCTGCTCCGCAACACGTGGGATCATCCCAGGCCAGGGATCGAACCGGCGCCCCTTACACTGCAAGGCAGTGTCCTTACCCACTGGACCACCAGGGAAGCCCTTGAGTGGTTTTAAACACGTATATTTGAGCACCTTTCTTGCCCCCCCTCCCCACCTCTTCAGAGCACCTAATATGAAGAGCAGGGTTAAGGACACCAGCTTCATTTGCTCCACTGAACCAAAGGGGGCACCCCAAATTCATTTCTCATTGTTGATAAAATGAAGCCCACCGACCTGCCACATTACCACTGCTTATTGGTAGAAACCGACTTCTTACCCCTGTATGTGGCCCAACCACAGATGGAGTCCTGGATTTTCTGGGCTGATCACCAGCAAAACAGATCAGTGCTGGTGCTGGGGGACCCAGTCTCCCCCTTCACCTGTGCACACACCTGAGAAGCAAAGGCCGAACCCACCCCACACCCCTGCTTCAGACACCAGAAAGCACTCCCTCAGAACAGCCTCGGAGATGGGACAGTCCATCCTGCCTCGGTGAAAGAAGCTTTCTCAGAAAGCGTGCCATTTTATCACCTCGTAGGTGCATTAAATATGCATGTGTACTCAAAAACGGCTTATAATTGCTGTAAATGAAATATGAGAAACAGAATGGCCTCAAAATAAATGCGTCTTTTACACTGGGTAACAATTAACATTAATGAGGTGCCATCACATGTCACAAATGCCATACTTGGTTGATTAAACGTTAGGGACATATATTTTAGAAAATAAAATAGATTTGGTTGCTAGCAACTCAGTGAGGTCAGAGGGCTGTGGAACCAATGGAGGTGATGCTTATCAAAGACAGAAGAATAACAGTTAAATTAAAGAATCCAAAATTCGTAATTAGAGTTAACAGCACAGCTTATGCCTATTAGAAATGTATTAATTAAAGTGATATATTCCTAAGGTTCTAGAAGCTTAATATGTTTCCAAGAGAGGGAGAGGAATCCCCAATGTATAAAAACAAACATAAAAAATTAAGGAGTCTGAATTATCCATGTCTGCAGAAGACCAATTTTAAATACAGACATTTCCAACTGAGTTATCAGCCTTCCCGTGGGTTGCTGGAGTGGCTCTAGCAGTGGCCGTCGCTAAGGTCATTCCCAGTGGTAAAGCTGTTGCAGAAAGCCCCTGAGGCACACGGCTTCCCACATCCCTACCTTGTGGAGTCTAGCGAGGGCTTCGTCCGCCCCTGGGTGCTCTCCTCCCAGACGCTGTTGGCCAGCTCGTTCCCGATGGATGACATCACCTTGATCAGCTCAATGGGCCAGTCGTCGAGGTCCAGAGACCGGACTCGAGAAAGATGGGTACCCAGATTTCGGTGGATCCCTGAGCACTCGATGCACATGAGGGCTCCCAAGTTCAAACTGGCCCAGTTGGGATCTGTGGGCAGAGGAATAGGATGCCGTATGCCATCGGGCCGTCACCACTCCGTCTCAAGGCCCTTGGATCTCAAGAACAAAATGGCTAACCAGATCTCCCATCCGGCAGTCCCTCCCTGGAGTCACGGGGCTTGAAAGGGCTCCCTGGACACTGCTTGGACCTGTCTTAGACACCTCAGAAGACCTGACATGATGGCAACCGGCTTTGGCCAAGGCCTTAGGATTTCCCACACAATAAATAATTGAAAGCGTCGGTTTGGATAGAAAAACGCACTCTGGAGTACTTCCCCAGTGGCATCTCCCTTGAGCAGGCACACTAGGAAATAAAATCAGGCATGACTAGGCTATGGATGGCTGTTGATGGAGGGAAAAGAGAAGTGGAGCTGAGGGGCCACTGGTCATTCCCAAAGCTACCGTGTCCCTCATAACCTTGGGCAACTGGGGTACATCAAAGTTCTTAGTGACATGGTGGGAGTGTCTGTAACTTTCAAAGATGGAAGAAAGGCACACTTGAGTGAAAACGTTTGATTTTCAGTGATCTCATTTAAGGGCAACCACCAAAGCAACTTCCATTTCTCCATCCTTCACTGCCGGCAAGATGGTGGACACCATGCTCGGCACGATCACTTTGATTCACGGACTGAAGTGGAAGAGGTCTGGGGCTGTGACGCCGCACCACGGACACTGAACGAGTCCTGGGAACAGCACTGGGGCCCCTTGTTGGGACCCCTCCCTGTGTGGAACTGGCTGACCTGCTCAGAAGACGGAGGACTGGGGCCCAGGGCTGGCTTCCTGCTAGAATCGCCAGCTGATTTGCAATGATGGGGGTGACCCTGATGGTCAGTGGCTTTCACCACTGCCAGAAGCAAATAAGGAGTAAACCAACCAGGAATAATCAATATTTACTCCAGGTAGACTCGGAGAGTCAACAGGAAAACCCAGGTAACTGACATCATATTTTTTTAAAGTCACTGTATAAAAGGCAAATGACCAGAGGTGGCCTTATGCTAATTCAGCAGAAATCAGCCAGCCATTTATTTAAATTTAATACCAAGGCAGCAAGGTGGTGGTAGAGACCATGTGGCTGGGGGTAGAAGGGGTGGAGGAACACACAAGAAGAGGGGTCTGTGACCTCAGAGACGGTCCTGGTTGGGAAGAAGAAACAAATGCCCCTAATGATCATCATAATAATACATAAAAAACAAAAGGCTTTGGGAGCGTATCATCTCTCATGTCCTTGACCTCAGTCCCTCGGCCTTGCCCCTAGTCCTCTGAAAAGACACAGCAGGTCAGCCCAGAGCTTAGATTAAATCCTGCACCACGACTGGCTCTTCGGTGACGTGGAATGTATACCTTGACCCTCAGACTCTTCATGTCTCCCTGTAAGTGGGACCTAGTCTAGCCATGACCACCACAGTCACAAGAATTAAAACAGGTGGTGCATGGTGGGACAGAGCACAGACCTGACAGATTACGTGTTTAAGAAGTCGAAGCTTAAGATCTCTTTCTCTCCACATCTGTCAAACGTGGCCTCGCTTTAAACAAATTGGCCCCGAAACCTCCCTTGAACCAGCCTCTCTCTCCCACCCGTCCTCCCCAAGCTGGGCACTCGGCCACCCAGCCCTGCTCTCAGAAAATTCTCTCGACCTCCAACTGGCCACACGCCATGAAGCTCGTGAGCCACGGAATACTGCCTTTACAGGAATCTTCCAGAATGGTGGAAACCATCACAGACATTTTTCCCTTTGGAGGTTCTGATAGTTCTCAGATTGTGTGCTTTTAAAGATCTTATTTTTAAAACTCTGATAAAAACATACTTCACGTAATGCCTTCTCTCTTCTTAACCTCATGTCGTGACACAGCTTGAAAGTAAAATTTAAACATTCAAACAAAAGAAGATGCTTTAAAGAAGTCCCTCCACAAGTTGACGGAGAGACCCTTCTGTCTCCCCGAGGCCCCAGACCTGGCCTCCCGTCCTGCCCCTGCCTCCCTTGCCGGCTGGCGGCCGCTCCCAGGTGGCTCTTTCCTTCTCTTTTATCTGCGACAATCCCGAGTTCCTCTTGTTAAGTCACCCAAATCCTACATGGCCAGCTTCCTACCTGAGCCGCAGTTGCTCCCTCCCCGAACAGGCCAGAGCCACTCAGCTGTGCATCCCGCTGCTGCCCTGCCTCCCAACGACGCCCTCCCCGCCTGCTCCCACCCTGCCCACTTTCTGCACCCTGCCTGCCCTGAGCTGCCTTGTGTCCTCTGTGTGTTGGGTACGGCACAGAACGTGGGCCGCTGACTGATCCTCTAGCACCGGTGGTGTGACTGTGGCTCACGGGCAGGCCAGAGGCATAAGCAGAACTTGTGATAAACCAGGATGGAAAAGCACAGGAAGGCGAATACACACAGGTGCCACTGAGTCACTGGGCTGGAGAGCAGAGATGAACACAACCTTGTCAATCAACTGCACTTCATAAAATTTATGAAAAATCAATCAATCAATCAAACGAAGAAAGAATAAAAAAGACTTATGGTGCCATCCGAGAGGCGTCTGTGTGAAGGGCACTGTGCTGAAGACCAAACAAAAATATGCCAATGCCCTGAGTGCCATTCAATCACACAGCACACCTTCCACACCAGGGGACAGACATGGGCCTGCGGTGGTACAGGCTGAGCCAGACCATCCCGGCCCCCTCTGTCCAGGGCCATGCCCCCCAGCCCTGCTCATACTTACTCTGGGTCTCGCAGTCCACGCAGTGGGCCCCGGGGTTCCCCTCGGATGGCCTCACTCTGGCTGGTCAGTCGGGACTGGACACATAAGGAAACACAGAAATGCAAGATATGAGAACCTTGTGAGAAATGTACATGACTGTCAATAACACCCAGAAAATCACTTTCTGGCTGGTCAGGTTCTTAAGTAAAATTTAAACATTCAATACTCAACAAGATAGATGCCTTCTCTCTTAACCTCATGTCGTGACACAGCTTGAAAGTAAAATTTAAACATTCAAACAAAAGAAGATGCTTTAAAGAAGTCCCTCCACAAGTTGACGGAGAGACCCTTCTGTCTCCCCGAGGCCCCAGACCTGGCCTCCCGTCCTGCCCCTGCCTCCCTTGCCGGCTGGCGGCCGCTCCCAGGTGGCTCTTTCCTTCTCTTTTATCTGCGACAATCCCGAGTTCCTCTTGTTAAGTCACCCAAATCCTACATGGCCAGCTTCCTACCTGAGCCGCAGTTGCTCCCTCCCCGAACAGGCCAGAGCCACTCAGCTGTGCATCCCGCTGCTGCCCTGCCTCCCAACGACGCCCTCCCCGCCTGCTCCCACCCTGCCCACTTTCTGCACCCTGCCTGCCCTGAGCTGCCTTGTGTCCTCTGTGTGTTGGGTACGGCACAGAACGTGGGCCGCTGACTGATCCTCTAGCACCGGTGGTGTGACTGTGGCTCACGGGCAGGCCAGAGGCATAAGCAGAACTTGTGATAAACCAGGATGGAAAAGCACAGGAAGGCGAATACACACAGGTGCCACTGAGTCACTGGGCTGGAGAGCAGAGATGAACACAACCTTGTCAATCAACTGCACTTCATAAAATTTATGAAAAATCAATCAATCAATCAAACGAAGAAAGAATAAAAAAGACTTATGGTGCCATCCGAGAGGCGTCTGTGTGAAGGGCACTGTGCTGAAGACCAAACAAAAATATGCCAATGCCCTGAGTGCCATTCAATCACACAGCACACCTTCCACACCAGGGGACAGACATGGGCCTGCGGTGGTACAGGCTGAGCCAGACCATCCCGGCCCCCTCTGTCCAGGGCCATGCCCCCCAGCCCTGCTCATACTTACTCTGGGTCTCGCAGTCCACGCAGTGGGAGTTCCCTCGGATGTTCCGTATCGACTGCAAGGCCATGGCCTCACTCTGGCTGGTCAGTCGGGACTGGACACATAAGGAAACACAGAAATGCAAGATATGAGAACCTTGTGAGAAATGTACATGACTGTCAATAACACCCAGAAAATACCAACGGGTGGTGAGTAAATATAACAGGAGGGCAATTTCAGAAAGGGACGCCTCTCTAGATGTCTTAGGGTTTCCCAGGAGGCGCTCGGAGTAGAGAAGTCGCCTGCCAATGCAGGAGGCACAAGGGACACGGGTTCAATCTCTGGGTCAGGAAGATCCCCTGGAGGAGGAAGTGGCCACCTATGCCAGCATTCTTGCCTGGAGAAGGCCATGGACAGAGGAGACTAGCGGGCTACGGCCCCCTGCTGCCAGCAGTAGCACCCAGCCGAAGCGCCTGGCACAGGAGATGTCTTCAGGATGGAGCCTGGCTGAGAGAAAACCGACCAGGAGCACACGGTAAGACATGTCGGATGAGAGCCCGTGTGCCCTAAGACACGTCTTGTGATGCCTCATCAGGAGACCACGGCCCCATCACACTTCGTGCCCTGGAGACTCACTTCCCGTGTCCAGGCTCTGCCCGGTGCTAAGCAAGAAGGTCACCAGGCAGCGTGTGGGCAGAGGTGACCGTGTGGGTGGCTGGGTCATTTATGTTCCACCGTACACTTAACTGTCTTCTCTGAGTAAGTCAGAAAGCCTCAAAGGGGGAAAAGAACAACGGAAAAATGATAAACTACTATAGCTAAGTTTTATTTTATATATATATATTTTAAATTTTGGCTTCTTTTATTGGTTTTTTATTTATCTATTTTCATCTATCTTTATTCTTTGGCCTGTGTGGGCCTCCCATCACAGTGGACTCTCTCACTGCAGAGCACCAGTTCTGTGTGAAGGGCACTGTGCTGAAGACCAAACAAAAATATGCCAATGCCCTGAGTGCCATTCAATCACACAGCACACCTTCCACACCAGGGGACAGACATGGGCCTGCGGTGGTACAGGCTGAGCCAGACCATCCCGGCCCCCTCTGTCCAGGGCCATGCCCCCCAGCCCTGCTCATACTTACTCTGGGTCTCGCAGTCCACGCAGTGGGAGTTCCCTCGGATGTTCCGTATCGACTGCAAGGCCATGGCCTCACTCTGGCTGGTCAGTCGGGACTGGACACATAAGGAAACACAGAAATGCAAGATATGAGAACCTTGTGAGAAATGTACATGACTGTCAATAACACCCAGAAAATACCAACGGGTGGTGAGTAAATATAACAGGAGGGCAATTTCAGAAAGGGACGCCTCTCTAGATGTCTTAGGGTTTCCCAGGAGGCGCTCGGAGTAGAGAAGTCGCCTGCCAATGCAGGAGGCACAAGGGACACGGGTTCAATCTCTGGGTCAGGAAGATCCCCTGGAGGAGGAAGTGGCCACCTATGCCAGCATTCTTGCCTGGAGAAGGCCATGGACAGAGGAGACTAGCGGGCTACGGCCCCCGCGGCTGCCAGCAGTAGCACCCAGCCGAAGCGCCTGGCACAGGAGATGTCTTCAGGATGGAGCCTGGCTGAGAGAAAACCGACCAGGAGCACACGGTAAGACATGTCGGATGAGAGCCCGTGTGCCCTAAGACACGTCTTGTGATGCCTCATCAGGAGACCACGGCCCCATCACACTTCGTGCCCTGGAGACTCACTTCCCGTGTCCAGGCTCTGCCCGGTGCTAAGCAAGAAGGTCACCAGGCAGCGTGTGGGCAGAGGTGACCGTGTGGGTGGCTGGGTCATTTATGTTCCACCGTACACTTAACTGTCTTCTCTGAGTAAGTCAGAAAGCCTCAAAGGGGGAAAAGAACAACGGAAAAATGATAAACTACTATAGCTAAGTTTTATTTTATATATATATATTTTAAATTTTGGCTTCTTTTATTGGTTTTTTATTTATCTATTTTCATCTATCTTTATTCTTTGGCCTGTGTGGGCCTCCCATCACAGTGGACTCTCTCACTGCAGAGCACCAGTTCTGGGTGCATGCGCTCCAGAGTGCTGGCCCACAATTGGACACACCGACCCAGCTGCTCCACGGCACGTGGGATCTTCCCAGGCCAGGGATCAAACCGGTGCCCCTTGCACTGCAAGGTGGACCCTCTACCCACTGAGCCACCAGGGAAGCCCTTAATGTTTTGATATCTATTCTTCTAGACTTATTTTGGTTAAAGCACATGTATAGAGATAGAGGTTTTTTTTTTTTTTGACAAAGCACAGTATATGTTATTTTGGAATCTGTCATATCTCAATGTCACCACATAGCCTCTGGCATCATTTCATTTAAATTCATTTATTTATTGATGTGACAGATATTCAGAAGTCTTATTTTACATATTTTTAAATTTCATTTCATAAGGTAGCTATCATCTATGCTAATGATTTTCAGGATTTCAGCAGCAAGACTCCTTGGAAAAAGTGTCATGATAACTCTGGCATCATTTTAAATGACTGCATAATATTCCATGTATGACTTATTTACAAAGGTTTCTTTGATGGGATACTTAGGCTGTTTCAGTTATCCTCTACTATCAACATTTATGTGAAGGATATGTTCATTCCTAAAACTTAACACAAATTCATGATTGTTTACTAAGGATGAATTTTTCAAAACAGAGGTAGCAGGTAACAGGACGTACCTTTTCAGTATTTCAAGGCTTATGATGGAAACATTTAATACAATGGTCAAAGCCAAATAAATTCCAGAGGACACTTAAAAATTCTTCATCCACTAAAGTATCATATGTCAAACTGTTTGCTGTTATTAAACAGCTGATTGCTTTCTACTTAATCATAAACTACAATTTATTAATTGCTACCATCTGAATTATTAGGGTCTCATTCTCTTTGCTTATTAGGTGTCCATTTATGTTCCACGTCACTTAACTGTCTTCTCTGAGTCAGAAAGCCTCAAAGGGGGAAAAGAACAACGGAAAAATGATAAACTACTATAGCTAAGTTTTATTTTATATATATATATTTTAAATTTTGGCTTCTTTTATTGGTTTTTTATTTATCTATTTTCATCTATCTTTATTCTTTGGCCTGTGTGGGCCTCCCATCACAGTGGACTCTCTCACTGCAGAGCACCAGTTCTGGGTGCATGCGCTCCAGAGTGCTGGCCCACAATTGGACACACCGACCCAGCTGCTCCACGGCACGTGGGATCTTCCCAGGCCAGGGATCAAACCGGTGCCCCTTGCACTGCAAGGTGGACCCTCTACCCACTGAGCCACCAGGGAAGCCCTTAATGTTTTGATATCTATTCTTCTAGACTTATTTTGGTTAAAGCACATGTATAGAGATAGAGGTTTTTTTTTTTTTTGACAAAGCACAGTATATGTTATTTTGGAATCTGTCATATCTCAATGTCACCACATAGCCTCTGGCATCATTTCATTTAAATTCATTTATTTATTGATGTGACAGATATTCAGAAGTCTTATTTTACATATTTTTAAATTTCATTTCATAAGGTAGCTATCATCTATGCTAATGATTTTCAGGATTTCAGCAGCAAGACTCCTTGGAAAAAGTGTCATGATAACTCTGGCATCATTTTAAATGACTGCATAATATTCCATGTATGACTTATTTACAAAGGTTTCTTTGATGGGATACTTAGGCTGTTTCAGTTATCCTCTACTATCAACATTTATGTGAAGGATATGTTCATTCCTAAAACTTAACACAAATTCATGATTGTTTACTAAGGATGAATTTTTCAAAACAGAGGTAGCAGGTAACAGGACGTACCTTTTCAGTATTTCAAGGCTTATGATGGAAACATTTAATACAATGGTCAAAGCCAAATAAATTCCAGAGGACACTTAAAAATTCTTCATCCACTAAAGTATCATATGTCAAACTGTTTGCTGTTATTAAACAGCTGATTGCTTTCTACTTAATCATAAACTACAATTTATTAATTGCTACCATCTGAATTATTAGGGTCTCATTCTCTTTGCTTATTAGGTGCCCATTATTCAAAGTATGTTGAACAATTTCTACCGGCATCTGGAGTAAGCGTGTATGGGTGTGCGTGCGTGCGTGGACTCACATGCAAGGGTGTGTCTGATGGTCTCTGTCCACCTGTGTAATCCCGAGGGGTGCTAATAACTCTGACGTATCCAGGGCAGCTAGAATGCCCGACAATCCATCCTCCTCTCCCACTGCTCCTGGTGGCTACTATTTCCAGGCTGTACACCTTCACGCCTATTCAGGAAGTGCCCAAGGTGAACGGGTGTGAGTCTGCCTTCCTCTGGGGTCAGCGAGTCCTCCTTCCAGGGACAGTGCCTGACAGAGAGGGCACCGTCCACGGAGAGAGAAGGGGCGGCGTTCTAAGCCTGGCGCCTACATCGGGCCCAGAGGAGACACTGCCTGTTTCCACAGAGTGGGGAGCTGGGAGGAGACGGGCGGGGGTAGAAAACAGAAAAGGCCAACGCTGTTGCCCACTTTCCTGAGTCCATCGCCCACTTTCCTGAGTCCAACGACCCGGCACAGATCTGGTTCGATGGGAAATACTGTGATTTGAGGCAAAGTTTGGAGACGCATTTGTCTGTCCAGCCAGCACTTGTTCTGAAGCCCAGGTCCTGAGCTTTTTCCGGTGACAGAGGATTTTGGTCCTCAGTGACAGGAGACCTGGAGCCATCCTGAGTTTGCCTCAAAAGCCACATCTGCATCTGGGCTTAAAGCCATGGTGCTCAGAAACGAAAAACCCTGATTCTCCCCACTGCGGGTATAAAACTTTTTTAAAAAAGAAACACAAATTACATTATGATAATAATGACCGTGGTCTGGTTTACCCCGGTTAAAGAGGGTAATAAAACAAGATACTCCATCTTACTGAAAGACAGACCCCCTTCCTAATGACAAAGCGGAGCATAAATCATCCATAGAGATTTCTTTAAATGGTTACAAATGAAATTGCAGGTTGGGAGGCAATGCCCGTTCTCCTGGCTTCTAACTGTTCACAGTCTAAAAAATCAAAATGCTCTCTAGGATGATAGTGTCCCAGAGAAGCGGGTGAAAGATATCCAAGGATAAAATAATGATTTTTGAAGGAACCTCTGATTGGAAAAAGGAAATGAGAAAAATGACCTCTGAATAAGGAGTATCATGGGGTAATAATTCAGAAAATGCAGGTTAAAATCTACTTCTTCTGGCTAAACAAATGCAAAAGAATTAACTCTTTCAACTGAATAAACCCCACACCAGACTATATCAACAGAATTTAGAAAATGAACACTTAATCTTCCCTAAACTCTCTGCACACTTGAATTCAAATATGTGCACGGTCTTTTCATCAAAGCCAGTACCAAGGGCCGGTTTCCTAAGCTGACATGGATTTGAATTTGGGGGGTTTTATGAGAATGGAACAGGCATCTTTCTGAACCAAGCACTTCTTTTCCTGAGGGCATTCTACCTAAAAGCAATAAAAAGAAATGTGGGCCCTTAAGTCACAAGGATCCAAAAGATTCCATCCCCGTACCATCAAACGTCAGTACTTTACATTTAGGATGAGTTTGAGAGGGAAAAAATTTAAAATAGGAGGACACTCTGCCATCCAGAACAAGCTCAAGGTAAGATACTAATATATGATCCAGAATACACATCGACACGATATATTTTTATCTTTTCAATTATTTCCCCTTCTGCCGGGAAAAAGTCCCTGTCTCGCCACCTGCACGCCGCGCCAAACGCTCTCCCTCCACCGCCCCTACCCACTTCTCTCTCTTTCAGGATCGGGGGCTCCTGACTGGGGGTGGGGTGGGGCGGCGGCGTGGAGGAGGGGGCGGAGGGCTGCTCCGGTCCTACCTTGTTCTTGCTGCTCTCACAGGACTGTAAGCTGGCGAGGATCTGGCTCTCGATGGCCTGGACCCAGCGTCTCGCTCCTCGTAGGTGGTGGCTTCAAAGTGCCACGTCTGGCCAGTGAGGGACACAATGATAAACTCAAAGTTTTCTTCTTGTTCTGAAACAAGAGTGGTGGGGATGAGAGCTTAGCTTTCATGCGACCGAGGCCCCTCCGCCAAGCCCTCGGCCATGAAAGTGCCTCTGGGTTCAATCGCGCCTGCATGGGGCCGCGGCACACACAGGACGGGCTGCCCTGCCGTGGAGATCTGAACCAGCAGACCTCCACACACTCCGATTCGGTTCCTAAAGCCAGCGGGGCTTAGCTGGGTTTCAATCAATGCTCAGGGGAGGAGGAAAAAGGAAAACCAGCGTGTGATGTCAGTGCCTCTGTGCTGGGCACAGATGAAGCACCTTAGGGATATTGTATTGTAACTAGCATTCTTCATATTGTAAGTCCTTGCTGGGCTCTGAAATTGACAGGAGGCTGAAAATCAAGTGAACCCTGCTCATCTTGGGGTGCAATTTAATTTCTTTATAAGCACCTGCGCACCGATCCACAGACACACCACCGAAGAGGGAGCCCTGAGGGCATCTGTCATTTTAGGGCAGAAGACCAGTCCTAGTCTGAAGAGTGAGCACAATTCCAAGGGATCTGAAGGGGCAACTGTGGATCAGGAAGAGGGGCCTTCTGTTCTACCTAAAAGCAATAAAAAGAAATGTGGGCCCTTAAGTCACAAGGATCCAAAAGATTCCATCCCCGTACCATCAAACGTCAGTACTTTACATTTAGGATGAGTTTGAGAGGGAAAAAATTTAAAATAGGAGGACACTCTGCCATCCAGAACAAGCTCAAGGTAAGATACTAATATATGATCCAGAATACACATCGACACGATATATTTTTATCTTTTCAATTATTTCCCCTTCTGCCGGGAAAAAGTCCCTGTCTCGCCACCTGCACGCCGCGCCAAACGCTCTCCCTCCACCGCCCCTACCCACTTCTCTCTCTTTCAGGATCGGGGGCTCCTGACTGGGGGGTGGGGTGGGGGCGGCGGCGTGGAGGAGGGCGCGGAGGGCTGCTCCGGGTCCTACCTTGTTCTTGCTGCTCTCACAGGACTGTAAGCTGGCGAGGATCTGGCTCTCGATGGCCTGGACCCACGCGTCTCGCTCCTCGTAGGTGGTGGCTTCAAAGTGCCACGTCTGGCCAGTGAGGGACACAATGATAAACTCAAAGTTTTCTTCTTGTTCTGAAACAAGAGTGGTGGGGATGAGAGCTTAGCTTTCATGCGACCGAGGCCCCTCCGCCAAGCCCTCGGCCATGAAAGTGCCTCTGGGTTCAATCGCGCCTGCATGGGGCCGCGGCACACACAGGACGGGCTGCCCTGCCGTGGAGATCTGAACCAGCAGACCTCCACACACTCCGATTCGGTTCCTAAAGCCAGCGGGGCTTAGCTGGGTTTCAATCAATGCTCAGGGGAGGAGGAAAAAGGAAAACCAGCGTGTGATGTCAGTGCCTCTGTGCTGGGCACAGATGAAGCACCTTAGGGATATTGTATTGTAACTAGCATTCTTCATATTGTAAGTCCTTGCTGGGCTCTGAAATTGACAGGAGGCTGAAAATCAAGTGAACCCTGCTCATCTTGGGGTGCAATTTAATTTCTTTATAAGCACCTGCGCACCGATCCACAGACACACCACCGCAAAGAGGGAGCCCTGAGGGCATCTGTCATTTTAGGGCAGAAGACCAGTCCTAGTCTGAAGAGTGAGCACAATTCCAAGGGATCTGAAGGGGCAACTGTGGATCAGGAAGAGGGGGCCTTCTGTTCAC
Source organism: Tragulus kanchil (assembly GCA_022376925.1). Lineage (NCBI taxonomy): Eukaryota > Metazoa > Chordata > Mammalia > Artiodactyla > Tragulidae > Tragulus > Tragulus kanchil. Next base: position 50,633,871 of record JAIOJX010000026.1, read on the forward strand.
ACCCTGCCCCGCCACCTGGCACGGCGGAACCTGGACGAGTTCTCAGTCCGTCCCGGGCTCATTTCCTCACCCTTAAAATGGGGGCAATCCTCCTTCCTCATGTGTTTTTCCACTGGCTAAATGATGTGCACTAATGGAGGGCTTTCTTGGTGGCTCAGATGGTAAAGAGTCTGCCTGCAGTGCAGGAGACCCTGGTCAGTCTCTGGGTTGGGAAGACGCTCTGGAGAAGGAAATGGCAACCCACTCCAGTATTCTTGCCTGGAGAATTCCATGGACAGAGGAGCCTGGAGGGCCACAGTCCACAGGGTCTCAAGGGGTTAGACACGACCGAGCGACTAACTTTCACAGTGCAGGTCCACAAGGGTCTGGGCTACGGAAACCCCTCCCTGGGTGCTGGCGCCAGCTCTCTGCTGTTATCTATCCTTCTGCCTTGGCCACAGAAAAAAAGGTAGCGGAGGCACTGCGACAGGGAACCGTGAGAACGTCTGGACCTGGATTTCAGGTACCACATCTCAGACGATTGGTAATCTGTCATCACTAGTTGCTGAACTGGCAGCATCACTCTCTCCTGGTGAACAGCTGTTGTTAACAGGGTGAATAACCTACTGCTCGCCTGGGGGACCGCTGCTTTAGTCAGTTACCGCTGCTCCACACGTGGGCCCTCTGCCGGCTCATATCTGACGGACGCTCCCATCCTGCTCCCATCCTCCATCTCCCACACTCCCAGCTCCTCCAGCCTGTGCTCAGGCACCTCTCGTGGCCTCTGACCTTCGCAGGGGTCCCTGCTGCCCAGGCTGGCCCCACCCCTCTCACGGCCCTGCCTCAGGGGGAGCCCTTCAGCCTCTGAGACAAGGATGCCTCCTTGGCCTCCGGAGCACCTGCAACCATCTCTAGCCGGCTCCCCCTCCCCTGTCATCTCAGAAGAGAAGCAGCTCTTACTGTTGTGGCTGAGAGACCCTCCCACCCGACCTTGCTGACCCTGGGCAGCGGGGGACAAAATGCTCGTGCCTTGATCAGCCACACCCAGGGCTGCGGGCTGCTCCCCTAAACAAACACCATGGAAACAGGGCCATGCCATCTTTTCACGTAACCTTCAAGTCCTCTGATAACAAGAGGATCGTGTTCTGTGCAACATCAGCATCGCTGCTCTTTCAGAATTTAACCAGCTGGTAGGTCAGGCCTTGATCCGCAGATCCTGCTCTGGACAGCCAGTGAAGGTGGGTCAGGACCTCTCCCACCAGCGCACTGCCTCACTGGGTCCTGCTTCTCCTACAAGAGGGCTCACAGCTCCACCAGCTTCTCACAGTCTGTGACCCTCCTGGGAGCTGTTCAAAGCTCCTGTGATGAGGGTGCCGTGTGGGGGTGTGGGAAAGCGTGGGGCGGGAAAGGAGCAGGCTGCAGGCCCGCCCACTGAAAGGGGCCAAGAAAGGCGTCACGGGGAGCAGATCTAGGACAGCTCAGCGATGGGGCTGAACAAGAGGGTCCACAAAGGGGGGATGGGGAGGTTGGCTGGAAGGTAACACAACATTCAGAGCCAGAGAGGAATAAAGACCTTTTCCTATAAAAAAGCTGAAAGAGCCAATGACCGAGAGCCCTTCCCTAAAGGAACTGGTAAAAGATCCACTTCAAGGGGTCTTCTCTGGTGGTCCCGTGGCTAAGATTCCAGGCTCCCAGTGCAGGGGCCTGGGATCGAGCTCTGGTCAGGGAGCTAGATCCCACATACTGCAACTATGACCCAGCACAGCCAAGTAAATAAATAAATAAATAAATAAATAAATAAATAAATAAATATATATATATTAAAAATAAGATACACTTCAGGAAATTCTACAGGGACTTCTCTGGTGGCCCAGTGATTAAAGGCCTGCCTTGTAATGCACGGGGCATGGGTGCAATCCCTGGTCAGGGACCTGAGATCCCACAGGCTGCAGAACAACTAGCCTATGTGTCACAACTAAGACCCATCACAGTCAAATAAATATATGTATATACACAGAAGGTTTGCACTAGATGGGATGGTGATCAAATGAGCAAACGCATGTATGGAGACATCTAAACAACAATTATACTCAACATTCTTTCCCTTATCATGTTTGATTTGGGGAAGGTACCCAATTCTAGAGAAATCAAAGAGGAGGTGAGGACCTCAGAGTGAACATGCCCTAGGCCTTGGCACTGTTCTCCAGGAGAGTGAAGGACGAACTTCAGACTTCGGTAAATTCGGTACATGTGAGAAAACACCAGCGAAAAAGCAGTAGCATGTTCAACTCCCTGACAAAGAAGAGGGAAATTGTAATTTAAAATGATCAAAACCTTTTATCAAAGTAGGAATAGGAGGGAATCCTCTGTGGACAGGCAGTAGCTATGCAAACCCAAAAAACATTATTCTTAAGGATGAAATGTTAGAAGCGATCGTTTCCCATCAGTTAAAGGAAACACCAAGGAATCTACAAACGACAAGCAATAATACTGCAGTTAGTAAATGGGCAAGACAGAGAGGACCAATATCACGAAACGTCTGTTGCATTCCTGTAAACGTGGACCTAGCAGAAATCACACTGAGATGCACTTGTTTAGAAATCCACCTCTTTTCACCTGTGAGGGAAGGGAAGGAGTTACAAGGAAATGTGAATGAGCCAAACAGTTCCCTGAAAGTCACAGCACGGAGGTGTTTCTGTAGTCAGCGGTCACAGGTGGTAAAGAGAAGACCTCATAGTGCATTTACGATGACACATGAACTCAAGAGGCTCCCAGTGCAGGGGCCTGGGATCGAGCTCTGGTCAGGGAGCTAGATCCCACATACTGCAACTATGACCCAGCACAGCCAAGTAAATAAATAAATAAATAAATAAATAAATAAATAAATAAATAATATATATTAAAAATAAGATACACTTCAGGAAATTCTACAGGGACTTCTCTGGTGGCCCAGTGATTAAAGGCCTGCCTTGTAATGCACGGGGCATGGGTGCAATCCCTGGTCAGGGACCTGAGATCCCACAGGCTGCAGAACAACTAGCCTATGTGTCACAACTAAGACCCATCACAGTCAAATAAATATATGTATATACACAGAAGGTTTGCACTAGATGGGATGGTGATCAAATGAGCAAACGCATGTATGGAGACATCTAAACAACAATTATACTCAACATTCTTTCCCTTATCATGTTTGATTTGGGGAAGGTACCCAATTCTAGAGAAATCAAAGAGGAGGTGAGGACCTCAGAGTGAACATGCCCTAGGCCTTGGCACTGTTCTCCAGGAGAGTGAAGGACGAACTTCAGACTTCGGTAAATTCGGTACATGTGAGAAAACACCAGCGAAAAAGCAGTAGCATGTTCAACTCCCTGACAAAGAAGAGGGAAATTGTAATTTAAAATGATCAAAACCTTTTATCAAAGTAGGAATAGGAGGGAATCCTCTGTGGACAGGCAGTAGCTATGCAAACCCAAAAAACATTATTCTTAAGGATGAAATGTTAGAAGCGATCGTTTCCCATCAGTTAAAGGAAACACCAAGGAATCTACAAACGACAAGCAATAATACTCGCAGTTAGTAAATGGGCAAGACAGAGAGGACCAATATCACGAAACGTCTGTTGCATTCCTGTAAACGTGGACCTAGCAGAAATCACACTGAGATGCACTTGTTTAGAAATCCACCTCTTTTCACCTGTGAGGGAAGGGAAGGAGTTACAAGGAAATGTGAATGAGCCAAACAGTTCCCTGAAAGTCACAGCACGGAGGTGTTTCTGTAGTCAGCGGTCACAGGTGGTAAAGAGAAGACCTCATAGTGCATTTACGATGACACATGAACTCAAGAGCCTGAGGGGCCAGAGAGCTTTCCGGCGTCGTCTGTGAAACCTGGGTGGTCCACTAATGATAACCAAACACCAGACAGGCTCAAAAGAGCGAATGGATGCAGGATGTCTCGTGCTCCCCACCTGGTGGACAGCAGGTCACGGAAGAGGCTGGAATTGGAAAGGGGAGCCCCGAGAACGTGATCGGACGTTCCTGGAAAGCAAAGCCACATTTCATGTCCAAAGTAAAAACCCACTGTGCAAACATCCCAGACACAATTCACCCGAGACAGTCCTTTCGAGAGGGGAGTCTAGCGGGGTGACTGTCAAGTTGGAAAGGCAGGCAGTTTGTCGCTGGGCTGGCCTCTCCCAGGTGGGCCACACCAAGGGGCTCCTTGCTGAACTGCGGATGTGAACATCTGGGTGACACAGAGGACGGGCCAGCTCATCACGGAGAAGGCAGGGAGAAGGACGGGGGATGGATCCCCCATGCTACCTCAGTGCAGCAGCAGCCCACAGGCGCGCTACTCCCAGCCCTCTTCTGGATTTTGGGCCCTGGTGACGACGTCTTTCTAAGGAGCAGACCAGCTAGGTGACCTCGCTTCCTGAGGAAGGGGTTAAATCTGTGTGTGAACTTCAGTTGCAATCACTCTACGCCACCAGCACCCATGGACTCCAGCTTATACTGAAGGCTTCGTGTGTTTCCCAGGAAACTGCCAGTATGTGGCTTGTCTTTCTTTTTGAGGGAGGTAGGATGTTAACTCCCTGGTGGCTTAACGGTAAAGAATCCACCTGCCAAAGCAGGAGACGTGGCTTCCATCCCTGGGTTGGGAAGACCCCCTGGAGTAGGAAACGGCAACCCACTCCAGTCTTCTCACCTGGAGAATCCCATGGACAGAGGAGCCTGGTGGGCTACAGTCCATGGGGTCAAAAGAGTCAGACACGACTTAGCGACTAAACAAACATGTTAACACTTACAGATACAGTTAAATGTTTTCAGTTAACTGCAACCCCTTACAGATACAGTTTTTTAATGTTTTCAGAAAGTCACAGCGGAGGTGTTTCTGTAGTCAGCGGTCACAGGTGGTAAAGAGAAGACCTCATAGTGCATTTACGATGACACATGAACTCAAGAGCCTGAGGGGCCAGAGAGCTTTCCGGCGTCGTCTGTGAAACCTGGGTGGTCCACTAATGATAACCAAACACCAGACAGGCTCAAAAGAGCGAATGGATGCAGGATGTCTCGTGCTCCCCACCTGGTGGACAGCAGGTCACGGAAGAGGCTGGAATTGGAAAGGGGAGCCCCGAGAACGTGATCGGACGTTCCTGGAAAGCAAAGCCACATTTCATGTCCAAAGTAAAAACCCACTGTGCAAACATCCCAGACACAATTCACCCGAGACAGTCCTTTCGAGAGGGGAGTCTAGCGGGGTGACTGTCAAGTTGGAAAGGCAGGCAGTTTGTCGCTGGGCTGGCCTCTCCCAGGTGGGCCACACCAAGGGGCTCCTTGCTGAACTGCGGATGTGAACATCTGGGTGACACAGAGGACGGGCCAGCTCATCACGGAGAAGGCAGGGAGAAGGACGGGGGATGGATCCCCCATGCTACCTCAGTGCAGCAGCAGCCCACAGGCGCGCTACTCCCAGCCCTCTTCTGGATTTTGGGCCCTGGTGACGACGTCTTTCTAAGGAGCAGACCAGCTAGGTGACCTCGCTTCCTGAGGAAGGGGTTAAATCTGTGTGTGAACTTCAGTTGCAATCACTCTACGCCACCAGCACCCATGGACTCCAGCTTATACTGAAGGCTTCGTGTGTTTCCCAGGAAACTGCCAGTATGTGGCTTGTCTTTCTTTTTGAGGGAGGTAGGATGTTAACTCCCTGGTGGCTTAACGGTAAAGAATCCACCTGCCAAAGCAGGAGACGTGGCTTCCATCCCTGGGTTGGGAAGACCCCCTGGAGTAGGAAACGGCAACCCACTCCAGTCTTCTCACCTGGAGAATCCCATGGACAGAGGAGCCTGGTGGGCTACAGTCCATGGGGTCAAAAGAGTCAGACACGACTTAGCGACTAAACAAAAACATGTTAACACTTACAGATACAGTTAAATGTTTTCAGAACTGAACTATATCTGCATTATGATTTTCCTTTGCCTCCTAAGATTAGAAAAAAGAACAAGGATTATGGAACAGATACATTTTTAATCATGCTACACATGACTTCCTTGAAGGAATACTTGTTTTTTTTGTAATGAATCTATTGCATGGAATAATAAATGTGAGAAATAATACTACTGGGCTCTAAGTCTGTGTCAGGAAAAACGCTAGGACTTTCTAGGCAACACCTCATCCACCTGGATTATTTTGTTCTCCTAAGGTGACCGGCACTGTTTTGCTTCTTAAGAACACATACATTAAAAAGTAGTTCTTAAAAAAATAAAGTTCTCCTAGCATGTCCAGTGGGAGGTGGAGGGGTCTTCTCCACCTCCAAGTGAATTTTTCTGTTATTTTCTTCACTCCTGATATCAGAACAGGGGATGAGCTCTTTTAACGATAATTTTCCCAGAAATTCCCAACCAGCTTATCGCCAGTGTCATATTTCTTTTTTTGTAATACAGAATTATAATTATTATTTTAATTTTGGGGGTCCACCACTGGGCATGTGGGATCCCGGAGTTCCCTCCACCTTGCCCCTGGATCGAACCATCACCTTCGTCTTGGAAGCACCAGGTCTTAACACTGGGCCACCGGGGAATTCCCAGCGTCACATTTGGTTTTAACTCGTCCCGTCTGGGGAATGCCGGGGCCACGGCTGCAGATGTGCCAGACGTCACCTGGGGACGTTACACCTGCCGTCTTCCTGCATTTCTGGCTCTCCAGCCAGCGACTGGTCCACACGGGGCAGTCAGAGCAGGGGATGCTCTTGGCTGCTCTGGTCTGTCCTAGTGGGGGACACATCATCCAAGGGTTCTTCTCCAGGTTTCCTTATCTAAGCTGGGGCCACAGAACTCCTTCCCTCCCATCTGGGACCTGACGTGACACAGCCCCCAGGCTACCCAGAGGCAGGAACACCTCTGCTGTTAGGCCCTGACCTGTGGACAGGTGAGAGCACTGCTGACCAGCAGAGGGAAGCAGTGATGGGACGGACCTGATGCCTGCAGGTCCCGCGGTCTCTGAAGCCAGCTCGAGCCACCTGTCCTACAATTGGTAGGGACCAGCTGGTCCAAATCCTCCCTCCTCCTTTTTTCTGCCTAAACCCATTTAAATTTCCATTACATTCGAACCCAGTCCTGATGGATCCAGTGGAGAAAAGATCTGTCCTTAACGGGAGCCTCCGAGCTGCTGCCTGTTTATCTTCTTAGGCCAACCCGCCTGGTAATCCCCTGGATTTCATCTTGGCTTATATTTCTACACCGTGGAGCTGACACTCATTAAGTAAACAGTAGGTCTGGGAACCTAAATATGACTCCTTCTTCTGTGTGGACAGAATATTCACAAGCTTCTCCTCATGTTCAAATTAGACTTTCCATCAGGTGATATAGCCCTATTTCAATCACCAGGGGACCAGAGAGCACAGCCTAAAGTGATGCTGGGATGCTGTTTTCGTATACACAACTAGATAAAAGTGATAAAAATAATAATTGGCAGCGGGAGGCCCGTCAGTCTGAAAGGCAGGCAGAGCGTTACTCTCCAACGTCACCCTCATTTAAAATGGGGAAGGAGTGAGAAGCTCGGGAAGGTGATGACTTCTTGGGAAATTTCTTTACAGATTATTATTTTAATTTTGGGGTCCACCACTGGGCATGTGGGATCCCGGAGTTCCCTCCACCTTGCCCTGGATCGAACCATCACCTTCGTCTTGGAAGCACCAGGTCTTAACACTGGGCCACCGGGGAATTCCCAGCGTCACATTTGGTTTTAACTCGTCCCGTCTGGGGAATGCCGGGGCCACGGCTGCAGATGTGCCAGACGTCACCTGGGGACGTTACACCTGCCGTCTTCCTGCATTTCTGGCTCTCCAGCCAGCGACTGGTCCACACGGGGCAGTCAGAGCAGGGGATGCTCTTGGCTGCTCTGGTCTGTCCTAGTGGGGGACACATCATCCAAGGGTTCTTCTCCAGGTTTCCTTATCTAAGCTGGGGCCACAGAACTCCTTCCCTCCCATCTGGGACCTGACGTGACACAGCCCCCAGGCTACCCAGAGGCAGGAACACCTCTGCTGTTAGGCCCTGACCTGTGGACAGGTGAGAGCACTGCTGACCAGCAGAGGGAAGCAGTGATGGGACGGACCTGATGCCTGCAGGTCCCGCGGTCTCTGAAGCCAGCTCGAGCCACCTGTCCTACAATTGGTAGGGACCAGCTGGTCCAAATCCTCCCTCCTCCTTTTTTCTGCCTAAACCCATTTAAATTTCCATTACATTCGAACCCAGTCCTGATGGATCCAGTGGAGAAAAGATCTGTCCTTAACGGGAGCCTCCGAGCTGCTGCCTGTTTATCTTCTTAGGCCAACCCGCCTGGTAATCCCCTGGATTTCATCTTGGCTTATATTTCTACACCGTGGAGCTGACACTCATTAAGTAAACAGTAGGTCTGGGAACCTAAATATGACTCCTTCTTCTGTGTGGACAGAATATTCACAAGCTTCTCCTCATGTTCAAATTAGACTTTCCATCAGGTGATATAGCCCTATTTCAATCACCAGGGGACCAGAGAGCACAGCCTAAAGTGATGCTGGGATGCTGTTTTCGTATACACAACTAGATAAAAGTGATAAAAATAATAATTGGCAGCGGGAGGCCCGTCAGTCTGAAAGGCAGGCAGAGCGTTACTCTCCAACGTCACCCTCATTTAAAATGTGAAGAGTGAGAGCTCGGAAGGTGATGACAATGGCTATGTTTCAAGGGGTTTCATTTCACTAATACACACCGACTCTTCGTGACCATTCCAACAGCTTATATTTAATTCATTCTATAAATATAGAATTCAGCCTGTAGAAATCCCCAATGACATCTATGGGACGGGGTGTTTCTCAGTCTTAAGTACACAGGTGATCATGAAAATTCAATCCCCCAGTTCCCGGATCATGAAAAATCAAAGCCCGCCACACCCAGAACCCGAAAAGAAAGAGCGGTGTTGTCCCACCGTGTGACATTCCAGGGCTTAGCGCTTTAATAAAGTTCGGTGATTGGGCTCACAGGGATTTAAACAGTTTTCCGTGTTTAACGGTTAGCTGTGGAAAGGTCCACTATAATAGTATTTTAGCACCATGAACCTGTCGAAACCAACCTGCCCAATTATTCCAAACGACATTAATAACACCGGATATTACACTAATTGCGTCCAGTTTCTATGCAGACGAGGCCCCGTGGGGCTCATTTCGCCTCCTTAGGGGCAAGCAACTCAGCCATCAGACTGATTTCATAAGAAATCCCTTCTCATTACACAAGTCCGGGCTGTCAAACTTTTTTTTTTTTAAAGGTTAATGGGCCAATCAGTCATCAATTATTTTTGCGGAATCTTAGCAGGCAAAGGGTTAAAGGGCTAAAGGCAGCTGCAACTGATTTCCACTTGGAGGCTGTTTTCCAGAGGGGACCCTGACAAGGATGCCTTTTGGGGAATGGGTGGAAGGCAAGAGGGACAGAGGCGCACCTTGGACTTGAGGGGCAGGAGGTCTGGGAGGAGAACCAGCACCCTGGGCTTCCGCAAAGGCCACGAGGATCCAGACCCTCTTGCTGACTGGATGCCCAACAGCTCAAAGGTGCTGGCGAGACAGGCACAGTGTCGGCAATGCTGGATCAGCTTCTCTTCTCAAAAGAATTAGGTTTGAGACCAGTTCTTTGTTGGGGGAGGAATCCGGCTCAGTCCTCCCCTCAAACCTCGTGGTTTATCTCTATTCTAGACGCCACGTGCTTTGTTATGGAATCCGGCTCTGACCTAGGCGATACTCTCCGTACCCTTTTAAAATGTGAAGAGTGAGAGCTCGGAAGGTGATGACAATGGCTATGTTTCAAGGGGTTTCATTTCACTAATACACACCGACTCTTCGTGACCATTCCAACAGCTTATATTTAATTCATTCTATAAATATAGAATTCAGCCTGTAGAAATCCCCAATGACATCTATGGGACGGGGTGTTTCTCAGTCTTAAGTACACAGGTGATCATGAAAATTCAATCCCCCAGTTCCCGGATCATGAAAAATCAAAGCCCGCCACACCCAGAACCCGAAAAGAAAGAGCGGTGTTGTCCCACCGTGTGACATTCCAGGGCTTAGCGCTTTAATAAAGTTCGGTGATTGGGCTCACAGGGATTTAAACAGTTTTCCGTGTTTAACGGTTAGCTGTGGAAAGGTCCACTATAATAGTATTTTAGCACCATGAACCTGTCGAAACCAACCTGCCCAATTATTCCAAACGACATTAATAACACCGGATATTACACTAATTGCGTCCAGTTTCTATGCAGACGAGGCCCCGTGGGGCTCATTTCGCCTCCTTAGGGGCAAGCAACTCAGCCATCAGACTGATTTCATAAGAAATCCCTTCTCATTACACAAGTCCGGGCTGTCAAACTTTTTTTTTTTTAAAGGTTAATGGGCCAATCAGTCATCAATTATTTTTGCGGAATCTTAGCAGGCAAAGGGTTAAAGGGCTAAAGGCAGCTGCAACTGATTTCCACTTGGAGGCTGTTTTCCAGAGGGGACCCTGACAAGGATGCCTTTTGGGGAATGGGTGGAAGGCAAGAGGGACAGAGGCGCACCTTGGACTTGAGGGGCAGGAGGTCTGGGAGGAGAACCAGCACCCTGGGCTTCCGCAAAGGCCACGAGGATCCAGACCCTCTTGCTGACTGGATGCCCAACAGCTCAAAGGTGCTGGCGAGACAGGCACAGTGTACGGCAATGCTGAGCAGATCAGCTTCTCTTCTCAAGTTTTAAGAACTTGAGGTTTTAGAACTCCACGTTCTTTGTTGGCCCGATGAGGAATCCGGCTCTGTCCTCCCCTCCAAACCTCGTGGTCATCTCTATCCAAGACGCTAGGCGTGCTCCTTGATATATTTTTAATGCCGAACACTCGCTGAAAACCTGTTACTCTAATGGTGCAGAGAGGACACCGTCCAGGATGGCGGTGGTACGGGTCCACTGGTAGGGCTCGTGGAGGAGTCTGGGTGCCACCCAGCCCAGGGGCTTCTAGGTGGTCACCCAAGTTCTCTGACCATTGGACAGCCAAGGCTTGCAGGGAAACAGCCGTCCTCTCCACGTAACGTCTGCTGTTGCAGAACTGGGACTTGTGTTTTCGAGCTCTGCACGGTACCCTGATGAATGTGTTAGCAACAACTCAAATGGCTGGTCAAGGGCTTTTTCTTTTCAACAAGTATTCACGATGGGTTTCTCCCTGTTCCTTTTTCCCTCCTTTTAACTTTTTATTTTATATTGAGGTATATGATTAGCAATGCTGTGATAGTTTCAGGTGCACAGCTCAGGGACTCAGCCACACGTATCTCCCTGTTTCTACCCGAACCTTGGCACTGTCTTTGTGTTCTTCTGGTCTTGGGCTCCCACTTTTGGGGTCCTTTCTCCCAGAATGCCCTTCTTTTCCTACCCTGTGGTCTGCCAACTAGGAGCCTACAACTGCCCATTTTGCCCTGCTGGTCTTGGCTCTGTGGTCCAAAGAGGCATGGGCTGGACTGTGAGGACAAAGGCATGTTGTCCCTTCCTTTTGCCAGGAAAAGACCTTCATTGCTGACCCAACAGCCTGATGAGCGTCACAATCTCCAGGTTGTTGCTGTTGTCGATAAGCCATGGCCGACTTTTGTGGCCCCAGGGACTGCTTCGGCTTCAGCATCAGTCCATCCAATAAATATTCAGGGTTGATTCCCTTTAGGATAGGCTGGTTTGATCTCCTTGCTGTCCAAGGGACTCTCAAGAGTCTTCTCCAGCACCGCAGTTCAAAACCATCAATTCTTCAGCACTCAGCCTTCTGTATGGTCCAACTCTCACATCTGAAAAGGCTACAGGAAAAACCGTAGTTTTGACTACACGGACCTTTGTGGGCAACGTTCTCCAGGTAGCCACTATCAATTCATCAAAGTTGGAAACTGAGATGGAATGCATCTGTTATTCTGTCTCCTCCCTAAGTCCCCCACAATCCTATATTCCTCAAGACAAGCCAGGCCTGGTCAAACACAGCCTCAGGCTTTTATGCTAATTTTGAAGAGTCCTATAATTTGTAAAATACTTCAATATTTCTTCTTCCAAAGTATGTACTGCATAAGCATGTGGTTTAGATATTTTACCCAAGTTCTCTGACCATTGGACAGCCAAGGCTTGCAGGAAACAGCCGTCCTCTCCACGTAACGCTGCTGTTGCAGAACTGGGACTTGTGTTTTCGAGCTCTGCACGGTACCCTGATGAATGTGTTAGCAACAACTCAAATGGCTGGTCAAGGGCTTTTTCTTTTCAACAAGTATTCACGATGGGTTTCTCCCTGTTCCTTTTTCCCTCCTTTTAACTTTTTATTTTATATTGAGGTATATGATTAGCAATGCTGTGATAGTTTCAGGTGCACAGCTCAGGGACTCAGCCACACGTATCTCCCTGTTTCTACCCGAACCTTGGCACTGTCTTTGTGTTCTTCTGGTCTTGGGCTCCCACTTTTGGGGTCCTTTCTCCCAGAATGCCCTTCTTTTCCTACCCTGTGGTCTGCCAACTAGGAGCCTACAACTGCCCATTTTGCCCTGCTGGTCTTGGCTCTGTGGTCCAAAGAGGCATGGGCTGGACTGTGAGGACAAAGGCATGTTGTCCCTTCCTTTTGCCAGGAAAAGACCTTCATTGCTGACCCAACAGCCTGATGAGCGTCACAATCTCCAGGTTGTTGCTGTTGTCGATAAGCCATGGCCGACTTTTGTGGCCCCAGGGACTGCTTCGGCTTCAGCATCAGTCCATCCAATAAATATTCAGGGTTGATTCCCTTTAGGATAGGCTGGTTTGATCTCCTTGCTGTCCAAGGGACTCTCAAGAGTCTTCTCCAGCACCGCAGTTCAAAACCATCAATTCTTCAGCACTCAGCCTTCTGTATGGTCCAACTCTCACATCTGAAAAGGCTACAGGAAAAACCGTAGTTTTGACTACACGGACCTTTGTGGGCAACGTTCTCCAGGTAGCCACTATCAATTCATCAAAGTTGGAAACTGAGATGGAATGCATCTGTTATTCTGTCTCCTCCCTAAGTCCCCCACAATCCTATATTCCTCAAGACAAGCCAGGCCTGGTCAAACACAGCCTCAGGCTTTTATGCTAATTTTGAAGAGTCCTATAATTTGTAAAATACTTCAATATTTCTTCTTCCAAAGTATGTACTGCATAAGCATGTGGTTTAGATATTTTACCCAATTATGATGAAAATGACCCACGTTTAAGATTACAGCCCAAACCCACCATAATACTGAAAGTCAATTTCTATTTATTTCTGATTTTTTGTAAGAAAAGATAAATGTGAAGAATATGGTGTCCAGGACTGGACAGACCCAGAGACCTATGGCAAAACACAGTAAGTTAAAAAAAAGGCCCTCTTCCAGTGAAAAGTTGTTCATTTTAAACAAAGAGTAAAAACAATCATTATCTTTGGCCTTTACGGACACACAGGTCGTGGTTCTCAGGTAAATATTTTTGTAAGCTCTCAACTTGGTAAATGTATTTGTTTAGCTCAGAATCCAACAGAGGTGGGTCCTGTGGTTTAATTTAGGACAAGGGCAGAATTAAGTTTGTGAAAAAGCGAGATTCCAGAGGGCGGTCACGGAATTAGGACTGTTTACTGCTCAGTGTTATCATGGGGAGATCCTCAAGAGACACAACGGAGGGTTTGATTTTCTCAGCACATTAGAAGAGGTGGGAGAGCAGCCCGAGAGCCAGGCTTAAAGACAGCCGCTGCTCCCAGAACCACAGGAGGCCATGCGCTTAAATAAAGGAGGGTGATCGGATCCTAGACTGAAACCGTCTCAGGAGGCAGAAGGCAGAGGTGTAAGCACCCTGCCCGGCACCCATGCTGGCCCAGGCACCCGGGAAAGCTCAAGGCCCCAGCTTGGCTTAGAAAGAGAAACCCCAGAGGCTCCTGTGGTCATTTTGCTGGTCTGTGGCGAACCATCTGTTACTCGTTCTAACTTACATTTTATCCCTTTTCAGGGAGGTTCTGCATAAACTCTCACATCTGAAAAGGCTACAGGAAAAACCGTAGTTTTGACTACACGGACCTTTGTGGGCAACGTTCTCCAGGTAGCCACTATCAATTCATCAAAGTTGGAAACTGAGATGGAATGCATCTGTTATTCTGTCTCCTCCCTAAGTCCCCCACAATCCTATATTCCTCAAGACAAGCCAGGCCTGGTCAAACACAGCCTCAGGCTTTTATGCTAATTTTGAAGAGTCCTATAATTTGTAAAATACTTCAATATTTCTTCTTCCAAAGTATGTACTGCATAAGCATGTGGTTTAGATATTTTACCCAATTATGATGAAAATGACCCACGTTTAAGATTACAGCCCAAACCCACCATAATACTGAAAGTCAATTTCTATTTATTTCTGATTTTTTGTAAGAAAAGATAAATGTGAAGAATATGGTGTCCAGGACTGGACAGACCCAGAGACCTATGGCAAAACACAGTAAGTTAAAAAAAAGGCCCTCTTCCAGTGAAAAGTTGTTCATTTTAAACAAAGAGTAAAAACAATCATTATCTTTGGCCTTTACGGACACACAGGTCGTGGTTCTCAGGTAAATATTTTTGTAAGCTCTCAACTTGGTAAATGTATTTGTTTAGCTCAGAATCCAACAGAGGTGGGTCCTGTGGTTTAATTTAGGACAAGGGCAGAATTAAGTTTGTGAAAAAGCGAGATTCCAGAGGGCGGTCACGGAATTAGGACTGTTTACTGCTCAGTGTTATCATGGGGAGATCCTCAAGAGACACAACGGAGGGTTTGATTTTCTCAGCACATTAGAAGAGGTGGGAGAGCAGCCCGAGAGCCAGGCTTAAAGACAGCCGCTGCTCCCAGAACCACAGGAGGCCATGCGCTTAAATAAAGGAGGGTGATCGGATCCTAGACTGAAACCGTCTCAGGAGGCAGAAGGCAGAGGTGTAAGCACCCTGCCCGGCACCCATGCTGGCCCAGGCACCCGGGGAAAGCTCAAGGCCCCAGCTTTCGGCTTAGAAAGAGAAACCCCAGAGGCTCCTGTGGTCATTTTGCTGGTCTGTGACGCGAACCATCTGTTACTCGTTCTAACTTACATTCATCCCTTTTCAGAGGTCCCCTGCTCTCCTAATTCACAGGGACACGGTGCCCTGGGCCCTTTCTCTGCTCAGAGCCTAGGGTGAGAGTGGAGAGACACAGATGTGCAGGTTCTGGGCCCTTCCATGCTGCCCCCCGGCCCTGGACAGCTCTTTTCTCCCGGCAGCAGCCAGCATGCGGGCGACTGTCATCTCCTCTTTCTTTTCAATGTGGAGGACTGGAGATGCTGGCAGTCTTGCTCCTGTCCCCAGAAAGTCAGTCCTGGAGCAAACTCCCATGAGAGGGCTTCCTAGGTCTGGAGACACCTGCTGGAGATCTTCAGCTGAACCGCCTGTCACTGAGGACTGCTGGCTTTGGCCAACCTGGCCTGTGTGGACCTTCCATGGGCCTAAAACGTGTGAGTACCACGCGGTGTGTTCTCAGACGGTGTGCTACGACGTAAGCCTTCATGGGAGTTTCACAGCAACCACCGGCGTCATGCCTGCGTGGGCCAAGCTCTGTGGGAAGGGCCTTGTCTTTTTCTCTCCATTTCTTCTTCAACCGTCCTTCGAGGTAGGTGTTATGGTCTCCATTTTGGAGAAAGAAAACTTAAGCAGGGAGGAGAGACCCAGCAACCCCAGTAATTCAAGAAGCTGGAAAGTGGCAGACAGATGTAGGTATACAAGACTCAAAAATCCAGTTTTTACCTCTGATGGTTCTTTGGAGGACAAGAGTAAAGTAGAACCGGGGAATGTAGTGAAACAGTCTGGGAAAATGAAGTCTGAGTTTTAAATCCCCTCTTAAACTTTCACGGGCAGCACTTCCTGCTGAATCTTGGCTCCTGGCTACGTGAATTGTCTGAATTTTAACTCAGAGAGAATCCATGGCATTTCTGGTACTAGGAGCAGGGGAAGTGGTGAGCGCGGGCACTGTGTTATCTGTCTCTGGATACATGAACTCATCGACTGTCCCCACTTTACAGATGTGCAAACCGAGGTACAAAGAGGGTACGGGCATGGCTCTGTGTTACAGCTGAAAGTGGGGATATGAGCACTGGGCCAGAACCATCTGCCCGAGTCTGAGCTGGAAACCCCTGTCTGCACCAGGGCTCGCCAACACAAGGTTTTATGGTTTCTGGTCAGGAAGCAGAGACTGACCACAAGTATATGAATGACTTTGGGTAAAGAGCCCAACCGGAGCTTGGAAGGCGGCTTCAGATGGTGGCCCCGTGTAGGCC
The DNA here is from genome assembly GCA_022376925.1 of Tragulus kanchil. Taxonomy (NCBI): domain Eukaryota; kingdom Metazoa; phylum Chordata; class Mammalia; order Artiodactyla; family Tragulidae; genus Tragulus; species Tragulus kanchil. The sequence goes on from JAIOJX010000026.1 coordinate 50,650,162, forward strand.
AGCATGTGCACGGGGCTGGGGAAAGGCTGCTGGGGTCTGCGGAGTGGGCACTGCATGCGGACATGCCGAGGGCCCTTTAGGACAGCAGGAGGTGTCACACGGGCGAGGACCTTCTCCTCACTAAGGTGACAGCCATCTGTCGGCCATCGTGGTCCCGACAGGGGTGTGTGCCCCTCACTCTCTGCTGAGCCCTGTTCAGCCTTTGCTGGCAGCTCTGCCCTGAGTGCCCAGAGCACATGCCATGGTCTCCACGTGCCAGCGTGCTTTCCTAGGCTTCCGTACCTCAGTTCCTCCTTTAGTAAAAAGTCAAGGACACGACCTCTCTCAGGGGCTGCCGAGGCGTCACAGGACAGGATGCCGTGGCTCAGGACCCCCGAATCCAAGGTGGCCTTGCTCTCCTCTAAGCCTGCAGGGCGCCCAGTGCTGGGCTAAGACTGCTCCTCTCCCTCTGTATCAGGATCTCTGTCTTCCCTCCTGCGCTGGCTGTCAGCCTGTCCCCGCCATCCGCCCAGGGTCCAGCACCGAGCACCTGCCTCATGGCAGGAACCCGAGCCCTTGACGGGCGGGAGCATGAGAGCTTCTCCTGTGATTCCACTGGATGTGACGAGGCGGAGCCCTCCGATCTGTGCCCATGGGAATGTAGTGAAACAGTTTTCAAATCCCTCTTAAACTTTCACGGGCAGCACTTCCTGCTGAATCTTGGCTCCTGGCTACGTGAATTGTCTGAATTTTAACTCAGAGAGAATCCATGGCATTTCTGGTACTAGGAGCAGGGGAAGTGGTGAGCGCGGGCACTGTGTTATCTGTCTCTGGATACATGAACTCATCGACTGTCCCCACTTTACAGATGTGCAAACCGAGGTACAAAGAGGGTACGGGCATGGCTCTGTGTTACAGCTGAAAGTGGGGATATGAGCACTGGGCCAGAACCATCTGCCCGAGTCTGAGCTGGAAACCCCTGTCTGCACCAGGGCTCGCCAACACAAGGTTTTATGGTTTCTGGTCAGGAAGCAGAGACTGACCACAAGTATATGAATGACTTTGGGTAAAGAGCCCAACCGGAGCTTGGAAGGCGGCTTCAGATGGTGGCCCCGTGTAGGCCAGCATGTGCACGGGGCTGGGGAAAGGCTGCTGGGGTCTGCGGAGTGGGCACTGCATGCGGACATGCCGAGGGCCCTTTAGGACAGCAGGAGGTGTCACACGGGCGAGGACCTTCTCCTCACTAAGGTGACAGCCATCTGTCGGCCATCGTGGTCCCGACAGGGGTGTGTGCCCCTCACTCTCTGCTGAGCCCTGTTCAGCCTTTGCTGGCAGCTCTGCCCTGAGTGCCCAGAGCACATGCCATGGTCTCCACGTGCCAGCGTGCTTTCCTAGGCTTCCGTACCTCAGTTCCTCCTTTAGTAAAAAGTCAAGGACACGACCTCTCTCAGGGGCTGCCGAGGCGTCACAGGACAGGATGCCGTGGCTCAGGACCCCCGAATCCAAGGTGGCCTTGCTCTCCTCTAAGCCTGCAGGGCGCCCAGTGCTGGGCTAAGACTGCTCCTCTCCCTCTGTATCAGGATCTCTGTCTTCCCTCCTGCGCTGGCTGTCAGCCTGTCCCCGCCATCCGCCCAGGGTCCAGCACCGAGCACCTGCCTCATGGCAGGAACCCGAGCCCTTGACGGGCGGGAGCATGAGAGCTTCTCCTGTGATTCCACTGGATGTGACGAGGCGGAGCCCTCCGATCTGTGCCCATGGACTGCAGAGCATGGAGAGAACGTCGCAGAGTTAGGCCGGTCACAGGGCGGTCCTGCTCAGGTCTGCTCAGAGACAAGGGGCAGTCTTGGCCCTCCGTTGAAGGAAGGGGGTGTGAGCCATGACTGGGGCCCAGGGATACACCACGCCCACCACGAGTGTTCTCCAAAAGCTGATTCATGTTTCTCCATGGTGGGGCCTGTTTGGAACCACAGGATCGGCCCCTCTGAGTTCATCCTTCTGGCCCCCATGCCGCGGCTGATGACCCCCAAACAGGAGTCACAGGCCTGTCCACCGGGCAAGTTCCAGACCCGGAGTCTACAGCAGTGCTGAGCCAGGACGTCGGGCTGTACGGAACGCGGCTGGTACTTGGCTGACATGGCCTATTCCATGCATCAAACGTGGGTGGGCGGACACCCTCCAAAACGCTCCTTGTTCCCCAACACATCTCTTCTTGACCCACTTACGCTTTACCACGTGCCTTCTTCCATAGGAACAAGCAGAGCTGAAAACCCCGCCAGAGTCCATGGTTGGCCCACCTCACAGTGGACGGTCGTCTGACCCACCCCGACGGTGCCAGGAGCAGGAGGACAGACGACACGCACACAGATTCCGTGTGATTCCGCCTGGGTGACGCCACTCAGAGACCCCGCAGCCGGCCACCTGGCCGAGCATCCTTCTCCACCACGCCCACCCCTGCTCAGGTCTCTCTCTTTCTACAAACACGTTTCCCATGGAGCCTAGCATTCCCAAGTCTCGTCTCATCCACCCAATTTCAGATACGGTTTCTCGCTGGCTTAGCAGGCAGTTACGAGGTGGAGAATCACGTCACAGATAAACCTTCCATCCCACCTCACACGCAGGCTTCTGAGATGGACAATTAAAGTCACGTTCTTGTGGAAGGAATTAAATTGCACCAACTTTGGGAAAGAGCTGAGTTTTTATAAAGTAATAGAGGTTTAAAAATTAGGGCAATATAATACATACAAATGAGGTTTCCAGCTTGGTTTCCGAGATAAGTAGCCTCAATGGACAGAAAAAAAGTGGAAGAGAATGTATTTTTGTTTGTTTTCTAATCCTGTCCGTGTGTGTCCCTAATCAGTTCTGTTTAATTTGTTTTCATCCACTCGTGATATTCATCTCTGACTCTTTCCACAAGGACCCAGGAGAAGGTCCCAGAGCTGAGAGATCCGGGCACATGGCCTATCTCTGGAAGATGCCCGCTCCCCGTTCTGCAGAAAACCACCTGACTTGTCTAAACTCCCCTCTGTAATGAGGTACCTACCTGGCAGTGAAGATTCAATGAGGTAATGTAGCCCTGGGGCCAGAAGAGTGAACAGGAGCGAGAAAGAGCTTTGGAGCGAGACCATCAGGTTCACTTCTTGGTCTTGTCTGTCTGTCATCAGGCTAAGTCCTGGGGTGGGTCCCGAAATGTCTGTGCTGTTCTCTCTGGGGCTGGATGGAGGGGTGTGGACCAGCTCCTTGGACAGGGCCTGCCCACTACAAAACTCCCTCTACAGGAAACTCTAGTGTCAAAAGTATTTTGTGGGTCGCTGTTGTTCAGTTTCTATGTCACGCTTGACTCTTTGCAACCCCAAGACCTACAGCATGCCAGGCTTCCCTGTCCTTCACCATTTCCCAGAGTTTGCTCAAGCTCATGTCCATTAAGTTGGGGATGCCATCCAACCATCTCATCCTCTGTCGCCCACTTCTCTTCCTGCCGTCAATCTTTCCCAGCTTCAGGGTCTTTTCCAATGAGTCAGTTCCTTACATCAGGTGGCTAAAGTATTGGAGCTTCAGCTCCAGCATCAATCCTTCCAATGAATATTCAGGGTTGATTTCCTTTAGGATTGACTGGTTTCATCTCTTTGCAGTCCAAGGGACTCTCAAGAGCCTTCTCCAGCACCACAGTTTGAAAGCATCAATTCTTCGGTGCTCAGCCTTCCTTATGGTCCAGCTATCACATCCATACGTGACTACTGGAAAAATCATGGCTTTGACTATGTGGACCTTTGTTGGCAAAGTGATCTCTCTGCTTTTGAATACACTGTCTAGGTTGGTCATAGCTTTTCTTCCAAGGAACAAGAGTCTTTTACTTTCATGGCTGCCGTCACCGTCTGCAGTGATTTTGGAGCCCAAGAAAATAAAGTCTGTCACGCTGAACAAATTATTCAAGTGAACTAGCTTAGAGAATACTCCATTTGGGGGTGGGTACCTCTAGTGGCGTAGTCAATGTCTCAGGTTACAACAAAAGTGAGAATGTTCGAGATAAATGAATTTTCATAAAGGATCAATTTATAGACAGAAAATGTGATGCCATCACATAGCAAAGGACTGGAAGCCAGAAATGCATCTGATAACTTATATGAATCTAGTACTATCAATAGTAAAGGCCGTGTGAAATGAGACTGGGTGTATATAGATACTAATCTGGAAAGAAACCCAAAGTAAGTGAAGAATGGTTATGTTGCTTAACTAAAGATTCATCAATGTAATCGAATGCTGAACAGAAATGAAAGAAAACATAAGGGAGAAATGGCCACTCTTCACTCCAGTATCTTCAGGACCACCTACAGTAGCTATTGGCAACTGACTGGCGACCCTGAGTTTGCAGGGTTACTGTACTTATAGATTTCAGAGAGCAGAGAGCATCACGCTCCCTCCCCATCCAGGAGCCACGGGGAGCGGGGACGCTGCGCTCGAGGCTGGTTACCTGGTTGGTGAAGGCTGAAAAGTCCCTACTGCTGCAAATCGTCACCTGTTGTGAGACACTGCCCTGCCAGGGTGCCCAGGAAGACCCCATCAGCAAGTCTCAGGTGGGCACACTGCCTACCTCCTCCCGCCCTCCAGTTTTTTATACAGCCAGAGGTAAAACCAGACCTCACAGATAATTGTTTAAAGGCCAGAAGTCAATAAACAAATTTGTTGTGACAAATGCACATACATACACAAGAAAAACATATCTGATACGAACACAGGGGAGAGAAACGATTATGAACTCTAAGTTGAAAAACGAACATTAAAAAATAGTGAATAAGTACACTTAATACCCCTTAACAGACAACAAAAAATGATACTGCCTATGAGTCTTTCTAAAATTCTATCATTTTTCTCTCTCGTCTTTGTCTCTCTGAGCGAATGCTTTGAAAGAAGATACCAAGGGGGTCAAGCTGCATTGGTACCTTAACAGACGATGATGTCCCCTTGAGGAATGAGAAAAAGTTATGATGGAAAAAAAAGGCCTTTAACAAGCCATCATGAACATATAGTTTTGTTTTCCAGATTCTATTTTTTTTTTTTTTTTTCTGGCTGAAAGCTGGGCTTTTCAGTGGCGAGACAGGAGTAATTGTGAAAGGAAGGAGAAAAGGATGGTGATATAAATCAGCAAAGGTTAATGATCGGGATGTGAAGAGGGGGACTTGTTTACAGAAATAGTGTGCAATTTAAAATTTACAAGAGATTTAATGCCACCGCTTGGCAATTGCTAAAATCAACAGCCCAGAAAACAGTGACATTAAGAAAAATATTACAGTTATAATCATCCTCAAATAAGTCAATTAGTGTTAGGGCACGAGCTCGCGATTACTTGACCCATTTGCCTTGCACTTAAGTGAAAAAAAATGTCCCCCTATTATGCCGAGATCACTGGATTGTGACCTATTTTGCATCGCGCGTATGGTACAGCAGGCTCCTTTACAAGGGCTGGGGGTGATGGGGGTGGCTTTCTTTTGCCTGGCATCAAAATAATTCTGACCCTTGACATTTGTAATCATAAAAAAAGGGCAATTTATAATTGTGTTGTTTCAAATGAAGGCGGGGGAAAAATTCAATCTGCTATTATACAAAAGCAATGACGGCTGTCTTCGGTGAAAAAAGCAACGCAAGTCAATTTGTGAACTTTGGCACCAGACGACCTTTAGAAACACAACAATATACTGAATTTACAAGCGATAGCAGCCCATGCAAATGACCCGGGCCTGGCTGCCTCTGGATTAGAGCTGCAGAGAGCATTATGGAGAATGTTTCCACAAAACAAATTAAGACTGTTACTTAAATGTCACGGCACACTATTGTATTTGGCTACAGATCATTACACCTGATACTAACACTTTTAAAAACTGTAATAACTTGGGAAATATTACACTGAGTGCCCACATGTAGAAAGGAAAAGAAAAAAAAAAGAGGAGAAAATAGGTTTCTGAAGTAATTTAAACATCACTGGTCTAGGACGGCAAGAGAAAGGTCAAAATTTAAGTAAGCTGAAAGAAACACGAATGGTAAAAATCAAACACACAAACAAAAAGATGAAAAGACCACAGGAATGACTCTGCAAACACAATCAGGGTGCATGCGGCTTAGGGCCAATTGCATTTCCATTTCTGCATGGGGAAGGAAGGCAGGAAGGCGGGAAGGCGGGAAGGCGGGAAGGCCAGGGCCAGGGGCGCGGAGGGGACGGAGGGGCGGCGTTACCTTCGGTGTTGGTGCTGCTGCTGCTGTAAATATTTCGCAGGCTACCAACACGGTTTAGTTTCCATGCTTTGCGTTTGGCTGCATCCCGAGAGCAGACAGGGGAGAGGGGGAGAAAGAGAGAAAACAAAAAGGAAAAGAAACAAATGAAAAGGGGAGAAAAGAAATGTCAAAGGAGCGCGTGACATCACCTCCGGCGTGCCGTACCAGGGAGGCAGGTGGGCGCCCAGGTTTCGTCTCCCGCCAGGGCCTCGCCACCCCAAAGCGCAGAGGGACTCGGGAAGGGTGGAGAGAGGCCAGCCAGCATCCTTAGCTTTGCACAGAATCCGACAAATGCCCAGGCAAGGCAGTCCACGCGTTCCCCGTCCTGCTGGTTCTGCCCTCGCTAGGGACCACAGGCGAAGCTGGGCTCTTCCCTGGGGGCTGCTGCGTGTGCCTACTCAAGCGCTTCAGTCGTGTCCGACTCTTTGCGACCCCCTGGACTGTAGCCCACCAAGCTCCTCTGTCCATGGGATTCTCCAGGCAAGAGTACTGGAGTGGATTGCCAGTTCCTTCTCCATCAGATTTTTCTGACCTGGGGATCGAACCCCAGTCTCTCGGGTCTCTGACAGTGGCAGACGGTTCTTTCTCACCAGTGCATGTGTTGAAGGAGCTACTGAGGCCAGCAGACTTAAGCCCCTGGATTTGGCAAACACTGGGAGGCGTCAAGTCAAGCGGGCCTTGAGCATCAGCCGTTCCTGTACTGCTGCAGTTGGTGGCTTGTAACTCCCAGAGCTGTGATGGAAAATGAAGCATTTTCTCCCCAGACGAACTATGATCTGGGCAGGAAGGAACCCGCACCAGCTAAATGCGGCTAACCTCGCTGTGGTTGAAGGGGATCCACTTTCCTTCCACGGGAGGAGGCTGGGGCTCTGAACAGAGGGACCCAAGTGCCCACAGGAATGACTCTGCAAACACAATCAGGGTGCATGCGGCTTAGGGCCAATTGCATTTCCATTTCTGCATGGGGAAGGAAGGCAGGAAGGCGGGAAGGCGGGAAGGCGGGAAGGCCAGGGCCAGGGGCGCGGAGGGGACGGAGGGGCGGCGTTACCTTCGGTGTTGGTGCTGCTGCTGCTGTAAATATTTCGCAGGCTACCAACACGGTTTAGTTTCCATGCTTTGCGTTTGGCTGCATCCCGAGAGCAGACAGGGGAGAGGGGGAGAAAGAGAGAAAACAAAAAGGAAAAGAAACAAATGAAAAGGGGAGAAAAGAAATGTCAAAGGAGCGCGTGACATCACCTCCGGCGTGCCGTACCAGGGAGGCAGGTGGGCGCCCAGGTTTCGTCTCCCGCCAGGGCCTCGCCACCCCAAAGCGCAGAGGGACTCGGGAAGGGTGGAGAGAGGCCAGCCAGCATCCTTAGCTTTGCACAGAATCCGACAAATGCCCAGGCAAGGCAGTCCACGCGTTCCCCGTCCTGCTGGTTCTGCCCTCGCTAGGGACCACAGGCGAAGCTGGGCTCTTCCCTGGGGGCTGCTGCGTGTGCCTACTCAAGCGCTTCAGTCGTGTCCGACTCTTTGCGACCCCCTGGACTGTAGCCCACCAAGCTCCTCTGTCCATGGGATTCTCCAGGCAAGAGTACTGGAGTGGATTGCCAGTTCCTTCTCCATCAGATTTTTCTGACCTGGGGATCGAACCCCAGTCTCTCGGGTCTCTGACAGTGGCAGACGGTTCTTTCTCACCAGTGCATGTGTTGAAGGAGCTACTGAGGCCAGCAGACTTAAGCCCCTGGATTTGGCAAACACTGGGAGAGCGTCAAGTCAAACGGGCCTTGAGCATCAGCCGTTCCTGTACTGCTGCAGTTGGTGGCTTGTAACTCCCAGAGCTGTGATGGAAAATGAAGCATTTTCTCCCCAGACGAACTATGATCTGGGCAGGAAGGAACCCGCACCAGCTAAATGCGGCTAACCTCGCTGTGGTTGAAGGGGATCCACTTTCCTTCCTACGGGAGGAGGCTGGGGCTCTGAACAGAGGGACCCAAAGTGCCCACGCCTCCTGAAGCTCTCAGTTCATTGAAGAAAGCATCCGAGAGAAACACCACGTGATCCTCCGAGCGGCCCTGGGCTCAGGAGTGAAGCGCAGGACAGGTTCCACACGGGCACGGCACGCACACCGCTACCCTGTGTGCAGCGACTACCTGGGATGAGAAGCCCCTTCCCCACCTCCCCGGACACACTTCTCCACAGACAGGTCCTCATCTCGTTGGCCCACACCCTCCCAACCCCGACAACTCAGGAACTCAGACACCCATGGCCAAGAGGTGGCCTCCCATCAGCCCTTCAGAGGAGACAGACGGTGAAAATCAGAGTTAAACAGGGTGGCTCTTGAGGAGCAAGTCTTCAGGCTAATGTGGCTGCAGATCCGGCCAGAGACCCCAGGTGGATGGACAGGACAGCCACACAGTGTGGTCGGCGACGGCCACAGTCACCCCTGCTCCTGAAGAAGGCACGTACTCAGCCCATCTGTCTCTTTCGACTTCCACGGTCGGGAAGCGAAACGCGTCAAGCCCTCCACGAGGCTTACCAGGAGAAGCATTTGTGTCAGGCAGGCATGAAGCGCTGACCTGGGGAGGCAGGTGCGTGTTTCCACGGGGGGATCGGAAGCTCACCACAGGAAGCCAGGCTGACACACTGGGCCACAGACGGGCCACGACACAAGGCGTGCACTAGTCAGCAGCCAGCTCGCTCACCCCAACGCGTTCCTGGCCGAGGACGGTCTGGCTGTTCTTGCCTGAGGTAGCGTTGGGGCCAAAAGACTCAACCTCAGATGGTACAGTGGGGGCTTTGGGGGTGCCAAGGCCCAGGGTGGGGACCAGGTCTTCACAAGCACTTCCGCTGCTGGAGTGAAGGTCAAGCACTTTGGGGGCAGACTAGACGTCTTTGGTTAGATGTATTTGGGAAACAGTACTCTAGAATCAGAATGCACATTTTATGTTAATAAGAGTAAGAACTAGCTGTGAGTTAGCTGTCATCTGATTCAAAATGAGAAAATGTCGAAGTTGTAACTAAATGACTAAGAATGACCCCGTGACTTAAAAATGCAAATTATTTAGTAAGAAATGTCTTGGGAGTCTGGGGTTAGTAGATGCAAACTGTTAAATATGGAAGAGTTAAACAAAAGGTCCTTCTTGTAGAGCACAGGGAATTCTATCCAATATCCTGTAATAAATCATCATGGAAAAACACATGAAAAATAATGTATATATGTGTGTGTGTGTAGGTGAATCACTTTGCTGTACAAATATTAACACAATATCATAAGTCAGCTATATTTCAATAAAATAAAGAACTGAAAAAAAGGAGAAATGTCATCTCTAACCTAAAAGGTCGGTGAACGAGTCCCTTCTGTAGAATACAGGTCTAAATTTAATTTTTCATCAGTGGAGACATTTCCCCAATCTTTACACCCTCAAGGTGTCTTGTGTATAAGGTATTGTTCCAGGTAACACGACGCCTGGTATTGAGGGCTCCAGGTACAACCGCTGTCACAAAGGTCACTTGAGACCAAGGAAACTGGTCATAGATTTCAAGTGCTTACTTGAGAAATGTTCAGCGGATATACGACCAGGTTCCCGAGGTAACCAGGGCTTTCAGATGGCACAGTGGTAAAGAATCCACCTGCCAATGCAGGAGATGTGGATTCCATCTCTGGGTGGGGAAGATCCCGGAAGGAGGAAACGGCATCCACTCCAGTATTCTCGCCTGGAGAATCCCATGGACAGAGGAGCCTGGTGGGCTACAGTCCATGGAGTTGTGAAGAGTCGGACACAACTGAGGACATGTTTGTTCACACATGTTCACGTACAACTCGTACTTTCCCAGAACTAAGCATGTGCTTAATCATCTCAACAGCCCAAGCTCTGGAGTCTTGGCCTGGGTTTCATAAGTTCCAAAAAGTCACCGCCACAGAAGCCGCACACCTCAGTGGAAAAACTTCCCTCGCTTTTTTTTTTTTTTTAAAGCATTTACATATAAATAGGCAGAATCTGGGCTGGGCACCCCTCTGCAAGGAAGGGGAGCTGGTGCAGAAAACCTCTTTCCTGCTGGCTTCCCACCTGGCATTTTTCATAGTCCAGTCTCCCATTACCGTGTGGATGTATAAGCAGGAAGTGAACTTGCAGTCTGGTTTTCTATTAACCTATTGATGAAATAATCAATTTTAATGTGTAAAATGTCATGCCTTTTTCTTCTTCCTAAACAAATGGACTTTTTCCGGCTGATACAGGGGTCTTGAGACGTGCATTTGTCTCCTGGGGCATTGATTGCTCTAGTCCACTTGTTTAGAAGCTTCTCCACGAGAAAATACAATCATATTATCATCAATAAGCCCTCAGGTTATTTGTAATGCTGCAGTGGGGATTCACCTCTAAGGAAACGAGGACGCCGCACAACAGACCCAGGAGTCTTGCCACCTGAGGCCGCTGGCTGGACGCTGGCTCCATGGACCAGCACACCCCACGGCCAACATGCTGCCAGCGTCCTTCGACCTCAGGCCTTTGGGTTAGTCGGCGATTCTTGAGGACTTCAGGTGGAACTAGCTGAAACAACTACATTTCCTGGGTAACTTTTCTTTTAATTACAAGTTTAGTTTTTACTAGAGTTCGTTGTATAGTCTTGCCTCCTCTGTCACAGATCAGGTACAAGTTAGGTACGCATGGGTGTGTGGGTTTATCTCTGGGCTCTCTCTGCAGTCTCATTGATCTGTATGTCTGTTTTTGTGCCAGTACCACAATGTCTTAATAATTCAGTGTTCTGTGGTAACCCAAATGGAAAGGAAATCCCAAAGAGAATATATACGTGTATGCAGAGTGGATCTACTTTGCTGTACAGCAGAAATTAACACAACATTATAAAGCAACTATACTGCAATAAAACGTTTTTTAAAAATTTACTTTTTAAAAATGTATCAGGGGCTTTCTGGGTGGTCCAGTGGGTAAAGAGTCTGCCTGGCAGTGCAAGGGGCACCGGTTTGATCCTTGGCCAGGGAGGATCCCACATGCCGCAGAGTGGCTGGATCGGTGTGTCCAATTACGAGCCAGTGCTCTGGAGCGCATGCACTCAGAGCCGGTGCTCTGCAGTGAAGAGGCTGTTGTGATGGGAGGCCCACGTAGGCCAAAGAATAAAGATGGATGAATGCAAATAAATAAATAAATCAATAAATCAATAAAAGAAGCCAAAACTTAAAAAAAAAAGTGTCAGGAATTCAGTTTCTTCGTTTTAAACAAAGGTTAATTTTTTCTCACTCATTTAGCATAAAACTATTATTTTAATATGAGTATCTCCTGTTATTGGATAAAAAGGCAGCAAGGTGTGAGCATTCCATCAGTGTTTTCTGTTCTGCTCTTCTGGTAACTGGATAAACAACAATCTCTTCCATGAGCAGGTTTCCAGAATGCCTTATGCGGTACATGCATGCTAAGTCGCTCAGTTGTGTCCAACTCTCTGTGACTCTATGGACTGTAGCCTGCCGGGCTCCTCTGTGCATAGGATTCTCCAGGTAAAAATACTAGAGTGAGCTGTCGTGCCCTCCTCTGGGGGATCTTCTGGTTCCAGGGATCGAACCTGCACCTCTTACATCTCCTGCATTGGCAGGTGGGTTCTTCATCACTAGCACCACCTGGGAAGCTCAGACTGCCTTATATAACTATTTAAATGGCATAATGTCTCAACACCACTGTCTCTGATGTTTGAGAACACATATGCACATCTCAATGGACACAGAATCAATCCTAGGACATAAAATTCCAGATCGAGTGCAAACTAAATGTGAGTCCCAGTGTAGACAGTCATATCTTTGACCACATGATGTGAAGGGCCGACTCATTAGAAATGACCTTGATGCTGGGAAAGACGGAAGGCAAGAGGACAAGGGGGGAACAGAGGCGGAGATGCATGGATGGCATAGTCGACTTAATGGACGTGAGTTTGAGCAAACTCAGATTGTAAAGAACACGGAAGCCTTGCGTGCTGCAGTCCGTGGGGTCACAAACAGTCAGACACAGCAGAGCAACTGAACGACCACCACAAATACAGACAGGAGATGGGCCCATCTCACTGCAGCTTCAAATGATGACTTTAAAAAATTAATTAATTAACTGCTTTTTTATTGGCCTGCCACATGGCATGTGGGGTCTTAGTTTCCTGACCAGGGACTGAATCCATGCCCCGTGTACTGGATGCACGGAGTCTTAACCACTGAACCGCCAGGGAAGTCCCCAGCCTGCAGATTAAGTGGCTCTTTCTGAATCCCAGTTTAGGTCGGCAGAAATGCCAGCGGGCCTGGGAAAGAAAGACTTTAGCCGGACTTGAGGGTGACATCCTCCCAGTAATGGCAACAAAATATGAACTGTGACATTGGGTGAAATATCAGACAGCTGCTAGATGATCACAAGAAGAAGTGGTACACGGGCACACAGCAGATGGTCTAGAATTAAAAACAGGGGAGGAGGGAAGACTCATCAGGAGGCTGACTGGAAGATATTTTCTAAGGATTAAAACTTTGGAGAAGGCAGGTTAAGACAGTACAGAGACTCAGGTCCCAAATTATAAGAATATAAAAAGTTTACTGTCCTCCAGTAATAAGAATGCTATGGTCGCTTTCCTTTAAAGTAACAAAGAGCCCTCTTGCATATGGACACTGAAGGTATGAAAACCGACATTTTAAGGTGGTCTTTGCATTGCAAAGAGAGGGAGAGAGGCGCTGATGCTGAGGTTAACAAGTGCAGGAGCACGGCACTGGGCATCACGTGACCCGTCCATATAACTATTTAAATGGCATAATGTCTCAACACCACTGTCTCTGATGTTTGAGAACACATATGCACATCTCAATGGACACAGAATCAATCCTAGGACATAAAATTCCAGATCGAGTGCAAACTAAATGTGAGTCCCAGTGTAGACAGTCATATCTTTGACCACATGATGTGAAGGGCCGACTCATTAGAAATGACCTTGATGCTGGGAAAGACGGAAGGCAAGAGGACAAGGGGGGAACAGAGGCGGAGATGCATGGATGGCATAGTCGACTTAATGGACGTGAGTTTGAGCAAACTCAGATTGTAAAGAACACGGAAGCCTTGCGTGCTGCAGTCCGTGGGGTCACAAACAGTCAGACACAGCAGAGCAACTGAACGACCACCACAAATACAGACAGGAGATGGGCCCATCTCACTGCAGCTTCAAATGATGACTTTAAAAAATTAATTAATTAACTGCTTTTTTATTGGCCTGCCACATGGCATGTGGGGTCTTAGTTTCCTGACCAGGGACTGAATCCATGCCCCGTGTACTGGATGCACGGAGTCTTAACCACTGAACCGCCAGGGAAGTCCCCAGCCTGCAGATTAAGTGGCTCTTTCTGAATCCCAGTTTAGGTCGGCAGAAATGCCAGCGGGCCTGGGAAAGAAAGACTTTAGCCGGACTTGAGGGTGACATCCTCCCAGTAATGGCAACAAAATATGAACTGTGACATTGGGTGAAATATCAGACAGCTGCTAGATGATCACAAGAAGAAGTGGTACACGGGCACACAGCAGATGGTCTAGAATTAAAAACAGGGGAGGAGGGAAGACTCATCAGGAGGCTGACTGGAAGATATTTTCTAAGGATTAAAACTTTGGAGAAGGCAGGTTAAGACAGTACAGAGACTCAGGTCCCAAATTATAAGAATATAAAAAGTTTACTGTCCTCCAGTAATAAGAATGCTATGGTCGCTTTCCTTTAAAGTAACAAAGAGCCCTCTTGCATATGGACACTGAAGGTATGAAAACCGACATTTTAAGGTGGTCTTTGCATTGCAAAGAGAGGGAGAGAGAGGGGACGCTGATGCTGAGGTTAACAAGTGCAGGAGCACGGCACTGGGCATCACGTGACCCTGCCCCCTCCCGGAGAGCAGCCTGCTGATGCTCCCATCCTCCACTGACCGATTTTCTGGGGGAGGGGGCTACCAGTTGGCAGGTAGGTGGTGATGATCCAGCGCGCCCAGGTCTCAGTGGCTGCCCGTCCCCAGTCGCACACCAGAAGAAGAAAAGCTGGTACAAAGTATAAATCACAGAACCTTTCTCTAAGGTGTCTGAGCGCTCTGCACGACGAATTTTGTGCACCCTGCACTCAGCTCCTGGTAATTACTAACAGACAGTCACCCCCTTTTCAAAGGAAGCAGAGAGAGAGGGAAAATGTGCAAATTACGGCTTCCTACTAAGTCGGAGTAGCTGGAATCATTTAGCGTTAACGACTCCCAGGTATTACACACTTTTTTATTTTTTGGATGTTACAGTTTTTCATACAAGTTCCCCCGAGGATCATAAGCCACTTAAAATTTTCTTTCAAAGGAAAACTCATTTTGCTTCTCTAAACCAACCAACAAAAATGTAACTACAGTCTATGAATGCCTGAGAACTAGTCACACAATCAAATTCCAACACGAGAATCCTTTGACTAGCTTGAAGTAGAATAAAAATATTCTGTAGTCCGTTGGCACGCTCAAACGAGCAGGGTTTTATCCTAAACTCTTCCTCCATCATCCGACCAGGAGACCGCAGACTTATATTAATGTCACTGCTGGTCTCCTTCTGACAGTGCTCTTTGTTGATTAGATAAATATTCCTCAGATAGCTGATTAAAAAATGATGCAGCCAGGAGCGGTGTGTCCGAGCCTTGTCAGCCATGTTGGATGCTCAAGTGTGCATGAATTACATCCCTGGTGTGAACGGCGCGGGGCTGGCGAAACGCACGCGGCAGCCCTCAGAATCAATTATGAGAACTAATAGGATCTTTTTACCCTGGCAGAGGAAGGGGCTGGGTTGATGAGGGTGTGCACTCATTTCTAAGACTGGCTTGTCTCAGCACGAGACAAATAACCCCCTCCTTTTCTACCAGGGAGCGTCAACTTGTACCTCTTGTAGAAGCCACAGGATAACCTTGTTCGACTTGCCGGACGCGTATTTATTTACTTGTAGAGATGCCACGGCTGTAAATGCCACGGGTGCAAGTGGGAACTGCCCTGGCTCCTCGGAGCACCGCGGCCGGACGGTCGCATGGGGATGCTGCATAAAGACGGCCCCCCCAGGCGCCTCGGCAGGCAGGGTCAGGCGCTGCTGCGGTTTTGTGTCTCCTCCACCTTAGTGCGCCCGCCCGGTGTCCCCTGATCTTTTGTTGGTGCAATTTCATTGTGAGGTGAGAGATTGGAGATTTCTTTTGTCCTGGGCATCTGAACATTCATGTGCTCAGCAACACGGGGCAAATGGTCTGTTCTTTTGTAAAGGAAAAAAAAAAGGCAGTGGACTTTTTCTTTCTTTTCCCCATAAGATGCAACCCCGAAGATTCTTCCAGTATGTGAACCTACTACTTTCGCTGTGAAGGAGCTTGACATAATGGCCGCTTCCTAGAGGCTACCACACAGAGCAGAAGTCGTGTTGAAACGTCCATTAAAAGGGCCTTTGAGAGGATTAAACAAAACCAGAGGCCAAGCTAACTAGGACAAACATGGAGAAAGCAAAACAACTTCGTCCTTCCCCATTTCCGCAAGGATGTTTAGTAAAATCCCCGAGAATCCTTTGACTAGCTTGAAGTAGAATAAAAATATTCTGTAGTCCGTTCCGTCCATTTCAACCCCCCGACCAGGAGACCGCAGACTTATATTAATGTCACTGCTGGTCTCCT
This sequence comes from Tragulus kanchil, assembly GCA_022376925.1. Classification (NCBI taxonomy): domain Eukaryota; kingdom Metazoa; phylum Chordata; class Mammalia; order Artiodactyla; family Tragulidae; genus Tragulus; species Tragulus kanchil. The sequence goes on from JAIOJX010000026.1 coordinate 50,666,062, forward strand.
TCTGACAGTGCTCTTTGTTGATTAGATAAATATTCCTCAGATAGCTGATTAAAAATGATGCAGCCAGGAGCGGTGTGTCCGAGCCTTGTCAGCCATGTTGGATGCTCAAGTGTGCATGAATTACATCCCTGGTGTGAGCGGCGCGGGGCTGGCGAAACGCACGCGGCAGCCCTCAGAATCAATTATGAGAACTAATAGGATCTTTTTACCCTGGCAGAGGAAGGGGCTGGGTTGATGAGGGTGTGCACTCATTTCTAAGACTGGCTTGTCTCAGCACGAGACAAATAACCCCCTCCTTTTCTACCAGGGAGCGTCAACTTGTACCTCTTGTAGAAGCCACAGGATAACCTTGTTCGACTTGCCGGACGCGTATTTATTTACTTGTAGAGATGCCACGGCTGTAAATGCCACGGGTGCAAGTGGGAACTGCCCTGGCTCCTCGGAGCACCGCGGCCGGACGGTCGCATGGGGATGCTGCATAAAGACGGCCCCCCCAGGCGCCTCGGCAGGCAGGGTCAGGCGCTGCTGCGGTTTTGTGTCTCCTCCACCTTAGTGCGCCCGCCCGGTGTCCCCTGATCTTTTGTTGGTGCAATTTCATTGTGAGGTGAGAGATTGGAGATTTCTTTTGTCCTGGGCATCTGAACATTCATGTGCTCAGCAACACGGGGCAAATGGTCTGTTCTTTTGTAAAGGAAAAAAAAAAGGCAGTGGACTTTTTCTTTCTTTTCCCCATAAGATGCAACCCCGAAGATTCTTCCAGTATGTGAACCTACTACTTTCGCTGTGAAGGAGCTTGACATAATGGCCGCTTCCTAGAGGCTACCACACAGAGCAGAAGTCGTGTTGAAACGTCCATTAAAAGGGCCTTTGAGAGGATTAAACAAAACCAGAGGCCAAGCTAACTAGGACAAACATGGAGAAAGCAAAACAACTTCGTCCTTCCCCATTTCCAGCAAGAGGATTGTTTTGTAAGGTGAGGTCACAGGACCCAAGACAAAAATACCTAACGACACAGAACTCCGAAACAAGGAATCGATCCTTAATTATACAATTTTAATTCCATTTCCAGTAACTCTAACGGCTTTCCCTAACAGCAAATACGATTTCGACACTGGCGGCTTCTTTAAAGCACTCATGATTTGAAAACTGCCGAGGGCTTCCACATAGTGGGCTGAGGGAGACGAGCACAAGAAACACCATTAACCCCGGAAAACATCGAAAACAAAAACGGAGCAAGAGCTCCAGGATACGCCATAAAACCCGAAGTTCCAATTAGGTGGAGCGTCGGTTTCCCTCTCGGCCTAGAAACACACTGAGTTGCAGAGCAAGGGTTCAAGAGTACCCAAAATTAATTGGGTATTTCAGTCTGACACCAAGAGCATAACTTTTAATAGGGACTGAAATAAAAAAGTGAGTTGAAGTAGAATATCCCCACTTTAGGACATTCTCAGACAGAGATGAGAAATACATCCCTATGCAATGGAGACTGCTTTCCATGTCTTCAGGGAGAAGCTATTCATTTTGAGAAGAGAAGGCCATTGGGAGGGTGGCTAGTTAGGATATTGAAATTAGGGCTTCCTGGCTGCTGGGCATCCTCTTCTAGGATGCAATGCAGCTGTGAGAAGAGAACCCACTCGTGGCTGCTGAGTCTTCAGCATCACAGAGAACAGTCTGCTTTTCTATTTAAAGCCTAGTTCCTCAGTGAATACGTTTATCCGTACCCTATTTGTTTTGTAATATAAGGACTGAACACCTGACCTTCAAAATAGAAACAAAAAGCCAGGACTTCCCTGGTGGTCTAGTGGTGAAGGACCCACCAGGCAGTGCGGGGGACTTGGGTTTCATCCCTGGTCGGGGAACGAAGGTCCCACATGCCGGGAGGGAACGAAGTCTGCGCAGCAGCTACTGAGCCTGGGTGCCACCCCTAGAGTCCGTGCGCCGCTTGCAAAGATCCCACACGGCGCCACGAAGATCCTGCGTGCTGCAGCCAAGACCGGATGCAGCCAACTACAGATACATACATACATATTTAAAAAGGCAATCCTGGTGGTTCAATGGTTACGAATCCACCTTCCAATGCAAGGGATGCAGTTTCAATCCCTGGTTGGGGAATTAAGATCCCACATACCATGGGGCAACTAAGCCTGTGCACAGCAGCAATCAAGCCCACACACCACAACTAAGAGAGAAGCCCACACACTGCAGTGGAGAGCCAGTGGGCCGAAACTAAGACCTGATGCAGCCAAATCAATCAATCAATCAATCAATATTCAAAAAAAAAAATAAAAAGGCAATAAAAAGCAAACCAAATGCTCACTTAAAAAAAGTGAAGTTCTCAGTTTTTTCCAGCTGGACGACGTGGGTGAAGGTTGTCATTTGTGAGATCTGCTCAGCTGTGTTCACACAGGCAGGCAGCAGGGGCGTCTGGGAGCGGTGGAGGGCCTGCTGACCTGCCCCATCTCGCGTCAGCTGCTCTGAGACGCGGGCGGCAGGCACAGGGCTGGCTGCGCTGGGAGGTGAAGGCAGGCATGGGGATCACCTCAGGCGTTCTGAGATTCCTAAAAGGACTGATAATGGGAAACACTCTTTTTCCTCTCCTTCTTTCTTTCTTTTTCTTCATCTCAATCTCCTCCAATAAAATACTTGGCACGACTTTTTTTAAAAAAAACACATCTTTTTCAGCAGGTCCAGAAAAAAGTTTAATAAAACTTCAAATTGTGCTATCACATTTCAAAGGCGATGACCAGTTGCAGCAACTAATCAAAGGCATAATGATTTAATGACTGCTGCTCGTGCTCCCTGGAAGGGCTGTAATTGAGGGGCTGTGATCACTGGACCTCCAGCCTCAACAATGGCAGACGCTGCATTTGATCTGCCATCTTTGAGGCCGACTTCCTACAACCCTGGAGTTAAATGATACACTTTGGGGTTATTCAGTTCATCACGTCCCCCCTGTGGCCACCTGAATCGGAGAAGACTGGGGAAAATATCTCCTAGAAAACCTTTTTAACATTTTGCATTTAAGAAGGACTTTACCGGAAATTCTCAGGAGCATTCTGATTTGTGGCTTGAGAAATCCTGGAAGCCATAAGATCCGTGGTACTTTCAGAGTCAATCAAGTACAAAGATCAGAGTGGGAAAACAAAAGAGGAATTCTAAACTTCTGGTTCTTCTTGCTATTATGGAAATACATTCCTTTAAACACTAACAGATTTCTTCCCCCTAAAACTGCCTTAACTTCTTAGTTATTGTGAATGATTAAACAATGTCACTATTATCCCAGGAGAAGCCAGTACTTCGTGCTGACCCCACAAAATAACGAATGTCTCATTTCTTTCATCTGAAACTAATTTAAATACATCAACTTTATTCAGCTTCACGTAAGAACACATTAGAAGACTTTATAATATTACTGCAGAAGCAAAATTAGTTTCACTGTAGTTAAATATTAAGAATAAACTATGTCCATTCTAAGGCAGTTGAAGGCAAATACTTCTCTCTGAAAACTTCCCTTTCTTGAAAATAGAAAGGAAGGATGAAGGAAGAATGTGATGCCCCACAGTCAAACTGCCATTTTCCTGACTTCTACAGCACTTCAGAATCTAATCCATAGACTTTAGTGTTCAATTGTTTATAGCCTGAAAGTGATCTCTTTTTCATGTGCATTTTTCTTCTTCACACAAAATGTAGTTTTTAAACTGTTACCATGTCCAAGTTACCTACTTTCCATGGTGCAAAGCAACTTGTTAATTTCATTAAATGACCAATAGTACAAGGAAAAAAAAAAAGAATAAACTATGTCCATTCTAACCATCTGTTCCATTTTCTTTTAAAATTTTTATCCACACACATATGTAACTATTATATTTATAAGTAAACCTCTGAGGGACCTGCACTACTCTTGTATGTAAGGTGTTCCCGAGTTTTCAAAACTGTCCTTTTTAACAGTTGCATTGCGGAGTTAATACATGTCATAGTTGTAGACAAATGTGGACTATAGCTCGCCAGGCTCCTCTGTCCACAGAATTCTCCAGGCAAGAATACTGGGATGGGCAGCCATTCCCTTCTCCTGGGGACAGTAATCCCCCTGTGGCCACCTGAATCGAAGACTGGGAAAATATCTCCTAGAAAACCTTTAACATTTTGCATTTAAGAAGGACTTCTCAGGAGCATTCTGATTTGTGGCTTGAGAAATCCTGGAAGCCATAAGATCCGTGGTACTTTCAGAGTCAATCAAGTACAAAGATCAGAGTGGGAAAACAAAAGAGGAATTCTAAACTTCTGGTTCTTCTTGCTATTATGGAAATACATTCCTTTAAACACTAACAGATTTCTTCCCCCTAAAACTGCCTTAACTTCTTAGTTATTGTGAATGATTAAACAATGTCACTATTATCCCAGGAGAAGCCAGTACTTCGTGCTGACCCCACAAAATAACGAATGTCTCATTTCTTTCATCTGAAACTAATTTAAATACATCAACTTTATTCAGCTTCACGTAAGAACACATTAGAAGACTTTATAATATTACTGCAGAAGCAAAATTAGTTTCACTGTAGTTAAATATTAAGAATAAACTATGTCCATTCTAAGGCAGTTGAAGGCAAATACTTCTCTCTGAACACTTCCTTTCTTGAAAATAGAAAGGAAGGATGAAGGAAGAATGTGATGCCCCACAGTCAAACTGCCATTTTCCTGACTTCTACAGCACTTCAGAATCTAATCCATAGACTTTAGTGTTCAATTGTTTATAGCCTGAAAGTGATCTCTTTTTCATGTGCATTTTTCTTCTTCACACAAAATGTAGTTTTTAAACTGTTACCATGTCCAAGTTACCTACTTTCCATGGTGCAAAGCAACTTGTTAATTTCATTAAATGACCAATAGTACAAGGAAAAAAAAAAAGAATAAACTATGTCCATTCTAACCATCTGTTCCATTTTCTTTTAAAATTTTTATCCACACACATATGTAACTATTATATTTATAAGTAAACCTCTGAGGGACCTGCACTACTCTTGTATGTAAGGTGTTCCCGAGTTTTCAAAACTGTCCTTTTTAACAGTTGCATTGCGGAGTTAATACATGTCATAGTTGTAGACAAATGTGGACTATAGCTCGCCAGGCTCCTCTGTCCACAGAATTCTCCAGGCAAGAATACTGGGATGGGCAGCCATTCCCTTCTCCTGGCGATGTTCCAGGGATCCAACCGGGTTTCCTGCATGGCAGGCAGATGCTTTACCCTCTCTTAAACATTTAGGGATCTCCAATTTTATGCTATTAAAGATACTATAGCCTGTTTCACTTACTATAGGTACAGATAATTACATATAGCAATATTTATAGATATATGTATAGACATGCTAGAAGATCCATTTATTTTGGATTCCTTTATTTTGCTAACTCTGCTGAGAGGACCAGGAAGAAGTAACATCCCAGTGTCAACAAGTACACCTGGACCCCAGATCCTGGCTTCTGATACCATTCTCCAATAAAGAGAACCAGTGCACCTTTGGAGAAATTCTAGGAGTGAGACAGGAAAAATACAAGATGAGTCTGAAGCATTTTGTAGTCCTAGGAAGTAAAGAAGGGCTAAAACAAACAGGTAAACGAACCCCACCTTAATGGGGGCAACAATCAAAGGGCATAGGAACCAAAGGGAAGAGCTCCCAGTGGCTGAAGCTATAACAATTTTAGCATGAAGAAAAATACAGCAGTACTGGATTATAACCTCAAGTATAGAACAAACATTCAAGTGTGTATACTGACATAAGTGACTGACTATATTAATACATGGGGGGAAGAGACAAATCTTCCAGGAAGAAAGAATTTCAAGTTATTTAAGTAGGTACCCCACCTAAAGGAGGGGGCGTGTAACTCTCCACTCCTTAAGGGAGGGCTGTGCAGGGAGACCCACCACAAAGATGCTGGTGCAGACGCGGGGCTGGGAAAGGAGAAACTCACAGTGTAGGAAACAGACGAACACGACCTCAAGCCTGGTGATCAAAGTCAATGGCGGCAGTCCCAAGGCATGCCGACACTGTTACCCTCAATAGGACGCCATGAACATGGCACTTTATCTCCGTGGTCTTCCTCCCTCAAACCTGTAACTCCAGACGAATCCTGAGAAAAACATCAGACCAATTCCAACTGAGGAGCGTCCTGAAATACACCTGACTAGTACTCCTCAAAACTGTCCAGGTCATCAAAGACAAGGGGAGTCTGAGAAAGTGGCCCAGCCAAGAGCAGCCAAAGGCGATGAGAGGACTACACATCACACAGTAGCCGAGGTGGGGTCAGGATGGCACAGAGAGGCATTAGGGAAAAACTAAGGAAACCTGAATAAAGTATTGGTTTTAGTTAGTGTTGACATACTGACACCAGTTCATTAATTACAGGAAATATACCATACTAATAAAAGATGTAAGTAATAGGGAACGTTTGATGTGTGGGTGCGCACAAAAGGCATACGGAGTTATCTGTGCTCTCAGTTTTTCTGTTTTCTGTTTTGCTAGAAAATAAAGTCTATTAAAAATACCGTACAACATGGATGGACACAGGCTACCATGCAGAGTGAAGCAAGAGAGAGAACAGGTGTCTTATAAACACATATATGTGGAATTCTGAAAAATGGTACGACAAGCCTATCTGCAGGGCAGGAACAGAGAGGCCGATGTAGAGAACGGGGGTGTGGACATCAGGGGGTGAGGGAAAGGCCGTGGGGTTAGATGGGAGAATTGGATCGACACCTATACACTACTTTTCCAATGAGTTGGTTGTTCACATCAGGTTGCCAAAGTACTGGAAAAGACCCTGATGCTGGGAAAGACTGAAGAGAAAAGGAGAATAGGGCAACAGAGGATGAGACAATTGGATGGCGTCACCGATCCAGTGGACATGAACTTGGGCAAACTCCAGGAGTTTGCAGCCCGGAGTGCTGCAGTCCATGGGGTCACAAAGAGCCAGACACGACCTGGCAGCTGAACAACTATATTCACTGCTATGTGTAAAATAGATAGCCAGTGGAAACCTGCTGTAAAGCACAGGAAACTCTGTTATGACCTAGATGAGTGGGACAGGGCAGGAGGTGGGTGCACTTCTCAGATGGCTCAGTGGTAAAGAAATCCACCTGCCAAGCAGGAGGCCTAGGTTCGACCCCCTGGGTCAGGAAGATCTCCTGAGCTGCCATTTTCAGGCAAAGGAAATAGCCACCCACTCCAGTATTCCGGCCTGGGAAATCCCACGGCCAGAGGAGCTGGGCGGGCTACAGTCCATGGGCTCACAAGAGTCGGCCAGGACTTAGTGACTGAGCATGCACAACACGTCTGAACACTCTTCCAGCTAACTTCCAGGATTAGGTGTTAACGATGAAAAAAATCGGCTTTGGTCCAATGAGAAAAAAGTTTGCTCATGTTAAACTTAGATCTCAGCTTCTCATTAGCACACAAAACCATCTTTGTAATAAAAATGACAGAGTTTAATCAAATTACCGAGGAGAGTCATGCTAAGCTGGCTTCCTGAGATTCCCTGATACGTACCTGAGGTGGCTTAATCTATGCCAAGAGGGTCTGAACTCAGAAACGGCCTCAAGACTTTTGTGAGAAGGCAAAATTAGTGTCTTCAACAGGGATGAACAGGGATACACTTAAATATGAAAAACAAGTTTGTAAGCACCAGTCATCCAGAAAATACCATGCGACACAGATATGTTTTTACCAGGACAGAAGATATGAGATGCATGTCTTGCCCACTTTTGTCCATTGTGCAGATAAAGCCCCCAAACAAATAGCAAGAAAAAGAAACTAAACTGACGTAATCCAAAGACCCACTGAGTTCATGGCCTGATGGTTTTAAGACCGTGGGTGTTCATCTAGCATGTTCATGAATAGATAAGGAATATATCAGTCTGTACCCTATAGGCATTAGTTGGGTTTACAAACCATACTCTTGAAACTTGTCTAGTCCTTTGGGAGAGAAAGTGATGTTTTACAGAGTGAGCAGGACATGGAAACTGCCAAGAACATCCACGCGGCAGTGACCCGCTGCCTCCCGGGAGGAGAAGCGGCCATAGAGTGTGTGTCTGGGCCCGGTGAGCGAACGACTGAAGGTGACTTGTGCGGTGTCTACACTGCCTTCCTCCCAGACGCGCCAGGGCTGAGATACGATCAAGAACAGGTGAGGAAGAGGGGCGGGGTGGGAAAGCGCGTGCCTGGGGCTCTCGGCACCTCAGCTGGCAGCAGGGCAGTGTGGCCGTGGGGTGACCTGGGGCTCTGCACTCCGGTCCCCTTGTCTTCACCTCCACCCAGAGCTGCCCCGAGGGGTAAAGGTGACAACCCACAAGAGGGGCCAGTGAGGGTGACCTGGGGCTCTGCACGGTCACCCTCACCGTCACAGAGCTGCCCTCGGCCAGGACTTAGTGACTGAGCATGCACAACACGTCTGAACACTCTTCCAGCTAACTTCCAGGATTAGGTGTTAACGATGAAAAAAATCGGCTTTGGTCCAATGAGAAAAAAGTTTGCTCATGTTAAACTTAGATCTCAGCTTCTCATTAGCACACAAAACCATCTTTGTAATAAAAATGACAGAGTTTAATCAAATTACCGAGGAGAGTCATGCTAAGCTGGCTTCCTGAGATTCCCTGATACGTACCTGAGGTGGCTTAATCTATGCCAAGAGGGTCTGAACTCAGAAACGGCCTCAAGACTTTTGTGAGAAGGCAAAATTAGTGTCTTCAACAGGGATGAACAGGGATACACTTAAATATGAAAAACAAGTTTGTAAGCACCAGTCATCCAGAAAATACCATGCGACACAGATATGTTTTTACCAGGACAGAAGATATGAGATGCATGTCTTGCCCACTTTTGTCCATTGTGCAGATAAACCCCCCAAACAAATAGCAAGAAAAAGAAACTAAACTGACGTAATCCAAAGACCCACTGAGTTCATGGCCTGATGGTTTTAAGACCGTGGGTGTTCATCTAGCATGTTCATGAATAGATAAGGAATATATCAGTCTGTACCCTATAGGCATTAGTTGGGTTTACAAACCATACTCTTGAAACTTGTCTAGTCCTTTGGGAGAGAAAGTGATGTTTTACAGAGTGAGCAGGACATGGAAACTGCCAAGAACATCCACGCGGCAGTGACCCGCTGCCTCCCGGGAGGAGAAGCGGCCATAGAGTGTGTGTCTGGGCCCGGTGAGCGAACGACTGAAGGTGACTTGTGCGGTGTCTACACTGCCTTCCTCCCAGACGCGCCAGGGCTGAGATACGATCAAGAACAGGTGAGGAAGAGGGGCGGGGTGGGAAAGCGCGTGCCTGGGGCTCTCGGCACCTCAGCTGGCAGCAGGGCAGTGTGGCCGTGGGGTGACCTGGGGCTCTGCACTCCGGTCCCCTTGTCTTCACCTCCACCCAGAGCTGCCCCGAGGGGTAAAGGTGACAACCCACAAGAGGGGCAGGAGGTTGGGGAGGTCAAGACCATCCAAAGTATGCAGATCCCCGAAAGAAAGCTCGAAGGAAGCCGTGAGGGACACGCGGGGTGAACCTGTAATCTACATGATCTCCTAATGAACTTCTGCACAGGTTCTGCAGCTCTCCCCGTTCCTTCCTTTCAGTGAGCAAAGTGAAAGAAGAGCTGGAAGCAGAGCTGGGGTCCTTAGGATGGGCTTCAAACTGGGCCATTCCTATGTGCACAGGTTTCATTCTTAGGAAGCACAATCATTAAAATAAATAATTAAAAAACACAATAACCATCAGAGACCATATTGAACTCAAGGCAAGAAACGGTATGAGTGGAAGGGAAATGTGTTACTGACAGAGCTTCCTGTAACTTTTGGGGAAACTCACTCATTTTATGGAGGCCAGCCCTCCATGTGGCTCTCACGGCATCCTCCACCCAGGAGGGATGAAGGAGGCTGCGAGTTTTCCCCTCAAAGGCCCAGAACCTGCAGCTAAGAGAAACAGACAAAAGGCTTTCTTCCCAAGCACACTATAGCAAACACTGACGACTCCGTCATGGGGCGTGGTGGCACAGTGTGGGGACATACTTGTTTTTTCATGTTTCTTTCGTCGTAACATTAGAATTTGAAGCATACAGTTACTCTCTCACACACAGGGGAGCTGAAAAGAAGCATTCCAACAGAAGACTCTACGACAGTGAAAAAGCAAGACCAGAACCTTCCATGTGAGTGGACGTTGAACTTTTCAGATAGCAAAAAGACAAATTTTTATTACGTATCCTGGAGATGGCACTGGAGCTGCTTAGAAGGTCTCAAAAATTACATCTTCTTAAACAACAAACCAAACATTTTAACAGGGATCCACATATGATCAACCAGTAACCATACAGTATCCTGTGTGCAGTATTCGACATACGCACTAAGAGAACTGAAGACACAAGAAACACCAAGAAAACAATGTACCATCAAGAGGAAAATATATGTACAATTAATCTTAAGAAGGTATGGAGATATTTCTGATCGTAGAAAATACAGTTCAGAATGGTTTCTGGAAGTATAATGTCTTATAATTCCCTCATTAAAGGCATTGTGCATGTCCGTATGTATACACACAGAGAGACATACACAGATGCACACACGCACTTCACCACTGACCACAGAGTGCTCTGGCAGAACCATCGAATAAGGTCCCGGTGATCGATAGACTCAGTGATGTTTCTCTTCTGCTTTTAACTAGGGGTAGAACTACATTTTCTAATCAATTCAACTTGGGTGAAAATGTAAAAACAAATGAGCAAAAATCAATCTGTCTTAGTGGTTCCCATTTTTAAAAAGCATGCAGGCCCCTGTGGATGACTGATTCGGCAACATTCTAAGAGGACGTTGCTTCCCTTTCAACCACAAAGTACACGCTCACTTCTGTCTATACAGAGGACGTCTGGACTCTAGGCCCCTGGCATCTCCCAAAGTCTGTTACTCGCAGGCTGGGGCTCTATCCTCTTTCCTGCCTCCAGATAAACCAGGTTTGATGATCAACAGAATGTCCCAAATGGGCAGCCTGAGAGTCAGCAGGGCGCAGGGGCACAAAGGGGCAACATGACCTCTCTAATCAAGATGGCTGACATTTAAATTCAAGGGCAAACATACTGACACAAAAGGGACAGGTGGGAGGTTGAAGAAAAACGCCCACCCAATGACTAGACATCATGTCAAAGGTGACTTGAAAAGATGAGCCACAGACACCCGACACGTTGCCTCCTCTCACTGTCAAGGGGCTGTGGCTGGCGGGTCCTGCATCCTTCCCACTGTGGGAGGGCTGAGTGTCGCGGGGTCCTCACCTCCCGTGTGGGTGCTGGCGCCCATGCAGGCGGCGGAGGCTGTGAGTGGTTAAGTATGGATGAGCACATGACAATGGCTGCTACTAATCGTTTACTGAATAATGAAACTGACACACCTGATAAAAGGTTTCAATCTTGAGAAAAATGATTGATCGCTCTGCAGTTTACTGGCACTGCCATTTGGGTGACAAACGGTTGGAGAGCCCCAGTTCATCTCCCACACCTCCAGCCAGAAGAGGCAGCGCTGGTCGTGCAGCCAGGTAATCAGGAAGCGCTACTGCCGTGGCTGTGGGGAGCCGCTGAGGGCCAGAGAATGGCGGTTTATCAAGGCTGATCTCCGAATCAATGTGCACAATGGCTTTTTTTTTTTTTTTTTCGGTGACGGGTGAGGGAGAGAAGAGACAGAGTAAAGAAAGAACCACAGCAAGAAAGGAAGAGAAGGCTCGGCCAGAGCGCGCGGGGTCCTAACGTGGAGAAATGGAATTGTCAGTGGGATGAAAGCATAAATGACTTCCGACTGGCTTGGGGTGGCAGATAGATGCTCTCGATGGTGAAGTCTGATCTGCGGCATCCAAGAGCCCTATTCAGGTTGTTTGTCACCCAAGAGCGCTGCGCTGCTGCTGTGCTTGGAAGCCGTCTTTTGCCCACGATGAACAGAGGGTGTCTGCTTTTTAAGCAGATATTTTGCTGTTCTTCCATGAGCAAGTTGGTGGGGGAGGGGCAGGTAGTGTGGCTTTAAAGACATTAAAGATCTTATTTACATACAACACGCCAAATAACACGCTGGTTTCTGTGGTTTTACATGTTGTGTCTTAGCCTAATTTTGATTAAGACCAAATCAACTCAACAGGGCTCTTTGCTTGAGAAACGGACACACCAGAGACGGCACTGGTGGTCAAGAACCTACCGGCCAATGCAAGAGACCTAAGAGACACCGGTTTGATTTCTGGGTCGGGAGGATCCCCTGGAGAAAGAAATGGCTACCCAGTCTTCTTGCCTGGAGAATCCCATGGACGGAGGAGCCTGGTGGGGTGCAGTCCATGGGGTTGCAAAGAGGCAGCCACAGTGGAAGCAACTTACCACGCAGGCAAGAATAGCAGAGCACCTTGGTGTTCTGGGCCCCCTGCCACTGCTTCAGGCCTGTATCGTCAGAGTGAGTACAGTCATTCAAGAAGATAATGCACAGAGTGGAATTAGTGTTGAGTTGGCAGGGAAGAAACTGTAAATACATTGGTTGGGAGGACGATGGTGATCTACGTCTCAGCTTTCAAAACACAGAAAGGGGGCTTCCCTGGTGGTCCAGTGGGTAGGGAGTCTGCCTTGCAGTGTGGGGGGCACTAGTTCGATCCCTGGCCCAGGAGGAGCCCACGCGCCATGGAGCGGCTGGATGGGTGTGCCCAATTAGGAGCCAGCGCTCTGGAGTGCATGCGCCCAGAGCTGGTGTTCTGCACCATAAGAGGCCACTGCAATGGGAGGCAGACGGATGAAAATAAATTGAAAAAAAAACAAGCACACAATAAAAGAGGCCAAAAATTACAAAAAAAACGAAAACAAAACCAGAAGTACAAGCAGGACAGGATTTCAGCTACATGAACAGAAATGAATGTTAAGTGCACTCAATGATATCATCTCCATCAACGATTCTACAGTGTGAGAAAGTCGGGGAGCACTCCTAAATACAACCAGGAACTTCAGGCAGGTAAAAAGGTGCTCAATGCTGTGGATTTCAAAGACAGACATTCTCTAGAATGACAATGTTTGCTGAGATGAGAAAACGAAACAGTATGGCTATTAATTAAGACAGACACATGCAAAGTGTGTTGTGTAACTTTAAGCGACAGATAAATAACTCAAGCATGAGTACTGGAGGAATTAAGAGGCTGTGGACGGACATCTAGCGAGGGACCCTGGCGAAGGCATCTGTATGGGAAGCACTGCTTTGAGGGCCGTCATAACCTTCCTTCCCAGGTTACATAAGTTAAGGGGGGTGGGGGCAGGAGTTTACTTTCTGTTTTTAAATGGAGAGCTTCTCACATAGTCCTCAAGTTGCTGTGTGCTCAGTTGTGCCCGAGTCTTTGTGACCCCACAGACTGTAGGCCACAGGCTCCTCTGTCCAGGGACTGTCCCTGCAAGAATACTGGAGCGGGCTGCCACTTCTTTCTCCGGGGAATCTCCTTGACACAGGTGGGCAGGACGTTTGCGGGCGAGGTGCTCTGGGGTGAGGGAAGCATCCCCTTAGACATTCCAACTATGCCACTTAACGGATAACCTCGGGTGGTACTGTCTACTACCTGTTTTTTTTTTTTTTTTTTAATATTTTTATTTCTTTCTTCGTTGGTTGGGCCTTAGCTATGGCATGTGGAATCTAGTTCTCTGACCAGGGATTGAACCTGAGCCCCCTGCATTGGGAGCTCGGTGTCTTAGCCACTGGACCACTACGGAAGTCCCTATCTACCACCTTTGAAAAGCACAATTTAACAAGACATCCCTTGAGTCAGAAAACAGGGTCCCTGGATCTATGTGCGGTGAGCCAGTATCGTCTACAAATGTACTGCAATTGATTTGGTTCCTAAGAGTATTATTGTATTTTTTATGTTATTATTATTTAGAATAATTTATTTAATCATTACTTTTGGCTATGCTGGGTCTTCGTTGTAACCCTTTGGGCTTTCTCTAGGTACAGAGGATGGGGCTGTAGTTGGCATTGGGGTGGCTTCCCTTCCTGTGGCGCACAGGCTCCAGTAGTTGTGGCTCACGGGCTTAGCTGCCCTGTGGCATGTGGAATCCTTCCAGACCAGGGGTCGAACCCATGTACCCTGCGTTGGCAGATGGATGCTTATCCACTGGACCACCAGGGAAGTCCAAGAGTAGTATCATTTTCATACATATGAACAGAGTCCCAAGAAAGGGATTAGGGGCAGGGTCTGTCCCATGCCCACGCATCACAGTGCTCAGGGAATCCTGACCCCCGTCCTAGGAGGCGTCATCCTCCCACCTCACAGCTGAAAGCTCAGGCAGGAGAGCACAGGAACTGGCCCAGGCCATCCCATCCATAAGAGGTGGAATCGAACCCAAGACGACCTGCGTTTCCGACCATCCCCTCGGCTGCCTGGGATCACTGCTCTTGCCGGCAGCACTCCTGCTGCTGCTCAGCCACCTGCCTGGACAGGCCATCCACTGTGGGAAGAAACCCACCAGGACAGTGGAGTCTTGCTGATCACTGAGGGGAACAGAGACGTCCGGGCCCTTGCAATGTTGGCTGTGTCACTGTCATGGATGGCGTGATTCTAAGCATTTTGTAAACGTTTGATGAATCTTCATACTTTTTATCTTTCCATTGACTCACAACTCAAGAAGATATTAGAGGAGACAATCAGTGGTAAAAGGACCATTTTCTAAAGGCAGAGCAACGAGCAGAAATAAAACCCTTGCAAGATATATTTCTGCAGAAGAGAAATTTCTTCTTCTCCATTACAGTAAGGAATTGCAGAGTGAAATGCCTTAATTACCCATGAAGAGAGACGGTGGCCTTCTGTGATTGCCTTCTCTTTAAAACCACTAGAAGGAATACCCCATACGAGATGCTCGTGTCTTTTTCTAGTTGTTGGAAAATTCCCAGTTTCATTCACCAACCACTGAAAGTAATTCCACACAGAATAAAACTATTAAAAACCCTTCAAATGTGTAATCTACTTTATTTTAAACTGTTAAAGTGATGCATGTAAAAAGGGATTCTTTTTTTTTTTTTTGGTAGCATTCCTCTGTACGTGATGGTTCCATAGATCACTTTAAAAAAAAAAAAAATTATTTTTTGGCTGTGCTGAGTCTCCACTGCTGTGTGAGCTTTTTCTCTAATTCTGGCAAGCAGGGGCTACTCTCTAGCTGTGGTGTGTGGACTTCTTTTTGCAGTGGCTTCTCTTGTTTCAGAGCACAGGCTCTAGTGCATGTGGGTTTCAGCAGTTGTGGCACATGGGTTCAACAGCTGCTGTTCCCGGGCTCTAGAGTTCAATAGTTGCAGCACATGGGCTTAGTTTCTCCATGGCCTGTGGGATCTTCCTGGACCAGGGACTCAACTAACATGTGTCTTCTGCACTGGGAGGCAGATTCTCTACCAGTGAGCCATCAGGAAAGTCCTCTAGACCATTTTGAAAAATGGTCTGGGGACTCTCTAGTGGTCCAGTGGTTAAGACAGTGCTCCCAATGCAGGCAGCCTGAGTTCAATCCCTAGTCAAGGAACGAGTAACAGATCCCACATTAAGACCTGACACAGCCAAGAACAAGACAAAAGGTATGCTTCTTGGAAAGAATAAATCCTGGAAATACTGGAATGTAATGCTATGTGGCAAACAACCTAGAAGATACTGAAATATCTTCATACTGGCTCTTCTCCTAAAGACTGGAGAGATAAGAAATGTATAGCAATTCTTACAAAATAAACTATTTCCCCCAGGTATCTCGCCAGAGGTTTATAACAGTGAGATCAAGGTAAAAGTCAGCTTGTTCAATATATCTTCATACGTCAGCTACGGACAAGCGTTGAGCTGAATGGTAAAAGGACCATTTTCTAAAGGCAGAGCAACGAGCAGAAATAAAACCCTTGCAAGATATATTTCTGCAGAAGAGAAAGTTCTTCTTCTCCATTACAGTAAGGAATTGCAGAGTGAAATGCCTTAATTACCCATGAAGAGAGACGGTGGCCTTCTGTGATTGCCTTCTCTTAAAACCACTAGAAGGAATACCCCATACGAGATGCTCGTGTCTTTTTCTAGTTGTTGGAAAATTCCCAGTTTCATTCACCAACCACTGAAAGTAATTCCACACAGAATAAAACTATTAAAAACCCTTCAAATGTGTAATCTACTTTATTTTAAACTGTTAAAGTGATGCATGTAAAGGATTCTTTTTTTTTGGTAGCATTCCTCTGTACGTGATGGTTCCATAGATCACTTTAAAAAAAAAAAAAATTATTTTTTGGCTGTGCTGAGTCTCCACTGCTGTGTGAGCTTTTTCTCTAATTCTGGCAAGCAGGGGCTACTCTCTAGCTGTGGTGTGTGGACTTCTTTTTGCAGTGGCTTCTCTTGTTTCAGAGCACAGGCTCTAGTGCATGTGGGTTTCAGCAGTTGTGGCACATGGGTTCAACAGCTGCTGTTCCCGGGCTCTAGAGTTCAATAGTTGCAGCACATGGGCTTAGTTTCTCCATGGCCTGTGGGATCTTCCTGGACCAGGGACTCAACTAACATGTGTCTTCTGCACTGGGAGGCAGATTCTCTACCAGTGAGCCATCAGGAAAGTCCTCTAGACCATTTTGAAAAATGGTCTGGGGACTTCTCTAGTGGTCCAGTGGTTAAGACAGTGCTCCCAATGCAGGCAGCCTGAGTTCAATCCCTAGTCAAGGAACGAGTAACAGATCCCACATTAAGACCTGACACAGCCAAGAACAAGACAAAAGGTATGCTTCTTGGAAAGAATAAATCCTGGAAATACTGGAATGTAATGCTATGTGGCAAACAACCTAGAAGATACTGAAATATCTTCATACTGGCTCTTCTCCTAAAGACTGGAGAGATAAGAAATGTATAGCAATTCTTACAAAATAAACTATTTCCCCCAGGTATCTCGCCAGAGGTTTATAACAGTGAGATCAAGGTAAAAGTCAGCTTGTCTTAAACAATATAGTATCACATAAACATGCATACGGATCATGACACTGACTACGGACAAGCGTTGAGCTGAATCAGGCCCCCACAACGACAAGAACACGATTCCTTCACCGGGGACACGTGCACCCCGCAGGCCCACTGGTCACCAGCCTCACCTCTGAGGCCTCTGTGCTCTGAGTTTCCAGGGCCTTCTTGGCCTCTGTCCCCCAGCAAATAATCTGATGGACTCAAGTCTCCCTCCTTTGTTTTGTCTCATGTCACTGCATGGATCACAACCTAACATGTCACACGTTTACTATCATGATCCAGTTTCCATGATGACAACCGCGACATGGGGGGTTCACATGCTCTCCTGCAATCCTGCTACATTCCAGCGGATCAGTTCAGTCGATCAGTTATGTTAAGACTCTTTGCAACCCCGTGGACTGCAGCATGCCAGGCTTCCCTGTTCTTCACCATCTCCTGGGGTTTGTTCAAACTCATGTCCATTGAGTCGATAATGCCGTCCAACCTTCTTATCTCTGTTGCCCCCTTCTTTCAGTCTTTCCCAGCATCAGGGTCTTTTCCAGTGAGTTGGCTGTTTGCATCAGGAGGCCAAGGTATCAGAACTTCGGCTCCAGCATCAGTGAATATTCAGGGTTGATTTCCTTTAGGAGGAGGCAGAGTCTATTTCTGTTGCTTAGAACCAGGGACTTCGTGGGGAAGGGGGTCCCTAGAGGTGGCACCAAGAGTAAGACACGTGAGGGACCAGGACCAGGACTGCAGACCTTTCCAGTCCTTGGATTCATAGCCAGCCTGAGTTCAATCCCTAGTCAAGGAACGAGTAACAGATCCCACATTAAGACCTGACACAGCCAAGAACAAGACAAAAGGTATGCTTCTTGGAAAGAATAAATCCTGGAAATACTGGAATGTAATGCTATGTGGCAAACAACCTAGAAGATACTGAAATATCTTCATACTGGCTCTTCTCCTAAAGACTGGAGAGATAAGAAATGTATAGCAATTCTTACAAAATAAACTATTTCCCCCAGGTATCTCGCCAGAGGTTTATAACAGTGAGATCAAGGTAAAAGTCAGCTTGTCTTAAACAATATAGTATCACATAAACATGCATACGGATCATGACACTGACTACGGACAAGCGTTGAGCTGAATCAGGCCCCCACAACGACAAGAACACGATTCCTTCACCGGGGACACGTGCACCCCGCCGGCCCACTGGTCACCAGCCTCACCTCTGAGGCCTCTGTGCTCTGAGTTTCCAGGGCCTTCTTGGCCTCTGTCCCCCAGCAAATAATCTGATGGACTCAAGTCTCCCTCCTTTGTTTTGTCTCATGTCACTGCATGGATCACAACCTAACATGTCACACGTTTACTATCATGATCCAGTTTCCATGATGAAAACCCGCGACATGGGGTTCACATGCTCTCCTGCAATCCTGCTACATTCCAGCGGATCAGTTCAGTCGATCAGTTATGTTAAGACTCTTTGCAACCCCGTGGACTGCAGCATGCCAGGCTTCCCTGTTCTTCACCATCTCCTGGGGTTTGTTCAAACTCATGTCCATTGAGTCGATAATGCCGTCCAACCTTCTTATCTCTGTTGCCCCCTTCTTTCAGTCTTTCCCAGCATCAGGGTCTTTTCCAGTGAGTTGGCTGTTTGCATCAGGAGGCCAAGGTATCAGAACTTCGGCTCCAGCATCAGTGAATATTCAGGGTTGATTTCCTTTAGGAGGAGGCAGAGTCTATTTCTGTTGCTTAGAACCAGGGACTTCGTGGGGAAGGGGGTCCCTAGAGGTGGCACCAAGAGTAAGACACGTGAGGGACCAGGACCAGGACTGCAGACCTTTCCAGTCCTTGGATTCATAGCCAGCCTGGTGAGATCCCAGACACCATGGAGCAGAGAAAAGCCGTGTCACAGGTTTCTGTTCTCATTCCTGAGCCAAAGAGAGCAGGAAGTTTCTCAGGCAGTGCTCTGCACTGGCGGCTGGATGTGCTGTCTGTTGGTGGGACCGCCTGTATCGGCAGGTGCAGGGAAAAGGGCAGGTGCTTTTTATTCACTTCCTTATCTAGGCTGGTTCTCAGCTGCGGCACGTGGGATCTTTGTTGCGGTGCACAGGTTCTCTAGCTTGGCTCATGGGCTCAGTAGCTGGGGCGTGTGTGCTAAGTCGCTTCAGCTGTGTCCACCTCTGGGTTGCCATGTCCTCCCCCAGAGGACCTTCCCCGCCCAGGATCAAACCCGCATCTCTTAACATTTCCTCCACTGGGACTAGCATCACTCGTACAGCAGTCAGGCGGAGACTTACTAAAGCTATTTAGGATTTTCTAAAAAAGAAAATAGAAAAGACTTCAAACCACATTAAAGTTGTGTATTTCTATCATTAAGAAGCAGCCAAAAACTGGACTCATTCACCTATAGGAGGTCTTTCATTTCTTGTTTTAGATGACGGAAGAAAGGGAAGTCACAGCAGCACAAGAGAAGGAATCTGGTAGTGACTCAACAAGCTACACATACTCCTCAGTACCGACTGCCAGAAGCTGAAACTGCACTCAACCTGATATTCGGATGCCCATGTTCACTGCAGCATCACACAACAGCTGAAAGGTAAAACCATCCTGGGGTTTGTTCAAACTCATGTCCATTGAGTCGATAATGCCGTCCAACCTTCTTATCTCTGTTGCCCCTTCTTTCAGTCTTTCCCAGCATCAGGGTCTTTTCCAGTGAGTTGGCTGTTTGCATCAGGAGGCCAAGGTATCAGAACTTGGCTCCAGCATCAGTGAATATTCAGGGTTGATTTCCTTTAGGAGGAGGCAGAGTCTATTTCTGTTGCTTAGAACCAGGGACTTCGTGGGGAAGGGGGTCCCTAGAGGTGGCACCAAGAGTAAGACACGTGAGGGACCAGGACCAGGACTGCAGACCTTTCCAGTCCTTGGATTCATAGCCAGCCTGGTGAGATCCCAGACACCATGGAGCAGAGAAAAGCCGTGTCACAGGTTTCTGTTCTCATTCCTGAGCCAAAGAGAGCAGGAAGTTTCTCAGGCAGTGCTCTGCACTGGCGGCTGGATGTGCTGTCTGTTGGTGGGACCGCCTGTATCGGCAGGTGCAGGGAAAAGGGCAGGTGCTTTTTATTCACTTCCTTATCTAGGCTGGTTCTCAGCTGCGGCACGTGGGATCTTTGTTGCGGTGCACAGGTTCTCTAGCTTGGCTCATGGGCTCAGTAGCTGGGGCGTGTGTGCTAAGTCGCTTCAGCTGTGTCCACCTCTGGGTTGCCATGTCCTCCCCCAGAGGACCTTCCCGCCAGGATCAAACCCGCATCTCTTAACATTTCCTCCACTGGGACTAGCATCACTCGTACAGCAGTCAGGCGGAGACTTACTAAAGCTATTTAGGATTTTCTAAAAAAGAAAATAGAAAAGACTTCAAACCACATTAAAGTTGTGTATTTCTATCATTAAGAAGCAGCCAAAAACTGGACTCATTCACCTATAGGAGGTCTTTCATTTCTTGTTTTAGATGACGGAAGAAAGGGAAGTCACAG
Organism: Tragulus kanchil; assembly: GCA_022376925.1. Lineage (NCBI taxonomy): Eukaryota > Metazoa > Chordata > Mammalia > Artiodactyla > Tragulidae > Tragulus > Tragulus kanchil. The sequence continues at coordinate 50,686,565 of JAIOJX010000026.1, forward strand.
CAGCACAAGAGAAGGAATCTGGTAGTGACTCAACAAGCTACACATACTCCTCAGTACCGACTGCCAGAAGCTGAAACTGCACTCAACCTGATATTCGGATGCCCATGTTCACTGCAGCATCACACAACAGCTGAAAGGTAAAAACAATCCGGATGTCTGTCAGTAGATGAATGATAAACATGTTCTATCCACACAATGGAGTATTATTCAACGATAAAAAAGGTTTCCCAGGTAGCTCAATGGTAACAAATAGGGCAGCCAATGCAGAAGACCCAGGTCAGATCCCTAGGTTGGGAAGCCCACCTGGAGGAGGAATGGCAACCCACTCCAGAATTCTTGCCTGGAGAATTCTATGGACTGAGGACCCTGGAGGGTGATAGTCTGTGGGGTCACAGAACAGCTGGACACGACTTACTGACTAAATAACAGTGTCAACAAGCAAAGGCCCCAGACCACCCCCCACAGTGGCGGCTCTTCATCAGCTCACTGCGGGCAGGTGAGCCCCTCCCTCCCTCTCACCTCCTACTGTACGAGTCTGATCCCACAGTGAAGGAAAAAAACTAATGCTTTGGGAGAGGAGTGGAATTCAAGAAAGCAGTTGACTTAAACTGTTTACATTATTTAATTAATCGGCCTTTTCAGGGTAATTACATGTTAATTACAGGAGACATTCTGCACTCAGTGATGATGAAAGTGTATTTTCAAGTTATTGACTCTAAGCATTGGATGCACTTGTTCAGGCAAAATCGCCAGGCTGTAAACAGATCACCGCTATGTATACCATCTTCTAAAATTCCTAACTTAAACCCTTTGCTAATTCTGAATTTGTTGTTTTCCAACTGCTATAAAAATACATTTCTGTCAACCTACTGAAGCATGGCTAAAGTTTTCATGGCTTGAATATTAACTTATTATAATTAAGAAATATCCTTTTGAGCCACTTGTATTCAGTACAAGTCTGTTTTATATGAATTGGAGTCTTAGGGAAAGTCCTAGATAAGCCATGATGGATAGTGAAGGAAGACCACCGACAAGACACATGGCCTTCTGATGGGAGGGGCGGTCACTACAGAGACTCGAGTGGAGGCTCCTCTGAGGGTCTGGGGAGGATACACGTGGAGGGCGTGACTGCAGTGCCGGTGGGCAGCAAGGGGTCAGTGACTATTCTACTACGATGGTCAACCTTGATTTTCTTTTGTGATTTTTCTCTTTGAAAGATGCACCACTGACTCTGATTTTGATAGACAATGTTCTCTTTTTATGGCAAGGAGAGAGAATAAGTTGTGTGTGTGTGTATGTGTCTGTGCAAAGGCATGCAGAACATGAAGTTAAGGACTCCAGTAGGTCCTTGGAGGGTTGCTCGGTGACCATGCCTACAGTACCTCCTGATTCTGCAGAGTCACCTGGAGACAAAAATCACTACCCCTGCAGAAAGAAGACCAGGCCAAAGGAAAACCAAATCAAACAATGAGGCTTAACACCTACTTACTTAATTATAAAGAGTCAACTCAGGTTACTGCTCACACAGTGTGCAACTTTAGGTTCCACCTTCTCCAGCCCCCATACAGGGAGCACCAAGCCCTTGGGAATCGCCTAAAGGAAATCAATCCTGAATATTCACTGGAAGGACTGATGCTGAAACTCCAATCCTTTGGCCACCTGATACAAAGAGCCGACTCACTGGAAAAGATGCTGAGGCTGGGAAAGACTGAAGGCAGGAGAAGGAGTGGTGACAAGATGAGAGCGTTGGATGGCATCATCAATTCAATGAACATGAGGCTTCCCAGGTGGTGCGAGTGGTAAAGAACTCGCCTGTGAATGCAGGAGGCTTAAGAGATACAGGTTCGATCCTGGGTAGAGAAGATACCGTGGAGAAGAAAATGGCAACTCACTCCAGTATTCCTGCCTGGAGAATGTCATGGACAGAGGAGCCTGACATGCTGCAGTCCATGGGGTCAGAAAGAGTCAGACACAACATAGCCACTGAGTAACACCAAGCCTTTGGGAGACCCAGGATAGAGTTCTGGAAACATTCCACCGATCGCTTGCTTTGGCATGGCCAGTTCCTCAGCTGGTACACGGCACTGTGAAAAGACCTTTGATGTTTTCCTAGCTGGTGATTCTGAGGAATCTACATGCCAAGAATCTGAATTTAGAGGAAGCGAAGATCTTGAATTATGACAGTGTTTTCTTATATATATTAACAGGTGCTTAACTGTTAGTTTCATAATGGGCAGCATCAAGCAATCATTCTGGCAGGTCCCATTCTTTCAAATCTCACTAGGCTTTGGGATTGATGGGGGGTGGTGGTACACAACTGGAGAGACAGTGAGGGGACAGTCCTATGGACACAGGCAGCAGAGGTCAACAAACCCAGTTATGTGGAATCAGCACCCCACAAGGACCAAAGACAAGCCCGTGGACGGCGGGGAGTATTCATTACCTCTTTTCCTGTGGACGAAATACCTTTAGCTAATTAAAGCTTTTGGCCGAGACGGAAACTAACCAACAGAGATCTATCTCCCTGAAGACTGAAACCTCACCCTGGATTAATCTGGGAACCCAAATCTCGACGGCCCCAGTCACCTGGAGACAAAAATCACTACCCCTGCAGAAAGAAGACCAGGCCAAAGGAAAACCAAATCAAACAATGAGGCTTAACACCTACTTACTTAATTATAAAGAGTCAACTCAGGTTACTGCTCACACAGTGTGCAACTTTAGGTTCCACCTTCTCCAGCCCCCATACAGGGAGCACCAAGCCCTTGGGAATCGCCTAAAGGAAATCAATCCTGAATATTCACTGGAAGGACTGATGCTGAAACTCCAATCCTTTGGCCACCTGATACAAAGAGCCGACTCACTGGAAAAGATGCTGAGGCTGGGAAAGACTGAAGGCAGGAGAAGGAGTGGTGACAAGATGAGAGCGTTGGATGGCATCATCAATTCAATGAACATGAGGCTTCCCAGGTGGTGCGAGTGGTAAAGAACTCGCCTGTGAATGCAGGAGGCTTAAGAGATACAGGTTCGATCCTGGGTAGAGAAGATACCGTGGAGAAGAAAATGGCAACTCACTCCAGTATTCCTGCCTGGAGAATGTCATGGACAGAGGAGCCTGACATGCTGCAGTCCATGGGGTCAGAAAGAGTCAGACACAACATAGCCACTGAGTAACACCAAGCCTTTGGGAGACCCAGGATAGAGTTCTGGAAACATTCCACCGATCGCTTGCTTTGGCATGGCCAGTTCCTCAGCTGGTACACGGCACTGTGAAAAGACCTTTGATGTTTTCCTAGCTGGTGATTCTGAGGAATCTACATGCCAAGAATCTGAATTTAGAGAAGCGAAGATCTTGAATTATGACAGTGTTTTCTTATATATATTAACAGGTGCTTAACTGTTAGTTTCATAATGGGCAGCATCAAGCAATCATTCTGGCAGGTCCCATTCTTTCAAATCTCACTAGGCTTTGGGATTGATGGGGGGTGGTGGTACACAACTGGAGAGACAGTGAGGGGACAGTCCTATGGACACAGGCAGCAGAGGTCAACAAACCCAGTTATGTGGAATCAGCACCCCACAAGGACCAAAGACAAGCCCGTGGACGGCGGGGAGTATTCATTACCTCTTTTCCTGTGGACGAAATACCTTTAGCTAATTAAAGCTTTTGGCCGAGACGGAAACTAACCAACAGAGATCTATCTCCCTGAAGACTGAAACCTCACCCTGGATTAATCTGGGAACCCAAATCTCGACGGCCCCATCCCTGCTGTCCTCCCCGCTCAACATGCGCGCGTGGCAGCCTGTGCCGTGAACCAACTTCAGTATTCTCAAACACGCTCTCGTTAAACAGAAATTAGACGGAGACAAGGGAAGCCAAAAAACTGACTAGGAGTTTGGAGGCTCTAAATGGCTAATACGTCCATTTTTCACCTGAAGTCCTCTCCAAATGCAGTTTTGCTATTAGGCAAAACTCAAAGAAAGGTAATCAATTCCAACTAAAAAGCACTTATCCTGGGCGGACGGTGCGCGCGGTGCTTCAAACCCCTGGCTGCCTGCCCAACGCCAGACACCAGCCATCAGTGGTTCTGACGAGGCGAGGAGCCGAGGGGCCATGCATAATTGACTAGAAGATGGGCTAGAACGGTGGCCAATCAGTGTGGGATCAAAAACGCGTGGAATATGCAGCACCACTTGATTACGTGGAGGCCTGTCCTTTCGCTCTCCTCATGAAATCTCTTCAAGGTCCAGAGTACTGTAATAAGATCATTACTGTCAAGCGGTACGGATCGCAGGCAATGAGTCTTCGGATAGGAACTCATACTTCACAAGCTCCCCTGGTCTCTCTCTCTCTCTCTCTTTTTTTTTTTTGTATTTTACTGCATGCAGAGGCAGCAAGGCGACGAGGTGGCAGATAATGATCACATCACCGTGGGGCAACTAGAAAGGCACTTTTAAGAAGCAGCAGAGAGACGTCAGCTTAAGAGAAACTAAAACATGTCCCCTTTGCTTTTTTTTTCCCCCTTTAAAAGAAAATTAAATAGAATTAAACTGTGTGCACTAGTCGCTTTCATGAATGTGGAGATAATGTCATTGAATTTAACCGTTTGAGAGACGCTCATATGGCAGCAAAGCCCATTAGACCACAGACAAATGGCCAATTTTCTCCATGTCCCAAGCACAAAAGAAGGCTTGTTAGGTTGTGTCTGCATCTCAGCGGTGATGCCTGAAGTTTTCGCCATACCTCTTCTTTCATTGCTGATAACACCCAGGGCTTAATACCTGCAGCCGGTTATATGTCTGAGATGAGAAAGGGGTGGAGTTGAAAGGCAGGGGAACATTAGCAAAGATTCCTAAATAAACACACAGAGTTTATCTCAAGCCTCACCTGCCCCAGAGCGTTAACCATACATTTCAATAAAATGAGAGCGCATGGTGATGAGACCCAGCAACATTTCAATAAAATGAGAGCGCATGGTGATGAGACCCAGCAACAAGAGACAGACCTCTGATCAGGCTTAAATGAGCCCAAGGCAGGATTCCAGTGAATGACGGGGAGCTTGATCAATCCCTCCGACTGTCCTTAAACATGCTCCCTCCTCTCCTCCAAAAACCCACAAAGGACATCATCCTCATCATGAACTTAAAAGCTGGGCTGACTGCCTCTGAGTCAAACATTCCTAAGTCCAAAAATATTACGCAAAGCCCTCTTCATGTTCTCTAATCCTGCACGTTCTAATCGTTGGCAAAGTAGTTGAAAGAGTGGTCTTCGACCTTCGTGTGATGTATCCCCCTCGCCCCCCAACAAAGACACACACAGAGTCATCCATGAGAAAAGCAATGTTGTTTGTAAAGAAGCCGTGTCACAACAGGGTCCCTGAGAGAAGAGGCTGAGATTAAAACTAGTAGAGGAATCGCTGCTTCTGAGTTCCTCAGGACAATGCGGGGGGTGGCGGGCACAGCCGCACCTGTCTGGATCGGGGAGGAGCAGCGCCGAGAGCCGAGAGCCGCAGGGCTGAGCCACGCCCACAGAAGTCTCCCCTTCACCCAAGTCGCGGAAGGCCTGGCCAGACGGACGGCACAGGTGCAAGGCAAGCCACACAGACTTCTGAGTCCCAGAGGCCTGATGCGGACCCCCAATTCACATTCCTCCCTGGCAAATCACTTAACATTACTGAACTGCAGTCCCCAATGTGAAAACAGGGACAACGCCCCCTCCCTGCCAGACACGATGGGCTGTATGAAGGATGCCACGAAGTAGCACCTGTTTTAAGAGCAGGCACTGAACCATGGCTTCCTCCCTTGGTGCTTAAAGACCTAGTCTGACAAGGGAGTTGAGGCCCTGGGGAGGCAAGGGGCAGTACATAGAACAGGCATGACGTGCAGAATGACCGGATCCATGAATCCCAGATGGGGACAGAAGGTCATGGGTTCTATGGACTGAATGTATGTGTCTCCCAAAGTTCATCTGCTGAAGCTCCGCCTCCCAACGTGATGACATTTGAAGACAAGGACTTTGGGAGATAATTGAGGTTCAGTGCAGTCGTGATGGTGGGCCCGCAGGATATGGTGAGTGCCTCCCCAAGGACAGAGAGCGCTTTCTGTGCCTTGAGGAAAGGCCACAAGGATCTGGTGAGAAAGCTGACCCCACAGGCCAGGAACCCAGGGAGTCTGCACCTTGATCTTGAGCCAGGTAGCCTCCAGAATGGAAAGGAATAACTCTCTGCTGTTTAAGCCACCTGGTCTATGGTTCTGTTATGGCAGCTAGACCAGAAGGAGACATATTTGATCCTTTCCACTTGTCAAGTTGCTTTTACATAGACTGCTCTTTGCATTTTGTCACCATCCTTTTTTAGGGTTGTTTTTGGTTTGTTTTACATCTTTAGGAAGAGGAAGGAAGTCTTCTCTACACGTGAAATAAAACACAGCTTTGTTTTATTATGACCAGGGCTGGGGGTTGCGGGGAGCCAGGAAGAGGCAGCATCCTTAGCCAGAACATCTGAGTATAAACCTTCCAGGCACCGTTACCTCCTGAGTTGCCTTGGCACTTTTGTCTATTGTAAAAGGACTCGGGCTGCGTGGGGCAGAGACGTGAGAGATCCAGACACGTCAGCACCCCTCTCTGTTGAGCATTACAGCTTCCATTCGCATCCCTGTAACCTCTTCTGGTGAAAGACACGCAGCAAGGCAAAAGGAGAGAAGGGACACAAGCCATCAGAATGGCAAGGAACACAGGGACTGAACGGTGCTGGCTCTGCCCTCCTGGACTCTGGTCTGGGTGGATCACACCCCACCCTCAACTGCATGGCTAAGGAAGTGCCATCCAAAGACTTGGACAGCTCTACCTTTTGGAGAACAGAGAAAATGAGAGATTATCTGGGAATCTCCCCAAAGTCTGTTGACTTGCGGTCTCCTCACCCAAGCAGAATTCCAACCCAGCGTTCTGGAAGAGAAAATGCCCATCCCGAGTCCTGCTGATCGATGGACACTGGAAGCTCTGAGTGGCTTGGGCGGAAAACATATTCTACATTTTAGGGTCCATAAAGGGAAGCTTCTGCAGCAGACCTGTACCCACAGAAAGCAGGCGTTAAGAGCAGTCTGCATTTTTCAAAGGCGAGTCCACTCTTTTGTACGGCAGGAAGCGGCCTGTGTGCCGCTGCGTCAGGAGAGCTGGAGGACCCTGGCGCTTCAAGCCACCTCGGGCGCGTGCGCCAAGCCACTTCACTTGTGTCAGCTCCTTGAGATCCCATGGCCGACAGCCCACCAGGCTCCTGAGCCCATGGGGTTCTCCAGGTGAGGATCCTGGAGTGGGTTGCCGTGCCCTCCTCCAGGGGATCTTCCCAACCCAGGGATTGAAACTGCATCTCTTTCATCTCCCGCACTGGCAGGCATTTTTGTCTACCACGAGCGCCACCTGGGGAGTCCCCAAGCACCCTTATACCAAGATGTATCATGTGTTTGCTTCTTGTACTTTCCCCCTTTTTAGGAACAGAAGTTATTTCATTCTGGAACCTCCAGGACCCAAGGCGCTGGGTCTGCGTCCCCTGGGCTCCCAGCACAGGCTGCTCAGGTGGCCACTGCTTGCTTCGAGGTCCGCTTTCTCCACTGGACAGTGGGCATTCTGATGGCAGGGACCAACCTCGGTCACTTTTCTATCCTGTCCTAGGCCCAGCTCTTGGTCTGCAGTAGGTGATTAAGGCAGGAACTTTCATGGAACTCAATCTAACGCTTTAGTTTGCGTGTACTTAAAAAAGAAAAAAAAAAAAAGACCAAAAAGAATCCTTCTCTTGTTGTCGGCTCATCATGATGGGAATCGTCTGATCTGGTTCTTCCTGCTGTGATCAACTCATCTTTGTTTATTTCCGACCCGCAGGCTTCCACAAAGGATCTGTGAGCGCCGACAGCTTGCGTGTGTTTGTGTTGGAAGGACTGAACCCTGCAGGATGGCTTTTGAGTCAACTGCGGTCCATCCAGGATGTCAATGTCTAGAGCAAACCCACATCCACTCAGTTTGAGCAAGTTCATTCTTGTGGAAGCTGGAGTTACAACCTGAGAACTCGCTATGGAAAAGTGGTCTAGTTGCGGGGGAGTAGGCAGGTCCATCTGGACATCCAGGGTCTCCTAACACGTCTGCCTCAAGGGCAGAGAACCCTAGCCAACTTGGCTCGCTCATGAGAAGTACTGCATTGTGGGAGTATCGTCCAGGAAGATATTTAATTCTTGGTGTTTCACATTCACTCTAATTTAACTACACAGTTCAGTGATTCAGAGGCACTAACCAACTAGTTTACTAACAAGGAAGTTCAAAGAAGGCGTCTTTACTGTTGGAAGGAATTACTGTTGATCAAAGAATTTTTTTTGTTAACTTTTACAGAGTTTTGTTGTTTACTGCCATACATAAAACCAAATCAGCCCTAGGTCTATACAGGACCCCTCCCACTTGAACTTCCCTCCCATCTCCCTCCCCGTCCCATCCCTCTAGGTTGTTACATAGCCCCTGTGTAAGTTCCCTTAATCTTACAGCATATTCACATTGGTTGTCTATTTCACTTACAGTAATGTAAGTTTCCATGTTACTCTTTCTATACATCTCCTCCATTCCTTCGTCCCACAATGCCCATGAGTCTGTTCTCTATGTCTGTTTCTCCACTGCTACTCTGCATATACGTTTATCAGTACCATATTTCTAGATTCCATGTATATGTGTTAGTATACAGTCCTTGTTTTTCTCTTTCTGATTTACTTCACCCTGCATAATAGACTCTAGGTTCATCCACCTTACAAGAATGGACTCAAATGCATTTCTTTTTATGGCTGAGTAACATTCCACTGTATATATATATACCGCTACTTCTTTATCCTGATCATGGAATTTTGAGGGAGCGGACGACAGAAGCTTCTGGTTGCCTTTCCTTTTATGGAAGGTAGTTGCCAAGATTGGAACAAGGAGGAAACACACTGCTCCGGTGTTTACAAAGTAGGACATCCAAGAGACAGCCATGCTGGTAACACCTGACAATTCTCATAGTCTTTCCCGACTTTCTCCCCTAACCACCTCCATAGAACACAAAATCACGGGGGAAATACCCTGTGGACAGGAAGCAAACCGTGGTGGCAGCTTTGTGGTTATTGTATGTTTCCTGCCAGCCACGTGTACTTATTGTATGTAACATGGAGCAATTAGTGTGTTAACTGTGCCCAAAGAGAAAGGAAAGGTAAGAACATCACGGTGATAAGAAACTTAAGGAACAAAATAAACAAACTCCCCTGCCAATCACGTTCTGCCAAATCCCCAAATGACCAGTGATGCTCCCAACTGCCTGACCCTCAGCGTGACCCAGTGGTCACAGATGAACCTGAGCATTCGTGCACCTGTGGGCTGCTGCTTTCCTATAAAAATGAGTCTCTAGGGAAAAAAGTTGTACAATGCTCCAGCCTAATCCTTTATTTCCTCTCCAAGTGTCTTCCAAAATATCACCTAATTCATAAAAATGTATACCTATGATGAAATGTAACTGATCAATTACAGCAACATCTGTTACCTTAGTATCTACGTGAAAACAAAACTCTGTTTCGCGACTAATTCAATCACCACCACTGGGGTTTTACGTTGTAGTAAACAAATGACCTTTCATGAAGGAGGGATGCTTTGGGGGGCATTATTTATTAAATAAGATAACCACTACATATTAAATCTGTAGAAGCTAAAGTGAAGTTCTGCATGTTAGCTTTCCCTGACTTTTACAACTCAATGCTGGACTTTCTTAGGACCACCCATGCCCCTCTTAAATTCTGCCTGAAATCATAGGCACAGTCCCTGGTTCATGTCTTTTCTTTTCATATTTATTTCTTTGCGTTCACAGTGGTGTACACAGAGCACATGGGTCGGCAGCTGCAGTGAGCAGGCTTAGCTGCTCCTCAGCACATGGGACCTTGGTTCCCTGTTTCCCGACCATGCTGTGAACCAGCATCCCCTGCCTTGGAAGGTGAACTCTCAATCACTGGACCACCTTTCTTATCCTTCTGAATTTTGAGGAGCGGACGACAGACTTCTGGTTGCCTTTCCTTTTATGGAAGGTAGTTGCCAAGATTGGAACAAGGAGGAAACACACTGCTCCGGTGTTTACAAAGTAGGACATCCAAGAGACAGCCATGCTGGTAACACCTGACAATTCTCATAGTCTTTCCCGACTTTCTCCCTAACCACCTCCATAGAACACAAAATCACGGGGGAAATACCCTGTGGACAGGAAGCAAACCGTGGTGGCAGCTTTGTGGTTATTGTATGTTTCCTGCCAGCCACGTGTACTTATTGTATGTAACATGGAGCAATTAGTGTGTTAACTGTGCCCAAAGAGAAAGGAAAGGTAAGAACATCACGGTGATAAGAAACTTAAGGAACAAAATAAACAAACTCCCCTGCCAATCACGTTCTGCCAAATCCCCAAATGACCAGTGATGCTCCCAACTGCCTGACCCTCAGCGTGACCCAGTGGTCACAGATGAACCTGAGCATTCGTGCACCTGTGGGCTGCTGCTTTCCTATAAAAATGAGTCTCTAGGGAAAAAAGTTGTACAATGCTCCAGCCTAATCCTTTATTTCCTCTCCAAGTGTCTTCCAAAATATCACCTAATTCATAAAAATGTATACCTATGATGAAATGTAACTGATCAATTACAGCAACATCTGTTACCTTAGTATCTACGTGAAAACAAAACTCTGTTTCGCGACTAATTCAATCACCACCACTGGGGTTTTACGTTGTAGTAAACAAATGACCTTTCATGAAGGAGGGATGCTTTGGGGGGCATTATTTATTAAATAAGATAACCACTACATATTAAATCTGTAGAAGCTAAAGTGAAGTTCTGCATGTTAGCTTTCCCTGACTTTTACAACTCAATGCTGGACTTTCTTAGGACCACCCATGCCCCTCTTAAATTCTGCCTGAAATCATAGGCACAGTCCCTGGTTCATGTCTTTTCTTTTCATATTTATTTCTTTGCGTTCACAGTGGTGTACACAGAGCACATGGGTCGGCAGCTGCAGTGAGCAGGCTTAGCTGCTCCTCAGCACATGGGACCTTGGTTCCCTGTTTCCCGACCATGCTGTGAACCAGCATCCCCTGCCTTGGAAGGTGAACTCTCAATCACTGGACCACCAGGGAGGTCCCAACCTGGCGCATGTCTTATTCCCATATTGAGGCACTGAATGCCCTGGGGTGAGAGAGGAACTGAGTTTTGTCTCCCATGGAGCCAAACACACAGAGCTTCCTCTGTGCCTGTTGTCGTGATATGTGATGAAAGAATAAAATGAGCCACAACTTCAGGTTTGCCTTTGAAAGAACAAAGGAAGACGAAGTCCCCTCTGACCTCTGCAAATTGGAGTTAATGAAATCTGTAGCCAGGCTGGAGGCCTCACCTCGGACGGCTTAGTCAGTGCAGCTGTGACAGAAAACTCACTGTGATGTTTCCTTTCCAGGATAACATTGGTCCTTTCCACGATCAACCACACAATGGGTCTAAAAAGATCCAGAATGAACAACCAAGGGAAGAAGAGGAGAGGGATAAAATAAATTCTCTTCTGAGGCCTTTACAACAAAGTACCATGAACCCAAGGGGAGACAGAAAATAAGTAAAGAAAAAACCAAACAAAAACAATACACCAAAAAGCAAAAAAACCAAAAAAACAAAAAAAACACAAACAAGCAAACCCAGCAACAACAAGAATAAGATTTCTGAATACCCTCTTGTATAGTAAAATTGGGAAAATCCAGACTGGCCCTGCATTTTTAAAGAAACACCTCTGCTACACAAGTTCTGAATTTGATGCTCCATATAAAAGTCAGTGTCTTTACATGGAATCTCAGAAATATCAAGGAAGCCACTCTGCCTGCCCCACTCCTAGATTTAAAAGCCGCTCCACGTACCTCAAAGACTTGCTTTTCGCCTGGTGGAAAGAGCCTGAGGCAGAGAATCAAGAGAGACTTCCGTCACCTACCAGCAACCTGACCCTGGACAAGAAAGCCACTTAACCTCTCTCCTTCTGCCTTTTCACTGGGGAAACAGGGAAATTAGCACTTGATGCAAACTTGCATGAATGTTACAAAACTAACGGGAACCACCCCATCTGGGACCCCAGAGCTGGAACTGTAGACACTGTTGGTACAGTTCAGCCACGAGAACCTCACCCCTGGACCCTGGAGAAGAAACATACCCAGAATGGACGAGACTCAAAGGCCACGGCATGAGATGGCAAGTCATTAAGGATCTGCAAAATCTCCACGGCCCATGGGCTTTCCAGGCACACGCCCTTCAACTTGACTCTGGGCATGAACCCAGGGCCCCTGGGGCTAACATCCTTCCAGAACCTAGATTTCACTACAATGGCCAGTGCTGAACTTACTATGGGGGACCAGGAATCTGGCTTCTTAGAGCAGCCCAGGCTTTTCCAAAGTTCTCCTTTTAATATCTGAACCCAGATCCACTTGCTTGAAGGTTCCACACATGGGTCCCAGTGAAACCTATCGGGCCACCCAGGACTCAAACTCACGTGATGTTTCCTTTCCAGGATAACATTGGTCCTTTCCACGATCAACCACACAATGGGTCTAAAAAGATCCAGAATGAACAACCAAGGGAAGAAGAGGAGAGGGATAAAATAAATTCTCTTCTGAGGCCTTTACAACAAAGTACCATGAACCCAAGGGGAGACAGAAAATAAGTAAAGAAAAAACCAAACAAAAACAATACACCAAAAAGCAAAAAAACCAAAAAAACAAAAAAAACACAAACAAGCAAACCCAGCAACAACAAGAATAAGATTTCTGAATACCCTCTTGTATAGTAAAATTGGGAAAATCCAGACTGGCCCTGCATTTTTAAAGAAACACCTCTGCTACACAAGTTCTGAATTTGATGCTCCATATAAAAGTCAGTGTCTTTACATGGAATCTCAGAAATATCAAGGAAGCCACTCTGCCTGCCCCACTCCTAGATTTAAAAGCCGCTCCACGTACCTCAAAGACTTGCTTTTCGCCTGGTGGAAAGAGCCTGAGGCAGAGAATCAAGAGAGACTTCCGTCACCTACCAGCAACCTGACCCTGGACAAGAAAGCCACTTAACCTCTCTCCTTCTGCCTTTTCACTGGGGAAACAGGGAAATTAGCACTTGATGCAAACTTGCATGAATGTTACAAAACTAACGGGAACCACCCCATCTGGGACCCCAGAGCTGGAACTGTAGACACTGTTGGTACAGTTCAGCCACGAGAACCTCACCCCTGGACCCTGGAGAAGAAACATACCCAGAATGGACGAGACTCAAAGGCCACGGCATGAGATGGCAAGTCATTAAGGATCTGCAAAATCTCCACGGCCCATGGGCTTTCCAGGCACACGCCCTTCAACTTGACTCTGGGCATGAACCCAGGGCCCCTGGGGCTAACATCCTTCCAGAACCTAGATTTCACTACAATGGCCAGTGCTGAACTTACTATGGGGGACCAGGAATCTGGCTTCTTAGAGCAGCCCAGGCTTTTCCAAAGTTCTCCTTTTAATATCTGAACCCAGATCCACTTGCTTGAAGGTTCCACACATGGGTCCCAGTGAAACCTATCGGGGCCACCCGGGAAACATCGGGACTACCTTTCTGTGGCTTGAACACAGTTGGGATGCTTCCATGTCCCGTGAGCTCACTGTCCTCCTTCACATTTGAATTTACTTTCTTAAAAACCTTTTTATTTTATATTGGGGTATAGCCCATGAACAACGTCGCGATCATTTCAGGTGGATAGCACAGTGGCTCAGCCACGTACATACATGTACTCTTCTCCCCCAAACTCCTCCCCCATCCAGGCTGTCGCATAGCATGGAGCCAAGTTCCCTGTGCTAAACAGTAGGTCCCTGTTGGTTATCCATCTTAAATACAGCAGTATGTACATAGCCATCCCAAACTCCCTATGAATTTCCTTTGATTGATCTATAATCATTGCAGAGTTCAGGCTCCATTTCTGCACATACCCATTTTTCTTAAATATAACTAGGAATTCTGAGCAAGTCAAATCCAATTTAAAATTGAGACTATCACAGAGATTTTAATCGCCATTGTTCCCAATGGTCTGGTAAATAAGAATACAAGAAGTATTCGTGATACAGAAGTTTCCTTTTTTACGCTTAATGCCGCCTTCATATGTTTACTATTAAGGCTGCAGGAAGCAGGTTTCTAAGAAGCTTCTACTCAACAGTCAAGTGCGCCCATTTCTGACTTTTCAAATGAACAGTTTAGTTTTCCCAGACAAACACATCACAAAGGTGCATATCATTACAAACAGGGCCATAGAACTTGAAAAACGCTCACGTCTTTTTAGACTGACTGTATGGAAAGAACAGCTACACACCTGGGGGAGCCTCCAGGTAGGTGGGTGGGGGGCCAGACATCCCGTGATGCCAAGCGTGCCAGAGAGAAGGACAGGGACCTGCCACGGTTAGCATGGCACCCCTCCCACCCGAAACCACCCCCGGGGATTCAGCACTCCTGGCTAAGATGACATCAAACCTTTCTCAGAGGGCCCTGGGGCTAACATCCTTCCAGAACCTAGATTTCACTACAATGGCCAGTGCTGAACTTACTATGGGGGACCAGGAATCTGGCTTCTTAGAGCAGCCCAGGCTTTTCCAAAGTTCTCCTTTTAATATCTGAACCCAGATCCACTTGCTTGAAGGTTCCACACATGGGTCCCAGTGAAACCTATCGGGGCCACCCGGGAAACATCGGGACTACCTTTCTGTGGCTTGAACACAGTTGGGATGCTTCCATGTCCCGTGAGCTCACTGTCCTCCTTCACATTTGAATTTACTTTCTTAAAAACCTTTTTATTTTATATTGGGGTATAGCCCATGAACAACGTCGCGATCATTTCAGGTGGATAGCACAGTGGCTCAGCCACGTACATACATGTACTCTTCTCCCCCAAACTCCTCCCCCATCCAGGCTGTCGCATAGCATGGAGCCAAGTTCCCTGTGCTAAACAGTAGGTCCCTGTTGGTTATCCATCTTAAATACAGCAGTATGTACATAGCCATCCCAAACTCCCTATGAATTTCCTTTGATTGATCTATAATCATTGCAGAGTTCAGGCTCCATTTCTGCACATACCCATTTTTCTTAAATATAACTAGGAATTCTGAGCAAGTCAAATCCAATTTAAAATTGAGACTATCACAGAGATTTTAATCGCCATTGTTCCCAATGGTCTGGTAAATAAGAATACAAGAAGTATTCGTGATACAGAAGTTTCCTTTTTTAAGCTTAATGCCGCCTTCATATGTTTACTATTAAGGCTGCAGGAAGCAGGTTTCTAAGAAGCTTCTACTCAACAGTCAAGTGCGCCCATTTCTGACTTTTCAAATGAACAGTTTAGTTTTCCCAGACAAACACATCACAAAGGTGCATATCATTACAAACAGGGCCATAGAACTTGAAAAACGCTCACGTCTTTTTAGACTGACTGTATGGAAAGAACAGCTACACACCTGGGGGAGCCTCCAGGTAGGTGGGTGGGGGGCCAGACATCCCGTGATGCCAAGCGTGCCAGAGAGAAGGACAGGGACCTGCCACGGTTAGCATGGCACCCCCTCACCCACCCAAGGACACACCCGAGCCCTCAGTCCTGGGGGCACCCAGCCACACACCCACCTTTCCAAGGCACTCCTGGCTAAGATGACATACCCTGTCACCCACACTACCTTGTACCTCACGGTTCGTCCATGCTCAGCCCCTCTATGAGGGGGCTGGAATACTCCATGATATTGGCCATGAGCTTCTGAGGTTGTACAGCGGTAAAGAATTCGCCTGCCAGTGTGAGAGACGCGGGTTTGATTCTTGGGTTGGGAAGATCCCCTGGAGGAGGACATAGAGACCCACTCCAGTGTTCTTGCCTGGAGGATACCAGGGACTGAGGAGCCTGGCGGGCTACAGTCCACGAAGTCGCAAAGAGTCAGATACAACTGAGCGACTGAGCACACACGATAATAACGGTTATATCTAAGCCCAGTGACTGTGTCGGAAACCCAAATATTCATGAAGGAATTCTTTGGTCACAGCTGCTACTCCTGTAATTTACTACTCATTCTCTTCATTTTCAGCTTTACATATAAGAAGGTGACTGTTCAAGTTAATTTAGGTTGCAACGTTTTCCAGCCATTCTGTGTAGAACCACTGTCCTTCTGCAGAAAAGAACCTCTGCCGTCGAGTCTGATGAGGGCCAGCGCAGCGAGCAAGTCATGGAAGGAAGGGCCTCATGCCCATCAGGGGCACCAAGGGCCCCTGAGTAGACAGTTTCTGGTTTTTCAAGCAACATAAATACTCATGCGGATGCACTTTTGGTCTTTCTGAACAAAGATGCCATAAAGGTAAGAAATACACTGCGACAGAACTTTGGAGCTGAGAGCCTGGGAAGAGAGTCCAGCTCCTTTACGGGCTGGCGGGAGAACAGTTCAGAAGTGCATTCGGGAGTTTAGTTTTCCCAGACAAACACATCACAAAGGTGCATATCATTACAAACAGGGCCATAGAACTTGAAAAACGCTCACGTCTTTTTAGACTGACTGTATGGAAAGAACAGCTACACACCTGGGGGAGCCTCCAGGTAGGTGGGTGGGGGGCCAGACATCCCGTGATGCCAAGCGTGCCAGAGAGAAGGACAGGGACCTGCCACGGTTAGCATGGCACCCCCTCACCCACCCAAGGACACACCCGAGCCCTCAGTCCTGGGGGCACCCAGCCACACACCCACCTTTCCAAGGCACTCCTGGCTAAGATGACATACCCTGTCACCCACACTACCTTGTACCTCACGGTTCGTCCATGCTCAGCCCCTCTATGAGGGGGCTGGAATACTCCATGATATTGGCCATGAGCTTCTGAGGTTGTACAGCGGTAAAGAATTCGCCTGCCAGTGTGAGAGACGCGGGTTTGATTCTTGGGTTGGGAAGATCCCCTGGAGGAGGACATAGAGACCCACTCCAGTGTTCTTGCCTGGAGGATACCAGGGACTGAGGAGCCTGGCGGGCTACAGTCCACGAAGTCGCAAAGAGTCAGATACAACTGAGCGACTGAGCACACACGATAATAACGGTTATATCTAAGCCCAGTGACTGTGTCGGAAACCCAAATATTCATGAAGGAATTCTTTGGTCACAGCTGCTACTCCTGTAATTTACTACTCATTCTCTTCATTTTCAGCTTTACATATAAGAAGGTGACTGTTCAAGTTAATTTAGGTTGCAACGTTTTCCAGCCATTCTGTGTAGAACCACTGTCCTTCTGCAGAAAAGAACCTCTGCCGTCGAGTCTGATGAGGGCCAGCGCAGCGAGCAAGTCATGGAAGGAAGGGCCTCATGCCCATCAGGGGCACCAAGGGCCCCTGAGTAGACAGTTTCTGGTTTTTCAAGCAACATAAATACTCATGCGGATGCACTTTTGGTCTTTCTGAACAAAGATGCCATAAAGGTAAGAAATACACTGCGACAGAACTTTGGAGCTGAGCTGAGAGCCTGGGAAGAGAGTCCAGCTCCTTTACGGGGCTGGCGGGAGAACAGTTCAGAAGTGCATTCGGGGAGCTCTGACCCCTTTGCTCAGTGGGGCTCAGATCAGGCCCTTGAGGCCCCAGGGAACAGAGACTTCGTCTACTGCACTGATGGAAGATGGGTGGGCAGATGTGCCCCGGGGTTTGTCAGAGGCACTGTGAGAGGCCTAAGCAGCTCACGGCTTCCGCTAGCTCACCTCCACCTGCCCTCCGTGGGCCCTGGAGGCAGGCCTGGGTGGAGGCCTCAGCAGCTCTAACATCTTTGGCTTCTCACTGGGTTTGGTCAAGGAGGTGGCGGCAGGGGACCAGAGGCAGGGAGGAGAGTGCGGTCAGGTGCCTCTCCTGGGCACCCCCACCTCCTGGGTTGAAGGACACATCTCCTGATGGAGGCCTTCCCCAGACACCTCCCTCTCTGGGTCCTCATAAGCGGGCCCTTCTTTCCCTGAGACCCCCTGGGGGCCCGTACTTTCCATCTAGCTCTCCCCACGCCCTGCCCATGCCTCTGCAAACGGCTCCCGTGGAAAGTTCCCATCAATGACCCACTTGCAGGTGCCGTGTTTTCTCTGGGACTTGGACTGAAGGACTGGACGTTCAGTGGACTTTTATTTTTCTTATACTCTAGAGAGATTTGAGTCTAGTCATTTGTTCCAACGGGACATGTCAAAAACTGCACGATTACCCTACTTTATGGAGATCGTCTAGAGAATTTTTTATATGTGCAGTCGCAACTTTTCAGCAGGAGGTCAAGCAAAAGAGAATACCCTGGTAAAGGCAAGTCACAATGCTTTGCAGGAAAGAGAAGCAGAAATGTTTTTATAATTAAAATGAAGTAATCCTCCAAAATTATACAACTAAGGAGGCTTCGTTTGGATGGTTCCCACAATACACTTAGATGAATAGTTATTGAGAATAGCTAAAGAGATTGTACAAAACCTTGTGCATTCTGACCTCAGAGTAAAATTGCCCATCAGGGCAAGGCCTGGCTCAGAAAAAGCCTTTTGGTCTTTCTGAACAAAGATGCCATAAAGGTAAGAAATACACTGCGACAGAACTTTGGAGCTGAGCTGAGAGCCTGGGAAGAGAGTCCAGCTCCTTTACGGGGCTGGCGGGAGAACAGTTCAGAAGTGCATTCGGGGAGCTCTGACCCCTTTGCTCAGTGGGGCTCAGATCAGGCCCTTGAGGCCCCAGGGAACAGAGACTTCGTCTACTGCACTGATGGAAGATGGGTGGGCAGATGTGCCCCGGGGTTTGTCAGAGGCACTGTGAGAGGCCTAAGCAGCTCACGGCTTCCGCTAGCTCACCTCCACCTGCCCTCCGTGGGCCCTGGAGGCAGGCCTGGGTGGAGGCCTCAGCAGCTCTAACATCTTTGGCTTCTCACTGGGTTTGGTCAAGGAGGTGGCGGCAGGGGACCAGAGGCAGGGAGGAGAGTGCGGTCAGGTGCCTCTCCTGGGCACCCCCACCTCCTGGGTTGAAGGACACATCTCCTGATGGAGGCCTTCCCCAGACACCTCCCTCTCTGGGTCCTCATAAGCGGGCCCTTCTTTCCCTGAGACCCCCTGGGGCCCGTACTTTCCATCTAGCTCTCCCCACGCCCTGCCCATGCCTCTGCAAACGGCTCCCGTGGAAAGTTCCCATCAATGACCCACTTGCAGGTGCCGTGTTTTCTCTGGGACTTGGACTGAAGGACTGGACGTTCAGTGGACTTTTATTTTTCTTATACTCTAGAGAGATTTGAGTCTAGTCATTTGTTCCAACGGGACATGTCAAAAACTGCACGATTACCCTACTTTATGGAGATCGTCTAGAGAATTTTTTATATGTGCAGTCGCAACTTTTCAGCAGGAGGTCAAGCAAAAGAGAATACCCTGGTAAAGGCAAGTCACAATGCTTTGCAGGAAAGAGAAGCAGAAATGTTTTTATAATTAAAATGAAGTAATCCTCCAAAATTATACAACTAAGGAGGCTTCGTTTGGATGGTTCCCACAATACACTTAGATGAATAGTTATTGAGAATATCTAAAAAGATTGTACATCCTTGTGAATCTAAAATGATCTCAAGTGAATGATGCATTCTGACCTCAGAGATGTTAAAATGTGGGGAAAACAGAATAATATGCCTTGGATACAGGGCAATATAGCCTGTCTCCCCAAAATGACTCATTTATAGTTTGGAAGGTAACTTTTCCTAGGGAAAAACGATCCACTTTCTTGTTTCAGAGAACTTGTCTTATGTTCTATTGAAAAGATGTCACGGATGTGGCATCACAGGGACAGTCCTCTTAACTACAAAGTGAGGCGCAGGGGCCTCTCTAGTCATTAGCGTTGAGCCTCTGAACACACATCAACCATCACTCATCAAACACGCCGAGATGCTGTTGTGATGTCTAATTTGGGTGCTTCTTTGGTGCCCGGGAATCTGTTTGCATCACTGGCTCGGCAGGAAGGCCCTTTAATGAAAGGGTCTGCGGCTGGCTGGGGTGGAGGATCTGACTCAGCCTCCTCATGGGCTACTGCTCAGAGCCCACAGAACCACCCCTGTAATGCAGGAAGTGGCAGATGGAAATATATCAGGCATCCAACAAGCGTACTGTCACTTCTCAAACTTTCTGCAAACTCACTGGGTGACGAGGACGCTGATTTGAACCGGCCCAATTAAACATGCAACCCCCACTAATTTATCTTCAGGCTGGATCTTACAGCTTTCACAGTGCCGGGGGGTGTGTAATATAGTGATAGGTGAGCCTGATAGACCGCTTCTCCAAGTGGTGCCTTTTAAAGAAGTCATCAGTTGGAAAGACATGACAAGCACAATAAGCTACCTATTCGTGAAATGGGACCAAGACCTTTCCTAAGGCAAATCCCACTCTTCCGGGGACCCATGGGCACCTGCTCCCTCGTGGCCAGTGAC
Organism: Tragulus kanchil; assembly: GCA_022376925.1. Lineage (NCBI taxonomy): Eukaryota > Metazoa > Chordata > Mammalia > Artiodactyla > Tragulidae > Tragulus > Tragulus kanchil. The sequence goes on from JAIOJX010000026.1 coordinate 50,707,060, forward strand.
CAAGCAGGAGATCGTCTAGAGAATTTTTTATATGTGCAGTCGCAACTTTTCAGCAGGAGGTCAAGCAAAAGAGAATACCCTGGTAAAGGCAAGTCACAATGCTTTGCAGGAAAGAGAAGCAGAAATGTTTTTATAATTAAAATGAAGTAATCCTCCAAAATTATACAACTAAGGAGGCTTCGTTTGGATGGTTCCCACAATACACTTAGATGAATAGTTATTGAGAATATCTAAAAAGATTGTACATCCTTGTGAATCTAAAATGATCTCAAGTGAATGATGCATTCTGACCTCAGAGATGTTAAAATGTGGGGAAAACAGAATAATATGCCTTGGATACAGGGCAATATAGCCTGTCTCCCCAAAATGACTCATTTATAGTTTGGAAGGTAACTTTTCCTAGGGAAAAACGATCCACTTTCTTGTTTCAGAGAACTTGTCTTATGTTCTATTGAAAAGATGTCACGGATGTGGCATCACAGGGACAGTCCTCTTAACTACAAAGTGAGGCGCAGGGGCCTCTCTAGTCATTAGCGTTGAGCCTCTGAACACACATCAACCATCACTCATCAAACACGCCGAGATGCTGTTGTGATGTCTAATTTGGGTGCTTCTTTGGTGCCCGGGAATCTGTTTGCATCACTGGCTCGGCAGGAAGGCCCTTTAATGAAAGGGTCTGCGGCTGGCTGGGGTGGAGGATCTGACTCAGCCTCCTCATGGGCTACTGCTCAGAGCCCACAGAACCACCCCTGTAATGCAGGAAGTGGCAGATGGAAATATATCAGGCATCCAACAAGCGTACTGTCACTTCTCAAACTTTCTGCAAACTCACTGGGTGACGAGGACGCTGATTTGAACCGGCGGCCCAATTAAACATGCAACCCCCACTAATTTATCTTCAGGCTGGATCTTACAGCTTTCACAGTGCCGGGGGGTGTGTAATATAGTGATAGGTGAGCCTGATAGACCGCTTCTCCAAGTGGTGCCTTTTAAAGAAGTCATCAGTTGGAAAGACATGACAAGCACAATAAGCTACCTATTCGTGAAATGGGACCAAGACCTTTCCCTAAGGCAAATCCCACTCTTCCCGGGGACCCATGGGGCACCTGCTCCCTACGTGGCCAGTGACCAAGCATCTTCCTGACTTTACCCCAGACCTCTTGGATGGGAGTATGGCTCTCCCTACATGGCTGTTTTTTTTTTTTTTTTTTTTTTTTTGCTGAAGTTGTTGGAAGGCTTTGCACCAATGCTCAGCATCTGTGGTCAGTTTCTTTTCCAGTGGGAGGGCCAGTGGTGTCTGAGTGGGTGCTTTGATCCACAATCATTATTTTTCACCACTGCTGATATAACAGAATCATCCTCATTTATCATAACAGGAGAAAATCGGTTTTTATTGGCTACTTGTTAGCAGGAAGCTATGGAAGGCAACGTGGTAAGAAATGCACTAATAAAGGGCTTCCAGACTCTTTCTTGCCACCGTGAGAGCCCCAACAAGCTCTCTGACACTCTGAACCTCATTATAAATGAAAATGCCACCCACTCGCAGAATTATGGTAAATGATACATTGCATGTACTGTAAACTCTGCTCCTGCCTTGCTGACAAACACTTGGTGGGTTTATCTCATTGTGGGTTTAAGCTTATCTTCGGGTGTTAGGAAGGAACACGCACTTTCTTTAACATTGAAACTTGCAGTCAAATGAGTATTTCAGAAAAAGTGTGGCAGAAATGGAGAAAGAAAAGGACATTACGAAAGTGTTTCAAGCATACGTGGAATCCTTGTTGAAATCAGCTTCTTTTACTATCATTGGTCTCATCCACCATTACTCATGTTACACAACAATGCTTTGACATTTTGACTTTCCTCTGAATATTTCTAGAACTTGTTTATCACAACTGTATTACTTTCACCTCCCATAAGGCATGTGCACGCCTACATGCGTGTCTACCTTCACTTGCACCCATGGGAAAAAAAAAAAGTCAGTCCACCAGGAGGAGCCACTTCTGAAAGCGACACGGGGCCATCCTTGCGCTTCCACCGTGACCTCAACAAGCCAGAGGAGAATCAAGGCAGACTGAGCCGACGGGAATACAAATGCAGCTCACAAGACAAAACGGGCGCCGGTCGTTAACAGAAGGGCCGTCGGTCATCATACAAAGCTGAAAGCCAGAGTCGGAGCTGCTCTCCTACTCCAATTAAGCTTGGCAGATACAGGAGGATTCTTACATTAGGAGGCTGGTCTTTTCTGGAGTAAGAAAAACCATAGCCCGGTCGGTTGGAGCGGATACCTGCACCCAAGCTGCCAAGGTTCGGCAAGACCCGACAACCAGAGGCATGAGGGACACCAGGGCTACCGTGGACCCGGCGACAGCTGTCAGGACGGCGCTGAGCAGTCTGGAGGACCCGTGGGTGAAGGGGGGCCCCCAGCACCAGCTTGGGAAGTAAAAGCCATTTATCATAACAGGAGAAAATCGGTTTTTATTGGCTACTTGTTAGCAGGAAGCTATGGAAGGCAACGTGGTAAGAAATGCACTAATAAAGGGCTTCCAGACTCTTTCTTGCCACCGTGAGAGCCCCAACAAGCTCTCTGACACTCTGAACCTCATTATAAATGAAAATGCCACCCACTCGCAGAATTATGGTAAATGATACATTGCATGTACTGTAAACTCTGCTCCTGCCTTGCTGACAAACACTTGGTGGGTTTATCTCATTGTGGGTTTAAGCTTATCTTCGGGTGTTAGGAAGGAACACGCACTTTCTTTAACATTGAAACTTGCAGTCAAATGAGTATTTCAGAAAAAGTGTGGCAGAAATGGAGAAAGAAAAGGACATTACGAAAGTGTTTCAAGCATACGTGGAATCCTTGTTGAAATCAGCTTCTTTTACTATCATTGGTCTCATCCACCATTACTCATGTTACACAACAATGCTTTGACATTTTGACTTTCCTCTGAATATTTCTAGAACTTGTTTATCACAACTGTATTACTTTCACCTCCCATAAGGCATGTGCACGCCTACATGCGTGTCTACCTTCACTTGCACCCATGGGAAAAAAAAAAAGTCAGTCCACCAGGAGGAGCCACTTCTGAAAGACGACACGGGGCCATCCTTGCGCTTCCACCGTGACCTCAACAAGCCAGAGGAGAATCAAGGCAGACTGAGCCGACGGGAATACAAATGCAGCTCACAAGACAAAACGGGCGCCGGTCGTTAACAGAAGGGCCGTCGGTCATCATACAAAGCTGAAAGCCAGAGTCGGAGCTGCTCTCCTACTCCAATTAAGCTTGGCAGATACAGGAGGATTCTTACATTAGGAGGCTGGTCTTTTCTGGAGTAAGAAAAACCATAGCCCGGTCGGTTGGAGCGGATACCTGCACCCAAGCTGCCAAGGTTCGGCAAGACCCGACAACCAGAGGCATGAGGGACACCAGGGCTACCGTGGACCCGGCGACAGCTGTCAGGACGGCGCTGAGCAGTCTGGAGGACCCGTGGGTGAAGGGGGGCCCCCAGCACCAGTTTGGGAAGTGAAAGCCCCCGCAGTGGCCAGCATCACTGGGCCTGGGTAGTTCTGAGGGTGACCGATTCTACAAATGAGAGGAACGAAATGCCGTTTTGGAAACTGGGGCTCTGCCCCAAAGCCCAGGGCCTTACCGTCAGCGGTGCCAGAGAGGCCGTCGGCCTTGAAGTTGCTGGTGCTTTTCTTCCTCCGATGCTTCTTTCTGTTGGCGTGAGGGGAGGGGGGCGGGTCGAGCTTGGGGCTGGTGGTGCTGGAGATGCTGGGGCTGGAGCACACGGAGTCGCCCAGCCCCGTGTCTGCCGCCGGACCGGAAAAGGCAAAAAGAACGCAAAGGTCAGCACTTAGAAAGCAGACCTGCCAAAGGGCTACAGCCACGTGCCTCCGGTTATCGAGCCCCGAAAATAATATCTGAACCGGAGGCTCAGAGCCTCTTGTGCGAAAGGTCATGGCGCCCCTTGCTCTAACACGCCACCTGCCGTTCAAAAGCAGGAACTTCTCTTGGCATCTTTTCACTCAGGAGAATTTAAAGTCCTTTTTTTTTTTTTTTTTTTTTTTTAAAAGACCAGTGCTTCTTTTAAAAATCTTATTGGAGGAGAGCTTATGGAAAATGTTGCATTAGTTTCAGTTGTACAGTCAAGTGATTCCATTATGCACATATATATGTCCATAAGATTCTTTTCCCATACAGACCACTATAGCATACTCAGTAGAGTTCCTTGTGCGATACCGCAGGGTCTTCTTAGTTATCTATTTTATATATAGTCATGTGTATATGGCAACCCCAACCTCCCCAATTATTTCTTCCTTCTCCTTTTCCCCAGCCACTGTAAGTTTGCTTTCTGCATTTTTAGTTTGTAGATAAGTTCACTTATACCCTTTTAAAGATTCCATATATAAACGATATCATACCATATTTGTCTTTCTCTGTTTGACTTATAAAGTTCTCTACATTGCATGGCTGGAGTTCTGGAAAAGGAAAGGGGAAGTTTTCACTTGTTTATTTTTCCCTTCCCAGAATTATTTGGATATATTAGGAATGAAATAAAGACTCAAGAATATATATGAAAGTATCGTCTTAAACGGGGTTGACTCGTGTGTGTGCACTCACACACAAGATACAGGCATTCCTGATTCTCCTTCTCCTTCCCTCCATGTCATGTAGGACCGCCCATCAGCTCCCTACTCGTGAGAAACTGCACGCCACTTCCCTGCCTCCCCGACGTCCAGCAACTGTGCCTCAAAGTCCACAGCAGACCTGTCAAGCTTTCTACTTAACAAAATGTTAACACCAGTGCACGAATGTGGTCCTTTACAGGAAGTGAAACTCTCAACTTATGTCTCTTCTTACTTCCTCAGAGAGAAGGACAAAACACCGTTACACACCATGATATGAACACAAAGTTCAAAAGAATGAATGAGGACACTGAGAAAGTGATGAAGGAACATCATCTAGATACTTCCAGAGTCCTAAAAATTCATTGTTTCATGACACCGTATCTTTGTAACTCCAAAGGCCAAACATTTTGTACCATGTACTTCCTTCATCCGACGAATGTTTTTTGAGCATCTACCATGGGCCTGTCACTTTTCTAGGACGTCTGGGATCCACCACTGAGTAAAGCAGACAAAGGTCCCTGTCCGAGTGCTTCTTTTAAAAATCTTATTGGAGGAGAGCTTATGGAAAATGTTGCATTAGTTTCAGTTGTACAGTCAAGTGATTCCATTATGCACATATATATGTCCATAAGATTCTTTTCCCATACAGACCACTATAGCATACTCAGTAGAGTTCCTTGTGCGATACCGCAGGGTCTTCTTAGTTATCTATTTTATATATAGTCATGTGTATATGGCAACCCCAACCTCCCCAATTATTTCTTCCTTCTCCTTTTCCCCAGCCACTGTAAGTTTGCTTTCTGCATTTTTAGTTTGTAGATAAGTTCACTTATACCCTTTTAAAGATTCCATATATAAACGATATCATACCATATTTGTCTTTCTCTGTTTGACTTATAAAGTTCTCTACATTGCATGGCTGGAGTTCTGGAAAAGGAAAGGGGAAGTTTTCACTTGTTTTTTTTTCCCCTTCCCAGAATTATTTGGATATATTAGGAATGAAATAAAGACTCAAGAATATATATGAAAGTATCGTCTTAAACGGGGTTGACTCGTGTGTGTGCACTCACACACAAGATACAGGCATTCCTGATTCTCCTTCTCCTTCCCTCCATGTCATGTAGGACCGCCCATCAGCTCCCTACTCGTGAGAAACTGCACGCCACTTCCCTGCCTCCCCGACGTCCAGCAACTGTGCCTCAAAGTCCACAGCAGACCTGTCAAGCTTTCTACTTAACAAAATGTTAACACCAGTGCACGAATGTGGTCCTTTACAGGAAGTGAAACTCTCAACTTATGTCTCTTCTTACTTCCTCAGAGAGAAGGACAAAACACCGTTACACACCATGATATGAACACAAAGTTCAAAAGAATGAATGAGGACACTGAGAAAGTGATGAAGGAACATCATCTAGATACTTCCAGAGTCCTAAAAATTCATTGTTTCATGACACCGTATCTTTGTAACTCCAAAGGCCAAACATTTTGTACCATGTACTTCCTTCATCCGACGAATGTTTTTTGAGCATCTACCATGGGCCTGTCACTTTTCTAAGACGTCTGGGATCCACCACTGAGTAAAGCAGACAAAGGTCCCTGTCCGAGTGGCACTGACACAGCTGTGGGGTCACAACTCAGACTCTGTCACAAGGTGGTGAGAGGGAGTGGTGGGGGGAGGGGCCCACAGAGGGTGGACACTATAGAGGTGGTGGAGGGGGTGGGGACGGAGGGGGTCTCGCTGAGAAGGCGACTCGTGAGCCAATATAAAGATGGTATTAAAGGCGTGAGAACTCAGGGGCATACCCTGGGGAGGAGGAAATCGCCAGAACCTGCATGCTGGGTAGGTCCTGGAAACACCAAAGGGGCGAGTGGCCAGGGCTGGTGAGGACGGGAGACTCGGCGAATGTCAACAGAGAGAGGAAGGGGCCAGGCCCCTGGCTAGGATGCGGCCTTCACCGCTGGGGAGCCACTGCAAGGCTCTAAACAGAAGGATGACATGATTTTGAATAGAAAGATACTTGAGGGCCTCCCTAGTGGCTCAGTGATAAAGAATCCCCCTGCCAGTGCAGGAGGGGTGGGTTCGATTCCTGATCTGGGGAGATCCCACATGCAGCTGGGACAATTAAGCCTGTGTGTCACAATTACGGAGCCTGAGCTCTAGAACCTGAGAGCCCCGACTACAGAAGCCCCTCGCCTACAGCCTGAACTCCACAACCAGGGAAGCCACCGCAGTGAGCAGCCTAAGTGCCGCAACCAGAGAATAGCCTCCAATTACCACGACTAGAGAAGAGTCCTGCCATCAACGAGGACCCAGCACAGCCAAACACATACATATCAATTAAAAAAAGGATACTGGAAATCTGAATTCAAACACTTTAACTTTCTGAACTTCTGGAACATTTTATCATGTATGGAGTATCATATATATAAATACTATCTTTTAAGCTATACACTCTGCTCTAGGAACGCACTAGGAAGCAACTTGCTGATGCCCTAAGACTAGTGGTCTCTTGGCCATCCCTGCACGGTCGGGAGAGTCAACCTTCTTTCCATGACCTGTGGAGCAAAGGCCTCTGGGAGCGTCTCTTCAGTCGCGTCTGACCCACTGAGATACTATGAACTATCGCCCGCCGGGCTCTTCTGTTCCTGGGATTCCCCAGGCAAGAACACTAGAGTGGGATGCCATGCCCTCCCCAGGGGATCTTTCCAACCTGGGAATCGAGCTTGAGTCTGCCTGCGTCTCCCTGCACTGCAGGTGGATTCTCCGCCCATGGAGCCACCTGGGAAGCTCGTTCTGGGAGGGATATGGAGAGTCAACCCATAGCTCCTTCCTGTAGGAGAACCTGCTTTCAGAAGTCTGGGACCCTCGGTCCAATCTTTACCCATGTGGTCATTTCTTCTGCATTTTCTCTCCAACTTGCTGCCACACTCACCCTAGGTCTGGGCCTGGAGAGTACAGCTAACTTACAGGAGGGCTCTCTCTCCTGCTAGTTTAGCATCTTTTAAATGGTCCCAGTCTTCTACAACACACATCTTTGCAAAGTAGCATTCCTTACACACATAGTTTTTAAGTTTTAAAATACCAGATCCCACTGAATATGAGATGAAAGTAGTAGACACAAAAGGAAATGAAATGAAAGGCTAGTCTAATGAATGCTGCTGTTGTTTAGATGCTAAGTTTGTCTGACTCTTTTGTGACCCCATGCCCTGTAGCCTGCCAGGCTCCTCCATCCATGGGATTTCCCAGGCAAGAGTACTCGAGTGGGTTGCCATTTCCTCTTCCAGGGGATCTTCCCGGCCCAGGGATCAAACCTGCATATCCTGCACTGGCAGGTGGATTCTTAACCGCTGAGCCACCTCGAAAGCCCCCAGCCCAGTTAATACTTGTGCACAATTTCAGGGGGTTCAGAAGCTGCCTTCTGCTGTTAAGGAGTCCAGGGACCCCAGGATCACTGGCTGATCCTAAAGCTACCCTTTTACATGTTAGTCAATGCTCAAACCTTGTGATGAATTTTTTGCACATCTCAAATACTTTCTGCCCGGATTTCAAAAACTTTCATGCTGTGACCATATCCTCTCTGACTCTGAAGTTACAAATCCACCTTGAACTAGGTCGGGTGACAGGCCATGGGGAAACAACGGTCCCAGTGACCACCCCTGCTCTCTAGTCATGGAACATAGGAGGGGCGCAGGCCAAGGAGGGGTGCAAGCCGAGGCAGTAGCCCTCTGCTACAGCAGGGCTGGTGCTTTATTACTTCTCTCTATCCCTCAGGTGCCCCTCAGTTCAATGTAGGATGTTCACCCCCAACTGTATATCTTAATTCTCGTGTCCCTCTGCTGCTGTGACGCTCTCTCCCAAACCAGCATTTCTCACCTCTGAACCCTCCTGAGCCTGACGTGGGAGTCGCCTGTCCCTGCCTGTCAGCGACCTGGACAGAAGTGGTGTTCTGTTTCCGAGGGCAGCTAACAGTGCGCTGGTTCCCCCATTATGGGCCTGTCTAATGCTGGACACACAGTGGATGCAGCACTGTAACATCAACAGCTGGGTCTTTTCCATAATCCAATGGCTCTCTAAGGTAGGTACCAATACGTCTTTTTTATTTTTTCAAACTTTTTGGGCCTCTTTTTGTTGATTTTTTATTTATGTATTTTCATCCATCTTTTTATTCTTTGGCCTGTATGGGCCTCCCATTGCAGTGGCCTCTCTCGCTGCAGAGCACTGGCTCTGGGTGCACGTGCTCCAGAGCACTGGCTCGTCATTGGACACACCGGTCCAGCCGCTCTGCAACACATGGGATCTTCCCAGGCCAGGGATTGAACTGGTGCCCCTTGCACTGCAAGGCAGACTCTACCCACTGGACCACCAGGGAAGCCCTGCAATACCTCTTTGTAAGCTGCTCAGCGTGTACCCATAAGCTAAACGGTCCTGTAACAGGCGTCCATCTATGTGCAGTGGCTCTACTTCCAGCTTCCCTCCTCTTCTCCAACCATCCTTTTGTCTGTCTGTGCTCTAACAGCATGTGGTTCTGAAGGCTAAGGCTCTCCAGTCACCTGCACACCCGTGTGGTAGGGTAAGTCCCCACACTCTGTTATTCTTCACAAGTGTCCTAGCTATTCTTTGCTCGTCTGAATATACAACTTTGTTTATTCATCCAAATCAATGCAAAAGATATTAAGACATTAAGGTGAAGATATAAAGGTGAAGTCAAGATGCAGCCTTGAATCCTCTCTCACCAATCCACAACGGCCAGCTTTGGAGAGGGATCACTGAGTCAGACCGGAGGCATCACACTGTCTGTGCGTTCAGCTCAGACACCTTTGAACTTGCCTATGAGCTACAGAACGGCCTTGAAACACTTTGCCGAAGGCTAGATGGGTACCCAATTTAGACATGTGTCTGACAACTTAAAAAAATATGGAAATTCACTCAATGCTTTCTTTCCTTAGTGAACTATCGCTGTTGAATTAAATCAACAATAGAATTTCTCTTTCTGTCTGCACACAAAGCACTTACTCATCCAGCTAATACAGAATCCTACCTGGGCTGGACTGCAAACTCTCTGGTTAACGGCTCAGAATTCACCATTCTAGGGATCAAAGCGACATGTGCCTATTTCTGGGTACCTGCCCCCACCCGCCTTCCAGCGGCAGTAAACAGTTCCCAGCGTGGCTGACAGGGCCAGGGTCATCTCATTTCCAAGGCTTCAGAGAATTCTGGAACGTGTGTAATTCAAGGAGAAGTTCCTGAGTCACCTGAATTGAGGAGCTAAGTGTCCATCTCGAGAAGGAAGTGCTTGAACGTGGCAACAGCCCCCTCCCCAGGGGACCACCAGAGCCCATCTCCTCAGCCTTCTTTGGTGGTGGTGGTGGGGGGCATCCTTCAATCCCCGCGGGTCTACGCTCACATGACTCCACACTTCCATGAAGCCACTGGCTGAGCCCTGGGAACCCTGCCCAGTGACCTCTGACCATGTCCGGAGACATGTTTGGCTATCAGTGGGGCAGGGTGGGGTACCACAGGCATCGAGGGAGCAGAAGCCTGAGATGATGAAAAACATCCGACCACACGCAGGACGGTCCCTCTCTGGAGGGCTGTCCCACCTAAAATGTCAACACGGAGAAGCCTGTTCTCAGAAGGGCTCCTCTCTTCTTCAACCTCCCGGCTTCTTCCCCAGAGTCCCGGTCGGTGGGGCACAGTCCCTCATACCAGGGACCTTCTAGGAGGCTCGTGTTCTCGGGAGCTACTCTGGTCTCCACTCCTCCCCCCACCACAGAGCACGCGCTGGGGCAAGGCCCTCTGAAGCCTGTGCCCTATGACCCTGATGGCGCCCCCAGGCCCCACCCCTCACACCCTGTGTCAGGAGCTCGCCCACCTCCCCTGTGATGAGCTCGGTCCCCGCCTAGGCGCTCGCTCTAGCATCCTGGCCCCAGAACCTCCCCCTGCGTGCCTCAGCACAGCTCTCCTGGTCCCGCCCAGGCGGGCCTCCTGTAGGAACGGCCCCCACTTCCGGGCCCCCTTTCCGCCCCATGCCTAGTCTCCCCATGTCCTCCCACCAGGACCCCAGGTTCCACCTAGGGGCCCACCAATCTTTCCCGACAACATCCACTTCTCTCTCTGCTCCCAGGACGACCCCACAGGCACTGTGCCTGAGGCTCCACCCTGGATGCCCCCTCCCTCCACCTCTCCCGACCAGAACCGTCCCCTGCCGACCCACCCGTGACCGATTGCTTGCACCCTCATCTGCTCTCAGGACTGAGGTTCTGGAAGGAGGCAAAGAGTGCCACACCACAGACTGCCTGCCCTCCATAATGACAGACAGCTGGGGGTGGGGCTGGGCTGGGAGCTGACATCCAGCGGATTCCGGGAGTAAATCCATCCAACACCCTCCACGAGGCTCCACTGCTCCTTCTCCACTGTCCTCCAACGCCCCACACGCCACCTCATCCCCCAGGGGAACCCCACGTTCATTTCACAGAAGACAAAACAAAACAACAAAAGGAACCACCAGGAGAGGGTGCCCTCCCTACTGGTCCCCAGTCCCCCTGGCCGCTGGGCCCCGTGCCCCGTGAATGGGCCATCCCGCGTGCTCAATGCCGGCCATTAGTTCTTCCCAATCGGGCATCAATGTTCAACCCACACCCCAAAAAATACATAATACGAGCAATAATGATAACAATCTGCAGGCTCTCGAGCTTTGGGACGTGAAGTATGAGCCCAAGAAGCAGTTTCACTTTTCACTCGCAGAGCTGACAAGCATGACTAGAGGGAGAATAAAATAACACTCCGTCCGCATAAATATCACGCGGCCTGCTTGAGACTGATGGGCCAGGAATGTATTCTTAGCCATCATTCCAGCAGACAGGCCCAAGGACACTCATAACTTATTTTACAATCATTTAGTTTCAGCTCAAGTGGAAAACGTGACAACTTATCTCTGCTGACAAGATGCCATATCGAACCTTACAATTAACTCTCCTCCGATTATCTGCCCAGCCGATCATTAGCTGGGCCATTTCTGATGAACTGTGGCAGGGAGCGTGCCTTGGTGACGGCCGCCGGAGCCAGGTATGAGGATGGGTTTTGGATATCCCGGCTGCGAATCAAATCGGCCGGGCTCCGTGCCCCTGACTCCCAGGGCCCCGCTGCTCCCGAGGGTCTGCCAGTGGGTGTGTGCTGGGGAGGCCTCCTTTGGCACCGTGCCACGAGGGAGGGAGCTGAGCCCCCCACGACTGCTACGACACAACAGCACTGGCATTCCTACTTCCAGGGCATGTCCAAGGCCCACACGCCCCTCCCCGCCCAGCGTTTTATCTCAGGGAGCTGTGGGCTCGCTGGGGGGACGCCTCCCAGTGCTCTTCCCTCTCAGGCTTGATCTGGAGAGGGGACAGCAAGCGTTTCCTGCGGGAAGCGGCCCCTTCTCCCCCCGGCCATCACACACACACCATCTGGAGGAGCTGCTACGGCTCCTGAGGGCAGGCGGACTTGATTTCCTATGCGTTGAGGAAAGAGGGCTTCCCCGGTGGCTCGGTGGTGAAGAATCCACCTGCAGTGCAGGAGACATAGGTTGGACCCCGGATCCTGGAAGATCCCACACATCGAGGGTGCCCTCCCTACTGGTCCCCAGTCCCCTGGCCGCTGGGCCCGTGCCCGTGAATGGGCCATCCGTGCTCAATGCCGGCCATTAGTTCTTCCCAATCGGGCATCAATGTTCAACCCACACCCCAAAAAATACATAATACGAGCAATAATGATAACAATCTGCAGGCTCTCGAGCTTTGGGACGTGAAGTATGAGCCCAAGAAGCAGTTTCACTTTTCACTCGCAGAGCTGACAAGCATGACTAGAGGAGAATAAAATAACACTCCGTCCGCATAAATATCACGCGGCCTGCTTGAGACTGATGGGCCAGGAATGTATTCTTAGCCATCATTCCAGCAGACAGGCCCAAGGACACTCATAACTTATTTTACAATCATTTAGTTTCAGCTCAAGTGGAAAACGTGACAACTTATCTCTGCTGACAAGATGCCATATCGAACCTTACAATTAACTCTCCTCCGATTATCTGCCCAGCCGATCATTAGCTGGGCCATTTCTGATGAACTGTGGCAGGGAGCGTGCCTTGGTGACGGCCGCCGGAGCCAGGTATGAGGATGGGTTTTGGATATCCCGGCTGCGAATCAAATCGGCCGGGCTCCGTGCCCCTGACTCCCAGGGCCCCGCTGCTCCCGAGGGTCTGCCAGTGGGTGTGTGCTGGGGAGGCCTCCTTTGGCACCGTGCCACGAGGGAGGGAGCTGAGCCCCCCACGACTGCTACGACACAACAGCACTGGCATTCCTACTTCCAGGGCATGTCCAAGGCCCACACGCCCCTCCCCGCCCAGCGTTTTATCTCAGGGAGCTGTGGGCTCGCTGGGGGGACGCCTCCCAGTGCTCTTCCCTCTCAGGCTTGATCTGGAGAGGGGACAGCAAGCGTTTCCTGCGGGAAGCGGCCCCTTCTCCCCCCGGCCATCACACACACACCATCTGGAGGAGCTGCTACGGCTCCTGAGGGCAGGCGGACTTGATTTCCTATGCGTTGAGGAAAGAGGGCTTCCCCGGTGGCTCGGTGGTGAAGAATCCACCTGCAGTGCAGGAGACATAGGTTGGACCCCGGATCCTGGAAGATCCCACACATCGAGGGGCAAATGATCCTGTGCACCACAACTACTGAGCCTGGGCTCTAGAGGCCGGGAGCCACGTCGGAGCCCACGTGCTACAACTACTGAAGCCCGAGCCCCCCAGAGGCCATGCTCAGCAACAAGAGGAGCCACTGCAGTGAGAAGCCTGCCCGCCTCAACTAGAGAGGAGCCCCTGCTCCCCTTAACTAGAGAAGAGCCCGCCCAGCCACGAAGGCCCAGCACAGCCAAAAAATAATAAATAGATAAAACTATAAAAAGAGAAGCCTGGCTCTGTAATTTTTTTTTTTCTTAAAGGAAAAGGACCATGAATGCCTACTAGCTATTCTTTCTCACTTTCACACAGACCCTAACTTACTTATTTGGCAGAATTAGGAACAATACCTAACTAAAAACATCTTTGATTTTTGATACTATGAGAATTCAAAATGATCAAAGACAGGTCTATTTGTCTGTGGCAGGTGGTGGTGGTGGGATCAGTGGAGAGCTACCACCTTTTAAAAACTCAAGATGAAGTCGTTGCAGGAGTTGGCCATTAAAACCCATTTCCTTCGAGACAAAGCCGATGGTGTAAAGCTAATTTGGACCTTCACTAAGGGCTCCGCTCTTTCTGGAGCTCAGAGAGCCGTGCGGGCCGGTAAATAAAGAACAGGCCACCTCTGCCATCCAAGGAAATCACAACATCCCGGCCTCTGTTAAAAGGTGAGTGTGAAGTGAAGTTCAAACCCTCGCCCCTTCTCACAGTCCTTTTGACGGGAGCTTTCAACAGGAGGAGGTTTACTTGAATCCCAATCTCTGAAGTTGTTTCAGAGCCCGGCGATTGTCCGGCTCCCTTTCGGGCGGCGCTCACACAGAGGGACACGGTGTCAGAGGAAGGGGCAGCAGGGACCCAGCGGGCCCAGGAAGATGAAGGTGCAGAGGCCCGGGGTGGCGACCAGCAAGCGTTTCCTGCGAGCGGCCCTTCTCCCCCCGGCCATCACACACACACCATCTGGAGGAGCTGCTACGGCTCCTGAGGGCAGGCGGACTTGATTTCCTATGCGTTGAGGAAAGAGGGCTTCCCCGGTGGCTCGGTGGTGAAGAATCCACCTGCAGTGCAGGAGACATAGGTTGGACCCCGGATCCTGGAAGATCCCACACATCGAGGGGCAAATGATCCTGTGCACCACAACTACTGAGCCTGGGCTCTAGAGGCCGGGAGCCACGTCGGAGCCCACGTGCTACAACTACTGAAGCCCGAGCCCCCCAGAGGCCATGCTCAGCAACAAGAGGAGCCACTGCAGTGAGAAGCCTGCCCGCCTCAACTAGAGAGGAGCCCCTGCTCCCCTTAACTAGAGAAGAGCCCGCCCAGCCACGAAGGCCCAGCACAGCCAAAAAATAATAAATAGATAAAACTATAAAAAGAGAAGCCTGGCTCTGTAATTTTTTTTCTTAAAGGAAAAGGACCATGAATGCCTACTAGCTATTCTTTCTCACTTTCACACAGACCCTAACTTACTTATTTGGCAGAATTAGGAACAATACCTAACTAAAAACATCTTTGATTTTTGATACTATGAGAATTCAAAATGATCAAAGACAGGTCTATTTGTCTGTGGCAGGTGGTGGTGGTGGGATCAGTGGAGAGCTACCACCTTTTAAAAACTCAAGATGAAGTCGTTGCAGGAGTTGGCCATTAAAACCCATTTCCTTCGAGACAAAGCCGATGGTGTAAAGCTAATTTGGACCTTCACTAAGGGCTCCGCTCTTTCTGGAGCTCAGAGAGCCGTGCGGGCCGGTAAATAAAGAACAGGCCACCTCTGCCATCCAAGGAAATCACAACATCCCGGCCTCTGTTAAAAGGTGAGTGTGAAGTGAAGTTCAAACCCTCGCCCCTTCTCACAGTCCTTTTGACGGGAGCTTTCAACAGGAGGAGGTTTACTTGAATCCCAATCTCTGAAGTTGTTTCAGAGCCCGGCGCATTGTCCGGCTCCCTTTGCGGCCGGCGGCGCTCACACAGAGGGACACGGTGTCAGAGGAAGGGGCAGCAGGGACCCAGCGGGGGGCCCAGGAAGATGACAGGTGCTGGGGAAAAGGGAGAGGCAACACAGTGCTGCATGGACTTACAAAAGTGAGAGGAAAGGAAGACAATAGGAGGGGCCGGAATGGAGAGAAAATATGGAGAAGCGCATCCTCCTGGGCCGTGTGCAGTTCCACCCGGAGGTCTCCGTAAATGAAGCCGAACGTGTCGGAATTGGTCTTCATCTACGCGAAGCCCTTCCTTCCTGAAACATGTTTCTGTAACAGCCTTAAAAACCTCCCAGAAACTCTGATTGCTAAGTAGGGTGCAGGGTTTCATTCTGAGGCAACGAGCACATTCCACGGTTGTGTGATGGCCGCACCTCTCTGTGAATACATGGAAAGCACCGAACTGTCGGCGACAAATGGGTGAATTATGGCTGCAATGGCATCTCAGTAACGCTATCTTGAAACAAAAAAGGGTGGTCATGGGGATAAAGAACCCGCCTGCCAATGCAGGAGACGTGGGTTCCATCCCTAGGTTGGAAAGATCCCCTGGAGGAAGACATGGCAATTCACGCCAGTATTCTTGCCTGGAAAATCCCATGGATGGAGAAGCCCTCTATGTATAGGGCTTCCTTGGTGGCTCAGTGGTAAAGAATCTGCCTGCAATGCAGGGGACCTGGGGTGGATCCCTGGGCTGGGAAGATGCCCTGGAGGAGGGCATGGTAACCTACTTGAGTATTCATGCCTGGAGAATTCCATGAACAGAGGAGTCTGGCGGGCTTTAGTCCGTGGGGTCACAAAGAAGTAGATACGACCACGTGACTTGTCTTAAACAACAATGCCCTCAGTGCTAAACCCCAGCCACTAGAGAGCCGTGCGGGCCGGTAAATAAAGAACAGGCCACCTCTGCCATCCAAGGAAATCACAACATCCCGGCCTCTGTTAAAAGGTGAGTGTGAAGTGAAGTTCAAACCCTCGCCCCTTCTCACAGTCCTTTTGACGGGAGCTTTCAACAGGAGGAGGTTTACTTGAATCCCAATCTCTGAAGTTGTTTCAGAGCCCGGCGCATTGTCCGGCTCCCTTTGCGGCCGGCGGCGCTCACACAGAGGGACACGGTGTCAGAGGAAGGGGCAGCAGGGACCCAGCGGGGGGCCCAGGAAGATGACAGGTGCTGGGGAAAAGGGAGAGGCAACACAGTGCTGCATGGACTTACAAAAGTGAGAGGAAAGGAAGACAATAGGAGGGGCCGGAATGGAGAGAAAATATGGGAGAAGCGCATCCTCCTGGGCCGTGTGCAGTTCCACCCGGAGGTCTCCGTAAATGAAGCCGAACGTGTCGGAATTGGTCTTCATCTACGCGAAGCCCTTCCTTCCTGAAACATGTTTCTGTAACAGCCTTAAAAACCTCCCAGAAACTCTGATTGCTAAGTAGGGTGCAGGGTTTCATTCTGAGGCAACGAGCACATTCCACGGTTGTGTGATGGCCGCACCTCTCTGTGAATACATGGAAAGCACCGAACTGTCGGCGACAAATGGGTGAATTATGGCTGCAATGGCATCTCAGTAACGCTATCTTGAAACAAAAAAGGGTGGTCATGGGGATAAAGAACCCGCCTGCCAATGCAGGAGACGTGGGTTCCATCCCTAGGTTGGAAAGATCCCCTGGAGGAAGACATGGCAATTCACGCCAGTATTCTTGCCTGGAAAATCCCATGGATGGAGAAGCCCTCTATGTATAGGGCTTCCTTGGTGGCTCAGTGGTAAAGAATCTGCCTGCAATGCAGGGGACCTGGGGTGGATCCCTGGGCTGGGAAGATGCCCTGGAGGAGGGCATGGTAACCTACTTGAGTATTCATGCCTGGAGAATTCCATGAACAGAGGAGTCTGGCGGGCTTTAGTCCGTGGGGTCACAAAGAAGTAGATACGACCACGTGACTTGTCTTAAACAACAATGCCCTCAGTGCTACACAGCCACTAGACAAAGGAGGCAAAGGACGGCGGTGGGAGAGGCCAGCCAGACTGCAGGTTCGGGGGTCCAAGGGGGCCTGGGGACATTCGGGAACTTAAGCTAAGGCCAAAACGCTGAGTGTAGGGACTGATGTGGCTGCTTGGGTCTCTGGTCACCCACCAGGACCTGGTTCTACGTCTCAGATAAAGGGCGGACCCTGGGACGTTCTCTCCTTCTCCGAGGGCGCTGCCCCCTCTCCTCGTCCTGGGAGGCGGAGCACCTGCCCATGGCTGGAGCACTGCTCCTCTCCCGTCTCCTCATGGCCTCCCTCTCTCTTGGCTATGCGCCTCTCCCCTCTGACCCCCGGTTCACACTTCAGCACCTTGTCACCTGCCCGTTCCTGTCCACTACAGTAGGCTCTGTAAGTGTGTCCTCAAGTCCCTTTAGCTTCTCCTCCTGCTCAGCAGGTACTCATACCATCTGGAGCACGTGAGAATTTCATATTTAACGGTCAAAAATGAAACTGGTCTCCGGCTGATTTTTAGCCGAATCAAGCTGCACAAGGTTTAAATGAATCCAGTGTGCTCTAGGGAAATGCAAAGGTGCTTGGAGCAGTACTGTCAGGGGGAAATGAAATCATTTCAAGAGACTCCCACATCTCTGCAGCCTCATCTCTTTTTACACAATCAGCCACAACCATTTCTCAAGTTGGGTGCTCACGGCTGCTAAATGACAAAGAGATTCTCTTACACGACGGAGGCTTCACTGGTTGAGCAGGCTGATCCGTCCAGAAGAAAACTCAATTAAATAGAGAAGTTAATTAAATGTACGTTTCTTCTTTGATAACGTAAATTTCCCGTTGTCAGGAACTTAGCTGTTTCTATTAAAAGTCACTTGGAATCGAATACCCAACTCCTGCACAAGAAACGGCGTGCTCTGTCCAGGGTCCTGACAGAGCAACCGTTGGCTGTTCATTCTGTACAAGAGACAGAGATCCACCGAGACAGGGCTGCTTCTGGTTGACACATCCCGGATCTTCGTCTACTGCCATAGTGTGGTTTGAAAAAGCAGGGTTTGAGTATTCATGCCTGGAGAATTCCATGAACAGAGGAGTCTGGCGGGCTTTAGTCCGTGGGGTCACAAAGAAGTAGATACGACCACGTGACTTGTCTTAAACAACAATGCCCTCAGTGCTACACAGCCACTAGACAAAGGAGGCAAAGGGCGGTGGAGAGGCCAGCCAGACTGCAGGTTCGGGGGTCCAAGGGGGCCTGGGGACATTCGGGAACTTAAGCTAAGGCCAAAACGCTGAGTGTAGGGACTGATGTGGCTGCTTGGGTCTCTGGTCACCCACCAGGACCTGGTTCTACGTCTCAGATAAAGGGCGGACCCTGGGACGTTCTCTCCTTCTCCGAGGGCGCTGCCCCCTCTCCTCGTCCTGGGAGGCGGAGCACCTGCCCATGGCTGGAGCACTGCTCCTCTCCCGTCTCCTCATGGCCTCCCTCTCTCTTGGCTATGCGCCTCTCCCCTCTGACCCCCGGTTCACACTTCAGCACCTTGTCACCTGCCCGTTCCTGTCCACTACAGTAGGCTCTGTAAGTGTGTCCTCAAGTCCCTTTAGCTTCTCCTCCTGCTCAGCAGGTACTCATACCATCTGGAGCACGTGAGAATTTCATATTTAACGGTCAAAAATGAAACTGGTCTCCGGCTGATTTTTAGCCGAATCAAGCTGCACAAGGTTTAAATGAATCCAGTGTGCTCTAGGGAAATGCAAAGGTGCTTGGAGCAGTACTGTCAGGGGGAAATGAAATCATTTCAAGAGACTCCCACATCTCTGCAGCCTCATCTCTTTTTACACAATCAGCCACAACCATTTCTCAAGTTGGGTGCTCACGGCTGCTAAATGACAAAGAGATTCTCTTACACGACGGAGGCTTCACTGGTTGAGCAGGCTGATCCGTCCAGAAGAAAACTCAATTAAATAGAGAAGTTAATTAAATGTACGTTTCTTCTTTGATAACGTAAATTTCCCGTTGTCAGGAACTTAGCTGTTTCTATTAAAAGTCACTTGGAATCGAATACCCAACTCCTGCACAAGAAACGGCGTGCTCTGTCCAGGGTCCTGACAGAGCAACCGTTGGCTGTTCATTCTGTACAAGAGACAGAGATCCACCGAGACAGGGCTGTTTCTGCGTGACACATCCCCGCTCTTCATCTACTGACATCGTGTGGTTTGAAAAAGCAGTGGTGTCCCCGGCTTTAAGAAAACCTGATATACAGAAGCCCAAACTCAACCAGGAGGTCACTGGGTTGTGATGAATCCTTCCATGGCTCCAGGGTCAGAAAGGTAAATAATCTAAAGAGTAGAGTGTGCTTGAGTGGCCTTGACTATTTCCCTGCTGCTCAGATGGATTGCAAATTGTGGACATAAGTCCATACTTTTCATACATCTTTAATGTTCACAATTATTGCACTAGGGCAGTTGACAAGGGAAGGGTCCAAGAACACGAGTTCTGTGCTCCCTCCATGGCAAAGTGTGAGGGGTATCATCCACTGGCTGATTCACTGATCTCAGCTCCTATTCTGCCCGCCTCCCTGTGAGGAAGTTCATGGGCGTCAGAATGGCCGACATTAAGCGGCCTAAGAGGGGTGCAGATGGGGGCAGGAAGAGAGCCACATAATGAGTTTCCTGAGAAGAAACTAGCACAGCGGTGAAATCTGAAAAGCAGCTCCAAACCCCACCTGGCTATGTGACGGGGTAATTTATCTCGAGCCTTAATGTCTCCACATGTAAAATGGGCAGAACAGTACCCCTGAACACCTGGCTATGGTCTGCCATCCCTCAACCTACTTCTTCTTCGTCTCGGCCAATTGCAACTCCACTCTCCAGGTGTGCAGGTCAGCAGCTGTGGTCCAGCCTGACTCAACTCTTCCTCTCACATCCCAGTCCAAGAGGACACAGCATCACACAGTGTGTGGGCCCCGTGCTCCATGCGGTGCTGACCAACTTCCAGGAAGTGGATGAACAGACAGACCCACTCACCCTCACTGGGTTCTCTTCTAGATGTGTACCAATGAAGTAAACAGCTCCTGTCCTAGAGAGCCTACCTTCCAGCGAGGAGATGTTATCAATAAACACACCAGAGACAGACAGACACACACACACACACATGAGGCGGAGGATGCTGCTGCTGAGTGGACAGGCAATCTAGGCAGGAGTGGAGAGTCACTGGCACGTTCAAAAGTGGTTAAATGTTGGCAATCACTATTTTTTTTTTTTTTTGACAGTAATCATTCAAAAAAAACCCCAACAGTTGGTGAGGCTGTGGAGAAAAGGGAACCCTCGCTCACTGTTTACATTGGAGCAGCCACTGTGAAGAACAGTATGGAGGTGACTCAAGAGACTAAAAACAGTAAAACCCTAGGAGCCAGCGATTCTATTCTTGGGAACTTGTTTGAAAAAACCACAAAAACACTCAATTGAAAAGATACACACATACCAATGTTCACAGCAGCATTATCTGCAATGGTCAAGATACGGAAGCCACCCGCGTGTCCATCAACAGCTGAACGGATAAAGAAGGTGTGAGATATCCATCTATCTACCTAGCTAGCCAGCTAGACATCTATAAACACATATAATAGAATGCCACTCAGCCGTATAAAAGAATGGAAATTTGCTACTGGCAACAACATGGATGGACCTGGAGGGTATCAGTGAAATAAGCTGGACAGAGAAAAATAAATAATGGTATCACTTACATGCGGAATCTAAAAAACTAAGTAGTGAAGCTAAAAAATTAAAAAGAAACAGACTAACAGATATAGAGAACAAACCAGTGGTTACCCGGGAGAGGGCAGAGGGGAGTCTCCAGATGGGGGTGGGGAGTAAGAAGGACAAACTAATGTGCAAGTGACAAGGACGTGGTGTACAGCACAGGGGCCAGAGCCAACAGTTTGTAACAACTATAATAGGACCTTTAGAAATCACCTTTAGAATCACTATGTGGTATAGCTAAATCTAATGTCATACCAGGCATCAACTAGCCTTGATTAAAGAACAAATAATTACCCAGTAAGTGTAAACTAAGGGCTCTCAACAGAGAACTGCAACACCACACACATACCTTGCTGCTCCCCAAGGAAGAGCATACGCCTGCGGGGGAAGTTCTGATAACTGAGAGAGGGGCTGGGAGACCAGGGCCAGATGGCCTCTGTCGTGACCTCCTTCTCGCCCCTTTCCCAGCTCCTACACAACATTGCCCCGACATCACGTTCCAAGTGCTGTGACCTGATTCTGGAGGAGGTTTCCCTGATGTGGTGGCGTCCCTCTTTACGTGTGCCTAGCGGCCAGGAGGCACCACATACCAAGTACAGGTGCTCAGTAAAAAATCTTCCAAATTGCCAAGACACAAACTGCAGCACACTCCCGTCCCCCGCCCCCACATATTTAAGGAAAGTCTTTGAATGCTGGAAGAAACAAAAATCCAGTATATCTATCATTGTCTATTTATGAGCTAGAGGATTTAAATATTATTTAAATGCTGGCTGAAAAATCTGTGTTAAATATCCTTGCCGTCTGGAGCCCTTTGGAAAATAAATGATTATCCTATGGAGATGATAAATTGTATCTTCTTTTTAAAAGATCTCCATTTCCCTTGGGCATCATCACATGTAACATTATGTTTGAACTCAACAGTAGCTTTTTTTTTTTTTTTTTTTGGAGGAAATCAAATGGTAATTTGCAAAGTTGCAGAAATAGTATCTTCTCAACACTTAAAATGACACTTGAAAAACTTCTTGTTCTATACCCTCTCACTACTAAGCCGTGGGACAAGATGCCTGATTGTGGCTCCCAAGCCTTTGTTGATGGTGGGTGGCAGACCCGACCGGTGATGGTATCAGATGCCTCAGGCATCCGGCTGCTTGAAAGAGAGGCCCTTCAGGTCTCAGAAACCTCATTCCTTTCCGCACACCTGGGCCCTTACAATCGCCCCAGTCAAGGAACTGGAGGAGAGCAAGCAGGACTCTGTCTTGCCTCGAGCCACTCAGCCCATGGGGAGGGGCACGGAGGGTTAAAGTGGGGGGCCCACTGGTAAACCCTTCTCAGGGGTCCTGCACGGAAAGCCCTGAAGCTGGAGAAGGGCAACCGGCAACCGCTGGGGACCAAAGATCCCATAGCTCCCCACTCGGATGGCTGTGACCACACTACCGTGTGCACGTAACTTCCCAGCACCTGCTCTGTGAGGAGCACTGTTTACACCGGGAAACAGCAGAAAGGCACTGTGTTTACCCTAATGCATGCTAAGTCACTTCACTGTCGCCTTAAGGACCACAGCCTGCCAGGATCCTCTGTCCATGGAATTCTCTAGGCAAGAATACTGGAGGTTTCCCTGATGTGGTGGCGTCCCTCTTTACGTGTGCCTAGCGGCCAGGAGGCACCACATACCAAGTACAGGTGCTCAGTAAAAAATCTTCCAAATTGCCAAGACACAAACTGCAGCACACTCCCCGCCCCCCACCCGCCCCCCCCCCACATATTTAAGGAAAGTCTTTGAATGCTGGAAGAAACAAAAATCCAGTATATCTATCATTGTCTATTTATGAGCTAGAGGATTTAAATATTATTTAAATGCTGGCTGAAAAATCTGTGTTAAATATCCTTGCCGTCTGGAGCCCTTTGGAAAATAAATGATTATCCTATGGAGATGATAATTTGTTTCTTTTTTTTAAAAGGTTTCGGTTTCCGTTGGGCATCATCACATGTAACATTATGTTTGAACTCAACAGTAGCTTTTTTTTTTTTTTTTTTGGAGGAAATCAAATGGTAATTTGCAAAGTTGCAGAAATAGTATCTTCTCAACACTTAAAATGACACTTGAAAAACTTCTTGTTCTATACCCTCTCACTACTAAGCCGTGGGACAAGATGCCTGATTGTGGCTCCCAAGCCTTTGTTGATGGTGGGTGGCAGACCCGACCGGTGATGGTATCAGATGCCTCAGGCATCCGGCTGCTTGAAAGAGAGGCCCTTCAGGTCTCAGAAACCTCATTCCTTTCCGCACACCTGGGCCCTTACAATCGCCCCAGTCAAGGAACTGGAGGAGAGCAAGCAGGACTCTGTCTTGCCTCGAGCCACTCAGCCCATGGGGGAGGGGCACGGAGGGTTAAAGTGGGGGGCCCACTGGTAAACCCTTCTCAGGGGTCCTGCACGGAAAGCCCTGAAGCTGGAGAAGGGCAACCGGCAACCGCTGGGGACCAAAGATCCCATAGCTCCCCACTCGGATGGCTGTGACCACACTACACGTGTGCACGTAACTTCCCAGCACCTGCTCTGTGAGGAGCACTGTTTACACCCGGGGAAACAGCAGAAAGGCACTGTGTTTACCCTAATGCATGCTAAGTCACTTCACTGTCGCCTTAAGGACCACAGCCTGCCAGGATCCTCTGTCCATGGAATTCTCTAGGCAAGAATACTGGAGTGGGTTGCCATGCCCTCCTCCAGGGGATCTTCCCGACCCAGGGATCGAACCTGAGTCAAATTGGTAGGCGGGTTCTTTACCATTAGTGCCCCCTGGGACACTCATGGACTTAAAAAAAAGAGATACAATTAGTGCAAAAACCAAACAGACCAATTCAACTGCAATTCGATACTGGACTTGCAGACACAAGAGATACTCAAAATACACTCACTTAAAACTGCACTGTGAGCTGTCGTGAGTCCCTGTTTCATGCCTGTACACCCTTTGGACGAATAAACATTTTTATTTTTATTTATAACAACACGGAGCAACTCCATATCCAAATGTGAGGACTTATCTTACTATCTTTTTTGGAAAAGTGTGAGACAACTTCTTTAACCACCACTGAAAAGAGACTATTTCTCTTTCCTGCTGTTTTAGAAGTTGGCTAACCTGCTGCTGCAGACTAACGACTCTGCTAGTTGTTGTGGATTCCACCGGGTCAACTTCTCACTTCCTCTGCCTGAACACTAGATCTTATCAGCTCACGTCTCTAACCTGCCGCAGGTGAGGGCTGGCCCTGCACTCATTGAATAAAGAACTTGAGACATTCAGGCGGTCTGCAGTTTGAATTTGGGAATCAGTCTGGTGTATTAACGAGATGACGAAGCTAATGACCTTTCACTTCTGACTACCCTGCTGAAACAACTATATTTAAAACACTGACCAGGTCACACGTATTCATACAGACTAGGCGGGATAAGAGGGCTTTCCAGGTGGTGCAACTGCTAAAGAACCTGCCTGTCAATGGAGCTGACGTAGGAGAGGCAGGTTCAGTCCCTGGGTTGGGAAGATCCCCTGGAGGAGGAGATGGCAACCCCCTCCAGTATTCCTGCCTGGAGAATCCCATGGACAGAGGAGCCAGGTGGGCCCCAGTCCACAGGGTCACAAAGAGCCAGGCATGACCAGAGTGACGTAGCATGTACGGTCACAGAAGGTTCCCCAAACCAGATGGTCACTGGGGAGGTCAGACTGGGCTGTTCTGTCTCTACCCAAATCTGTAGCTAAGATATCTTCTTTTGAAGGAGCCTTACAGCGTCCTGCATTCCGATGATGTAAACGCCGCCCAGGGCAGGCTGGGACTGGCGGGCTGGCGGGGTGTGATGCACTGAAGCGCACGGTTCTGACCCCTCAGGACACAGGCACACCACAAACTCCGGGCCGGAATAAATGAGTCAAGTCCAGAGACCATGCCCACAAGGAACGAAGGCTGGACCTAAGGATACTCAGACGAGCTTGACTAGGGTGATAAACACCCTGGTTTCTCTGGAACAATCCCAGGCTATGTCTCTTTTGCAGCATCGTTAGCAACACAGGATCATCACCACCTTAATCTCGTTCTGCCATTGTTTCTGAAAATGCCGAAAAGAACGAAGCTGAAAGGAAACCTAATAATCATGACTATTGAGCTTTGGGCAAGTAAGAGCTTTCCTGAGCATTGAAAAACCCGTCTGAAAACCTGCTCTAAATCTTTTGTGTTCTACATTATTGACTCTCATGACCATCTCTTGTCAATCTCAAATTGAAAAGCATGTCTGGGACGTATAAGGCCTGTCATGTGACAGAGGATGTGAGTCTGCCTGAGAATCTGTCCGGCAGTGTACTTAGGATAGCTGTCTCCACCAGTCATCCCGCAGATGAAGACACCATGAATAATATCTCCATTCAAAACCACAGACCAAAGATCATTTCATTTCCAAAGTGGGGTTTAAAGTATAGCCTTCTTCCATAGCTTAATAATATTGGCCAAATGAGTGACTGTTATTTTGTCTTTTCCACAAAAATGAGAAACCGGAGTGGAACATTTAAAATTAATGGTGGTGTTTAAAAACTAAGATTAAATTACTTCTGACCCAAAGCAGTTAATAATCCAGCCTTCGCACTCCAGAACATTCGTTTCAAAAAAGAACTGACTTCATCCATACGGCTCTAGGTTTATCATTTTACTTCCAACACAGCCTTGGAATCTGGGCTTTGTCCTGGCCAAAGTAAAATCAAATGCAATGGAACACAATAAAAAAGAAAGTGTTTGGAGATCTTGACTTGGATTTGCTTTGAGGTCAAAGCATTTTCTTTATCACGGCTAAAATTTTGTCAATAGGATTCGATCAGATACTACAGAGGATCTTTGGGGAAACTGCTGTAAAATAAAATGAAAGATAAGATTGTATTCCCCAACATAATAACTGACATTTTTCTCTTTTTCCTTAAGCAGGAGACCAGCCCCCTGTGGCCGACGGAGGGTCAGTGAAGGATGGGGTGGCCCCAGCCAAGGAGTGGAATCTGCCGCCTGCTATTCATCCAAGGATGGCTCATTCCCATTCTTCCCACTCCGCCTTCTATCCCCCGGGGGTGAGGTTAAAAGAAGCGAGTGCCCACCCGCCTCCCCACCCAGGATGCGTCCTCCTCCTCGCCTCCATGTCTTTGAATCTGAACACAGGATCATCACCACCTTAATCTCGTTCTGCCATTGTTTCTGAAAATGCCGAAAAGAACGAAGCTGAAAGGAAACCTAATAATCATGACTATTGAGCTTTGGGCAAGTAAGAGCTTTCCTGAGCATTGAAAAACCCGTCTGAAAACCTGCTCTAAATCTTTTGTGTTCTACATTATTGACTCTCATGACCATCTCTTGTCAATCTCAAATTGAAAAGCATGTCTGGGACGTATAAGGCCTGTCATGTGACAGAGGATGTGAGTCTGCCTGAGAATCTGTCCGGCAGTGTACTTAGGATAGCTGTCTCCACCAGTCATCCCGCAGATGAAGACACCATGAATAATATCTCCATTCAAAACCACAGACCAAAGATCATTTCATTTCCAAAGTGGGGTTTAAAGTATAGCCTTCTTCCATAGCTTAATAATATTGGCCAAATGAGTGACTGTTATTTTGTCTTTTCCACAAAAATGAGAAACCGGAGTGGAACATTTAAAATTAATGGTGGTTTTTAAAAAACTAAGATTAAATTACTTCTGACCCAAAGCAGTTAATAATCCAGCCTTCGCACTCCAGAACATTCGTTTCAAAAAAGAACTGACTTCATCCATACGGCTCTAGGTTTATCATTTTACTTCCAACACAGCCTTGGAATCTGGGCTTTGTCCTGGCCAAAGTAAAATCAAATGCAATGGAACACAATAAAAAAGAAAGTGTTTGGAGATCTTGACTTGGATTTGCTTTGAGGTCAAAGCATTTTCTTTATCACGGCTAAAATTTTGTCAATAGGATTCGATCAGATACTACAGAGGATCTTTGGGGAAACTGCTGTAAAATAAAATGAAAGATAAGATTGTATTCCCCAACATAATAACTGACATTTTTCTCTTTTTCCTTAAGCAGGAGACCAGCCCCCTGTGGCCGACGGAGGGTCAGTGAAGGATGGGGTGGCCCCAGCCAAGGAGTGGAATCTGCCGCCTGCTATTCATCCAAGGATGGCTCATTCCCATTCTTCCCACTCCGCCTTCTATCCCCCGGGGGTGAGGTTAAAAGAAGCGAGTGCCCACCCGCCTCCCCACCCAGGATGCGTCCTCCTCCTCGCCTCCTTGGTCTGCGGCCCCCAGTCCTCGTGACTCCATGTCCTCACATCTTCTCCCCACCTCCCCGTTCCTGCAGAAGTGTCCGTCCATCCATAATTTTCTCTTAAATACACTCTCGCCAGCTCTCCCTGCCCACTCTCCCCGTAGTGTCCTACAGCAGTGGTCCCCAGAGACTGGGTTCACGGGCAACAGTTTTTCCACAGAGCGGGTGGGGGGCTGAGGATGGCTTCGGCATGACTCCAGTGCATTACATGTATTGTGCCCTTTATGTCTACTTTCTGGATCTCAGGATACCTGCCTTGACTTTACGGTGAGGGTTCGTGCGCCGATGAGAGTCTAACGTGGCTGCTGATCTGACAGCAGGCGGCGGGGGTGGGGGGTGGGGGGTAGCAGCTGCAAATACCCAGGAAGCATCACCTGCCTGCTGGCTGCTCCCCTCCTGCGTGCACCGTGGTTCCCCACACTCCCTGGACCACGGGGGACCCTGTCCTACAGCACCGGAGAGGCTGGGACCAACCAGCTGCCTCCTGCTCATCCCTGCGGCTCTGTCACTTTTGGGGGTGGAAGAGACTCTAGGTTTCAAGGTGGGAGGCCTTTTAGGGTTTCCTGGAAGGTCTCTCCCCCCAGGTTCATCTAGGTCCACTGGGGCTACCACTCAGGATAGAGGCCCACTGTCACCCCGCTTGCCATAGTCTCAGGCTCCAGGGCGGACTCCTCCTGACCCGAAGCACCTTCATCCAGCCCCCTCTCCGCCCTCCACTGCCGGCTGCAAAGGGCTCGTGGGAGCTGCTTCGTTGCTGTTTTTAGCGTCCTTTCTGATTCCCTGGTTCTAGCTCAAGAAAGGAAGAAATCGGTGTCTGTGCTTTCTTCCGTGAAATTGAAGTCCATTTTCTAATTCCAGACCTCAGGCCACGTTTTCTCGGTGAAGGTGTCTCTTCTGTCCTTGCCAGAGACTGACTTTTGGAACCACAGGTGACTCAGTCCTAAAAACAGCCCGCGAGCTGGGGGGCGCACAGCACGGCCAGGCTTGCTCGTCTGTTCGGGTGTATCTGTGGCAACTCAATGGATGTTTGCCTTTAATTCATGAGGGTAAGTGAAAAATGAAGAAAAAAAAAAGATACTGATATTTGTGAAGAGAGCCTGGTGCTTACAAGCACTGTGTAAAATGGGCACAAGAATGGGGCTCAGGAGTGGCAAAATCTATACCATCGTGGATACCTGGGGATTTCAGCAGATCTGTTCCATCGTGAAGAAAGAGAGAGAACAGAATGATGATCTGGAGACACAGTGCACAGACAGAGGCTGAGGGGAGACAGGATGTGGAAACGCACAGGACTTCCCGGCTCCCTGGAGAAGCCCAGTTCGGCCACCACTCTCTTTTGAGGTGCTCTAGCCACTATGCTTACACATTCAACTTTATTTTTGGCCATGCCCCGAGGCTTGGGGGCCCTTCGTTCGGGATCAGGGGTCGAACCTGTGCCCCTGGCAATGGAAGCGCTGAGCGCTAACCACTGGGATTTCAGGGAATTCCCACAAATACACCTTCAATACATGAGAAACCTCAGTAATGCAATGATGTCTCCAAATCAGGAGAGTCTTGGGAAGAAGCCAGTCTGTACAAGCCATGCTCGCGCGGGCAGGAGAACGGGCGGGCAAGACCAGGATCCAGAGCCTTGTTCTGCATCCAGGCCGACGGAGCGCCACTGACTACGAACATCACAATGTGCTCAGCTCTGAGCAGGTGCACCCCACTGTGGAACTTCATGTGTGTGGATAATTAACCACTCTGAGGTCTGCTTCCAGGAGAGGGATATGTTTCTCAGGGTCGTGAGCAGGTGCTGGTTCAGCCCCTCTCCGCCCTCCACTGCCGGCTGCAAAGGGCTCGTGGGAGCTGCTTCGTTGCTGTTTTTAGCGTCCTTTCTGATTCCCTGGTTCTAGCTCAAGAAAGGAAGAAATCGGTGTCTGTGCTTTCTTCCGTGAAATTGAAGTCCATTTTCTAATTCCAGACCTCAGGCCACGTTTTCTCGGTGAAGGTGTCTCTTCTGTCCTTGCCAGAGACTGACTTTTGGAACCACAGGTGACTCAGTCCTAAAAACAGCCCGCGAGCTGGGGGGCGCACAGCACGGCCAGGCTTGCTCGTCTGTTCGGGTGTATCTGTGGCAACTCAATGGATGTTTGCCTTTAATTCATGAGGGTAAGTGAAAAATGAAGAAAAAAAAAAGATACTGATATTTGTGAAGAGAGCCTGGTGCTTACAAGCACTGTGTAAAATGGGCACAAGAATGGGGCTCAGGAGTGGCAAAATCTATACCATCGTGGATACCTGGGGATTTCAGCAGATCTGTTCCATCGTGAAGAAAGAGAGAGAACAGAATGATGATCTGGAGACACAGTGCACAGACAGAGGCTGAGGGGAGACAGGATGTGGAAACGCACAGGACTTCCCGGCTCCCTGGAGAAGCCCAGTTCGGCCACCACTCTCTTTTGAGGTGCTCTAGCCACTATGCTTACACATTCAACTTTATTTTTGGCCATGCCCCGAGGCTTGGGGGCCCTTCGTTCGGGATCAGGGGTCGAACCTGTGCCCCTGGCAATGGAAGCGCTGAGCGCTAACCACTGGGATTTCAGGGAATTCCCACAAATACACCTTCAATACATGAGAAACCTCAGTAATGCAATGATGTCTCCAAATCAGGAGAGTCTTGGGAAGAAGCCAGTCTGTACAAGCCATGCTCGCGCGGGCAGGAGAACGGGCGGGCAAGACCAGGATCCAGAGCCTTGTTCTGCATCCAGGCCGACGGGAGCGCTCACTGACTACGAACATCACAATGTGCTCAGCTCTGAGCAGGTGCACCCCACTGTGGAACTTCATGTGTGTGGATAATTCCACTGACCACTGGCGTGAGGTCTGCTTTCCAGGAGAAGGGATAGGCTCTGTGGCTTCCCCATGACTTCACCTGGTTGCTCTGAGTTGAGTCAGGTGCTGGTATCTCTGGAATATTCTCTCCTGTGTGACAACTGGCAGAAAGTGGGTGCGGAGCCAGGCACCCTGACTCTGGTCTCTGTTGGTCCCACCTGGCTCCAGCTCCCCTACTGCCCACCCCCACCCCAAAGCTTCAAATGCCCCCCAACCCGACCCACTCTGCTCCTCTTGGCTCTACCAACGACAATCCAGGACCATGCTTTTCTGGCCAACTGAAGTTGCAAGCTGAATACTGCTACTAACGAAGGGCGAGTGGACATTCTCAAATGCTCACCTCTTCACTTGTGGTTTTTCTAATTACAGAGCTCATATTGGGGATCACTTTATGTACAACATTTTACAAGCGTGATAGGTATGCATTTCTGAATGCTAAAGAGAGAGAACAAGGTTAAACAGTAAGATCTGGATGGCCCCCCACCCCACGGTCCCCTAGGCAGGTGAGCTGACACCCACCCAGCCCATCTACACACCACACACGTGATCCTGCCAGCTGTGTGACCTTGCTTGGTTACTCAGACTCTAAGACTCAGTTTTTGCATTTAAAATGAGGGTAAGAGCATCATCCCTCAGAGCTGTTAACAGATTTAGTGAGCAATGTGTCTGAAGCACCTGATGCAGGCGATGCAGGGCGACAGCACCAGTAAGTTATAGAAGCCTGAGGGGCAGCGCCCTGAGGGGCTTCTGATGGAGATCAGCCTGTTCTGGGCCCTTGGGAGCAGAGAGGTGAACTGCATGGAATCCTCACCCCTGTTTGTTGTTTTAGTCGTTTGGTCATCTCAGACTCTTTCGGCCCCATGGACTGTAGCCCGTCAGGCTCCCCTGTCCATGGGATTTTCTACCCAAGAATACTGGAGTGGGTTGCCATTTCCTTCTCCAGGGGGGTCTTCCTGGACCCGGGATCAAACCTGTGTCTCCTGCGTTGGCAGGTGGACTCTACCACTGAGCCACCCAGTCCCCACCCTTAAGATGCCTCTGTTCTGGTAGGGAAGTCAACAGACAATAAAACCAAGTGAATCACAACGGTTGGAAGGTGGGATGTGGTATGGAGGGCATACAGCAGGAAAGGGGGCGGAAGGCAATTTTATATTTTATTTTAAATTATTTATTTGGCTGTGCTGGGTCTTAGTTGTGGCATGTGGAATATAGTTCCCTGACCAGGGACTGAACCCAGGCCCCCTGCACTGGGAACACAGAGTCTTAACCACTGGACCACCAGGGAAGCCCTGGAAGGCAATTTTAAATTGGGGGTCACAAAGGCATCCTGGGCAAGGTGGTACCTGATAGAACACGAAGGTAGGGAGGCTGCATGCAAGTGGGGAGGGGCTCCCCAGCTTACCACGGGACAGGGCCCCAGAGCCAGTGGGACCAGAGAGCCAGGCTGACGTCGGTTCACTGCACGATGGTACCTATCACGTTGACATCTTTCCCAGTTACTACACGAGAGCAGCACTTTCAGGGCTGCGTGGCCTCCCACTGCCTTGCTCTACTGTGATTTAGGGGAAACCCAAACCTCTATTGCTGGCCACAGAGGTGACTCCCAGTCCCTGAACTACTTTTAGATAGAGCACAGAAACTGAACACTTCGACGATGAAACCCAGTCAGGACAGAATCCTACTTTTGGAAATAAATAGGAACATAAGGCACGCACACTGGAGGGGTGCACGTCCCCCAGACTAAAAGCTTAGTGTGGGAGTTTTTTGGTTGTGTTTTAAAAGCAAAATGCTTCTCTGCAATTTCAATGTTTCTAAAATGTAATGTTGTTTAATTAGGGGAAATGCAAAGGTATTATTACAGAAATTAATGAAGGGATTAAGGTAGCTCACCCACTTGCTAGAAGGAAGAAAGTAGACTTCCTGGAACAGGCTGAAACACGCATGACTGCACCCACCTGGGTCTCCTCACACAGCGCCCCATGGAACCGTCAAGGGATTTTCTAGAATACTGGAGTGGGTTGCCATTTCCTTCTCCAGGGGGGTCTTCCTGGACCCGGGATCAAACCTGTGTCTCCTGCGTTGGCAGGTGGACTCTACCACTGAGCCACCCAGTCCCCACCCTTAAGATGCCTCTGTTCTGGTAGGGAAGTCAACAGACAATAAAACCAAGTGAATCACAACGGTTGGAAGGTGGGATGTGGTATGGAGGGCATACAGCAGGAAAGGGCGGAAGGCAATTTTATATTTTATTTTAAATTATTTATTTGGCTGTGCTGGGTCTTAGTTGTGGCATGTGGAATATAGTTCCCTGACCAGGGACTGAACCCAGGCCCCCTGCACTGGGAACACAGAGTCTTAACCACTGGACCACCAGGGAAGCCCTGGAAGGCAATTTTAAATTGGGGGTCACAAAGGCATCCTGGGCAAGGTGGTACCTGATAGAACACGAAGGTAGGGAGGCTGCATGCAAGTGGGGAGGGGCTCCCCAGCTTACCACGGGACAGGGCCCCAGAGCCAGTGGGACCAGAGAGCCAGGCTGACGTCGGTTCACTGCACGATGGTACCTATCACGTTGACATCTTTCCCAGTTACTACACGAGAGCAGCACTTTCAGGGCTGCGTGGCCTCCCACTGCCTTGCTCTACTGTGATTTAGGGAACCAATCCTCTATTGCTGGCCACAGAGGTGACTCCCAGTCCCTGAACTACTTTTAGATAGAGCACAGAAACTGAACACTTCGACGATGAAACCCAGTCAGGACAGAATCCTACTTTTGGAAATAAATAGGAACATAAGGCACGCACACTGGAGGGGTGCACGTCCCCCAGACTAAAAGCTTAGTGTGGGAGTTTTTTGGTTGTGTTTTAAAAGCAAAATGCTTCTCTGCAATTTCAATGTTTCTAAAATGTAATGTTGTTTAATTAGGGGAAATGCAAAGGTATTATTACAGAAATTAATGAAGGGATTAAGGTAGCTCACCCACTTGCTAGAAGGAAGAAAGTAGACTTCCTGGAACAGGCTGAAACACGCATGACTGACACCCACGTGACCCTGGGTTCTAGCCCCGTGACACACAGACGTCATACCCACGGACCGCGCTGCACCTTACACAAGTGCATCTGTTATATAGGCTTCTAGAGATGACAGAATTTAAAAAACATAAAACAGAGCACAAGGAACACTATGCTAAGGGAAAAAATGAATATTGTTTGAAAGGATACATAATTTCTTCAAAAAAATTAACTGTCCGGGAATTTGTATTAACCTGACCTGACAGCCAACACTGTGGTTTATGGTTTCGCAGGCGCCCTGGAAGGCAGACGCGGATGAACACCAGGTGCGGGGGCAGGCAATAACCCCAACCTTGACGGCTCGCGATGGTATCCCAGGATGATAATTTTTCCAGAATGGGTGGCCCGGATGGATGCTGCTGGCGTACAAATCTCATCTGGGGGCCTGACCCGCGCGTCTCGTGGGCGCTACCTCTGCCTTCTGATGGATGGGGGCCTGACGTGCCCCCAGACTTCAATTTCCCTCTGCACCCCCACGCCGGCTCGCGCGGAGACGGCAAGGTGGCAGTGCTCGTGGACACGGGCTTCCCGGGGCACTGTGATGTCAGAGGAAAACGGCGCTCCAGCGGGAGATGTCTGAGGGCTGTTTTGGGGAGTGGGGATGCTTATTCACTCTCCGCATCAAGGCGACGCTTGGTAGGAAGTGAACGAAGAGCCAACAGCTGGTTGCCAGCTGAGTTTCCGATCTTATAAAATTTAGTTAAAAATTTTGCAGGACATTTTTCTGTTTTCTAATTATGATTATTATTATATACTATTATATTATTTCTAATAATTATTATGTCTAATATGATTCATAGAGACACCTCAAATGAAGCAATGCTTTCCTCCATTATGATTTCAGAGCCCAGCTAAGGACTACATATACTTATGAACACCATGAAAAATACGAGTGTCCAGGTAAAAAGGTGATCGGCATGGTTGTGATCTTGGCTAAATGAGAGCAGTTCTCAGGTCGGAGCTGAAATCCTGAACCAGGTAAAGATCAGGTATGAGAATCGTCTCATGTATTTAACAGTAATATCAAGCCCCCGGATATTGCATTTTAAATGTGACGATAATAATTTTCTTGTAAATAAGCACACATTCTAAGAGACTGTGACTATACATAGAGAAACATTCCCTTGCAAATGTAATAAGATTTTAAAAACCCCACTGCAGAAATAATGTAGCAATTAAAATAGCATTTATAACTAAATATGCTTAAAATGTTTCTTCCTGTAAAAGAGCAAAATTTTAAGCCATTTAAAATAACCATCTGTTTCCTCGTGATATAAAAATTTTAGTATCATTGTGTAATTAATATTAATATCACTTTCTGTTAATAACCTTATCTGTCAGATAGGAAAGAGACGATGTAAGGAAAGACGTATTCACTCGAAGAAGTTTAAGACTGCAAAACCAAGCAATGCACAAATACCAAAGGAGTAAATACACAGAGGGTCTGAGGGTAAGTGTGACTTGCACATCGCTATCTCCTGACAATCTACCAATCACCGCTCACCCTACCCGCCTATACCTCAGCCAGCCAGCCACCCACCCCGATCTCTTTATTTACCTACCACCCTGAAAAAAGTGAAAGTGAAGGTTGCTCCATCGTGTCCAGCTCTTTGTGATCCCCACCAGGCTCCTCTGTCCATGGGATTCTCTGGGCAAGAACACTGGAGTGGGTTGCCCTTTCCTCCTCCGGGGCATCATCCCGACCCAGGGATGGAACCCATTCCCCTGCACTGCAGGCAGACTCTTTACCACTGTGCCACCAGGGAAGTGGAGGCAGTCCCAGCCTTTCAGGAGACAAGCGGCACCTGGGTCTGCCTGTCGAGCGTGGATTCCCATGCGCGGTGTGCACCAGCTGGCTTGCGGAGCCCGAACGCCGAACACCCTCCTCACGGTGTCACTTTGTGAGCTTGACCCACTCGTGGCCTCTGAGAAGGGAGGATGCGGAGATGACGCTGGCCAACGTGGGTCGCCCCCACGTCCTCGACACAGGCTGTGCTCTTGGGCTGGGGAGCGGGGCTTCACTGAACAGCACAGAGGATGGGGGTTAAGACACAGCCCGGGGTGGATCCAGCACTGGCCACTGGCCACTTCTGTTTCCTCACGGAATGGCGATGGCATGAGCCCTCCATCCCCTTGCCCCCTGGACCCTTGTGCCAGGCAGGGAGCGGGGAGGGGTGCTGGATGGATGCCACATGACCTCATCACTGGTGGCAGCCACAGGACCGCCATGGGGCCAGCTACATCCCCTGCCTTCCGTCTCGAGGGATGGTCTGGGAAGCTGAGTTGCAAGTCTGGCCGTGGATAAGGCCCTGCCATGGGCTGCCTGCAGCCATTCTCTCAAGAAAGGAAATAGCTCCCCTTTCCTTTGGGAAGGATTACCATGTCATTCAGAGTGGGACACAGCGCGGGCGTTTGCGAGGCCCTAAGGGGCTCAATTCTCCACTGTCCCGATCAGGGCTTCCTGCCCTTGGCTACTGACTTTGGGCATGATGGTTCTCTGTCGTGGGGAGCTGCCCTGAGGTCACCTGCGTCTCTGGCTTCCACCCACTAGGTTCCAGCAGCAAGCCTCTCCGATGCCCTCAGCTGTGACAGCCTAAACCATCTCCAGATACTGCCAAGTATCCCCAGGGGAAGGACCCACAACAATCACCACTGGGTGAGAATCACCGGTCTAGATGAAGACACCGAGGGCCAGAGGGGCCACAAGACTGGGTCCAGGCACCATGGCAACTGGTGATGGCACCATTCTCTGCCATCTATTTAAAACCCTTTCCAGACGTTTGCCAGGCAACTCGAGAATTGCTGGCCTGCAGGTTCGCAGTCTCCTGTTCCGCGTCTGATATTGGGGGCAGCGTCTCCCCCGGCCAGCACCTGCTGCTAGAAATAGCTGTTAGGAAAGAACTGAGCAGGCGAAGTACAAAGTAACAACCTTCTGATTGGGAGGAAAGAAATGCACCTTTCCCCCTGCGGCCAGATACCCTAGGAAGCTTCTGCTTTCTCCTCGGTCCCACGCAGAGAAAGGGAAGCGGGCTTCTCGTGTAGAAGGGAACTGGGGTCATTCCTTTAATTAGGCCGACCAGCCTGGTGGGGGGAACAGACCGCGGTAGCGAGCCTGGGACTGCCCAGCTCTGAGATGAGAGCCTGCGGGCCCTTTAATACTGAGCGAAGCCGAAGGTTGATGACAACCCCCAGGGGATGGTTTCTGAATGGCAGCCAAGATTTGGGAGAAATGATGAGAAAGGCAAAGTTCAGGATCAGTGAGAGAAGGGAAATCATCTGTGTGTCTTCCCTTAGAAAGCAAGCCTGATAAAAAGATAAACAATTTTTATGATAGGCTGTTCCAATATTAAGACTTCATTTCTCTTTCCAAGAAAATAGCAGAGGGGAAAATGATAAGCTTTGGAATCAGAAAGCCCTGGATGTGAATTCTGGCTATTAAGACTGTGGTTTTTAAGTTTCTCAGCCTTTTTGAACCTCACTTGTCCTACAGAGATTATTATTCGCAGGAAATGGGCATGAGATGTTAAGCCCCTGCACAGAGGCAGTCAAACACACCCAGATTCCAGGTAAGATGGCCAACAGGCCCATAAAAAAATGCTCAACACTGGTGATATTAGAGAAACACGACTCAAAACTCTAAGGGTGCATCACCTCACATAGGTCAGAAAGGCCATCATCAGAAAGTCTACAAATAAGAAATGCTGGAACGGGGGCTTAAAAGAGAAGACCCCACACTGTTGATGGGAGCATGAGCTGGTACAGTTTCCATGAAGAACAGCATGGAGGTTCCTTAAAAAATCAAAAATACAGCTAACATATGATGCTGCAATCCCACTCCTAGGATCTGGAGAAAACACTGATTTGAAAAGATAGGCACTCTCATGTTCTTGAGCGGTACTGTTTACAAGAGCCAAGCCAGGAAGACTAAATGTCCGACTTGAGTCCCGGTTCCGCGTCTGATATTGGGGGCAGCGTCTCCCCCGGCCAGCACCTGCTGCTAGAAATAGCTGTTAGGAAAGAACTGAGCAGGCGAAGTACAAAGTAACAACCTTCTGATTGGGAGGAAAGAAATGCACCTTTCCCCCTGCGGCCAGATACCCTAGGAAGCTTCTGCTTTCTCCTCGGTCCCACGCAGAGAAAGGGAAGCGGGCTTCTCGTGTAGAAGGGAACTGGGGTCATTCCTTTAATTAGGCCGACCAGCCTGGTGGGGGGAACAGACCGCGGTAGCGAGCCTGGGACTGCCCAGCTCTGAGATGAGAGCCTGCGGGCCCTTTAATACTGAGCGAAGCCGAAGGTTGATGACAACCCCCAGGGGATGGTTTCTGAATGGCAGCCAAGATTTGGGAGAAATGATGAGAAAGGCAAAGTTCAGGATCAGTGAGAGAAGGGAAATCATCTGTGTGTCTTCCCTTAGAAAGCAAGCCTGATAAAAAGATAAACAATTTTTATGATAGGCTGTTCCAATATTAAGACTTCATTTCTCTTTCCAAGAAAATAGCAGAGGGGAAAATGATAAGCTTTGGAATCAGAAAGCCCTGGATGTGAATTCTGGCTATTAAGACTGTGGTTTTTAAGTTTCTCAGCCTTTTTGAACCTCACTTGTCCTACAGAGATTATTATTCGCAGGAAA
This sequence comes from Tragulus kanchil, assembly GCA_022376925.1. Taxonomy (NCBI): domain Eukaryota; kingdom Metazoa; phylum Chordata; class Mammalia; order Artiodactyla; family Tragulidae; genus Tragulus; species Tragulus kanchil. The sequence goes on from JAIOJX010000026.1 coordinate 50,745,003, forward strand.
TGGGCATGAGATGTTAAGCCCCTGCACAGAGGCAGTCAAACACACCCAGATTCCAGGTAAGATGGCCAACAGGCCCATAAAAAGATGCTCAACACTGGTGATATTAGAGAAACACGACTCAAAACTCTAAGGGTGCATCACCTCACATAGGTCAGAAAGGCCATCATCAGAAAGTCTACAAATAAGAAATGCTGGAACGGGGGCTTAAAAGAGAAGACCCCACACTGTTGATGGGAGCATGAGCTGGTACAGTTTCCATGAAGAACAGCATGGAGGTTCCTTAAAAAATCAAAAATACAGCTAACATATGATGCTGCAATCCCACTCCTAGGATCTGGAGAAAACACTGATTTGAAAAGATAGGCACTCTCATGTTCTTGAGCGGTACTGTTTACAAGAGCCAAGCCAGGGAAGCAACTAAATGTCCATCAAGAGGTGGATGGATAAAGAGGATGCGGTGTGTGTGTTTGTGTATATATATAAGTTTGTGGAATACTACTCAGCCATAAAAAGAATGGAATAACACCATGTGCAGCAACATGGATGGATTTAGAGATGATTAGACTAAGTGAAGTCGGATAAAGACAAATAGAATCTCACTGACATGTGGATTCTGAAAAAAAAAAAAAAAAACAATTCAAACGAACTAGTTTATAAAACAGAAGACTCACAGAGGTAGAAAAAACTTGTGGTTACCAAAGAGGAAAAGGGGAGATATAAATTAGGAATATCGAACTAACAGATATACACTACCATATATAAAACAGATAAACACCAAGGGCCTACTGTATAGCACAGGGAACTATATCTAGCATCTTATAAAAATCTATAATGGAAGAGAATTAGAAAAAGGATAGATATATATGTATACCTGTGTCACTGTGCTGTAGATCTGAAACGAACACAACACTGTAAATAAACTATTGTGCTCCTGTTCAGCCACTAAACCATGTCTAACTGTGATCCCATGGACTGTAGCCAACCAGGCTTCCCTGTACATTGGATTTTCCCAGGCAAGAAGAATTCTGGAGTGGGTTGCCATTTATTCCTCTGGGGGATCTTCCCGACCCAGGGAATCAAAAACAGCCCCCCAACCCCCCACCTGCATTGGCAGGTGGACTCTATGCTGAGCCCTCTGGGAAGCCAACTATATGTCAATGGAATTCCAGAGGGGAGAGTGGTAGCGTCACACTACCGCCACCTGCTGGTCCCATGCTAAAATTGTTAGCATACTCTCTGTGATCTCTAAGTCAGGAATGCCTGCCTGCTCCTGGGGCTGCCTCTATGGGAAAGGAGAAACCAAAGGAAGTGCAGGAAATGTGTTTCTAACGGTGCATGTGTGCTTAGTCGTGTCTGACTCTTGATCTTCATGGACTGTAGCTCACTAGGCTCCTTTGTTTATGGAATTTCCCAGGCGAGAATACTGGAGTGGGCTGCCATTTCCTTCTCCAAGGGGATCTTCCTAACCCAGGGATCGAACCCAGGTCTCTAGCATCTCCTGCATTAGCTAGTGGATTCTTTAGCAACTGTGCCATCTGGGAAGTCTAAAGGTTTGGTAAAAAAAAAAAAAATGTCCATGCTGAAAACGAAATATTTATAAGTTAGCAAAACCACAAATGCTTCAGATGCAGGACTGGTTGTCTGACATTGATAACCACAGACGCTGGTGGGAAGATGTATGGTTACATGGTCTGAAGGCAGCAGGCACACACACACCTTCCACGTGAAGTGTGAGAGACAGGTATGGTTTTTATCCTTGGGGCTGACCAGGGTGGACGGTGGTCTGGTGGAGGCAGGTTGAAGTGAAATGTTCAAGAGGCATTTGGAGCAATGCAAGACTGCCGGTGGTGGCCAGCCAGGGCGGCAGAAGATTAACTGTTGGAATGAAGCAATCGGGAATGGGGTGGAGCCTTCGCAACAATCTGACATTTGAGAGGAGCAGGAACAGGGAGTTGGGCTGCCGGGCCCACAGCCACCACCGAGACGTTCAGCCCGCGGCTGGCGTGGTGGGAGACGGTGCGGCAGGCCCGCAGGCTGGCCGAGACACGCGGGGGCTCTTGCAGGCGAGGCGTGGGGTATGACAGGGGCTTGGGCTCTCAGCACAGATGGGGCGCACCGAAAAATGCATTGCGCCTCGGAGCAAGCTAGGACCCTCAGTGTATACTACCAACGCCCCCCCCCCCCCCCCGGGGTGCCCTGCTGCCTACCCACAGTCATACTAACTCTTCTGGAGAAAATGGCCTATAGAGAAAATGATTAATCAAAAAAAAAAAAAAATCACAAGCATCCAGTGAGATTCCAAGAGACTCCTCAGCCAATAGCGGCTGCAGACCTAATTGTTCTGAATCTATCAATAAAGCTGAGTTGCCCCTGCATTGACTGCGAACACCAATTTCTTTCACCCGGGATTATAAGTTGGTGTTCACGGGCTCACTCCTGCCATTATGGTGACAAACAGTTTAAACCACAACAGGGTCTGACGTGGAGATCAATTCTGGGTCCATAAAGAATCTACACAACAGGTTCTGGGACAGGAATTTACAGCCGCCAGTTTTTATTCTCTGTTGCTGCAAAAATTACTTCTGTCAAACACTTAGGAGAGTGAGGAAAAATGTAAAAAAATTAATTTTTCATGTACTTCTGGAACAGCCTTTCCGAACGCCGAGGCGCAAGATGAATATGTTTCTGCACTTAAAAAATTACTCGGAGCAGCATGTGGCGCGAGTGGGAGCGGGTCCCAGCCCTCCGAGCCGCCTGAGAGCCGGCAGACAGCAATTTGAAACCCTGAGCCGAGCTGTCTGCATTTCCTCTCAGGGCAGATGTGGGTCTCACGTTAGCAATGCCAAATTATATTAGACATTTAATTTTAAACCTCAGGTACTTAAATGTAAAACCTTACCACAGTAATAGTCATAAAGCAGTAGGGCATTCCATCTCACAGAATGGATTCTGCTTCCTTCCCCCTCTTAATTTAACCAGAACCTCCTGTTTTGTGGTTTCGCGCACACAAAGTCATCTATCTAATTAGGAGGTGCTCACAGCTTCTCGAAAGGCAGAAACCCCCAGGGGAGCTGTGCGTTTAGAGGTGAAGACTTGACAAAGTTCTCTGGAGCCAAAGTCTTAATTTATTGCCGACGAAGGGGCAGAGAAACACGGAACCCCAACGTTATGTATTATTATGTACAATACAAACGTGGGACAATGGCGAGGCGTATTCACCAGCACATGGGCATTTGGGTTCAAAAGCTGCTGACGTTCCCTCAGCCCCATTCCTGTGGCTACGACTGTGGACGCTTTTCTATGACTCTGATACCCAAACCAGAGACACAGGGGAAAAGATAAAATGATTTTTTAAAAAGAGGGTGGAGTCTGTATTTCAGTGCGACTTAAAGAGAAAGAACGCAACAGAGAGCTCTTAATCACTGTTTGTTTCTTTTGTGGTTATTTTCAAGCGTGGCAGAAGCGGATGCCAAATGGAGGTCTAATTCACCGGGATTATAAGTTGGTGTTCACGGGCTCACTCCTGCCATTATGGTGACAAACAGTTTAAACCACAACAGGGTCTGACGTGGAGATCAATTCTGGGTCCATAAAGAATCTACACAACAGGTTCTGGGACAGGAATTTACAGCCGCCAGTTTTTATTCTCTGTTGCTGCAAAAATTACTTCTGTCAAACACTTAGGAGAGTGATGAAAAATGTAAAAATTAATTTTTCATGTACTTCTGGAACAGTTTTCCAACGCCGAGGCGCAAGATGAATATGTTTCTGCACTTAAAAAATTACTCGGAGCAGCATGTGGCGCGAGTGGGAGCGGGTCCCAGCCCTCCGAGCCGCCTGAGAGCCGGCAGACAGCAATTTGAAACCCTGAGCCGAGCTGTCTGCATTTCCTCTCAGGGCAGATGTGGGTCTCACGTTAGCAATGCCAAATTATATTAGACATTTAATTTTAAACCTCAGGTACTTAAATGTAAAACCTTACCACAGTAATAGTCATAAAGCAGTAGGGCATTCCATCTCACAGAATGGATTCTGCTTCCTTCCCCCTCTTAATTTAACCAGAACCTCCTGTTTTGTGGTTTCGCGCACACAAAGTCATCTATCTAATTAGGAGGTGCTCACAGCTTCTCGAAAGGCAGAAACCCCCAGGGGAGCTGTGCGTTTAGAGGTGAAGACTTGACAAAGTTCTCTGGAGCCAAAGTCTTAATTTATTGCCGACGAAGGGGCAGAGAAACACGGAACCCCAACGTTATGTATTATTATGTACAATACAAACGTGGGACAATGGCGAGGCGTATTCACCAGCACATGGGCATTTGGGTTCAAAAGCTGCTGACGTTCCCTCAGCCCCATTCCTGTGGCTACGACTGTGGACGCTTTTCTATGACTCTGATACCCAAACCAGAGACACAGGGGAAAAGATAAAATGATTTTTTAAAAAGAGGGTGGAGTCTGTATTTCAGTGCGACTTAAAGAGAAAGAACGCAACAGAGAGCTCTTAATCACTGTTTGTTTCTTTTGTGGTTATTTTCCAAGCGTGGCAGGGAACGCGGATGCCAAATGGAGGTCTCGAAATCCATTCATAAGTGTGTTTTCTTGAAGTCAGCCGTCAGATCCTATGCCCTGATTTTATTAACAATTGCTCGGGGTATGGCAGGACGGTACTAACGAGAGGGAAGCCAGGATGTCACTCCGGTTACAGGTGGACGGCGCTGCTCCACCTCCAGGTGGACCCCTGTCACGCGGAGTTCTTGACAACGTGGGCTCCGGAATCCAGGAAGCCTTGCTGGAGGCTGGGACTCTGCAATTCTAGCTAACTGCCGGGGGCTGTCAGATATCACTTAGTCCATGGATCACTTTGAGAAGCAAGGATTTCAAGAGACGCTTCTCAGACTTCGGCATCATTCCATGCAAGTTTCTTAGCCTAAAGGCTGCTGGGCACCACCCCTGAGTTTTAGATTTAGTGGGCCTGGGAAGATTCCCTGGAGGAGGGCACGAGAACCCACTCCAGTATTCCTGCCTGGAGAAGCCCATGGACAGAGGAGCCTGGTGGGCTACAGTCCATAGGGTCGAAGAGAGTCAGACACAACTGAAGCGACTTAGCATGCACGCAAGCGTGGGTCCAGGATGGGACTTAAGAAACTGCTTCTAACCAGTTCCTGGGGGATGTCCAGCCACAAGTCTGGGCAGCCTATCTGGGAAGTGCTGATGCAGAGTCTAAGGCCTGAAGTCAGGCCACCTGGGTTCTCACCTCGGCCTCAGCAGGAGGTGACTCTGGATAGGTGATACTGAGCCCTTCGGTACCAGCCTCCCCACCTGGAAATGGAGCTCAGAGCAGTATCCACTCCATGCAGGTCAAATGTGAGGATCTGCACGAAAGCCTCAGTGCACATGAGCTCTGTTCATCATGTCTCCTGTTTCTCCTTTCAGTCCTATCTTGGGTGTGGTGCACCATCTGTCCTTAGGAAATACAGGCCTGAAGGAAAATCCCTGGGAAACTGTAGAAATCTTACTTCGGTAAAACACTCTGTCGTCTCTCTGGATATTTGCTCTTTAAAATGTCAGCTGTAAGTCCCAAATGAGACGCTAATGAATTTTGCAGTTTTTAAAAATTATTATTTTCTGGCAGGGCTGGGTCTCTGTTGTGTGGTGGGGGCTTTCACGTGTGGCGAGGGGAGCCACTCTCTAGTTGCGGTGTGAGGGCTTCTCACTGCTGTGGCTCCTCTTGTTGGGGAGTCCAGATTCTAGGCACACAGGCTTCAGCGGTTGTGACGCATGGGCTTAGATGCTCCGCAACATGCTGGATCTTTCCAGACCAGGACGGAACCCACGCCCCTGTGTGGGCAGGCAGACTCTTGACCACCACCGGGAAGTCCTCATTCTAGCTAACTGCGGGGCTGTCAGATTCACTTAGATGTTGAAGCAAGGATTTCAAGAGACGCTTCTCAGACTTCGGCATCATTCCATGCAAGTTTCTTAGCCTAAAGGCTGCTGGGCACCACCCCTGAGTTTTAGATTTAGTGGGCCTGGGAAGATTCCCTGGAGGAGGGCACGAGAACCCACTCCAGTATTCCTGCCTGGAGAAGCCCATGGACAGAGGAGCCTGGTGGGCTACAGTCCATAGGGTCGAAGAGAGTCAGACACAACTGAAGCGACTTAGCATGCACGCAAGCGTGGGTCCAGGATGGGACTTAAGAAACTGCTTCTAACCAGTTCCTGGGGGATGTCCAGCCACAAGTCTGGGCAGCCTATCTGGGAAGTGCTGATGCAGAGTCTAAGGCCTGAAGTCAGGCCACCTGGGTTCTCACCTCGGCCTCAGCAGGAGGTGACTCTGGATAGGTGATACTGAGCCCTTCGGTACCAGCCTCCCCACCTGGAAATGGAGCTCAGAGCAGTATCCACTCCATGCAGGTCAAATGTGAGGATCTGCACGAAAGCCTCAGTGCACATGAGCTCTGTTCATCATGTCTCCTGTTTCTCCTTTCAGTCCTATCTTGGGTGTGGTGCACCATCTGTCCTTAGGAAATACAGGCCTGAAGGAAAATCCCTGGGAAACTGTAGAAATCTTACTTCGGTAAAACACTCTGTCGTCTCTCTGGATATTTGCTCTTTAAAATGTCAGCTGTAAGTCCCAAATGAGACGCTAATGAATTTTGCAGTTTTTAAAAATTATTATTTTCTGGCAGGGCTGGGTCTCTGTTGTGTGGTGGGGGCTTTCTCTACGTGTGGCGAGGGGAGCCACTCTCTAGTTGCGGTGTGAGGGCTTCTCACTGCTGTGGCTCCTCTTGTTGGGGAGTCCAGATTCTAGGCACACAGGCTTCAGCGGTTGTGACGCATGGGCTTAGATGCTCCGCAACATGCTGGATCTTTCCAGACCAGGGACGGAACCCACGCCCCCTGTGTGGGCAGGCAGACTCTTGACCACCACCGGGGAAGTCCTCATTCTGGCCCCTTATCACACATTGTTCCTCTTCCCGCCTGTCCTCATGTTGCTTCATTCCAGCTAACACCTGGTTCTCAAAACGCTGCTCACGGAGGCAGGTCCTTGTGGCCTCTCAGCGGGTCTGGATTCCTCCCCTTGGAGTCTTGGTGCAAACTGCCTTCATGTTTACAATCGCCTCCTGTGCTGTGGCACACACCCAAAATCCACCTTGTTCTTGAAATGCTGCTCAGGTTTGATTCTCTTTGGGAAGTTTTCTGTGACTACCTCTCTCATCCTTAAGCCACGTGCACAATGTCAACCCCGGGTTTCTCCACCCATACCCCTCAGCAGGCTCATACCAGGGAAAGCACGGGTCTCTTACTTCCCGTAGTCACGGTTCAAGCTCTGGGGCGGCAGGAGGCCTAACGAGTCTTCCACAAACACGCTTTGTCAAGAACAATGGGCACCTGCATGGTAGCGTGTGAGAAACTGCCTGAGAAATTCAAAATCAGCATGCGTCTGTAGGCGACCTCACAGACGGCACAGACCAAGGTGATCACCTTCCGTGGAAAGAGGCTTCCAGCCAATCACAGGTCTGGAATTCAGGGAGTCCCTAGTGTGACGGACGGTATGGAGGGGCCTTGGCTTACACACGAGACCAGAGGCAAAGAGCCATGAGGTAGAGGGAGAGTCAGCTGGTAACGCTTTTTCCCTGGGGTGGGAGGGTAGTGGGGCGGGGGGAGCAGTGCTGCACTATACAGCATGGGGGCTCTTAGTTCCCTGACCAGGGATTGAACCTGCGTCTCCTTCACTAGAAGGGCAGAGCCTCAGCCACTGGACCACTAGGCAAGTCCCCTAGTGAGTCTCTGTGCAAACAGAGTATTTGGAAAGAATGGATTTTAGGTTCATAAGCTGCTTCCAATGCTTTCTCTGGAAAAATACTGAGTGTGGGGGAGGTAAACCTTTGGGGGGAGGGTCTCATTCAGGAACTTTTTCTTCTATATTGTTATATAGTTACAGTCCCCAGATAAAACTCCTATGGCACATAAAGAACCAAGCCCAAAGACTGTTGCCCTAACCAGGCTGTGCTGGGGATTCAACCATTCTCACTCAGACGAGGCAGCGGCCGGGCAAGGCAGGGCCAGGGCAGGGTGAGCACTGGGCCCGAGAAGACCCAGCTCAGAGTGCCTCCCACCCTCAAGCACAGGAACGTGCCTTCTCAGAAAGAGGAAGAAAGAATCGACCCACTTGGACAGTCAGAAGAAGGCTAACTGAAAAATGGATACATTCCAAAGTCTTTCATACTGAAATGAAGCAGGTATGATGCAGAAGGAAGGAGCGACCCACTCCAGCATTCCTGCCTGGGAAATCCCACGGACAGAGGATCCTGGCGAGCTACAGTCCATGGGGTCGCAAAGAGTCAGACACGACTGAGCGACTAGCAGAACAAGAAGTCTGTGAACTACTTGCCCCTCCCAAACAGAAGCGCACATACCCCGTGACAGAAGCCACTGGCGGATGCTGCCCTGCGCGTCCATGGACCACACAGGGGAGCGAAGAGCACACCCGTTTAACACGAGAACCCGGAGGCCCACAGAGGCAAGGCCGTCTGGCCGGCAGGTGGGGCGCGGGGAGGGGCTCTGCCTGGAGCACAGCCGTGTCTGCTGAGAAGCCCTGTACCTGGCCTCCCGGGGCCCCGAAGACGGAGAACGCACAGATGTCGCGTTACAAGGGAATACACTGCAGGCGGTTAATTTATCATGACTTCAACTCCTAAGCTTCTTCGGGTGCTGTCATGATTTCAGACGAAAGGTCAAACGCCCAGTCCCTGCAAAGGCTGCGGAGGTTTGCTCTCTATGGCAGCATCTTGTTTTGTCTGAGGAAGGCGCAGGGAGCACGCGGGGCTGGGGGTGAGGCCGTCTGTACGCCCCAGGCCCTTGACGTGATCGCATCCCTGGGCGCTGCCGTTCTGGACCCCGCGCCTCCTCCTCAGGCTGGAGACGCCTTCCTTCAAGGCCTCGGCCCGATGGCCTCTGATGGAGAAGCGAGGAGTCACGAGCGAGGAGGAGGCCGTTTACCCCGAGCACGCGTCCTGCTGCCGCAGCTGCTGGGTCTACAGGGAAGACCTGATGCTGGAGCTTTTAATTAGAACAAATTATGCTAAAATTACGCGAAAACCCTGTCTGATAGATGACACACTACAGTGGGAATTCCTTTAAATACCGGTGAACAGGCCATAGACAAAATGCCACAGGCAACGCATGTTGCAGTCAGGGGTGCCTCCACGCTGCATAATTCATGCGCTCACACACATGTCAAGACGGTTTCCAGGGTGCGCGTTTGTTTCCCAAGAAGCTGTCCACACACAACAAAAGCAGGAAGGAAGACTCGCCCAAACATAGAGGCTACACCAGGAATCTTGGAAAACACCCAAAGAATGATGTGCCTTCCTCGATGCCAAAGCACGGCCAGGCCTAACCACACCCAACGCACACTAAGGATGGAACCGGCAAGGCCCCCTCATGGATGGACGCGTGAGCAGAGGCACCTCCTGCTGTTGGGTCTCAGCCCCGCCTGCAGCCTCCATCTCCACACCTGGCCAGTGGGAGGACCCTCGACCGCTTCCTGCCCCACAGAGGGACGTGCCGCCCGATCAAGGACACAAGGCTCTGCAGGTGAAAGGCCGGTTGGCACGCCGCTGACGAGGTGCTGCGCTCCGAGCAGAGAGCGGAGCGCTCAGGTGTCGTGTCCAGCCCCTGGCTGACCTCCAAGGACCTCGAGGTGGCCGCCGGTCCCTGGGGCTGTGCCTCTCTTACCACTGCTGATGGCTGAGTTTGCAATGACCGTAGCCTCGCTCCACTGGTCGGCACTGGAGACAGAGTAGGACCGCTGCTGCATGCCGTCCGGTCGGCTGCTGAAGGAGCCCGGGCTGACGCCGCTCGCCATCTGAGACCCAGGCGCACTAGTGACAAGCCCTAGGAATAAACAAGTCAGGTGAACACCAGTGCGCACTGCACCCCCGAAGCCGGCGAGCGTTCGTCCAGGGGCTACGCGCCTGCACACCAGGGACCCGACACCGCACGCAGCAGGCGTCCTGATCCTCAGAAGGTAGAAGCGTCACGTGAAACAACATTCCACAGAAAACAGGGTGAAGCGAGTTTATGGTGCTTGAGGAGCCGGGTGGACTACAGTCCATGGGGTCACAACGAGTCGGATATGACTTAGTGACTAAAAACCAACTATCAAATCTTGTTCCTCCAGAAAAAGTCACCATGGCAGGGCTTCCGGTGGTTGTACCCACCACCATCCAAGACAAAGACGTTGCACTGCCATGTCCGGACGGAGCAGCAGAGACGTTACAAAGGATGTGCTGTGGGGAAAACCAAGATTCCGGGTGGGACTTCCCTGGGGGCTCAGCAGTAAAGAATCCACCTGCCAATGTAGGAGCCTCAGGATCGATCCCTGTGTTGGGAAGATTCCTTGAAGGGACTGGCATCCCACTCCAGTACTCTTTTTTTTTTTTTTTCTTTTTTTTTTTTTTTTTTATTCTTTATTTTAAAGGTTTTACAGAGTTTTGTTGTTCATATACATGTATGTTCCCAGATCAGTCATATGCATATAACTCCCACTCCAGTACTCTTGCCTGGAGAATTCCATGGACAGAGGAGCCTGGCAGGTCACAGTCCATGGGGTCGCAAATAGTCGGACACGACTGAGTGAGTAAACACCATCTCCAGGAGACCAGTGAGGGAGACGGGCGCTGGTGGGGTGCTGCTCCGTCAGTGTATCAGTGGAAGTGACATGATCGCCAACCCGAGTCAGCTGTCCCGTGCCAGAGAAAGAGGTTCATGGGAAAGCCTTTCTTTATGATTGACACAAAGCAACGCTCCTCGACGCGACATTGGTGGAGAAGAAGCTGACTCTTAAACCAGGTAAGTTTATTCTTAACCTTGAAAAGCCTACGCAGGGGGAAAACGACCTGAGCCACCTCGCAGCACGCCGTGCGATGAAAAATGGTTCCACGGTATATTTCATGATTTGAATCAGCTGCTCAACATCAAATGAATTATTATCTGGTCACCACAATTTCAGGCTCGAAAACATAATTAAGTGCCTTTCTCTAAAGCTCAGCCAATCATACCATGCTGCCTGTGGACCTGTTCGTTGGCTCTGTAAGGAGACCTTCGAACGTATTGGGTTTCTTCTTTTAAACGTTCCTCCCACTCTTTCAGCCTAGAGCCAGTGAAGGTCTAAACTGTTTTCATAGAAGGTTTTCACAGTGCAAGATGTGAAACATGTAGACCATATGAGGAGCTCCCAAATCTGGCCAATTATCAGAATTCCTCGTGGAGCTTTTTAAACACAACAGCTGCAAAAAGTTCATATCAGATGGCCTGGGGGTGGAGCTCGAGGGGACACACAGCTTCCAAAGGACCCTGGTGCGCCGCTGGAGGTGGGAATCAGGGTCCCAGCCCAGACGAGTCCTCGTGGTCACTGCAGGAGCACCTCGAAGGGACAAAGCCGTCACAGAAATCCACGCGAGAGCAAACGGGGCAACAGGTGGTTAGCAAAGAGGAAGGACTTGGCTTTTACAAAGGTATTCTACCTTAAAAAAATGATGCTGACTTTACGTTGTTGTGGTAAGTGGGTACATCTTAAATATCCTAAGAGAAAGGTTTACCCGATTCCAGAAAAAAAAAGAAAAGAGGCTCACGGAACACCTAAGAAAGGAAGAGCCGGAGCCCATCGGACTTCCTAACGAGGGCCTCATAGAAACAGCAGCATCGCCAGGAGCATCTTCAAGTGCAAGCTTCCGGCCCCACCCTCGAGACTGCCTTTTTCCTTTTAAGATTTGCTTAATCTTCATTGTTTGGGAGGGCTTTCTCTAGTTCTGGCAAGTGGGGGCTACTCTTTGTTGTCACCGTGGTGGCGACTCCTCTTGCAGAGCGTAGGCTCTAGCCACGCAGGCTCTGGTACTTGCAGCACACGGGCTCGGGAGCGGTATGGCGCACAGTCTTTGCTGCTCCGTGGACCAGGGATCGAACCCATGTCCCCTCCACTGGCAGGCAGATTCTTACCCACGACGCCACCCCTGCTTAATAAGATCCCCAGATAATCTGTGCACGTGAGAACACAAAATGAAAACTAGAACAGAAGCTCTTCACCACCACGGACCATGGAGGCCAAAGATGCTCCCGAGAACTTCACCCATCCTGGCTCCGTGGCCGAGCTGTGGGGTCTGGAGCCAGCCCCCCTTCTCCCTCCCAGCTCTGGTTCTAGGACCTCTGGAGCCCTAAAATCAAGGGAACTCGTGCACCCTGAACGACACCGTCAGCCAGCACGGGCGCCCACTCCAGCCCGGGGCCTCATGGCAGCCCGGCGGCATGGCCAGGCGTGCAGCGTCTCACAGGTATGCAGGAGCCCAGACTTGGCAAGGCGGCACCAAGGGACGCTCCTCTGGGTTTTCTCCACGGGCCACCGTCTAGAGAGCTGTCCTGAGTGGGCTTCCTCTTGGCCAGATCCCTGGACGGCAGGGGATTGTAACAGCCGGACAAGCATGCCCTGGGGCTGAGCAGGCACCCTCCTCGGGCAGCTCCCAGGGTCTCCTCCCGAGCCTGTGCAGACACCTGCGTCTCCTGCCACTTCCTCCCCACCCGCCTCCATCCTGCTTCCCCGTGACAAGAACGCCCATTAGGCGGCACGCATCAGCCCCGCTCCTTGGGCTGCCCGCTGGGCTGGATGAGGGGGAGCCTTGGAGTGAGAAGTGGGGTGTGCATGCCTGAGCGCCCTGCCTGAGTGGGTGCTCCGGTCCCGCCGCAGGAGGCTCACTGTGGCCACCCGCCCCTCTTCCTCTTGGGTGCCTGGTAGTCCTGGTGCCACTCTGCCAACCCTGGCCCCTGCCCGGCCTCCTGGCTCCCCTCTGGCCATGCCTCTGCCTCTTTGTAAAGAAACCCTTCTGAGCAGAAGAGTGGGGTCCTCAGCCTCCCCTTTCCTGTGGGGACGCTGGTCCTGCACACCCACCATTTAAGAGGGGCTCACAACTCCTCCCGAGGCTCTGAGGCCCTTACGGCTTTCATCACGAGAATTCATAGACAAGCTAGCATTTTGGGGACTTCCCCAGGGGTCCAGTGGTTAAGACTCCAAGCTTCCGACAGAGGGGTTGTGGGTTGGATCCCTGGTCAGGGAACTAAGATCCCACCTGCTGTGCAGCATGGCCAAGAAAAATACACGAATATTTTTATGGTGGGTGAAGGGAAAAGGAAGTGATGGAGACCAAGAGACAAAGCACAGGGACAAGATGAGGTGGGCTGCGACCCCACTCGAGGCCAGGCCCCCGAGCCCGTGAGGCCCACGAGGAGGCCTGCTGTTTCCCGAGAACGTTAAGGGGACACTATCCTCTGTCAGTGCCCATCTGTACCCCTGATGAGTCCTTCATGGGCCTGCACGCTCAGTCCTGTCTGACTCTCTGTGACCTCGTGGACTGGAGCCTGGCCAGGCTCCTCTGTCCAGGCCTGGAGTGGGTTGCTATTTCCCTCTCTAGGGGATCTTCCCAACCCAGGGATTAAAACCAGATCTCCTGCCTTGCAGGTGGAGTCATTACTGTCTGAGCCACCAGGGAAGCCCATCAAGTGTGGGATTTGTCCGCAAAACCTCACTTCATATTACCTTTAGGCATACAATGCCGGAATAGCTGAAAAGCCAAGAGTAAGTTCACCATCTATCCATCTCTGGGCTGATGAATCAGTTAGTCCCCCTTCCCTTGTTCCTCCTGCCGGGGGTGTGGCTCCGAGGACCACCAGCCCCAAACCCTCCTGACATATTTACTTCCATCAAAAGGTGGAGAGGATGATCTTGGTGTGGCTATCCCGGGCGACTCGGTGCCAGGCTCCAAGAGCAAGTGTCCACATGCACTCCAGATGCTCAGGCCAACCTCCACGCCGGCTCAGGGACACAGGAAATGTTCATTTGGAGACATCTGAGCAAGGGCTATGACTAGTTCTTTGATTGACGCCAAACATCTACCTCAGGAAAGCCAGGGGGAGACTCATGTACATGTATGTGCTAACGAAAACCCACGTGACAGCACGGATTGTACCTCTGGGTTTTCAACTTCCAGCTGGTGCCGAATGAAAGTTTTAGCACAGTATGCTGGTGGTGGATCCTCTCTGGGGTTCAGCTCCCGAGGGCCCCCTGCGAGGAACCAAACGGGGATCTCTGGAGTGAAGAAACTCCTGTCAAGTCTGCGTGGGCCTGGTGTCTGATCGACGAATCCACACGAGACCCAAAACCGCCGTGTGGGCTTCTTAGGAAAGCCCACCCCGAGGGTCTCCAGCCGCGAGGGTCTTCTCATCCTGTGTATGCTCAGTCCCTTCAGTCGTCTCCATCTATGTGACCCCACGGACTGCAGTCCCTCTGTCCACGGGATCTTCCAGGCAAGAATATGGAGCAGGCAGCCATGCCTTCCTCCAGGGGATGGTCCGGACCCAGGGATCGAACCTGCATCTTCTGCATTTCCTGCAGTGGCAGGCGGGTTCCTTGCCACGACTTTTTATTTTTATTTTAAAGCTGTTTTGAACAGTGTGTGAATGTGGTGGTCAGATGAGGAAGTATGAGAAAAAGTCATTAAGGAGCAAGGAGACAGGTTCACCAGCATGAAGTCCCAAAGAACGGTCCAGCCCTACAAAGTCTGGGCTGCTGGTGCCCCGAGGAAGCGAGGCACAAAAGAACCCATTTGGTATCCTCTCAGTACTTTGCCCCCAGTGTCTGCATTATCAAGCCAGACATGGTCGACTTCCCGGTCCATTCCAAACTCAGAAGCCTATTTCCTCAAAGACCCCATTCCTGGATCAGCTGGCTGCTGGCCTTGATGGGCAGGGGTGGCCGTATTACGATGCTAATCCACGGAGCCTCATGCCAGCCCCTTGATATGGAGATGTGTGTGCCCACTGGGCCGGCTGATTAGTGGAAGCTTCCATGTGTCAAGAGCGCTGGATTCTTCCCCAAGAATAATTTCAGCTTTACTTACATCCTTAAAGTGTGAGAGTTGATTTGAAAAGGTACTTACCTCCACCATATGCTATTTTTCTTTAAACAATTTGCATTTCAAAGTGAATATGGCATTTATAGCTGAATGAATATCAGTATGTTGCCTGATCTCACACAAGCATGAAAAAGATGCTGGTTTTCTATTGAACAAGAATGTTTTCATTCGCCAAATGACATCAAAGACAGAATTCCTCTTTTAAGCCATAGGCTTATTACATTAAAATAGCCTGTTCTGATTTTTTTTTTTTTTAAATATACCCCGAAATAAGGCTTTCATAGCATTCAAATAGAGATTCATCAACAATCTTTTTATTCTTTCACACAAGAATCTGTTCACTGCATGTCCTGATTTTGGTTTATCTTCAATAACAAGACTTGATCCTTCTGACCAAGGCTTCCACTAGAAAAACAAAACTTGGCATTTGACTTATTGGTGAATCAGCCAGGAAAAGGGCAGAAGCTCTTGGTGATGGTGATAATGAAATTTCATGCACACTGAGAGCGGAGGAGAGAGGATTCTATGAGTAAGTGAGTATGAAATAGACCTTTATTTCCATTGTGGGACTTTGTAAATTTTTTTACAAAAAATCATAACTATAGGAGTAAGATCGGTAGGCACTCACTCTTCCCCTTGGAGGCCTAACCCTCTAACACAGACAGAAAGGGCTCTTGTAGGCCTTTTTCATTCCTATGTGGTTTCAAATCTTATAAAAAAAAAAACCCGCAGAGTTAAGGTTACCATGCAAACCTACAGCTATGTCCCGCTCTGCTCCTAGCACGGGAGGGAAAACCAGGTTTGCAGGAATGGAGTCTGGATGGCGGAGGCTCGTCTAATGGTCACATCACTTCAAACTAGGACCTCGCCATCTGTTCCGTCCTCTAATTATAAACCCAAAAATAATATAATTCACAACACTACCATAAAAAGTGAGATACAAATGATTTAAGTGCCTGTGAGGAGGGCCCATGCGCCTCACTATTTGCATTGGAAATCTGCCCTCCTTTTGGCAACCAGGATTTCAGGCTAAGAGGATTTTTTTTTTCCCAAGGACACCTTCAGTCCCTGTTCTTAAAGATGCAGGCACTCAGAACGCCGCACTGTGTGATCCTTGTATTGTAAAAGAGCACAATTCGAAACAGCTACTGTTGAGATAAGAATCTTGTGTTTCTCAGAATGCTATGCATTTAATTTATTTTTTGGTTATATAGTTTCTACAGTATGGTTATGGGAGAAAAAAAGAATGTACAGAGTCCAGACTCAATGGTAATGACAAGTCTAATTACTACTAAACAAAACACGGTGCCCATGCCCAGAATGGAAAATTCTGGAGTTAAGACAGATCTTTTTTAATGGCGAAATAAGGCTTTCATAGCATTCAAATAGAGATTCATCAACAATCTTTTTATTCTTTCACACAAGAATCTGTTCACTGCATGTCCTGATTTTGGTTTATCTTCAATAACAAGACTTGATCCTTCTGACCAAGGCTTCCACTAGAAAAACAAAACTTGGCATTTGACTTATTGGTGAATCAGCCAGGAAAAGGGCAGAAGCTCTTGGTGATGGTGATAATGAAATTTCATGCACACTGAGAGCGGAGGAGAGAGGATTCTATGAGTAAGTGAGTATGAAATAGACCTTTATTTCCATTGTGGGACTTTGTAAATTTTTTTACAAAAAATCATAACTATAGGAGTAAGATCGGTAGGCACTCACTCTTCCCCTTGGAGGCCTAACCCTCTAACACAGACAGAAAGGGCTCTTGTAGGCCTTTTTCATTCCTATGTGGTTTCAAATCTTATAAAAAAAAAAACCCGCAGAGTTAAGGTTACCATGCAAACCTACAGCTATGTCCCGCTCTGCTCCTAGCACGGGAGGGAAAACCAGGTTTGCAGGAATGGAGTCTGGATGGCGGAGGCTCGTCTAATGGTCACATCACTTCAAACTAGGACCTCGCCATCTGTTCCGTCCTCTAATTATAAACCCAAAAATAATATAATTCACAACACTACCATAAAAAGTGAGATACAAATGATTTAAGTGCCTGTGAGGAGGGCCCATGCGCCTCACTATTTGCATTGGAAATCTGCCCTCCTTTTGGCAACCAGGATTTCAGGCTAAGAGGATTTTTTTTTTCCCAAGGACACCTTCAGTCCCTGTTCTTAAAGATGCAGGCACTCAGAACGCCGCACTGTGTGATCCTTGTATTGTAAAAGAGCACAATTCGAAACAGCTACTGTTGAGATAAGAATCTTGTGTTTCTCAGAATGCTATGCATTTAATTTATTTTTTGGTTATATAGTTTCTACAGTATGGTTATGGGAGAAAAAAAGAATGTACAGAGTCCAGACTCAATGGTAATGACAAGTCTAATTACTACTAAACAAAACACGGTGCCCATGCCCAGAATGGAAAATTCTGGAGTTAAGACAGTTCATGGCTATTTCCTAAAATGTGGAAATAGCTCATTTTATTCTGGTTTCTCCCTGTTCTAATGATGATGCCGGGGGCGGGGGGTGGGGGCTGGGTGGGGGGTGGGAATGGGAGTATTCTTTATTCTAGAAACTTACTTAAACTTACTTTGCAAGTCTATATAGATACATAAATAATGTAAATTGAAGTCTACCAAATTGGCATGTAATAGATCAACTCATTACTGGACATATGCACATATTTTTCTTAGTTATGACCATAGAAAAGATGTAATATTCTATTAGACTTCTTTAATATAACTTCCCAGCCATTTTCCCCATGTTGTTCAGAGACCTTTGTAATAATTTTAGATATATAACGCCTTACTGATTTAATGTGGATAACTGACTGTCATTTTCTTAACTCTGCATAGTTTTGATTATTGGAAATTTCTCATTATTATAAACAATACTGCAAGGGACATCTACTTTCAAACTTTCCCTTAGGCTGACATCCTAGAGGAGTTATGATTGGGTCAAAGAGCATTAATATCTTTCTGACTCGTGATATATGTTATTAATTAATTTTCTTAATGACCAGTGGGCTAATCTTGAAACCAAGTCAGTTCATACTTTGTGAAATGGACAAACAGTAACACTGATGATTAGCCTAATGATGAGATAATCAGAATATACCCCTCCCCGTGGTTAATTCAAGGGCCAGATTACACAAAGCACTTTGTAAACTGCAAAGCTTCGGAAGATACTAGTTGCTCCTTTTGCCAACAGTTGAGTTTTCCTTTTCCCTACAGTTTAATTTTTTAGCAAAAATGGTTACACTGCTATTTCTGTTTGACTTTACAATCTAGAAAGTCTGGATATTTTACTCCTGTCTCCCCTGTGGGGTGACCCCTTGTGCGCAAGTTGCCTAGACTGTTTGCCTCAGACTGCACAGACTGTTTGTCTGTGTTTTGTGCTCTCGTCAACACCTCCCCGAGCCCAAACACTCATTCACCGGATGGCGTTTCTTGAACTCCTCCTCCTCTATGTGGACCAGGGTGTGGTTCAGCACCGGGACAACTGGACAACACGTTCCCACTCTTAGTCTCCCCACCAAAGGTAAGGCTGAAGTCATCAGAAGGAGAGTTGATACAATGAAAGGCAGAAAGAGAAGAAACTGTGTGCTCCAGACGTGACCCAGGCGGCAAGTGAACGAGAGCACCTGACAACGGGGAACGGTGAGCTAGAGCATCCACGGCCCATCCCTACCATGCAGGATGAAGACAGGAAGCCCGTCCGAAGGTAAGTTCTAATAACTGGAAACAGGCTTAAGGATTTACTCCAAAGCCCGCTTCTTCCCGTGGGGTGGCATGGCACTCCACGCCAACGACACCAGCCCTTCTCATCCTGCCCATTCCTATCGGACTGAGGAACGCCCGCTGCTGCGGATTCTGGAGGTGCTGACGGAGAGCGACCGCCGCCGGTGCTGAGGCACACGAGGTGCACACCATGCTCACCTAGCTACAAGCCATTTCTTGGTACAGGTTATCTGAACAAGTCTATATTCAGGACGGTTATAATCAGGTATGACAATATTACCCCAAAGCAGATTAAAACTAAGGATTTTAAGTAACAAAGTATGAATATAGTGCTCGTGCAATAATGTCTTATAAAGTACAATGTCCAAGATGCTCATATCTTGTCTTCTAGCTGCTTCTTATTTGGCCCTATGCCCTCAAGAGCTTAATTCAATTGTTCAGTTCTTTCTTTAAAATATTCTTTCTCCTCCATCTTATATATACAATAGGGGTGTTTTACACAAAACTCCTTGTAACACAGCAGCACTACTTTGAAGGAAGGTTTCTCTGGCTTTCACTGAATTCTGTAAGCTCCTTCCAGGAGGTGGCCATGATGGCCACACAGCAGCCCCAGCCCAAGGCGTGCTCACCTGGACTCGCTCCTCTCCTCTCCAGGCCATCACCTCTTAGGTCTGAAGAGAGACCCTGCCTGTAGGCAGGGAGGGCACTGAGGGACTCCATCTTGACACTTATGAAGGGGGCTGTTTGTCTGTGAGACAGGGTATTTCAGGGTTTAACTACTCACTAGGAATATTCCAGAGGGAGGCAAGGTTTCGGTATGCATGGCTACTTGAAATGCCAGGCCACAAGGTTTGGAGCTGGCCAAACATCATGACTAGCTGGTGCTCCTGTGCCAAGGTGGGAATGATTATGTAGCAAGTGGACTGACCACGGACTTGACTCTAGCACTGAAAAGCTCTACCCAAGGCCCTGGTCCCAGCCGAGGCCGCAGTCAGCAGCCTTCCTGTAGGCCGTGGGTCATGTGCTGATGTCTATCTCAGAGTTCCGCCTCCCCTTGCCCTTCTATAGCTCTTTCATGCTGGTTATTTTGCTGATCATAAAAGCAATGGCTGGAGCTTCCCTGGTTGCTCAGTGGTTAAGAGTTTGCCTGCCGATGCAGGAGATACTGGTTCGATCCCTGATCCAGAAGATCCTACATGCTGGGCTTCCCCTGGTGGTCCAGTGGGTAAGGACACCGCCTTGCAGTGCAAGGGGTGCCGGTTCGATCCCTGGTCTGGGAAGATCCCACGTGCCGCGAAGCGGCTGGACTGACGTGTCCAATTACTGAGCTGGAGCTCTGGGGCGCATGTGCCCAGAGCCGGTGCTCTGCGACAACATAGGCCACCGCGATGGGAGACCCACAGGAGCCAAAGAACAAAGATGGATGAAAATAGAGAAATGAAAGACCAGTAGAAGTGGCCCACCCGTCCCCCTCCCTCCCCACCCCACCCCTCAAAAAGATTAAAAATAAATAAATAAATCTCTCTAAAAAAAAAAAAAAAGATCCTACATGCTGCGGAGAAACTAGGCCCGTGAGCCACAACTATGGAGCCTGTGCTCTAGAGACTCTGAGCTGCAATGCTTGAGCCCGTGTGCCACAACGACTGAAGCCCGTGAGCCCTAGAGCCCGAGTTCCACAACAAGAGAAGTCACCGCAACCAGAAGCCTGCTCACCTCAACTAGAGAGTAGCCCCCACTCCCTGCAACTAGAGAAGAGCCTGTGGCAGCAGTGAAAACCCAGAATAGCCACACACAAAAAAGCAATGGCTGAAATGCTATTCTTCACAGAACACACATTTTTGAGAGGGGAGAAGGTTTCTAAAGCAACTTTTACTTACTTATTGGAATATCTGTTCCCATAGAGATGTACAACTTAGTACTGCCAATATCCCTCTTAGGTTTATAACAATCAAAGACTAAGTTGCTTTTGTCAGTTCTTACAGAAAGGAACACTTCATTTCGAGGTTAAATGATTGAAAATGGTTTTCTTAAACTGGAAGGTATGGCTTTCATTTCTATGTGATCTGTGCCCAACAGTCTCAACCACAGAATACTGCAATGGAGGAACCGCTGTCTGGAAGCAAACAACAGTTACCTTCAGTATTTATCACTTTCATCTCACATAATGGACGATATTCAGGAATATATGCTCGGTCACAAAACTAGAAAAGGATAACAAAACAAGAGAAATATGTCTCTACTTCAAAGAGTTCACAGTTTAATGATGGAAACAATACAGTGCACATTGCCTAAATCCCACTGGGGAAAAATGTATAAACAGAAAAAACTAACAGTACAAAGGCATTTCTCTTAAGAAGACACCAAACCTCTTACAAAGAATTAAATAATAAAACTTGAGTCATTCCGTTTCAGACGTCGCCAACTTTCTCAAATTCTAGTCTGAGAGAAATCCCATGAAATGTTTTTAACCTAAAAATAATGAATTCCTACTTAGCCATCAAAACCTAGCCTATTAATGCCTGGATTATGGAAGCAGACATCACCACGTGATGCTGACTTGGGGGGGTATTCTCAAGCAAATTAATCCTCAACCAAGAAGGTGATCGTCTGCAAGTGTTCCACCAAGTTACAGAAAGACGTTTAGCCAAGGCATCCAATTTACATACTGGCGGGTTCATGCTGTAAACAGAACCCACAGCCTGGGCGAGAATCGGGTGGCCAAGGCAGGGATGGGGTGAGACGCCAGGCTCTGAGGTCCTAACAAGCCTGAGATGCGACTCACCGGGAGGGGACCGCTCCTTTGGCGCACACAACGGGCTCTGGAGTTATTAAAATGTCTTCGAGATCATTTGAAACTAAACAAAGAAAAACTTTGTTTCTACGAGACAACCACGGATCCAGTTTTGATGTTGCGCGATTTTTTTTTTTTTAAATAGCTATTACCACTGTGGCAGCAGCTTAGCGACGCGGCGTCTGCAGTGTGAGCAGTTTTGATAAACAGCCTCTGCGGGCCACACAACGGGGATAATGTATCCTTAAGTACCGCCAATGAGCTGCCATTCTGCACAGCCAATTACTTCTGTGCGTCTGTCACTCAAAGGAAAAATGACTGAGCCCATTAGATCAAACCTTTGTCACTGTTCCTAATGCACTCTTAGGCCTCATTAATCTCTGGGAGCAGCAACAGAGCCGCCGGTATCTCACTGCCTCCCCCGATCAGGCCCACGTGAAGCCTCTCATCTCTCCCCCAAGTGCTCCGCGTTAATCAAGCTCTCCTTATTACCCCAGTCCCTGTCACGGCGGAGAGCGCGCTCCCTCTTAAATGCTCTCATTATGACCCATCTTTAGAGCCGGCTAAGTGGAAAAAAAGAGAGAGAGGGAGAGAGGGAGAAAGAGGACGGGAGAGAAAGAGGAGAGGAAAAAGCAAGTCCGATCACATTAATATTCATGACAATAATTAGTATTCTAGGTCACTGAATATTCATGCTATTAGTTTGGTTTTTTATGGGTTTGCTGGATGTCCTGATTACTGAAGTGTGGAGGAAAACAGCATGGTTGAGACTGTCGATGTCAACGGCGGTTCAATACTCAAAACACATTGAGATCCCCGCCCCACCCCAGAAAAACCAGACTCAGCCCTCCCCGAAGGCTCTCCTATTCTGAAACTGCTGGGGGTCTGAGGGGGGGAGGTGGAGGAGAAGGGGAAAAGGCTTCCCCATCACAAAGGTCCCAGCATAAATCTGGTGAGGATAAAACCCATCCACAAACGTCCAACAAAGACATACGTTCGTTCGGGACCAGAAGAGAGCAGTCGTCTCAACACGGAATGTTGCAATCTGGAGTTAGGGAGAACACATGCCACAAGTAGATGTCTGGGCTGAGGTCCTAACAAGCCTGAGATGCGACTCACCGGGAGGGGACCGCTCCTTTGGCGCACACAACGGGCTCTGGAGTTATTAAAATGTCTTCGAGATCATTTGAAACTAAACAAAGAAAAACTTTGTTTCTACGAGACAACCACGGATCCAGTTTTGATGTTGCGCGATTTTTTTTTTTTTAAATAGCTATTACCACTGTGGCAGCAGCTTAGCGACGGCGTCTGCAGTGTGAGCAGTTTTGATAAACAGCCTCTGCGGGCCACACAAGGGGGATAATGTATCCTTAAGTACCGCCAATGAGCTGCCATTCTGCACAGCCAATTACTTCTGTGCGTCTGTCACTAAAAGGGAAAAAATGACTGAGCCTATTAGATCAAACCTTTGTCACTGTTCCTAATGCACTCTTAGGCCTCATTAATCTCTGGGAGCAGCAACAGAGCCGCCGGTATCTCACTGCCTCCCCCGATCAGGCCCACGTGAAGCCTCTCATCTCTCCCCCAAGTGCTCCGCGTTAATCAAGCTCTCCTTATTACCCCAGTCCCTGTCACGGCGGAGAGCGCGCTCCCTCTTAAATGCTCTCATTATGACCCATCTTTAGAGCCGGCTAAGTGGAAAAAAAGAGAGAGAGGGAGAGAGGGAGAAAGAGGACGGGAGAGAAAGAGGAGAGGAAAAAGCAAGTCCGATCACATTAATATTCATGACAATAATTAGTATTCTAGGTCACTGAATATTCATGCTATTAGTTTGGTTTTTTATGGGTTTGCTGGATGTCCTGATTACTGAAGTGTGGAGGAAAACAGCATGGTTGAGACTGTCGATGTCAACGGCGGTTCAATACTCAAAACACATTGAGATCCCCGCCCCCACCCCCAGAAAAACCAGACTCAGCCCTCCCCGAAGGCTCTCCTATTCTGAAACTGCTGGGGGTCTGAGGGGGGGAGGTGGAGGAGAAGGGGAAAAGGCTTCCCCATCACAAAGGTCCCAGCATAAATCTGGTGAGGATAAAAACCCATCCACAAACGTCCAACAAAGACATACGTTCGTTCGGGACCAGAAGAGAGCAGTCGTCTCAACACGGAATGTTGCAATCTGGAGTTAGGGAGAACACAAGGATAAAGAGAGGATGAACCCACGGAGCAGAGTGCTCCGTGGAGACATGGGGATGTCCTCATGGGTTCTCCTCCTGCTGCCATCGGGGGAAATGTAGGGGGGAGGCCGTGGGTTTACTAAGTCTAACCCACTCTGTCCACCCAAAGGCTAAACAAACACTTGACAGCATCTACAGAATTCAAAGACCTAACTTCTCAACCCTTTCCTTCCTTTTCTTTACCAGGGACGAGCATGTCAGGATGGATTCCTTACACAGTTCTGAAGAGTTGGGCTCTAGAAAGGCCCGTGTTGTGTATGTTTTATCCTCACAAAGATGGAGGTGGGCAGTGTTTTCCCAATTTCGAGATGAGGGAGCTGAGGTTTAGAGACACCTGCACAAGGTTCTAAGGGAGGATTGGGGTTCGGTTTACTGTCTGACTCCGAAGCCTTCACTGTTGGCTCTTCTGTTTCCCTGCTTTCTGCTGAAAGATGTAACTCTATAGTCTTTCATATGTGGATACAATTCTACCAAACTGGTCCCAAACTCATGTCAGAAAGTATTTTTGGACATTTGACCACCTTCTTTGGAAGCATCCCTGAAATGACAGTTGGGTAGATTCTCTAAAATGTGGCTTTTGATAGGTTCCCTTAGAATGGCAATGTAGGACTTCCTGGTGATGCAGTGCATAGGAATCCACCTGCCAGTGCAGAGGACTAATCCCTGGTCCAGGAAAATCCCACATTGGCTAGTGCATATCATCATAGGTTTTATGGGTTTGCTGGATGTCCTGATTACTGAAGTGTGGAGGAAAACAGCTTTCTGTCGATGTCAACGCGGTTCAATACTCAAAACACATTGAGATCCCGCCCCACCCCAGAAAAACCAGACTCAGCCCTCCCCGAAGGCTCTCCTATTCTGAAACTGCTGGGGGTCTGAGGGGGGGAGGTGGAGGAGAAGGGGAAAAGGCTTCCCCATCACAAAGGTCCCAGCATAAATCTGGTGAGGATAAAAACCCATCCACAAACGTCCAACAAAGACATACGTTCGTTCGGGACCAGAAGAGAGCAGTCGTCTCAACACGGAATGTTGCAATCTGGAGTTAGGGAGAACACAAGGATAAAGAGAGGATGAACCCACGGAGCAGAGTGCTCCGTGGAGACATGGGGATGTCCTCATGGGTTCTCCTCCTGCTGCCATCGGGGGAAATGTAGGGGGGAGGCCGTGGGTTTACTAAGTCTAACCCACTCTGTCCACCCAAAGGCTAAACAAACACTTGACAGCATCTACAGAATTCAAAGACCTAACTTCTCAACCCTTTCCTTCCTTTTCTTTACCAGGGACGAGCATGTCAGGATGGATTCCTTACACAGTTCTGAAGAGTTGGGCTCTAGAAAGGCCCGTGTTGTGTATGTTTTATCCTCACAAAGATGGAGGTGGGCAGTGTTTTCCCAATTTCGAGATGAGGGAGCTGAGGTTTAGAGACACCTGCACAAGGTTCTAAGGGAGGATTGGGGTTCGGTTTACTGTCTGACTCCGAAGCCTTCACTGTTGGCTCTTCTGTTTCCCTGCTTTCTGCTGAAAGATGTAACTCTATAGTCTTTCATATGTGGATACAATTCTACCAAACTGGTCCCAAACTCATGTCAGAAAGTATTTTTGGACATTTGACCACCTTCTTTGGAAGCATCCCTGAAATGACAGTTGGGTAGATTCTCTAAAATGTGGCTTTTGATAGGTTCCCTTAGAATGGCAATGTAGGACTTCCCTGGTGATGCAGTGCATAGGAATCCACCTGCCAGTGCAGAGGACAGGGGTTCAATCCCTGGTCCAGGAAAATCCCACATGCTGCTGGGCAACTAAGCTGGTGGGCCACAACTACTGCACCAGTGCTCTAGAGCCTGTCCACCGAAACTACCAAGATCGCAAGCTGTTAACTACTGAAGCCTGCATGACTGCAGCCCGTGCTCCACAACAAGAGAAGCCATTGAGAGGAGAAGTCTTGTGCGTTGGAACGAACAGGAGCCCCTATTCACTGCAACTAGAGAAAGCCGGTACAAAGCATCGAAGATCCAGCACAGCTAAAAATGGAAACAAGTAAATAAAAAGAATAGCAATGGAAAAGGCAGATGCTGCTGCCCTGGGCATCCTGAGAAAGTGACCTTGGAGGAAGGGGACGATGCAACGGGGAAGGGGGAATTTAACCAGGTCTGAATTAATAAATATCTTCTGGATTCTCTGTCTTCTTCTTGCTGGAGTAGATGCTTAAGTAAGCTTTTCAAAAATCCATTGAGAGGGAAATGTTCTATATCCATGTACATTATCTAAAAATGTCTCCTTTTTCCTGCCTTTACATTTGGCTGATGATAGTTTTTAAAAAAAATTTTTTCTTTTTTTTTTTTTTTAATATGGAACGCTTCACGAATTTGCATGTCATCCTTGCACAGGGGCCATGCTAATCTTCTCTATATCGTTTCAATTTTAGTATATGTGCTGCCAGAGTGAGCACAAAAGTATTTTCTGTTTTTTTAAATGTTGGCCGTTTTATTGGTATATTTATTTATTTATTAATTTATTTTCATCCATCTTTATTCTTTGGCCTGTGTGGGCCTCCCATTACAGTGGTCTCTCTCGCTGCCGAGCCCCAGCCCCGGGCACAAGTGCTCCAGAGCGCTGAACTCTATAGTCTTTCATATGTGGATACAATTCTACCAAACTGGTCCCAAACTCATGTCAGAAAGTATTTTTGGACATTTGACCACCTTCTTTGGAAGCATCCCTGAAATGACAGTTGGGTAGATTCTCTAAAATGTGGCTTTTGATAGGTTCCCTTAGAATGGCAATGTAGGACTTCCCTGGTGATGCAGTGCATAGGAATCCACCTGCCAGTGCAGAGGACAGGGGTTCAATCCCTGGTCCAGGAAAATCCCACATGCTGCTGGGCAACTAAGCTGGTGGGCCACAACTACTGCACCAGTGCTCTAGAGCCTGTCCACCGAAACTACCAAGATCGCAAGCTGTTAACTACTGAAGCCTGCATGACTGCAGCCCGTGCTCCACAACAAGAGAAGCCATTGAGAGGAGAAGTCTTGTGCGTTGGAACGAACAGGAGCCCCTATTCACTGCAACTAGAAAAAGCCGGTACAAAGCATCGAAGATCCAGCACAGCTAAAAATGGAAACAAGTAAATAAAAAGAATAGCAATGGAAAAGGCAGATGCTGCTGCCCTGGGCATCCTGAGAAAGTGACCTTGGAGGAAGGGGACGATGCAACGGGGAAGGGGGAATTTAACCAGGTCTGAATTAATAAATATCTTCTGGATTCTCTGTCTTCTTCTTGCTGGAGTAGATGCTTAAGTAAGCTTTTCAAAAATCCATTGAGAGGGAAATGTTCTATATCCATGTACATTATCTAAAAATGTCTCCTTTTTCCTGCCTTTACATTTGGCTGATGATAGTTTTTAAAAAAAATTTTTTCTTTTTTTTTTTTTTTAATATGGAACGCTTCACGAATTTGCATGTCATCCTTGCACAGGGGCCATGCTAATCTTCTCTATATCGTTTCAATTTTAGTATATGTGCTGCCAGAGTGAGCACAAAAGTATTTTCTGTTTTTTTAAATGTTGGCCGTTTTATTGGTATATTTATTTATTTATTAATTTATTTTCATCCATCTTTATTCTTTGGCCTGTGTGGGCCTCCCATTACAGTGGTCTCTCTCGCTGCAGAGCACCAGCCCTGGGCACAAGTGCTCCAGAGCGCTGGCTCATAGTTGGATACACCGGTCCAGCCACTCTGTGGCACGTGGGATCTTTCCGGGCCAGGGATTGAACTGGTGCCCCTTGCACTGCAAAGTGGACTCTTTACCCACTGGAGCACCAGGGAAGCCCTACATTTGGTTGATAATAGTTTGATATAAGCTTCTAGATTCAAAATTATTTGTCCATGTAATAAACACAAGTGTTGCCCTTGAGAAGGCCAAGCCCTATAAGAGCCTTCCTCTTTTTTTTTTCCTTCTTTTTTGATGTCTGATCTTATTTATTTGTGGCTCTTAGAACAACTCATTTTGGCTGGACTCAGACTTAGAAGTAGAAGCTCTCAGAGAGGACAGTCTCCGTCTCTTGGCCATCTGTTCTGGCCGTTTTCCTTTGGCCTCCTTCATTCTCTTGGCGAAAAGTTTAGCATATTCTGCAGCCTCTTCCTTATTTTTCTTAGTACGCTGTTTCTTCAGAGAAATACACCTGCGCTTGTGTTGCAGAGCATGTGGAGTAACAAGACGCTGAATCTTAGGTGCTTTGGTTCCAGGTTTCTTATCCTCTTTGTTGAGGGGCTTTCTCACAACATACTGGTGGACATCATCTTCTTTAGAGACATTGAAAAGCCTGCAGATTCTGCTAGCTCTTTTGGGACCCAGGCGATGAGGCACAGTAGTATCAGTGAGGCCAGGAATACACTTCTCCCCTTTTTTGATGATGACCAAATTGAGAACGCTCAGATTAGCATCCACAATGCAACCCCTTACAGATTTGCGCCTTCTTTCTCCAGTCCTCCTCGGTCTGTAACAGGAATGGCCCTTACTCAGCAGCAGGCAGACTCGGCCATAGGTCAAGACACCCTGCTTCATGGGCAAACCCTGTCTGTCGTTCCCGCCACCGATTTGGACCACATAACCCTTCCATTCGTCACCCAGAGCGTCAGCAGCAACTTCTGTGGCCATACACTTCTCACAGAAGGTACGAAGTTGGGCTTCCCTGGTGGTCCAGTGGACGAGGACACCGCCTTGCAGTGCAAGGGGCGCCGGTTCGATCCCTGGCCTGGGAGGATCCCACGTGCCATGGAGCAGCTGGACTAATGTGTCCAATTACCGAGCCGGAGCTCTGGAGTGCATGTGCCCAGGGCCGGCGCTCTGCGACAACAGAGGCCACTGCGATGGGAGGCCCACATGGGCCAAGGAACAAAGATGGATGGTAATGGACAAATGAAAGATCAATAGAAGTGGCCCTCCTGCTCCCCTCCCTCCCCACCCCACCCCCACCAAAATAAATAAATAAATCTCTCTCTAAAAAAAAAGAAGGTATGAAGTTTTTGTACATCACCCACTTCAATGAGCTTCTGGCAGCCTGTGGCCGGGAAAGAGGTGTTCAGCTTCTTTCTGAATTGGCCGACAGCCTGTGAGGCGCCACAAAAAAGAGGGGCCGTTCTCTTCGACAGGTAAACCTTGGTCTTCTCTTGAGTGCTTTGTGGGACTTGTCCATGTTCAGAGCTTACTCTCCCATCCAGTTTGACACCTGACTCTTCAAATGGCATTTTGTTTGTCATCTCTAGCATCCTTTCTTCTGTATATATTTGATTGTCAGCCATGTTCTTTTTTTTTTTTAAACATTTATTTATTTATTTATTTTGGCGGGGGTGGGGAGGGAGGGGGGGTGGACCACTTCCACTGGTCTTTCATTTGTCTAGTTTCATCCATCTTTGTTCTTTGGCCCGTGTGGGCCTCCCATCGTGGTGGCCTCTGTTGTCGCAGAGCACTGGCTCTGGGCGCATGCGCCCCAGAGCTCCGGCTCGGTAATTGGACACATCAGTCCAGCCGCTCCGCGGCACATGGAATCTTCCCAGGCAAGGGATCGAACTGGCGCCCCTTGTACTGCAAGGCAGTGTCCTTACCCACTGGACCACCAGGGAAGCCCCCCCGCCATGTTCTTTATACTGTGTAACCCATCTACTGAAATTTTTCTTTTTTAAACAATTTTCCCCCTTAATTTCTGAGAGCTCTTTATCTCCAGGTCTGTCATATAATCCTTTGCTTGTTTGCTTCATTTTGTGGATATAAAAGCCAACCTCTTAAATCTTTCTGGAGATGGTAATTGTGGCTGTGGTCGTTCAGTCGTGTGTCTTTTGTGACCCCATGGAGTGTCATCTACCAGGCTCCTCTGTCCACGGTCTTTCCTAGGCAAGAATCACTGAAGTGGGTTACTATTTCCTTCTCTAGGACATCTTCCCAACCCAGGACTCAAACCTGTCTCTCCTGCTTTGCAGGCAGATTCTCTATCACAGAACTACCTGGGAAGCCTGGATAGTAGTTGTAATTTCCTCTTATGTTCTCTTTTCCCGAATTACCACTCTCTTTCTTCTAAGATCAGTTGTCTTTTTGCTTATGGTGGTATTTTGTATTTTGACTGTTGGTTTTCACAAATGTCTTGGTGTCCAATCATGTTTATGAAGAAGAGTGTCAGGGCTGATGAGGTTCTGCAGCCCCGGGGCAGGGGTGTGACATGTGCTGACGGGTGGGTTCAGTTGTGACTGACAGTGCAAGTTCATGGGCAGGCTGGCCCAGCTCCAAGACGTCCCTCATGGTCACCGCTGCCTTTTCATGCCACTCATTTATGTGTCCCTATGACTGAACACAGGTCTGTGTCCTTCTCTTGTAAGCATCAGCCTCCACATCAGGGTGTCCTCCCCAGGCTGCTTTCTTTCTCTCCCAGGGGAGCTTGTGGGGGGGATTCCACGGGCCAGCTCTGTTTGAGCATGTCCCTCGGCCTGTGGCGACTGCACCCCACAGCTACCCAGCAGAGCCGGGCGCTTCCCCATCTGCACTGCAGCCCTGCTGTTCCGGTTAACTCACAAGTCCCAGACCCAGGCTGGGTTAGC
Source organism: Tragulus kanchil (assembly GCA_022376925.1). NCBI lineage: Eukaryota > Metazoa > Chordata > Mammalia > Artiodactyla > Tragulidae > Tragulus > Tragulus kanchil. The sequence continues at coordinate 50,775,314 of JAIOJX010000026.1, forward strand.
AGTATGTACGTACGACATGTACTTCCTTCTCCTCCCCAAGCCCCTGGCAAAACTTAATGTCAAGATCATCGTATTTCCAGCTCTTTAATGTTTGAAATGTAGTCAGCATTCCAATACTGGCAAACCACTCCCCAATACTAGGAATAACATAAGACTTACTCCCCTGACAAGCGATTTTCCCTCCATTTGCCCCATTTAGACCCTTTAGCACTTAGCATCAGCTTCAGTGGTCTTATCTGTGTGCTTATCTTTTGACTCCTCCAGCCCCCACTGGAGTGTACAGCCCTTGGAGGGAGGGTCTTGTTTCACCCTTGAATCTCCAGTAGACTAAGTCATGACGGTAGGGAACGGTCAAGAGCTACAGCAATATGGTTTCCACATCATTGCGTTAGCTGGGACGATCTCAAAGCCAGCAATGACACAGTTAGACATCATGGAAGGGTCTTGCTGTCACAAACACGGAAATATCTGTGATACGTGGACTTCAAACCTGTCTCTCGTTAATTCTCTATCACAGAACTACCTGGGAAGCCTGGATAGTAGTTGTAATTTCCTCTTATGTTCTCTTTTCCGAATTACCACTCTCTTTCTTCTAAGATCAGTTGTCTTTTTGCTTATGGTGGTATTTTGTATTTTGACTGTTGGTTTTCACAAATGTCTTGGTGTCCAATCATGTTTATGAAGAAGAGTGTCAGGGCTGATGAGGTTCTGCAGCCCCGGGGCAGGGGTGTGACATGTGCTGACGGGTGGGTTCAGTTGTGACTGACAGTGCAAGTTCATGGGCAGGCTGGCCCAGCTCCAAGACGTCCCTCATGGTCACCGCTGCCTTTTCATGCCACTCATTTATGTGTCCCTATGACTGAACACAGGTCTGTGTCCTTCTCTTGTAAGCATCAGCCTCCACATCAGGGTGTCCTCCCCAGGCTGCTTTCTTTCTCCCAGGGGAGCTTGTGGGGGGGATTCCACGGGCCAGCTCTGTTTGAGCATGTCCCTCGGCCTGTGGCGACTGCACCCCACAGCTACCCAGCAGAGCCGGGCGCTTCCCCATCTGCACTGCAGCCCTGCTGTTCCGGTTAACTCACAAGTCCCAGACCCAGGCTGGGTTAGCAGTATGTACGCGACATGTACTTCCTTCTCCTCCCCAAGCCCCTGGCAAAACTTAATGTCAAGATCATCGTATTTCCAGCTCTTTAATGTTTGAAATGTAGTCAGCATTCCAATACTGGCAAACCACTCCCCAATACTAGGAATAACATAAGACTTACTCCCCTGACAAGCGATTTTCCCTCCATTTGCCCCATTTAGACCCTTTAGCACTTAGCATCAGCTTCAGTGGTCTTATCTGTGTGCTTATCTTTTGACTCCTCCAGCCCCCACTGGAGTGTACAGCCCTTGGAGGGAGGGTCTTGTTTCACCCTTGAATCTCCAGTAGACTAAGTCATGACGGTAGGGAACGGTCAAGAGCTACAGCAATATGGTTTCCACATCATTGCGTTAGCTGGGACGATCTCAAAGCCAGCAATGACACAGTTAGACATCATGACATTTGAAATGCCGATTGTACTATGACTGTGCACAAGAACACCAGGAGAAATATCTGGATAGTTATTTCAACTAGAATAAGTTCAGTTAATATGGCTGGATATAAAAATACAGAAATTAGGAGCTTTCTTGTTTCTTCCAACTAGATGATGTAATAGACCCCCTCCCTCAATATAGCCTTCACATTTCACCAACAATTATAAAGTAACACAATAGATTAACAGGATCTAAGTGAAGAAAGTATTCAAGTCTACTAAAGGGTATATAACAAGACAATAAATGGGAAATAACTGTTAAAATAAGAAACTCCAATAGAGCTAAGATGTCCGTTCTTCCACTATTCATTCACAGATTCACAGCATGACAATGAGAGTCACATTGAGATTATATGTAGGGGAAAGAGAAGGTTTCAAGTTAGTCTGAAATTTACTGGAAAAATAAATGAGTGTTAATAACCAAGAGAAACTATGAAATTAAAGTCATTTGAAACTATGTTATAGATTATATTACCAGATATAAATTAAGCCATGAATCTAAGACAAGATGGGTAATCCCCATAATGTGGAGAAAGTAGGTCAATGGAAAACATTTTGAAGCCCAGAAACATAACTAATTTGATAAAATGAGTTAGTTGCCCAAGAAAGGTGACAAACAGAATCAACAAGAAGTAAATAACAAAGGACAATTAGTTATGTATTTGAATAAAATAGATTTCCCATTACATATAGTAGACTCAAACAAATTAGAGTTGGGCTACAGGTTAAATATAAAAAAGGGAGAAAAGAACAACAATAAAATTATAAAGTTCTGAAATACATATATATGAATTTTATGTTAAAAATCATCTTATTTCAGGATTATTAAAGGCTTTCTAAATACCTAAGGTAGAAACTACAGAAGTCACACTTAGGATGTAGTCTTATGATGTGATTATTGTACCAAAGAGGGGAAACCCTTATATGTAAATAAGACCATAAAATTAAGAAAGCAAACTGGGGAAACATCTGCAAAATGTATTACAAAGTGTTAATATCCTTAATATGCAAAGAGTTCTTACCTGTCAATAAGCAAACCACAGGCCCTTAGTAGAGCAATAGGCAAAGGATACATTTGAGCAATACAACGTAGAAACACAGGTGGCCAATAAACAGACAAGACTTTCAACCTCAGGACTAACTAAAGAATCCAAATAAGCCAAGCATGAGCTATTTTTATTGCTTATTGGATTCACATAGATTCTAAAAATGTGTGCAAGTGGAATGAGCACTCACTGTATAGACAGGTTATTTTATGTAAAACCTCTTTAGAAATAAATTTGGAACTGTATAACAAGAATCTTATCAATACAATTGTCTATATCTGTTCACTGAGTCACTTCACCTATGCACCTTTTTTTTTTTTTTTTGCCACTTCTATTGGTCTTTCATTTGTCTATTTTCATCTACCTTTGTTCTTTGGCCTGTGTGGGTCTCCCATCACAGTGGCCTCTGTTGTCACAGAGCACCGGCTCTGGGCACATGCGCTCCAGAGCTGCGGCTCGGTAGTTGGACACATCAGTCCAGTCACTCTGTGGCACGTGGGGTCTTCCCAGGCCAGGGATCAAACCAGTGCCCCTTGCACTGCAAGGCGGTGTCCTTACCCACTGGACCACCAGGGAAGCCCCACCAATGGACTTTTATTCTAAAACATTAATAAGTTATGCACAAAGATTTCAGTATCAGGATGAATCGGGTTTATGTGAATGTAAAAGTTACTAGAAGCATTGATCTAATTCAATAACACTGAGAGAGAAAATGAACAGAAACACAAAAAGCTAAAAAGAAACCAGCACATCAGTTAATCCAGAGCTCTAAACAAAACAGCAGAATTCAGGTAAGTTGTGAGTGACAGACGAGGTTAAGCAGTGTGGTAAGTTCTTTGGCAAATAGCTCTAAAATAACTAATACCCATTTTTAGCTAAAAAACTCATCACTTAAAAGCAGCAACCATTTACTTTGAGTTAAATTCGCTGGGTTGGAATTCTGCATATGAGACAGTCCCAGGAACGACAGGACAGAGGTCACTGTTGGTGGGCGTCAGGTGATGACATTGCCAGAGGCTTGGCAGAGGGCACGCAATCCCGAGCACTGCTGGGACCACAGGGACTTTCTTCCCCTAAGTGGCGCTGTGCTCCAGTGGACGTCATAGCCCCACTTCCAAGTCCCCACATGCTTTTTTTCCTTTAATTAATTGATTTATTTTCACTGGAGGATAATTACTTGACAATATCGTGATGGTTTCTGCCACACATCAACATGAATCAGCGGCCATAGGTATACACATGTCCCCCCACCTTCCTGAACCCCTCTCCAATCTCCCCTGCCGCCCCATCCGTCTGGATTGTCCCAGAGCACTGGCTTTGGATGCCCTGCTTCACGCATCAAATTTGCACTTGCACAAGTCCTACTTGTGGTGCAAGAAGGATGAAAACTCTACCAGGCTCCCTGAAGGGTGGTTTACCTGGCACAGGTGGATTACTCGGATGGAATAAACCAAGGGTGTGACCACAGAAACAGGGTCTGTTTGTGCCCTGAAGACTCCCATTTGCTCAACAGCAAGAATCTTAAAGCAAAGGCAACTGGACACTGCGAACGCAATCTGCTGGCTGAGGCCCATGACACAAGCTCCTCTGGGGATCTGAAAAGCTTTATATGGCCTCGTGTGTTTCCTACTTGTTAACAAACACGACACTTTCCTTAGGACAGTAAGTGGCTGTTAAGCATCGAAGAGCACAACTCTCAAGATGACGTTCCAATGCCAGATCTCACAGAGTCAACAAGTCTTCAAACTGTCAGAATTCTTCCCTCAGTCTACTTGCCGGGCAAGTTCCTTCCCTTTCTTCATGCCCACCTAGGCATCCCCCGAGTCCACAAGCCCTGCCCCGCCTTCTGGGGTGGAGCCAGCACATCACTGGGGCCTTCACACGCCCTTACCTGCCCAACGACAAGCCACTGCACTGATGCATGGACTCATGTCTCCCACCTCCCAGAGGCTGAGGTTCTGGAGGGCAGGGATTAGACCCCATATTTCTGTACCCCTGGAGCTCAGGAGAGTGACCAGCACACACGAGAAACTTCATACATGTTTGCTGACTTGAATAAATAAGTGGATAGATGTGAGGTGACGGTTAGAAGGGGAAGTGCAAAGCTGGTTAAAGGCTGACCGCCTTGCCTAGAAGTTATTGGACTCGAGATCCACACGACGCCCTGCCCCTGGCATGGACAGATGCTCCATAAGTACTTTGTGAACAAATAAATTAATGAAGACATCAGCGTTTTATTCACTACAGAAAAAATTTTTTTTCTTGAGCACGTTTCTGTCTTCCCATAGAGTTAGCACACCATCCTGAAAGGGTAAATTCACCTACCTCTTGGAAGGAAGATTAGCAGGTCATGAAACCCCATACAGTAACCTTATCTGCCCTCCGGAATAGACAAAGGTCTCCGTTATGAGAAAGCCCAGTTTTACTTTGATTAGTAACAACAGCTGATGCCTGCGTTGTGTGTATGAGTTTCCACAGCTCTGTCATTGCATCTCTGCAATGACATTGCATCTCTGCATGTCTGCAGCTCTGTATGCAGACAGGTCAGGCCCGATCAGCCTGATGCTAAGTGTGGTCAGCTACCTGCCCAACATCCCGCAGCCCTGGGTGGAGGCGGAGGACCCCACATTCTGTCTCCTTTGCCAACACCATTGTTTACGCCATGTAACATGTGGGGTCAGCATCATTCCCTCAAAAAGCATTTCTCATTTCAGAAAGGAAAAAACAGCAGCATTGTTAAGAGGCAGAGACCTATGTTAGGAATAACTGTAGAACAGCAGTCTATTTTGAGAAGATCAGATGTAGCTTGGGGATAAGAAACAATGGAAATTGGTGAAGGGATTCCATATATTGGAGGAGACTGCATTTGTTGGTGGGAAGACTTACGCAGTCCTCAGCACCTTTCCTCTGATAAGGCATTACCGAAGGTAAAAGCCAGAGCATGGTTTGCCAAGACTCTTAAACAACAATGAACTACAACACCCTATGGCTTGTGTTGTACACCAAGGCTGGGAAGTTCTCAACACATCTCTTTTGAGAAAACACTGATTTTCTCTGATCCTGAAGGAATTTTTCAAGAATTCTCCTTGAAAAGAGAATTAAGAAAACCAAAGCTGTATTGAAGAACGACATAACAGTTACAACACAAAGCCAAGAGAGTTTGAATTTTGTAAAAGTCTGGTGGTTTCCTTTAAATCTTGCTCCAAATGGCTTTTCCATGTTTCTATATAGGCACCACAAATTAGTTTAATTCTGAGTTAGGACTCGAGATCCACGACGCCCTGCCCCTGGCATGGACAGATGCTCCATAAGTACTTTGTGAACAAATAAATTAATGAAGACATCAGCGTTTTATTCACTACAGAAAAAATTTTTTTTCTTGAGCACGTTTCTGTCTTCCCATAGAGTTAGCACACCATCCTGAAAGGGTAAATTCACCTACCTCTTGGAAGGAAGATTAGCAGGTCATGAAACCCCATACAGTAACCTTATCTGCCCTCCGGAATAGACAAAGGTCTCCGTTATGAGAAAGCCCAGTTTTACTTTGATTAGTAACAACAGCTGATGCCTGCGTTGTGTGTATGAGTTTCCACAGCTCTGTCATTGCATCTCTGCAATGACATTGCATCTCTGCATGTCTGCAGCTCTGTATGCAGACAGGTCAGGCCCGATCAGCCTGATGCTAAGTGTGGTCAGCTACCTGCCCAACATCCCGCAGCCCTGGGTGGAGGCGGGAGGACCCCACATTCTGTCTCCTTTTGCCAACACCATTGTTTACGCCATGTAACATGTGGGGTCAGCATCATTCCCTCAAAAAGCATTTCTCATTTCAGAAAGGAAAAAACAGCAGCATTGTTAAGAGGCAGAGACCTATGTTAGGAATAACTGTAGAACAGCAGTCTATTTTGAGAAGATCAGATGTAGCTTGGGGATAAGAAACAATGGAAATTGGTGAAGGGATTCCATATATTGGAGGAGACTGCATTTGTTGGTGGGAAGACTTACGCAGTCCTCAGCACCTTTCCTCTGATAAGGCATTACCGAAGGTAAAAGCCAGAGCATGGTTTGCCAAGACTCTTAAACAACAATGAACTACAACACCCTATGGCTTGTGTTGTACACCAAGGCTGGGAAGTTCTCAACACATCTCTTTTGAGAAAACACTGATTTTCTCTGATCCTGAAGGAATTTTTCAAGAATTCTCCTTGAAAAGAGAATTAAGAAAACCAAAGCTGTATTGAAGAACGACATAACAGTTACAACACAAAGCCAAGAGAGTTTGAATTTTGTAAAAGTCTGGTGGTTTCCTTTAAATCTTGCTCCAAATGGCTTTTCCATGTTTCTATATAGGCACCACAAATTAGTTAAGACTAATTCCTGACTCTCTGACAGTGAGTTCATGCTTTTATTGGCCCCATAAATCCTCCATCATGTGTAAGATGCAACTTTCAAATGCCCAGGCCTGGGAAAACCTAGTGGTCTGTGCAGCTATAACAAAGTGCCACGGTTTGCTTGTGGGCAGTCCTGCAACCCAAGGGTGTAGAGGAAACCAACATCCACAGAAGACACGAGACTGTGCATCCGAGCCTACAATCTAATGGTCAAAGCCTCCACTCAACCCAAGAAGCTCAGTGCTGTCTCCCACATCAGGACCACCCATCATTGGCGCTGTGCCCGATGGCTTCAGCAGGTCGGCGGTGAGCTTACCTGAATTTGGTGAAATGTGCAAGCTGCTCATGTCCTTGGACAGGCCGTTGGTTTTCGGGCTGGAGATGGGGGCACAGGCCGATGTGGCACGGGGGGGCCTCTTCCCTGGGACTTTCACAGTGGTTCTCAGAAGATCGATCTCTTTGCCATGGACATTCTGCATGTAGTCCTGTTCAAAATGTTAAATGTCCAAGAGAGATTAAAAGGGAGACCTTTGACAATCTAGGACAAGAGGTTCTATGAGACATCATGAGTTGTAATCCTATGACCCTTCCATGGTGGTGAGTCCTTCATAAATAAGGAGCTTGTGATCTGTCTTGTACCAGTGATACCATCATTATATTGAAACCAGCTCTGCCTCTGTGTCCTGAACTAACCCAGGCCCTGGAAATACAAGAAACGCAGTAGATGCTCCTCTGCAGCGGGATGAAGACAATACAGACAGGAAATTCTATTTTGTGAGCTGCTGCTGATCAGATGGCACATCAGGAACCTGGGCTCCTTCTGTAAGTTGTAGGTAAAATTCTAAAGAGTAGGAACTATTTTGTAATACTCTTTTTGTCTCTGATGGTGATTTGTCATTAAACATCTAGGAAGACTGAAGTTGTCTAGTGAGTACTTAGGTTAAAAAATCTAAGGAAGGGGGGCTTCCCCTGGTGGTCCAGTGGATAAGGACACTGCCTTGCAGTGCAAGGGGCGCCGGTTCGATCCCTGGCCTGGGAAGATCCCACGTGCCGCGGAGCGGCTGGACGGATGTGTCCAATCACCTAGCCGGAGCTCTGGAGCGCATGCGCCCAGAGCTGGCGCTCTGCGACAACAGACGCCACCGCGATGGGAGGCCCGTAGGAGCCAAAGAACAAAGATGGATGAAAATAGAGAAATGAAAGACCAATAGAAGTGGCCCGCCCGCTCCACTCCCTCCCCAACCCAATCCTCGCCCAAAATAAATAAATAAATAAATAAATAAATCTTAAAAAAAAAAAAATCTAAGGAAGGGCGTCCCTGGTAGTCTGGTGGGTAAAGAGTCTGCCTTGCAGTGCAAGGGGCACCGGTTTGATCCCTGGCCTGGGAAGATCGCACATGCCGCGGAGCGACTGGACCTGTGTGTCCAATTATGAGCCAGCACTCTGGAGCACATGTGCCCAGAGCCGGTGCTCTGCAACGAGAGAGGCCAGCGCAATGGGAGGCCCACACAGGCCAAAGAATAAAGATGGATGAAAATAAATAAAGAAAAAACCAATAAAAGAGGCCAAAATCAAAAAACAAAACAAAACCCTCTAAGGAAAAGGTCAAGTATTTTGTTCAGGAAGATGTCTGAGGGGTCAGTGGTAGATGCTAAAAAAATATGGAGGTCACTGATGGATGTTTAAGAGCTGGATGTTTAAGTAGAAAGCACATGATTTGTACTCAGTGTGATGTTTCTTCAAATGGTTCGCTGTACTCAGAAAATGTATCCTGCTGTTGTCTACGTTTTGGAGGTGAGTGACCAGCAGCTATCATGGAACCAAAGAGACATCTAGGTACACCCTGAATCCTCTGTGGCCTTGTCCAGTTCCTCAGGGAGGAAAACATACGCCCCTTGTCTCTGCAGATGTATCATGAAATTAACACCACACACTGAGAAACTGTCTATCTAAGTCACTGTTGGGTAAATATTTCAAGTGTTGTAAGACTAACCAGGAAATGAAAGAAACAGATTCCTTCCCTGGCAGCATCCTGCATGCACGCGTGCTAAATTGCTTCAGCCGTGTCCGCCTTTTTGTGACCCTAAGGGCTGTAGTCTGCCAGGCTCCTCTGTCCATGGGATTCTCCAGGCAAGGACATTACAGTGGGTTGCCATTTCCTTCTCCAGGGGATCTTCCTGACCCAGGGATGGAACTCATGTCTCTTATGTCTCCTGCATTGGCAGGGGAGTTTTTTCTTTTTTGGATCACTGGCACCACCTGGGAAGCCTGGCAGAATCCTGGTGGATTCCTTTTATGATACAAAAAACCCCAATTCATTTGTATTTACTGTAAGCAGTAAAGTTCAAGTCAATCTAATTTTAGAAGACCTGCCAAAGGAGCAAGTGTGTGGGCTGCAAGGGACCCAGGGAGGCTGCAGTAGCTGGGCCTTTCCTTACAACCACTGCCAGTTAACAGAGGCAGCAGGCTCAGGGAGAGAAGGGGATGGTGGTTGAGCAGCAAAGTGCACAGTCACGAGGAACCAGGGAAGACGGTCAAGGCGTGTGGTAGAAACTGCAGAGGACACAGAAAAGGCAAGGGAAGCCAAGAGAAGGATCCCACTGGCTTCTTTTAATTACAAGACAATGTCCATATTCCAGTGGAGAAGCAGGGACTGGTTTATCCACAAGCAGGAAGTTTTCTGATTGAAATTATGGCGCAAAAAGGAATCCAACGTTTACAGTTCCAACATAGGGAAGAACCCAAATGGGGGCTTCTGGGACAGACAGAGCTCTGAGCGTGAGACCTCCCCAGAAACCTACGCAGTTAAGAGTTGTGGCCACAGGGGGGCCGCCCCAGACTCAGGAAGTGGCCTGGGAGAATTATCAACATGACGGAAGAGAAATTTCATCCTCCAAGTGGAGCCTTGTGATGGAGGTTACAGAACCCTGGGAGGCTCGCCAAGCTCCAGCCCAGGGGGAGAAGATTCAACAGGGTCCCAGGCGACTGCCCAAGGACAGACCTCACACGGCCAATTCTTAACACAGAACAAAAGCTCAAAAGGCTGGGGCTAGAGTCAAGAGGCATGTGGGACTGTAGACACACAGAGGAAGGATCAGAGGCTGCACCATCATGGGGGCAAACTCAGACCAGCTCCTCCAGGGAGGGGCGAGGCCAGGCCTTCCTCAGTGACGAAATCACCCGAGAGAAGCGCCTGCCCTGGCTTCTACGCTGTCTGTCAGGGAGGGCAGGGGCCAGCTGGGCGGGTCCTTTCCCAGGGTGGCTCATGCAGGGGCATCTGCCAGGGTTGGCCATAGGCATCTCGGAGCAGAGTCGTCATGGGTTTTGGGAAGTGGGGGTGCTGTGTCTAGCTGGGAATGGACTCAAGACTCGGTTGAAAGTCAGGATGCTTAGAAACTGCTAGAAACTGCCCCTCCCTCCCCCATATAATCTACTATGAAAAAAGCTGTGATTTTGAAAGGATGAAGACAAAGGATTGAAAGAAAGTTATTATCATTAAATTAGGCTGAAGGATAAGGCAGACTGGAGGAAACACCGAAGTCTCCTGACACAGCTCATCAAGAGGATGGCGAACAAAGAACATATGGAAGACTCACTGAGCACAGTGCACAGTCAGGCGAGGAAAACCAAAGGGAAGACGGGGTCAAGGCGTGTGGTAGAAACTGCAGAGGACACAGAAAAGGCAAGGGAAGCCAAGAGAAGGATCCCACTGGCTTCTTTTAATTACAAGACAATGTCCATATTCCAGTGGAGAAGCAGGGACTGGTTTATCCACAAGCAGGAAGTTTTCTGATTGAAATTATGGCGCAAAAAGGAATCCAACGTTTACAGTTCCAACATAGGGAAGAACCCAAATGGGGGCTTCTGGGACAGACAGAGCTCTGAGCGTGAGACCTCCCCAGAAACCTACGCAGTTAAGAGTTGTGGCCACAGGGGGGCCGCCCCAGACTCAGGAAGTGGCCTGGGAGAATTATCAACATGACGGAAGAGAAATTTCATCCTCCAAGTGGAGCCTTGTGATGGAGGTTACAGAACCCTGGGAGGCTCGCCAAGCTCCAGCCCAGGGGGAGAAGATTCAACAGGGTCCCAGGCGACTGCCCAAGGACAGACCTCACACGGCCAATTCTTAACACAGAACAAAAGCTCAAAAGGCTGGGGCTAGAGTCAAGAGGCATGTGGGACTGTAGACACACAGAGGAAGGATCAGAGGCTGCACCATCATGGGGGCAAACTCAGACCAGCTCCTCCAGGGAGGGGCGAGGCCAGGCCTTCCTCAGTGACGAGAAATCACCCGGAGAGAAGCGCCTGCCCTGGCTTCTACGCTGTCTGTCAGGGAGGGCAGGGGCCAGCTGGGCGGGTCCTTTCCCAGGGTGGCTCATGCAGGGGCATCTGCCAGGGTTGGCCATAGGCATCTCGGAGCAGAGTCGTCATGGGTTTTGGGAAGTGGGGGTGCTGTGTCTAGCTGGGAATGGACTCAAGACTCCGGTTGAAAGTCAGGATGCTTAGAAACTGCTAGAAACTGCCCCTCCCTCCCCCATATAATCTACTATGAAAAAAGCTGTGATTTTGAAAGGATGAAGACAAAGGATTGAAAGAAAGTTATTATCATTAAATTAGGCTGAAGGATAAGGCAGACTGGAGGAAACACCGAAGTCTCCTGACACAGCTCATCAAGAGGATGGCGAACAAAGAACATATGGAAGAAGTGACCTTCACTGAGCACAGGACCAAGGGTCAAGGTCACTGCAAAAAAAATGTTCTTAAGTAGTTTTGATTTACTTCCATTGGTAACCACTGAAAATAGGCAAACCAAGTTTCAAAACCAAAGTTGATGCTTGTAAATAACGAATTCCTTCTTGCATAGTTACTCCTTTAAAAATATCAACTTGCTATAACTTTCTTCTTTAATGCCAATTCTTAACAAATTAAAATACAATAACAGGAGTGTAATTGAGCATTTATGGCTTATGGGCTCTAAAATGAGCCTAATCAGAGAGTGACTAAGCCTCAGCATGGTCTCCTTTTTAATAGGCATGTTTTAACATACAATAACCAGTATATTTTATTTAAAATTATTATAGAAATGTACCAAGTGCCGGCTCTCTGGATCTGAATGAGGCGAAGGAACCCATTTATCTTTGGCTCAGCATGGGCTTGGGGGATCTCTTTGCCTGTGTGAGGGAGGCGCTTAAAAGTGCAGAAGAATTAGTTCTTAAGAAATGCAGAAGACAAGTTTAACGATTCTCAAATTTCAAGCCTCTAAAATTTATAAAATCTTTACAAGAGGCATTTCCTAGTCACACAAGTCTTTCAGCTTGGTGTTTCAGAAGCAGATGGATGCACGACTCTGTGGCTTCTAGGTTCTCCCAAAAGAAATGACACTGAGTTTTCTGGTTTTGAAAGAGCTACTCTTTTCATCTCGCCCCAGCTTGGTACTTGAGGAATTGAAGCTACAACCTCTAAACAGGGTCGGCTCTTCAGAAGTGGGACAGGCAGTCCTGCGGTCCAAAGTAGGGATCTCGCAGGCTGAAATAAAGCCGGCGAGGCTGATTTTGATATGCAAATAATACAGATACAACCCTGCTCCGTGTTCCTTGTAGAAAATGCTGATCGAGGATAAAAGGGGAAAAAACCCTTTAACAAGGCATGAGGGTAATTCAAAGCCAAGTACTTTTAAACAGCACTTAACAAGTCCCCGGGGCCCACTCAAGAGCCCGGCCCCCCAGAGGTGCCATCTCCTGCCCCTCAACAGCTTGAAAAAGTAGTAATTGCAAACCTATTTGCATTTTTCTTCTCAAGTTGTCCGCACTCATCGCGTGGGTTATTTTTTTTGCAAGCCGGCGCCTGAGCAGAGGGACCCTCCCCGACCGGGTGGATGGAGCTCTGTAACCACGCGCCGCGGCCCGCTGCTGCCCCGCTCCCGCACCTATGCCATCCCTTGTTTTTTACATTTTCCTTCTAATTATGTCGCATCTATTGCCGTACACTTAATTAGCTGCATTAATGTGATTTCTTTTCACATAGTCAAGCAATTAAGAGCTATGATTGAGTTTCATTCAATTAGCCTCAACAAACATGCTAATTGATGTCCCAGATGCAAATGAGGTACACTGAGGGAACCTGCTAGCAATTGAGAGCCTTGTCAGGGACCCACGGCTTCCAGCTTGCTGACAGCAGCACGGCTCCGCGTGGCTCCCACCTTCCTCTGGGCTGCCCTCGGAGAGGGCGCAGGATCCCTGAGCGCCGCGGCGGGTGTACCACATCCCTCCTGATGGGAGAATTAAGGAACTCGCTTCGGTAATGGTTTTGTCCTAAAATCTCATGGCGATGAGCTCCCAGGGCCGGAAGGTCATCACTGAATAGCACTGAGTTCCAGCCAGAAGAGAGCTATCAAGTATCACTAAAATGCCCCATGAGGCTCCTAAAAAAAAGTCCCCATCAGGAGTTCCCCCCAGATGGCCAAGGGAACAATGTGTGGGCCCTGTCTTGGCCATCCCCGGGGCCCTCTGTGTGCATGATGGCCCACAGTTCTCGGTAAATGGTGAGAAATGCACTGAGGTTTAAATACTCCCCCAGCTTGGTACTTGAGGAATTGAAGCTACAACCTCTAAACAGGGTCGGCTCTTCAGAAGTGGGACAGGCAGTCCTGCGGTCCAAAGTAGGGATCTCGCAGGCTGAAATAAAGCCGGCGAGGCTGATTTTGATATGCAAATAATACAGATACAACCCTGCTCCGTGTTCCTTGTAGAAAATGCTGATCGAGGATAAAAGGGGAAAAAACCCTTTAACAAGGCATGAGGGTAATTCAAAGCCAAGTACTTTTAAACAGCACTTAACAAGTCCCCGGGGCCCACTCAAGAGCCCGGCCCCCCAGAGGTGCCATCTCCTGCCCCTCAACAGCTTGAAAAAGTAGTAATTGCAAACCTATTTGCATTTTTCTTCTCAAGTTGTCCGCACTCATCGCGTGGGTTATTTTTTTTGCAAGCCGGCGCCTGAGCAGAGGGACCCTCCCCGACCGGGTGGATGGAGCTCTGTAACCACGCGCCGCGGCCCGCTGCCGCCCCGCCCCCGCACCTATGCCATCCCTTGTTTTTTACATTTTCCTTCTAATTATGTCGCATCTATTGCCGTACACTTAATTAGCTGCATTAATGTGATTTCTTTTCACATAGTCAAGCAATTAAGAGCTATGATTGAGTTTCATTCAATTAGCCTCAACAAACATGCTAATTGATGTCCCAGATGCAAATGAGGTACACTGAGGGAACCTGCTAGCAATTGAGAGCCTTGTCAGGGACCCACGGCTTCCAGCTTGCTGACAGCAGCACGGCTCCGCGTGGCTCCCACCTTCCTCTGGGCTGCCCTCGGAGAGGGCGCAGGATCCCTGAGCGCCGCGGCGGGTGTACCACATCCCTCCTGATGGGAGAATTAAGGAACTCGCTTCGGTAATGGTTTTGTCCTAAAATCTCATGGCGATGAGCTCCCAGGGCCGGAAGGTCATCACTGAATAGCACTGAGTTCCAGCCAGAAGAGAGCTATCAAGTATCACTAAAATGCCCCATGAGGCTCCTAAAAAAAAGTCCCCATCAGGAGTTCCCCCCAGATGGCCAAGGGAACAATGTGTGGGCCCTGTCTTGGCCATCCCGGAGCCCTCTGTGTGCATGATGGCCCACAGTTCTCGGTAAATGGTGAGTTTATCTTAGTCAGCTCTGGGGCATTTGGCCCTTGAAGTTAAGCTCAAAATACAGCAATCCATCAACAGTCCCTAAAAATACTCCTGCTGTATTGATTCTCGCTGCTTCTGTCCTTTTGCTACCTTTGACTGTCTGGTGAAAGATGGTCTATTTCACATGTTCACAGGGTACCCAAAAGCAGTTCACAAGATCTTAGAGCAAAATCCAAATGCATCCATGATGTGACTGGCATCTCAAGGCTAGGTCATTAGAATAAACACTCAGCTCTGATCTGCAATCGGCGTCACACCTGTTTTACATCCACCTTCTTAAGACTCTTTGTTTCCATAATTAAATGATGGGAAAATGATGGAACTCTGTGTTCCAATTAGGTTTTCTTGATCCGTTCTGGTTTCTAACTGTACATAAAATGTTGAGAAATGTACTACTTCCTATTATTGTTACTATCTGGGCTAAGCAAGATAGCTGTTAGGCCACACGGATGCCTTGTTTTGGTCTTTTTGCCATGGTTAATTGAATCGAGCACTTTCTCTTTGCATAATCTAAGGTGAGCAATCCTCAAAGGGTGGTCTTCAACAGCCTTTCAGGGGATACACAAGATCAACACTATTTTCAAAACAATCCACATTGTTTGCTTGCTCCTGGTGTTGAAATTTGCTTTGATGGTGCTAAAATGGTGTGAGTAACAAATACTGCTGAGTTCTCAGCATGGAGCGAGACAGTGGTAGCCACTGTATACACTGTGATATGTACAGTGGAAGACACCGTCTGTATTTTACTGATCCCCGTGCTGTCAAAATACAAAGAAATAAAAATCAGTTTCACCCAAAGATGTTCTTCATAATCTAAAACCTACTTATTAAAAAAAAAAACTCTAGCCTTTGAGGATTTAAAAAAAAATTTTTTTCCCCATCATGCCTCTTTTGTTTATATTTATTTTCATCTGTCTTTTATTCTTTGGCCTGTGTGGGGGCCTCCCATTGCAGAGGCCTCTCTCACTGCAGAGCGTGGGCTCAGGGCGCATGCACTCCAGAGCGCTGGCTCGTAACTGGACACACCGGTCCAGCTGCTCCATGGCACATGGGATCTTCCCAAGCCAGGGATCAAACTGGTGCCCCCTGCACTGCAAGGTGGACTCTTTACCCACTGGACCACCAGAGAAACCCTAGCCTTTGAGTTTTTAAACTTCCCAGGTGATGCCATGGCAAGTCTACCTGAGTGTTTCTACTGCACCACCAAGGCTGACTGCTCTACAGAAATGCTCGTTCCTAAGAGCTAAGCGCCCAAGGACTGACACTTTCAAACTGTGGTGCTAAAGAAGATTCTTGAGAGTCCCTTGGATAGCAAAGAGATCCAATCAGTCACTCCTAAAGGAAATTAACGCTGAATATTCACTGGAGGCACTGATGCTGAAGCTGAAGCTCCAATACTTTGGCCACCTGAGGCAAAGAGATGACTCATTGGAGAAGACCCTGATGTTGGGAAAAACAGAAGGCAAAGGAGGAAGAGACGACAGAGGAGAAGACGGTTGGATGGCATCACTGACTAATGGATATGAGTCTGAGCAAACTCAGGGAGATGGTGATGGACAGAGAGGCTTGGCATGCTGCAGTGCGTGGGGTCTCAAAGAGTCGCACATGCCTTAGCAACTGAACAACAGCAACGGCTCGAAGAAAAGTATCGCTGTCTGGAAATCTGCATACCCGAGATAAATAAGCTTTTTTGAAATGACTGACACAGGGTGTCACAGACACACATCATTCAAAGTGCAAAACAGGCCGCTGGATTTTAGTGCAGCAAGGAAGGAAAACTTCATTGAATTTCTACGCTTTAATAAACTGTCACACGTCGAGTTTTGGTGCCGTATCTGAGAAGAACACTCACAATCTGAAATGGCTATTAAAGTGCTCCTCCCTCAAGCCGCCGACACTGCTGGCAGCAATGTATACTGGTGCAGTCACTATGGAAGATAGCACAGAGGTTCCCCAGAAAACCAGAGCTGCCCTGGGATCCAGTACAAACCTGCCTCTTTTGTTTATATTTATTTTCATCTGTCTTTTTGTTCTTTTGCCTGTGTGGGCCTCCAATTGCAGAGGCCTCTCTCACTGCAGAGCGTGGGCTCAGGGCGCATGCACTCCAGAGCGCTGGCTCGTAACTGGACACACCGGTCCAGCTGCTCCATGGCACATGGGATCTTCCCAAGCCAGGGATCAAACTGGTGCCCCCTGCACTGCAAGGTGGACTCTTTACCCACTGGACCACCAGAGAAACCCTAGCCTTTGAGTTTTTAAACTTCCCAGGTGATGCCATGGCAAGTCTACCTGAGTGTTTCTACTGCACCACCAAGGCTGACTGCTCTACAGAAATGCTCGTTCCTAAGAGCTAAGCGCCCAAGGACTGACACTTTCAAACTGTGGTGCTAAAGAAGATTCTTGAGAGTCCCTTGGATAGCAAAGAGATCCAATCAGTCACTCCTAAAGGAAATTAACGCTGAATATTCACTGGAGGCACTGATGCTGAAGCTGAAGCTCCAATACTTTGGCCACCTGAGGCAAAGAGATGACTCATTGGAGAAGACCCTGATTTTGGGGAAAAAACAGAAGGCAAAGGAGGAAGAGACGACAGAGGAGAAGACGGTTGGATGGCATCACTGACTAATGGATATGAGTCTGAGCAAACTCAGGGAGATGGTGATGGACAGAGAGGCTTGGCATGCTGCAGTGCGTGGGGTCTCAAAGAGTCGCACATGCCTTAGCAACTGAACAACAGCAACGGCTCGAAGAAAAGTATCGCTGTCTGGAAATCTGCATACCCGAGATAAATAAGCTTTTTTGAAATGACTGACACAGGGTGTCACAGACACACATCATTCAAAGTGCAAAACAGGCCGCTGGATTTTAGTGCAGCAAGGAAGGAAAACTTCATTGAATTTCTACGCTTTAATAAACTGTCACACGTCGAGTTTTGGTGCCGTATCTGAGAAGAACACTCACAATCTGAAATGGCTATTAAAGTGCTCCTCCCTCAAGCCGCCGACACTGCTGGCAGCAATGTATACTGGTGCAGTCACTATGGAAGATAGCACAGAGGTTCCCCAGAAAACCAGAGCTGCCCTGGGATCCAGCAACCCCACTCCCAGTCACTTACTCACGGCAGACTCTGTGTGACCCCACGGACTGTGGCTGGCCAGGCTCCTCTGTCCATGGAAACTTTCAGGCAAGAAAGTTTCCTACTCCAGGGGATCTTCCCGACCCAGGGATCAAGTCCAGGTCTCTTGTGTCTCCTGCACTGGCAGGTGGGCTCTTTACCACTGAGCCATCTAGGAAGCCCATATATCCAGACAAAACTGTACTTTCAAAATATACATGCACCTCCATGTTTATTGCAGCATTATTTACAATAGCCAAGAACATGGAAACAATTTAAATGCCCACTGACAAATGAACGGATGAGAAGACGTGGTACATATATACAATAGACTATTACTTGGCAATAAAAAGGAATGAAATAATGCCACTTACAACAACATGGATGATCCCAGAGCTTATCATACTGAGTGAAGTAAGCCACTCAAAAGACAAATACCATATGATTTCACTCATACATAGAAATCTAAAACATGACACAAATGAACTTATCTATAAAACAGAAACAGAATCACAGCCACAGAGCACAGGCTTATAGTTGCCAGGGGTGGGATGGGGGCAGGAGGGACTGGGAGTTCGGAGTTAGAAGATTCAAACTATTATATATAGGACAGACAGGCAATAAGGTCCTACTGTACAGCACAGGGACTCCTATGCAATATCATGCAATAAACCATAATGGAAAAGAATATGAAAAAGAATGTATATATGAATAACTGTGTATTGTTCTATACAGCAGAAATTATCACAATGCTGTAAATAAACTATACTTCAATAAAATGAGTTTTTAGTTAAAAAGAAAAACTCCTCCCTTTCTGACTAAATATCTTTATGAGAGGTTTTTTCACATACTTCAAAAGTACTTTGAAAAATGGGCAACAATGCTACTCTGTTCACAATTTCCTTTTGTTAGGCATTTTTTGTCTTTTTCATAAAAAGTGTTTGTGGAATAATATATAACGGGTGGGTTATGATTATTATTTTAAATCAATTCTATGAATGTTACATTTTTTCTGTTCTAATTTCTCCCATGACAAACATCAGCAGACATAATCCACAGAAACAAAAACTGTTTCAGATTCCTCTAAGTTTAAGAAAGTCAAGCCCCTAAGGCGAAGTTTGAGTTAGTCCAGCTTGATGCTCGCAAACAGTCAAGGGCTGGGTATGTGTGATTTTATGCACACATCTGGGGGAAGAGCATGAGAGCCTTTACCTGAACGGGTACTAGAAATGAGGAGAGGAATAACTCAGTCTCCCCTGTTTCACTATACTTCACGTATGTCCAGGTTCAAGAGAAACAGTAGTTTATATAAATCTATTTTTAAAAACCTTACTTCTGGGCTCAAAAAAAGAGAAAAGTATGTAAGAGAAGCCATTGTCAGATGCATTGCTATTCCCCAACTCTGCTAATATTCTTTTCAAAGGAAACTCCTCTATAAAGACATATATAATACCATTCCTTCAAAGGGAACAGGCCCACGCTCAAGTCCAACACGTATGAATAATAAACAATAGCCTCGTACGCGGCACAGAGAAAAGTGACACCCTAGAAATACTACGAAGACAGTGTAAAACCATGAGAAGTCTTCCGGCCACATCCTTTCAGATCACATACCTCAAAGAAGACAATTTCTCCTCATCTCCCCAGGATCACAGTTACAATAGCAAAGTAGGAGGCAGCTTCAAAGAGAAAAGCCTTGTGAGAATCAGTCTGGTTTCCCAAGACGGCCAAGAGAATTCCAGTGTTTCACTTCTGGAGCTGCTGTGGAAAGACAGCTGGACCAGCGCAGGACTGTGTGACCCGTGGCCACTGCAGGAAGAAGGTGCCCAGCAAACTGGATGGCTCACAGAGACGGGGCGCAGGCAAAGCTGAGGACAT
Organism: Tragulus kanchil; assembly: GCA_022376925.1. NCBI lineage: Eukaryota > Metazoa > Chordata > Mammalia > Artiodactyla > Tragulidae > Tragulus > Tragulus kanchil. The sequence continues at coordinate 50,795,047 of JAIOJX010000026.1, forward strand.
CTGATTCTGAACAAAGGCTCGACTGTGCCTGGGTGATTACAAGACGTGTGAGCACAGAAGGCTGATGAAGTGTCATCATGGGGGCGCAGGGCCCCATGCCACATGTGACATGTCACATACCATAGGGAGCTCAACACCCCAGGGCAAACCTCTCCTGTGTACCTGCCGTCAGAACCTAAAATGTGTGGGCTCAAGTCCAACATGAGCCTGGGTCACATGTTAATATGCATGCATGCTTACTTGTTTCTGACTCTTCAAGACCCTATGAACTGTAGCCCACCAGGCTGCCCATAGTACTTTCCAGGCAAAAATACTGGAATGGCGCTGCCATTTCCTTCTCCAGGGGATCTTCCCAACCCAGGGATCCAGCCCATGTCCCTGCATCTCCTGTTCTGGCCAGCAGATTCTCTAACCACTGAGCCACGTGGGAAGCACAGGTTAATAGAACGTATTAAATCAAAAGAGTTGAAACTTCCACAATGAATTATGAATATAATTTTTTTTTGCTTCTTGACTGTTGCTGTCTTGATTGATCTACTATATTGAGCTTTATACTGCAAGAAAGATTTTTCTCATTTTAGGTTAAATTGAATATTACCCAGTTGTAACCCATGTGTGCTCAAACCTAGCCTTGCAAAATGAAATGTGTTGGATATGTAGGTCTCTTCCAGAGGCGAGCATGAGTGAAAGTTCACTGCAGTGGACTTCAAGGAGCCAGCTGCAGTCCTGGCTCTATGAGTATTTTTATAATTACATACGGCTGGAAACAACTGGACCAGTGCTTAGACATGCCATGGCCTGAGTTATGTAGCAGTGTTCACCATAATGATGATTAGATTTGAACCTCTTTAATAAAAACTCCAGATTTCTTGGGATGGATTTGCTAGAATGTGAGGCACTGAAAGAAATAGATATTTTAAAGACAGAAAAGCACATACACCTGTCTTCTGAGGACACAAATGATCATTTAGCCTCTTCTACCATTTAATCCAACATGGACAGAAACATTCCCACTGCTGTTTCTGCCCACCACAAAATTTCTTCTGATTTAAAAACTTTCACTTGGCCCATTGAGACGTCTAACTGCTTATTATTATTACTGTTATTTTTCCTGATGCCTTGTTTGAGGAGTGATTCTGTTTCCCTAAGGCTACTTACTGCCCACCAACGTGGTTAAAAGTAATTTAATCAGATTCATTTCAAATGAAGAACAATCGATTCCCTGATTCACATAGTTTTCTGATTTTCTAAATTAAGGGTATCCGCAGAAGACAAAGTCTGCCTCCTCCAGGTCAGAAGATGGCCTCGGAGCGAGTGTGCCTGGGAGCCTCTGTCTGTTAGGGAGTGTGGGCTTCGCTATTTAATCAGCCTACATTGTGACTTCCCATCTTTAAGAACGAGGACAGTAACAGTTCTTCCTTCAAGACATTGTTGTCACGATGAACTGAGATAATACATGAAGAACTTGAAAGAATGCTGAAGCCCTTAATAAATGTTGGTTCTTACTGCTTGTGTCTAATAAAAATGCTGAAATATTTGCCCTCTGATTTTACAGAAGTATAGGTGTTGTCCCCGCTGGTGGTAGCCATTCCAACATCATACGCCGTTGGGGGTGACTTGCAAAGCTATTTTTCACTTAGCAGGATAGGTGAAAATGCAAATGCATGACATTTTCTACTTTTTCTCCTCCTTTTCATTTTTCTTTTCTTCTTTTTTTTGGGGGATAGGGTGGGGTGAGAAAGGCATGTATAGGGTAGTCAGACACTTTTATCGCAAAATGCCGTCTGGAAAAGATGCAAAACAAAACTGCTAAAATGCAAGGGAGAAAAAACAAGGGAGAAAAACAAAAGGCCCCCTTCCCTTTGCTTATTGAGTTCAAAGGCATAACATGCAGCACCCTGCAGCAAATGGGAAGCTACACTAATTTTAAAGCCATAAAACGCTATCAAGTGCCCTGCGGGGCAGGACTACACTGAAGCTCGTGGCACCTAAATAAGACATGGTTCATTTACTTCGCAGCTTAACCTAATGTAATCATCAGCGGATTCTTAGCCTAGAGTTGTAACAGGCAAATAGCCGCTGTGGCAGAGGCGGCACCCCCAGCCATCGAGGGGCCCCTGCTAGACTGCTGTTGATTAGAAAATTTTTCAGTTTTGACAAGCCCTTAATGAACATAAATCGCACCTTGATTGGTTTCCATTTGGGGCCACAGGCACACCTGAGAAGAAGCCATCCTCTGAGTCTCTAGCTCTCCCTTCCTCCCCACACGTTAGCAACCGGCCGACAAATGGGCGAGAACCAGAGAAGCACATATTTATAAAGTCTAATGATGAAATCTCATTTCTTGGCAGCAGGGGCCCCAGCACAAAAAATTCCATTCAAGGGTATCCAGAAGACAAAGTCTGCCTCCTCCAGGTCAGAAGATGGCCTCGGGCGAGTGTGCCTGGGAGCCTCTGTCTGTTAGGGAGTGTGGGCGCTATTTAATCAGCCTACATTGTGACTTCCCATCTTTAAGAACGAGGACAGTAACAGTTCTTCCTTCAAGACATTGTTGTCACGATGAACTGAGATAATACATGAAGAACTTGAAAGAATGCTGAAGCCCTTAATAAATGTTGGTTCTTACTGCTTGTGTCTAATAAAAATGCTGAAATATTTGCCCTCTGATTTTACAGAAGTATAGGTGTTGTCCCCGCTGGTGGTAGCCATTCCAACATCATACGCCGTTGGGGGTGACTTGCAAAGCTATTTTTCACTTAGCAGGATAGGTGAAAATGCAAATGCATGACATTTTCTACTTTTTCTCCTCCTTTTCATTTTTCTTTTCTTCTTTTTTTTGGGGGATAGGGTGGGGTGAGAAAGGCATGTATAGGGTAGTCAGACACTTTTATCGCAAAATGCCGTCTGGAAAAGATGCAAAACAAAACTGCTAAAATGCAAGGGAGAAAAAACAAGGGAGAAAAACAAAAGGCCCCCTTCCCTTTGCTTATTGAGTTCAAAGGCATAACATGCAGCACCCTGCAGCAAATGGGAAGCTACACTAATTTTAAAGCCATAAAACGCTATCAAGTGCCCTGCGGGGCAGGACTACACTGAAGCTCGTGGCACCTAAATAAGACATGGTTCATTTACTTCGCAGCTTAACCTAATGTAATCATCAGCGGATTCTTAGCCTAGAGTTGTAACAGGCAAATAGCCGCTGTGGCAGAGGCGGCACCCCCAGCCATCGAGGGGGCCGCTGCTAGACTGCTGTTGATTAGAAAATTTTTCAGTTTTGACAAGCCCTTAATGAACATAAATCGCACCTTGATTGGTTTCCATTTGGGGCCACAGGCACACCTGAGAAGAAGCCATCCTCTGAGTCTCTAGCTCTCCCTTCCTCCCCACACGTTAGCAACCGGCCGACAAATGGGCGAGAACCAGAGAAGCACATATTTATAAAGTCTAATGATGAAATCTCATTTCTTGGCAGCAGGGAAAGCACATTCCCGCACGTCCAAGCTTTCCTACTGAGCGTTCTCCATAGCGACTTGCTGTCGGTGAAGAAAATGGGTAGATATGATTTATCTTTTGTTAAGAATTTCCAGCCACAATTAGTAACCCTCACAAGGCCCAAATGGAAACCACAGGGATACGCATCCAGTTGCTGCTGTGGTTTAGTCAGTCACTAAGTCGTGCCCGACTCTTGCGAGTCCATGGACAGTAGCCCACCGGGGTCCTCTGTCCATGGGATTCTCCAGGCAAGAAGACTGGAGTGGGTTTCCATTTCCTTCTCCAGGAGAGCTTCCTGACCCTGGGATCGAACCCCATCTTCTGCCTTAGCAGGTGGGGGGTTCACTACCACTGAGCCATCTGGGAAGCCCAGCAGACCGGGTACAAGGATGAAATATCATGCTGTGTACCGCTAAGACAATGTCCCATAGACTCTTCTACAAGATTTACTCAGATCCACAAGCTACATGGTTAAATCTGTACATATATGTATATATACACACTGGGTTTCTTTTGTTTTTAAGTAAGAAGGCAGAAGGGTTTTTCAGTGTAGAAGTAAGTCAGGAAGGAGCTAGGCTTTCTGGTGACTTAATTTCTATAGAGATAGACTTTCTCTGATCTCAGCCTACTTACAGTCACTCTGCTCTCCACATCAGGACAATGGGTACCATGGTGATGAGATGGTTGAATGGTACCAGTGACTCGGTGGACATGAGTTTGAGCAAAGTCTGGGAGACAGTGAAGGACAGGGAAGCCTGGCATGCTACAGTTCATGGGGTCGCAGAGTCGGACCTAACTGAGCGACTGATTGACCACACAATGGTGGAGGAAGAGAGGCCCAGACCTGGGGCTCCACAAAGTCATCTCTAGGGCACCACAGTGGGGCGGGACTGTGCCTGGAGCTGACACCACCACTGAGGGTTACCTCTGTCTACCTTCAGCCAGAAGGAGCTGACTCATGGCAGGTGGGGGCTGGAGAGAGAAGCTGATGAAATCCCTACAATGAAGGAAGACAAGAGGAAGTGACAAAGTTTTGAGGACACAGAGATCCACTGATTTTATTCTGTGGATAAAACACATTGAAGAGGGCTTCCCTGGTGGTCCAGTGGGTAAGGACACTGCCTTGCAGTGCAAGGGGCACTGGTTTGATCCCTGGCCTGGGAAGATCCCACGTGCCGCGGAGTGGCTGGACTGATGTGTCCAACTGCTGAGCCGGGGCTCTGGAGCGCGTGTGCCTAGAGCCCCATGCTCTGCGACGAGAGAGGCCACTGCGATGGGAGGCCCACGCAGGCCAAAGAACAAAGATAAATAAATGAAAGATCAATAGAAGTGGCCAAAACGAAACACATTGAAGACCCTCCCATTCCCATGCGTGTATGGACCTAAGAGCCGATGCTCATACATGACTACAGAGGAGCGTCTTCCTAACATGCTCTCCTGAGAAGGGCCTGCTGAGGGCTGCTCAGTTTCCGCCCTGGAAAAGGCAGAGCCCTCCACAGCATCGAGGTGACAAGTCCACACGTCCAGGTCCCGAAGGTGAGGCCCACACCACCGGCTGGAGAGGCCAGGTCTGCCCCAAAACTGGTCTGTGGATAAACGGCCTGAGGTACTTCTGGGGAAGCAGAGAACCCCGGGGACTGGAAGACCTGAGTCTTTGTCCCAGTCTTGACAAAGCCCCGCTCCGAGGGCTCAGCCCTGCAGCCCGAGAGCAGCAGACACACTCGCTCAGGTTCTTCTGTGCGTCTCTGAGCAGACACCTGCCGGGCTGAGCAGCTCTCTTGGAGACACCTGCCCGACACACCGTGTACAAACACTTCTGCATTTGTCCGAAGCAGGCAATCAGACAGGAAAGAAGTGCTCATGTGTTCCCATGGGGACTTCCCTGGTCGGCCCAGTGGCTAAGACTCCATTCTCCTCATGCAGGGGGCCCAGGTTCAATTCCTGGCCAGGACACCAGATCCCGCATGTCTGAACTAAGACCTGGTGCAGTCAAATAAACAAATATAAATAAATAAGCTTCAGACCTTTGCTCCTTGATACGAACGTATTTTCCTCATCTACCTTTACGTGGGCTTTTTGGGGTGCCGTCATGCCGAGTCACTTCAGTCTTGTCTCACTCTCAGCCCACCAGGCTCCTCTGTCCTGGAGTAGGCTTCCGTGCCCCGCTCAGGGGATCTTCTTGACTCAGGGATTGAATCTGTGTCTCTTGCCTCTCCTATGCTGGCAGGCAGGTTCTTTACCACCAGAGCCACCTGGGGGCTCCCGAAATGGGCTAAGATCTGTATCCCCCACTTGTGTGCATGATCTACTTCTCAGGGGTCTAGTTGTGCCACACGGGTGGTCTTCTCCATATCATCAGGATGTCCAAGGCAGAGCCGGGATCACCAAGCCTAAGCTTGGAACTCAGGCTGTCTAGGAACAAAGACTTGAAGGGAAGCTCTGGTGTGGCGCCGCTCCCTGCCACGAGGCCCCTCAGTCGCAGCCTGAGTGGCCTCCCCACTAGCCCTGGGCAGACCAGGCGCGGGCCTCACCCTCGGTGAAGTTACAGGAGAGTGGGCAGGGCAGGTGCAGGCGGCGCCAGGACAGCTGGCCGCCTGGGCCCCAGAGAGCGCCTCTCGTGGGAGGGTACACATGAAGGTCCACCTGCACGATGGACATCAGCCTGCAATGAAGCCAGACGGGAGAGGACTGTCCAGAGTCAGGGCCATGGCTTGGTGGACAGAGGCAGGTACAGCTTCCGATACCATGGATTCTTAGGGGCAGGGAGACCCCGTAACTGCCCACCATGGGTAGCAGGTGGCCTGCCTCAGTGCTACACGGCCAGGCCAGGCCAGACATCATCTTTCCAGAAAGAAATGGAGGCCTGTTTTCTCAGGGGTAGCAGTCCTCCATGATTCAAAGCTCCTGCATCTGGAAATCCACTCTGTCTGTCTAGCCCCCAAGCCTGTCTTCTGCAATGTTCTGGGGAGACCAAGGCAGAGGTTTTTGAAGTGCAACTCAATCCACTACCTTAAGAGATGGGGGTCCACCTTTGTGGGTATGCAGCTGGCTGAAGGAACTGATTCTCTGTGATCTTTCAATCCTCAAGTAAAATACCCTGATTTTATGCAAAGATTAATTTTGGGCTGCACCACGAGGCACATGGGATCTTAGTTCCCAACCAGGGATCGAACCCAGGCCCTCAGCAATAAAAGTGCAGAGTCCTAACCACTGGACTGCTAGGAATTTCTAGGATTGTGTTTTTAAATGACAGTTATCAGCAGTGGGCAAAAGTCGTTCTTCTTATAATAGCAAGTGTCTCTTGCCTCCCTATGCTGGCAGGCAGGTTCTTTACCACCAGAGCCACCTGGGGGCTCCCGAAATGGGCTAAGATCTGTATCCCCCACTTGTGTGCATGATCTACTTCTCAGGGGTCTAGTTGTGCCACACGGGTGGTCTTCTCCATATCATCAGGATGTCCAAGGCAGAGCCGGGATCACCAAGCCTAAGCTTGGAACTCAGGCTGTCTAGGAACAAAGACTTGAAGGGAAGCTCTGGTGTGGCGCCGCTCCCTGCCACGAGGCCCCTCAGTCGCAGCCTGAGTGGCCTCCCCACTAGCCCTGGGCAGACCAGGCGCGGGCCTCACCCTCGGTGAAGTTACAGGAGAGTGGGCAGGGCAGGTGCAGGCGGCGCCAGGACAGCTGGCCGCCTGGGCCCCAGAGAGCGCCTCTCGTGGGAGGGTACACATGAAGGTCCACCTGCACGATGGACATCAGCCTGCAATGAAGCCAGACGGGAGAGGACTGTCCAGAGTCAGGGCCATGGCTTGGTGGACAGAGGCAGGTACAGCTTCCGATACCATGGATTCTTAGGGGCAGGGAGACCCCGTAACTGCCCACCATGGGTAGCAGGTGGCCTGCCTCAGTGCTACACGGCCAGGCCAGGCCAGACATCATCTTTCCAGAAAGAAATGGAGGCCTGTTTTCTCAGGGGTAGCAGTCCTCCATGATTCAAAGCTCCTGCATCTGGAAATCCACTCTGTCTGTCTAGCCCCCAAGCCTGTCTTCTGCAATGTTCTGGGGAGACCAAGGCAGAGGTTTTTGAAGTGCAACTCAATCCACTACCTTAAGAGATGGGGGTCCACCTTTGTGGGTATGCAGCTGGCTGAAGGAACTGATTCTCTGTGATCTTTCAATCCTCAAGTAAAATACCCTGATTTTATGCAAAGATTAATTTTGGGCTGCACCACGAGGCACATGGGATCTTAGTTCCCAACCAGGGATCGAACCCAGGCCCTCAGCAATAAAAGTGCAGAGTCCTAACCACTGGACTGCTAGGGAATTTCTAGGATTGTGTTTTTTAAATGACAGTTATCAGCAGTGGGCAAAAGTCGTTCTTCTTATAATAGCAAGTGTCTTCCTTTTTACCCTGAAGTATTTCTTTTGAGAAGAATACCTCCTCAGGAAAGCATCTCACATCGTTTTGTTATTTTGGCATCAGTAAAAAAGGGTAGATTTTTCAGCCTGATTTTGAAACTACAAACTTACTGAAATCACCATTCTGATAACAATTCAGATTTTGAGTACATGGGAAAACATCAAAGAAATGTCAACAACATACAGAAGCAAAAGCTTTGTGGAACTGGCGAGTGTCGGTCACTTGATTAGGAATGAAGGTCCTAGAGTCCAGCTGTGCAGGGCATGGAGCAGTGACCATACCCCAGCAGCTTCTCCCACAGGCAGCATATGGAATGAGAAAGAAATCCAGGAAGGAGGATTTCAACATTGTGAGCAACTCAAGGATGAGTCAGTCACGTGGGCTGCCCCCACCTGCCAAGTGTGCTCAGGAAACCAGGAGAACCTTCCGGGTCAGGACACCATAAAGTCCTTGGCTCGACCTACAGCCACGTGTGAACTCTTTAAGGTCCACTTAGGAATCCTTCCACACACACCTTGGTCAGCAGGAATTTCAGCCATGTCCTCGACGGCAGCTCCCGCGACATGGAAGATGAATGGGTGTTGGTGCTGAACTGCGCAGCCCCCAGGTCCCAGTTCTTTCTCATTATCGCCTCCATTTTTCTATTAAGGTGCTCCCCGAGGCTCACATCTGAATCCACAGACAGTGCGTCTAGGCTCTCAGGACAGGCTGCCCTTCACCCCCCCGGGTCACAGCCAGAAAAGTGTCAGAAACTCTGGGACACTCAAATGCATCTCCTCCAAGAAGGTTAAGCAGTTAGGGCTTTTTAAAGGTCTTCTAGTTGTATTTTTTTTCAGAGAATCAAAAAAATCTAGATCGTGGAGAAGCAGCAGAGGTCAACAGTCTGCTTTTTACGCTTTCAGTCTTGTTTACGTATTTAGCGCTGTCTTTGCAAAATGCCATGTGGAGACAAAAGAACAGTGAAGCCCATCAGTCCTGAAGTGCAGGTGGCCTGAGATTTTCTGAGTGTTGGCATTGAATATCCCACATCTTTGGAAAACTAGGAGAGTCAGACACTCTACTCGGACCATCTACAAACCCAAAGCAGCTTCACTACCTTGGTTGAGTTCTCCGCGTATAATACAAACTGTGTTCTAGGTTTTACTTAATAATAGCATCTTGAGAAAGATGAATCAAATCAAATCAACTGTTTTTTTGCCTTCTGAACCCAGGTTTTGTCTTACCAGGAGACTCATCCCACCAGCAGCTCCAGTTTTGGGGTGGGGTGTCCAACTGGCTCCACGAATCTCCATTTGCTAAGTGTTCTTGGTGACAATTTTGGACACACACACTCTAAAGAGACTGCAGTGACCTTAAGAAGACGTTAACATCATACATGCCTTACAGTCCAAGGAGCCTTTCTCTGGGTTTCCAGAGCAGACACCATCCAACCAGTTTCTCAATGTCTACCTAAAATGCACACGGAGAAGCGGCAGGGTCTGACTGCATGTGGAAGGGGAAGGACGGCTGAGCTGAAGCCTCCTGGGCAGGCTCTGTTTCAGACCAGCTGCAGACACACTTGTTACAGAGACAATGCTGTGGACGTGCGGGCTCCAGCGGCCCTCCCCACCCTCGCCGCTCAGCTTGGGCACCTTGCCGCCGACTCCGGACCCTGAGGAAATCATCCCTCAGGGCGGAAACCATGGATTCTAGGAACCCCTAGGCTGAAATTCATCACCACCTCTTTCTCCTGTGCCCACATCTGCCTCTCTCTACCTACAATGCAGGAGGCAGGGTGGGGGCGGGGGCCCGTCAGGGCAAGCCAGCCATTGCCGACAGCCCCTGGGCCTCTGGGGAAGAGCAGAGCAGGCCAGGAGGGGTGGCCACGGGCCAAGCGAGGGGTTGAGACTTCCCGGAGCACGGAGGGAGCAAGTCTGGGCCCTGGAAGCACTGCTGGTATCAACTGGTAGGGAACTTTCTCCATCCAGGTTGGATCAGTGTTGGGTCAGTTTCCTCTAATTCCCAGATGATTGTGTCTATGATCTGGTAGGGCAATTCTATTCCACTGCTCAGAGAGGTCTCTCCTCCCTTGTTTACGTATTTAGCGCTGTCTTTGCAAAATGCCATGTGGAGACAAAAGAACAGTGAAGCCCATCAGTCCTGAAGTGCAGGTGGCCTGAGATTTTCTGAGTGTTGGCATTGAATATCCCATCATCTTTGGAAAACTAGGAGAGTCAGACACTCTACTCGGACCATCTACAAACCCAAAGCAGCTTCACTACCTTGGTTGAGTTCTCCGCGTATAATACAAACTGTGTTCTAGGTTTTACTTAATAATAGCATCTTGAGAAAGATGAATCAAATCAAATCAACTGTTTTTGCCTTCTGAACCCAGGTTTTGTCTTACCAGGAGACTCATCCCACCAGCAGCTCCAGTTTTGGGGTGGGGTGTCCAACTGGCTCCACGAATCTCCATTTGCTAAGTGTTCTTGGTGACAATTTTGGACACACACACTCTAAAGAGACTGCAGTGACCTTAAGAAGACGTTAACATCATACATGCCTTACAGTCCAAGGAGCCTTTCTCTGGGTTTCCAGAGCAGACACCATCCAACCAGTTTCTCAATGTCTACCTAAAATGCACACGGAGAAGCGGCAGGGTCTGACTGCATGTGGAAGGGAAGGCGGCTGAGCTGAAGCCTCCTGGGCAGGCTCTGTTTCAGACCAGCTGCAGACACACTTGTTACAGAGACAATGCTGTGGACGTGCGGGCTCCAGCGGCCCTCCCCACCCTCGCCGCTCAGCTTGGGCACCTTGCCGCCGACTCCGGACCCTGAGGAAATCATCCCTCAGGGCGGAAACCATGGATTCTAGGAACCCCTAGGCTGAAATTCATCACCACCTCTTTCTCCTGTGCCCACATCTGCCTCTCTCTACCTACAATGCAGGAGGCAGGGTGGGGGCGGGGGCCCGTCAGGGCAAGCCAGCCATTGCCGACAGCCCCTGGGCCTCTGGGGAAGAGCAGAGCAGGCCAGGAGGGGTGGCCACGGGCCAAGCGAGGGGTTGAGACTTCCCGGAGCACGGAGGGAGCAAGTCTGGGCCCTGGAAGCACTGCTGGTATCAACTGGTAGGGAACTTTCTCCATCCAGGTTGGATCAGTGTTGGGTCAGTTTCCCCTCTAATTCCCAGATGATTGTGTCTATGATCTGGGTCACATGCTGGCAATTCTATTCCACTGCTCAGAGAGGGTCTCTCCTCCCTAGGAGAACTGCTGAAGGTTTTCAGCAACAGAAAACATGCCCAGGGTAAAAAGGCTTTCTGCCACAACATCTAGCTGTGGTCAGGGAAGGCTCAGGGACGCCTGTGCTGAATAAATGACAGAAAGAGACCAAGCTGTGTGTCAGGGAGAACCAAGGATTTGGGGCTCTTACATAATATGTGTAGGGTGCGTCTTAGGGTGAAAAACAGAAACACATGCCTGGGCAGACTCTGAGGGCCTGGGAAGAAGACGTGGCGTGGAAAGGATGTGACAGAGACTGTGACCGAGGAAAGGGAACTCTGAAGCCACGGTGACCTGGGGGGAGCACCACAGGAGACCCCTTGCCTGCGCATGTTGAGTTCTGAGGAGGACAGGCCATCCAGGGAGGCCAGCAACGGGAGCTTCCCTGGCAGCGGATCCACCCCATGTACTCAGTAGGCTCGTCCACCTCATACCAACAGTACTGCCTACTGCAAAGCTGAGGCTCCCTGGTGTATGAAGCCACGGTTTCCAAGAGCATGCTGCCCGGCTACGATTCCACAAGTAGGGGCGCACAGCTGGGGCCAGGCGCCCACAGACTGTCTTATCCAAATACTGGGCTTGTCTGCTACCCCCACCAACCTGGGAGAGTCCCTGGGACTGCAAGGAGATCAAACTGGTTCATCCTAAAGGAAACCAACCCTGAATATTCATTGGAAGGACTGATGAAGCTGAAGCTGAAGTGACCGCCACCTGATGTGAAGAGTGCCCACATCTGCCTCTCTCTACCTACAATGCAGGAGGCAGGGTGGGGCGGGGCCCGTCAGGGCAAGCCAGCCATTGCCGACAGCCCCTGGGCCTCTGGGGAAGAGCAGAGCAGGCCAGGAGGGGTGGCCACGGGCCAAGCGAGGGGTTGAGACTTCCCGGAGCACGGAGGGAGCAAGTCTGGGCCCTGGAAGCACTGCTGGTATCAACTGGTAGGGAACTTTCTCCATCCAGGTTGGATCAGTGTTGGGTCAGTTTCCCCTCTAATTCCCAGATGATTGTGTCTATGATCTGGGTCACATGCTGGCAATTCTATTCCACTGCTCAGAGAGGTCTCTCCTCCCTAGGAGAACTGCTGAAGGTTTTCAGCAACAGAAAACATGCCCAGGGTAAAAGGCTTTCTGCCACAACATCTAGCTGTGGTCAGGAAGGCTCAGGGACGCCTGTGCTGAATAAATGACAGAAAGAGACCAAGCTGTGTGTCAGGGAGAACCAAGGATTTGGGGCTCTTACATAATATGTGTAGGGTGCGTCTTAGGGTGAAAAACAGAAACACATGCCTGGGCAGACTCTGAGGGCCTGGGAAGAAGACGTGGCGTGGAAAGGATGTGACAGAGACTGTGACCGAGGAAAGGGAACTCTGAAGCCACGGTGACCTGGGGGGAGCACCACAGGAGACCCCTTGCCTGCGCATGTTGAGTTCTGAGGAGGACAGGCCATCCAGGGAGGCCAGCAACGGGAGCTTCCCTGGCAGCGGATCCACCCCATGTACTCAGTAGGCTCGTCCACCTCATACCAACAGTACTGCCTACTGCAAAGCTGAGGCTCCCTGGTGTATGAAGCCACGGTTTCCAAGAGCATGCTGCCCGGCTACGATTCCACAAGTAGGGGCGCACAGCTGGGGCCAGGCGCCCACAGACTGTCTTATCCAAATACTGGGCTTGTCTGCTACCCCCACCAACCTGGGAGAGTCCCTGGGACTGCAAGGAGATCAAACTGGTTCATCCTAAAGGAAACCAACCCTGAATATTCATTGGAAGGACTGATGAAGCTGAAGCTGAAGTGCCAATCCTTCGGCCACCTGATGTGAAGAGCTGACTCATTGGAAAAGACCCTGATGCTGGGAAAGATGGAGGGCAGGGGGAGAAGGGGGCGACAGAGGATGAGAAGGTTGGATGGTACCACGGATCCAATGGACATGAGTTTGAGCAAATTCTGGGAGATAGTGAAAGACACAGAAGCCTGGTGTGTGGCAGTCAGGGGGCCGTGGGGAGGGGAACACAACTTAGCAACTGCACAATAATAAATCCGTGTGAGACACCTGCGGGGGCGGAGACTTGTCCAAAGGGTGATCTTTGCATAAACACGTCCAAGGACACCTGAGTAATAAGGAAACTGTATCTGTTTCCCTCAGGAATAGAAATGACCTCTTCTGGGAAATCTTTTTTTTAAGGGCATCCAGTGAAAACATTTAAAAAAGACAACAGCTGTGTGGAAATTCTTTTTCTTTTGTTTTTAGTAAGTTTAGGAAACGGTCTGTCTCCTGCTTCCAGAGGGCCCAAAGCAAGATACAGGTGGAACCCAGGGCCGCTGAAGCCTCTTGGCCAAGCAGGCGTCTGAGAACACCACCGCCGCTGGCCGACCAGGGCAGCGAGGGCGTGGCACGGGCGGGGCGGGGGGCGGCAGCCTGTCCAGGAGCACAGCCTGCGCCTTCTCAGAAACACCTGCTCGGGCCTGCCTGTTGGTCCAGAGTGCCGGTCGGCACGATCACCTAGGAGTTTACTATGTATACAGTCATCCGGGACTTTGTTATTTATATTTTTAAAAATTTTATTTATTTTTGGCTCCGCTGGGTCTCTTTTGCTCTGCACAGGCTCTCTCTACTTGAGGCGACCAGGGACTAATCTCTCTAGTTGCGGCGCCCAGGCGTCTCCCTGCGGTGACTTCTCTTGTTGTGGAGCACAGGCTCCAGGCGTAGGGGCTCAGCAAGTTGCCGCTCGTGGGCTCCAGCACCTGGTAGCTTGGGTACACGGGCTTAGGTGCTCCACAGCACACGGGATTCTCCCAAACCAGGGACTGAACCAGTGTCCCTCGCATGGCAAGGTGGATTCCCAGCCGCTGGATGACCAGGGAAGCCCATCCGGGGCTTTAACACAGGAGCTGCCTGGACCAGCCCCTGCGAGGGGGCGTCCAGCCTCACAGAGCACACTCTCACATGCAGGCGGCCCTCTGAAGGTGACCTACGGGACTGCGGTCAGACCATCCAGGGCCCCCATCACGCGGGTCATTTACCGTATAAACTGGATTCAATCATTTACTCATGCTCTCATCTTCCTAGTGTGCGAGACCCCAGATCCTTGGGTTTAACAGGATACCAAGTCCAAGCTGAATAGTGATGGCATCAGGGTCCAGCCTGATGGGGAGGGAACACAACTTAGCAACTGCACAATAATAAATCCGTGTGAGACACCTGCGGGGGCGGAGACTTGTCCAAAGGGTGATCTTTGCATAAACACGTCCAAGGACACCTGAGTAATAAGGAAACTGTATCTGTTTCCCTCAGGAATAGAAATGACCTCTTCTGGGAAATCTTTTTTTTAAGGGCATCCAGTGAAAACATTTAAAAAAGACAACAGCTGTGTGGAAATTCTTTTTCTTTTGTTTTTAGTAAGTTTAGGAAACGGTCTGTCTCCTGCTTCCAGAGGGCCCAAAGCAAGATACAGGTGGAACCCAGGGCCGCTGAAGCCTCTTGGCCAAGCAGGCGTCTGAGAACACCACCGCCGCTGGCCGACCAGGGCAGCGAGGGCGTGGCACGGGCGGGGCGGGGGGCGGCAGCCTGTCCAGGAGCACAGCCTGCGCCTTCTCAGAAACACCTGCTCGGGCCTGCCTGTTGGTCCAGAGTGCCGGTCGGCACGATCACCTAGGAGTTTACTATGTATACAGTCATCCGGGACTTTGTTATTTATATTTTTAAAAATTTTATTTATTTTTGGCTCCGCTGGGTCTCTTTTGCTCTGCACAGGCTCTCTCTACTTGAGGCGACCAGGGACTAATCTCTCTAGTTGCGGCGCCCAGGCGTCTCCCTGCGGTGACTTCTCTTGTTGTGGAGCACAGGCTCCAGGCGTAGGGGCTCAGCAAGTTGCCGCTCGTGGGCTCCAGCACCTGGTAGCTTGGGTACACGGGCTTAGGTGCTCCACAGCACACGGGATTCTCCCAAACCAGGGACTGAACCAGTGTCCCTCGCATGGCAAGGTGGATTCCCAGCCGCTGGATGACCAGGGAAGCCCATCCGGGGCTTTAACACAGGAGCTGCCTGGACCAGCCCCTGCGAGGGGGCGTCCAGCCTCACAGAGCACACTCTCACATGCAGGCGGCCCTCTGAAGGTGACCTACGGGACTGCGGTCAGACCATCCAGGGCCCCCATCACGCGGGTCATTTACCGTATAAACTGGATTCAATCATTTACTCATGCTCTCATCTTCCTAGTGTGCGAGACCCCAGATCCTTGGGTTTAACAGGATACCAAGTCCAAGCTGAATAGTGATGGCATCAGGGTCCAGCCTGATGGCACCCTGAGCAGCGCACATGTGCACAGGAAATAAATGTCCCAGTACCAAGAGAACCACACAGCAACGGGAAATGCTGGTTTTGAAGGGGCTGCTGCAGGTCCTGCCTCACGTCTGTTTGAATCCTACATGTTTGATGCACCGCAAGCACATTGCTCTCGACCCCTAACTCACCCTATTAGAGGATATTATAGGAGTATAATATAATATATAAAATATTACATATTATATATTTTATATATATTAATATATATAATATATAACATTATATATTATAAGAGTATTTCCTTATTAGAATCCTGCCCTCCTAACTAAGAGCAGGCCCGCTTCCTTTTTGACAAATAAACTACCTCATCATTAAAAGTCAGGAGGATGAGGAGTAGCTGGCATAGGAAAGACCATCAAGGACAAACACAACCTTTGTAGAAAACTGTCTGACAGTGTCAGACTGTTTGGCCAGGTCCTTTCCGTGGCTCCCAGGAGAATGACAGGCTATAGCATCTGCTCTCTGAGGTCCATGCAGGTCCCCTGCCCTGTGACCAGTAAGAGGGGGGATGACCCACAGTCCTGAAACCCAAAGCTACCGACTTGGGTGAGAATTCCGCAATACCGAACCACTCGGGTCTTCAGCACAAGTGGGCAATGAACTTAGCGGTCCTTCTGCCAAAATACACCTTCCCTAGGAAGCCAGTGTTACAGTGTGACTCGTATTTGAGATCATTTGGTTCTACCCTTTCTGAAATTTTCCAGACTCAAATAATTGGGTCATTCTCCAGGATGGAGAACTTTGAGCCCAGAATTAACACCACATCTGCAAGCTCCTAAATTTCTTATTAAGGAAAGTCAGGATTCTGCCCTTGGACATCCCCTTGATACACCTTCCCATCCAGGACCACAACATGCAGGACTAACTGCACTTTCAAAGGACCATGGCTCCTGCTTGCCATATAATTACATAACTGTGCTCCTTCACTGCATTCCAGGTATATCCATGTATACACAGGAAACAAAAAAGATGGCACTGAGGACCGTCACAAGCAGCAGCCTGTGTGGGAGGACTTTTGAAGACCCAATGGTGATGATCTCATCAAGAGGCTGAGAGGAAGAGAGGCTCAGCCCTCCTACAGGCACATTCCAGAGCCATCTTCCACGGTCACCATCCCTGCCCTTTGGCAAGCAGCAGCAAGCGCCCCTCTTGGGGCTCAGCAGGCGAGAGTGAGGTGACGGGAGAGGCAACACCAATCAGATCTCACTTCCTACAGGCCGGTGAGTCCAGCAAGGAGACTGGGACTGCAGGTCTCCCTCTCAGTGACAAAGCAAATGGGTTGAGAATTAGGTTTTGTTTTCATGGGGTTTTAGGAAGAACTACCCCTCGGGAAAGGGTGCCTCCTGATGATGGCACAGATCTGGGGAGGAAGCCCCAAGACCCAGACGGGGGCTTGACAGCCACCGGCAGGCCTCCTGGGATGGTGTTAGGTCTCTGGTTTAGCCCCCCTGGGGAAGCAGCCTGACTCTATGCCGCAAATAACCCCAACACATCAAGCACAAAGGCATCTCCTCGGTCCAAGAAGTGTGTATCTGATCTGAAAAAAGTGTCAGACTGTTTGGCCAGGTCCTTTCCGTGGCTCCCAGGAGAATGACAGGCTATAGCATCTGCTCTCTGAGGTCCATGCAGGTCCCCTGCCCTGTGACCAGTAAGAGGGGGATGACCCACAGTCCTGAAACCCAAAGCTACCGACTTGGGTGAAAATTTCCCATAATACCGAACCACTCGGGTCTTCAGCACAAGTGGGCAATGAACTTAGCGGTCCTTCTGCCAAAATACACCTTCCCTAGGAAGCCAGTGTTACAGTGTGACTCGTATTTGAGATCATTTGGTTCTACCCTTTCTGAAATTTTCCAGACTCAAATAATTGGGTCATTCTCCAGGATGGAGAACTTTGAGCCCAGAATTAACACCACATCTGCAAGCTCCTAAATTTCTTATTAAGGAAAGTCAGGATTCTGCCCTTGGACATCCCCTTGATACACCTTCCCATCCAGGACCACAACATGCAGGACTAACTGCACTTTCAAAGGACCATGGCTCCTGCTTGCCATATAATTACATAACTGTGCTCCTTCACTGCATTCCAGGTATATCCATGTATACACAGGAAACAAAAAAGATGGCACTGAGGACCGTCACAAGCAGCAGCCTGTGTGGGAGGACTTTTGAAGACCCAATGGTGATGATCTCATCAAGAGGCTGAGAGGAAGAGAGGCTCAGCCCTCCTACAGGCACATTCCAGAGCCATCTTCCACGGTCACCATCCCTGCCCTTTGGCAAGCAGCAGCAAGCGCCCCTCTTGGGGCTCAGCAGGCGAGAGTGAGGTGACGGGAGAGGCAACACCAATCAGATCTCACTTCCTACAGGCCGGTGAGTCCAGCAAGGAGACTGGGACTGCAGGTCTCCCTCTCAGTGACAAAGCAAATGGGTTGAGAATTAGGTTTTGTTTTCATGGGGTTTTAGGAAGAACTACCCCTCGGGAAAGGGTGCCTCCTGATGATGGCACAGATCTGGGGAGGAAGCCCCAAGACCCAGACGGGGGCTTGACAGCCACCGGCAGGCCTCCTGGGATGGTGTTAGGTCTCTGGTTTAGCCCCCCTGGGGAAGCAGCCTGACTCTATGCCGCAAATAACCCCAACACATCAAGCACAAAGGCATCTCCTCGGTCCAAGAAGTGTGTATCTCAGAATCCACTTACTGGGGAAGCATGGAAAGCCTCCCCATCAACAGGAGGAACACACAGAGGTGCCGAAAGAGACAGTTGCTTTTCAGCACGGTTCAGACAAGGCAGGCCACTGCAGTGAGACAAGAGGAAAGAACCGTTCTCCCTGGCCAGCAAACGACATGGCGAGGACACCATCTGTTACGTGCCCACTGAAATGGTTTTTTAAAAAGTAAGTGCTTGGGCTTCCCCAGTGGTCCAGTGCGTAAGGACACCGCCTTGCAGTGCAAGGTGCGCCGGTTCCATCCCTGGCCTGGGAAAATCCCACGTGCCGCAGAGCGGCTGGACTGATGTGTCCAATGACCGAGCTGGAGCTCTGGAGCGCATGCGCCCAGAGCCGGCGCTCTGCGACCACAGACGCCACCGCGATGAGAGGCCCACAGGAGACAAAGAGCAAAGACAGATGAAAGTGGAGAAATGAAAGACCAATAGAAGTGGCCCGCCCGCTCCCCTCCCTCCCCAACCCGACCCCCGCCCAAAATAAATAAATAAATAAATCTTTTTTTAAAAAAAAGTAAGTGCTCTTCCTGTTTGGAACCAAAGAAAGCAGCCCTAACTCAGCCACTGGGAATCCACAGCTCCCAACAGCTTAGACTGGAGCAAAGCCATTCTAGGCACCTGCCAGGGATGATACCTGGAAGCAACTTCACTCCAGCCAGCAAGTTGCACAGCCAGGACGCCGTTTGCTACCTATCCTATTGGAAAGGTATTTTTCAAGGCAAATGTTCAACTCCAGTGTAGTCCAGCAAGGAGACTGGGACTGCAGGTCTCCTCTCAGTGACAAAGCAAATGGGTTGAGAATTAGGTTTTGTTTTCATGGGGTTTTAGGAAGAACTACCCTCGGGAAAGGGTGCCTCCTGATGATGGCACAGATCTGGGAGGAAGCCCCAAGACCCAGCGGGGCTTGACAGCCACCGGCAGGCCTCCTGGGATGGTGTTAGGTCTCTGGTTTAGCCCCCCTGGGGAAGCAGCCTGACTCTATGCCGCAAATAACCCCAACACATCAAGCACAAAGGCATCTCCTCGGTCCAAGAAGTGTGTATCTCAGAATCCACTTACTGGGGAAGCATGGAAAGCCTCCCCATCAACAGGAGGAACACACAGAGGTGCCGAAAGAGACAGTTGCTTTTCAGCACGGTTCAGACAAGGCAGGCCACTGCAGTGAGACAAGAGGAAAGAACCGTTCTCCCTGGCCAGCAAACGACATGGCGAGGACACCATCTGTTACGTGCCCACTGAAATGGTTTTTTAAAAAGTAAGTGCTTGGGCTTCCCCAGTGGTCCAGTGCGTAAGGACACCGCCTTGCAGTGCAAGGTGCGCCGGTTCCATCCCTGGCCTGGGAAAATCCCACGTGCCGCAGAGCGGCTGGACTGATGTGTCCAATGACCGAGCTGGAGCTCTGGAGCGCATGCGCCCAGAGCCGGCGCTCTGCGACCACAGACGCCACCGCGATGAGAGGCCCACAGGAGACAAAGAGCAAAGACAGATGAAAGTGGAGAAATGAAAGACCAATAGAAGTGGCCCGCCCGCTCCCCTCCCTCCCCAACCCGACCCCCGCCCAAAATAAATAAATAAATAAATCTTTTTTTAAAAAAAAGTAAGTGCTCTTCCTGTTTGGAACCAAAGAAAGCAGCCCTAACTCAGCCACTGGGAATCCACAGCTCCCAACAGCTTAGACTGGAGCAAAGCCATTCTAGGCACCTGCCAGGGATGATACCTGGAAGCAACTTCACTCCAGCCAGCAAGTTGCACAGCCAGGACGCCGTTTGCTACCTATCCTATTGGAAAGGTATTTTTTTCAAGGCAAATGTTCCTAAGAGTGCAGGGAATAAAGCCAGAAGAGAGGAACTGATTCAGCCTTTCCGGGAATCTGGCAGTCCATATCCAGAGCCCAGAGACGCACATGCTCTTCCACTCTGGAAGGCTACGGCCAGGAATCTGACTGCAGGAAATGCACGAGGGCACAGAGGTGCCAAACCAAGACATGATTAGAATTATTCACACCAGTAAAAGTCACCGAGAAAGGAAGTCTGCTTGCCAAACGTCTGTTTTGGAGCTACTGTTCAGTCAGGTGGGGCACATGTGCAGGCTGAATGGTATGTAACCATTACATGGTGGGATGCAGGCATGTTTGCCGACACAGGCAGGTGCCTGAGATCTGGCGTCATCTAGGAGAGCAGGGCATGCACCGTGTGAACAAGGGGGCTGCCAGCTTTTGGAAGAGAAAAGCCTAGAGTGTAGAAATGGCTGGGAGGATACATTCAAAATGTGAGCAGCCATGTTTTCAAGAGGGTATCTGGGAGAAGTGCATCTTCCTCAGTATGCTTACTTCTAACTTCTCATTATCACGACACAATTTTTAAAAAGTATTGAAAACTAAAAGCTTAATACTGTGATAGAATCAAATGACCAGCTAATACTGTATATTCTAATCTACACATGTATCTACATCAAGGCAGATGAAAACATCAGGCAGGGTTCATGGAACAAGTTGTTCGGCAACCATCTTAACATCTGTCTTCAAGTTTTACCAAAGCTTTCCAAAAGCACTTCCCAGGGGCAGAATGTCCACACTTCTCTCAATAATGGAATTATCTTTTACTCTGTCTTACATAAATCACCAGCAGAAGAGGTGTTACCACGCAGCGAAAGCAAACTTGCCGTACGAGCTGGTATTTGTTCTTATAGGACAATAAACCCTGACTCACGAATTGCATTTGGTTCTTGTTTCTGTTTTTAGTTGCTCAAGATGACTCTGGGGTTCAAAGTACAGGGAATCCCTTACACACGCGCCTTCAAGGTGCAAACTTTCTAAGATGTGACTGTGTGTTTGCATGTTCAGTGTCGTAAGTTATTCACATGTCTGGTGTACACGGTCACGTGCGTGCCCTCTACACGTCTCTATGCTTCTGTGGGCTTCACTGTACAGCACTGTGCCCAGTGCTGAAGCCCAGGGTGTCCGGAAGCAAGTGTGATGCAGCTGGCATTGCCAAGAAGCACCAACTGTCATGCTAGTCCCTGTACCTTTCAAAGTACTGCACTGTAAGATTAAAAATGCTATATTTTTTTATGTTTGTTTCTTGTGTATTATTTGTGAGAAAAGTATTATAAACCTATTGTGCTCAGTTGTTCAGTCATGTCTGACTCTTGGGGACCTCACGGACTGTGGCCAACCAGGCTCCTCTGCCCATGGGATTTTCCAAGCAAGAATACTGGAAGGGGTTGTCATTTCCTTCTCAAGGGGATTTTCCTCACCCAGGAGCTGAACCCGTCTTTTGGGTTTCCTGCGTTGGCAGGTGGACTTTTTACCACCAGTGCCACCTGGAAAGCCCATAAACCTATTACAGTACTATACAGCTAATTCTGTGAGTTGGGTACCTGAGCGAACTTTGTTGGATTTTTGAACAAATTGGACTTATGAATGTGCTCTTGGAACAGAACTTGTTCCTATGTAGAAGACTTGTTGTAGTTGTTTCTTTTAGTTTAGATTTTCAGATAGATCTCTTTTTCTCTCCTTGCTCTTCGACTACTTGCTTCTGTCTTTTCACTCTCATTTAAAATACTACTTTATTAAAAAAAAAAAAGAAATATAAAAAAGAAAAAACAGAAAGAATTCCTATAAGAACACCATAGACTGAAAATAAAGGACTGAAAGAGTTATTCTGTTTAAAAAAAAAAACAGTGAGATGTACTATCAGAATAGAATTTAAGGCAAAATCCTTAATTGGGGAAAGAGGAAGACTACATATTAATAAAGGAATGATCTATTAAGTACCTCTCATTTTGTTGGTATTTTAGTAAGATATAACATTCATAGTAGTATAAAATATTAACACTTGTTTTTAAGTAAATCTTACAAATTAAGAAAAAAGAGTAAGTTAAAAGAAAATACTACTTCAACCTTGAGCAGAGCTGAAAGGCTTGACCATGTGGGGACCCCTCTAGGCCCACACCCCTGCTCGCTAATCTCTCCAAGGGAGTGGCACTCACATGTAGACTTGGGTGGTAGGTCAGCACTCCATTGTCACACAGGGTGACATACTTCTTCTTCCATTCCTTGTTCAATGACTTGCCACTTCGCTTCAGCAGCATGCCCTATAAGGAAAAAAGACACCAGAGAGACACTGGTATAAATATAAAGTTCTGTGTACATTTGTAGAGAAGAGTAGGCACATAGGTAATTTTTAAATTGCTAAGCTTTCATTTTCTCTTTGCCACCTTAACATGGAAATAATACATCTTTGGCTTGGTCATTCACTTTGCCCCTTTCTTTTGTATTATATATATATATTCAGCCAATTTCTTCTTGCATATGTGAGTGCAGAACTTAACACTGTGACATTAATGAGTGCTAAGACATTGGCCTTCTCAAGGGATTTTCCTCACCCAGGAGCTGAACCCGTCTTTTGGGTTTCCTGCGTTGGCAGGTGGACTTTTTACCACCAGTGCCACCTGGAAAGCCCATAAACCTATTACAGTACTATACAGCTAATTCTGTGAGTTGGGTACCTGAGCGAACTTTGTTGGATTTTTGAACAAATTGGACTTATGAATGTGCTCTTGGAACAGAACTTGTTCCTATGTAGAAGACTTGTTGTAGTTGTTTCTTTTAGTTTAGATTTTCAGATAGATCTCTTTTTCTCTCCTTGCTCTTCGACTACTTGCTTCTGTCTTTTCACTCTCATTTAAAATACTACTTTATTAAAAAAAAAAAAGAAATATAAAAAAGAAAAAACAGAAAGAATTCCTATAAGAACACCATAGACTGAAAATAAAGGACTGAAAGAGTTATTCTGTTTAAAAAAAAAAACAGTGAGATGTACTATCAGAATAGAATTTAAGGCAAAATCCTTAATTGGGGAAAGAGGAAGACTACATATTAATAAAGGAATGATCTATTAAGTACCTCTCATTTTGTTGGTATTTTAGTAAGATATAACATTCATAGTAGTATAAAATATTAACACTTGTTTTTAAGTAAATCTTACAAATTAAGAAAAAAGAGTAAGTTAAAAGAAAATACTACTTCAACCTTGAGCAGAGCTGAAAGGCTTGACCATGTGGGGACCCCTCTAGGCCCACACCCCTGCTCGCTAATCTCTCCAAGGGAGTGGCACTCACATGTAGACTTGGGTGGTAGGTCAGCACTCCATTGTCACACAGGGTGACATACTTCTTCTTCCATTCCTTGTTCAATGACTTGCCACTTCGCTTCAGCAGCATGCCCTATAAGGAAAAAAGACACCAGAGAGACACTGGTATAAATATAAAGTTCTGTGTACATTTGTAGAGAAGAGTAGGCACATAGGTAATTTTTAAATTGCTAAGCTTTCATTTTCTCTTTGCCACCTTAACATGGAAATAATACATCTTTGGCTTGGTCATTCACTTTTCCCCTTTCTTTTGTATTATATATATATATTCAGCCAATTTCTTCTTGCATATGTGAGTGCAGAACTTAACACTGTGACATTAATGAGTGCTAAGACATTGGCCATTGGTTCAGCCAATATACTACAAACCATCATGATGTGCTCTCATGCTTTTCCCTGTAACTGAGCTGTAAGCACATGGAACTCCTAAAGGTATTAAAAACAGAACCTAAATTTCCTTTCCTAAAAATCAGATAAGAACCATATTCTTACTTTACCATATTTACAAATAAGAACATTTTATCTTACAGTGTTTTTCATTTCAGAACTTAATTTATTAAAAGTGAGATTCCATTTGCAAACTTAGCAATGGCATTTAATAGATGAACTGTGTATAATTTACTTTAATCCATTTTTAATGAAATCGTATTAGGGCTTCTTAAAAACCACTCAGCACTTGAAACCGACACACGAGCCTATTTCATCCAGTCTTCCTTAGATGACTGATGAGAACTCGCTCTTGCTTCCACTACCAACTTCAGCAAACCTTCTATCTCATTTCCAGGCTTTCCTGCGTTAAGAAAGCCAAAGCAGCCTGCGCTCTGCCGTATCTGGCGCGTGATTCTGCCCTTTTTCCTCCCTGTTGGGGCTTCATGCCCTCCTGCACGCGTGTGTGCTCAGGTCCTTCTGTCGTGTCCCACTCTGTGTGACCCCATGGACAGCAGCCTACCAGGCTCCTCTGTCCGTGGGATTCTCCAGGCAAGAACACTGGAGTGGTTTTACACACACGCACATATATTTCAAAAACTGAACACAAGTTCTCCTATAGACTCGTGCTTTCCCACCCTCCATTTCAGACGGATTTCCAATAATACCAGGGGTCAGGGTAACTGTGTGTCCTCAGTGGCTAAGAGCTCACCTGGGGCTTCAGAAAAGTTGTTTTTTTAAAAGACATTTTATTATTTTTATTCATTTGTTTATTTGGCTGTGCTGGGTCTTAGCTGCTAGGTCCCCTGACCAGGGATCAAACCCACGCCTTGTGTGTCGGCAGCTCAGAATCTTAGCCCTTGGACCGCCAGGGACGTCCTCCTCAGAAAGCCGCTCCTTTCTTCCTCAAAGGAAAACCGCAGCAGGTCCCACCATGGGGATCTGTGCAGATGGACACAGGGAAGTCTTTAGGCTATCTTGGGGACCCTTTCATATATATTACCAATTTCTTCTTGCATATGTGAGTGCAGAACTTAACACTGTGACATTAATGAGTGCTAAGACATTGGCCATTGGTTCAGCCAATATACTACAAACCATCATGATGTGCTCTCATGCTTTTCCCTGTAACTGAGCTGTAAGCACATGGAACTCCTAAAGGTATTAAAAACAGAACCTAAATTTCCTTTCCTAAAAATCAGATAAGAACCATATTCTTACTTTACCATATTTACAAATAAGAACATTTTATCTTACAGTGTTTTTCATTTCAGAACTTAATTTATTAAAAGTGAGATTCCATTTGCAAACTTAGCAATGGCATTTAATAGATGAACTGTGTATAATTTACTTTAATCCATTTTTAATGAAATCGTATTAGGGCTTCTTAAAAACCACTCAGCACTTGAAACCGACACACGAGCCTATTTCATCCAGTCTTCCTTAGATGACTGATGAGAACTCGCTCTTGCTTCCACTACCAACTTCAGCAAACCTTCTATCTCATTTCCAGGCTTTCCTGCGTTAAGAAAGCCAAAGCAGCCTGCGCTCTGCCGTATCTGGCGCGTGATTCTGCCCTTTTTCCTCCCTGTTGGGGCTTCATGCCCTCCTGCACGCGTGTGTGCTCAGGTCCTTCTGTCGTGTCCCACTCTGTGTGACCCCATGGACAGCAGCCTACCAGGCTCCTCTGTCCGTGGGATTCTCCAGGCAAGAACACTGGAGTGGTTTTACACACACGCACATATATTTCAAAAACTGAACACAAGTTCTCCTATAGACTCGTGCTTTCCCACCCTCCATTTCAGACGGATTTCCAATAATACCAGGGGTCAGGGTAACTGTGTGTCCTCAGTGGCTAAGAGCTCACCTGGGGCTTCAGAAAAGTTGTTTTTTTAAAAGACATTTTATTATTTTTATTCATTTGTTTATTTGGCTGTGCTGGGTCTTAGCTGCTAGGTCCCCTGACCAGGGATCAAACCCACGCCTTGTGTGTCGGCAGCTCAGAATCTTAGCCCTTGGACCGCCAGGGACGTCCTCCTCAGAAAGCCGCTCCTTTCTTCCTCAAAGGAAAACCAGGCAGCAGGTCCCACCATGGGGATCTGTGCAGATGGACACAGGGAAGTCTTTAGGCTATCTTGGGGACCCTTTCAGCAGCAAGTCTTGCACGCCCCGGTGAAATGATAAAGACTCATTTCTTAAGGGACTAATGACCAAATTTACCAGGAGGCTGTGTGAAGAGGGAGATATGATAATTTTCTTGGGGTTAAAATCAGGCTGATTTGTTTGGTGCTAGGAAAACAAAGTCTGCTGAAAAAAAAAAGAATTCCGCATCTTGACCACCTGAAGTTCTGTGGTTCACCTGGAAGGGACAGTCTGATCATCTGCACGATTCAGACGCTGCAGCATTCAGCAGGCGAGAGGACCGCCCTGGTGTCCTTGGAGCCATATTGCTGTCCTTCGGCCTTGGCCCCAGTTGGTGCTTCATCCTACCTGTCAGACCTCCACCTCGACAGGTGCACACTGAACTGAGTGGTCGCTTGGCTTCTCAGGTCACATGCACACACGCTGGGGCTGCCTGGCTGCCGGTCTGGGCCCAGTTACACCAGGTTAAGGGCCCGTTCCTTTAAGTGCCTGAGCACTGGCACGTTCCTCCGCATTTCTAAGCATCGCTGTGCTCTCTCTGTCTCTCACTCTCCGTTAGCAGCAGGGCAGGGGTGGCAATTACGGCTCCCTCGTTACAGATGTGAACTCTGGCCACAGAGGTGGGGGAGCTCATTAGCTGATGGGAAGTGACAGGACCCGCCACTCTGCCCCCTTCATTCCTGCCGTTATCACTGGGCCACTAAGCCCAGACTTGGAAATGACCACAATGGTCAAACTGACCGCTGTCCCTACCGTTGCTGGGCCTGCCGCATCTGGTCCCAAAGCACCAGCTCGTCTTCCCTGGGCACAAGTCCCCAGCCTGAGAGCGGTGGGTCACCTAGGATCCCGGCAGGCACCCAAGTCCGAATCTTCTCCAGAGAGGGCAGCGAGAATCCAGGACCGCAGTGACCGAACTGTACTGGTATTTCATATTTGCACAGTGGAAGAACAGACAAGCACCCTTCTAACAGGAACAAATTCAAACTTGTCCCCTAAAATCTATTGCCTATGAATCCAGAGGAAGGGCTTTCGGTTTTCTAAAGCTTAGAGTTCTCTGAGAATGCTATAAACTCTTGAGTGTCCTTGAGAGAGGAGGAGACCACGATGAGGATTTTCAGAAGTCAGTCTCAAGGCTACTAAAAAGTTCCAGGAACAGCCTTCTGCCCACCTCCAAACTGCCCAGGGAATGCAGGGTCTGTGTCTGCACTTCCAGACCCCTCAATGAGCCAAGAGAAGAAAAACTGGAGCTTTGTGGACTGCTCCTTGCTTTAGAACGTTGGCAATGGATTATATACACCATCTGCGTGTGATTCAGGCCAAACCCAGCTTGTGGGCAGGTCAGACACAAGTCCCTTGGTATTTGCGACCTCCTGCCAAGAGTTAGCAGAAGGCAGTAGTGAGGTCTGGACCAAGGCGCTGGACCTCCCATGGCTGGGCCATGAGGGACCTCCATCCCACCGCCCAGACAACAGCCACCTGCAGCCTTTAACTTCCTGGAAGAGGAACACTGGATTAATGCCCAGAGCTGATGTCAGGGTCCACGCCTACATGTACACGTGGTTAAGGGCCCGTTCCTTTATGCCTGAGCACTGGCACGTTCCTCCGCATTTCTAAGCATCGCTGTGCTCTCTCTGTCTCTCACTCTCCGTTAGCAGCAGGGCAGGGGTGGCAATTACGGCTCCCTCGTTACAGATGTGAACTCTGGCCACAGAGGTGGGGGAGCTCATTAGCTGATGGGAAGTGACAGGACCCGCCACTCTGCCCCCTTCATTCCTGCCGTTATCACTGGGCCACTAAGCCCAGACTTGGAAATGACCACAATGGTCAAACTGACCGCTGTCCCTACCGTTGCTGGGCCTGCCGCATCTGGTCCCAAAGCACCAGCTCGTCTTCCCTGGGCACAAGTCCCCAGCCTGAGAGCGGTGGGTCACCTAGGATCCCGGCAGGCACCCAAGTCCGAATCTTCTCCAGAGAGGGCAGCGAGAATCCAGGACCGCAGTGACCGAACTGTACTGGTATTTCATATTTGCACAGTGGAAGAACAGACAAGCACCCTTCTAACAGGAACAAATTCAAACTTGTCCCCTAAAATCTATTGCCTATGAATCCAGAGGAAGGGCTTTCGGTTTTCTAAAGCTTAGAGTTCTCTGAGAATGCTATAAACTCTTGAGTGTCCTTGAGAGAGGAGGAGACCACGATGAGGATTTTCAGAAGTCAGTCTCAAGGCTACTAAAAAGTTCCAGGAACAGCCTTCTGCCCACCTCCAAACTGCCCAGGGAATGCAGGGTCTGTGTCTGCACTTCCAGACCCCTCAATGAGCCAAGAGAAGAAAAACTGGAGCTTTGTGGACTGCTCCTTGCTTTAGAACGTTGGCAATGGATTATATACACCATCTGCGTGTGATTCAGGCCAAACCCAGCTTGTGGGCAGGTCAGACACAAGTCCCTTGGTATTTGCGACCTCCTGCCAAGAGTTAGCAGAAGGCAGTAGTGAGGTCTGGACCAAGGCGCTGGACCTCCCATGGCTGGGCCATGAGGGACCTCCATCCCACCGCCCAGACAACAGCCACCTGCAGCCTTTAACTTCCTGGAAGAGGAACACTGGATTAATGCCCAGAGCGCTGATGTCAGGGTCCACGCCTACATGTACACGTGTGAAAAGCCGTCAGCCACAACACTAGGAGAAAGCAGCAAACTCAGCGGTCTCTCCATAAGAAATAGAGAGCGCCATCCTGAGAAACACAATGAGATGTGAGCTCTCTGATGAGCGAAGGCAGGAGGCTGGGGCCTCAGAGGCAGCAGGCAGAATACGCTTCTGTAATCAGAGGTTCAATTGGACTCCAAATGAGGAGACTCAGGAAAGAGCTTCAGTGGATTCAAGATTCCTGTTGCTTTCTTCTTTCTTTTCCCTTAATTCTGAACACTGATTTTTAAGGGTATTTGTATCGAGTGGGAATCACAGAATTTCAGAATCTTAAGAGACTCTCAAAGTGGAACCATTCATTCTTGAATCTGCTAGATGAGTATTTGTGCACAGTCCTTGCTCGGGGACACTCTGCTGGAGCATCCCTAGGGACAGGGCACCTATGGGTGCAGACACCTGGGGCCACTGGAGCAGGGGTCCACGGCCGAGCAGGGGGCCGAGTCTGGTCTGTAAGTCTGGAGGAGTCTGGCCCAGCACGCCCTCACTTTGAGGAACCAAGGAGAGTTGCTACAAAGACCCAGTGAGGTGTCACACCGATACACAGCTAAGCCCTTTCTTCGTTGCCAACTCCGCTGGAAGCAAAAGGTTCCAGGGCTCTGACAGGTGGGTTTCTCCTCTAAACGCAGTCAGGATCCCCCAAGTGCTGAAGGGGAAGAACTCACTGCCCCCTTGAGGACAAACTTCTCCCGGTGAAGCAGGATGCTCACACACGCCGGCAGCCTCTCCTTGCACCCGGCTGAGCCGGGAGACTGGACGCCCTGTGCGTCTGCCTCCCCGAACGCACACACCTTCTACTGCAAGGACCAAGAAAACCAAGAGAAGCCCTAAAAATAGTCCACTTTAAACTTCTGAAGGACGTGAAGCCATGATCCCACTAGCTAGAAGATGACAGAGGCCGGAAGGCACTCCGCCAGAGACACACGGGCAGGCAGCCCCCATCGGCGTGTGTACGTGGCCCCGCTGAGTCTAAGCCCAGAGCGCTGATGTCAGGGTCCACGCCACATGTACACGTGTGAAAAGCCGTCAGCCACAACACTAGGAGAAAGCAGCAAACTCAGCGGTCTCTCCATAAGAAATAGAGAGCGCCATCCTGAGAAACACAATGAGATGTGAGCTCTCTGATGAGCGAAGGCAGGAGGCTGGGGCCTCAGAGGCAGCAGGCAGAATACGCTTCTGTAATCAGAGGTTCAATTGGACTCCAAATGAGGAGACTCAGGAAAGAGCTTCAGTGGATTCAAGATTCCTGTTGCTTTCTTCTTTCTTTTCCCTTAATTCTGAACACTGATTTTTAAGGGTATTTGTATCGAGTGGGAATCACAGAATTTCAGAATCTTAAGAGACTCTCAAAGTGGAACCATTCATTCTTGAATCTGCTAGATGAGTATTTGTGCACAGTCCTTGCTCGGGGACACTCTGCTGGAGCATCCCTAGGGACAGGGCACCTATGGGTGCAGACACCTGGGGCCACTGGAGCAGGGGTCCACGGCCGAGCAGGGGGCCGAGTCTGGTCTGTAAGTCTGGAGGAGTCTGGCCCAGCACGCCCTCACTTTGAGGAACCAAGGAGAGTTGCTACAAAGACCCAGTGAGGTGTCACACCGATACACAGCTAAGCCCTTTCTTCGTTGCCAACTCCGCTGGAAGCAAAAGGTTCCAGGGCTCTGACAGGTGGGTTTCTCCTCTAAACGCAGTCAGGATCCCCCAAGTGCTGAAGGGGAAGAACTCACTGCCCCCTTGAGGACAAACTTCTCCCGGTGAAGCAGGATGCTCACACACGCCGGCAGCCTCTCCTTGCACCCGGCTGAGCCGGGAGACTGGACGCCCTGTGCGTCTGCCTCCCCGAACGCACACACCTTCTACTGCAAGGACCAAGAAAACCAAGAGAAGCCCTAAAAATAGTCCACTTTAAACTTCTGAAGGACGTGAAGCCATGATCCCACTAGCTAGAAGATGACAGAGGCCGGAAGGCACTCCGCCAGAGACACACGGGCAGGCAGCCCCCATCGGCGTGTGTACGTGGCCCCGCTGAGTCTAAGCCCCTTTGATTCTGTGTGACCTGGGGCACAACCGCACGGCGGAATGTCAGAATGTATCCTCGGCCCATCTTTCAGATGCCACTTTTGTACATGTAAAAATGATTTCCCGCTTAAGACTGTTTCTCGCTGACCAGCTACCCCTGTGTAGACGTCAATTACGGTTAATGTTTTATTTGACACTCGTATGGCGTATGCATCTGTTTAAAAAAATGTTTTACTTCAAAACAATATTGGGCTCCTTGTGAGCCAGATGCTGCTCTATGCGCCTCACAAGTAAGAATCAACCTCCTGATAGTTTATGACCACCTGCTGGTAATTGCTGGGATTACTCCCATTTCACAGATGAGGCCACTGAGGCACATAAGAGGATATGTGACTTAACCAATGCACACAGCAGCTTGGTAGCTGATCTCAAGGTAACTCCCAGTGCACCAGGCCTCCTCATATTCCTATCCCATGTAAATCGTCCTACACTGACCCATGGTGCCTGAGACTCAATCTGCCCAGAAGCAGTTGAAGTTATGCTCTCTACATTGGGTTTAAAACATAAGAAACCCTGGCAACTTTTGTTTTGGGGAACTCTGACCAAGAAGCTATGTTGCGCTCTGTCCAGAGTCCTGAACCACAGAATTAATGAGAAATAATAACAGTTTTCTTCAAATCATTAAGTTTTGGAGCTTCCTTGGTGGCTCAGATGTAAAGAATCTGCCTGCAATGTACGAGACCCCATTTTGGTCCCTGGGTTGGGAAGACCTCCTGAAGGAGGACATGGCCACCCACTTCATTATTCTTACCCGGAGAATTCTATGGACAGAGGAGCCTGGCGGGCTACAGTCCACGGGATCACAGAGAGTCGGACACGACTAAGACATCAACACACACACAGGTTTCGGGGATAGTACTATGCAAAAATAGAGAAATGGATGCAGCATCTGGCACTTCTGCAACAAAAATCTACAACACAGGGCACTGGCTTGGAACTGGGCAGCACTGGTGAGGCTGGTGCACTAAGCAGTTGGAAGGACCGTGAGGAAGACACTCGATGAGGCAGGAGAAGGGGGCCGACCTGCGTGCTGGCAGGATGGACAGTCAGCAGACCTGCTTCCTGCGGGAACAAGCGGCACACCAGGGAGCAGTGAACCCCTGGACAGACCTGGCTAAGAGGTCTGAGCAGAAAGCCAAACACACCACCTGCCCTGATGACTGGGAGGAGAGAGAAGAGTTTCTAGGTAGCTTACAAGCAGAATTAGAAACATTTATTTCTGATTGAAAAACCTTGCAGGACCAGACCATGAGAAAAATGGTTTCCAAATCCTAGCTGGTCCTCCAGGAGAAAACTCTGAGCATAAGAACTGGCCTCAGGGCTTCCCCTGGTGGTCCAGTGGGTAAGGACACCGCCTTGCAGTGCAAGGGCCGCCGGTTCCATCCCTGGCCTGGGAAGATCCCACGTGCCGCGGAGCGGCTGGACTGATGTGTCCAATCATCGAGCCGGAGCTCTGGAGCGCATGCGCCCAGAACCGGTGCTCTGCAACAACAGACGCCACCGCGATGGGAGGCCCACAGGAGCCAAAGAACAAAGACGTATGAAAATAGAGAAATGAAAGACCAATAGAAGTGGCCCGCCCGCTCCCCTCCCTCTCCAACCCGATCCCCGCCCAAAATAAATAAATAAATAAATCTTTAAGGAAAAAAAAAAAAAAAGAATTGGCCTCAGGACAAAGATCAAATTCAGAGAATCCCCGAAGATGTGATCTCAAAATAGAGCCCTCACCAAGGGCGTGACAGTGAGATCCCCTCTTGAAAACTCAGAAAGATTAAAAGTAGACCCTTTCCATTAGAGAATACCCGTGGATTAGAGACAGGGATAGACTGGACTTTGCCTAATGGACAAAATTTGTCATTTGATACAAAAGACACCCACGACATTTTTTTAAAGGAATTACACCCGATTGGACTAAAAAGCACAGAGAAGGTTTAAAATACAAAGAGGTTCTGGGTTTTCAACCCAAGGACAGTAAGAAGCAGGCTGAAAAAGCTTCACAGCTATGAACAGAGGCCACTTGTTATGGAGAAGGAAGGTCACAGAGCCCAGGACCAAGGCAGATGCCCCTGGTAGCAGAGCATCCCCTCGCCCAGAGCCAGGAGGATGGCAGCAGGGGTCTGGCTGCGCTCAGGACCGTTGGCATTCTGTCCCAGGCCTCCTTTTTGAAATAAGGCATGAGTGTGGTTCTCCCACGCCCGTGTCAGCAATGTGCACATGTGCGTGTGTGTGGTGTGCACGTGTGTAACACAGTGTGTCTCTTGAGCACCTGGTCTTCATGTGCAGAGGATCGTACCCTAGGACCCTCACCTACATGCACGCCTGACATGGATGCCCATCCTGGAGTCAAGCCTGCTGCCATGACGGAGGGAGACTCTGGGCACCAGGGTGAGGGTGTTGTGCAGGCCGGCAGCTGGACGTAGTGAAGAGGACCCTCAAAACCCCGGCTCACTGTGTCACCCCATGACCCCAGACTCGGTGTAATGAATAGAATGCGCTGGAAGTGATGCTACTGTTCTGGCCGCAGCCTGAAGGATGCCTGGAAGCTCTTGTGTTTGTGCTCTCGGGAGCCCTATCATCCTTGTGAGAAACTGGACCACTGTGCGAGGGAGACAGCAAGGAGGCGGAGACCCTGGGACCACATCGGGGAGAACTGGGGTCTCACATATGATACATTTGTCATTGACCTGCTGGCGTGAATCCCTGCAGTAGGGCCATGGCTGCTGAGGTACCAGGTATGAGAGAAGGCATCATCGTGGACGCCCCTGCCCTAGAAGGCATCTTGTAGGCAGGGAGGAACCGTCTCCAACATCCCTGGTCCAGATTCCTGACCCACAGTGTCATGGTCAGTAAGACAACAGCTACTGTTTTCAACCACCCTGATCTGGGTTCATGACCAGCCGCAGATAACCAGCGCCTGGAGCAGCAGGCTGTGCTCGCGCCTGGGCACGATGCCACCTCCCGGTCCGCCAGCTCACCCTCCAGACCAACTGCAAAGCTTCAACATCTTTTGCTTGTTTGTACAGTAAGAAACTGAAGGGCTCTGTCACATTCCAGATGTTCCTCTTTTCTTACGTGGAAATGGTAAACGCTGATCTAATTGTTACCACCTTGCTCTTTGACGCATCAAAAAGGCTGATTTTTAATCATCTACAGCCAAAATATCCAACACCAGGCAAGCATTTCCTGTTTTATTGGCTTAAACACCGTTTTCTATGGTGGAGCAAAGAGGAGAAGTGTCTTTTGGCTGCAGTCTCTTTATTAGCTGTATGTATGCTCTGCCTGGTCCCAAGAGGTCATTGAAAGCCAAAAGCAATGTTAAGTGTACAAGCTTTAAATAACTTACAAAGTTAATGTAATGAATGTAAGTGCCTTCTGAAATCCATCACTCAGTGCCTGCTGCAGCCCCAAGCTGTGATAAAACACCACTCATAAATTTATATTAAAACTCTGCTCGATAGCAATTATTTACCAACAAAGATTTACTGACTCGTTAGAGGCTGGGGTCTTAAGCGGACAGATCAGTCTTTGAGTCGCAGGACTGGTGGCGCTGGCGCCTGCCAGCCGGGCATCAATGAACGGACTTACCCCCTGAATGGGGCGCTGGAAGTGATGCTACTGTTCTGGCCGCAGCCTGAAGGATGCCTGGAAGCTCTTGTGTTTGTGCTCTCGGGAGCCCTATCATCCTTGTGAGAAACTGGACCACTGTGCGAGGGAGACAGCAAGGAGGCGGAGACCCTGGGACCACATCGGGGAGAACTGGGGTCTCACATATGATACATTTGTCATTGACCTGCTGGCGTGAATCCCTGCAGTAGGGCCATGGCTGCTGAGGTACCAGGTATGAGAGAAGGCATCATCGTGGACGCCCCTGCCCTAGAAGGCATCTTGTAGGCAGGGAGGAACCGTCTCCAACATCCCTGGTCCAGATTCCTGACCCACAGTGTCATGGTCAGTAAGACAACAGCTACTGTTTTCAACCACCCTGATCTGGGTTCATGACCAGCCGCAGATAACCAGCGCCTGGAGCAGCAGGCTGTGCTCGCGCCTGGGCACGATGCCACCTCCCGGTCCGCCAGCTCACCCTCCAGACCAACTGCAAAGCTTCAACATCTTTTGCTTGTTTGTACAGTAAGAAACTGAAGGGCTCTGTCACATTCCAGATGTTCCTCTTTTCTTACGTGGAAATGGTAAACGCTGATCTAATTGTTACCACCTTGCTCTTTGACGCATCAAAAAGGCTGATTTTTAATCATCTACAGCCAAAATATCCAACACCAGGCAAGCATTTCCTGTTTTATTGGCTTAAACACCGTTTTCTATGGTGGAGCAAAGAGGAGAAGTGTCTTTTGGCTGCAGTCTCTTTATTAGCTGTATGTATGCTCTGCCTGGTCCCAAGAGGTCATTGAAAGCCAAAAGCAATGTTAAGTGTACAAGCTTTAAATAACTTACAAAGTTAATGTAATGAATGTAAGTGCCTTCTGAAATCCATCACTCAGTGCCTGCTGCAGCCCCAAGCTGTGATAAAACACCACTCATAAATTTATATTAAAACTCTGCTCGATAGCAATTATTTACCAACAAAGATTTACTGACTGCGTTAGAGGCTGGGGGTCTTAAGCGGACAGATCAGTCTTTGAGTCGCAGGGACTGGTGGCGCTGGCGCCTGCCAGCCAAGAGGTCATCACGACACTGAGTGAACGTTTAATGGCCAGGGTCCTGCGAGGCAACGGAGAACCAGCCAGCCGCGGGCCACATAACGGAGAGATCAGACCATCAACAGACACATCCACGAAGAGTGGATCTCTGCTCTGAGGCTGCATTTCTCATCTGCGTTAACAGCCACTGGAGGCCATGCACATATCTGACTGAAAGCAAAAGAGCTTATGTGTAATTCAGCGGTGATGCAAACTGAATCACCCTGCCGCACTTGAGGGGGTGCTGGCAGCGCCCTAAATCACCACGCTGAAAGAGATGGTAGTTTTTCCAGGGTTTGAGTCCATCCACACAAGTTCAGAAAAGTTTAGTATTTCTGCTTTTAAAAACAAAATGAGGTTTGAGTCCTTCTCTGGTTCTGTA
This sequence comes from Tragulus kanchil, assembly GCA_022376925.1. Lineage (NCBI taxonomy): Eukaryota > Metazoa > Chordata > Mammalia > Artiodactyla > Tragulidae > Tragulus > Tragulus kanchil. Next base: position 50,830,851 of record JAIOJX010000026.1, read on the forward strand.
ATGAACACCTGTCAAGGGTGCCTTGGTGTTTTTACGATTCCCATTCTTAGTACTTTGGAGTAGATACTCTTGATGGCAGTTCAAGGTTCTTAGGGAGTTCTGAAATATCACAGAGAAAAGCTGGCATCTTCACCTAGAACTAAAGAGGATGCTCACCAATCACTCAAGCTTCACATCTGCATTTAGTTACTTTTACTCTCATCAAGATTTTTCCTGTAATTGTGCCTTGGACTGCAAGGAGATCAAACCAGTCAATCCTGAAGGAAATCAGCCCTGAATATTCATTGGAAGCACTGATGCTGGAGCTGAAACTCCAATCCTTTGGCAACCCGGTGCGAAAAGACGACTCATTGGGAAAGCCCCTAACACTGGGAAAGACTGAGGGCAGGAGGAGAAAGGGCTGACAGAGGATGAGATGGCTGGATGGCATCCCTGACTGGACATGAGTTTGAGAAAGCTCCAGGAGACGGTGAAGGGCAGGGAGGCTGGCAGGTTGCACGTGTGTCTGCCTCTTTGCAGGTCACTCTCTGTCCATCCTGCTCCTGCACTCTGATTCCACCAGGCTGTCCGTTGCAGATAACAAATACACACCTTCTCAAGAACATGCCTGGACCCAAAGGAGTGGAAACCCACGCACTGAAGCGTCTGCTGCAGGAGCGGGAGTCTGCGCCCTCCTCGGCTCGCGTCCCTCCATCCCTCACACGCGGGACCGAGCGGATGCCGGCAGACTCCTCGGCAGGCGGGCTGGACAAATAGACCCAAGTCTCGGGCTCATTGCTGTTTCAACAGAAATCTCAACCCCGGTGCACCCTACAGAGACTGTTCACACCGGGAATCCTACGTTGACTGGCCTGTGAGCCAAATCTGTCTTCTGCCTCCTTCTGTAAATCAAGTTTCATCGGAACACAGCCATGTCCATTCTCACATGCAAGCTGCTTCCACGGAGCATGAGGACAGTGTAGCTCGGAGCTGCAGGGAAGACCAAGTGACTTCAAAGTTTAAAACACTTGCTATCGGGCCCTCTCTGGCCTGGGAGCCATGGAGGAGTGATCAGCAGCCACCACCTTCACTGAAAGTAGGCAAATCCTGCTCTTCCCCCACTGGTCCCCATCTCTCACCCTGCCCTTACCACCTGGTGAAGACCCGCTTACAGTCTATGGAAGCTGGGCTCTGCACTTCCCTGACTTCTGCTGAAACAACCATCACCCGGACCCCCAGACAGTGAGTGTCCTGGGCTGGAGTACAACCTCCCTAATCTCTGATGCTCCAGTCCTAACCCCCTGTTCCTTGAATGTGACTACCTGGGCCTTTAAAGAGCCTATGGTTAACGAGGTTTTTAGGACGGGCTCTAACCCACTAGGGCTGGTGGGCTGACAGGAGGAGATCTGGACACGGACACACACAGAGGGATGGCACTGAGAAGGCGCAGGGAGAAGACGGCTGACCACACCCCAGGGAGAGAGGCTTCACCTGGACCTTGGACTTCCTTCCGGGCTTCAGGACTGTGAGAAAACGAATGCCTCTTTTTAAGCTCCCCACCGGTCTGTGGGACTGTCCCTGAGCAGGACCAGAGAGGCCTCCCTGGGACTGACGCCCGGGGCCCCTCACCCCCAGACACATGTCCTCCGCCCACCGCTTGTCTGTAGAAAAACCTTAATAAAAGTCGTAAAAAACATTTAATCATTGTCTGTTGTTTCATTTGCTATGATTTTCTCCCACTCTGTGGGGTGTCTGTTGAGCTTTTTTGTAATTTCTTTTGCTGTACAGAAGCTTTTAAGTTTCATGAGGTCCCACATGTTCATTTTTCTTTTCAGTTCTGCTATTTTAGTTGGTGGGTCAGAGAAGATCTTGCTTTGATTGATGTCCTTGAGGGTTTTGCCTATATTCTCAAGCAACTCAGACAACTCAGGACAGGAAAAACGAACAACACAATCAAAAAATGGGAAAAAGATCTAAAGAGACGCCTCTCCAAAGAGGACATACAGATGGCCCAAAAGCACATGAAACGATGCTCAACCTCGCTTATCATTAGAGAAATGCAAATTAAAACTACAATGAGATACCACCTCACACCCGTCAGAATGGCCATCATCAAAAAATCTGCAGACAATAAATGCTGGAGAGGGTGCGGAGAAAAGGGAACCCTCTTGCATTGCTGGTGGGAATGTCAATTGATACAGCCTCTATGGAAGACAGTATGGAGATTTCTTAAAAAACTAAAAATAGAAGCACCCTATGACCCAGCAATCCCACTATTAGGCTTATATCCTGATGAAATCAAAATGGAAAGAAGCACCTGTACCCCAATGTTCATTGCAGCTCTCTATACAATAGCCAGAACTTGGAAGCAGCCTAGATGTTCATCGATGAATGAATGGATACAGAAGCTCTGGTACATATATACAATGGAATACTACTCAGCTGTTCAAAGAAATGCAGAAGACTCAGTCCTAAAAGTGGCTGGCTCTAGAACCTATCATAAAAAGTGAAGTAAGTCAAAAAGATAAAGACAAATACAGTATACTAACACACATATATGGAATCTAGAAGGACGGTCTTGATAACACACACAGGGAACTCATGGAAAAACAGACAGAGCATAGACATAGGGACATTGTTGGGAAGAAATAGGGAGGGGGAAGCATGGAGGGAGTAACATGGAAACCTATACTGTCATGTGTGGAAAAGATAGCTAGTGTCATAGTGCTAAGGGAATAGGAGTGCTTACAATGGCTTGGGGTGAAGATCTGGAGGGGTGGATGGGGGGAACTGGGGGGGTGGGGACCACGGATATGCATATGACTGATCTGGGAACATACATGTCTGTGAACTACAAAACTCTGTAAAACCTTTAAAATAAAGAACAAAAAAAAAAAAGAAAAAAACCCATTTAATCAGAGAAGTGAGAAAATGCAGCAAGAAAACAAAAGACAAAATAACAATAGCCATTAAACAAAGTTGAGGGCCCTTAGTGCCTCCTCAAGGGTTGCAGGTGTATTCTGCGCTGTGTCCTTCAAGCTGTTCTGTAGATAAGGAAGCCCCCACCCGGCGGGCAGAGTTGCCTGCACCCCCCACGAGCATGCAGACCACAGACCGGGTGCAGCTGGAGGGCTGATGATGTGAACTCCGATGACCTCATTACCGACCGATCAGAAGACTGTCTGGGAGCTGACCACACACCCGTAACCCCTTCCCAACCTCGTCTTTAAACACCTGTCCCTGAAAGCCCTCTTGCATTGCTGGTGGGAATGTCAATTGATACAGCCTCTATGGAAGACAGTATGGAGATTTCTTAAAAAACTAAAAATAGAAGCACCCTATGACCCAGCAATCCCACTATTAGGCTTATATCCTGATGAAATCAAAATGGAAAGAAGCACCTGTACCCCAATGTTCATTGCAGCTCTCTATACAATAGCCAGAACTTGGAAGCAGCCTAGATGTTCATCGATGAATGAATGGATACAGAAGCTCTGGTACATATATACAATGGAATACTACTCAGCTGTTCAAAGAAATGCAGAAGACTCAGTCCTAAAAGTGGCTGGCTCTAGAACCTATCATAAAAAGTGAAGTAAGTCAAAAAGATAAAGACAAATACAGTATACTAACACACATATATGGAATCTAGAAGGACGGTCTTGATAACACACACAGGGAACTCATGGAAAAACAGACAGAGCATAGACATAGGGACATTGTTGGGAAGAAATAGGGAGGGGGAAGCATGGAGGGAGTAACATGGAAACCTATACTGTCATGTGTGGAAAAGATAGCTAGTGTCATAGTGCTAAGGGAATAGGAGTGCTTACAATGGCTTGGGGTGAAGATCTGGAGGGGTGGATGGGGGGAACTGGGGGGGTGGGGACCACGGATATGCATATGACTGATCTGGGAACATACATGTCTGTGAACTACAAAACTCTGTAAAACCTTTAAAATAAAGAACAAAAAAAAAAAAGAAAAAAACCCATTTAATCAGAGAAGTGAGAAAATGCAGCAAGAAAACAAAAGACAAAATAACAATAGCCATTAAACAAAGTTGAGGGCCCTTAGTGCCTCCTCAAGGGTTGCAGGTGTATTCTGCGCTGTGTCCTTCAAGCTGTTCTGTAGATAAGGAAGCCCCCACCCGGCGGGCAGAGTTGCCTGCACGCCGCCCACGAGCATGCAGACCACAGACCGGGTGCAGCTGGAGGGCTGATGATGTGAACTCCCGATGACCTCATTACCGACCGATCAGAAGACTGTCTGGGAGCTGACCACACACCCGGTAACCCCCCTTCCCAACCTCGTCTTTAAACACCTGTCCCTGAAAGCCATTGGTGAGCTTGAATCTTTTGAGCACGAGCTGCCTGGACGCCTTGCCTGGTGCCCGCAGTCAACGCTGCACGTCCCTTCAGCACAACCCAGTATCAGCCGACGGCCTGGACCGTGGCTGGTGGACTCAGGTTTGATTCTGTAACAGCCCTTGGCTACAGCAGTCCTGGAAGACTAGCTCAGCGATGGACAAACAGAGTGTGAGCTGCTGCAGGACAGAGACTGGGTCCCCTCTGCCAGCGGCAGCCCAGCAGGTGGCACAGCCCGGCCCTCGCCACGCAGGCCCTGCAGGTCCCCACGACATGTGGCATCCTCAGCGCTTCGCTTCCCACTCACTCGAGTCTCACTTTTCATCCCCAACAGAACGTGTTCCCTGAGTGTCTGTGAGACACCTCGAATCCCATAGACTCCAACAGACTGGGAATTCTGGGGAGCCCAGTCTCCCTGAGCTTGCACAGGCTAGCCCTAAATAATCACCCCAATTTATAGATGTTCCTAGTTCTAAACTAGCCCCCCAAATCCAGAATGTCTCCAAATATCAAAACAACCCATCCAAAATCAAAAGGTGGGGCGGTATAAACCCACCACTCAATAAAACACCATCAAATCAAATCATAGAGGTGACCCACACATCAGAGGGTTAACAGCAAAAAGCAAGTGTGACCCAAATGACGAGATTATCCACTGTGGATACACACAGCTGGTGGTTCCAAGGTGTAGAAACTACTCATATGTGGAAGAAGAAAACAAAAGACAAAATAACAATAGCCATTAAACAAAGTTGAGGGCCCTTAGTGCCTCCTCAAGGGTTGCAGGTGTATTCTGCGCTGTGTCCTTCAAGCTGTTCTGTAGATAAGGAAGCCCCCACCCGGCGGGCAGAGTTGCCTGCACGCCGCCCACGAGCATGCAGACCACAGACCGGGTGCAGCTGGAGGGCTGATGATGTGAACTCCCGATGACCTCATTACCGACCGATCAGAAGACTGTCTGGGAGCTGACCACACACCCGGTAACCCCCCTTCCCAACCTCGTCTTTAAACACCTGTCCCTGAAAGCCATTGGTGAGCTTGAATCTTTTGAGCACGAGCTGCCTGGACGCCTTGCCTGGTGCCCGCAGTCAACGCTGCACGTCCCTTCAGCACAACCCAGTATCAGCCGACGGCCTGGACCGTGGCTGGTGGACTCAGGTTTGATTCTGTAACAGCCCTTGGCTACAGCAGTCCTGGAAGACTAGCTCAGCGATGGACAAACAGAGTGTGAGCTGCTGCAGGACAGAGACTGGGTCCCCTCTGCCAGCGGCAGCCCAGCAGGTGGCACAGCCCGGCCTCGCCACGCAGGCCCTGCAGGTCCCCACGACATGTGGCATCCTCAGCGCTTCGCTTCCCACTCACTCGAGTCTCACTTTTCATCCCCAACAGAACGTGTTCCCTGAGTGTCTGTGAGACACCTCGAATCCCATAGACTCCAACAGACTGGGAATTCTGGGGAGCCCAGTCTCCCTGAGCTTGCACAGGCTAGCCCTAAATAATCACCCCAATTTATAGATGTTCCTAGTTCTAAACTAGCCCCCCAAATCCAGAATGTCTCCAAATATCAAAACAACCCATCCAAAATCAAAAGGTGGGGCGGTATAAACCCACCACTCAATAAAACACCATCAAATCAAATCATAGAGGTGACCCACACATCAGAGGGTTAACAGCAAAAAGCAAGTGTGACCCAAATGACGAGATTATCCACTGTGGATACACACAGCTGGTGGTTCCAAGGTGTAGAAACTACTCATATGTGGAAGAAGAAAACCCATAATCACCGTTCACTATATGCAAGGAAATGAACCCAATCAATTGGTTTCCCCAGATTCCCTTCAAATGCAAAAATTCTAGCAAACTCCCACAGGACGCCTGGCTGTCAGCGTTGGTAAAAGGAGACGGACTGACTCCACCAGGCACTGCGTGCTCAGCCACGACTCCTCCATTTTAACTTTCCACCCAGTTTAGAGTGTTTCCATAGGAACAGCAGGAAGCCCATCTTAGCTAAGCTCGTTTTTTGGAATAGTAGTATCTGCCTCGAAGCACCCCCTCATCCAAAGGGTCTATTAAACTACAAAGGGAGGCTCCGCTTCCAGCCCGCGGAGGGAGGTGGGGGAGGGGCCAAGGGCCGAGGCGACCACTCGGGCTCTCTAACCAGCCCCGCGCGATGGCCCCTCTTTCTGGTTAGTAATATTTCTGTCATTCTGCCAGGTTGTAGGGTACAAAGGCTTCCCCTTTAATTGAGCTGTCAGCGTCTCCGGCAATCCTGTAAAGCCCCGATTATGCACGGTGGGGTTAGTGACACACTTGTTATTGTGGATGCCCTATTTGCGAAACCCAAGCCTGCACCACGCGCGGGTCAGCTCACCCGCGCGACCTTGCTGTCATTAGCCGCGCCGATGCCTACCTCACCGCTGCGAAAATCACACGGCGAGGCTTCAAAGCGCCGGCCGGGACTGGATTCGACCAGGAGCTAATCACCCACAAATCCAGCTCAAATGGCAATAATTGGCTAAACTGCTCCCCTCTCCAGAGCTCAGCAGTAATTTGGGATAATAAAGAAAAGAATTATTCAGCCAACTGCCCCGGAATGGATGCCTTGTGACCGACACACTTCACATTTTAATAATGATGGACACAGAATCCAATTTAATTCCATGTCAACTGAATAACAAGATGGAGAACAATGATAGAGAAGGGAAAAAAGTTTGTTGCGTTTTTCCCCCCCTTTTAAAAAACCAGGCTGACCTGAGGAACGCTGAAGAGATGTGTACTTCACATGAATTATGACTGAACATGAAGTCCAACGGGAACCAAATGAGTTCTTTTAACAGGGGTTGCGGGGGGAAAGTCAACAATGAGGCTATTATATATTGGGATAATTTAGTAAAACAACAACCCAAAACACCTCCCTCATTGAAAGAAAAAGAAAATTAGGAAAAAAAAAAAACAACAAAAAACTGTTCCCACCAAGGTAGATAGACCCTTCTTGATTTTTCCAGTGAATATTATCTTTTTTTTTTTTTTTAAAGATTTATTTATTTATTTTGGGCAGGGGTCGGGTTGGGGAGGGAGGTTAGTGGGCGGGCCGCTTCTATTTGTCTTTCATTTCTCCATTATTATCCATCTTTGTTCTTTGGCTCCTGTAGGCCTCCCATCGCGGTGGCGTCTGTCGTTGCAGAGCGCCGGCTCGGTGACTGGACACATCGGTCCAGCTGCTCTGCAGCACGTGGGATCTTCCCAGGCCGGGGATCGAACCGGCGGCCCTTGCACTGCAAGGCGGTATCCTTACCCATTGGACCACCAGGGGAAGTCCTGAATATTATCTCTTGATGGCCTGTTTCTCCCCTCTCAGTGATGAGAGCTTCGGCCAGGTGTCCCCTCTGCGGCTGCCCTGACACTGGTCGCTGTCTGGTGGCCCCATGGGGCCACAGGCAAGCAGGGCCAGTCCATCACATTGTGGGCTGGCCCTGCCTCCCAACCAGCCTGCCCCTGGAGGCGAGAACCACGACCAAAACCATGGGCTGGAGATGGACTCCAACTGCTTCACAGCCAGGGAGAATTTCTTTTTTTTTTTTAACTAAGGAAAATCAAACTGAATTCAACCGCCCACATCAGAAGCCAGGACACCCTAGTGTCCAGACGAGAGACAGTAAGAGGCCAGGGGCAGGGGGACCCCTTCCTGCGATGCTGGGCACTTCCCCAAATACAAACCATGTGCCTGCACAGTGACGAACATGGCAGAGGGCAATTCTTTTTTTCTTTTTCTTTTTAAATTTTGGTCTCTTTTATCGGTTTTTTTCTTTATTTATTTTCATCCATCTTCACTCTTTGGCCTGTGTGGGCCTCCTATTGTAGTGGGCTCTCTCACTGCAGAGCACCGATTCTGGGCACATATGTTCCAGAGCGCTAGCTTGTAATTGGACACACTGGTCCAGCTGCTCCGTGGCACGTGGGATCTTCCTGGGTCAGGGATTGAACCGGCTCCCCTTGTACTGCAAGGCGGACTCTTTACCCACCGGATCACCAGGGAAGCCCCAGAGGGCAATTCTTTACAGGAAATAAAAGAACCTGTGACTGCTTCTTTATTCCAGCAGACGGTCCCTAAACCCAGTCATCAGCACAGATACTATTGGCCCTAGGTAGCTGCTGGTTAGTGTGTGTGGGATCAGGCTGTGTGTGGGGCCTGGAATTTGAGCGTGAGACATCAAGTGAGCTCTGAGTAGATTTTATATCTCCATCAACTACAGTCAAAGCTACGGTTTCTCCAGGCATCATGTATGGATGTGAGGGTTGGACCATAAAGAAGGCTGAAAGTTGAAGAACTGATGCTCTCAAACTGTGGTGCTGGAGAAAACTCTCAAGAGTCCCTTGACTCCAAGGAGATCAAGCCAGTCAATCCTAAAGGAAATCAACCTTCAATATGCATTGGAAGGGCTGACGCTGAAGCTGAAGTTCCAATACGTTGGCCACCTGATGTGAAGAGCTGACTCATTGGAAAAGATGCTGAGAAAGATTGAAGGCAGGAGGAAAAGGGGATGACAGAGGATGAGACGGTTGGATGGCATCACTGACTCAATGGATATGAATTTAAGCAAACTCTGGGGGATAGTTGGGGAGAGAGAAGCCTGGTGTGCTTCAGTCCATGGGGTGGCAAAGAGTCAGAGGCCACTTAGTGGCTGAGCAACAATGAACAGCAACTATGCATATTAGTCTTCAGGGGGAGATGTGCCTTTTCTCTCCAGACAAACACTTCTAAATGTTTTCTCCCTGAGAGGCACTCTGTTTTTGCTTCTGTCTTGTTTCTTTCCCGCCCATCTGCCAATGTCTCACCTACCTGGCTTGGATGCTGCCACCGCTGAGAGCTGGTTTCTTTCCAGGTCTTCCCCTGGAAGGTCTCACTCATGGCGGTGCTCCACGGGTTGCTTTCTCCTGCCCTGTTCAGGCTGGAGCTCCCCCTGACACCTCTAAGAGGCTTCCTCCAGCAGCACTGCCACACTGGCGAGAGTTGTTGCTCAGAGTGGCACCCCATCCCCGGCGCCTCTGTGCCTCCTGGGCCCATTAGATGCACCGATGCTGCCTCCTCCACCTCCTGGCTTACACCCCACCCCCCGCGCCAGCTCTGGACCTGCTCTGCCCAGTAGGGCCACCGCGAGCCCCGTGAGACACGTGAGGACCCCACCGGTGGGCAGTTCTGAGATCTGTGGTAGGTGTTAACCACACATCAGATTCTGAAGGCTTAGCCGTAAAAGGGGATAACTTTTTATATTGGTTCTTTGGGACAGACTTGGTCAAATAAAACACTATCAAATTTAACTTCACTTTTTAAAAAATTCTTCCTACTATGAATACCAAAAGAAGGGCGTGCTTATGTGGCTCACATTCTGTCTCTATCTGATGGTCCTGCCTGTCCAGATCATTCCTGATCCTCCCTGCTGGGCTCCTGCTTAACCAGGGGAGGGACCATGCTCATCTGCTCATTGCTGTTTCCCATGACCAGGCCCACAACAAATTTTTAAGAAATGCTTGTCAAACAAATGAACATATAACTGTATGATACTAACCATCACCATGGATGGTAAAAGGTTTCATGGAGATTAAATAACTGACTAAGGTCATATGACACTGAGGAGTGAAGCCTAGACCCACATCCACTTGTGTGCAGGGTTCCAATCCTATCCTAGTAACCATGCTCCTGCCCTACACTACAAAGTCAGTAAGAAACGTTGTTGTTCAGTCGTTCAGTTGTGTCTGACTATTTGCCAACTCATGGACTGCAGCATGCCAGGCTTCCCTGTCCTTCACGATTTCCCTGAGTTGGCTTAGATTCATGTTCATTGAGTTGTTGAGGGTAACTATCTATCTCATCCTCTCCTGTCACCTTTTCCTTTTGCCTTTAGTCTTTCCCAGCATCAGGGTGTTTTCTAGTGAGTCAGCTCTTCACATCATGTGGCCAAAGTATTGGGGCTTTGGTTTCAGCATCAGTCCCTCCAATGAATATTCAGGGTTGATTTCCTTTAGGGTTGACTGGTTTGATCTCCTTGGTTGAGACTCCTCTCCAAGTGACTCTCAAGAATCTTCTCTAGCACCCCAGTTTAAAAGCATCAATTCTTTGGCACTCAGCCATTTTTTTTTTTTTTTTAATTTTGGCCTCTTTCATTGGTTTTTTATTTATTTATTTTCATCCATTTTTAGTTGGCCTGTGTGGGCCTCCCACTGCAGTGGCCTCTCTCATTGCAGACCACCAGCTGTGGGCACATGTGCTCCAGAGGGTGGCTCGTAACTGACACACTGGTCCAGCCACTCTGCGGCACATGGGATCTTCCCGGGCCAGGGATCGAACCAGTGCCACCTGCACTGCAAGGTGGACTCTTTACCCACTGGACCACCAGGGAAGTCCTTAGCCTTCTTTATGGTCCAACTCTTATATCTCTATGTGACCACTGGAAAGACTCTAGCTTTGACTAGATGGACTGATTAGAAATGGCAAGCTCACAAAAGGTCTCATTCAACTAGGACCCAACCTCACTGTACGGATGGTAAGTGTAGACTGCTATTCTGGATTCACGGAGGAGTAAAGAAAAACACCCCTCAGGGCCTGCCCCTCTGCATCTGTCTCTGTAATTCAACAGGAAGAGGAAGGCAATTCGAACCTGGACACGGGTTTCTACTGGAGAAATCAAAGAAGGGAAGGATTACTCACTTGGCTTCTACTTAAGAAAAGGTTTCTGCAAACAGCCACGTTTTGACTTTACGCCAAGACTTAAACCAGGGATGGCACCCACTGTACCGCCCTGTAGGGCACTTGCAAGGGTGAGCTCCCAGCTCTCTGTACATGGCCCTCTGGGCAGCCTCCACGGTGGGTGAGAACTGGCACAGAAGGGGAATCTGCAGCTGACAGGTTCCTGATGCTGCGGAGCCCTGGTCTCCAGAAATACTCCATGTGCGATCTTTTCATGAGCAGCACAAACATTTCCTTTCACGACTATCTACTATCCCAACAACAACGCATCAGGGTGTTTTCTAGTGAGTCAGCTCTTCACATCATGTGGCCAAAGTATTGGGGCTTTGGTTTCAGCATCAGTCCCTCCAATGAATATTCAGGGTTGATTTCCTTTAGGGTTGACTGGTTTGATCTCCTTGGTTGAGACTCCTCTCCAAGTGACTCTCAAGAATCTTCTCTAGCACCCCAGTTTAAAAGCATCAATTCTTTGGCACTCAGCCATTTTTTTTTTTTTTTTAATTTTGGCCTCTTTCATTGGTTTTTTATTTATTTATTTTCATCCATTTTTAGTTGGCCTGTGTGGGCCTCCCACTGCAGTGGCCTCTCTCATTGCAGACCACCAGCTGTGGGCACATGTGCTCCAGAGCGCTGGCTCGTAACTGACACACTGGTCCAGCCACTCTGCGGCACATGGGATCTTCCCGGGCCAGGGATCGAACCAGTGCCACCTGCACTGCAAGGTGGACTCTTTACCCACTGGACCACCAGGGAAGTCCTTAGCCTTCTTTATGGTCCAACTCTTATATCTCTATGTGACCACTGGAAAGACTCTAGCTTTGACTAGATGGACTGATTAGAAATGGCAAGCTCACAAAAGGTCTCATTCAACTAGGACCCAACCTCACTGTACGGATGGTAAGTGTAGACTGCTATTCTGGATTCACGGAGGAGTAAAGAAAAACACCCCTCAGGGCCTGCCCCTCTGCATCTGTCTCTGTAATTCAACAGGAAGAGGAAGGCAATTCGAACCTGGACACGGGTTTCTACTGGAGAAATCAAAGAAGGGAAGGATTACTCACTTGGCTTCTACTTAAGAAAAGGTTTCTGCAAACAGCCACGTTTTGACTTTACGCCAAGACTTAAACCAGGGATGGCACCCACTGTACCGCCCTGTAGGGCACTTGCAAGGGTGAGCTCCCAGCTCTCTGTACATGGCCCTCTGGGCAGCCTCCACGGTGGGTGAGAACTGGCACAGAAGGGGAATCTGCAGCTGACAGGTTCCTGATGCTGCGGAGCCCTGGTCTCCAGAAATACTCCATGTGCGATCTTTTCATGAGCAGCACAAACATTTCCTTTCACGACTATCTACTATCCCAACAACAACGATGGTGACAATAAGCACAATTACTAGTGCTATTTCATTTCTTGGAAGTGCTTCTCACGTGGTTCAGTGGTAAGGAATGTGCCTGCCAAGGCAGGATACTTGGGTTCGATCCCTCGGTTGGGAGTACCCCATGGACAAAGAAATGGCAACCCCACACCAGGATTCTTGCCTGGAGAATCCTACGGACAGAGGAGCCTGGCAGGCTACAGTCCATGGGGTCGTAAAGAACCAGACACAACTGAGTGACTTTCACTTTTCACTTTCACGGAATGACTAAACACCAACAGCAGCAACGCCTTGGAAACCGAACACTGCTGCGAACCAAACGGACAATAAAGAGACAGAGACAGACTGTGTTTCTGGAGAAGCAATACGAGTCAGCGCCATGTCCTGGGGCTGTGTGCGCTCAAAGTCATCACGGAATCCGGCACAGCAGGGGCCCTGGTGGTCTAAAGAAGCTGGTGAGCTTTTCTTTAGACTGACCTGCCAGGTGCTCATTACTAGGTGTCTGGTTGAAGGCGGCACCCCTGCCCAGTCTTTGTCTCAAGACATGAGTTCAAGCAAAGATACCCAGGGCCCCCTGGATCCACTGGGGAGAGGGTGCAAAATGATTCTCTTCTTCCCAAATGGTTCTGCTGCCTAACATCTAAGACGGCAGGTGGATCTTTTCTACAGATTCGTGTCTTCCCGTTGGTTTCATCTGAGGACATGTCAGGGTGCTGAACATTGTGATCGAGTGGATATACGTGCTTACAAGCATAGTACGAGTAAAGAAGGTCAAGGGTCATCCCCAGGACTACTCCCTTGGTGAGCAGGAGCCAGAGCGCCCACCAGGGTCACCAGTGGGTTTTTCCACAGTCAGTTATCTGTACCCGGAACCAAGGAGAGGGAGAGAGCCGCCAGCCTGAGCTCCCTCAGAACACAGACAGGGCCACCCTGCTGAACACGCACAGTGCGCGGGGGAACAGAGGTGAAGGGGACTGTGTTTGCATGTACTTCTCTCTACCCACCATCCTCTGTCAGCCTCTCCGTCTCAACTCAGCCTGTGGAACAGACGGAAGAGTGTGCCCCTGATTAGGGAGTGGGATCAGTGAGGTCCAGCACACCGTGGCCTTGCTCATAGACAAATTCTGGATAATATTCTCAGCAGCTGGCAAAACTGTGCTTCGGGAAGTGTTGACATAACAACAAAAAAAGGCTGTCTTGGGATTTCCTTGGTGATCCAGCGGTTAAGAATCCACGTTTCAATTTAAGGGATTCAGGTTCAGTCTCAGGAAGGCAGTGGAGAGCTCCTGCCGCAGCCAGAGCGCCTGTGCACAGCAAAGATTTCACACGACGCAACTAAGATCTGATGTAGCCACATAAATAACAGAAAATAAACGTTTGTCGAACAGATGACAAGAATATGGAGACAAAGCGTTTGAATAATTTATCCTATTACAAAAGACTATACCTTGGTACATCCCGAAGCCCTCAGATATCAACACTGAAGGTACCCAGGAGGACAAAGTGATGGTCCACCAATCCTCTGAGGCATCACATCAGGAAGAAAATGACTCCAAGGGTCTCCCTCTAGAGGTTGATTGTTAATCAGGACAATTTAATGATGAAACACTGCAAATATTGTGTCAGCAAGTTAAAAATGGCCTTGTTGTTTCAATATAAGAATCACTTAGTCTATACTCTATACAAAGTATTGTATTTCATGCCCCATTTACTGTAACATATTAGTGGGTTCAATCATCAAGTAACGACTATTTCTTTGCTGGGCTCAGACACTGGGGAGGGGGAGTCAGCAGTGAGAAGAGAGCCCACGGGGGCTCAGAGGGCTGTACACATGCACAGCGCTGTGATCCTGTTCCTTGTGTGGGCACTTCCACAGTATTAAATAATTGCACGTTTAGGTTTCAGCAACGGTACAGTCTTAGTGATGGTTATTTTTTAAATGCCAGCTAACTGAAACACTATTTGACATGTTGCTCTTCATTTAATTATTTAAGATTACTCAGAAAGAAGACTGGAGAGCAGAGCCTTCCTGCAAATGTCTGATTGATTCACTTCACTATTAAAATGTCAGAAATATCTATTAGAAAAAAATAGACTGCAATGACTCTCTGCAAAGCAAAAAGCCATACAATCTTTAATTATGAATTATTTGCCATCTTCACTTCTTATGTTAAAAAAAATAAATCCCCAATTGAGACTAAAGTAGGATATTTCCTATGCTGGATTCTCTTTGGTTTAATGCTATCCAAGATACTGTTCCTCTTTATCTATGACATGGGAGTAGAAGGTAGGGTGAGACAGTGGTGACTGGAAACCTATCTGGTTAAAAAAAAGGTCACTCAAATACTGAATCCATAAACTGTCTCCTTGGAAAAAAAGAAAAAAGAACTGCAAAGCATGATCTCAGGTTGGTTAAGGGGTTTACGGGCTTCCCAGGTGGCTCCGTGGGTAAAGAATCCGCCTGCCAATGCAGGAGATGCAAGAGAGGTTGGCTCAGTTCCTGGGTCTCAAAGATCCCCTGGAGAAGGAAATGACAACCCACTCCAGTATTCTTGCCTGGAGAATCCCATGGACAGAGGAGCCTGGTAGGCTACCATCCATGGGCTTGCAAGAGTCGGACACAACATACACAAACGACGGAACACGCGTTTTTTTTGTTTTTTTTTTTTGTTTTTTTTTCTTTCTGGCAAATGCTTTTCCCTTTGGTGACTGGGACTTAACTTTTTATTGTTTCACAAGTGTGGCGTTCCTTTTCACGTCAACTAAAGTTGAAAGGAGAAGAAAAACACTGGAGGGGACGGTTAGCTCCCAAGCCCAGGGTGTAGGAAAGCAGATCTTCAGGGAGGATAGGGAGCCGTGCGGCAGGTGATCTCAGCCTGATGGCCTCGAGGGGTCCCCACGGCCCCCATACAGCCCCTGCTCTGCGGTGGACGCTGGGGCTCCCCGGCAGGACCTCAGCTGCCCCGGAACCCGAGCTGCTTGCCGCTTCTTGCTGCGGAAGGAGGTTCACAACGCAGGCTGAGGCCCCGGGGTCTTTGAACTGTGTACAGTGCTGTGAGGGGCAGCCAGCCACTCTTCAGACAATAGTTCAGAAGTTGGTTCAGCAAAGCTGGATTTTTATTTTTTTCCTTCAAAGGTTGAAATTTGTTCTACAGATAAAAGTAACGCCTTCAGGGAAAATAACTCTAAGGCATTCCTGGCGAATTCCAGTCCCTCCAAGCATCAAGCTACTATTGTGCGGAGCTGCGAAACACAGCCAGAAAACGAAAGCCAGAACTTAAATAAAAACAAAAAAACTCTGCTTAGGAAAGATGAAGTGGAAGGTCTGATGCTACTTGGTTGTTTCCATCTGAAAGCTAGCAGGCCCAAGCACACACACACAGTTCTGGAGGCAACATGCCCTCATGCTGGAAGGGGAGGCCACAAAATAGAGATGTTTGTAGATTTGAGAAAGCTGACTCCAACAGGGCGAGGAACAGCCATGCCTCCCCAAAGACAGGACGGATCTCTGGCCTCGGCAAATATTTCCTCCCTTTTAAGTTCTTTGAAAACTTCTCATGGGTGGAGAGGGAGTTAATAAAAGAAACAATATGTATAAGAAAATGCAAGGTGCCCAGAGTATGGCTAATGGAATTTGATGCTGGCTTTAATTTTAATGAAGAAAGTTGCCAGTAGCAACAAAACTGTCAGCCGCCGCCGAGGACCATTAATAAAGATGGAGGCGACATTAGCGCTGGGCATCCGTACAAAAGGTTCCCCTCGCTTCATGCTGTGCTAAATTGGCTGCCCAATTTTTCTTAAGTGTCCATTCTATTTAGAAGACAATTTATTAATTTTTGTCATTTATTGTCAGTTGACAGGCCATCATTTTGTAGCCCGAATTTTAGATGAAAACTAATTGAAAAGACTGGCAGTATTTATGAGGGGTATTATTTGTCAATTACAGCGGCACATACTCCTTGCCACCGCGGATGAGGACGCCCCAGCTCTTTGGGGGTGAGTGCTGGTACTGCTGGCATTAACATATGAGGGAGTCTCTCCCAGCGCATCAGCTCATCAATTTCACAGGCACTGAGGAACGCCACCTTCACATCATAGGGACCTGTCAAGGCAGACAGATATGCTGCAACTTTGGACAAAGGGGAAGTATACAGCAAGTCACAAGTACAGATAATTGTGCACCTCAAGTACCATTTACGGTGAAATAATTCATATTCATTACTTTTTATCATCTCTGCATCTAAGAGTCATCTTAACTACTTAAACAGTCTGCTTTCTTAATTTTACACAGTTTAAAAAGAATTCCCCCAAATTGCTTTATCTTAAACAAATTCAAGTCGCTGTATATGTTCTGCCTGTCAGTTTTCCAACCTGAAGATTCAATGTCTTTTTAAAAAGAAAAAAGAAAAAAACACTAAGCCTTATCTTTTATAAGGAAAAATGCTTTTAATCAGTAAAAGCTCTCCAGAATTCTGGGGCTAAAACGTTTGACAAACATATTTCTCTAAAGATGTTATGTTATATAAACATACAACATTATCTTTTCCTGTTGTAACTAATGTTTCCAAAACCTTGGATAAAATGTGATGGAGCAGCCAAGAGTAATTTGCTTATCAATGAAAGAAAAATGATTTATAATCTTATGTGCCCAACTTAAGCTTCCTTTTCATGTTGATGGTGGAATCTGAAGATTGCTATATCGTCGGAATTAGGTTCCATTTGAATTTATACAAAGTTAAAGGTTTTAGCAATTAAGGAAAGCATTTCCAAATGGAAATCTAAATTAAATGAGGTACAATCACGGCGTCTTGTCAATTAGCCAGTTCTCTGCCAGAAAAAACGAAAATTCCCTAAGATCACCCAGGCAGCCTCATGGAAGGTAGCTATGCTCACCTGGAACATTCCAACACTTAAACAAAAAAACACGGAACAGATCCAAAGGGATATTTCAGGACCAGCTTCAGCAGAATTCCGGGCCCTTCAGTGTGTTCTTTGAACCCAGTCAATTCCCAAGTGACTTTTGTGCTGAATCCTTAGAAATCAGTTCCAGGAATACATAGACAATGTTTCCCTTAGTTTTTCCTGATCAGCAACTGACTGTGTTATTTGCTGTCCAAAGCTGGCCTCCTGGCTGGGAGGGGCTCATCAATCACTCACACATGGACACATCCGGAGATGAACCACATGCAAGTGACATGCAAGTCATATTTTCATGCACAACCTCAAGGTGACAGACAGATATGCTGCACGGATGAAAATAATTGTGCACCTCAAGTACCATTACGGTGAAATAATTCATATTCATTACTTTTATCATCTCTGCATCTAAGAGTCATCTTAACTACTTAAACAGTCTGCTTTCTTAATTTTACACAGTTTAAAAAGAATTCCCCCAAATTGCTTTATCTTAAACAAATTCAAGTCGCTGTATATGTTCTGCCTGTCAGTTTTCCAACCTGAAGATTCAATGTCTTTTTAAAAAGAAAAAAGAAAAAAACACTAAGCCTTATCTTTTATAAGGAAAAATGCTTTTAATCAGTAAAAAGCTCTCCAGAATTCTGGGGCTAAAACGTTTGACAAACATATTTCTCTAAAGATGTTATGTTATATAAACATACAACATTATCTTTTCCTGTTGTAACTAATGTTTCCAAAACCTTGGATAAAATGTGATGGAGCAGCCAAGAGTAATTTGCTTATCAATGAAAGAAAAATGATTTATAATCTTATGTGCCCAACTTAAGCTTCCTTTTCATGTTGATGGTGGAATCTGAAGATTGCTATATCGTCGGAATTAGGTTCCATTTGAATTTATACAAAGTTAAAGGTTTTAGCAATTAAGGAAAGCATTTCCCCCAAATGGAAATCTAAATTAAATGAGGTACAATCACGGCGTCTTGTCAATTAGCCAGTTCTCTGCCAGAAAAAACGAAAATTCCCTAAGATCACCCAGGCAGCCTCATGGAAGGTAGCTATGCTCACCTGGAACATTCCAACACTTAAACAAAAAAACACGGAACAGATCCAAAGGGATATTTCAGGACCAGCTTCAGCAGAATTCCGGGCCCTTCAGTGTGTTCTTTGAACCCAGTCAATTCCCAAGTGACTTTTGTGCTGAATCCTTAGAAATCAGTTCCAGGAATACATAGACAATGTTTCCCTTAGTTTTTCCTGATCAGCAACTGACTGTGTTATTTGCTGTCCAAAGCTGGCCTCCTGGCTGGGAGGGGCTCATCAATCACTCACACATGGACACATCCGGAGAGATGAACCACATGCAAGTGACATGCAAGTCATATTTTCATGCACAACCACTTCCGTAGTTTTTGTTTTTAAAGCAACGATGGCGATCAGGACGGTGTGCTCCTCAATGGACGTGTTTTGAGCAGCCGAGGAGGGGCGGAGCCACACCTGAGGTCTTCCCATGAGGCTCAGGGAGGACGCCAAGAGCAGCACACCCGGGAGCTATGGCCTCTCCGCGGCCCTGCGGACGGCAGGTGCGAAGTCCGGGCGGGCTCCAACAAGCAACTCCACATGCGACGCTTGTTCCTTCACAAACGACTCTCTGCCCCTAATCTAGGGTGTGATGACCTGGTGTTATCTTCCTGTGTGTCTACAGCAGCGTCCATGAACACCGGTAATGTTCACGCACACTACACGGCAGGAACCAAGAGGCTCACATACCACCTGGCATCCCTGGAAGTCCTTAATTACAATCTCCAGGGCTTAGCCTCAGGCAGGCAGTGCTGTCCAAAGCAATGTTTCTTCTGTTTTATTGAGAAATAATTGACACACATCACTGTATAGGTTTACTGCATACAGAATTATGGTGTAATTTACATATTTCATGGAATCATTTCCACAAAAGGTTCAGCTAACATTCACCTTCTCAGAAAGATACAATAAAAAGAAAAGGCCAGGGCTTCCCTGGTGGCCCTGTGGGTAAGGACACCGCCTTGCAGTGCAAGGGGCGCTGGTTCGATCCCTAGCCTGGGAAGATCCCACGTGCCACGGAGCGGCTGGACCGGTGTGTCCAGTTACCGAGCCAGAGCTCTGGAGCGCATGCGCCCAGAGCCAGTGCTCTGCAACAACAGAGGCCACTGCAATGGGAGGTCCACACGGGCCAGAGAATAAAGATGAATAAAAATAAATAAATAAAAAACCAATAAAAGAGGCCAAAATTTAAAAAAAGAAAAGAAAAGAGAGAAAGGGGGAAGAAAGTTTTTCTTTGTGATGAACACTCTTAGGATTCACTCTCTGGACAGCTTTCCTATATCCCATAGAGCAGTGCTATGTGTCATCCTTTATACACCATACTCTATATCCCATAGAGCAGTGCTAATGACAGCCATCATGCTGTTCATCACACCCCTAGTACTTATTTTATTTATTTAATTGGAGGAAAATTACTTTACTGTGTTTATTGTATTAGTTTCTGGTATACAACAACTTGAATCAGTCATAATTATATATATATATATATATATATATATATATATGTCCCCTCCGTCTTGAGTCTCCCTCCCACGCCCTGTCCCACCCCTCTGGGTCACGGAAGAGCTGCAGGCTGGGCTCCCTGTGGTACACAGCAGCTTCCCACCAGCTGTCTGCTTTACACTTGAGAGTGTGTACACGTCAGTGCTGCTTTCTCCATCCATCCCACCCTGTTTCCCTCGCTGTGCCCACAAATCTGTTCTCTATGTCCACATCTCTGTCTCCATTCCTTTTCTGCACATAGGTTCATCGATACTGTTTCTAGAGCCGATCCATGATTTTAGTAAAGTCGCAAGATACAAACTGAATACACAGAAATCCCTTGCATTCCTATATACTAACAAGGAAAAATCATAAAGAGAAATTAAAGAAATAATCCCATTCACCACTGCAAAAAAAAACAAGAGTAAAGTACCAAGGAATAAGCCTACCACCTAAAGAGACAGGAGACCTGTATGCAGAAAACTGTAACACACTGGTGAAAGAAACCAAAGGTGACACAGACAGATGGAGGAATATATGGTGTTCTTGGATTGGAAGAATCAATACTGTGAAAATGGCTGTACTACCAAATGCAATCTACAGATTCAATGCATTCCCTATCAAATTACCAATGACATTTTCCACAGAACTAGAACAATTTTTTTTTTTTTTTTTACAATTTGTATGGGAACCCAAAAGACTGAATAGCTAAAGCAATCTTGGGAAAGAAAACTGGAGCTAGAGGAACCAGTCTTCCTGATTTCAGACTATACTACAAAACTATAGCTACTAAGACAGTATGGTACTGGCCCCTAGTAATCTTATTAATGTAATAACTGGAAGTTTGTACCTTCTGACCACCTTCCTCCAACTCCCTGTCCCCCTGCCTCTGAGAACCACAAATCTGATTTCCTTTTCTGCGAGTCTCGGTTTTTGTTTTGTTTCTTTAGGTTCTACATATAAGAGAAGTGCTGGAATTTAACGGCAAACCCAGCAGGGACATTTATTGGTGGTTCTCCTGAATTCACCCCTGTTCTCATTTCGGTCTGTGTACATGGGGTCAACATGTGCCCATGGTCAAGGTTGCTATCTTGTTGATGCATGCTGTGTCCCCAAACCATGCCGGTGGGGTCAGAATTGGACCAGAAGGTGATCCACATGAGCAGCATCTGGGGGCCTTCTGTTCAGGCTACTGCTGGCTTAGGTGTGGAGGTCACAGCTTCCCTGTGGTACACAGCAGCTTCCCACCAGCTGTCTGCTTTACACTTGAGAGTGTGTACACGTCAGTGCTGCTTTCTCCATCCATCCCACCCTGTTTCCCTCGCTGTGCCCACAAATCTGTTCTCTATGTCCACATCTCTGTCTCCATTCCTTTTCTGCACATAGGTTCATCGATACTGTTTCTAGAGCCGATCCATGATTTTAGTAAAGTCGCAAGATACAAACTGAATACACAGAAATCCCTTGCATTCCTATATACTAACAAGGAAAAATCATAAAGAGAAATTAAAGAAATAATCCCATTCACCACTGCAAAAAAAAACAAGAGTAAAGTACCAAGGAATAAGCCTACCACCTAAAGAGACAGGAGACCTGTATGCAGAAAACTGTAACACACTGGTGAAAGAAACCAAAGGTGACACAGACAGATGGAGGAATATATGGTGTTCTTGGATTGGAAGAATCAATACTGTGAAAATGGCTGTACTACCAAATGCAATCTACAGATTCAATGCATTCCCTATCAAATTACCAATGACATTTTCCACAGAACTAGAACAATTTTTTTTTTTTTTTTTACAATTTGTATGGGAACCCAAAAGACTGAATAGCTAAAGCAATCTTGGGAAAGAAAACTGGAGCTAGAGGAACCAGTCTTCCTGATTTCAGACTATACTACAAAACTATAGCTACTAAGACAGTATGGTACTGGCCCCTAGTAATCTTATTAATGTAATAACTGGAAGTTTGTACCTTCTGACCACCTTCCTCCAACTCCCTGTCCCCCTGCCTCTGAGAACCACAAATCTGATTTCCTTTTCTGCGAGTCTCGGTTTTTGTTTTGTTTCTTTAGGTTCTACATATAAGAGAAGTGCTGGAATTTAACGGCAAACCCAGCAGGGACATTTATTGGTGGTTCTCCTGAATTCACCCCTGTTCTCATTTCGGTCTGTGTACATGGGGTCAACATGTGCCCATGGTCAAGGTTGCTATCTTGTTGATGCATGCTGTGTCCCCAAACCATGCCGGTGGGGTCAGAATTGGACCAGAAGGTGATCCACATGAGCAGCATCTGGGGGCCTTCTGTTCAGGCTACTGCTGGCTTAGGTGTGGAGACAACAGGAGGACCTGGGTTCAGTACTCCGGGCATGAGAACGTGAACAGCCTGACCCCAAAGAGCTCTGAGCCAGGAGACACCTTCCAGAGCCGCAGTTTGGGGTCACCCTTCTGCCTCCGTGCGGGTGCCAGGTGCACTGAGGTTCACTTTCTTACAGACACCCCCCAGATCATTCTGGGAGAGCCACCACGGACTGGGATAAGCCTCAGGGTTCTAAGAAGCCTCAGCTTCAGCAATGCTAGATTCATATGCACATTAGAAATATCCTCAGTAGTTGAGACAAGACCAGCCTTCTGGGAATGCGCAGCCTCTGTGCTTCCAGAGACAGCCCGCTTCCCCTGCCTGGGGTAAGAAGCCCATATCTCTGCCACATGAAGATCAAGGACGCCTCCTCCACCCCTGCCCCAGGTGTCTGGTCCTCTAGGTACCAACAGGTCTCCTGATCTCCCAGCATCTTGCAGGCAAGAGACAAGAGGTCTGATTTGATGTGTATGGACAATACTCGGCTCAGTGGTAAAGAATCCGCTGCCAATGCCAGAGACTTGGGTTCAACCCCTGGGTCAGGAAGATGCCCTGGAAAAGGAAGTGGCACCCTGTTCCAATATTCTTTTTTTCTAAAATATTTTATTTATTTATTTGGCTGAACTAGATCTTAGTTGCTGTATGTGGGATCTAGTTCTCTAACCAGGAATTGAACCCAGGCCCCTTGCACTGGGAGCTAGAGTCTTAGCCACTGGACCACCAGGAAAGTCCCTGCTCCAATATTCTTGACTGGGAAATCCCAGGGACAGAGGAGGCTGGAGGGCTGCAGCCCACGGCTTGGAAAGAGTCAGACATGACTCAGCGGCTGAGCATGACAACACTAAACCCGGAAGTTCAGGAGTGAGTCTTCAGGCAAGGAAGACAGACATTATTTATATTTAAACCTGAAATCACTTCATTTTTAATTCAGTGTAACTCAGCTTTTAAAACGTTTAAAACCAAGATAAAATAAAGCTTAGAATGAGACTTGAACTCAACCTGTAACTGACTTAATAACTAAGTCTAGAAAATATGGTGACCTTTAAATAGGGAAGAGCAAAGAGAACTTAGGATTTTACGTGGCATTTCCTTTTGAATAAATACACTAATGAGCCTGAAATGCCTGCCACACTACCATGAGCCCCCTGGTCCAGCCACATCACCATCACCCGTCACCCGCTGACCAGGCCTTCCCTTCCTCCCGACACCTGACGCACTCGGGGGGCTCACGTGTTGGCAAGGCCAGGGGCTACGTGGGATGCCAAGAACACTGGCTCGCTGAACATCACAAAGGTAGGCCTTCATCTTGTCTTCCTTTAAACGTTTTCTGATCTACTTCTCCTTCACAAAACTAGGCAAGGCCCCATTAGTCATCCCAGTCTGAAATAAATGATGTTGAAGTTTCAGAAGTCACAGAAGAACTGAAACCTCTCCTGCCGAAGCATCCTCCTGGGACACAGGTCACCCCATGAGAGCCGACCCACATCCCGGGCTTCGGCCGCGGATGCGAGCTAGGCTTGCAGGGACAGAAACATCCCAGGACACCGGCTCCAAAACCAAGGAAGGGTCAAGAACTCGCTCTCATAATCTGCTCCATTAACTTCTATATAAAAAAATAATAAGCAAGTAAAGCAGGGGTGGGGGAAGAAGGGGATTAGCCATGTTTTTAAGTTACATTTTATTCTAAAGGACCACAGGAAATGGGTTTTAATTAAATTTTTTTTGGCTGCATTGAGCCTTTGCTGCTTTTGTGGGGGCTCTAATTGCCGGGACTGGGCGCCACTCTGTGTGTGGCTTTCTCATCACAGTGCCACTGGACCACCAGGAAAGTCCCTGCTCCAATATTCTTGACTGGGAAATCCCAGGGACAGAGGAGGCTGGAGGGCTGCAGCCCACGGCTTGGAAAGAGTCAGACATGACTCAGCGGCTGAGCATGACAACACTAAACCCGGAAGTTCAGGAGTGAGTCTTCAGGCAAGGAAGACAGACATTATTTATATTTAAACCTGAAATCACTTCATTTTTAATTCAGTGTAACTCAGCTTTTAAAACGTTTAAAACCAAGATAAAATAAAGCTTAGAATGAGACTTGAACTCAACCTGTAACTGACTTAATAACTAAGTCTAGAAAATATGGTGACCTTTAAATAGGGAAGAGCAAAGAGAACTTAGGATTTTACGTGGCATTTCCTTTTGAATAAATACACTAATGAGCCTGAAATGCCTGCCACACTACCATGAGCCCCCTGGTCCAGCCACATCACCATCACCCGTCACCCGCTGACCAGGCCTTCCCTTCCTCCCGACACCTGACGCACTCGGGGGGCTCACGTGTTGGCAAGGCCAGGGGCTACGTGGGATGCCAAGAACACTGGCTCGCTGAACATCACAAAGGTAGGCCTTCATCTTGTCTTCCTTTAAACGTTTTCTGATCTACTTCTCCTTCACAAAACTAGGCAAGGCCCCATTAGTCATCCCAGTCTGAAATAAATGATGTTGAAGTTTCAGAAGTCACAGAAGAACTGAAACCTCTCCTGCCGAAGCATCCTCCTGGGACACAGGTCACCCCATGAGAGCCGACCCACATCCCGGGCTTCGGCCGCGGATGCGAGCTAGGCTTGCAGGGACAGAAACATCCCAGGACACCGGCTCCAAAACCAAGGAAGGGTCAAGAACTCGCTCTCATAATCTGCTCCATTAACTTCTATATAAAAAAATAATAAGCAAGTAAAGCAGGGGTGGGGGAAGAAGGGGATTAGCCATGTTTTTAAGTTACATTTTATTCTAAAGGACCACAGGAAATGGGTTTTAATTAAATTTTTTTTGGCTGCATTGAGCCTTTGCTGCTTTTGTGGGGGCTCTAATTGCCGGGACTGGGCGCCACTCTGTGTGTGGCTTTCTCATCACAGTGTCTTCCCTTGTTTTGGAGCACAGGCTCTAGGAGTGTGGGTTTCCGTCGTTGCAGCTCTCGGGCTCTGGAATGAGGGCTCGGCAGCCATGGTGCACGGGCTTAGCTGCTCGGGAGGCATGTGGGATCCTCCCACACCAGGGATCGAACCTGCATCCCCTGCCTCAGCAGTTGGATGCCTATCACTGTGCCACCAGGGACACCCAGGCCATTTTTGAAACCCCACTCAGGGCGACTGCTTACAGCTCAATAGATGGCACAAGTAAAGCTTAGACAGGCTGAGAAACCTTCCCAGACCATGCACTGGCTGGTGGAAGCGGAGGCACCAGGCGCTGGACTCACAGCCCTTGTTGCCTCCATGTCTCGAGGCCATGAGCTGACCCGCCTGTGGAGCCTGTCTGTGGCTACGATGGACCACATCTCCATCAGCAGCTGGCAAGCCTGCCGGTACTCTGCAGCGACTACGCAGTTCAGGGTGGAGAGTGGAATCAGTCGTCTCTCCCTCTCTGAAGAAGGGCAGGATGACCAGCTGGGAAACAGAACTGTGACAGAGGAGCCTGGCTGAGGCCACTAACGAGAGGACCTCAGGTCCCACCTAAGAGGATGGGAAAGACGGAGGACACACCCTCTGGGCCTTGGGCCGTGCGGTCTGCTGACCGTGGGGCATGGTTCAGATGGAAGCTGAGAAGCAGCATGGTCTTCTCCGTGCACTAGTCTCTGTTGACCTTGATCAGGTACTGGACCTAAACTAGCTCAGCTGTGACAGAAGTTGCCAAGGGTTGAGCACGTGGGTTTCTATGGATTTCGTTCTGGGTGTTGGACATGACCCCAGGGAGTCAGGAAGGTAAGGGGAGGCTGGGTGGGTGGAGAAAGGGCAGTTCCACTTTCTCCAGCAGAGTAATTTGGGTTCAAAATTTGATCTCAATCATCCTACGAACCTATTCATCTAATTCCTTTCTCTTCCCCCAAGGAAAGTCCGGAACTGGCACATTTACCGTACGTACTTGCTTCCTGGGGACTTCCTGGCTGGCTCAGCAGTAAAGAACCTGCCTGCAGTGCAGCAGCCACAGGAGACGTGGTTGGATCCCTGGGTCGGGAAGATCCCCTGGAGGAGAGAGCATGGCTGCCCACTCCGGTGTTCTCGCCTGGAGAGTCCCATGGACAGAGAAGCCTGGCAGGCCACGGTCCACGGGGTCACAAAGAGTTGGACACGACTGAAGCAACTTAGCATGCATGTACACTTGCTTCATTAAAGACAGCTAGCTCAGTGACAGCATCTTGTGTTTCTACACTGGAAGATGACGAGATCACGGGCATTTATCAGGAATTTTTGCTACTAACATTATTTCCCAGCTTAATTCTGAGGGCAGTCCATGTTTATTTCTAACTGAACCCCAAACAAACCACCACCCTTCCTCCCATCTCGATACATCAGCCTGCAGGTTTCTCCCTCTGCTCCTCTCCAAAATGAACTCGTTTGTTCTAACAAATTTCAGCACTTGTACACGCACTTATCATCCTTTACTTCCTAAATGAGGCTGAATAATAAATTCGGTCTGATTAAATTTTCATTAACATTCAAAATCATGGTTCAGTCACACGGTTTGGTACAACATTCTGGCTTTTTGAGTCCTCGGATAATTACCAGAGGGTCTTGAGATGTGAAACCTAGTCTTGTGAACAAAGAAAAACAAAATTGCCTCCTAGACAATCTACAACAGACAGTGGCTGGAGATGGAAAAGCAACAGCGGATCCCCCGAGGTGCCCCATGGCCCGGGGGCCTGAGAGATTCATCCATACCTGCCTCGGGGCTCATTAGAAAGAAACAACTAACATGACAAGGAAGTTGACATTACAAGTCCAGGGGTTTTCTAATTCTGTATCGGAAGTAGTAAGAAAGGCACAACCCCGTGCCTTAAAAAATTCCTCCCTTAATCTGCCTCTAACACAAGAGTTCTAAGCTAGAAACAGAGAAAGTGGAAGGCTTGCCTCACCTCCCCACATCTGGTCTGTAAAATGCAGTAAGGACGGATCCCTGGACAGAACCTTGGACTCTAATGCCCACATGTGTACGATTCACTGCTTGGTCTCTGAACACGCAGAGCTCCAGTACATGGGGACAGAAATGAAGAAGAAAGCTCCTCAAGGCCAGGGTGGAAACACTCACTGATTCCCCTCCTTTGTGGACTGAACCGTCGGCTACAGACACGAAAGGGTCTTTTGTAAGTTGCCCAACTTTCCGGAGGCGCGACCCATCTCCCCACCTTCACCTTCGCCACCTCTTTGTTGGAAGATGTCAAGGGTCTATCAGAGACGTGCCAAAGCCCGGACACACAGCAGCGGCCTGGGAGCTATCGGCCCGATCTGGGGTCTACCTCTGTGTTCACTCCCACCGCTAATTCATCATGGCCCGGACAGCTGGGCTGATTGCTGGCCTCCCAGCACAAAGCGGGGCCGGCTGACCACCCCTGGGCCCCGGCCAGTTGGGGGGAGGGCTGCCCGCCCGGGCTGCAGCGGCCCGAGATAAGTGCTGGCTGTCCTCTGCTCCTCTCCAAAATGAACTCGTTTGTTCTAACAAATTTCAGCACTTGTACACGCACTTATCATCCTTTACTTCCTAAATGAGGCTGAATAATAAATTCGGTCTGATTAAATTTTCATTAACATTCAAAATCATGGTTCAGTCACACGGTTTGGTACAACATTCTGGCTTTTTGAGTCCTCGGATAATTACCAGAGGGTCTTGAGATGTGAAACCTAGTCTTGTGAACAAAGAAAAACAAAATTGCCTCCTAGACAATCTACAACAGACAGTGGCTGGAGATGGAAAAGCAACAGCGGATCCCCCGAGGTGCCCCATGGCCCGGGGGCCTGAGAGATTCATCCATACCTGCCTCGGGGCTCATTAGAAAGAAACAACTAACATGACAAGGAAGTTGACATTACAAGTCCAGGGGTTTTCTAATTCTGTATCGGAAGTAGTAAGAAAGGCACAACCCCGTGCCTTAAAAAATTCCCCCCTTAATCTGCCTCTAACACAAGAGTTCTAAGCTAGAAACAGAGAAAGTGGAAGGCTTGCCTCACCTCCCCACATCTGGTCTGTAAAATGCAGTAAGGACGGATCCCTGGACAGAACCTTGGACTCTAATGCCCACATGTGTACGATTCACTGCTTGGTCTCTGAACACGCAGAGCTCCAGTACATGGGGACAGAAATGAAGAAGAAAGCTCCTCAAGGCCAGGGTGGAAACACTCACTGATTCCCCTCCTTTGTGGACTGAACCGTCGGCTACAGACACGAAAGGGTCTTTTGTAAGTTGCCCAACTTTCCGGAGGCGCGACCCATCTCCCCACCTTCACCTTCGCCACCTCTTTGTTGGAAGATGTCAAGGGTCTATCAGAGACGTGCCAAAGCCCGGACACACAGCAGCGGCCTGGGAGCTATCGGCCCGATCTGGGGTCTACCTCTGTGTTCACTCCCACCGCTAATTCATCATGGCCCGGACAGCTGGGCTGATTGCTGGCCTCCCAGCACAAAGCGGGGCCGGCTGACCACCCCTGGGCCCCGGCCAGTTGGGGGGAGGGCTGCCCGCCCGGGCTGCAGCGGCCCGAGATAAGTGCTGGCTGTCAGCGCAAGGACAAAGAAGGGCAGGCCCTGGGGAGAGAAAGGAGATAAAAAAAAAATTCCTCACAACTGCTTTATCTGATGAGGGTTATGGCTAATTAATTATAAACTCAATTACCTAACCCTTACTTCAGCAGTCTCTATTCATTAAGAGATAAAACTTGACTGACGGCTAACTTTCCCTCGCACACATACACACAGGGCGGGCTTGCCTGCTCTCGCACTCGCTAACACCCTACTGCCTAGAAAGATCTCCGAAGGCACCCACACCTGTCACAGGCTGGCCAGGTTCTGGTCTCCTGCCCCCAGCTTTCCAGCCCCGGGCCCCTCTGTGGCACCCTCTCGCACGCTGAGACCCACACGAAGAAGCGACACCCAGACCCCAGACAACAGACAAGAGGTCCATGTGCCTGGTCGCTGCTGCATTTTAAGTGGATCCTTTACTCTGGGTGCAAAACCCGGGACTCGGCTGTCAGGGTGGCGTTTCCTGTTTGGTAGCAAACCTCCCCAACCAGGAAGAGGGATGAGAGGGCCAGGCAGGAGCCTCATATTTTTACATGTCAATTTCCACCCGCCCACATCCCCCGCCTCCGCCCCCAGAAATTCTGGACAGGCTTGACCTTCTTTTCAGAGGCTCGCGCCTGTCTCAGAGCCCACAGCCGCTCACAGGCCCGCTTCATCAATAGGCTCTATTCAGCGAAGGTTGTTAATCTCTTTCACCCTCTCCGCTTTGCCCACTTTAATGTATTTTCATGTCTATAAGTTCTTTTAATAAGCTGGGAGGGTCTGGGAGAGAAATACTTCAGGTTTCCTTACTGCTCGTCGCCAAAATTACCTCTGGCGCTCCGTGGACGAGATGGGTTGGTCCAGCATCCAAACCGTGGGCCCCTTTCTTCTCTGCACAGGAGACCATCAGAAACCCCAGCTTTCAGACCTGCGAGCCTTAGGGTGCGCTTCCCACCTCCCTCTTTCGTCTTCACAGGCTCCTGCGCTGAGACCTCCCAGCGGCCTCCTGGGAGGTCACAGTGGCCAGGGCTGGCATCAGAGCATGAGCCCCGGGCCCTGTCCCTGGCAGCCGGGCCTCGGCCACAAACGCTCCAAAGTGGGGAGACCGCGGGGTACCGCTGGTAAGGCAATGCCCAGGGCAGGGAGCACATCCTGCCTGAAAACCCCCCAAACCAGTGTGGTCCCCTCCCAGCCCTGACAGCTCCATATGGTGCATCATGGGAGGGTCAAGTTTAAGGGAAGGGGGTGGAGCTTCCTCTGCCTCACCCTGGGGTCAGCCCTGTCTGGGGTGTTGGGTTCAGCATGCCCTCCAAGCCACGTTCATGCAGCCTCCCGTCCTCACACTGCAAGAGCAGGGCATTCCCAGTGCGTGCTCACCCACAGACAGGACCGGCAGCCTGCTGAGCACTGAGCACGGCGGGCGCCCACATCCCAGACCCGGCTGGAGCTCAGAGAGTCCTGTGAGTGCGGATGCAGCCCACACTCTGCCTGGGAGTCCCCATCGATTGTGGGCGGTGAGGGAGCATGGCATGGTGACAGAGGCTGTGCCCAGGGGAAGACCCTGACTCAGGGACCCACACTGCCACGACCAAACATCCCTGGGGAGGATCCCTGCCCACCACAGGGGATGGTCCCCCCGGATGGACGCAGGCCTGTCAGATCACAGATCCTCTGGTATGCTCCTGGCGTGAGTGGGCTGTGGGGCGGCCATGGGGCTTCCCAAGCATGCTCGAGTTCTCTTCTCTCCAAGTCCCCAACAGCACAACACCTGTCTCACAGAAACCGTGAGCACACGAAGGATGATCAGGAGCTTGAATACTCTTCAGCAGCTGTTTTTCAGGAACCCATAGCAGTTACTCCAAGTGACTCCAAAGTGCCTCTGGTCAAAAGCTGGGAGGGTCTGGGAGAGAAATACTTCAGGTTTCCTTACTGCTCGTCGCCAAAATTACCTCTGGCGCTCCGTGGACGAGATGGGTTGGTCCAGCATCCAAACCGTGGGCCCCTTTCTTCTCTGCACAGGAGACCATCAGAAACCCCAGCTTTCAGACCTGCGAGCCTTAGGGTGCGCTTCCCACCTCCCTCTTCGCTTCACAGGCTCCTGCGCTGAGACCTCCCAGCGGCCTCCTGGGAGGTCACAGTGGCCAGGGCTGGCATCAGAGCATGAGCCCCGGGCCCTGTCCCTGGCAGCCGGGCCTCGGCCACAAACGCTCCAAAGTGGGGAGACCGCGGGGTACCGCTGGTAAGGCAATGCCCAGGGCAGGGAGCACATCCTGCCTGAAAACCCCCCAAACCAGTGTGGTCCCCTCCCAGCCCTGACAGCTCCATATGGTGCATCATGGGAGGGTCAAGTTTAAGGGAAGGGGGTGGAGCTTCCTCTGCCTCACCCTGGGGTCAGCCCTGTCTGGGGTGTTGGGTTCAGCATGCCCTCCAAGCCACGTTCATGCAGCCTCCCGTCCTCACACTGCAAGAGCAGGGCATTCCCAGTGCGTGCTCACCCACAGACAGGACCGGCAGCCTGCTGAGCACTGAGCACGGCGGGCGCCCACATCCCAGACCCGGCTGGAGCTCAGAGAGTCCTGTGAGTGCGGATGCAGCCCACACTCTGCCTGGGAGTCCCCATCGATTGTGGGCGGTGAGGGAGCATGGCATGGTGACAGAGGCTGTGCCCAGGGGAAGACCCTGACTCAGGGACCCACACTGCCACGACCAAACATCCCTGGGGAGGATCCCTGCCCACCACAGGGGATGGTCCCCCCGGATGGACGCAGGCCTGTCAGATCACAGATCCTCTGGTATGCTCCTGGCGTGAGTGGGCTGTGGGGCGGCCATGGGGCTTCCCAAGCATGCTCGAGAGTTCTCTTCTCTCCAAGTCCCCAACAGCACAACACCTGTCTCACAGAAACCGTGAGCACACGAAGGATGATCAGGAGCTTGAATACTCTTCGCAAAGCAGCTGTTTTTTCAGGAACCCATAGCAGTTACTCCAAGTGACTCCAAAGTGCCTCTGGTCAAAAGCTGCCCTGCCACAAGTCAAGAAGAGATGCCCCACCGTCACATTCCAACGTGGCCGCTGAGCATAAGCTGCTAGAATAACGTCACCGCAGTGTGCAAGTGCTGATCTGCGACCTGGAGTCCAGGTGCTGTCGCCCACAGAAGCCAGGTGAGCATTTTTAGAACTTGAGGAACGCCATTAAGTTTTAAAATGAGATTAGGAAGAGGAGTAGCAGTTTAAAACTACTGTTGCAGTTTGTGGGCACTACTGTTTCTTTCGTATTTAAATAAAACAGAACTTCTCACTGCTGTATCTGAACTGCTATCTCTGTAGGGTAGAGGGGCTTCCCAGGTGGCACAGTGGTAAAGAGTCCACCTGCCAATGCAGGAGACGCAGGCTGGATCCCTGAGTCAGGAAGATTCCCTGGAGAAGGAAGTGGCAACCCACACCAATATTCTTGCCTGGAAAATTCCAGGGACAGAGGAGCCTGGTGGGCTGCAGTTGTTAGGGTTGCAAAGAGTCAGACACGACTGAGCAAATGAGCACGCGTGCACAGGGCAGGATGTGCCTTTCTTCCTCCGTGCGTCTCCCTTCGTCGGCCACAGGGCAGCACATGCTGTCGTCTCCCTCACCCTCTAGCAGAACCAGGCTGGCTGCCATCTCTGCACCGTAAAGAGATGCTGCTGATGCCAGTGGCCCAGGGACGCAGATGCCAGCAGGAGGGGAGGCAGGCGTGCGGGCCCCCCGGGTGAGGCCTAGGAGGTGGGGACGCCTGGGTCTTCTCAGAGCACTCGCTCGTCCTGCCTCCTTTCCATTTGGCGTCCTCCACTGACGGGGAAGAGTAGTGAAGGAGACGAAGGTGGAGTAACCAAAGATGGGGTAGGACAGGTGAGCCTGGAGAGGTAGTGGGGGTGCGTCCCAAGGAGACAGAGGACCTGTGCACCATATGCAACAGGGAGATGGTCACATCGGGTGCCAAGAACATGTCTTCTTCCCACCCAGGGGCAGGAGGTGGACCAAGAAGCATGGAAAATCCCTGTGTCCTGGAGAGAGAGCACTGAACCCTAACCATGAGGCCACGGGGAGAGTTCCTGTGTCCTGAAAGAGGGCGGGGTAAGGGACCAGGTGAGGCAGGCAACGCCAAGCCTGAGAGGTAGCCACCTGCAATGGGCAACTCCTCCTGGGCTGGCATCTTCAGGGTGGGAGGGCTCATCATGGTGTACGTGAGAACCTTCTCCCGGCCACATGTGTGACCCCGCTACCTACCTGGGACATGATACAAACCCACGCCATGGGCATGCAGGGAGGAAAGACCACTGACGGAAAACCCAACGTCTGATGGAAACTCAGCGTTAGCTTGTGTACCTCACCACCACCACCACCACTCCAATAGAGGAACCGCTTTTAAATTTGACGGGAAATGATGAATACTTAGAGAGACATTCAGAAAAAAATGGTTAATTGTAGTCATATGTGTAGTCCTAATTGGGCCTTGCTGGCCAATAGAAGGAAGAAATTTGCAACTTTTCCTGGAAAATTATGTCCTAAATCCTTCACGAGGTGGACCTCGTCCTTTTTTCTGAGAAAACTTGATGGCGGTCTTTAGTATTCACTGGCATAATTAGGACTGCAGTTAATTTCATTAAATTCTCTTGCTGCTAAATGAAGCAGATTATGAGACATCTTTTATTGCAAGGCGTGAAATTACAGCCTGTCAGCTGCCAATGGTGGGGTGAAACTAATGAATTACAGGGTAAATAACACCAGAATTAACCAGCCAATTTAACATAGCGCCACTGAGCAAAGTCATTTTACTTGGAGCTTTAAGGAGTAACACACCCAGGACACTTCTGCAGCCCAGGTATGAACAGGGAGTCCTGCCCATTTGCACCCTAGACCCTGGGAGGACGAAGAGGGGAGAAGACAGAGTAGCCATGGATATGTCTCTCTAACAGTGCCAAAAAACATCAAGAGCCCACATGAAAGAAACTCTCCCAAATATTTGTAAGTTGAGGAAGACGTTAAAGAAAGAAATTATCAAGGTGCAACTCTGTGTTTCTCTGTTTCTCACTCGTTTGTTAAGAGGAACAGGGAAAGGTGATCCGGGAAGGGGCGGTAGGACCAGGGCAGGAAAATCCCATGGTAGACTTCTTCCCACCCAGGGGCAGGAGGTGGACCAAGAAGCATGGAAAATCCCTGTGTCCTGGAGAGAGAGCACTGAACCCTAACCATGAGGCCACGGGGAGAGTTCCTGTGTCCTGAAAGAGGGCGGGGTAAGGGACCAGGTGAGGCAGGCAACGCCAAGCCTGAGAGGTAGCCACCTGCAATGGGCAACTCCTCCTGGGCTGGCATCTTCAGGGTGGGAGGGCTCATCATGGTGTACGTGAGAACCTTCTCCCGGCCACATGTGTGACCCCGCTACCTACCTGGGACATGATACAAACCACGCCATGGGCATGCAGGGAGGAAAGACCACTGACGGAAAACCCAACGTCTGATGGAAACTCAGCGTTAGCTTGTGTACCTCACCACCACCACCACCACTCCAATAGAGGAACCGCTTTTAAATTTGACGGGAAATGATGAATACTTAGAGAGACATTCAGAAAAAAATGGTTAATTGTAGTCATATGTGTAGTCCTAATTGGGCCTTGCTGGCCAATAGAAGGAAGAAATTTGCAACTTTTCCTGGAAAATTATGTCCTAAATCCTTCACGAGGTGGACCTCGTCCTTTTTTCTGAGAAAACTTGATGGCGGTCTTTAGTATTCACTGGCATAATTAGGACTGCAGTTAATTTCATTAAATTCTCTTGCTGCTAAATGAAGCAGATTATGAGACATCTTTTATTGCAAGGCGTGAAATTACAGCCTGTCAGCTGCCAATGGTGGGGTGAAACTAATGAATTACAGGGTAAATAACACCAGAATTAACCAGCCAATTTAACATAGCGCCACTGAGCAAAGTCATTTTACTTGGAGCTTTAAGGAGTAACACACCCAGGACACTTCTGCAGCCCAGGTATGAACAGGGAGTCCTGCCCATTTGCACCCTAGACCCTGGGAGGACGAAGAGGGGAGAAGACAGAGTAGCCATGGATATGTCTCTCTAACAGTGCCAAAAAACATCAAGAGCCCACATGAAAGAAACTCTCCCAAATATTTGTAAGTTGAGGAAGACGTTAAAGAAAGAAATTATCAAGGTGCAACTCTGTGTTTCTCTGTTTCTCACTCGTTTGTTAAGAGGAACAGGGAAAGGTGATCCGTGTGCTGTGCTGAAAGGCCACCATGTGGCCTCCAAACAGGAGACTTGGAAAACGCACAAGAACTTGGAACAGAGTATCTGACACGTGAATGACAGAACCAGCACTGGTCTCATG
This sequence comes from Tragulus kanchil, assembly GCA_022376925.1. NCBI lineage: Eukaryota > Metazoa > Chordata > Mammalia > Artiodactyla > Tragulidae > Tragulus > Tragulus kanchil. Next base: position 50,866,059 of record JAIOJX010000026.1, read on the forward strand.
AGCAGTGATCTCATCACGGACACCACAATCAATGGATGGTTATTTCCATCATCAATTATTCCCCCTTTTTGCTAAACCAACAAAGTAGAATTAAGATGATAGTTAAAGGCTACTTTTTATTTACTTATTTACTTAGCTGCTCCAGGTCTTAGTTGTTACATGTGGGATCTAGTTCCCCAACCAGAGATGGAACACCTGCATTGGGAGCAAGGAGTCTTCGCCAGTGGACCACTAGGCAAGTCTCAATATTAAACATTTTAACTCCACCCTGCTCAGGTATTGACCAGACTGTGAACTCAGGCAGTTTTCTAAGAAGGTGTGCTCACAAGCTCTTCCAATCCTGTGGGGTTTTCAGGGGTCTTTGCATTCACCAATGGCTTTCTTCAAAACCTCCTTTCTTCTCTGATTCAAATCCCCACTCCCCAGTGCACTGTTTAACAGGATGCCTTTTAAACTCCCTGACATTTGTACAGAAACACACGAGCTCAATAAAACACGGCGAGCATACAGTGAAAGGGAAGGAACGAGGAGATGGGATTTAGCCTTGACAGACTCAGAGTACCAGGCTCCTCGTGGAAGACCCACAGGGGTGGGCACGCTGTGAGGCTCACAGCTGTGACCTCCTGCAGCAGAAGGGCCCAGACCACGATCAGCAGAGGAAAAAGGTCCCTGGGATGAAGGCCAGGGGAGGCAGGGCCTGTGCGGGATGCCTCCCAGTGAAGCCACTCAGGACGCACTCAGCCCTTCCCCCTATGAGTTGAGATAACACGTGTGAAGGACTATCCATCAGGGACCTTCACCCGACTTGGCACTCAGAGTTGGTCCCGTGCAGCCTCTGCCTAGCATGGACCCAAATCCCAGGCTCCCTGGAGAAGAGCTGGTGTTCAGCACAAAACACCGTGGTTCTACAAAGAGTCAAGTGCAGCAAGCTGCTCTGATCAGTCCAGGGAATGTGGGGACCCTTCCCCTGAAATCCAAGTTCCCAGACATCGGCCAAGAGCCACTCCGCAAGCAGGCTACTCTGGGGTCGGCAGTCAGGCCCGCGTGGGAACGCTCTCCTGCACAGCTGGCCAGGAGAAGGGCCGGTGGGCAAGCAAGGTGTTCCAGGACCACGGGGCAGCCTCCTGAGGGCACCTTCAGTGAGACCAGGAAGAGCCCCAGTCTCCCGAATGGGGTGATGCTGCAAGTGTCACTGAGCTAGACATGCAGACCTGGGGCTCAGGAAGGAGAAGAGGATTGCTTGCAGATAAGCGGGACAAGGGTCCTGAGGAAGCCCGGGCCAACTTTGCCCCACATGCTATTCTTCCGGGCTTCCCAGGTGGCATGGGTGGTAAAGAACCTTCCTGTCAGTGAAGGGGACCTGAGATGTGGAGAACCCCGTCGACAGAGGATGCTGCAGTTAATGAGGCCGCAGAGAGTTGGACACGAGAGCAACAGAACCACCACCACCCAGACTCATCAGAGGGGTACGCTGTGCCTGTGCACACAGCATTTATCCACTGTCACACGGCACACAGGGTCACCAAGAGTCGGACGTGACTGAAGGGACTTAGCACCATGCATGCTGTTCTTCTAGTAGTGTTGGGTACGGCAGGAATATCTGCGTCCCGATCTGTAACAACTGCATCCATGGAAGCAGCACAGTGTCTGATTTGGCTCTGCAGCCTCTGAATCCCCACAAACATCATTTCACTCAGGAGGCGGCTGCAGGTCCAGGGCTGCCCTGCACCCCTGTGACCCTTCTCAGATGCCGCCACAGCCCGGCTGTCAGCTGCTGTTGAGGCTCCTGGGCCGAGCGTTGCTTCAGGGCATGTTTCTGTTCCTGCTCAGGCGGGTCCCACCCGGCCTCACGCAGGGCCCACGGCCTGGAAGCTGCCTTTTCAGCTGCTCAACCACAGAGGCCGGCAGTCAGGCCGTGTCCTCCCCATGTCCTGGGGACTCCTCCCACAGTAAGCTGCAACTCTCCCCATGACAAGAATCACTGTCTGGGGGCAGGGTGGGCATGGAAAAGACAACCCATGATCAGTTCCCAATGTGATGAGCACCAGGCCATTCCTGCGCAGAGGCTATGGGGAGAAAGCCAGGAAAGCTTCTGAGAGGAGGCAGCGCGGGCAGCAGACCTGGGCAGCAGACCAGGCCTGGTGGAGGTGTGACAGTGGATAAATGCTGTGTGCTCAGGCACAGGGCGACTCCCAGGTGAGTCTAGGATGCTGCTGTTCTGTTGCTGTCACGCCCACCTCTTGGCGACCTCATTAACGGCAGCACGCCAGGCCTCCCTGTTCTTCACCATCTCCTGGAGCTGCTCAGACTCATGTTCATTGAGTCAGGGATGCCATCCAACCATTTCCCTGTCTCCCCCTTTTCCTCCTGCCCTCAATGTTTCCCCGCATTGGGGTCTTTTCCAATGAGCTGGCTCTTTGCATCAAGTAGCCAAAGTACTGGAGCTTCAGCATCAGTCCTTCCAGTGACTCTTCAGGGTTGATTCCCTTTAGGATTGACTGGTTCGATTTCCTTGCTGTCCAAGGGACACTCAAGAGCCTTCTCCAGCACCATGGTTGAAAAGCATCAATTCTTCGGCACTCAACCTTCTTTATGGTCCAATGCTCACATCGGTACATGACTACTGGAAACACCAGAGCTTTAACTATACAGACCTTTGTTGGCAAAGTGATGCCTCTGCTTTTCATACTAGGTTTTTAGCTTTCCTTCCAAGGAGCAAGAGCCCGTGATCATGGCCTCGGGCCAGCCTCTGAATCCCCACAAACATCATTTCACTCAGGAGGCGGCTGCAGGTCCAGGGCTGCCCTGCACCCCTGTGACCCTTCTCAGATGCCGCCACAGCCCGGCTGTCAGCTGCTGTTGAGGCTCCTGGGCCGAGCGTTGCTTCAGGGCATGTTTCTGTTCCTGCTCAGGCGGGTCCCACCCGGCCTCACGCAGGGCCCACGGCCTGGAAGCTGCCTTTTCAGCTGCTCAACCACAGAGGCCGGCAGTCAGGCCGTGTCCTCCCCATGTCCTGGGGACTCCTCCCACAGTAAGCTGCAACTCTCCCCATGACAAGAATCACTGTCTGGGGGCAGGGTGGGCATGGAAAAGACAACCCATGATCAGTTCCCAATGTGATGAGCACCAGGCCATTCCTGCGCAGAGGCTATGGGGAGAAAGCCAGGAAAGCTTCTGAGAGGAGGCAGCGCGGGCAGCAGACCTGGGCAGCAGACCAGGCCTGGTGGAGGTGTGACAGTGGATAAATGCTGTGTGCTCAGGCACAGGGCGACTCCCAGGTGAGTCTAGGATGCTGCTGTTCTGTTGCTGTCACGCCCACCTCTTGGCGACCTCATTAACGGCAGCACGCCAGGCCTCCCTGTTCTTCACCATCTCCTGGAGCTGCTCAGACTCATGTTCATTGAGTCAGGGATGCCATCCAACCATTTCCCTGTCTCCCCCTTTTCCTCCTGCCCTCAATGTTTCCCCGCATTGGGGTCTTTTCCAATGAGCTGGCTCTTTGCATCAAGTAGCCAAAGTACTGGAGCTTCAGCATCAGTCCTTCCAGTGACTCTTCAGGGTTGATTCCCTTTAGGATTGACTGGTTCGATTTCCTTGCTGTCCAAGGGACACTCAAGAGCCTTCTCCAGCACCATGGTTGAAAAGCATCAATTCTTCGGCACTCAACCTTCTTTATGGTCCAATGCTCACATCGGTACATGACTACTGGAAACACCAGAGCTTTAACTATACAGACCTTTGTTGGCAAAGTGATGCCTCTGCTTTTTCATAGGTCGTTTAGGTTTGTCATAGCTTTCCTTCCAAGGAGCAAGAGCCCAGGCTGAGGCTACACAAATAATGGAAGAAGTACTAACAGCGCTTGAGAAAGGAGAGAACGGGGAGCACACAGGCGACGAAAGAGGAAACTGTGGGGAAACGGCAGCCAGATGAGGCTGTGATGAGGGATGCATGCCTGAGGCAGTTTACTCTTTCAGCAACAGCAGAAGAGAACAGAATGTCAGAACCACCTGCAACTGGTTTCCAGGAAAGTCAATGCATTCATAATGCCAAGTCAAATCACAATGCCTGGCCCATGCCAAGTGCTGGATAAACCCTGAGAATTATTTATAAGCTGCCAAATAATAATCAAGTAAGTATTTTTAAAATGAATGTATGTCTATTCAAAAGTTTCCTAAGGAATGAGACTGCTGGTCACTTCTGAACAGGAACTCACAGCAGTGTATCGATGCCTTGTTTATTATTACGTATGAATCAGGAACTTCTAGACCTAGCCTTCTCTTTTACATCAGTCTGGCTTTCAGAAGTGCTATCCACACTGGCTGCCCTCTCCTGCTCTTTCTTCACCCAGCCTGTAATCTATCTTCCTCCTTGCCCCTTCACGGAGACCATCAACGACCTCACTGTCCTCCAAATCAAAGGATGCTGTGCTTTTCCCATCTGATCTCCTTTAAAGAGCCACACCCTCTTTTCCCTACGACAACAGTCTCTTAGCGCTCCTGCTGCGATCGTCCTGCGTCTCACTTCCCCCATGGACTCTCCTTCACTCGCCTGTTCTGACAACACTCACGTTTCTCCGACGACACCCAACCCCACTCTGCGCCGATTCTTGACCTCACGCCCTCTTCTTTGTGTTAATGCTGCCCAGTATCCATCTTCACCCCAGGCTTCCCTGATCTAGCAAAATATCCACAGCTGGCTTGCTATGGGTCCTCCGGGCGTGTCAACGACGGTCACCGTCTTCTGTGGTTCATGCTCCTGTGCTGCTTCTCGCCGTGGGGCTGGACCAACAACTTCTAAGAAGTGGACTAAGCCCCAGAGCTCAGCATCATTCCTTCTTCCACTGCCTCCCGCATCCTCCACATCAGCAACCCTTAAGGCTGGGCATGCTGCTTCCATGAGAGCCCCTCGACACATTCTCTTCTCCCCATTCCCGTGGCCATGGCCTCCCCACGCCTACCAGGCTCTTGCTTAGAAGTGCACATCTGCATGGGAATCCTGCATCAGTGGATGTGGAGTTGTGACCCACCCCATGGTAAGGAGGGAGGAATCTGAAAGGAAAACCGAGAAAGAGGGGATGGTTCCAACTGTTGCTGGGCCCCGGTGAAAACATGGCCGAGGACCCAGTGTCTTCTCCCTCAACACAGGTCACGCCGCTACAGCTCTCAGCCACCCTTTCCTTAAACAGCATCACGAAGGCTGAAGCCACGGGAACTGGTGCCACTGGACAGGGTGATTGCTCTCAAAGACGGGCCAACGACAGGTGGGTCTCCTCTGGGGCACCTGCTTAGTGCTCACCGCACGGCAAGCCCAGGAGCAGAAAACCGACACCCCTGGGCTTTCAAAGAGACGGCGAGTCCCCCGAAGGCCACAGTAGGATCTGATTACAAACATCCCTCTCCCACGTTTTGAGTAAACAGCTAATATACTCTTAGCTGGAAAATTATTTTGCTCATAAATTATTTCAGATTTTAATTTTCCCCTTTTCTGGTTATGCTGCCTCCCTTCATTGACTTTCTCATTTAAAAAAGAAGTTCATAATTCTTTCTAAGTTTCTCTCATCCTGTGCCGGTGACATCTATTTCCGAGTGGAAATCAAGCTCCAAAAATGTCTTTCAAATGGCGATCCTCTGCAAATAAGGAACCGTTTCCAGGGTGGAAGCACAGACACCCCCTCTCCAGGGCCTCCCGGAGAGGTGGGGCGGCAGCCTCCTCCCCCCTTGCCTTGGCATTCCCTGGAAGAGCGGTCCTTCATGAGGTGGAAGTGAAGCTGCCGGCAGGACGGGCTTGCAACACTCCCCCTGCCCCGCCCCGCCCCGCCCGGGAGCCCGCTCACAAGGCCTGGGGTCTGCTCCTCCGAGGCTGTGCTCTCTGGGGTCCGTAAGTCTTCCGGGGGATGCTGCTGAACCATCTCTGAGCATCATCTGGAGAACCTCAGCAGACACAACCCCGACCAAGTGAACCCGAGTCTCTGGAAGGCGTGTACCTAAGTCTCTAAGCACGGGCAGGGATGTGAACAGCTATACCTCCGAGATGGGAAACCACTGCTGCGGAGGCTTTCCCAGAGTCCCTCTGGCCGCACGTAACTGGAGAAGAGAGGCACTGTGTTCTCAGATGCTTTATTTTGCCCCTTCCTACTGTTCATAAGCTTTCCCCCACCAAAGACTGCTTAATCCTGCTCGGGCGCTTCAGTTCTTTCTGACTCTTAGCAACCACATGGACTGGAGCCCGCCAGGCTCCTCTGTCTCCGAGATTTCCCAGGCAAGAGTACCGGGGTGGGTGGCCATTTCTTTCTCTGCTTAATACTAAATGCGGACAGAGTCCCTGGGGAGAGAAATACCATGTGCATCTCTGGACATCGAGACTTTGGTCACATCAAGTATCCAATATGGCTAATTTGCTAAATCATGAAATGTCAACTGCATTTAAACAAACAAATCCCTCCTTCAGTGGCGATAGCTTAAAGAATGGCTTTATATCTTATACTTAAATTCCTGAATGGTAAAATTAAACAGAACAGTCTGAGAAGCTGGATTTTCACTCTAAGGCCAAAAAAATTGTGCTCGCTTCTAATTGGTGCTAAAAAAAAAAAGCTTTTGATCCATTAGATTCCAAAAGAGAATGCTTTTGGTTCACTAAACGCCATCTGTGGGAACACAAGACGAAGATGGAGGTATGAGCGGTCCCCTCCGGCCCCCGGGCCTCAGTGTCCGGTGGAGGGTGGCTCACCCTGGAGCCACGGAGACAAGCCTCGCTTTCCTACTGGACTGAGTCCCCGTGCGTTGACGGCCTCGCATTCACATCGTTTTCCTCTGAAGACTCATGATGCTGGCCGACACATACACGGGTTGGCAGAGGCTACCTGAAATGATCTGTAGCCCACCTGCTGTTGTTCAGTCGCTAAGCTGTGTCCGACGTGTCGTGACCTCATGGACTGCAGTACACCAGGCTTCCCTGTACCTCATCGTCTCCCAGCGTTCGTGCAAGCTCACGTCCACTGATCCAATCTGATCATTTCCTAATATTTTGGAGCAACCTATTTGAAGTCATTGGTTGCTAAACACTTATCCATGGGAAAAATTGCAAGACAGAACGAACACTTCAGAAAGCACAACTGGTACTCTTTTTCCTACTATATGAAGCATTAGAGCAAATAATTTCTTTTTTTTAAACGCAAATATGTTTCAATCTTGTAGTGAAATTATTTTGAAGGCAAACATTTACCAATGGCAGGCTGCTCATCATCAGCCGTATCACTGAATGACAGTTGTCACATGGGTCCATCGTTGGTTAAAAGTGCTAAGCAAACCTCACAGGTTTGTCACTCTGTCCTAGCACTTCTGCTTGGACTCTCCACCTGTCACTTTTATGCTCACTTAAAGTTTCTCTTTATTTAAAGAGCAATAAATTTACTGATGAGAAAGGAGAACCTCCTCCCAAATGCTATTCACTAATAAAGCTCAATGGGGCCCAAACACAAGTTTATCCAATATGGCTAATTTGCTAAATCATGAAATGTCAACTGCATTTAAACAAACAAATCCCTCCTTCAGTGGCGATAGCTTAAAGAATGGCTTTATATCTTATACTTAAATTCCTGAATGGTAAAATTAAACAGAACAGTCTGAGAAGCTGGATTTTCACTCTAAGGCCAAAAAAATTGTGCTCGCTTCTAATTGGTGCTAAAAAAAAAAAGCTTTTGATCCATTAGATTCCAAAAGAGAATGCTTTTGGTTCACTAAACGCCATCTGTGGGAACACAAGACGAAGATGGAGGTATGAGCGGTCCCCTCCGGCCCCCGGGCCTCAGTGTCCGGTGGAGGGTGGCTCACCCTGGAGCCACGGAGACAAGCCTCGCTTTCCTACTGGACTGAGTCCCCGTGCGTTGACGGCCTCGCATTCACATCGTTTTCCTCTGAAGACTCATGATGCTGGCCGACACATACACGGGTTGGCAGAGGCTACCTGAAATGATCTGTAGCCCACCTGCTGTTGTTCAGTCGCTAAGCTGTGTCCGACGTGTCGTGACCTCATGGACTGCAGTACACCAGGCTTCCCTGTACCTCATCGTCTCCCAGCGTTCGTGCAAGCTCACGTCCACTGATCCAATCTGATCATTTCCTAATATTTTGGAGCAACCTATTTGAAGTCATTGGTTGCTAAACACTTATCCATGGGAAAAATTGCAAGACAGAACGAACACTTCAGAAAGCACAACTGGTACTCTTTTTCCTACTATATGAAGCATTAGAGCAAATAATTTCTTTTTTTTAAACGCAAATATGTTTCAATCTTGTAGTGAAATTATTTTGAAGGCAAACATTTACCAATGGCAGGCTGCTCATCATCAGCCGTATCACTGAATGACAGTTGTCACATGGGTCCATCGTTGGTTAAAAGTGCTAAGCAAACCTCACAGGTTTGTCACTCTGTCCTAGCACTTCTGCTTGGACTCTCCACCTGTCACTTTTATGCTCACTTAAAGTTTTTCTCTTTATCTGAAAGAGCAATAAATTTACTGATGAGAAAGGAGAACCTCCTCCCAAATGCTATTACTGTGAGCTAATAAAGCTCAATGGGTTTCCCTGGAGGCTCGATGGTGAAGAAACCCCATGCCAATGTGGGAGACATGGGATCAATCTCTGGTCCGGGAAGATCTCACATGTCGTAGTGCAACGAAGCCCATGCACCACGGCGACTGAGCCTGTCCTCTAGAGACCAGGAGCGGCAACTGCTGAGCTCACCTGGCCTAGAGCGCATGCTCCAAAACAAGAGAAGCCACCACAGTGAGAATTCCAAGCACCACAACGAAGGGAAGTCCCTGGCCGCCATAGCTAGTTAAAAGTCCTTGTAGCAACGAAGACCCAGCATGGCCAAAAAAAAAACAGTTATTACAAAATCTGCTTGCAATGCAGGAGACTCAGGTTTGACCCCTGAGTCACAAAGATGGGCTGGGGAAGGGAAAAGGCAACGGACTGCAGGACTGTTGCCTGGAAAATCCTACAGATAGAGAAGTCTGGCAGGCTACAGTCCACGGGGCTGCAGAGAGTCAGACACAACTTAGTGACTAAGTAACAACAATGAGATTGTTCTATGGCTGATGGTGCCCTCGTTTATATTTACTTTTCTGTGAACGTAGGCATGGTGATGACAGTGACCATTTCTTGAGCTGTGCTAAGGTGCCATCTGCCTTACAGAAGCTTTCTGGTAACTTCTAAATCCACCCAACAACTCTGGAAGAGGGCTGATCTACCAATCCTATTCTCCAGGTGAGTTACCTGAGGGTCTGAGAGAGAGAGGGTTTGCCCAAGGTGCATGGCTGGTAATGTGGGTTTCATTCCAAAGCTCAGATCTTTTCAATCCCTATTCTGGATGGTTTTACCTGAGAAAAAAGCAATATGTTTCCTTAGTGAAATTATTTTGAAGGCAAACATTTACCAATGGCAGGCTGCTCATCATCAGGTATCACTGAATGACAGTTGTCACATGGGTCCATCGTTGGTTAAAAGTGCTAAGCAAACCTCACAGGTTTGTCACTCTGTCCTAGCACTTCTGCTTGGACTCTCCACCTGTCACTTTTATGCTCACTTAAAGTTTTTCTCTTTATCTGAAAGAGCAATAAATTTACTGATGAGAAAGGAGAACCTCCTCCCAAATGCTATTACTGTGAGCTAATAAAGCTCAATGGGTTTCCCTGGAGGCTCGATGGTGAAGAAACCCCATGCCAATGTGGGAGACATGGGATCAATCTCTGGTCCGGGAAGATCTCACATGTCGTAGTGCAACGAAGCCCATGCACCACGGCGACTGAGCCTGTCCTCTAGAGACCAGGAGCGGCAACTGCTGAGCTCACCTGGCCTAGAGCGCATGCTCCAAAACAAGAGAAGCCACCACAGTGAGAATTCCAAGCACCACAACGAAGGGAAGTCCCTGGCCGCCATAGCTAGTTAAAAGTCCTTGTAGCAACGAAGACCCAGCATGGCCAAAAAAAAAACAGTTATTACAAAATCTGCTTGCAATGCAGGAGACTCAGGTTTGACCCCTGAGTCACAAAGATGGGCTGGGGAAGGAAATGGCAACGGACTGCAGGACTGTTGCCTGGAAAATCCTACAGATAGAGAAGTCTGGCAGGCTACAGTCCACGGGGCTGCAGAGAGTCAGACACAACTTAGTGACTAAATAACAACAATGAGATTGTTCTATGGCTGATGGTGCCCTCGTTTATATTTACTTTTCTGTGAACGTAGGCATGGTGATGACAGTGACCATTTCTTGAGCTGTGCTAAGGTGCCATCTGCCTTACAGAAGCTTTCTGGTAACTTCTAAATCCACCCAACAACTCTGGAAGAGGGCTGATCTACCAATCCTATTCTCCAGGTGAGTTACCTGAGGGTCTGAGAGAGAGAGGGGGGTTTGCCCAAGGTGCATGGCTGGTAATGTGGGTTTCATTCCAAAGCTCAGATCTTTTCACCTTCTGGATGGTCCGGACTCTGAACATCTGGTTGAAGCTCCTGCCAGCGCTCTGCATCATGACCCTTTATGTTAAATATTCCATCTCAGTAAACATTTACTAGTACTTTTTCCTTTCAGTATAAGGCTCTTGCTGGAGAAGGCCCTCGAGAGTCCCTTGGACGGCAAGAGATCCAACTAGTCAATCCGAAAGGAAATCAACCCTGAATATTCATTGGAAGGGCTGATGCTGAAGCTCCAACACCTTGGCCACCTGATGTGAAGAGCCAACTCACTGGAAAAGACCCTGATGCTGGAAAGATTGAGGGCAGGAGGAGGAGGGAACAAGAGAGGATAACTTGGTTGGATGGCATCACCGACTCAATGGAGGTGAATCTGAGCAAACTCCAGAAGACGGTGAAGGTCAGGGAATCTGGTGTCCTGCAGGCCATGGGGTCACAAAGAGTCACGACTGAGAAACTTAACAACAACAAGGCTCTTACCGTATTTATCCTGAGTGATTCTCGAAACCCTTGAACACATTACCCCTCTGCCTGTCCCACCCATGACCTCCGGTTTACACCAGCACCTGAGATGTGGGGAGAAGAAACCCTGAGAACTGATGTTCGCTGGAGCAACTCACCTCTTCCCTCCTTTTTGTGCTCACACACTCTCGCCTCCCTTGTTTCTCTTTCCCTTCCCTCATGCCATGGAGGCTCCTTTAGAGAAACTCCCAAGGGAGCGGTTAGGCCGCAAACAGGCCCGTCCTATCAGCGAAGCAGGGGGCTGCCTTCATCATCTCCCTGCAAAGCCAATGAGCCCTGAGCATCTGCAGTCACCCAATTAAACTCGTTAATTTTAAATGTGTGCTCTTAAGGACAAAATGTGCATCCACACGGTGTGAAAGCTGAGACTCCCAGAGGAGAACAAAGTGTGATGGACACACAACAGGTCTCACAGCTTTGGCCAAGGCCTTGCTGCATGCTGGCTGGAGGCGAAGCATCCTCCAAGGGAGGCATTTCTGCAGGAGCCTGGGAATTCCCACAGGGACTGGACGCGGTCCCCACAGGACCACTTGTCTGGCTCTCCTCCCCAATCAGGTCCCTAACGGATTTCAGAGGGTCACCGTCACAGCGCTCTGGGCTGTCTGCTGCGGGGCTCTAATTCGACTATTACTCATTGGACATGGCTTTTGAACACGGTACCTTTACTAAAGAATTAAGGTAACGGGAAATTTATGGCAGTGTTTATGGCCTCAAAAGTTTGCTTCATTCAGAAACCGGCTGAAGGGTTTGAGCGGCTTGCTGTTCAGTTTACTCTTTTGATTGCTTTGCTACTATGTAAATCAATTTGTTAATGTTCCTTACAAAATGCATGAGTCAGTTATACTGACAAACACACAAAGCTCATTCGTAATTAGCAGTTAATTAGTAAGAAGGAACAGATGCTGTTAGAGTTTCAGCAGGCGAACAGGTTCTGTAAACAATGCTTATAAATCTAAATGAATTTATTAACCACAATACAACTGTCAACATTTTGTTGGCAACCATACAAAATATGGCGGAATCCCCAAAATGTCTCTGCGATGTATTAATAACCACTGTGACAGCCCGGGGCCTTTCCAGCGCCGGCTGGCTGGCCTCAGCCACTTCCTTTGTCTTCCAGAGAAGCCGTGGCTTCGTCCTTCCTTCTTACCTTAAATTCCATACATACCAATTAGCGACTACGTTGAATGTGAGGCAAACTTTGTATAAATGAGATGTGATCTTGTTTTCAAAGCTTGCAGCGGGGCTAGAAGTCAAGGACCCAGAAATGCACAGCCTCCGCCCAAGACAAAGTTGATAGAATGTACCAGGCAGCTTCATAAAGGGCCATGGGGTTGGGAGAGGTAGAACCTACGCCTGGGATATAAATATCGAGGGATTCAAGGCAGACGTGCTGCAGGGGCAGCATCTGAGGGATGAGACGTTTAAAAACACAGATGAGGAAAACAGCTGCTGGCTGAAGAGCCTGCTGCAGAATGGGAGATGTCAGGGGCGCAGTGCACAGGGGGACAGGAGAAACTTCAGCGGGTGCTGGGAACTCCCGGGAGACTGCAGGAAACCTGACAGGGGCCGGGGAGGAGGGCTCCCACCCTGCCACAGGCTTGGGCCACCTTAGCACACACAATACGTGGGAAGCCACGGAAGAGAGAATCTAACTGGCATTTCCTGAAGGCAGTCTTTGGCCTCAGTGTGGGTCAGGGTTGGAGGGGGAACAGGCTGGGGTGGGGGTCTCATGCAGTTCAGGAGAGGCAGGGAGTGAGGGGAGAAAGCGGGGTGGACACAGGAGGCAGGTCGCAGGGGACAGCAGGCTTTAGGTCAGTCTCTTCCCTGCCTAGCTTCTGACAGTCATCACCACTCATCACAACTGAGGAATCATACATTCTTGCGATGTTATGCCAATCAAGATGGAAGGGCCGTGACCAGTCTGACTGCTGGGAGCGATCCCTGTGGTCCCAGCAGCCCACCCTCTGCATCCGGCCCAGGGCCGCGGGATGGAGCCACCCCTCTCCCAGCCTGCCCGCCCGCTCCTTAGAGCCGGTCCTTCTCGGGTGACCTTTTACTTAAACAGCATGTTGCTCTCCTCTTGTGGGGACCTCCGTCGTAACAGTCTGCTAAATGAACCACTGATGAGAACGAAGGAGAACTCCAGCGCACAGGGTCCTCCCAGACTGACCTTTTGGATAAAATGTCTTCTCAAGGTGGACACAGAATGCGTGGATTGAGAGCTAGAATGATGCGTCTAGCCTCAGAGAGATGGGGATCGCTGCCCTCCCCGTGCTAGGCGACTTGGTGCTCTGGGGCGAGGTGAGCCCCCTGCTCGGCTAGTCTGCAGCTATTCCAATGGGGCTGCCTGGCTTCAACATGGAACCAGTTCCCAGGGCTGGCCCAGGCCCTTCCCCCTGAGAGCCCCCCTGTGGCCAAGGGGCCGATGCTACCAGGACAGTATTTCAAAAATGTGCTCCATGCAGGTGGTGCTGGTGGTAAAGAACCCACCTCCCAGAGGTGCAGGTTTGATCCCTGCATCAAGAAGATCCCTGGAGGGCTTCCCCTGGTGGTCCAGTGGGTAAGGACACCGCCTTGCAGTGCAGGGGGCGCCGGTTCGAGCCCTGGCCTGGGAAGATCCCACGTGCCGCGGAGCGGCTGGACTGATGTGTCCAATTACCGAGCCGGAGCTCTGGAGCGCATGCGCCCAGAGCCGGCGCTCTGCAACGACAGACGCCACCGTAATGGGAGGCCCACAGGAGCCAAAGAACAAAGACGGATGAACAGAGAGAAACGAAAAGACCAACAGAAGTGGCCCGCCTGCACCCTTCCCTCCCCAAGCCGACCCCCGCCCAAAAATAAATAAATAAATAAATCTTTAAAAAAAAAAAAAAAAGATCCCTGGAGAAGGGCCTGGCAACCCACTCGGGGATTCCTGCCTGGAGAATCCCAGGGAGAAGCCTGGCGGGCGACAGTCCACAGGGCTGAAAAGAGTCAGACGTGACTGAAGTGATTTGGCACACACACGGGCTGGACCAAGCAGCAGGCTGGGGAACCCCTGCAGTGGACTCCAACCAGCAATTTAAAAAAAGGGGCGGAAAAGACCAGGCTGAAAGGCAGTGCACTGACTAAGTATGACGTCACAGACCTCTGATTTCAGTGAGGCATATATCTGTACACACACACACACACACACACACACACACACACACACACACACCCCGCATCCCAACGTGAGATGCATTCCCTCCCTGTGTTGTGACCAGTGAATTCCAAAATATGTCAAAACAGCTGGTGGAAGGTCTGTGGTGAGTTCTGCACCAGTCACAACACATAAGTGTGGCCAAAGGGAGCTCACGCAGTCGCTGGCTCTAATTATGTTCCACCCGAGTAAATGCACAAGCAAGAGTAACGAGAGGATGGGCCACTGAGGCCTCAGATAGGAAGTCATCTCAACAGGCAAAGGGACATGGCCCTTGCAGCTATTCCAATGGGGCTCCCTGGCTTCAACATGGAACCAGTTCCCAGGGCTGGCCCAGGCCCTTCCCCCTGAGAGCCCCCCTGTGGCCAAGGGGCCGATGCTACCAGGACAGTATTTCAAAAATGTGCTCCATGCAGGTGGTGCTGGTGGTAAAGAACCCACCTCCCAGAGGTGCAGGTTTGATCCCTGCATCAAGAAGATCCCTGGAGGGCTTCCCCTGGTGGTCCAGTGGGTAAGGACACCGCCTTGCAGTGCAGGGGGCGCCGGTTCGAGCCCTGGCCTGGGAAGATCCCACGTGCCGCGGAGCGGCTGGACTGATGTGTCCAATTACCGAGCCGGAGCTCTGGAGCGCATGCGCCCAGAGCCGGCGCTCTGCAACGACAGACGCCACCGTAATGGGAGGCCCACAGGAGCCAAAGAACAAAGACGGATGAACAGAGAGAAACGAAAAGACCAACAGAAGTGGCCCGCCTGCACCCTTCCCTCCCCAAGCCGACCCCCGCCCAAAAATAAATAAATAAATAAATCTTTAAAAAAAAAAAAAAAAGATCCCTGGAGAAGGGCCTGGCAACCCACTCGGGGATTCCTGCCTGGAGAATCCCAGGGAGAAGCCTGGCGGGCGACAGTCCACAGGGCTGAAAAGAGTCAGACGTGACTGAAGTGATTTGGCACACACACGGGCTGGACCAAGCAGCAGGCTGGGGAACCCCTGCAGTGGACTCCAACCAGCAATTTAAAAAAAGGGGCGGAAAAGACCAGGCTGAAAGGCAGTGCACTGACTAAGTATGACGTCACAGACCTCTGATTTCAGTGAGGCATATATCTGTACACACACACACACACACACACACACACACACACACACACCCCGCATCCCAACGTGAGATGCATTCCCTCCCTGTGTTGTGACCAGTGAATTCCAAAATATGTCAAAACAGCTGGTGGAAGGTCTGTGGTGAGTTCTGCACCAGTCACAACACATAAGTGTGGCCAAAGGGAGCTCACGTAGTCGCTGGCTCTAATTATGTTCCAGCCGGGTAAATGCACAGGCAAGTGTAACGAGAGGATGGGCCACTGAGGCCTCAGATAGGAAGTCATCTCAACAGGCAAAGGGACACGTTTAAACGCCAGCCCCTCAGGAGGTGGGCCTGTGGGCACCAGCAAGGGCTCGCTCCCCTCAGCCCTGGCCTGGGCCTTCCCTGGGACCCACAGGGCACGGGTTGCTGCCCCTAGATGCGGATGCTCTCTCCTCTGCCTGGAGCACTCGGCCACCAGACTCCTGGAGACCAGGGTTTCAGGGTCTCTACCCCAAAGTGGTCATTTCAGCTGGTGTTCTGTGTCCCTGGAAGGCCACAGACACAGGGGCCAGGCCTCGGTCACAATCCAGAGTGATCAGAAGAGCCTCTGGTTAGACCACGCCCCCATTTCACACATCCCTGCCTTCCTGGACACTGCCATGGTGTGAGCTGAACTTGCTGGCCTCTGGACACCTTGGACAGGGCTTGTGAGCAAGTGCCACCACCTCCATGCAGACCTCTTGGGTTTCTCCCACAGCAGGATTCTGCAAAGACCACACGACAGTCTAGGTAAATTGGCAATATCTCCTGAAGCATGACAAGTTCTCCAGAACTATTGACTAGTAATGTTATTTTACTGCCTTACATTCTCCATGGAACCTTCTTCTAAGTTCACTTCATGGAAAATCAACAAGCTTTCTTTTTTCTTACTGCTTTTTTTCCTCGCGCGCGCGCGTGTGTGTGTGTGGTATGATTCCATTTATGTCAAGTTCAAGAATAAGCAAAGCTCGTCAGTGGGAAGAGAAATCAGAACAGTAGCTGCACCCCGTTCAGCCGTGTCTCCTCTTTGCCATGCCCTGGACGGTAGCCCACCTGGCTCCCCTGTCCATGGAGTCCTCCTGGCAAGACTACTGCGGTCGGTTGCTACTTCCTTCTCCAGGGGATCTTCCCGATCCAGGGACTGAACCTGTACCTCCTACAAGTCTCTTGCATTGGCAGGTGGGTTCTCTACCATTAGTGCTACCTGGGAAGCCCTGGCTCCACTTTGGAAAGAGACAAAAGAAAGATGTGGGGGAGATCTCCAGGGAGACGGTGGTGCTTGGTGTTGGTTGAACCAACAGCCTCTCTTGGTAGCTGATGTCTCCCCCGTACTCTTCAGGGGCAGAAGGATGGGGTGGCACAAGCTCACTGCTCAGAGACGCCTGCCAAGTGCTCCTCTCCGCCCTCTACAAAGGCTTCCTCTGATGGCGCTCTCCTGCCGGATCGCCACGCTACTTCTAAGCCTGCCATCAGTCACCGCCGGGCACGGGTTGCTGCCCCTAGATGCGGATGCTCTCTCCTCTGCCTGGAGCACTCGGCCACCAGACTCCTGGAGACCAGGGTTTCAGGGTCTCTACCCCAAAGTGGTCATTTCAGCTGGTGTTCTGTGTCCCTGGAAGGCCACAGACACAGGGGCCAGGCCTCGGTCACAATCCAGAGTGATCAGAAGAGCCTCTGGTTAGACCACGCCCCCATTTCACACATCCCTGCCTTCCTGGACACTGCCATGGTGTGAGCTGAACTTGCTGGCCTCTGGACACCTTGGACAGGGCTTGTGAGCAAGTGCCACCACCTCCATGCAGACCTCTTGGGTTTCTCCCACAGCAGGATTCTGCAAAGACCACACGACAGTCTAGGTAAATTGGCAATATCTCCTGAAGCATGACAAGTTCTCCAGAACTATTGACTAGTAATGTTATTTTACTGCCTTACATTCTCCATGGAACCTTCTTCTAAGTTCACTTCATGGAAAATCAACAAGCTTTCTTTTTTCTTACTGCTTTTTTTCCTCGCGCGCGCGCGTGTGTGTGTGTGGTATGATTCCATTTATGTCAAGTTCAAGAATAAGCAAAGCTCGTCAGTGGGAAGAGAAATCAGAACAGTAGCTGCACCCCGTTCAGCCGTGTCTCCTCTTTGCCATGCCCTGGACGGTAGCCCACCTGGCTCCCCTGTCCATGGAGTCCTCCTGGCAAGACTACTGCGGTCGGTTGCTACTTCCTTCTCCAGGGGATCTTCCCGATCCAGGGACTGAACCTGTACCTCCTACAAGTCTCTTGCATTGGCAGGTGGGTTCTCTACCATTAGTGCTACCTGGGAAGCCCTGGCTCCACTTTGGAAAGAGACAAAAGAAAGATGTGGGGGAGATCTCCAGGGAGACGGTGGTGCTTGGTGTTGGTTGAACCAACAGCCTCTCTTGGTAGCTGATGTCTCCCCCGTACTCTTCAGGGGCAGAAGGATGGGGTGGCACAAGCTCACTGCTCAGAGACGCCTGCCAAGTGCTCCTCTCCGCCCTCTACAAAGGCTTCCTCTGATGGCGCTCTCCTGCCGGATCGCCACGTCTACTTCTAAGCCTGCCATCAGTCACCGGAGGGGTGTGGCACAGACAGATCCCGTCCTGAGACACTGGAGCTTACCTGACGTGGTAACAGGGCCCTTCAGATCAGCAGAGAGTAGATAAATTCACGCATCAATAAGAGCGCCTCACTACCCGAAAGAATCAAACAGCAAACGAGTGAAAGGAGGAAGTTATAGGAGGTCTTGGGAGGAGGGAAGACCTTTAAAGGTAATTAACAAAGGAGGCAACACGAAATGAGTAAGAGCCCATTCCAGAAGTTCTGAAAATCTTCTCAATGCCCCAAATCATGGCAAATAAAGCTGAGGCCAAAAATAAATAAGGAATGTACATAATTTAATGTATATAAAAGCAAAGAGTCACTGGAAAGGACCGTGATGCTGGGAAAGAGAGAGGGCAGAAAGAGAAGGGAGCAGCAGAGGATGAGATGGCTGGATGGCATCACCGACTCAGTGGACATGAGTTTGAGCAAACTCCAGGAGAAAACGGAGGCCTGAGGATCCTGTGCTGCTACAGCGTAGGGTGGCAAAGAGTCAGACAGACTTAGTGACTTAACAATAACATAAGAGCAAAGGGATAATATGCATAATAAATAAAGAGGATTAACAGGACAGGGATGGTGATGCCACTAGAAAAATGAGCTAACACTTTAATAGGCACTCCACACAAAACAATAGGAGGAGCCAATAAATATGCTTTTAAAAACCGGAAATAATTTGTTCTTAAAACAGCAGAATGCAATTCTAACATATAAAGCTCATTAAAATTAAACAACATATATGTATGTGTACACGCACACACAATATCCAAATGGAGGAGTAGGTAGATATACCACATGTGAAAGAGTGAATTGGAACTTTTTTCTATAGAAAAATTTGGAAATAGGTATTTTTAAAGCCTTAAAGGTCCCATGCCCTTTGACTAAGCAAATCTGTTAGAAACACAGGCCAGGGAAATCGGGAAGAATCAACATAAAAAAGATGTGGCTTCCTGGGTATCCCCTGCAACCCCTCTGCCCTCCAATAATAGCAAACAGGGGCTCAAACGGATCCAGGTAGAGGACGCCTCAAAGACGCCTTGGAGGTTCAAAGGCTGGAAAGCAGAGGCAGGTTCCAAATGCCCTCCCCATACAGAGTGATGTAAATGCAAAGACACACAGCTACGGTTTCCTTCCTTCCTTCATTCGTGAAACACTTCCTGAGCACCCACTAAGATACTATCTGTAACCGAGAGTCCAGATTTCTTCCATAATGAGACCCAGAGCAGGTGAGACTGACCAGGCGGCCTCTGGGCCCCAGGAGGGACCAGGGTGACAGGGAAGGAAGCAAGGGGGACCTCAGGGTGGGCAGGGCAGAAGAGGGCTTCAGACCCAGTTAACCCAAACAGAAGTCTTAAAAAAAGTGTGAGTAATCCCAGTGACTGACCCTAGAGTCTCGACACCATGGGGGACTTCTCTTTCTGTCCTTGCACACGTTCTCATTTTATGATGAGCAAGCATATATTTCTATACCTTTCCTCTGGTTTACAAAACAATTCCATGGGCCACTGTTCCCTACCCGCCTTGCTGGTCACTTGTACTTCCTGCCCCTCTGAAGGTATGCTGGGCTTCCTTTCAGCTCTGGTTCTGCCAGGCAAGCACCCAGGTCCCAGCACGTTCTTCCCGGCTCCTCTCTGCCCTTGAAGCCTCACACTCTGCTCCTGACAAGCCCCTGCCTGCCTGCAGGCTGAGGGTCCTTCTGCAGCCCAGGCCCTTTTCAACCTCTTCTGCCCATTTGAAGTCCTGCACACTCTGCTCCTGACAAGCCCTATGCTTAAAACAGCAGAATGCAATTCTAACATATAAAGCTCATTAAAATTAAACAACATATATGTATGTGTACACACACAATATCCAAATGGAGGAGTAGGTAGATATACCACATGTGAAAGAGTGAATTGGAACTTTTTTCTATAGAAAAATTTGGAAATAGGTATTTTTAAAGCCTTAAAGGTCCCATGCCCTTTGACTAAGCAAATCTGTTAGAAACACAGGCCAGGGAAATCGGGAAGAATCAACATAAAAAAGATGTGGCTTCCTGGGTATCCCCTGCAACCCCTCTGCCCTCCAATAATAGCAAACAGGGGCTCAAACGGATCCAGGTAGAGGACGCCTCAAAGACGCCTTGGAGGTTCAAAGGCTGGAAAGCAGAGGCAGGTTCCAAATGCCCTCCCCATACAGAGTGATGTAAATGCAAAGACACACAGCTACGGTTTCCTTCCTTCCTTCATTCGTGAAACACTTCCTGAGCACCCACTAAGATACTATCTGTAACCGAGAGTCCAGATTTCTTCCATAATGAGACCCAGAGCAGGTGAGACTGACCAGGCGGCCTCTGGGCCCCAGGAGGGACCAGGGTGACAGGGAAGGAAGCAAGGGGGACCTCAGGGTGGGCAGGGCAGAAGAGGGCTTCAGACCCAGTTAACCCAAACAGAAGTCTTAAAAAAAGTGTGAGTAATCCCAGTGACTGACCCTAGAGTCTCGACACCATGGGGGACTTCTCTTTCTGTCCTTGCACACGTTCTCATTTTATGATGAGCAAGCATATATTTCTATACCTTTCCTCTGGTTTACAAAACAATTCCATGGGCCACTGTTCCCTACCCGCCTTGCTGGTCACTTGTACTTCCTGCCCCTCTGAAGGTATGCTGGGCTTCCTTTCAGCTCTGGTTCTGCCAGGCAAGCACCCAGGTCCCAGCACGTTCTTCCCGGCTCCTCTCTGCCCTTGAAGCCTCACACTCTGCTCCTGACAAGCCCCTGCCTGGCTGCAGGCTGAGGGTCCTTCTGCAGCCCAGCTCCAATATGCAATCCCTGTATCCAGCAGCCTGCTTGCTGACCACCGATGGGTTCTGCAGCAAGCCCTCCCTGCACCCTCCAGAGAAACCTGCCGAGTGGCTTCCGGCTTCTCCTCTGCTGTATCCCCTAGCTTGCCAACCAGACTCACTTCCTTGTGATGAAGTCTACACCTCAGGAGTCTCGTAGCAAAGGAAACCCTGCCTTGTGGGGAGGGGCAGCTCTTCCTTGGCCCACACAGTGGGTGGGAAAGCCACCTCCTCCCTGGCAACCAGTCAATGTCCTGTGCGGGCTCCCTGCCTACCCTCTTCTCCAGGGGTAGACACCCACCCCCAAGGCTCAGTGGGACTTGGTCGACACTCAGTTACTCCAGACAATAAATACAGAAGCAAACAGGCAATTGAGTACTCCTCGAGCTGTTAACTACAGATGTTGACACCAACACAGGACTGGGAGAATTATTATCCATGAGAACTTTTACACAGGCCTGAATGCTTGCTATTCTCATTAACTGGAATTAAGTTTAGAACGTCCACACTACGTACTCTATGAAATGTTTCACCTATTCTTAATACAACATAAAAAGTACTTGATAAAAATTATCTATGCTTCTGAGCAATTATGTAATCAAGAGCACATGATTTTGAGGATGTACTTACACCAGGTTGAAAACTAGGCAATAATGCTCCTAAACTGTAAAGAAAATGTTAATGAAACATTGCAGCCGAACCAAACAAGCCCAAGATCAAAATGAAAAGGCGGATCAATAATGATGGCAGGAGACACTAGAGGGTAATTACCAGAAGTGGAAGGAAGAACGATCTAGAGAAAGAGAAAGCAAGTACAGCCTGGGAGACATATCTGATAAAGGAATGTTATCCAAAATGTACAAAGAACTCTTTTTAAAAATCAGCAGCAAAAAACAAATGACCCAATTAAAAAATGAACAGATCTGAACAGCAACTTCAACAAACAAGGTATACAAATGGCCAAAAAAAAACACATGAAAAGATGCTAGCATCATAAGTCATCAAGGAATAGCAAATTAAAGCAATGAGGTACCACTAACACATCAGAATGGCCGACATCAGAAATACTGACATCGTCGAAGGCAGGGAAGGAAGTGAAGCAACAGGAATGCCCATTCACTGCTGGTGGGAATGCAAAATGCCACAGCTGCTTTCAAAGACAGTTTGTTTCTCATGAAATTTAAAAATATTCTTGTCAATCACCTCAGATTCTTACCATACACTCCAGCAAGCACATTCCTTGGTGCGTACACAAGGTCAGCACAAGTGGAGCTGAAATTGGTGTCCATGCCCAAATCTGCACACAACGGTTTATAGAAGCTTTGTTCAAAATGCCAACACTCGAAAGTAACCCAAGATCTCCTTCACCAGATAAAAGGACAAACAGTCTTGCATCCAGGCATTGCAATATTGTTCAGCACTAAAACGAATGAGCTAACCAGCAAGGAAAGGACATGGAAAAACCGTAAATGCAAATTATTAAGTGAAAGAAGCAAGTCTAAGAAGACCAGATACTGTGTGTTTCCACCTGTATGACATTCTAGAAAAGGCCAAAGTAGGAAGACAATAAAAAGAAATCAGTGGTGGCCAGCGGTGGAGAGGGAGGCACGAGCAGGTGGGTGTTTAGGGCAGTGAATCAATGGGATGTGATGTAACGTAAAGATGGATACATGTCGGTGGACTTTTGTCCAAACCCAGAGGATGGACGTAATGTCAGCTATGGACTCTGGGTGATGACGGTCTGTCGGTGCAAGCACGTGGTTCTGGCTGTTGATGGTGAAGGACTCCGCATGGGTGGGGAGAGGTCATACTGGAACTTTCTGTACTTCTTGCTTAGTTTTGCTGGGGATTGGACTCCGCTCTAGAATACAGGGTAATTACCAGAAAGTGGAAGGAAGAACGATCTAGAGAAAGAGAAAGCAAGTACAGCCTGGGAGACATATCTGATAAAGGAATGTTATCCAAAATGTACAAAGAACTCTTTTTAAAAATCAGCAGCAAAAAACAAATGACCCAATTAAAAAATGAACAGATCTGAACAGCAACTTCAACAAACAAGGTATACAAATGGCCAAAAAAAAACACATGAAAAGATGCTAGCATCATAAGTCATCAAGGAATAGCAAATTAAAGCAATGAGGTACCACTAACACATCAGAATGGCCGACATCAGAAATACTGACATCGTCGAAGGCAGGGAAGGAAGTGAAGCAACAGGAATGCCCATTCACTGCTGGTGGGAATGCAAAATGCCACAGCTGCTTTCAAAGACAGTTTGTTTCTCATGAAATTTAAAAATATTCTTGTCAATCACCTCAGATTCTTACCATACACTCCAGCAAGCACATTCCTTGGTGCGTACACAAGGTCAGCACAAGTGGAGCTGAAATTGGTGTCCATGCCCAAATCTGCACACAACGGTTTATAGAAGCTTTGTTCAAAATGCCAACACTCGAAAGTAACCCAAGATCTCCTTCACCAGATAAAAGGACAAACAGTCTTGCATCCAGGCATTGCAATATTGTTCAGCACTAAAACGAATGAGCTAACCAGCAAGGAAAGGACATGGAAAAACCGTAAATGCAAATTATTAAGTGAAAGAAGCAAGTCTAAGAAGACCAGATACTGTGTGTTTCCACCTGTATGACATTCTAGAAAAGGCCAAAGTAGGAAGACAATAAAAAGAAATCAGTGGTGGCCAGCGGTGGAGAGGGAGGCACGAGCAGGTGGGTGTTTAGGGCAGTGAATCAATGGGATGTGATGTAACGTAAAGATGGATACATGTCGGTGGACTTTTGTCCAAACCCAGAGGATGGACGTAATGTCAGCTATGGACTCTGGGTGATGACGGTCTGTCGGTGCAAGCACGTGGTTCTGGCTGTTGATGGTGAAGGACTCCGCATGGGTGGGGAGAGGTCATACTGGAACTTTCTGTACTTCTTGCTTAGTTTTGCTGGGGATTGGACTCCGCTCTAAGAATATTAAATCTACCAATGAAGAAGAGGAGGAGGAAGAGAAGAGTGACATGCTCACATGGATGTACATGCTGCGCTCAGTCAAGTCTGACTCTTTTGTGGCCCCATGGACCATAGCCCACTAGGCTCCTCTGTCCATGAGATTGTCCCAGAAAGGTAACATTCAGTCTTACCATCTATACTCACCTTTCTTTGGGGTGTGCACATGCATGCTAAGTCGCTTTATTCATGTCCAACTCTGTGTGAACCCTCCACGACTCTGTGTCCATGGGATTCTCCAGGCAAGAATATTAGAGTGGGTAGCCACACCCTCTTCCCGGGGATCTTCTAGACCCAGGTTATTGAACCAGCATCTTTTATGCCTCTTATGTTGTCAGATGGGTTCTTCACCATTAGCACCACCCAGCAAGCCCTTCTTCAGGGTACTTCTCCTAACTGGGCCAAACACATTACCTTCCTGTGAAAATAACAGCCGTGGGTCATCAGTGCCCAAGGTGGCCTGGGTAAGCTTCGGGGACTACGAGCCTGCCTGCACCCAGCAGGAAGCCTGCCAAGCCTACTTGATCCAAACCTCTAGTGTTTCCAATTCCCAGAAGCTCCTATGGAGGGGGAACGGCCTCCTCCTACAGATACCAGCAGCCCCCCACCTGGCCCTCTGCATTTGGTGTGGGACACAGCCATTTGCCATCTGTGAGGCTTACACTTCTCAAATACTCTGATGGATTTCTGAACGGAAGCAAATGATTTTCAAGGAAAACCCTTCACGACGAAATCTCAGAAGCGCCATCCACCTATCTGACATGATTTAGTGACGAATCTTATTTTCAGAGCGGCAGCTGAGGGGCCCACTTCACAGCTCTCAGGCCACAGAGGAGGGGGTCAGCACTCTGGCCATACCACCCCCACCCTTCGTCTGGGGGCCACGGCAAAGTATCCTGGCGAACCAAAGAACTTTTCAAAGTCATTGATAAGGCTCATTAATGTATCAAAATGTCACCTACTCAATGGGAACCATTAAAAATTATTAGCAGAAGCATTAGTAGAAATAGTCATTAAGGTGCAGAAATATCACGGAGAAATATTTGTCACCTTGGAGCTTCAGTGCCAGCACTGACTTCCTGCTCCAAAGTCCCAGGCTGGAGTGGCAGGTGATGCACCCCATGGTCTCAACCCAAGATGTTGGGGTCAGGGCCCTCTGAAAGTCGAGGGTGTGCAAAGTCCTCACCTTCGCTAGAGGCACAAGCGAGGCCAGCTTTGCTGGAGAACCGATGTCATTCAAATATTTGGAGACACAAAATCTTTAAGTTAGCTGATAAATCACAGAAAACATTCATCGAAGTTTTTTTTTTTTATCGAAGTTTTAACTAACAAGAACCTGCTGAATGGTACAGGGAATGCTACTCAATACTTTGCAATGACCTATATTGGAAAAAGACTCTAAAGGAGCAAAGGATCTGCATATATGTTTAACCAATTTGCTTTGGTATGACATTGCAAATCAACTGTACTCCAAGATGGGCTTCCCAGGTGGCTCAGTGAGTAAAAAATCTACCATAATGCAGGAGGTGGAGGAGTCACAGGTTTGATCCCCAGGTCAGGGAGATTCCCTGGAAGAGGGCATGGCCACCCACTCCAGTATTCTTGCCTGGAGAATCCCACGGACAGAGGAACCTGGCAGGCTACAGTCCTGAGCGCACATGCATGCACATTCACACATATGTATTTTAAAAAAGAAAAGAAAACATTCAAAATTAAGATATACTTTTGGAGTAGAAGATAAAAGTCACATATGTTTTTCAAATAAAAATGTTTACGGTTGTGTCCTTCTAATCCCTCAAGGGGATGTATTTTCTCTTCCCTGCAATTTGAAGAGAAACACAAGCGAGACTGCAGGCTGGTCCAGGCTTGTGAAACTCCCCCTCCACCCCCACCCTCCTTCCACCTTAGGGTCAGTGATGGGGTTCCTGCTGAATTCTCCAACAAGGGAACCACCATCCAGGTCATCTGAAAACTGAAGGCAGGCTGACCTGACTCCAAGGCGGTGGTACTGAGGAAGCGTCTGTGTGTGTGTGACGGACTCAGCTGTGCCCGACTCTTTGGGACCCCATGGACTGTCGCCCGCCAGGCTCCCCTGTCCATGGGATTCTTAAGGCAAGAATACTGGAATGGGTTTGGCAGAACCATTGTTTCTGGGGTTGTGAAGCTCCACAGTGGTGCTTAAGAACCACTCTGTAGAGAAAAGTGATAGGTCCCCCCACAACCTGGGTTCACCCCCAGGGCCCCCTCGCCCAGGAACTTTGATGAAGTAACTTCCAGGAGAGCTAGTTCCGGGAGAAGACACTGAAGGTATGAAGATCAGAAACGGAGATGGAATCAGCCACGACACAAGCCAAGGGCATGATGACGAGGCTGGAACCCCAGTTTTCCAGCATCCTCGGTCAGGTGCCCAGCTGCCCCAGCAGGGTCTCTGAGCAGGCAGAAGCTGGGCTTTGTGGGTCCTTGATACACCAGATAAGGAGAAGAACGCCAGCAGTCCCCCTTTAGGTGTAGCTAGGAGTCTACCTGAGTGAAGAGCACCGAGTGTTCCTTCTGTCCACTGGAGCCAAGAATGAGCCAAGCAGCCATTTCACCCGGGGGCCTGGTACCACATGAGCCTAGTAATTTACCCTGCGAGTCTCTTCTGTTCCTGGGTGCCCACAGTCAGGAGGGCTTCTAAAAGTCACATGAGGCCTTCCTAGGTGGCACCAGAGGTAATGAACCCACTTGCCAATGCAGGAGATGTAAAAGTCAGATTAAACATTGCTTTTGACTGTATACCTTGACCAACACACAACTGTGCCAAATTTATAAAGAATTAGATGTAATGCTAAATGCAACCATCTTTTGCACTTCCTTACTGAAAATAAAATAGTATCAACTATTTTTCAGAGTAGACACTGAAATAAACAGCAACTGCCCTAAGGCAGGCAAAATATAATGACATTTATACATGTGGGTGACCAAGGGGAAGGGAAGGGCAGGGCAATAGAAGAAAACAACAGATATAAAATTAATATACTGATTTGCATTTTCAAACAGTCTTTTATGTTACTTTTCGAGTCATAAGCGCAACGAACAAGATATTAAAAATGGGTTCACCCCATTCCTGATATCAAAAAAAAAAGGTTCTCAAGCAGATGCATTTTAATGCAACTGTGTGTATAAACTATTTTGCATTTTCTTTTCCCACATACCACATGTACTCATTTAAATTATCATTTTTGGAGGCTGAAAAATTTTCTGTCATGTTGATGTACCATAATTTACTAAACCAAACTGTTGAGTAAAAAAAAAAAATGTGTTCTTTGCAGTGAAACTGAGGCCATCGTGCTGATAGCTGTCCAAAGGGCAGTCAGTGCTTCTTTCAAAAACCCCAAAGGACAACAGCTCCTGCCGGCTTTACAGAAGCAGCAGAAATATGTGCATCAACCCCGTGTGGCTCCCCGTCTGTCAACAAGCAGGCAGGGAGGGGCGGCCACAACCTGGGAAACCAAACCCCAAAGCCTCCCTCTGCCAGCCCGGAGTTGATAGTGCTCTGCTCAAATCCACGCTCAATTTCAACGCAGAGGAACAGGTCTCATTTTCATACACCAGATAAGGAGAAGAACGCCAGCAGTCCCCCTTTAGGTGTAGCTAGGAGTCTACCTGAGTGAAGAGCACCGAGTGTTCCTTCTGTCCACTGGAGCCAAGAATGAGCCAAGCAGCCATTTCACCCGGGGGCCTGGTACCACATGAGCCTAGTAATTTACCCTGCGAGTCTCTTCTGTTCCTGGGTGCCCACAGTCAGGAGGGCTTCTAAAAGTCACATGAGGCCTTCCTAGGTGGCACCAGAGGTAATGAACCCACTTGCCAATGCAGGAGATGTAAAAGTCAGATTAAACATTGCTTTTGACTGTATACCTTGACCAACACACAACTGTGCCAAATTTATAAAGAATTAGATGTAATGCTAAATGCAACCATCTTTTGCACTTCCTTACTGAAAATAAAATAGTATCAACTATTTTTCAGAGTAGACACTGAAATAAACAGCAACTGCCCTAAGGCAGGCAAAATATAATGACATTTATACATGTGGGTGACCAAGGGGAAGGGAAGGGCAGGGCAATAGAAGAAAACAACAGATATAAAATTAATATACTGATTTGCATTTTCAAACAGTCTTTTATGTTACTTTTCGAGTCATAAGCGCAACGAACAAGATATTAAAAATGGGTTCACCCCATTCCTGATATCAAAAAAAAAAGGTTCTCAAGCAGATGCATTTTAATGCAACTGTGTGTATAAACTATTTTGCATTTTCTTTTCCCACATACCACATGTACTCATTTAAATTATCATTTTTGGAGGCTGAAAAATTTTCTGTCATGTTGATGTACCATAATTTACTAAACCAAACTGTTGAGTAAAAAAAAATGTGTTCTTTGCAGTGAAACTGAGGCCATCGTGCTGATAGCTGTCCAAAGGGCAGTCAGTGCTTCTTTCAAAAACCCCAAAGGACAACAGCTCCTGCCGGCTTTACAGAAGCAGCAGAAATATGTGCATCAACCCCGTGTGGCTCCCCGTCTGTCAACAAGCAGGCAGGGAGGGGCGGCCACAACCTGGGAAACCAAACCCCAAAGCCTCCCTCTGCCAGCCCGGAGTTGATAGTGCTCTGCTCAAATCCACGCTCAATTTCAACGCAGAGGAACAGGTCTCATTTTCCTCCCATATCATTTCTAGGAGCAATCTGCACTCGTCTACAAATGGTGTTTTGTACGGTTATTCTTGCTGAATTGCAAACAATACGAAAAGACTTTCATAAATCAAGCCGGTGGAATCTCTTCCTAGTGGTAATAAAAGGAGGGTTTCCATTAGGAAACAAACAAACAGCAAAACCAGGGAAGCCTCCCTTCAACACAGGACATAAAAGCACGCTTCCCTTCTGCTGAGATGAGTCCATCCCGGGAGTGCACGGGTTACTGCGATGAGTACACATCAAACCACTATAAGCCTGATGCGTTGAAGGCAGATTTCCTTTTTTTTATTTTCGGCTCTGCAAATATGAATGTGGGCAGTCTGATGTAAGGACATATCTGATCTAAGTGAGAAAAATATTTTTATTGCTCTGGGACTAGTCACTGTTAACTGAATGCAACAACAAAAAGAGGAGGGAAAAAAAAAAAAAGAGCATGCAGACCCAAGGGAATTACCAAATCAATTAACAAGTAATTCAGGAACTAATTTCTATATTGCCTCTTAGCACAAAATTGTATCTTTAATTTCTCTGGCAATAAGCATCTCTACGATGATCCTAGCGCACACTGCCACAGTAAATGAGTTTACAAGGATCTCTTTTTGATTGGCTCGACAACATTATTTCTTCACAGTTCAATGCTACTGCAGCCAAGTGCTCTGAAATATTTAATTATACTGGTAGCTACCAGTTACCAATTTGCAAGACCCACAGTGAGGACTGTACATTTTAAAGAACTAGTAATCAACTAATTAAAACCACAATGAATTCCAGATACTCCAATTACAAACAACCGCTGTGGGATACACTCAGAGGATGCAGGAGCAGACCCTTGCAGAAGGAATGGCTGTACTGCAGAGTGCGGATGCCCCCCACCAAAGACCCTGCAGCGCCCTAGCTATTTAGAAAATACATCTGCACGCATCCCCAAGTGTTGTCCTGGGCCTGGATTTTTAATACCACTTGGGAAGGCCAGTGGTTAACGTGGCTATGTAGTGTGAAGACCGTCCATCTTAAAAGAAGCAGATTTGGGCTTGAACTTTGTCTCTCACTGGCTTTATGAACCCATGGAAGCTGAGCCCCGGCTTTCTTATCTGTGAAATGTGAAGAGTAACAGTCTCCCGGGGAGCTGGATGAGCAGCGAGGCTGCTGGGTAAATGCACGACCAAAGGCTTCATACTGAGAACCAGGTCCTTCTAAATGCAATCATTTTTATTTCTTCCCTTACTCCTTTTTAAAACAGTCAGATTAAACGGTATGAAACTGAAGGTCCCAACTTAGAAAAACACAGTCAGGCACAATACTGTCAAATATCTGCAAACATTATCGGTCATTTTTTTTTTTTTCTTCACGATAAAAACTCCAAAGAGGAAGAAAATATCCAAGACGTTAACAGTGGGAAAGACGCTGCCACTTACTAAAGTGTAACTTAAGGTTAGTCACTTAACCTTCTCAGGACTCAGTTTCCCTATCTGTAAAATGAAGATCCCTTCTCTGGTAGCTCAGATGGTAAAGAATCTGCCTGCAGTGTGGGAGACCCAGGTTCAATCCCTGGGTCAGAAAGATCCCCTGGAGAAGAGAATGGCCACCTGCTCCAGTATTCTGGCCTGGAGAATCCCCATGGACAGAGGAGCCTGGTGGGCTACAGTCCATGGGGTCGCAAAAAGTCAAGACACAACTGAGCAACACATCACTTCAAGCTTTAAAAAAACCAGCCTGTTTGTAGTGCCAAGGCACTGTCATTTCAGAACCTACCCAAGAAGAGCACTTGGTTATCTGGGGAAGAACGGGATGACCACAGGAGAGAAGAACTCTTACGGTTAAAATAGAGTTAAGATGCTAACGTATTACCTAAGGATATGTATGCATCAACCCATATATAAATATACACACATAGATACTTAATTATCTTAGATACATTACTGAAGAAAAATGTACAAAAATTTCAAGCAAAACGTGATTGGGAACAAACCCAAACAGCCCTCAGTTTGAGCAGTTCCCTCTGAAAAGCTTCCTTCCTCCTCTGCACGAACGTGGTATAACCCCGACTCCAGCAGCATGCACAGAATAGCTGTGGTTTAATAAACAGAAGGACAAGTTTTTAAACGAAAGAAACTGACAGTTATTGGTCATTCCTTCGGATCTGTTGAGAACTGACCCTGTGCCTGCCACCCAAGCCCCTGGCCAGCCTTGAGTGTGGATGCTGCACATGCATCCTCAGATCTGTCTCAGCAGGGACCACTTGCACTTCCAACCCCAGCGGTTCCTCCTCCCCCGGGCTCCTCCAGGTCCTCCTCAAAGACCCAGCAAATTTCAAAACTGCCCCTTCACCCCAGCACGGGAAGCACTAAACAAACAGCTTAACTAGTTCTCAGACAGTAAATCAATGGAAGACTGAAAAGAAGAAAAAGATCACACCGGGACAATCTTAGCTGTCCTTTCTTTCAAGCTATGAAATATTTCTGAGTTGCACATGTTACGATATAAAAAGGGTAAGTATCTGGCTTCCCTGATGGCTCAGTGGTAAAGAATCCAGCTGCTAATGCAAGAGACATGGGTTTGATCCCTGGTCTGGGAAGACCCCACCTGCCATGGAGCAATGAAGCCCCGGGGCCACAACTGTTAAGCCTGTCCTCGAGGACCCGGGAGCCAGTGTCCAAGCCTGCACACTGCAACTACTGAAGCCCATGTGCCCTAGAGCCTGTGTTCTGTAACAAAAGAAGCCACTGCATGAGAAGCCATCATACTGCAACTAGAGAGAAGCCCGTGCAACAAGGAAGAATCAGCACAGCCAAAAATAAATAAGTAAATCAAATTAGTTTTTTTAAAGAAGTATTGAGTCACTCAGTCATGTCCAACTCTTTGTAACCCCATGGACTGTAGCACACCAGGCTTCTCTGCCCATGGAATTCTCTAGGCAAGAATACTGGAATGGGGCTTCCCTTGGTGGTCCAGTGGGTAAGGACACTGTCTTGCAGTGCAAGGGGCGCCAGTTTAATCCTTGGCCTGGGAGGATCTCACATGCCGTGGAGCGGCTGGACCAATGTGTCCAACCAGAGCTCTGGGGCGCATGTGCCCAGAGATGCAGCGAGAGAGGCCACTGCGATGGGAGGCCCACATGGGCCAAAGAACAAAGATGGATGAAAATCAATGAATGAAAGATCAATAGAAGTGGCCAAAAAAAAAAAAAGTTAAAAAAAAAAAGAAAAGAATACTGGAGTGGGTTGCCATTCCCATCTTCAGGGGATCTTCCTGACCCAGGACTCGAACTGACATCTCTTGTATCTCCCTGCATTGGGAGGCAAGTTCTTTATCCACTGAGCCACTTGGGAAGCCCTGACACCAGTGTGCGGTCATACAGATGTTCACATTAGGGGAGTCAGGTGCAAGGTGTATGGGATTCACTGTACGATTTTTACATCTTTTCTACAAAGGTAAAATTATTTCCGAATAAAAAGTTAAAAAAATGTTAACAGCAGCGATGCATTTCTAAAACTGTTTTGTCCTAATTTTCGCTAAGACCACGGTTCTACCACATCATTTTACTAAATGATTCTTCATTGTTTTAAATTTCTAATACTTCATGCAGGAGCAGAGAAAGGCCGCATGTACAACTAGGCTTTTCTTCTTGTGCATCTTCATTTCCAAATCTTGCCTTGCATGTTAGTCACATGCTCAGTACTAAGCTGGCATAGCTTGTATACTTATCTATTTCTATAACATTCTTTTTTGCATATTAAAAACAACACAAATTATTTTTCTACAGAAGAACTTCCTGACGATAAATGTAGTCTTGTTTGGGAGAAGAATTCCAATCACAAAGGCTATGGTTGACGCAAACAGAGTAATGGGGTAAAAATCTTGCAATTGTGAACACAGTCGCATGTTACTGACATTTATGGGTTTGAATTGAAACAATTTTTATACATAAAATTACATAATAAAGACATTAATTTAGATGACCTTTTTTTCTGCAGTGAAAACATTTTAGACAAACCCGCTTTTCTAAAATCATCTTGAATCTCTTAAAATATAACAACGTAGTAGTATACAACTTCTCCAATATAACATAGTCTTTAAGAGAAACATAACACTGTTTGGGGGAAAGAAAACTCCTTCCACTGCTGACCTACTCCACCTACTCTGGGCGCATGTGCCCAGAGATGCAGCGAGAGAGACCACTGCGATGGGAGGCCCACACAGGCCAAAGAACAAAGATGGATGAAAATGGATAAATGAAAGACCAATAGAAGTTGCCAAAAAAATAAATAAATAAATAAAAGAAAAGAATACTGGAGTGGGTTGCCATTCCCATCTTCAGGGGATCTTCCTGACCCAGGACTCGAACTGACATCTCTTGTATCTCCCTGCATTGGGAGGCAAGTTCTTTATCCACTGAGCCACTTGGGAAGCCCTGACACCAGTGTGCGGTCATACAGATGTTCACATTAGGGGAGTCAGGTGCAAGGTGTATGGGATTCACTGTACGATTTTTACATCTTTTCTACAAAGGTAAAATTATTTCCGAATAAAAAGTTAAAAAAATGTTAACAGCAGCGATGCATTTCTAAAACTGTTTTGTCCTAATTTTCGCTAAGACCACGGTTCTACCACATCATTTTACTAAATGATTCTTCATTGTTTTAAATTTCTAATACTTCATGCAGGAGCAGAGAAAGGCCGCATGTACAACTAGGCTTTTCTTCTTGTGCATCTTCATTTCCAAATCTTGCCTTGCATGTTAGTCACATGCTCAGTACTAAGCTGGCATAGCTTGTATACTTATCTATTTCTATAACATTCTTTTTTGCATATTAAAAACAACACAAATTATTTTTCTACAGAAGAACTTCCTGACGATAAATGTAGTCTTGTTTGGGAGAAGAATTCCAATCACAAAGGCTATGGTTGACGCAAACAGAGTAATGGGGTAAAAATCTTGCAATTGTGAACACAGTCGCATGTTACTGACATTTATGGGTTTGAATTGAAACAATTTTTATACATAAAATTACATAATAAAGACATTAATTTAGATGACCTTTTTTTCTGCAGTGAAAACATTTTAGACAAACCCGCTTTTCTAAAATCATCTTGAATCTCTTAAAATATAACAACGTAGTAGTATACAACTTCTCCAATATAACATAGTCTTTAAGAGAAACATAACACTGTTTGGGGGAAAGAAAACTCCTTCCACTGCTGACCTACTCCACCTACTCTGAAGATCCCGGCAGAGCTACTCAGCCTGCTCTGTGGACCCTCTGGAGAGAAGCACCATCAGAGGGCAGCCCCTGTCACCCCACCCCACCCTGCCTGGCCCCAGAGTTCATGGAAGCAGTGTACAAAGGATGCACGTGTCCACAAGACAGGGAAGACAGAAGCAAAACTCCCAGACCTTTTGAGGAATCAGGGGAGGGAGGAGAGAAAACACCACCACTCCTTGGGGACAAGGCATGCTTTCCTGGAATGGAAGGCGCGTGACACGGGCCCTGAGCACAGGAAGGCTGTGAGAAGCGCAAACGACGGGACCCACCACAGCTGGGAGCCTGGGAAGCCCTCGAGGAGGGAAGGGCAGGAACTCTGAGGGACCCCAAGGGCCATCTGGTAATGCTGGCATCTCTCGTGAGGTGGTCACCCGCTGGACCTTCAGGTGACCCTGATGCAACTGCAGTCCAAGGACTGTGGTCGGTCCAGGTGCCAGACAGCACCCCATTAACACATGGCCCAGCTGGAACCCCACAAGGGTATACCACCGACTCGACTTTTGGTCTGCTTCAGAAAAGACACTCATTGTAGGCACAGATGAAATCAGGGGCAGATGGAACAGGAAAGGCTCTTCTGGCACCATATTCTAGACAATTCCTGGGTGTGAACGCCACCTCTGTCCTCGCAGCTCTGTAACCCTGGTTCTGGGCGCTGACCTCCCTAAGCCCAGGACTCCTCATCTGTTGCTGGCATAAGCTGTATCTGAGGTTGGCAGAGAACTGAGTGAGGTCCCGTGATTAAAGCATCTAATACAGTAACTGATGCGCAATGAGCACCCAGGAGGACTGTCAGCGTTCTTATTGTAAGTCTAACACAACAACAATCTCGTCAATTGTGATGAGCCTCTAAGCAGATGGAAATGTCGGCAACCAGGTTATGGATCTGAGTGAATTGTGGAAGACCAGCTTTGAGAAGGTCCTAGGATTTAATAGTATTTTCTTTATTTGAAGTATAGTTGATTTACAATGTGTTAGTTTCAGGTGTGCTGTAGAGTGATTCAGTTACACACACACATATATGTGTGCATGGGCACACACATAAATATTCTTATTCAAATTCTTCTCCTGTATAGGGTTATTATAAAATGTTGAGTATAATTCCCTGTGCGGTAGGTCTTTAGATAGAGTAGTGTGTATATGTCAATTCCAAATTCCTAATTTATCTTTCTCCTTTCCTTTACCCATGGGTAACCATAAATTTTCTATGTCTGTAAGTCTATCTCTGTTTTGTAAATAAGTTCATTTGAATCATTTTTTTAGAATCCACATATAACTGACATCATATGGGATTTCTCCTTTGCTGTCTGACTTCATTTAGTACGATCATCTCTAAGTTCATCCATGTTGTTACAAATGACATCACTACATTCTTTTATGGGTGATTAATATTCCATTGTGCATATGCACCGTATCTTCTTTATTCATTCATCTGTTGATGAACACAAAACATGACATGTTGAAAACCAGTGTGACTCTTCCTACCAGAAGGTAAGGTACTCACTTGGTTCAGACTTTCTGCTCAAAAAGAACGAACTCCAAGCTGGTCTTAAGAGTCCTCAAACACACTGTCTAGAGATGGCGGCACAGGCTTAGCAGAAGGAAGCAATTCTACAACAGTCTTACTTCAAACGATGACAGTTTACGGCCACTTATGAAGATGTACATCCAAATGCTCAGCGCAGAATAGTTCAAGTGCTGTGTGTTTCCTAAGTAGTACACAGAGCCTCCTAAAATAGATTCTCAGGCAGATGGACAGGAATAAAGTGGCCTCATCTTGTAATCCTGGGAAACTCTAAGGCAGGACTAGTGGATGAAGAGATCCTTACAGATGCTCCTGGTGTCACACACACCGGAGCTCCTGTCCAAGCTCTGCTACTAACCAGCTGTGTGTTATGGGTTGAACTGTGTCCCCACAAAGTTCACAGGGTGAAGTTCTAATCCCAATGTGACCCTTCTTAAAGACTGGGCTGGGACTTCCCTGGTGGCCCAGTGGATAAGAATCTGCCTGCCAATGCAGGAGACATGGGTTCGATCTCTGGGTTGGGAAGATCTCACATGCCCGGGAGCAACTGAGCCCATGCACCACAACTACTGAGCCTGTGCTCTTCCATAAGAGAAGCCACCACAATGAGAAGCTTGCACACCACAGCTGGAGTAGCCCCTTCTCGATGCACCTAGAAAAGGGCTGTGCGGGAGAAACAAAGACCCAGTGTAAATCATAAATAAAAAAGAAGATCACTGAATGTTCATGTTTAAAAAAATGAACAGTAAAACTTGAAAAAGACAGGGACTTTAGAGAGGTAATTAAGGTTACTAAGGTCCTAAGGGTAGGACCCCGATCCAACAGGACTTTATTTTCTTGGGCTCCAAAATCTCTGTGGATAGTGACTGTAGCCATGAAATTAAAACACACTTGCTCCTTGGAAGAAAAGCTTTGACAAACCTAGACAGTGTATTAAAAAGCAGAGACATCACTTTGCCAGCAAAGATCCATAAAGTAGTCATGCACAGGTATGAGAGATGGACCATAAAGAAGGCTGAGCACTGAAGAACGGATGCCTTTGAACCGTGGCATTGGAGAAGATCCTTGAGAGCCCCTGGGATCTCAAGGAGATCAAACCAGTCAGTCCTTAAGGGAATCAGCCTTGAATGTTCCTCGGAAGGACTGATGCTGAAGCTGAAGCTCCGATCCTTTGGCCACCTGATGCAAAGGGCTGACTCACTGGAAAAGACCCTGGTGCTGGGAAAGACTGGGGGCATGCGGAGAAGGGGGCGGCGGAGGATGAGATGGTTGGATGGCATCCCTGACTCAACGGACATGAGTGAGCAAACTCCAGGAGACGGTAAAGGAGAGGGAAGCCTGGTGTGCTGCAGGCCATGGGGTCATAAAGAGTCGGACACGACTGAACAGCTGAACAACAGCAAAGGGTGGAACCCTGATCCAGTATGACTGGTTCCCTTATAAGAAGAGTCTGACGCACTTGTACAAAGGGAAGGTCCTGTGAAGATAGAGGGAGGAGGCGGCCATCTACAGCCAGGCCTGCCAGCCCCTTGGTCTTGGTCTCCAGAGCTGTAAGAAACAATTTCTGTTGTTCAAGCCTCCCAGGCTGTGGCACCTTGTGACGGTGGCCCTAGCAGACACACACGGTGTGAGGCTTAGCCTTGCCACCCTCATCTGTGAAATGGGCACCACTGGATTTATGACTTCGCGGCTCAAAGGGGCAGCAGTGGAAAGCTCTTGCACAGTCCCTGGCACTCAGAAAACAGCCAGTAAGCGTTGATGACTGCTGATACTCTTCCAGACTACAGGTACACATCATCATAAACACGGTGGGTATAAAGCAGAAGAGGGAGGAGCCCCTCTGCTCAGAAAGAACAGCCGTGACAGGCCCTCGGAGAAGTATCGGCAGCCCTGGCTGGCCCTCGAGACGTGGCTGGCAGGTGCTCTGCCCTGGGGAGCCCTGAGCCCTAGGCTCCAGGCACTTAGAAGTCTCCCACTCTCGTGCCACCACTCAGCACAGGTGAGTCATGACATCCCAACAGCCGAGGAGAGAGGAATGCCCCTCCCAACGCCCCTCCTCAGGGCAGCCAGAGCCCCGGCAACTGGACGCCCTGGCCGGTCCAGCTTCGCCTCCTCACCCCGCTCCTGGGCCCCTCCTTCCCTGTGCTCTGCTCCTGCTGCCCCTCGGCCTCTGACGACCGCCTGCTCACACCTCCACGTCCCCAGGGCCCGTCCCCCTGCCCCACACCTCACCTTCCCCAGCCCAGTGGAACCCACAGCTCGCCCAGGGTGCAGGGCCCCTGCGACACCCTCCTGCTGCAGCAGCGGGGCTGCAGGGCGGGGCGGGGGCCGCAGGTCTGAGGCCAGCCTGGCGGTGGGCATTGGTCTTCCGTTTCCAGAGTCCCCAGGGCTTGTCTACACAGGATGACCGTATGACCATGACAAGCTGACTGAGTCTGACAAGACATCATGTCCAAACCACATACCTTCTTGGTTCATCCATACGCTTTGAAAAGCTTCCCTCAACCTGTATGTGAGTTTCTAAGCCCACAAGGAATTGGGTTTTCATCACCACTGTTGAACTTTTAAAGAAAAGACACCACCTTTAGGCAAAATCAATCACTTAAGATATCACCCCGGCTCCTGGAGTGTAGGTACAAGGGAGACACTGAGTCCTAAAATGAACATCCCACTCTGGGAAACAGTATTATGTTTGCAGGCCAGTTGACAGTTCCTTCTATGTTTTTGAAAAATAAGTGTATCATGCTTTCCTGTTTGCCTGTGCTGGGTCTTCACAGCTGCTCTCCTCGGCAGGCTTTTCTCTAGTTGCAGTGAGTGGGGACTCCTCTTCTTTGCCACGTGAGGGCTTCTTTTATTTTTTGGCCACTTCTATTGGGCCTTCATTTATCCATTTTTCATCCATCTTTGTTCTTTGGCCCGTGTGGGCCTCCCATCGCAGTGGCCTCTGTTGTCGCAGAGCACCGGCTCTAGGCGCATGTGCTCCAGAGCTCTGATTCAGTAGTTGCACACATCGGTCCGGCCGCTCCACGGCACATGGGATCCTCCCAGGCCAGGGATCGAACCGGCGCCCCTTGCACTGCAAGGCGGTGTCCCTACCCACTGGACCATCAGGGAAGCCCAGGGCTTCTTTTCGTTTTTTTAAGAAAGTCTTTATTTAATTTGTTACAGTAGCATTTCATGTTATGCTTTGTTTTTTTGCTTGTTTGTTTTTGGCCCTGAGGTATATGGGATCTTACCTCCCAGACCAGAGATCAAACCCTCACCCCCTGTATTGGACATGTGGAGTCTTAACCACCAGGGAAGTCCCCAGTGTGAGGGCTTCTCATGGCAGTGGCTGCTCTTGTTGCAGAGCACGTGCTCTGGGGCAGTGATCTTCAGTAGTTGTGGCTCACGGGCTCTAGAGCACAGGCTCAGCAGTTGTAGGGCATGGGCTTAGTTGCTCTGAAGCACGTGGGATCTTCCCAGGGACCAGGGATGGAATCCGTGTGCCCTGCATTAACAGGTGGACTCTTCAGTGAGCCCCCAGGGAAGCCCCCCGTTTGCAGAGGATAAAGGGCTTCATCTGTTTACTCTGTATCACCTTCCTGTAGCCCTTCTGTCCAAGGGAAGGATTAGGCTCCACGGCTCCACAGTCAACAACGGATTTTGTAATTTGGTCCATGTCATTTCTTACAGTGCTTTGAGCATTTTTGACAGACCACACTGGGATCCACCTACATAGGCCAAAGGCTCAGGGGGCAGTGGAGGGCCAGTCCTCCATCGAATGTGGATGGAGGTAAATTCCCACGTGGGCATCCAGATCTTCCAGAGTGTCCTGCCTGGGACACTGCGGCAGCTGAGGAGCCACTCGAGAAGCATGCGATGCCCCCACCTGACCCATTAAATTAATAATTGTAATTGGCTGCGTCTGCTGTGATCCAGGCTGGATGCCGTCCTCCCCGGGCGCTGTGCACCCAAGTGAGGTAAATTAGCTTTTAGGGCACCCGGTCCGCATCAGTACATTAGCTGCTTTGGGGGAGCAGGCTGGGCCCCGGGTAGGTGTGGGCAGAGCGGAGGCACGCCACGGGTGAACAGCGTCTTCACAGGGTGCTGGTGCCCACGGGCCCCTCTGAGGGCAGGGGTACAGAGGGTCCCCGTAGACACGGCCCCATGCATCCTGAGAGAAGGGAAGGGCCGTCCCTTTCTTCTCTCTCTCTCTACAGTTTCACCCTGGTCATCACACGTGCTCCCTCCATGAAAAGTCTGACGCCCGGCTGTGAACGGTGTCCACCTTCCCAGAGACATTACAGGGAGTGGCAGCAGCCAGTTCTGTGTGCAGACGCCACTCAACCTAGTCCCTCGTGCCTGTTCCAGGCGGCAGACCACACAGGGCAGAGGCCTGTGGCAGTCTGGCGAGCGGATGAGCTCCAGAAGTCCCGTTCACTGGATGGACAGCGGCTGATTTCTACTCGGCTGAGAATCAAACACAGTGCGGCTTCACAGCGGCTCCCGGTGACGGCTGGGCGCTGGGGCAGGTGGCACCCCGGCCGCTCTGCCTCTGGCACCCTGGGGAGGGCCTTCCCAGAGCCGCAGCGGCTGCCGGTAAGCCCCTGCTCTCACCAGTGGCCGTCTGCTCCAGAGGCGCTGAGGTCCATCAGGGTTCAAGGCCCAAACTAGGAATTTTTATAAAATCACATGCTCTTTTTAAGAGATCAAGGGATCTACTGTATAGCAGAAGGAATTCTATTCAAAAGTCTTGGATAACCTTTAAGAGAGCAGACTCTAAAACAGATTAAACTTATGTATATATTGAACCAGGGGCTTCCCAGGTGGCACTAGTGGTAAAGAGCCCACCTGCCAATGCAGAAGACATAAGAGATCCTTGGTTCCATCCTTGGGCTTGATCCCTATGAGGGAAGATCCCCTGAGGAGGAAATGGAAATGGCAACCCACTCCAGTATTCCTGCCTGGAGAATCCCAGGGACAGAGGAGCCTGGTAGACAACAGGCCATGGGGTCGCACAGAGTACGACACGGCTGAAGTGACTCGGCGTGCTCGCATTCACACAACTGAATCACTCTGCTGTACAGCTGAAACTAACGCAACGCTGTAACTCAACAGTGCTCCCATAAAACTAGAAAAATAAAATCAAATGCTCCCAACTTAGGTTAAAAGAAAAAAACAAAGAAGTCGCGTGAAGACACGGCTGTCTCGTGTTTCCATGGAGCATCCCGGAATTAAACAGCTGACCTGGATCTGCAGCAGCACCTGAGACCCAAGTTCGGAGAATGCACCTGGGCTGGGATGCCCTGGGCAGGGCCAGGGCCTGTCACAGCTCAAGTTTACCTCCACACACCCCTCTGCCTGCGTTTGTTCAACGTGAACAGGAACTTGTTTCTCTCAAAATATAAACCAGTGGACGAAAAGGAAAAAAAAAAACAACAAACTTTTGAAAGCAGGAAGCAAGCAAACACAAGCGTTTTGCTTGTTAATTTCTAAAACCTCTCTGAGCCAAACCAGCACTTAAGTCTCTAAGAAACAACTCACCATGCCTTGCAGAAACAGGGCTGTGGGACCCTGAGGAAGTTTACAAAGTCCCACCCCGCTGTCCGTGGTCTTCTGGAAAGTCTCCTCCTGATAAACCCAAGGATGCCCACCCCTTAGGAATCACCTGTGAACAGGGGAGGGGGTGGAGGGGATTATGGCCAGATAATCACCACCCGTCTGTCTGCCAGGGGCAAGGGCAGACCCCTAGAGAAAGCATAATAAAGCAGATAGTACTGGGGCTTCCCTGGTGGCGCAGTGGGTAAGGACACCGCCTTGCAGTGCAAGGGGCGCCGGTTCGATCCCTGGCCTGGGAAGATCCCACGTGGCATGGAGCGACTGGACCAATGCGTCCAATTACGAGCCGGAGCTCTGGGCGCATGCGCCCAGAGCCGGTGCTCTCGACAACAGAGGCCACCGCGATGGGAGGCCCACAGGAGCCAAAGAACAAAGATGGATGAAAATAGATAAATGAAAGACCAATAGAAGTGGCCCGCCCGCCCCTCCCTCCACCTCTGCCCAAAAAACAAACAAATAAACAAACAAAGGAATCAACCCTGAATATTAAAAAAAAAAAAAAAAAAAAAAAAACTAGA
The DNA here is from genome assembly GCA_022376925.1 of Tragulus kanchil. NCBI lineage: Eukaryota > Metazoa > Chordata > Mammalia > Artiodactyla > Tragulidae > Tragulus > Tragulus kanchil. The sequence continues at coordinate 50,907,437 of JAIOJX010000026.1, forward strand.
TAGTACTATTCTTCATTCTCTGAAATCCCATGAGACAGCATTTAGTAAGGAGTTTGCTTGTTTCCCTGTTTGTCCTCCCATACAAAAGATACAGACAGGTATTTTCAATTGTGTGACCAAGATTTTTGCTGTTCAGTCGCTAAGTCGTGTCCGACTATTTGTGACCCCACGGACTGCAGCACGCCAGGCTTCCCTGTCCTTCACCGTCTCCCAGAGTTTGCTCAGATACATGACCACGGAGTTGGTGAAGATATCCAACCATCTCACCTGAGAGTCTCAAAATTCAGATGTTCACATTCTAGTGTATGGTCCTGGGTGCGGTGAGGCCCTTTAAGAGTAGTGTCTGGAACAGGAACTTGCTCTAAAAAAACCAGTGGACGAAAAGGAAAAAAACAACAAACTTTTGAAAGCAGGAAGCAAGCAAACACAAGCGTTTTGCTTGTTAATTTCTAAAACCTCTCTGAGCCAAACCAGCACTTAAGTCTCTAAGAAACAACTCACCATGCCTTGCAGAAACAGGGCTGTGGGACCCTGAGGAAGTTTACAAAGTCCCACCCCGCTGTCCGTGGTCTTCTGGAAAGTCTCCTCCTGATAAACCCAAGGATGCCCACCCCTTAGGAATCACCTGTGAACAGGGGAGGGGGTGGAGGGGATTATGGCCAGATAATCACCACCCGTCTGTCTGCCAGGGGCAAGGGCAGACCCCTAGAGAAAGCATAATAAAGCAGATAGTACTGGGGCTTCCCTGGTGGCGCAGTGGGTAAGGACACCGCCTTGCAGTGCAAGGGGCGCCGGTTCGATCCCTGGCCTGGGAAGATCCCACGTGGCATGGAGCGACTGGACCAATGCGTCCAATTACCGAGCCGGAGCTCTGGAGCGCATGCGCCCAGAGCCGGTGCTCTGCGACAACAGAGGCCACCGCGATGGGAGGCCCACAGGAGCCAAAGAACAAAGATGGATGAAAATAGATAAATGAAAGACCAATAGAAGTGGCCCGCCCGCCCCCTCCCTCCACCTCTGCCCAAAAAACAAACAAATAAACAAACAAAGGAATCAACCCTGAATATTAAAAAAAAAAAAAAAAAAAAAAAACTAGATAGTACTATTCTTCATTCTCTGAAATCCCATGAGACAGCATTTAGTAAGGAGTTTGCTTGTTTCCCTGTTTGTCCTCCCATACAAAAGATACAGACAGGTATTTTCAATTGTGTGACCAAGATTTTTGCTGTTCAGTCGCTAAGTCGTGTCCGACTATTTGTGACCCCACGGACTGCAGCACGCCAGGCTTCCCTGTCCTTCACCGTCTCCCAGAGTTTGCTCAGATACATGACCACGGAGTTGGTGAAGATATCCAACCATCTCACCTGAGAGTCTCAAAATTCAGATGTTCACATTCTAGTGTATGGTCCTGGGTGCGAGGTGAGGCCCCTAGGGTTTGGGGGTGGGGGAGGAGGGGGTAGGAGAAGGCCTGGAAGGGACAGAACAGGCTGCGTATCTGGACCTTAATACAGAGATGAAAAAACACGGAAGGGAAAGAGAGAGAGAGAAAAAAAAAAGAGCACACAGCTGCCGTCCCCCAAACAGACCTCCCATCTGCCACCCACGATTTGCATGTCACCTTCTCCGGGCTCATTTGTACTTCATTAACTGCCATTGACTTAACAAGATTTATGCAAATGACACCATAGGAGCTCCCTAACTCCCACTGCAATCAAGTGATTATGTATGTACAACTCTCCACAGCAATGAAAAATTAATACATGACAAGCCCACTCGCCGCCGAGCCGGGCCTCTGGCTTTCTCTTTTTCTTGCTTTGCTTTTGAATTTTTATTTGAATAAACCTGATCGCAATAGTTTAGAAGGAGAAGGGAAGGAGGAGGAAGTGGAGGAGGAGAAGAAGAAGCTGGAGAAGGGGAGACAGCTGAGCCGGTTCTCTCTGAACCCAATCTCCACTGAGACTGCCGAAAGGACAAAGAAAGGGGAGGTGGGCCCGAGTCCTCAAAAATGAAGTTATTTTGCAGAAAATAAGTCCCATTTTTAATGAGAATGCTTTCCCCGGGGAAGGAGGGGGAGAGAAGATCACTGCCCGCCGTCCACGGGCAGCTCCCACCCTGGGGAAAGAGCCCACAACCTTCACAACCAACAGACAAGCTGTAATACGTGAGCCCAGTGCGGTTAAAATAACCCACCGGCACACGCTGCATCTGTAACGACACGAGTCAGGCTGCAAGCGTGTGGGAGACGGCCTTGCCCGTGTCCTAACCGGCCCCTGATGGGACTCCTGTGCAGAAGGGGGGACGGAACCTGTGCTGGTCACACATGCCGGCCCGTCCCAAGGCAGCTCCCCACCCAGCCCCACAGAGCACCCAGGGGCTCAGGACGACGGCTTCTCGGCCGCGAGGCAAAGGGCCCGTGAGCTGGGGTTTGCCCCGACCTGAACAGACCCTGTGCCAAAACAGGCACTGAGCGTGGAGACGAGATCTCAGATACCTGCGGGGAGGGCAGGCAGTGAGACGGGATGAAGGAACCCCAGGCAGCCCTGGACAGCGGTGCGCGGACCCCTGTGCCTGGTGAAGCACACTGCTGCAGGCGACTCAATGCACAGAACTTTGCTTCCTAAGCTTCTTTTTTTTTTCAGCTGGGCCATGTGGGATCTTGGCTCTTTAACCAAGCTCGCCTCGGCAGTGTAGCATGCGGAGTAGGGTGCAGGGGCACAGGGCTGGGGGCGAACCCTGGCCCTGCAGCTTCCGAAGGTGCCTGGTCTGGAAAGCCTGCACCATGCGGGCTTAATTTAAAAAATGAAGATAACACATCCATGCCAACTGTGGCGGTGCTGAAGATTCAAGTGAGATACCATGTGAAAGCCTTACATAGAGTAAGCAGTCACAATGTGATTAGTAACTAGAAGGGGAATTTTATTTGAATAAACCTGATCGCAATAGTTTAGAAGGAGAAGGGAAGGAGGAGGAAGTGGAGGAGGAGAAGAAGAAGCTGGAGAAGGGGAGACAGCTGAGCCGGTTCTCTCTGAACCCAATCTCCACTGAGACTGCCGAAAGGACAAAGAAAGGGGAGGTGGGCCCGAGTCCTCAAAAATGAAGTTATTTTGCAGAAAATAAGTCCCATTTTTAATGAGAATGCTTTCCCCGGGGAAGGAGGGGGAGAGAAGATCACTGCCCGCCGTCCACGGGCAGCTCCCACCCTGGGGAAAGAGCCCACAACCTTCACAACCAACAGACAAGCTGTAATACGTGAGCCCAGTGCGGTTAAAATAACCCACCGGCACACGCTGCATCTGTAACGACACGAGTCAGGCTGCAAGCGTGTGGGAGACGGCCTTGCCCGTGTCCTAACCGGCCCCTGATGGGACTCCTGTGCAGAAGGGGCGACGGAACCTGTGCTGGTCACACATGCCGGCCCGTCCCAAGGCAGCTCCCCACCCAGCCCCACAGAGCACCCAGGGGCTCAGGACGACGGCTTCTCGGCCGCGAGGCAAAGGGCCCGTGAGCTGGGGTTTGCCCCGACCTGAACAGACCCTGTGCCAAAACAGGCACTGAGCGTGGAGACGAGATCTCAGATACCTGCGGGGAGGGCAGGCAGTGAGACGGGATGAAGGAACCCCAGGCAGCCCTGGACAGCGGTGCGCGGACCCCTGTGCCTGGTGAAGCACACTGCTGCAGGCGACTCAATGCACAGAACTTTGCTTCCTAAGCTTCTTTTTTTTTTCAGCTGGGCCATGTGGGATCTTGGCTCTTTAACCAAGCTCGCCTCGGCAGTGTAGCATGCGGAGTAGGGTGCAGGGGCACAGGGCTGGGGGCGAACCCTGGCCCTGCAGCTTCCGAAGGTGCCTGGTCTGGAAAGCCTGCACCATGCGGGCTTAATTTAAAAAATGAAGATAACACATCCATGCCAACTGTGGCGGTGCTGAAGATTCAAGTGAGATACCATGTGAAAGCCTTACATAGAGTAAGCAGTCACTTAATTGCTCCAGGTCTGCAGTGTCGAGAACCTTCTGGCAGGTGCTGCTCCACTGGGCCCCGCCCTCCACAAGCCTCTCGTTTCATCTCTACCAGCTGACGCCAGCCCTGGCAAGGTGAGGAGTCCAGGGAAGTCTAAGGATCTCAGTGCCTTTATAAAAATACAGATACATCTGTATGTCCGTGTGCAAACCCACATCGGCCCGTAAACCCACACGTTTCCAATAAACATGTTCTGAGCATGACTCACCTCAAAAGGGGGTTTTGCCAGAATCTAAATTCTCTCTGGCATCGCCACACCTCAGTGTCCCAAGGGACTTGGTGTCATCCAGAGCCCATTTCACAGGTGGGGAGTCTGAGGCCAGGCTTCGAGGGGACGCTGACCCACCAGGTATAGTCTCTGGGAGATGCTTCCTCCATGTGTGTAGAGAGGCAGCCTCAAGGGACAGACGTGGGTGGGCAGCCTGAGTCAGGCTGCCCCAGGAAACCAGACCAGATCAGGGCTGGACTGGATTATTTTGAACATTCGCAACCAAAAGGCTTCCAAGGACAGGATAATACCCATCTTGCCCTTGGCGGTCAGCCTCCATGAGCACACACTGGAAGCCAGGCCTGTAGAGAGAGCCCTGCTCAGTGGGGCACGGATGCAAAATGAGCGAAGGCTCTCCCTATACCAGGGGCCTGCCCAGATGGTGTGGAGGCCAGCATGCCCACCCGAACTCACAGGGCACGTGAGTTAAGGCGATGGTCTCGTATTACGTTCTCTCATATTCCCAAAAGGAAACGTCCCGAGATGGATATTTTAAATGAGAGGAAGAGAGTCAAAGAATATTCCTAATTTTAGTTGAAACAGCATCAATAGAATGAAAATTACGTATTCAAATTACCTTATGTGGAGAGTTTAGTTTGTATCAATCAATACACAAAGAATAGGTAACTGTGCATGTATCTCTACAGTAAAGAAACCTTTCAGGAGCAGTCAAAAACAGATTCACAGACATAGAGAACAGACTTGCGGCTGCCACAGGGGAGAGGCGAGGGGGTGGGAGAAGAGGACTGGGGGTATGGGGTTAGCAGATACAAACGACTACCTACAGACTAGACCAACCACAAGGTCCTGCTGTAGACCCCAGAGAACTACATTCAGTATCTAGTGTGTGTATGCTCAGTCGCTTCTGTCCATTTCAACTTGGAGGCCCTACGTACTACAGCCTGCCAGGCTCCCCTGTCCACGGGATTCTTCAGGCAAGAATCCTGGACTGGGTTGCTATGCCCTCCTCCAGGGGATCTTCGGGATCCAGCCCGAGTCTCTCACACATCTCCTGCATTGGCAGGAGAGTTCTTTACCACTAGCACTATCTGGGAAGCCCCATATCTATCAGTGCATCTACCCATCCATCCATCCATTTATCCATACGTATAACTGAGTCAATTTGCTGTACAGAAGAACTTAAACACAACATGATACATCAACTACACTTCAAAGAAAAAAGAGTGAGAACCGCCAAGAGGAGGAAAGAAGGCTGAACACGCCTTACGAAAACCCACGGACTTCGGCTCTGTTGCACCCGCAGTGCTGAAGGCTGACCTGTCCGGCCCGGCCCCGCCCCTCCACACGGAAGCTGCCGCGTCCTCAGCCACAGCCGCATTCCACATGTTTCAAAAGCAAAGACTGTAGCCCTTTCCTAGGACGGCCAGTGCCAACACGTGTTCCCGCAGGATTCATGGAAGAGTCTAGGTGCCCACCGCAGAGGCAGAGCTGTCATCCTGCCCACGGACTCCTCCTCCTCTAGCCTGAGCGCACTCCAAGCCAGCCTGCCTGCTTGAACAGAGTAAGAGATAGCATTTCCCGAAGCCGTGGTGCGGGGCTGCGCACTTTATTTTTATTTCCCTGGGAGCTATCACAGCCAAATAGGTCTTGCGGATGCCCATTTTACTGGAGACATAAAGTCGTTTGGTACCCGGCTTCTGGGCTAATGAAAACGGATTCCAGGCTAGCGACACAGGCCAAAACAAATGCCTGCATGCGAGTCCTGTTGTGTAATGAGGAAGTTTAATTAAGGCCCCACATTACAGCTGTAAATGTTCCTTTATATAATAAGGTCTAAATGAAACTGAACCTAATCAAAGTTACAATTCCTTCATTAGCAAATTACAAACAAGAGCGCACAGCTGACACACCGGCTATGATTATCACAACTAATTGCCTCGTTGTCACACACCAGCCTGAAACAGTGTTCAGATGTCCGTCTGCGAGAGCAAATTAGGGCCACGTCGGGCTATTCCTGTGATCACAAGGGGCTCTTGTGCGGCGATCTGATTTACCCCTGTCGCCTGGCGGCCCGCGGCCCAATCAAAGCCGAGCTACCAAGGCAGCCTTTGAAGCCGGCGCGGCCTCGAAACGCACTCCATATGCAGGCGGGCAGACTGCACTTCATTAGATCTGCGGTCACATTTCCCCTCTTCTTATTCTAATGATCCTATTTTAATACACACAGGAACCCCTTCTAATTGATGTCAAGTGAGTGACTTCGACATTCATCAACAGAGCACATCAAACAAGCCCCGCCGCACCAGCCGGCATCGCAGCGAGGAGGGACCCGGGGTGTGTCTCCGGCGATGCGGACCGAAGGGGGCGCGGCGTACCTGTTTAATTGGGATGGCTCGACCGCTCCCGATGCTGTCCGCCCGACTTTCCAGGCATTTCTTCTCTTTGTCTGGGTCACTCCCTTTCCGAGACTGCAAAACAAAGATAAAGTTAGTGCGTGGGCGAGGGCTGCGGGTCACAGACCGCGGAGGTGAGCCCCCATCTACACGCATTCTGGGAGGCCCGCCTGAAGGCGCCCCGTAGGAGCCGTGCGAGCACCCCCGTGCACACACCACAGCCCGGGAGCCCACTGCGGGGCGCCCATCGCCACCGAGCCATCACCTCGCAGGGAATTTTTTTCAACTTCCCTTCCTACTTTTCCATGACAAAATCATCTTTTAATTCTTTCATAAAGAGTTCCAAATTCAATTACGAGAAACCAGCGGACCATAGAGGAAAGTAACGCCCAACAGGAAAACACATTCCGAAGCTGCAGCTAATCCAGCCGAGGAGACAAGGATTTCTTGCTGCTCGTTTGGGAAACCTGGGACATAAATGTATACATTTAATTAACATCTGAAGGATTTAAAAATTCTATTAACGTCTCAGCTGTGCGATTCAACAGGATACTCCTAATTCATATCGAGGTGCCATTAATGTTCCTTTTTATTGCTTCTGAGAGTCAGGAAAGAGCGAAGTCAAAGCTAAACGTAGTGTTAAGACACCACAAGAAATAACGCAGGGGGAATAAAAACAGCTGAAGGTATCTCTGGGGGCGAAGCATCAGTCCTTTGGGGGGAAATGAGGGGCTCTGTCTGCCCAGTTCCTGACCCAGTTTTCCCGGCCGGACGGCTGACGTGTGAGCACCGCCTGGGAGCCGGCGGTCGGCGGGGAGGGGGCGACGGCGGCCCCAGGGAAGCCGCCCCAGCACACCGTGACTCGGGGACATGGAAGGAGCCACCACGGCTCAGTCTCCATCTCTGAGTGGCATGTGCAACTGTGAGCACGATGATTTTCTGACAGATTTATTTTATTATGAGAGAAAGATCTGAGACTCGTCCTCCTTAATAACCGTGCTGACAAGTGACAACTCCACTCCATTACTTTTCAATGGGAACATTACTCACGCAATATTGAAAATGGAGAAACATTTTCACGTGCTTTTCAAATCTGAGATGATATATGAAATGCACAGGCTTTGTGGTGTCCAGTGCGGCAAAGAGGAGCTCATGAAATCCAGTTTTAAAGGGTGTGAGATAGGGTCGCTGATTTCTTTTTTTTTAAATATTAAAGGGATTGATGTCACGGGGCGCAGACAGGGATAAAATGTCCCATGATGTAAACCCGGATCTGCAACACGTGGGTTCCGTAGACAACAGGCTTCTTCAGGGATTCTGAGATGCTACATTTATTTGCTGAGCACCTACTCGGTGCCAGGCACTTGCTTCAGGATGCTAGGAGCCTGGAACAAGGTTCCAGCAAATGAATCAAGCAACAAACAGGAAGTTGTGAAAGAATATAAAACATGATAGTTACCCTCTGGGCTTAGGTGGGAAATAAATACAGATTTGTCAGTTTCTTGTCATGGACTTTATAAAGAGTTAGGATTTCCAAATTCAATTACGCGGACCATAGAGGAAAGTAACGCCCAACAGGAAAACACATTCGAGCGAGCTAATCCAGCCGAGGAGACAAGGATTTCTTGCTGCTCGTTTGGGAAACCTGGGACATAAATGTATACATTTAATTAACATCTGAAGGATTTAAAAATTCTATTAACGTCTCAGCTGTGCGATTCAACAGGATACTCCTAATTCATATCGAGGTGCCATTAATGTTCCTTTTTATTGCTTCTGAGAGTCAGGAAAGAGCGAAGTCAAAGCTAAACGTAGTGTTAAGACACCACAAGAAATAACGCAGGGGGAATAAAAACAGCTGAAGGTATCTCTGGGGGCGAAGCATCAGTCCTTTGGGGGGAAATGAGGGGCTCTGTCTGCCCAGTTCCTGACCCAGTTTTCCCGGCCGGACGGCTGACGTGTGACCACCGCCTGGGAGCCGGCGGTCGGCGGGGCGGGGGCGACGGGGCCCCCAGGTAAGCCGCCCCAGCACACCGTGACTCGGGGACATGGAAGGAGCCACCACGGCTCAGTCTCCATCTCTGAGTGGCATGTGCAACTGTGAGCACGATGATTTTCTGACAGATTTATTTTATTATGAGAGAAAGATCTGAGACTCGTCCTCCTTAATAACCGTGCTGACAAGTGACAACTCCACTCCATTACTTTTCAATGGGAACATTACTCACGCAATATTGAAAATGGAGAAACATTTTCACGTGCTTTTCAAATCTGAGATGATATATGAAATGCACAGGCTTTGTGGTGTCCAGTGCGGCAAAGAGGAGCTCATGAAATCCAGTTTTAAAGGGTGTGAGATAGGGTCGCTGATTTCTTTTTTTTTAAATATTAAAGGGATTGATGTCACGGGGCGCAGACAGGGATAAAATGTCCCATGATGTAAACCCGGATCTGCAACACGTGGGTTCCGTAGACAACAGGCTTCTTCAGGGATTCTGAGATGCTACATTTATTTGCTGAGCACCTACTCGGTGCCAGGCACTTGCTTCAGGATGCTAGGAGCCTGGAACAAGGTTCCAGCAAATGAATCAAGCAACAAACAGGAAGTTGTGAAAGAATATAAAACATGATAGTTACCCTCTGGGCTTAGGTGGGAAATAAATACAGATTTGTCAGTTTCTTGTCATGGACTTTATAAAGAGTTAGGAGCTCACATTTTCTCTTTAAATAATTGACTCTACAATTAATAACCCGAGGTCAGAGCTACATAACAGCCCTAACTTCCTTTTCCCCTGCATCTCAGTTCATGAAAAAGCCGGAATCTGAGCGCTGAGCCAAATGAGATGCAAAGCTCACAGCAATGACATTTAAAACTGTTTCAAATCAACAGAGACCATTACTGGTACTTGCAGAATGTTATGAATTCTACATTTCTAAATCTGGAAATCCGTCTTCATTATTCTCTATTAACCAGAATAATTAACAAAACAAACATTAAAACAAATGAACATCTTCCTCAGGGCAGCGCATCTGTCTCTGCAGCCCCTCCGTCATCAGCGCGGGAGTTCCAGCCTGTGCAGGAAAGCAGGACCAGGAGCTGAGCTACACGTGTGATCACACGCCCTGGGACGAACGGGATCGGCACTGAGGGAGGACGTCGTCGGCAAAACGCAACAGACTCTCACACGTGGGTGGGGAGAATCCTCTTAATAAAACTAAGATTTCAAGGACAGAGAGGCGGTACACCTGTTAGGTACATTACCGTCTCTCCATCCTGTAGTGACTTTCGGTACAACAGGCTGTGATAACGCGTCCTACACCCGCTGACATCCAGCAGCTAAATGAAAACACGCTCGCTGGACAGAAAACACTGCAGCACGTGTAGCTTCCCAGGAAGGTCTCCCGATGTTTCTGCCAGTCCCGAGACAACACCACCCCCAGCACCGCCGCCCGGTGCCGCTCAAATGGCTTTGCGAATGCATCCAATCCAAAGCCATGCTGGGTATCCCTGCGTGGGCCAGGAGTGCATGTGCAAGGCATGCAGCCTGACACACCACCAGACACCTGAGAGGAGTCTATCACACCCAGTACAGAACATCACGGGGAGCCAGAGAGTGACCACCTCGTCTCCGCAAACGGTGAAGACAGCAGAAAGAAAGGCTAGGATAAACGCAATCGCCATCTCCTTCCTCAGTGAAATCTTCAACTGTCCCCGAATCAAGCAACAAACAGGAAGTTGTGAAAGAATATAAAACATGATAGTTACCCTCTGGGCTTAGGTGGGAAATAAATACAGATTTGTCAGTTTCTTGTCATGGACTTTATAAAGAGTTAGGAGCTCACATTTTCTCTTTAAATAATTGACTCTACAATTAATAACCCGAGGTCAGAGCTACATAACAGCCCTAACTTCCTTTTCCCCTGCATCTCAGTTCATGAAAAGCCGGAATCTGAGCGCTGAGCCAAATGAGATGCAAAGCTCACAGCAATGACATTTAAAACTGTTTCAAATCAACAGAGACCATTACTGGTACTTGCAGAATGTTATGAATTCTACATTTCTAAATCTGGAAATCCGTCTTCATTATTCTCTATTAACCAGAATAATTAACAAAACAAACATTAAAACAAATGAACATCTTCCTCAGGGCAGCGCATCTGTCTCTGCAGCCCCTCCGTCATCAGCGCGGGAGTTCCAGCCTGTGCAGGAAAGCAGGACCAGGAGCTGAGCTACACGTGTGATCACACGCCCTGGGACGAACGGGATCGGCACTGAGGGAGGACGTCGTCGGCAAAACGCAACAGACTCTCACACGTGGGTGGGGAGAATCCTCTTAATAAAACTAAGATTTCAAGGACAGAGAGGCGGTACACCTGTTAGGTACATTACCGTCTCTCCATCCTGTAGTGACTTTCGGTACAACAGGCTGTGATAACGCGTCCTACACCCGCTGACATCCAGCAGCTAAATGAAAACACGCTCGCTGGACAGAAAACACTGCAGCACGTGTAGCTTCCCAGGAAGGTCTCCCGATGTTTCTGCCAGTCCCGAGACAACACCACCCCCAGCACCGCCGCCCGGTGCCGCTCAAATGGCTTTGCGAATGCATCCAATCCAAAGCCATGCTGGGTATCCCTGCGTGGGCCAGGAGTGCATGTGCAAGGCATGCAGCCTGACACACCACCAGACACCTGAGAGGAGTCTATCACACCCAGTACAGAACATCACGGGGAGCCAGAGAGTGACCACCTCGTCTCCGCAAACGGTGAAGACAGCAGAAAGAAAGGCTAGGATAAACGCAATCGCCATCTCCTTCCTCAGTGAAATCTTCAACTGTCCCCCAGGTGAGACAAGAAGCTGTGAGGGCCCCCGTCAGCTTCCTACTCCCCAGGACAGGGCGCATTGATGCAAGGACCCCCCACTATGCAACAGAAGCCCACTTTCCCCTTTGTAACCGCTGAGTCAGGGGAAGGCTGCTGGAGCGCACTCTCAGAGGATCTGCTCCGTTCTCTCCAGAAGACGAAACACCATCCACACAGGTCTGTGTATACTACCAATTCTGCCGCCTTATTTCTGCAGAGAGTCTCTAGGAACCGGGCAGTGGCTTTTCACCAGCTTTGGTTACTGGGTATGCCTGGCTCTTTTGGGGGGTGTCGGCATGAAAGGGTAAGCTTTAAAAAATACCACGTTAGTGACGCCAGGATTATAAAGCTTGACAGCAAGCAGAGCAAGGCATCGGACAATGTACCGACACGTAGCAGAGAGTTTAAGACACGGACACAGATAACAGACACGGGATCCAAATGAATGATGATTCCTGGATGGGGACGGGGTTGGGGTGGGGAAATGGATATTCTGGAGGCACATGCTTTATCTATGACTCGGGTATTTCTAGAAGTAACGGCAGCAGTGGCGGAAAAACACTTCAGCTCTATGAACTGCCTGGTGAGTGGATGCCTGTGTTTTTAGAATTCTTATGTGTCTGAAACTATCTCCCAATAAAACATGTGAACCACATGTAAATGAGGGCTTTGAAACTAATCATCCTAATAGCTTATGTTATAGAACCAGGACTCCAATGGATACAGCCTTTCAATATTTCTTTATTCAGACCAATAGTTTCAAAGAAAGAAGCAAAACAAGATATCATGTAGTTTTATATTAGTGACTTTTCCTGCCGACTGCTGATAGGACACAACATTTGCTACTTTAGGAGGATTTGTAAGTTTGCACTATTTTGTAGAAGCTGTGTGAGATTTATTGCTGCCTAGTTTTTTTTTTTTTTTTGCTTATTTTTGCATGTGTCACTAAATAAACAGGAACATCTGGGGTTGAGGAATGTTAGCCCAGAGTGGTGTATTATAGGTCACTGTACAAAATTTATAAGCACGGTGTCTGAAGAATGGTGTGTGTGCTTCTTAATTAACCCTGGCCTCTTGATGAGGATCTTAATAAACAAGGAAGTCAATGCCCCTTCATCTAGGATTACCGTCCCAGCCTGTGTGGGATTTTAGTCACTAAGATTGGTTGCACATGACACTTATGTCCTCCGAATACATGTATTTCAATAAATAACACTTTTTGCTAATTTAAGTCAGCAATTACCAACAATTGCCAGGGATGAAGAGGCTATGAAATCTTCCACAGTGAAGAATAGATGCGAACCGGTAACAGGAGAATTGAGCTTCTTAATTGGCTACCCTTTCCAAACCCATCTGCCTCTTGTCATGCCCTGGGCGACACTGACATCTAGTGGAGCCGTGCCTTCTGAGGCCTGCCGCCCGCCACGCCCACCGTCACCATCAGCAGCACCGTTTGGCCCGGTGGCAAAGCTGGTCACGACGAAGACACAGGCTTCCGGCCTTTTCCTGACACGCCGTGATGCACCCTGCTTCTTCCATGACCCCAATTCCTGTTCCCGCTAGTGAGAGCTGCGCCGTGGATTCAGCTCCTGGAAGGATTTACACTCAGGCCATTCTCCAACACAGAGAGACGGAGGCACGGGTTCACAGGCAGGCCGCTGCGTTGATGAGGACATGACCAATAGGGATCGTCAGTCGCTGGAGGGTGGTCTTCACTGACTCCGGCGCCGGCCCACCGGCCCGCAGCCTGGACAGCGGGGCCCTGCCTGGGCCTGGACTCAGTGTACACACATATGCTCAGCTCCAGTTGTGGGGAGAGGGCCCGGCTCTCTGCCCTCCTCTTGGCAGGCAGAGCCCCCGCCCCCATCCACTTCCTCTTCAATGTGGGTCGACCCTGACAACACCCATCCCCTCTTGACAGAAAACAAACCCCAGCCGTGTAGACGCGGAGGGAACCGGCAGACGGATCCCCCGAATTACAGTTCGTTTGCTTCTTCCTGCTTTAAACTTGTCTCCTGTGTTGAGTACCCAGTGGGCAGGGTCCAGGAGATGACTTTCCAGCACATTCCAACCCCAGAGCTGCCCTTATCAGGGCGGGACGGCATGTGCTGGATCAGCCCCACTTCTAGGAGACTTTCCACATTCTCACCTCTTGCCCTGAGGACAGGCCAAAGCCCATGACTACGACAGGTGACCCTGAGGAGGTGTCCCCTCCTCCTGCCATGCCCTACGAGGAGCGGTAAACACACAGAGGATGCTCTGGTCCACATGCAAGAGCCCCTCCTACGGCGTCCCTGCTACGCCGACGTCCTGGTCACAGCCCACCCATCCTCCTTGCACCTTTGGCAGTGGGCTCCTCAGGTCCAGGGAGCCACGAGCCCATGCTCAGCCTGCTTTGTGAGGTGACGCCGCCTCACCTGCAAGCCCTCGCCTGGGCGTACGCACGAGTTACAGGTGACGGTCGAGCTACAGAGTGCTTGCTGCCATTCTCAGTGTGTCTGAAGAAATCCTCCAAGACACCTTGTCCTGTGTGTATTTAAGCATCTTGGGTATTCCCCTGTATTTTGCATACCCCCAAACACCTCTCAATCACAGCTCTCTGGTCACTTTTGGCTTAATCACTAACATAAGTCATTTCTTAGCATCCATGGTGGTGAGACAAAAATGAAAAGCAAAGGACTCCTCGCCCCTACAGAGGATTTTCCTAGCAGCCTCACCTGTTGTTTCTGGCTCAGAGAGGTTAAGTACCTTGCCCAAGGTCACACCGTCCCTGGTCGTGGAGGCCAAGGTCTGAGCCTGTCCGATCCCCACTCTGGCCCTCCAACAGCAGCATCTGCCAGGCCTCGCGGGGTACAGGGCAAGGAGAGGGGAAGGGGGAAAGTTGTGAGGAGGGACTGTGGGTTGTTGGCAACAGACCTTGGTGATAAAGACTATCTGATGGGAAAGCTGCCATGAACACGGTGGGAGAGGGCGGGAGGACCTGTTGTACTTGTCACCCTCCTTCACCATCAAGAACACCGTCTCCAGGGACTTCTGTGGCAGTCCAATGTAGGGAGCACAGGTTCGATTCCTGGTTGGGGAACTAAGATACCACATGCTTTTTTTTGTTGTTGGGGAGGGAGGGGGGTGGGCGGGCCACTCGATTGGTCTTTCATTTATCTATTTTCATCTTTGCCCTTTGGCCCGTGTGGGCCTCCCATCACAGTGGCCTCTGTTGTCACAGAGCACCGGCTCTGGGCGCATGTGCTCCAGAGCTCCGGTTCGGTAACTGGACACATCGGTCCAGCCGCTCTGCGGCTCGTGGGATCTTCCCAGGCCAGGGATGGAACCGGCGCCCCTTGCACTGCAAGGCGGTGTCCCTACCCACTGAACCACCAGGGAAGCCCTCCACATGGTTTTGAGGCATGGCCACCAAAACAGAAACAAAAACGCAATCTCCAAATAAAGGCAGTAGATCAGATAACAGACTTGCGGCCATGTCTGCTTTAGCTCCAGTTAGGAAATACTGAACTTCTTTGCATCTAAGTCAGCGATAATCAACCAAGAGAAGTCATGTGGTTGTAAACAGGGAACCCTGATGCTGGATACTGGAGACATCCTGGTGGTGAGGCCGGCCTGTGCACTATGGGACGTTGAGCAGCTCCGTGGCTGCCAGACCTCTAACAGGACCGTGCCCGTCCCCACCCCCAAGCTGAGACAACCGGAACATTCTCCAGAAACTGCCAGATTTCTGGGAGAGCAAAGTCACCCGGCTGAGAACCACTGGTCTGAATGCATTTACTTGTAGTGCGCAGACCTCGTTCCAGGAGGGCACATGTTCTCGTCAAGTCAGATGCCTCCAGCCACGTGGCTGAGTAACTGAGCATGCTGGAATTCTGGGCTCCACTGAAAAGCCTTTCAGGATCAATTGGTAATGTCTGCTGTGCGTAAGGGAATGGACAGGCTAGCAGAGATTCTGTGTCCGCCAATCATTGTTCAGGGGTTCTCTGCAACCCAACCACCCAGGGAGGTTTTAAAAACTACAGACGCCTGGGCCCCACACACTGATTCTGCGTTCCTAAACCTGAGCCGCAGGAGCTAAGGTATACCCCATGCGCTGCAGATGGTTCTGAAGTCCAAGAGGACACACGCATGTCTGTGAGTCTCTAAAGAGCCCAAGGAAGTCCTCAGTGCTCCAGCCTGAGGAGCAGGGGGCACGTGCATCTGTGCAGCTTACAGATCTCATCTCACAGGCTGGAGGCACATGTTCCTAGAAGCCTGGCAGAGTGCATCACCTCCGCATGTCTAATAGGACAAGTCTTTAGCTGGAGACCAAGAGAATCACAGGTCAGCCGACCCCTTTCTACAAACCCCTGGCTCTGCATGCCTGACATGTGTCAGGACTCCTTGCAACTGAGCAAGTCCCAGCTGGCTCAACAGCTGCATCTTGGCATCCCATCAGACATGCCCAGAGCTCAACACCCTTCTCACTAATTTGGTTCGGACGCTGCACCTGTCCCTGACCACCTGGTGGCCAGAGGACTGCTCAGGGAGCTTCTCAGGACCCACACTCCGATCCCCGGGGGACACTCACGGTGAAGAGGTTGGACCGGCGCTTGGACTGCTTGCGGACGGGCGTGGGCGTGTTGGCCGCGGGCGGCACGTCGATCCGCAGCTCCTTCTGGCTGGTGCTTGGCGTGGACGGGACGGAGGAGGAGTAGTCGCTCAGGCTCCCGCCTCCGTTACTTGTCTGTAATGATCCAAAGCCGAGGGTATGTCAGGAGCACGCTCCGGGAGCCTCCCCCACCACCCGAGCAGGGTCACGACCCCCAGGCCCGCCAGTCGCACACGGCAGGTGCAGCCCAACAGGCGGGATGGGCTCTCCCGCTCGCTGCTGGCATCAGCACGGAAGACACCTGTTTCCTTCTAGAACAGGCCCCTCAGCTCAGCGTCACTTCCGTTAGGAACACTGACTTAGGCAGGGAAGTCTCTATTGTTTAATTTTCCTGGAGAGCTAAAATGTAATTATTTTCTATTTCTTCTGAAAAAGGAAGGAATTGGTTGAACTACGTGGTTTCTAAGGTCCCTTCAATGCCCTAGATTAGAGGCAGAAAGAATGTAACTGTCCCCAGGAGGACAAAAACTTGTATTTTGAAAATGACCTCTTAGAGGGAGAAACCAGGAGGCTGGAATTGAAAGATATATACACTATATGTAAAATCTGAAGAAGTCTGAAAAGTGTTGCTCGCTCAGTTGTGTCCAACTCTTTGCAACCCCATGGACTGTAGTCCACCAGGCTTCTCTGTCCATGGGATTCTCCAGGCAAGAATACTGGAGTGGGTTGCCCTTTCCTTCTTCAGGGGATCTTCCTGACCCAGGGATCGAACCCACATCTCTACCATTGCAGGCAGATTCTTTACTGTCTGAACCACCAGGGTGTAGCTCATATGTAAAATAGGTAAGTAATAAGGACCTGCTGTGTAGCACAGGGAACACTACTCAATACTCTGTAATGGCCCATATGGGAAAAGAATTTAAAAAAGAGGGGATATATGAATTAATATATTCACCCTTCTCACTAATTTGGTTCGGACGCTGCACCTGTCCCTGACCACCTGGTGGCCAGAGGACTGCTCAGGGAGCTTCTCAGGACCCACACTCCGATCCCCGGGGGACACTCACGGTGAAGAGGTTGGACCGGCGCTTGGACTGCTTGCGGACGGGCGTGGGCGTGTTGGCCGCGGGCGGCACGTCGATCCGCAGCTCCTTCTGGCTGGTGCTTGGCGTGGACGGGACGGAGGAGGAGTAGTCGCTCAGGCTCCCGCCTCCGTTACTTGTCTGTAATGATCCAAAGCCGAGGGTATGTCAGGAGCACGCTCCGGGAGCCTCCCCCACCACCCGAGCAGGGTCACGACCCCCAGGCCCGCCAGTCGCACACGGCAGGTGCAGCCCAACAGGCGGGATGGGCTCTCCCGCTCGCTGCTGGCATCAGCACGGAAGACACCTGTTTCCTTCTAGAACAGGCCCCTCAGCTCAGCGTCACTTCCGTTAGGAACACTGACTTAGGCAGGGAAGTCTCTATTGTTTAATTTTCCTGGAGAGCTAAAATGTAATTATTTTCTATTTCTTCTGAAAAAGGAAGGAATTGGTTGAACTACGTGGTTTCTAAGGTCCCTTCAATGCCCTAGATTAGAGGCAGAAAGAATGTAACTGTCCCCAGGAGGACAAAAACTTGTATTTTGAAAATGACCTCTTAGAGGGAGAAACCAGGAGGCTGGAATTGAAAGATATATACACTATATGTAAAATCTGAAGAAGTCTGAAAAGTGTTGCTCGCTCAGTTGTGTCCAACTCTTTGCAACCCCATGGACTGTAGTCCACCAGGCTTCTCTGTCCATGGGATTCTCCAGGCAAGAATACTGGAGTGGGTTGCCCTTTCCTTCTTCAGGGGATCTTCCTGACCCAGGGATCGAACCCACATCTCTACCATTGCAGGCAGATTCTTTACTGTCTGAACCACCAGGGTGTAGCTCATATGTAAAATAGGTAAGTAATAAGGACCTGCTGTGTAGCACAGGGAACACTACTCAATACTCTGTAATGGCCCATATGGGAAAAGAATTTAAAAAAGAGGGGATATATGAATTAATATATTCACTTTGCTGTACAGGAGAAACAAACACAACATTGTAAATCAATCATACTCTAATAAAAAGGAGTTAAAAAAAAAAAAAGAAAATGACCTCTTGGAAATGCGGATACATCTAGAAGATACTCGAAGATTCAGAGAGAATTACTGATGTGGATGGTGGGGACGCTGATACCCTTGACTCGACCTTCGCAGGCCCCACTGGACAGGCACTTTCCCTACATCTCAAGCAACCCAGAACACCACATGAAACCTCCTCACTACATCTGTTTAAAAAGTACCAATATTAACACCAGTTTAAGAAATGTTAACCAAAAACAGAGTAGGCAAAATAAGTCAACAGGTCCTCACTGGGATTCTGGTTAGGTTCTTCCAAGTGACGTACATTATTTGCTTCCAAGTAAATGGCTGCCAGAGGGAGGCACTAGTGGGATTTCTCTGGCAGTCCAGAGGCTAGGACTTCACCTTCCAGTGACGGGGGTGCCAGGAAGTTAAGATCCTACATGCTTCCCGCAGGGCCGAAATTCCCCAAAACATAAAATGGACGCAATACTACAACAAATGCAGCAAGGATTATTTTTTAAAAAAGAAAGATACTAGTTTCCATAGGGCATAAGGGAAAAGGAGATTCTCACCCGAGACTGCTACTATATTGAAGCATATTGTGGGATAAGCCAATGAGATTTACCCACAACTGCCCAGTCTATATGCAGATGAGAACAAGGACCAATTTGGGGTCACTTCAATCAACCCCAGAGATGGCAGGGCCCACCCCACACCTGGCTCCAGCCAGCATGCCGCACGGCACAGGCAGCGGAGATGGGAGCATTAAAACCTCCTGTAATCACCACTTGGCCACAGCAGTTTCAGAAGGAGATGTTAAGTCAATTGCTGACATGCTGTTATGTATAAAGTTAAAAAGAAAAAATAAATAAACCACCTTGGAGCTGACTGAGAACTCTCCTTGGCAGGCGTGTACCTGCCTTTCAGCCCAGCCTCTCATGGGACCCCCATACTTGGCTGATGCGCACGGGACTCCTATACCTGGCTGATGTGCATGGGACCCCCGTACCTGGCTGATGTGCACAGCAGACACCTGGGCGGAGCAGACCGACGAGTGGCTGGGAGAGTTGGGGAGGGACTTGCAGGGGCCTATGGACAGCTGCTGCTTCTTCCTCGTGGCGACAATCTTCTGGGCAACTGTGGACAGGCAGACAAGAGAGGTCTCCATGAGGCTGGCTTCCAAATACAGGGCAGGTGGCGGAGACTCAGGGCCATCTCCCTCATCCACTACCCCTGGTTCCATGGTAACAGAATTCCTGATTCTCAGTGAGGCACAGGACTACCATATATCACATCTCCTGGAGCTTCCTCCTGGTCCATCCCCTGACATCCCGGCTAAAGTCGGCCATGCCAGCCAGGTATGGCCAATGGGATGGCAGCAGAAGGGTCATGTGGCGGCATCCAGGAAATACCCTTCAGAGAGACGCCCTTGGCTCATTTCTTCCTTATGAAGTTTTCCTTCTCGCTGTGTAAAAGGCACATATGTTGGCTGCAGCCCTGGCAGTGACCCGGGAGCACACGTGGTGGGACACGAGCCCCTCCCAGGGGTGAGTCTCTGGAGTTAACAACCCTGTGCAGACCAGCTCAGAAGCTTTATATGCAAACCAGACAAACACACATCTGTCTTGTTTAAACTATTCTAAGAATAGGATTTCCCTCCCAGTTCTTTGCAGCAAAAATAATCCTAAACAAGACAGGGGAATGGAAACCAAATTCTTTAGAACATCAAAAATCCTTTTTTTTTTTTTCTGCATGGCCTAAAGAATTGCTCTTAACTCTTACAGCTACTGCATGGAATTATATTCAAGGACATGCCATTATCACAAAGACATTCTTTTATTTAAATATATGGCTACACACATTGGGAGTTTATCTTAATCAATACAAATCTGAATTCAACCAGCCAGAACTTCTCATGGCAAATAGGCTGGCTGCCACAGCCTCCTGGATTTAATTGGAAAGGAAGTCAAGGACTCAAAAACTCTTCCTACACCAATAGGTGTCACTACAGGAGAAGAATTGCCGTTTTTATTTGAATAGATGTGTGTCTTTGGGGACGAGCTGTAATTAAGTTCAATGATAGCCAATCCTTGTCTTTGCCCAGAGAGTTGCTGTTTTTAAAGACATCTGAGCAAAGGCACACGGCACTGTTCCCAGCGGTCCGTCATGGTCAGGAGGAGCACATACAAGGCCGCAGATCATTTCCTTTCCAAACGAGTACAGTTGTAATAAGGAAGTGGTTTGTCCACGGCTTACTCCGTGGGACTCTTCTGGGCAACTGTGGACAGGCAGACAAGAGAGGTCTCCATGAGGCTGGCTTCCAAATACAGGCAGGTGGGGAGACTCAGGGCCATCTCCCTCATCCACTACCCCTGGTTCCATGGTAACAGAATTCCTGATTCTCAGTGAGGCACAGGACTACCATATATCACATCTCCTGGAGCTTCCTCCTGGTCCATCCCCTGACATCCCGGCTAAAGTCGGCCATGCCAGCCAGGTATGGCCAATGGGATGGCAGCAGAAGGGTCATGTGGCGGCATCCAGGAAATACCCTTCAGAGAGACGCCCTTGGCTCATTTCTTCCTTATGAAGTTTTCCTTCTCGCTGTGTAAAAGGCACATATGTTGGCTGCAGCCCTGGCAGTGACCCGGGAGCACACGTGGTGGGACACGAGCCCCTCCCAGGGGTGAGTCTCTGGAGTTAACAACCCTGTGCAGACCAGCTCAGAAGCTTTATATGCAAACCAGACAAACACACATCTGTCTTGTTTAAACTATTCTAAGAATAGGATTTCCCTCCCAGTTCTTTGCAGCAAAAATAATCCTAAACAAGACAGGGGAATGGAAACCAAATTCTTTAGAACATCAAAAATCCTTTTTTTTTTTTTCTGCATGGCCTAAAGAATTGCTCTTAACTCTTACAGCTACTGCATGGAATTATATTCAAGGACATGCCATTATCACAAAGACATTCTTTTATTTAAATATATGGCTACACACATTGGGAGTTTATCTTAATCAATACAAATCTGAATTCAACCAGCCAGAACTTCTCATGGCAAATAGGCTGGCTGCCACAGCCTCCTGGATTTAATTGGAAAGGAAGTCAAGGACTCAAAAACTCTTCCTACACCAATAGGTGTCACTACAGGAGAAGAATTGCCGTTTTTATTTGAATAGATGTGTGTCTTTGGGGACGAGCTGTAATTAAGTTCAATGATAGCCAATCCTTGTCTTTGCCCAGAGAGTTGCTGTTTTTAAAGACATCTGAGCAAAGGCACACGGCACTGTTCCCAGCGGTCCGTCATGGTCAGGAGGAGCACATACAAGGCCGCAGATCATTTCCTTTCCAAACGAGTACAGTTGTAATAAGGAAGTGGTTTGTCCACAGCTTACGGCTTTCATGTAAATGAATGAGAGTATAACTATGATTAAGTGAAAATGCAATACATAAAAAATGGCTCACAGAGATGAAGCGGCAGCCCCATTAGTTACATCCCACCTCCAACAGGCCTCTTATCATCCTGAAAGGATGGTATCAATTAATTTATCTTCCCATAGTGTATTGATCATAACCTTCATCAGCTAATCATGTTTAAATTACAGAGGAATATCGCAACACTCTGTCATCTCAAAACCATTGGCGTATTGATCAGGGTCTTTGAAGACACACATAAGAATCTTTCAAAGATCATTATGTGAACTCAAACCTAAAGCCCAAGAACAGATGCCAACAGCCACGAAACGTGTGTCCTTCAGGTGAGCTGAGATTCCAAGACCAAAAGTTAATTAACTTAAAATCATTATTGTCAGGGTGACTGCCAAATCACTTCTTTTAAAAAAAAAAAAAAAAAAAGAGAAAAACTTTTTTTTTTCAATAATCAACTCTAATGCATTTTTTTCTACTCCTGGCCTCAGTGCTACTATTCAGTTGGACAACCATACCAGACTTGATCTTAAATCACATAGAAAAGGCACAAATACCAGAATTAAAGAGGGCAAAACTATCCCACAACGCTGTAGACACTTTCTGTAAGGGTTTTCTCCTCAAAGCAGAGAGCTGAGACAGTTTCTGAGATGAGTCAAGTACGTTACTCAGACCCTCATCCTATGACACTTCAAATGCAAAGGAATGCTCTCTCCTCCCCACAGGGAGGCTAGAAACAGCCAGTTCCCAGGCAGAGGCAGCTTTACCCAGTGAGCCTCCCAGAGGAGCACTGACAGATGGAGGACACTTACAAAAGGGTTCAATTTGGATAGGAAGAATTGCCGTTTTTATTTGAATAGATGTGTGTCTTTGGGGACGAGCTGTAATTAAGTTCAATGATAGCCAATCCTTGTCTTTGCCCAGAGAGTTGCTGTTTTTAAAGACATCTGAGCAAAGGCACACGGCACTGTTCCCAGCGGTCCGTCATGGTCAGGAGGAGCACATACAAGGCCGCAGATCATTTCCTTTCCAAACGAGTACAGTTGTAATAAGGAAGTGGTTTGTCCACAGCTTACGGCTTTCATGTAAATGAATGAGAGTATAACTATGATTAAGTGAAAATGCAATACATAAAAAATGGCTCACAGAGATGAAGCGGCAGCCCCATTAGTTACATCCCACCTCCAACAGGCCTCTTATCATCCTGAAAGGATGGTATCAATTAATTTATCTTCCCATAGTGTATTGATCATAACCTTCATCAGCTAATCATGTTTAAATTACAGAGGAATATCGCAACACTCTGTCATCTCAAAACCATTGGCGTATTGATCAGGGTCTTTGAAGACACACATAAGAATCTTTCAAAGATCATTATGTGAACTCAAACCTAAAGCCCAAGAACAGATGCCAACAGCCACGAAACGTGTGTCCTTCAGGTGAGCTGAGATTCCAAGACCAAAAGTTAATTAACTTAAAATCATTATTGTCAGGGTGACTGCCAAATCACTTCTTTTAAAAAAAAAAAAAAGAAAAACTTTTTTTTTTCAATAATCAACTCTAATGCATTTTTTTCTACTCCTGGCCTCAGTGCTACTATTCAGTTGGACAACCATACCAGACTTGATCTTAAATCACATAGAAAAGGCACAAATACCAGAATTAAAGAGGGCAAAACTATCCCACAACGCTGTAGACACTTTCTGTAAGGGTTTTCTCCTCAAAGCAGAGAGCTGAGACAGTTTCTGAGATGAGTCAAGTACGTTACTCAGACCCTCATCCTATGACACTTCAAATGCAAAGGAATGCTCTCTCCTCCCCACAGGGAGGCTAGAAACAGCCAGTTCCCAGGCAGAGGCAGCTTTACCCAGTGAGCCTCCCAGAGGAGGACTGACAGAGCTGTGCAAAGCACGAAGCACACGTGAAGTACAAAGGTTCTTCTGTCCACTGAATTACTGCTTTGACCCATTTATGACAAAAAAATTAAGTCATAGCTTCCAGTAACTGGTAGCATTCTTCTAAACTTGATTAAACCTTTATTTGCTGTATTTCCCTGTTACTTTTATATCTACACACAAATGGAAGAAACGAAATGTGTTGCCAGTATTTTTGTGTTAAAATACATAGTCTGCTTCGCAACTACAGGATTCACGACAGGAGGACACTTAGTAAGAAACAACAGAAGGACACGGAGATAAAGGGGCTGTTGTGTAAGGCTGAGCCACCCTCTCCTCCAGAGTGAAAGCCCGTTGCTCGCTGCGGGCCAGAGCTGCGCTGGGCTGTGGGCACGGAGGAGGCCCCTCCCCAGTAAGCTCAAGGGACATGGGGTGGTACAGGAGGAGGCTCTGTTCTCCTGTGACTATAATCACCCAGCGCTCCTGATATCTGGAACACTTAAATGTCAGTAGACTTAAACCATGAACATTACTTACACCCCAGATTACACTGGGTGGGCCATCTTTGCAATCACTGCGTGTCTGTATCTAATCATTCCACAAATGAATATGCTACATATTTTATATAAATACATGCAATGAATGAATAAAACAGAAATATAATCACTTGAGCTAAAAAGAAAAAAAAAAAAGAAAGAATGTGGACCCTTTATCATCAAGCTGTGATGTTTTTCCAAGTTTGGTGACATGCTCTCATATCAAGCTGCCACGGAGCTAAGCCCATGTCCGAAAGGCTGCTGTGGGCAGACACTGAGAACACCGGCTCCTATACCAGATACTTAACTGATTTCATTAACCAGTGCTAGTCCTGGGTGTCATTTTAAAAGTCACTTCTAGAGCTGTAACGTGCAACATGAGAAACACAATGTATGCGGCCATCTATGAAAGCTTTTAAGAATAAATTCTAGGCGATCTTGTCAAAGGAAACCATTTTTTCTCTTTCTTTAATTTTGCATCTATATGAGATGATGGATGTTTGCTTACTGTGATCATTGCTTCATGACGTAAGCTGAATCATTATGCTGCACACTTCATACAATGTATCAGTTTTATCTCAATAGAAACAGGAGGGAAAAAATTCTAAACACATTCCAATATAAACAAATGAGCCCCACTCCCTCTACCATGCTGAAATTTTGTTTGGGTAATAGATACCTTTTAAGAAGCCCCTTTAACCAAATCTGTAATGACACTGTAGAAACCTGAGAAGTGAGGGAGCAAAATCCCAGGGCCTGGGAGAGGCCCGAGTGGCTGCTGGGGGCCGGCAGTGGCCCTTCTTGACCCAGGTGATGACTTTGAGATCTTTTAGCCTTGTCCTTAAGAATACTTTTGTAAACAGATTTTCATTCTTCGATGAAAAAGTTTATTCAAGAACTAAAGCAACAAGAAAAAGTGAGTCATACATTTACTTTCTCCACAGATTTTGAGTTTTCTACTGGAGAGATGATGAATGGCCCCCTTTAATTAGTGTGTAAAAATAAGACTCTCATTAAAACCTGGCCTAATGCCCAATTTCTGCTTCTGCTGTGTCTCAAATCATTTCCATGAAAGGAGAAGCAAAAGGAGTGAGCCTGGTCCCCTCAAGGGAGTCAGAGCCACCTCTCACCAGGTAGCAGGGGGGCATCCTCCCCCTCCCCACCCCATTCCCTTACACCTGAACAACGGGCCAGCCGGCTCACCAGCCTGTCTGCGGCTGCTGTCTAGTCCCTAAGTCACGTCCGGTTCTCTGTGACAGAACTGACTGTAGCCCGCCAGGCTTCTTCTGTCCTGGGATTCTCCGGGCAAAAACACTGGAGTGTGCTGCCATTTCCTCCTCCAAGGAATCTTCCCAACCCAGGGGTCGAACCTGGGTCTCCCGCCTTAGCGGGTGGATTCTTTACCATCTGAGCCACCAGGGAAGCCCTGCCCATCCTGTCTACTAACCCATTTAATTCCTGCCGGACTGCTGCACAAAGGAACAAAATAAAGCAGAGGGGCAACCATTGGCAGAACGGGGGTTCAGGCGCTGTCCATCTGCCTCCAGATCCCACCACTCCAGGACATGGGCTGTGCACCCGTTTGCCCCATACAGACTCCCCCAACGCCCCCTCCCCTGTTCTGCGGACCGTTGCAGCCTGGCTTCTGTCTCTGTACCCTTGACTGAACCCACTGCCAAGGTCTCTGGTGACCACCTGGAGGCCAGGTCACACTCTGCTTGCCCTCTGAGCAGCCCGGAGCACGACTGATGGTTACGGCTCCCCTGACGCCGCAGTTCAAGGGCTCCTCCCTGACAGAGCCACTTTCTCAGCCTCCATCGCTGGTTCTTTCAATGCAGGTGCTTCCAGGCAGGCTGATGGATCCCTAGCTCTGGGACCCTCTGCGCTTCGGGGACAGTGATCCAACGACCAACTCCCACCTGCCGAGGCTGCACCTTCCATGTGGCCCAGCCTGGGCCTCACCTCCCCTTTAAGCTCTAACAGCACCATCCCCTGCAACACCAGGGTAGGGACAGAGGACCACGAGAGGGATTCTGCCACCTTGCCCCAAATCTCATCAGCCCACAGGACACCCTGCAGGCCACCTTATGCCCATCGCCACTGCACATGGAACCCACTCCACCTGACTTTGCGAGGGCACCTCTCACCGACCATGTTCTGCCAAAGGTCCTCCAACACCTCCTGCCATCACAAGACATCAGAACAGAAAGTCCTCAGCAAAACAGGCCTCTGCCATACACAAGAGGGGTGGGGTCTCCACTCCTGAGACTACCTCCCAAGGAGCCGGACGCCCACCGCTCCACCTCTCCAGGTCTCTTCCCAAGCCCTCCGGCGAGGGCCTGACCCAACAAGTGACTTAGGGGACCGCCAGCTTGTGACAGGCTGTCTCTTTTCCACCCCTCCCATCTGGGTCATGTGTTCGGGGCTCAGGGGCAGGTGTAGGCTCCCACACTGCCTAGAACCAAGTCAGTCTGATTCTTGGTTTCCACAGAAGAAATCCCAAAGGAGCTCTGTATCCTGGTACAGCTTTACCACTAAAAAGGAATCACCTGACCTTTAGGGACCTTATTCCTTAATTGGATCAGAGCCCCAGAGGGGACATGTGTACGATCCCAACCCGACACGACCACCCTACAGCCTCGAGTGTCGGTCCCCGGGCTCACGGTCACGTCAGGCAGAACCCACCACAGCTGCTGCAAGACATGCACTCTCTGAATCCTGTTACCAGGCTGCCACCACCACCCAGACATGCTGCCCCGTCAGCTCAGGGCCGATGCCTTCTCGGAATTCGTATCTCGAGAATCCCCTCCTAGGCAAGCCGTCCTAACCATCGAGTGCCTCCAAGGAACCCCCAATACCCACAGAAGCCAATGTGGCCAGACCCACATTTCACCCAGGCCGCGACTGAGCACCACTGTATGTTCACGCCCACATGCACGCACACGCACACACACACACACACACAGGTGTGCTCCAACTCTGCTTCTCAGCCCTGGATCCCTAGTGCCTGGGCGTAGGAACTGCACACTCCCCAACCAGACACGTGATCATTCACAGCAGATCCTGGCCTCCTGCTCTCTTCTTACGTGGCGAGGTCCCAGGACAGGGGGTGTCTGTGATACTCCCCTCACACAGTCCCCCTCGGTGTCTGTTAACATCCACAGTTAAGCTCTTTTGGATTTCATGAGCGATTATGACATTTTTTGGCATCATCCAATGAGTGTTAGTACATTTAATCAGTGGGATATCGTCTCTCATTTAAACAATTTACTGGAACTGGTCAATTAACAGGAATGTTGGAAGCGCCACCTAGGGGACCAGAGAAGGAAGGGCAGGCACGGGGAGCAGTGGGAAGACCTGGTCTCTCACCTCCTGGAGCCCCAAGCCCCAAGCCCCTGCACCCCACAGCCATCACGCCAAGGCTTCCGCAGAGACAGGACCACCGAGAACCCCTCAGACGCTCGGCTGGGCAGTTCCACTTGTCCCATCCACTCGTCACTCATTACTGTCTGGGATCCTACAACCCAACCTTCTCCTGGTCC
The DNA here is from genome assembly GCA_022376925.1 of Tragulus kanchil. Taxonomy (NCBI): domain Eukaryota; kingdom Metazoa; phylum Chordata; class Mammalia; order Artiodactyla; family Tragulidae; genus Tragulus; species Tragulus kanchil. Next base: position 50,935,029 of record JAIOJX010000026.1, read on the forward strand.
AGGTCTCAGGGGAGCAGAGGTTTCTCCAACTGGCCAAGAACTGACAGCCCACTCACCTCCCTTTCCCCGGTTTCCTGAGTGCGTCGGGGATCTGATGCGTCAAGCAGCGGTGTAAGGTTTTGAATGACCCTATTACGAGCCCCTGTACGACATCAGTTTCTGCTACGTGAGCACCATGAGAGCAGCGGCAAGCGCCGCGTTCTCTGGCTGCGCTGAGGAGCAGGGGAGTCCGGGGCCTGGGGCGAGGGGGCCACAGCGCAGGACGGCACTCCACTGAGGGACACCTTGGAGCCACCGTCAGACGCCAAATGGAAACCTTGTGTGAATCAAGCCAACCCTGAGGAAGAGGGTGATCTTCAGCTACTGGGAAAAGTTGGACACAGTCAGCTGAGACCAGGACAGGGTGAGAGCTCTCCGTGAGCAAAGCTAGATGGGGATTTAAGTACGAATGATGAATCTATTACAGGACTATTTCAAAGATGATGACAGGCACACTTACGAAAATCAACTAGCATGAGACTCTAGTTTTTACTCCACAAAACTATCTTAAAAGCATGACTTGAGGTTGGGGGTTCACTGCTGTTATGGTTGTTCAGCCGCAAAGTCGTGTCCAACTCTTTGTGACCCCATGGACGACAGGACGCCAGGCTTCCCTGTTCTTCACTATCTCCCGGAGTTTGTTCAAACTCACGTCCACTGAGTCGGTGATGCCATCCAACCATCTCGTCCTCTGCTGCCCGCTTCTCCTCCTGCCTTCAATCTTTCCCAGCACCAGGGTCTTTTCTAGTAAGTTGGCTCTTCACATCAGGTGGTCAAAGTATTGCAGCTTCAGTTTCAATATCGGTCCTTCCAAAGTATATTCAGGGTTGATTTCCTTTAGGATTGACTGATTTGATCTTGCAGTCCAAGAGACTAATGAGTTTTTTCTAGCATCACAGTTCAAAGGTATCAGTTCTTTGGTGCTCAGCCTGCTTTATGGTTCAACTTTCACATCTGTACATGATGACTGGAAAAACCACAGTTTTGACTACATGGACCTTTGTCGACAAAGCAATGTCTCTACTTCTTAAAACGCTGTCTAGGTTTGTCATAGCTTTTCTTCCAAAGAACAAGCGCCTTTCAATTTCATGGCTGCAGTTCACACCCTGTTTTATTTCTATCTTTGGTGCTACCACCCAAAGGTAACATTAACTGTCTTTGCATTCAACGTCTCTTCTGTTAGAATCTTGGAGGGCTCACCAAGCAAAGCCTCGTAAATACTGAAAACCACCAGGGACTGTAAATTTTCCAGTAACAAATAAAAGGTCCCCTAATATCTCAACTCAGTTTTAAATTACAGTTTGAGTGATCATTAAACGATCTTGTTAATTAAGTAGAAATTAATTACCAAATTATCTGTGTCATTCTGAATCTGTGACTTAGGAATAAGAAAAAGTTTGAAGTGAAAATTTTCTCAACTCTCAAAAGTTAATGCACATTAAAGAGGACGCATTCTGTGTTGCTGGTAATTCTCTCACCACCTCCTAGACTTGTTTTCATATTATCTAATTTTTGAGTAGAAAGAAAGCTATGCCAGAAAAACTAGTAACATGAGAAAGAGTGGGAGGTGGGGAGAGTGGAAGGAGACGTCTCGAAGGCTTTCTGGGCTGGGCGACGCTTAGTGACAATAAGTGGACCACAGGCCACAGAGCCCTGCCTGGCCCACACACCGGTGGAGATCGTGCCAAACCGTGCTGCCAACTGGAAAATACAGTCAACTCATGTTCGAGATGACAGGCCGATTCCACGGACCTCCAGGCACCTCTGGAGACACGAGACAGGACGCTGTATTTACCTTCCAAGGTCATCGTGTACCCAGCATTCACCCAGCACTCCCCAACTGGGTCAGTCAATGAACAGATCAACAATGGGGACAGAGGGAGCACATCAGAAGGAGGGAGGGGGCTTCCCTGGTGGTCCAGTGGGTAAGGACACTGCCTTGCAGTGCAAGGGGCACCAGTTCGATCCCTGGCCTGAGAAGATCCCACGTGCCGCAAAGTGGCTGGACCGATGTATCCAACTACTGAGCTGGAGTTCTGGAGCGCATGGGCCCAGAGCCGGTGCTCTGCAGCGACAGAGGCCACTGCCATGGGAGGGCACATGGGCCAAAGAACAAAGATGGATGAAAATAGATAAATGAAAGACCAATAAGAAGTGGCCTCCCCCGAAAAAAAATATAAAATAAAAAATAAAAAGAAGGAGGGAGGGAAGAAGTGGCTGAGAAGAGAAACTGGCCTAAGAATCTCGTTCGCACAAAAGAATGATGCTTGCAGACTGCATCCTTCAGGCAACAGAGCCATCAAAACACTCATGGGCAAGCGACACACTCCAGGCTTTGGTCCGTGTGGTTTGGAAGATGCAGGCAATCTCCACCTGGACAGTGGAGATAGGAAGTGTTAAACTTTGAGTGAATCATTAAAACGATCTTGTTAATTAAGTAGAAATTAATTACCAAATTATCTGTGTCATTCTGAATCTGTGACTTAGGAATAAGAAAAAGTTTGAAGTGAAAATTTTCTCAACTCTCAAAAGTTAATGCACATTAAAGAGGACGCATTCTGTGTTGCTGGTAATTCTCTCACCACCTCCTAGACTTGTTTTCATATTATCTAATTTTTGAGTAGAAAGAAAGCTATGCCAGAAAAACTAGTAACATGAGAAAGAGTGGGAGGTGGGGAGAGTGGAAGGAGACGTCTCGAAGGCTTTCTGGGCTGGGCGACGCTTAGTGACAATAAGTGGACCACAGGCCACAGAGCCCTGCCTGGCCCACACACCGGTGGAGATCGTGCCAAACCGTGCTGCCAACTGGAAAATACAGTCAACTCATGTTCGAGATGACAGGCCGATTCCACGGACCTCCAGGCACCTCTGGAGACACGAGACAGGACGCTGTATTTACCTTCCAAGGTCATCGTGTACCCAGCATTCACCCAGCACTCCCCAACTGGGTCAGTCAATGAACAGATCAACAATGGGGACAGAGGGAGCACATCAGAAGGAGGGAGGGGGCTTCCCTGGTGGTCCAGTGGGTAAGGACACTGCCTTGCAGTGCAAGGGGCACCAGTTCGATCCCTGGCCTGAGAAGATCCCACGTGCCGCAAAGTGGCTGGACCGATGTATCCAACTACTGAGCTGGAGTTCTGGAGCGCATGGGCCCAGAGCCGGTGCTCTGCAGCGACAGAGGCCACTGCCATGGGAGGGCACATGGGCCAAAGAACAAAGATGGATGAAAATAGATAAATGAAAGACCAATAAGAAGTGGCCTCCCCCGAAAAAAAATATAAAATAAAAAATAAAAAGAAGGAGGGAGGGAAGAAGTGGCTGAGAAGAGAAACTGGCCTAAGAATCTCGTTCGCACAAAAGAATGATGCTTGCAGACTGCATCCTTCAGGCAACAGAGCCATCAAAACACTCATGGGCAAGCGACACACTCCAGGCTTTGGTCCGTGTGGTTTGGAAGATGCAGGCAATCTCCACCTGGACAGTGGAGATAGGAAGTGTGGCGGTAGGGGTGGACATGGGGCAGGGGCCGTGACTGAGCTGCCGTGATCTACACTCGCGACCCTGGCTCTCAGAGAGCCTGTTCTGACGTCCACCCTTGCTGGTGTTTATTCGCTAAGTCGTGTCCGACTCTATGACCCCATCAACTGTAGCCCGCCAGGCTCCTCTGTCCACGGGATTCTCCAGGCAAGAATACCGGAGCGGGTGGCCACGCCCTCCTCCAGGGGATCTTCCTGACCCAGGGATGGAATTCGCATCTCCTGACTGACAGGAAGATTCTGAACCACTGAGCCACCTGGGAAGCCTATGCATCCTCCACGTGATTAATATTTTCAAGGGGGATGGAATTCTAGGCTGATTACACATCATCTAATGCTTTGAAGGGATTGAAAGGCGTTTGTTTAAAAGGATATAAGCTCAGGCAAGCAGTGTTAGCTAACTGCCTACCTCCCCAGTTTAAACACTTTTCAAGCAGATGTGAACAGTTCACCTCTGCTAAGCTATAGTTCCTAAATCTGAGCTTGCCCATCTTGCTTAGAGACTGCCGCGCCTGCTCTCTGAGGTGGGTCAGATCTTCCTGTCGTCATGGAGACCCACAAGGAGGCGCTCACCGTCCTTGTTTTAGCAAAGCTTTCCTCTCTCTTTGCCACGAACTTTAAAACCACCCACATGCTCTTGGTGACCCACGAGGACAGACCCAAGGGGACAAGTCTGAAGCCGATGTGTCCCCTTCAGAGCCACCCTTCATAGGACACATGTATCATTCTAAAAACAGGTCTGGCCTGATCATGTCCACATTCTAAACACTCCCTGTGACTGAACAGATCATAAGATGAATAGAGGGGTGTATGGAAAACAAAAAAAGCTCCTCTGTCCATTTACTTGTTGGTTCCTTGTCAGTGAACACCAAGTGAGACGCTCTACCAAGAACCTGTGGGGCCTGAGTGAGTCTTCACGAGAAAGAGCTTGGTGGAGGCATCCTTTGATATGACTTGCTTTATGTACCCGAGCACAAAATAATGACATTTCTATTACACTTAAGGAAAAAAAAAAAAAAAAAACCCTCCCCTCTAGGCCAAGAATGGCCACGGTAAAAAAAAAAAAAAAAAACAACCAACAACCAAAAACACCAAACCTGCTTTGATTTCTCTAGTGAAGCTTTCAAGTTTTCCATGAAGTAATGAAGTCTGAATTCTTAATCTCAGATTCTGTTCTTGTCTGTATTCTTTTTATCTCGTTGTATTAAAACAAATTTATCTTCATTTATGTCGCAATTACCTATTAGGGTTGTTAATTTGCTGGAAATGAAGCTATTGTTTAATTGCTCCTATTAATCGGGGGATTTAAATGCCGACTGTAATAAACAGTTACCTTCAGGATGGAGCAAAGTCATGGCTGCTGACATTAATTTCAGAACGAGGGGGAATTTCAACCATGTCCCAGGAAGCTAGACTTCCCTTTCCCTCCTAGAGACCATGAAAGAGCATATAATTTCTAAAAACTCATACCAAAATAAATATGCTCTATGCAATGTGTTTTCTATGTGTATCCAAGTCTGATATAAAGTTATTATTATTATTTTTTGGCCACTTGTATTGGTCTTTCATTTATCTACTTTCATCCATCTTTGTTCTTTGGCCTGTGTGGGCCTCCCATCACAGTGGCCTCTCTCCCTCTCGCTGCAGAGCACTGGCTCTGGGCGCATGCGCTCCAGAGCTCCGGCTCGGTAATTGGACACATCGGTTCAGCTGCTCCGCGGCACGTGGGATTGTCCCAGGCCAGGGATCGAACCGGCGTCCCTTGCACTGCAAGGTGGTGTCCTTACCCACTGGACCACCAGGGTAGTCCTGATATAAAGTTATTATTTATGACAAGGGGACATCAAGTCATCCTGCTGGACCCACAACCCTCTTTGTCACATTTCTTTACAGCATATTGTCCCTTAAAACCAAGTCCCAAAGTGGAGCTGCCAACGGAAGCCTTGGGTCCCAGCTGCTCCAGGTGCTGGGCTCAGGGACAGCAGGCACTGGGACACTGACCACCTGCTGGAGGGGAAAGGGGCTTGGTGGAGGCATCCTTTGATATGACTTGCTTTATGTACCCGAGCACAAAATAATGACATTTCTATTACACTTAAGGAAAAAAAAAAAAAAAAAAACCCTCCCCTCTAGGCCAAGAATGGCCACGGTAAAAAAAAAAAAAAAAAACAACCAACAACCAAAAACACCAAACCTGCTTTGATTTCTCTAGTGAAGCTTTCAAGTTTTCCATGAAGTAATGAAGTCTGAATTCTTAATCTCAGATTCTGTTCTTGTCTGTATTCTTTTTATCTCGTTGTATTAAAACAAATTTATCTTCATTTATGTCGCAATTACCTATTAGGGTTGTTAATTTGCTGGAAATGAAGCTATTGTTTAATTGCTCCTATTAATCGGGGGATTTAAATGCCGACTGTAATAAACAGTTACCTTCAGGATGGAGCAAAGTCATGGCTGCTGACATTAATTTCAGAACGAGGGGGAATTTCAACCATGTCCCAGGAAGCTAGACTTCCCTTTCCCTCCTAGAGACCATGAAAGAGCATATAATTTCTAAAAACTCATACCAAAATAAATATGCTCTATGCAATGTGTTTTCTATGTGTATCCAAGTCTGATATAAAGTTATTATTATTATTTTTTGGCCACTTGTATTGGTCTTTCATTTATCTACTTTCATCCATCTTTGTTCTTTGGCCTGTGTGGGCCTCCCATCACAGTGGCCTCTCTCCCTCTCGCTGCAGAGCACTGGCTCTGGGCGCATGCGCTCCAGAGCTCCGGCTCGGTAATTGGACACATCGGTTCAGCTGCTCCGCGGCACGTGGGATTGTCCCAGGCCAGGGATCGAACCGGCGTCCCTTGCACTGCAAGGTGGTGTCCTTACCCACTGGACCACCAGGGTAGTCCTGATATAAAGTTATTATTTATGACAAGGGGACATCAAGTCATCCTGCTGGACCCACAACCCTCTTTGTCACATTTCTTTACAGCATATTGTCCCTTAAAACCAAGTCCCAAAGTGGAGCTGCCAACGGAAGCCTTGGGTCCCAGCTGCTCCAGGTGCTGGGCTCAGGGACAGCAGGCACTGGGACACTGACCACCTGCTGGGGTCCTAGCCTCCAAAAGATCCAGGGGCCCGGGATCCACATCCAGAGGACTGCAAACATGCACTTCTCTCAAAAAAAGTGCTTCACCACATCCCAGCACCACGCCGTCAAATGTCCTTCAGCTGGTTTTGCCTGCGGCCAGTCTGGCTGCGGCTCTCCTGGGGCTGGACTCAGCATTTCTCTGCTAGGCAGAAGGAAGCCCTTCCAAACAGCCCCACCTGGACTCCCCTGGGTTTGCAGCACCGGCTCCAGCAGCCCTGTGTGCCATCAGGATGCCCAGCAGACGGTCAGCTCGGGACATTCCGAGGCTCTCTGCAGACACTGAGGGGTCCACACCGAGGGGTCCACCAGTCCCTCTGCCCTCCTCTGCCTTGTGCTGCCCGGTCCTCCCTCAGCACCATGAACATCACGATGCCTTCTCCAGCCGCTCAGCCCACCAGCCCCTCATCTAAGTCCTTCACCACATGACCCCTCCGTCACTGTGTGGGCTCCGGGTTTTGCTGTCCGAGTGTAGAAAGGACACAAGCCTGCCCAGCATCTGGCATGAATCCAACGCCTGGTGAACACCCAGAGAACCAGGGCCCTTCTCGGGGACGGGCTCACGCTCCTGACACGTCTGAGGCACCTGGCACACCTGCTCTGCTGCTCGGCTCCAGAGGGCCAAATGAAAATGGGCACCATAGGCCTGAGGGGTGACTCTCGGCAGAGACCCAGGGGAGCAAGAGACACCCGGGCTCTGCCCCTCCACCCCTGCCTCCCGAGGGGGCACAGGCGAGGCCAGGATGACACCCGCCAGGTGTGCACGAGCCAAATGGTGCATCGTCTTTGCCAGTGACCCAGGCCAGCCCCAGGACACTCTTGGTCCCGCCACGAGTCTGCTCAGTTTAACACAGACAGCCGGCTTTGGACCTCCCCCCGCCCGATGGCACTCCTCACTCACGATCTAGTCTTCCATTGCGTCTTGGAGCAGCGAGAACGAGCCAGGCCACCTGCCAGATGGGGAGATGTGGACTGGCCGCCCCCCCTGAAGAGACAGGGATGGCCCTCGCCACGAGGGCACCCTCTAGAAGAGAGCGTCACACGAGAGCCTCCACGACGCATCTCACTGAGGACTCCAGAGGCGGCGCTCGGCCGTCCTGGCCGAGAAGCCGCACGCCTCTCACTTCGTGCCAGCTTCAGATCGAACCCCTGCCTCCCTCCTCGGTATGGGTGTCAGGTAGGCACCAGCTGCGGGGGCGTCAACAACGCCCTGAAGAGAGGCGTGCGTGCTGACAAAGCGGAGATGATTTTCAAGAGGAAAACGCTGACACATTATGAATAGACCGCACAGACACCAAGGGAGCATCAAAACCAGAGAAAATTCAGGGGACAGAGGGGCCGGGGAGGGGTGGATTAGGAGTTTGGGAATAACAGAGACACTCTACTATATAAAGAAGAGACAATCAACAAGGAACTACGGCAGAGCACCGGGAACTCGACTCGAGGTTTGGTCGTAAGATACAAGGGAAGGGAATCTGCACCCATATGTGTAACTGAAATGCTGCCTGTGCACCTACCACTAACACAGTCGTGCACATCAACTCTGTGTGTGTGTGTGTGTGTGTGTGTGTGCAGGCTCAGCTGAGTCCAACTCTGCGTCCCCAGGGACTAGAGCCTGTCAGGCTCCTCTGTCAGTGGAATTTTCCAGAAAAGAATACTGGAGTGGGTTGCCCTGCCCTCCTTCAGGAGATCTTTCTGATCCAGGGACTGAACTCTTGTCATTATGTCTCCTGCATTGGCTGGTGGGCTCTTTACCACTAGCGCCACCTGGGAAGCCTGACTTGCCCTTATTCCTCCACTACTGTGAATGAATTAAAAAAAGAAAAAATAACAGGGCTTCCCTGGCGGTCCAGTGGGTAAAGAGTCCGCCTTGCTAGTGCAAGGGGCACCGATTCGATCCCAGCACGGGAAGATCCCATGTGCCGCAGAGTGGCTGGGCCGGTGTGTCCAATTAGGAGCCAGCGTTCTGGGGTGCGTGCGCCCAGAGCCGGTGCTCTGTAACGAGAGAGGCCACTGTGATGGGAGGCCCACGCAGGCCAAAGAATAAAGGTAGATGAAAATAAACAGATAAAAAAATCAATAAAAGAGGCCAAAAAAGAAAAAGAAAAATACAGCTGTGGGTCACCTTTCAGGAAGCTCCAAATTCACTTAAAAAAGGGGTCAGCTAGTTAGTCACTCCGTCATGTCTGATGCTTTGTGACCCCGTGGACTGCAGCCTGCCAGGCTCTGCTGTCTGGGATTCTCCAGGCGAGAGGACTGGAGTGGGCTTCCCTGCCCTCCTTCAGGGGATCTTCCCGACCCAGGGATGGAACCCACAACTCCTGTGCCTCCTGTGCTGACAGGCAGGTTCTTTACTGCTGAGCCTTAAATCAACTATACTTCAACTTAAAAAAATTACATTTAAATTTTCAAAAGGCAGGACAAATTGGGAAGCATGGCCACAGTGACCACAAAAACACAGAATCCTGTGTTTCATCGTCGGCCAGAAGAACCACCAACGATGAGCACCAGACGAGGGCGGGTCCTGACGGAAAGGAAAACGGGTGCACGTGTGTCCCCGGAAGCAGCAGCAAAGGGTGCAGGCCTGCCTGGTGACTCACTCCTGAGCCAGGAGAAGGCAAGCAGTCTTCTCAGAGTCACAGAAGCAGGGAGGCGGCAGCTGCTGGTTGTACGCCCCAAAGGATATTCCAGGGGGTGGGAGCCGGTACCTCTGACAGGTGCAGAGACCTCAGCAAGGGCTGGACCACCGCTGGCCACCCGGACCTATGGAAAAAGAACTTCTCCTGTGTGACCCACCAGCTCAGAAGGAAGAAAGAGTCACCCTGACTTGCTGCGCACGATTACAAGGCTGAGTGCCATCCACTCAGTGTTCACTGAGCACACATGACTAGGACGCCCCTTAACAATAAACAATCGTCACAACAGCAGAGTTTAAAAGCAGCTGACAGAGCTTTGGTGAATCGCAAACACAGAAGATGTGCCCAAAGTATAAATTAAAGACCTTTCAAAGAGTGACGCTTTCTTGGTGATAGTCTCAAAAAGACCCAGATGAACAGGGAGCTTCCCCCAGACTCGGACCTGGAAACATTCCAACAGTTAAACCCAGCGCAGGTCTGTTCAAGAGGCCGAGACATGATTAACTTCCTCTCTCCCTTATGCTCAAGCTGGATGCAAATCAGTGTCTTTCAAGACAGGGCAAGTGAAGATCCCAATAAACCGGCAATACAATTTAGATGGCAGACAAGGATCGAAAAGATAAATGGCTTAAACAAAGAAGGGGAAAAATGAACCTGTCACTTCTTCTCAACTTATCAAACTGTCTGGCAGAGACACTGGATGTCTCCTGAGCAGAGAGGATCTGACGCGCCCTCAAGGGGAAGGCTCCCCTTGGACACTTTCATCAGAAGCGCCCCACCCTTGTTCCTACACCATGAAGGCTCCCCTTCTAGATCCCTTATGTTTATTTAAAGGCCAAATTACAGGTCACGAAACAGACTAACACAGTTATGCGTCAGGTGACACACACGCCCAGGACATATGCAAATAATGTAGCGATACCTGAAGAATACCATTGATGACAAAGACAGATGTGACTCAAGGAAGAAAGGTGACTCGATGAGGATTTTAAAACATGGGAAGACAGAAGATACCAAAAAAGACATGATAACATCAGAGACACGATGATTCAAGCTAAAGACGCTGCACAGAAATGTCAAGGAAGGTGAGACGTGTGTGCTGACTTTTTGCGACTCCATGGACTGTCGCCCTCCAGGCTCCCCTGTCCATGGGATTCTCCAGGAAAGAATACTGGAGTGGGTTGCCATGCCCTCCTCCAGAGGATCTCCCCAACCCAGGGACCAAAGGAACAGGAGGCGAAGAATCCAAAGTAAGAAAATACATGAGACGTAAAGGTCAGAAGTAGATTTTTTAAATAGAAAGTCTTGAGACAAACACAGTTAAGTACAATCACTGGTTTCTCTTTTAAAAATTAATATGTGTGTGTTAGTCACTTAGTCATGTCTGACTCTTTGCAACCCCAAGGACTATGGCCCTCCAGGCTCCTTGTCCGTGGGATTTTTCAGGCAAGAAGACTAGAGTGGGTTGCCATTCCCTTCTCCAAGGATCTTCCCAACCTTAACCAAATCTAGGAGATCTAATGTGCATCCTATGTAGAGAGAGACATGTTCACAGGGAAAAAGGGATCTCTAGAAACTTCTTTAATCTACCGTCTGTCATAAGCACAATCTCTTACAGATACCTTTTAACTTTCCAAAAAAATGGAGTTATGTATTATCACTGAAGCTGTTTTCCTATTTCCGGGAATAATTATGCTTACAACCATCTCCATAAAAAAGACATTTTCTTCGTAAAGTAGGGGAGAAGATGTCTTGGCTGGAACCTGGGACAATGATTCCTCTTCCGGCTCTGTTAATGACAAGCCGGCAGCCGTGCTCCTGCCTGAGACGCCCTGGAAGAAGTGACAGTGACACACAGGTTGAATTATACAATGTATTGTGATGCAATTAGGAAGAAGGATGAGATGACAAAACCGATTTCCACTTGGGCTTCAACAGGGCTGTGTGCATTAAGTCATTGCGAGGCTCTTCCCTCCACCCATCAATTATCATTATTTAACCAGCCCCTCCAGAGCCCTGCTCTCTCCAGCACACACGCAATTCCTTTGGGTAAGTTGTGCCTTTGGTGGTATTTCAGCAAGGGTAGGCATTTAAGTGATACGAGTTCAAGGGCCCAAGTAAAGAAACAACATGATTCCACAGAATTCATAGAGCATCCTACATGTATAACAAGTAAGGACCTATTGTACAGTATGGGCATCTCCGGTGGCTCAGTAGTAAAGGATCTACCTGCCAAAGCAGATGTGGCTTCGATCCCTGGGTCTGGAAGATCCCTTAGAGAAGGAAGTGGCAACCCACTCTAATAGGTCTGGGTTGCCAAATCTCCAACCCAGGGACCAAAGGAACAGGAGGCGAAGAATCCAAAGTAAGAAAATACATGAGACGTAAAGGTCAGAAGTAGATTTTTTAAATAGAAAGTCTTGAGACAAACACAGTTAAGTACAATCACTGGTTTCTCTTTTAAAAATTAATATGTGTGTGTTAGTCACTTAGTCATGTCTGACTCTTTGCAACCCCAAGGACTATGGCCCTCCAGGCTCCTTGTCCGTGGGATTTTTCAGGCAAGAAGACTAGAGTGGGTTGCCATTCCCTTCTCCAAGGATCTTCCCAACCTTAACCAAATCTAGGAGATCTAATGTGCATCCTATGTAGAGAGAGACATGTTCACAGGGAAAAGGGAGCTCTAGAAACTTCTTTAATCTACCGTCTGTCATAAGCACAATCTCTTACAGATACCTTTTAACTTTCCAAAAAATGGAGTTATGTATTATCACTGAAGCTGTTTTCCTTTTTCCCGGGGAATAATTATGCTTACAACCATCTCCATAAAAGACATTTTCTTCGTAAAGTAGGGGAGAAGACGTCTTGGCTGGAACCTGGGACAATGATTCCTCTTCCGGCTCTGTTAATGACAAGCCGGCAGCCGTGCTCCTGCCTGAGACGCCCTGGAAGAAGTGACAGTGACACACAGGTTGAATTATACAATGTATTGTGATGCAATTAGGAAGAAGGATGAGATGACAAAACCGATTTCCACTTGGGCTTCAACAGGGCTGTGTGCATTAAGTCATTGCGAGGCTCTTCCCTCCACCCATCAATTATCATTATTTAACCAGCCCCTCCAGAGCCCTGCTCTCTCCAGCACACACGCAATTCCTTTGGGTAAGTTGTGCCTTTGGTGGTATTTCAGCAAGGGTAGGCATTTAAGTGATACGAGTTCAAGGGCCCAAGTAAAGAAACAACATGATTCCACAGAATTCATAGAGCATCCTACATGTATAACAAGTAAGGACCTATTGTACAGTATGGGCATCTCCGGTGGCTCAGTAGTAAAGGATCTACCTGCCAAAGCAGATGTGGCTTCGATCCCTGGGTCTGGAAGATCCCTTAGAGAAGGAAGTGGCAACCCACTCTAATATTCGTGTCTGGGACACCCCATATCCTATGGACAGAGGAGCCTGGCAGGCTACAGTCCATGGGGTCGCAAGAGAGTCCATACAACTGAGCAACTAAACAGCTACAGCAAAAAGAACTCTGTTCCCTGTAATGACATATATGGGAAAAGAACTTTAAAAAGAGTGGATATATGTACATACATAACTGATTCACTTGGTTGTACAGCAGAAACTAACATGGACTTCTGAGGTAGCTCAGTGGGAAAAGAATCCACGGGCCAATCAATGCAAGAGACACAAGAGACTCAGGTTGGACCCCTAGGTCAGATGGATCCCCTGGAAAAGGAAATAGCAACTCACCCCTGAATCAAACACAACACTGTAAATCAATCATTCTCCAATAAAAATTTAAAGTAAAATGAAACAGCATCTTTGGTCATTCTTTTCCAAAGATCACGGTTACTGAAGAGTTAAGTACACAGCTTAGAGAAACTTTTCTTGAGGTTTTTTCTTCAATAAGAAATTGAGTGTATCAATTGCCACTGTAATTACTCACAGCCCCGCAGGTAATTAAAAGGGATCTAAATCTAATTTTATTTACATTTAGAATACCTGAGGTCATCGCCATTGAGGTTTCACGTTTGTGACTAATCATGTTTAAGTGTTAATTAGAGTTTGGCAGAGAATATTGATTGATTTCTAAATTTGTAATCTGCTATAATTCAGTAATTGCAAGGAAGTCAAACTATCCTGACGTGTTACCCCCAGTTTCTACGAATTATTGAAATTCTTATAAGAATCTTGCATGCATTTTAATTCTGGAATGCCGCATTTCAAAAAATAAAACAGAGCTCACCATCCTGTACAGTGTCCCTGTGAGAAAGCACTTCACATTCAAGTCAGTGACTCCAGACCCACCATAACACAAAATACCTACAGACAATATTTTAAGTGGAATAACAATTGTTTTTCTTCCCCCTTAAATTTTTTTTTGATTTATTTATTTATTTATTTTGGGCAGGGGTCAGGTTGGGGAGGGAGGGGAGCGGGCAGGCCACTTCTATTGGTCTTTCATTTCTCTATTTTCATCCGTCTTCGTTCTTTGGCTCCTGTGGGCCTCCCATCGCAGTGGCGTCTGTCGTTGCAGAGCGCCGGCTCTGGGCGCATGCGCTCCAGAGCTCGGGCTCAGTAATTGGACACATCAGTCCAGCCGCTCGCGGCACGTGGGATCTTCCCAGGCCAGGGATCGAACTGGCACCCCTTGCACTGCAAGGTGGTGTCCTTACCCACTAGACCACCAGGGGAAGCCCCCCTTTAAATTTTATAATACAAATTTATAAGCATGCACAAAAAATTGGAAAGAAATGCTGTGTGCAAACCCACGTCCACACCACCTAGAATTTATAACTGCCCTGTGTTACTTGGCTTACTCCACACCCACCACCATCCATCTTATTTTCTGACGTGTTTCAAATACTAGGTAGGCATCAGTGCTCTTGGGCCCTACACACTACAGCTCGTGCAAACTTAACTCATCCATTAATCGCTGAAGGTTCCCTTTCTGAGATTACACACGCACACTGTGAAATGCAAACATCTTAGCAGTAGCACTCTACAAAGTGACAGATCTTGTGTAACTCGAGCCACTTGAAGATGCAGGTTTGCACCCTTTTAGGGAGCACTGTTGTATCCCCACTGCCAATGCCACTCCGCCAGCCCCTCTCGCCAGCAAACACCCCTCTGATTTTTTTAACTGCATTTTAGTTTTGCCTACTGTATTAACAGAACTTCATATAAATGGAATCATTTACTTAGTACAAATGCCTCCTTTCATTCAACATCATGTTTTGTGAATAACTCCGTAATAACAAGTTTTCAAACAAACTGCACTGTAGCTCCCTGAGCACCCTGCCAAGTAATGCCCTACCCCTATTGAAATTCTTATAAGATGATAAACCTTTGAGCTCACCATCCTGTACAGTGTCCCTGTGAGAAAGCACTTCACATTCAAGTCAGTGACTCCAGACCCACCATAACACAAAATACCTACAGACAATATTTTAAGTGGAATAACAATTGTTTTTCTTCCCCCTTAAATTTTTTTTTGATTTATTTATTTATTTATTTTGGGCAGGGGTCAGGTTGGGGAGGGAGGGGAGCAGGCAGGCCACTTCTATTGCTCTTTCATTTCTCTATGTTCATCCGCTTTTGTTCTTTGGCTCCTGTGGGCCTCCCATTGCCGTGGCCTCTCTCGCTGCAGAGCGCCGGCTCTGGGCGCATGCGCTCCAGAGCTCGGGCTCAGTAATTGGACACATCAGTCCAGCCGCTCGCGGCACGTGGGATCTTCCCAGGCCAGGGATCGAACTGGCACCCCTTGCACTGCAAGGTGGTGTCCTTACCCACTAGACCACCAGGGGAAGCCCCCCTTTAAATTTTATAATACAAATTTATAAGCATGCACAAAAAATTGGAAAGAAATGCTGTGTGCAAACCCACGTCCACACCACCTAGAATTTATAACTGCCCTGTGTTACTTGGCTTACTCCACACCCACCACCATCCATCTTATTTTCTGACGTGTTTCAAATACTAGGTAGGCATCAGTGCTCTTGGGCCCTACACACTACAGCTCGTGCAAACTTAACTCATCCATTAATCGCTGAAGGTTCCCTTTCTGAGATTACACACGCACACTGTGAAATGCAAACATCTTAGCAGTAGCACTCTACAAAGTGACAGATCTTGTGTAACTCGAGCCACTTGAAGATGCAGGTTTGCACCCTTTTAGGGAGCACTGTTGTATCCCCACTGCCAATGCCACTCCGCCAGCCCCTCTCGCCAGCAAACACCCCTCTGATTTTTTTAACTGCATTTTAGTTTTGCCTACTGTATTAACAGAACTTCATATAAATGGAATCATTTACTTAGTACAAATGCCTCCTTTCATTCAACATCATGTTTTGTGAATAACTCCGTAATAACAAGTTTTCAAACAAACTTCGGCACTGGCTCCCTGAGCTACCAGGATCATGGTTACTGAGTCTTGATCTCTTTCCAGTGAAACACAGCAGGTCCCTAGAGAAGACGGTGAGCTTCTCTACAAGTAACACCTAATTATCACAAACTTAAAAAAGAAAAAATTGTGGAGTCCAGATGCTTTACAATATTGTGCTTAATTTCTTCTGTACAGCAAAGTAAATCAGCTATACATATACACATACCCTCTCTCTTTTGATTTCCTTCCCCTTTAGGTCTTCCTTTATGGATCAGCCTTGTTGTGGCGAAGAGGCTTGCATAACTCAATAAACCTATGAGACATGCTGCACAGGGAACCTGGAATGTTAGTTACATGCTGCTGCTTACTTCATTCATGCCTGACTCTATGTGACCCCATAGATTGCAGCCCGTCAGGCTCCTCTGTCCATGGAATTCTCCAGACAAGAGTACTGGAGTGGGTTGCCATGCCCTCCTCCAGGGAATCGTCCCACCCTAGGGATCAAACCCATGTCTCCTGGCACATTCTTTACCACCAAGGCACAAGGGAAGCTGGGTGGGTGGGTGCGTGTGTGTGTGTGTGTGTGTGTGTACTGTGTATTGTGTATTTGCAACTGCACAGACAGTAGACTGCCAGGCTATTCTGTCCATGACTGCCATTTCCTTCTCTATTTACGTCCATGAATAGGATAAATTGGACAGACGTGGTCAAGCAGGAGATGGCAAGAGTGAACACAGACATCTTTAGAATCAGTCAACTAAAACAGACGGGAATGGATGGGTTTAATTCAGTTGACTATTATATGTACTGCTGAGGCATGAGATTACAGAAGGTGCAAACATCTTAGCAGTAGCACTCTACAAAGTGACAGATCTTGTGTAACTCGAGCCACTTGAAGATGCAGGTTTGCACCCTTTTAGGGAGCACTGTTGTATCCCCACTGCCAATGCCACTCCGCCAGCCCCTCTCGCCAGCAAACACCCCTCTGATTTTTTTAACTGCATTTTAGTTTTGCCTACTGTATTAACAGAACTTCATATAAATGGAATCATTTACTTAGTACAAATGCCTCCTTTCATTCAACATCATGTTTTGTGAATAACTCCGTAATAACAAGTTTTCAAACAAACTTCGGCACTGGCTCCCTGAGCTACCAGGATCATGGTTACTGAGTCTTGATCTCTTTCCAGTGAAACACAGCAGGTCCCTAGAGAAGACGGTGAGCTTCTCTACAAGTAACACCTAATTATCACAAACTTAAAAAAGAAAAAATTGTGGAGTCCAGATGCTTTACAATATTGTGCTTAATTTCTTCTGTACAGCAAAGTAAATCAGCTATACATATACACATACCCTCTCTCTTTTTTTGATTTCCTTCCCCTTTAGGTCTTCCTTTATGGATCAGCCTTGTTGTGGCGAAGAGGCTTGCATAACTCAATAAACCTATGAGACATGCTGCACAGGGAACCTGGAATGTTAGTTACATGCTGCTGCTTACTTCATTCATGCCTGACTCTATGTGACCCCATAGATTGCAGCCCGTCAGGCTCCTCTGTCCATGGAATTCTCCAGACAAGAGTACTGGAGTGGGTTGCCATGCCCTCCTCCAGGGAATCGTCCCACCCTAGGGATCAAACCCATGTCTCCTGGCACATTCTTTACCACCAAGGCACAAGGGAAGCTGGGTGGGTGGGTGCGTGTGTGTGTGTGTGTGTGTGTGTGTACTGTGTATTGTGTATTTGCAACTGCACAGACAGTAGACTGCCAGGCTATTCTGTCCATGACTGCCATTTCCTTCTCTATTTACGTCCATGAATAGGATAAATTGGACAGACGTGGTCAAGCAGGAGATGGCAAGAGTGAACACAGACATCTTTAGAATCAGTCAACTAAAACAGACGGGAATGGATGGGTTTAATTCAGTTGACTATTATATGTACTGCTGAGGGCACAAATCCCTTAGGATAAATACAGCAGCCCTGAGAGTCAACAAAAGAGTCCAAAATGCAGTACTTGGGTGCAACCTCAAAAACAACAGAATAATCCTGGTTCCTTTCCAAGGCAAACCATTCAGCATCACAGTAATCCAACCCTATGCCCCAACCACAGATGTGAAAGAAGATGAAGCTGGCCAGTTCTATGAAGACCTACAAGACCTTTGAGAACTAATACCAACAAGATGCCCTTGTCATCACAGGGGCTGACATACAAAAGTAGGAAGTTAAGAGACACCTGGAATAACAGGCAAGTTCAGCCTTCAAGTTCAAAATGAAGCAGGGTAAAGGCTAACAGAATTTTGCCTTGAGACCATTCTGGTCGTAGCAGACACCCTTCTCCAACAACCCAAGAGACGACGCTACACATGGACATCACCAGATGGTCAATCAATAATGAAATCAGATTGATTATGTTCTTTGCAGCCGAAGATGGAGAAGCTCTACAGAATCAGCAGAAACAAGACCTGGAGCTGACTATGGCTCAGATCATGAGCTCCTTATTGCAAAAATCAGGCTTAAATTGAAGAAAGTAGGGAAAATCTCTAGGCCATTCATGTATGACCTAAATCAAATCCCTTTACTGGAGGGAATGAATAGATTCAAGGATTAAATCTGGTAGACAGAATACCTGAAAAACTATGGATGGAGGCTCACAACATTTCACAGGAAGCAGTGACCAAAACCATCCCCTAGAAAAAGAAATGCAAGAAGGCAAAGCAGTTGTCTGACAAGGATATCCAGAGAGCTGAAGAAAGAAGAGGAGCGAAAGGCAAGAGAGAAAGGGAAAGGTATATCCAACTGAAGGCAGAATTCCAAAGAATAGCAAAGAGAGATAAGAAGGCGTTCTTCAATGAACAATGCAAAGAAACAGGAAAACAAGAGAATGGGAAAGACTAGATATCTCCTCAAGATAACTGGAGGTATCAAGGAAATATTTTATGCAAGGATGGCATGAAGGACAGAAACGGTAAGGACCAAACAGAAAGAGAGAGATTAAGAAGTGGTGAGAAAACACAGAAAAACTAAAGGGACTTCTCTGGTGGCCCAGTGGCTAAGACTCCTGGCTTCCAAAGCAGGAGGCCTGGGTTCGAGCCCTGGTCAGGGAGCTAGATCCCACATACTACAACTAAGACCCAGCACAGTCAAATAAATACATATTAAAAAAAAACAAAACTAAACAAAAAAGGTCTTAATGACCCAGATTACCACGATGGTGTTATCACTCACCTAGAGCCAGATATCCTGGAGTGTGAAATCAAGTGAGCTGAGCATTACTACCAGCAAAGCTAGTGGAGGTGATGGAATTCCAGATGAGCTATTTAAAATCATAAAAGATGATGCTGTATAAGTGCTCCACTGAGTTATGTCAGTAAATTTGGAAGACTCAGTAGCAGCCACAGGACTGGAAAAGACCAGTTTTCATTTCAATCCCAAAGAAGGGGAATGTCAACAAATGTTTAAACTACCTTACAAATGCACTCATTGCACATGCTAACAAGGCTATCTTCACAATCCTTTAAGCCAGGCTTCAACAGTATGTGAACTAAGAACTTTCAGATGTACAGCTGGGTTTAGAAAAGGCAGAGGGATCACAGATCAGGTTACCAACATTCGCTGGCAAGGGAATTCCAGAAAAACATCGACTTCTGCTTCACTGATTACACTATTAAGCCTTTCACTTTAAACTGGAAAATGCTCTCTGTTGTTTTTTTAATGCTGCCTCCAATGAGTCATCATGTTCTTTTTTCTTTTTTTCTTAATTTTGGCCTCTTTTACTTATTTATTTATTTTCATCCATCTTTATTCTTTGGCCTGTGTGGGCCTCCCA
Organism: Tragulus kanchil; assembly: GCA_022376925.1. Taxonomy (NCBI): domain Eukaryota; kingdom Metazoa; phylum Chordata; class Mammalia; order Artiodactyla; family Tragulidae; genus Tragulus; species Tragulus kanchil. The sequence continues at coordinate 50,954,604 of JAIOJX010000026.1, forward strand.
TCACAGTGGCCTCTCTCGCTGCTGAGCACTGGCTCTGGCCGCATGCACTCCAGAGCGCCGGCTCATAATTAGACACACCGGTCCAGCCGCTCCATGTCACATGGGATCTTCCCGAGTCAGGGATTGAACTGATGCCCCTTGCACTGCAAGGCAGACTCTTTATCCACTGGACCACCAGGGAAGCCCTAAACTGGAAAATTCTTAAAGAGACAGGCGTGACAGACCACCTTACCTGCCTCCTGAGAAACACTGATGCTGATGCTGAAGCTCCACTACTTTGGGCACCTGACCTTAAGAGCCAACTCATTGGAAGAGACCCTGATGCTAAGAAAGACTGACGGAAAAAGGGAACAGGGAGACAGCAGATGAGATGACTCAATGGGCATAAATATGAGCCAACCCCAGGAGACAGTGGCAAACAGAGGAGCCTGGCATGCTGCCGTCCACGGGGTTGCAGAGAGTTGGATGTGATTTAGAGACTGGACAACAGGAGAGAGACAGGTCCCCTCTAAGGGACTTACATGGCCCACCCTGGGTGGGCTTGAGTCATTGTTCCTTCTCTGAAGGCAAGTCCTTCAGCCGGGCGAGCCGGGATGTCACAACCACCCTGTGTTTGGCTGTGAAGGCAAAGGGTGACGGGGTCCGCGGAGGACGAGACCATGAGACAGCATCACCAACTCAACAGGCATAAATCTCAACAAACTCCGGAAGACAGTGAAGGACAGGGCAGCCTGGAGTGCGGCGGTCCCTGGGCTGCAGAGAGCAGACAGGATGTGGACACTGAGCCACCACCGCCCCGTCTAGGTCACCACAGAGCCGAGCGCAGAGCGCCCTGTGCTCTACAGCAGCGCACAGGTGTCGATCCCGATCTCCCAATTCACGCCCCCAACTTTCCTGCTCCTGCCAAGAAAGAAAAAGGAACAACGTGCCCACAGTTTAAGAGCATTAAACCTATTTCCAAATGTACCTGTCCTGGGGTATGTGTGTGAGCTGTAGATAAGCGATCACAGAGACTCTTTAGACCGTCGTTCAAAATTCTTTCTACACATGGGAGTCTTCCTTTAATCAACTCTAGGAAAATGCCCTTCATTAACAAAAACGCAGGTGCCTTGGCCTTGGTGACATTATGATTCCAACTCTCGGAGAATTAAAAAAAAAAAAAATCCATGACGGACGTGTGAAATCAAGTCACAGAGCTTCTCACACCTCAGCCGACACACACAGCAGCAGGTCACCAAGACTGAAAACTCAGCAATGACACGAAACCCTCCATTTCCAGCACTAACAGCTGAAGACAGCAGGCTCGATGTGTATTCTACGGCCGCAGGAGGCCCGGAGACGCTTAAGAACACGGGCAAAAATCACAACGCAACTTCACCATGTTATCTTAATGTTCAAAAGCGTGAAAATTAAACACACAACCCTGCTGCTTCAACACTCTTCAAGGTCGTTACCTGCAAAAGAACGGACTATGGATTTTATTGTTATTCAAAGAAGGAAGTTTATTCTTTGTGGTTCTTTACTGATACTGTTACCTGGGAGATCTTATCTACTAATGATGTGTATCTTTACACATGGTATACGCTTTTCTGAGGAAGCTTTGGAGGATTCATTTTTAGGGGGGGAGAAAATACTGAACAGAGAAAGGGAACTCAAACGTGTGACAGTTAATAACCCAAATCATCAACATCTATCACAAGAAGTAGAGAAAGTAATTTTAAAGGAACACGCTCTCTTCACTGCTGTACCTTAAAATCTGTCCATGGCCGAGATGCAGAAGCAAAAGGGAATTATAGCCTAAAAACCTGAATATGCTAAAGAAGAACATGGTCAAAGACAGTTTAGAAATCCTGAGATTTGTTTCCCTTCCTCCAAAAAGAAAGGAAAGATGATAGAAGTATTCAACACAGATTTCCCTTTTGATGGCAAAAATACAAAAACGAGGGGGGAAAGATGTATAGTAATTAAAGTGAAAGAGTTAGCTGCTTAGTCATGTCTGAGTTTGCGACCCTATGGACTGTAGTCCGCCAGGCTCCTCTGTCCAAGGAATTCTCCAGGCCAGAATACTTGAGCAGGTTGCCATTTCCTTCTCCAAGAGATCTTCCTGATTCAGGGATCAAACCTGGGCCTCCTGCATTGCAGGTGGGTTCTTTACAGTCTGGGCCACTAGGGAAGTCCCATCGTAGCTAAAGCCATCGTTCAAATGTATTACCCATCTGCTCTGACCCGCCGCCCCAAGGTTGCGACTCCAGGGCTATGAATTAAAGACAACGCTTTCACCTTGAGCTGCTCGCTGCCCTGGGTGGCAGCACCCTGCCCGACTCTATCGGCGCTTCTCCCCAGCTGAGGCTGGCCTCTCAGCAGAGGCCATCCCACCATCCAGTCAGAAGCTCTAAGACAAACCCACAAACACCCACAGCCCAAGAGTGGACATGGGAACTCCACTGCATCCCTGGGCCCAGAGTAAGGAGACTGTCACAGCGGTCAGGAGTAATGCCTTCAGGTCTCCTGGGTCCCATGGAAGCAATCTGGGAACTCCTTACACCCCAGAGGCATTCCACCAAGAAGACACCTGATGAGAACGCTCATCTGTGACTGTATCTTCCAAAGAAAACTGGTGTCCCGGAGCCGAATGGGTGTATCTTCCCAAAGAGCTTCCGCGTCTGCAATGACTCAAGGGAGTGCTGCGTTCTCCTTGGCCTGTGGCAGTTTCCAGGGGCCTGAAGACTGTTCACTAGACAGGAACTCACCAGGGTCCCGTGAAAAGACACTTGTGCTCAAAAACCCTGACATACGCTTCAGGACAGACCTGACCCTTCACTTGTGACCTCGCATCTGTAGTTCATCACAGAAAAGGTAACACAGTGTTTGTTACAAATCTTGCAAAACACAGAAGGCCCCTTTGCACTTTAATCATTTGCTAACAGTTACAATAAGATTGTATTAAAAATTTAAACTGCCCTACTTAAGCCATTTACCTTCAAACGTCCATTTCGAGGGAATGAATCTGAGGGGTATGAACGGCGAACCGGGCTCAGATTTATGGCACCGGAGAATATTTCTCCTGATAGAACTCTGATGAGTGAAGTCTAATGACTGTAGTTTTATTACTTTTTAAGCACTTAATGGGAAAATTTAGACATTTTCACAAGGCCGAGCTTCGACAAGAATGGTCCATTTAAAAAGGGACAGGCTGGGCGAGGTCTCGAAGATTACTTTAGACATCCCCAGACGAAACACCATCAGTGGGAATTTTAAGGCATATCTAATATCACAGGCTCGCCTCTGACATTATTAGTTCGGTTCCCCCCTAACACCTTTAATAGTGCAGAGAATATTTAGCAAAGAGGAACCATAGAGAATTTTATTATCCTCCATGTAAAATTTTAAAGCCATTTAAGAAACTCCACAGTCTTTCATTTTTTCCCCCGCACGTCTAACCACCTACCATTGGGAGGTTACAGAGCAAACATGGTAATTATGGCCCTGTAATTACCCGAGCCCTGGCGAGGAGCAACTGTTTCCATCAACGACCAGACTGTCAGTGGGAAAATTATCTTTCAAATGTTCAGAAGCAAATCTGAAAGTTTCCCTTTACTTGAAGTCATTTTGCTCCCCCCCCAACCTAAACCCACAGCTGTGATCCCTCAGGTTTCAATTAATGCCGACATAGTAAGCCTATCAATCACCGAGGACTATAAATTTCTTATCTTTCTCATTAGCGACACCGTTGCACAGCTTAAATATAAACATACCTCGCCACCAGACTGTAAATCACCCGGCATCAGCCACTCTACCCGCTGCCAGAAAGGGCAGGATGAACTCAGCAAACCCACTGTGCACCCACTCCACCAAAACTGATTTACAATCCTCTCCCCACTGCCAAAAAAAACCCCAGGAAGCCATCAAGACTCACACTGACAGCAGACCTCTGTGAGTTTGCTTATTTGGCTCAAAACCTGGTAATGACCTGTCTTTATCAGTATTACTAAGTTTTATGTGCAAAATCCAATTTTCTGTGGACATGTATTTTTTTTGCTGCACCTGCCGAAAATACCTGGTGTGGTTACCTGTAGCTGTTCATTTTTTCAAGACCTACATGCGTCAACTGATTTTTAAACCTGTAAAACAAACCAAAACAATCAACTACGTTCTTGAAATCAACTGGTCACATCTGTATCTGTATGGGAGCGGGGCTGGGAAGGGCAGGGACGGCCCCTCCAGAGGACCCGCCACCTTCTGTTCGGGATAGCTTTTCCGGTTGACACATGGATGCCAATATCCTGAGCCTCGGGTCGATAGCTCTGTCAAATGTTCTCCAGTGAAACTATGCCATCCACTCCTTGAATAAGACTTCATGCCACTGAAGGATTTTTCCGCCAGGGGTAAACTTTATAAACTGTGTCCACTCCGTGGAGCTGGGGAGGACTTCGCTCAAAAGCAGCGCAAGGGTTCGGAACTCTGGGAGGTGCCATTTCTGGAGCTGACCGTGCGTTTGCCGTGAGCTTCCAGTTTCCCATCACATCCACTTTATGCCTAATTTAATTAATTGTATTTTTCAAATTAAAATAGATGTGGCACATGAGCTCGGCCGCTTTCAGTCTGCAAAGCGCAGGGGTTGATTACCTCACCTGAAGGGAACACGGGCAGGTGGCTCTGGCTGCGGCAGTGCTGCCATCTAGTGGCCGCCTCTGTCATCGACCGTCCAGAGTGGCTTGGGCTCTGGGGTTGAAAACTTTCTCAGCATCGCAGACCTGCTGGGTCTGGCATGTTCTAGGACACCCAAATATGCTATTTAAAAGAGCTTCTGGTAAAGCTTGAAAAATACTCTGAAAAATACTTGGTAGGGTATGGAAATCAGACAATATTAACCATAGATTCCTTTCAGATTACAAACATCCAAGACTCGCAGCAAAAAGCCCAAACCTCAAAAATAAAAAATACATACATGTCTGTAAACAACAAAACTCTGTAAAAGTTAAAAGTAAAAGTTTAAAAAATTATTAAAAAAATAAAAAATAAATAGGTACCTTTGGGGATGGTATTGAATTGTACCTCAGAAAGATGCAGGTCTCAACCCTGGGTCAGGAAGGTCCCTGGAGTAGGAAATGGCAACCTGCTCCAGTATTCTTGCCTGGAAAACCCCTTGGACAGAAAAGCCTGGTGGGCGACAGTCCAAGGGGCCGCAAAACGTCAGACATAACTGAGACACTCCATGCTCCTCACTCACAAAGCTGTTGTATAAAAGGAAAAACAGGGGCTTCCCTGGTGGTCCAGTGGGTAAGGACACCGCCTTGCAGTGCAAGGGGCGCCAGTTCAATCCCTGACCTGGGAAGATCCCACATGCTGTGGAGCGGCTGGACCTATGTGTCCAACTACTGAGCCGGAGCTCTGGAGCGCATGTGCCCAGAGCCGGTGCTCTGCGACAACAGAGGCCACTGTGATGGGAGGCCCACACGGGCCAAAGAACAAAGATGGATGAAAATAGATAAATAAAAGGCCAATAGAAGTGGCCCACCTGCCCCTCTCCCTCCCCAACCTGCTCCCCTCCCCCCACACAAAAAATGAAGTAAAAGGAAAAGCAACTCATCGATGCTGCTACTTAAGACTTCCTTTTCCAAGTCCTCTCGTGAGGGCGCCTCACGTTCCTGAGGATGCTTGGCAGCTTTGCTGATGACTCCACTGAGATTTTTGGCAAATACTTATCAATCAAATTAGTCTGTCCTACAGAGTGAAGTCAGCCAGGAAGAGCAAAACAAGCATCTCAGTTTGTCCCACTTCTGCTCGTTTCATCCCTCTGGCTTGAAGAGCCCAGGTGATCCCCTGTTTTGAAGGTCCTCCTTTCTCTTCAGAATCCAGCCCATCCTGCCCAGAAAGAAGACAAAGTAAAGGCTCTCCCCAGCACCCCATCCTGGAGCCCTGGAGCCCCGGAGGAAACTCGGAACAGCAAAGCACAGGCGGCGAGTGGGTGGGGAGCAGGCAGATGCCTCGAGGAAGGAACGTGGTGCCTCGCAGCCTCGCAGAGCCAAGCCCCGACAGCCCTGGCAGTGGGGGGCAGGCAGCGGCCCGAGGAGAGCAGCCGCAGGAGCTTCTGGGCAGGCTAGCCCCAAAGACGCTTCTCTCATTGTCTCAGTGGGAAGAACGTCGTCACGCTTCCACTCTTCTCCGGGTAACATCTCATCCCTGCTGGCTGCAAGTGCTCTGGGGGCCACGGAGACTCAGAGGAAGGCGATCTCCATGCTCATCTCCTCCCGTCGAAGGCGGCCCTCCCTGAAACTCGGTGCCCAGGGTTACAATTCAGCCTTGGGTGGACACCAGGCAGGGCCTGAGGTTCCAACATGGCGTTCTGTACTTCCCTGCTTCGCAACAGGAGCCTGCTGGCCGACAACACAGCCTCCGATGCCCTGTCCACGCTGCATTCTACCCACAGTCTTGTTTTTACCATGACTATTTGAACGCTCCCCAGATCATTCCCAGAACCGACACGAAGAGAATCCTTCCCAGGAAAAGTCCAATCTCACAAGGAAGCTCTTGGGAGTGTTCCCGGCAGGCACCTACAGTGAACTATAGCCTCCCCAAAGTGCAGGCTTCCATGGTCAGGGAGGAGCTCAGGGGATGAGAGTGGATGGACGAAGGAAGGGACCGGCTCATGATTCAGAGTCTCCTTAGGGTTTTCTGCCACCACCCCTGCATCGCTTGTCTTAATTTTCCTTCACAGGATGCAAAATAGAAGAGTACGTTAGACCCATCTCTTTTTGACTCTGAGACTTCACCAAAAATACCAAGGTAAGTTCACTCGAAAGCTCCGATTGGAACCCAAGCACCGCCAGACAGACAGAGACGGGCTGCCGAGCGAAGGTAACCAAGGGCCGCCTGGCCCCTGCTTTCATCACTGCTCCACGTCCAGCCCAGGCATTCTCTCCGTTGTAAAGGCTGCATTTCTCCACCGTGGCTCGCTTGGCCATCAGCCACATTTATGACACACACTCAAGGCTGTGCTTTTTCATTTGCTTTCCCATTGCCCACCTGTCCTGCCCGAATTGCCATGGAGGGGAGCAGGGGCCCTGCAGGCACCATCCTTTCCCAAACCGGAAGACACGGTCACCCACGCTGCGGCCGTATCCCTTACTCTGCGGCTACAGGCCCCCTGTCCACAGGCGCTTCCATCTCCTCATCCAGACACAAAGCCAACAGGACTAAGGACTCTTAAAACAGCTGGGGATGTGGTGGTCTGTTTTGTGGAGTTTCTAGCCACGGGCTCTTCACTGGACATATGCCATATTCAAGGGCCGGGAAGTGGAGTAACATCCTGAGAAAGGACATCTATGACTTGAATTTGCTTTTCAAAACTTCATACAAAAAAGCTCATAGGTCTGGATGTTTAATTGCAGGATAGATCCGTGTGGGCAAGACCACGAAATTTAGCTTTTATTCAAGTAGTGACAAGCAACTGCATACTATCTCTTGATGCTGTTTATTTTTGCTAAGGATTAGACGGTAAAGAATCCGTCTGCAATTTGGGAGACCTGGGTTCCATCCCCGGGTTGGGAAGATCCCCTGGAGAAGGAAATGGCTACCGACTGCAGTATTCCTGCCTGGAGAATTCCATGGACAGAGGAGGCTGGAGGGCTATAGTCCATGGGGTTGCAAAGAGCTGGACACGAGTGAGTGACTTTCCTGTCACTAGGAACAGAGACTGGTGGAAATAACCAGCAGGTGAGATACAGAGATATCTTAAGAAATAAAAAAACACCTCTTTGATGAAGTTTTGGTAATGTTTATAAGGAAGACTTTGTTTCTGAGGTATGAGGGCAAGACAGACAACCCTGGGACCCAGTTAATTAATAGCAGATACCTTGTGGTTACCCAGAAAGACCCCCAGCTCTTCTCTGACCAATGCACCCCTGTACTAGAGGAGACTGTGACTGATCCGTCAGCTCAACCAGGGCCTCTAGAACTGGTTTTAATGACTAAGTAGGTGTTATCTAAAAGAATCAGCATTTATGGTGAGTCAATCTGCGTCCAGAACACAGGGGGGACGACACAGTGCATTCTGTCCTACACCCAGGTGGAAGTGGACAGGGGAGGAGGGAGCGCCAGGCCCAGAGGGCCCTGGGACCTCCTGAAGGGTGAGCGGGACCAGCTCCCACCTCTGGAAGCCTGGCTCCCGAGGCTTTCTGCTATTTTCATGATGGATAGGTATTCTCTTCCAAAGCTTCCTGTCCACAGGTCACCCACGCTGCCGTATCCCTTACTCTGCCTACAGGCCCTGTCCACAGGTGCTTCCATCTCCTCACAAAAGCCAACAGGACTAAGGACTCTTAAAACAGCTGGGGATGTGGTGGTCTGTTTTGTGGAGTTTCTAGCCACGGGCTCTTCACTGGACATATGCCATATTCAAGGGCCGGGAAGTGGAGTAACATCCTGAGAAAGGACATCTATGACTTGAATTTGCTTTTCAAAACTTCATACAAAAAAGCTCATAGGTCTGGATGTTTAATTGCAGGATAGATCCGTGTGGGCAAGACCACGAAATTTAGCTTTTATTCAAGTAGTGACAAGCAACTGCATACTATCTCTTGATGCTGTTTATTTTTGCTAAGGATTAGACGGTAAAGAATCCGTCTGCAATTTGGGAGACCTGGGTTCCATCCCCGGGTTGGGAAGATCCCCTGGAGAAGGAAATGGCTACCGACTGCAGTATTCCTGCCTGGAGAATTCCATGGACAGAGGAGGCTGGAGGGCTATAGTCCATGGGGTTGCAAAGAGCTGGACACGAGTGAGTGACTTTCCTGTCACTAGGAACAGAGACTGGTGGAAATAACCAGCAGGTGAGATACAGAGATATCTTAAGAAATAAAAAAACACCTCTTTGATGAAGTTTTGGTAATGTTTATAAGGAAGACTTTGTTTCTGAGGTATGAGGGCAAGACAGACAACCCTGGGACCCAGTTAATTAATAGCAGATACCTTGTGGTTACCCAGAAAGACCCCCAGCTCTTCTCTGACCAATGCACCCCTGTACTAGAGGAGACTGTGACTGATCCGTCAGCTCAACCAGGGCCTCTAGAACTGGTTTTAATGACTAAGTAGGTGTTATCTAAAAGAATCAGCATTTATGGTGAGTCAATCTGCGTCCAGAACACAGGGGGGACGACACAGTGCATTCTGTCCTACACCCAGGTGGAAGTGGACAGGGGAGGAGGGAGCGCCAGGCCCAGAGGGCCCTGGGACCTCCTGAAGGGTGAGCGGGACCAGCTCCCACCTCTGGAAGCCTGGCTCCCGAGGCTTTCTGCTATTTTCATGATGGATAGGTATTCTCTTCCAAAGCTTCCCTGGAGAAGGGAAAGCCTGCTCACTCCAGGATACTCAGGCTTCCCTGATGGCTTAGGTGGAAGGGAATCTGCTTGCTATGTGGAAGACTTGGGTTAGATCCCTGGCTGGGGAAGACCCCCTGAAGAAGGGAAGGGCTACTCCAGTATTTTTGCCTAGTGAACTCGCCCATGGGTCGCAGAGAGTCGGACACAACTGAGTGACTTTCACTTTTTCTTCCAAAGTTCTCCAGGCAAGCCACAGATACCTTAAAATAATCTTGGGCATCCCTAAAAAGGAGTAACAACAAGCAGGGGTCCCCATCCAACAGCTGGTCACAAACGGCAGGAAAACGAAAATGGAGCCCAGCATCCGTCCCCAGGCCACCCGGAGGCGCTGGGGTCTTCGTGACTGACTCAGCATCGTCTGAGATGATGATTCAATACCTAGTGAATTCCCGAGCCCATGTGAGGGTAGATAACAGCTGTCTTCATGGGATTAAGCAGGAAGTTCGTCAAGAGAAATTGAAGTTTCTCGGCGTCTCGTGTCATTAGCGACGGCTCAGCGTGTCTTGTCGTTAGCCAAATTATAAGAAACATCTGGGTTTTGAGATGTTCCATTTACTTCAATCGTCGCCTGACTAGAATAGCTAAATAATTCCACCTGAGTTTTGTAGTTTTTGAAAACCTGGACAGATCTGCTTCGACTCCCCTAGCACTTATCTTGAAACAAGTAAAAGAGGTGACTGATAGAATACAAAATGTAATAAGCTACAAAATGGAAAAGCGTCCCGAACCAGGGGCTCGTACTCAAAGACGTTTCTAAACATCTACAAACCTTCCCAAACTAGCTGCGCCATGTTTAGCTTGTCTTTTCCTGTTTTGAAAAGGTTATTTGGGGCAGGTAACAGCTGCCAGGCTCGTCTAAGGCTGAACGTGTACTTTCTAGCCAGTACCCACTGCGGCGGGTCCACGTCATGTGGACCTGGGTTACTGTGGTACCTGGGGGAATGGTGGACAAAAAACCCTAGTGTCATGTAGCACACATCTTGACAGACACAGACAGACAGATGCACACACACGGCACTTGATGAACGCTGATGGAAGTCAGCACGGGCCGATGCCAATGGTGGCTCTTGGCACGGGCTCTCCCAATCTTCTGGCAGAAGCATCTAGTGCAGTTTCTTGTGCGCAAAATCTATCCTTTGAATCAACGAAATGCATCTGCATTGTGATGACTGGAGAGAGAGAGCAGCAGCCAAGGACAGGGCCTCCATAAATTCCATCCTCAAGAGAGGCTGTGGAGAAGCCCACCGAGGCGGAGGAGGAGGCCAGCTGCTCCGGAAGGCGTGGCAGGGGTCACAGAAGGGCCAACAGGGGACTGCAGGGCGAGCGTGCAGAGTGGACACTGGGTTTGGGCAAGAGAGTCGCCGGCAAAGTGGTGAGAGACAGAAGGACGTGGTGGGACTGGGAGTGGGAAGGAGGCGTTAAGATAAGGAGCCCTGACTCTGGGACCAGAACTGCTGGGAAATGGCCAGCCATCTGACCACCCCACCCAGCGAGGGCCTGCTTGGGCCTCTGCAGGCGGAGTCACTCCCTGGGGAGAAGCCCTCGATCGCCTCTGGTCTCCAGTGAGCCTGCCCTCCCTCCTCAACCTCACCTGAAGCCGCTCCTGTCCTGGTCATGCACCTCACGAGCCTGACGTCTGCCTGGCCGCAGGCCTGCGTGGGGGGCACTGCCTCCTGGAGGAACAGCCGCATCCAGTCGGCGCATGCGCGGTGGGGTCCATGGGCCGGGCAGCCCCCCGGTCCGCCTGCACGCCCTCCCCCTGCATTCCACGCATCCAGGCCACTGACCCTGCTTGATCTAAACGGGCACTCATGCATTTAAGGGAAAGATCTACACAACATGGGTCTGGAGATCAGCCTCCTGCCTCCAGGGCCAGTGAATCCAGGCTGGCAGATGCCAGTGGAGAAAGGAAGGGTGTGAGGTTGCAAAGACATAGAGAAAATCAAACAAGGTAGAAACTGCTCCCAGGTCTTTTTAAGGCAGGTTATTAACAAGAGTATAGAATGAAGTGCCCATTTTGTTTCAAAAGTGCTGAATGACTAGCTTCACTAAGCGGACATACAATAAAATGTTTATCATGAGGTGGTGGGATTTCAATTGGCTGTGTTATAGTTTTCTGTACTTTTACAAATAAGTGTTATCCTAATCAGGAACAACATGGCTCTTGGGGCCACGGGCTCTCCCAATCTTCTGGCAGAAGCATCTAGTGCAGTTTCGCAAATCTATCCTTTGAATCAACGAAATGCATCTGCATTGTGATGACGGGAGAGAGAGCAGCAGCCAAGGACAGGGCCTCCATAAATTCCATCCTCAAGAGAGGCTGTGGAGAAGCCCACCGAGGCGGAGGAGGAGGCCAGCTGCTCCGGAAGGCGTGGCAGGGGTCACAGAAGGGCCAACAGGGGACTGCAGGGCGAGCGTGCAGAGTGGACACTGGGTTTGGGCAAGAGAGTCGCCGGCAAAGTGGTGAGAGACAGAAGGACGTGGTGGGACTGGGAGTGGGAAGGAGGCGTTAAGATAAGGAGCCCTGACTCTGGGACCAGAACTGCTGGGAAATGGCCAGCCATCTGACCACCCCACCCAGCGAGGGCCTGCTTGGGCCTCTGCAGGCGGAGTCACTCCCTGGGGAGAAGCCCTCGATCGCCTCTGGTCTCCAGTGAGCCTGCCCTCCCTCCTCAACCTCACCTGAAGCCGCTCCTGTCCTGGTCATGCACCTCACGAGCCTGACGTCTGCCTGGCCGCAGGCCTGCGTGGGGGGCACTGCCTCCTGGAGGAACAGCCGCATCCAGTCGGCGCATGCGCGGTGGGGTCCATGGGCCGGGCAGCCCCCCGGTCCGCCTGCACGTCCTCCCTCTGCAAGCCCCTCTTCCAGGCCACTGACCCTGCTTGATCTAAACGGGCACTCATGCATTTAAGGGAAAGATCTACACAACATGGGTCTGGAGATCAGCCTCCTGCCTCCAGGGCCAGTGAATCCAGGCTGGCAGATGCCAGTGGAGAAAGGAAGGGTGTGAGGTTGCAAAGACATAGAGAAAATCAAACAAGGTAGAAACTGCTCCCAGGTCTTTTTAAGGCAGGTTATTAACAAGAGTATAGAATGAAGTGCCCATTTTGTTTCAAAAGTGCTGAATGACTAGCTTCACTAAGCGGACATACAATAAAATGTTTATCATGAGGTGGTGGGATTTCAATTGGCTGTGTTATAGTTTTCTGTACTTTTACAAATAAGTGTTATCCTAATCAGGAACAACATGAACATTTAAATATATGTAAATAGATGACACATGAAATATACATGTGTAGTTTCATGGAAATGGATGTGAACCAGGGCTCTGAAAAGCCAAGCTCCACGGAAAGGCTAGTAGTTTAGCAGCCAATGGCCACAGCCTCCCCGTGCCCAGTGCTGGACTCACTCAAGCAGCCTGGGCTTCACGGAACCGAACCGTGAGGGAAGCTACAGAACAAGAAGCCCGGCTTCCCACAGCAACCTGGCCAGGTGGCGGGGGGCACACGCGCCTGCGTCCTACTCACGAGACGGGCTCTCTTCCATGCCCCCTCTTTATTTTAGCCATCACATTTATAGCAGGCGAGTCCATGACGTATCATACTAAAGGATTTCCTTTGTCCATCATCTCGTTTCCTTGATCTCCAACTGTTCTTGTGGCACGCCACACTGTGACCTGCACATCTAACTGCGCTTCTCTGGGGACCACTGCAGGGACAAAGGGTGGGATACCAAGGAGGGACATGGCCCTACAGCACCAGGCACCCCATGAAGGGCCTCCAGGAGGGAGACAGCCAGGAAAGCACGGTCTCCAGGAAAAGAGCCTCTGCTCACAGCCTCCCACCTAATTTTATGGGCATTTTCAACAAGGTTTATTCTGAATTACTTGATTCATCAGGATACTGGCTAAGGACAATCCACCCCCAGGGATATATTTATGAGATCATTGTTCTTCCAATTGTCCTCTAGCAGCAGCCTTTTCTTTCGGAAGAACTGCATCAGGCAACACCAACAAGGGGAGAGGCAGCTGGCTGCTCAGGCCTAGCCCCGGAGCCCTCCCTGAGAATATGAGGGTGTGAGGTTGCAAAGACATAGAGAAAATCAAACAAGGTAGAAACTGCTCCCAGGTCTTTTTAAGGCAGGTTATTAACAAGAGTATAGAATGAAGTGCCCATTTTGTTTCAAAAGTGCTGAATGACTAGCTTCACTAAGCGGACATACAATAAAATGTTTATCATGAGGTGGTGGGATTTCAATTGGCTGTGTTATAGTTTTCTGTACTTTTACAAATAAGTGTTATCCTAATCAGGAACAACATGAACATTTAAATATATGTAAATAGATGACACATGAAATATACATGTGTAGTTTCATGGAAATGGATGTGAACCAGGGCTCTGAAAAGCCAAGCTCCACGGAAAGGCTAGTAGTTTAGCAGCCAATGGCCACAGCCTCCCCGTGCCCAGTGCTGGACTCACTCAAGCAGCCTGGGCTTCACGGAACCGAACCGTGAGGGAAGCTACAGAACAAGAAGCCCGGCTTCCCACAGCAACCTGGCCAGGTGGCGGGGGGCACACGCGCCTGCGTCCTACTCACGAGACGGGCTCTCTTCCATGCCCCCTCTTTATTTTAGCCATCACATTTATAGCAGGCGAGTCCATGACGTATCATACTAAAGGATTTCCTTTGTCCATCATCTCGTTTCCTTGATCTCCAACTGTTCTTGTGGCACGCCACACTGTGACCTGCACATCTAACTGCGCTTCTCTGGGGACCACTGCAGGGACAAAGGGTGGGATACCAAGGAGGGACATGGCCCTACAGCACCAGGCACCCCATGAAGGGCCTCCAGGAGGGAGACAGCCAGGAAAGCACGGTCTCCAGGAAAAGAGCCTCTGCTCACAGCCTCCCACCTAATTTTATGGGCATTTTCAACAAGGTTTATTCTGAATTACTTGATTCATCAGGATACTGGCTAAGGACAATCCACCCCCAGGGATATATTTATGAGATCATTGTTCTTCCAATTGTCCTCTAGCAGCAGCCTTTTCTTTCGGAAGAACTGCATCAGGCAACACCAACAAGGGGAGAGGCAGCTGGCTGCTCAGGGCCTAGCCCCGGAGCCCTCCCTGAGAATATGAGGGGTCCTGGGACACACTCGATGCCCACTGACCCTCAAGGATGAGTGCACTGCCAGCCTCACGGGGCTCAGAGCCTGTGGACCCACCTCGGTGCCTTGCGAGTGGTTTAATGCAGAAAGTGTGTATGGAAGGCAACAAAAATACCTGCAACTTGGGCCAGGGCCCCAGCTCCACACAACCCCAATGCTAGTCTCTCATGTGCAAGGCCTAGTAAACAGTCTTGAGCTCTGAAAGCCAGTTTGGAAACTTACCCCCCACAGGGGATCTGACTCCTCATTCGGATGAAAATTTACCCACTTCGACTTGACTCCTCCTCTTGCTCAAAACATTCTGCCCTGTTCCAACTATTCTGAGGACTGAAAATTGTAGGACTCTCCAAATTATATTTTCCTATCAGTTCTAAACACTCCATTTGTAAGTAACCTGTTACAAGAAAATCTGTACAGAAAACCCTGTGACTTGATAAGTTTCTCACTGGAGGTAGCAAATGTGCAATTAATCCCATTTTCCAAATAAACTGAAAATTTTCTGAGCTGAGATGCTACAATGTCTAGTGGGAGTTGTGCAGTGGGAGAAAACAAAAGGTGAAAGCCAAACATAAATAAGTGGACAGTAACAGGGAGAAGCTATCAACCTTAGGGGAAATGAACAGAACAGAACCAAATGAAAAACAAACCACCACCATCTCAAGAAACGAAAAGACGTGCCCAAGGAAATGCGTGTTTTGCAGCAGAGACTCGGTCCTGCGTGCCCCAGCCCACGGCCGATCTGCCCGCAGAGGTGGCAGCAAGTGCCAGGTCTCCAGGAAAGAGCCTCTGCTCACAGCCTCCCACCTAATTTTATGGGCATTTTCAACAAGGTTTATTCTGAATTACTTGATTCATCAGGATACTGGCTAAGGACAATCCACCCCCAGGGATATATTTATGAGATCATTGTTCTTCCAATTGTCCTCTAGCAGCAGCCTTTTCTTTCGGAAGAACTGCATCAGGCAACACCAACAAGGGGAGAGGCAGCTGGCTGCTCAGGGCCTAGCCCCGGAGCCCTCCCTGAGAATATGAGGGGTCCTGGGACACACTCGATGCCCACTGACCCTCAAGGATGAGTGCACTGCCAGCCTCACGGGGCTCAGAGCCTGTGGACCCACCTCGGTGCCTTGCGAGTGGTTTAATGCAGAAAGTGTGTATGGAAGGCAACAAAAATACCTGCAACTTGGGCCAGGGCCCCAGCTCCACACAACCCCAATGCTAGTCTCTCATGTGCAAGGCCTAGTAAACAGTCTTGAGCTCTGAAAGCCAGTTTGGAAACTTACCCCCCACAGGGGATCTGACTCCTCATTCGGATGAAAATTTACCCACTTCGACTTGACTCCTCCTCTTGCTCAAAACATTCTGCCCTGTTCCAACTATTCTGAGGACTGAAAATTGTAGGACTCTCCAAATTATATTTTCCTATCAGTTCTAAACACTCCATTTGTAAGTAACCTGTTACAAGAAAATCTGTACAGAAAACCCTGTGACTTGATAAGTTTCTCACTGGAGGTAGCAAATGTGCAATTAATCCCATTTTCCAAATAAACTGAAAATTTTCTGAGCTGAGATGCTACAATGTCTAGTGGGAGTTGTGCAGTGGGAGAAAACAAAAGGTGAAAGCCAAACATAAATAAGTGGACAGTAACAGGGAGAAGCTATCAACCTTAGGGGAAATGAACAGAACAGAACCAAATGAAAAACAAACCACCACCATCTCAAGAAACGAAAAGACGTGCCCAAGGAAATGCGTGTTTTGCAGCAGAGACTCCGGTCCTGCGTGCCCCCAGCCCACGGCCGATCTGCCCGCAGAGGTGGCAGCAAGTGCCAGTTCTCCGGAAGGGCCTTCAGCAGGTGCCTGCCAACCATTTGGGACCTGACCACCCTCAGTAACTCTGCTCATTTGTGCAGAAAAGACCACCTACCAGGTGGTGCTAGTGATAAAGAGCCTGCCTGTCATACCAGAGATACAAGAGACTCAGGTTTGATTCCTGGGTCGGGACGATCCCCTGGAGAAGCGCACGGCAACCCATGCAGTATCTCTGCCTGGGGAATCCCACGGAACGAGAAGCCTGGCGAGTTGCAATCCATAGGGTCGCAGAGAGGCACCCACGACTGAAGCGTAGCACACAGCACACATTTCCTCAAGCTTATCAGTGCCTGATCTTCTGCCCAGAAATGCCAGCCTGACCGCTGTTTATCTCATCTCTAGCTGCCAGGCTGCATGAAGAGCCCACAGCCTCCCCAGCACAGAGGGGCTGACGGCCAGGGCTGTATCCCAGTGCCACACAGATACCTGCACAGCCTGAGTGCTGGGGAGAGGCTTGTGTGCCACCTGCCTTCAGATCAAGGGCACAGACCCTAAAGTGGGAAGCCTGGGCCCGCAGAACCCTTGGTGGCTTCTGTCAAAAGAGAATGACGGACTAAATAAATCCATTTATTATATTAACTAATTTATTATTATTATTTATTTTATTAAATCCATTTATTATAACTATACTATTTGTATATTAAATTAATATTTAAAAATAAGCATATATTTTGCGAAAGTTTCACCGGCTGTTCTCTAATGACAGACGCAAAGGCAAAATTCAGAAAAAAAGAGATTTGGGTCCCTTTAACCACAGACTGTAACATCTCATCTTTTGAAATTTTATTCTCCTCCCCATTCCAATGAGTAGATGAAACTTCTTTTGGCTCCGTGCACTGCTGATCCAGTAACTCCACACACTTTATGGAGTGCATCTTATTACGGGGTCTAAATGGCCTCTTAAACCAGTGGGTTAGTTTTATTACGTCTGCATTCTGCATGGTAACAGCAAAAGTTAAAACTATCCAAGACTCATCCTTAAGTGAGGGCTTCGGCTGCCCCCTAGTGGCCTCTCACTACGTACAAACCCGAGTACTTGCCTTTTGCTGTTATTTTCAATTGAATCTCAGAGATCCTTCACAGATCTAGTTCTATTACCTACATACTCTATCATATATAAAGAAAACAGTCTGTGTGAATGTATTTTTGTTAGATGGCTTATCATAAATGATTTATGATTTATAATTCTCAATTATAGCACTGCATTTAAGCCAAAATCCTTCAGTGGTGAAATGGCTTTTGTGCTATGCTGTGCTTAGTTGCTCAGTCATGTCCGACTCTGTGCGAGCCTATGGCCTGCACCCCGCCAGGCTCCTCTGTCCATGGGATTCTCCAGGCAAGAAGACTGGAGTGGGTTGCCGTGTCCTCCTCCAGGGGACCTTCCCAACCCAGGGATCAAACCAGGGTCTCCTGCACTGCGGGCAGATGCTTTACCAGCTAAGCACCCAGGGAAGCCCTTTATTTTACTAAAATAACTGCCCTGGGCAAATGAGGGCTGTATCCCAGTGCCACACAGATACCTGCACAGCCTGAGTGCTGGGGAGGCTTGTGTGCCACCTGCCTTCAGATCAAGGGCACAGACCCTAAAGTGGGAAGCCTGGGCCCGCAGAACCCTTGGTGGCTTCTGTCAAAAGAGAATGACGGACTAAATAAATCCATTTATTATATTAACTAATTTATTATTATTATTTATTTTATTAAATCCATTTATTATAACTATACTATTTGTATATTAAATTAATATTTAAAAATAAGCATATATTTTGCGAAAGTTTCACCGGCTGTTCTCTAATGACAGACGCAAAGGCAAAATTCAGAAAAAAAGAGATTTGGGTCCCTTTAACCACAGACTGTAACATCTCATCTTTTGAAATTTTATTCTCCTCCCCATTCCAATGAGTAGATGAAACTTCTTTTGGCTCCGTGCACTGCTGATCCAGTAACTCCACACACTTTATGGAGTGCATCTTATTACGGGGTCTAAATGGCCTCTTAAACCAGTGGGTTAGTTTTATTACGTCTGCATTCTGCATGGTAACAGCAAAAGTTAAAACTATCCAAGACTCATCCTTAAGTGAGGGCTTCGGCTGCCCCCTAGTGGCCTCTCACTACGTACAAACCCGAGTACTTGCCTTTTGCTGTTATTTTCAATTGAATCTCAGAGATCCTTCACAGATCTAGTTCTATTACCTACATACTCTATCATATATAAAGAAAACAGTCTGTGTGAATGTATTTTTGTTAGATGGCTTATCATAAATGATTTATGATTTATAATTCTCAATTATAGCACTGCATTTAAGCCAAAATCCTTCAGTGGTGAAATGGCTTTTGTGCTATGCTGTGCTTAGTTGCTCAGTCATGTCCGACTCTGTGCGAGCCTATGGCCTGCACCCCGCCAGGCTCCTCTGTCCATGGGATTCTCCAGGCAAGAAGACTGGAGTGGGTTGCCGTGTCCTCCTCCAGGGGACCTTCCCAACCCAGGGATCAAACCAGGGTCTCCTGCACTGCGGGCAGATGCTTTACCAGCTAAGCACCCAGGGAAGCCCTTTTATTTTACTAAAAATAATGATCATTTACAGGAGCACTCTGGTTAACTACCAGGCTAAAACTGTGATCGATGACTTTGAAGAATCACATTTTCAGGACAAAGGTGAAACTGTGTAGCAAAGAGATCCAGACCTCACTTCCAGCTTCCGCTTTGCTACCAAGGAGGCTTCCTGGCGAGACTGGTCCTGTGGGTCCTGCCTGCTAGTCTACAAAGCAAGGAGTTAAAGAGACAGGGTCTCAGGTTCTTCCTGAGGTGAAATCCCACGAGCCTGCAGGTCAGGCAAGAAAAGAACTTCAATGCAGAGGACACCTTGGTATTGCCTTGAGGGATGAATCTTGGGGGGGTGGGGGCTGGGCGTATTCCCTAAAACCCAGACGACTGGCCCGGTGCTTGGTATTTTTTCATTTGGTTTACCCACAACATTATATATGGAGAGTTTGCTGAAACTCCAAAATTCACAGGAAAAACCTCCCTGAAGGATGGCTACGCTGGGAGCCCAGCAGAGCAGGGCCGGCCACAGCGCCCCCTGTAGACAGGAATGTGCAGGAGAGAACAAGGCAACAGTCCTGGGCACCAGGCCAGGTGGGTGAGAATGAGGGGTGGGTCCAAACCCAAGGACGTGGGTGCTCCCTCTGTTTTCCTCAGACAGCTCTCAGGACAGCCAGCTGCCGAAGTCACACGGGTCTGGGGACCAGGCTCTGGGCCGGCGGCCCTCTAGGGGGCTGGGTGCTCTGAGAACAGGCCTGGTATACAGAGAGGCACATTCGTAGAAGCAGCAAGGACCCCCTGCTCCCCAGGCATCATTCCTCCCAGGAGACTGGCTGCTACCTCCTAAACAGCTGATGGCAGGACATGAGCGAAGATTTTTTAGTAAGGGACAGACCTTGTGGAAGTCATATTTGGAAAAAAAAAAAAAAAAACCTAGAAGGTATGGTGATTTTGTCAACAAAGGATAAACACTTTTAAAATGAAAATACGCAGGGTGACCAGCCTGCTGGAGGAAACCTGCGTTGGTTCCGACCTCCTGGAGGGCTGAGGCGTTAAAGCTCTGTGCGTCACTAACAGTCACCTGACGTCCAGGGGCGTGGCCCTAAGAACTGGTGGGGACGAAGATGAAGCTTTAGGTAATGGCAGGGGGCGTGGCCACGGCCATGCAATGGCTAACAGAGGACTGGGCCAAAAAGTTGTTAGCATCACGCAATGGAATGTAGTCTAAGAATTAGAAACTCTTCTGCTAAAAAAGTATTTTTGTGAAAAAGCAGGCTGTAGAACATTACAACGCCTGAGACTCCATCTATTCAAACACATGGGCATCCATGCACACCTCCCCCCCCACCGGGCCTTCATGGTAACAGCCACGCTAGGTCTGACCAGTGGCATTTATTTCCATACGTCATTTCCTTTAAAAACTATTTCTCTTTTCTTTGACAAGTCCTGTAAAACTCAACTTATTCATCAAGGCTTTTACATCTGTGTCTCTTGAAGACAAACGCATTTCCAATCTATTTGCCACAGTTTACATTTCGTGAAATTAGGGAAGACCACGGATAAAGGTGCTAACGAAGCGCTCTCCTCTTTGCGACATTTCCAGCGCTCTGCACTAAATACGCCAACTAATCACGGACTCCAGAGCCTGGTCTTTGGGAGGCCTCACCATTTGCTGTGAGCCTGGATTCCCGGATCGGCTCGTGGAGCCAGTGTCTGGCCGGGCTCACCAGTACACAGCACGTTAAAAATACCCAAGTCCACAGGAAAAGCCACTCTGTCTCGTATCAGAGCATCATACAACAAAAAAGTTAACCTCTTCTGAGGACTACTTTCATCTCTCACGAACTGAACCTATTTGGTGCTGCTATCCCGGTGGGCTGTGAGCTGTTCCTCAGGGAGTATAGGAGGGTGAGAATCTGGCTGTGTCAGAAGACAGCCTCGTGGCTGCCAAGGGGCGGGGGCTGGGGGAAAGACGGAGTGGGGTGGGTTAGTAGATGGAAGCTGTTACATACAGAACAAAGAACAGGTCCTGCAAGGCACAGGAGCTCTAGTCAATAGCCTGTGACAAACCACACGGAAAAGCATATAAAGTGTGTGGAGGGAGGGGGGGGCGGCTCAGATGGGATCACGGAGAAGACGTGTGCTTAGGTAATGTGCACTAACAGTCACCTGACGCCAGGGCGTGGCCCTAAGAACTGGTGGGGACGAAGATGAAGCTTTAGGTAATGGCAGGGGGCGTGGCCACGGCCATGCAATGGCTAACAGAGGACTGGGCCAAAAAGTTGTTAGCATCACGCAATGGAATGTAGTCTAAGAATTAGAAACTCTTCTGCTAAAAAAGTATTTTTGTGAAAAAGCAGGCTGTAGAACATTACAACGCCTGAGACTCCATCTATTCAAACACATGGGCATCCATGCACACCTCCCCCCCCACCGGGCCTTCATGGTAACAGCCACGCTAGGTCTGACCAGTGGCATTTATTTCCATACGTCATTTCCTTTAAAAACTATTTCTCTTTTCTTTGACAAGTCCTGTAAAACTCAACTTATTCATCAAGGCTTTTACATCTGTGTCTCTTGAAGACAAACGCATTTCCAATCTATTTGCCACAGTTTACATTTCGTGAAATTAGGGAAGACCACGGATAAAGGTGCTAACGAAGCGCTCTCCTCTTTGCGACATTTCCAGCGCTCTGCACTAAATACGCCAACTAATCACGGACTCCAGAGCCTGGTCTTTGGGAGGCCTCACCATTTGCTGTGAGCCTGGATTCCCGGATCGGCTCGTGGAGCCAGTGTCTGGCCGGGCTCACCAGTACACAGCACGTTAAAAATACCCAAGTCCACAGGAAAAGCCACTCTGTCTCGTATCAGAGCATCATACAACAAAAAAGTTAACCTCTTCTGAGGACTACTTTCATCTCTCACGAACTGAACCTATTTGGTGCTGCTATCCCGGTGGGCTGTGAGCTGTTCCTCAGGGAGTATAGGAGGGTGAGAATCTGGCTGTGTCAGAAGACAGCCTCGTGGCTGCCAAGGGGCGGGGGCTGGGGGAAAGACGGAGTGGGGGTGGGTTAGTAGATGGAAGCTGTTACATACAGAACAAAGAACAGGTCCTGCAAGGCACAGGGAGCTCTAGTCAATAGCCTGTGACAAACCACACGGAAAAGCATATAAAGTGTGTGGGGAGGGGGGTGGGGCGGGCTCAGATGGTAGGGAATCCACCTGCAATGCAGGAGACCCAGGTTCGATCCCTAGATGGAGAAGATCCCCTGGAGAAGGGAACAGCTACCCACTCCAGTATTTTTGCCCAGAGAATTCCATGGACAGAGGAGCCTGGCAGGCAACAGTCCAGGGGGTCGCACAGAATCAGACATGACTGAGCAACTAACACACACACACCACACCCACATACGCACACACACACACACATAATTAACACTGTAAATCAACTCTTCAATTTAAAAACACCTGGCTAATGTTCACGTTCTGTAAGTTAAAAAAATGTTAAAAATAAACAGAACACTTTGAAAAAACTTGGAAACATCAGCTATAGATGGTAACAACTTCTGACTATCCTAGTTAAGTAACAACTTCATAGTCTTGATCAGAGACTGCGTGGAGGGTTAAATAGGTCAAAAAGTACATCACTGTTTAATCATCTTAAAAACATTAAAATGAGCAGAATGCCGTGGCATTATGAACAGATTATGAACAAAAATAAAAGCCATTTGTATGCATTAATGATACATCAAGCTAATTCAAGCTGGCTAAAGTCATTAATAGGAATCCTGGGGGCAAAATGCAGCTCTGATGCCACATTGCAGCAAAGTAGTAAAAGAACCATTTTCGATGGCACTGATAAAATTATTTCTATGAGCAAAAGATAGGTTCTTAACATGAATATAAAACAGAGCGCATCTACTAATAATGTTTAACGACCTCATCTTCGCAGCATGAGAGTTACTTCAGGCATTTCACATGAGCATCGGGGCCCCAAACCCTCATGAAAGTCCACAGGAAAAGTGTAGAGACATTCTCTCACGAACTGAACCTATTTGGTGCTGCTATCCCGGTGGGCTGTGAGCTGTTCCTCAGGGAGTATAGGAGGGTGAGAATCTGGCTGTGTCAGAAGACAGCCTCGTGGCTGCCAAGGGGCGGGGGCGGGGGGAAAGACGGAGTGGGGGTGGGTTAGTAGATGGAAGCTGTTACATACAGAACAAAGAACAGGTCCTGCAAGGCACAGGGAGCTCTAGTCAATAGCCTGTGACAAACCACACGGAAAAGCATATAAAGTGTGTGGGGGGGGAGGGAGGGGGGTGGGGCGGGCTCAGATGGTAGGGAATCCACCTGCAATGCAGGAGACCCAGGTTCGATCCCTAGATGGAGAAGATCCCCTGGAGAAGGGAACAGCTACCCACTCCAGTATTTTTGCCCAGAGAATTCCATGGACAGAGGAGCCTGGCAGGCAACAGTCCAGGGGGTCGCACAGAATCAGACATGACTGAGCAACTAACACACACACACCACACCCACATACGCACACACACACACACATAATTAACACTGTAAATCAACTCTTCAATTTAAAAACACCTGGCTAATGTTCACGTTCTGTAAGTTAAAAAAATGTTAAAAATAAACAGAACACTTTGAAAAAACTTGGAAACATCAGCTATAGATGGTAACAACTTCTGACTATCCTAGTTAAGTAACAACTTCATAGTCTTGATCAGAGACTGCGTGGAGGGTTAAATAGGTCAAAAAGTACATCACTGTTTAATCATCTTAAAAACATTAAAATGAGCAGAATGCCGTGGCATTATGAACAGATTATGAACAAAAATAAAAGCCATTTGTATGCATTAATGATACATCAAGCTAATTCAAGCTGGCTAAAGTCATTAATAGGAATCCTGGGGGCAAAATGCAGCTCTGATGCCACATTGCAGCAAAGTAGTAAAAGAACCATTTTCGATGGCACTGATAAAATTATTTCTATGAGCAAAAGATAGGTTCTTAACATGAATATAAAAACAGAGCGCATCTACTAATAATGTTTAACGACCTCATGTTGGCAGCATGAGAGTTAATTCAGGCATTTCTGTGCACATGAGCATCGGGGCCCACTCAACGCTCCCCCCTCAAAAAAATGCACAGCATGAAAAATCCCAGAGTTAGGGTATGAAACCGCCAGAAAAGATCAAATCCTCTATCAACACAACAGTCCACGACACCATGAGATACACAATGGCTTACTGTTTCTTGCTGTTCATAAGATCATCAGTCTTGATGAAGATTTTAAGATGACTTCTATGTTATGTTTTAAAGAAATGAAATGCCTCTCCTTGTAATGGTTCCTTCTACTTGTATCAGAAACTCTCCAAGTCTCTCGGTTGTGTCTGACTCTCACGACCCCACGGACTGTAGCCCACCTGGCTCCTCTGTCTGTGGAGTCCTCCTGGCAAGAACACTGGAGTGGGCTGCCACTTCCTTCTCCAGGGGATCTTCCTGATCCAGGGATCGAACCCGAGTCTCCTGCATTGCAGGCGGGTTCTCTACCATCGGGGCCACCATGGAAGCCTAACAATTACCAAATTTCACACCTAGTTCTGTACTGTGACAGCCAGTGGTTGCAGTCTGTGGAGTATGAAGCACACTGATAATTTAGAAATTCCTCCCTATCTAAAAATTGTCACTTTAGATAAGTGACTTTAAAAAAAAATCTATTGGCATCTAACTGCTTTACAATGTTATGTTAGTTTCTACTGTCCAGCAAAGTGCATCAACTACACCTATATGTACGTACCCTCTTCTTTGAATTTCCTTTCCATTTAGGTCATCACAGAGCACTGAGAAGAGTCTTGTGAACTAAACAGTAGGCTTTCATTAGTTATCTATTTTATACATAGCAGTGTACATATGGGCTTCCCTGGAGGCTCAGTGGTAAAGAATCTACTTGCCAATGCAGAAGACGCAGGTTCGATCCCTGCCTGGGTTGGGAAGATCCCGCAGGAGAAGGAAACGGCAACCCACTCCAGTAGTCTTGCCCTGGAACCCCATGGACAGCGGAGCCTGGCAGGCTACAGTCCATGGGATCGCACAGGGTCACTCCTTAGTCCGCTGGGGCTAAGTCACTGTTGAGCCCCGTGTTAGGTGCGTGCAGACTGGTTGCTGGTCCCACCTTGCCACCTTCCCCTCCTGTTTACCGTGTTTGGAAGATCTGGCTACAGACCACGTGCCAGATACTGGGCTCGCCAATAACACGTGGGTTTAAAACTTCCCACCCCTAAGAACTTGAACTCAATATTTTTTTCCCTAAAGAATAACTCACAAGTTTTGGTTTTTCTTTTGTATTTGTTATCTCTGAGAATCCAGTTTACCATACCAAATGCTGCTTTTTTAGTTTTGGCCTTCATTCATTATTTCAATTTGTTATAGAAAAAGCTTCCTTGGTTAAGAAGTTAACTGAACTTGAAAATACATATACAAGTAGCACTCACAATGTCGTGTTTCATACAAAGTTACTAGAAACTATTTTACACACTTGCCCATTCAAACATACACAAGGGCTACAACACCAATAGAGAGGATCCCCTCTTCCCAAACCTACACACTCCCCCCTCACTAAACGCAAATACACACACGCTCTACCCACAGGCACCATCAAAAGCTAGCATCTTCTCAATCTGGTGAGAGATTATCCGATGGATCGGATGTGGCCCTTCGGGGGACAACGTGCAGATTCTAGTTTCCAGGGGATCCGACGATGTAAAAAGCTACCAGGCGGCGATAGCCGACGACACCCAGGTTAACAATGACAGCCGCGCAGCCACCAAACCAGGGCCAGACGACCTTCTCAGACTCAGACGAGCAACTCAGAGGAGCCTGACTGATGAGCGTCTTCCTCCTCTTGCCCCCACACTGGGCCTCACCCTAGGCAGGTAATTGTTCTCAGGCCATCCCGCTTCTTGGAGAGTTTTAAACTCATAAACTTTAAAACCGTAACTGAAGCAGCGGAAGCTTGTTCGCCCCGTCCTAACACACCAACCACCCAGAGGGCCAGGGCGTCGTGCATACAGACAGCTTTCCCTGCAGAGCAGGCAGCGGGCATGGGGCGGGGGGAGAGGGGGCGTGGGGGCAGTGACACGATGGGCATAGGCGTACTGTGAGGACAGAGAAAGGACACGCTGGCCTGACACTAGCAGCAGGATGTGACATCAGGAAGCCAGCCTCTCCAAGAACGTGGCTCCCAGGCCTCGTAAGAGCTACCTAACATCATAAACCCTTACGCTGTGACTTACACATTAGTCATTGTTACCAGTGATAAAAAAAAGTACATATTAACGCAACTCACCAGTTCACTGTTTCAATATACATTAAATACATTTATGTGCGTGGACACACATGGCTTGCTTCTGAACATGAAAATTCTTTGCAAGTACTCCTTTAGAAAAGAAAATATATTTACTCATTGGAGCCAGTTTACTGTTTATCTATGGCTTTTCCAGTCATCATAGTATGAATGTGAGAGATGGACCATAAAGCAAGCTGAGTGCTAAAGAACCAATGCTTTCAAATTGCAGTACTGGAGAAGACTCTTGATGGTCCCTCGGACTGCCAGGAGAGCGAGCCAGCCAATTCTAAAGGAAAAGCAACCCTGAATAGTCACTGGAAGGACTGATGCTGAAGTGAAGCTCCAATCCTTTGGCCACCTGATGTGAAGAGCCGACTCACTGGAAAAGACCCCGACGACTGGGAAAGACGTGAAGGCAGGAGGAGAAGGGGACGACAGAGGATGAGATGGTTGGATGGCATCAGTGCCAACGGCTTTTCACTACCTTTCAGCCCTGCTGGGTCTTCTGAGGCAAGAGTTCCCTTCTGGTAAGCGGGCACTGTTTCAGGTTATCACTGAACGCCTAGATCGGCAACTCCCCAATATCACCCCTCCTCCACCCGCCCAGAGGCTGCACGAAAACACCGAGAGAGATGCACAGCAAGGCCCTCTGCCACTCACGCCTGGTTCCTTTACAGTGAAACTTTTCTTTAAAAAAAAAAAAATTATAGCACCAGAGAAATAACACCCATCAAGAAAGAACTTCATTTCCTGTAATCCTGTTTCTTCCTGCATCCAGGCCATACTCTGGATCAATGAGCAGACTTTCCAAATATAACGCCAAATGCAGGAACACCATCTTAATATTAAACACATAACAGGCTGCAGTTCCTCTCACAGACATGGCCCGGGTACACGCAGTGGCACGGAACTGGATAGATTGAGAGACATGGGGTGGGCCCCAGGCAGCTCGTAGGGGCCCCAGAACTCCCCACGAGGGTCTGCAGGGAATCCAGACAGATAGGTAACTGGGCCCCAAGTCAGATTTGCCCACCCAGGTTAAGCATGAACCATGAGTATATTAATTCTCCAAAGCTGAATCTTATCTGCACCCTGGCCCATCACTGCCTCGCTCCAATCTCAGACAAGATGCCGTGTGCATTCCTGGGTGACCAAAGTTTATCCTCCCTACGGGGTTTCCATTTCACCAAGACAGGCGCCCTGCCTGCGCTTCCGATTTTACCTCCACCTCCGACCAGAGGCGAAGCCTGTGGAAGGCTGGTACCCAAATTAAGGGAACGAATGAACAACAACCACCGTAGCTCCCTGCCTCCCCACACCTGGAGAACCACTCCCCAGGGGAGACCTGACAACTGCACCCAGAGGAGAAAGGGAACAGACTTCTGTGTCTCTATTAACTTCACATTCTGTCCTCTGTCTTAAGCCACCAAGAAGTCTCAGATTAAAGAAGCCAAGACCCTGGTCTCTTACAAAGTAACGCTGGCTGGCCGGCCTGCTGACTGGCAGCTGGGGCTGCAGGGGCAGGTGGAGGTCGGAGCAGGGCGAGCACCCTGGATCTGACTGCGGCTTTTGTGGACAAGCTAAAGGTGACACGGAAGTTACACACTTTTTCTTTATTTCCTCTTTCTACAACACAAAGATATAAAATGTATAGAGAAAAAAGAATCCTTGAAGTTAAAGAAAGATATCCAGGTAAACTGAGTCCATGAACAGGCAGTGAACCTATGAACTAAACGTGTGTTCCCCTCCATCCCCGCCTGCCGCCAGGTTCGTGGGCAGGAGCCAGGTGCTTTCTTTTTAAATTTTGTTTTATTTATTTTTAGCTGTGTTCGGTGCTTCTTGCAGCACAGGCTTTTCTTTAGCTGTGTTGCATAGACTTAGTTGCCCCACGGCATGGGAGATCTTCCCGGATCAGGGATCAAACCCATGTCTCCTGCGCCGGCCGGCGGACTCCAGCGCTGAGACCCCGAGAAGCCCAGAGGCTCTGTTTTAACAAGATGGTTAAGGCCCTGGGCTCCTGGCTCCCCAGACTAGGGCTCAGTCAAGGCGAGTCTGGTCAAGTTACACGACTAAAATTTCCAAGTTTGTTTTTTCCCTTGAAGAGTAAAATGAATGGCTGTTGTCAAGTGTTTCTAACTACTGTGTATACTCCCACTTGGCTAACAACTACTTTTACCACCTAACAATGAAAGTTTATGATTAACAAATTAAAATACACACCATCTAATTATCGTATAAAATACACAAGATTATAACCCCAATTTCATTTTAAATACTTTCCTTCATATAAGTAAGAATAGTTTAAGGATAAAATTACAATAATCATAGAAGTTGAGGTATCAGGGATATTCTCTGCTTTTCAGACTCTGTACGATTCAAATATCTAGTAGCAATATGTTATTTTTAAAATAATAACAAAGTGTGCGGGAAATTGCCTTAGCCTGTGCAGACTCACACTTGGCATTGAACATACTTCATTGGAATGACTCAGGAGCTGCCACAGCGAGGAAACACTTTGGTGTTTTAACCTTTTGGAAAGATCCCTCCTCATGGTCCCCATGACGGGGTCCACTGTGAGAATAAGAAGTGACGCAGCACACCGGGGCCTGACCACGGCCTGGGATGTTCTGGAAGCCTGGCAGGGAAGCTTCATAACTCCTCATCCCTGAGTACTCATTAGCTTATTATGTACGAGATGAATTCATTTATTCATGGAGAGCTCATGTTTGCAAACCTCCATCAACATACAAGTCAAGCCAACCACGGAGAAAACACTCGTCCACACATCTAAATTCCAACCCTCTATGTCGGGATGGGCAAACGTTTTGTGAAGGGCCACGGAGCGAGCATCTCAGACGTTCCTGGCCACAGATCTCACTGGAACCACTCATGCCTGTGGTCACACCCCCGGGCATCCCAGCCCACTGCTCCTGTGGCCTGTTCACAAAAAAGCCTGTTATTTCAAATAGGCTGCTGCTCAGGCTTGGCCCCTGGGCCCCAGTTTGGGATCTTTTATCAGTAAGACTTCACTTAACCCCACGGGGTTTCGGCTCTTCTGTAGCAGACAGTGACCTTACCCGGTACAGCCCACCTCTCGGGAGAGCCCCACCTGCTTCCCTGCACAACTCCTCATCAACTCGCTAAGGTTCAAGGAGCCACAGACACTGGCCCTGCACGGTTTTCAGTGCGTCTGCTCCCAGCACAGTGAGGACAGCCCACACAAACGTAAGGTAAAGGATGAAGGGACGCAGCAGCCCAGCAGCCCAGCAGCCCGGGGGCTGGCGCCGTTCTCAGTGGAGCCCTGAGCTATAAGGAGGAGTGACGGAGTAAATAGGATAAGTGTGCTGAAAGACAGGAAAGGCTGATGGTTACCTGTGAGGCAGATAAGAGGAAAGAGAGGGCACGCTTAGAAAAGGAGCTGGTTGTTCAGGAGAGTGGAAAAAATATCAAGCTAAAAAATGGACACACATCTCTGAAATCTAAGAAAATGGTGAAAGCGTGGACCTCCGAGGATGTCCTCTGGAAACTGGGACATTTACAAGGAACGCACACACTGCCTGCTCTGGGGAGGTGCTGGGAGCAGCCCTGTCACTGCTGCTCTGCTGGGACGAGCGGACTCCCCAGGGCTGGTGCACAGCAAGGCCTCCGTGACCCTCGGAGAGCTCGCTGGCTGCCCTGCTCCACCAGGATGCAAAGGTCAGTCTAACCCAGATTCTCCGGAAGAGGAGGGGCCGACGATTGTTTCTCACCCCCTCCATCGGAAACGGGACCCTTTTCTGGGAGCACCCTTCTCCCAGGCACCCCCTACCCCAAGACTGAGATCCTCCCCTCCCTACAGACAACCTCTCCACCATGCACGCTCCTCTCCCGCTCTCTGCCCCTCTCAGCCTCGCATCTGCCACCACAAGCCCGGCTGGGACCGCTTATGCCCTCAGGGAACCTCTGGCTCCTCCAGAATTCCCCTCCTGGAAACACCGCTGTCCTAGAGGTGAGGGATTAACACCAACGCGACAAGAAACACCGTCCAATCGCTGGCGCTGGTTCCCTGCCTCCAGTCCAAACTAAGGACTAGTTACTTTTGGCCAAACCTGACTCTTCTTTCAGGTTTCCCCTTTACTGCCTTCCTAACATGAAACATTTAAACCTTTTTTTTTGAATGAACTAAGAATGAACATCTACAGTGAAGCAGAAATGACGCATGTGTCAGGCACTTTCTATGCATATAGAGTTTCAAGTTGTTATTAATGGTCCATCTGCGCACAAAGAGGTCACCGTTGGGACCCACACCTAGCTACTGGACTGTCTCTGAGCGGATGCTCAGTGCTCCCCAGTGCAGCCCGGAGCTGAGGGACCCCTCCCGCAGGCAGGGCTGAGGGTCCAGTCACCAGCGCGCCTGCGCGCGAGGCGCTGTGTGCACAGAAGGGCTCAGGGCCCCGCCCCCCGGGTGAACCAGTGACCGCGGCGCCTGGGCGGGCGCTGTGTCCACCGCGCCGTATTTACCGTCCTGGAAGACGCGCTCCACGTTCAGCCCGTACGTGGCACACGTCTCGTAGTACGTGCACCTCTTCAGGTCGCTGGAGAGCTTCCGCGCCCGGGCGTCGTCGATGACCCGCGGGTTGGTGGAGCTGATGGCATCTGCAACAGACGGACGGGGAGAGGCGACATAGTGACCACGCGCAGCCCGAAGACGCCCTGCCACCTGTGGCCCCGAGGAGCTCACAACCCGCCCCTCGCTCTGCCATGAGGGGATGCCTCTCTGGACCCAGAGGGTTCAAAGCACAGTTTTTCCCAGTCAATCAGCTCGGATGTCGGGATCGTCAGCTGCTCCAGAGGATACTGCTTCTGAACATGAAATAAAAGAACGTCCGCAAGACCCGGAAGAGAAAGGTAAGTAAGGAGTTAAATGTGATTCCAGAATAAACTTCATGGACCATATCTACAGAAGCGCCCTGCGAACCTGACGCCGTCCATCAGCACCGGCCCTGCGGGCGCCCCCCGCCAGCTGGACACAGGCTCACAGAAGCCCAGTGGGTGCCTGCTCCTGTTCACCACGGGGAAACCCCAGGGCACCAGAGGGACAAAAACCTGTGCACTCACGGAGGGGATGTCAGGGCAGTGGGGAGTCGGGCAGAAAGCAAGGCAAAGCCGTGGGAGGACCACGGGTGTAGGCTGGCGTGCAGGGTGGGAGACAGGTCAGGGAGGCAGGGCTCAGGGGTTAGGAGGCCGGGGGCGGGAGGACAGGGGTCTGGGGAGCGCACCTGCAGGCGGCGGCGGGTCGGGGAGGGTGTCCGGGGAAGAGGGTGGCCCAGCACCTAGAGTTCAGGGGAGACCCAAGGGTGACGGCAGGGGCAGGAGGTCACCGGGGGCACTAGAGGCGGCCACCGAGGAGTGCGCAAGCCCGCGTCGGGCTGTAACAGATGGCCTGGGTGGGAGGGCAGCAGCCGTCCTCCCTCCTGCAGGCTCTGGGCACAGACGGGGGCTTGTGGGCAGCAAGACAGACATGGGGCCCCAGCCACTGGTCTCCTAGCATAAAGGAAGCTGCCCCCGCTTTCTCCTTTTAGCTGAGCCTCCTGGATGCCCCCCATTCAGTCCATTACTATGGAGAAAATGTGGGGTGAGGCGGGGGCACCCGCGATTGTGGGGGCACCCATGATTCCGGCTCACAGGACCAGAGGAAGGGCCCAGAGCTCTGGCCATGGTGCTTTTTCAGGGACGGCTCCTGACGCATCTTTCCCGAGGGCACGAAGGCTTCTGAGTGACAGGAAACACCCAACAATTCTTTAAACAAAAGCCCGCCAAGTGGGATCTTCTCCGCTAGGCTAGGGTCCGCCACAGAAGTCAGGCAAGATGCCAACAACCTTTCCCATGTTTCAGTTGCGAAGCACATGAGGGATGCCTCTCTGGACCCAGAGGGTGCAAATAACAGCTCGGATGTCGGGATCGCAGCTGCTCCAGAGGATACTGCTTCTGAACATGAAATAAAAGAACGTCCGCAAGACCCGGAAGAGAAAGGTAAGTAAGGAGTTAAATGTGATTCCAGAATAAACTTCATGGACCATATCTACAGAAGCGCCCTGCGAACCTGACGCCGTCCATCAGCACCGGCCCTGCGGGCGCCCCCCGCCAGCTGGACACAGGCTCACAGAAGCCCAGTGGGTGCCTGCTCCTGTTCACCACGGGGAAACCCCAGGGCACCAGAGGGACAAAAACCTGTGCACTCACGGAGGGGATGTCAGGGCAGTGGGGAGTCGGGCAGAAAGCAAGGCAAAGCCGTGGGAGGACCACGGGTGTAGGCTGGCGTGCAGGGTGGGAGACAGGTCAGGGAGGCAGGGCTCAGGGGTTAGGAGGCCGGGGGCGGGAGGACAGGGGTCTGGGGAGCGCACCTGCAGGCGGCGGCGGGTCGGGGAGGGTGTCCGGGGAAGAGGGTGGCCCAGCACCTAGAGTTCAGGGGAGACCCAAGGGTGACGGCAGGGGCAGGAGGTCACCGGGGGCACTAGAGGCGGCCACCGAGGAGTGCGCAAGCCCGCGTCGGGCTGTAACAGATGGCCTGGGTGGGAGGGCAGCAGCCGCTCCTCCCTCCTGCAGGCTCTGGGCACAGACGGGGGCTTGTGGGCAGCAAGACAGACATGGGGCCCCAGCCACTGGTCTCCTAGCATAAAGGAAGCTGCCCCCGCTTTCTCCTTTTAGCTGAGCCTCCTGGATGCCCCCCATTCAGTCCATTACTATGGAGAAAATGTGGGGTGAGGCGGGGGCACCCGCGATTGTGGGGGCACCCATGATTCCGGCTCACAGGACCAGAGGAAGGGCCCAGAGCTCTGGCCATGGTGCTTTTTCAGGGACGGCTCCTGACGCATCTTTCCCGAGGGCACGAAGGCTTCTGAGTGACAGGAAACACCCAACAATTCTTTAAACAAAAGCCCGCCAAGTGGGATCTTCTCCGCTAGGCTAGGGTCCGCCACAGAAGTCAGGCAAGATGCCAACAACCTTTCCCATGTTTGCAGTTGCGAAGGAAGCACACGAGGATCCCGATTTTCTTAGTCGTAAACAGAAGAGGCATCTCCGGGGAGTCACGCACTGATTCTGTTCTCGCTTTCTCCTTTCCTTATTTTCCCCCCTAGTCCCATGGAATGGGTTTAACTGACAGGTCTGCATGATCGCCAGGAAAACTAAGACTCAGGACCCTTCCCGTGACAGTGACCAGCCCCACCGCAGATAGCTGTTCCAGAACGGGGCCTGTTAGAGGGATTTCTTAAAACAATAGCTCTTTCTCTCTTCCTACCTACAGATGAATAAAGCTGACTTGGACTTCATACTACCTAAGGAAAGAAGTATATACCTATTTTTTTAAATAACATATTTTATTTATTTGGCTGAACTGGGTCTTAGTTGTGGCACGTGGGATCTCGTTCCCTGACCAGGAATTGAACCCAGGCCCCTTGCCTTGGGAGCGAGAGTCTTAGCCACTGGATCACCAGGGAAGTCCCTATACCTATTTTCTAAGGTGTAAACATCTTTTAAGAAAGTAGGAAAAAAGTCAGAAACCCAGAGTCTTCCAGTGCTTTGGTACAGCAGAAAATGTATGCACAGAGCATGAGTCCAGCCTGGACCTTGGCCCGTCCAGGGCCCCGCAGCCTCCCAGCCCCTCCTGCCCCGGTGGGAGCCCACCCATTTCTGGCCTGTGCTGCCTTCCTTCTACCACATGCTGTCACATGTCGGAAACAAACCTGATCCTGTGCTCAGGCACCCCTCCAGTCTCGTTTTTCATTCCTCATTTGACTCTGCGTTTTTTTTTTTTTTTCACAGCTCAGGTTTCACCCTCAGATCCGTGTGATCTGCAGGGCTTTAAAACAGACCCTGTTTAACCAACACCACAGCCTCATCCCTGGCGAACCTCCTCCAGCTCCCAAACAGCCTCAGAGAGAGAGCAGGCTCACCGGCCCTGGGTGAGGCCCTGCCCTCCACGTGCCCTACAACAGTGAACTCGCTTCTTCCTCATTTTCTCCATTCCATAACCTCTGACCTCAGCGCCACACGCCCCAGGCACCTGGGAGGGAAACGCCCTTGCCGCCGGCTCCCGGGGCCCCACGCTCCAGGAGCAGGACATGCGTGCAGGCTTCACGGAAAGCAAACTCACAAGGAGCTAACGGAACGTGAGGGTGGAACCCTCCAGAAGGCCACACTCACTCCACCCTCCCGCCGTGGGGCCTTCTAGGGTGTGCTGGGGATCAGAGGTCGGGTGGTGACCCCTCAGGTGAGGACTGTCCCCACGGAGAGCACTCCTGCCCGGCTCCTCTGGGGTGTGGCTTTGCTCAAGTCCCAACAGGTCTCACAGATGAACGTGAGGGGCTGGTGGACAAGCCCTCCGTCCACGCTCCCAGGTGCTGGCTCCCCTGAGGCCCTGCAGGGGCGCAACCCCCATCCACAGACACTCATAAAACTGAGGGAGTGAAAGGCGTTGGTTCCTACACTCAGGGCCCATGCCAGGGCTTTCCAGCGTCCCTATGGAGCCGTCCTCAGGCCTCTTGGAGACATGGACCATCGGGGCGGCAGGCAAGGGGAAGGCCCTTCTTCAGCTGGGTGGGAGACCCAGAGGCTGCACGCATCTCCAGAGTCAGGTCCAGAGAGACAGGCATCTGCACTCCCAGCAGGACCTCAGGAAGACTGGCCACTCGTGGAAATAGGAGGAACCAAAGCAGCCGCGTGCCCGACACGGGTGCATCCACGGAGGCCCCGACGGCCTCACGGGATTTCCTCCCTCCAAGGCCTGGCAGCGTCAAGGTCAACACCGGCCTGGAGGCAGTGATGCTGGGTCGGCCTGGCCCACGGCATGGGCCCCAGACTCACCAGCTCTACCGCCAGCCACACGGCTGTGTTAGAGAGCACACTGATCAAGGGAGCTTTCTGGCCTGGACTGGCCTACCTGCCCTTCCGCATCCTGAGCACAGATGCCCTGAGCCCAGGGACCCGGGAAGGAGACGCCCACCCAGACTCAAAAATGCTCTGGGCAGCCCTGCGGGGAAAGGCGCTTACTGAAAGTTAACTACGTCAATTACAAGGCAGCTTGAAAAAGCATCATCTGCTTTAGACGAGCTGCCCGCTATACAATGTTATGTATTAAGAATTTTCAGCCCCTTTGCTGTTCACCTGAAACGATCACAGCATCAAGACAAAATCAAAAGATTTTTTCTTTTTTTTTTAAATGGGTTTTTTAGGAGGCCAACTCAAATACCTAATTCTGCACATACCAACACAAACCAAGGGCTTCCTACGGGCGCGCCTTGTCTTCCAGTGACCACTAGAGGGCGTGTTGGGCATTAAAATCTCTCATGTTCCACCTTGGTCTCAATCCGCCTGTGCTTCCGAAGGCTTCAGTTGGGAGACAGAGCGGGACATACACGCTTAAGGCGGGGTGGGGAAGAGAGTGAGGTCCTCTCCATAAAACCCCAACTCACATTTTACATCTAGCCCGCTGAGACGAAGCTTTGAGTTTATTCCACACTTGCTTTGTTCCCTCCCAGCACACGTTCCCCACTCCCTGATCCTGGCTTATCCTGCCAAGGCACGATTACCCAACCCAGAACTCCCCATTACGTCAGAGCCCCTGCCATGCAGACCAGACCATTCGCGGGTCCCGTTGCTCAGACACCGCTAGTTTCTTATTTGGAAAAGTCCTACATCAGGGCATGTGCGGGCAGACTGGATGTGCTCATTCTAAAGGAATTAACAAAAACAGAACCTGCACCAGAACGTGAAGGGATGATCCAGGGTTTCTTTTTTTTCAATCTATATTTATTCGGCTGCATCGGATCTCAGTTGTAGCATGCGGGCTCTAGTTCCCTGACCCGGGATCGAACCTGGGTCCCCTGCACTGGGAGCACAGTGTCTTAGCCTGGCAGCGTCAAGGTCAACACCGGCCTGGAGGCAGTGATGCTGGGTCGGCCTGGCCCACGGCATGGGCCTCAGACTCACCAGCTCTACCGCCAGCCACACGGCTGTGTTAAAAGAGCACACTGATCAAGGGAGCTTTCTGGCCTGGACTGGCCTACCTGCCCTTCCGCATCCTGAGCACAGATGCCCTGAGCCCAGGGACCCGGGAAGGAGACGCCCACCCAGACTCAAAAATGCTCTGGGCAGCCCTGCGGGGAAAGGCGCTTACTGAAAGTTAACTACGTCAATTACAAGGCAGCTTGAAAAAGCATCATCTGCTTTAGACGAGCTGCCCGCTATACAATGTTATGTATTAAGAATTTTCAGCCCCTTTGCTGTTCACCTGAAACGATCACAGCATCAAGACAAAATCAAAAGATTTTTTCTTTTTTTTTTAAATGGGTTTTTTAGGAGGCCAACTCAAATACCTAATTCTGCACATACCAACACAAACCAAGGGCTTCCTACGGGCGCGCCTTGTCTTCCAGTGACCACTAGAGGGCGTGTTGGGCATTAAAATCTCTCATGTTCCACCTTGGTCTCAATCCGCCTGTGCTTCCGAAGGCTTCAGTTGGGAGACAGAGCGGGACATACACGCTTAAGGCGGGGTGGGGAAGAGAGTGAGGTCCTCTCCATAAAACCCCAACTCACATTTTACATCTAGCCCGCTGAGACGAAGCTTTGAGTTTATTCCACACTTGCTTTGTTCCCTCCCAGCACACGTTCCCCACTCCCTGATCCTGGCTTATCCTGCCAAGGCACGATTACCCAACCCAGAACTCCCCATTACGTCAGAGCCCCTGCCATGCAGACCAGACCATTCGCGGGTCCCGTTGCTCAGACACCGCTAGTTTCTTATTTGGAAAAGTCCTACATCAGGGCATGTGCGGGCAGACTGGATGTGCTCATTCTAAAGGAATTAACAAAAACAGAACCTGCACCAGAACGTGAAGGGATGATCCAGGGTTTCTTTTTTTTCAATCTATATTTATTCGGCTGCATCGGATCTCAGTTGTAGCATGCGGGCTCTAGTTCCCTGACCAGGGATCGAACCTGGGTCCCCTGCACTGGGAGCACAGTGTCTTAGCCACTGGACCACGATCCAGGGTTTCTTGACAGGACTATTTTTTTAAGTTCCTCCTTTCTCTGACAAAACAGTTTTAAACTTAACTTTCATCTGACTTTTAAAAACATTCTGAGCGACCCCTTCGTGAAGTCCCCCATGGCAGACACTAGCACATCAATGAGTCTATGATCAAGGGTGTCCTCAATGATGTCACTTTCCTAAGAAAGCAAGTTTTAAGTGACCTAGAAAAACACACAAAAGGTATCCTCGTGGTAAGATTCTGTGCTCTCTGAGGAATCTGCTAAAAATGAGATATGGATCATAAGATATTAAGAAACAGAATAGAATAAAATTCTGCAGTAGATCAGGAATCAGTATTAAAGCTGCAAACGTTTATAACGTAAGTGACTTTTCAGGTTGCTTATAACAGAGAGAATTAAGCTGTCCTAATATAGAAATGAGACTTTCTTTCCACAGCACTTGTGAGGGGGGTGTTTTGTTTTGAAGTTGCCAAGTGATGTCTGCATCGAATCAAATGAGGAAACAGAATAATTTCAGTTTCACGGATTCTCACTGTAAAAGTCAGACTCCAGCAGGAAATTATTTCTTTCTAAACCACTTGCAACACCCCATCCTCCAAAAATACAGGCCAGGAGCCCGCTCACTGCTCAGCGGCTGGAGCCCCGTGCGCAGCACCCGCCCGCGCCGGCCACTCACCCTGGGTCCCCACCAGGACCAGCGGGACCTCGCTCGTGTTCCGGCAGTTGGCCATGCGGCTGTAGTAGTGGTAGACCGTCTGGAAGCTTATCTCGTCCTCCAAACTGAAGACAAAGATGACAGCGTCCACCCACATGGCAAACTGGGGAGAAACAAGGCAGGTGAGCAGGAGGCACGGAGTGACGAGCTCAGAGAGAAAGGGAAGGGGCAGCAGCCAGTCACCTTGGTGAACACAGGACAGGGGGCCAGCCGACGGCTCTCCAGCCAGGCCAACGGGTGACGTCCAGCTTCCCCTGTATCTCATGGCTGGGGTGTCACTGACGCCCTTCTTACCCTCAGCACAACGCACCTGGGACAGGGCTCGCACCCCGTCCCACCCAGGCCCCTCTGCCTCTAGCGTAGAACCAGACCTTCCTCCCATGGGAGTGCCCACCCTCTGTCCCGACTGAGGCGACGGAAAGCAAAACCAGCTCACACAGAGTGGACCTGGGGACAGACATGGAGGACGACCCCACAGCTTCCTGCTTCACCCTTAACTCCCCGCAGAGACCCCCCCCCCACAAGGAATCCACGCTGGACCCCTGAGATGGGGCTCCTCCTCTGGGCACCTTCAGCTCAGAAAGCCTCCACGCCCAGGGCCAACTACTGTCAACAGAAGAGGGCTTCCCATCAAAACACCAGCTGCCACTGACTAATCACAGCACCCTTCAAGCGAATTAGGCCTCAGTGCCAGAGAAATGAACAAAAATAATGAACAGAATGAGCCACCGTGAGGCGGAAAAAGTGAAAATCCCACAACAGCCCACTTCTTGTCATTTTATTCTTGCTGTACCCCATCCAGCTGAACTCACATCAGAGCCTCTTTCTGGAATATCACCACGCCCGCAGGCAGTCGTGAGCTCGTGTAATACCCACAACCATCTTGTAAGCTGCAGCCAGGTGAGCAGAGGATCCCAGAAGCTCAGAGATTCCCAGGGGCACACAAGAGACACCCAGGAACAGTATGGAGCCAGAGGCCCATCCTTAATGAAAGACCCAAGTGAGGTGGCTGAGACAGTAAAGAATTCACCTGCCAGTGCAAGAGATTTAAGAGATTGGGGCTTGATCCTTGAGTCTGGAAGACTCCCTAGAGAAGGAAACAGCAACCTATTCCAGCATTCCTGCTTGGTGAATTACCATTATCGAGTAAGTTGCTTCAGCAAAGCTAAAGAAATCTTTTCCACACTTTCACATCTTCGCTATCACAATGTACCTTTAAGGACTGCTTAGTTTCATGGCTTGACAGCATTTTTCCTTTAAATACTGGTCTAGCTTTAGACACACTGGAACACGGGAAACCCACAGCCTCTTTCTGTAGAAACACACACACCTCAGTGTATGGAGTTCTAGAACTTTAACAACTCCCATATACAACATCATTCACTTCAATCACTACCTAATTTCACGAAAACTTTCACAAAAGGGTAAATTCAACAAAAGCTGTCATGCAAA
The DNA here is from genome assembly GCA_022376925.1 of Tragulus kanchil. Classification (NCBI taxonomy): domain Eukaryota; kingdom Metazoa; phylum Chordata; class Mammalia; order Artiodactyla; family Tragulidae; genus Tragulus; species Tragulus kanchil. The sequence continues at coordinate 50,994,122 of JAIOJX010000026.1, forward strand.
TTTTTAATAAAGTTTGCATCAATGGTCTCGACTATTACTAGCCCTTGGTTCCTTTAAAGTGTTTAGCTGTGTTTATAAAGTCATAAATTAGACAGTGAATAAACCAAAGAAAGAAGTTTTCCACACTCAGGTGTTTTTTTCCTTCTTCCACAGTACCCATTCTTCACAGAACTTTCAAAGAAGCCACCCCATGCTGGGCCTCTCTGGTGCTCAGTGCAGAGTGACCCAGGCTGACAGGCGTGGTAGGAAGCCTGGTGGTGGTGTGCAGACTTTCAAATTCCATCCCACTTTCTAAATGACCACACTGCTTTAGGAGGAAATGGCAACCCTCTCCAGTATTCTTGCCTGGAGAATCGTATGCACAGAGGAGCCTGGTGGGCTGCAGTCCACCGAGTCTCAAAGGGTCAGACACGATGGAAGTGGCTTAGTAGGCTCCAGAGGTTAAACACTTACAGGATGGGGGGTGGTGGGGGGGAGCTATAGAAACTTCCAGATGCCAATTCCACTGAGTTGACACATCAGTGCAGAGTCTGCTCTTCCTTCCTTCTTAGAAACACAAAGTAAAAAATCAACCACAGAGGCCAAACTTCCCTCTAGGTTATTGTCTGAAGGAACAGAATTAGTCTCTGGCAAAAAAAACTCAGTCAAGGAAGATATTTTCATGGGGCCTCGCTCTCTCACCTTTTCTGTGCACACCTGACTGAAGCTTAGAAGCCGCTGTGGAGTCAGAGCCTCGAGGAGGAGGAGGAGGAGGAGGGACAGGAGAAAGCCGGTCACCTGCACACAGGCAGGACTCACCTGAGCCTCGGGGGGGCCCCCTTCATCTCGGATCAGCAGCAGATAGCTTTGTCCATCAACAACAATCTCTTTCTTGAATCTGCCACCTGCCACACACACAAGAAACCTTGTTATAGAGGAAAGACAGCGCGTGGGGAGGGCAAACAGACGTGGGCTTCGCTTGTGGAAAAATACACCCTAGGCGGTGGCCCTGGAGGCAGCCCTGAGTGTTTAGAAGTAGGTTTCAGATCTGTCTCCAGCAACCACTGGGCTTTACAGAACTACTGAACTCAGATTCCAAGATTCGTCTTTAAGAACCCATGTTCGTTATAAGTTAGAATCCACTGCCTCCGTGCAAGGATCACTGGTGGCTCCGAAGGGTGGAGTTTTAATGCAGACCCTGTGTGTCCGTTCGGGATTTCTCTCTCCCAGGAAACACACTGATACAGAGTCCAGAAACAGAGCGCCGGAATGGTCAGTCTCTCATGGGCTTCACAAAACTAGACTGGTTTTAGATGCTGAACGAGGGGCCTGGTCTCCACCACGTTGCCCAATACACGGGCTGAGCGTCTGTATTCTCCTCAAGAGAAACCCAGTTCTTGAAAGGAACACACACAACAGTAGGGGGGGAGGGGGAGTTCCGTGGTCACAGGTCACAAGGGGAGGGTGCTGCTACTACACACGGGTTAGACAGAAACTACTGGATGGCACCTGCGCACAGGTGGAGACACAGCAGCGCAGCTGGCGACAGACAGCGTTAGAGACCACGCTGGGTTAGCGAGCGAGAACCCCCTGGGCCTCTCCGCAACGCCACGGGGAGGGACGGCCACGCGAAGGCGCCAGGGGCCGCGCCCTCCCACGCGCAGGTGGAGAGGACACACGGCTGCGACCCTCTCAGCGCCCGGATGGCCCGGCCTCCCCCGCGCAGCGGGAAAGATGTCCACCCCTTGGTTCCTCCGCCACTTCCAGAGACAAACCACCTCTCCACCTTCTGCGCGCTGAGCCCACCGTCCCAGACCCCCGGAACGCGCGGTCTCCAGACAGGAACGCACCGACCCCTGCTCTTCTTTCAGCTCCGGGGCACGGGAGCCTTCCAGAAACATCCGCTAACTCACGCCAAACAGCGGCACCTCCGGGCACCTCCCTGCCGCAGCTTCCCCACCGGCCCCAGGGGCTGTGTGTCGGCCCCTTGCCACCCCAGGTCACTTCTGGGTCTCTGCCACAGTGGCCTCTTGACCAGGGGGACCTTCCCCTCCCGAATCCGGGGTTTAGCCATTCCCCTCCCCACCCCCCGCAAAGAAGTATCCGAGGCCTGCAGGTGGGATGAAGCCACAGGAGGCCGGGCTGGGAGGCCACAGGATGAGCGAGCACGCGTGCGCCCACGGCCACTCTCACTTGGGCACCCCGGGTACCAGCAATGCGCACTTGCTCCGTCAGCACAACTCAAACACCGAAGAAAACCTTCCAGCCTTAAAACACCCCGTGGGTGTCACCCCCAGCTCTCCAGGAGTGAAGCCGGCTGCTGGCCCTGCTCCTCCCCTGGGCCTCTGAGTCCTGGGCGTCTCACAGGGTAAGCCCTTGCATGAATTTCACTCACTCCTCTCTCACATTCTTTGATCTGTTTATGTAGAGTCCCATCTGCAAGTTACCTGCCCCATGATTAGATCAACACACTGACCTTAAGAAAGGCTTGCTCAGAGTTCTTTCTGCTCCTCTGCTCTGCAGCCACAAGCAAAGGCCTCTGCATCTAATTTGCATCAGTTTTAAAAGGGCGGGTGATTGTCTTCCCATCCCTAGATCCCCTTCACATTCTAAACTTACGATATACTCCCCTCCCATATATGTAGTCAATATCTTCTCAGTATTTTACAGTGGCAAATATTAGACACTTGGAATGGACGTGTGTGTGTGTTCTGGTTCTCTATATACATCAGGAAGCAAAAATGAAACACGCAAATGCATCTGCCGTGAACCCGAAGATCTGATCATTAGATAAGATTCAGCCAGGTGCTTAAGCACCCCAATTGTGAGAGAATAAGAATATGATTAATTGGGTTATATATAAAAATAAATTCCTATTGCTGGAAGAGTGTCAACAGGCTCAAGAGGAAGATGGACTGCTGAGTACTAGAGAAACACAACCCAGCAGGTAAATGAAAAGTAAGACTTTAAAAGAGGTTTTCAGTGGTTTACTTTAGAGGCACAAAACGGAAAAAGCCCTGGGGTAAAGGCATGGGTGGCCCCAAGCTGGTCTGATTCACCAGGGGCCACCACTGTTGCTCTGTGAAACTCAACCCCCCCAGCCCAGGCCAGCCCACCAGTGAATATTTCCCACTAGGAAAATACCAGAGCACACCACCAGATTCTAAATTCATTTTTACTGTAGGTTTACTGTGTTACTTACTAACACGAGGTCACGGTTTTAGAAAGTGTTCGCAAATCTGACCCCTGTACCGGGAGCCATGGACGTGCACTTGGCTCAGCCCACCCGTGCACAGCTGTCTACCCGCCGAGTCCCCGGGGGTACCCGGGCTCGGCACCTGTGACGGCATCTCCATGACAGGGGAAAACGAAGATCACTCCTGCACTCGAGTCTGTTCCTTCCAAAGATGCTGTGCGGTCAGCAGAGGCAGACAGCTCCACATTCAGACAGGTGCAGACAGGGGAGAAAACCCGAGTTCATCTCTGGGGGTTGCTTTTGTCCTAATTGAGTTTCACTGAGCAGGAGGAGTGCTCGAATCTCACTCGAGCACAGAAGAGGGGGCATTCTTCCTGCCTAAAGTCAACCTCGTGCCTACGTGTGCTCAGCCGTGTCTGTTATGCGTCCCCGTGGACTGACGTCCACCAGACTTCTCTATCCATGGGATTCTCCACACTAGCATGCTGGAGTGGGTAGCCACTTCCTACTCCAAGGGATCTTATGGACCCCGGGATCAAACCTGCATCTCCTGCACTGGTTGGTGGATTCTTTATCCCTGTGCCACCTGGGATGCCCCATATGTTTTACAAACTTCGGATCCACCTAAAGGTTAGTTTTTGGTTTGCTGAGAGCTACCCTGGGAATCTCCGCTAGTCTTGAGCTTGCCTTCTCCAGCGAGTCAAGGTGGATGATGGACTGAAACCCACTGCCCAGGAGCAGGGAGGCTGACATGGGTGTGTTGGGAAATGCACACCAGAAAGAAAATGTCTGCTGTTTTGTTCCCTTTTTTTAACTTTAATATCTTGGAAAAAAGACTTGAGTCCCTTATAATCCACTGTGCTGTGTTTACTCATCAGCTGTGTCCGACTCTTTGCAGCCCTTTGGACTGCAGCCCACCAGGCTCTTCTGCCCATGGAATGTTCCAAGCAAGAACACTGGAGTGGGTGGCCATTCCCGTCCCCACGGTACAATCTCCCGATGGCCAATTACTCTCAACATTTAAAGGTTACTCCGAAGCCCTGGTCTTGTGCTGGGAAAGCAATTTTGAGTCTGGGATGCTGGGGAGGTAAAGTCAGCTGGATTCCCCCTACTCTTTTTTTATTTTAATTTTTACTTATTTATTTCAGGCTATGCTGGGTTTTCTCTGCTGCAGGCTCTTCTCTAGGTGCAGGGAGTGGGGGCTACTCTCTAGTTGAGGTGAGCAGGCTTCTTGCTGTGGTGACTTCTCTTGGTGTGGTACTCAGGCTCCAGGGCACACGGGCTTCAGTAGTTGTGGCTCTGAGGCTCTAGAGCACAGGCTCAACAGTTGGGGCTCATGGGTTTAGCTGCTCTTCTGCAGCATGTGAGATCTTCCCGCATCAGGGACTGAACCCATGTCTCCTGCACTGGCAGGCGAGCTCTTTACCACTGAGCTACCAGGGAAGTGCCCCTCTACTCTTAAACTCAAGCTAGGTAAGACGGATCTACAATGGAACCTTGTTAAATATAAGGGCTGTCTACACCAAAGGAAGCAAACACCTGGGTTAGAATTTTGGCTTTAACAGGGGAAAAAAAAATTCTTCTTACCAAAAAAAAAAGTTTTGCTAGGAGTAAACAGTGCAACAGATGTTTGACATTTCTGTGCTTTTGGCTAACTGGACTGAAAACTATTAACCTATCATGAACAGCTCTCCAAGCAACAGTGAGCCTTATGATACTTCACAGTTTGCAAAGCTAAATTTCCCACTTTATCTCCATCTTCTCCTCAGCATCTTGTGATGCAAATACCCATCAACAATATCCACGTCTAACTGGGTAAAAAAGTTAAGATGCTGACCAAGCGCCAGCCTAGCCAGGAGGCGTGAAACCCAAACCCACAAGTGCTGGCTGGTTCTCCTGTCTCCTCTCTTTCCGTGGGCATTTCTGCTGGGACAGGTTGTAACACACGCGGCTCACAGAGGAGCCTGAAAGCCTTCAGATAATGTCCTCCCCCCAGGGCAACACCAAGAATGGGGAGTGAGGGTGGGGTGTGTCTTTTTCTTGCTTCACCACTATGGAAGGGAGCTGTCTTCCGCTCCACATCAGTCACCACTGTTCTTTAGGAAACTAAGAAGAAACAGCAAGGCCCATCCCTTTGTGTCATAGGGAAGAGCCTTTGCATTCTGTGACAAGTTCATCATAAAAAGGATGTTGCCTATCAGCTTAAAAGATAACACAGGGCTTCCCTGGTGGTCCAGTGGGTAAGGACACCGCCTTGCAGTGCAAGGGGCGCCAGTTCGATCCCTGGCCTGAGAAGATCCCACGAGCCGCGGAGCGACTAGACTGATGTGTCCAATGACTGAGCCGGAGCTCTGGAGCGCATGCGCCCAGAGTCGGTGCTCTGCAACAACAGAGGCCACTGCAATGGGAGGCCCACATGGGCCAAAGAACAAAGATGGATGAAAACAGATAAATGAAAGACCAATAGAAGTGGCCCGCCGGCTCCCCTACCCCCACCCCACCAAAAGATAACACAATGGCCCATTGCTGGGAACCCTCCCAGGTCATGCGCCTTAAGCCAGAACACCTTTGTTTAGCTCACAGGAACCATCCGGACCAGGCCCATCTGTGGGCAGCTGCAGGGAGGAAGATGTGAACAGGACTGCCCCCGTGGCTGACAAGGAGCTGCAGCTGTCTGAATCCCATGGACAGAGAATCCTGGTGGGCTACAGTCCCTGGGGTCTCAAAGAGCTGGACTCAACTGAGAGACTTTCACTTTAAGAACAGAGAAGGGCCTTATTCCAGCATCTGATCAGACAGGGTCAAGTCACCAGGAACCTTCCCAGAGGTGGAAGCTGGCCTCAAGTCTGGACATCATCACAAGGCCCCAGTTCAGGAAGACCCGATCTTCCCAGAGGAACAGTTTAGAGATTCTTGTCGTCTCTGACACCTGCCTACAATGTTCTCCTTACTTAGCCTAATAAGAGAGTATCTACAAAGGTGGCTGGTTGTCTCCTGACCATTTAGGCCTGGCGAGATGAGAGGAATCCACTGGAAACTACGAGCCTTTTCGTTTCTCCCTAGGAGAACGTCCAACTTTAATCATGCACGTGCCAAACATTTCGTAACATTAATTTTGCCCTTATAAGCTTTGATTAAAATACTGAAGCCAAGTACCTGTCGCTGAGGTTGTATCATGACGCGTTTAAAGAAATTGTGGGTTGCATGTTATTTTTACACTGGGAAAAAAGTTTTACTGGTAAAATACTCGATCACAAAATTTAGCCAAGTCATACTTCCTCTACCGATTCTTTTAAAAATGCACATAGTTTTTTAAAAAGGCAGGGGAGACGATTATATAAATATACTAACAGTAAAGATCTAATTAATGCATGATGACTGGTAAACTAATTCACAGGTGAAACGCTTGCACTTATGACTTAGGGTGAAACAGGATTTAGCACAAAGGCTATGGTCTTCAACTGCGTCATTCCGTCCAGACCTGTGCACAATAAAGAAGGAAGATGGGGAAAGACGTCTAACTTCCAGGGTAAGATGAAAGATTCCAAACTTTGCGATAACAGAATTTATTTTCTTCCATTTCTAATGGGGGAGGGGTGAGTAAAAACCAGAAAAAATTTACCATCCACCATGAAAAGAAGTGAACCTTTTCCCAGAACCAACCCTGAAATCACTGGTCTTAAGAAAAGGAGGGGGCTGTCCTGGTGTTCTGCTGGTTAAGAATCAACCTGCCAGTTCAGGGACATAGGTTTGATCCCTGGTCCTGGAAGATCCCACGTGCCTCGGAGCAACTAAGCCTGTGAGCCCCAGCTCAAGCCCGCTCACTCTGGAGCCACCCTGCCTAAGGGACTCAACTGAGAGACTTTAAAAGATTTCCAGCATCTGATCAGACAGGGTCAAGTCACCAGGAACCTTCCCAGAGGTGGAAGCTGGCCTCAAGTCTGGACATCATCACAAGGCCCCAGTTCAGGAAGACCCGATCTTCCCAGAGGAACAGTTTAGAGATTCTTGTCGTCTCTGACACCTGCCTACAATGTTCTCCTTACTTAGCCTAATAAGAGAGTATCTACAAAGGTGGCTGGTTGTCTCCTGACCATTTAGGCCTGGCGAGATGAGAGGAATCCACTGGAAACTACGAGCCTTTTCGTTTCTCCCTAGGAGAACGTCCAACTTTAATCATGCACGTGCCAAACATTTCGTAACATTAATTTTGCCCTTATAAGCTTTGATTAAAATACTGAAGCCAAGTACCTGTCGCTGAGGTTGTATCATGACGTTTAAAGAAATTGTGGGTTGCATGTTATTTTTACACTGGGAAAAAAGTTTTACTGGTAAAATACTCGATCACAAAATTTAGCCAAGTCATACTTCCTCTACCGATTCTTTTAAAAATGCACATAGTTTTTTAAAAAGGCAGGGGAGACGATTATATAAATATACTAACAGTAAAGATCTAATTAATGCATGATGACTGGTAAACTAATTCACAGGTGAAACGCTTGCACTTATGACTTAGGGTGAAACAGGATTTAGCACAAAGGCTATGGTCTTCAACTGCGTCATTCCGTCCAGACCTGTGCACAATAAAGAAGGAAGATGGGGAAAGACGTCTAACTTCCAGGGTAAGATGAAAGATTCCAAACTTTGCGATAACAGAATTTATTTTCTTCCATTTCTAATGGGGGAGGGGTGAGTAAAAACCAGAAAAAATTTACCATCCACCATGAAAAGAAGTGAACCTTTTCCCAGAACCAACCCTGAAATCACTGGTCTTAAGAAAAGGAGGGGGCTGTCCTGGTGTTCTGCTGGTTAAGAATCAACCTGCCAGTTCAGGGGACATAGGTTTGATCCCTGGTCCTGGAAGATCCCACGTGCCTTGGAGCAACTAAGCCTGTGAGCCCCAGCTCCCGAAGCCCGCTCACTCTGGAGCCAATTCCCTGCCACAAGAGAAGCCAGTGCAAAGAGAGGCCCACACACCCCAAGGAGAGAGGAGCCCCTGTTCGCCACAAGGGAAAAGTCCTCGTGTAGTAATGAAGACGCAGCATAGCCATATAAATCGATAAAGAGGACGACTCCAGAGCTGGGTGGGGAGGGGCTCCTGGCCCCGAGGGAGGGGATGCTGTAGGAGGCGCAGCATGGCTTCCTGTCCCGTCTCCTGACGGTGAGAAGGCCGCCAGACGAGCTGCCATCAAGGCTCTCTGGAGGCAAAGTGCCTGCAATACCCAGATTGCAAGCAGGGCCCCCTGCCGTAGCCCGGGGTTGACTGCATACATGCCCTCTCCCACCCCCACGGGGGCAGGTGACTCGCACAGGGCTTCCAGCAGATTCCTAAGGAGAGCAGCAGCCTATCTGTACCAGCAGCTCAACGCTGCGTGGACTCGATGGTCTCAGAGGACGAAGGGACCCGTGTGACGCTGAGAAAATAACGCCCAGCCTCAGCCTCCCGTGCGGAGCACTTCCCTGCAGAGGCTTGGGGCGGGGGGACGGCGAAATGCTGGTGGTCTGGGCACTGGGAGCTGGCAGATGGGCCACCCCTCTCATCCAGGGATGCCTCTCCCAGCCTGTGTCCTGGCACAGGAAACCCGACGCCGGGGCTTCCAGACCTGACCCGGGATGAGCAGCTGACCGCGAAGCTCTCCAGCGGCCCCAGGGGGCCCCAGCCAGTGTAAATGACCTGAGCAGGGCATGCACCTTTGCACTGGATGACAGCCAAGACAGAGCCAACCTCAGCAAAAGGTAGGAAAATGCTAAAGAAATGGTAAGGACATGGTGTGACGACAGGGCGGGAGGGAAAAAGGGGGGACGGTGGGGTTTCCGGGTGGCCTAGTGGCTACAATTCAAGGCTTTCACTGCCAGGCCCGGGTACAATCCCTGGCCAGGGAATACGGAGATCCCACAAGCTGTGTGGCATTCCCCTCCCAAAGGGAAAATGCCCAGGGGAGTGTTGCAAGGGAGCCTGCAAAACCCAAAGAGAAAACAAAGCTCAAAAAGCAGAAGGAAATCCTTTCTAATCACTTGCCTCCCGAATGCCACTTGTAAACAGGCATTCAACAAGAACTCCAGGGAGAAGCATCTGAAACAATATAAGAAACGGAAACCTCTAGAACTGAGCAAACTAGCATTTTGGAACAAAGGAATAAAGTGTGAAAAAGTGAGGGAGAGAAGTGAACGCCAAACACTGCCCAGAATTGAAATGCTGACACAGAGGAAGGGCATGAAATAAACTTCAAGGCGATGAAAAGACAGGTCACTGACCAGAAGACAAACGAAACAAACAAAAGGAGAAATGGTGCCTCTGACAACAAATGCCTAGCGGAAGAGCTCAACAATGATTCAGAGATGAAATATGGAGGAACTGTCCTCAGAGGCAAGAGGATGCGAACCAGCAGGTCCGAAAAGCGCTTGATCTTCCAGGAGAAAACAACGGAGTCTCAACAGCCCTTCAAGGATGGAGCTTCAGAGGCCCTGGTGGGGAGCAGTCACACCAGTCAAGGCGGGGCTCGTAGCCTGCAGCACGGGGTGCAAGGTGCACCCCCAGGAGTGTTCTCCAGAGCCTCTGCAGGGGTCCGGACAATGGCCGGGGCAGTCGGGAGTTTGTGGTTCTGAGATGGCTCCGGGAGCAGCCAACCTGCACGGCCACGCATGTGTACTCTAGCCCACAGACCATGACAGCGGCTCGGGCTGCATCTGGTAACCTGCGTACAGGCAGGACCCACGGCTGGGACGCTGGGAGAGCGGCAACTTCGCCCTGCCGAAGAGAGATGTGAAGAAAACCTCACCTCGCATGTGTTTGCACGTGAACATCGTGCCGACGAGTAAACAACCTGCTCTTGGACACGTCCCACCTACTTGCGAGGGACAACCCTGGTACTCATGCGGTGACAGCTTTTTGTAAGATGCAAATGAGTTAAGCGACAACAAGCAAAGAGCCAACCAGCTGCCTCCTGGGGGTGTCACGGTGCATGTGGTGCTCCCGTGGCCCATGGCCTACCTGAACCCTTCTGGAGAATGAGGGAGGCAGCCGGCTATTCATTCAGCCTGGCATCTCAAGAGTCCCCCTGGTCCTATGACTTCAGCACTTCTGGATCTATTTCACGGAAGAGTGACCTTGAAATGAGGTGACTCTACTTTAAAGTGTCACTTGTATAGTTCTTGACATCAAGTAAATACAAGCAAAAATTAACTGGATCAACAGGGAGACATAAAACTGAAACAGAAGACCCGAAAGCCTTCTTTTGTGTTCATAAAAACAGCTTCATAGCTGTCTCTGATAAGCAGTGAGTTACATTTATAAACTAGAACTTGTACAAGGTTTATGAATGGAATGGCGCAATGTATCCAAGAGCTACTTTAAACATTTTGTAAAGATGGTACGGCTGCTCAAAAAGAGACTGGAAACTACTGTTTGAGGAAGTGGTTTGTTGCCCAATAGTTAAACTCAGTTTCCTTACATGATAACTTCAAGAGCCTTGAGGGAAATGTAAATTAGCAGCTTAACATATGAAACCTGTCAGGGGTTCTCACCTCTAACCACCACCTTTTCAAGACTAAGATCAACATGGAAGCCCTGGGCAGATGTATGTTGGCTGACCTGGACCAGTCTCCAATATTATCACCCAATCCCACTTTCATAAAGTTTTATTAGCTTTTCCCCTGCGGCAAAAAAGGGTTTGGTTGGGCAGGGTGGGGAAGCCTTCTCTGGTGGCTCAATGGTAAAGAATCCCCGTACCAACACAGCAGGCTTCTCCAATAGCTCAGCTGATAAAGAATCTGCCTGCAATGCAGGAGACTCTGGGTTGATTCCTGGGTGGGGAAGTTCCCCTGGAGAAGGGATAGGCTAACACTCCAATATTCTTGGGCTTCCCTGGTGACTCAGAGTAAAGAATCTGCCTGCTCTGTGGGAGACCAGGGTTCAATCCCTGGGTTGGGAAAATCCCCTGGAGAAGGGAAAGTCTACCCACTCCAGTATTCTGGCCTGGAGAATTCCACACACCGAGGAGGCTGGCAGCCTAATTCAGGGGCTGCAAAGAGTTGGACATGACTAAGCAACGGAACACACACACACGGTGTGTTCCTAACCTTGGATGCAGACTTCCACATCAGCAAATGACAGAGCAACACAGGCGAACTTATGTGATTCACTCTCAACCAAGGAAGACAGTTTGCTTCTTCCTAGTATTTGGCAAGAGTTCTCCCCTGTGTTCAATGCTCCCCATTTCCCTGTTCACTCCCTACACTGGGGCAATAAAATCTTGGTCTCCGGAACCACGCTCAGCAAATGATTAGCAATGATAAGCCAATCATAAACACAGTGTTGGTGTCGGGAACAAAGTGAACAAGACAGGATTTTTTTCTAAATCTGTATTTTCTTGACTGCACTGCATGGCATGTGGGCTCTTAGTTCCCTGGCCGGGAATGGAACTCATATGCCCTGAACTAGAAGTGCGGAGTCAACCACTGGACTGCCAGGGAAGTCCCCACAACTTCTGACTGTCAGGGCAGTGGGAGGAAAAGGAAACTGACAAGGAGAGCTGGGGGACAGAAGGGGACCAGGCACCAGGAACAGACACAGCTGTGCCCCCTGGAACATCCTGGACCCCTTGAGAAGTTGTGAGGGTGGCTGGTTTTAAATCAGCCCTCTGAAAGAGAAAATGGCCATATAATGATGGGCACCTCCATACATATTAATAAAATCAAGATACAGGCTCAGCAGTAAAGAATCTGCCTGCAATGCAGGAGACACGGGTTCAATCCCTGGGTCAGGAAGAAGATCCCCTGGAGGAGGCAATGGCAATCCACTCCTGCATTCCCACCTGGACAATCCCACGGACAGAGAAGCCTGGTGCAGTACAGCCCGTGGGGCTGCAGAGAGGTGGACATGGCTGAAGCAACGTAGAACTCACAGAATATACAGGGACGCCTCAGAGTGACTAGGGGTTCAGTTCCAGCAATAAAATGAGTCATGAAAAATCTGGAAGGTTCCTAGTGCATGTGAGTTATGACTATACTGTAGTCTTCCAAATGTTCCTCAGCATTATGTCTAAAAACCCAACATACATACCTTAATTTAAAAACACTGCTAAAGATCGCTGACCATCAGCTGTGCCTTCAGCCAGCCTTTTTGCTAGAAAAGAGTTTGAAGTATTGCAAGAATTATCAAAATGGGACACAAACACACAAAGTGAACAAAGGCCGCTGGGAAAGGATGCCAACCTCTCGGTCAATGCACGGTAGCCACAAACCTTCAGTTTGTTGGAAAAAGAGGGAAAAAAACCAAACTGCAGTATGTGAGAACCATCAATAAAATGAGGACTGTCTGTGTGACCAAAGAGGTAACCTGTTTGCCGGGAATGTTCCAGTGCCCACTGCTGGGGCTGTACGTGAACCTTCCAGCATCTACCCTTGTCTCTGAAATAGCTTAGTGGTAAGGGGAATATATTTAGTCGTGCACATCTGTCTCCTTGGGCAAAAATGTACCTACAGTTATTTTATTTTTAGTTTTGTGCGTATTTATTTTAGCATCCCAAAGGATAAATTAGAAAATGGACTGCAGCTTCAGGACAAAGAGCCCAGCTGCTCACCTGGTGGTGCCTTTAAAAGGGGCCAGACCCCACCAGCCGGGGCTTGAGACGTGTCCAGGGGCAGGAGTCCCAGAAAGGTGGGCGTGGGCGGCGGCACCCAACTGAAGCCAGCCGCGTGGCGTGTGTAATCGAGGGGGCCCTCTGAAAGAAAATGGCCATATAATGATGGGCACCTCCATACATATTAATAAAATCAAGATACAGGCTCAGCAGTAAAGAATCTGCCTGCAATGCAGGAGACACGGGTTCAATCCCTGGGTCAGGAAGAAGATCCCCTGGAGGAGGCAATGGCAATCCACTCCTGCATTCCCACCTGGACAATCCCACGGACAGAGAAGCCTGGTGCAGTACAGCCCGTGGGGCTGCAGAGAGGTGGACATGGCTGAAGCAACGTAGAACTCACAGAATATACAGGGACGCCTCAGAGTGACTAGGGGTTCAGTTCCAGCAATAAAATGAGTCATGAAAAATCTGGAAGGTTCCTAGTGCATGTGAGTTATGACTATACTGTAGTCTTCCAAATGTTCCTCAGCATTATGTCTAAAAACCCAACATACATACCTTAATTTAAAAACACTGCTAAAGATCGCTGACCATCAGCTGTGCCTTCAGCCAGCCTTTTTGCTAGAAAAGAGTTTGAAGTATTGCAAGAATTATCAAAATGGGACACAAACACACAAAGTGAACAAAGGCCGCTGGGAAAGGATGCCAACCTCTCGGTCAATGCACGGTAGCCACAAACCTTCAGTTTGTTGGAAAAAGAGGGAAAAAAACCAAACTGCAGTATGTGAGAACCATCAATAAAATGAGGACTGTCTGTGTGACCAAAGAGGTAACCTGTTTGCCGGGAATGTTCCAGTGCCCACTGCTGGGGCTGTACGTGAACCTTCCAGCATCTACCCTTGTCTCTGAAATAGCTTAGTGGTAAGGGGAATATATTTAGTCGTGCACATCTGTCTCCTTGGGCAAAAATGTACCTACAGTTATTTTATTTTTAGTTTTGTGCGTATTTATTTTAGCATCCCAAAGGATAAATTAGAAAATGGACTGCAGCTTCAGGACAAAGAGCCCAGCTGCTCACCTGGTGGTGCCTTTAAAAGGGGCCAGACCCCACCAGCCGGGGCTTGAGACGTGTCCAGGGGCAGGAGTCCCAGAAAGGTGGGCGTGGGGCGGGCCGGCCGGCACCCAACTGAAGCCAGCCGCGTGGCGGGTTCCTCGGTTACCAGCACATGGGCAGACAGGCTCTCAGGCCCTCAGCCTCGACCGCTCTAACCTAGTGCTTCCTGGTGTGAAAACAGCTTATTAAAAGAAGTTATGTGTGTCATGTCAACTCTATTTTTGAACATGTCATTCTAAAATAAACATAGAACTGTCGGTTCACACAATTCTCTGCATATAAATCAGGTGCTTGGTTGAGGAGACTAAGACAGGCTGGAGGCCATCAGGGTGGACCCAACGGAGACCCACAGTCTCCTGCCTGACCGTCCTGGACGCGTGGACGCGCCACAGGGCAGGGTCACAGGCTGTGTCCGGGAGGGGCCGCTGGACAAAACATACTCCAGGCCTCGTTCGTGTTGGGCTTTGTTTTTATTTTTCACAAACCTCGAAAAATGCAACAGCTACCCCGCTACACCAGGTCTGGGGGACCACAGCCGCAGAGGCAGCCCGGCACCTCCTCCTCTAGGCCACCGTGGTTGCTCCCTGAAGCAAGAGGCTGCCCAGCGACAGTCCCATTCCTGCCTTAAACCTGGAGAGAGGAATCGAGCATTTGGACTTAGCAAAGACTTTTAAACTTAAAAAGCCTCTATCTATGTAGCTTGGGTTGTTTTGTAAATAAATGTTTGTGCAGATTAAAAAAAAAAGCAATGCACCAATCCCTCGACAGCATGGGCAGGGTGTGTCCACTGTGAGAGAGCTCCTGGCCTCAGGGTTTCTTCTGGGGACTGGCCCCTGGTGTTTGGACCCTCATCTCGCATCTCTGGGGTAGGGGCGGGGCTGGAGGACCACTCTCAGTAACCATCTTACTCCTGTGGAAACGGTGTCAGGGCTTGGGGGAGGGGCCCAGCAGGCTCCGCCTCCAGGTCCCTGTGCCCACTCGAGAGGGGGCGTGGTTTCTAAGACGGTCAGCACCCTGCGGGCTGGACACCGCCAAGACCTGGAACAAAGCCTGCTCCAGGGCTGGTGAGAGACAGGCTGCCCTGGGGTGAGGGTATGGGTGTCTCTCCTGGGCAGATGCGGGCGCTGCCACACCCGCGGAACGCCGGCCTCTTGGACCACCCTGAGCCTGCACTGGCACTGCCGGGCTCCCGCCAGAGCTGAGTCAGGGCACAGCCTACAGCCGGTGTCTCTGAGGATGAACACGCTCAGCAGGTGGAGGGCCGGCCGTGTACACTGGATGCAGCAGCTTCAACAGATCCCAAACTACTTTGTAATGTGCAACCTCACACACTTAAAGCTCAAATAAAATGTCTCGGGAGTTGATGTTTCTCTGGAGAAAATGATCTGTAATTTCGAGAGTGAACCTTTCGAAACCCTCGTTGCCCTTTTGAGGAAACGGTTTTGTAACCTTTCATGTCAGGAGGTGTCCCAGGGAAGCAACAGCCGGGTCCCCCTGCGGGCGACGACGGTGGGCCTCTGTGGGTCAAAGATCACCGAGGAGCGCCTGGGAGCCCGGGGAGGCTTCCTGGAAGAAGCCAGCGTGCACGGCCGCTCAGCCGACCAGGTGTAAATCGCCGCCGTGAACTGCAGCGATCCCTCTGCAGCCGCCTCTCCTCTCCGGGACGCACAGCCTGACCGCGGGCGCCCTGCCCAGCTCTCAGCAGGCCCTCGGCTTCCTGCTGAATTAATTATAACAATACGGGACAATGTGTTCAGAGTTCCCAACAGCCGACTCAGAAACACATTCTGTCCTGCCAATGCCGTCAATGCCAAAAATATAATCTCCTCATTCTAATTTTACAGCTTTCCTTCTCTCGTTCAAAATGAAGGAGGACCTGCTCCTCTTTAATTGTTTCTTTGAGGCTCAAGCGATACTTGCGGCATTCTTCGCCTGTTTTAAAGGCACCATCATCTGACCCTCCATATGGCTCACGCACAAGGGGACAGAGCGACCGGGCAGGACACGACAGGACGGTGACAAGGAGCAACGACACTTCGACGGTGAGAGACTGGGTGGGCCTCTGAAATCATCAGAAAAGGGAGCTCAATGGACTTCTGCTTTCTCTACTGAGCCGACTTACCAGCAGCGTCTTCAAGGTTTCCAATCATCCTCATTACAAAACGATCATGTACTTTTAATCACTTGATTGCAAGGAACATGGTAAAATTATGTTGAAACATGGAACTGGCTAGATTTCAGAACTACTCACATTTTATTAGCGTTTACAGATTTTGCTCATTGGAACATTAAGCAGCACCCAAGAACGTGTTTAGAAATAGCCCTAACATCTGCTGAGCAGTGGTAGCTGACAAAAAAAAAAAAAAATTTTAAGTTTATTTGACTTGGAAAGGATTTTTGGAGCGGACAGCTTAAATGCGTCTCATGTGTCCCAGAAAATAAGGCTGGTATTTACCACATGGCTTGTTTCTAAGAAACTAAGTAAACATTCATTTTAAACAACTCACTTGGAAAGCTGATTTAGGGTACACACACTCCTGAGAAGGCTCTCCCTGCCCTGACGACAGACACATCTGTGGGGGAATGGTTCCAGGTGGCGCCTCGAGGGACGCGGCAAGACCCACAGAGGCGTCCGGCTCAGGGCGACCTGACGGCAGCAGGCCCCTGCTCCTGCACGAAGTGGCCTCGGCCAGCACGGGACATCTCGGCCGAGAACCGGCAGGGCACTGTGGCAAGCCCGGGACCAGGCACCCTCGGGAGCTGCTGGAGGGCTGGACCCGTGGGGGAGGCAAAAGCAGAGACAGGCTCTTCAGCCCTCGTGGAGGCCCCTGGGCACTAAGGCTCCAAACCAGAGAAGCTCCTGCCGGACCCGCACCACAGCCCAGCCCAGCCACCCTGGTCCAGGGCCGAGGAAGAACTCACAGATCTCAGCCCTAACCCACACCACCTGGGACAGGGTCAGCTCACTTGAGGCTTTCCTACTTGTTGCTGTTCAATCGCCAAGTCGTATCTAACACAGGCAGCCCACAAGCTGCAGGGCCATACTGTGCCCAATACAAAAGCACATCCTGAATTCTATTCCATATGGCTCACGCACAAGGGGACAGAGCGACCGGGCAGGACACGACAGGACGGTGACAAGGAGCAACGACACTTCGACGGTGAGAGACTGGGTGGGCCTCTGAAATCATCAGAAAAGGGAGCTCAATGGACTTCTGCTTTCTCTACTGAGCCGACTTACCAGCAGCGTCTTCAAGGTTTCCAATCATCCTCATTACAAAACGATCATGTACTTTTAATCACTTGATTGCAAGGAACATGGTAAAATTATGTTGAAACATGGAACTGGCTAGATTTCAGAACTACTCACATTTTATTAGCGTTTACAGATTTTGCTCATTGGAACATTAAGCAGCACCCAAGAACGTGTTTAGAAATAGCCCTAACATCTGCTGAGCAGTGGTAGCTGACAAAAAAAAAAAAAAATTTTAAGTTTATTTGACTTGGAAAGGATTTTTGGAGCGGACAGCTTAAATGCGTCTCATGTGTCCCAGAAAATAAGGCTGGTATTTACCACATGGCTTGTTTCTAAGAAACTAAGTAAACATTCATTTTAAACAACTCACTTGGAAAGCTGATTTAGGGTACACACACTCCTGAGAAGGCTCTCCCTGCCCTGACGACAGACACATCTGTGGGGGAATGGTTCCAGGTGGCGCCTCGAGGGACGCGGCAAGACCCACAGAGGCGTCCGGCTCAGGGCGACCTGACGGCAGCAGGCCCCTGCTCCTGCACGAAGTGGCCTCGGCCAGCACGGGACATCTCGGCCGAGAACCGGCAGGGCACTGTGGCAAGCCCGGGACCAGGCACCCTCGGGAGCTGCTGGAGGGCTGGACCCGTGGGGGAGGCAAAAGCAGAGACAGGCTCTTCAGCCCTCGTGGAGGCCCCTGGGCACTAAGGCTCCAAACCAGAGAAGCTCCTGCCGGACCCGCACCACAGCCCAGCCCAGCCACCCTGGTCCAGGGCCGAGGAAGAACTCACAGATCTCAGCCCTAACCCACACCACCTGGGACAGGGTCAGCTCACTTGAGGCTTTCCTACTTGTTGCTGTTCAATCGCCAAGTCGTATCTAACACAGGCAGCCCACAAGCTGCAGGGCCATACTGTGCCCAATACAAAAGCACATCCTGAATTCTATTCCTTATGTTCAGAAAGTCTCATCTCCTATCTTGACTTACGCAGGTGATCTCCCATAAAGCTTTCCTTGACTCACAGTGATAACTAGTATCTAACATTGGATCCTACGACTTTCCCTGCTTACTTAGCAGGATGTTCAGGTTTCTTCCCGCTTCTGTTTCAGACCCTCCTCTTTATCTGAAAGACACTCCCTTGCCTCTTCCCACGTGGGAGGGACACCGACGGCCCTCCTTCCCTTCCTCAGCAAGTCCCCGGTGGAAGGCACACCTTCACTTCTCTGTTCATGCTCTTGGGACCATCTTAGTCTGTTCTATGACGTGTAAAAGGAAGAATGCAGAGCCAAACTTCCTAGATACAAGTCCCTGTTTTCTACTTTGGGGGCTGGGGCTGCCGCTCCCGTGGACTGAAGGAACTCGGGGGCAGAGATGGATGGAGGCATCGCCCTCCACCCCTTGCTGCTTCAGGCTGGCACGTCCCTGTTCCCAGAGTTGTGGCTGGGAACCTTCTGGCTGCCAACCTAGGTTCAAGACGGCTACAGCCTGGGAACATTTCACCCCAAAATTGTGCGTTGGTGACATGCCTGCAGGAAGCTGAAGATGCATCCACTGAAGGAGTGAACCTCTGGCAGCTTCAGCTCCAGGGCACCCGGGAACAACGCCTGGCTGAGGTCCCGCTCTGCAGCAGGGGGTGACCCCCACCTGTTTCACACCTGGATGAGGCCTCCCCCCAGATTCATGACATCATCCTGGCCCGCCCCACCCACTGGGGGGCCAGTCATTCCTCGACAGATGAGCCAAGAGCAGTGAACTCTGTCATCACAGGAAAGAAGCCCTCTGAAGCCTTTAAGCTTGTTCCATCAACCCCAACATCCACCACTCAACCCACTGGGTGGTTAGTCCATCTCAGAGCTAATGGGCCCTCTGCCTCCCCCAGTGCTGGGAGGGCAGCTGCTGGGTACCAGACTTTCTGGGCCCCAGGTCCTCTGCACGGCCCACGGCAGGAGGTGCTATGGAGGAAGAGAGAGATGTTGCGAGACAAGGTGCTGAAGCTCAAAGCCCTCGGGAACACGAAGTCTCCCAGAGGCAAGGGGACCTTTCTCAGGCTGCCCCCATTTTCCATCAAATCCCCACAAAGTACTGGGAAGGACACAACATACTGGCTTTCTTTCCTCTTCCTTCTTATTTTGAAGGGAGTTTAAAACAGCAGCAGACCCCTAGGGTCTGTGGCAGGAAGGAGGGGTGAATGGTGGACACCGAGCACAAAAACACACACACACACACACACACACACACACAAGGTGGAAACTCTAATTACACACCCAGATCCTCATTCACTGGCCTCATTAGCAGCCATCAATAGGGCACCAACGGTAGAGGAGTAATTTCCATCCGATTCTTTTCATCAGCAGTGAGTGGCAGCTGTGAAATTCCATCACTGGTGTGAAGGGCACTTGTGAGCTGACCTAACCTTTGCGACGTTCTTCGAGGCCGGCGCAAGCCTGGTCAGTGAGGTCCAGGGCTGCTCAGAGCTCGTCAGGCTACCAAGAAGCAATGGGGCAACTTCAACAGCGCCGAGGGCAGCTTCTGCTTCAACCCCCAGTGCACAGCACATACACACTGCAGGGGTTAAATTCCCCGAGCAGTGTGATCCCGTCCAGGCCATTGACACCTGTGGGCCGAAACCCAGAGCCGGGCGTCTTCCTGACACGAGGGGAACGCGGACACAGTCGTGGGGAGAAGGCCATGCACAACGAGGCAGAGACAGTGGCGAGGTGTCCACAAGCCCAGGACGGTCATGGGCTGTCAGGAATCAGGACACAGACTTTCCTGCGTTCCCTCCAGAAAGACCCAACCTGTCAGCACCCTGATCTCAGACTCCCAGCCTCCGGAGCACTGAGAATACAGCTCTGTGATTTCAAGCCACTCAGATTGCGGTTATTTGTCAAGGCAGCCCTAGGACTCACACACACACACGTACCTCACATGCACACATACACACCTGGTTAAAAAGGTATTTGTGGGGGCTTCCCTGGTGGTCCAGTGGGTAAGGGTACTGCCTTGCAGTGCAGGGGGCACCAGTTCGATCTTTGGCCTGGGAAGATCCCATGCGCTGCAGAACAGCTGGACCAATGTGTCCAACTACCAAGCCGGAGCTCTGGCACGCATGCGCCCAGAGCCGGTGCTCTGCAGTGACAGAGGCCACTGTGATGGGAGGCCCACACAGGCCAAAGAACAAAGATGGGTGAAAATGAATGAATGAAAGACCAATAGAAGTGGCCAAAAAAAAAAAAGTATTTGCGCACACAGCAAGTTTACTCTTTGGATTATGAATACTTTCATGCACTTCCAGGCTTCCTACTGAGTTACCTACTTCTGCATCAATAATCCACTAATTAAAAAACATATAATATTTAAATCCATTCCCACATTTCAACTCTTTATAATCTTTAGAATCATTTAAATTGGATGAGTCAGCTCTCCTTGCCGCAAGAATAAGGTACTCACCAAAATGTAAATGCACAACAGATGTCCCCCTCTGAAAGCAGATGAAACCTGCACTCTGGATAAGGTGGGAGATGTGAAAACAGAAGGCCCCGACCACCTTCTCCTTCCCAGAAATCGAAAGATCCCTCCCTCGTGGGTCAGAGTAACACTGAAGCATTGTTGTTCATTCGCTAAGTCATGTCTGACTCTCTGTGACCCCACGGACTGTAACACACCAGGCTTCCCTGTCCTTCCTATCTCCCAGAGTTTGCTCAAAGTCACAGCCATTCTGTCAATGATACTTTCCAACCATCTCATCCTCTGCTGTTCCCTTCTCCCCCTGCCCTCAGTCTTTCCCAGCATCAGGGTCTTTTCCAATGAGTCCTTTCTTTGCATCAGGTGGCCAAAGGATTGGAGCTTCAGCATCAGTCCTTCCAATGAATATTCAGGACTGAATGCACTAAAAGTTATTTACATGTTAATGAGAGCAAAAGGAGAGCCCTGTGCAGACGGGGAGAAGGCAGAAGGGCCGGGAGGCCCCAGTGAGCGGTCTGCACAGACAGAGCCCACAGCCACGCCTGCAGCAACACACCTCCCGTGGAAAGCTGCTGCCCCGCGTGGGGATGGCCGTGGGT
Organism: Tragulus kanchil; assembly: GCA_022376925.1. Classification (NCBI taxonomy): domain Eukaryota; kingdom Metazoa; phylum Chordata; class Mammalia; order Artiodactyla; family Tragulidae; genus Tragulus; species Tragulus kanchil. The sequence continues at coordinate 51,015,310 of JAIOJX010000026.1, forward strand.
CATTCTGGTCACTGAAGGAGCCAAAGGGGGAGTGAAACCACAGCCAGTAACAGCATCGATCTTTGGCCTGGGAAGATCCCATGCGCTGCAGAACAGCTGGACCAATGTGTCCAACTACCAAGCTGGAGCTCTGGAGCGTGTGCACCTGGAGCCAGTGCTCTGCAGTGACAGAGGCCACTGTGATGGGAGGCCCACACAGGTCAAAGAACAAAGATGGATGAAAATGAATGAATGAAAGACCAATAGAAGTGGCCAAAAAAAAAAAAGTATTTGCGCACACAGCAAGTTTACTCTTTGGATTATGAATACTTTCATGCACTTCCAGGCTTCCTACTGAGTTACCTACTTCTGCATCAATAATCCACTAATTAAAAAACATATAATATTTAAATCCATTCCCACATTTCAACTCTTTATAATCTTTAGAATCATTTAAATTGGATGAGTCAGCTCTCCTTGCCGCAAGAATAAGGTACTCACCAAAATGTAAATGCACAACAGATGTCCCCCTCTGAAAGCAGATGAAACCTGCACTCTGGATAAGGTGGGAGATGTGAAAACAGAAGGCCCCGACCACCTTCTCCTTCCCAGAAATCGAAAGATCCCTCCCTCGTGGGTCAGAGTAACACTGAAGCATTGTTGTTCATTCGCTAAGTCATGTCTGACTCTCTGTGACCCCACGGACTGTAACACACCAGGCTTCCCTGTCCTTCCTATCTCCCAGAGTTTGCTCAAAGTCACAGCCATTCTGTCAATGATACTTTCCAACCATCTCATCCTCTGCTGTTCCCTTCTCCCCCTGCCCTCAGTCTTTCCCAGCATCAGGGTCTTTTCCAATGAGTCCTTTCTTTGCATCAGGTGGCCAAAGGATTGGAGCTTCAGCATCAGTCCTTCCAATGAATATTCAGGACTGAATGCACTAAAAGTTATTTACATGTTAATGAGAGCAAAAGGAGAGCCCTGTGCAGACGGGGAGAAGGCAGAAGGGCCGGGAGGCCCCAGTGAGCGGTCTGCACAGACAGAGCCCACAGCCACGCCTGCAGCAACACACCTCCCGTGGAAAGCTGCTGCCCCGCGTGGGGATGGCCGTGGGTCATTCTGGTCACTGAAGGAGCCAAAGGGGGAGTGAAACCACAGCCAGTAACAGCAAGGAAATGGGAAGGCTTCACAGCTTGCCCAGAGTCCAAACCCCTCGGCCTGGCACCCACAACATACTCCAGCAGCTGCTCCCCAACCTGGCCCTTCACGACGGAAGTAGCTGCAGATACAGCTGAGCTGTAATGGCATCACTGACCTCAGGGCACCCTGGAGAGGATCCCTCTGCTCCCTCGGTCTCCATACTGGGTGGGGACACAGTATCCGGCAGCTCCAGAACATTCTCTGCGTCAAGCCTCTCCAGGAAGCAGGCAAGCACGGGTAACTGATGGATATTAACACATCCGGCAAGGACTGAAAACACCTGGCCAGTACAGGCTCCCTGACCAGAGGTAAGGACTCCCGTCTGCCAAGACGATGAGAAAGCAAGGTGTTTCTCATTCATTTCCTTTCAGAAACAACAAATTCTGGGCCCCTCTGGCTGCCACGTGGGATCCACCCCAGCATGTGGAGGTCAGTTCCCTGGTCTCGAGAAGAGATGCAGCCACCTGCCTGGTCCCAGCGTGGCCGGCCCCAGGCAGACAGGGATTCACGGGGGCTCAAGGCTTCCAGGCACCAGGGGGCATCTGCTCACGATTCTTCCAGGACCCAGAGTCCCTGATGCCTGTCCCATGCGGGAACCTCTCTAGGCTCCTGACAATGCCAAGAACAATCCCTTGACACAGAATCAAACGGTGAGAGGCCAGGTGGCCAGGCGGCAGGGCCAGCCTGGAAAGCAAGAGCACAGGTCAGGGACACTCTTTCCCCCTGGGTACCGGCCCCACTGAGGGGTGAGACATCTCCACTGTGCAGAGGAAAGACAGGATGTCCCGGAAATAAACCTGAGGTGCTTCCATTCTTTAAAATAAAGGTTTTCTGAAAATCCCAAGGCCCTATGAAACTTGTGTTGGAAGATGTACTGCCTGAAAAGTTGAGGAAGTGGGGCTCTCATTGATCGCGTTTAGGTCCCCTGACTGGGTACGCTTTCTACTTTTGATGTGCAAACATTCAAGAGAAAGGCTTTCGTGTTCATCAGACTCTAAGGGTCTGCTACACAGAAAGCACCATGAAGCCCAAGTAAGCCAGCAGACGTGAGAATGGCAGAAGCCACAATAATGACAAAACAGCACCACCAACAGGGGAGGGGAAGCTGGCCCCGAGTGGGAGGCCTGGGGACCCACAGCAGCCACACCAGACGTCGAGCGGAGCGTGAGCGAGGCCAGCACGCAGCAGGGTAACCACATAACCTCTAGGGCCCCCAACCAAGATGCCCTGGTCAGCCCACAAGTGAAATCCAGGCGTCCCGGGGTACATGGGCCGATCTGCCTGTGGAGGTGCCATCACTGACCGAAAGGGTCACCAGCCCCGAGGAGGGAGTAGAAACCCCAGAAAAAACCTCTAATAGACTCTTGGGTATAATCCAAACGACCACAGCTGAAAGCCACACTCAGACACAAAGGTACATGATACACCAGCACGGCCAGGTCCAGAGTCCAGGAGACGCAAGGTGGCGACCTTCATCGCCTCTCTCAAGCATGCAGCTGTCTGGCATCTGGATCTGCTCTTCCGTGTCTACCTGGGCTCTTTTTCACTGCCTCCCCACCTGAGTCTTCCCCTCTAATCTCCCAGAAGCCATCACGTCCACGTGGATACAGAAAACGTGGGCCTTGCCCTCACATGTCCACTGAGAGACACTTGTGGCAGGATTGCAAAATTCTGTAGAAGTCGTGGCAGAGCCCCAGGTCAAGATGGTCACAGAACTCCACTGTCTGTACTCTTCTGACAATCCCAAAATCCTTGACACAGAATCAAACGGTGAGAGGCCAGGTGGCCAGGCGGCAGGGCCAGCCTGGAAAGCAAGAGCACAGGTCAGGGACACTCTTTCCCCCTGGGTACCGGCCCCACTGAGGGGTGAGACATCTCCACTGTGCAGAGGAAAGACAGGATGTCCCGGAAATAAACCTGAGGTGCTTCCATTCTTTAAAATAAAGGTTTTCTGAAAATCCCAAGGCCCTATGAAACTTGTGTTGGAAGATGTACTGCCTGAAAAGTTGAGGAAGTGGGGCTCTCATTGATCGCGTTTAGGTCCCCTGACTGGGTACGCTTTCTACTTTTGATGTGCAAACATTCAAGAGAAAGGCTTTCGTGTTCATCAGACTCTAAGGGTCTGCTACACAGAAAGCACCATGAAGCCCAAGTAAGCCAGCAGACGTGAGAATGGCAGAAGCCACAATAATGACAAAACAGCACCACCAACAGGGGAGGGGAAGCTGGCCCCGAGTGGGAGGCCTGGGGACCCACAGCAGCCACACCAGACGTCGAGCGGAGCGTGAGCGAGGCCAGCACGCAGCAGGGTAACCACATAACCTCTAGGGCCCCCAACCAAGATGCCCTGGTCAGCCCACAAGTGAAATCCAGGCGTCCCGGGGTACATGGGCCGATCTGCCTGTGGAGGTGCCATCACTGACCGAAAGGGTCACCAGCCCCGAGGAGGGAGTAGAAACCCCAGAAAAAACCTCTAATAGACTCTTGGGTATAATCCAAACGACCACAGCTGAAAGCCACACTCAGACACAAAGGTACATGATACACCAGCACGGCCAGGTCCAGAGTCCAGGAGACGCAAGGTGGCGACCTTCATCGCCTCTCTCAAGCATGCAGCTGTCTGGCATCTGGATCTGCTCTTCCGTGTCTACCTGGGCTCTTTTTCACTGCCTCCCCACCTGAGTCTTCCCCTCTAATCTCCCAGAAGCCATCACGTCCACGTGGATACAGAAAACGTGGGCCTTGCCCTCACATGTCCACTGAGAGACACTTGTGGCAGGATTGCAAAATTCTGTAGAAGTCGTGGCAGAGCCCCAGGTCAAGATGGTCACAGAACTCCACTGTCTGTACTCTTCTGAGCAGTTACATGGTACCCAGCACGAGAGTTAAATACCAGAACAGGTGTTACAGGAAACACGTGAAGCTACTGAGAACTACTGCTAAGAAGACATCTAAGGGACAAAACAGAGTGAAATGTTTAACTTAAACAAAGGATCAAATGAAACCAAAGAGGATGGTACACAGAACGAGGAGGCAAGGGAGGACTACAGTACAGAGCTGGGTCTCTCCTCGCTCTTCAAACAAGACAAGCGCTGCCATGAAGGAAATGTATAATTACCTGCATCCATATCTGCAAAGAATGGAACAGCCAGTAAGAAAAAGAAGGAACCAGAAATTCAGTGTCTCAGAGTTGGATTTTAAAAAGTTACATGGAGAGAAAATATAATTTAGAAAACGGTGTGTGTACACTCTAGCTGGATTTGGGGGGACAAGGAGCTAAATGGTTTCCTAGCATTATGACCATCATTTTATCTAAAGCAAAAAAAACCAAAATGTGGATATGTTAACGGAAGAAGTAAAAGCCTCACGGCAAAAAAAAAAAATAGCTTATTCTCATGCAAAATGATTGATCAATGCTCAGAATATAAGAGGGAAAACATACTCAAATCCATGGTGGTGATCATCTGAAAAACTGGGATCTCTAAGGAACAGTTCATACAAATTATGTATAAACTCGGCATCCAGATCAGAGCAACATCCAAGCAGTAATACTGAAAGGCATGACCCTGGATTCATATTTGAAGGGACAGAGCTACCAGGTAAGAAGTATACTTAACAGCCTTCATAGTTTGATCTATCGGCTCCAACTGCCAAAGTTAACATAACGGGTTGGCTAAAAATACTACAAAAGAAGCAACATACCTACGGATTTCTACTGCTTGGTATTTTATTATTTTCTTTGATGTGGGATACATCACAGTCATGATTTAGAACATGCTAATGAAAAATTCTGCCAATTAAAATTGAGCTGGAGACTGTCTGCCAAAGAGCATACCTTCGGGAGACTCCTCCTGGACGTACGTGCCGGTCAGGTAGCGGTGGACCAGGGCTGACTTGCCACTGGCCAAGTTACCCACAATGCCCTGTAACACAGAAATGCACAGTCGGTAAGGAGCGGTCAGTGCACCACGCTTTCAGCCAGCTGCCAACAGAGAGGGTAAAGTGGACAGCACACCCTAAACATCCTCAGAGCCGTGTGCTGGCGGGATGGCCGGAAGCTGGCTCATTAAATTCTTCTCCCGAAGACAAAGGTATTCCAACCTCCTCAATTAACCTCTCATATCTCTATCCGTCTCTAAGGCCTGAGGAATACACACAGTTCGGACACACACGGGCTGTGGCATTTTTCCAGCTCCCGAGGGTCGGTTACACTGAGAAGGTGTACAGCAAGTCAGCCCACCCATGTATACTGAGGACCCTCAAAACTCTCCACAAGGCATGAGGTTAAACAGGACACAGTGGCAGTACTGGGCAATAGAGAGTAGGGGATATTCTGTCTGGTACATTCCATCCCAACCTTGGGGTGGAATCTGGTGCCTGGGAATGAACAGTGTCCAGGAGGAATGGGCAGGGAGGAGGCGGAGAGCTGGCCCAGACTCTGGACACAGGGTCTCACACTGCAGGGCTAAGGTAGGGACGCAGCAGGGGCCCACGGTCAAGGTGGCTGAGGTCTTCCTACCTGATGAAAAGTGACTCCAGAGACGGAGGGACCACTCCAGGGAACTCCTGCCCCCCCAACGCCCACACTGACACCCAGAGCTCTGCATGGACACACCTTACTGTCTTCTCTCCAACCTGTTCATCATCCTCGGTGACCACATACCACCCTAGCTCCCAAACCGGACCCCTGGAAGCCGTCCCCAATGCCCACCCCGTCTGGAGGACCACTTGTGAGCATCTCCACGGCCCCGCAGGCCAGGCGGCGCGGCCCGTCCACTGAAGCGGTTGATCCACCGAAGCTCAGGACAGCCTTTAGTTCATCCCCCTGCCTGAGAGCTCCCCCTCCTCACACCAAAAGAATTTTAACCAGACGTCCCTCCTTTCACAGCTCCTCCTGACTGCCATTGGAGACTGTCTGCCAAAGAGCATACCTTGGAGACTCCTCCTGGACGTACGTGCCGGTCAGGTAGCGGTGGACCAGGGCTGACTTGCCACTGGCCAAGTTACCCACAATGCCCTGTAACACAGAAATGCACAGTCGGTAAGGAGCGGTCAGTGCACCACGCTTTCAGCCAGCTGCCAACAGAGAGGGTAAAGTGGACAGCACACCCTAAACATCCTCAGAGCCGTGTGCTGGCGGGATGGCCGGAAGCTGGCTCATTAAATTCTTCTCCCGAAGACAAAGGTATTCCAACCTCCTCAATTAACCTCTCATATCTCTATCCGTCTCTAAGGCCTGAGGAATACACACAGTTCGGACACACACGGGCTGTGGCATTTTTCCAGCTCCCGAGGGTCGGTTACACTGAGAAGGTGTACAGCAAGTCAGCCCACCCATGTATACTGAGGACCCTCAAAACTCTCCACAAGGCATGAGGTTAAACAGGACACAGTGGCAGTACTGGGCAATAGAGAGTAGGGGATATTCTGTCTGGTACATTCCATCCCAACCTTGGGGTGGAATCTGGTGCCTGGGAATGAACAGTGTCCAGGAGGAATGGGCAGGGAGGAGGCGGAGAGCTGGCCCAGACTCTGGACACAGGGTCTCACACTGCAGGGCTAAGGTAGGGACGCAGCAGGGGCCCACGGTCAAGGTGGCTGAGGTCTTCCTACCTGATGAAAAGTGACTCCAGAGACGGAGGGACCACTCCAGGGAACTCCTGCCCCCCCAACGCCCACACTGACACCCAGAGCTCTGCATGGACACACCTTACTGTCTTCTCTCCAACCTGTTCATCATCCTCGGTGACCACATACCACCCTAGCTCCCAAACCGGACCCCTGGAAGCCGTCCCCAATGCCCACCCCGTCTGGAGGACCACTTGTGAGCATCTCCACGGCCCCGCAGGCCAGGCGGCGCGGCCCGTCCACTGAAGCGGTTGATCCACCGAAGCTCAGGACAGCCTTTAGTTCATCCCCCTGCCTGAGAGCTCCCCCTCCTCACACCAAGAATACCAGAGATTCTTTACAATCCACTCTGCAAAAATGCGACTCCCTCCTTTCACAGCTCCTGGGAAGCCTCCCGCAGCCTGCAGGCTGCAGTCCCAAGGATTTCACGAGCAGACAACCAAGGGTCCCCTCCACATTCATACAACTGATCTTGCTGCAGGCACGCCGGCCCAGCAGGAACCACACCTCCCTCACCCGGGCACCCCTCTCTACCCAAGAGTTTAGGACGGCCTCCCTGCTGCTCCGCACTCACTTGACACTGTGGGTGTTCTTGACGACAACCTCCAACTCCACAGCAGGTCCCTGAAGACCAAGAACTAGTTCTCTGATACTGGCAAGGGCACCCCTCTGAACCCCTACCCTCAGCACAGTTTCCAGTCCCAGCAAAGTGCTGGTAGATATGAGATGGGTGGGTAGCTGGGTGGATGGATGAGTGGGTGGGTGGGTGGGTAGATGGGTAGAGGAATGGATGGATGGGTATCTGGATGGGTGGACAGATGGATGGATGGATGGATGGGTAGCTGGGTAGATGGATGAGTGGGTGGGTGGGTAGATGGGTGTGTGGATGGGTAGCTGGGTGGATGGATGAGTGGGTAGACAGGTAGAGGAATGGATGGATGGACGGATGGGTGTATGGGTGGATGGATGAGTGGGTAGACGGGTAAAGGAATGGATGGATGGATAGGTGGATGGGTGGGTAGACGGATGGGTGGATGGGTGGGTAGATGGATGGGTGTGTGGATGGGTAGATGGGTGGATGGATGAGTGGGTAGACGGGTAGAGGAATGGATGGGTGGATGGGTGGGTAGATGGATGGGTAAATGGGTGGATGGTGGGTGGGGAGACGCATAGAGGGATGGATGGACTGAAGGATGGGTGGGGTGAATGGGTGGGTGGAAGAATGGATAGGAGGGAGGAGAAAGATATGCTGGATGGCTGGATAAATGGATGATGTTCCTGATAACCAGAAGAACACACCTATTGATAAAAGAGAACAAATTTGGCACGAGACTGTAGAAGTAAAATTCAATCTAAAACCCTGACTCATGTGTCCCTCTCACCAGTCAGGGCCCTTCTGTCTGCAGCTTCCCCGCCTGCTTCACGGTCGACCCGTCCAGCAGGTCTCCTGGACTCCAGACCCCTGGGCTTCTCCCCATCCACCACTGTCCAGAACCACCTCTTACCCATGCATCAGCAGTCAGTTCAGACGCCACCTCCTCTGAGAAGGCTTCCTAACACCCCAGCTTCCACCAGTGCCCCTCCCCAAGGCTCCCTCGGGGACTGCCTCATCACACCACCTCGTCACTTACCTCTTGGTTTTTCCATCATCAAATGTGGTCTGAACCTGCTCCAGTGCAGGAGCAGAGACAAGGGACTGGCTCGCATTTGTGTCTGGTCCTCTACCTCTCAGCACAGCCTCAGACAGACTTCCCCAGCCACACCGGGTGGATATATGAATGAATGACTCCAACGGCAGTGAGCAGACATGAGGTGCTTTATCACTACGGCTCCAAGCCCCAGACCGTGTGGACAGAACCTAAATAAAGTTGTTTCCTTCCTGATTAGACTCCTGTCTTTCCTTTGCCGTGGGCTTCCATAATCTGAGAATTTTCACCTATTAATTATTCTTTTGCTCAAGGGCACCTGCTGTTTGTCAGCCTCATGCTGAGAAAATCCAAAACAGTATGCCACAGAATTGAATTTTTAATTAAGATTAGGCTGCTTCTCTCCCGAGGAGGAAAATGCTCAAAATCAAACACGGTTCAGCCCGTGCTTTCTGTGTGTGGCAATACTCCCTCCTTCTCTCTCACATGTCAACGATTTGCAAAGAATTAACTCGCCCCTTACCAGGATCAAATCGCTCGATCCCCACACGGGGCAGGGAGGAAGGTGTTTTATTTGAACTGAATGGTCACCTCAGCCACCTTCTATGTTTGCACACTATGGGCTTTATTTTAATTTGAAACACTGGCAGAAACGAACAACCAGCTGTGAGGAGAAAATATAATAAGGGAGGAAAAGGCTCTTTAAGCTGCAAAGCTGCGCTGGGATCCGTGAACAGCTCCTGGGTACAAACCGGAGCGAGCGGAATCAAGCCAGTCTGGGCTGACAGGCTCGGAGAGAGGCGAGGCCACACGGGTAACGGGGTCCTACAATTTACAGAGTGTGCGTGCTGCAGGCAACACGGGACCACCGTGGGCCTGCATCCTCTGGGCAGGGCTATGCATGGTCACATCACACAAGGTGTCTTTTATTGATTTCTCTACTGTCCACATTCCACTGCGTACCTGCTATCACACGTGGTTTGCTAAAAAAAAAAAAAAAACCAAGGCTTTGGGTAAAGACCCCAGTTGGGAATTCAATGAAAACATGTAAATAGGATGTGACAAGTTACAGGCAGATGTCCACCCCTCAAGACCAGCCATCTCAGGAGTGTTCTCCTTTCTGCCCAGAGGTAAGTGGTCAGCACGTGCTGTTCGCACACATCTACAGGGACCGGAGGGTGGCTCCGTGGCAGGGCAGCCCAAAGCAAGTGGTCATTCATTATCTACTCCGTATCAACACCACCTCAGGAACCACACAGCCTGGTGCTGACCCTCCTGAGAAGCAAGCAAACACTAGGGAACCCCCTGGAGCTCCAGGGGTTAGGACTCTGTCCGTCCACTGCTGAGGGCCTGGGTTCAATCCCTGGTCAGGGAATTAAGGTCCCACAAGCCAGGCAGTGGGGCCAGAAGGAAACAAAGCAAACACTGACCTTTTCTCTCTGACAGATTCTAGAAGATCTGTGGCCAAGCAGTACATAATGAGCCCATCGGAGGCTTGCCTGCCGTGTCACAGACCTGCTCTGTTTCTGAAGAGAGTTGGGGTTCCGAGGGCGCTGACCTAAGGGACCACCTGTCTGGGGTGCCATAGCCAGCAGCACATAATCACAGCCCTGTGGACACACAGAGGCTGCCCCCGAAACAAAGAAGCATTCCTGCAGACGCTGGGAATGTCGCAGCACAGAAGGGATCTGCAAGGAGGCCAGGCTGCCTGCTGCCCCTCCCTCCAGCAGAGCTGGCTGTCCTGCTGGGATCCGGCCTGTGCCCACACAGCTCGGGGGGCAGGAGCTTCCCCGGAAGCACTGTAGAATCCTTCACGTATAACTGTTCAGGAGATACAGTCCACCCTTCCGGGAATTCAAGCCAAGCTTACAAAGAGTTTTGCTTTAGGATCGTAAATCCACCTGTTAACACAGCCACGCCTGCTCCCCTCCAGGCACTGACTCCAGAAAACTGCATGCTTGGGAAATGCCAGCCGAGAACAGGTTTGGGTAGGAGGCAGCCTCGGCTATGGGGCTGTACCTGGCTCCGGTCAAGTCTCCAGAATGGGTCTAAACCCAAGGGCTTGATACCCAGATTAAGCCTGAACATTCAGCTCCAGGCCTGCACTGGCCACGCTCCAGGTGACCCACAGCCACACAGGACCCCCGGGTTCCCTCTCGGGCAATGAAAACAGAGAACACTGCTGGGCTCAGAAAGCTCTGCCCGCACAAGCGCGAACTCCGGGTCCAAATCCGGCTCCATCTCTCACCATCTGGGGCTCCTTGGGCAGGTTATTTAACTTGAATTCTGTGTGGCACTAGACTCCAGTTGTGGCCATGTGAGATCTTAGTTCCCTAACCAGGGATAAAACCCGCTTCCCCGGCACTGCAAGGCGGACTGTCATCCCCTGGACCACCGGGCAAGTCCCTCTGAGTGTGTTCTTAACATCTGAACTCAGTCGTCCGTTCTGTGAGGTGCGGAAGACCACAGGACCGGCTCAGGACTAAAGGCGGCGACTCCGGCAGGCAGGCAGCCCATGCCCCGCACAGAGTAAGCGCCTTCATCTTCTGAACACCTCTGCCCTTGCTTCACTCGGACGGCAGAACCTCACCCTTCGGTTGGCTCAAGAGTGGGGATCTGAGGCTGGGAAACCTTGGAAATCTCTGAGTAGCATTTTTGGCCACAAGCCTGAGATTGCTGACAGCATTTCCTGATCATGTCCCACAGGGTCAGCTCTGTGCCGGGGACGCGCCCCAGAGCACAAGGGACAGAGCGGCGCTGTCCCAGGGCTGGTCTTGCGGAACCCGGACTTCTGGAACGTCCCGGGATTGGTGGGCCCCTTAATCTCCCCTGAGGAAGGAGTCGCCGAGAAAGGTCAGGCCTGGAAGGAGCTGATCTGTGGTCACCACGGTCAGAGGCCATCACGTGAGACATTTAAAATAAGCACACGCGCGCACACACACACCCCTTCCAAATGCCACGCGCGGCATAGCAACGTGATTATTTAGTAGTTCTGTTGGTCCTGGCTTCCACCCTAAGGCGACAGGCACAGAGTGGGGAGGGCCTCAGAGGTCTGATCGCAACAGACCCAAGTTATTATTATTATTTTTTAATTTTGACCTCTTTGATTGATTTTTATTTACTTATTTATTTTTTATTCATCTTTATAATGTGGCCTCTGTGGGCCTCCCACTGCAGCAGCCTCTCTCACTGCAGAGCACTCGCTCTGGGCACATGCGCTCCAGAGCGCCGGCTCATCATTGGACACACGGTCCAGCTGCTCCGCGGACCGTGGGATCCTCCCAGGCCGGGGATGGAACCGGTGCCCCCTGCACTGCAAGGCGGACTCTTTACCCACTGGACCACCAGGGAAGCCCCCCAAGTTACTTTCCATTTAAGCCAAGTTTTAAGCTTTAACTCTCCAGGAAATAGTGGAGGGCAGAGGAGCCTGGAGGGCTATAGTTCCCAGGCTCACATAGAGTCGGATACGACTTAACGACTGAACAACAAACAAATCTTTAAATAGTCCCACTGAAAGAGTATCTAAAGTTCATAATACAATTTTTCACTACTCTTTTCGTAACAACACTTAGTCACGTTTTCTTAATAATGAGCTACAATTATAACTGGAGGGCTCACTGCCGAGACTTCCCACAACACCCTGCAAAGGACTCGCAGGCTGTGGGCACGTGAGTGTGTGTGAAGTTGTGGCTGTGCATGCGTCTGTGATGTGTGAGGGTACATGTGTGTGTGTGAGAGAGAGAGAAAGACCAACAAGCCCCTCTCTCACACACACAGATACAAGACAGACCTGAAGGCGGGAGGGGGCGGCACCCAGCCCTGCGCCTGGCCATCAGTCCCGGCCGCCCATCGTGACTGTCACAGGTGCCCTGGGGGCTCCAGCCCCAGCCTCACCTGCACTGCTCCCTCCCCAGGACATACCAGAGACACCCTGGGGCGAGGAAGGAGTCGCCGAGAAAGGTCAGGCCTGGAAGGAGCTGATCTGTGGTCACCACGGTCAGAGGCCATCACGTGAGACATTTAAAATAAGCACACGCGCGCACACACACACCCCTTCCAAATGCCACGCGCGGCATAGCAACGTGATTATTTAGTAGTTCTGTTGGTCCTGGCTTCCACCCTAAGGCGACAGGCACAGAGTGGGGAGGGCCTCAGAGGTCTGATCGCAACAGACCCAAGTTATTATTATTATTTTTTAATTTTGACCTCTTTGATTGATTTTTATTTACTTATTTATTTTTTATTCATCTTTATAATGTGGCCTCTGTGGGCCTCCCACTGCAGCAGCCTCTCTCACTGCAGAGCACTCGCTCTGGGCACATGCGCTCCAGAGCGCCGGCTCGTCATTGGACACACGGTCCAGCTGCTCCGCGGACCGTGGGATCCTCCCAGGCCGGGGATGGAACCGGTGCCCCCTGCACTGCAAGGCGGACTCTTTACCCACTGGACCACCAGGGAAGCCCCCCAAGTTACTTTCCATTTAAGCCAAGTTTTAAGCTTTAACTCTCCAGGAAATAGTGGAGGGCAGAGGAGCCTGGAGGGCTATAGTTCCCAGGCTCACATAGAGTCGGATACGACTTAACGACTGAACAACAAACAAATCTTTAAATAGTCCCACTGAAAGAGTATCTAAAGTTCATAATACAATTTTTCACTACTCTTTTCGTAACAACACTTAGTCACGTTTTCTTAATAATGAGCTACAATTATAACTGGAGGGCTCACTGCCGAGACTTCCCACAACACCCTGCAAAGGACTCGCAGGCTGTGGGCACGTGAGTGTGTGTGAAGTTGTGGCTGTGCATGCGTCTGTGATGTGTGAGGGTACATGTGTGTGTGTGAGAGAGAGAGAAAGACCAACAAGCCCCTCTCTCACACACACAGATACAAGACAGACCTGAAGGCGGGAGGGGGCGGCACCCAGCCCTGCGCCTGGCCATCAGTCCCGGCCGCCCATCGTGACTGTCACAGGTGCCCTGGGGGCTCCAGCCCCAGCCTCACCTGCACTGCTCCCTCCCCAGGACATACCAGAGACACCCTGGGGCCCCAGGGGAGGACATGGCCGCCAGGATGCAGACTTGGGGCACCCGCAGATCACCCCGTGCCTCTTCCCGCACCCCCTTCTGAAGGCGAGGAGCGACCATGCCAAGGCCGGGCTGCCACTCACCACTTTGAGCTCCGGGACGGATCGACTCAACGTCCATTCCTGGCTGTTCACGAAGGCGTCTGTAAAACAGGAGGGTGAGAGGCCGTGAGGCGCTGAGACGCACAGACGGGGGGTAAGGTCAAGACACCCCAGGTGCCAGGGTTCGAACAGGAAGCCCACGGAAGCAGGCGGGGATCCCGTCCCCCGAGCGGCTGCAATCCGCCGGCCTCACACAGCTGTCCTGACGCCTGTCACTGTCCCGCCTGCCACACCCCAGCACACGCTCTGCCCCGAGACGGCCAGGTCCTGCCCGGCCCTGCAGGTCCCACTCTACACTGGGTTTCAGACCCTTCTGACCTTGAATGTGGGCCAGTGGGAGAAGGAAGGAGGCTCCTGGCTTTCCCAGAAACCAAGAAACGTTGGACCTTTGTGTTTTTTCACTAAAACAGTCGCTCGTCTGAAACCCTACCCACAAAGCTATGGTTGGTGATGCCTTCTGAAAATACAAGCGTTTACAACATGTTACTGGTTTTAGAATTAGAAGACTTTCACGTTAAGAGTTTTGATCCTGAAAAACACGTTAGACACTGAAGATCCCATGAGAACACAGGATGTGTCGGAAAGACAGGGGCGTGGGGGCCACTGTGGGGCCCTCCGTGGAGCCCGGTCCCGTCCGGTCAGCACACCCGGGCTCGCCTCCCTGGCCGTCTCCTGCCTCTCACACGTGGAGGTGGAGGGGACCACCCCACAGGCAGGACTCTGATGACCTACATGCCCACGTCCCCCACCTGTCATTTCTCATCAGGACACCCTGTGTGGACGCAGGACAGACAGAGCGAGCGGGTCATGACCGGGGCGGCGGCTCCAGAGACCATCCATCCCGCCGAGGGCGGACCCCTTTCCCTCCAAATGACATTCTTGTTTCCCAAACCTTCTAAAAATTCCCGAATGTCTTCATTCTACACTGACCAAGAAGAAGTCAAGTCACAACATGCTAAAAGTCAAGAAATGCCAGGGTTCCGACGTTTGAATCCAATGGATGTGGGAATGGGAGCAGCGACAGGCCGCGATCCACTGGGAGCACGGCAGAGGACGGAGTGTGCTGGGAGCGGGGGGCACAGTCAACCAGAGGCGCCGGCCCTGCGGACACGGAGGCTGAGGTCTGCCGGCTCGGAGGCCTTCCTCCCGTCAGATGAGGCCTGGAGGGTGGAGGGAGGATGGGCCGGGGGATCAGGAGGCGACCGGAGGCACCAGGCAGCCGCAAGAGCTCTGAGGCTCGGGCGAGAGCTGGTGGCCACTGGTGTCCGACAGCAGAGATGCTGGACTTTGGGGACCCGAAGGCCTGGCCAGCTGGCAGAGTGAGTGGCTCGAAAGGAAAGACACTCATTCTGGAAAGGGAAGGTCAAGGGCCGCTTCTCCCCCCACTGAAGTGAGCCAGCTGGGGGCTACATGGCGGGGGGAGGCGCCCATGAACTTGGCACCTGCACACCCACTCTTGGGCCAGCAGGCACCACCCTAACACGTTCCAGACAAGGTGTCCCTGCAAACAGCTCACCGTGGACGCACTGGCACAGGGCCTGCCTGAGCCCCGGGGGCTGCTCAGCCACAGTAACCAACCTCACAACTTCCCAGCAGTGGACGGTGTGACGAGCGAGGTCACGAAACACGCTCTGTCATCAACTGACCTCTCGGGAGTGGACTACAGGGCTGGAGTGGGGTGACCCCAGTGGTCCGGGAAGGAGATGGCAGCTGTTCTATCCACATAAAACACATGTGCCAAGAACATGCCCAAAAGCCGTGCCTGTAACAGCCCTGGGCTGGGTGCACGCGTGTGGATGCGCCTCTCTGTGCTCAGTCTCAGTCATGTCTGGCGTGCAGACTGCAGCCCTTCCCAGGACACATGCCGTGGCGCTTCCAGGACTGCATCCATCCCGCCGAGGCGGACCCTTTCCCTCCAAATGACATTCTTGTTTCCCAAACCTTCTAAAAATTCCCGAATGTCTTCATTCTACACTGACCAAGAAGAAGTCAAGTCACAACATGCTAAAAGTCAAGAAATGCCAGGGTTCCGACGTTTGAATCCAATGGATGTGGGAATGGGAGCAGCGACAGGCCGCGATCCACTGGGAGCACGGCAGAGGACGGAGTGTGCTGGGAGCGGGGGGCACAGTCAACCAGAGGCGCCGGCCCTGCGGACACGGAGGCTGAGGTCTGCCGGCTCGGAGGCCTTCCTCCCGTCAGATGAGGCCTGGAGGGTGGAGGGAGGATGGGCCGGGGGATCAGGAGGCGACCGGAGGCACCAGGCAGCCGCAAGAGCTCTGAGGCTCGGGCGAGAGCTGGTGGCCACTGGTGTCCGACAGCAGAGATGCTGGACTTTGGGGACCCGAAGGCCTGGCCAGCTGGCAGAGTGAGTGGCTCGAAAGGAAAGACACTCATTCTGGAAAGGGAAGGTCAAGGGCCGCTTCTCCCCCCACTGAAGTGAGCCAGCTGGGGGCTACATGGCGGGGGGAGGCGCCCATGAACTTGGCACCTGCACACCCACTCTTGGGCCAGCAGGCACCACCCTAACACGTTCCAGACAAGGTGTCCCTGCAAACAGCTCACCGTGGACGCACTGGCACAGGGCCTGCCTGAGCCCCGGGGGCTGCTCAGCCACAGTAACCAACCTCACAACTTCCCAGCAGTGGACGGTGTGACGAGCGAGGTCACGAAACACGCTCTGTCATCAACTGACCTCTCGGGAGTGGACTACAGGGCTGGAGTGGGGTGACCCCAGTGGTCCGGGAAGGAGATGGCAGCTGTTCTATCCACATAAAACACATGTGCCAAGAACATGCCCAAAAGCCGTGCCTGTAACAGCCCTGGGCTGGGTGCACGCGTGTGGATGCGCCTCTCTGTGCTCAGTCTCAGTCATGTCTGGCTGGCCGTGACGCTCCAGACTGCAGCCCTTCCGCAGGACACATGCCTGGAAGGAAGGCTAGGTCGCGGACGAAAGCTTTCACGTACTGAAGTGCGACCCTCCCAAAGTCGCAGTTGTGTATGTGTGCATGTCTGTGTTTGTAAAATACACACACGAGCTGGCCCATGCTGAGAACACCTCGGGCAGGGTGAAAAACGTCACAGCTGCCGATCCAGGATTAAGGAACCAGCTTGGGGACAAAGAAAGGAGACTTTCTGCTCATCGTCACCCTCCAGTACCTTTCCAATTTTATACCATCTGGCACATAAAAATAAATTCAATAACACAGCTTTTAATAATCTTAATAGGAAAACAAAGAGGGTAAAGTGGGAATTAAAATGAGCTCCGTTCACTAATGCTCCGCTGATTTTTAAGCACATATCAACAAAAGCTTATGCTTATCACAACCAATATTACATGTTCATTATAACTTAAGTAGGGCTCCATTAAATAAAGACGCATAATTATATAAACACTGGAACAACGTGTGTGGTGCTTTCTTACTTGCAAATATATCCTCCCTCAAGTGGAATATATTTGCTTGTGGCAACTAGATTAATACAATTAATGCTTGACTTCTCGACCCGAAAAACACACCTTCAGTTTTCAGAGATTTACTTTAAAAATGCTCCTGGTCTCCATCACTGCCCGATCAGGACAGAACGTGGCCTCCAAGGGGGCTGAATGAACAACAGCAGAAGAGGCCGCAAAGCAGCACACACCAGGGACTTCTTCACGCTCCTCCTCTATTGACCGGGGTCTCACCGAGGGGTACACCTGCTAAGTGGAGGTGACAGGGACGCCAGCACAGGCCCGAGGGTCAGAGGTCACCGCAGGAGCACGGTGGCGACCGTGGGGACCAGATCAGCCGGCTGCCCTTAAGTTCCACAGTGCGGCAGCCCATGAAGGCTGAACACACATGCTTCTGGCCTCCTGATCCCCCCGGCCCATCCTCCCTCCACCCTCCAGGCCACATGCCCTGGAGCCTGTCTGTGTGCCTAGGAACACACAGGCGTGTGCACACGTGTTCTCAGCTCAGCTAGAACCCCAAGTCACAGAAAACGCATCTCATTTCAGAAGCGGTGGTTCTGCGCTTTACTCAACTGGTCCACGTGGAGTAGAATGCTGCTCAGCAAAGTCCACTTCCACACCCTGGTGGAAACGCTGCCGCTGCTACGGAGTCACTCTGCCTCTTTGGAACCCTATGGACGGCAGTCCACCAGGCTCCCCTGTCCAGAGAGTCCTCCAGGCATGAACACTGGAGTGGGTTGCCATTCCCATCTTCAGGGGATCTTCCCGACCCAAGGATCGAACCCACGTCTCCTGCACTGCAGGCAGATTCTATACCCCTGAGCCACCTCAGAAACCCCTGGACTGGAATTTGGAATAGAATCTGGTTAGTGACCACTGACTGCTTTTAACCTGTGGGTGACACCGAGGCCCCTTTAAAATGAGCTCCGTTCACTAATGCTCCGCTGATTTTTAAGCACATATCAACAAAAGCTTATGCTTATCACAACCAATATTACATGTTCATTATAACTTAAGTAGGGCTCCATTAAATAAAGACGCATAATTATATAAACACTGGAACAACGTGTGTGGTGCTTTCTTACTTGCAAATATATCCTCCCTCAAGTGGAATATATTTGCTTGTGGCAACTAGATTAATACAATTAATGCTTGACTTCTCGACCCGAAAAACACACCTTCAGTTTTCAGAGATTTACTTTAAAAATGCTCCTGGTCTCCATCACTGCCCGATCAGGACAGAACGTGGCCCCCAAGGGGCTGAATGAACAACAGCAGAAGAGGCCGCAAAGCAGCACACACCAGGGACTTCTTCACGCTCCTCCTCTATTGACCGGGGTCTCACCGAGGGGTACACCTGCTAAGTGGAGGTGACAGGGACGCCAGCACAGGCCCGAGGGTCAGAGGTCACCGCAGGAGCACGGTGGCGACCGTGGGGACCAGATCAGCCGGCTGCCCTTAAGTTCCACAGTGCGGCAGCCCATGAAGGCTGAACACACATGCTTCTGGCCTCCTGATCCCCCCGGCCCATCCTCCCTCCACCCTCCAGGCCACATGCCCTGGAGCCTGTCTGTGTGCCTAGGAACACACAGGCGTGTGCACACGTGTTCTCAGCTCAGCTAGAACCCCAAGTCACAGAAAACGCATCTCATTTCAGAAGCGGTGGTTCTGCGCTTTACTCAACTGGTCCACGTGGAGTAGAATGCTGCTCAGCAAAGTCCACTTCCACACCCTGGTGGAAACGCTGCCGCTGCTACGGAGTCACTCTGCCTCTTTGGAACCCTATGGACGGCAGTCCACCAGGCTCCCCTGTCCAGAGAGTCCTCCAGGCATGAACACTGGAGTGGGTTGCCATTCCCATCTTCAGGGGATCTTCCCGACCCAAGGATCGAACCCACGTCTCCTGCACTGCAGGCAGATTCTATACCCCTGAGCCACCTCAGAAACCCCTGGACTGGAATTTGGAATAGAATCTGGTTAGTGACCACTGACTGCTTTTAACCTGTGGGTGACACCGAGGCCCCTTTAAATGACGTCACTGGGGGCTGGCAAGGGCCCAGGCTGCAGAGCACCCTCGGCGATCACCCAGCAGAGTTCAGGAAAAGAAGAAGGTTCATCACTTCTGGTCATTAATATGGCTGCACTTCAGATTACGTGTTGTCTTTTCAATTTAAATCATAAGAGTGAAAAGAAACTCTGCAAAGAACACCAAGATTAGGGAACTTTTATCAGGAATGAAAAGCTCAAACTATTAGCTTCTTCAGAACAGACAGCCAGAGGCAGAGGAAACAAAGCAACCTCCCTGCAGGCGATGGTCAAAGGGACTCAGGACTCAAGGGCTGGTTACAGGAAGGGGCGAGAGACCAACATTACTCAGCCCGGGGTGGAGGGAAGGGTGTGAATTTTAAGCAGAAATTCTCAGCCCAGTGCTTCTGACAGGTGTGCATGCTCAGTAGCTTGGTCCTGCCTGACTCTTTGCAACCCCATGGACTACAGCCTGCCAGGCTCCTCTGTCCATGGAGTTCTCCAGGCAAGAATACTGGAGTGGGTTGCCATCTCCTTCTCCAGGGATCTTCCGGACCCAAGCACTGAACCAGCATCTCCCAAGGCTCCTACATTGGCAAGCGGATTCTTTACCACCACGCCACGATCAAAGTATCTGACGTAGAAGGAAAAGACACCAGCTCCCCTCTGTCACCTGTCACCACGGGTCACACGCATGGCAGGTTATTATTTTAGGACTTGAGAAAGGGAGCCCTAGGTAGCTGGACAGCAGCAGAATTCCTTCCCAGCTCAACCTTGCAGGGAGACCAAGTCCAGCAAAGGTCAGACTGTAGAAACGCATGGTATCCACATGACACACGCTGCTGTGATGCTGAACAAAGAGGAGGCTCCCAGATCTACTCTTTCAAGGAAAAGGTGCTGAGCCCCAAGAAAAACAGAATTCACAATATGTGGGTCATCCATTGATGGTGTCCTCAGCAGTTCCTTTGTTTTTGACATTCAACTTTCATTTGTTTTAAATCTTTTTAAACACACAGCTAAATAGTGAGCCCTACAGTAAAATACAGATTTGAGGCAACTGTGGCGGTGTAGGTTCAGCCTTGGTTAAAAAACGTACATTCTCGTGACGCTGACGACAGGTGAGACTGTGGGGGGCAGTGGGGAGGTACACACAGGAAATCTCTGTATTTCCCTCTCAGTTTACTGTAAATCTAAAACCGCCCAGGGGGAAAGAAAGTTTTAAAAGGACACACATACATGTACACACACACACACACACAGAGTAAGGGGGTGCGAGGTCTGGGCCCAGCAGACGGCTGAAACAGAAGATAGTGACCCACTGTACTCATTCCTGTTTGGGTCCTAACTCTGTTGACCACGCAGGTCACTGAGTACCAGGCACATCTGCACACACAGCGCACACGAGAATGACGCCGCTGGGAGCCAGCACCTGGTGCTGCCAGGCCTGGGGGGCCCTGAGGGCAGCAGGCATTCTGGGCAAAGGGCTGGGCTCCTGTCGATGCCAACCAGCCTCCCCGAGCCTTAACAAAGGGACTGCATGCACAGCTGGACCACCGGGTACCGGTCTACCTCGACGTGGTCAACTCTCCTTAGCACCCGGAGATGTTGGTCTTATTTCCGAGGGAGGGGTGTCTTGAGGCTTTCTTAGGCAATCTGAATGCACGATGCAGGAGGAATGCAGCTGTAATACAAACATCGGAAAAAACCCTCTGCTCTGGGCTGGGTTCCTCCTCCCTTTGGTTGCTGTTCCCATCCCCCACAGACACCTGCACCTGCTCCAATGTGGCATTGTCCCGCTGAGGAGCAGGGTCCACCTGGCTGTGCCTGCGGACCTGTGGGGCCAGGGCAAGCAGCCTTCCACGGAGGGGCTCAGGCAACCTGGAACTGGAAGGAAAAGCCGCTGTCCACCTGGCAAAGGAAGGACCTGGACCCCGCGGTGGCCCCCAAGCCCAGCTGGCCTCAGAGCCCCTCAAGGCACCCTACCCTCAACACGCTCTCACGCACCCTGGGTCCCTGAAACAGCCTGCACTGCCCCACCCAGAGGACACACTCAGATCAACCCTCCAGGGGCTCGGGAAAGCACCTTAGGCATGTGCGCCCAGATATCCCAAAGTCCCCTCCCTGTTCTTCTGAAGAAGACACAGCCACAAAGGACCCGGGCTTTTTTCAGAAAAAATCCTCTCCCTCTAGCAGAAAAGCAGCTTTTCTGAGTCACTGAAGTAAAGCAAAGACTCAGGGAGCCCTCCTTTCGGAACCACCCCTTCCAAGACTACCTCTAGCCCCACCTTGGTTCCCCCTTCCAAAGGGACAAAACTCTGAACCCCACAGAAGGCTCCGGACACTCACAGATAGGAGGTCAGACCCAAGAGCATCGGGAGCACGGAGCAGAAAGAGGCCCCAGTCAGAGGCAGTGACTCAGTTCCTCAGCTGTTTATGTTCACTCCCGGGAGAGCCGTGTTATTTCCCATGCTCAGGACTTGCTTAAAATTCATCCCAACTCTAAACTTCTCTCCATTCCCACCTGCTAATAACACTACCTGAGGGGCGAGGCCCTGGTCTGTCTTCAAGATTATTCGTCTGTAGAAGGGAACACTTATGAAATGTAAGGTTCTCATTTCACCACACATAGAACAGGTGATCGAGTCATAAAGGCTCCGGCTTTTAACAATCCCCTTGCACCAAAGAGAATGTGCTGAGTGTGGGTGGGCCAGGAGCAAGGCCCGACTCCCAGCTGCTTAATTCACACCTTGCTGCCCATCAGGGATTTCAGCCTCATCCCCTGCATCCTAAGTGCTAGGAACACAGGTGAGAATCGGTGCTGCAAATAATAATCTCCCATTGGGCAGAAAGCACCGCCCCCCCCCGCCCTTTCCCCTGGTGCTACTGGATTGCTCTGTATTACTACAGCATCAGCTCGTCCTCTCTCTTTAGCTGACTTGGAGGATCAAAAGTCCAAAATCCAACCAATCAGATTTTGCAAAGTTGCTAACAACAACAACAAAAAGTATTTCTTATCCTTCAGCCATTTCTTTCAGTATCGTGGAGTTAAATTTAATTCCAGACCACGAAGATGGACGCAGACTATATTACCCTTTGGGTTCCACCAATAACCGGAAACGCTGGATTGAGGTCTACCAGGAAGATATTGCCTTCATTATGTCCATTTCTGCTGAGCTGGACCAAGCAGTAACACGCTGACGTTTGGAAGGAAAGCATCAAAGCTGAGACTGGACGTCCCTCTTGCGCACTTCACACTACAGATGAGCACCATGTAAGAACAAACCTAGCAACTGCCAGCAGAGCATGCACCTCGGTGAAAATGGTTCATTATGAAGGGCCATCCCAGGAGCCTATCTGGTGGGGGCACTGAAACCATAATAGAAAGACATGGGTTTTATTTTATTTTCTCCTGGTCCTTCCTTCCAATGGACACCAAGGTCCCTTCTCCTGGAACAAGAGAATGAAAGACTTTTCAGCAATACAGAAAGTAGAATGACTCAAACGCCTGTCTTCTTTACAAAATACAATCAGACCTCTTTGCCATACAGGCAAATGATGCCAGTTTTCCATCACAATTATTTTGGCGTGGAGACAAATGGTGTCAGTAATTAAGAACAAAACAAACAAGAAAAAAGCCTCAGTACACATAACTTCACCATTGTCTCTGAGACAAGTAACAACTCTACCCAGGTATGAATGCAGTGCAGAGGAAAGACACAGAACGTGGAGCCTCGCGGAGGTTTAAGTTGCACCTGTGACCCTGATGACCATCCCCGGGGCACTGCTGCGACCAGGTGCTCAGGACACCACAGCAGCGTGGGGATAGACACTCCCCACTCCGGGCTGCTCTATGCAGCCGGAGTCCGCGGGGCCCTGAGAAAGGTCAGGCCGGCCAGTCCCCTCCTCCTTACTGGCTCCATGCCTCCACAAGTGCTCCCTCCTCCGCCTTGCCTCGGACTCACCAGGGCCAATTGGCAAAACTGATGACCAATGAGCTTCGGCCGGGACCCATCCTATCAGAACTTCAGAATCTGCATGTCTAGCAACATCCCCCTGGATTTCTTCACTCCTTCATTTTTCCAAACTTGGCTAAGCGGATGGCACACATGTAAACAAAGTCAGGAATTCAGACCACAGATGGGGGGAGTTCTGCTTCTCCCACCTGGTCCCACCTGTTTTGAGGTGGAGAACTCCAGCACAGGGAGCTGGGCATGAAAAGCCAGGAGCCACGGGCTGATGGCAGCCTCAACCTACTTGGATGACTTTCAGAGTCTGACGCTGAGCTTCCTCACCAAGTCCTTCCCTCCCCTGGAAGAGACCCTTAACCCCTCTGCTAGCAAATGCCCAACCCCTACTGAAGAAGCTCTGCTACTGTGACTAAGGAGCAAGGCTTCTGTTACCCCCATTTCCTGGATGCCACAGGCACTGGGATGGACTACAGGTAAGCCTGAAATAGCACTTGCTTTGAAAAGCCCTCATCAAGCAATGAAGCCACTGTTATCAGTCACCAGTGTTCAAAGGAAGCCATTAACTCTAAGGTGAGTAAAACCCACACAAAGGCATGGATGGCCAGGTAGTTTCAAACTCAGGCCAATTTATATTACCTCGAAACCCATGGAATGGCCATTTTGTAGGTCAAAAGTGGTCAAACAGCCGTTCTAGAGGCTCACCCGAGAGCACATGAGAATACACAGGGGAAATAATGTATCCGTGTGCTGTGATGACTCATATACATCAGAAATTCTGCAGGGTTCTAAGATAATCCTGAAAAGACCTCCAGTCATTCTTTCTAGCAAAAAATCAACAGACTCAAAGGAAAGGCTATGACAAACCAAGAGACCTCTCAATGGACTTGAACCCAGACACTGGCAGCAGGGAGAACCTAGCTGCCGAAGGCCCGGGAAGGGCCAGTATGGTTGTGTCCTTCCTTCAAGATGTTTGCTAACAGCTCCCAGTGTTCTTCATCAGACAAGGGAGTTCACCCTCAAGTATATTAAACCAGCCCTCCCTTAACTCCGGGGCTCACTCCCCAACTGAACTGTGGACTTGCTGCTGCTTAGTCATTTCAGTCATGTCCAATGCTGTGCTATGCCACAGACCCTAGCCCACCAGGCTCCTCTGTCTATGGGATTCTCCAGGCAAGAATACTGGAGTGAGAAGCCATTCCCTTTTCCAGGGGATCTTCCCGACCCAGGGATCGAACCCTGGTCTCCTGCATTGCAGGCAAGTTCTTTACCCATGAACTACCAGGGAGGTCCATGGACTCACTTCTTCCTCCAAATTCCCAACCAGAAACACAGCACATGGCCACAGTCATGGTCTTTTCTTCCCCCACAATTCCGTGTGGATCCAGTGACCACAAATGGAGGTTCCAGACCAATCTGAAATTATATTCAGGGGCTTAAAAAAAAAAAAAAGAAAACCCCTGAAACCACAGATGACTTTTGAAAAACAACCTATTATCTCCGGGATTGAGATGTTTGTTTGAAACCTTAAATTTCCAAGAATTTTTTTTTCACTATTCTTTATAGCAACAGAGTGAAGGCGCTTTTATTTTTAGTTTAAAGCGTTCAGAATCCCAAAATATAAAGGGAAACAAGGCGGGAAGAAAGCCCAGACCCAGAGAACAGGAGTGCTGGCAGGGACCAGGGCTCCCATTCTGCTTTCTCTGAGCTGAGAGAAATGCACATCCCTAATGAAATAAGTAAGCGGGAAGCAAGGCCATTTTGTAAAGGGTCAAAAGTGGTCAAACAGCCGTTCTAGAGGCTCACCGAGAGCACATGAGAATACACAGGGGAAATAATGTATCCGTGGGCTGTGATGACTCATATACATCAGAAATTCTGCAGGGTTCTAAGATAATCCTGAAAAGACCTCCAGTCATTCTTTCTAGCAAAAAATCAACAGACTCAAAGGAAAGGCTATGACAAACCAAGAGACCTCTCAATGGACTTGAACCCAGACACTGGCAGCAGGGAGAACCTAGCTGCCGAAGGCCCGGGAAGGGCCAGTATGGTTGTGTCCTTCCTTCAAGATGTTTGCTAACAGCTCCCAGTGTTCTTCATCAGACAAGGAGTTCACCCTCAAGTATATTAAACCAGCCCTCCCTTAACTCCGGGGCTCACTCCCCAACTGAACTGTGGACTTGCTGCTGCTTAGTCATTTCAGTCATGTCCAATGCTGTGCTATGCCACAGACCCTAGCCCACCAGGCTCCTCTGTCTATGGGATTCTCCAGGCAAGAATACTGGAGTGAGAAGCCATTCCCTTTTCCAGGGGATCTTCCCGACCCAGGGATCGAACCCTGGTCTCCTGCATTGCAGGCAAGTTCTTTACCCATGAACTACCAGGGAGGTCCATGGACTCACTTCTTCCTCCAAATTCCCAACCAGAAACACAGCACATGGCCACAGTCATGGTCTTTTCTTCCCCCACAATTCCGTGTGGATCCAGTGACCACAAATGGAGGTTCCAGACCAATCTGAAATTATATTCAGGGGCTTAAAAAAAAAAAAAAGAAAACCCCTGAAACCACAGATGACTTTTGAAAAACAACCTATTATCTCCGGGATTGAGATGTTTGTTTGAAACCTTAAATTTCCAAGAATTTTTTTTTCACTATTCTTTATAGCAACAGAGTGAAGGCGCTTTTATTTTTAGTTTAAAGCGTTCAGAATCCCAAAATATAAAGGGAAACAAGGGCGGGGAAGAGAAAGCCCAGACCCAGAGAACAGGAGTGCTGGCAGGGACCAGGGCTCCCATTCTGCTTTCTCTGAGCTGAGAGAGGAAATGCACATCCCTAATGAAATAAGAAATCCATTTCAATGCAGCAGGAAAAAGCCACACTGCAGGCTGCCTAATACATTAGCACGCTGATGACTCTCCCATGGAGGACTGAACAGAAGCTCACTGGCACAGCTTTCCATAGAATAATTTAATTCTTACTTGCAAATCCTTGCGTCTCTATAATGAATGGAAGAGACCATAAATCCCTGGGATACCAGATTCGGTCCAGGATTCCCTGGAAGTTCACGTTGCTTTCCAGGGGCCTCGAAGACCCTCGAAGTGTTGGGGGAACACACTGAATGAAACCGCCCACCCTGGCCAGGCACCACAGCGACCATCTGTGTGTGTTACTTTACGACAAGAGGTCTTAGTAAGGAACACAGAACAAAGGAGCCACCGCCAACCAGAGGAGGTCGAGAAAGGTCAAAAGGAGATGCCATGTGTCCCAGCACGGCTGAATCGGGTGCACCACCAGGGAGGACCCTGAGTGAGAATGCTGGGCCAGAGACAACCCGGAAACTAACGCCATCGCCATAAGGCCTGCGACTGCGAGCCACGGGGCAGAGTGGTTCTCCTGGGCTCCCTTGCCCTCCTGTTCTCCACCCGGGGGCCCCTTCCCAATAAAGCCTCTGGCTCTGTCAGCAAGTGTGTCTCCTCAGACACTGCACTTCAAAGTGTTAGACAAGAGCCCCCTTTCCGGCCGTGGAAAGAGTCTCCGCCTTCCTGCAGTAGAAGCAGTGTCCCACCCTACTCCTAAGGCCCTCCTCGTGCAGGGTGACCAGATGCCCCCAATCCCACCAACGCAGATACCCCCAATCTCGCCAATGCAGACACAGCTGAGGGTTCCCAGTCCCAATGCATCTTCGTTTCCCGAGCCCTGATGTGGCTCAAAATCCTCCACATGACCAGCCTTTGACAGGACCCTTTCTCTTCTCCCTAAGGAGCCCCCCAAGGCAAATGCTGCCCACCCAGATGAGCTACAAGGGAGTGTGCAAGCTTATAACTTCCCAAAGTTATAAGGCTGATTTCCTTCCCTACCATAAGGAAGGCAGAGCACTGAAGAACTGATACTTTCTGAATGTGGTGTTGGAGAAGACTCCTGAGAGTCCCTTGGACTGCAAGGAGATCCAACCAGTCAATCCTAAAGGAAATCAACCCTGAATATCCACCGGAAGGACTGGGGCTAAAGCTAAAGCGCCAATACTTTGGTCATCTGATGCAAAGAGCCAGCTCACTGGAAAAGACCCTGAGGCTGGGAAAGATGAGGGCAGGAGGAGAAGGGGGCGACAGGGGATGAGGTGGTTGGATGGCATCACTGACTCAATGGACATGAGTCCGAGCAAACTCTGGAGGCAATGAGGGCAGGAGGCCTGGCGCGCTGCTGTCCATGAGGTCAAAGAGCTGGACAGGCAGCTCTGAGCGACTGAACCAGTTCTCCCCAACAGAAGCATTTCCATGCAAACCGACGAGCAGCTTGTCTCCAAGCTCACGTCAGGTGCCTCGCTCAACCTTGTAGTTCTTGGGAGAACATTCAGCGGGGCCCCCTGGGCACTTCGGGCAAAGCATCACATCTGCCTGATGCCTTATTTCACTGGGGGTCTCACTTCCGGTTCTGACTCCCAAACCTGGGCAGCTTGGGAGCAGGTTGAGAGACGTGGGAGGAGACACAAGTCTCATGCAGCCTCATCCCGAACGACAGTCCCGGGAGCAGGACCAGCACACACCCTGCAGCGGAAGCATCATCATTCGAACAAAAGCCGCCATCATCTTCAAACAAACACCACTGGGGAGTTTTGGGATTTGAACGTTAACATTTTAGATGGCAAACACAACGTGGCCACCACTGTTCACTGCTTGAAGGGTGATTTCATGGTTCTGGGAGGACATTTTGGCCACTAAATGCTCCAGGCACCTTCAGAAAGTCACCGAGTGTCTGGAGATCCCATTTCACCAATACGAAAAAGGGTCTTTACAAAACTTGGAGGGGGCAGGGGGAATGTGCTCAACTTTAAATACATATCAGGGCCGCAAGCTACCATGTTATGAAAGCTCAGCTCCAAACTCCCATTAAGCCAACCACTGTGACCCAAACCTTCCTCTTTTATATTTCAGTTTTCCACACTAAGGCGATCCTGGACCAAAGACACTGCTGGCGTCTACAGAGGGCTTCCCTGGCCCCCTCCCCCTGGCTCAGCCTGCCTGATGTCCCCAGGCCATGGCAGTGACGCTGGACCCCTTCCCCGCTCCATACACACCAAAAGAAGAAAGACATGGAGGCAGGGAGGCACAGGTCAGAGTTCAGGGTCTCGGACGCCTCACCCAGGCTAACCATTTCCATCTTTCCTTCCAGAAGGAGCGTGATCTCAGGGCTTTATCGGAGGCCCACAGTGGTCCAGGCCACCACCTCCTCCTGCCTGGCCCACAGGCCAGCCTCGTGCTCAGGCCACCTTCAGGCTCCTTTCCGGCTCCAGAGCACTGCCAATGAGAGCTTGATAAAGACCTACCCCAGGGTCTTAGCACGGAGGTGATGTTCAACCTCAACCGCATGGGGACTTACAGCTGAGCCTGGGGTAACAGCTTCTGTAAGTGAGAAGATTAAAAAGAATTCTTAAACGATGGCTGGTGTGATTAGAATTGAGAAACAGTAAAACAGGCTGTCACACTTGGGTTCTGAGACGGGGACCTAGGAACCCAGAGCCCTGGTCCCACCACTAGAATACCAGCTCAAGGCCAAGGACACACAGCCTCCCGGCCCTCGCTCCTGGCACCTCTAAGCAGAGTCGACGTATATATTAAAAGATAATTTCTACTGTGTGGCTTAGATGCCACTGGTGGGCAACAACTGCCTTCTTCGTGAAAGGCTGAAACAGGACAATGTTCCTGGTTAAAATAGACCCTGGGGAAAACAGACAGCTTGCACGCGTGCTAAGCTACCTAGCCATGTCTGACTCCTCGCGCCTCTACGGACTGTAGCCGGCCTCCGTCTGTGGGATTCTCCAGGCAAGAACACTGGAGTGGCTTGCCTTTTCCTCCTCCAGGGGGTCTTCCCAGAGATGGCTTAGATGTTTACAATTCAAAGGCTGCATTTCAGTCCATCCAGTGCTGGATATAATTGAGTCTGACAATTTTAATTTCATAAACAATTGTCAGTGGTCAGTAATATTTTTTAATTCAGAGTGCAATTAATGTTTATAATAAGGAAAGCCTTCCTAATAGATCCAAGCCAATCCAGAAGGCAACTACAGAATACGAAATCAGAAATAACTCTTCTCTTGTGTGCATGCTCAGTCACGTCCAACTCTCGGCAACCCCATGGACTGCAGCTCGCCAGGCTCCTCTGTCCATGGGACTCTTCAGGCAAGAACACTGGAGTAGGTTGCCATGCCCTCCGCCTCCAGGGGATCTTCCCAACCCAGGGATTGAACCTACGTCTCTTACGTCTCCTGCATCGCCAGGTGGATTCCTTACCCCTAGAGCCACCTGGGAAGTCCTGATGCAACATAGATAAAAGCAAATTAAAATGAAAAGAGCTGGGATGGTCCTCTTTACAGGATGGGAACAGGCTCATTTTGAGGTAGTATACATAGGTTTTTCCCCACAAGTAAGTCTGCAACTCTTGCACAGGAAATGGGTGATGAAATAACCTCCCTTCACGGAGCCACTGCCGATTTGCATTATAAGATTAAAATAAATACTGCCCATTAGGCTGTAATGTCCAGCAAACCTAATCACATTCTTGTAGGTCTGTTGAGTCAGCTGACCTACATGGATCCAGGTCTTCTCCCCCCGGGCTTGGTCCAAGGCCTTATGTCCAAGAGATAAGGATGCAGGATGCTGAGTACAGAGATGAAAACCTGCTCCTTCGGCACACCTGTGTGTCCACCGAGCGCTCCATGACCTGCGTGACCTCCAGGCCCCTCTGTCACTGACATCCAGGGTCAGTCCCGATCACAGGCAATGGACAAAAAACTGGAAAATGGAACAAGTGTGCCACGTCCCTCCCCGCACATCAGGCCCATGCCCATCATGGCATTGTTGGTCCTGGTACCACCTCGGCACCCCTCCAGGCATACACCGTCCTGGCCCTCCTCTCTGTTCTCAGGACAGAACTGCCAGTGGCTACACAGCATGGGATTGAAACCTGAAGCCCGTAACAGAGAGCTGGCCAGGGTCACAACCGTCATGGATTATCTCCCCGACAAGGCTGGCCAGCATCTCTGCAAGACTCCACCTGGGCCCCCTGCTCGACAAGCCACCTGGGAAGACAGTCCACCCCGCTCCTCTCCTCTGCCCCCAGGCTGGGCACCCAGTGGTCCTGCACACACAAGGGCACCTGCAGGGCCCGCCGCCCACCTCTCATCTCTGTTAAGCAAGGTGCGCCCCGGGTGCCTCCAGTGCCTGGATCAGCTTAAGCTCACATGAAACAGACCCGGCTGGAACAGTACAGAGGCTCGGGGGCCGATCGTGCCCCACAAGACACGACACCCTGAACAAAACCCGCCTGTGAGTGGAAAGCCCTCAGGAAAGGGGACATACAACACACCAAGCACAGAGACAGGGTTCCAGGCCGTGTCCCCTCAGCCCACAGTGTGCACCAGGTAATGAGCGAGTGAGCTCAATATCCTACGAACCACCACAGGGAAGGTCATCTGGGTAAAGGAGGAAGCCTTTGAAAGTCCGTCTCAGTGCCTAAGCACTGAATTAGGGAGAAACATAGGAAATGGTCCTCATTGTTTCCGGACTTGTTAGTCCTCAGACTATGACCGTCAGAGATGGTTGTGAAGTAATAAGGTCCACTCAGGAGTAAAAGAACAGATGTGAAATTTTATATGTTCCCTGGTGGCTCAGCTGGTAAAGAATTCACCTGCAATGCAGGAGACCTGAGTCAGGACGATCCCCTTTAGAAAAAAATGGCAATCCACTCCAGTACTCTTGCCTGGAGGATTCCACGGACAGAGGAGCCTGTCGGGCTACAGTCCATGGGGTCACAAAGAGTTGGACAGGACTGAGCAACTAACAGCTGCAGCATATACCTTCAGTCCTCAACCCTGGGGGCTGCCCATCAACCCCACCCATCCCCAAGGCCCCGCCCATCACGCAATTCATAGCCACCTTACACACAGGCTGCCTGGGAGGCACTGTGTCAAGGTCTCACAGGTTAAACTGGGAGGGAGAAATCGGAGTCCCCATACATCCTGGCACTGACGTACTCCTGGCAATTTGTCCTCTGGGTCTGCGCTGTGTTTGCTTTCTAATTACTCCGCTTCAGAAAGGAGTCCCACGTGGACACAAACGTGGCAGGCGTGCAATGATGGCAGGACAGTTGCGGAAGGGCGGAGGAGATTCCGAGCAAGACAGAGAGGCGCAAATGCCCCTGGGGCCCAGGAGCCTCCTGGTCCTTTTACTCCTTATAGTTTTTGCCACTAACTTTAAAGCTAAGCGGATGGCCGCCTCCTAGCATCAGACATGATTTCTGTTACTTTCTACGAAAGTAACAGACTTTCTATGAAACATTCATGATCTTTCTGCAAAATCAGGAGGCATCCAAACTGTGCATTCCACCAAGAGCCAAGCCCTCCCACCTGCCAGGGAGCAGCTCACAGGATCTACTTCTGCTTCACCTTCTGGCAGAGCGGATTTTCTGTGTGCAAGGAAAAGCTAACTAAGATGCGTTCTCAGTGAACTCCTGTTTAACTTCTGTGTTCTCCTAGACAATGTCAGTACAATGGCTTCTGATGTGCTTGTAACAAGCATTTCTGACTTACATCTCCGGCTTTGGCCTCCCTCCAGCACTGGGGTCTCGCCATGGGGGTGTTGGAGGCTGACCATACCCTGATCCACCTTGTTAGTCCTCAGACTATGACCGTCAGAGATGGTTGTGAAGTAATAAGGTCCACTCAGGAGTAAAAGAACAGATGTGAAATTTTATATGTTCCCTGGTGGCTCAGCTGGTAAAGAATTCACCTGCAATGCAGGAGACCTGAGTCAGGACGATCCCCTTTAGAAAAAAATGGCAATCCACTCCAGTACTCTTGCCTGGAGGATTCCACGGACAGAGGAGCCTGTCGGGCTACAGTCCATGGGGTCACAAAGAGTTGGACAGGACTGAGCAACTAACAGCTGCAGCATATACCTTCAGTCCTCAACCCTGGGGGCTGCCCATCAACCCCACCCATCCCCAAGGCCCCGCCCATCACGCAATTCATAGCCACCTTACACACAGGCTGCCTGGGAGGCACTGTGTCAAGGTCTCACAGGTTAAACTGGGAGGGAGAAATCGGAGTCCCCATACATCCTGGCACTGACGTACTCCTGGCAATTTGTCCTCTGGGTCTGCGCTGTGTTTGCTTTCTAATTACTCCGCTTCAGAAAGGAGTCCCACGTGGACACAAACGTGGCAGGCGTGCAATGATGGCAGGACAGTTGCCGGAAGGGCCGGAGGAGATTCCGAGCAAGACAGAGAGGCGCAAATGCCCCTGGGGCCCAGGAGCCTCCTGGTCCTTTTACTCCTTATAGTTTTTGCCACTAACTTTAAAGCTAAGCGGATGGCCGCCTCCTAGCATCAGACATGATTTCTGTTACTTTCTACGAAAGTAACAGACTTTCTATGAAACATTCATGATCTTTCTGCAAAATCAGGAGGCATCCAAACTGTGCATTCCCACCGAAGAGCCAAGCCCTCCCACCTGCCAGGGAGCAGCTCACAGGATCTACTTCTGCTTCACCTTCTGGCAGAGCGGATTTTCTGTGTGCAAGGAAAAGCTAACTAAGATGCGTTCTCAGTGAACTCCTGTTTAACTTCTGTGTTCTCCTAGACAATGTCGAGTACAATGGCTTCTGATGTGCTTGTAACAAGCATTTCTGACTTACATCTCCGGCTTTGGCCCTCCCTCCAGCACTGGGGTCTCGCCATGGGGGGTGTTGGAGGCTGACCATACCCTGATCCGAACACGGTGGCCAAAGAGAGCAGCATAACCCAAGGGCCCAACCCTTGGACAGTTAAATGTGAACGGGTAACAGTCATAAAAGCCTGGCCCCCTTGCCTAACTTGGACAACTCAGAGAACTGCCCCAGATCCAAAGTCCCTGTCCTGCCCACCTCCACTGGGTGCCTGGACCCCACGTGGGGCCTGCTCTGTAGCCCAAGGCCACCTTCCTCTTTTTCTGCAGCTCAACCTCCTCCACAGTGGGAGCCAAGCACAGGCTGCCATAGGGAACGTGCTGTCTGTCTTCTAGAACCTGCTTGAGAGGAGCTGACCTCCACCAAGGGCCTTAGCCAATGGCAAGGGCTGGAGAGCATGACAGGGCCCCCCTAGAAGGCCCCCCACACCATGGAGCGTTTTCTGACCCAATCCCATGTTGGGTCACAGGTAGCAGTGCCTAACCCAGCTGCCCACACCTGTTCATTCCTCTTGGGAGCCCAGCAGGGCTCCAAGGACCAAGGAACACACGTGACCAATTCCAAATGGGTCCCACCCTCAAGAAGCATCCTTCTAGAGCAGAAGACCAGCAAGCACACAGGTGTGAAAGGACAGCCTGGGATGCAGTCAGGGCAGCAGGTATGGCGACCAGGGAATGGAGGCGGAGAGGCTGCCCAGTCAGGAAGGGGCTCAGATGTATCTCGTGCTGCTCTGTGGTGGGAGAGGAGAAGCAGGGAGTTGAAGCCCATCACAGGCTCATTTGAGCCCAACCGATATCTTGAAGGATTAACTCGAGGCCATAAGGAGACTTCCTCAGCTGATCAAGAATCTGCCTGCAATGCAGGAGGCCTGGGTTCCTTCCCTGGGTTGAAGATCCCTGGAGAAGGAAATGGCAACCCACTCCAGTATTCTGGCCTGGAGAATTCCATAGACAGAGGAGCCTGGCAGGCTACAGCCCATGGGGGTGCAGGAGTTGGACACAACTGCGCGACTAACACTATAAAGCAGGCTTCAAAGGTGTGCTAAATTAACTTTTGCTTTTTGCGATGGAAACGTGTACAATTTCCCATGTCTGGGTGTCCACACTGGCGCACACAGGCTTTAAAAAGGCCCACCCCTCCCTCCCTTGGTAAGCAGCGCTCACCTGCGGAGACTGGTCTGGCTCACAGGAAAGAAGGCACCAGTCCCTCGCACTCATGGCCCAGGTCCTCAGAAAAGGGCAGACTTCCCTGAGCCCAGCCTGACCCAGGGAAGAGAGCTGGAGGGAGGGGCAGAACCTTCCAATAAACAGCCCCAACCCCAGGGCTCTGCACTCTCACTGGAGGACTGAGACTCCGGCTCACAGCTTAATCAGAGAAAAGCCGGCAGTGGGTGGCTTCCAAGAAGGCTCCTGTGTTTAAAATAGCCACGATCCCTGCCAAACCCCAGGCCCAGACTCCAAGTGTTTATTTACATGGCTGGATTTAGAACTCTGAAAATAAACCCATTGATTTGGACTTCTCAAAACCAATACTCAAAACTGGACCAGACGGAGGAAAATCCTGAGCCGAGAAAAAACACACTGACTTCACTCAAAGATACAGCAAGAGAGGGCTTCCTGGTGGTCCAGTAGGTAAGGACACCGCCTTGTGGGGGCTATCGCAAACCAATTCCAAATGGGTCCCACCCTCAAGAAGCATCCTTCTAGAGCAGAAGACCAGCAAGCACACAGGTGTGAAAGGACAGCCTGGGATGCAGTCAGGGCAGCAGGTATGGCGACCAGGGAATGGAGGCGGAGAGGCTGCCCAGTCAGGAAGGGGCTCAGATGTATCTCGTGCTGCTCTGTGGTGGGAGAGGGAGAAGCAGGGGAGTTGAAGCCCATCACAGGCTCATTTGAGCCCAACCGATATCTTGAAGGATTAACTCGAGGCCATAAGGAGACTTCCTCAGCTGATCAAGAATCTGCCTGCAATGCAGGAGGCCTGGGTTCCTTCCCTGGGTTGAAGATCCCCTGGAGAAGGAAATGGCAACCCACTCCAGTATTCTGGCCTGGAGAATTCCATAGACAGAGGAGCCTGGCAGGCTACAGCCCATGGGGGTGCAGGAGTTGGACACAACTGCGCGACTAACACTATAAAGCAGGCTTCAAAGGTGTGCTAAATTAACTTTTGCTTTTTGCGATGGAAACGTGTACAATTTCCCATGTCTGGGTGTCCACACTGGCGCACACAGGCTTTAAAAAGGCCCACCCCTCCCTCCCTTGGTAAGCAGCGCTCACCTGCGGAGACTGGTCTGGCTCACAGGAAAGAAGGCACCAGTCCCTCGCACTCATGGCCCAGGTCCTCAGAAAAGGGCAGACTTCCCTGAGCCCAGCCTGACCCAGGGAAGAGAGCTGGAGGGAGGGGCAGAACCTTCCAATAAACAGCCCCCACCCCAGGGCTCTGCACTCTCACTGGAGGACTGAGACTCCGGCTCACAGCTTAATCAGAGAAAAGCCGGCAGTGGGTGGCTTCCAAGAAGGCTCCTGTGTTTAAAATAGCCACGATCCCTGCCAAACCCCAGGCCCAGACTCCAAGTGTTTATTTACATGGCTGGATTTAGAACTCTGAAAATAAACCCATTGATTTGGACTTCTCAAAACCAATACTCAAAACTGGACCAGACGGAGGAAAATCCTGAGCCGAGAAAAAACACACTGACTTCACTCAAAGATACAGCAAGAGAGGGCTTCCCTGGTGGTCCAGTAGGTAAGGACACCGCCTTGCAGTGCAAGGGGCACCAGTTCGATCCCTGGCCTGGGAAGATCCCACGTGTGGCAGAGCGACTGGACCAATGTGCCCAACTACTGCGTTAGAGATCTGGAGCGACAGAGGCCACTGCGATGGGAGGCCCACACAGGCCAAAGAACAAAGATGGATGAAAATAGATAAATGAAGGATCAATAGAAGTGGCCCAAAAACAAACAGACAAAAAAGATACAGTAAGAGAAACCCAAACCCCAAGGTACAGAAAGAGAGATGCACCCACCCGAGCGGACTTGGGTCCAGCACGTGCGGAGGCCCCATCTCCCTCAGAGGGGCCCCCGCATCTGGCTGCCCCCGCACAGCTCCTGGGTGAGCAGGCCCAGGTCCGTCTCAGCTCTGCCCGCAGAGGCCGAGGTGTTCACCCTGCCAAGCCTCCCAGTCAAGGGACCAAGAATAAACTGTGTCTTGGGACTTCCCTGGTGGTCCAGTGGTTAGGACTCCTCGCTTCCACCGCAGTGGGCACGGGTTCGATCCCTAGTCAGGGAACAAGGATTCCACAAGCCTCATCATGCAGTCAAAAAAATTAAACGTAAGACAGGAAGAATCGGGCTTCCCTGGTGGTCCAGTGCATGAAGAGTTTGCCTCGCAGTGCAAGGGGCACCGGTTCGATCCCTGACCTGGGAGGCTCCCACGTACCGTGGACCGACTGGGCTGGTGTGTCCAACTACGCAGCTGGCACTCTGGAGCGCATGCGCCCAGAGCCGGTGCTCTGCAGCGAGAGAGGTCACTGCGATTGGGCGGCCCACACATGCCAAAGAATAAGGATGGATGAAAATAAATAAATAAATAAAAAACCAATAAAAGAGACCAGAAGAGAGTTAAAAAGAAATAAGAAATCAACTGCATCCCTTCCTGGTCATCGCTTTTTACTTTAAAACTAAAATTTGCGCTTCAAAGGTTTAAATGCAAAACACTGACTGCTCCAACTGGAGCTCTGAAGCTGGGTGGTAAGCTACAGAGCCAGGCCCCAGGGGAGGGTGGAGGCCGGGGCTGCCTGTGGCCACCACCGCCTTGGGCACCCACCTGGGCCTGTCCTTTAAAAGGAAGGTGTTTTCACCTACAAAAGAGGTGGGATGGGCAGAGGTCAAAGGCCCTTTCACTCTAACTAACTTTCCAGGACCCTTTGATTCAGAAAAGCCTACTTAAACCCTGTGAGCAGTAAAAGTGACACCATGGCCTGGCCCCAAGCAGGGGGCAGATTGTAAGCCTCCTCCTCATGCGAGGAAGAGATAAGAAGCATGCCTTTGGACCCATGGGTCTGGAAAGAAGGGAAAACCAGAGAGGACTGATACCTGCGGCTCCCAGGCACAGGTGCACTGACTACAATCTCACTTTCATCAAACATATGCAGCTGTTAGATACATTTATCAGCAGATAAATTCAGTCCAAGGAAAACAGTCAATAGAGGAAATATTTTTTAAATCACTGTCAACACCACTGCATGCATGCTAAGTCATTTCAGTCGTGTTCAACTCTTTGGGACATGATGGTCTGTAGCCTCCCAGGCTCCTCTGTCCATGGGATTCTCCAGGCCAGAATACTGGACCGGTTTGCCATTTCCTCCTCCAGGGGATCTTCTCCACCCAGGGATGGAACCCAAAATGAAGAGTTCTCTTCTGTCTCCTTCATTAGCAGGTGGGTTCTTTACCACGAGCGCCACCCGGGAAGCCTTTGAGCATGGCTAAACGTCCTCGAGAGTTTAATACAGCCTGGGAAGCAGACCTGTCAGAGTGTACTTGGCCTGGGGTGCAAGACACGAGCTCACTGACCACCTGCTCAGACAGCATCAGCCCCAGCCCCACCAGTCACAATGGGTGTGAACACACACATAGCACACTCTCACACGCCCGCCTACCACCATGCCAGCTCTGAAGACCAGAAGTTGCCAGGGAGTCTAGGGAAACTTCCCTGATCTTTTATGACTTGGGTTGAGATGTAGGAGGCAAGGTAGGGAAGATCCCTCTTAACCGGCCTGCCAGTTTCAGGCCCATCAGAAATTGTATCTTTGAAATAAGTAATAGCAGAAGGCGTGTGGGCAGTAGCACAATGACCTGAAACCACGGAAGCCTGCACCATCCAAGACCACAGTCCCACACTGTCCCCTCCCTGGGGCTGAGACCTCCACATAGGCTTTGCCTGTTCTCTGTGAGTGGTCCCCAAGGGTAAGGTGTCTGGGGTCGTGTGGAGACAAGGCAACCCCTAAACCCTGCCCATCAACAAAGACACCCAACACTCTGTCCACGCCCAAGAGCCTAAGAAGGCCCCCGCTCTGGCCCTGCCACCCGAGGGGCCGTGCCCGGGCAGGGAGGACATGGCAGCCTGCCTTCCCACTCTCTCACTCCAGCCCCAGCTCCTGAACCGTCTCCACACAGCAGGGAAGGAAGAGGGAGACCAGGCCAGAGGTGGAGCAACTAACAGCTGGAGGCCCGGACTTGTGGGAGCTCGGGCTCCCTCTCAGTCTCCCTGTCCACCTCTATAGACAGCTCCACGAACCTGTCGGCCACTGATAATCCATCAGTCCTATTGAGCTGCGGTTGCTGGAATCAATGAATCAACCAGAGCAGCGCATTCGTGAGGGCCCAGCCTAGAAAACATCACGCAGGTGTGCCTACTGCTACTTGTCTTATTGCGA
Source organism: Tragulus kanchil (assembly GCA_022376925.1). NCBI lineage: Eukaryota > Metazoa > Chordata > Mammalia > Artiodactyla > Tragulidae > Tragulus > Tragulus kanchil. The sequence continues at coordinate 51,053,543 of JAIOJX010000026.1, forward strand.
CACGGCACACATCTTCTAAACAGAAGCACAGCTGGCCTGTCCCTCAAACGGCAGAGTCCAGGGGCGGGAGCTCCCGACGGCAGGACAGGCAGGGGACCGGGGAAGTCCCTGCAGCTCCGCCCTCCACTGCAAGAGGCCTGCCACCCCTGGATGGTCCCAGCCCTTGAAATGCATCAGTTTCTCTCTCAGCAGTGGTGGCCCCAGTCCGGCCAACAGGCACCCGCCAGGTCAGAAGCTCAACGTAAGACAAAATTCCGTTTCACCACAAAGGACATAACAGACTCTCAAAGGGCCCAAGGTGGGAGGGAGAGCTGATCTTTCTTCTGAAAGCAGCCTGCCTCTGCGGAGCACATGAGGACCCAGGGACAGGCAGGAAGTTCCAGACGTGTGTCTGAGGCGGGGGGGGGGGGGGGGCTGGCGATGTGACAAGTCACTGAGCTGCAGGGCCCTCACTGACCCGGGAATGAAGGGACAAGACTGGGACCGGCAAAACACTCCCCTACACCCAGACGGCATGCCTGATCCACCGCACTCACAACACCTCCACTGGCCACAGGCCCCAAAATGGAGCCCAGTCCAGCCCTGGCTGTCCCAGGACAGAGACTGAGGCAGAAACCCAGTGACACCCTTCTACCACAGAGAGTCTAAGCTCCTGGGCATGTGAGGCAGCCCTGGTCAGAGACATTCGACGCTGAAATCCCCCTGCCCGCCCTCGTGTCTGTTCACATCCCAGATAAGTCTCTGGCTGTGGCCTGTGAAGCAAGACAGCGCTCCAGCTTATTTTGGAAACAGAAAAAATTGAAAAGCTGACAGGTCATCTAAAAAAAAGGCTGTGTTTCAAAGGCTGGTCACCAGTACAAAAGGGTTTTATCTGCAGCTTTACCAAGTTGCACCTGACACGAACCAAGTACATCTAAGTTTGGAGATTCACTTGAAATGGATCGTCTGCCAGTGTCTAAGGGGAGGGACCTTTCTAGGATTTACTTGGCATTATAAGCACAAATCATATTATCACCCCAAAGGCAGACCTGCTACAAATAAAAGGCAGGCTTCAGAGGTGGCTGGAGGAAATTTCTGGGCATAAAAGGTGTTGGTTAACACCTGCCACCCAGGAAGCCGAGACTGAAAGACTGACTTGGCCTAAACGGCAGAGTCCAGGGGCGGGAGCTCCCGACGGCAGGACAGGCAGGGGACCGGGGAAGTCCCTGCAGCTCCGCCCTCCACTGCAAGAGGCCTGCCACCCCTGGATGGTCCCAGCCCTTGAAATGCATCAGTTTCTCTCTCAGCAGTGGTGGCCCCAGTCCGGCCAACAGGCACCCGCCAGGTCAGAAGCTCAACGTAAGACAAAATTCCGTTTCACCACAAAGGACATAACAGACTCTCAAAGGGCCCAAGGTGGGAGGGAGAGCTGATCTTTCTTCTGAAAGCAGCCTGCCTCTGCGGAGCACATGAGGACCCAGGGACAGGCAGGAAGTTCCAGACGTGTGTCTGAGGCGGGGGGGGGGGGGGCTGGCGATGTGACAAGTCACTGAGCTGCAGGGCCCTCACTGACCCGGGAATGAAGGGACAAGACTGGGACCGGCAAAACACTCCCCTACACCCAGACGGCATGCCTGATCCACCGCACTCACAACACCTCCACTGGCCACAGGCCCCAAAATGGAGCCCAGTCCAGCCCTGGCTGTCCCAGGACAGAGACTGAGGCAGAAACCCAGTGACACCCTTCTACCACAGAGAGTCTAAGCTCCTGGGCATGTGAGGCAGCCCTGGTCAGAGACATTCGACGCTGAAATCCCCCTGCCCGCCCTCGTGTCTGTTCACATCCCAGATAAGTCTCTGGCTGTGGCCTGTGAAGCAAGACAGCGCTCCAGCTTATTTTGGAAACAGAAAAAATTGAAAAGCTGACAGGTCATCTAAAAAAAAGGCTGTGTTTCAAAGGCTGGTCACCAGTACAAAAGGGTTTTATCTGCAGCTTTACCAAGTTGCACCTGACACGAACCAAGTACATCTAAGTTTGGAGATTCACTTGAAATGGATCGTCTGCCAGTGTCTAAGGGGAGGGACCTTTCTAGGATTTACTTGGCATTATAAGCACAAATCATATTATCACCCCAAAGGCAGACCTGCTACAAATAAAAGGCAGGCTTCAGAGGTGGCTGGAGGAAATTTCTGGGCATAAAAGGTGTTGGTTAACACCTGCCACCCAGGAAGCCGAGACTGAAAGACTGACTTGGCCTGATGGAACCTGAGGGCTTAATCTCCTTCCCAGAGATCGATAGGCCTCTAAAGTCTTTGAAGAAAAGGAAAATGCCACAAAAATCTCCTGCAGCGCTGCCTCAGGAATGCAGATCTGTTAGATAGCAAATACCTGGGCTTCCCAGGTGCCAAGGCGGTCAAGAATCCGCCTGCAGTGCAGGAGATGCAAGGCGCTGGGGTTTGATCCCTGGATGGGGAAGACGCCGTGGAGAACAGCATGGCAACCCGGTCCAGGACTCCTGCCTGGAGAAGCCCATGCACAGAGGCGCCTGGCAGGCTACGGCCCGTCTGTGGGGTCACAGAGAGCTGGACCCGACTGAGCACCCACACTCACGCCTGGATTCCTCAGCTGAGAACAGCACACACTTTCCGAGCTGGGATTCAGCCCTCTCTGCTGGACAGAGGCTGCTACCGCGTGACCTTTAACCTGCAGGTCCTAGGAGCAACCTCCTAGGTGAGAATGCCACGGGATTCATCAGGATAGAGTGGACTGGGAACTGGGGAAGAAGGTTATTCAAAAATGGTTCCTCTAAATCAGAATTTGGATGTGGCCAGTGGCTGTGCCCAAGCCTCGCCGAGGCGGTGTAGGTACGCAAGTACCCTTTGCAGAGGGGAAGGGAGTGGGCTTCGAGCCTCCGTATGGGCACCTCTCAACCCCAGTTTCCTGGCCTTCTTTGTAAGGTACTTGTGAATTTAAATTTTTTAACTAAATACTAAATAGTAAATTTATTATTTTGTGCTTTATAAAATGTTATATATTTGTATAATGTATGAATTATAAATAAGTATTAAATTTTAAGCAAAATTTTAAACATATGTATTTCAGACTGATAGAAGAGGCAAGTACCTTTCAAAAAAAAAAAGTCAGGGGAATCTCAAATTGTGACCTCTTTCCAAGAGGTCATTATTTTTACCCGTTTCACCTGAAACAGAAGAAACTGAGTTTTCATTGTCAAGGAATGCAGGATTTCTCACATACACAGCACTTCACTCTCCCCGCTCACTGGCCAGCGTAGCATCAGCTGCCATGGGGGTGCAGGGGAGGGGGGGCACTTCCTTGGACACATGCCCTGCAGCCTGGAGCCCGAGGGCAGCACACATGCCCATACGCACCTCTCACCCCCAGCACAGAGCTGTTTTCCAATCAATCCCTATTTCCTAATGAGGAAACTGAGGCATGGACAGGCGACAGAACGTACTCAAGGACACACATTCAGAAAACTGCCAAACCAGGCGTATGGCTCCAGAGACCCTGTCCTCAGCTGACGAGCCACACGGGCTCTACGACCAGCTTGAAAGGACGTCACAACACGCCCAGCACTACCCTTGTATGGAAACATCGCAGTGTAAACACACTAACTCCCAGACCCGCTGCCAGACACGAGGCTCCATGGAGCCGGTAGGATACATCTCCCGGATGCTTTGATTCTGATTCACCCACGAATGATCTCTCTGTAGAACTCAAGACCCCACTGGAGCCCCAGGTTGATAGAAGGCAGGGTGAGGAGGCGGCGCTCAGCACTGCTCTGCGAAATAAACACATTGTGGCTTGTATCAGGAATGAAATGAATCACATGTGACTAATGGAGTTAACTCTTCCAGTCACACGAATGAGGCACGGTGGTGCGGGGGAGGGGGCGGGGAGATAAAACCACAGAAGAAGAAAAAGACCACTCTGCCCTCCCCACTTTAAACTGACCCTACAACAATCAACGACTTAAAAGGAAGCAGTGAAACTGAAGGGCACTAGAAAACACAGGATGAAGTACAAACAAAACACAAGGCTAACCAATTCTCATGGTTTGAGAAGGCACTGCCCCACCTGGGCAAAACGCACAAGTCACAGCAACCACAGCGTCGAGCATACCCACGTAAGTGGCATGTTCTATTTTGGGGTCTCTCACAAAAACACATAACAAGCAATTATTCTAAAGCAAAGGTATCAGGCCACAGTGTTTAGGACTTGTTTTCACACGCATTCGGGCCTTCCTGAGACTCAGCCACAGGGGCTTTAAACACCTACTTAGTAATTAACAAGACAGATGGGCCTCAGGTCCCTGAGATCACTTCTCGGGGCACCTGGAGCCGAAGCTTGCAGCCAAGACCAAAGCAGATCCCACTGACCGGATGCTGTTCCTTCTGCACATGACAGTAACTGAAAATGTCTCCCACAATACACAGAAGAACATTCCCTCCTGCCAACACCATCAGGTCACTCACATACGTAAAATCAGCTTTTGAGGCAAGAACGCTAAGAGAAAGCAAAACAGAAAGAAGCATGAGCTACGAGAGAATCAGATGAAGGTCACGTTGGGACGTCAGCCACAAAAGGACATTAGGACCATGGGCGTCTCAACGGCCTGACAAGAGCCCAGGCACCCAAGCCAAGCCGCGGCGCCAGTGGCCACCGCTGGGGATGGCCATGGGGGGCTGGGAGCAGATGTCCTGTTAGGTCTCGGATTGTCGCTGCTGTGCAGTGCTGAGGTGTGTCCAACGCTTTGAGACCCCATGGACTGCAGCCCAGCAGGCTCTTTGGTCCAAGGGATTTCCCAGGCCAGAATACTGGCGTGGGTTGTCATTTCCTCCTCCAGGAGATCTTCCCAACCCAGAGATGGAAGCTCTGTCTCTGTGTCTCCTGTATTGGCTGGCGATTCTTCACCTCTGTGCCACCTGGACATCTGGTCTCCAGCTAGCCCGCTGAACTAAGCAAGAGCCGCAGGCGTGGCCAGGTCGGGGTCAGGCAGGAGAACAGCACGAGGAAACGACAAACATGCCTCCCTTTCTGTGAGTGTGGGAGAACGCTGCTTCCCAAGAGACCAGGTCCAAAAGTCATCAAAACTCTAGACCCTGAATGGGACTTCTGACCCTAAAAAAGAACACAGGGCTTTAAAACCCCAGACAAGGGACGCAGCACCCCATCAAACGTCCCCTGACACTGCTGTGTGTGGAAGCCTCTGGTGATTGGGAACAAGCCATGGAAAGGGGCAGCCGACTCCAAGTGTGGGGGCTGGCTTCAGAAAAGGGCCTTCCTGGGCCTCAGTCAAGCTCCTCTAAGGCATCTCACTCACCAGTGACTCCTGGGGCCACCTTAGGTTCACTTCTCGAAAGCCTCCAGGCTCCCAGGCTTCCCTTCCAAATTAAAAATCCCCTCGTGTCTTCAAATACGCATAGGCTTCCAGTCTTCCAAGAGCCAGATCAGGAAAGCAGGTTAGGCATCTTCTTTTATATGCAAGAGAGGTCAGATTCAAGAAGGCTAGGGCTCTAGGATGGGAACTAAAACAAGGGGAAGAATAAGGAATCTGAGCATCTGGGAGCTACGAGGAGCAGTGGGCACCACGGAGACAGAGCCCGCCGGGCTCGGCCCACCACGCCCCCAGTGACAGGCCAGGGACGCAAGCTGCAGGAAAGAAGTTACAAGTGTGCAATCCTGTCACACGCGTCTCACAGACTGAAATACGACTTCTCTGTTGTTCTAAAGTCCCTGTTAACTGGAACAGGTAGGTCCACGATGGATACCCGCTGGAGAAGCGGTGTCTGAGGGACAGTGGTCTGTGTGAGACGGAGCGGGCAGACGCTGCATCAGAGAGGCTGGCGGCATTGTTTACAGAGTCAGTTCTCAAGAGTGTGATGGTGCTCACGCCTGAGAGAAGCCCTTACAACGACAGGCAGAGGGGGCCAGAGGGAACACAGATGACTTCTGACAAGCAGCTCCCAGGGACAACCATCACGCCCAGGAATGTGCCCAAGGGCAGCCCACAGAATAACTGGAGCCACCCTGCGTGGGGATCAAACAACTGAGCCAGGCAAACCCTGCCTCGGATGATCACACCGGAAGCAAGCCGGGTGCTTCGTAACTATTCTCAACAAAAGATGCTAAGAAAGTTACCCTCCTTTTCTTCTTCCCTCCCACCAACTGATGTGTGCCTCTGCAAACGATCTTCTCTCGTCAGATAAGGAGAAGGCAAATGATGGCTTTCCCAGCCTCTGGCTGGTACGTCCTAGTACTAAAGAAATGAACTGGGACTCCCATCCTCCAGCCCACAAAGCTCACTTCTTTTCTAAGTTTTGTCAGTCTTCAGATCCATGAGTGATGTCAGAATTGAACACCAAGGCAAGAGAGGAAAAAAAAAAGAAATCCACAAGGAGAGATGAGAAAACAAAAGGACAAGCGATCTTTGAATTAAAATGAATCGATGCGATAACACTTTTTAAATTATACGAGCTTATACAGTTTCATCTTATGCTAAGTATTAATAACAAAAAATCCCCTCGTGTCTTCAAATACGCATAGGCTTCCAGTCTTCCAAGAGCCAGATCAGGAAAGCAGGTTAGGCATCTTCTTTTATATGCAAGAGAGGTCAGATTCAAGAAGGCTAGGGCTCTAGGATGGGAACTAAAACAAGGGGAAGAATAAGGAATCTGAGCATCTGGGAGCTACGAGGAGCAGTGGGCACCACGGAGACAGAGCCCGCCGGGCTCGGCCCACCACGCCCCCAGTGACAGGCCAGGGACGCAAGCTGCAGGAAAGAAGTTACAAGTGTGCAATCCTGTCACACGCGTCTCACAGACTGAAATACGACTTCTCTGTTGTTCTAAAGTCCCTGTTAACTGGAACAGGTAGGTCCACGATGGATACCCGCTGGAGAAGCGGTGTCTGAGGGACAGTGGTCTGTGTGAGACGGAGCGGGCAGACGCTGCATCAGAGAGGCTGGCGGCATTGTTTACAGAGTCAGTTCTCAAGAGTGTGATGGTGCTCACGCCTGAGAGAAGCCCTTACAACGACAGGCAGAGGGGGCCAGAGGGAACACAGATGACTTCTGACAAGCAGCTCCCAGGGACAACCATCACGCCCAGGAATGTGCCCAAGGGCAGCCCACAGAATAACTGGAGCCACCCTGCGTGGGGATCAAACAACTGAGCCAGGCAAACCCTGCCTCGGATGATCACACCGGAAGCAAGCCGGGTGCTTCGTAACTATTCTCAACAAAAGATGCTAAGAAAGTTACCCTCCTTTTCTTCTTCCCTCCCACCAACTGATGTGTGCCTCTGCAAACGATCTTCTCTCGTCAGATAAGGAGAAGGCAAATGATGGCTTTCCCAGCCTCTGGCTGGTACGTCCTAGTACTAAAGGAGTGAACTGGGACTCCCATCCTCCAGCCCACAAAGCTCACTTCTTTTCTAAGTTTTGTCAGTCTTCAGATCCATGAGTGATGTCAGAATTGAACACCAAGGCAAGAGAGGAAAAAAAAAAGAAATCCACAAGAAGAGATGAGAAAACAAAAGGACAAGACGATCTTTGAATTAAAATGAATCGAAGTGCGATAACACTTTTTAAATTATACGAGCTTATACAGTTTCATCTTATGCTAAGTATTAATAACAAGAGAAAAAACTATCAAATGTGAAACCCAAGGTCAGTGGAAATGTATGAGAAAGAGAACGTCTAAGACTGTGACACACAAATGAGTAAATATCCTCACCACACTGCACTCTTTCGAGCTGAACAAAACCTAGACCCGAACGAGGGTGGGCAGATGGCACTTTCTCTCAAAATGATGCAAAGACAATAATCGCCCTTCTCTGCACTAATCTGCTGACCTTAATACCAATTCTGTTCATCACCTGGGGATGCAACTGCAGCTGTCCATACTTCATCTCAACCGTTGCCCTAAATAAATAAAACCTTTGCTTTTTCATTACTTCACTCACTGTGTCACCATTTTAAATGAATGTAGGTTTTCAAGTAATTACAGAAGAAGAGTAACAACAGCCTGAAGGCAATTTCCCACCATAAACAAAATCCTCATGCCCCCACAGGGGGAAGAAACCTGGAAACCATAGCATCCTTTCTAATGCCCGACAGTGGCATTAGTCATATAGATCTGGGGAACAGAAATGATTTTTTTTTAAGGAGTTAATTATAAAAATCTCAACCAGCTTGCTGGTAGAGATCTCCACTTTTCTATCTGGTAAACTACTAATCCTGCAAGATGCCAATCCTTTTATCCCTCTGAGGCCTTCCTTCACACCTTCCCCTCTCGATGGACATTTGCTCCCCTTTCGTTAGCTCCTCCCACAAACACTTCTTACAAGGCTCCGTGCCAAGGACAATGCTCTTAATTCTGCAAAAGGAAGAACGGCAAATGATGGCTTTCCCAGCCTCTGGCTGGTACGTCCTAGTACTAAAGGAGTGAACTGGGACTCCCATCCTCCAGCCCACAAAGCTCACTTCTTTTCTAAGTTTTGTCAGTCTTCAGATCCATGAGTGATGTCAGAATTGAACACCAAGGCAAGAGAGGAAAAAAAAAAGAAATCCACAAGAAGAGATGAGAAAACAAAAGGACAAGACGATCTTTGAATTAAAATGAATCGAAGTGCGATAACACTTTTTAAATTATACGAGCTTATACAGTTTCATCTTATGCTAAGTATTAATAACAAGAGAAAAAACTATCAAATGTGAAACCCAAGGTCAGTGGAAATGTATGAGAAAGAGAACGTCTAAGACTGTGACACACAAATGAGTAAATATCCTCACCACACTGCACTCTTTCGAGCTGAACAAAACCTAGACCCGAACGAGGGTGGGCAGATGGCACTTTCTCTCAAAATGATGCAAAGACAATAATCGCCCTTCTCTGCACTAATCTGCTGACCTTAATACCAATTCTGTTCATCACCTGGGGATGCAACTGCAGCTGTCCATACTTCATCTCAACCGTTGCCCTAAATAAATAAAACCTTTGCTTTTTCATTACTTCACTCACTGTGTCACCATTTTAAATGAATGTAGGTTTTCAAGTAATTACAGAAGAAGAGTAACAACAGCCTGAAGGCAATTTCCCACCATAAACAAAATCCTCATGCCCCCACAGGGGGAAGAAACCTGGAAACCATAGCATCCTTTCTAATGCCCGACAGTGGCATTAGTCATATAGATCTGGGGAACAGAAATGATTTTTTTTTAAGGAGTTAATTATAAAAATCTCAACCAGCTTGCTGGTAGAGATCTCCACTTTTCTATCTGGTAAACTACTAATCCTGCAAGATGCCAATCCTTTTATCCCTCTGAGGCCTTCCTTCACACCTTCCCCTCTCGATGGACATTTGCTCCCCTTTCGTTAGCTCCTCCCACAAACACTTCTTACAAGGCTCCGTGCCAAGGACAATGCTCTTAATTCTGCAAAAGGAAGAACGGCAAATTCAGGAGGGATGCACGGAGCCTTAGACTTGGCAGGGTATCCGACCATACCATCATACATTAGGATTCATATTCAATAATTAGACCTTACTGTTACACATTAGGATCAGTGCTCCAATGGAGCTATGCTGTGCAGAGAAGTACAGTCCTCCCTTCCCCTAAGTACCCATGAAGCTGTAATTCAAGGGAACTTCTTCATTTCCCCACAGGCTCCTGACTTTGGAAGTCAGGAACTGCGCTCTAGGAAGCCCCAGCTCTCCACCCCGCTGCAGAACACGCTAGAGAAACCCAAATGTCTCTGAATACAACAGAACAATAAAAATACACAAAGTGGTATCAGTGCTTTATTTCTAGGTCTTGTACTTCCAAACAAACGTATGTAACTGTATAACCAAGCAGGGGGCTGCCCCGGGCCTAGGTAAAAACCAGAAGCCTTCTTTGACCGAGGCACTGTTGAACATTCCTTTGGAAACAGGATATTCCACGACCAGGTGGAGATCAAGCAAGATGAACAGGTGATGGGTGACAAAGCTCAAACAGGGAGAAAATAAACAGGGAAAATAAACAGAGAAAATAAACAGGGAGAAAATAAACAGAGAAAATAAACACAGCCCAAGCCCGCAGTGCCTGCTTAGAGCAGCTCTGCTGCCCAGGGAAGTGCTGCCGGACTCCCAGCTGGGCTGCTCCGTCTCCAGCAACACCGGGCAACACTGTAACTAAAATAATGGGGATTCCCCTAAATGGCTACCTGGCATCATTTATTCATTAAAAAAAAAAAGTGAATTCCAAAATACTGAGTATGCTTGAATTGATCAGTTCAAAATCGCTCCAACAATAAACTTTGATTGACATCCATCCTTTCCGCCCTAAACATCCTTCAGCACCACCAGTTCAAGTTTAAAAATGTAGCACGGAAACATATGCACTCTCACAGGTACAACAGTCAGTGGGAAGGCGCTGCTAGATACAGGAAGCTCCAATCAGGCGCTCGGTGACAACTTGGAGGGGTGGGACAGGGAGGGAGGTGGGCGGGAGGGCACCGAGGTATACCTATGGCTAATTCATGTCGACGGATGGCAGAAAGCGACCCAATATTGTAAAGCGATCATCCTCCAATTAAAAATAAATGTTTACTCTTGGGACTGCCGTCCTTGCGGCTGGGGGCATATGCCCCAGCCCCTGCACCAGCCCTGCTGCCGCCTGGGCAGGGGATGGGGGGGCCACGGTGCCTGTAATTATTAAACATGAATTCAATTAAGCTCAAAAAAATAAATATATATATATATAAATTTTAGAAAAGAAAAAAATGTATCAACTTATTTCAGCCATTTCATTTCATTGTTGCTCAGCCTCTCTGCTGAAGGTCTTCTTTTAACTATACAACAGTCTTATCACCTTACACAAATTGAGTGATCCAGGTCACAGCAATCAAACATTAAAGAACAAAGACACTCATCAAAACGTGCTGACAAAAATTAGTTGTAAATTACTAACCTAAGGAGCTAACCTCAGTCGAGGCTAACTGTGAACCACGTCACTGTCGAATCAGTCCTCTCGGACAGCCACAGAGCACCCTGAAAACACGTGTGTCCCCGGCCTGGCACGGCCGGCCGCTGGCCCCAAGGCGCATCAGCGGGCTGGCTGGGAAGCAGACAGCAAGCGCCGGAGAGTGACACTCGACAGCATAATGAAACATTTATCCCTGATCTTCCGCTGGAGTAAATTATACTTGTGTCAACAGACTGCCCTGTTGCCCTGTTACATGCATATCAAGTAACAGGAAACCGCCCTTGATCTGACATAAGGCCTCCCCAAACTGTTCTTTGTTGTTGTTTAGTCATTCAGTCATACCTGACTCTTTGCAACCCCAAGGACTGTAGCCTGCCAGGCTCCTCGGTCCATGGAATTCTCCAGAATACTGCACTGGGTTGCCTTTTCCATCTCCAGGGGATCTTCCCAACCCAGGGACGGAACCCAGGTCTCCCGTGTCTCCTGCACCGGCAGGCAGACTCCACCACTGGGCCACCAGGGAAGCCCCTGAAACGTTCTCAGGCCCCCCAGTAGTTAGGAACCTGAGAGCAGCACCCCCGGAATGCTGGGAAGCGCCCACTGCACACCACCGGGGAGAAACAGCAAGAGCCTTGAGGCACAAAACCAACAGGGATTAAAAAGTGCAAGAGATCCTCTCAACACAGTGGGAGTTTTTAATCCTTTCACCGGAAAATCTTGAATTAAGATTGTAAGAAAACCATATCTATGTGGTACCTATGTGATGTGTAAGCCTGTGTGTGTTCTTAAAATAAGACTGTTAAAAAAAATAAAAATTAAATTAAAAAACTAAGACTCCAGCCATCTTACAAAGGTACTTTGTCCAAGACTAAGCAAAACTCTAAGAGGCCACGTAAAGTATATAATAAATCATTTGGTAGTCTTTTAAAGCTATTTTCCTATAGTCAATTCAAAACTTTAATAGCTGAGGGACCTTCACCGAAGTCCAGTGGTTAAGACTTCGCCAATGCAGAGGGTGCGGGTTTGAACCCTAGTAGGAAACAGTGTGTCCAAATTTGTAAAAAATTTACAGCTGAAAGAGTGTAACAAAAGGAAAATTTGCCCTAATGACCAATCTCCTCTAAGGTCCTTCACCCTTGTTCCTAAGTTGTGTCCGACTCTTGGCAACCCCATGGGCTGCAGCCCTCCAGGCTTCCCTGTCCTTCACCATCTCCTGGAGTTTGCTCAAACTCATGTCCATTAAGTCAGAGATGCCATTCAACCATCTCATCCTCAGTCGCCCCCTTCTCCTCCTGTCCTCAATCTTTCCCAGCATCAGGATATTTCCCAATGAGTTGGCTCTTCACATCAGGTGGCCAAAATATATTGGAGCTTCAGCACCAGTATTTTCAATGAATATTCAGGATAGACTTCCTTTAACTCTGAAATCCAAATGGGTATGAGGTTGGAAGCCTGACTCACAAACGTGTGGCACCCTCTTGGTGGCAAAGTGTGCTTATCCCTCGAGGCGGAGCATCTCGGGCTCTGCTGTGTCCTGTTCGCATCTGATTCCAGGCGCTGCCCACCCTCACAGGCCGGGTTGTCACACACACCACTCTACCTGCCTGCAGTCCTAGTTCTCTAAGTCTTGAAAACCCGCCTGGCTCCGGGGTTTAGGGCTCTGGGGACAATCACCCTGTGGACAATCACAAGAAGATGGGGCCTGGGTTCCAGAGCACAGGAATGCTACCTGAGAGAGTTTTACCCCCAAATTCAAAGCCTCAGTTAAACAGCACCTAAACTGTGCATCGTCTATGTCGCAGGGAGCAACCATAATAAACGGAAAAGAGGCTGTGGGGCCGCACCCTTTGCTTGTAACCCACACAGCCTCATACAAATCTTGAAGGCCCACAGGGCAAGCCTTTTAGCCAAAGTCAGGTGAAGCAGGTAGCTCTGTGACGACCTACAGCTGCAAAAGAAGGCTCCAGACGGCGCAGGCTGTACCCTCGCTGGCGAATGTTCGCTTTCCCCACACAGCCCACCATGCTGGAGCGTTACTCTTAGAGGAAAGAACTTCCACCCTGAGAAGGAATGGCCACAGGGATAAAGTTACCAAGCAGGATTTTAATTACTATCGTTCTTATTTTATACACTGCCCTAGAGAGAAACAACACCCCGACACACTCCACTCCTTCACTATTCCAAATCCACCAGCCACTGAACCGGAAAAGAAGCACCTCCAACCCAAAGCTTTCAGCTTGTGTGGATCACCACCAGGAAACACTTGCTGCCTAAGCGGTATCGGGGCCAGCTCCCCCTCCACCCCCGCCTACCTCCGGGGTGGACTTGTCTGGAACCCAGGCAGCTAATGACTATTTTCTACAAAGCCCGTGAGAACCAAGATGCAAGCCTGCTATCAGAGGAAGAGCCGCCTGCATATCTCAACTTCCACGGAAGGCAGACGATGGGAGCGGTAGCTTATTACAAACCCAGTGTCTCCAAGAAATAATTCAGACTGTTTTTAGTATGTTAAGGGCCTGTGGGAGGGATGAGATAAAGGTGGGAGTCAGACGTGGTGCCTTCTGAAGAATCCCAAGGCAGGTTAAAGCAAGGGATGTGTGCGGCAAGTGAACTACACATGACTTGATGCTAGGCACCCTCATTCAAACATAATTCACATGTGAACACAGGGCACATGGGGCTGCGTGGTTCCAAACTTACATCACCTGAGGATTGGTGGGCGCACCTGAGAACATGACATCATCGTTCTTCAGTTTACTTTAAAATACGTTCAGGGCAGGCAGAGACCGCTGTGTATTGGTGGTTTTAATATAGGTCCTAGGCAGTCAGCTAACCTGTGAAGTCCACCAAGGAGGAACGGTCTCCGGAGAGTAAGTTAGCTGTTGAAAACCTCTAATTAGAAATTCCCAATGCAATGCCTCACCCACTTCCAGCTCTACTGGCAGCAGAGTTTGGTGATGAGCAGAAAGGACATTACAAACGATTTTTCAGGGGGAGAAAATGCTCTGGCACAATGCCCTCAGGCATCCCTTACAGCCCTCCCCAGGAGAAGGGTGCAGCAATCCCGTCATCCCACTGCCCTGGGCCTCTTCCCTTTAGGGTGATGCGCAGACAAGCAGAGCTTTGCAGTTTCTGGAGAATTCTGACCCCTAAACAACTACCAGAAGGTCAGTGGGTTCTTGCAAGAGCCTATTACCGCATCTGCCTCCAGAACCTTCCCTGCAAGGTCTCTGTTGGCGCAGAGAACTGAAATCTCAGCATAGGCTGTGGGGCTGGGATTTTCCTGCACGAATACATTCCCAGGAAAGAATGTCCAGGCCCAGACCCGCGCTCACCACTCTGACCCCACCTGCAGGAAGGCTGTGGGCAGAGACCCACCTCTGACCACTGGAATGATCTCTCCACCAGCAGCGCAGTAGCTAAGAGCTGCCAGATCAGCGAAGCCACAGAGCAGCGTCCACAGATGGAAGCGTCTACAGAGACCAAGCTTCGGGAGGAGCAAGACATCAACCAAGATGAAGCCGCCTCTCCAGGCCAAGCAGCACCACCTGCGTGGTGGCTTCAGGGGCCAAGCCGGGCTCCCTGCTGCTGCCCACGGGTATTACAGCTGGCACGTGCACAGTGCAACACGAGCTCACGGGCCTGAAGGCTGCGCCAGCGCGTGTGGGAGAAAGACACCACTCAGCAAGGCGATGTCTCTCTCCCCTGACAGGCCCACGGTGGCTAAACGACAGGCTCTGAGAGACACCAGCACACGCAGTCGGGAACCGGGGCAGTTAAGAACTTCGAGACTGCAGTATGACTGGGTGAAAACCGCAGTACCAGAGTTCACTTCCAGCATGGCCACCTGCTGGCTGGTAATCTGGAAAGGTAGGTAGGTCCCTTACCGCTCCCAAATTCCGGGGGCCTGTTCTGCCAAGCCCGCCACTGCAGAGGCCCCCGCCAGTCCCCGCCACGGCCCTCCCCTCCCGAATCGCGATGCCCACCTCTGCGCGGGGACCCGTCGATGCTCTCCGCGCTGGACGAGTGCGCGTCGGCCGGGACCCGCCGCAGACTGCTGAAGTAGCCGCGCGACCGCGAGGCGCCGCTCCGCGAGAGGGACCGCCGCCCGGCGCGCCGTCCCTGCGCGCAAAGATGCCACTGAAGAAGCGCAGCAGCCGGTGCTCCGACGCCGCGCCGGGGCCCGCGGCCGCCGCGCCGCGCTCCAGCCGCTGCAGGTCGCTGTTGTCCAGCGTCGCGTCATCCCACTGCCCTGGGCCTCTTCCCTTTAGGGTGATGCGCAGACAAGCAGAGCTTTGCAGTTTCTGGAGAATTCTGACCCCTAACAACTACCAGAAGGTCAGTGGGTTCTTGCAAGAGCCTATTACGCATCTGCCTCCAGAACCTTCCCTGCAAGGTCTCTGTTGGCGCAGAGAACTGAAATCTCAGCATAGGCTGTGGGGCTGGGATTTTCCTGCAGAATACATTCCCAGGAAAGAATGTCCAGGCCCAGACCCGCGCTCACCACTCTGACCCCACCTGCAGGAAGGCTGTGGGCAGAGACCCACCTCTGACCACTGGAATGATCTCTCCACCAGCAGCGCAGTAGCTAAGAGCTGCCAGATCAGCGAAGCCACAGAGCAGCGTCCACAGATGGAAGCGTCTACAGAGACCAAGCTTCGGGAGGAGCAAGACATCAACCAAGATGAAGCCGCCTCTCCAGGCCAAGCAGCACCACCTGCGTGGTGGCTTCAGGGGCCAAGCCGGGCTCCCTGCTGCTGCCCACGGGTATTACAGCTGGCACGTGCACAGTGCAACACGAGCTCACGGGCCTGAAGGCTGCGCCAGCGCGTGTGGGAGAAAGACACCACTCAGCAAGGCGATGTCTCTCTCCCCTGACAGGCCCACGGTGGCTAAACGACAGGCTCTGAGAGACACCAGCACACGCAGTCGGGAACCGGGGCAGTTAAGAACTTCGAGACTGCAGTATGACTGGGTGAAAACCGCAGTACCAGAGTTCACTTCCAGCATGGCCACCTGCTGGCTGGTAATCTGGAAAGGTAGGTAGGTCCCTTACCGCTCCCAAATTCCGGGGGCCTGTTCTGCCAAGCCCGCCACTGCAGAGGCCCCCGCCAGTCCCCGCCACGGCCCTCCCCTCCCGAATCGCGATGCCCACCTCTGCGCGGGGACCCGTCGATGCTCTCCGCGCTGGACGAGTGCGCGTCGGCCGGGACCCGCCGCAGACTGCTGAAGTAGCCGCGCGACCGCGAGGCGCCGCTCCGCGGAGAGGGACCGCCGCCCGGCGCGCCGTCCCTGCGCGCAAAGATGCCACTGAAGAAGCGCAGCAGCCGGTGCTCCGACGCCGCGCCGGGGCCCGCGGCCGCCGCCCGCGCGCGCTCCAGCCGCTGCAGGTCGCTGTTGTCCAGCGTGCGGTTCTTGCTTTTGCTGCGCTCCCAGCGCTCCAGGTCCGACAGCGCGTCGTTCTTGCTGAGCACCTCACCCACGTCCAGAGTATTGCGCTTCTCCGAGGCGGGCTGCTCGGAGGCCTCGGGCTCCAGGGCGACCCCGGGATCTGCCGCCGCCTCGCCGCCCGGCGCCCAAGCCAGGTTCCCGGAGCTGCTATGGCGCCTCCCGTGGCCCAGGGCCCGAGCCCCAGTCGCCTCGGGTCGGCTCCAGTGCCTAAAGCTGAGGCTCCGCCGCAGGGGCGCGGCCCGGGCCCCCTCCATGTCTGGGCTGCCCGGCGCGGGCGAGCCCGACTCCTCCTCCATGGCCGGGGGCCTGCAGGTCTGGTCCTCCGGCTCCGCGCCGCGTGCGCAAGGCCGGAACCGCCCGAGTTCCAGCTGCCCGGTGCTGCGGGTGCGGAAGGTGCGGAAGTCCCACGCGCGCGGCCGGCGGTCCTCCAGGTCCTCAGAGCCCGCCGCCTCCTCTGCCTCCTCCACGAGCCGCCCGGGCGCGTCCGGGGAGCGCGCGGGCCGGGGCCTCCGAGCCGGGCGCGGGTCGCGGCCGCCGGGGCCCGGGTCGTGGCCGCCGGAGCCCGGCGCGCCCAGATGCTCTTTCCTGACCATGGTCACGGAGATGCGGTAGACGGTCTTCCTCGGGGGCGTCCCGCGCGGCATCGCGTCCGCGGGCGGAGACGCGGGTTCGCCGCTGCCGTCCAGCAAGTACATGTCGCCAGGGGCAGGGTCGCCCGCCAGGGCTCCGCCGCATCCAGCGCGCCGCGGGCCGGGCCGCGCGGTCGGGGCGGGCGCCGGGCGCGCCCGGGGAGGGTCCACGCCCCCAGTCGCCTCGGGTCGGCTCCAGTGCCTAAAGCTGAGGCTCCGCCGCAGGGGCGCGGCCCGGGCCCCCTCCATGTCTGGGCTGCCCGGCGCGGGCGAGCCCGACTCCTCCTCCATGGCCGGGGGCCTGCAGGTCTGGTCCTCCGGCTCCGCGCCGCGTGCGCAAGGCCGGAACCGCCCGAGTTCCAGCTGCCCGGTGCTGCGGGTGCGGAAGGTGCGGAAGTCCCACGCGCGCGGCCGGCGGTCCTCCAGGTCCTCAGAGCCCGCCGCCTCCTCTGCCTCCTCCACGAGCCGCCCGGGCGCGTCCGGGGAGCGCGCGGGCCGGGGCCTCCGAGCCGGGCGCGGGTCGCGGCCGCCGGGGCCCGGGTCGTGGCCGCCGGAGCCCGGCGCGCCCAGATGCTCTTTCCTGACCATGGTCACGGAGATGCGGTAGACGGTCTTCCTCGGGGGCGTCCCGCGCGGCATCGCGTCCGCGGGCGGAGACGCGGGTTCGCCGCTGCCGTCCAGCAAGTACATGTCGCCAGGGGCAGGGTCGCCCGCCAGGGCTCCGCCGCATCCAGCGCGCCGCGGGCCGGGCCGCGCGGTCGGGGCGGGCGCCGGGCGCGCCCGGGGAGGGTCCACGCCCCCCACTCGCCGCGAGGGCCGCGCTCAGGCTGCGCGGACCGTGCGCCTGGCGCCCTCCGACCCGTGCGCCGCGCGGCCCGAGTGCGGGGGTCCGGGCCCGAGGCGCCGAGCCATGGGCTGGCGGGGCCCGGCGGGCGGTCAGGGGTGGAGATGGTCTCGCCGGCAGGTGCGGTCGCGGCGAGCAGGGCCCGGGGCGGGTGGCGGCGCCCGCGGCTTCATTGTCTACGGCGCGGGGCCCGCTCGCATCCTAGAGCCTTTTCTGCACAGTTCGCCGGCTCCGCAGCCTCCGCCACTGCCTGGGTTAGGGACGCGCGGGCAGCTGCGCCGGCCGCGGGCAAGGGGCGGGCGGGCGGCGGTTTAAAATGGAAATGCGCGCCGGGGCGGGGCGGGGCGGGAGGGGGGCCAATTTGCAGGGACCGCGGGCCGCGCGCCCAGCCTGGTCGCGGAGCCCCGGGTGCGCGGCGGCGGCGGGGGCGCGGTTTGGCGGCCAGGCCCAAGCGCCGGGGTGGATCGCCGCCGCGCGGAACGGAGCCTCGGCGGGGAATGGGTGGTGGGGGCTTGTGCCCGCCCGCACCTACACTCCAGGCCTTGTTTTGCAAAAGAAAACAAAATATGGGACATGTGTCACCTCCTGAGAGTTTTTACTTAGAACTTGTCCTTATCAAGGAGCTTTAAAGATTCAACTCAAAAGAATTTTTTTTTTTCTTATTTAAAAAAAAAGGTAGGGTAGGTACTTGCCCTAACTTTACAGAGGAGAGGTACACTGTGGGGCTTTCTAGTGGCTCAGCTGGTAAAGAATCTGCCTGCCAATGCATTGCTTGGTTGGGAAAATCACCTGAAGAAGGAAATGGCAATCCTTATCTAGTATTCTTGCCTGGGAAATTCCATACACTGAGGACCTGACAGACATGATTTAGTGACCAAACGACCACCACCAAGTGGACTCCTAGTAAGGGCCCAGGATGGCAGCATCGGGAGATGGGAGCAGGGTGCACACCAGCACCGGCCAAGCTAAGGACCAGCAGTTTCACTCCTAAAATAGTATTTTGGAGTATTTTCCCAGCGTGGAGGGGGAAGCTTCTGACAAGCAGGCATCTGCCGTCTGGGATAATGGGTAAGAGAAACAGTGAGGAAGAGCAGAAAAAAGAAGGCTAGCCTGGCCCAGCCCTGCATACAACAGGGCTGGGTTGGGAAAATCACCTGAAGAATCTGGCTGTTTTCAGTTTTTACACCTGCAAAGTAGGGATGGAAAGAGAAAGAAAGGAAAAAGAAAAAAAAAAAAAAGTACGTAAGCTCTGAGCATTCTTGAGAGAACTGAATTAGCTAAAACGTATGTCCAGGCATTCTCTGTAAGCACTAAACATTTACCTTTAAAATCTAATGTTGGTTTTTCTTTCATTTTTCCCACTGGCTCTCCAATACCTACAAAAAGTATCCAATGCAGCACTATATTCAATAGATTTGATCAACATATTAATTCTTCACGATGTCCTGAGCATGGATCTCTCCAGGTCATTTGTTTAAGTTTCTGAAGGAAATTGTCTTATCAAACCGATGCTTGTCTACAGCCGTCTCTAGGCCTGGAAATGCCAAGACTTCAGAGAGGCGGTTTATAGGAAAAGTGCTCAAGGCCAGGCCAGGTGTGACTCTGGGATTAGACAGCTGTTGGTAAGTGGTGACTGCCCTTCTTTAATCTCTTAAGTAATGATGGGGCACCAACGTGTGTTTTACACTGAAGAGGCTAAAAAGATGAATCATGAGGTCTCTTACAAAGGAGGTAATATCCTAGGAAATCTGAATTTTCCCTCAGTGAAATGAGATACTTGGATCTGATGAGATAAAAGTTAATTGGGCTTGTTTTTTAAGATGCTATTTGGGGGCTTCCCTGGTGGCCCAGTGGATAAAGAGTGAGCTTTGCAGTGCAAGGGACACCAGTTCGATTCCTGGCCTGGGAAGATCCCACGTGCTGCAGAGCGGCTGGACNGATGTGTACNATTACCAGCCAGCATTCTGGTGCGCATGCGCCCAGAGCCGGTGCTCTGCAACAAGAGAGACCACTGCAAAGGGAGGCCCACACAGGCCAAAAAGTAAAGCGGATGAAAATAAATAGGGTGCACACCAGCACCGGCCAAGCTAAGGACCAGCAGTTTCACTCCTAAAATAGTATTTTGGAGTAATGGGAAGCTTCTGACAAGCAGGCATCTGCCGTCTGGGATAATGGGTAAGAGAAACAGTGAGGAAGAGCAGAAAAAAGAAGGCTAGCCTGGCCCAGCCCTGCATACAACAGGGCTGGGTTGGGAAAATCACCTGAAGAATCTGGCTGTTTTCAGTTTTTACACCTGCAAAGTAGGGATGGAAAGAGAAAGAAAGGAAAAAGAAAAAAAAAAAAAAGTACGTAAGCTCTGAGCATTCTTGAGAGAACTGAATTAGCTAAAACGTATGTCCAGGCATTCTCTGTAAGCACTAAACATTTACCTTTAAAATCTAATGTTGGTTTTTCTTTCATTTTTCCCACTGGCTCTCCAATACCTACAAAAAGTATCCAATGCAGCACTATATTCAATAGATTTGATCAACATATTAATTCTTCACGATGTCCTGAGCATGGATCTCTCCAGGTCATTTGTTTAAGTTTCTGAAGGAAATTGTCTTATCAAACCGATGCTTGTCTACAGCCGTCTCTAGGCCTGGAAATGCCAAGACTTCAGAGAGGCGGTTTATAGGAAAAGTGCTCAAGGCCAGGCCAGGTGTGACTCTGGGATTAGACAGCTGTTGGTAAGTGGTGACTGCCCTTCTTTAATCTCTTAAGTAATGATGGGGCACCAACGTGTGTTTTACACTGAAGAGGCTAAAAAGATGAATCATGAGGTCTCTTACAAAGGAGGTAATATCCTAGGAAATCTGAATTTTCCCTCAGTGAAATGAGATACTTGGATCTGATGAGATAAAAGTTAATTGGGCTTGTTTTTTAAGATGCTATTTGGGGGCTTCCCTGGTGGCCCAGTGGATAAAGAGTGAGCTTTGCAGTGCAAGGGACACCAGTTCGATTCCTAGCCCGGGAAGATCCCACGTGCCATGGAGCGGCTGGATCGGTGTGTCCAATTACCAGCCAGCATTCTGGTGCGCATGCGCCCAGAGCCGGTGCTCTGCAACAAGAGAGACCACTGCAAAGGGAGGCCCACACAGGCCAAAAAGTAAAGACGGATGAAAATAAATAAATAAAAAACCAATAAAAGAGGCCAAAAATTAAAAAACAAACAAACAAACTATGGCCTATGGCATAGCGGATTTTGAGGGCATGAGTGATAGATACGTGTCATTACACATTTGTCCAAATGCACAGAACGTGAGCCTAGATGGTTATCCAGAGTGAAGTAAGTCAGAAAGAGAAAACACACTTTGTATGTTAACACATATATGTGGAATCTAGAAAAATGGCACTGATGAATGTCTTTGCAGGGAAGGAATGGAGGTGCCGACGTAGAGAAGGAACCTGTGGACACAGCCGGGGACGGAGAGGGTGTGATGAATTGAGAGAGCAGCGCTGACCTGTGCACATGACCGTGTGTAAACAGCCAGCTGGTGAGAAGTGGCTGTGTGGCGCAGGGAGCTCAGGGCAGGGCTCTGTGGGGGGAGGGGGAGGAGTTAGGAGGGAGGGGGCACAAGTGTACTTGGGGCTGATTCACGCTTTATGGCCAGCACAATACTGTAAAGCAATTACCCTCCAATTAAAAATAAATTTTAAAAATTTTAGAAAAGAATGAGCCCCAGTGTAAACTACGGACTTGAGGGGATGATGAGGTGTCCGCGTTAAGCTCATCAGCTGTAAGGACTCCACCACTCTGAAGGGGGATGTGGTGCAGGAGGCTACAGGTCTGTGGGGGTTGGGTGTGGGATCAATGCGACGTCTGTACTTTCTGTTCAATATTGCCGTGAACCCAAAACTACTCTAGAAAATAGGAACCGCGTTTTAAAAAGCCCTTTAAAGCACACTGGCCCACCCTCAGAGGCTCTCCCTGGACACACGGTCACCCCAGCTGTAATCACAGCCATGCTCCATCCACCTGCCCCTGGGGCGTGAGGACGCAGCCGGGGTGCCTCTGCCACGGCCTCAGTGCAGAGGTGGGAACCCTGGACACATCAGTCTTGCCCCCTTCCACAGCCCCGGGAACCACCAACTTCTATAGCTACAGCCAGGCAATAATCATCTGTAAGAGCCAGGTTTCTGGGACCAATGGCTAGGGGGACGTGGATGCTCAGAGAGGGTGTGTGCTTTTCCCCAACGCTACACAGCTCAGAGCCAAACCTGAGTGCCAGACCTGGGGCACACTGCCTGTGCCCATGGCTGTGCTCCCATGGCATTTCAGCATCCTGCTCTGGGGACATCAGAGAGAGAAACGAACGGTGGATGATGACTGAATCTGACACTAATTGATACAAAGGATGCCTCGACATCTCAGCAAGTCTTCACTCATTCACTGTCTACTTATCCATCAAATATATATACTGAGCATCTTCTGTGGCAGTCCGCAGTGAGGAGGCAGTGTCTTTGGCCTCTGAGAACTCACCATCCTGTGAAAACATGCTGTCGTCCTCAAGGCCAAGTGACAGAACATACAAAGAGGAGGAAGAAAGGATGGTACAGGTACACGGTAACGGATCAGCACCAAAGAGACAGCTAAAGCCTCTGGTCTCACGGCTGTGAAGACTTAAAGCCCACCAGGTCTGTCAGCAGAGAAACTGAAACTCAGCAATGCAGACACCAGATCTCTGTTAGGACCAGAATCCAAGACCTTAACTTAGCCTGGGGTCTATCCTCGCTCATATTTGAGACCATGGCAACTTCCAAATACTGAGATGAATTGTAGTATGAAGTCAGCTGGCCCAGAATTAAGATACAAAATGCATCTTGTTATCTAGGGTATTCATAAGCGCCCAGCAGTGGGCAGGGTGGGGAGCAGCATTTCTTTGTAACTTGAATACTGTACATTCCAAAAAATCCTTGTCAGTGCAGCTGACATGGGCCCCGGGTGAACCCAAAACTACTCTAGAAAATAGGAACCGCGTTTTAAAAAGCCCTTTAAAGCACACTGGCCCACCCTCAGAGGCTCTCCCTGGACACACGGTCACCCCAGCTGTAATCACAGCCATGCTCCATCCACCTGCCCCTGGGGCGTGAGGACGCAGCCGGGGTGCCTCTGCCACGGCCTCAGTGCAGAGGTGGGAACCCTGGACACATCAGTCTTGCCCCCTTCCACAGCCCCGGGAACCACCAACTTCTATAGCTACAGCCAGGCAATAATCATCTGTAAGAGCCAGGTTTCTGGGACCAATGGCTAGGGGGACGTGGATGCTCAGAGAGGGTGTGTGCTTTTCCCCAACGCTACACAGCTCAGAGCCAAACCTGAGTGCCAGACCTGGGGCACACTGCCTGTGCCCATGGCTGTGCTCCCATGGCATTTCAGCATCCTGCTCTGGGGACATCAGAGAGAGAAACGAACGGTGGATGATGACTGAATCTGACACTAATTGATACAAAGGATGCCTCGACATCTCAGCAAGTCTTCACTCATTCACTGTCTACTTATCCATCAAATATATATACTGAGCATCTTCTGTGGCAGTCCGCAGTGAGGAGGCAGTGTCTTTGGCCTCTGAGAACTCACCATCCTGTGAAAACATGCTGTCGTCCTCAAGGCCAAGTGACAGAACATACAAAGAGGAGGAAGAAAGGATGGTACAGGTACACGGTAACGGATCAGCACCAAAGAGACAGCTAAAGCCTCTGGTCTCACGGCTGTGAAGACTTAAAGCCCACCAGGTCTGTCAGCAGAGAAACTGAAACTCAGCAATGCAGACACCAGATCTCTGTTAGGACCAGAATCCAAGACCTTAACTTAGCCTGGGGTCTATCCTCGCTCATATTTGAGACCATGGCAACTTCCAAATACTGAGATGAATTGTAGTATGAAGTCAGCTGGCCCAGAATTAAGATACAAAATGCATCTTGTTATCTAGGGTATTCATAAGCGCCCAGCAGTGGGCAGGGTGGGGAGCAGCATTTCTTTGTAACTTGAATACTGTACAGTCGGGTTCCCCCCCTGGTAGTTCAGAGGTAAAGAATCCACTTGTCAGTGCAGCTGACATGGGTTCCATCCCTGGGTCAGGCAGACCCCCTGGACGAGGAAATGGCCAACCACTCCAGTATTCTTGCCTGGGAAATCCCATGGACAGAGGAGCCTGGCAGGCTCCAGTCCATGGCATTGCACAAAGTCAGACAAAACTTAGAGACTAACCCACGGCAGCGCTGTGCTATTAGGGTCCTTCCAGTGACTCCAGGATTGTCTTGAATCCAGCCCGGGTATTGCAGTTTGCCGATGGAGGCTGCAGGCTGCAGAGTAGAAGATTCCATTTGATGCACCTTAAATGACACTGAAGGAGGGAGCGCTTTCTGCCCTGGCCAGGGTGTTCACCGTCTTTCCCAGCTTTCTGCCTCAGAAGCAGCACCGGTTTTCCACGCCAATTACAGCGATTCCACGCGAGGCCTGGTGGTCTGCCCTGGGAAACCTGGGGAAATGGCTTCTCCCTACTGCTCTGGATACATGGGCTCTTCCGAGGCTCAGACAGAACCTGCCACTCCAGAATCTAAACCTTCTTTCTCCCAGACAGACCTGCCTTTGAAAACATAAAAATAATCATAGTATATGTGTTCAAGTGAGCGTGACACTTTATCTTCCTGTTGCTTTTTAAAGCGGCCCCTCTAGACTATTACTTCTTGAATTTTTCCAGCCATGGAGAGTATCTGTATCACCATTTGGGCTTTAAAAGGGAGCCTGGTTGATCTCACTGCCATATCAAAACCAAGCGGGAGGCAGGCAGGCGAAGCCTTGGTACTGCACACAGACCAGCTTAGAGGAAGAAGGATTGCAGAGAGGGTAAAGCGTCTACTCTAGGGTCTGTCAGCAGAGAAACTGAAACTCAGCAATGCAGACACCAGATCTCTGTTAGGACCAGAATCCAAGACCTTAACTTAGCCTGGGGTCTATCCTCGCTCATATTTGAGACCATGGCAACTTCCAAATACTGAGATGAATTGTAGTATGAAGTCAGCTGGCCCAGAATTAAGATACAAAATGCATCTTGTTATCTAGGGTATTCATAAGCGCCCAGCAGTGGGCAGGGTGGGGAGCAGCATTTCTTTGTAACTTGAATACTGTACAGTCGGGTTCCCCCCCTGGTAGTTCAGAGGTAAAGAATCCACTTGTCAGTGCAGCTGACATGGGTTCCATCCCTGGGTCAGGCAGACCCCCTGGACGAGGAAATGGCCAACCACTCCAGTATTCTTGCCTGGGAAATCCCATGGACAGAGGAGCCTGGCAGGCTCCAGTCCATGGCATTGCACAAAGTCAGACAAAACTTAGAGACTAACCCACGGCAGCGCTGTGCTATTAGGGTCCTTCCAGTGACTCCAGGATTGTCTTGAATCCAGCCCGGGTATTGCAGTTTGCCGATGGAGGCTGCAGGCTGCAGAGTAGAAGATTCCATTTGATGCACCTTAAATGACACTGAAGGAGGGAGCGCTTTCTGCCCTGGCCAGGGTGTTCACCGTCTTTCCCAGCTTTCTGCCTCAGAAGCAGCACCGGTTTTCCACGCCAATTACAGCGATTCCACGCGAGGCCTGGTGGTCTGCCCTGGGAAACCTGGGGAAATGGCTTCTCCCTACTGCTCTGGATACATGGGCTCTTCCGAGGCTCAGACAGAACCTGCCACTCCAGAATCTAAACCTTCTTTCTCCCAGACAGACCTGCCTTTGAAAACATAAAAATAATCATAGTATATGTGTTCAAGTGAGCGTGACACTTTATCTTCCTGTTGCTTTTTAAAGCGGCCCCTCTAGACTATTACTTCTTGAATTTTTCCAGCCATGGAGAGTATCTGTATCACCATTTGGGCTTTAAAAAAGGGAGCCTGGTTGATCTCACTGCCATATCAAAACCAAGCGGGAGGCAGGCAGGCGAAGCCTTGGTACTGCACACAGACCAGCTTAGAGGAAGAAGGATTGCAGAGAGGGTCCAGCCGAGGGGCTGGCCCATCTACACCCCCAGCCCCCATGCATCCCCCTCGGCAGCTGACTTCCCGCTCCCAGCCCTGTGTTTATGAGGTCCTTTGGCCATCCTCCCACGACTTCCCTGTCCCAGGCCCTCTCTAGCTGCCTATAAATTAAACATGCTGCATGAAAACAGGATGTCACAAGCCTTCCTAAGGCCTGATCAGCCTCGTTTAAAGGAAACCCCTGGTAGTCAGCAGAGCCGTCCACTCCACGAGCTGACATCCCCAGTAACAGAACATGCTAGTCAGTCACCACGTTTACAGTATCTTGGCAAAACCACATCTGTAGGCAACAGAAACCTGCCACCCACTGATCTAGCCTCTGCGGCCCACCCCAGGAGCCAACAAAGGAGCCCTCCGCCCCCAGCGCCATTCACAGGGCACACCGCAGGAGGATGACTGACAGACACACAGAGGAAGCAAAGAACGTATCTTTTCCTCGCAATGTCACGTTTCACCTTTTGGCAAAAGACTCGAGTCAGATGGGTGGAGCAGGGAGGGTTTCTAGGATCTGCTGCAAGGCTCAGCCTCTGCAGTCACCCTGCCTGGGCTGAACTCATGGGGGAGCCCACTGTCCCTCATTCTTTAAACTGCAGGTTAAAGTGGAACTCACGTGAGACACCCTTGAGTCATAGAAGGGCAAAGTCCATGCTCAGTCCCTGGGACAAGGACATTCTAATCCAGCAGAGGGAAGGCCACGGGGGGCCTCGGAGCACCTTGCCAGCATCTTTCCTCAAGGTCCAATCACAGTGCCGTCACTGCCAGCCTAATGATGGGACTGCATGATGGGTACAGACACGGACACTCTAAGGCCTGCGCTCCAGCCCCGCTTTATCTTCCTGTTGCTTTTTAAAGCGGCCCTCTAGACTATTACTTCTTGAATTTTTCCAGCCATGGAGAGTATCTGTATCACCATTTGGGCTTTAAAAAAGGGAGCCTGGTTGATCTCACTGCCATATCAAAACCAAGCGGGAGGCAGGCAGGCGAAGCCTTGGTACTGCACACAGACCAGCTTAGAGGAAGAAGGATTGCAGAGAGGGTCCAGCCGAGGGGCTGGCCCATCTACACCCCCAGCCCCCATGCATCCCCCTCGGCAGCTGACTTCCCGCTCCCAGCCCTGTGTTTATGAGGTCCTTTGGCCATCCTCCCACGACTTCCCTGTCCCAGGCCCTCTCTAGCTGCCTATAAATTAAACATGCTGCATGAAAACAGGATGTCACAAGCCTTCCTAAGGCCTGATCAGCCTCGTTTAAAGGAAACCCCTGGTAGTCAGCAGAGCCGTCCACTCCACGAGCTGACATCCCCAGTAACAGAACATGCTAGTCAGTCACCACGTTTACAGTATCTTGGCAAAACCACATCTGTAGGCAACAGAAACCTGCCACCCACTGATCTAGCCTCTGCGGCCCACCCCAGGAGCCAACAAAGGAGCCCTCCCGCCCCCAGCGCCATTCACAGGGCACACCGCAGGAGGATGACTGACAGACACACAGAGGAAGCAAAGAACGTATCTTTTCCTCGCAATGTCACGTTTCACCTTTTGGCAAAAGACTCGAGTCAGATGGGTGGAGCAGGGAGGGTTTCTAGGATCTGCTGCAAGGCTCAGCCTCTGCAGTCACCCTGCCTGGGCTGAACTCATGGGGGAGCCCACTGTCCCTCATTCTTTAAACTGCAGGTTAAAGTGGAACTCACGTGAGACACCCTTGAGTCATAGAAGGGCAAAGTCCATGCTCAGTCCCTGGGACAAGGACATTCTAATCCAGCAGAGGGAAGGCCACGGGGGGCCTCGGAGCACCTTGCCAGCATCTTTCCTCAAGGTCCAATCACAGTGCCGTCACTGCCAGCCTAATGATGGGACTGCATGATGGGTACAGACACGGACACTCTAAGGCCTGCGCTCCACGCGCTCCCATTTTAACAGGAAGCCCTGCGCTATAACCTCAGTGGACAAGACACCTACGCCCCAGACTTGAGAGTGACGAACCAGGTCACGATTACCGACCCCTGCCGAGCTTCGCTTGACCTTCGAAGAAAGGGTGTTCTCCACCTGTCCGAAGGCATCCTCAGATCTAAGATTCAGGCTGCTCTGTCCACGTGGAGGTCAGAAAGCCAGGCATCCCTGCAGGTGGGCCAGGGCAGAGGAGCATGGGAAAGCCACCCCGAAGCAGCCCAAGCCCAGCGCAGTACCCCACCAGCAGGGGTTTCTCTGGGGGGCCTTCCTGAGGATTCCAGCTGACTGGAGACCGCTACAAGATGCTGGCGTTCAGCACTTGTGTGGGGCAGCCGAGCACTCACACCTGACTTGCAGAGGATTTCGTGTTCGTGACGCATCAGGAACGGCCACCCTGACCGTCCGTGGACCAGAAGAACGGGTAACATGTGTGAAGAAGACAGGGAGTAAGAGAAAGGCAGAAAAATAGTATTTCTACCTGAAACACTCAAAAAAAGGTTTCCAGAAGGGAAGGTCTTTATGCAGAGCACCGGGTTTCCACCACAGCGCTCTGGGCATCCGGGGCTGGGTCCCTCTTGGTGGGGATTGTCGTGCACACGGCAGAATGTTTCGCCGCATTGCTGGCCTCTGCCCACTAGATCCTGGTAGAAATGCCCCACCCCCCGCCCCCCAGGTGGGCAGATACTGGCAAATGTTTCCTGAAGGCAAAATGAGCTCAGGTAGGAAACACCAGGTCCAACAGCAGAGGCCAGACAGGCTCCTGTGGAAAGGGGACGAGGGATTCCCGTCTTCTCAGCTTTCCACGTTACCACTGTGTTCACTCAGCCAGTCCTGCCTGCCTCTTCTGTATGGCACAATGAAAAGCTCTTGCCAGTCTCTCTGTATAAAGTGAAGCAATTATTTCCAGTAAATCTCTCCCAAAATACGAAGAATGGCTGAAATCCCCACAGTTGGGCCTCTGTCTGTGATAGACTGTCACTGCTTATAATTAGTTTAAACGAATACATATCAGACTGCATGATGGGTACAGACACGGACACTCTAAGGCCTGCGCTCCACGCGCTCCCATTTTAACAGGAAGCCCTGCGCTATAACCTCAGTGGACAAGACACCTCGCCCCAGACTTGAGAGTGACAAAACCAGGTCACGATTACCGACCCCTGCCGAGCTTCGCTTGACCTTCGAAGAAAGGGTGTTCTCCACCTGTCCGAAGGCATCCTCAGATCTAAGATTCAGGCTGCTCTGTCCACGTGGAGGTCAGAAAGCCAGGCATCCCTGCAGGTGGGCCAGGGCAGAGGAGCATGGGAAAGCCACCCCGAAGCAGCCCAAGCCCAGCGCAGTACCCCACCAGCAGGGGTTTCTCTGGGGGGCCTTCCTGAGGATTCCAGCTGACTGGAGACCGCTACAAGATGCTGGCGTTCAGCACTTGTGTGGGGCAGCCGAGCACTCACACCTGACTTGCAGAGGATTTCGTGTTCGTGACGCATCAGGAACGGCCACCCTGACCGTCCGTGGACCAGAAGAACGGGTAACATGTGTGAAGAAGACAGGGAGTAAGAGAAAGGCAGAAAAATAGTATTTCTACCTGAAACACTCAAAAAAAGGTTTCCAGAAGGGAAGGTCTTTATGCAGAGCACCGGGTTTCCACCACAGCGCTCTGGGCATCCGGGGCTGGGTCCCTCTTGGTGGGGATTGTCGTGCACACGGCAGAATGTTTCGCCGCATTGCTGGCCTCTGCCCACTAGATCCTGGTAGAAATGCCCCACCCCCCGCCCCCCAGGTGGGCAGATACTGGCAAATGTTTCCTGAAGGCAAAATGAGCTCAGGTAGGAAACACCAGGTCCAACAGCAGAGGCCAGACAGGCTCCTGTGGAAAGGGGACGAGGGATTCCCGTCTTCTCAGCTTTCCACGTTACCACTGTGTTCACTCAGCCAGTCCTGCCTGCCTCTTCTGTATGGCACAATGAAAAGCTCTTGCCAGTCTCTCTGTATAAAGTGAAGCAATTATTTCCAGTAAATCTCTCCCAAAATACGAAGAATGGCTGAAATCCCCACAGTTGGGCCTCTGTCTGTGATAGACTGTCACTGCTTATAATTAGTTTAAACGAATACATATCAGAAAAGTGATTAAAACGCTAGAAAGAAATGAACTTTCACCTCCTTCATTATTTAAAATCCAAAGCAGTGTTGTATTATTTTTAATCATGTTCTAAGCAAGAGGCCTGAAGACTTGGACCCAGGAGTGTGTTCCAGTGTGGCCCAGATGTGGACAGGGTACCTGAGGACACATGGGACTCTCCGCTCCCACCAGGAGCCTCTGCGGGGCCTGTGTGCAGGCTGGACGGGCCACAGATCCAGTTGACAGTACCTTGACACACAGTCCCCTCCTGTACTAGCTTAGGGTGACTCTCCCTCCCATTTGTTACCCATGGGAAAGTCAAGTCACTCAGTCGTGTCTGCCTCTTTGCAACTGCGTGGACGAGCCATGGAATTCTCCAGGCCAGAATCCTGGAGTGGGTAGCCTATGGGATCTTCTCAATCCAGGAATCTAACCCAGGTCTCTCACATTGCAGGCAGATTCTTTACTGTCTGAGCCACCAAAGAAGCCCACATGGGAGTCCCAGTTTAAATTACAGCAAGCGGACTTCCCCTGGTGGTCCAGTGGGTAAGGACACCGCCTTGCAGTGCAAGGGGCGCCGGTTGGAGCCCTGGCCTGGGAAGATCCCACGTGCCGCAGAGCGGCTGGACGGATGTGTCCAATTACCGAGCCAGAGCTCTGGAGCGCATGCGCCCAGAGCCAGTGCTCTGCAACGACAGAGGCCACCGCGATGGGAGGCCCACAGGAGCCAAAGAACAAAGACGGATGAAAACAGAGAAATGAAAGACCAATAGAAGTGGCCTGCCTGCCCCCTCCCTCCCCAACCCGACCCCCGCCCAAAATAAATAAATCTTTAAAAAATAAATAAATAAATAAATTACAGCAAGCTAGGGCTGGAAGAGATCCTCACTCCACCCATCACCCAGAGAAATCAGTCGACTCCTGGGGAAGCCACCTGTCTGAGGCAACGGGGAGAAGCAGAGGGCCCTGCACACAGGCGGAGCAGGAACTAACTCCTAGGAAAGGTCTAGAGTGAAGCAGAAACTGCAAGTCCACTTAACAGGCAGGCCAGTGAGGAGCAGCTTTCGTTTCAGAAATATGTCAGGTACGAGTAGGTTCTCACTTTCCAATACAGGAATGAGTCAGAAATGTCTTCACAGTCTCTCTTGCCAAGTGTCAGGTCTAAGAGGCTTCGGCTAGAAGGAAAGCCGAGCCTGTGGACTGTCACTCTATGGAAACAAACACCAACACCTGCTGCGTGAAAACCACAGCAGCTCACACCTACGGTCACCCAGGTGGGGCCAAGCTCCACGCAAGGATGCGCCCCTTCCTCCCCAATGGCCTCCAGCTTTCTGGGGCGGTTCACCTGCAGAGTCGAAAGGATTTCATCCAGGGCAACATACAACTGGGCACCTGTTCCCTGAACAGCTGCAAAGAAGTCCTGGAATTTGTGTGGAGAGAACCCAAGAAACGCCTACGGATGACCTAATCCTCGCAGCCTGTGAGTGCGCGCGGGGCCGAGCCGACCTACTAACATTTTCCTCATCAAGATTCCCCAGGAGGGACCGATAACAACATGCGCTCAAGGGTCCCACGACAAGCACAACACCAGGAAGAGTCCGTACGGACCCTCTGAACAGCCCTCTGCAGTGGAAACAGACGCCAGGAGCCGTCAAAGATCAGCCACCTGAGTGTGTGTGACAACAGCCTGGGCTTTGGATCCACAGACCCCGAAGATTCGTCAGACCCAGAACTCCTATGAAACTAAAAATCGAGGACACAAATAATGCCCTTGGAATGATCAGCGCTGTCCCAAAGCTCACCTTTACCGAGAAAAGTCTATTTGAACAAGAGTTCTCAAGACGGCATCCCATGTGGGGTCTGGATGCAGAGAGATCTGGAAATCATCTGTGCCCAGGGGACTTGAAGGTTTGATATATGTTTCTCTAAACGCTGAAAACAGCATGTTTAAGATGCCCATTTGAAGCCCAAATCCCCCACGACCCCTAATCCGCAGTGGGAGTCACGTGACCAGCCTCCTGCCTCCATTAGCCAATGTGTCACCAGCTCCGTGGTCCCCAGGCTTGCAGGATAAATGCTCTGCGGCGGCTGGCGGCGGCAGCCACCCCTTGCATTAGAGCTCTGGAGACAGAAGAGAAGTGGGTCACCAGCATCCGTTCTGACACAGTAAGATGGAATAAAACACCTGCTTCCACACCCTGGTCATGGGCGCCTCGCCAGCAAAGAGCAGGGGAGAGGGGCCGCTCCAGCAGGAAGATTGGGGCAGCGGGGAAGGTGGGGAACAGGGCTGGCGCTCTAGCCCAGGTGACTCGGGCAGCTCTGAGCTTCTTTATCTGGTTCTGATGTTGTGTTAGGCTTGCCTCCTTTAAAAAAAAAAATCTTCACCAATTCTAGAACCTTCCATGAGAAATGACGGACCAAGGCACGAATGATAAATCCACCATGGCAAAGCAACCGACAGGACTCAAAATCTTCAGCGGCTCTCCCGTCCAGGGTCCTTTCTGTGCCCCGGGTGTAGGGCTGTGCTGTGAGCTGCCTGGTTATGAACCAGCATAAAACTCTGCAAATCTGGAAGAGGAGGCTCATGAGGCCTCACCCGCCAGCTCTGGCCTCCACCGGGAGCGGATCAAAGGCGACCTCAAAAAACCTCTAAACGACAAAGCCCAGTAACCACCTAAGACGACGGGGGCAGCAGGCTTGGTGACGAGAAGTGTGCAGCGGGGTTAGGGCGCCATCGCTGGGTCTCCTCTTCTGTCACCCCCGCCCAGCCACTCCGCCCCAAGAAGGCGGCCGGGGAGTCCAGTGTCCCCAGAGAGAACCAGGTCCCAGATGCCCCTCGCCCCCAGGGGTCCTGTCCCTGGCGCACTTCCTGGGCCTCTTGCCGAGCCACGCCCAGCGCTGACCCCGACTATCCTGGCCTCCGCCCTTCTCTGCTGGCAGCCTCCATGCTGGCAGCGCTCTCCTGGAAATGCCACCCCAGCAGTCACACTGGCGCAGCCTCTCCCTCCAAGTCCTTCAGGCCCTTGTGTCCAGAAAGGCCGAGAGTCCGCCGCTGTCCACACCAACCACGACCAGCCAACCCCCGGTGCCTCTGAGACCCCTCCTCCCCCTCTTACCCCAAACTCCAGCCCCCTGGACGGACGCTCCTCACCACGTGTCCACGGGCCAGCACCACACGGCCCCACCAACCCCCCGCATCTCCAGGACACTCTCTTTCCGCCTCAAGTGTGGGGCTCTGGGCCCAGTGCAGAGGATCACACAGCGGGTTGGGCTGGGCTGGGCCCCCTGCAGCCCTGGGCCCCCACCGCCCTCCCCATGCCACCTCTCAGAGCTGACCGCCTCCCTGAGAAGGTCAGGGCACCAGGCCTCTGGGGAAGCCTTCGGGGCCGCGGTGCGAGCAGCTCACTCTCGGCCTCACAACCACACCCATCTCTCCTGCTCAGAGCTGGCATGCGACCCTGGCCCATCCATCACCACCGCATCCTCTCCTCCACCCAGGCCGGCCTGTGAAAATGATCCATAATCTCCCACCTAATGAGAAACAGAAACAAGAGCCTCTCCTCCATCTGCCTGCCCTTGTCCTCTCCCAATACCCCCCAACTCCTGAGGACTCCCCGCTTCTTCCCTCTTCTGTTTCCCGTCCTTCTCATCCGCCACTGGATTCTCAGGGCAGGCAAGCCTGGTATGCCACGCCCTGGCTTGGCTCCCTCTCGGGCAACCATCTTTTTCAGCTTCAATCCCAGACGTTAGGGCACAGTTCCACCCAGCCCTCCGAGAGACTCCCAGCACTTGCAGAGTTACAAGCCCCTCCTGCATGGGTGCCCAGCCCTGGACAGCCCCCACCCAGCCCCTGCAGGGCAGAGCAGCTGGGGTGCTGGACTCCTGTGTGAGGCAAACCCCATGTGGCTTTGGGAGAGTGACCCTGAATCTCTGCCTTAGTCTCACATGGTAAGGTGATAATGGCAGGCTAGGGACGTGAGGACCAGGTGTGACGCCGGCCAGGAAGTCCTGATCCGGGCGCTTAGAGCACAGGCCCGTGGTCTGCCGCATCCAAGAGTCTTCATCCCAACAGATCTAACTGCTTGCTTGTCTTGACCCCACCACCTGCGGCCTCCCCACTGCATCCTGTGGGGGAAGAGGGTGTTGCAGGATCAGCCCAGGCCTCCCATCACTGGGGCCCAGGCTCAGGGGTCTGCGCCCCTCCCCGGCCCCGACCTGTGCACACCCCTTGAGGGTATCAGGCACCCTGCTCAGACCTGACAGGTGCCCCGTTCACAGCCCCAGAAGACCGGGCTCTTGAGGGGGCCCAGCCACTTTATCTCTAAACTCCGGCCTTATCAGGGCTCAGCTGAACAAAGGCTGCCTAATGGTTAACTTCTTCCATCCAGGTGGCTGACTCCATTGAGCTCCCCAGGGGAGCGGCAAGGCCTCCCTTCTCTCACAAGGGACACCAGAGGTCGGTGGCCTTGCTGAGCCTGCCCCTCCTCGGAAGCCTTGGTTTGGATGCCGCACGGCCGCCCCGCCCCTTCTGAGTTTATCTAGGAAGTCTCCAGCAGTTAGAGAAAGATGAGAAGAGAGGGAGCCACTTCTTCCCCTGGGCACTAGAAGCCTCAGCAGCAGAGGGGATCCTGGGTGGCTGCCCCAGAGGAGCTGCCCCTCCCTCAGCGGAAAATATGCAAACGTGAGGGTGGGGCAGGGGAGAGGGCCCAGATCCAGGTGGCCTGTGGGGAGCCCGAAGGCAGAAGGTATTTTAGGAACAGAAATGCTGTTTGGAGGTGAGAACATCTGGAACCTGAAGAAAGCTTTTCTTGGAGGGTTTCCAGCTGGTGCTCCTCCTTCTCCACCCACCCCAAGGGCCTTGGCCACTCCTGCCATGCAAGGTGGGTTGGGATTCGCTCACGAGCCCCAAGCCAGCCCAGTTGGGGGTGGTCAGCCGGTTCGCTGGGACGCAGCATGCAGGAGTTAACCTGCCCAGCACTGGGCCTTCTTGCATGCATGCATGCTGCATGTTCAGTCCTGCCAGACTCTTTGCAACCCTCCGGACTGTAGCCCACCGGGCTCCTCTGTCCATGGGATTCTCCAGGCAAGAAGACTAAAGCGTGTTTCCATTTCCTCCTCCAGGGAGTCTTTCTGACCCAGGTATCCAACTGAGTCTCCCAAACCTCTCCTACACTGTGGGCGGATTCTTTACTGCTGAGCCACGGAGAAACAGAAGGAAATGCAGGCTATCAAGCCAGGTGCTTAGAACACCCACAAAGAAATACAACACCTGAAATGATTCAGAAGGGAGGCTACTGACGGGATCCCCCACCACAGTCAATGCAAAGATCCAAAGGCTCTGAAAGAGCAGAGTGAGAAAGCTGGCTTAAAATTCAACATTGAAAACAACAAAGACCACGGCGTCCGGTCCCATCACTTCACGGAAAATAGATGAGGGAAAAAGTGAGAACAGTGACGGACTTCATTTTCTTGGACTCCAAAATCACTGCAGACAGTGACTGCAGCCATGGTATTAAAAGTTGTTTCCTCCTTGGAAGAAAAACTATGACACACCTAGGCAGTGTATTAAAAAACAGAGACATTATTTGCCCACGAAGGTCCATATAATCAAAGCTATGGTTTTTCCAGTAGTTATATATGGATGTAAGAGATGGACCATAAAGAAGGTTGAGCACCAAAGAATTGATGCCTTTGAACTGTGGGGTTGGAAAAGACTCTTGAGAGTCCCCTGGCCTGCAAGGAGATCAAACCAGTCCATCCTGAAGGAAATCAACCCTGAATATTCAGTGCAAGGACTGATGCTGACGCTGAAGCTCCAATACTTTAGCCATCTGCTGGGAAGAACTGGCTCACCGGAAAAGACCCTGATGCTGGAAATGATTGAGGGCAGGAGGAGAAGAGGACGACAGAGGATGAGATGGTTGGATGGCATCGCTGACTCAATGGACATGAGTTGGAGTAAGCTCCGAGAGATGGGGAGGGACAGGGGAGACTGGCGTGCTGCAGTTCACAGGGTCACAAAGAGTCAGACACAACAGGACTGACCAACAACAATGGCTCTGAACACCACGCTGTTCTCAAGATAAGGGCTTTCATCACCTTGCAGGTGGCACACTCAGGGAAGCCACGGAGGCTGCAGTGGCCCCTGAGAGGACACTCTGCGAACACCACCCCCCTGGGCCCAAGCTGTCCAGGAATCTCCAGAGAAGCAACAGCTATCCCTGGAAATTTCTGGCTGTAAAAAAACACAAGTGACCCAAGGCAACAGAATATTCCTGCAAAAGGCGTTTTTCTCAGGAAATCTGCTCTTCTGAATTCCTAGTTCATGCCCAAGGAAATTTAGTCCTTGAGATGGAAATCCACGAAAGCCACCAGCCCACACCACTCCTCTGGAACGTTCCAGCGTTCACACGCTGTCATCAGCCAAGGGATGAACCCAGGCCTTCACGCCACCGTCCCCAGGCTGGCACGGAGCGGGGCTCACTCGTGACAAAGAGCAGAGAGCCGTGGCACGGCTAGTCTTTGTAAGTCACACAGACAACATGCTTTCAGTTCATCTGCTCGCTTCCACACAAGATGAAAGAAGGTATTTCACCTTGATTGAAGATTCCCACAACCAAAGCCGAATGCGGGGAGGCTGCCCAGGCTTCAAATCCCGGCGCAGCTGGCAGGGCGGGCAGGCCCACCCCCGGCCAGCCCTTCTAGCACTCCCACCGCCCGACGTCCAAGGAGCCCACTCCCCACCTCCCTGCTCCTGCAGGCCACGCCACCACGCCCAGCCAGACCCGCCCCGGGCTCCTCTTCCCACCAGGACCAAGGCCAAGGCTGAAGCAGGGCAGGCCAGAGCCGGCTTCAGTGGGCGGCCCTTCAGAGATGTTAACACACCTGATCCGTCTGCTCCCTAGAGCCCCTGTGACGTGGGTACTGCTAGGACCCCTGATTTTACAGATGTGGAAAGTTAGTCACAAAGAGTGAGGCGAGGTGTCCGGGCTCTCCTGCCAGGTGTGCCCTGTCCCCATCCCCTCCACAAAGCACCCACTGCACCCAGGGGGTGTGGCTGACCCCACACTGGGGTCTCTGGACTTGGCAAAGGAAGCCGGCGTGTATGTCAGGGTGACCAGGAGACAGGATGAGAGGGCTCTGGGAAAGCAGGTCAGAACACCACCTTGCTCTGCCTGGGGTGGGGTGAAGAGGTAGCAGACTTCAGGAGCCAGCAGGCAGAGGAGGTGACACACCCCCCACACACACACACAGCTCCTCGCCCTGCTTCGAGGGGTGGGCACTGCAAGTCTGAGACAGTCTGAGGTAAAACGGGCTTCCACTCATTTGAATCTCCAAGGACACGGTGCCAGAAAAGAGGTCAGGATTATCCCCAGATCCCTCAGTCAAGACGTCCCTCTCCTACTAAAGTTCTCAGAAAGGCTGAGCGGAGCTGCCTCCCCACCCCTGTTCAAGGTTGGAAAGCGCGTCCGCTTCCAGCCGAACCCCAGGAAAACGTAGTGGTCCTGAATCACCCATCCAGGGCCCAGGCCCCCTGCTGAGCCCTCCTCCTCCTCCTGGGGAGCCCTCTCTCACCCTCCCAGCCTGCCCTCTGCCCCCACCCTGGGTGCCTGCAGCCCTCCCCCCGCCCTCCTCTCCCTGTCTTTGACCTCCACCTGGAAGGCTGCAGGGAGGTCTGTCCCTTGCAGCCCCCTCAGCCCCCACTGCCCTGAAGTGGAAGGACTCACTCACAGAGCCGTCAGTTCTTCGCATCTGACCCCCTCCGGGTCCACTCAGACCAGGACCCAGGCTGGGCATCCTGAAAGCCGCCTGTGCCCCAGGAGACAGCCACACCTTTCGGGGCTTTGTCAACTCAGTCCCTCCAAGGGTTCTATTAGCAACGTTATTTCTGAAGCGAAATCTCAATACTTCCTAGCAACAGAAGACATTTATTTGGCTAATAGAAAACAGTGTGCGCAGACAAGCAGAAATGCTTTCCAAAGGTGGTACAAGTGTCAAGGAAAATGTCCATAATTGGCTCGCAAGGCGCTAATGACCTTGAAGACAAAGACAGACAGCTTCACACGATCATCACTGCGTTTGAAACAGCGCTGCTCTGTCTGCCCCCACCAAATATCACCGATGTGCGGGTTAAACCACAGACGCACGCTTCCTTGCAGCCCTGGAGGTGAAAAGTCTACAGTCAAGGGTGGGCAGGGCTGATCTGTCCCTCTGGGGCTTGTAGACGCTGTTGTCTTCTTGTGCTCACACTGACTTCCCTCTGTGCCTGAGCCCTGATCTCCTCTTACCATACAGCACACCAGTCTCCTTAGATGGGGGTCCCTCTTGGCGCCCTTATTCTAACTTAATAGCCTCTCTTGAGGCCAGGTCTCGAGGTACAGCCACACGCTAAGGTGCTGGGCTTGAGGGCTTCCACGTACACATTCCGGGCTGGGGGGGGGGGGGGGGGACATAATCCAGCGCACATCCAGAGGTACCACCGTTAACAACGTCTCCTGTTGTTTTTCTTTTCGATACGTGTGTTAACTCGCTTCAGTGGTATCCAACTCTTTGTGACCCTGTGGACTGTAACCACTAGGCCCCTCTGTCCACGGGATCCTCCAGACAAGAACAGTGGGCTGCCATACCCTCCTCCAGGGCATCTTCCAGACTCAGAAGAAGATGCATCTCTTACCTCTCCTGCTCTGGCGGGAGGGTTCTTTACCACCACCAGCACCATTAAAGTTGTTACTATATTGCTTCTGTTGTTTATGTTCTATTTTTCTCTTTTCTCTCTCTTTTTTTTTTTTTTCGCCATGAAGCATGTGGGATCTTAGCTCCCTGGGTAGGGATTGAACCCACACTCTCTGCACTGGAAGGCACAGTCTTAACCACTGGACCACCAGGGAAGTCCCAGCAAAAATGACTCTTAAAGGACAGGGTGCATTCGATGTATAATAGTCACGTTTGGATTTACAAAAGGCATTTTTCACAGTAAAAACCAGGAGCAACTCTGCCACATTTCAGCTCAGCTCAGCCTCCCTGGCTTCTCAGGCCCCGCCAGGGAAACGGTGAGTAGCAACAGAAACTCCGGACAGACAGACAGGCTCCGTCTCTTCCTCCAGAAGAAGACTCTCTCTTCCCGCGCTCACAGCCATCATCACAGGAAAACTAGAAAAATTCCTGGCACACGTGCAGGTTGGGAGCAGTTTGAACTCTCATTCCTGCCTTTCTGTGAACTCTTATTACTGGATTCATCTAACACTAAGCATGGCTCAAATATATTAAACCATAACCCACGTGTATGACCAGCAATTTCAACTAAAGACCCTGGGCACAGAGCAAAATGCAATGCTTCTCCTTTTCTTTTGGAGCTGCTATGCTCAGTCTGAGCTGTTCACTAGGCATAAATCAAGATTTCACGCTTGAAACTCAGAAATCTTCTTCTTGTTGTGGACTGCAGCATGCCAGGCTTCCCTGTCCTTCCCTATCGCCCAGGGTTTGCTCAAGCTTATATCCATTGAGTTGGTGATGCTGTCTAACCATGTCATCCTCTTCTCCTCCTGCCCTCCATCTTTCCCAGCATTAGCGTCTTCTCCACAGAGTTGGTTCTTCGCATCAAGTGGCCAACGTATTAGAGCTTCAGGATCATTCCTTCCAATGAATATTCAGAGTTGATTTCCTTTAGGATGGACTGGTTTCATCTCCTTGCAGTCCAAGGGACTCTCAGGAGTCTTCTCTAGCACTTTTTTTTTTTAACGTGGCCCTAAAAACAAGCATCTGGCAGGTTACTGACCATGGGGTCACAGAAGAGTCGGACACAACTTAGCAACTAAACAACAATAACAAAACATGTGTTTGAAGATGATCCTGCCAAGTATGTGTGTCACATTCAAACCCAAACATCTCCACACATCTCTGCAGCAGTAACTGGCACCAGGACAAATGAAACCAATGTTCTCTCCCACCTGGTGTGCTCATTAGCCATCAGCAGTGGGCCTGACCTACCCTGGGCCGGTGGGGACGGGCTGCGGTCTGGGGGTGAGTCCTCCCAGGGAGGGGGACATGCAGGGGACTGTCTTCCTGGAGAAGACGCTCTCTTCGCCTGTCTGACTGAGCCTGTGCAGTCCTGCTTCTCATTGGGAGGATCAAAGCCCCGTCCTTCCTTGCCTCGCTCCGCATGGCCCACTCCCTCCCCTAGAAAGCAGTACATCATAAACCAGGGTCTGAGTCCAGCAGAGAGCTGCCCGCAGCATACAGGACAGAGCCTCAAGGGGGGAGGGGGCGGGGAGAGTGTGCCTGGAAACATCCACCGAGCAAATGCACAATGAATAAATCATACCTTGGTGGTGTGTGTGGGTATGTATGTGTGTGTGTATCTAATGTATATTAATACATGGTTAAAGTAGATTAGTTCTCACAAAGGAATCCCTGTTTCAAGGCTCCAAGGAGACCCACAGAGCAACAGAGGAGCCACCTGCTTCTCTCCAGTGTAAGGCTCTGCCCAGGGCCTACGCTCATACTCAGTCTGGCCAGAGAATCACCTTGTTCTTAGTTGATCAGATAAGAACACTCAGTACCGGCCTCTCCCTCGGCCTTCACTTTGGAAGCTGGGGGGAGTGAGATATTGGTGACATAAAGGGACAAGGATCTAAAGTAAGAGGGAGGTGAAACCGGGATGCTTCTGGACACCTAATTAATTCCACGTTCTCAATTTCTGCATGAATTAATTTTCAAAGCATATGTCTGCTTTTAAATCTACGCTGACCTTGGATGGAATGCACAAATGTGTCTGTTATCGCACAACTCAGAAAAAAAAAAAAATCTGGGGATCACTCTGGGTCCAGTCATGAATATTCTTTATTTGTGAAAGAGCTTTGTTTGAAAATATATGATTCAATCAGAAAGTCCTTTTCTTTCCAAGCGTGCAGGGGCTTCCTAGATGAATGCAAATCCTAGTGACAAAGACTCAACATACAGACTGAAAACCGCACTGCTTATCCCTTATAAATGTTTAAATGTGGTGTCCAGATAGAGCTGTGAGAAGCAGCTCAGAGGTTCCAAAAGAATATGCTGGATATTTTTATTCACTATTTCTCGAGACTATTTGCCTTCATGAAAATAAAGCGAAGTCCCATGATGGAGACCTTTCCGATGAAATTAGCATCAAGCCCTGTCATGCGGGACCAGAAGAGACGGGCTGCGTCTAGCTCCCAGGAGGGACATGGGGGACTTCTTCCTGGAGAAGACGCTCTTCGCCTGTCTGACTGAGCCTGTGCAGTCCTGCTTCTCATTGGGAGGATCAAAGCCCCGTCCTTCCTTGCCTCGCTCCGCATGGCCCACTCCCTCCCCTAGAAAGCAGTACATCATAAACCAGGGTCTGAGTCCAGCAGAGAGCTGCCCGCAGCATACAGGACAGAGCCTCAAGGGGGGAGGGGGCGGGGAGAGTGTGCCTGGAAACATCCACCGAGCAAATGCACAATGAATAAATCATACCTTGGTGGTGTGTGTGGGTATGTATGTGTGTGTGTATCTAATGTATATTAATACATGGTTAAAGTAGATTAGTTCTCACAAAGGAATCCCTGTTTCAAGGCTCCAAGGAGACCCACAGAGCAACAGAGGAGCCACCTGCTTCTCTCCAGTGTAAGGCTCTGCCCAGGGCCTACGCTCATACTCAGTCTGGCCAGAGAATCACCTTGTTCTTAGTTGATCAGATAAGAACACTCAGTACCGGCCTCTCCCTCGGCCTTCACTTTGGAAGCTGGGGGGAGTGAGATATTGGTGACATAAAGGGACAAGGATCTAAAGTAAGAGGGAGGTGAAACCGGGATGCTTCTGGACACCTAATTAATTCCACGTTCTCAATTTCTGCATGAATTAATTTTCAAAGCATATGTCTGCTTTTAAATCTACGCTGACCTTGGATGGAATGCACAAATGTGTCTGTTATCGCACAACTCAGAAAAAAAAAAAAATCTGGGGATCACTCTGGGTCCAGTCATGAATATTCTTTATTTGTGAAAGAGCTTTGTTTGAAAATATATGATTCAATCAGAAAGTCCTTTTCTTTCCAAGCGTGCAGGGGCTTCCTAGATGAATGCAAATCCTAGTGACAAAGACTCAACATACAGACTGAAAACCGCACTGCTTATCCCTTATAAATGTTTAAATGTGGTGTCCAGATAGAGCTGTGAGAAGCAGCTCAGAGGTTCCAAAAGAATATGCTGGATATTTTTATTCACTATTTCTCGAGACTATTTGCCTTCATGAAAATAAAGCGAAGTCCCATGATGGAGACCTTTCCGATGAAATTAGCATCAAGCCCTGTCATGCGGGACCAGAAGAGACAATCTTTAAGAAGTCCTCTAGGTGAGGACTGGAGCATGTCTACTCTAGGGCTGGCCAGCGGAGAGTACTGCCTGCCCATGTCCAGCTCTAAGGTCCAGTTCCTGTCACTTGAAATGTGTCATCGTTATGAGATCACTGCGTCTCCACTAAATCCACACATAGACATCAGAGGATGACCTTGGACCGGGCAAACCCCTCTGCTCTGGTCTCCATCTTTGGACAGTGAGGCCGGACCTATTCGATTTTTTCTGGTCATC
Organism: Tragulus kanchil; assembly: GCA_022376925.1. Lineage (NCBI taxonomy): Eukaryota > Metazoa > Chordata > Mammalia > Artiodactyla > Tragulidae > Tragulus > Tragulus kanchil. The sequence continues at coordinate 51,096,153 of JAIOJX010000026.1, forward strand.
ATTCAATCAATACTGCCAGTGATGCAGGATATGGTGCCCTCTTTTAACACGTCATGGATCAAAATATTCACTTGGAAAGTCTGTTTCCTTCATCTTGCTATTGTTGTTACATAGTTAAGCAACCCCAGCTGTCCAGGAAATACCACCACAATGAACACATTATTGGGCAGAGAAGAATCGACCGGGGTTCCTGACAACCATTCCACCCGCTACAAAGAGGCCAGGAAAAAAAGAGCCCACATTACATTAAATACGCAGTTATGAATAAAGTCCCTCCACTGCCTTTTATCACCTCGTCACAGGCCAGATTGAAATGAGCAGCTAGAGAACACTGATTATAATCTCCTCTCAGTAACAGTAAGATGTTTCTTCCGGTTCTTTATCGTATTTTCTGAAATTGACATGTATTCTTTTGAATAAGAAAGGCTAGTATTAAATTTTAAACTTGGATGTAGGCAGGCTTTTTAACAATGTTGTTTATGCTCTGAGCAAGATAATGATTTTTTAAATCTAACTTTACATCTGTCTCACGCCAACCACCTTTAAATCCTTCTTGGAACATTTCCCCTTCACTACTAAGTGAAAGTGAAAATATTAGTCGCTCAATCATGTCCAACTCTTTGCGAACCCATGGACTGTAGCCCGCCAGGCTCCTCTGTCCATGGGATTCTCCAGGCAAGAAGACTGGAGCAGGCTGCCATTCCCTTCTCTACAGGACCTTTCCACCCCAGGAACTGAACCCAGTTGTCTCCTGCACTGCAAGCAGATTCGTTACCATCTGAGCCATCAGAGAAGCCAACTTAATCCATCCAATAAAAAACAAAGTTTGCACAGATTAGGTAGAAGAGAGCAGTGAAGCTACACTTCTCCTTAAGCAGCAAAGGAGGAAGGAACCTCACACCGTGGTTGGGTACCATTCCCTCCTTCAAGAGAAGGAACACGTCAAGGACTCGGCCCAGGTCAGACAACTAAGGAGTGATGGATGAGGGACTTCCCCTGAGGTCAGCTGACTCTAAGCCCTGTCCTTTTCCTTCCCTGGGCTGTGTTGCCTTCTCACCCCTGCTCATGACTGGACGAACAGGCATTGCTATCTTTACACTTTTGTTTATCTGCTCTGGTCTCCATCTTTGGACAGTGAGGCCGGACCTATTCGATTTTTTCTGGTCATCATTCAATCAATACTGCCAGTGATGCAGGATATGGTGCCCTCTTTTAACACGTCATGGATCAAAATATTCACTTGGAAAGTCTGTTTCCTTCATCTTGCTATTGTTGTTACATAGTTAAGCAACCCCAGCTGTCCAGGAAATACCACCACAATGAACACATTATTGGGCAGAGAAGAATCGACCGGGGTTCCTGACAACCATTCCACCCGCTACAAAGAGGCCAGGAAAAAAAGAGCCCACATTACATTAAATACGCAGTTATGAATAAAGTCCCTCCACTGCCTTTTATCACCTCGTCACAGGCCAGATTGAAATGAGCAGCTAGAGAACACTGATTATAATCTCCTCTCAGTAACAGTAAGATGTTTCTTCCGGTTCTTTATCGTATTTTCTGAAATTGACATGTATTCTTTTGAATAAGAAAGGCTAGTATTAAATTTTAAACTTGGATGTAGGCAGGCTTTTTAACAATGTTGTTTATGCTCTGAGCAAGATAATGATTTTTTAAATCTAACTTTACATCTGTCTCACGCCAACCACCTTTAAATCCTTCTTGGAACATTTCCCCTTCACTACTAAGTGAAAGTGAAAATATTAGTCGCTCAATCATGTCCAACTCTTTGCGAACCCATGGACTGTAGCCCGCCAGGCTCCTCTGTCCATGGGATTCTCCAGGCAAGAAGACTGGAGCAGGCTGCCATTCCCTTCTCTACAGGACCTTTCCACCCCAGGAACTGAACCCAGTTGTCTCCTGCACTGCAAGCAGATTCGTTACCATCTGAGCCATCAGAGAAGCCAACTTAATCCATCCAATAAAAAACAAAGTTTGCACAGATTAGGTAGAAGAGAGCAGTGAAGCTACACTTCTCCTTAAGCAGCAAAGGAGGAAGGAACCTCACACCGTGGTTGGGTACCATTCCCTCCTTCAAGAGAAGGAACACGTCAAGGACTCGGCCCAGGTCAGACAACTAAGGAGTGATGGATGAGGGACTTCCCCTGAGGTCAGCTGACTCTAAGCCCTGTCCTTTTCCTTCCCTGGGCTGTGTTGCCTTCTCACCCCTGCTCATGACTGGAAGAACAGGTATTGCTATCTTTTACACTTTTGTTTATCTCCAGCATGAAGCCTTCTTCCCCGAAGGTTTCAGCACTGTTTGGCCAATAAAGTTTTGGAATCTTCTGTGTTCACATGCATGCCCCGACCCCAGATACTCTCTTAAGGTGTAATCAAGAATGTCATCCCACAGGCAGGTGACCAGGGAATGTGCTTCGGGCACTTCCTTGAAGATACAGTCCTAAGACATAGGAACCCAGGGTGGACAGAAGGTCAGCAGGTGATGCACAGAGGCTGGAGCATGACCAGGTGGCCTGGGTGGGGTCCCCAGATAAACATGGAAGCCAGGTTGGCCATACAGGGTCAGGCTGGCTGCTCCCGTGCAGAACGCTTAGAGCATGCTTCCTACACCTTCCAAAAGGCTGCTCAGCGAGTCACTGGTGCAGTCTGGGTGTTTTCAAACAAAGGCAAGTACACCCCTCTGGTAGGAACCATGTGATGCGCCCTAAGTTGCTTCAGCTGTGTCCGACTCTTTGGGACCCCATGGGCTGTAGCCCACCAGGCTCTTCTGTTCATTGGATTCTCCAGCCAAAAACACTGGAGTGGGTTGGCATTCCCTCCTCCAGGGGATCTTCCTGACCCAGGGATCAAACCCGTGTCTCTTACATCTCCAGCACTGGCAGGCAGGTTTCTTACCACTAGCACCACCTCCACAGGTGACAACATTCATTATTTTCTCCCCAGTTAAAAAACCATTACAAAATTGACTTAAAAAACCAAAAGGGGAAAGAAGGAATGGAGGACACAGAAAGGCTTCTCTACCCAGGAGCTCCACCGGATCCTACTCAGTTTCACTGAAAAGGGTTTCAGTGGCAGCACTGCACAGCAGTTCAGAAAAACTGATGGATGCTTGAGCCGCATGGCTGACTTGAAATCACCCCTGGACGTTACAGGACGTGTGATGTCAGGCAGCTGCTTGACTCATCGAATCTTCAAGCACCCCCATGTGAGCTTATAGGGGAGCCGCCGGAACCCGCCCGCCGCGAGGAGCCGCGGACGCCGCGAGGAGCCGCGGACGCCGCGAGGAGCCGCGGACGCCGCGAGGAGCCGCGGACGCCGCGAGGAGCCGGGATGCATCTCTTGTTCCTCAGATGCTAGTGTGTGAACTAGTATCACAGAACACCATAGCAAACCAGACATAGAGCCTACACTCCCTGACCAATCATCAAACCAAGGATCCTCGAAGCGGAAGCCCGGATTCCAAGACCCCACACTGATTATCAAAGAACATACAACACTACAGATTATTCACCTGTAAACAAGGTCTATCACCACCCAAGACACAAGCCACTGAACCCTTCTACAAGGACAAAAACCCAAAGGAAGGGAGAATTCAACCAAGAAGCCTGGTGGGAATAAGAACTCCATACACACAGACACACACAAAGAAACAAAAATTAACCTAATAATGAAACGTCAGAGAAACACTGTACAAATGAAGGACCAAGCTAGAGAAGCACCACTTCAAATGACAGAGGAGGAGATAGACAAGCTATCTGAAAGAGAATTCAGAAAAACTATACTAATGAGGATGCAAAACACCGAAAACAGAATATTAGAGGAAATTAGTGCATTGAGAAAAGACATGCAGGAAATGAAAACTAAGCAAATAGAGACCACCAACTCAATTGCTGAACTCAAAAATACTATAGAAGGTCTCAACAGTAGAGTATCAGAGGCTGAAGAACGGATAAGTGAGCTGGAAGACAGAATGGTGGAAATAAGTGCTGAAGAACAGAACAAAGCCCAAAGAATTAAAAGAACTGAGGATAGCCTCAGAGACCTATGGGACAATATTAAACGCACCAACATTAGAATTATAGGAGTTCCAGAAGAAGAAGAAGAGAAGAAAGACTATGAAAAATTCTTGAAGAGGTTATAGTTGAAAACTTCCCCAGCATGGGAAAGGAGATAGTCAGCCAAGTCCAGGAAGCACAAAGAGTTCCATACAGGAGAAACCCCAGAAGAAACACACCAAGGCACATACTAATCAAACTAACGCAGACTAAATATAAAGACAGATTACTAAAAGCAGCTAGGAGCAAACAACAAATAACATATAAAGGAAACCCCATACGTTTAACTGGATCTCTCAACAGAAACCCTACAGGCCAGAAGAGAATGGCAAGATACATTTAAACGGCTAAAAGAGAATAACCTGCAACCACGAATTCTCTACCCAGCAAGAATCTCATTCAAAATCGATGGTGAAGTCAAAAGCTTCACAGACAAGCAAAAACTGAAAGAATTCTGTACCACAAAACCAGCCCTACAACAAGTGTTAAAGGACCTGATATAGCCAATAAATACAAGAGTAGGAGAAGCCTTACAAATCAAACCCCAAATTTCTAAGAAGATGACAATAGGAACATTCGTATCAATAATTACTTTGAATGTAAATGGACTAAATGCTCCAACCAAACGACACAGGCTGGCTGAATGGATCCAGAAGCAAGACCCATATATATGCTGTTTACAAGAGACCCACTTCAGACCTAGAGACACTCATAGACTGAAAGTGAAAGGCTGGAAAAGATATTTCATGCAAATGGAAATCAAAAGAAAGCTGGAGTAGCAATCCTTATATCAGACAAAATAGACTTTAAAGTAAAGAAGATTCTAAGAGACAAGGCAGGTCACTACATCATGATTAAGGGATCTATCCAAGAGGAAGACATAACAATTGAGAAAAAAAACTTTGGCAGGAATATTAGAGGAACTTAGTGCATTGAGAAAAGACATGCAGGAAATGAAAAATAAGCACATAGAGACCACCAACTCAATTGCTGAACTCAAAAATACTATAGAAGGTCTCAACAGTAGAGTATCAGAGGCTGAAGAACGGATAAGTGAGCTGGAAGACAGAATGGTGGAAATAAGTGCTGAAGAACAGAACAAAGCCCAAAGAATTAAAAGAACTGAGGATAGCCTCAGAGACCTATGGGACAATATTAAACGCACCAACATTAGAATTATAGGAGTTCCAGAAGAAGAAGAAGAGAAGAAAGACTATGAAAAAATTCTTGAAGAGGTTATAGTTGAAAACTTCCCCAGCATGGGAAAGGAGATAGTCAGCCAAGTCCAGGAAGCACAAAGAGTTCCATACAGGAGAAACCCCAGAAGAAACACACCAAGGCACATACTAATCAAACTAACGCAGACTAAATATAAAGACAGATTACTAAAAGCAGCTAGGAGCAAACAACAAATAACATATAAAGGAAACCCCATGCATTTAACATTGATCTCTCAACAGAAACCCTACAGGCCAGAAGAGAATGGCAAGATACATTTAAACGGCTAAAAGAGAATAACCTGCAACCACGAATTCTCTACCCAGCAAGAATCTCATTCAAAATCGATGGTGAAGTCAAAAGCTTCACAGACAAGCAAAAACTGAAAGAATTCTGTACCACAAAACCAGCCCTACAACAAGTGTTAAAGGACCTGATATAGCCAATAAATACAAGAGTAGGAGAAGCCTTACAAATCAAACCCCAAATTTCTAAGAAGATGACAATAGGAACATTCGTATCAATAATTACTTTGAATGTAAATGGACTAAATGCTCCAACCAAACGACACAGGCTGGCTGAATGGATCCAGAAGCAAGACCCATATATATGCTGTTTACAAGAGACCCACTTCAGACCTAGAGACACTCATAGACTGAAAGTGAAAGGCTGGAAAAAAGATATTTCATGCAAATGGAAATCAAAAGAAAGCTGGAGTAGCAATCCTTATATCAGACAAAATAGACTTTAAAGTAAAGAAGATTCTAAGAGACAAGGCAGGTCACTACATCATGATTAAGGGATCTATCCAAGAGGAAGACATAACAGTCATGAATATCTACGCACCCAACACAGGGGCACCTCAATACATAAGACAGGTACTTTCAGACATAAAAGAAGAAATCAACAATAACACAATAATAGTAGGAGACTTTAACACTCCTCTCACACCAATGGACAGATCAACAAAACAGAAAATTAATAAAGAAACACAAGCCTTAAATGCCACACTGGAAAAGATGGACCTCATCGATATCTTTAGGACGTTCCATCCAAAAGCAGAAGAATACACTTTCTTCTCAAGCGCTCACGGAACATTCTCCAGGATAGACCACATCTTGGGCCACAAATCTAACCTCAGTCAGTTCAAGAAAACCGAAATTATATCAACCATCTTCTCGGACCACAATGCAATGAGACTGGAGATCAACTACCAGAAAAAAACCCTAAAAACAGAAACACATGGAGATTAAACAATACATACCTAAAAAACCAACTGATCGTTGAGGAAATCAAAGGAGAAATTAAACAATTCCTAGAAGAAAATGACAATGAACACACAACAGTGCAAAACCTATGGGATACAGCAAAAGCAGTTCTAAGAGGGAAATTTATAGCAATACAATCCCACCTCAAGAAACTAGGAAAATATGAAGCAGATGACCTAACCCTCCACTTAAAACAGTTGGAGAAAGAAGAACAAAAACATCCCAGAGCCAGCAGAAGAAGAGAAATCATAAAGATCAGAGCAGAAATAAATGAGAAAGAAACAAAAGAAACAATAGTAAAGATAAATAAAACAAAAAGCTGGTTCTTTGAAAAGGTAAACAAAATTGACAAGCCACTGGCCAGACTCATTAAGAAAAAGAGAGAGAAGAACCAGATCAACAAAATCAAAAACGAAAAAGGAGAGATTACAACAGATAATGCAGAAATCCAAAGGATTCTAAGAGACTATTATGAGCAACTCTATGGCAACAAACTGGACAACTTGGAAGAAATGGACAGTTTCTTGGACAGGATTAATCTCCCAAGACTGAGCCAGGAAGAAACAGAAACTTTGAACAACCCAATCACAAGCTCAGAAATCGAATTTGTGATTAAAAATCTACCCAAAAATAAAAGCCCAGGACCAGATGGTTTCACAAGTGAATTCTACCAAACATTTAAAGAAGAGCTAATGCCTGTCCTTCTAAAACTCTTTCAAAAAATTGCACAGGAAGGAAAACTCCCAAACACATTCTACGAGGCCACCATCACCCTGATACCCAAACCAGGCAAAGACAACACAAAAAAGGAAAACTATAGGCCAATTTCACTGATGAACTTAGATGCCAAGATCCTCAACAAAATCCTAGCAAACAGAATTCAACGACATGTCAAAAAACTCATACATCACGATCAAGTTGGGTTCATCCCAGGCATGCAAGGCTTCTTCAACATCCGCAAATCAATCAACGTGATACACCATATCAACAAGTTGAAAGACAAAAATCACATGATCATCTCAATAGATGCAGAAAAGCCTTCGACAAAGTACAACATCCATTTATGATCAAAACTCTTCAGAAAATGGGCATAGAAGGAACCTATCTCAACATAATAAAAGCCATCTATGAGAAACCTACAGCGAACATTATTGTTAATGGTGAAAACTCAAAGCATTCCCTCTAAGATCAGGAACAAGACAGGGGTGCCTACTTTCACCACTGCTATTCAACATAGTCCTGGAAGTCCTAGCAACAGCAATAAGACAAGAGAAAGAAATCAAAGGAATCCAGATTGGAAAGGAAGAAGTCAAGCTCTCTCTTTTGCAGGCGACATGATATTATACATAGAAAATCCCAAAGACACGGTTACAAAGCTACTAGAACTAATCAATGAATTCAGCAAAGTTGCAGGATATAAAGTCAACACACAGAAGTCACTGGCATTCCTATACACAAACAATGAAAAATCAGAAAATGAAATCAAAGAGGCAATCCCCTTCACCATTGCAACCAAAAGAATCAAATATCTAGGAATAAACCTACCCAAAGAAACAAAAGAATTGTACACAGAAAACTACAAGACACTCATGAGAGACATTAAAGAAGACTTAAACAGATGGAGAGATATTCCATGTTCCTGGATTGGAAGAATCAATATTGTGAAAATGACCATACTTCCAAATATCATCTACAGATTCAATGCAATACCTATTCAACTACCACTGACATTTTTCACAGAACTAGACCAAATAATAACACAGTTCATATGGAAACACAGAAGACCTCGAATAGCCAAAGCAATCCTGAGGAAGAAAAATGGAGTTGGAGGGATCAGCCTCCCTAACTTCAGACTCTACTACAAAGCAACAGTTATCAAGACAGTATGGTACTGGCACAAAAACAGAACTATAGATCAATGGAACAAGATTGAGAACCCAGAGATCAACCCACGCACCTATGGGTACCTTATTTTTGATAAAGGAGGAGAAACTATAAAATGGGACAAAGACAGTCTCTTTAACAAGTGGTGCTGGGAGAATTGGACAGCTACATGCAAAAAAATGAAATTGGAACATTCCCTGACGCCATACACTAAGATCAACTCAAAATGGATTAAAGACCTCAATGTAAGACCAGAAACCATCAAACTCTTAGAGGAGAATATAGGCAAAACCCTCAAGGACATCAATCAAAGCAAGATCTTCTCTGACCCACCAACTAAAATAGCAGAACTGAAAAGAAAAATGAACATATGGGACCTCATGAAACTTAAAAGCTTTTGTACAGCAAAAGAAATGACAAAAAAGTTCAACAGACACCCCACAGAGTGGGAGAAAATCATAGCAAATGAAACAACAGACAAAGAATTAATCTCCAAAATCTACAAGCAACTCAGACAACTCAGCACAGGAAAATGAACAGCCCAAACAAAAAATGAGAAAAAGAACTAAAGAGACGCCTCACCAAAGAGGACATACAAATGGTCCAAAAGCACATGAAACGATGCTCAACCTCGCTTATTATTAGAGAAATGCAAATTAAAACCACAATGAGATACCACCTCACACCTGTCAGAATGGCCATCATCAACAAATCGACAGACAACAAATGCTGGAGAGGGTGTGGAGAAAAGGGAACCCTCTTGCATTGCTGGCGTGAATGTAAATTAATACAACCTCTATGGAAGACAATATGGAGATTCCTTAAAAACTAAAAATAGAAGCACCCTATGACCCAGCAATCCCACTATTAGGCCTATATCCTGATGAAATCAAAACTGAAAGAGGCACCTGTACCCCAATGTTCATTGCAGCTCTCTATACAATAGCCAGAACATGGAAGCAACCTAGATGTCCATCGACAAATGAATGGATCCAGAAGCTCTGGTACATATATACAATGGAATACTACTCAGCTGTTAAAAGAAATGCAGAAGACTCAGTCCTAATGAGGTGGCTGGCTTTAGAACCTATCATCAAAAGTGAAGTAAGTCAAAAAGAGAAAGACAAGTATAGTATACTAACTCATATATATGGGATCTAGTAAGATGGTCATGATAACAGAACTATAGATCAATGGAACAAGATTGAGAACCCAGAGATCAACCCACGCACCTATGGGTACCTTATTTTTGATAAAGGAGGAGAAACTATAAAATGGGACAAAGACAGTCTCTTTAACAAGTGGTGCTGGGAGAATTGGACAGCTACATGCAAAAAAATGAAATTGGAACATTCCCTGACGCCATACACTAAGATCAACTCAAAATGGATTAAAGACCTCAATGTAAGACCAGAAACCATCAAACTCTTAGAGGAGAATATAGGCAAAACCCTCAAGGACATCAATCAAAGCAAGATCTTCTCTGACCCACCAACTAAAATAGCAGAACTGAAAAGAAAAATGAACATATGGGACCTCATGAAACTTAAAAGCTTTTGTACAGCAAAAGAAATGACAAAAAAGTTCAACAGACACCCCACAGAGTGGGAGAAAATCATAGCAAATGAAACAACAGACAAAGAATTAATCTCCAAAATCTACAAGCAACTCAGACAACTCAGCACAGGGAAAATGAGCAGCCCAATCAAAAAATGGGAAAAAAGATCTAAAGAGACGCCTCCCCAAAGAGGACATACAAATGGTCCAAAAGCACATGAAACGATGCTCAACCTCGCTTATTATTAGAGAAATGCAAATTAAAACCACAATGAGATACCACCTCACACCTGTCAGAATGGCCATCATCAACAAATCGACAGACAACAAATGCTGGAGAGGTGTGGAGAAAAGGAACCCTCTTGCATTGCTGGTGGAATGTAAATTAATACAACCTCTATCGAATACAATATGGAGATTCCCTAAAAAACTAAAAATAGAAGCACCCTATGACCCAGCAATCCCACTATTAGGCCTATATCCTGATGAAATCAAAACTGAAAGAGGCACCTGTACCCCAATGTTCATTGCAGCTCTCTATACAATAGCCAGAACATGGAAGCAACCTAGATGTCCATCGACAAATGAATGGATCCAGAAGCTCTGGTACATATATACAATGGAATACTACTCAGCTGTTAAAAGAAATGCAGAAGACTCAGTCCTAATGAGGTGGCTGGCTTTAGAACCTATCATCAAAAGTGAAGTAAGTCAAAAAGAGAAAGACAAGTATAGTATACTAACTCATATATATGGGATCTAGTAAGATGGGCATGATAACACACACAGTGAACTCATGAAAAGACCGAACAATGGGAGGGAGTAACATGGGAACCTATACTGTCATGTGTAGAAAAGATAGCTATTGTCATTGTGCTAGGGGAATAGGAGTACCTACAACCACTTGGAGCAATGGTCTGGAGGGATGGGGGGGGGGTATCCTGGGTGGGGGGAGGGCCAAGGGATATGCATCTGATTGATCTGGGAACATACATGTACAAAAATAAATAAATTAAAAAAAAAAAAAAAAAAAAAAAACCAAAAGGGTCCCCCAAACCACAGGCATTTCCTACCAGAAGACACTCTGTGCAATGTCAGGCTAATTTTTATCAAGAGAAGACATTTTCATCAATGATCTCTCTCCTTAATTACCCATCCATCCCTATAGGCTCTTTTATATCCTTTTTTGAAGAATAAAATAAAATAGCGTAGAAATAAAAAATAAAATAAAATGGGTAGAAATAAAAATCAAGTCATCAGTTGCTGTGGAAATCTCTATTTCTTTAGCTTGGATTTCTAGAAGCGTAATCCCTGGGTCAACGTGTACAATCCATTCACATTTCCAACCTGCTTTCTTGAAATACATAAATATTTCAACTCCTCCATCATTAACCGGCAAGGGAGGCCCTCAGTGTTGCCTGGCCCCAGCGAAGCAACACACAGGCGTCCTCTGGCCATGGTTCCCCCCACCCCACAATACGGTCACAGGAATGCACATTCCGGTCATTGTCATCACTGGGTTTACTCTTTGCTTGTTTGTTCGAACAATGGCATCTCAGATGAATTGGGTTTTTGTTGCTTTACCTATGGGAATCTTCGTGCTTCTATTTGTATGAGTTCTTGAAACATCAGGAATGGCCACTTGTCTGTAACAGTCAGTGCAAGCATGTTTTCCGTAATTTGTCACAATGGAGATCAGAGTACGTCGAAAAACAAAGACTTTCAAGAACACTGCTGTGCGGGCCTTCGGAGCACCGTTTCCTCACTGAAACCAGGTCTCCCATCGGCTGGCACCACCCACAGAGTGGCAGCCCGTCTTGGCCTGTCACTGAGGCTGGGGTTCTCCCAAGCTGCTTGCTAGCTCTTCCCATGAAACAGTCCCTACTAAGTCCTTCTAGATTTTAACTGCAGTTGAAGCTAAACTCACAGGTCTCTAATTTGTAGGACACACTTTTTTTTTTTTTTTTGGTGACTCTGAAAATTGATATTTTTTTCACTGAGGTTTCTGTGCCCTGTTTAGAAGGGATTTCTTCAGAGCAGCAGGCCGGGGTGAGGGTTGGAGAGCAATGTTATCTGCAAGAACCCCCAGGACCTCAGAAGCTAAGCAAGCCTCACTACAACTGTCCAGTACTACATTCTTCTCTGCTGTGTCCCCAGTGTCTAGAACTGCCATGGAGATGAACACACTATGGATGGGGGGCAGGGGGGTAAGGAGACGGTGGGATGGGAGTGAATAAACACCAGCTCCCACAGCAGCAGGGGCTCCCTCATCGTCTCTTCACTCCTCCCTAGTCTGATCAAATGCTTATTTTCATCTCTTCCATCCAAAGATCACTCCCCAATCAAAAAGACATTTTTCTGTTTGTCCACCAACATGGTCATCAAGTTTGATTTACAGAATTCGGTTGCCTTGGGAACTTCATAAATTAACCTGAGCTAGACATTAAAAAGCCACTACTTTGATATAAAAGGCACTCTGGAGTAAAGAATAAGACAGTTCGTGATCTAAATGGAAGAGCTGACGTGTTAATTGGCTTCATCTTCATCAATCCCAGGACACCTAGGCCCAGCCCAGAGCCTTAGAGTAGGGACACCTGGTATACTCTACATTCTGTTGTTGTTCAATGTTCAGTCGCTCAGTCACGTCTGATTCTCTGTGACCCCATGGACGGCAGCATGCCAGGCTTCCCTGTTCTTCACTATCCCTGGAGTTTGCTCAGACCCACGTCCATTGAGGATGCCATCCCACCATGTCATGCTCTATCAACTCCTTCTCAGTTTTCCCCAGCATCAGGATCTTTTCCAGTGAGTCAGCTCTTTGCATCAGGTGGTCAAAGTATTGGAGCTTTAGCTTCAGTCCTTCCAGTGAATATTCAAGGTTGACTTCCTGGTTTGTGCTTCTTGCTGTTTAAGGGATGCTCAAGACTCTTCAACATCACAGTGCCAAAGCATCAATTTTTGTTGCTCAGCCTTCTTTATGGTTCTCCTCTCACATCCATACATCCCTAATGGGAAAACTACAGCTTTGAGTATAGGGACCTTGGTGAGCAAAGTGATGTCTCTGCTTCTTAATACACTGTCTAGGTTTGTCATAGCTTTTCTTCCAAGGAACAAGTGTCTCTTACTTTTGCCGCTGCATTGACTCTGGAGTCCAAGAAAAGTCTGTGGTGCCCTTTAAAATGCTGGACTCTCTAGGGCAGTGCTCCCTGCGTGTGGTCCAGTTCAGCAGGGTCCTCAGAGAGAGCTGCACGGGCATTAGAAATGCAGACTCTCAGGTTGGGCCCAGACCCTCTGAATTAGACTCTCTGGGGGGTGGAGCCCAGGACTCTGTCTTGGGAAGTCTCCAGACGCCGCTGACATGTCTCCATTCATGCGGGCAGGGCACGGTTCCAGGATGCCGCAGGCGGATGTCCCTTCTGCCGTTTCTGATGTAACAGGTCACTTTGGATAAACACTTGAGCAAATATCTTAACACAACTGACTGAATAAAAAACCAAATGTTCTATTCCCCACCCTTTCTTGTTCCCCCTGAATTTGAGAAGAATGGTACAGCACTGAAGGATCATTCAAGCTCCACATCTGTGAAAGACACATCACAGAAGCGAAAGGCTTTTAAAGTGCGGCAACGTCAATGACAGAATCATGGAAAAATTAAAATCTCATAAAAGGAGAGGCAGATCTGCACCCAAAATGTCACCAGAACTCATTCTTTAACAGAAAAATAAACATCTCCACTAGATTTGGGGGAACATGACCTCCCCTCCGCCCACACAGAGTCCTCCGGGCCCAGAAGTGCTCTGCTCAGGGACTATACCCACCTCCCTGCTGGGGGCCCTCTCCTCCAGGAAGCCCCCCGCCCATCCCTAAACAGCAACACAACTAACTCCAGCACAAGTCAAGGGTATTCTTTCTTTCTTCGGTGTTTTACTGTTTGTTTGTTTTTGAGAGGGAGAGGGGGGCATCCTGCGTGGCATGTGGTCGTTCCCAGTCCAGGGACTGAATCACACCTCCAGCATTGGAATTGTAAAGCCTTACCCAATGGACCACCAAGGAAGCCCCTCAGGGTTGTAAATAAGTTTTCTGGAAATGTCTACCCGCCCTCCTTTGGGGCCCTCACAAAAGTCACACCATTCTGAGGCTTCCAAGATCCAGAGGGGCCAGCGTACTGGCAGCGTCAGCAAGGCGACCACAGCCGGGCGGAGGATAATCCTGGAGCACCCCGGGCACCTGGGCAAGCGCATTTCAGACCCCATCAGAGCCCCACCAACTTACAGAGGTGGGTACCGTGACCCTTCTCTTTCTTCCAGATAAAGGGGCGGAGACTCGGGGGGAGGCACTCCGTCACAGAGCTGGGCAGGGAGGGAAGGGGCACACATCGGAACCCAGCTCGAGCTGACTCCAGAGTGCCCGCTCCTGGCTTAAGAGATGGAGGATCAGGAAAAGGGGTGGGTGTTCTTTTGGAGGGGAGGCCCTGGACCAACCCATCCCTTCCCCGCTACCCTTGAGCTGGAGGTGCCGTGGGGTACCCTGCTTCTCGTGTCCTGGAACGGAGTCCCACAGCCGTGGCCCTGCAGCAGCCTCTGCTCCTGTCTTCACGTGGCTTCAGCTTTAGGGCAACAACACCCCAAGACTGCAATCTCCTTGAAGAAGGGGCAGCACCTTTCAGGCTAAGACACGGAAAACCCTCTCTCCAGGGCGAGAACCACTCAAGGGACGTCCCCTCGCTGCTGACCTTTTAAGACACTTTAACTGAAGAGAGTCTGCCACTGTCCCTTCAGGTCCTCACCAGCCCTCATGCCACACTTCTCCATAGGAAGGAGGCGGGGCTAGTCTGCCGAGGGCCCATCGGAGGCCCGGAAGCCGGAGGAGGACACCACCATTTCCAGGACCTACCCTTAGCCTGGGGGCCGAAGGTCAAAAAAGAAACCAAAGCCCACTGCCCTGAGAGGCAGAGGAGGTGGGGAAGCAGGAGGCGAGGGGTGACCAGGCAGCTTTGAGAAGACAGAAATAAGAGAAGGGAGTCACCCTGTGCCTACGGCCAAAGCCTTGTCAGCACTGTCCCTCAACTGCGTGAGGCTTTCCAAGAATAAGGGGGCGAGGGTGGGGCTTAGGAGGACCCCCCGATCCCTTCTCAGTCAGGGCAGCACTCTTGACCTTTCATGACTGTCTTTGGGGATGGAGGAGGGGAGGCTGCATTAACTAAAGATGTAATTATCCTGAAATGGCAACAATCCACTCTAGACTGATGGGGAAGCAGTGGTTGCATGGTCCTCAGGGAAGACAAGGTGTGGGGGGACCCCCAGGTCTCACCTGGACCCCCTTGAAAGGGTTGGCCGTGAGCCTGGACCATAAAATGATAAGATGAAAACTTTCATGAATTTCATGAAAAATGCTACCATTTAAAAAAAAAATGTGTATTGAAGTACAATTGATATGTAATGTGGTAATTTCTGCAGTACATCAGAGTAAGCCAGTTATACATATACACACATTCTTCCTAAATATCCTTTTCCATTATAGTTTATCGCAAGATATTGACTACAGTCCTCTATCATGCTATAGAGTAGGACCTTGCTACTTCTATCCATCCTACATGTAAGTTCGTATCTGCTAGTCCCAAATTTCCGATTCTCTCCTCCCCCAAATTCTACCATGTTAACATCAGGAAATCAACCCTGAAGATTTAATGGAAGGACTGATGCTGAAGCTGAAGCTCCAAAGCTTTGGCCACTTGATCGGAAGGCAGACTCAGTGGAAAAGCCCGGTGCTGGGAAAGACTGAGGGCAGGAGGAGAAGAGGAAGACAGGCGATGAGACGGGTGGATGGCATCACCGACTCAACGGACATGAGTTTGAGCAAACTCCAGGAGGTAACGAAGGGCGCGGAAGCCTGGCATGCTGCAGTCCATGGAGTCACAGAGAGACACAACTGAGTGGCTGAATCACAACAGCCACAACCATGGAGCCTGGCTGCAGGGCTCTGAGTAAGGCCTCCAACCTTTCTGAGCCTCTGCCGCCTCCTCTGGTTCATGGAGTCACAGAGACTCGACACGACTTAAGGAGTGAACAACCACATCAGAATTCCTTTCCCAGACACGTGATTCCTCAACTGCAAACCTGGATAAAGCGGGTGTACAGTCTGATCTGAAACACTGAGGTTACTCCAGTGCCATGGGGTATATGCTTTCTCCCTGTTGAGCAAATTGCTAAAATACTCTAATGCTAGGGTAGACCCGTGACCAAGTATTAAGATGGTAAGTACAAACTTATTTGCATGCAGTTGAGAACAAACATTTAACCAGCATCTTCAAAAGCAGAGAAAGAGGTGCCCTCTGGGGCTTCTCTGGGGTGTCCCTAATAAAGAATCTGCCTGCCAATGCGGGAGACACGTTCGACTCCTCGTCTGGGAAGATCACACACGCCACGGAGCAACAGAGCCCGTGCGCCACCCCTGCTGGGCCTGTGCTCTAGAGTCGCGGAGCTGCAACACCTGAAGCCGTCAAGCCCAATCATCCTAGAGCCTGTGCTCTGCAACAAGAGAAGCCACTGCAGCGAGAAGCCCGTGCACCACACGTGGAGAGGAGGTCCCCTTGCCACAACTAGAGAAAAGCCCGCTCGCAGAAACAAAGACCCAGTGCTGTCAAAAATAGATACATAAAATGTGATTTAAAAAAATTCATTGGGGGCTTCCCTGGTGGTCCAGTGGGTAAAGACACCGCCTTGCAGTGCAAGGAGCGCCGGTTCGATCCCTGGCCTGGGAAGATCCCACGTGCCGCGGAGCGGCTGGACCGATGTGTCCAATTACCGAGCCAGAGCTCTGGAGCGCATGCGTCCAGAGCCGGTGCTCTGCGACAGCAGAGGCCACAGCGATGGGAGGCCCACACAGGCCAAAGAACGAAGATGGATGAAAATGGACAAATGAAAGACCAACAGAAGTGGCCCGCCTGCTCCCCTCTCTCCCCACCCCTCCTCAAATAAATAAATAAATAAATCTTTAAAAAAAATTCATTGGAATATTTTATTTATTTAATCAACAGTTTCATTTGAATTTTAAACTAATATTTTAAAAATTAAATTATCAATTTTTAAACAAATTAAAGAATATTCATTGGAAAGAAAGATGCTGAAAGTGAAGCTCCAATCCTTTGGCCATCTGATGGGAAGAGATGACCCACTGGGAACGACCCTGATGCTGGGAAAAATAGAAGGCAGAGAGATGGGGACGACAGAGGACAAGACAGCTGGATGGCATCACTGTGACACGGACATGAGTCTGAACAGGCTCCAGGAGATGGTAAGGAGAGGGAAGCCTGGCGTGCTGCTGCGCATGGGGTCGCAGAGAGTTGGACACGACTGCGCAACTGAACTGAACTGACAAAGGTGCCCTCTGTGGCATCACTGGGTGCCATGCCCTGTGTGGACACAGGCCACCGTGTGGACCTCCCGGGACGAGGATGGCCTTGCTCTGTGACCTCCGTCACCGTGGCTACATCCATCCTCGCAAGCAGCCCCAGCTCACCTTCGCTTTCCTGTAAGTTAATTATCTTTCTACTGGCTGTCTCCTTTCTTGCCCTAGGGCACACGGCCCCAATCAGCAGCTCCCTATGGGATGGTGGTGCCCCCTTACGCTTAAATGTGTTCTGCAAAAGCCACTCTTAAAAGAGAGCAAGGTAAGGCACCACCAGAAATATTCTGATCAGCACACTGGGCACTAGGACTCTCCGTCAGCAGCTCGAGGCGTGCCAGGGGACAGCGACACCAGCAGCCTCACAGCCACAGCCCACCGTGCTGCACTTTGGTCGAGTCTCAAATCCCAGAGCCCCTCTGGCCGATTTCTTCTCAGAGACTGTCTCGTGGTCTGAGTGCCTGACTCAGCTCTGCCTCGTGTTTCCTCGACGTGGATGTCTGAGTGATTTCTTCCAGGTGGAGACACGGTTGTTGACCTTGAACTCGGGGGATTCAAAGTCTACAAGTGAACTGTTTATTCCAGGGCAGAGAAGAGCACGAGCCATTTTCAGATCAACGGGGTCTCCTCTGTGGCTGCACAGAGTCGACTCCCTGAAACGGCCTGTGTGAGCATCTGTGAGTGCAAGACAGAAAGAGCAAGAAGGCTCCCAGAAAGTCCCCAGGGGGACACACACACACACACACACAACAGTGGACATGCCACGTGACAGCGACAGGAGAGATGGAAGGCGCTGGCCGTAGGCTCTGCTCCCCGCCCAACTCCTCCTCTGGATTATCTAATCAGGGAGAAATCTGGCTGCTCTTCCAGATTTTCTCCTCTCATCCTCCCATCTTGCCTCCAAGGAGTCCATCCAATGCTTCCCGACCACCTGCAGCGGAAACAGCTGAGCATCCCAGGACGTCTGCAAGGCTGATCTTCCACGGTCAGAAAGCTCCCCATTTCCAGAGCGGGAAGGCTGCCCTGCAATCCGGCACCCCACTCTGGGGCTCAGGGTGCCCCCTTCCAGCTCATCCCTCCGCCTCCTCCACCACGGGGGGCACCAGACAAAGGCAGCCGGCACTGCAGGGCTCTGTCGCTTGCTTCCTTTGATTAGATCATAGGTTTTCTCTCCAAGGAAGATCACAGGATGTGAAAGAGCCCAATATGAGTGCGGGGACCCCATGAAGATGGCAGGGTGGGAGAAAGAAGTCCTTTTCAACAAGCCTATTTCTGAGTTATGTTTTAACATTGAACTTGCCAACTGCTGGTTTTCTATCCAAAGAAAGAAAACAGAATTGTGCTCAGATCCATACGCAAAGACGACCTGATCTCCAAGGACCTGTGGATGGACAAGGTGAATTCCTGGGGGTGCTGTGGGCCTCACTGAACAGCTTTGAACAGGGAGGGACCCTGCTGTGTCACACAGGGAAGGTTCCAGCTCCTCCCTCCTCCCCCCTTCACTATGACCACTCCCCTCAACAAACACCATTAAGAGAAAGGTTACAGGGCATGAAAAAGGAAGGCTTTCAAGAAGCCAGGATCCACGGGCCCCCCTTTCCAGCAGAGCAGCAGCTGAAAGAAGACAGTTGCTATGGTCTGGCCCAACTCTTCGTCCTTCCCAGTCCTCCTGAGGAAACTGGCTGTGAAAACTGACCCCAAGCCACTTTTTCATCTAAAAGCAAGAATTACGTCTGCACTTCCTCATCTACAGATTCTCCGCGTGCGACTTCCTGAGCCCAGAGGCGCCTGAGGCCGGCTTCACCTCCCAGCAGACCGCCTTCAAGGGTGGGTCTCTCTTTGCACAGCTGGGCCCTGTGGACGCCTCTGCCGACAGCTGTTAGAGGACACAGGGAGGAAGGGGGGGCGAGTTCTGGCACAACCACCCACAGCAGTCTTGGCCAAACCAAGGCTTGAATCCCCATCTGAGCTACAGATGGTGCTTCTGAGGTCTGCCAAGTATCTCTGTAGAATACAGAAGGCTTCCCCACCATTCCCGGCTCAGGCCTTCCTCGGTCCTTTAAACTCTCCTCCCAAGGTTATCCGGAGGTCCTCTCCATCCATGCCTGGGGCCAGAGATGATTCCCATCAATGCCTTCGGCCACAGCCGGCGGGGGGTGGGGGGGTGTGCAGAAGGCCTCAGCCTCACCTTTCTTTGGAAATCCTCCCCACTAATCACCCTAAACTACAGTGATGAGAGAAAGGCACCTATAAGCTGCGATTCCACTGTACAGGTGAAGCCCTGGTGGGAGGAAGGCTGAGCCACGTGCATGAGGGACACACACCTGGTCGGTGAGGACACTTCCTCCAGATGACCCCCTGGGAATTGACAGGAACACACAGGACCATGCCCTGCCTCGGCCCCAGGAACCCACACTGGGACTTCAGCTGAGCAGAGACTCAAGGTGCCAGGAGATGACGGAGATGGTCCATCAACATCGAACAATCCAGATGCTCACCAAGAAGGGATCAAGACAGAGACTGTGACACACAAGACTGAGAGAATTCTAAGCCACGACTAAAAGGATGACCTTGATGGCCAAGCAGCCTGTCAGAACGCCAGTGCTCCTCCCTCCTCCCCTTCACTATGACCACTCCCCTCAACAAACACCATTAAGAGAAAGGTTACAGGGCATGAAAAAGGAAGGCTTTCAAGAAGCCAGGATCCACGGGCCCCCCTTTCCAGCAGAGCAGCAGCTGAAAGAAGACAGTTGCTATGGTCTGGCCCAACTCTTCGTCCTTCCCAGTCCTCCTGAGGAAACTGGCTGTGAAAACTGACCCCAAGCCACTTTTTCATCTAAAAGCAAGAATTACGTCTGCACTTCCTCATCTACAGATTCTCCGCGTGCGACTTCCTGAGCCCAGAGGCGCCTGAGGCCGGCTTCACCTCCCAGCAGACCGCCTTCAAGGGTGGGTCTCTCTTTGCACAGCTGGGCCCTGTGGACGCCTCTGCCGACAGCTGTTAGAGGACACAGGGAGGAAGGGGGGGCGAGTTCTGGCACAACCACCCACAGCAGTCTTGGCCAAACCAAGGCTTGAATCCCCATCTGAGCTACAGATGGTGCTTCTGAGGTCTGCCAAGTATCTCTGTAGAATACAGAAGGCTTCCCCACCATTCCCGGCTCAGGCCTTCCTCGGTCCTTTAAACTCTCCTCCCAAGGTTATCCGGAGGTCCTCTCCATCCATGCCTGGGGCCAGAGATGATTCCCATCAATGCCTTCGGCCACAGCCGGCGGGGGGTGTGGGGGGGGAGGGTGTGCCGCAGAAGGCCTCAGCCTCACCTTTCTTTGGAAATCCTCCCCACTAATCACCCTAAACTACAGTGATGAGAGAAAGGCACCTATAAGCTGCGATTCCACTGTACAGGTGAAGCCCTGGTGGGAGGAAGGCTGAGCCACGTGCATGAGGGACACACACCTGGTCGGTGAGGACACTTCCTCCAGATGACCCCCTGGGAATTGACAGGAACACACAGGACCATGCCCTGCCTCGGCCCCAGGAACCCACACTGGGACTTCAGCTGAGCAGAGACTCAAGGTGCCAGGAGATGACGGAGAGATGGTCCATCAACATCGAACAATCCAGATGCTCACCAAGAAGGGATCAAGACAGAGACTGTGACACACAAGACTGAGAGAATTCTAAGCCACTACTAAAAGGATGACCTTGATGGCCAAGCAGCCTGTCAGAACGCCAGTGCTCATCTCTGGGTAGCGATAGCCTAAGGTCATCTTAGCACACAGAAGAACAGGTCAGAGAAGGACGTGGGGAAATGAGCACAGGGCACCTGTCAAGTGGGTGACGTCAGACGGGGGTACTCAGACTTCACTGATTGTTTCCTACGGTCAGTAACATCGCTGATGAAACAGATAATATGCATATTGTTTTATGTTTAGAGGTCACGGTCACTGGAAGTTGGGGGAGAAAAGTAAAGCTCTGGACGGACACAAAGGAGCCACAGCGAGGCCGGCCGGTGGCCACAAGTGCAGGAGAGGAACCTGGTGCCCAGGAGAACCGGGTGGGACCAGCTCTGAGGCTCCAGCTCCCTGAATTTCACCAGGGTGCTGCTGGAACCGCTGCCCTGCAGTGCAGGCAAGCTTTCCACATGCACACACACAAAAGGCATTTCTTTTCTAATTACAAGTTTCCTAAAACACAACCAAGACATATTGAAAAGAAAAAAAAGAAAGAACTCCACATTTTGGGGACATTCGCGTACTTTTGTAGAGTTGTATGTGCCTGAACTGTAAGATTAGAGAGTATTTTTTTAAAGTCTAAAGCTCACATCATACGTTGTTTGGGGTAATGTGTGGGTCAGAACGTCTGTCACTGGCTGCTGGGTGGCTTCTGGGAAATACCCATGGCTCATAACCCAGGCTTTCTGGAGGCAGGGGCATGTCGGCGGGCATCAGGCCAATCATTCCAGCACGGTCGGGGTGCAGGCCTGTTTCTGGGGCAAGAAAACATTTAGAGGTTCCGAAGCCACCTCAATCCGGCCCAAGAGATCACGACTCTTCTTCCCAGTCTTTTCCAGTTCACCCAATGCCACACGGTCCTCTTTCAAGGGGGACGAGCACACCTGCCTCCCTGCTCAGTCAGGCCGGCTTCCCGAGGTGCCGGTCAAAGCCCCTGTCCACCACTGTTCTTTAGGATTCGCCCCTCGATATTCTTAAAAGATGAAAGTGAGAACCACCCGGTCATGCCCGGCTCGACGTGACCCCCTGGGTGAGCCATGGGGCTCTTCGGGCAAGACTACTGGAGTGGGTAGCCGTGCCCTCCTCCAGGGGACCTTCCAGCCCAGGCGTGGAACGCAAGTCTCCCGCACTGCACGTGGGTTCTCCACCCGCTCAGCCACCGGGGAAGATGATGGGGGAGTAAACACAGTGGCAGGTGAGAGAACATACGAGTGAGCTACAGACGCCAGCCGGGCCCGTTTACTGCTTCTGAGGCACCCATTCCCCACCAGACAGCTTAATTACAGACCTTCGCTGTTCATGGACCACAAGTGCCAAGAAACAACCAGGAAACGCCACTCCTGCCTGGTCCCTCACTACACTGAGCCTGTCCACGTAGCGCTGGTGGAAATGGTTCTTCAGAGTTTTAGGATTTCTTTGCTTCTGAGTTCTGGGACGGGAAGTAATGCACAGTTCCCTTCTTCTCTGGAAGATGATCTATCTGCGCGGTAGCAGGCTGGCCTCTCCTGACTCTTGATCTCTCGAAGGCAGGGACCTTCCCTGCTGGCCTGGGGCCAGAATGGCCATTAGGGATCATTTGGAACTACAAGGAAACCAGCCAGAAAGTCGGGAGCTGCGCCAGCTTGAATCTCCAACCAAGGCAGGAGATGTTCGGGCAGTGCTGGCTGTCGGGCACAACATCTCTGCCCGCCTGGGAGCCAGTCCTTGCCCGACCAGGCTGGTGCTCCCAGGCACTGCTGGGTCGGGGGTGGCTGTTGCGATGAGCAATGCTGTGCAGCCCCTGGCGAGGGCAGCGTGTGAGGTTAAGTGCCCGTAGGCACGGCTGCCCTGGACACTGACAGGTCCCTCCCACGGGGACACCTACAACCCAGTGGAGATCCTCAGGGGAAACTTGACGTCTTTGTAAGCAACTGTAGGGTCCTGATGGTGTCCCCGTGGCAAAGAATCAGCCTGCAAGACAGGAGCCGCGGGAGACCCAGACACAACTGACCGCACTTAGCACGCAAGCAGGCACAGGTCTCTGAACCCTTGATGGGTAAAAATCGCAACTAGGAAGATGCCGATTGCTCCAAAGCAAAACTGTCTATTCTGGATGACACTATAATTCCTGGGTCTCTCAAGACCTTGAAAATAATCTGAAAAGGAAGTTCCAGAACGGTCCTGCTGACTCTCATTCTTCCCAGCCCTGAGACGCAGAACTGGATGGCCCAGCCGCATGGGTGAAACACACTACATTGGGTTCTCCACCCGCTCAGCCACCGGGGAAGATGATGGGGGAGTAAACACAGTGGCAGGTGAGAGAACATACGAGTGAGCTACAGACGCCAGCCGGGCCCGTTTACTGCTTCTGAGGCACCCATTCCCCACCAGACAGCTTAATTACAGACCTTCGCTGTTCATGGACCACAAGTGCCAAGAAACAACCAGGAAACGCCACTCCTGCCTGGTCCCTCACTACACTGAGCCTGTCCACGTAGCGCTGGTGGAAATGGTTCTTCAGAGTTTTAGGATTTCTTTGCTTCTGAGTTCTGGGACGGGAAGTAATGCACAGTTCCCTTCTTCTCTGGAAGATGATCTATCTGCGCGGTAGCAGGCTGGCCTCTCCTGACTCTTGATCTCTCGAAGGCAGGGACCTTCCCTGCTGGCCTGGGGCCAGAATGGCCATTAGGGATCATTTGGAACTACAAGGAAACCAGCCAGAAAGTCGGGAGCTGCGCCAGCTTGAATCTCCAACCAAGGCAGGAGATGTTCGGGCAGTGCTGGCTGTCGGGCACAACATCTCTGCCCGCCTGGGAGCCAGTCCTTGCCCGACCAGGCTGGTGCTCCCAGGCACTGCTGGGTCGGGGGTGGCTGTTGCGATGAGCAATGCTGTGCAGCCCCTGGCGGGGGCAGCGTGTGAGGTTAAGTGCCCGTAGGCACGGCTGCCCTGGACACTGACAGGTCCCTCCCACGGGGACACCTACAACCCAGTGGAGATCCTCAGGGGAAACTTGACGTCTTTGTAAGCAACTGTAGGGTCCTGATGGTGTCCCCGTGGCAAAGAATCAGCCTGCAAGACAGGAGCCGCGGGAGACCCAGACACAACTGACCGCACTTAGCACGCAAGCAGGCACAGGTCTCTGAACCCTTGATGGGTAAAAATCGCAACTAGGAAGATGCCGATTGCTCCAAAGCAAAACTGTCTATTCTGGATGACACTATAATTCCTGGGTCTCTCAAGACCTTGAAAATAATCTGAAAAGGAAGTTCCAGAACGGTCCTGCTGACTCTCATTCTTCCCAGCCCTGAGACGCAGAACTGGATGGCCCAGCCGCATGGGTGAAACACACTACATTGGGTTTAGCAGACGAAGGTGCAGCAAGCCTCTCTCTGCTCTGCTGTGATCTCGAAGTGGGAGAGACTCCCTGTGATTCTTCCACAAACAAAACACACCTCCCGTGTACCCAGCAAGAGCAGTCGGCCAGCCAATAAAGACGGGGGGAGGGAGCAGGGAGTGAAGGATGAAGGACGCTCCACCCCGTGAGATCATCCCCGATGTGTCTACATCTGTCCTAAGCTTCCCCCTCACCCCCAGCAGCCGCTGAGTCACAGCTTCAGCTGCAGAAATAAATTCCCTTCTCAGTCGCCTCCTCTCCTACCCACCCTGGAAACACTGGGATTCCCTAGGATTCTATCCTAGGCTACAAGATCGCCCCGGGTGAGTTCATCCACCCACGTGGTCCACTCTCCATCTCTGGATGACCTTCAAATGGACGCGCCTGCTCAGATCAGCCGTTCCCACAAGCCCCCTCAACTGTCCCATGGAAGCTGCACCCTCACCAGTGGCGTGGCCAGCCGGGAACTCAGCCCAGTCCCTCCCCTAGATGGAGTGCCACCGCGATCCATCCCGCTCCCCACCCTCAGCCTTCCTCTGTCAAGTCCAATCAACCATCAAGTCCTGGACAGGCTCCTCTCAAGTCTCTCCAGAACCTCCCGCCTTCCCTTCACCCCTACCGTCATCTCCAGGCCAGTGGTTCTCAGCAGGCCAATAGGCTCCACAGGGAACAGCTCATCTGGGCTGTCTGCAGGCATTTCTGGTTGTCCCACCTGGAAAGGGGAATCCTGACACCTAATGGGTGGAGAGGCCAGGGGTGCTGCTGACCATCCCACCATGCACAGGGCAGCCCGCTGCTCCGAGTGGTAGGGGGGCTGAAGGTGTGAATCCCTGTCTTGGGTCAACACCACCTCTCCTGGACTACTGCCAGCTGCCCCACTGGGCTCTCCCTGGCTCCAGTCGCTGCCTGCCCAGCCTGTGCTCCACGGGAAGCCAGCACCACCTGTCTCCAGGACACACGGGATCACAGCTTTGAGGGCATAAGTGCTCTCCTTGCAACCCCATGGACTGTAGTTCACCAGACTCCTCTGTCCATGGCATGTTCCAAGCAAGAATACTGGAATGAGCAGCCATCCCCGTCTCCAGAGGATCTTCCTGACTCAGGAATCAAACCTGCCTCTCCCAAATGAGCAGGCAGATTCTTTTCCACTGCACCACCTGAGAACCTGACCACAGTCGTACTCGCCTCATTCCTGGAAAGCAGTCCTCACCCCAAAAAGCCAGCCAGTCGGCCAGCCAATAAAGACGGGGGGAGGGAGCAGGGAGTGAAGGATGAAGGACGCTCCACCCCGTGAGATCATCCCCGATGTGTCTACATCTGTCCTAAGCTTCCCCCTCACCCCCAGCAGCCGCTGAGTCACAGCTTCAGCTGCAGAAATAAATTCCCTTCTCAGTCGCCTCCTCTCCTACCCACCCTGGAAACACTGGGATTCCCTAGGATTCTATCCTAGGCTACAAGATCGCCCCGGGTGAGTTCATCCACCCACGTGGTCCACTCTCCATCTCTGGATGACCTTCAAATGGACGCGCCTGCTCAGATCAGCCGTTCCCACAAGCCCCCTCAACTGTCCCATGGAAGCTGCACCCTCACCAGTGGCGTGGCCAGCCGGGAACTCAGCCCAGTCCCTCCCCTAGATGGAGTGCCACCGCGATCCATCCCGCTCCCCACCCTCAGCCTTCCTCTGTCAAGTCCAATCAACCATCAAGTCCTGGACAGGCTCCTCTCAAGTCTCTCCAGAACCTCCCGCCTTCCCTTCACCCCTACCGTCATCTCCAGGCCAGTGGTTCTCAGCAGGCCAATAGGCTCCACAGGGAACAGCTCATCTGGGCTGTCTGCAGGCATTTCTGGTTGTCCCACCTGGAAAGGGGAATCCTGACACCTAATGGGTGGAGAGGCCAGGGGTGCTGCTGACCATCCCACCATGCACAGGGCAGCCCGCTGCTCCGAGTGGTAGGGGGGCTGAAGGTGTGAATCCCTGTCTTGGGTCAACACCACCTCTCCTGGACTACTGCCAGCTGCCCCACTGGGCTCTCCCTGGCTCCAGTCGCTGCCTGCCCAGCCTGTGCTCCACGGGAAGCCAGCACCACCTGTCTCCAGGACACACGGGATCACAGCTTTGAGGGCATAAGTGCTCTCCTTGCAACCCCATGGACTGTAGTTCACCAGACTCCTCTGTCCATGGCATGTTCCAAGCAAGAATACTGGAATGAGCAGCCATCCCCGTCTCCAGAGGATCTTCCTGACTCAGGAATCAAACCTGCCTCTCCCAAATGAGCAGGCAGATTCTTTTCCACTGCACCACCTGAGAACCTGACCACAGTCGTACTCTCGCCTCATTCCTGGAAAGCAGAGCCAATGACTGGGCATCTCCCCACTCAAAGACAGCGGCCGTTAACACCGCAGAGTTTCCCTTTCTGGCCTTTTATCTGGGCATAGACAGACAGACAGCTGACTGATTCAGGCCTGCCTGGTGGCTCAGTGGTAAAGAATCCTCCTGCCAATGCAAGAGACACGAGAGCCGCAGGTTCTGTCCCTGGGTCAGGAAGATCCCCTGGAGAAGGGAATGGCAACTGCTCTAGTATTCTTGCCTGGAGACTCCCATAGACAGAGAAGCCTGTGGGCTAGAGTCTATGGGGTCGTAAATGACTCAGACGTGACTTAGCAACTAAACAACAACAATATATAGATTCTTTTAATGTAAGGGGAATATAGATATAGATATCTATATACAGATATACAAATACATATATATATATATATATATATATATATATTTTTTTTTTTTTTTTTTGCATGAGACAGTATGCACCTTGCTATTTTGGAACCTGTTTTAACTGAGTAACATTTCCCACATTATGCTGAAGTTTATCTTTACTGAGACCAGTCACAGCTTTTGTGTGGAATAGACTCTAGTTTTCCTCACTCTTTCAGTCACTATCTATGGGACACTTTACTTGCAGTCAAGGGCCAAGACTAAGGCAGGGTCCCTCTAGGGCTTCCCCTCCCAAAGCTGCAGCCACCACCACGCCAGGCTCACCTTTCAAGGTTGGAACAGCGTGGGCCCGAAGGCGGTCATCAGGTCTAACTTCCTGTTTTACAGCCAAGCGCACAATGCCCGGAGGAGGCAGGAGGTTGGTACCCAGCTCACAGAGCTGGTATGTGATACAGCACCCAGCATCCTGACATCCGTCTGCTTCATGTTCCTCACTGACAATGCACTTCCTCACCCATCCAGAGAGGTCTGAAAGCCACCACCCCTGGGCCGGAGCACTCATTGTCCTGTTTTCCTAGAGATAATCACAGCTAGGGATCCCATGAGACGCTGTCAGCCTATGACCCTAGAAAAAAGGTTTTATCTTGATTTTACAGAGAAAAGAAACCAAGAGCAAGTGGTCCACACCACGTGCGGGGCAGCACAATGAGTTGGCGGCTCTTCTGTTTCCTGGGGCTGCTGTGTTGAGGCTAATTATTAGGCTGGGTGCTTTAAGCAACAGAAAAATATGGTCGCTCAGTCCTGGGGGCTAGACGTCCTGCCAAGTGTCACAGGGTGGGATCTTTCTGAGGCTCTGAGGGAGGAGCTGACCAGACCACTCCCCTGTCTCTGGGGGTCTGAGGGCCACCC
Organism: Tragulus kanchil; assembly: GCA_022376925.1. Lineage (NCBI taxonomy): Eukaryota > Metazoa > Chordata > Mammalia > Artiodactyla > Tragulidae > Tragulus > Tragulus kanchil. The sequence continues at coordinate 51,124,290 of JAIOJX010000026.1, forward strand.
CTGGTGCTCCTTGGCTGGGAGCCTTCACCTTCCCAAGGTGCTTTCCCTGTGACGCACGCTTCTCGCCGAGTCTCCCCCATTTAAATAGGACACCAGTCACACTGGATCAGCGCTCGCCCCACCGTGGTTGTACCTCATCCTAACTAATCATATCCGCAATGACCTCATTTCCAAAGACCACACTCTAGCTACGGGGTGGGTTGGGACTTCAACATATGGATTTTGGATGGGAAATAATTCAACCTATAACAAGGGGTGATACAAGGAATCAATCGGGCTGACTCACCTCCTAGCCAGGGGTGTCCTGGGAAAGCTGGGTGGAGGGCCCCAGTGGGTGGGCCGTCTAGGAGTGGGTGCTCTGGACTCTGCAAGGCGGAGGCTGGGTTCTGGACAAAGCCTCTGCCACCCCAACACTCACCCCGAGGGCTGGACTCCCACGTCTTTTTCCCGAGGTCATAACCATCCCACCGTTGGAGAGCGCTAAGGCTGTTACTGTCACTGTTTAGTCCCTCAGTCGTGTCTGACTCTTTGTGACCCCATGGACTGCAGCACGCCAGGCTTCCCTGTCCTTCAGTATCTCCTGGCATTTGCTCAAATTCATGTCCATTGAGTTGGAGATGCCATCCAACCATCTCATCCTCTGTCGCCCACTTCTCCTCCTGCCCTCAATCTTTCCCACCATCAGGGCTTTTTCCAGTGAGTCATCTCTTCGCCTCAGGTGGCCAAAGGACTGAAGCTTCAGCTTCAGCATCAGTCCTTCCAGTGAATATTCAGGGTTGATTTCCTTTAGAATTGACTCATTTGATCTCCTTGCAAGTCCAAGGGACTCTCAAGAGTCTTCTCCAGCACCACAATTGGAAAACATCAGCTCTTCAGTGCTCAGTCTTCTTTATGGTCCAACTCTCAGATCCATACACAACTACTGGGAAGAAGCCACAGCTTTGACTCAACAGACCTTTGTCGGCAAAGTGATGCCTCTGATTTTTAATACACTATCTAGAGTTTGTCAGAGCTTTCCTTCCACGGAGCTCTAAAGTTAGGACTCAAATTCAGGACACCTGCTACTTATACCAGCAGGTGCCTCCAGACCACAGGTCCCAGGGCACGGGGTTGTGCAAGATTCCTCACTGGGGAAGATTCACACTTCCAAGCGGAAGCTGGTCCTGGACGTGAGGCCCCAGGAAATCCACAGACCCAAGAACACACAGCCAGCCACCGTGCCCACTCTTCAGAGGGATTTGGGGAAGGGAGGGGCGAACAGGGGACCACTGTTTCCTCCATTCATTCATCCCAGGAAAGGTACAAGGACCCTGACCGCAGCCAAAGCGCTTGTGGCACAAAACAGAGGCTCCCTCACTTGGGATTCAATGCTCTTTTCAACACTTCAGAAACGATTTTATTTTGACCAACATAAAACCAGCATCCTCAGGTTCAACGGCACCATTAAAGTGAGAACTGGGATAAGCCTGATGAGGAAATGGTCACAAGAATGTGGGACGAGAGCCTGGCTTCAGCTGAGATGCTGACAATCGCAAACGTAGCAGATGAAGTTTCCTGCAGCCCCTGGGAGGCTCCACTTTCCTGACTGTCCTCGGGGGTAGGACACACAGCTGCTCCTCAACCCACGTGCTGGAATTGTTCAGAGACGGGCTTGATTCGTGGTCTAGGCAACTCCGTTTGGACACCAGAAATAACGTTCTGATGGACAGTTGCTCGGCTCTGGTACCCGTGAGAAGCGGTAAACAAGCCTCTTCCGATGGGATGGGGGTGGCGGTGTGCCCGGGAGGGGACCTTGCGCGGCCAGGGCTCTCCACTGCTCTACACAGTGCCACACACAGGGGCATAATGACAACAACGACCTGCTGCGGCTGGCGGGGAAGACTCCTAAGGATGAGAGACGACGGGCAAACACACATCCACGGTCACCTTGTGTACACACACAGCTCCAAAGACGGAACACTCATCTAGGAACAGACCAGTGCAAGCGTATCTCATAAATGACTCCTGGGACGCTAAGGAGACGTTCCAGCACAACACAGTGGTGAGCAGACGAAGTGAAAAGCCCCCCTGCTTGTCTTAAAGTCACAGCTGCTTCTTCAGTCCCAGGGTTCAGCCCCTATGCACGGGTCCCCCCGCTGCCCTGAGGCTTAGAGAAAAATCAGAGTCCCCCTCCCTGCAGCTTTTGCATAAGGGGCTCAAGCCAAGCAAACTCAGAGGCCCAGCAAGCTCGCCTAGAGGGAAGGGTAAGGCTGCCCCACTGGGTTTCTGACTTCTGAGGAAACAGAAATGCCTCCTATACAAGCTAGCACCAGGCATGTCCGCCAAGCCAGCTGTCTCTGTTTTCCAGCCACTGAGCTCCTGCACCTTCCTCTAAAACAATGATGTCCATCCAAACAGGAAAATCAAGGCGACAGCATATGTAATAAAGCCCCAGTGACATGCAATCGGGCCCCACAAAAGGAAGGCTGGGCCGATGAACAGCCAGCAGCCGGCTTTCTGACCATCCGATTAAATCAGCGGGCTGTTTTGCAGCAGAAACACGACCACCTAAACAGCAGGAAGGATGACAGAGCCTGGCTGCCCAGAGAAGTCAGGTGGGACTGAAAAAACAGAAGCATCCGGAGAGTCTCGTCCGCAGCTGTGACCCGCACAGGCCCATCTGATTTCAGCTCAGAAAAACAGCCGTGTAGAACTCAGCCATCAACAGACAGTCACCTGACAGCCTCAGGTGGACCTCGGATCTGTCAGCTCATCAAAGACTGTCCCATCGTCATGGAGATGGCGAGGTGGAGGGTCAACCAGAAAGCAATTGCTCTGGCCCCGGAACACGGCCCGTGTGAGAGGCTAAGTCAGAAGGTGAACTCACCCTGAGACACTGAACTGCGGGGGCGGCCAGCCTCTCGGGTCTCAAAGACAGCACGATCGCACAGTGTGCGTTACTCAGGATCATTGGGCCACAGAGCATCATTTGGTTTCTTATTTGGAAACCCCAAATAAGAGCAGCTTAGAGGAGATAGAAGGCAGGCCTCTTCCATGTGAAGTGTCCAGGTGGGCCGCCCCAGGCGAGACGGGGGGCTCCACACCCCTGAACCCCTTCCAATTCCAATATGGAAGGAGCCCAAAGAGGAGAGAACAATCAGACAGGAAGGGCAAGGGACCTCCCTGCCTTCCCATAGGGAGGTCACGAAGGTTGCCACCTAGCCTCCAGCTGCACTTCAGGAGCAGCATCCCCCAGGGCAAGCGGGGTGGCGTGGGTCTTGACTCTGCAGCTTTTGCATAAGGGGCTCAAGACAAGCAAACTCAGAGGCCCAGCAAGCTCGCCTAGAGGGAAGGGTAAGGCTGCCCCACTGGGTTTCTGACTTCTGAGGAAACAGAAATGCCTCCTATACAAGCTAGCACCAGGCATGTCCGCCAAGCCAGCTGTCTCTGTTTTCCAGCCACTGAGCTCCTGCACCTTCCTCTAAAACAATGATGTCCATCCAAACAGGAAAATCAAGGCGACAGCATATGTAATAAAGCCCCAGTGACATGCAATCGGGCCCCACAAAAGGAAGGCTGGGCCGATGAACAGCCAGCAGCCGGCTTTCTGACCATCCGATTAAATCAGCGGGCTGTTTTGCAGCAGAAACACGACCACCTAAACAGCAGGAAGGATGACAGAGCCTGGCTGCCCAGAGAAGTCAGGTGGGACTGAAAAAACAGAAGCATCCGGAGAGTCTCGTCCGCAGCTGTGACCCGCACAGGCCCATCTGATTTCAGCTCAGAAAAACAGCCGTGTAGAACTCAGCCATCAACAGACAGTCACCTGACAGCCTCAGGTGGACCTCGGATCTGTCAGCTCATCAAAGACTGTCCCATCGTCATGGAGATGGCGAGGTGGAGGGTCAACCAGAAAGCAATTGCTCTGGCCCCGGAACACGGCCCGTGTGAGAGGCTAAGTCAGAAGGTGAACTCACCCTGAGACACTGAACTGCGGGGGCGGCCAGCCTCTCGGGTCTCAAAGACAGCACGATCGCACAGTGTGCGTTACTCAGGATCATTGGGCCACAGAGCATCATTTGGTTTCTTATTTGGAAACCCCAAATAAGAGCAGCTTAGAGGAGATAGAAGGCAGGCCTCTTCCATGTGAAGTGTCCAGGTGGGCCGCCCCAGGCGAGACGGGGGGCTCCACACCCCTGAACCCCTTCCAATTCCAATATGGAAGGAGCCCAAAGAGGAGAGAACAATCAGACAGGAAGGGGCAAGGGACCTCCCCTGCCTTCCCATAGGGAGGTCACGAAAGGTTGCCACCTAGCCCCTCCAGCTGCACTTCAGGGGAGCAGCATCCCCCCAGGGCAAGCGGGGTGGCGTGGGTCTTGACTCTGGGCACCCAGCTGAGGACCAGGACCAGCATCTCCCACCTGCCACAGGCATGTCTAAGCATTGTTCACGCACCCCTCGCTGCATTTTCACTGCAACCATAGTGTGTAGATATTACCCTCTTTTTCAAGGCACACGCAGGCTCTAACCTCTCACCCATGGCGGCTGGCTCCCAACGGCTTCCTGTTCCCCCTGGCACGGCTGCCCCTCCCGGGACGAAGCACAGTGAGAAGATGGGTCCTTTAGAAAGGGTGGTCCATGAGCCTGGGGACCTCAGGTGGGAAGACAGGCCAGCCATGGTGGACACGGCAGGGACCGCACAGTTCAGTCCTTGGGCGCAAGGCCCCTCTTGACCAACAGTGCCCAGCCAGCCTGCCAACCCCACCCTCTCACCCAGCACCTCCCTGGCAACTTCCTGAGCCTGGCCTATCACAGGCAGCCAATCCGCCCCACAAGCCCCACATGGCTTTCCCAGTTCGACTCTCCAGAAGCGCCCTGTCCAAGTCTCCAGGGACACCCTTCCAAAGTCCCCACCCCCTTCATCTGACAGCATCAGGAACAATTCAGCTATTCACACACAAGAATAAAAACAGGGCCTCTACAGTGTGTCTATCTGCTGGAGCGATGAACCTTGATGATGTGGGCCGCCCCCCACTTCGGAGTCCCTCTTGGGGGTCCCCCTGGGATTCCGGTCTTGCCAATCCATTTGCATAAGAAGGCGCGAGCCGGTGGGCCCTGTCAAAATATTTCTGACGGGCGTGTGATGACACGGTTCACAGTTACCAGGGAATGTGTTCACAGTGTGCTTCCACAATCTGCCGGCTCTTCGGAGGCGGGCTCTTTGTTTGGATCGGGCCGTGTGCGGGCCATCACTGGGGCTCATACATTATGCAGGCCCCACGGCGAGCCGAGGCGACACGCAGGCCTGGGTCCCAATAATGAGGAGGAGGCGGGGCTGAGCACTGCCGTGGCGGCAGCCATGTTCGGATGAAGGACAGATGCCTCCACCGGGGCCGCTGGCTTGCCAAACAGCATCAGTGCAGTGAAGGGGCACAGTCGCGTAACGTGAAGCCTGCAGTCTAACACAGCCCACTGCTCCCCGCCAACCTGTCCCTATGTCTTCGGCAGGTACGGTGCACAAAGAACACGGTTGTGCTGCGCTGTGACATGACACGGAAGATGCTCGTCCATGGGGTCCCAAAGAGTCAGACACGACTGAGCGACCTGACTTACTCTCTTTCCCATCTGCAGTGTATGGAGTGAGAGTCACCCGAAGCTCGTGCAGGAGGGGCCGTGAGCCGAGGCACAGCATGCTGACCACCTGCCTTCCTCCTGCTCCGGGAGCCTCGTCAGACCCACCTCACTCTCCCCAGAGCCTCCCAAATCCATGACCTGCCAGGGTCCTCCGTTCCCCTCGCCACCCACCAGACCTGCTCTGGAGGACGGATGCCCAGGAAGTGAACAAGGGCTGCGTGCTCTTCCCACGTGGGTCAAGTACACAGTGCCCACTCGGCCGTCCCGCCCTTCTTTTCCAGCAAGCACGTCCTTCCTTTCCTAAGTCCACCCTTGCTCCGTCCAGTCAAGAAGATTCCAGGGCACACTTCTCTAGTTTCGACCCATCCCTATCACCCTTCAGGCAGAACTCAAGAATAACATTCAAATCGCTGAGAAAAATCGCCCCCTAAACAGTTCCCATTCTCAGTCACAAACAAGAGCCCCGAGGGCACCACCTACCAGGGGAACATCTCCGAGTAGCGGCTGAAGGCTTGGGCAGAGACACACACTTTACTGTGGCTTCCTTGGAACTATGAACAGGTGCTACCTTGGAAAGAAGACCAGAACTGGACTTGGGACCTCCATGGCCAGCCCTGCAGGCTGCAGCGATGGGCACGACTGGAGAACACAAACACCTCACTCCCGGGCGCTGCCAAACCAGAGTGACCACTCTGCTCCCCTTCAGAAGAAAGAATGAACGCTTGTCCTAAAGAGACTGCACAGCATCAAATTAAACAACAACGGACACAGTCTAGCTGCAAAGTCAACCTTATGAGAACAATGAAAATAAACCCAATATGGGAAAAGTAAAAAGGGAGAAGGGGACCACAGAGGACGAGAGGGTTGGATGGCATCACCGAGTCCATGGATGTAAGTTTGAGTGGGCTCTAGGAGATGATGAACAATAGGGACGCCTGGCGTGCTGCCATCCATGGGGTCGCCAAGCATCAGACGGTATCCACTGAGCGACTGAACTGACCCGAAGACCTACATGGTGCGTGGACCACTTTCTGCTGGATTTATTTCAACGATTAAACCCACTAGCACCTATGGAGACATAGGTTCTGGAGCAATAGCCCGTGGCCCACATCCAGCCCGATGTGTGTTTCTGTGAATAAAGTCCTACCGAAACACAGCCATGACCATCTGTTCACACATCCTCGTGCCAAGGCAGCTGAGAGGTGGCTCAAGGACCGGACAGACCTCAAAGCCCGAACTGTTCACCCTTTGCCCCTCCCTGGAGTGTCTGCCAACCTCTGCAAAACTGCTCATCGCAACGGCATTTTGTTCCCAAGAAAACGCTACTGTCACTCAAGCGACTTCTTATTTCATGACTTTATTTAAGTAACAGGTGACCTTTGAGAAAAAGAGGAATATCTATGTAAGAAAAAATAAAAGGGAAAACAATCGCCCCTAATACCACCATCATCACCAGTGCCAGCCTGGATGTGCGTGTACTTTGACAAGATAATGCACTGCCTGGCACATCTTCACTCACCGAGTACCAGGCCTTAGCCGGGTCTCCCCACGAATCCATCAAACTAACAAGGGAGAGTGTGCACCTATGTTCAGTTATTTCTGCTCACAATCCAGAAACAAAAGTGGACATATGTTGCCAATTTTTTACTCTAATAAAAAGGAACAATAAATAGGTGTGCATTCTTTCTATGACTATCTCTGCTAATATTTATTTTCTGTATCAAACAGAACATTCAGGAAAGAATACCCCTAGTAGAACATTATAGGGAAGTATATGATTTCTGTGTGGAATCCCTGGATCAAATACATGACCATTTTTAAGGCTTCAGTTCCATGCTGCCACGTTGCCCTCAAGATGAACTGGCCAATGCATACTCCCTGCTAGGAACGTGTGACAAGGCCCTAAATTATTTTCATTCGGTCAGGAACAACACTAAACCAATGATGACCAAGAAAAGTCCCAGCAAAAGCTAAAAGCAAGGCGCGCAGTCCGCAGTTCACATCCTTGCCCCACAGCACGAGGCGTTACTATTGCTACTCAGTTGCACCTGACTTTTGGCAACTCTGTGGACCATAGCCCGCCGGGCTTCCCCAGCCTTTACCATCGCCCAGGGTCTGGTCAACTCAGGTCCACTGCGTCAATCGTGCCATCCAGCCATCTCGTCCTCTCTCACCCATTCTCATCGTCCCTTCAACATGCACCTTCCTACCCAGAGCTGTGTGAAGACTTCCTAAATACCTGTGCCCCTACTCGTGTGTCACCTTCTAATTTCAAGGGGAAGTTTACAAGGGACTACACTTTGGTGACAAGGCTGAAAAAATAGTTATTTCCTTGGGTTAAAACAGCGCATCTTCAAAGCAGTGTTCACTCACCATCCCCCCACTACTATGGGCAACACACCTTCTCCCGAATACAGAGCTGCCCTGACCCGGCCACAGGGAGCCCCGGGATGCCGTCCTGCCCGAGGCTCGCCAGGCCTCCCCCTCATGTGCGAGGAGGCTCAGCACAGCCCACCCCACGTCCACCCCACTGCGGAGGTGTCATCCTGGAGCCCGAGGCGGGGCTCTCCGGGTGGCATCCCGCAGGAGGTCGGGTCTGCTAGAAGCCACTGCCACAGCGGCAAGGTCAAGGTTACGGACGAAATGAGCGCCGTGCAGCAGGACCTGAATTCCCCTTATCCCTGCGCACACACATGCACACCCCCACACACACCACACACACTGCTCTAACACACATGTACACGCGTGCACTGTACAGCACACAGAAAAAATTTTAATATTCAAAAATGTCTACTAGTCTGAAGAAATATATAACTATTTAACTATGAAGTAATAAACTCTAACTGGCATATTCTCTTTTTTTTGTTTTTTTTGGCCTCTTCATGCAATTTGCAGTATCTTAGATTCCAGACCAGGGATTGAACCTGGAGTCCCTGCCATGGACATGTGGAGTCCTAACCACTGAACCACGAGGGAATCCCCTACATGGAATATTCTACAGGAGGCGAAATGAAAGAACCAGAACAACATGGATTTCTGTGTATTTGTTTATTTATTCATTTATTTATTAGGCTTGCCAGGTCTTAGGCTGCAGTGTTCAGGATCTTAGCTGTGGCATGGTGGGGTCTAGTTCCCTGAGCAGGGACTGAACCTGAGCCCCATGCACTGGCAAAGTGGAGGCTTATAGTCACTGGATCACCAGCGCTTCAATGACTAAATGACTTCAGAATGACAAGCTTTTTGTTTTCATTAATACTGGAGAAGGATCCTTCAGTGTGTCACCCTGTGGGTTCTTACACAGAACACCATGGACTAAGGACACACACTCAGGTCACAGCCTAAAGAGACATGGATGGAAAGACACAAACCATCGTCAACAGGTGCAGCAGGTGGGGCTACGCTAATGTGTTCTTCCACAAATATAAACACAACCACACGCCACCGAGAAAAGGCAAATGTAACATCTCTACATCAAGGAGATACATAATCACATTGGCCATGGCCGCCTCTCTGGGTTTTAGAATTTGAAGCATTTAATACTTTCAACCAGTAGGATACGAGGTTCTCTCGATGGTTAAAAAGTTTCTTTCCAGCCAGGAGTCACTTGGGACCATGGTTGCAGAGCTGTTCCCTGACCACCAGCTCCAGGCCGGCTGGCCACAGCCTCCGGGCTCTTCTGTGAGTAATGAGCGATGACCAATTTCCCTGGAGACGCCCCTTCTGGACACACTGGTGTGATCTACCGTATCCATGAGGCAAGCTCACACTGGAATTATCTTTCAAACGGAAACACAATATTCCTCTTGGGTACCATACCTTATTAAATCTGACCTATTGTTGTATTACAAATACTGTTTCATAAAAACGGAACAACGCTACAATACTCAAGAGAAAGCTGACGTAGAAAGGAATAACTTGGAGTGGCAGAGAGACATGTGTCGTTCAGTCAGAGAAAAAGGTTGACAGTGAGAGGAGGGGTGAAGAGCCAAGAGTCAAGAAATACACCCTACCTGTGCCACTGGGAGGCACCCAGAGGTGTTCGTGCCAGGCTTCCCTCACAGCACCCTGACCTTCCACTCCTGCCCAGCCTTGCTGGAGAGACCAGCGACCCCGCAGCTGGCCTGGGGGCACTTCGAGGGGCGGGGAGAGTCCAGCAGAGGCAGGAACAGGAGAGGTGCTGCGGGCAGAGCTAAGACCCGGTCCTGACCCAGGAAGGCTCGCGTCACCCCAAAACCTCGGAACAGTACCTCTCAAAGCCACCACGCGCCGAACAAGCCAAGCCTGATAACCCGCTATTTCCAAATGAACTAATTTTCTGTTCCCAAAACATGTTTTGCGAATGTTTACCCGAGCTGGCACGAAGCAAGGCAAATTCTGCTGTGTAGGCTGCTGCCCACAGAGAGCTGTGTTGTGTGCGGCATTCTCCATCAACGCGCAGAGGTCAGCCTACAGAACACCCACAAATCCCCCCAGCATTCAGTCAATTCGGATGGACTGTTTCTGCAGCTGCACTGGAAGTTCCAAAGGAGAGGGAAGGCCCATTTATGTAAAAATCTCACGGCTGTGGCTGCCTGGGGAAAATCAGGCCATCAACAAGAAAAATGAGCTCTCTCCAAGAATACACTCAGTTGCAAACAGAGGCGCCCCGCTGGTGACCCCGCCTCTCTTCTCCTCCCCACTCCCTCTAGGGAGGTCCCAGCTCTCCCGCCTAGGCCGCCCAGGTCGCCCAGGTCCTACAGCCCCTTTCCTGGAGCAACGCTTCCGGCAGGCGATGGAGGGAAGGCTCAGGAGGGAGGTGACGTGTGTGTAAGTACGGCTGATGTGCCCTGCTGTAAGGCAGAAACCAACACAACACCGTGAGGCATCTTTCTCCCACTTAGAACTAAATAAAGAAAAAGAAAACACACAAGCTGCTGGCCGAAGAGACTGGACGCATCACTGTCTCCTTCCTACAGTCACTGTCCAACGAGTGCTGTGCAAGAAGCCATACAGGCGTGTTTCCTGAAACCTCCCGTAGGTCTCAGGGTCGGGCAAGGGCTCCTGGTCAGCACTGAGGACAGAGCCTTGCTCACAGGAACGGGAACTGGAGTGGTCCAAAGGGTCTGTGAGGTCACGAGAGGACCAGCCCCTGCAGTGAGCACAGTACGGCTCTCCTCCAGCCGTGGCGCCATGCCGAGGCTGAGGACCACTGAAGCCCACCGAGCCGGGGCGCCACCTGGAGGAAGTCCATGGAGTGAGGTACGGTGGGGCCTTCCTCGACGCCGCAAAAATCGCCCTGTCTGAGCACCGAAGGCCATGGACACGCGAGGTCCCGGTCGCCTGGATTGCGGGCCGATTCTTTACCACCTGAACCGCTGGGGATGTTGCCCTCTAAATCGTTACTCTGACGTTTGTTCATTTGTGCTTGAATTGTGTCTGAAAACTTTTGTATTCATGTAACATGTGTCTATAGAAAAAGTTAGGAAAGAAACAAACTGCAGGACTTCCATTAAACCAGACAGAGCAGGGCTGAAATTGCAAGATCAGAACAGGTGCCCAATTAGATGATACTGTCTGGGCAGAGTACCTTGTGGAGCCCACAAAAGCCAACTGCTCCTGAAAATCACCCACAAGAACCAACTGGCATGTTTCAGCCCTGGAGGCTCAGTAATAAGGAGCAGGAAATGGTTAGCAACTCATGAACTTGGAGCTCCGGGTCCCAACCAGCGCACGGTCAAAAGCCACAGTCACAAATGGACACGCAAAGTCCATTCAGTCGTGTCTGACTCTCTGCAGCCCTACGGACCACCGCCCACCAGGCTCCTCTGTCTACGGGATTCTCTAGGCACGCGACCCGGAGTGGGCTGCCATGTCTCCAGGGGATCTTCCCAGACCAGGGATCAAACCTGCATCTCCTGCATAGGCAGGCGGGTTCTTTGCCACCAGCGCCCTCTAGGAAGCCTGCTAGTGGACACACCAGGTTACGACCACGACCACAGCATCAGTCAAATGGAACAAAAGTGGTGTGCAGCAAAAATTCAATCCTGTCCCCCTATACTCCTGAAATAAAGACCTGAAGCTTCCCCCAATGCTGATTTTCTCAAAATTAGGTGAGTCACAAGCACAAGTTGATGCTTTATGAAACGGTGGTTACTTACTGCATTTAACTAACTCTCCCTTCTCCCAAACCATGTCATCACAAAGCATCAGGTTCCCAAACGAGACTGTCTTGGTGTTTAAATTCACAAGTGATTTCATGCATACCCTAAACCTTGGCATTGCACTCAACTTACTTTGTAAAGGAAATCTGATTTCAGAGAGTTTAAAAAACAATAATCTCCTGAAGGGGCATATACCCAGAGAAAACCAAAATTCAAAAAGTCTACATGCACCCCAATATTCCCCACAGCACTATGCACAGCGGCCAGGATGTGGAAGCGACCTTAAAGCCTGTCTGCAGAGGAGTGGACACAGAAGTGTGGCGCATGTACACAATGGACTACTACTCAGCCAGTTACTCTGACGTTTGTTCATTTGTGCTTGAATTGTGTCTGAAAACTTTTGTATTCATGTAACATGTGTCTATAGAAAAAGTTAGGAAAGAAACAAACTGCAGGACTTCCATTAAACCAGACAGAGCAGGGCTGAAATTGCAAGATCAGAACAGGTGCCCAATTAGATGATACTGTCTGGGCAGAGTACCTTGTGGAGCCCACAAAAGCCAACTGCTCCTGAAAATCACCCACAAGAACCAACTGGCATGTTTCAGCCCTGGAGGCTCAGTAATAAGGAGCAGGAAATGGTTAGCAACTCATGAACTTGGAGCTCCGGGTCCCAACCAGCGCACGGTCAAAAGCCACAGTCACAAATGGACACGCAAAGTCCATTCAGTCGTGTCTGACTCTCTGCAGCCCTACGGACCACCGCCCACCAGGCTCCTCTGTCTACGGGATTCTCTAGGCACGCGACCCGGAGTGGGCTGCCATGTCTCCAGGGGATCTTCCCAGACCAGGGATCAAACCTGCATCTCCTGCATAGGCAGGCGGGTTCTTTGCCACCAGCGCCCTCTAGGAAGCCTGCTAGTGGACACACCAGGTTACGACCACGACCACAGCATCAGTCAAATGGAACAAAAGTGGTGTGCAGCAAAAATTCAATCCTGTCCCCCTATACTCCTGAAATAAAGACCTGAAGCTTCCCCCAATGCTGATTTTCTCAAAATTAGGTGAGTCACAAGCACAAGTTGATGCTTTATGAAACGGTGGTTACTTACTGCATTTAACTAACTCTCCCTTCTCCCAAACCATGTCATCACAAAGCATCAGGTTCCCAAACGAGACTGTCTTGGTGTTTAAATTCACAAGTGATTTCATGCATACCCTAAACCTTGGCATTGCACTCAACTTACTTTGTAAAGGAAATCTGATTTCAGAGAGTTTAAAAAACAATAATCTCCTGAAGGGGCATATACCCAGAGAAAACCAAAATTCAAAAAGTCTACATGCACCCCAATATTCCCCACAGCACTATGCACAGCGGCCAGGATGTGGAAGCGACCTTAAAGCCTGTCTGCAGAGGAGTGGACACAGAAGTGTGGCGCATGTACACAATGGACTACTACTCAGCCATGAAAAGCATGAAGCCAGGCGTTTGTAGAGACATGAGTGGACCAAAAGAGTGTTATTCGGCGTGAAGGAAGTCAGAGAGACAGAAACAAATGCCTTACATCAACACATATACATGGCATCTTAAGGGAAAAAATGGTACGGATGAACTTATTTGCAAAGCAGCGACAGAGACACAGACTGAGAGAAGGAACCGGTGGACACCAAGGGCTAATGGGTGCCGGGATGACCTGGGAGACTGGGACTGTCACACAGGCTGGATAAGCAAGACGACCAGTGAGAACCCACCGGGGAGCACAGGGACCTCCAGGCGGCGCTCTGGAGTGACCTGGGTGGGAAGGAAGTCCAAAGAGAGAGGATACATGTATATACAGGTGATTCATTCTGTTCATGGCAACTAACACAACAAGGATAAGCAAGTCTACACCCCAATAAAAAGTAATTTAAAGAACAAAAGCAAAAGGCTCCTGAAGGTAAGGTATGTTTCTACCTAATCCTTCTCCCAGGGCACAGACAGCAATTGTAACTCAAAAGAAAACGGTTTATCACAACAAAGGCAGCCCTAGCAAGAAGCACACTATCCTAACAGGGGCTTCATTATTTCCGCCTGGCTCCTCCCTCCTCCTTAAACCCCAGTGCTTCAAAGCCGTTTACGCATGAAGAGCAACTTTCTGTATTTTGGACAAAGCAAGCTCTAATTCTCTGGACATCTTTACCTAGTTTTTTAGAAGGATTATTTTGATTGCTGCTCATCTCCTCACATATATTTGGCCTATGTTTCAAGAATGTTTTTTCTTACATTACAATTAATCCTTAAAATTACGAAGTTACAGTCCCCTGGAAAGGCCACTGCAGCATGCCAAAAATGAAGGCAAATGTTTCCCTTCTTTACTACAAATTCATAAAATGTGAGTCCTGCCCAGTCCCCCGGGAACTGGTAAGACTTTGACATTTTAATTTATCCGAAGTAAAAAAAAAAAAAAATCTCTAGGGAAGTTCACAATGTCATTTAAAAATTACACAATATATCCCCTCACTTCGAAGACAGAATTAAAAGTGCATCTTTCCCAAGCTTTTATTAAGCTATAAAGTGGTTTTTAAAATTATTGTGTTCAGGGTTTGGGGGGATTTTTTGCTATTGCTTTTTGAAAATTGATTCAGGGCAAAACCATGTATTAAAGCTCCACTCCATGCCAGGCAGTCAGTGATGTCAAGCTGACCACAGCTGGAGCGGGCTGAGGTTTTCCATAGTCTCACACGACCGCTTCATTGACTGAGTCAAACTGATGGGAAGGGTTAAGGGTTGGTAAGCAGAAGTAGAGTGGGTAGATCAAAGACCACGTGCCTTGTTATAGCTTTTATTCCATTTTGTCAACATTTTTTTTTCCAGAAGGGTTATCCCAATGCACATTCCTTCTACTCACGTAAAATGGGAGAGCCTATGGTCTGAATATCCCCCTCGAAATTCACAGGTTGAAATCAACTCCTCACCAAGGTGACGGTATTAGGAGGCGGAGTCTTTGGGAGGTGACAGGTCAGGAGCGTGGAGCCCTCATGAACGGGGTTAGGGCCGCTGTAAGAGAGACTCCGGAGGGCTACTCTGTCCCCTTCAGCCTTAAGAGGGCACAGGAGAACTCGGAGACCCAGAAGGCAGCCTTCACCCCACCGTGCTGGCGCCCTGATCTCTGACCTCCACCATCCACAAATAGAAGCTGTGTTTCTTATTTATAAGCCATCCAGTGTGAGGTAGTTTGTTACAGCACTGGAATGGACTAAGACGAGAACTGACTTCCATGTATCTTTGCCAATATGGGGTCTTTGATTTTTTTAATACTGTGCTTAACTAGATTAAAAGCTCCCTTATAGAATTCGCCTGCAATACAGGAGACCCCAGTTCGATTTGTGGGTCTGGAAGATCCCCTGGAGAAGGGATAGGCCACCTACTCCAGGACTCTTGGGCTTCCCCGGTGGCTCAGATGGTAAAGAATCTGCCTGCAATGAAGGAGACCTGGGTTCAACCCCTGCGTTGGGAAGACCCCCCTGGAAAAAGGTAAAGCTACCCACTCCAGTATTCTTGCCTAGAGAATTCCACGACTTACCCATGGGTCAGAAAGAGTCCGACACAACTGGATGACTTTCAGTTCATTTCAATTGTTCTTTAATTAATGAAGCTAAATCTATGTACGTATTATTTGCCCCTTTATTTCTTTTTATGAACCTGTGCCTGTTTCTTTGGCTGGGGAATTTACTTTTCTTATTGGTTTATAACAACTCTTTATATATAGAAGATAATCCTTTGTCATATGCTGTATTTTCCCAGGTTTTTTTTTTTTGCCTTCATATTTGCTTAAGTGTCTGTGATGTTCAGAAGTTGCTCACTTGTTCAGATGTTATCAAGGCAAACTTCCTTTTTTATTTTCTGCCTTTGATGGCCATCCCAAGAATTTATGACTTTCAAGACCTGTTTTGGAGGAAAGGATTCTGTCTTTGGAATGGCTATAGGCAAAAACAGAAAAACAATGATTTGACCTAGTTTCATAACAACCCAGCTCCCCAAGAGACAGAGGATGCATAGTTATCCTGTGAAGTCAGGAGACCCGAGGAGAGCTGACCCCACTGGCTTAAAATACTTTCTCTTGGCATAAAAAGCAGGCCACAATGGCTCAGAGATGAGAGCAATGCCAAATGTATATCTGACCCAGGCTTACAGATAAATTCGGGCAAACTGGAATAAATGCTCTGCCTAGAAATACTAGAGAAATAACGCTTTGAAAAGGAAAAAAAAAACCTCGGGCTGTGAGTAAAGAAAGGGACTGTTCCAATTTTTGGTCATTTTAGATCATTCCAATTGTAACAATACTGGCAAACTCCTTGGTGGGGCCAGTCAGGAGAGTCCAGGCATGGGGTCTTTGATTTAATACTGTGCTTAACTAGATTAAAAGCTCCCTTATAGAATTCGCCTGCAATACAGGAGACCCCAGTTCGATTTGTGGGTCTGGAAGATCCCCTGGGGGAGTGATAGGCCACCTACTCCAGGACTGTTGGGCTTCCCCGGTGGCTCTGATGGGGAAGAATCTGCCTGCAAGGAAGGAGACCTGGGTTCAACCCCTGCGTTGGGTAGACCCCCTGGAAAAGGTAAAGCTACCCACTCCAGTATTCTTGCCTAGAGAATTCCACGACTTACCCATGGGTCAGAAAGAGTCCGACACAACTGGATGACTTTCAGTTCATTTCAATTGTTCTTTAATTAATGAAGCTAAATCTATGTACGTATTATTTGCCCCTTTATTTCTTTTTATGAACCTGTGCCTGTTTCTTTGGCTGGGGAATTTACTTTTCTTATTGGTTTATAACAACTCTTTATATATAGAAGATAATCCTTTGTCATATGCTGTATTTTCCCAGGTTTTTTTTTTTTGCCTTCATATTTGCTTAAGTGTCTGTGATGTTCAGAAGTTGCTCACTTGTTCAGATGTTATCAAGGCAAACTTCCTTTTTTATTTTCTGCCTTTGATGGCCATCCCAAGAATTTATGACTTTCAAGACCTGTTTTGGAGGAAAGGATTCTGTCTTTGGAATGGCTATAGGCAAAAACAGAAAAACAATGATTTGACCTAGTTTCATAACAACCCAGCTCCCCAAGAGACAGAGGATGCATAGTTATCCTGTGAAGTCAGGAGACCCGAGGAGAGCTGACCCCACTGGCTTAAAATACTTTCTCTTGGCATAAAAAGCAGGCCACAATGGCTCAGAGATGAGAGCAATGCCAAATGTATATCTGACCCAGGCTTACAGATAAATTCGGGCAAACTGGAATAAATGCTCTGCCTAGAAATACTAGAGAAATAACGCTTTGAAAAGGAAAAAAAAAACCTCGGGCTGTGAGTAAAGAAAGGGACTGTTCCAATTTTTGGTCATTTTAGATCATTCCAATTGTAACAATACTGGCAAACTCCTTGGTGGGGCCAGTCAGGAGAGTCCAGGCAGAATGGAAAGAAGACAGATGCTGTGGTCAGATGTGTTGTGATGGCTGGTTCTCTGACCCCCGGACCCGGAACCCTGGGTGATCCGGGTGACCAAGCAGAGCCAGGGACGTAGCTCTTCATGGCCAGACCCTGGGGGTGACCACACCCGCCTCTGACCCCGTGAGGACGCACGCACAGGGTGTCACCCTCTTGCACGCTTCACGTAAGAGCAACCCTCACTTGCGTCTTCTGAGCAGAGAAATAATCCAATAGAGAAGGCACTCGGCTGGTGAGGAATTCCTTCTGTGGGCGCACCACCCCCAGGCAGAGGTTCACTGGCTGGGGGCGTCTGGAAGAACTGAATCAGTCGTAGGAATATCACACTTGGCAAGCGGTCCTTGTAGAGAGAATGTCTGAGCTAACGACGAGCATTATTCCGAAGAGGCAAAAAACAATGGGAAAAGACAGTGCCCAACGTCTGGTTCTATTTCCTACAAAGGACACACGGTAAACACTGAGAGAGGGGCTCCAGCCTCTTCCCCAACCACATGGCCATGGGCATCTGCCTCTGGGCCTGGCAGAGCTCAGACCCCACACCAGGCTGCCTGAGGGTGGAGAAAGGGGGGCACACAACCCGTGGCCCTCAATGCTCCCAACGGAACTGAAGTCAACTAAGAGTTGACATTCGAAACCGCCGATGACTTCGCAAGCTTTATGTAAAGGACACGTGGGTAACCCAGCCTCGCGCATCTGCATTACCGCCCACCATCCCAAGATGCAAGGGCCGTGGTCTGCCTCCTCACATACACGCTCCCGCACAGGGCCTTTGCACACACTGCCCCCACCCCTCCTGGAAGACATGCACTCCCACCCCCACTGAGACCAGAAAGAGGAGCAGCAGCTCATTCAGCTGGGTCACTCCCCGCTTGCTCAGAAGCCGCCTCTGGACCCCACTGCTGGCCTGGGTACCCCGGGACCGCCCACCACTCCCTGAGCGGCGAGGTCACGGGGTGGCTCTGGCCAACCCCACCTTCCCTTCTAGCCTCCAAGAGCCTGAGGCCGAAGACCAGGCTGTGCCTTCGCTCATCAGCACCCACAGGGGGCCAAGCACATGCACAGATGCTCCATGAATATTTGACAAATGAATAAATGAATAGATGTGAACACTGAAAATTCAGGGGCTCTCGTGAGCATTCAGCAGCACATACGTGTGTGTCCCTGTGTGTGTGTGTGTGTGTGTGTAGCTACCTTTTTTTAATTGTAAGAAGGAAGATTCTGACACATCCATGCATTCCTAAGTGACAGAGAAGTCTGACGGTCGCTGCCGGCCAGGTGTCACCGCTCCCTACAGAGCAGACAGGCAAGGACACCCACGGTCCTCACCACGCGGCAGTAAGCTCATTCACTGTTAATTACAGCCTCTCTCCCAACTGCAGGCAGAGTAGCAAGTTCTACGGGAGGAGGCACCAATTAGCGCAGGCACAAAGGAATATTTTGAACCTGACCCAGAGAATGTCTGAGCTAACGGAGCATTATTCCGAAGAGGCAAAAAACAATGGGAAAAGACAGTGCCCAACGTCTGGTTCTATTTCCTACAAAGGACACACGGTAAACACTGAGAGAGGGGCTCCAGCCTCTTCCCCAACCACATGGCCATGGGCATCTGCCTCTGGGCCTGGCAGAGCTCAGACCCCACACCAGGCTGCCTGAGGGTGGAGAAAGGGGGGCACACAACCCGTGGCCCTCAATGCTCCCAACGGAACTGAAGTCAACTAAGAGTTGACATTCGAAACCGCCGATGACTTCGCAAGCTTTATGTAAAGGACACGTGGGTAACCCAGCCTCGCGCATCTGCATTACCGCCCACCATCCCAAGATGCAAGGGCCGTGGTCTGCCTCCTCACATACACGCTCCCGCACAGGGCCTTTGCACACACTGCCCCCACCCCTCCTGGAAGACATGCACTCCCACCCCCACTGAGACCAGAAAGAGGAGCAGCAGCTCATTCAGCTGGGTCACTCCCCGCTTGCTCAGAAGCCGCCTCTGGACCCCACTGCTGGCCTGGGTACCCGGCACCGCCCACCACTCCCTGAGCGGCGAGGTCACGGGGTGGCTCTGGCCAACCCCACCTTCCCTTCTAGCCTCCAAGAGCCTGAGGCCGAAGACCAGGCTGTGCCTTCGCTCATCAGCACCCACAGGGGGCCAAGCACATGCACAGATGCTCCATGAATATTTGACAAATGAATAAATGAATAGATGTGAACACTGAAAATTCAGGGGCTCTCGTGAGCATTCAGCAGCACATACGTGTGTGTCCCTGTGTGTGTGTGTGTGTGTGTGTAGCTACCTTTTTTTAATTGTAAGAAGGAAGATTCTGACACATCCATGCATTCCTAAGTGACAGAGAAGTCTGACGGGTCGCTGCCGGCCAGGTGTCACCCGGCTCCCTACAGAGCAGACAGGCAAGGACACCCACGGTCCTCACCACGCGGCAGTAAGCTCATTCACTGTTAATTACAGCCTCTCTCCCAACTGCAGGCAGAGTAGCAAGTTCTACGGGGAGGGAGGCACCAATTAGGCGCAGGCACAAAGGAATATTTTTAAATAATTACCCATTTATTTTAAAGACTTCCTTTATCAGTAGATCACCTGGAGTAAAAAGCAATAAAGTAGTTCTATTTACTTGCAGTCTATTTTCTTCTTTTCCCGTTTGCTTCCTCACAATTTCTAGCATTATTTTGCCCCTTGACAAAGGAAATACCTATGTGCTGTGCTCAGATCCTCAGTCGTGTCCAACTCTTTGCGACCCCATGCACTGTGGCCCACCAGGCTCCTCTGTCCATAGGATTCTCCAGGCAAGAATACTGGAGTTGATTGCCATTTCCTCCTCCAAGGGATCTTCCCAACCCATGCATCAAACCCAAGCCTCTTACATTTCCCGCAATGGCAGGTGGATTCCTTACCACTAGCACCACCTGGGAAGCCCATGGTAATAGGATTGAGCTAAAAGTTCTTTCCCTAGTCTTTCTCTCGTTTGGAGTTTTCTGCTAGTTCTTGAATCCACAGTTTCTATTCAAATAGATGTAATACATGTCATTAACAGAAGCTGAAAAGTTTGGAGAACTGGGCTTCTCACAAGTTTAGATTACAAGGCAGAACCTGTTATGCAGTAAACTTGCCAAATTATTAACGTACTTATACCCCTATGACTATCTGCTTCAAAATCTCATATGAAGAGCATTCTGTGTAAACCATTTCTACATGGACATATATTTATCTGCTCATCTTGGGCATCAGAGCATCCATGTACCTGCCTGCCCTCAAGAAGAATCGCCCTAGCCACGAAGAGTGAGCAAGACATTTAAGAGATGAAAGGGCACCTAGACAACCCAGGCCAAGAGCTTCATGTAGATGCAGAAGCTAGAATCCAGAGAGGTCAGCGCATATGCCCACGAGGGCACAGTGTCGGCCAGCAGGATGAGCCCGTGGGAAAAGCAGTCACAGATGGCCACAAACACACCTGGGGAAGGATCACTGCCCCCCCCCCCCCAGCCTCTCTGTCCACAGCACAGAGAATGGCCACCCCATGTTCAAACAATCCCAGATAAACTGCTGAGACCCCAAACTCTGTTGTCCCATCGGAACACGACTCTTCTTACACTCATTTCACGGATTCGCAGGTCCTCAGGAGCCAGAAGGGAACCCACACAGGGCTCCTCGCTCTTTTCCTCAGCACCTGAGGCCGACCGGCCAGAAAGCATGTCTCTGTCAGTTTGAATAAGCACAAAGGCAAAGACCAATCCACAGATCGTCTGGAGGGTCTGGGCGCCCGCGGCATCACCCCTGAGACCTCATTACCCGGGGCAGGAGCCCGGTTGGCCTGAATTATTCACTGCAGCCCTGGCCCTCTGATTATGCACAGGAGCCCCATGCAGCAGAGATGCATCTGGGCCCCCCTCTAAGGAGGCCCCGGCCAGTGTCCAGTGGCGCCGGCTCGAGCCCAGTGAAGGGGCAATCAGTTATCAAGTGCCCACCAGGAGAGAGGACGGGAGTGCTGGGATTGACCCCGGACAGTCCTCCCTCCAGCACTGCAAGCCCGCCCCACAGGCTCTCAAGCAGCAGACACAGGCTTCGCTGGGAGAGAAGTCTGAACCAATAACCCACTGGGAAAACAAAATCCCGCAACTGCACTCGAATTACGATCAGAAAATAAAGCATCTGACTGCTCTCCGGTGAGACCGCAGGCTGCATGGCAGAATAATTTTTACAGAATCTTCAACATCACCGTTGACGGGGGATGTTTGCAGGGAGTCACGCTGTGCTGGGGTCCCTGACCCAGGTGGCCCAAGATGTGGTTGCAGCCCCTGAAGGCACAGGTACCACACGGTCTGAAACTGGGACGGGAGACAGGAGCATTTCTTTGTCTGAAGTGTAAACATATTTATGGGGAAGCTCTCATAAAAGGCATGGAATTCAGATCAAATTCATCACTGATGAAGACTCATTAAAGAAAGGAAGACCCTTACACCAAACCTAAATTTTAGCAGAAACTCCAGACTATGTTTTACTCAACCTGCAGCAGAGGATGAGATGGTTGGATGGCATCACCGACTCAACAGACATGAATCTGAGCAAACGCCAGGAGACAGTGGAGGCAGAGGAGCCAGATGTGCTGCGTCTCTGGGGCAGCAGCAACGGGTCAGACAAGCGCAAAGAGGATGACAACAGCCCACCGCTCCTCCCCCTCCCTTTTCCTCAGACCCCAAACTCTGTTGTCCCATCGGAACACGACTCTTCTTACACTCATTTCACGGATTCGCAGGTCCTCAGGAGCCAGAAGGGAACCCACACAGGGCTCCTCGCTCTTTTCCTCAGCACCTGAGGCCGACCGGCCAGAAAGCATGTCTCTGTCAGTTTGAATAAGCACAAAGGCAAAGACCAATCCACAGATCGTCTGGAGGGTCTGGGCGCCCGCGGCATCACCCCTGAGACCTCATTACCCGGGGCAGGAGCCCGGTTGGCCTGAATTATTCACTGCAGCCCTGGCCCTCTGATTATGCACAGGAGCCCCATGCAGCAGAGATGCATCTGGGCCCCCCTCTAAGGAGGCCCCGGCCAGTGTCCAGTGGCGCCGGCTCGAGCCCAGTGAAGGGGCAATCAGTTATCAAGTGCCCACCAGGAGAGAGGACGGGAGTGCTGGGATTGACCCCGGACAGTCCTCCCTCCAGCACTGCAAGCCCGCCCCACAGGCTCTCAAGCAGCAGACACAGGCTTCGCTGGGGAGAGAAGTCTGAACCAATAACCCACTGGGAAAACAAAATCCCGCAACTGCACTCGAATTACGATCAGAAAATAAAGCATCTGACTGCTCTCCGGTGAGACCGCAGGCTGCATGGCAGAATAATTTTTACAGAATCTTCAACATCACCGTTGACGGGGGATGTTTGCAGGGAGTCACGCTGTGCTGGGGTCCCTGACCCAGGTGGCCCAAGATGTGGTTGCAGCCCCTGAAGGCACAGGTACCACACGGTCTGAAACTGGGACGGGAGACAGGAGCATTTCTTTGTCTGAAGTGTAAACATATTTATGGGGAAGCTCTCATAAAAGGCATGGAATTCAGATCAAATTCATCACTGATGAAGACTCATTAAAGAAAGGAAGACCCTTACACCAAACCTAAATTTTAGCAGAAACTCCAGACTATGTTTTACTCAACCTGCAGCAGAGGATGAGATGGTTGGATGGCATCACCGACTCAACAGACATGAATCTGAGCAAACGCCAGGAGACAGTGGAGGCAGAGGAGCCAGATGTGCTGCGTCTCTGGGGCAGCAGCAACGGGTCAGACAAGCCTTGGCAAATGAATGACAACAGATGGACATACAGCTGTTTGTTTGATTTTAAACAACTCAGCTCAATCTCTTGCTTATCAATGAGGAAACCCCCCAGGGGGCGCAGTGGTAAAGAATCCGCCTGCCAATGCAGGAGATACAAGAGACCTGGGTTCGATCCCTGAGTCAGGAAGATCCCCCGGACAAAAGAATGGCAACTCACTCCAGTATTCCTGCCATGGACAGAGGAGCCTGGTGGGCTACAGTCCATGGGGTCACAAACAGTCGGTCACAACTTAGCAACTAAACTACCACCACCAGACTGTTCAGAGACACCCACGGGAGACATCCTGTGATTACACCTGAGTCCGCATTGAGGCCTGAGCACCCCAGGTACTCACATGGTGCCATCACCCCCGTGTGCAGCTCCAGGTAAAACACCCCTCCAGAGATCAGCTCCTGAATGACCCAGCGGCATAAAGACAACCCTGGGGCTGTACTGAGAATGACCGTGACTTTGAAATTTTAACATGGTTTAGGTCTTCCGACTGGTTGCAGTATCCTGCCCATAAAGGGCTTGCAATCTGAAACAGAGACTCTTCGCCTCCGAAGTGTTTGGGGCCTGAGGCAACCAAACCGAGGCCACATTTCTGCAGCTGGAGCAGGTGCCCTGGGAACAGCATGGAGGAGGCTGCCCTTGGCTGAGCCGCGGGAAGACTGCAGTTGACAAAATGAAGCAAGAGACAGGGGTTCAAGTGAAGGTAGAGCCCTCCTAGCGGAGGGGAGGGGATGCACTAGCCCAGCGGCTCCGTCCGCCTGGGGCCCGGAGGAACCGGTGCACCGAAGCCTTCCCGTCTGGCCTCGGTGTGCATGCAGACCCGGGGTGAGAGCAGGAGGCTGACCCAGGTTGCCCTAAGCTCGGCCGAGGCCTCAAGCCCCTCCATGCCAATCGACTCCAGCACATGCTTCCCCGCATCGCCCCTGCCAGCCCCCAGCCTCTATTTCTATTTATTTCTCTAAATCTCAAAGTCATTGGAAGGACTGATGCTCCAGCGAAGCTCCAATACTTTGGCCACCTGATGCGAAAAGCCCACTCACTGGAAAAGATTCTGATGCTGGGAAAGACAGAGGAGAGGAGGCGAATGGGGCGACAGAGGATGAGATGGTTGGATGGCACCCCTGACTCAACTCAGTGGACAGGAATTTGAGCAAATTCTGGGAGACGGTGAAGGACAGGGGAGCCTGGTGAGCTGCAGTCCATGGGGTCGCAGTCGGGCACGACTTAGCAACTGAACCACCACGAAAAATCTCAAATGGTGTTATCCCAGTCAGGCCTCATGGGCTTCCAGCTGCCTCCCCAGCCCTCCCTCCCCACTGTCTTCACTCCCCTGTCCCTGCCCTTCTAGGTCCCCATCCCCCGCTGGGGACCCGGCCTCGCCGTCTTCCCCCAAGCACCACTGGTCAGTGCAACTCCACCTTCTCCCTTCCTCTCCTATGTCCCCACAGCCGATCTCACGACTGAAAGCAGGACTCACGAAAAAGTGCTCAGAGAGCCGCTTCACAGAGCCTGGCCACAAACTCTCCCCACACATCCAGACAGAAAACCACCAAAAATAAGACCAAAAAATAGAGGAAGGAAACCACAAAGTCCTCAATAATAAGCATCCTTCCAAATGACACAGCTCTGCGCAAAACTACTTCTCTGCAGAATTTAACCACTGTTTCCCTTTTCTATGGTCTCTTTAAGTTTGCTCTTTAATTTCTACTATTTCATTTCATCATTATTATTATTACCACTACTATACCTCCTCCTACAGCTACACCTGCTAGTGCTATGATTACCAGCATGTGACTACTCGGGGGCCACCTGGAAAATAAAGAGGAATGTGGAAGTTGCATGACCCAGGGTGGGCGACTGTGAACTGACCCTTCCCTTACATTCTGAAGCACCTTCAGTCCTGTCCCCTTCTCTGCCCAGGTTTCCAACACGCTGACTCCAGCAGACAGCTTCTCTTGGTTGCCTGTAGTGGAAAGTTGCTCCTCACCGAAGATCCTCCCCTGCTTGGTTCTGGGAACAGCCTGGGGTGACAGGCAGAGATGGCTCTGACCTAAGCTCGGCCAGGCCTCAAGCCCCTATGCAGACTCCAGCACATGCTTCCGCATCGCCTGCCAGCCCCAGCCTCTATTTATTTCTCTAAATCTCAAAGTCATTGGAAGGACTGATGCTCCAGCTCAATACTTTGGCCACCTGATAAAAGCCCACTCACTGGAAAAGATTCTGATGCTGGGAAAGACAGAGGAGAGGAGGCGAATGGGGCGACAGAGGATGAGATGGTTGGATGGCACCCCTGACTCAACTCAGTGGACAGGAATTTGAGCAAATTCTGGGAGACGGTGAAGGACAGGGGAGCCTGGTGAGCTGCAGTCCATGGGGTCGCAGTCGGGCACGACTTAGCAACTGAACCACCACGAAAAATCTCAAATGGTGTTATCCCAGTCAGGCCTCATGGGCTTCCAGCTGCCTCCCCAGCCCTCCCTCCCCACTGTCTTCACTCCCCTGTCCCTGCCCTTCTAGGTCCCCATCCCCCGCTGGGGACCCGGCCTCGCCGTCTTCCCCCAAGCACCACTGGTCAGTGCAACTCCACCTTCTCCCTTCCTCTCCTATGTCCCCACAGCCGATCTCACGACTGAAAGCAGGACTCACGAAAAAGTGCTCAGAGAGCCGCTTCACAGAGCCTGGCCACAAACTCTCCCCACACATCCAGACAGAAAACCACCAAAAATAAGACCAAAAAATAGAGGAAGGAAACCACAAAGTCCTCAATAATAAGCATCCTTCCAAATGACACAGCTCTGCGCAAAACTACTTCTCTGCAGAATTTAACCACTGTTTCCCTTTTCTATGGTCTCTTTAAGTTTGCTCTTTAATTTCTACTATTTCATTTCATCATTATTATTATTACCACTACTATACCTCCTCCTACAGCTACACCTGCTAGTGCTATGATTACCAGCATGTGACTACTCGGGGGCCACCTGGAAAATAAAGAGGAATGTGGAAGTTGCATGACCCAGGGTGGGCGACTGTGAACTGACCCTTCCCTTACATTCTGAAGCACCTTCAGTCCTGTCCCCTTCTCTGCCCAGGTTTCCAACACGCTGACTCCAGCAGACAGCTTCTCTTGGTTGCCTGTAGTGGAAAGTTGCTCCTCACCGAAGATCCTCCCCTGCTTGGTTCTGGGAACAGCCTGGGGTGACAGGCAGAGATGGCTCTGACCTTAATAAGAGACACAGGAACTCGCTCGGGTCCCCACTCGACTCCTTGGGAAAACGGGAACTGCAATCTGCTCCTGGGCAGCTGGGTCGCGGCAGAGCCTCAGGAAATGAACAGACCCGGCTCCTGTCTGGGCCCCGCTGTCTCGGGGTCTGTTGTCCCTAGAGAGCCATGCAGCCACACGACCTCTCTGACTCCCCCGGTTCCCACCTCCTCCCTACTCGTGCCGACGGCAGTCAGCCACACGAGGAGAGGCACAGGAGGCCTGACGAGCCTGCAGCCTCCCAGGGGCCCAGGGCCTGGCCACCCCCACCCTGAGCACCCCCAGTGCCCTGGCCTGGGACGGCTCTGCCTTCCAAGGACCACACCCCGCAGAACCCTTGCCAAGCCCTCTCAGCTGGGAACTCGGACCAGCAGGGCTCTTTCCAGAGCCAGATGACGAGGGAATAACACACGCCTTGGAATTTTCCAGAATACAGCCAGCCAGCTCTGATTCCAGCTGTCTGCACACTGCAGGCCAGCGACGCTTCCCCGTGAGAATAAACCGTACCAGGCAGAGGAGCAACCCTGAGGCTCGGCGAGGGGCCATTCCAGGCAAGTCGGTTGTGAAAAAGCTAAGAGCTAGAATGTGAATCAGAAGGAGTCTAACCCCCTCCCCGCTCCCCCACCCCGTGGCCCCTCATCCACTCTCTCAACAGAGCGGGAAGCACGGGGCTGGCAAGTC
This sequence comes from Tragulus kanchil, assembly GCA_022376925.1. NCBI lineage: Eukaryota > Metazoa > Chordata > Mammalia > Artiodactyla > Tragulidae > Tragulus > Tragulus kanchil. Next base: position 51,151,302 of record JAIOJX010000026.1, read on the forward strand.
CTGGGCTGCCCCGTGGATGGGACGCAGCGTTTGCCGATCCATTACTAAGCCAGGCTCAGTAGATCTGGGTGCATTGTTTTTGTCTAACATAGTTTCAAAAGAACAATATTTGTTTTGGTGGAACACAACATCTAGATATTATCTGTCCTTTTAAAATTCTAAAGCACTAACAAAACCTCAAAGAATGTTCCCACCACAGTGTCTTGGAGACTGGGAATCCAAGCTTCCAGCAGGAACAATCTCCTCTCCGTGGCCCCGTCTCCAGGAAGGTTCCCGGAGCTGGAGCTCCAGAGAGTTTAGGGAGACTCCCATCTGCCCCCACGGTGGGGAGGGGGCCGCACAAGGTCTAGGGTCCGGCACCTTCAGGTGGAAGGAGAAGCAAAGGCTGAGAGGGGGTCCCAAGTCACACTAGATCCCTTCAAGAGGGCAAAGCCAGGCTTTTAGGCTCCTAACCAATCCCCCCAACACCCAGACCACCTTCCTCCCACCCTGGGCTCCTGGGCCCTCTTATTTCTGCATTCAGCACTGAAGGGAGACAAATACAATTCTAACAGTAGCTGAATTTCCACATAATGAGCTAGAATTCGTAACTTCTCTGGCAGTCCAGCTAGTAAAAATCTGCCTTCCAATGCAAGGGGTGCAGGTTCTGTCCCTGGCAGGGGAACAAAGATTCCACACGCTGGCTGGTGCAGCCGAAAGGAGCTGGAATTCACAAGAAGGTGAAGGTAATCCAAGGACACTGTGTCTAGAACGCAGTGGAATGACTGGCCCCCAAGTACTGTTTGGCTACAGCATGCCTTGGTCTTCTATAAATTCACCTAAGATCGTCCCCTGCTTGGTTTAGGGAACAGCCTGGGGTGACAGGCAGAGACGGTTCTGTCCTTAAGAGACACAGGAAATCGCTCGGGTCCCCACACGACTCCTTGGGAAAATGAGAAAAGCCCTTCGTCCCCTGAGCCTGTTTTCCCATCCAGAGGATGGGAAGAACTGAACACCCACCTATTCTTCCCGCCTCCCAGCCTCAGTGGGCAAATGAGATAATACGTGTGAGATGGGTTTTTAAGCAAGCCTAATGTATAAGAGGTCCCACGTCTTGTTTCACAACTCCATGGCATCCGTAAATGCATCTTCCATTATTCTCCTTGGACTGTGATTCCTTCCGGATGTGTCCGATCTGCCAGGATGCCCACCATCTTTTCCGGGAGAAGGTTCATTCAGGGTGTGACACTTGACGTTGAGAACATAAGCCCCGCAGAACTTGGTCTCTGAGAGCTATCTCCCCATCAGTCACGCTGTCCTGCCACCCTTCCACATCCAGGAGCGGACGGATGGGGAAAGGGAAAATTAGGTTCATCTTGTGCAAACTAGTTTGGCTTTCATTAAAAATGGGCACGCCGGATCTCAGCCATCTCACGGGGAACACAGCCTGCTCTGCCCTGCCTCCTCCACCAGATTCACCCAGAGGCTGAGGACGGCCGCTGGCAGGGCAGGGGCACACATGTCTGGAGAGTAATGCCAGGACGGCAGACAGCAGGTAGGCGGCAGAAGCCTCGCTCCACGCCTGGAAAGCAGCCCATCTTGGTCATCAACGATCCAACCATATTTACTAGCGTCCAAAGAATTCTTCTCTGCAGACAGATAAACATAGCTGCTTTATTGTTTCCATTATAAAAGGCCTGCTTATCAGAGGATGTCTAGAAAACCTTTAAAAGTAAAAAGGGAAAATCGGAATTCCAGCTGGCCAGTACCTCTCTGTGCCTGCAGTGTTTTGGTGGGGCTCCATGAACCACCTCACTGAAGCGGCGGGAGCAAGGGGATGCAGCCGTTCCCATGGTGACGTGAGGCCACCGAGGGTGTGTGCGGCTTCCTCTACACTCCTCGGGATCTGTGGCTGAAACTCTAGAGTCATGGACTAATTGCCGGTTGTGAAGAAATGTTACACAACAAAAATGTGCTGACGTGGCAAAACTGGCAGTTTTTAGAAAGCGGCGTCCTCAAGACTCCAGTTCTGATGCCGAATAAGTCTAAAAATGTCAGCCTTTTGTAAAAGGCCTTATGTTTCTCAAAGGCCGCCTTCCTCATGTATTCCCTTAGGGCTTCGTGAGCTTCAGTGTTTCACCTGGTCCACGCCCACATTTCAGCTGGCAGCACAGCAAGGAGAAAAGAACTAACAGTGACAAAAATAATACGCTGCCAAAGGCTCCAGGCCGAGTGATAAGCATACAAACTTCCGATCAGATGTGAGGAAGAGCTCACACGTGGCAACCACCACCAGGCATTCGCTGTACAGCCCTGGGAGAGCCACCAACTCCCTGAGCTCAACCTTCCCCACCTGTAAAATAAGGATGACGGCAACAATACTAATGAACACGATAAGCCCCGCAGAACTTGGTCTCTGAGAGCTATCTCCCCATCAGTCACGCTGTCCTGCCACCCTTCCACATCCAGGAGGCGGACGGATGGGGAAAGGGAAAATTAGGTTCATCTTGTGCAAACTAGTTTGGCTTTCATTAAAAATGGGCACGCCGGATCTCAGCCATCTCACGGGGAACACAGCCTGCTCTGCCCTGCCTCCTCCACCAGATTCACCCAGAGGCTGAGGACGGCCGCTGGCAGGGCAGGGGCACACATGTCTGGAGAGTAATGCCAGGACGGCAGACAGCAGGTAGGCGGCAGAAGCCTCGCTCCACGCCTGGAAAGCAGCCCATCTTGGTCATCAACGATCCAACCATATTTACTAGCGTCCAAAGAATTCTTCTCTGCAGACAGATAAACATAGCTGCTTTATTGTTTCCATTATAAAAGGCCTGCTTATCAGAGGATGTCTAGAAAACCTTTAAAAGTAAAAAGGGAAAATCGGAATTCCAGCTGGCCAGTACCTCTCTGTGCCTGCAGTGTTTTGGTGGGGCTCCATGAACCACCTCACTGAAGCGGCGGGAGCAAGGGGATGCAGCCGTTCCCATGGTGACGTGAGGCCACCGAGGGTGTGTGCGGCTTCCTCTACACTCCTCGGGATCTGTGGCTGAAACTCTAGAGTCATGGACTAATTGCCGGTTGTGAAGAAATGTTACACAACAAAAATGTGCTGACGTGGCAAAACTGGCAGTTTTTAGAAAGCGGCGTCCTCAAGACTCCAGTTCTGATGCCGAATAAGTCTAAAAATGTCAGCCTTTTGTAAAAGGCCTTATGTTTCTCAAAGGCCGCCTTCCTCATGTATTCCCTTAGGGCTTCGTGAGCTTCAGTGTTTCACCTGGTCCACGCCCACATTTCAGCTGGCAGCACAGCAAGGAGAAAAGAACTAACAGTGACAAAAATAATACGCTGCCAAAGGCTCCAGGCCGAGTGATAAGCATACAAACTTCCGATCAGATGTGAGGAAGAGCTCACACGTGGCAACCACCACCAGGCATTCGCTGTACAGCCCTGGGAGAGCCACCAACTCCCTGAGCTCAACCTTCCCCACCTGTAAAATAAGGATGACGGCAACAATACTAATGAACACGACGGGCAGGAAATGCACAGTGCAGAACAGGAAGCACTCAAAGTCAATCCCACTTGCCAACTTCTATTATGATTCTTATTAAAATAAATATTATTGCCCAGAAACAACATAGGCATGCACAAGTTGAAACCAGATTCTTTAAATGGCATAAGGTGACAGGCAATATTACTTCTTATGGTTGGAGAAGGAATGATAAATATGAACTAAAAAATGTGGGCTTGGGGGGGGCGCGGTGGTTTTTTGTTTTTGCTTTGTTTTGTTTTGATTTTTGGCCACATTACAAGGCTTGGAGGGGATCTCTGACCAGGGATTGAACCTGGACCCACAGCAGTGAAAATGCAGAGTCCTAAGCACTAGATCATCAGGGAATTCACTTTAAAAAAAAAAAAAAAAAAAAGCTTTTCATTCTATTCCTGAGGCCAACTTACAGCTGGAGGTTGCCTCAGTTCCTAGAGCAATGGTCGTAGGCACCCTAAAAGAAAAATAAAATTAACACATGAATTGCATGACCTGGGGAATGTCAAAAAGATCACTCTGTTAACGCAACAGTTTTCTTCATCTAAATTCTTAGATAAGGAATGAGTACACTTTGCAAAGTGAAAGTGTTAGTTGCTCTGTCATGTCCAACTCTTTGGTGACCCCACAGACTGTCGCCTGCCAGGCTTTTCTGCCCATGGGATTCTCCAGACCAAAAGACCGGAGTGGGTTGCCATACCCTTCTCCAGAGGATCTTCCTGACCCTGGGATCGAACCTAGCTAGGTCTTCTGCGCTGCAGGCAGATGCTTTATCCTCTGACCCACCAGGGAAGCCCATAAATGTTCCAAAAGCAACAGGAACCTCACCATAGGGAGGAAGCACTGCCTGGGAGCCCACATCTCTGAGCACCGGGACCCGGGAGGGCCAGACGGACACATATGCCGGCAGATGCATGTGCAGGGGCCACACAGAGCCACCTCTGGCCTGCGCACGGGAAACCAGCTCCAAATGCTCCTTTGTGACACAACTGGAATAAAACTAATTTACTAACATTCTAGATTTCTAGCGAAATATCTACTCATGAAATGTTTCACCACCAAAACATTTACTATACACTCAGGGCTTTTAGAGAGACGGAAATATGTCATATACAGAGCGAGACAGATCCTTTTACTTCTTCCTAAAAAAAAAAAAAAAAAACAGTGAAAGTTTCATACTTAACAGAAGCTGCTTTTTATACACAAGAGAAAGGTTATCTAACAAAAGCTTACTTCCCCCAGAGCACCTAAACTGCAAATATGTGTTCTCATTTCAGTTCAGTCGCTGAGTCGTGTCCTACTCTTCGAGACCCCATGGACTGCAGCACGCCTGGCTTCTCTCTCCTTCAGCGTCTTCCAGAGTTTGCTCAAACTCATACTCATTCACTCAGTGATGCCATCCAACCATCGCATTCTCTGTCATTCCCTTCTCCTTTTTGCCTTCTGTTTTTCCCAGCATCAGGGTCTCTTCCAATGAGTTGTCTCTTTGCATCAGGTGGCCAAAGTACTGGAGCTTCAGCTTCAGCATCAGTCCTTCCAATATTCTACATCGAGCTTTCCAATAGTTACTCTACATTGCATCTTTCCACTATATGGACTGAACACTACAACCCTTTCTGATGCTGGTGGTGAGTCCAAACAGACAAAGACCCCTGGGCCTCGGGAACTCACAGTCCAGTGGTGGTGGGACAGGTTAAGAAACAAGTTTAAATTAGCGTCGGGTGGCAACAGAGCTGAAGAACAGAAGAGAGGAAGCTGCAGGCTGGAGAGAGGACACAGCACCGTACAGTGGGTTGCCATACCCTTCTCCAGAGGATCTTCCTGACCCTGGGATCGAACCTAGCTAGGTCTTCTGCGCTGCAGGCAGATGCTTTATCCTCTGACCCACCAGGGAAGCCCATAAATGTTCCAAAAGCAACAGGAACCTCACCATAGGGAGGAAGCACTGCCTGGGAGCCCACATCTCTGAGCACCGGGACCCGGGAGGGCCAGACGGACACATATGCCGGCAGATGCATGTGCAGGGGCCACACAGAGCCACCTCTGGCCTGCGCACGGGAAACCAGCTCCAAATGCTCCTTTGTGACACAACTGGAATAAAACTAATTTACTAACATTCTAGATTTCTAGCGAAATATCTACTCATGAAATGTTTCACCACCAAAACATTTACTATACACTCAGGGCTTTTAGAGAGACGGAAATATGTCATATACAGAGCGAGACAGATCCTTTTACTTCTTCCTAAAAAAAAAAAAAAAAAACAGTGAAAGTTTCATACTTAACAGAAGCTGCTTTTTATACACAAGAGAAAGGTTATCTAACAAAAGCTTACTTCCCCCAGAGCACCTAAACTGCAAATATGTGTTCTCATTTCAGTTCAGTCGCTGAGTCGTGTCCTACTCTTCGAGACCCCATGGACTGCAGCACGCCTGGCTTCTCTCTCCTTCAGCGTCTTCCAGAGTTTGCTCAAACTCATACTCATTCACTCAGTGATGCCATCCAACCATCGCATTCTCTGTCATTCCCTTCTCCTTTTTGCCTTCTGTTTTTCCCAGCATCAGGGTCTCTTCCAATGAGTTGTCTCTTTGCATCAGGTGGCCAAAGTACTGGAGCTTCAGCTTCAGCATCAGTCCTTCCAATATTCTACATCGAGCTTTCCAATAGTTACTCTACATTGCATCTTTCCACTATATGGACTGAACACTACAACCCTTTCTGATGCTGGTGGTGAGTCCAAACAGACAAAGACCCCTGGGCCTCGGGAACTCACAGTCCAGTGGTGGTGGGACAGGTTAAGAAACAAGTTTAAATTAGCGTCGGGTGGCAACAGAGCTGAAGAACAGAAGAGAGGAAGCTGCAGGCTGGAGAGAGGACACAGCACGGCGCTGTACAGCTGGCAGGCTTGAGGTCTGCACAAGGACTTGAAGGAAGTGAAAACCCTACAGAAAGAGCCCTCCAGGCAGAGGGCACAGCCGGAGCCACAGCCCTGAGGTCAGCACGTGGGAGGCGAGGGAGGCCTGGCTGCTGGTGGCGAGTGGAGGCGGGGGAGCAGAGGGCCCCGGAGCAGGGCTGGCAAAGCTCTCCTGCCAGGCACCACAGAGTCAGCAGCTGAGGTTTTCTGGGCCAGGAGACAACCTAGGATGTCACGAAGGCCTCAACTCTGCCACCATCGTCTAAACTCGGTCACAGAAGGTATGTAAGCAAATGACACAGCTGTGACTCACTCAGACACAGAGATGTGAATTCAGAGGACTTCCCCAGGTCACAAAATACCTTCCTTTCGCGTTTTCCCCCTAAAGCACTTTGTAACCATAACATCCATCCTTAGCTCAAGAGCAGGCACAGGGGTCTTACCTGGTGGTCCAGAATCTGCCAAGAAAGGGGACGTGGTTTCGATCCCTGGTCTGGAGAAATCCCACGTGCTGAGGAGCAACGAAGTCCGTGCACCACAACTAGTGAAGCCCTAGGGCCCTAATGCCAGTGCTCCACAGCAAGAGAAGCCACCACCACGAGAAGCCCGAGCACCACAACTAGAGTAGCCCCTGCTCAGGGCAGCTAGAGAAAGCCTGCGTGCAGCAATGAAGACCCAGTGCAGCCAAAAGTAAACACAATCAGAAAGAAAAAAGGGCAGGCGCAAGAAGTGCTGGCTCCTGGGACTTGGTAAGGCCTCTGGATTCAGTCCTGAGCACACGGAGGCCACGGCACAGGCACGGCTCTGCAGGAACACGACCAACTTGGAGTCCAAGAGTCACACAGAGGCTCCTGGGGGCCGACCCTCGTGGATGGGGTGCAAGCAGAGGGGACCAGCCCATGGGCACTGTGACAGCCCTGGAGTGGTAGGGTGGGCAGGGCCTGCAGGACTCTTCCTGTGACCAGGGAGCAACCAAGCGGGTGCCAGCTTGACCCAATCTGGGGGACGGGGAGAAAAAGAGAAGCATGGTGGATCATCCTGGGCTGAGGGCCTGGACAACTCCCTGGGGAAATGAAGTGACCGCCAGCTGAGACTTTCAGGCTGCAGGCAGGACACATGTGGAGGGGGCTCAGACAGGAGGAGAGGAAGCGCGTACACCCCTTGCCCCCCGCCCCCTCAGGAGCAGCCCGGAGGCAGGCGCAGGGAGGCGCCAGTATCCACAACAAGGGGTAAAGACGGGCCTGAGCTGCCTCGTGTTAGGTCATCGGGTCTGGCTTTGCTGCCAAGTGAGTGACAGAATATTTCCATTCTCGTGGCTTTCGGACATGAGACAAAGGGCCTGAGCCTTATTTGCTGAATAAATGCCTAAATGACTCCAAGGGTGGGGGGGCCCTGAAGGCTGTTTATACTCCTCTGAAGCCAGCCACCTGAGGTTTAGTGTGGCTGCAGTCTACGTCTGTTCATCCTTAAAGTCTGGAAGGACAGCCTATTTCCAAACCTCCACTGGAAACAGGGATGGGCCTGAGTCAGCGACACAGAGCGCTTCTTCTCAGTCCACGGCCCATCGTGGCCTCTCGCAGCTCTATGTCCTAGACCCAGGCACTGCCTTCACCCACCCAGATCCCCCCTAATCATTCCAGCCTCATGTCAAGCAGGTCTGAGTGCAGCAGCCCTACCACGCACAAAGCGGGTGCACCCTTCCCAAAATGTCCTGGAGCGAGGGGCAGAGCAATCTCAGGTGAGGGAAAAGCTGCTCATTCATCTGAGTCAAGCCTGCCAGGCCCATACGTGGCCACGTGGAACACGGGAGGTCCCAAAAGGCCCCAAGGGAGCAATGCCCACAAGCAGTCCTCACGTTTCCTCTTTCTCCCGGGCTTTGAGATATAACTGACAGACGGCACGTGTCAGTTCAGAGTCAACAGTAGGATGATCTGACACACGTACGTACTATAAAACGGTCATCACAGCAGATGAGTTTACACCCGCCTCTCATCACCGCATCTCCTTTCTGGGTGGGAACACTGAACACCCACTCCCTTGACAACTTGCAAGCACATAGAACAGTTCTGTTAAGGCTTCCCGAGTGGCTCAGTGGTAAAGAATCGGTCTGCCAATGCAGGAGACGTGGGTTCGATCCCTGGTCTGGAAGATCTCCTGGAGAAGGAAGTAATAACCCACCGCAGTATTCTTGCCTGGGAAATCTCATTGACAGAGGAGCTGGATGGGCGGTAGTCCATGGGGCCGCAAAGAGCTGGACACGAGGCAGCGGCTGAGCACACATGCATAGCATGGACAGGGCACCACACGCCAGTATCCACAACAAGGGGTAAAGACGGGCCTGAGCTGCCTCGTGTTAGGAGGGGATATTTCCATTCTCGTGGCTTTCGGACATGAGACAAAGGGCCTGAGCCTTATTTGCTGAATAAATGCCTAAATGACTCCAAGGGTGGGGGGGCCCTGAAGGCTGTTTATACTCCTCTGAAGCCAGCCACCTGAGGTTTAGTGTGGCTGCAGTCTACGTCTGTTCATCCTTAAAGTCTGGAAGGACAGCCTATTTCCAAACCTCCACTGGAAACAGGGATGGGCCTGAGTCAGCGACACAGAGCGCTTCTTCTCAGTCCACGGCCCATCGTGGCCTCTCGCAGCTCTATGTCCTAGACCCAGGCACTGCCTTCACCCACCCAGATCCCCCCTAATCATTCCAGCCTCATGTCAAGCAGGTCTGAGTGCAGCAGCCCTACCACGCACAAAGCGGGTGCACCCTTCCCAAAATGTCCTGGAGCGAGGGGCAGAGCAATCTCAGGTGAGGGAAAAGCTGCTCATTCATCTGAGTCAAGCCTGCCAGGCCCATACGTGGCCACGTGGAACACGGGAGGTCCCAAAAGGCCCCAAGGGAGCAATGCCCACAAGCAGTCCTCACGTTTCCTCTTTCTCCCGGGCTTTGAGATATAACTGACAGACGGCACGTGTCAGTTCAGAGTCAACAGTAGGATGATCTGACACACGTACGTACTATAAAACGGTCATCACAGCAGATGAGTTTACACCCGCCTCTCATCACCGCATCTCCTTTCTGGGTGGGAACACTGAACACCCACTCCCTTGACAACTTGCAAGCACATAGAACAGTTCTGTTAAGGCTTCCCGAGTGGCTCAGTGGTAAAGAATCGGTCTGCCAATGCAGGAGACGTGGGTTCGATCCCTGGTCTGGAAGATCTCCTGGAGAAGGAAGTAATAACCCACCGCAGTATTCTTGCCTGGGAAATCTCATTGACAGAGGAGCTGGATGGGCGGTAGTCCATGGGGCCGCAAAGAGCTGGACACGAGGCAGCGGCTGAGCACACATGCATAGCATGGACAGGGCACCACACGACACACTGGATTCCAGAACTCACTCAGCTCGTATCTCAGTCTTTCCCTTTCCCTGACAGCCCCACATCGCACCCACTGATCCGTCCTCCGTTACCCTGCGCTCACCTTGTTCTGAGCCCACGTGTACGTGGGACGACACAGTATCTGTCTTTGATCCTGCTCAGTCTGCACAGCGCCCTCAAGGTCCGTCCATGTGTTCACAAAAGGTGGGGCTCCCTTCTTGTTTAGGGCTGAATAATAATCCACGATGCGTACACCACGTTTATTTATCCACACATCCATCCACGGGCACGTCACGCGGCTTCCGTGTCCTGCCGCTGTGCACACGGAGGTGACGCTGCCTCCCGCACACGGCCTCCGTTTCCTTTAGACAGATGCCCAGAAGTGGGGCTATAGGATCCCAGGTGGTCCTATCTTTCAGTTTCTGAGGAATCTCCACACTGTTTTCTGCAGCAGCTGCTCTAATTTTCATCCCACCACCGTGCATAAGGCTTCCTTTGCTCCACATCCTCACTGACACCTGCCTCCTGCCATGTTGATGAAAGCCATCCCAACAGCGGGCATGACAGCTCATAGCTTCCCTGGTGACTGATGATGCTGACCATCTTCTCAGGTACCTGTTGGCCTCTTTGGAAACATGTCTATTCTAGTCCTTTGCCCATTTTTTAATCAGATTTTTGTTTTTCAGGAGTCTGTTTTAGGGCTGTAAAGAGGCTCTTAAAGCCATGTGTGGAAGGTTCTGTAGGCATGGGAACAGTGGCCAGAGCTCTGACATCATGTGCCGCTATCCAAAGCTGAGTGACCACTTTGTACAAACCCTGACTTGATGGGCATTTTTTTCTTTTAAACTTATTTTTGTACCATGGAAAAAAAGCCTCACGTGACCTTGCGGTCATTTCCACCACGTGGAGGAAGCCCTCACCAATTACCACCCATCACGTCTGGCCGCCTGACCAGAGCAGACACCCCCGAGGTCCTCTATAGTTCACCCCTCAGTGTCCACTTGCCCACACTCGGAGCTGGGCACCAGCACGAGAGGCAGAGACCACCTCCCCGGCCTCCTCGCCCCCGGCCCCACCTTCCCCATCATCTGGTTTCTCCTGGGCAGAACTAGGACAAGGAAGAACTCAGGCCGCCCCTCAGGCGCTGGTAACTCCCTCCAGTGCACACACTCTCGGTGGCTAAAAACACACACCTCCACAGGCTCTCTCCGCCCACGAGAAAGGGGTCAGTTGTGGTAAACTGGGGTGCCCTCTTCCAGAGGTTTCTCTTTTGGCTTCCAGTCAGTGTTCCAGGAGTAAAACCAGAGGAAGCATTTCAAACTGATGTAGCACAGCATCCGAAGGCCTGGGGAGATGCTGTTCACCTGCTGTGAGGAGAACAATGGGCTCGTCTTGTGCAGGACCGGGTGGCGAGGATCAGCAGGAGGACGCTGGTTCCCTGCACCAACCTGACCGGTCCAGCAGCTGAGCCCCTTCACAGCCCTGAATGCTTGCGTCAGTGGCCAAGACTTCGCTTGAGGTGGCTACCCGGCACTCATTTCGCCACATGCTGAATGGTGGCTCAGTGGTGAAGAATCTGCCTGCCAACAAGGAGACACGAGTTCGATCCCTGGGTCAGGAAGATCTCCTGGAGAAGGAAAAGGCAACCCCCTCCAGTATCCTCGCCTGGGAAATCTCATGGACAGAGGAGCTTGGAAGGGACCAAAGGGTCCACGGGTCACAAAGAGCCGGATACAACTAGGTGGCCAAACAAAAGCAACGTGGGTCTCAGCTGAGGCTCACGGGCTTCTCTCTAGTTGTGGTGCTCGGCTTTGGGACACAGACTCAGGAGCTGTGGCTCACGGGCTTCGCTGCCCCATGGCGTGTGGGATGTCAGTTCCCTGACCAGGGATCGAAGTCGCGTTCCTCGCACTGGACGGCGGATTTTTAACCACCGGACCACCAGGGAAGTCTCTTCATACGCTTTGTACATAAAGGTACTACTTCAGTGTGTGTGTGGTGTGGTCAGCCGCTCAGTTGTGTCTAACTCTCTGTAGCCCGCCCAGGCTCCTCACTCCACGGAATCTTCCAGGCAAGAATACCGGCGTGGGTTGCCACGTCCTCCTCCAGCGGACCTTCCCGATGCAGGGACAGCACTCGCGCCTCCTGCAGTGACAGGCAGATTCTTCACTGTCTGAGCCAGCAAGAGAGGCCACAGACGGGCGGCGGGAGGGGGACATAATCCTGCCCCTGCCACCGGCCTTAGGAAACACTAGTTTTCTTTGTCCTCTGTATTTTTAGGCGCGCTGAGTCTTCATGCTGGGCACGGGCTTTCTCTAGTTGCTGCTCTCTGTCGTGGTGCGCTGGCTTCTCACCGCGACGGCTTCTCTTGCTTCAGACCGCCAGATCTAGAGTACCCGAGCTTCGGCCGCTGGGGCACACGGGCTTTCCCCGTGGGCGGGCATGTGGAATCTTCCCAGACCAGGAATCAAACCTGTGCCCCTGCATTGGCAGGCAGGGACTTACTCAGCAGACCACCAGGAAACATTGATTTGCTGGTCTTGAGGGTTGGGGTGGAGGAGAAAGAAAGCCAAGAGGTGATCTCCACGCTTTCCTGGAGATCTGAAATGCAGATTCGAAGCACTGATTTGACCATCAGTACCATCCCACCAAAAACAGTCACACAATACATACACAGTACCCCTGACAGTCAAGAACCTCGGGGTCTCCCCAGCCCCCCCACCCATCGCCCCAGAGCTCCCCTCGAGAACACGGCAGGCTGTGGGCTCCTCACGGCGTCTACACGTCCACATCCAAGAACACAGCCTCCTCGGCAGAGGAGCTGCCTGACGCCCCAGGTACCCCCGATGCACAGCAGCGCGCCCCTGCCTCCCTCTGGAGCAGAAACGTTTTGACTTCGTGGTTCTCTTTAATATTTTAATAATCCGCCCTAGTTTATGCTGATCTGTTCTTAAAGGGCGCTTAGCAAGGCAAATGAAGGCATACGGTTTTTTCTAAATTTCCAAAGACAGAGGCAGTTCTAAAACAGACTTTGCCACTTCACCCTGCTGTCAACAGTGAGCTCTCGCTCGTTTCATGGAAACCATTAATTATAAATATCTCAGCTGCGGCGGCAGGGGATTTATTAGGGAGCTCGGGTTAGCAGCGGATTTACACCCACAGGAAGGGGCAGGACAGTCCCTCCCTCTGTTTACACGCCTCACGCCCTCCATCTGCCGGTGGCAGCTGAAAATGAGGCCCCAAGAAAGTCCAGCCTTCAGAGTTTCCCTGAGGCACACGGACAAACCTACACAGCCCGGCTCCCCCTGGCTGCACCTAACCGTGTCATTTGAGGTGCTATGCTTAGTTATTGAAACTAGACCATATGAGCAGGCAAATCCTGGCAACAGTAGACGAGTGTGCAAGAGAACGGGAGGCTCTAGACTTCGGTGACATGGATGTTCTGAGACGATGTTTCAGTGTCTAGGCTGGATTGGGGTGCCGGGGCCTTGCTCTCAGCATTTCCGGCGGTCCAGAGGGCATGCTTCTGTGGGATGCCTGCTTTCTTTACTCAGTGTCAGCCCTGAGAATTAGTGGTGAGCCCAGCGGATGTTTTTAAAGCACTGTAACCATGTGGAGAAGACTCTGAGAGTCCCCTGGACAGCAAGGAGATCAAACCAGTCAATCCTAAGGGAAATCAACCCTGAATATTCACTGAACCTCCAATACTCTGTCCACCTGATGCAAAGATCCAACTCACTCAAAAGATCTTGATGCTGGGAAAGACTGAAGGCAAAAGGAGAAGGGGGCAACAGAGGATGAGATGGTTGGACAGTATCGCAGACTCCAAGGACGTGAATCAGAGCAAACTCTGGGAGACAGGGCTTCCCAGGAGGCTCGATGGTAGAGAATCCGCCTGCCACGCAGAAGACCAGGGTCTGATCCCTGATCAGGAAGATCCCTGTGAAGAAAATGGAGACCCACTCCAGTAGTCTTGCCTGGGAAATCCCATGGGAAAAGGAGCCTGGTGGGTCACAGTCCTGAGGGCCACAAAGAATCCTTGTGGCCACAAGGATTCTCCACAAAGAAAGTCTTGCCGGGGCCACTTATTCGAGTGCCTTCTCACTCTCTGAGACCCCTTTTCTGGGGAAACCTGAGCAAGTTCTTCAGGCCTGAAACAGACTCCTCTGAGCGTCACACCTGCCTCCCCGCACCCATCCCCCACATCCCAGGCGTCTCAAAGGGACAGCCCTCTTTCCCCTCCTCACGGCCAACCCAGGGGTCCTGACTCCAGCTACCACCTCTGAATAGGCGAAGATGAAGTTTCCTAAAAGCTTATGCCAAAGTGTCTGTAGCTGTGTTAATATCACTTTTAAAAATCCAGAAAACTACACGTCGTGTTCCCAATCCTTTAAAATAATGATACTGCTCCTGCACTGCCAAGCGTGGTGCCCAGCACACAGACACGCTCCACAAGAAGGAAGGATGGAAGGACAAAGGAAACTGGACAGGCCCACACAGTCATTCTAAAAGTCGGAAGAGAAGAGAGGCCAGAAAGCTATTCCTGTGTTTATGCTGAAGAGGAGCAGAAGAGAGAGACCACTGCTGATCCAGTTTTCTTTTTCAGGTTTAGTATTAAAACTAATATTGAAACAGAAAAAATTCTAAATGCAGTTCTACAACTCACAACAGTCAGTAGTAGAATATGCTTAATCGCCAGAAGGGGGCAGCATCTTAAAGACTACGTAAGTCCTCTTCTGTCTTGAGTGCGCTCAAACACTGAAAGCCCACAGCCACTAAAAACACGCCAGGCTTCCATTTAAATATCTCACTCTTCACTTCCTTTATATCATTTAAAAATATTCTATTACAAAAAAAAGATTCTATTACAAGCAAGCCTACAATTAAAATGAAATTTTGATTTAACATGACATCCAGTTATGACGGGCTTCCCTGCTGGCTCAGATGATAAAGAATCTACCTACAACACAGGAGATCAGGGTTCAATCCCTGGGTTGGGAAGATCCTCTGGAGAAGGAAAGGGCAGCCAGCTGGAGTATTCTTGCCTGGAGAATCTTCTTGCCTGCAGACTACAGTCCATGAGGTTGCAAAGAGCTGGACACGACTGAATGACTAACATAGTTACAGTATAAATTAACGCACTCTCTGGTTCATCCTCTTCCTTTCATAAGAGTGGTGCCCTCTTAGATCACATGAATACATTTTTTTAAAAAGTCCAAGCCACCCGTAATTCTGATGCACCCTGCAATCTCAGAGCGGCTGACATCGATAATCAGTACAGAACTACAGACTCACAACTTATGGGCCTTCAGAGATAATGGGTCACCTCTGGCTTGTCCAAGAAGTTCAGCCACCCCTCAAGGTCACCATCCCGGCCAGTCCCATGACCCTCCGATCTGACCATCAATGACCGGAGTGCTCAGACATCTCTCCTTACACGGAGTCAAACCATGTATTCCTGGGATCCCAGTATTCATAGGGGCTCGCAAGAAGCTATACCCACATCTTCTATTTTCCAACTGAAAAGTCAGGAGTTACATTTGACAGGTTCAGCTGGAGTGAAAAGCCAAACATCAGACACTGAAAAAAAGGCCTCTCTCAAAGCATGAGGGAGGAGGGCATCCTTTCTTGAGGGCTGGGTCCCGGAGGGACCAGGGAAAGGCATTTGCAGACTCCCAGAGAAGGGAGCACTTGGAAAACGGGGTAGAGGTTTTCTTCCTGTCCAGCACCCCTCCACGGCCCCAATTCACACGTGAAACCTAACCTCTGAGGTGACGGTGTTAGGAGGCAGGATGTCTGGGAGGTCATTAAGTCATGAGGGGAGAGCCTTCATAAAAGGGACCCTCATAAAAGAGACCCTGGAGAGCTCTCTGGCCCCTTCAGCCATGGAAGGACACAGCAAGAAGTTGGTCACCTAGGAGGCACACCCTCACCAGACACCAAAACTGCAGTACCTTGACCCTGGACTTGCAGCCTCCGGAGTGTGAGAAAGAGATGCTTGTTGCTTTGGGCCCCCCCAGTGGGCGGCACTTTCCTTACAGGGCAGTCCTGACTGACTGATGCAGATCTATTCGAGGGAAAGGAAGCAGAGCTGAGTTTCAATACGGAAACAAATAAGCAAGCACAAGCCTGAAGAACAGCGGAAAATCCAAACGGCTGCTAACCTGAGGGGCTAGTTCAAATTCTGAAATAAGCTCTGAGAACAAGCCACTCGGGACCCGCCTCCGCTGAAAGAGTCTTTAAAGAGCCCCATCAGGAACAACAATCCCCAACATATCCTATAAAGGGAGCCCAGCCATAGTCACTGAGCCTGGGGATAAATTTCAGTCATGACGTTTACAGCATTCTTGATCTGTAATTTACACTAATAATCCCCGAGTAAAGAAGGATGTAAAATGAACAGAAAGAGAAACTACTTATTTCCCTCCATGTATTACAGAAATCCAGAAATTTTCCCAAAAAAGGAATTGAGGCCTTTGAATGGATGCAGTGTAACGTCTTAACAGCTTGGCTCTGGAAGACTATTAATAGCTCTCCTAAAAGCCAATTAATATCTTAAATCAGGATTTCACCATGTGGAGGAAGTTGAACGTCGGAGGGCAGAGCTGAGCAGGTGTGCAAGCGGTAGTGAGGCACGGGTTCTAAAGAGGTTTGCCCATCCCAGCACTGAGCACAGGCGCCAGGGTGAGGGGGAAATGAAGGAGGGATCCTGGGTTGACTATAAAAGACTGCTAGGAGGAGAAAGAATCACAACTCTTCTTTCATTCTAAGACACTGCATCCACAATAAACTCTGAGGACGACCCTTCCGCATGACAATTTTCATTTAGCGGGGACTGAACAAAATCTTCCAAGTAAAGTGGAAGTTCCTTACTCCCAGCAAATGCCTGGGCCTGGGCCCCTGGGAGGCTGGGGGCAGCAGCAAGAGCCGGCATTCTTCACGGGCGCCCCACCTCCCCAGAAGCGGCTCCATTCACCACCACCTCTGCCTCGAGCATCCCTCCAGGAAGACTGGCCCCTGGGCAACAAAGGGAACGCCATCCTTCCAGTCCTTCAAAGAAGGAAGTCAAGTCATACCTCCGATCATTACCAGGAAGACACAGAACTCAGTGTCGTCTCTAACTTCCTCTAACTCTCCAGCTGTCTGTAGTTCCGTCTGCTTTGAAAAGACCAGACTCGGCTCTCCTGCGATCAGAAACGCTTTCCCATTTTTCCACCTGCTGATCCTGAGGAGAAAACTCTCCATGGAATGAGGAAGTAAGAGGTGTTTGTGTAATTAATAAGTGAAATATCAATATTAGCGGTTCTATTATTATGATTATGTATATACAGAGAGAGAGAATTAAGACCCCTACAAACAGTTCAAAATTCATTCAATTCAAGGCTTTGACTCATCCATTCAAGTAAGGCTTTAGCGAGTGGCTCCTCAGGAACCCATGTGAGAATGCACTAGTCACGGAGCAAGGGGAGGTGTCTGTTGGCAGGGGACTGAAAATGGCCACCCCAGTCATTTTCTGTGTCTTGACAGGGCTGCCAGTTACACAAATGAACTCTCCCAGTGGAAATTCTTACAGCTGAATTATACACCAGTGAAACACGCACAAGAAGGCCGCCGCGTGAGCCCCAGCCCCAGCCCCAGCCCAGCGTCCGGGGGACCCCACTGCTCCCGGAGCACCACGGTGACGTGCGCTGGCAGAGGGGAGCCTGGGCCGTCGCCAGTGGCACTGCGGTGGCTCCCGTTCCTCCCGGGTGGCACACCCTGCCGGCAGCCCAAGGGCTCGCCACTGCAACGTCCCCACGCCCGTGTGTGTGTGCGCTCGTGTATGTGTGTAATTGCTCACGCACTCCCACACCAGAGCCCAGAGTCAACTAACACCCTCACGCCTACTGTTAAACACAGAGGCACCTCTCTGCCGCCACGCTTCCCCACCTGAACCTGAGGAGCCGAGAAGCCCATCCCCGGGCCCCCCTCTGCCCTGCCCAGGTCTAATCTGCGGTCAGAACCCGGCTCAATAAGCCCCGCCGTGTCCACTGGGGTCCGGCCCTCAGCAGCGAAACAAGTCCTCCCTTTAGGTTTCGCTCGCACAGGCCCCGGCAGCAGGTGGCCACAGCGTGCCCCCAGACCCACTGCCGTCTCAAGGACCCTCCCACGCAGCAGAAGAGATCAGACAGACCAGCATTATATGGGGGTCTGCTCAAAACACGGAGTGGACCACCCCCAGACGAAATTAAGACAGTGGTGAATAACAAGGGGTGAAAACGTGGCGTGTCACAGAGCTGAGTGTACCTGTAATTTTAACACTTGAGTTTTTAGGAAGGAAAAAGTATATTTAGTGAAACTGGACTCATTTCTGTGGGATCATTCTGAAGTCTCTCCTTCAAACCTACCTATCGCCTCCAGCCTCCACAACACAGCAGGCGACACTCCCGTCCACGGACAGCGCCCTGGCCTCTTCTCAGCAGACAGCTACTGGCCTAAGACAGCGTCACTCGGGGTCAAACACTCCTTTGGCAACATGGCCAAGGCTGTGGTCTTCTCATGGTGATGCCCACGCTGAGGGGGCCTGCCCAAACTTGGCCTCCTCCCAGCCCCACCAGGACCCTGCCTTCGGCCTGTCACCTCTCCAAAGGACGGAGAAATGAGGATTATTCTGGGAAATATGCACAGGGGTCTGGAGATGGCCAGTTCACCAGGAACTGTTAAACACAGGGGCATCCGGCAGGTTCATCGCAAACCCTACCTACACGTATAAATGAATGGAAATGCTCTTTTGACCATTCTCCCCCAACTCCAGGTATAAATTTCATTTTTTAAAAGTTCTGTAAAGTCTTGTCGAGACTGCTGGCTGGGGTCTGTCAGAGAGGAAACCAAGGACCCGGCACAGAATGCTGGGATGCCTGGGAACACTGACAGGAAGGGCCCCGACCCCACACTCTGGTCCCCAGTAGCCCCGGTTCCCCAGTTCTGGCGGATCCGGACTCCCCTGGGCCATCACTCTGGCAGTGAAGCCCCTGCCGTTTGCGCCAGGCTTGGATATAAATCACAGCTGAGAAATGTGTTTAGTTTCTAATGGGCTGAGTGTGAAATGTGATCCTGCCCTTCAATCTGAGAAGCCCAAATTTGGGCGTCCCTTCGATCTCAAGGTTGCCCCTGAAACCTGACCACATCACTACGCACCGACCCCATGACCCAGCGGCAGCGGGTTCGGTCAGGGCAACCAGCGGCCACCACTCCTAAGGGACACCACGTGGTTCTCAGGGGGCTGCCGCGGGCATGTGGGGCGAGACCCGTCTCGCAGTGCAGGCCTGTCCAGCACAGGGGGTATGCTCAGCAGCCCTGGCCTCGGGGCACTAAAGGCCACGCTGTGACAACTGCTGGCCCACACTGTCCCACGGCCCCTGGGCCACCCCGCAGAGAGTGGAAAGTGTTGCCCACTCACAGACCTGCCAAGGTCAGGATCCACCCGGGGCCAGGATGAGCTGAAACCATGACCGGGAGCCCCAGGGCCACATCGCCTGCTCCTGCGGGGCTGGCGTCACCTCTTGACACCTCAGGCCTGTGCCCCGCATCACGCAATTCCCACGGCTGCTCCTGCAGCAGGAACACCTCTGGATGTGCAAAGAGTGCACCCCTCAAAAGGCTGCGGGAATCCCTCAGGTTCTTTCTGGAAGGTCATAAAGATCTTCCAGGGTAAACACCGGAGAAAACCGTCCTGCTCGCTCTTCAAATAACCACCCTGCACAGTTTTCTTCTTACAGGCTTCAAGCTTTGCCACCAGCTGTTGACTTCAGGATGCCCCTGCGGTTGCAGGATATCCATGGTAACCGCGGGAGGGTTTTTCTTTCTTTCTAAATGGCTTCCATGAATGTGTTTCCATCAGTTTCACACTCAGCCCATTAAAAACTGAACATAATAGACCATCATCCTACCTTATGAAAAAATTCTGTACAAACCAGGGGTCAAAACACACGCTTGAAGACTCAGCACTTCGGCCCCCAATGTACAACTTCAAAGCACCCATCTCTTTGAGCATGAGTTTCTTGACAAAAAGGTTTAAAAAGCTGTGCCTCGACTAATCGGTCCCCACCCGGAGTTCTGGCGGATCCGGACTCCCCTGGGCCATCACTCTGGCAGTGAAGCCCCTGCCGTTTGCGCCAGGCTTGGATATAAATCACAGCTGAGAAATGTGTTTAGTTTCTAATGGGCTGAGTGTGAAATGTGATCCTGCCCTTCAATCTGAGAAGCCCAAATTTGGGCGTCCCTTCGATCTCAAGGTTGCCCCTGAAACCTGACCACATCACTACGCACCGA
Organism: Tragulus kanchil; assembly: GCA_022376925.1. Taxonomy (NCBI): domain Eukaryota; kingdom Metazoa; phylum Chordata; class Mammalia; order Artiodactyla; family Tragulidae; genus Tragulus; species Tragulus kanchil. The sequence continues at coordinate 51,171,418 of JAIOJX010000026.1, forward strand.
CCCCATGACCCAGCGGCAGCGGGTTCGGTCAGGGCAACCAGCGGCCACCACTCCTAAGGGACACCACGTGGTTCTCAGGGGGCTGCCGCGGGCATGTGGGGCGAGACCCGTCTCGCAGTGCAGGCCTGTCCAGCACAGGGGGTATGCTCAGCAGCCCTGGCCTCGGGGCACTAAAGGCCACGCTGTGACAACTGCTGGCCCACACTGTCCCACGGCCCCTGGGCCACCCCGCAGAGAGTGGAAAGTGTTGCCCACTCACAGACCTGCCAAGGTCAGGATCCACCCGGGGCCAGGATGAGCTGAAACCATGACCGGGAGCCCCAGGGCCACATCGCCTGCTCCTGCGGGGCTGGCGTCACCTCTTGACACCTCAGGCCTGTGCCCCGCATCACGCAATTCCCACGGCTGCTCCTGCAGCAGGAACACCTCTGGATGTGCAAAGAGTGCACCCCTCAAAAGGCTGCGGGAATCCCTCAGGTTCTTTCTGGAAGGTCATAAAGATCTTCCAGGGTAAACACCGGAGAAAACCGTCCTGCTCGCTCTTCAAATAACCACCCTGCACAGTTTTCTTCTTACAGGCTTCAAGCTTTGCCACCAGCTGTTGACTTCAGGATGCCCCTGCGGTTGCAGGATATCCATGGTAACCGCGGTAGGGTTTTTCTTTCTTTCTAAATGGCTTCCATGAATGTGTTTCCATCAGTTTCACACTCAGCCCATTAAAAACTGAACATAATAGACCATCATCCTACCTTATGAAAAAATTCTGTACAAACCAGGGGTCAAAACACACGCTTGAAGACTCAGCACTTCGGCCCCCAATGTACAACTTCAAAGCACCCATCTCTTTGAGCATGAGTTTCTTGACAAGAAAACTTCACTCCATACCTCAGTGCTTATCAGAAAATGTAACTAGCTGTGCCAAAGGGCTGTGAGAGCTGGGAAGTAATAGTGTATGGGCAGCGGGTAATGGGTGTTCTTCACCATCATCACGGCGGGGCCGCGTCCTCACGGCAGAAGATCTGGAGCATCTCTACCCACAGCTCAAAACAGAGAAAGCACCTCTCTCAGAGCCCAATTCAAAGGCTCTCTCGCTTTTTTTCTCCCTCCACCCTGATGGCTCAGACTGTAAAGAACCTGCCTACAATGAGATCCCTGGGTGGGGAAGATTTCCTGGAGAAGGGAATGGTTACTCACACCAATACTCTTACCTGGAAAATTCCATAAACAGAGGAGCCTGGTGGGCTACAGTCCATGGGGTCTCGGAGCCAGACACGACTGAGAGGCAAACACTTTCACCCTATAGCTGAGCTGTTGGGTATTACTGAAGTACTACTGTCAAAATATTAGGGGCCAGGCTTCCCCTGGTGGTCCAGTGGTTAAGGACACCGCCTTGCAATACAAGGGGCGCCAGTTCGATCCCTGGCCTGGGAAGATCCCACGTGCCACGGAGCGGCTGGACCGATGTGTCCAATTACCGAGCCGGAGCTCTGGAGCGCACGCGCCCAGAGCCGGCGCTCTGTAACGACAGACGCCACCTAGATGGGAGGCCCACAGGAGCCAAAGAACAAAAGACTGATGAACATAGAGAAATGAAAGACCAATAGAAGTGGCCCGCCCACTCCCCTCCCTCCCCAACCCAAACCCCACCCAAAATAAATAAATAAATAAAGCTTTTTTTTTTTTTTTTTTTTTTTATTTAGGGGCCAAGGAAACAAAGCAGAAGTAAACACAACATGATCGGTATTATCAATTAACCTTCTAGATAACTAGGAAAAAGGAAAAGGTCTGAGACCCTCGGACATGAGGGCGAGGTAGGTCACATGACCAGGAAGCAAAGCCACCACCTGGTAAAACGTCAAGTACTTACAAGAGCTGCTAATCACAGCGGCCTGATCCCCAGAATGCTCCCTGTGCAGCCACATGGTGAGACCCTCAGGGGCTCCCAGGACGCCTCTTGCAAGCGAAAAAGGGGGTGACTCCCAGCAGCCAGATGGTCACAGAGGAAGCCTTGGTGGTTTACGGCCTTACCAACCTAACCACCAGGGAAAGAAGCCACCTGCAATTCAGGAAACCGAGGTGTAATCTCTGCACCGGGAAGACACCCCGAGAAGGGAATGCCTCAGACATGACTGAACAACTAACACTTTCCACTTTCACTCTGGGAGGCCTCACTGGGTAAACTTGGACTCAGCATTTCCTGACCTACAAGCCTAATTGGGCTAATAAGCCGTGAAAACAGGCACTCACAGGGACAAGAGCTGAGGAAACCATCATTTCTGTTTCCTGGTTTTCTTTCCAAGATGATTAAACTGGGAATCTGTTAACTACAACCAGTAATAATAAAACCTCTCATCCTTCTAAGGCTTAGACCATCCCAAAAAAATAAAATGATTTTAAGACCTAGACAGATGCCTAATATGCAGGATTTGTATGACAGATAAGTAAATAGGAATACACTCTAGATGTATAATTTTCACCCCAAGAACTGAAAAACTATCAAGCTTTAACACAAATATTTAAAGAATGCCCGTGATTTCTTTAAATTCTGGTGGAAATATACACATAACATAAAATTCACCCCCTACATACGTTTCACCATGGAATTTAGTGGTGTCAAGAATACCCATTATCGGGACTACGCAACAACCTGCAGGGGTGGGATGGGCAGGGACTGGGAGCAGGGTTCAGGTGGGAGGGGTCAAGGATATACCTATGACCGATTTAGATCTATGTAGAGCCGTAAACAACGAAACTCTGTAAAAGTAACATAAAAATTATATAAATAAATTTTAAAAAGAATACGATACATTAAAGGTCTCCATCATGGCACTGTGTGGTCCTTCTAGATAACTAGGAAAAAGGAAAAGGTCTGAGACCCTCGGACATGAGGGCGAGGTAGGTCACATGACCAGGAAGCAAAGCCACCACCTGGTAAAACGTCAAGTACTTACAAGAGCTGCTAATCACAGCGGCCTGATCCCCAGAATGCTCCCTGTGCAGCCACATGGTGAGACCCTCAGGGGCTCCCAGGACGCCTCTTGCAAGCGAAAAAGGGGGTGACTCCCAGCAGCCAGATGGTCACAGAGGAAGCCTTGGTGGTTTACGGCCTTACCAACCTAACCACCAGGGAAAGAAGCCACCTGCAATTCAGGAAACCGAGGTGTAATCTCTGCACCGGGAAGACACCCCGAGAAGGGAATGCCTCAGACATGACTGAACAACTAACACTTTCCACTTTCACTCTGGGAGGCCTCACTGGGTAAACTTGGACTCAGCATTTCCTGACCTACAAGCCTAATTGGGCTAATAAGCCGTGAAAACAGGCACTCACAGGGACAAGAGCTGAGGAAACCATCATTTCTGTTTCCTGGTTTTCTTTCCAAGATGATTAAACTGGGAATCTGTTAACTACAACCAGTAATAATAAAACCTCTCATCCTTCTAAGGCTTAGACCATCCCAAAAAAATAAAATGATTTTAAGACCTAGACAGATGCCTAATATGCAGGATTTGTATGACAGATAAGTAAATAGGAATACACTCTAGATGTATAATTTTCACCCCAAGAACTGAAAAACTATCAAGCTTTAACACAAATATTTAAAGAATGCCCGTGATTTCTTTAAATTCTGGTGGAAATATACACATAACATAAAATTCACCCCCTACATACGTTTCACCATGGAATTTAGTGGTGTCAAGAATACCCATTATCGGGACTACGCAACAACCTGCAGGGGTGGGATGGGCAGGGACTGGGAGCAGGGTTCAGGTGGGAGGGGTCAAGGATATACCTATGACCGATTTAGATCTATGTAGAGCCGTAAACAACGAAACTCTGTAAAAGTAACATAAAAATTATATAAATAAATTTTAAAAAAGAATACGCATTATCATTTTAAAGGTCTCCATCATGGCACTGTGTGTCAGTTGCTCAGTCGTGTCTGACTCTTTGCAACCCGATGGACTGCAGCCCGCCAGGCTCCTCTGTCCACGGGAGTCTCCAGGCAAGAAGACTGGAGTGGGTTGCCATGCCCTCCTCCAGGGGTCTTCCTGATCCAGGGATGGAACCCGGGTCTTCTGCACGTTGGGCAGGTTCTCTACCATCTGAGCCACCAAGAAGCTGCCTATTCACGGACCTGCCCTCCTTACTACTCCTGGCATTTCTGTGAGAAGCCACTGGCATGATCGCACTGGCACAGGACCACCAGGGAGGGTGCCCAGAGGGTCCCAGGCCCGGGCCCAGGTCCAGGCTCCATTCCTGCCACGCTCAGGTCCTCGGAGCCCAATCGAGACAAGCACTGTGACCTGCCTCTCACGAGGGGTGGTCCTGACGAAGCCACCAGCACAGCTGGCCCCGGGACGGCCCCTGTGAACAGTGCCCCCGGCCTGGTGACAGGAGCGCCACCCACCCCCCAACCACCCTATTCACACCAGGCCCAGCTCGGGCTTTTTCAACCAGCACAAAGGCCATCTCTCAGGCCGGAGCCACAGACATGAGGCTTTTGTGTGGCGCTGACAGACAGTGACATTTCAGGAATGGCCGGCCGGCCCTCCCTCCTGGGGCGGGGCGGACAAGCCCGAGCTGAAGGCACCTTTGTTTAGGGCTCAATTAGCCGAGGAGCCATCGAAGGGTGAGCCTCTAGTTATACATTTTCACCCAAGAACTGAAAAACTATCAAGCTTTAACACAAATATTTAAAGAATGCCCGTGATTTCTTTAAATTCTGGTGGAAATATACACATAACATAAAATTCACCCCCTACATACGTTTCACCATGGAATTTAGTGGTGTCAAGAATACCCATTATCGGGACTACGCAACAACCTGCAGGGGTGGGATGGGCAGGGACTGGGAGCAGGGTTCAGGTGGGAGGGGTCAAGGATATACCTATGACCGATTTAGATCTATGTAGAGCCGTAAACAACGAAACTCTGTAAAAGTAACATAAAAATTATATAAATAAATTTTAAAAAAGAATACGCATTATCATTTTAAAGGTCTCCATCATGGCACTGTGTGTCAGTTGCTCAGTCGTGTCTGACTCTTTGCAACCCGATGGACTGCAGCCCGCCAGGCTCCTCTGTCCACGGGAGTCTCCAGGCAAGAAGACTGGAGTGGGTTGCCATGCCCTCCTCCAGGGGTCTTCCTGATCCAGGGATGGAACCCGGGTCTTCTGCACGTTGGGCAGGTTCTCTACCATCTGAGCCACCAAGAAGCTGCCTATTCACGGACCTGCCCTCCTTACTACTCCTGGCATTTCTGTGAGAAGCCACTGGCATGATCGCACTGGCACAGGACCACCAGGGAGGGTGCCCAGAGGGTCCCAGGCCCGGGCCCAGGTCCAGGCTCCATTCCTGCCACGCTCAGGTCCTCGGAGCCCAATCGAGACAAGCACTGTGACCTGCCTCTCACGAGGGGTGGTCCTGACGAAGCCACCAGCACAGCTGGCCCCGGGACGGCCCCTGTGAACAGTGCCCCCGGCCTGGTGACAGGAGCGCCACCCACCCCCCAACCACCCTATTCACACCAGGCCCAGCTCGGGCTTTTTCAACCAGCACAAAGGCCATCTCTCAGGCCGGAGCCACAGACATGAGGCTTTTGTGTGGCGCTGACAGACAGTGACATTTCAGGAATGGCCGGCCGGCCCTCCCTCCCGGGGGCGGGGCGGACAAGCCCGAGCTGAAGGCACCTTTTGTTTAGGGCTCAATTAGCCGAGGAGCCATCGAAGGGTGACGACCCACTCGCCCCCCTCGGAGGACACTCAGAGAGAACAGCCACACAGAAATGACCTGGGCGGAGCAAGCGCAGCCCAGCGCCGGCCTGCCCACCGGCCACACCGCCGTGCTCCGAGAGGACACGGAGCCACCGCCAACCCCAGCCACTGACCCAAGAGCGTTCACTGACTTTCAAACACACACGGGACTCCCTTCCAGGCAGGCACTCAGTAGGGCAGCGTTCATTCCAGCCGCGGCTCTGCGCAGAGGGTCAAGACAGCTAGGATTAAATCAAAAGCGTCCAGCGGAGGCCGCCGGCCACGGCAGCTACTGAGCAGGTGCAACGAGGCAGCTTCGACCCAGACGCACCGTGAGCGACAACGCCCGGCCATCCAAAGGCTTAGGACCGAGAGGATGCGACCCGGCCTCCCCCCAGTAGACCCCAGCTCCTGCGGATCGGAGGATGGGGCGTGGGTGTGCTCGGTCAGACACTGTGCATTCAGCTCTCAGTAATACAATCAATTCCACCTGCTCCCTTTCACCTCACGTGGCTACTGGAGAATGTCAAAGGACTCGAGGCTCACGTCCTATGTCCACTGGACAGATCTGCTAGGGGACCTCAAGAAAGTCCCAAAGTTCACGAAAAAATGAATTCTCTCCGTGGGAAGCTGCAGAGGTGCGGCATGCTGGGAGTGGAGAGGATGGATGTCTGTGGAGGCGGGAAGAAGCAGGGCTGACCAGAGGGAGGGCCAAGGGCAGCCAGCCTCCAGGAAGCCCTGAGTATATGTGCAGCCTGTTGGCATCACCAGGATGGGCTGACATGGCCAGACCATCATGCCAGGCAGACTACCGAAGGAGGCTCTAGAGGAATGCGCCCTCACGTGGACCTCTCCTCCTGAAGGGGCCAAGCCGGGCGGCCGTCCTCCTGGGAGGGGCCCCAAGCCCACATCTGCCTCCTCTGCCCCCTCACAGTCAGCTGTCAGCACGTGGCATGACCGCTGGTGAACGTCACAAAGATACGCGCAAGTTCTCAAGATCAGATGCTGGGTCGACCCACGAGAACAAGGCGATGCTTCCAGGGCACAGAGAGCGCACATGCTCCCTGAGCACCGCCTGCGTCCCCGGCTAGACCACGCCTCAAAGCTCAGCGCCGCTGGAGCCTGCGCCGACAGCGCCAGCCACACGAACCCTGAGGGTGTGCGCTCACCCTGGCTCAGGCGGCCGCCTCCCGCACGGCAGAGAATGAAATACGCGTAGGGACGGACGGGGATACAGCCCCTCGGCTCGGGGCTCAACAACGCCCAAACCCCACCACCTCTGCTTTGGGGAACACCCCTCCTGTACCAACAGGAACAAAACGCAGAGCCACAGGAGACACGGGTGTGGATGCCATCCCCTAGTCTAGAGAGGGCAGATCCAAGCCTGCTGGGTGACCTGGACCCGTCAAGACGCCAAGGAATTTACAGGACGGCATCCCGTATCCTCACATATACAAAATGCATTAAGACCTTCTAAACTTCAAGCTACTGCAGGAACACCAGGTGACCTTGATCTTACTCACACGCCCTCCCCCCCTCCAACGTCCCAGGAAGGACACAGGAGGGAGGGAGCTGCATACAATAAGCTGGCCTGGGAGCCAGCAGCGGCACTGGCCTGGCCAAAGTGCTACTGGAGAATGTCAAAGGACTCGAGGCTCACGTCCTATGTCCACTGGACAGATCTGCTAGGGGACCTCAAGAAAGTCCCAAAGTTCACGAAAAAATGAATTCTCTCCGTGGGAAGCTGCAGAGGTGCGGCATGCTGGGAGTGGAGAGGATGGATGTCTGTGGAGGCGGGAAGAAGCAGGGCTGACCAGAGGGAGGGCCAAGGGCAGCCAGCCTCCAGGAAGCCCTGAGTATATGTGCAGCCTGTTGGCATCACCAGGATGGGCTGACATGGCCAGACCATCATGCCAGGCAGACTACCGAAGGAGGCTCTAGAGGAATGCGCCCTCACGTGGACCTCTCCTCCTGAAGGGGCCAAGCCGGGCGGCCGTCCTCCTGGGAGGGGCCCCAAGCCCACATCTGCCTCCTCTGCCCCCTCACAGTCAGCTGTCAGCACGTGGCATGACCGCTGGTGAACGTCACAAAGATACGCGCAAGTTCTCAAGATCAGATGCTGGGTCGACCCACGAGAACAAGGCGATGCTTCCAGGGCACAGAGAGCGCACATGCTCCCTGAGCACCGCCTGCGTCCCCGGCTAGACCACGCCTCAAAGCTCAGCGCCGCTGGAGCCTGCGCCGACAGCGCCAGCCACACGAACCCTGAGGGTGTGCGCTCACCCTGGCTCAGGCGGCCGCCTCCCGCACGGCAGAGAATGAAATACGCGTAGGGACGGACGGGGATACAGCCCCTCGGCTCGGGGCTCAACAACGCCCAAACCCCACCACCTCTGCTTTGGGGAACACCCCTCCTGTACCAACAGGAACAAAACGCAGAGCCACAGGAGACACGGGTGTGGATGCCATCCCCTAGTCTAGAGAGGGCAGATCCAAGCCTGCTGGGTGACCTGGACCCGTCAAGACGCCAAGGAATTTACAGGACGGCATCCCGTATCCTCACATATACAAAATGCATTAAGACCTTCTAAACTTCAAGCTACTGCAGGAACACCAGGTGACCTTGATCTTACTCACACGCCCTGCCCCTCTTCAACGTTCCAGGAAGGACACAGGAGGGAGGGAGTTGCCTCCCCTAAGCTGGCCTGGGAGCCAGCAGGGGCACTGGGCTGGCTGGGAGCAGGGCGGGCTGTGTGGCCGGACCAGCTGTCCCGCTGCCGTCACTCAGTCTCTGCTGCCGAGTGGGGGGTGAGTCACCCCCAGGACCTGCGGCTCTAACGGGGGAGTCTCTTGGCACCCGGTGACCCACCAGAGGCACAAACCTGATGTGCTGATTGTGAGTCTGCGGCTCCATCGGCTCTAGGACCTCTGGCAACACTGACACATATACCCAACATGTGGATTTTTTTCCACACCAACAACTGATGCCCCAGTTCCAAACATCAACTTGGCGTCTGAAATTCAAACCCAGTCTCCCATCTAAGTACTAACCAGGTCCGACCCTGCTTAGCTTCTGAGAACAGACGAGATCTGGCACGTTCAGGGTGGTGGGGCCACAGACAGGGATTAAAGCACATTCCGACACTATCCAGATGTGGTACCAGAGCCTAGAGGTGAAGGGCCTGGCCCCACAAGCTCAGCCCCACCTTGGATGCCAATCAGAATCGGATGCGGTCTAAATGACAAGGCGTTCCTGTCTCCCCTCCGGGGGCTGGATAATTTACTAGAAGGGCTCACAGGCTCTCAAACAGCTCACTTACCAGTTTATTAGAAATATAGCTCAGGAAGAGCAGGATGTGTAGGCAAGTCACAGGGAAGGTGCAGGGGGTTGCAGGGGTCCCACCCTGCCAGGCGTTCATATTTACAGAGATTAATCTCCAGCTCCTCTTCCCTCCCCAGAGGTCAGGGGTGGGGATGAAAGCTTCAGCTCTGTTTCACTTGATCCGTCTGGTGACCACCCTATCCTGAGGCGATTCAGGGCCTCCAACTAAGTCACCCTATCAGCAGAAGCTCAGCCGTGATCAAGGGCGTCTGCGGGTAACCAGCTGTGCTCCTATCACCCAGGAAATTCCAAGGGCTTTAGGAAATCTGCGCCAGGAACAGGGGAAAAGACCAAATACATTTCTGCTCAGACTGTACCGATGGGATAAGCCAGCGATGGTGACCAGGGGCCCCTCACTTAATCCCCTGGCCCCGAAGAAGGAAGTATCGGGCTCGTAAGGATCTCAAACTGGCCTGTGGAAGGTCGCCATCCAGACGGCAAGGAGCAGAACCAGCGACGAAGGGCAGGCAGGAATTTCCGCTTTCCATCCCAAGCCCTTTTTGTTCTATTACACCAAGAGTGTTTGTCCTGTTACACCTGAACCACAACCAAAACAGCAAAAAAGTCAACAAAAAGAGGAAGGAAAACCAGTGAAATCCACCAGAAGGGCGGGGAGCTCCTCGGAGCCAGACCAGCAGCCTCTGTGGTCTCTGCATCAACACCAGAGGCCCTCAGCCCACGCCTCTGCTTGCTTCTAGAAGACAAAAAGGCCCGACCTCACGAGCCAAACGCTCCCTCTTATCCAGACAGGCTTTTACAGGCCGTGAGCCCCTGTTCCCTGCACCCCGCCCGATCGCACGAGCTCCCCCTTGTTGGTGACAACACCTACTGGCGGGGTGGCCACCTCCAGACCCACCTCACCAGTCCCACCTCGACTCCCAGGGGAGACCCCTTTCAGCAGGGAAGGAAGACGTGTTTCCCCTCTTAGCAAATTCTCGGCTCCTTTTTACTATTATTATTACTTTTAATTGGAGGATAGCTGCTTTCCAGTACTGGGTGGGCTTCTGCCATGCATCCACATGGCTCAGCCATAGGCACACCTAGGTCCCCTTCTTCTTGGCCCTCCCTCTCACCTCCACCCCATCCTTTTCTGTTTAATCGTTTTTTTTTTTTTTTTTTTAATGAACCATTTAAGTCTTTACTCAATTTGTTACAGTATTGTTTCTGTTCTTTGTTTTGTTTTTTTGGCCAGAGGCATGTGGGATCTTCGCCCTCTCACCGGGGATCGAACTCTCACGGGCCCTGCGATGGAAGGTGCAGCTGTAAGCCCCGGACCAGTAGGCTGGTGCTGGCTCCCTTCATCTCTGACGTGAGGACACGTGCACGCTGGCGAGCGGCTAAGAGCTGAACAGCCTCACCAGCTTCCCACAGCCCACTCATAAAGACACGCTGTCGGCCGCCGTCCTTGGATATCTGACGTTCTTTTAGATGGAACGGCCTACGTGGCTAAGGGACCCTTCCGTTCTCCAACCCCCTGTACGTAGGCACCATTCACCTCGGAGAGGTCTGGGGCACTGGGCTTCACTTGGTCATGTTTCCCAGGCTTATCAAACACCACTCGGATCCTACGGAACACCCAGGGGTCCGCCATGAGCCAGCACATGGCAGGAATCAGAGCATGTTTTGCCAGCCTTGGCCAGTTTCCCTCCTTGTTTGGCTGAAGGTAATCCCCGCCCTAACCCTAACCATTCTGCCTCTAGGTACTCAACAACATTCAACCCCTCGGGCAGCACGGGCCTTCCTGGACACCTTCCCAGCTGCCCAAACATGCTTTCTCCAGGACCTCCGCTCTGGCTCCCCACTCGGTCCAGCGCCGTGCCTGCCTGACCACGCCCGCCAAGGGTGGCTGGACGCACCACCCATCCCCAGGGCAGACGGCTGGCCCACGAGCCCCGACGGGAGCCCAGCCAGCAGCCCCGGGAGAGCTGCCCCAGCGCCACCTCACCCCTACCACCCACCTCGACTCCCAGGAGACCCTTTCAGCAGGGAAGGAAGACGTGTTTCCTCTTAGCAAATTCTCGGCTCCTTTTTACTATTATTATTACTTTTAATTGGAGGATAGCTGCTTTCCAGTACTGGGTGGGCTTCTGCCATGCATCCACATGGCTCAGCCATAGGCACACCTAGGTCCCCTTCTTCTTGGCCCTCCCTCTCACCTCCACCCCATCCTTTTCTGTTTAATCGTTTTTTTTTTTTTTTTTAATGAACCATTTAAGTCTTTACTCAATTTGTTACAGTATTGTTTCTGTTCTTTGTTTTGTTTTTTTGGCCAGAGGCATGTGGGATCTTCGCCCTCTCACCGGGGATCGAACTCTCACGGGCCCTGCGATGGAAGGTGCAGCTGTAAGCCCCGGACCAGTAGGCTGGTGCTGGCTCCCTTCATCTCTGACGTGAGGACACGTGCACGCTGGCGAGCGGCTAAGAGCTGAACAGCCTCACCAGCTTCCCACAGCCCACTCATAAAGACACGCTGTCGGCCGCCGTCCTTGGATATCTGACGTTCTTTTAGATGGAACGGCCTACGTGGCTAAGGGACCCTTCCGTTCTCCAACCCCCTGTACGTAGGCACCATTCACCTCGGAGAGGTCTGGGGCACTGGGCTTCACTTGGTCATGTTTCCCAGGCTTATCAAACACCACTCGGATCCTACGGAACACCCAGGGGTCCGCCATGAGCCAGCACATGGCAGGAATCAGAGCATGTTTTGCCAGCCTTGGCCAGTTTCCCTCCTTGTTTGGCTGAAGGTAATCCCCGCCCTAACCCTAACCATTCTGCCTCTAGGTACTCAACAACATTCAACCCCTCGGGCAGCACGGGCCTTCCTGGACACCTTCCCAGCTGCCCAAACATGCTTTCTCCAGGACCTCCGCTTCTGGCTCCCCACTCGGTCCCGAGCGCCGTGCCTGCCTGACCACGTCCCCGCCAAGGGGTGGCTGGACGCACCACCCATCCCCAGGGCAGACGGCTGGCCCACGAGCCCCGACGGGAGCCCAGCCAGACAGGCCTCCGGGAAGAGCTGCCTCTCACGCTGCCGGTCTCTCTGCCATTCTGGGGGTCACGGCAGGCTGAAGGAGAATGACCAGGGATGACTGGTGCCGAGGACGAAGGAAAGGCTCCCGGGGGAGGGTACAGCTTGCTCAGAAGAAAACCTCACTCTTCCATGTTTTCTTCTCTTTTGAAAAGACAACGGGGAGAAGAGAATGCTTTCCCCAAAGTCAACAGATCATTCCAAAGAGACAAACCTCCCTCTCCCACCTCAGGGAAAAGCAGTGACTTCACAGAAAGAGAAAGGACACCACAAAGAGAAGGAAGTCAAGACAAAAAGGCTGAAAAGAATCTTCCAATCAAGAAAACATCCAGACTATTGAATACACAAAACTGTGCATTTATACTTCTCCTAAGGCAGCTCCTTCCTCCAGGTTATAGGAACAGGGGTGGAGGATGAGCAGGCCTGTGGGTCACCAGGGTCAAGCACCTGACCCACCAGGCTGTGGACTGTGCCGGACACGGGACAAAGAGTCCAGGGGAGCGGGGGTGGGAGAGGAGACAGAGTTTGAGGACAAGGTGGCCGTCCAGCCATACTTCCTTCAACAGCTAATAATCAACTTGGTTCCTCAAAGCTTCAGCCTTAACAGTGCTTCCTTGCATCTGCTCCCCACGCTTCAAGCATCACGCCCCACCTTCCTGGCTCCTGTCACCTTCCAGCCCCACCTGTGCTGACACTCATTCCCCTCAATCAACTCTGAATCGTTCATATCTCAGGTTTAGTCCAAGTAATATTTCTTCTGCTGGAGAAGACTCTGGAGAGTCGCTTGGACTGCAGGATCAAACCAGTCCATCCAGAAGGAAATCAACCCTGAATATTCATTAGAAGGACGCTGACGCTCCAATCCTTCGGCCACCTGATATGAAGAGCTGACTCACTGGAAAAGACCTGATGCTGGGAAAGACTGAGGGCAGGAGGAGAAGGGGGCGACAGAGGATGAGATGGTTGGATGGCACCCCTGACTCAACGGACATGAGTCTGAACAAACTCTGGGAGATGGTGAAGGAGAAGGAAGCCCGGCACGCTGCAGTCCACGGGGTCACAGGGTCAGACACAACTGAGCCACTGAAAACCAACATTACTTATAAGCTCAAGCTCTAGGTTTCTTTTTAATACAGAGTAAAATATAAACATAAACATCAGCCAGCATGGCACCCAACACCAGCTGAGGAAGCGCTCTATTATACCAGCCACAAAAGGCTCACCCCCCACCGCAGCCCCCACCCCGGGGGCGGAGAACCTGGTCAAGCACCTGCAGCGTGTTTCTAAACCTTCTTATACCTGCTGTACTTATAAGTAATTACATCACTTAATTAAACAGTACACAAATCGATTACATGGACGTTTTAGTAAGAGTAACCGTAATTACATCATTTGATTAAACATTACACAAACTGATTAAATGGGAAATTCAATAAGAAGGATTTTTTTCTTTGAAAATGACATTGAATGTTTTGAGATGATTCAATGAAGACAAGTTGCTTTTTTCAAAGAAAACCCTGTTTATGCTGTTTATGTAAATGTGCACAAGATACCTATCAGGACACGGAGGAGGCAGCAAAAGTCTAACAGAGGCCACGACGCTGCTTCTTACTCACTCACGTGCATCTGTCCATGTTCCAAAGGGGCCTTAGGAAAACTCTGGGTACCCCACCCCCGATGCTCTGGGATCCCCCAACAGGCCGTGCTTGGCCTTGCTCATTTCTGAAGCCTCGTCTCTAGCATGTGCTGAGCACACAGTAGGTTCTCATCTGCTTGAGCGAAGGCACTGAAGAGGCACACGCGGCAGCCCAACAGCCGGGCCACCGAGAAGCTATGGAGAGGCAGCTGCAGGCGTTTCAGAGGCTGAGAGGGGACCTGGGCTGCGGAGACGGGGAAAGACGTGGCTGTTTCCCTGAAGACAGGAGAGCTGGGCAGGGCGTGAGCCCAGGTGCAGACAAGGGGCAGGAAGTGTGGAGGCAGGGGCCCATGCAGGGACAGGGGGGCTTTGGGGGTGGAGTGGGGGCACAGGAAGAGGGGAGGATTCAAGGAGGCCAAAGGCAGGAGAGCCCTATCACCTGGAGAACCAGTCCAGCTGCAAGGACCGGGGACTCAGGTCCTAGGCTCTGATCACACATCCTTCCACGTGGCAGGGCACCTGCGGGGAGGTCTCGGGCCACAGGCCCCACGGAGCTCCTGGACAGCGGCCGTCAGGGGGCAGGCACTCAGTGCTGTTAGGCCAACTGCAACGCTATGATGCCCTGAGCGCCCTGGAGCTGTGCATCTGTAGGAAGCAGAGAAGCACCGCACGCACTCAGGGCCTGGCAGCGGTGAGGACAGCCCGGCTGACCCTAAGGGATAAGGCAGAACCCAGGCCCGCTGGGACAGGAAGAGCTCTCAGCGATGCCAGGTTAGTGTCGGCCCACTGCAGCCAAGCGCAGCGACATTCACACTCAGACAGAGGCGGAGCCAGGCCAGCACCGGAGCAGAGCTGACCACGGCCACCATTCCCCGGGCGAGCGTCCACTCCACTCTCGAGCCGTTGGCCTCTTTCCTGGAGCCAATCCATCCTTCCATCTTCTGGAACAGCTACCATGACGCCAGACTCACAATTTCCCTATCACAGAAAGCGTTTCCACGGAGAAAGGGCCTGTTATGCTGTTTATGTAAATGTGCACAAGATACTAACGGAGGAGGCAGCAAAGTCTAACAGAGGCCACGACGCTGCTTCTTACTCACTCACGTGCATCTGTCCATGTTCCAAAGGGGCCTTAGGAAAACTCTGGGTACCCCACCCCCGATGCTCTGGGATCCCCCAACAGGCCGTGCTTGGCCTTGCTCATTTCTGAAGCCTCGTCTCTAGCATGTGCTGAGCACACAGTAGGTTCTCATCTGCTTGAGCGAAGGCACTGAAGAGGCACACGCGGCAGCCCAACAGCCGGGCCACCGAGAAGCTATGGAGAGGCAGCTGCAGGCGTTTCAGAGGCTGAGAGGGGACCTGGGCTGCGGAGACGGGGAAAGACGTGGCTGTTTCCCTGAAGACAGGAGAGCTGGGCAGGGCGTGAGCCCAGGTGCAGACAAGGGGCAGGAAGTGTGGAGGCAGGGGCCCATGCAGGGACAGGGGGGCTTTGGGGGTGGAGTGGGGGCACAGGAAGAGGGGAGGATTCAAGGAGGCCAAAGGCAGGAGAGCCCTATCACCTGGAGAACCAGTCCAGCTGCAAGGACCGGGGACTCAGGTCCTAGGCTCTGATCACACATCCTTCCACGTGGCAGGGCACCTGCGGGGAGGTCTCGGGCCACAGGCCCCACGGAGCTCCTGGACAGCGGCCGTCAGGGGGCAGGCACTCAGTGCTGTTAGGCCAACTGCAACGCTATGATGCCCTGAGCGCCCTGGAGCTGTGCATCTGTAGGAAGCAGAGAAGCACCGCACGCACTCAGGGCCTGGCAGCGGTGAGGACAGCCCGGCTGACCCTAAGGGATAAGGCAGAACCCAGGCCCGCTGGGACAGGAAGAGCTCTCAGCGATGCCAGGTTAGTGTCGGCCCACTGCAGCCAAGCGCAGCGACATTCACACTCAGACAGAGGCGGAGCCAGGCCAGCACCGGAGCAGAGCTGACCACGGCCACCATTCCCCGGGCGAGCGTCCACTCCACTCTCGAGCCGTTGGCCTCTTTCCTGGAGCCAATCCATCCTTCCATCTTCTGGAACAGCTACCATGACGCCAGACTCACAATTTCCCTATCACAGAAAGCGTTTCCCGGGGAAAACACATAGGAGAAGAGGGCCGGGAAGTGGGTAGAATTCTATACAGGTGGGCACCGGGGCTGACCTTTTACCCTTCACCACAGGGACCACAGAGACAAAGCGCCCCCCACCTGCCGGGCCCAGTGTGGGGGCCACCCGCCACCTGAGGCCACTGGACACTGAGGAACGGAATGTCTCATTTCACTGGGTTTTAAATAGCCACTTGTGGCTCCCGGCTGTCACACTGGAGGGCGGGGCCCCAGATAAACAGACATTATATTTAGCGTAGTTATCACGAAGAGAAAGACCCTGAGGTTCCTGGAGTCCCACGACTTGCCAGGCACTGTCCGAACCACGGACATGCACTTTCACACTGTCCCAACTGAAACACTGGAAAAGCCAGTTCTGTGGCAAAACAGCCTTTGAAGGTTTTTGGATATCAGCAACATGAGCAGCACTGGGGAGCTAACACTGCACAACGGCCTTCGAGGCACCTTTCCACCACAGACAACAAAGCAAGCGGGTCTTCATAACATCACTGGAACACGGGAGCCTGGGGGCTTCTTCCCACACGTCACACCGTCAGGCAGGTAACCACGAGGTATGGGACAAAGCAGGCTACAGTGAGAGACGGCACCAAAACGAAGACCCAAAAAAAGCACCCCCGTAAAGCCCTTAGAACAGATACTGCGAAGCTCACCACGGTGCCTCCACCTTGGTTTACAACTCTTCAAGGGGCACAAGGTCCTGGGGCCACCGTGCCAGGGCCCAGGAGACGAGGATCCAGACTGACACCTGGCCCGGTGTGGCTCACACCCAGCAGACACTGGACGGGTTAAATGGAGGAACAGTGCCAAAACCCTACACTTAGGAGAATCACCTGGAAAGCACCAGTACATGTGCAGAATGTGCGGAAAGGCTGGGGTAAAACCTGACAGCAACGCGGGAACCAAGAGGCGGAGCCAGGCCAGCACCGGAGCAGAGCTGACCACGGCCACCATTCCCCGGGCGAGCGTCCACTCCACTCTCGAGCCGTTGGCCTCTTTCCTGGAGCCAATCCATCCTTCCATCTTCTGGAACAGCTACCATGACGCCAGACTCACAATTTCCCTATCACAGAAAGCGTTTCCCGGGGAAAACACATAGGAGAAGAGGGCCGGGAAGTGGGTAGAATTCTATACAGGTGGGCACCGGGGCTGACCTTTTACCCTTCACCACAGGGACCACAGAGACAAAGCGCCCCCCACCTGCCGGGCCCAGTGTGGGGGCCACCCGCCACCTGAGGCCACTGGACACTGAGGAACGGAATGTCTCATTTCACTGGGTTTTAAATAGCCACTTGTGGCTCCCGGCTGTCACACTGGAGGGCGGGGCCCCAGATAAACAGACATTATATTTAGCGTAGTTATCACGAAGAGAAAGACCCTGAGGTTCCTGGAGTCCCACGACTTGCCAGGCACTGTCCGAACCACGGACATGCACTTTCACACTGTCCCAACTGAAACACTGGAAAAGCCAGTTCTGTGGCAAAACAGCCTTTGAAGGTTTTTGGATATCAGCAACATGAGCAGCACTGGGGAGCTAACACTGCACAACGGCCTTCGAGGCACCTTTCCACCACAGACAACAAAGCAAGCGGGTCTTCATAACATCACTGGAACACGGGAGCCTGGGGGCTTCTTCCCACACGTCACACCGTCAGGCAGGTAACCACGAGGTATGGGACAAAGCAGGCTACAGTGAGAGACGGCACCAAAACGAAGACCCAAAAAAAGCACCCCCGTAAAGCCCTTAGAACAGATACTGCGAAGCTCACCACGGTGCCTCCACCTTGGTTTACAACTCTTCAAGGGGCACAAGGTCCTGGGGCCACCGTGCCAGGGCCCAGGAGACGAGGATCCAGACTGACACCTGGCCCCGGTGTGGCTCACACCCAGCAGACACTGGACGGGTTAAATGGAGGAACAGTGCCAAAACCCTACACTTAGGAGAATCACCTGGAAAGCACCAGTACATGTGCAGAATGTGCGGAAAGCTGGTCTCGGGCTTTGGGCCTGAGCAAGGAGCCTGAAACCCTGAGCCCACCCGGGGTTCCGGGAGGCCTCTCTGCCCCCTGTACGTCAGACAGGATGGATCCCCGTGGAAGATCACACCCGAGTACAGCCCCACCCGCACCCCCATCCTGGACAGGCTCGCTGCTGGAAAGCAAGGCTCAAGGCTGTAACTTACACCTGGTTGTGGGTCCAAGGAAAGCATCCTGTGTCACGTCCTAGAAGTCATCAGCAGCTTAACCACTTTCAGACTGGACGGCTGGAGGCCAGGGTCATGATCATAAACGGGCTTTTAAAGGTTGTGTGGGCTGAAACGATGTGAGGGATGGAAGGGAACAGCCAGGAGGAGGGCCTCCTGACTCTGGAGCTCATTCTCCCGTGGAGGAGCGTTACCAACAGCAACACATTCTGCTTCTGCCTCAAGGCGGTGGTTCTGGGGGCACACAGAGCCCAAATTTGGGAACCAGAGTCCCATACAAATGACCTTCCCATTACGGTCATGTGACCTGGAGCAAGCATCCCAGCCCTCCCGGCCTGTTTCCTTATCTGTAAGAGACGATGACACCACTCACTTCATGAGCCTTTATAACAAGAATGAAGCAACGCTTCAAGGAGCCAGGACGGCACTGACCACCTGAGACACTCAGGAAACCCTCGGTCCTTCTCTCTTCCTGCAGGGCCCCCAGCCCTAGCAAAGCTAACCTTCATAACATCACTGGAACACGGGAGCCTGGGGCTTCTTCCCACACGTCACACCGTCAGGCAGGTAACCACGAGGTATGGGACAAAGCAGGCTACAGTGAGAGACGGCACCAAAACGAAGACCCAAAAAAAGCACCCCCGTAAAGCCCTTAGAACAGATACTGCGAAGCTCACCACGGTGCCTCCACCTTGGTTTACAACTCTTCAAGGGGCACAAGGTCCTGGGGCCACCGTGCCAGGGCCCAGGAGACGAGGATCCAGACTGACACCTGGCCCCGGTGTGGCTCACACCCAGCAGACACTGGACGGGTTAAATGGAGGAACAGTGCCAAAACCCTACACTTAGGAGAATCACCTGGAAAGCACCAGTACATGTGCAGAATGTGCGGAAAGCTGGTCTCGGGCTTTGGGCCTGAGCAAGGAGCCTGAAACCCTGAGCCCACCCGGGGTTCCGGGAGGCCTCTCTGCCCCCTGTACGTCAGACAGGATGGATCCCCGTGGAAGATCACACCCGAGTACAGCCCCACCCGCACCCCCATCCTGGACAGGCTCGCTGCTGGAAAGCAAGGCTCAAGGCTGTAACTTACACCTGGTTGTGGGTCCAAGGAAAGCATCCTGTGTCACGTCCTAGAAGTCATCAGCAGCTTAACCACTTTCAGACTGGACGGCTGGAGGCCAGGGTCATGATCATAAACGGGCTTTTAAAGGTTGTGTGGGCTGAAACGATGTGAGGGATGGAAGGGAACAGCCAGGAGGAGGGCCTCCTGACTCTGGAGCTCATTCTCCCGTGGAGGAGCGTTACCAACAGCAACACATTCTGCTTCTGCCTCAAGGCGGTGGTTCTGGGGGCACACAGAGCCCAAATTTGGGAACCAGAGTCCCATACAAATGACCTTCCCATTACGGTCATGTGACCTGGAGCAAGCATCCCAGCCCTCCCGGCCTGTTTCCTTATCTGTAAGAGACGTATGACACCACTCACTTCATGAGCCTTTATAACAAGAATGAAGCAACGCTTCAAGGAGCCAGGACGGCACTGACCACCTGAGACACTCAGGAAACCCTCGGTCCTTCTCTCTTCCTGCAGGGCCCCTCCCCAAGCCCTAGCAAAGCTAACTAGGATTAAGAAAATTCCACAACTTCCTAGAATTTACCCAGAAATTTTAAAAAAAATTGCCGTACCAAGCACAGGATGATAATTCATTATAACAAGCCAAGTCCCCCAGGACTGTAATCCAGAGTTATAAAACTCCAACAACTTCCTGTCTGGCTGTAAAAATAGAACAGTGTTTGTCAAAGACGTTGGATCCAATTAATGCATTCATTTTCTCCACTGGAGGAGCCACTGCATCTCCATGTGAGCCTCCCTGGAGGAAACCAGGACTGAGGACAAGGCTCTGGAAGCTTCTCAGGCCACGGCCGTTCACCTGGGTGAGAGCGAGTGCAGGTGCGGACGCAAATACAGCCCCAGGAGGAGGGCGCCAGGCAGAGACCAGAGGACGGGGTGCGACAAGCCAGGACGGACAGGAAGACTCACCGCCGCGGGGCTGGTGCCATAGAGCAGGCCCAGAGCTCAGCGGTGTGGCCAAGGCCAGGGGTGGACTGGGGGCACAGCCGAGGGCTGGGAGGAGACCCTACAGCGCCCCAGTCCCACACCAGGCTGGGGGTGCAGGCAACTCCCGTCACCTGCATGGCAGCCCAGGACAGAAAGAGGCACCCCCTAGTTCCCCCGCTCGCATTACAGATGGGGAGCAGAGCGGCTGACTTGCCCACGGTCTCCTGCCTAGAAGGGGCAGCGCCAGGACTGGAGCCCGGGCAGTTGGGGACGTCGGCAACAGAAGCTACAGGGAAGGAAGGGTTCCAGAAAAAGATGGAAAGGAAGCCCTGGTCTGGACACTGGCAGGCCTCTGCAAAGCTCCAGCCGTGAGGAGAGAAGTCCACACTGGGGTTGAGGAGGGAATTGGGGCTCACAGTGGCGGCGGGGACCCATGTGAAAGAGCCCAAATTTGGGAACCAGAGTCCCATACAAATGACCTTCCCATTACGGTCTGTACCTGGAGAAATCCCAGCCCTCCCGGCCTGTTTCCTTATCTGTAAGAGACGATGACACCACTCACTTCATGAGCCTTTATAACAAGAATGAAGCAACGCTTCAAGGAGCCAGGACGGCACTGACCACCTGAGACACTCAGGAAACCCTCGGTCCTTCTCTCTTCCTGCAGGGCCCCTCCCCAAGCCCTAGCAAAGCTAACTAGGATTAAGAAAATTCCACAACTTCCTAGAATTTACCCAGAAATTTTAAAAAAAATTGCCGTACCAAGCACAGGATGATAATTCATTATAACAAGCCAAGTCCCCCAGGACTGTAATCCAGAGTTATAAAACTCCAACAACTTCCTGTCTGGCTGTAAAAATAGAACAGTGTTTGTCAAAGACGTTGGATCCAATTAATGCATTCATTTTCTCCACTGGAGGAGCCACTGCATCTCCATGTGAGCCTCCCTGGAGGAAACCAGGACTGAGGACAAGGCTCTGGAAGCTTCTCAGGCCACGGCCGTTCACCTGGGTGAGAGCGAGTGCAGGTGCGGACGCAAATACAGCCCCAGGAGGAGGGCGCCAGGCAGAGACCAGAGGACGGGGTGCGACAAGCCAGGACGGACAGGAAGACTCACCGCCGCGGGGCTGGTGCCATAGAGCAGGCCCAGAGCTCAGCGGTGTGGCCAAGGCCAGGGGTGGACTGGGGGCACAGCCGAGGGCTGGGAGGAGACCCTACAGCGCCCCAGTCCCACACCAGGCTGGGGGTGCAGGCAACTCCCGTCACCTGCATGGCAGCCCAGGACAGAAAGAGGCACCCCCTAGTTCCCCCGCTCGCATTACAGATGGGGAGCAGAGCGGCTGACTTGCCCACGGTCTCCTGCCTAGAAGGGGCAGCGCCAGGACTGGAGCCCGGGCAGTTGGGGACGTCGGCAACAGAAGCTACAGGGAAGGAAGGGTTCCAGAAAAAGATGGAAAGGAAGCCCCTGGTCTGGACACTGGCAGGCCTCTGCAAAGCTCCAGCCGTGAGGAGAGAAGTCCACACTGGGGGTTGAGGAGGGAATTGGGGGCTCACAGTGGCGGGGCGGGGACCCATGTGTGAAAGACCACAGGCTCCAAAGTCCATCGAGAGGCCACGTCCCGCCCTCCCCGCCATCCTAAAGGACCTGCCGTCTCCTCTTCGTTCCTCAGCCCCACAACAGCAACACCCACTCCCACACCCTGTAATCACCTGATTACAGCCATAATACGTTATGATTTGACTATTCTGCCGGCCTATTACAGTGTGAGAAAATACGGGAACTATTTCAATTACGCTTCATGTCACCGCTGTATAGAAGAATCAAACTCCATCGCGGTGAACTCTAAGCATTAAATGCCGATTTCCCTGAAGACAGCTTGCAGTGTCTTTCACATGCATTCCCTTTAATACTACTCACACCCTGCGCTCTTAAACTCACAGACGAGGTCAGGAGTTCTGTGTGTCTGTTCCTCTCCACGGTGTGACAGGACTGGCTAGTTTGTTTGGAGAAAACCCTCAGGCTGGTTCACAGAAGAGCCACAGGTGTGAGTTTCCCTGCACAGCCTTGTGTTGTTATGAAACGACACAAAAGTCAAGCTCAGGGGACATAAAAGAAGTTGCATTTTGGCCTAGACTGGCAGGCAGTCCCTTCTGAAGCAGCTTGGGTTCAAATCTCTCAACAGTTTTTAAATCAAAGGCCTCCATTCCTGCCTTAATCGCTAAGTCAATTACAGTTCTAATCCAAAAAAGGTATTTAATGGGCCTTTATTTAAGTTCACAGATATCTTCCCCAAATACAGAATTAGCAATTTAATCCTCTTGTATCCTCATCAGACAGGCAGGTGGCAAGGGCCTCAGGAAAACTGGGAGTCCCAGCCTTGACGAGGGTCAAGGTCAGCCGAGCAGAGTGCCAGGTCCTCCACTCGCACCCCCAGGTCAGCGGCCAGGGGAAGCAGCGCTGCGACTCTCGGTCAGCTGCAGGGAGCCAAGAGCAACCCTAACCTGCCGGCTGCTCCCAGGCACCCGAATCAGTGTGAGAGATCTGAGAGCCCTCCCACTGTCCCCCTGCACACCAGGGCAGCCCCGCAACCCCCAGGGGTTCTCAGGGTCACTGCTGGGAGTTTAAAATTCAAGACACAAAGAAAACACTGGAAATGGTGGCTACGTCCCCAGCCAGCGTATAGGGGCCTCTCTGGCCTGAAAGGATGTGGCAATACTGTGTCCGTGTGAAGAGAAACCAGAGAGCAGAGCCAGGGTAAGATGACGTGAGCGTGGCCCTGCGGCCCTCTGGCCAGGGACGGCTCACCCTCTGGCCAGGGACGGCCTCTCCCTTCCGAAGCCTCTCCATGGAGCCCGGACACCTCAGGAACAGCGCCCACTTTAAGGAAGCACGCCACACCTTTGAGCTGAGTCTGATCAATAACTTCTATGACTTTTCCAACAAAACACAGGAACGCTGCCCAAGGTGGGAACGCTGCCCAAGGTGGGAGCCCATGTAGCAGTGACCTGAGTGTCCTGGAACAGCACCCAGTCCAGCAGAAAACAAAACCGCACGGAACACCTGAAGCTTACCGCCTCTGGAAAGGAGGGGCATTCTTCTTCTGGGGCTCCTGCCACAAACGGCCACAAACACAGTGACTTAAAACAATCTTCACTAGGGCTATCCCTGGTGGTCCAGAGGCTGGGAGTCTGCCTTCCAGTGCGGGGGATGCAAGTTCGATCCCTGGTCTGGGAACGGGGAGCCCACATGACCAGGGCCGGGGGACAAAGTCCTGTCAATGCAACGACTGAGCCCGCACACCTCAACTAGAGAGCCCGTGTGCCACAGACCCAACGCAGCAAAAAAAAAGAAAAAAAAGGGAAAAACACAACATTAATTGGCTCTCTTACCATTCTAGGGGTCAGAGCCTGACCCAGGTCTGACGAGGCTAAAGTCAAGGTCCCAGGGAAGAACCCCTTCCTTGCCTTTTCCAAATCCTTCCAGAACCCCCTTTGGCTCGGTGGCCTACAGTCCCTTTTCTGGAATCAGAGTCAGCGCCGCAGCATCAATGTGATCTGACCCTTCCCTGCTCACACCTCCCTCTCCGACCCTCCCCCTGCCTCCCTCTTTAATGTGTAAGTACCCCGGTGATTATGTTGGGCCCACTAGGTAATCCGGAATAATCCCTCATCCCCAACCGTTAATCACACCTACAAGCCCCTTCAGGTGCATTCATGGTCACTGCTGGGAGTTTAAAATTCAAGACACAAAGAAAACACTGGAAATGGTGGCTACGTCCCCAGCCAGCGTATAGGGGCCTCTCTGGCCTGAAAGGATGTGGCAATACTGTGTCCGTGTGAAGAGAAACCAGAGAGCAGAGCCAGGGTAAGATGACGTGAGCGTGGCCCTGCGGCCCTCTGGCCAGGGACGGCTCACCCTCTGGCCAGGGACGGCCTCTCCCTTCCGAAGCCTCTCCATGGAGCCCGGACACCTCAGGAACAGCGCCCACTTTAAGGAAGCACGCCACACCTTTGAGCTGAGTCTGATCAATAACTTCTATGACTTTTCCAACAAAACACAGGAACGCTGCCCAAGGTGGGAACGCTGCCCAAGGTGGGAGCCCATGTAGCAGTGACCTGAGTGTCCTGGAACAGCACCCAGTCCAGCAGAAAACAAAACCGCACGGAACACCTGAAGCTTACCGCCTCTGGAAAGGAGGGGCATTCTTCTTCTGGGGCTCCTGCCACAAACGGCCACAAACACAGTGACTTAAAACAATCTTCACTAGGGCTATCCCTGGTGGTCCAGAGGCTGGGAGTCTGCCTTCCAGTGCGGGGGATGCAAGTTCGATCCCTGGTCTGGGAACGGGGAGCCCACATGACCAGGGCCGGGGGACAAAGTCCTGTCAATGCAACGACTGAGCCCGCACACCTCAACTAGAGAGCCCGTGTGCCACAGACCCAACGCAGCAAAAAAACAAAAAAAAGGGAAAAACACAACATTAATTGGCTCTCTTACCATTCTAGGGGTCAGAGCCTGACCCAGGTCTGACGAGGCTAAAGTCAAGGTCCCAGGGAAGAACCCCTTCCTTGCCTTTTCCAAATCCTTCCAGAACCCCCTTTGGCTCGGTGGCCTACAGTCCCTTTTCTGGAATCAGAGTCAGCGCCGCAGCATCAATGTGATCTGACCCTTCCCTGCTCACACCTCCCTCTCCGACCCTCCCCCTGCCTCCCTCTTTAATGTGTAAGTACCCCGGTGATTATGTTGGGCCCACTAGGTAATCCGGAATAATCCCTCATCCCCAACCGTTAATCACACCTACAAGCCCCCTTCTGCCTATCAGGTGACACAATCACAGGTTGTGGGGATCAGGACAGGGGTCTCTAGGGGTCATTATTCTGCCCACATGGAGCGGGTAAAGGCTTAACCTGCTGCTCAACACACATTCGAGAGCAGTCCCTGGAGCGCCACTTACAACCGGGGACAACGGGGAGCAGACCAAGCAGCTCCAAACAGGCGTCCAGTGAAATGAGTGAGGGCACCAAGCCACACCACAGGACCACGGAGGGCCTGCCAGAGACAGGGGCAGAGCTGTATGTGTGGACATCCAACACAGCGTGAAGAAGGAAAGACAGACTGCCCAACAGGAGTTCAGGGATTCCATTTTTCTTTTTAAAAAGTGAAGAAAAGGGCTTCCCTGGTGGTCCAGTGGGTAAAGAGTCCACCTTGCAGTGCAAGGGGCACAGGTTTGGTCCCTGGCCCAGGAAGATCCCACATATTGTGGAGCGGCTGGATGGGTGTGTCCAATTACAAGCTAGTGCTCTGGAGCACATGTGCCCAGAGCTGATGCTCTGCAGTGAGAGAGGCCACTGCAATGGGAGGCCCACAGAGGCCAAAGAATACAAATGGATGAAAATAAATGATGACTTAGAGGCAACAAAAAAAAAAAGTAAAGAATTAACACGATCTTACATCACACACCAAAATTAACTCAAGACAGATCAAAGACCTAAATGTAAGAGGCAGACCCCTACCACTCCTGGAGGAAAACACAGGATTAAACATTCATGGCCTTCAGCAGGTATCTCTTAAATAGGATGCCAAAGACTGACTAAAGGGAAAAAGAGATAAACTAGACTTCATTAAAAACACTTGTCTATCAAAGAACACTCTCGTGAAAAGACAATACACAAAATGGGAGAAAATATTTGCAAATCATATATCTGGTAAGGGTCTAGTTCTCAGAATATACAAAGAATGCTTAGAGCTCAAAAATAAAAAGACAGAGGGGATCTTGCAGGGGTGCTGTGCGACGGTCTGGAGGTGTGGGATGGGGGGGATATACATATGACTAATCTAGGAACA
The DNA here is from genome assembly GCA_022376925.1 of Tragulus kanchil. Taxonomy (NCBI): domain Eukaryota; kingdom Metazoa; phylum Chordata; class Mammalia; order Artiodactyla; family Tragulidae; genus Tragulus; species Tragulus kanchil. The sequence continues at coordinate 51,197,478 of JAIOJX010000026.1, forward strand.
TACATATCTGTAAACAAAAAAACTCAGTAAAAGTAAAAAAAAAAAAAAAAAAGACAGGGCTTCCCTGGTGGTCCAGTGGGGAGAGGGTCTGCCTTGCAGTGCAAGGGGCACCAGTTCGATCCCTGGCCCAGGAAGATCCCATGTGCCGCGGAGCAGCTGGACCGGTGTGTCCAATTACAAGCCAGTACTCTGGGGCACATGCACCCAGAGCTGGTGTTCTGCAATGAGAGAGGCCACTGCAATGGGAGGCCCACACATGCCAAAGAGTAAAAGGATAGATGAAAATAAAATAAATATAAAAACAAAAGAGGCATGATGGGGAAAAAATAAAATATAAAAATAAAAAGACAACCCACTCAAAACATGGACAGAAGATGGGAATGGCATTTCTCCTAAGGCATACAAATGGCCAGTAAGCACATGGAAAAGTGTCCAGCACCCACAAGTCACCAAGGAAACGCAAATCAACACCACAGGGAGTTATGGCTCCACCCCACTAAGCCAAAAGGACAGGTAACAGCAAGGCACGGATGCTCAGAAACTGGCCCTATCAGACATGGCCTGTTGCTGTAGTTCAGTCGCTAAGTCATGTCTGACTCTTTGCAACCCCATGAGCTGCAGCACACCAGGCTTCCCCGTCTTTCACCATTTCCAGGAGCTTGCTCAAACTCATGTCCATTGACTTGGTGATGCCCAACCAACCCTTTTTGTCATCCCCTTCGATCTTACATCACACACCAAAATTAACTCAAGACAGATCAAAGACCTAAATGTAAGAGGCAGACCCCTACCACTCCTGGAGGAAAACACAGGATTAAACATTCATGGCCTTCAGCAGGTATCTCTTAAATAGGATGCCAAAGACTGACTAAAGGGAAAAAGAGATAAACTAGACTTCATTAAAAACACTTGTCTATCAAAGAACACTCTCGTGAAAAGACAATACACAAAATGGGAGAAAATATTTGCAAATCATATATCTGGTAAGGGTCTAGTTCTCAGAATATACAAAGAATGCTTAGAGCTCAAAAATAAAAAGACAGAGGGGATCTTGCAGGGGTGCTGTGCGACGGTCTGGAGGTGTGGGATGGGGGGGATATACATATGACTAATCTAGGAACATACATATCTGTAAACAAAAAAACTCAGTAAAAGTTAAAAGTAAAAAAAAAAAAAAAAAGACAGGGCTTCCCTGGTGGTCCAGTGGGGAGAGGGTCTGCCTTGCAGTGCAAGGGGCACCAGTTCGATCCCTGGCCCAGGAAGATCCCATGTGCCGCGGAGCAGCTGGACCGGTGTGTCCAATTACAAGCCAGTACTCTGGGGCACATGCACCCAGAGCTGGTGTTCTGCAATGAGAGAGGCCACTGCAATGGGAGGCCCACACATGCCAAAGAGTAAAAGGATAGATGAAAATAAAATAAATATAAAAACAAAAGAGGCATGATGGGGAAAAAATAAAATATAAAAATAAAAAGACAACCCACTCAAAACATGGACAGAAGATGGGAATGGCATTTCTCCTAAGGCATACAAATGGCCAGTAAGCACATGGAAAAGTGTCCAGCACCCACAAGTCACCAAGGAAACGCAAATCAACACCACAGGGAGTTATGGCTCCACCCCACTAAGCCAAAAGGACAGGTAACAGCAAGGCACGGATGCTCAGAAACTGGCCCTATCAGACATGGCCTGTTGCTGTAGTTCAGTCGCTAAGTCATGTCTGACTCTTTGCAACCCCATGAGCTGCAGCACACCAGGCTTCCCCGTCTTTCACCATTTCCAGGAGCTTGCTCAAACTCATGTCCATTGACTTGGTGATGCCGTCCAACCAACTCTTCCTCTGTCATCCCCTTCTCCTGCTTTCAATCTTTTCCAGCATCAGGATCTTTTCCAATTTCGCATCAAGTGGCCTAAGTAAGTATTGTAGCTTCAGCTTCAGATATGACGAGTAGGGACTTCATCTCAATAACCAAAGATGGAAGCCACACAAGTGTTCACCCATGGATGAGTCCACAAACAAAACGCCACACACTCGCGCGCGATGGAATTCAGTCTTAAAAGCGAGGAGACCATGTTTATTTTTTACTGGAATATAGTTGATCAACAATGCCGTTAGTCTCGGACTCTTTTCCCATATAGGCCATCACAGAACACTGAGTAGAGTTCCCTGTTGTATTTATCCTAGTGGGTACATGTCAGGAAAAAGGGGGACACTCTGATATAAGCTACAACACAGATGAAACGTGAAAGCATCAGGCTAAGTGAAAGAAGCCTGTCACCAAGGACCACAACTTCTATGATTCTTTTGACATCAAATGTCCAGATTAAGCAGAATCTATAGACAAAAAATTAAATGAGGGCTTCCCTGGTGGTCCAGTGGGTAATGAGTCCATCTTGCAGGGCAAGGGGCACCAGTCCAATCCCTGGCTGGGGAAGATCTCACGTGCCGCACAGCAGCTGGACCAGTGTGTCCAATTACGAGCCAGCACTCTGGAGCACATGCGCCCAGAGCCAGTGCTCTGTAATGAAAGAGGCCACTGCCATGGGAGGCCCACACAGGCCAAAGCATAAAGATGGATGAAAATAAATAAATGAAAAACAACAAAAGAGACCAAAATTAAAAAAAAAAAATTAAATGAGTGACTATCTGCTGATGGGCACCTGGTGTTTCTGGAATGGCAGAAATGTTCTGGAATTAAGTAGTGGTGGATTGACTGTGTGACTCTGGGAATACACCAAACCCACTGAGAGGTCCACTCACAAGCGACGAGTCCTACGTGAGTGAGTCACAGTCCAGGGGAGCTGTTATTCTGCACGAGCGAGCCAACATCCTGGCTGTCACAGGCACAGGACCCCCCGGCAGGAGCCACCGCTGGGGACTCGGATGGGGGCGATCCCTCAACCTCAGCATCTTCTGTAGTTTCTCCTAGAGGGAGCGCCCATCCCTCTCATGGCGAAAAACTGAGTAAACCTCTGAGGACAGTGCTCACAGCGAGACACTTCCTCCCGCCCCAGCGTCACCCTCCCCTGCCCAGCACGAGGTGCGCTCTGGGCCAGGCCTCACCACCTGCCAGACAGAGGGTCGCCGAGACCCAAGCTGACATCAGAGCGCAGCTCCCCGGATGACTTCCAGCCTCAGCACACTCCAGTCACCCCCTTCACCCTGTTCTTACGGATTCTAAGCTGGCAAATCCCCATCACATCACGTAGTTGCTAAGTCACACATTTGACTCTTTGTGATCCCATGATCCACCAGGCTCCTTGGTCCATGGGATTTTCCAGGCAAGAATACTGGAGTGGATGGCTAGTCTCCAGGGTTTTGCTTTTTTTTTCCTTTTAAAGCCTTCGATGAAATATGTAAAGAACTTTTTCCCCTTAATTACAAACAGACCTGTCTGAAGCTACAGTACTGGGTTCATAAGCTCAATTCTGCAGACGCTGTACTTTACCCCGTATGTAGCACGTCAAGGCTTCAACAGTACCTCTGTGCCTGAGAGTGCTAACAGTATTGTTGTAGACTAAAGCGATGAGCTCTGTTGCATCTTTCTAATCAAACCTTCCGTGGCTGCGTCCTTTGTGAGGAGTGCGGCGGAGATCCCACCACGACACTGCTTCTCCAGGAAACGCGGCCAAGGCTCCCTGGACGGCAGGGCGAGGGTGCGTGGGCTGAACTCCCAGGGCCATTGTGCTCTTGCGGCCAGGACTGGAGGGTGGCTGGGCTCAAGCAGAGAGAAAGGACGTGGATGGAGATGGGAGAACATTCTGGAAGGGCTCTGAGTATTTTCCAGGGCTTGGAGGTCAGGTTTCAACACACATGGTTTTCCTGGTCACACACTATTTTTAGAAGCCATCACGTGCATCAGAGGTACCGGGAGCCAAGGGCACACAGAGAGGCCCCAAGGGGCAAAGCCGGTCAGACACGGACAATGGCAGACACGTGTGCACAGGGGCGGGGGGCAAGGAGAGGGTGCTGGAAAGGGCTTTCAGGAGGAACAAAGTAGCTCCAAACACAGGGACAAACAGGGGTCAATGCTGCATGAGGGAAATACGTGATGAGGACAACAGAGTTAAATAAAAATAAACAGAGGAATAAGAGAGACAAGGAACCTGCGTCCCAAGGAGCCCAAGGCTCGGGGCTGCCCAACCCGAGGAGGAGAATGCCGGGCATCGCTGCACACACTCACACACAGAGACACACAAACATGCATGCACACACACACGAGACAGACACAAACACAAAGCACAGACACACACACAGAGGCCCCGCGAGGACCTGAACAAACTCCGTGAGCACGCGTGTCCACCACGTGCCCCCGAGTACAGAGCGACAGGCTGTCCCACGCAGCAGTCTCGCTCCTCAGCACAGCGGCCCCGGCCAGCGAGACGGTGCTCCTCCCAGGTCTCGATGGGCCTGAGGCTTCGGTGGGCTGGACACCGGGCCCCAGTCCTGGAGAAGAGGGGAAGCTGGGACTCAGGCCCAGGGACATCTGCTCCTTCAGCTTCTGCAGCCCGGCACCCAGTCCAGATTCACACCTTCCTAATGGGTGAGTGAGCCTGTCCAGGACCAAAGCCTTACTCACAGGAGCAGGGCTGCAGGAAGCACCCACCCGTCACTCCGCATCGATGGTTCAGGGCAAATCCAAAACACCTCTGCAACCGGGCTAAGCAGTCGCTTTCGCAGACACGGGACCAGATGCAGGCGGAGCCACTCTGGGTCGGGTGGTCTGGGCGGGCTCTGGTCACACTGACTACACTGTGACCCAGGACAAGGCCAGGGACCCGCTGTGCCTCCCTTTCCTGTCTGAACAGCAGGCCAGTTCTAGCCACGGGAGGGCAGAAGGATTGAGTGAGTTCCTTCGGGTTAAACACTCAAGAGCTCTTGGCAACAGAAAAAGCCAATGAGAGGTCATTACCTTCACTGCCATCATCATCATCTCTAGTTTTCCATGTTTCATTAATTCTCAGAAGCCAGCATCTCTGGCACAAGTTCAGACTCCGTTCCTCCCACCATGTCGACTGACTCCGAGGCGCTGCCCACCACTGCTGTCTCGCCGCACGGTCTGCAGCACCCAGTGTGCCCGTCCTCATGAGGGCAGGGACTCAGCAAGGCTTTCTAGCCCTAAAACACCACCAACACGGACAAAGGCACAGCTTCCAAGAGAAAAGACGTTTGTGAATCACGGGGAAGGAGCAAGGGTCTGGGAGGGTTTGGGCCGAACCCTGGCAACTGGCCCTGAGGCCCATCTTCCCCTCCCCAGAGCAGGACCAGCATCTGGGCTCCGCCCTGAAAGCTGGCAGGGAGCAGACCTGATTGGCGAGGCAACAGATCCACAGGCTCCAGGATCCTTTCCAGACAGAACCCCAGACCCCAAACCCCTGCCAGGTGGGAAACTCGGGACCAGCCTTCGGGGTTGCAACTCCAATCTCCAGGGGCCCCAACAGAACCTGCTAAAACTCAGGTCCTCAGAAAATGATCAAACCCGGGTCTGAAGGACCAAAGCCTTCAGTTCAACCCTGACTTCCACTTTCCCCGTGAAAAAACAAAAGACCACCCATGCTTGTGTGGAAAAAACAAAAGACCACCCATGCTTGTGTTCAAAACACATGTCCACACACACAGGCCCATGGGGCAAGCCCACACCGCCAAGCACTCCCTGTTTCTAGGCCTCTGCTCGATACACAATCAAAATGCTCTCTACACTCCTGACCTCTTGCCTTGGCAAAGAAAAAGTTAAATGCCGCTTCCTGCACTTTCTAAGGCAGCTGGGTAGATTCACAGACTTTGGTTTGGATTAATGTATGCGTATTCGCTTATTTCTATGTGCACCCGTGGTGGCAGGGGACACACAGAGGACCCAGCCCCCACAGGCCCTCCTTGCCCAGCCAGACTCACAGGCCCTACCTGACACCCTGGCTAGTCTGAGCACTGAAGGCATGAGGGTTTGGGCACTTCCAGCCTCTCGACAGATGCCCTTCATGGGGCTGAACACCCCAGATTCCCACGTAGCTCACTCACAGGAGGGGGAGGGACCAGGGGCTATGCTTTAGCATCTCTGCATCCTGGAAGGTCCAGGTTGGGGGGCAGCTGGGACAAGCCTGGCTTGGACTGTGGTGCAAGGTCCTCATTCCTTGTCTGTGGTCAAACCCTGGAAGGCAGGTGTAGGCCAAAGATAAAGGCACCTGAAGGGTCCCAGGCTTGTTCTTGAATTGGGACTGGTGGGCAGTGTGGTCAGTGGACACTATGACCCCAAGCTTCCCAGGGGGCAGCTCTAAGGAGCCCGAGCCACCACTGCTGGCCAGCAGCAGACGAGCATATACACAGCCCGCCAGTCTGCCTCGGCACCCGCCACCCCGCCTCTCCCCCTACACGAGGCCACAGCTGCCCGCAGCACCATCCTCTCCCACGGCCCCTCCAGGCAACGGCCCCACTTGGCCCACAGACAAACTCAAGGTTAGTGGCAGGTAGGGTCAGGTGACTTGCTTCCCCATCTGAAGGCCTCATCTGGCTGTACGTGGTGGAGTAAGTGCTCCCAAACGACAACCAATCTCCTGGCCACACCTGCAGCAGCCATTGGCCAGGCTCTGATCCACAGCCCACCCTTTACCAAACAGCTTTTAGAGTCAGATACTCAGAAATGGGGGGCAACCCCCAGGCCTCTCTTCCTGAGCACCTCAGGGGGTGGAGGCCTCCACTCGAGTGTGACCACAGCGCAGGTGGGCAAGATCAAAGGTGAAGTCCACACATGCTTTGGCTCAGCCTCCTCCCACCTTGCCAAAAGCAAGGTGATAAAAAGACCCAAGCTCTGAACCAACGGTGAAAGCAGCTGCCTCATCCTGCTGTCCACCCGGGGGCTGGGCGGGGCCTGTGCCATCTGACCTGCGGGCACGCTCCTGGGCAATGCAGGAAGTCTGCAGGTGAGCATCCCCCTGGGCCACAGCCAGGCGTCAGACACTAGCCTGGAACGGGCTTCATTCAGAGACGGGGTATGGAGGCCAACAGGTTTAACACATGTGATCGGGGAGCCCCTCCTCGGGTTCTCAGCTGAGCAGACCCACCATGCTGGCAGGACAGCCCATGGGGCAGAAGGCCAGGCTCTATAAGACGAGACGGACATTACACAAGAAGGGCACTACAGGGCAGGCAAACCTCTGGCCCCTTTAAACAGCCAAGCTTCCCTTGCTCACCCAGATTCCTAGGAAGACGATCCGCGGAGAGAAGAGCTGCAGCATCCCGACTGGAGGCACGCAGGCCCTGGTCCCTGCATCCACTCCGACTCCCACGGGCTGGCCCAGTTCTGGGACCCTGAAAAAACCACCTGCATCTACAGCTGTGGTCAGTGGACACTATGACCCCAAGCTTCCCAGGGGGCAGCTCTAAGGAGCCCGAGCCACCACTGCTGGCCAGCAGCAGACGAGCATATACACAGCCCGCCAGTCTGCCTCGGCACCCGCCACCCCGCCTCTCCCCCTACACGAGGCCACAGCTGCCCGCAGCACCATCCTCTCCCACGGCCCCTCCAGGCAACGGCCCCACTTGGCCCACAGACAAACTCAAGGTTAGTGGCAGGTAGGGTCAGGTGACTTGCTTCCCCATCTGAAGGCCTCATCTGGCTGTACGTGGTGGAGTAAGTGCTCCCAAACGACAACCAATCTCCTGGCCACACCTGCAGCAGCCATTGGCCAGGCTCTGATCCACAGCCCACCCTTTACCAAACAGCTTTTAGAGTCAGATACTCAGAAATGGGGCGCAACCCCCAGGCCTCTCTTCCTGAGCACCTCAGGGGATGGAGGCCTCCACTCGAGTGTGACCACAGCGCAGGTGGGCAAGATCAAAGGTGAAGTCCACACATGCTTTGGCTCAGCCTCCTCCCACCTTGCCAAAAGCAAGGTGATAAAAAGACCCAAGCTCTGAACCAACGGTGAAAGCAGCTGCCTCATCCTGCTGTCCACCCGGGGGCTGGGCGGGGCCTGTGCCATCTGACCTGCGGGCACGCTCCTGGGCAATGCAGGAAGTCTGCAGGTGAGCATCCCCCTGGGCCACAGCCAGGCGTCAGACACTAGCCTGGAACGGGCTTCATTCAGAGACGGGGTATGGAGGCCAACAGGTTTAACACATGTGATCGGGGAGCCCCTCCTCGGGTTCTCAGCTGAGCAGACCCACCATGCTGGCAGGACAGCCCATGGGGCAGAAGGCCAGGCTCTATAAGACGTAGACGGACATTACACAAGAAGGGCACTACAGGGCAGGCAAACCTCTGGCCCCTTTAAACAGCCAAGCTTCCCTTGCTCACCCAGATTCCTAGGAAGACGATCCCGCGGGAGAGAAGAGCTGCAGCATCCCCGACTGGAGGCACGCAGGCCCTGGTCCCTGCATCCACTCCGACTCCCACGGGGCTGGCCCAGTTCTGGGACCCTGAGAACCAACTGCTCACACTCACCCCAGGAAACCACCTCCCCGCACCTTCTACAGTCTTACAGGGCAAAGAGAAAGTTGGACAGAGTCCACACGTATTTCCACAGGGCATCACGGCTCTCAGGAGGGCCTCCGACCACCAGCGTGTGGGTGGAAGGCTCTCTGCTCCCTAACCAGAGTCGGAGGTGCCCTGGTGGCGCCCCAAGAGGTGGGAGCAGGAGCCCCAGAGGGAGTCAGGGCCTCTGGTTCCAGGGCTGGAAGGGCCGTCGGGACCTGGTCTCCTTTTCTCCCCAGGGATGCTCCGAGGGCTCCCGGGGTGCCCTCCAGAGGCGGGCCCGCTCCCAGTCAGGGCTGGCACCCAGAGCCCCACCCCCCACCAACATCCCACCTAGGAAACCCCAATCAACCTCGAGCAGCCGCTAAGCAGGCCGCGAGCCCGGCTGCAGCTCAGATGCCACCGGGCAGGGCAGGCTAATTAAGACGAGAGGCTGGAGACCAAGGCTCCCAATTACCTGCCAATTAACAAGCCTCTGTGCAGACTCCCCATTCTCCGTCCCCAGAGCCTGCCTGCAATCAACCTTTCTATTTCTGAAGACCGGCTCCCTGGAGCCCTTCTGCAATTCTCCTGCAGAGGCCTCACATGCATTACAAGTGAGCTTCCCTGGACCTCTGGCCAGAGGCAGAGAAGCCCTTTTCCAGCCAGGGACGGGCCCTGGAGGTGTGGCCGCAGCTCGGGCCCCTCCACGGGGGAGGAGAGAGGGGCTCTGGGGTCCCTAAGCTGAGGTTCTGTCACACATCCATCAGGGCTCAGTTCAGTCCCTTTCGAGGGTGGAAATACTACCTCCAGAGGGCAGAGCGCGCCCCTGAGGAGAGCCACGTGCGCGCAAGGTGCCCCGAGTCCCCCCACTCCCCACGGCCCCACCCACACCTGCCGGAGGCCCTGCCCGCCCCTCACTCCAGACCCAAAGCCCGCCAGGTGAGAGCCCACCCAGGGGCCCTGCTGTGGCTCCAGAGGGACACTGTTAACTCGAGACTCCGGGGACCAGGTGCTGCTGACCACGCAGACTCGCTGCCATGAAGGGGGCAACCGGCGGGGAGGGGCGCCGGAAGGCCAAGACTCCAGCGGCCCTTCGCAGGCGGACAAGGATGACAAGGATGACAAAGATGACACAGCAGCAGTCCCTTCCTCATGCTGACCGTGTGCCTGGTCCTGGGCTCTTCTTAACTAATCCTAACAACAACCCCAGGCAGGCGTGAATGCTCCTGCAGAGAAAAGAAAGCCAAGGCGCAACCAGGAGATCGTCACACTCACACCAGGTACCACTGTGTGTGTGTGTGAGAGAGACAGAGACAAAGAGAGAGCGGCTGGGACCTAGGTGGGCACTGCCTCTCCCCACCACCTGGGCTCACAGCCAAGGCCCCCACAGCTCAGAGGGAGACGCAGTCTGTCCCTATCCCTAACGTCTGCAGTGGCCTCCTGAAACTCAGCTCCCTGGACCGCAGACACTGCTCTCATGGGGTTCCTCCCAACCTCGCCGAAACCTCCCCTGCCTCCACCCTCCAGGTCTGACCCTCTCTGCCTCCACAGGAGCTCTGGATGTCCCGGCCACACCTGACTGCAGACCTCCCCCAGGTGGGTGCACCTGCCCGCCACCCCGTGGGCGGAGGGGCTGTACCCACCCCCACACCTCCAGGCCCAATGAGAAGGAGTCACTCTTCTGACACTTGTGGTAAAGGAGAGATGGAAGAATTCCACCCTTTCCAGAATATCCAGCCCCTGGGGCCCTGGACTGTCTCCAAGCAGACAGCGGTTCTGCTTGACCACGTGACTCCACTGGTCTTCCCGCCTCCACCGCTGGCAGGCGTAGTTAAACACACCATGAAATCCCACTCACACTGTAAGCTCACCGGGGAAGCGATCCAAGCCGGGTCTCCCCCACTATTTCCACTTAAAGAACGTCCCTAGATAGAGTTTCTTGGTGCCAACTTCTCTCTCTTCCCTGCAGGAACCGTCTCTCTGGATGCCAGCCCCACGCAGAACTGAGAGTGCATCGGCGCGGACCCCGCGGATGAATGCGGCGGAGGGGAGAGGACTCAGCCGCTGAGAAGATGCTCAGGCTCATCCGTTTAGTGCTTCTCCCATGTCCTGCTCAAGGGCGTGACAGGGACTGGATTAAAGCCGTCCACACCTAAGAGTCTGAGGGGAGGCGTGACAGAAGCACCCTCCCCCGTCAGTCTCCTCCTCTGCCAGGCTCCCCCAGTCACTCGTGTCAGCATTACTGGAAATGCCAGCACACAGCATCCTGCCTCGCAGACCTGCCTGTCAAGGGAAGGACAGCGGTAAGCCCCTTTCACATGCCAGAGAAAACTCCGGGCTTTCCTTTCTCTTAGGGGCCCTACTCACAAACCCTCAGCACACCGCCTGCCAAAGACACCCCACCCCACCCTCACCCCATGCCTAGAGAGAGGAAAGCATTCAACTGGTCTCATCAAGGACCCTGAGGATCGGCAAGCTTCTCCCTCCCCACCTGCTCAGAATCAACTCTGGAGACGTGGAGGCCTGGAAATCTCACTCCCAGAAGGCGGACGCGCAGGCAAACTGGAACTGAACTGTGTCGAGAGAGAGGCACAAGGGCCGGGTACCTTTCCCAGGTGGTCACGCCTGTGCAGGAGGTGGGTCCTGGGTGATGCTGCCTCTCCCTCCCCCATGGGCCGAGCATCAGCTGCCGCCTCGGCCCTGCCGAGCCGCCCCCTCTCTCCTCTGGTGTCCAGTCACTCTTGAGAAAGGCTGCTTTATCAGCAGACCATGAGCTCACGGTTCAGCCTACAGGAAGGACGGAGGCTCCCCGCCGCCCTGGGCACGGTGCCAGCAGTGCCCGCCTCTCAGGGAGAGAAGAACAGAGATACTCAACTGGGCTGAGCGTCCGTGCCACCAAGGCAAACACCTGTCTGCGCCGCCAATTGGGAGCACAAGGCATTTCCCGGGGCAGCAGGCTGGAGGTCTGAGAACGGGCATGCCTGACAGCTGGCATTTGGGATGAAGAATGAAGGGCAGGCCTCACAAGCTGAGGACCCCCCTGCCCACCCCACATAGCGAACCTCCGTGGGAGGACCGGCTGGGGAGAGGCCTGCCGAGCAGCAGACGGCTTCAACTTTACCAAGAGCGCGATGGCGAAGGTGGGGCAAGGACCCCAGCGGAGACTCCAGCCACAGGCCCCCGCGTGCCGGCAGCGTCAGAAGCAGTAAACCCTCCTGGGCTCCGAGCCTGCAGGCCTGACGCCCGCCCTGCCCGCCCCGCCCAGCACGCTGGCCTGGACGGGACACATGCCCCATCTCTACATCCACCCACCAGCCCTCCCCAAAGCCCACCCAGCCTCTTAAGGACAAATATTGATACGAGGATACTCACCACCTAAGAGGGAGCCAGTCCACAGAGCCGAGGGTGGACCCCACCCTGTTCTCCCCTCCCAGGGGTGCGGACACCTGAGCTGCAGCCCCTGGAGGGCCCAGAGCCTCTCCTCACCTCCACCTGGGACGCAGTCACCCCCGACTCACGCCAGCAGCTATCCCTCTTCCTCTGTGACAGGTGGGGTGACTGAAGCAGCCACGGGAGCATTCCAGATGAGCAGCACCTGCAGCAGGCCAGCTGAAAGCTGGGTAACCAGAGGCAGGGGTGCTGCCACCACCAGACCGAGGCGACCTTCTGACAGTGGAGCCTGTCACAGACATGCACCAGCAGGTGTCTGAGGGCCACTTTGCATAAAGGCTGCCAGGAGGAGCCCAGGCCTGACAATAGGTGGGACCCTGGGCGGGTGTCAGTCCCTCTTGCTTGTGGCAGCCCTGAGTGGTCAGGGATCCCTGTGATGAAGCCCCAGGCCATGCGCGAAGTACGCACTCCAGGGCCACAGTGCCTCCCTGGGCGGTGCCCCACCATGCCTGTTGGCACAGGTAAGACCACACCTACGGGGGACGGTGTCAGGGCCGGAGGGCCCAGCGGGGCTGCGCCGCTCACCAGCCCGGGCCCCTCCACACACAGAACTAAAGGCGGACAGATGAGCGGGGCTGACCAGGGTGTCCCAGATGGGTGCTGCATCCACCCATCACATGGGATCCAAATGCAATCACAACTCGGGCGCCTGTCCTGCATCTGTGACGTGCTCCCTGGGGATGCGGTCTTCCAACCACTTGAGGACATGCGATCCCTAGGTCCTGCCTTGAATCAACAATTCTCAGTGGCTTAAAGCAGCGGTCCCCAACCTTTGTGGCACTGGAGACCTATTGTGTGGAAGCCGATTTTTCCATAAACTGAGAAGGGGCAGTTCAGGATGATTCGAGTGCATTACATTTTTATTTCTAAGCTAACGCCACCACTGAACAGACAGGAGGTACTGGTGCTCGGGCGTCTCTGCAGCTCAGCTGGTAATGAAGTCACCTGCAATGCACGAGACCCCAGTTCGATTCCTGGGTCAGGAAGATCCCGGGGAGAAGGGACAGCCTACCCAGTATTCCTGGGCTTTCCTGGTGGCTCAGATAATAAAGAATCTGCCCACAGTGTGGGAAGCCTGGGTTTGATCCTTCGGTTGAGAAGATCCCCTGGAGAAGGAAATGGCTACGCACTCCAGTTTCTTGCCTGGAGAATTCCATGGTTCGTCTACAGACACGATCAAGCGACCTTCCCTTTCACCAGCGCTGGGCCCAGAGGCTGGACCCCTGGTGTCGGTGGTTCTCCTAGAGCTGCCATAGACACTCGCAGTACACCTGCACGGCTGCTCAGAAACATCAGTCCTCCACAGACTACCCACACGCTAATGAAACACGTGGATGATTCCGTGGTGAAACGCAGGTGCCTGCAGGTGCACGAAGCCCAGACGGAAGCCAAGACGGCTCTGGACTTCCCAAACCCAGGGGAGGGGCCGCAGGCCTTTATGCATCAGTGTTTCTGGAAGTCAGCTGGGGTGGGAGACATAAGAGGAAGATTAAAGAGGATGACACAAAGCAGGGAGACTGAAGCCATGGAGGGCATCTGTCAGGGCCGTTCAGCACGTGGATCCCCCGCTGGGACACGGAGCAGGACCTGGGGGGGCGCCCAGGGTCAGGGCGTCACCACCCTCGAGGACACGCAGCAGCCCATCAGCAGAGTGCCGAGTCAGTGCCCGACGCGCTGGCCTTCGCTCTGGACCTAGCAGGAACCCCCCAGTCATCGCTCCGTGGTCTTCTTGCTCGAGAACAGACCTAACTGGTCCCCAGGACGTCTGGGCAGAGCCGGCAGGGGGCAGCCTCCCGAGGCGTGGCTCCCAGATGCTCCCCGCACCTGTCACCCTGCACGGGCATCCTCACCAAACCAGCGTCCGCAGGAGCTGCCCTGAGCTCTCTTCTTTGTGATGGGCAGACACCAAGCACCTGCCTGTCCCCTCCATTCCCAAGTTCACCCCCATCTCCGCAAGCCCAGCCTCTGACAGGCACAAGGTGAGATCAGGCCACACCAAAGGCCAAAGGACTCTCGCAACCAGGATGCGGCTGTCCAGGAGGCTCGCTCTGCGAGGACTTACGTATATCCTGGGAGAAACACACTCCTCGGCACATAGCACACAAGACGTATGTTCACCATGGCCTCCCCGCATACAAGCCCCAGGTTGAATCTGGAAGGCTGGTGGGGGACAGGGAGGGTGAATCTCATGAAGGCAGGCCACGGGGCCCCGCAGTCAGCAACAGGGAAGGCCCACTTCCCCTCCCATCAGATGCGCTCGCCTCCGGTTCGCTCATCTTTGTGCTGCTGGATTTCACGGCACCCACTGGCTTGGCCTGGGCCAGGCTATGAGCGCCCGCCGTGGGGGTCTCGCTCATCTCTGTGTAGTTTTCCTAGGGTGGCTGGTGGAAAATGCTGGAAGCCTGTGGCTCATTCCTCTTAGGATGTTACAGATGTTCTGAGCAGGAAAGGGATGTTCACAGAAGCGGGACCGGGAAGAGGAAGGGAGCAGGGGCTCATGTTGGAGCTGAACGAGTTTGGAATGTCAGTAGAAAAGTCAATATGGCAGCCTGGAGCTCTGCTCAGGAGTCGGGAAGCAAAACAGATACACGAGATACGAAGGTCTGCGGATAGAGTTCTTAAAGCCTCTGAATCACAATGGAAGCACGTCATGTGGGCCAGGCAGGTACCCCATGGCTAGGCCACAACCCTGGGGCTGGTCACACAGGGCCCGACCTCCAGGTCCAGCGCGGTCGCCGCCCCCTGCTCGCTGACGGGAGCGGAGAGCAGCGCTCTGAGGTGCATCCTGAACAGATGTGCTCTCTGCTGCGTTGTTGAGTGTCTGTTTTTGCTAACGCGGTTCGCCTCTGCAGTTTTCTGGGTAACGGTAGGTCCACAGACCACGCACAGCGTTCTGCAGCGGCCCGCGTCCACCAGCTGCTTGGTTCTCACTAGCCTTAAACTGGCTGCAGGATTCACAGCAGCGCTTGCGCTGGCAGCACACACACTAAAACATGACTGATACGGGGAAGACGAGCACGGTCCCTGCACAAGAGGACACGCGACTTTGTGAAGCAGTCTGTATTTGCTGTCATACGTTATACCGTCATGTGTAAAACAGATGGCTAGGGGGAAGCTGCTGTATAGCACGGGGAGCCCCGCTCATGCTCTGGGATGACCTAGCGGGGTGGGGTGGGAAGCGGGAGGGGGCTCCCGAGGGAGGAGATATATATCCAATTCTGGTTGACTCATGCCGTCCTACAGCAGAAACCAACACAACACTGTACAGTAATTATTCTCCAATTTAATATATATAGAGAGAGAAATATTTCAAAATAAATGGAAAGAATGGTTGACATAAAAAAAAAAAAGATTCACAGCAGCATCTAAATAAAATCTTTTCAATTCTGACTCAGGGGAACTTGAGCACCACACTAGCATGACATTCAAGGCATGGAGGAGCACACGTGGCCCTGGACCAGTACTTCTTGCTCTGGCTCACAGGAGGCCGCCCACGTGTGCCGGACTCAAGGACGGGAGGCGAGACCAGCAAGCCGTCGCCGGCACCCCCCGAGATGTCCCCATTACCCACCTCGGCCTCCGCCCCATCTCTGGCATCGTCAACACCAGCGGGAAACCACCTCCGCCGTGGCTGGGAAGCAGCATGGTCGTGGAAGGCCCCCAGCCCTGTTTGTCGGCAGAGGCCCACGGCAGAGCGCAGGCACGGCTCTGGAACCAGACGCCTCCCCTTGGCAGGACGCAGGGCACCACTGGGCGTTCAACTGGGCTACCTAACAACCAGCCTATTTCCAGACTGCAACCTCCTCTTTCCTGGTCCCCGTGGCCCCTGAAAACCAAGACCCCGCAGAAGCAGGCTGACCCCACTGCGGGGCAGAGGCCTGCCGGGCACTCAGCCATGGGCCTCCCTGCAGCTTCACTCTCGGCTCCAAGGAGAGCATTCACACACGGGCCAAAATCCCAGCCAAGCTGTGGGGGCCCGCCGGATGGGTCCGGCCTGCTTTGGTGACTGCTGTTCCCACGCCCCTGAAGTTCTGCCACCACAGACAGACCACAACAGGCCAGTGGAGAAGACCGCGCCCATGGGAGGCAGAGCTGGACCAAACCCTGAAGAATGAGGAGGGTCCAGCCACGACCTCGGGAGTGCAGGGGCACATACTCAAGCAGGGAGGACCCCGTGAACAAGGGCCTGGAGGGGAGCATCCCCTGTGGTCGAGAGAATGTGTTTCTTAATTCATGTCTCATAACTATCTGTTCTAGAAAAGCTTTTGTAGAATTTTTTTCCCTCCAAATCGCTTTCCCCCATGAAACTTTTAACCACAAGAAATACACTGTATATCCATCCTTGGCCACACCACATCCATTGTCACAGCTAGGATTTTCTTTTCTCCTCCTAAGATCCAATTTTCACTGCCATTGAGAATGTATGGTATATAAAGGGATTACGGGCAGCTTCGGGCTGTTTTGTTTTCTTTTAGTTAATGCATTTGACTGCACTGGATCTCAGTGGCAACACACAGGATCTTTAGTTGGGGCATGCAAGCTCTTAGTTGTGGCATGTGGGATCTAGTTCCCCAATCTCCTAGGGATTGAATCCAGGCCCCCTGCCCTGTGAGCCCTGAGTCTTACCACTGAACCACCAGCTCAGGCTGTTGAAGGAACAAGTATGGACCCTGCTCTGCCAGCCGGTGGATCCCTGCCATCTGTGACCCACCTTGTCCCCCGGGGCCAAGGGGGCCCCCCTTCTGGACCCTGCCTGCCCCACCCGTACCAGAGCCCCGACCTCTCTCACGCTGTTCTTGTCCGACAAGGACTCGGCAAGCACTGACCAATGCCTGGTGCTTCGGCAACAACAGCGCGCATGAAAGGGGGTTCTAGTCCCACACGCTGTCAGAACCAGACTGCCCCTGGTCCCTGTGGCCCTGAAAACCAAGACCCCGCAGAAGCAGGCTGACCCCACTGCGGGGCAGAGGCCTGCCGGGCACTCAGCCATGGGCCTCCTGCAGCTTCACTCGGCTCCAAGGAGAGCATTCACACACGGGCCAAAATCCCAGCCAAGCTGTGGGGGCCCGCGGATGGGTCCGGCCTGCTTTGGTGACTGCTGTTCCCACGCCCTGAAGTTCTGCCACCACAGACAGACCACAACAGGCCAGTGGAGAAGACCGCCCATGGGAGGCAGAGCTGGACCAAACCCTGAAGAATGAGGAGGGTCCAGCCACGACCTCGGGAGTGCAGGGGCACATACTCAAGCAGGGAGGACCCCGTGAACAAGGGCCTGGAGGGGAGCATCCCCTGTGGTCGAGAGAATGTGTTTCTTAATTCATGTCTCATAACTATCTGTTCTAGAAAAGCTTTTGTAGAATTTTTTTCCCTCCAAATCGCTTTCCCCCATGAAACTTTTAACCACAAGAAATACACTGTATATCCATCCTTGGCCACACCACATCCATTGTCACAGCTAGGATTTTCTTTTCTCCTCCTAAGATCCAATTTTCACTGCCATTGAGAATGTATGGTATATAAAGGGATTACGGGCAGCTTCGGGCTGTTTTGTTTTCTTTTAGTTAATGCATTTGACTGCACTGGATCTCAGTGGCAACACACAGGATCTTTAGTTGGGGCATGCAAGCTCTTAGTTGTGGCATGTGGGATCTAGTTCCCCAATCTCCTAGGGATTGAATCCAGGCCCCCTGCCCTGTGAGCCCTGAGTCTTACCACTGAACCACCAGCTCAGGCTGTTGAAGGAACAAGTATGGACCCTGCTCTGCCAGCCGGTGGATCCCTGCCATCTGTGACCCACCTTGTCCCCCGGGGCCAAGGGGGCCCCCCTTCTGGACCCTGCCTGCCCCACCCGTACCAGAGCCCCGACCTCTCTCACGCTGTTCTTGTCCGACAAGGACTCGGCAAGCACTGACCAATGCCTGGTGCTTCGGCAACAACAGCGCGCATGAAAGGGGGTTCTAGTCCCACACGCTGTCAGAACCAACAAGCCAAAATAGGGTCCAGTCTGTCCATCACAATGCAGCATCCCACTGGGCCAGAAGAAAAGCGTGTTACTGCAGAAGACAGAAGGCTGGAGGCATCAGGGCCAGCTCCCCGCAGGGGCACAGGGGCTGCTAGGTGCTGATTTCCACAAGCAGAATTTACAAGCAGAGCTGCAATTAACCCTAGTGACACAGCCTCCCCACAGCCACACGCCTGAGAGCTTCAAGAGGTGGAAGCCTCAGGAGACAGTTACTGAGTTTGACTAAATCTGACCGTGTCAAAAGCAAGAAACTCCACTGACTTCTTCCCCCACTTCTTCACCGGCGGGTGCAAGAGACCCGGGTAGGTTTCAGCTCAGTCTCAGATTTCCTCCAATAAGCCTCACTCTGAGGCTGCATACACTGGCCGCACAGAAGGCAGCTGGGAGGGACGCGTGGCTTCCTGGAAACCCACAGTCTTTGAATCATCACCCTGTTCTTCCAGAAGCAAAGTGCTTGTGCTCAGCTGTATAGGTGTGTGAAGCTGTGTTTCACCCGCAGCATTCTGGAACACCTGCACTGTGTTGGACAGAACCTGGAAGTGGGGGTCATAATGATTTTCACCTACAGCACTTTATTAACAAGTCCTATGAACCAAAGTGAGGCATTCGGGAGTGTCCGGTCACTGAGAACACCGTGTCTCATTCTCCCCATCCGTCGACGATCTAAACAACAGGACAGCAATAAGCAGGGTGAGAGAGACAGGAGGCTGAGAAAACAGCGCGATTCTACTACATAGGGTGTCAAACCTGTAACTACATTGAAATGACTGCTCATCTCATTAGAATATTTTTAACTCACAACAAAATTCTAAAACTATCAAAAAAAAAACCTCCACCCCCAGCTGCCAGGACCATTGAGAAGACGGTAATGTGACCCTGGACCAGTCCTCACCAGGAGGAAACAAAGGAATTCTGAAACCTGACCCTGAAGGTTCTCCAGAGTCAACATTCCAGCAGGAAGGCAGATTTTCCTGGTTAATCAACTAGAAATTCAAGTTTGACAGCTGCAGGGGGTGGGAGGGGCGTGTCCGGCAGGTCTCTGCACTTCCAGCCAGCCAGGCACACGCTGTCCCGCCCCAGGGGTGGCAGGCAACGGCCCACACGCATCTGGGTTACTTCATTGTAACTGATGGGGGAAGGGGCTCAGGTGCTCGGCTCCCCTTCTTAGGGAGCCTGACTTCCCCAAGCCTGCCCAGCCCCAACAACTGTGAGATGGATCCTGTTTCTGCCCCAAGAAGGCTGGTGAACCAAAGCGCGTCCTTCCTTCTAAAACCTACCTAATAGAAACTAAACACAGACACAGAAAGAAACTAAACACAGACCCACCTAGAGGGAGACCTCAATCCTTGCAGAACTCAGGACCTTGGAAGTGATTGGGGTGGAGGAGGAGTGTGAGGGCTTCACAAAGACAAACAGCAGCATCCTTTGCGTTTCTGCTGGCTTCGCTCCGTCCTGCCCTGACGCCAGATGGACCACTGATGGAAGACCTCTGCCCCCCACTTCCAGCAAGTTCCTGAAACCAGTGTACCCCACATCTGAGTCAGCAGGCATCCTCACCAAGACACCATTCATGAGCCTGTTAAGCATCTGTGCACCTTCGAGCCTTACAAAAAATGTCCCGCAGCAGGGCTTCCCTGGTGGCTCAATGACAAAGAATCCGCCTGCCAATGCAAGAGACACAGGTTCAATCCCTGGTCCAGGAAGATCCCACATGCCATCGAGCAGCGAAGCCCATGAGTCGGATGATGAGCCTGGGCTCCAGAGCCTGGAAACCACAACCACTAGCGTCTGCACGCCTAGCGCCCGTGCTCCACAACACGAGAAGCCACCGCAATGCGAAGGCCACACACCACAACGAAAGAGTAGCCAGAGAGTAGCCCCTGCTGCCTGCAACTAGAGAAATGCCCTCACAACCATGAGGGCCCAGCACAGCTGAAAAGAAAAATAAGTAAAATTATTTAAAAAGGCAAATGTCCCACTCGGGTCACTCTGTATGCAACAAACATGCTTCCTTGAACTGGAGGGAGAGAGAGGTGACACTGAACAGCCCGCACCGGAGGACAGGGCCTGGTCTCAGGAGCTCAGGCCCCAGCAGTGCCTGAAAACTATGTGGGAAGAACGCGTAGGCACTGCTGAAAAAACAAATAACTACACAAAACCCTGCCATGCCCTGGGCAGGACGTCATCTCAGATGCACCCTGTGACCCCCACCCCATGGCACATGCGGCCACTGGCTGCCTCGAGGCACACCTGCCCGGACAGGTGGGCCTAGAGTGGCCGTGACTCCTACACACGGTGAGACCCGCGCTCACAGCAGGTCTCCCGGCTGTGGTCAGGGCTCCCATCATTCTGTGGTCCCACAAGGAACTGAGGAGGCCAACGGGGGTCTGGTCACAGACTCACTCTCGACGCACATGGGCAGAGCTCCTCCCAGGGGCACTCACCCTGCTGAAACATGCTCAAGAAACTGCAAAAAACAGGTGAAGAAAACAGAATGACTTTTTTTTTTTTCCTGCAATGTGCAACATGTGGGATCTGAGTTGCCTGATCAGGGACTGAACCCGAGCCCCCTGCCTTGGGGAAGCACAGGGTCTTAGCCACTGGAGACCAAGGGAAGCCCAATCGCTGTCTCCTTTGGGTCAATCTGTTTGGAAACAGGACGTCTAGCTGTACCATCTGACCCCACGAGGAGAAAGCTGCACCCTGAGAGAGTGGGGGGACCTCCGAGGGAGAAGAGGCTGGCACCCCAACCCCAGTCAAAAGCTGGCGCCACCTTCCTCCAAGGTGACCACGTCTAGGCCCTCCTCTGTCATGTCAGGGTCTGTACCCTCTGGAGATGGTCAGTTAACAGACTTTGTTTCTAGACCAGGAAAAGACCTTTCCAAGCAGCCAGAAGGACGAAAGCGCCTAGCAGCCCGTGCTCCACAACACGAGAAGCCACCGCAATGCGAAGGCCACACACCACAACGAAAGAGTAGCCAGAGAGTAGCCCCTGCTGCCTGCAACTAGAGAAATGCCCTCACAACCATGAGGGCCCAGCACAGCTGAAAAGAAAAATAAGTAAAATTATTTAAAAAGGCAAATGTCCCACTCGGGTCACTCTGTATGCAACAAACATGCTTCCTTGAACTGGAGGGAGAGAGAGGTGACACTGAACAGCCCGCACCGGAGGACAGGGCCTGGTCTCAGGAGCTCAGGCCCCAGCAGTGCCTGAAAACTATGTGGGAAGAACGCGTAGGCACTGCTGAAAAAACAAATAACTACACAAAACCCTGCCATGCCCTGGGCAGGACGTCATCTCAGATGCACCCTGTGACCCCCACCCCATGGCACATGCGGCCACTGGCTGCCTCGAGGCACACCTGCCCGGACAGGTGGGCCTAGAGTGGCCGTGACTCCTACACACGGTGAGACCCGCGCTCACAGCAGGTCTCCCGGCTGTGGTCAGGGCTCCCATCATTCTGTGGTCCCACAAGGAACTGAGGAGGCCAACGGGGGTCTGGTCACAGACTCACTCTCGACGCACATGGGCAGAGCTCCTCCCAGGGGCACTCACCCTGCTGAAACATGCTCAAGAAACTGCAAAAAACAGGTGAAGAAAACAGAATGACTTTTTTTTTTTTCCTGCAATGTGCAACATGTGGGATCTGAGTTGCCTGATCAGGGACTGAACCCGAGCCCCCTGCCTTGGGGAAGCACAGGGTCTTAGCCACTGGAGACCAAGGGAAGCCCAATCGCTGTCTCCTTTGGGTCAATCTGTTTGGAAACAGGACGTCTAGCTGTACCATCTGACCCCACCGAGGAGAAAGCTGCACCCTGAGAGAGTGGGGGGACCTCCGAGGGAGAAGAGGCTGGCACCCCAACCCCAGTCAAAAGCTGGCCCCACCTTCCTCCAAGGTGACCACGTCTAGGCCCTCCTCTGTCATGTCAGGGTCTGTACCCTCTGGAGATGGTCAGTTAACAGACTTTGTTTCTAGACCAGGAAAAAGACCTTTCCAAGCACCGAAGCTCCAAACAAGGAGACAGGAGACTGAAGGAAGAAGAAGTCTTTGGGAGAGAAGTTAAACTTCAAAGGGAAAGCAACTGGAGGGCAACTCAGGGTCAGGCCAGCCCTGAGAAGGCTTCCTGCCACAGGGTATGGTTTCACCCCAGCCCCCCGAGCCTATGAGGCAGAGTTTCAGGTTCCGGAAGCATCCCGGCGCAGCCCCAGCCACTGCCCTGGAACTCTGCCCAGCCGCCTTCTCCCTCCCACCGCTCACCTGGATGCCCAACAGTTTCCCGGTGAAGATGCAAAGCTAGGAACTCTTCCTAAGCTTCCAAAGCTAGGAACTCTTCACAGTGACAGAAACGTCAGCCAAAATCCCAGACTAAGCAGTCTCCCACTGAGCATGCACTGCAGGAGTAGAAACTGAATAGCAATGACGCAGATACCTTGTGTCCTGAAGACAGGCTACACTGTAACAGGCGTGCTCCTTACTGATGCTTCAGCTCCTGCCCCCGCTCAGTCCCTCCCCTACGAGAAAACTGCCCCCGATTCGGAGTTCCTTCCATCTGAAGCCACAGCCAGCTCCGCTCCTCAGCCTGTCCCCAGCTGCCTCGAGAAGGGGATTCACCTAGCCCATCACACTAGGGTGGGGGCACACTGCCCAGGGAAGGACAATGCCTCGACTCGCTCACAGGGTCCTGAAGAAAAGTCAGCACACGGGCGTACAGGGAGCACCCGACCAGAACATCCCCAGGGGCTGAAAAGGAAGGGCAGACCCTCAGGGGCATCTGGGCCTCTGGTTCCAGCAGTTCAGTTCACAGGGGTGAAAATAAAACGCAGACACTTAAGAGCCCCTGGGAAGATCAGTGGGCAAGCGGGGGGTGGTGAGTAAGGCTGGTACATGAGACCAGCCCTGGGTGACCATCCCGCAGTCGGCGGATGAGGAGGAACCGGTGGCAGGATCTGATGCTGAAATGTCAGGGTGCCTACAATGCAGCCTCAAAGGGTCCAGTAAAAAACAAAACAACAACAAGAAACACAGAAATGAATGTACGTTGTTGTTATTTAATCTCTAAGTCTTGTCTCGCTCTCGCAACCCCATGGTCTGTAGCCCACTAGGTTCCTCTGTCCATGGGATTCTCCAGGCAAGAAGACTGGAGTGGGTTGCCATGCTCTCCTCTAGGGGATCCTCCCAACCCAGGGATCGAACTCACATCTCCTGTACTGACAGGCAGATTCTTTACCACTGAGCCACCGGGGAAGTCTGGAAATTTCATATACATAAAGCAAATGTGGCAAAACATTTTTTTTTAAGTCTCAAAGAAACTCAGCTTTCTTTTGTAAGATCATCTACATGTAAAATGATATAATTTTATAAGTACTTTAAAAAATGTGAATGGGCATATCAAACTCATCTATTAGTATCTGATGGATGAGGAGGATTTATGGATTTTTTTTTTTCCTGGCAGTGTTTGACATACATTTTTTTAAAAAACAGTAAACGGGTATTAATCAGAAAGAAAGGGGAGACTTTTATTTTTCGGGGATGGAGGCTAGGAACTGATGGGCTCTTTTGATCTCATAGAGAAAGTGCTGCCTGAAACCACAGGAGGAAACAAATCCCATCAATTGCTTCCTTTTTATCTCAGAATTTGCTTCCACTCCCACGTGTGCAGACAAGGAAAGGCTCCCTGAAGCCAAGGTTGAGCCCCCAGCCCTGGCCCCGGCCCCTGTGCTCAGGATGGGTCCCAGCCCTTCTGGCCACCGGCCCACAGGAGTCCACTCGTTGAACTGCACTTTGTGCCCTGGGCCCCGCTCTGAAGATTAGCTGCAATAAATGAAACTGAGAGATACACAAACAGTTCCAAGCCGAAGAGCAATAACCCTGCTTCCACAAAGAGTACCAGCTCCGTTCCTGGAACAAAGGGGATCGTTCACCATCTGTGCCCTTATCCATCTTCTAAAAACAGCAGGTGACATCCAGCGTCAGCAGGGATGAAACGAGGCAGCCGTCAGAAAGCCCAGGACAGAACCACAAGGGCAGCCACACAGCGCAGTGCGATCCTCCAGGGGAATTCTACACAGCAGTGAACATGAAAGCACTGGAGCCACGTGAGTTACGGCGACTCAGTAACCGAAGCCACACCTGGCCAAGAAAAGCAAGTCAGAGAGGCCCCCACAGGTCAGTGACATTGACCTGAGTGGCTCAGTGGTGAGGAACCCACCTGCAGTGCAAGAGACGCAGGTTCCATCCCTGGGTCATGAAGGTCCCCCTGGAGAAGGAAATGGCAACCCACTCCAGTGTTCTTGCCTGGAGAATTCCATGGACAGAGGAACCTGGTGGGCTCAGTCCAGGGGGCCACAAAGAGTCAGACACAACTGAAGCAGCTGAGCACACCAGGTTGACAAAAAACAGGCAAAACCAAACAATATTTGTGTCCCTAAATATTTTCGGATACGATTAAATGACAAAACCATGAGAGAAAATGATATAGTACTTTAAAAATGTGAATGGGCATATCAAACTCATCTATTAGTATCTGATGGATGAGGAGGATTTATGGATTTTTTCCTGGCAGTGTTTGACATACATTTTTTTAAAAAACAGTAAACGGGTATTAATCAGAAAGAAAGGGGAGACTTTTATTTTTCGGGGATGGAGGCTAGGAACTGATGGGCTCTTTTGATCTCATAGAGAAAGTGCTGCCTGAAACCACAGGAGGAAACAAATCCCATCAATTGCTTCCTTTTTATCTCAGAATTTGCTTCCACTCCCACGTGTGCAGACAAGGAAAGGCTCCCTGAAGCCAAGGTTGAGCCCCCAGCCCTGGCCCCGGCCCCTGTGCTCAGGATGGGTCCCAGCCCTTCTGGCCACCGGCCCACAGGAGTCCACTCGTTGAACTGCACTTTGTGCCCTGGGCCCCGCTCTGAAGATTAGCTGCAATAAATGAAACTGAGAGATACACAAACAGTTCCAAGCCGAAGAGCAATAACCCTGCTTCCACAAAGAGTACCAGCTCCGTTCCTGGAACAAAGGGGATCGTTCACCATCTGTGCCCTTATCCATCTTCTAAAAACAGCAGGTGACATCCAGCGTCAGCGGGGATGAAACGAGGCAGCCGTCAGAAAGCCCAGGACAGAACCACAAGGGCAGCCACACAGCGCAGTGCGATCCTCCAGGGGAATTCTACACAGCAGTGAACATGAAAGCACTGGAGCCACGTGAGTTACGGCGACTCAGTAACCGAAGCCACACCTGGCCAAGAAAAGCAAGTCAGAGAGGCCCCCACAGGTCAGTGACATTGACCTGAGTGGCTCAGTGGTGAGGAACCCACCTGCAGTGCAAGAGACGCAGGTTCCATCCCTGGGTCATGAAGGTCCCCCTGGAGAAGGAAATGGCAACCCACTCCAGTGTTCTTGCCTGGAGAATTCCATGGACAGAGGAACCTGGTGGGCTCAGTCCAGGGGGCCACAAAGAGTCAGACACAACTGAAGCAGCTGAGCACACCAGGTTGACAAAAAACAGGCAAAACCAAACAATATTTGTGTCCCTAAATATTTTCGGGATACACGATTAAATGACAAAACCATGAGAGAAATGGAACAACAGAAAGAAAATTTAGGAGAGTGGCTACCTGGGGGAATGGGGGACCTGGGTCTGCAAAGGTTTCTGTGCGAGGTTTCTTCAGCTGGATGGGAGGTGCAGGCGGCGTTCCTTAATCTGTGCATATTCCCTGAGCTCACACCCACCTGCGCGAGGCAAATCCACCCATTCTGATGCAGGACGGTGTCCAACCGTCTTTTGTTAGATAAAATAAATGTGTTTTACTGTTTTAAAGCAAGAGATCCGGGCTTCCCTTGTGGCTCAGTGGATAAGAACCCGTCTGCCAATGCAGGAGACACAGGTTCGAGCCCTCATCCGGGAAGATCCCACATACTGCAGAGCAGCTAAACCCACACATCAACAAAGACCCAGCACAGCCAAAAATAAATAAAGTTTAAAAAAAAAAAACAAAAAAAAAAACAAAAAAGCAAGAGATCCATGCTTACCTAAGACGAGAACATTTCTTGACTAGTGCAAAGAAAATTAGCCATGATCACTTTGATGTTTGTACTCCTTTCCCCCCCCATTTGTGAGCAAGTGTGACTTCATTAAGAAGCTCAATTCTCTTCAAGTCTCGGTCTGTCTAGACCCCGCTCGAGCAACTGAATGTCCACGTGGAGAACCACGCTAGGAAAACAATGGCTACGAGCACCCCAGATCTGTAACTTCTTTATCCCGTGTCCCTGAATGTTGAAAATGCTTATTTCTATGTGAAGCCAAGTGCCTCCTGCTCACCTGTGACGCTGCCCTCGCTGCAAGGCAAGAACTGGATAAACACGCTCTCCTTGTAGATGACGACCAAATTCTCCTGTCCTTTCTTCCTGCCGTCACGGTCTCCTCTTCAAAGCTCTGCTCGCTCCCCTCTCAGACACGGGGAGATCTCACACAGCTTTTCTCCAGCCTCCGCGCTCCAAGAGAGAACACCAGGAGGTACGTGAAGGGCTTCCAGAGTCTTCAAAGGCATCGTTTCTTGTGCTTTACTGACGAGCAGGTTTTTTTCTTTTTCGATCTTATTAGCTCAAAACGACATTCTCTCCTCAACAAGGATAGAGACAAGGGTGGAAAGGGAGGACAACGAGGGGTGTCCCACTCATGGCTGCTCCTCCCCTGCCCGCTCCCCCTCCGGGACCCTGTGAGAGGAAGCAGGATGTGGCGGCTCGCTCTCGACAGGACTGGCGTCCACAGTCCACTCGGCCGGACTCAAGACCAAGGCAGAGCTGCAAGTGCAGAGACCGAGTGCTTCCTTGGCCCAGGCAGAAAGGCCTTAATTTTTCAAGATTTAACCGTGGACCACTTTTTTAAGTCTTCTTGAATTTGTCACAATATTGTCTTGGCTTGATGTTTGGGTTTTGGGGCTGCGAGGCATGTGGGATCTTAGCTCCCCAACCAGGCAAAGCTTTAACCACTGGACCACAAGGGAAGTCCTGAGGCTGTAATTTCTTTATACCCAAAACCTTTGTGAGACAGAAATCTGCATGTCCACGGCTGCCGTGCATCTTCGTTCACACACTCCTCACCCCTCGTCCTCGGACACCCGGCCCTGACACATTCCCCACGCGGACTCCGCTGCAATCTGACACGGAAACGCCATTTGTCGGAGCTTCTCTTCTCAGAAACAAATGACTCGTAAAAGGACGCTAAAGGAGGTGGCCTCAGTGACCTTTGTGCCACAGCATGGTACCTCCAGGACCATCTCACACCACAGGCTCCTCCCTCCCACCTGATAGGGGAAACAGGGAACACAGGCTGGAGAGAAAAATTACAAAAGGAGGTCTGGGACTTCCCTGGGGGTCCACTGCAAGGGACCCAGATTCGATCCTTGGTCAGGGAACTATGATCCCACGTAGGGGGAAGAAAAGAAGCAGGTGCAACATGAAAAATCACTATTCGTCATGAAGGAAGCAGTACGGATCCTGAAAACGATGGAGAGAGAGTCAGGGCAGGAGGCCAGTGTCCTTCAAGTCAGTGGAGCCAGAAGGCCCTCCCCAGGAAGCCTCCGGGCAGGGACAAGACCCACCAGTCTATCTCCAGAGCATGAGGTTAAATTAACAAAGCCCCTGAGAGAGCAGATGCCTTGTACATTTTAAGACTCCAAAGCAGTTCCATACACTGCATTCTCCACGCAAACCTCTTTAAGCAAAAACAACGCAACGCATCATAAAATTTCAGCCACAGTGGGAACGTTCTTCACACTTTCTCCAAAGAGAAGCTGTGCAAAGCGTAAGTTATTCGACGTGGTCGAGTGTTTGCACACCAAACCCTGCAGTGCCGCACAGGACTGCGAGGCAGGTCAGTGACTCTGATGAGGAAAAGGCAGCTGTGTGAGCAGGCGCCTGGGTTTTCTCACAGTATCTGGCAGTCCGTGTGTAAGTATGTAGGTTCTCCTTCTCTGTGAGCAATCAACACAAGATTGAACACTCACACTTTAAAAAAGTGGCTGATGAGACCCAACCAAGCTTTTCTTTCTGCCTCCCACCAAAAAAAAAAGGGGGGGGGGGGTTTAAAATGATATAATAAAGTAATAGCAGGGACTCACTGGTTTGTCCAGTGGTTAGAATTCTGTGCTTCCCATGCAGGGCACCCAGGTTCAATCCCTGGCCAGGGACCCACAGCCCACATGCTATAATAAAGGTATAGTATGTTTTTTAAAAACAAAAAACAAAAAAACAATTCTTTTTCTTATCTATTTATTTATCTGGGGTTCTTCTGGGTTTTCCCTGCTGCAGGCTCTTCTCTAGTTGCAGGGAGTGGGTACTCTCTAGTTTCCTTGTTGTTGCTTCTTCTAAGCAGGCTTCTTGTTGTGGTGACATCTCTTGTTCTGGAACTCGGGCTCTAGGACACAAGGGTTTCAGTAGTTGCACATGGGTTCCATAGTTGCAGCTCCGAGGCTCTAGAGCACAGGCTCAACAGTTGTGGTTCACAGGCTTAGCTGCTCCACAGCATGTGGGATCTTCCCAGATCAGGGATTGAACCCGTGTCTCCTGCACTGGCAGGTAAACTCTTCACCACAGAGCTACCAGGGAAGTCCAGGAATAGTTTGTTTAAAAAACATGTTTCCTCTGTTTTTTCTGTACGGTAATCTGATGCCCCCTCCACTGTTATGCCTTGTCCAGTTCTTCTTGGATGACAGACTTCAAAAATGTCCTCCTCAAGGCAAACTCATCCAATGGCAGGAACGCTGATGAAGAGGCAGGAAGGGAAGCCGTGTGCCGAGGACCGACAGCCTGAATTGCTTCAGTCTGGACCAAAGAGGCGGAGGGCGGCTCCTGGGTGGGGGACTGTAAGCGTTCATCTGCTCCGGACACTCAGCGAGGAGCCAGCAGGAGGCACAGAATGCTGTGCAGAGAGAACTTGCCAGAGAGTGGAACCCTGGGCCCAGGAGCCAGCCCCTCGCCTCTGTCCAGGGGTGTGCAAGTGTACACCCGCATACACACACATCTACACGTACACGCCCACTGGGCCTTCCCCTCCAACCCCTGGGAAAGTGGCTGGCACATCCCCAGACAGCCTGCACACAACCCAGTGCCTGCTGGGACTGAGCGATGCTTGCCACGTGAAAGCAAGACGCGGCCCTCTCACAGGCACAGTATGCGTGAGCCAAAAGCCCATCTGGCCCCTGCTCCGAAAATTCAGATTTTACCCTGTAAGTCAGGAACACCCAGTCTGCCCAACCAGAGACGCCAAATAAGCCCATAACCCTACTTTGTTTTCAACAACACAATATGGATCAGGCTTTATAGTTGTTCTCCGAACTTCTCTTGGGAGCCAGGGTATAAGCCGAGATTTAGCTTTGATCTCAAACATGCAACAATTATGACTACCGGGCAAATTAGCAGCTGTAGAAAATATGAATTAGGAGCTAACCTAAAGCCACTCAGTGTGGCTGGTGCCATAAATTAGAAAAAGCCTTCAAGCCTTTCTTGCAGGGGAAAACACGCCAGTTTTTCCAATGATGGGGGCATAAAATTTTTAATGTGGCTGACTTCATGCCATGCAGAAAAAAAGGAGGGCAAGAGAAAAATAGAAAAGAAAAAAAAAAGCAAGTGATTTCCAGCAGCAAGTCCCCAGATTGCTAGGTGACTTTGGCCTTAAAACATCCAAAACCCGCAGCCCATGCCTCTCGATTGCTGAGATAATTATTGGATTGGGTTCAGGATTCAATCATTTGACTTGAGCGCTCCCACAGCTTCAGCACTGTTAATATTAGAAGTGATAATGAGACCCAGAGTGACAGTGTTCGTATGGAGAACCGCAGGCTCTCAGGGCACCTGCCTTGCCCGTGGTCCGCGATGGGGAAAAAGGGGTACACTGGACCCCAGGCCGTGTGTCACTGCACTGCTACCCTCCCAAGGCCCAGCGGCCATCAGGGTCTGTCTTCTTCCTGCTGTTCCTCAGACCATACTAGGCCATCCTGTCTGGTCCAAATTGCTTCTCTAAGCTCTGTCGGCTCTCTCTCCTGCCCCTCAAAGCTTCAGGGCCCCTCCCAACTCAGGCGAGAACCTCCCCATCAGCAGAGCTCCACCCTCCCATGCCCCCTCCCTCCGGGGCTGCAACAGGTGCCCCCACTCAGCAGGCCCTCTCTGAGGCCACTACGGCTTCAACACCCACAGGCATGCCCTCCCCTGCTGTATGCTGTTCCTGGTCATTCTTACCAGCTGTACATTTTACTAGTGTTGTATTGTGCTCTGTTTGTCTCCTTCATCTACCCCAAAAACATTAGCTGCAGGAAGGTGCGTTTGTGCCCGTTGTCTACTCTGAATCCACCAAAGCCTGCGGCCAGCTCTGTCAATTGCTCAGTTGTGTCTGACTCTTTGTGACCCCAGGGACTGTAGTCCACCAGGCTCCCTTGTCCATGTAATTCTCCAGGCAAGAAAACACTGGAGTGGGTTGCCATGCCCTTCTCCAGAGGATCTTCCCAACCCAGGGATCAACCTGGGTCTCCTGCACTGCAGGCAGATTCTTTACCATCTGAGCCACCAGGGAAGCCCCATGGGGGAAAAGGAAAATAGTTTTCATAGGAAACTGGACTGTGGATCTGTCCTTGATGAATTATTAAGCTTTCCACTTAAGGAAATGGAGATTATTCTGGATGTTGGAGAAGTCGAAGCAAGGGGAAATGCAAAGTACTTTAAAAACACAAGCTTTAAAATTAAAAGGTGAAGCTCCTGGGAAGACCAGCAAGTATCGAGGATGAAGCAGGGGTCTAAGTCACACAGGACACACCAGAAACCCTGGAGAGCTAGAAAGTAGCCCATCCAGGTCCCTACGGCTCCAAACCCATGTTCAGCACATGGAGAAGGTTCTGGAAAGCCAATCCACTGCCTGCAGGAATGCGTGGAACCAGGCTCCGGCATGTCCTCCCAGCAAATCTGCTTCTGAGTTCAGCATTATATGCCCTGGTTGACTTATCAGGTGTGAAAATGCAAGTCTGTTCAAGGATGCAGGAAGTCTTTTCTTCTGAAATGCAAGTGCTGGCCCAGAAGAAACAGACTCCTGAAAGGGCTGCTGCCTTGTGCCTGCGAGTGCTGCACAGCCCAGGCCCAGAACAGGGTCTTTGAGGGCACTTTTTCCCAGGACACTCTACCTGCCGCGCACAACAGTGAGAGAGGAGGATAAAGCGGAGAGGCGGCCATTTCAAGTGGCATTTCCACCCAGGATGCTCTTCTGAGACCCATTCATCCCGCGGGGGAAGGGGCAGTGGAGTCCTCATCGCATGTGCACTGAGAACACAGTGAGGGTCGGCCCCGCGACCTCCACATCCTCTTCCGTCAGCTTGCTCAGCACACGCAGGCCCTCCTTCCCTGAACTCAGTTCAGCTAGAGACGGGCGCAGGGGCCATCGGGGCAGTGCTGGAGGAAGCAGACCCTCCCCGCGCACCTGCCAGCGCCACCAGCCCCGGCGCCCCCAGAGCACGCTTGGCTGCTCACGCTGACAGCCGGTGTCCTGAGACGCAGGCCTGAATTGCAGCACAGGGGGACGGGGACCCACCCGCGCAGGAGGCCTCTGCAGGGGGAGCGCGCCCTGGAGCTGCCCCTGCGGGCTGGCTGCCGCCCTGTGCGGTCACGCCCTGGACTCCAGGCCGCGTTTTACAGGAAAGGTCCATACTGCAATTGAGAACCCATCCGAGGAGCCCCACATGGGATGAGGCTAAAACACAACACCTTGACAGTTGAAGAAAGGGACAGGGACAGAACCCTGTCGCCACTCCTGGGCACAGGTTGATCTGTGCAGAGGGCTGCAGAGAGCGCCTCCTCCACAGCTGGATTTGAACGTCCAGATGCTGATCCGAGGTGGTGCTAGGAGATCACGAACCTGACAGCATCCCTGAGGTTTAACGGAAATTTCAGCACATGGAGAAGGTTCTGGAAAGCCAATCCACTGCCTGCAGGAATGCGTGGAACCAGGCTCCGGCATGTCCTCCCAGCAAATCTGCTTCTGAGTTCAGCATTATATGCCCTGGTTGACTTATCAGGTGTGAAAATGCAAGTCTGTTCAAGGATGCAGGAAGTCTTTTCTTCTGAAATGCAAGTGCTGGCCCAGAAGAAACAGACTCCTGAAAGGGCTGCTGCCTTGTGCCTGCGAGTGCTGCACAGCCCAGGCCCAGAACAGGGTCTTTGAGGGCACTTTTTCCCAGGACACTCTACCTGCCGCGCACAACAGTGAGAGAGGAGGATAAAGCGGAGAGGCGGCCATTTCAAGTGGCATTTCCACCCAGGATGCTCTTCTGAGACCCATTCATCCCGCGGGGGAAGGGGCAGTGGAGTCCTCATCGCATGTGCACTGAGAACACAGTGAGGGTCGGCCCCGCGACCTCCACATCCTCTTCCGTCAGCTTGCTCAGCACACGCAGGCCCTCCTTCCCTGAACTCAGTTCAGCTAGAGACGGGCGCAGGGGCCATCGGGGCAGTGCTGGAGGAAGCAGACCCTCCCCGCGCACCTGCCAGCGCCACCAGCCCCGGCGCCCCCAGAGCACGCTTGGCTGCTCACGCTGACAGCCGGTGTCCTGAGACGCAGGCCTGAATTGCAGCACAGGGGGACGGGGACCCACCCGCGCAGGAGGCCTCTGCAGGGGGAGCGCGCCCTGGAGCTGCCCCTGCGGGCTGGCTGCCGCCCTGCGCGGTCACGCCCTGGACTCCAGGCCGCGTTTTACAGGAAAGGTCCATACTGCAATTGAGAACCCATCCGAGGAGCCCCACATGGGATGAGGCTAAAACACAACACCTTGACAGTTGAAGAAAGGGACAGGGACAGAACCCTGTCGCCACTCCTGGGCACAGGTTGATCTGTGCAGAGGGCTGCAGAGAGCGCCTCCTCCACAGCTGGACTTGAACGTCCAGATGCTGATCCGAGGTGGTGCTAGGAGATCACGAACCTGACGGAGAGCATCCCTGAGGTTTAACGGAAATGATATGCAGAGGAGAGGGCGTCTGCTACACTCACACTGAATAACATAATTTACATGTGAAATTGGGGCTTCCCCGGTGGCTCAGATGGTAAAGAATCTGCCTGCAATGCAGGAGACCCCGGTTCAATCCCTGAGTTGGGAAGATCCCCTGGAGGAGGGCATGGCTACCCACTCCAGTATTCTTGTCGGGAGAATCCCACGGACAGAGAAGCCTGGTGGGCTACAGCCCATGAGTTGCACACAACTGAGCAACTCGCACTTCCACTTTCATGTGTATACCAACAAGCAGGACTTGGACTGCACTTCAAGTGTTCACCAGAAAAGGTAAGTAAGTGGTCCTGAAGCTAAGATGGGTTATGGAGACAAAAGCAGTGAAACCAAGAGCCAACAGGAACCTTCGCTGGTGGACCGCTGGCTGAGAACACACCTATCGGTGTAGGGGACACAGGTTCGATCCCTGGCCCAGGAAGAGCAACTAAGCTCGTGCACAACAACCATGAGCCTGTGTTCTAGAGCCCAGGAGCGACAACGACTGAAGCCCCCACCCTCAAGACCGTGCTCTGCAACAAGAGAAGCCCCTGCAATGAGAAGACCACACACCACACCTAGAGTAGCCCTGCTCGCCACAACTAGAGAACGTCCATGTGCAGCAGCAAAGACCCAACACCACCAAAAATTACAAAATTTTTAAGATAAATTTTAAACAGAGCTGGCGGGGGCAGAGCATTGGGGCAGGCCAGTTCCCACACATGAGAAAATCCCTCAGCTGCTTTCTTGCTGACCTTCCAGTGCATCCTCTGAGCTTTTCTTTAAAGCAAAAGGCAAAAGAACAAAGACGAAAAAAATAATTCTAAAGCTTGCCTGATGATTTTAAAAACTGGAGTAGGATGCTTGCCATGTGTTTCATCTCAGCCAGAGCGTAATTTTGCGCGTAACATTCCAAGCAAAATCTTTGATGTGATGCTCAACACAAAATGCCACCCAGTTTCTAATTATCTGACATGCTTCTACACAATGGTAATTACAACAGACTAAACGAAGGAGGAGGGGACGTACTCACGGCCCTAAGACCATTCTTCACTTGTCTGATCCAGAAAACACAGGCAGTAAGCGTGCTTACATAATTTCCTATTAAAATCCTGCCTGATCTCCTGCCTGCCACAAACATTAGGATCTTCATTAGTTCTCAGAGGAAGAAAGTCAAAACCTCTCTCGTCCGCATGCGACTGACAGTGGCTTTTAATGAGCTTGACCATTTCCGATACTGAATGGACTATTACTAGACTGAAAAGTAATTCAAAGCAAAGACAGTCAAAGGAGGGCTGTGATTTCATGCACTTGATGCTCTTTACAAAAAGCATTCTTTATTTGGCTGTGCCATGTCTCAGTTGCAACACACAGGATCTTTATTTGGAACATGCAAAACAGTTCCCCGACCAGGGATCAAATCTGGACCCTCTGCCCTGGGAGTGCCGAGTCCTGGCCCCTGGCCTAGCGGGCAAGCCCCACCTCTGATGTTCACGTACCACTCACCTGTGTCTCCCTGCACTCTCACGAGACTGGTACCTCACAAATATTTTTGGTTTCCCTTTGTTTTCCTTTCTGAGATCAGTAGTCACAGATGTTTCTTTTTTTTTTTCCTCTTCAATCCCACCATGACTAATCTGAAGCACCAATGGTACAACTGTACCAAAGAAAGCAACACCTGTGTCTGCCAACTCTCAGAACGGGCATGAATCTGGAATTATACACATCTGTAAACAACAAAACTGTAAAATCAAAAAAGCAAAATAAAACTTTGTGATTGTGGAAGAAAAAAAAAAGAAATACATGATCCTATTAAACAGTATTTCTTTTTCTTAAAAAAAAAAAAAGAAGTGGCACTGAGAGGCAGGCAGATCTCATCGTTCACCATTCACGCTGAGGACCCCGGTTTCCTGTCCAGTCATCAGGAGCCAGAGGGCAGCAGGCACGCAGCCTGGCGACCGCGGACAGGCAGGCAAACTGGGTCAGAAAGTTGTTGTTTTAAAGTTACTTCAGGATGAGTCGATTCTAACATATTCACATAGTTACATTGCCATGAAAAGGGTGCTGGTGAAAAAAGCAAAGGCAGAGATTCTTGCACTTGTCTGATCCAGAAAACACATGGTAATTACAACAGACTAAACGAAGGAGGAGGACGTACTCACGGCCCTAAGACCATTCTTCACTTGTCTGATCCAGAAAACACAGGCAGTAAGCGTGCTTACATAATTTCCTATTAAAATCCTGCCTGATCTCCTGCCTGCCACAAACATTAGGATCTTCATTAGTTCTCAGAGGAAGAAAGTCAAAACCTCTCTCGTCCGCATGCGACTGACAGTGGCTTTTAATGAGCTTGACCATTTCCGATACTGAATGGACTATTACTAGACTGAAAAGTAATTCAAAGCAAAGACAGTCAAAGGAGGGCTGTGATTTCATGCACTTGATGCTCTTTACAAAAAGCATTCTTTATTTGGCTGTGCCATGTCTCAGTTGCAACACACAGGATCTTTATTTGGAACATGCAAAACAGTTCCCCGACCAGGGATCAAATCTGGACCCTCTGCCCTGGGAGTGCCGAGTCCTGGCCCCTGGCCTAGCGGGCAAGCCCCACCTCTGATGTTCACGTACCACTCACCTGTGTCTCCCTGCACTCTCACGAGACTGGTACCTCACAAATATTTTTGGTTTCCCTTTGTTTTCCTTTCTGAGATCAGTAGTCACAGATGTTTCTTTTTTTTCCTCTTCAATCCCACCATGACTAATCTGAAGCACCAATGGTACAACTGTACCAAAGAAAGCAACACCTGTGTCTGCCAACTCTCAGAACGGGCATGAATCTGGAATTATACACATCTGTAAACAACAAAACTGTAAAATCAAAAAAGCAAAATAAAACTTTGTGATTGTGGAAGAAAAAAAAAAGAAATACATGATCCTATTAAACAGTATTTCTTTTTCTTAAAAAAAAAAAAAGAAGTGGCACTGAGAGGCAGGCAGATCTCATCGTTCACCATTCACGCTGAGGACCCCGGTTTCCTGTCCAGTCATCAGGAGCCAGAGGGAGCAGCAGGCACGCAGCCTGGCGACCGCGGACAGGCAGGCAAACTGGGTCAGAAAGTTGTTGTTTTTTTTTTAAAGTTACTTCAGGATGAGTCGATTCTAACATATTCACATAGTGAAATACCATGCTGCCATGAAAAAGGGTGCTGGTGAAAAAAAGCAAAGGCAGAGCAAAATGTGACTGTTAACAAAGACCAGTGGGAAAAAACTGGACACGCCTTGTAAAACTCCAAGGTTGGAAAAATGGAAACGTCCCCAGAAGAACAGCAGTTGCTTCCAGATGGCAGGATCAAGGGCAATGTTTCTTCTTCTTTACCAGTTCAGTCGGTTCAGTGGTGCAGTCGTGTCTGACTCTTTGTGACCCTATGGACTGCAGCTCACCAGGCTTCCCTGTCCCCCGTCATCTCTGGGAGCTCGCTCAAATGCATGTCCACTGGCTCAGTGATGGCATCCAAGCACCTCCTCCACTGTCGTCCCCTTTACCTTCTGCTTTCTGTGTCTCCCAGCATTAAGATCTTTTCCAATGAGTCAACTCTTCCCATCAGATGCTCAAAATATATTGAACATATATGTTAACAATCATGTCCATCATCAGAAAAGGGGCTGATTCATTCATGCAAACTCTCCTCTTTGTGATCAACTCTGACTTTTCTGCTTTCACTTCTTCCTGTTGTAAAGTCTAAAATCCGGGCAAGTATCTGCCAGGTGAACGAATGAACAAAGGCACCACTTCTCAGGGTCAGGGCTCCTGCTTACCTAGAGGCAAAGGCAGACAGAGAACCAAGGGCTCTAACCTTGTCCCACCATGAGGACACGTGCACCAGTTACTACCCTCCTCAGAGCAGAAAGTGGCCTGGGGAGAGGGTCGGTCACCAGCTACAGGACCTGAGAAGAGATGAAGACACGCAGCCCCCGGGCGAGTCTGAAAGGCCAGCAGGTGCTCCTGCAGGGGTCGGGGAAGGGACGGGAGCAGGTCCACAAGCTGGGAAGCCAGGAAGGGACTCGCAAGAAGGTCTCTTCTCACTGATGCGCTGCGGAGGTGAGGCCCCTGCAAGACGAGCATCGCATCCCCAGCCAAAGGGGTGCCCCGGTCGGTGCAGAACAGTCAGAGGCTTCAATCGGGACAACGAAGATGCGCTGGGGTTCCACACTCAGCCTCCTCGTGCTGAGTCTAGGTGTGTGCTGCCCAGGCGTCCACGGGTTGTGATGGCTGCCCAGAACATGTTTTCTCCCTGTGCCTCCAAACCTGTAGCGGAAGCTGGCAGAGAGCGCCAGAAAGCCCGACATTCAGCGGTGCCCCCACCCTCCCCCGTGGGAACAGCTGAACCCAGTGATGCTGCGCTCGGCAAAGCCCTGCCTGTGCAGCAGGAGGAGACGCGCCTGGTGAGAAACAGAGCACGGGGGCTGTGGTGGGCACAAAAATGGTGCACCCCCCACCCTCCAGATGTCCACATCCTCATCCCCAAAGCCTCAGGCTGTGCCCTTACAGAGCCAAAGGGACTCTGCCAACGAGATTGAGAATCTTAACACAGGGGAGTTATGTTGGATTACCCAGATGAGTCCAGTGCGATCATGAGGGTCCTGAGACTTCGGAAATGCAGCAGTAGAAAGGGAAAAGGCGCTCTGAGGATGGACGCAGAGGTAGAGAGAGACTCGAAAACTCTACACGGCTGGCTCCCAGGATGGAGGGAGGAGCCACGCGCCCAAGAACGCGGGTGGCTGGCAGGAGTGGGTAAGGGCAGAGACGAATTCTCCCCTAGAACCACCAGAAGGAACGCAGCCTGCCAACACCTTAACTAGGACTGCGGACCTCCAGGACTGGAAGAAGATAAACCTGTGTTGTTTTAAGCCCTGAAGTTTGGGGTGACTTGTTACTGCAGCCGGAGGAAACTAATGTCAGATCAAGATCACGAGGGACCCTGCCAAACTCTGTGCACCAACACGAAGTAAAGCACAAGGGATAGGCCCGGCGAGTCGGTCACCAGCTACAGTACCTGAGAAGAGATGAAGACACGCAGCCCCCGGGCGAGGCTGAAAGGCCAGCAGGTGCTCCTGCAGGGGTCGGGGAAGGGACGGGAGCAGGTCCACAAGCTGGGAAGCCAGGAAGGGACTCGCAAGAAGGTCTCTTCTCACTGATGCGCTGCGGAGGTGAGGCCCCTGCAAGACGAGCATCGCATCCCCAGCCAAAGGGGTGCCCCGGTCGGTGCAGAACAGTCAGAGGCTTCAATCGGGACAACGAAGATGCGCTGGGGTTCCACACTCAGCCTCCTCGTGCTGAGTCTAGGTGTGTGCTGCCCAGGCGTCCACGGGTTGTGATGGCTGCCCAGAACATGTTTTCTCCCTGTGCCTCCAAACCTGTAGCGGAAGCTGGCAGAGAGCGCCAGAAAGCCCGACATTCAGCGGTGCCCCCACCCTCCCCCGTGGGAACAGCTGAACCCAGTGATGCTGCGCTCGGCAAAGCCCTCCCTGTGCAGCAGGAGGAGACGCGCCTGGTGAGAAACAGAGCACGGGGGCTGTGGTGGGCACAAAAATCACCCCCCACCCTCCAGATGTCCACATCCTCATCCCCAAAGCCTCAGGCTGTGCCCTTACAGAGCCAAAGGGACTCTGCCAACGAGATTGAGAATCTTAACACAGGGGAGTTATGTTGGATTACCCAGATGAGTCCAGTGCGATCATGAGGGTCCTGAGACTTCGGAAATGCAGCAGTAGAAAGGGAAAAGGCGCTCTGAGGATGGACGCAGAGGTAGAGAGAGACTCGAAAACTCTACACGGCTGGCTCCCAGGATGGAGGGAGGAGCCACGCGCCCAAGAACGCGGGTGGCTGGCAGGAGTGGGTAAGGGCAGAGACGAATTCTCCCCTAGAACCACCAGAAGGAACGCAGCCTGCCAACACCTTAACTAGGACTGCGGACCTCCAGGACTGGAAGAAGATAAACCTGTGTTGTTTTAAGCCCTGAAGTTTGGGGTGACTTGTTACTGCAGCCGGAGGAAACTAATGTCAGATCAAGATCACGAGGGACCCTGCCAAACTCTGTGCACCAACACGAAGTAAAGCACAAGGTACGGGTCATTACGCTTGTCGAACGGCAAACCAGGAGCCTTTGGAAGACCTCAGAAATGCGGGCTGGTGCACTGACACTGAGAACTGGCTGCATTCCCTCCTGACAGCTGGGTAACCTGGCAACAGCCTGGCCCGTGATCGCATCTTTCCGAGGAAACTGCATCTTCTAGACACGCCTGCATCTTTTGGACCCCCTAGCTACCACTGCAGTGGGGTTTATGTCAGCGGCACTTCACAACTCACATCCTCCCTTTGACACAAACGTCAAGGCTTCCATGCCTTCAGAGATAAATGTCTTGACACAGACAAGACGTGGGAGACAGCAGGCTGCCCAGCCTCCTGGTCTCAGGACTTGGTGTGGGGTCTTGCCTTCCCAGTCTTCCTGGACTCCAGGACCATCCCGAGGCTCAGTGCAAGGATGCAACACACCTTCCAAGCCCAAGAGGACAGGGATTCTTAGAGCCCGTCCCCCCACAGGTGGGCGCACACGGCCTCCGCCCAGCCCCCCACAGCGTGTGCTCCTCCAGCTGCTCAGGCAGGAGGGCAGCTGGGGGCCAGAGGTCTGCCTGCCCAGCTTCCCTTCTCTCCTCCACGGCTTGGCCCCTACTCCTGGCACTGCTCACAGCTCTGACTCAAAGGTCAGATGCACGACGGTCAGATGCACATGCAAACATGAGCCCCTTACACAGGGGACCCAGGAGCGGACAGGTGAGTACAATCATGGGAACAACCTGAGCATAGAGGTTCATTGCTCCCTTCCAGCTCCTGGACACAAGGGCTCAGCTCGAGCCTTCAAGCATGGTGCATCAACTCCCTGGAGCTGGGCTGGGGATCTCTGTCCCGTGCCCCACAGCTACACCTGGATACCAGGCCTGGTTTCTCCATTCACCAATCTGTCCCAGGAGTCGTGCACGGATGACATAAAGAAGGCTGAGCACTGAAGAATTGGTGCCTTCAAACTATGGTGCTGGAGAAGACCTTTCAGAGTCCCTTGGACAGCAAGATCAAACCCGTCCATCCTAAAGAAAACCAACCCTGAATACTCATTGGAAGGACTGATGCTGAAGCTGAAGCTCCAATCCTTTGGCCCCCTGATGTGAAGAGCCGACTCACTGAAAAAGATCCTGATGCGAAGAGCTGACTTCTGGGAAAGACTGAGGGCAGGAGGAGAGGGGGTGACAGAGGATGTGATAGTTGGATGGCATCACCTACTCAACGGACATGAGTTTGAGCAAGCTCTGGGAGCTGGTGAAGGACAGGGAAGCCTGGCACGCTGCAGTCCACGGGGTCGCAAAGAGGCAGACACAGCTGAGCAAAGGAAAACAAGAACCTTACATGACATTTGTATTTTCTGAGTCTTCTAATCCCTACCTGCCATGATAATGGGGATTGTATAAATTAGTATAATAGGCAGCCAATGTTTGTAACGTTCTTGGCACACAATAGATGCCCACTAAATTGTACTTATTACAACCACCAGCACAGAGCAAGCTCCGGCACATGGTCCAGAAACACGAGTTCCCCTGAGAGGACTTACAACAATTGCTTCCCACAACATAAAAGGACCAGTGTTCTAACTATGACAAAGCAACAAAGGGGCTTTCTCACAGGGCGGCTAGAAACCTTACCAGGCAGCAGCAGGAGGACTCTGAGCCACGCCCACCCTGAGTTAGATTCCCAAGCAAGGCGGCTTAGAAACCATGGACGCGGCAGACAAGGAAGAGATGAGAAAAACACACAGGAGGACAATCAGGTAACTAGCGACCAAACAGTGCTCACAACTATTCATCACACACCAGGGGGCCTGCACACACCAAAGCTCACAAACACAGGCCGGAGAGGCGTGTGTTCCCGATGTTCCTGTGAGAAGCAACCTGGGGAAGGACGACAACAAAGTCTCAGAGTGCAGGACAGCGGCCGCCTCTGCCATGTCTCTCCAGATGATTCCCACCTGCTTAACTTCCACTTTTTCCAGAGTTTTGGGAACGTCTCCATCTCATTTGGGAGTTCCAGACCTACAATGAGAAGTCCATGATCCAAATCCTTCCGTGCAGGTGTGCATGCTCAGTTGTGTCTACCTCTTTGCAACGCCCTGGACTGTAGCCCACCAGGCTCCTCTGTCCATGAATTCTCCAGGCAAGAGCACTGGAGTGGGTTGTCATTTTCTCCTCCAGGAGATCTTCCCAACCCAGGGATCGAACCCACGTCTCTTGCATTGGCAGGTGGCTTCTGGATGAAGCAGAAGAGATCACGAACAGCAGCGGAAGGAGGGGAAGACCTGTGTTGGAGGTGGCCGTCTGGCCCCAGGGCCCACTGGATGACAGGACAGCCCCGGTCCAGCAGCTTGGCTGGCAGGGGCCCCGCATCCCACCCCTTCCCTCTAGAGTGTGGTGCCCAGGCGTGTGGGTGGGGAGGGGAGAGTCCATTCTCCCTGTCAGAGGACACAGTGGTACAAACTTTCTGGAGTCAATGCAACACTATTAAAAAAAAAAAAAACAAAGAAGAAGAAACACTTTGATAGAACAATTATCCATCAAAGAGAGCATCGCAAAGAAATAAATGCTCAGGGCTGTTATTATGGAAACATCCTTTATTGCACTGTTTAGAACAGTGAAAACACAGAAGCGACTTCAATGCTCAACAAAGTGTAGCTAATTCTGAAACGTCCATTCACATGAAAGGGTGATACACATGCCACGGGGTGAAGACAGTCTAGTTTTATTACCAGATATCAAAAGCAGGGTGGGGGCTCTCAACACTGTAAGAGCCTCTACTGTAAGATGTGAGGGGAAGCCAAGATCATCTGAAACACATATGAAAATACCGAAACATTGCATCCTGAAATGCCCGGCTATGGGCTTTTTCTTCCCCCTGCCTCTACTTTGAATAACCCTACAATGAACACAAATTACAAATGTCTAAACAGTCGACTTACTAGTCAGTTTAACAATAATAGGACAGAGACTTCCTGGAAGTCCTGTGATTAAGGCTCCATCCTTCCCCTGCAGGGAGTACAGGTTCAATCCCTACTCAGGGAACTAAGAGGCCACCACTAAGCAGGGTAACCAAAAGAATGAATAAGTCAAGTTTAAAAATATATAAATGAAAAATAAAAATAACACATTGGCTGTTTTTCAGGCATTCTCCCCACTTCCTAATACTTTCTTGACTTGGGTCCATTTAAATGCATCCCAGGCCACACCTCCACACTGAGAATCACATCTGGTCAGTGGCTTGACAACCTGGATCCTTCTCCTAAAATCACACTGTGCAGCCCCACTTCCAGGTTCAAGGGCTTCAGCGGCCTCCCATCCAGTACTCCTTCCTGCTGATCCCGGCTGCCCCAAAGAACTAACTGCTTTACTTCCACCTGTTACAGTTGCAGGAAGACTCCAAGCCTGACAGTATTTCCATTTCAGAAGGAAACACAGGACGAGACCACCACCATCCCAAAAGTGCAGAGAGAAACACCTTCCCCAACACCCTCCAGGAAAATTTCTGGTGTTTCATTCCATCAGCAGAAGTCTGACTGCACAGTTCTGGGATAAAATGCGACCAGAACGCATCCACGCTCACTCACCTGATCTTCGAGGAAGACGGAGGTCCCTTCCTCTCTAGTGTATTACACATCGTCACCGCTATTCCAAACCCCAAGAACCACCAAGGGTCTCCAGCTGTAGCCTCAGGAGGGGATGAACTTTCTTGCATCCTACGATTCACAGCCTCATCTGCTTCTCCTTTTGATTTTAATTTATACACCGTAATCTCGCCAAACTCCTACTGCTGGTAGCTGCATGTTTTTCTAATGTTTTCTTTTTCTTCTTCTCCAAAGAATTCATTCTTTGCTACCATACGTTATTCACAGAAAGCTTTTTTGTAATGTCAATCATTTTCCATCACAGAATTACAAGGGTGATACTCTACATTTTCAAATGATTTTCCTGCTGCAAAAAAAAAAAAAAGAATCGAACTCATGGCCTCCAAGTAAACAGGGATAAATTCTAAGCAGAAGCCACAGCCATGCAGAGCCTTCCCCTGG
This sequence comes from Tragulus kanchil, assembly GCA_022376925.1. NCBI lineage: Eukaryota > Metazoa > Chordata > Mammalia > Artiodactyla > Tragulidae > Tragulus > Tragulus kanchil. The sequence goes on from JAIOJX010000026.1 coordinate 51,240,584, forward strand.
GAGGAGACAGGCCAGGACATCTGTGCCACAGTCAAGGTCTTCCCACGGGCTGCTCTCGCCTGTCACAGCTGGTCCCCAGGTTTCCATCGACTGGAACAGCCCATGCCTCCGGATTCATGTGGCTGAGTGGCCTTGACTTTGAAAAACAGACATCAGATAGAACACCCACACAGCCGACTCACACCATAAACCAGTCCCCACTCCTGGGATAGAGACATTTGCTTAAGACCACACCAGCATCTCCAGTTTCAAAGGAGATGGTGACATAAAATAGTAATTTAACATTCAACAGCTGCCACCCCCCAAAAGGAGGTAAAGTCCGTGAAAGTGATCAATCTCAATTTTCTTTCCTAAATTTCAGGCCTGCCCCATCTCATCACCTTAAGAAATATAACTCTGACATTTTAAAATGACATTCACATTGTGCAGACTCAGGAGGCCTACCTGATACATTTTCAAGATTGTTTCAATAAAAAAAAATCATATGTTGCGATGAAGACATTTCACTTAGAGTCTGCACGTGGAATTGGTTCAATGAGAGTGTAACACCTAGTCAGCAGGCAGCACCCAGAAATCCAGCCAAGGATCAACTGGACCCCTCCCTCCCTCACCTCGGGGCCCAGAGGTGCCTGCCGAGGCCCCGGGCGGGCGGAGAGGCCCCCTCCGAGGCTCTCCTGGACGTGCGCCCCTCCCCAAGCCTTCCACTGAAGGAGCAGGGCCTTGCTGGGCAGGCCCTCCAGTAAGCCTTCCGTTTTCCCACTGAGTGTGATAAGAGTCTCCTGAACAGAGGCGAGATGGGTGTACAGCCACCCGGGGCTCTGGGGAAGCGTGGCAGGAGGGTGGGGATCACACGGACTCGAGGGCAGAACCACGGAGGCACCATCCTCTGACCTCAGTCGCAGGACCATCCACCAGCAGCCTCTCCTGCCGGGATCCTCAGCAGGAAGGCTCCCCCTAGCCTCTATTCCTCAGCAGTGCCTAAGGCCTTGATACAAAGTATCCTGTGAGTTTCCACCCTGTTCTGTTCAGGTTCTGTCTTGGGCAGGCGCGGCCTGCTTCACCCTAGCATGACCCACTCTCTCAGAGCAGGGCTTCCTGTCAATGTGCCTAGGTGTCTCCGGGTTCAGGGTTGGCTGCCCTAGCCGTGTGGAGCCAAGGACAACCGGTTGTCCCATGAACGAGGGTGACCTGCCCCCCACTGTTAGGACCAGAAACACAGATTAGCAGCATCTACACTGTCCCAGGCGCGGCACTCAGCGCTGGCATGAGTCACCCCTTCCAAACCTCAGCTCACACCCGGAAGAGAATGTGCAGCACTGTCTCTGCTGGACGCGAGGCGGGCGAGTGTGATGCCACCAGCTGCTGAGGTCACCGGGCGATCCAAGCTCAAGCCAGGGCCATCTGGCCGCCGACGGCCAACCTCCACGTCCACCCACTTGGTTCCTCCCCCAGAGGCATCCAGTCCGGCCAGTTCTGCCCCTGGGTACACACTTGCTGTTTGATCCCCGGATGCCATAAATCACGGGGCTTGCCCGATGGCTCAGTGATAAAGCAATGCAGGAGACAGATTTGATCCCTGGGCTGGGAACGTCCCCTGGAGGAGGAAATGGCAATCCACTCCAGTATTCTTGCCTGGAGAAGTCCAAGGACAGAGGAGCCTGATGGGCTACAGTCCAGGAGGTCACACCACTGAGCACGCAGGCATATGCACACGCCATAAAACACGGTTCACAGCTTACCCTGGTGAAGGTGACTAGGGCCGGGGTGGGCGTGGGGCAAACGTCCCCTACCCTGGAGTGGGAACTGGGACCCCATTCCCAGGAGCCGGTGCCCAGCAGAGGGCCATCCAAGCAAGCCCGTGTCTTGTCCTAGGCACTGATAAAACTGGCGTGGGCGAAGCTGCTTTCTCCCCTGCGAGGCATCGGCAATCACCATGCCCCAGAGGTGGCAGAGGCCAGACCTCCCTGAGAAAGGAACACTGCCTCCCCAAGGGCTTCCCAACAGCCTGGAAAGAAGGGATGACAGAATCACAAAGTCTCCATTTTGCAGCCTCTTTGAATACATCCAGATGACCCTCCAGATACTCAGCACATCCCAGAAAGACAACTCAAAGGCTGTCCTCTGATGAAGCCCGGCCTCCATTTACCAGGAAGTTGTCTGGCCAAACAGAACCAGAATGGAGTTCCTGTCAATGTGCCTAGGTGTCTCCGGGTTCAGGGTTGGCTGCCCTAGCCGTGTGGAGCCAAGGACAACCGGTTGTCCCATGAACGAGGGTGACCTGCCCCCCACTGTTAGGACCAGAAACACAGATTAGCAGCATCTACACTGTCCCAGGCGCGGCACTCAGCGCTGGCATGAGTCACCCCTTCCAAACCTCAGCTCACACCCGGAAGAGAATGTGCAGCACTGTCTCTGCTGGACGCGAGGCGGGCGAGTGTGATGCCACCAGCTGCTGAGGTCACCGGGCGATCCAAGCTCAAGCCAGGGCCATCTGGCCGCCGACGGCCAACCTCCACGTCCACCCACTTGGTTCCTCCCCCAGAGGCATCCAGTCCGGCCAGTTCTGCCCCTGGGTACACACTTGCTGTTTGATCCCCGGATGCCATAAATCACGGGGCTTGCCCGATGGCTCAGTGATAAAGCAATGCAGGAGACAGATTTGATCCCTGGGCTGGGAACGTCCCCTGGAGGAGGAAATGGCAATCCACTCCAGTATTCTTGCCTGGAGAAGTCCAAGGACAGAGGAGCCTGATGGGCTACAGTCCAGGAGGTCACACCACTGAGCACGCAGGCATATGCACACGCCATAAAACACGGTTCACAGCTTACCCTGGTGAAGGTGACTAGGGCCGGGGTGGGCGTGGGGCAAACGTCCCCTACCCTGGAGTGGGAACTGGGACCCCATTCCCAGGAGCCGGTGCCCAGCAGAGGGCCATCCAAGCAAGCCCGTGTCTTGTCCTAGGCACTGATAAAACTGGCGTGGGCGAAGCTGCTTTCTCCCCTGCGAGGCATCGGCAATCACCATGCCCCAGAGGTGGCAGAGGCCAGACCTCCCTGAGAAAGGAACACTGCCTCCCCAAGGGCTTCCCAACAGCCTGGAAAGAAGGGATGACAGAATCACAAAGTCTCCATTTTGCAGCCTCTTTGAATACATCCAGATGACCCTCCAGATACTCAGCACATCCCAGAAAGACAACTCAAAGGCTGTCCTCTGATGAAGCCCGGCCTCCATTTACCCAGGAAGTTGTCTGGCCAAACAGAACCAGAATGGACAGCAAAACACAGAGGCAGCATGTTAAAGAATTCCAAAGGAATGTGGTTCCCAAAAATCCAGACCAAGGAAGTTATCACCAGTTCTGTCCACAAACCAACTCCATGAGAAGAGAAGGAAGCCAGCTGGAGGAGCCGCCTCTCAGAGGGGACTTGGGAGAGCATCCACCACCTGCACTCTGTGGACATCATTCAGATCCTGGTGCAAATAAACAGAAAAATACCCCATGGGGCTTCCCTGGTGGTCCAGTGGGTAAGGACACCACTTTGCAGTGCAAGGGGCGCCGGTTTGATCCCTGGCCTGGGAAGATCCCACGTGCCGCGGAGCGGTTGGACCGATGTGTCCAATTACCGAGCCGGAGCTCTGGAGCACATGCGCCCAGAGCCGGCGCTCTGCAGCGACAGAGGCCACTGTGATGGGAGGCCCACACGGGCCAAAGAACAAACGTGGATCAAAAATAGATAAATGAAAGACTAATAGAAGTGGCCCGCCTGCTCCCCTCCCTCCTCAACCACCCCCCCCCAAAATAAAAAAAAAAGAAAAAGAAAAATACCCCATGATCCTCCCGAGACAACTGGGACTTTGAACGCCCACTGAGTATGTGATGCTATAAAAAAACAGCTCTTTTTCTCGTTTGTTTAACTGAGAGGTGTAGCATAGGATCTTCCTTCCCCAGGGATCAAACACAAGCCCACTGCCGTGGAAGCTCAGAGCCTGAACCACTGGGCCACCAGCAAAGTCCACCTGCTCTTGCTGTTTACGTGTGATCATGGTGATGTGGCCGCATGTGCTTTGCTTTTTCCTTAAGAGTTCTCCCTTTTTGGAGGTGATACTGCAATCACCATGCCCCAGAGGTGGCAGAGGCCAGACCTCCCTGAGAAAGGAACACTGCCTCCCCAAGGGCTTCCCAACAGCCTGGAAAGAAGGGATGACAGAATCACAAAGTCTCCATTTTGCAGCCTCTTTGAATACATCCAGATGACCCTCCAGATACTCAGCACATCCCAGAAAGACAACTCAAAGGCTGTCCTCTGATGAAGCCCGGCCTCCATTTACCCAGGAAGTTGTCTGGCCAAACAGAACCAGAATGGACAGCAAAACACAGAGGCAGCATGTTAAAGAATTCCAAAGGAATGTGGTTCCCAAAAATCCAGACCAAGGAAGTTATCACCAGTTCTGTCCACAAACCAACTCCATGAGAAGAGAAGGAAGCCAGCTGGAGGAGCCGCCTCTCAGAGGGGACTTGGGAGAGCATCCACCACCTGCACTCTGTGGACATCATTCAGATCCTGGTGCAAATAAACAGAAAAATACCCCATGGGGCTTCCCTGGTGGTCCAGTGGGTAAGGACACCACTTTGCAGTGCAAGGGGCGCCGGTTTGATCCCTGGCCTGGGAAGATCCCACGTGCCGCGGAGCGGTTGGACCGATGTGTCCAATTACCGAGCCGGAGCTCTGGAGCACATGCGCCCAGAGCCGGCGCTCTGCAGCGACAGAGGCCACTGTGATGGGAGGCCCACACGGGCCAAAGAACAAACGTGGATCAAAAATAGATAAATGAAAGACTAATAGAAGTGGCCCGCCTGCTCCCCTCCCTCCTCAACCACCCCCCCCCAAAATAAAAAAAAAAGAAAAAGAAAAATACCCCATGATCCTCCCGAGACAACTGGGACTTTGAACGCCCACTGAGTATGTGATGCTATAAAAAAACAGCTCTTTTTCTCGTTTGTTTAACTGAGAGGTGTAGCATAGGATCTTCCTTCCCCAGGGATCAAACACAAGCCCACTGCCGTGGAAGCTCAGAGCCTGAACCACTGGGCCACCAGCAAAGTCCACCTGCTCTTGCTGTTTACGTGTGATCATGGTGATGTGGCCGCATGTGCTTTGCTTTTTCCTTAAGAGTTCTCCCTTTTTGGAGGTGATACTGAAATATGTACAGAAGAAATTACAGGATGTCTTGGACTTGCTTCAGAGTAAGGCTGGCGGGTGGCAGGGAGCACAGAGGAGAGGGGCGTCTCCTGAGGGTTACTGAGGCAGGCTGATGGCCGCCTGGGAGGTGGTTCTGCTCCTCTACATCCATTTTATGTGTTTAAATTGTTCTGTAAGTTTTAGAAAGCAGTACTTAACACAGAAAGCTCAAGCCTTTTCTTCTACCTTCAGTCACTACACACACACCACATGTGAACACAAGAAAACACACACATGTACACACACGGCGCTCTCTTTTCTATGCATACATTAGACCTTCTCCTTGAGAAGGGAATGAACGCTCTTTCCACTCGGAGCCTCCAGCCCCCACATCTACAAATCGAGCATTTGATCTGCATCTTGGAGCTGTTTGAGGATTAAACCACTTAACGTTAACATAAGCTGATTAACATGACTTAATGTCAGCCAATGTGCACATTGTTATCGTTAATAGTACCAGTCTCAAACGTGCCAAGCTTGCCTCCTCTGACAATTCTACTGTCGGAACAGTGTGGGGGCACCTGGCCACGGCCTCCTGCTGCTACGAGAGTGGTGAGGCCACGGGCAGGGTTGCAGGATGCTCTAAAGCTGGGATGACAGAGTCCCAGGCTGGAAGGCGGTGACCTAAGCATCATGTTCTTGATGGTCCTCCTCCTAGCCCTCTAGTTAAGGGATGGGGGGCGTGGCCATCAAGAAACCACATTACTGTGAGGATTTAAAAGTGAATAATGTGCAGAAGTGAGATAATCCTGGAGACAGAGAGGGACGGGGAGCACTGGTGTGCTACAGTCCATGGGACGGCAAAGAGGCAGACACAACCAAACCACCACAAAATATGCAGTCACGTTATGTTGAGGATTTAAAAGGGAATAACCATTCATTTTTATTCCTTGGTGTGCATCGGGGCTGGAGGCTGTTTTCCAAGTACAGCAGCCAGGGCGTGACCTGCTCACCTCTCTCTCTGGACCATGGCAGGAAGCCCCAGCCGAAGCCCAGCAGCACTCCCCAAGGCTCGCTGCAGACAGCTGACCCGAGGACCTGAGACCTCTGACCTTTGAAGACATAATTTAGGGGGCATGGGGCTTGGGCTGATGGCCGATTTTATTTCTGTCACCTTTAAAATTCTTTAGTTTTAAGACACATTCAAAGAGCGTAGATGAAAGAAAAGTCAAATTCGTAAAACTGTCCAAAACTGGGTTCAGAGACTTGGGATCAACTCCTCAATCCACCAATCCACTGATCCAGCGGCAGGAGCATTTCCACTGTTCTTGATTGGATTAAGAACCAGAGCTACAGAAAGGGACGGACGTGGCAGGAAGGAGGAGGCAGAACCATGGTCTTAGGCACCAGAAGGTCAGCCCTACGCTCTCCTCTGGACGTCGTTTCTTGGCCAAGCGGGCAGGACAGGCTCCTGCGTTCACCCCTGCCCCAAGCCCCGGGGGCCCAGTCCCGGTGAAGCTCGGATCTCCTCACCGGCTCCCTGGGGCAGTAACCCTCAGCGTGGGGGCCCAGGAGACAAGCCAGGGCTTACGTCTCGCTGCTAACAGTCATTTCTACCTTTCACTAGGCTTCTTTCTTTAACCAAGTTTTACAGGTTTTTTTTATAATTTTGCATTAAAAAAAAACTGCTTTGACCTAAACATACTCTGCTACATTTTTTTTAAACCGTAACCTCGTGGCTATTATTTCTTTCCCCAGTACAAATTAGTCTCTGCAATCTCCATGAAGATGGAATAAGCATATAAAAATAGCAATATGATAAATACCATTAAATATAATGCAACGTAAAGATATTACAGGGGCTTCCCCTGGAGAAGGGCATGGCACCCCACTCCACTATTCTGGCCTGGAGAATCCCATGGACAGAGGAGCCTGGTGGGCTACAGTCCAAGGGGTCACAAAGAGTCAGACACAACTGAGTGACTAACACACTCCCTTCAAAGATACTCTGAAAGAAGTAAAGACATTGTAAGAATACGTTATACTAAAGATAAAAAACACATAGTTCTGTTCAGGCTCAGAAAGTCACTGTTTCCTGGTTCCATTCACTTTGAAAGTTGAGGGCTGGTTGGCCCCACACACACACCTGAGCTGTGCCACTCCCCAAGGCTCGCTGCAGACAGCTGACCCGAGGACCTGAGACCTCTGACCTTTGAAGACATAATTTAGGGGGCATGGGGCTTGGGCTGATGGCCGATTTTATTTCTGTCACCTTTAAAATTCTTTAGTTTTAAGACACATTCAAAGAGCGTAGATGAAAGAAAAGTCAAATTGAAAACTGTCCAAAACTGGGTTCAGAGACTTGGGATCAACTCCTCAATCCACCAATCCACTGATCCAGCGGCAGGAGCATTTCCACTGTTCTTGATTGGATTAAGAACCAGAGCTACAGAAAGGGACGGACGTGGCAGGAAGGAGGAGGCAGAACCATGGTCTTAGGCACCAGAAGGTCAGCCCTACGCTCTCCTCTGGACGTCGTTTCTTGGCCAAGCGGGCAGGACAGGCTCCTGCGTTCACCCCTGCCCCAAGCCCCGGGGGCCCAGTCCCGGTGAAGCTCGGATCTCCTCACCGGCTCCCTGGGGCAGTAACCCTCAGCGTGGGGGCCCAGGAGACAAGCCAGGGCTTACGTCTCGCTGCTAACAGTCATTTCTACCTTTCACTAGGCTTCTTTCTTTAACCAAGTTTTACAGGTTTTTTTTATAATTTTGCATTAAAAAAAAACTGCTTTGACCTAAACATACTCTGCTACATTTTTTTTAAACCGTAACCTCGTGGCTATTATTTCTTTCCCCAGTACAAATTAGTCTCTGCAATCTCCATGAAGATGGAATAAGCATATAAAAATAGCAATATGATAAATACCATTAAATATAATGCAACGTAAAGATATTACAGGGGCTTCCCCTGGAGAAGGGCATGGCACCCCACTCCACTATTCTGGCCTGGAGAATCCCATGGACAGAGGAGCCTGGTGGGCTACAGTCCAAGGGGTCACAAAGAGTCAGACACAACTGAGTGACTAACACACTCCCTTCAAAGATACTCTGAAAGAAGTAAAGACATTGTAAGAATACGTTATACTAAAGATAAAAAACACATAGTTCTGTTCAGGCTCAGAAAGTCACTGTTTCCTGGTTCCATTCACTTTGAAAGTTGAGGGCTGGTTGGCCCCCCACACACACACCTGAGCTGTGCCTGATCCGAGTGGATAACGAAACACCTGTGACGCTGTATGAACAACAAATCCGCAGGTACCACATACGGGTTATACGGGAGGAGGCCGGGCCGGGCAGGGCACTGGTATGGACTGAACTGTGTCCACCACCCCCACCCCCAAATTCCTATGCTGAAGCTCTAACCCCCCTAGGGAAAGGGCCTTTAAGGAGACAAAGAGGGGTAAATGAGGTCATTAATCCAATAGGACCTGTGTCCTCGTAAGAGAGAGACAGCAGGGATGGGCACACAGAAAAGGCCGTGTGCTGACACAGGGAAAGGTGCCCAATCATAATCATGCCAAAGACCAAGGCCTCACAAGAAACCAACCCTGCCGACACCCCGATCTCGTGCTTGTAGCCTCACAACCGTGAGACAATGTCCGTTTCGTAAGCCTGCCGGTCTGTGACTGTTTGTTAGGACAGCCCTGCAGACGGACACAGCCAGAAGCCCTTCCAACGGGCCACAGGGTCCTCAGCTGATCAGACCTTACCCAGCAGGACCAAGGATGCTTGTGCCTGCAACAGCACTTGACGGCTGGCTTCTGGGTCAGCCACACCAGGGAGGGTGACTCCCATGGCAGAGACCCCGACAGTGTACCCTCACCAGCTAAGCGTCCACACCACTGACCCTCAGGACATGGAGAAGATCTGAAGTCTTCTGAGAGGGCCCAATGAATGCGCATCCACTCGGCAGGCCTCTGTCTGAGCAGAGGCTGGGGCGGGAAGGAGGTCAGCAGGCAGAGCAGCCGAGGGTACCAGGTGCCGACACCCACTTCCTCTAGAGGTCAGGATCCAAAGGGCTTCCCCAAAGCCATCCAGCTAGGAAGAGCAGGGCCGGCCGGCCCTCAAAGGCTCTCCTGAGACACTGCGGTGTACGCCCCACGCCGTCAGTAAGTAGTTACACGACAGAGCAGAAGCAGAAAATGCCATGAGGGAGGTTCAAAGGAAACTGTGCCCGGGCAATCTCTGAAAGAAGCAAAGACATTGTAAGAATACGTTATACTAAAGATAAAAAACACATAGTTCTGTTCAGGCTCAGAAAGTCACTGTTTCCTGGTTCCATTCACTTTGAAAGTTGAGGGCTGGTTGGCCCCCCACACACACACCTGAGCTGTGCCTGATCCGAGTGGATAACGAAACACCTGTGACGCTGTATGAACAACAAATCCGCAGGTACCACATAAGGGTTATACGGGAGGAGGCCGGGCCGGGCAGGGCACTGGTATGGACTGAACTGTGTCCACCACCCCCACCCCCAAATTCCTATGCTGAAGCTCTAACCCCCTTAGGGAAAGGGCCTTTAAGGAGACAAAGAGGGTTAAATGAGGTCATTAATCCAATAGGACCTGTGTCCTCGTAAGAGAGAGACAGCAGGGATGGGCACACAGAAAAGGCCGTGTGCTGACACAGGGAAAGGTGCCCAATCATAATCATGCCAAAGACCAAGGCCTCACAAGAAACCAACCCTGCCGACACCCCGATCTCGTGCTTGTAGCCTCACAACCGTGAGACAATGTCCGTTTCGTAAGCCTGCCGGTCTGTGACTGTTTGTTAGGACAGCCCTGCAGACGGACACAGCCAGAAGCCCTTCCAACGGGCCACAGGGTCCTCAGCTGATCAGACCTTACCCAGCAGGACCAAGGATGCTTGTGCCTGCAACAGCACTTGACGGCTGGCTTCTGGGTCAGCCACACCAGGGAGGGTGACTCCCATGGCAGAGACCCCGACAGTGTACCCTCACCAGCTAAGCGTCCACACCACTGACCCTCAGGACATGGAGAAGATCTGAAGTCTTCTGAGAGGGCCCAATGAATGCGCATCCACTCGGCAGGCCTCTGTCTGAGCAGAGGCTGGGGCGGGAAGGAGGTCAGCAGGCAGAGCAGCCGAGGGTACCAGGTGCCGACACCCACTTCCTCTAGAGGTCAGGATCCAAAGGGCTTCCCCAAAGCCATCCAGCTAGGAAGAGCAGGGCCGGCCGGCCCTCAAAGGCTCTCCTGAGACACTGCGGTGTACGCCCCACGCCGTCAGTAAGTAGTTACACGACAGAGCAGAAGCAGAAAATGCCATGAGGGAGGTTCAAAGGAAACTGTGCCCGGGCATGAGAGAACGAAAGGGCACAGCACTTCTGCCTTATTCCCAGGCCTGGAGAGCAGAGAACAGCCCGGAAGAGTTCTCCCCACGAGCACTCACGGAACGTTTATTGCTGCCAGGCATGCGTGCAGCTGGGGTGCCGGTGCCCCGGAGGGACAGGAAGAGAGAGCAGGCAAGCGCACGGGCCGGGCCAGGAAGGAAGCCCAGGCGATGTGTGCCCGCGGGAACCACCTGGTCTGCGGGAGGAGCAGCCAAGTCCCGGGGCCGGAGGGAGGGGGAGCCCGAACGCTGAGGCAGCCCAGCCATCTGTCACTGTGGAAGGCACACGCAGCGCAGCAACGCCTCCCTGCACCCGCAGGCCAAGTCCCGGTCACTCAGCCACTCCCACTCGGAAAAGCACCTCACTTCCATGAAGATAGAAAAGGCAGTGCTGAACTGGGGTTTCCCCGCCAGCCCAGCGGTTAAGACTCCACCTTCCAGTGCAGGGGGTGCGGGTTCAAGCCCTGACCAGGGAACGAACATTCCACAAGCCATAGTGTGAGGCCAAAATGTTCAAGACAAAAAAAAAAAAAAAGGCAACACTGTCCACTGGCGTGCTCCCCGGTCATTGAATTCCCAGCCTTTACATCTGCAAGGAGTAATGCAGAATGCTTGAGACCATTTACTTATTAGTTGACACGCAGTGTTTGCACATCTTAAAGATCAGCATCTGTTGCAAACACAGCCAATGAATCCATCCCATCCTCTCTGAAATGCTGCAGAATGTCCAATCATAACCAGCCTTTTTCATGTAGAATCACAGGGTGCAGGGGACCCGGGCAGTCGCAGGAAAGCCTGCTCCAGGCTCAGGGCAAGCATCTCTCTAAGGACGGGACAGCCCACACGCCTTCCCCACTGTCGGGCACGGGCGCTGCTCCTGCCACCTCTGCATCCATGACCCCTGCTTCTGAAGGCAGCCTCTGAGGACCTGCCCGTCTTCTCTGCTGCCATTCGGGCACCATCGATCAAGGTGGGCAAGAGATGGCAGATTCTCTCTGGCAACAGGAAGCCCAAGCGGTGGCCCAGGAGAGAAGTGCAGTGCCCTAAAGACGCAAGGAGTTGAGCCTGCTCCCTGGACGCCTCGGCGGTCCCGGTTCAGTCCATCACCAGACCTGGTTCTCAGGCTGGCCTCCCAGGCTCAGAACCAGCCCCACATCCTTCTGGTAAACTCATCTGCTGGAATTTGCCAGAATGGGATTCTGATGTCGTCCACCAAGAACCCAAACAGACCGACTTACCAGGCTCCCCATATTAAAGGGTGAGAAAAGTCTGCCTATTCTAAAAGGCAAAGGCCATCTGCTGAAGACAAAGATCGCCTGAATTCAGGAGCATGGTCCTTCCCACCTCATGCAGTCAAGCTCCACGGAGCCACGGCCACACATCAGGTCCCACGTGGGACACTGGGGTCTGGTCTGTGAACACAGTCCCTGAGCACCCAGAGCTCACGCTGGGGAGAGCTGGGGTGAGGACGGAGGAAGGGGACATGACCAGGGCTGACAGCAGAGGCTGCAACATCCTCCGGGGAAGAGTGACACTTGAGCGGAGTGAGGAGGACTACAATGTCTTGAGAAAGAGGCCCGCCTGCCTGGGGGTAGGACCCGGACCATCAGGGGCCAGAGGCGGAGTCCGAGATGACAAGGTGGCCCCCAGGGAACTCTCTACAGAGGAGGGGCCGCAGGGAAGGGCAAGACCTGGCAGGCGCACGGCTGCGGGCCCTGGATGCTCAGAGAAGCAACTCCCTTTTCCTTTCCTTCTTTACCCCGTGACTTGTTCTAAAAAGGCTAAGGGGGTGATGCCAGGAATTCCAGCTTCATTCTGAAAGCCCTGGTGAGCCATTAAAGGCTTTTAAGCAGGGCAGAGCCTGGCCAGATTTGTGTTTTGGAATCTATTTATGGGTTAGCTAAGCTGTCAAACACGAATCACCACATCAACATCCCAGGCCATCTGAGCGCAGCAGCGGAGACGGGCCTGCCCACACTGAGGACGCCTGGGAAGGGCCACCCTGCTGGACCACAGAAACATACACACGTGCTTACTGCACACGCAGCGAAGATCCGGGGATGGCACACAGCCTGGGCAGTGGACCCCAACACGTCTCAGCAGCGTCCAGGGGTTAGCACACTGTGAAACCTTGAAAAGCTATGAAATCGTCACTTACATGGAAAAGCTCAGTAATTCTCCTGCAGATTCAAAGTGGAGCATTGTGTGCTGCTAGGCCTTCAGGCTTTTTAACTCAGAAAGGCCTGTGACAGGAACCTGGGGGGTCCCATAACATCACACCTGCTCCAGCGCTTCTCGGCCCGCTGGGTTCCCCGCCCACCTACAAGGCCTGTGCCCACAGGCACAGTCCAGGCTCTAGGCACTCGCTGTGCCTCGTGTCAGGACACCAGGACTGGGCCACGTGGAGCAGGGGTCCCTGGAGTGGCACCAGGCAGCGGCAGGGGCACCTCAGGACCTGTCAGGGAGGCCGTGTCCCAGGCCCCACCGTGCCTCTCCTGGCTCAGGGCCTCTGGGCAGGCCCGGAGCCCACACGCTGTGCGGTGTTTCCGAGACTTCCTGCCATCTGAGGACCCCTGCGCTCAAGTCCTCCAGCCCGACGGCCAGGCCTTGGGACAGGCCTGCTGACCAGGACAGCTGTGTGCAGGGAGGGAAGAGAGAAAGTGCAGGGGTGAAGCGGGGAAAGGAAGGGAGTCCTTACAAACCTGCGGAAGCAACACAGCAGTGATCACGTGGAGTGACGGGGGCACCATGTGGGGGGCACAGACAACGGAGGCTGTGTCGTCAGATTTCGTGAGCTCCACCCTTTAGACAGCTGGTATCAAGGAGAAGCTCCTGGAGCCTGGTCTGAGCCAGAAAAGAATGCACAGGCCCAAGAAAACGGCAAACCGAACTTGAAGGGAAATGGCCTGCCCTGACAGGACCTGCCTGTGGAATGACCCTGAGACGTGACCCTGAGAGGAGCTGGGAAAGCCCAACTCCAAACACCACTGTGGACCAGAACCCCAGCTCCGCACAGGGACCCAGATCAGCCAGGCACCCCTGCTCCTATGAACATAGCGTAGTTCTTTTGATAACACCCCAGGCACTTAATCACATTTTCACTCATGAACCTTCATTTCCTGGAGAGACCCTGCTGGACCACAGAAACATCAATGTTACTGCAACAAAGTGGGATGGCCCTGGGCAGTGGACCCCAACACGCTCAGCGCCCAGGGGTTAGCACACTGTGAAACCTTGAAAAGCTATGAAATCGCACTTACATGGAAAAGCTCAGTAATTCTCCTGCAGATTCAAAGTGGAGCATTGTGTGCTGCTAGGCCTTCAGGCTTTTAACTCAGAAAGGCCTGTGACAGGAACCTGGGGGGTCCCATAACATCACACCTGCTCCAGCGCTTCTCGGCCCGCTGGGTTCCCCGCCCACCTACAAGGCCTGTGCCCACAGGCACAGTCCAGGCTCTAGGCACTCGCTGTGCCTCGTGTCAGGACACCAGGACTGGGCCACGTGGAGCAGGGGTCCCTGGAGTGGCACCAGGCAGCGGCAGGGGCACCTCAGGACCTGTCAGGGAGGCCGTGTCCCAGGCCCCACCGTGCCTCTCCTGGCTCAGGGCCTCTGGGCAGGCCCGGAGCCCACACGCTGTGCGGTGTTTCCGAGACTTCCTGCCATCTGAGGACCCCTGCGCTCAAGTCCTCCAGCCCGACGGCCAGGCCTTGGGACAGGCCTGCTGACCAGGACAGCTGTGTGCAGGGAGGGAAGAGAGAAAGTGCAGGGGTGAAGCGGGGAAAGGAAGGGAGTCCTTACAAACCTGCGGAAGCAACACAGCAGTGATCACGTGGAGTGACGGGGGCACCATGTGGGGGGCACAGACAACGGAGGCTGTGTCGTCAGATTTCGTGAGCTCCACCCTTTAGACAGCTGGTATCAAGGAGAAGCTCCTGGAGCCTGGTCTGAGCCAGAAAAGAATGCACAGGCCCAAGAAAACGGCAAACCGAACTTGAAGGGAAATGGCCTGCCCTGACAGGACCTGCCTGTGGAATGACCCTGAGACGTGACCCTGAGAGGAGCTGGGAAAGCCCAACTCCAAACACCACTGTGGACCAGAACCCCAGCTCCGCACAGGGACCCAGATCAGCCAGGCACCCCTGCTCCTATGAACATAGCGTAGTTCTTTTGATAACACCCCAGGCACTTAATCACATTTTCACTCATGAACCTTCATTTCCTGGAGAGGGAGGCAAAGGGCAGGTTCTCTGGTTGGTGCAGAAGTTACATGGCCTCCGAGGAGGTCATGGGGGCTGCCGGGCTGTGGGGGAACCCCAGAGGGGTCAGGGTCTCCTTCCAGTTCAGCAGTCAAGGTGTACTTCCAGTTCAAAGGTCAGGGTCAACTTCTAGTTCAGAGGTCTCGGTCCAGCACATACATCCTAACAGAGAAAGTGAGGCAGGAATGGGGAAGGAAGTGCTGGGTTTACTTTCTTACTCCTATGTCAAAAAAAAAAAAAACAAACAAACAGTGTTTCCCATCCTTGCTATTATCCCTGTGAAGTAAAAAAAATAAACAAATGACAATGGAACTCTCAAGTCAGCTCACGGCACTCTGCTGATGCAGCAGGAAGTGACAGGTGCTGGGGACGAGGGCTGTCATCTGCCCCCTCCCCCACACACACTGAGCCCCACCAACAACACATCTAGGGGAGCAGACTCCATGGTCTGAGGAAAGTCCACGGAGTTTCCTCCCTCCCCTCTACCTAAAAGAACCGCCAAGGGAACTCTCCAGAATGTGGCATTGTCGAAGAGATTTACATATGAAAGTTTCCAGGAGGTTTATTCTTGGCCAGAGAACATGTGAAGAATTTCCGGGAGCCAAGCAAAGGTTAATAATCAAAGAAGGTCGTTAAGCCCGCCCCGAGCTCAGGCTGCCAAGTGCTTAGTCATGAAGCTCTGGCTGGAATCTGCCGACTCAAGCACTTGGAGGGGGTCAGGAGCCACAGTCACATCCTCACCCGGGAGCCAGCTTCCTCGAAGACTTCCGGGAGACAGCGTGCGCCGCTCCCCTCCCCCACCTCGAGAGTGCGGGTCAGACGGGGGGATGAGACCAGCCTCCGCAGCTGCAAAGCGCTGGACACCAGTGACGGTGTGGGTCCGTGCGCCCCATCGTGAATGCCTGCCTGAAAAGGCAGTGTGTGCCAGGGTGACATTTGGCCAGCACAGAGCTCTGTCCCCAAGATCAGAGGCTGGCCGGCACACGCAGGGCGGCCGACAGATCTCAGCCCAGCACCTGTGAGACTCTGAGCCAGCCTGTGCAGCCTCCCTCGCCGGCACCCACCAGACGCCACGAACACCTGCATCCCCAAAGTTGGGACCCTCAACATCTGCCTCCCCAAAGCTTGAACCCCCAAAACAGTCCTCCAGGCACCACTGAGTGTCCTCTGGGGGCAAAATGTGCCCTCTCCCTTTGTGAAGAACCACAGATCTTAGCCAAACACTTGAATTTTGGAGAGAAGCGGAGGCCAGGGGTCACAAAGTACAAGCTACATGCCAACTCAGAAGACACAGATGGGAAATTCTCTCTCCCAAGGACAGGTGCAGTCCTCAAAAAGCCCACTGACCTTACACCCAGAGTACAAGTGCACTGACTCCTGGTGGGCAGGTCAAAGCCAACAACTGATCCAGCAAACAGTTTGGCAGTTCTTTTCAAAGAAATGAAGCATGAGCCCACCACATTTTCCAGGCACTCCACTGCTGGGTATTTTACCTAAGAGAAACGAACATGCAGGCCCACAGGAAGAGCCCTACACGAGCCTTCTCAGCAGCTTAGCTGTAAGAGCCAAAGCCTGGAAACAGCTCAGTCAAGATCCAACAACAGGAAAACCGGTGGTGAGCGCATACAGTGGACTATGGCTCAGCAATAAAAAAAAAAAAAAAAAAAAGCAAGCCACGGATACACTCGACGACTCGGGCCAATCTCAAAATCCTGCCACTGAGCAAACAAAGCTGGACGAAGAAAGGGTCCATTACTGCATGATTCTGTTTCTGCTACATTCTAGAAGGTGAAACTAATCCATAGTGACAGACAGGAGATCAGTGCGAGCAGAAGGGGCAGAGGATTGGGGGGGACAGGTCACGGGGGGCGACGCCTGGGGAGGTGAGCATGTCCACTATCTTGACGGTGGTCTCAGGGAGGTCTATCAACATGCATCAAATCGTCAACTTTCAGTTATATGCCATTTCTCTTATAGAAACTGTAGGTCTATCAAGTTGTAGGATAAAGTAAGTCTAGAAGGAGCACTACGGCTATGAAATTCATCTGTGAGAATAACTGTTCCATCAGGGTGTGGGGGAGCCAGGTCCTGCCTCGCCTCAATCCGCTCAGTTCAGGTGCTCAGTCACGTCTGACTCTTTGGGACCCTATGCCTGCAGCAGGCCAGACTTCCCTGTCCCTCACCATCGCCCAGAGCTGGCTCAAACTCCTGAGCCATCCACCTGCCTGCTGAGCAGGCGGGAGCTCTCGGGTAGCAGCACTGCACTCCCCTGCCCCCACCCCACGATGCCAGGAGGACGCGGGCACAGGCGTTCTCCTCCTTCCCCACCACCCAGGGACCCAGCCTTCGCCCCTCCCTCTGCACAGACAGGGAGGCAGGATTAAGCCACGTCTGCAAGGCAAGTCTGGCCTAGAAGAGAACAAGAATACAGAGCAACATTGAACACTTTTGGAAGGTAAGCTGTGGACAAAGGGCGCTGGATGGACATCAGAGCACCTGGCAAAGGCAACTACTGGGCAAGCCCGGGTGAGCCTCACCTCTCTGCCCCCAGCGCCAGTCTCTGAAAGATGGACAGTGCCATCTGAGCTGCTGACCACACCTGCGGTGGAAAGCCAATCCTGTGCCAAGCCCCACATGGAAATCTGGCCCTGCTCCCCCAGGAAACCGGCATCGGCCGAGTACCGGCCTTGGCTGCTTCCGGCTCTGCCACCTGGCTCTGCGTGACCTCGGGCCAATCACACTGCCTTTTGGGGCATCAATTCCTCCCTATTGTGTTATTTATAGCCAAGAGGAAAAGTAACTTCTATCTGCACGTGTTCACAAAGAACTGCCGACAAAGGCACATCCAATCAAAGCTATGACTATTCCAGTAGTCATGTATGGATGTGAAGAAGCCATAAAGAAGGCTGAGCACCAAACAATTGATGCCTTTGAACTGTGGGCTTGGGGAAGACTCTCGAGAGTCTCCTGGACCGCAAGGAGATCGAACCAGTCAATCCTGAAGGAAATCAATTCTGAAGACTCACTGGAAGGACTGATGCTAAAGCTGAAGCTCCAATACTTTGGCCACTTGATGCGAAGAGCTGACTCACTGGAAAAGACCCTGATGCTGAGGCAGACGGAGGTCAGGAGAAGGGGACGACAGAGGGTGAGGCGCTTGGATGGTACCACCAACTCAACAGACATGAGTCTGAGCAAACCCCGGGAGGCAGTGAAGGACAGGGAAGCCTGGAGTGCTGTAGTTTGTTGCAAAGAAGTCAGACGTGACCGAGCGGCTGAACAATAACAAAATCAACTACTTGCAGGTGTCATTATTACTAAAATTTAACATCATCCAAGTGCCTTAACCAGCCCAGAATCAAGGTGTCTCAGCTCTTCTGAACTTGGATGAAGTTTCAAAGCCATGCTGTTTGGAATCTCTCCCTCCTCCCGACTGGGAGCTTGTCGCCGCAGGCTGCCAGCTGTTGCTGTGTGTCCTCTCCGTGCGGCCCGTGCCGACAAGCCCATCAGCGCAGTCAGAGCAGGTGTGGTGCTCTCTGTGATCGTGGTGAGGGGAAGACGGGCCCTGGAGGAGAGGCGCAGACCACGGAGAATTCCCCAGCCCCCTCCACAGAACATGGGCGGATGTGAGAGGCTTCCTTTCTGCATCTTAACAGAACTACCCTGGTGGTCCAGTGGCCAAGACTCTGTGCTCCCAATGCAGGGGGCCTGGGTTCGATCCCTGGTCAGCGAACTAGATCCCACATGCCTCAACGAAGAGTTTGTCACAAATAAAGATCCTGTATGCAGCAACTAAGACCTGCTGCAGCCAAATTCATTAGCTGAAAGATTTATTTTTTGGCCTCTTTTTTTATTGGTTTTTTATTTATTTATTTCCATCCTTGTTCTTTGGCCTGTGTGGGCCTCCCACTGCAGTGGCCTCTCTCACTGTAGAGCACCGGCTCTGGGCGCATATGCTCCAGAGCACTGGCTCATAATTGGACACAGTGGTCCAGCCACTCCGCGGCACGTGGGATCTTCCCGGGCCAGGAATTGATCCGGTGCCCCTTGCACTGCAAGGCGGACTCTTTACCCACTGGACCACTAGGGAAGGAACCCAGTCAATCCTGAAGGAAATCAATTCTGAAGACTCACTGGAAGGACTGATGCTAAAGCTGAAGCTCCAATACTTTGGCCACTTGATGCGAAGAGCTGACTCACTGGAAAAGACCCTGATGCTGAGGCAGACGGAGGTCAGGAGAAGGGGACGACAGAGGGTGAGGCGCTTGGATGGTACCACCAACTCAACAGACATGAGTCTGAGCAAACCCCGGGAGGCAGTGAAGGACAGGGAAGCCTGGAGTGCTGTAGTTTGTTGCAAAGAAGTCAGACGTGACCGAGCGGCTGAACAATAACAAAATCAACTACTTGCAGGTGTCATTATTACTAAAATTTAACATCATCCAAGTGCCTTAACCAGCCCAGAATCAAGGTGTCTCAGCTCTTCTGAACTTGGATGAAGTTTCAAAGCCATGCTGTTTGGAATCTCTCCCTCCTCCCGACTGGGAGCTTGTCGCCGCAGGCTGCCAGCTGTTGCTGTGTGTCCTCTCCGTGCGGCCCGTGCCGACAAGCCCATCAGCGCAGTCAGAGCAGGTGTGGTGCTCTCTGTGATCGTGGTGAGGGGAAGACGGGCCCTGGAGGAGAGGCGCAGACCACGGAGAATTCCCCAGCCCCCTCCACAGAACATGGGCGGATGTGAGAGGCTTCCTTTCTGCATCTTAACAGAACTACCCTGGTGGTCCAGTGGCCAAGACTCTGTGCTCCCAATGCAGGGGGCCTGGGTTCGATCCCTGGTCAGCGAACTAGATCCCACATGCCTCAACGAAGAGTTTGTCACAAATAAAGATCCTGTATGCAGCAACTAAGACCTGCTGCAGCCAAATTCATTAGCTGAAAGATTTATTTTTTGGCCTCTTTTTTTATTGGTTTTTTATTTATTTATTTCCATCCTTGTTCTTTGGCCTGTGTGGGCCTCCCACTGCAGTGGCCTCTCTCACTGTAGAGCACCGGCTCTGGGCGCATATGCTCCAGAGCACTGGCTCATAATTGGACACAGTGGTCCAGCCACTCCGCGGCACGTGGGATCTTCCCGGGCCAGGAATTGATCCGGTGCCCCTTGCACTGCAAGGCGGACTCTTTACCCACTGGACCACTAGGGAAGCCCAAGATTTTTTAACTTAAAATCACGGGCTTCCCTAGTAGCTCAGTGGTAAAGAATTTGCCTGCCAAACCAGGAGACATGAGTTCAATCCCTGATCCAGGAAGATCCCACAGGCTGCGAAGCAACGAAGCCCGTGAGCCAGAACAATTGTGCCTGTGCTCTAGAGCCTTGGAGTCGCAACTATTGAGCCCATGGGCCACAACTACTGAAGCCCATGTGCCTTAGAGCCCAAGTTCTACAAGTCACAGCAACAAGAAGCCTGCTCACCTCAACTAGAGAGTAGCTCCCACTCCCTGCAACTAGAGAAGAGCCTGCAGCAGCAGTGAAAACCCATAACAGCCAAAAATAAATAAATAAATAAAACTTTTTTAAAAAATCATAAAGGCAGGCAGGGGGGTGGGGTTAGTGTGTGAGTCCCAAGTTTGAATCTGGACTCGGTCACCGCCAGGTGTGGGTGGATCTGGGGAACGCTTTAAGCTTCAGGTCTCAAGCGCCAGGTCTATAAAATGGGGGCTGTACCACCTCCGTCTTAAAGTGACACACAGCATGTCAAGTCCTTAACACAGGGTCCCCAGGCAATAAACAGCTGGTGCTAGGATGGATTTTATTAAGGAAGGGAAAGAGAAGAAGCTAGGAGGGTGCTCATGAATGTTTCATAGACATTTCTGGAATCTGGAGCCAGAGCAGCTGTCGGGGAGGCCTCCAAGCAAACAGTGTCACTTACAAGGCAACGCCACACTGGAGCAGAGCTCTGCCCCAGGTCCTCGGCCAAGCCAGACCCCGTCCACCAGGACACCCGCCGAGCACCCAGCACCCCGTGCTGGCTTCTCCTGACTGTCCTTGAGGTGCAGGGCATTTCTAAGTACATATTTATGTCCTCTGTCCCCAAACTAATCCATAATTAGAGTCTGAAACAGAGCTGCTGGGGGAGGGGGAGGCAAGGGCGGACTCTGGGCCAGCTGGCCTGGGCGTGAGCCCGACCCAGGGACCAGCCACCAGCCATCCACTGCCCATGTGACAGATCCTGGACAGCTGCCTCACCCGGGGCTTTCCCGGCCAGGAATTGATCCGTGCCTTGCACTGCAAGGCGGACTCTTTACCCACTGGACCACTAGGGAAGCCCAAGATTTTTTAACTTAAAATCACGGGCTTCCCTAGTAGCTCAGTGGTAAAGAATTTGCCTGCCAAACCAGGAGACATGAGTTCAATCCCTGATCCAGGAAGATCCCACAGGCTGCGAAGCAACGAAGCCCGTGAGCCAGAACAATTGTGCCTGTGCTCTAGAGCCTTGGAGTCGCAACTATTGAGCCCATGGGCCACAACTACTGAAGCCCATGTGCCTTAGAGCCCAAGTTCTACAAGTCACAGCAACAAGAAGCCTGCTCACCTCAACTAGAGAGTAGCTCCCACTCCCTGCAACTAGAGAAGAGCCTGCAGCAGCAGTGAAAACCCATAACAGCCAAAAATAAATAAATAAATAAAACTTTTTTAAAAAATCATAAAGGCAGGCAGGGGGGTGGGGTTAGTGTGTGAGTCCCAAGTTTGAATCTGGACTCGGTCACCGCCAGGTGTGGGTGGATCTGGGGAACGCTTTAAGCTTCAGGTCTCAAGCGCCAGGTCTATAAAATGGGGGCTGTACCACCTCCGTCTTAAAGTGACACACAGCATGTCAAGTCCTTAACACAGGGTCCCCAGGCAATAAACAGCTGGTGCTAGGATGGATTTTATTAAGGAAGGGAAAGAGAAGAAGCTAGGAGGGTGCTCATGAATGTTTCATAGACATTTCTGGAATCTGGAGCCAGAGCAGCTGTCGGGGAGGCCTCCAAGCAAACAGTGTCACTTACAAGGCAACGCCACACTGGAGCAGAGCTCTGCCCCAGGTCCTCGGCCAAGCCAGACCCCGTCCACCAGGACACCCGCCGAGCACCCAGCACCCCGTGCTGGCTTCTCCTGACTGTCCTTGAGGTGCAGGGCATTTCTAAGTACATATTTATGTCCTCTGTCCCCAAACTAATCCATAATTAGAGTCTGAAACAGAGCTGCTGGGGGAGGGGGAGGCAAGGGCGCGGACTCTGGGCCAGCTGGCCTGGGCGTGAGCCCGACCCAGGGGACCAGCCGTCACCAGCCATCCACTGCCCATGTGACAGATCCTGGACAGCTGCCTCACCCGGGGCTTTCCAGGCACAGAAGCTGGACATGGACACAGAGAGGACCACGCATGATCACAAACAATCCCCCGTTGGATGAGCAGGAGGTTCTGAGGAAGGCTTCAGCTCCAAGGGATAAGCGTGCCCTGGCTGCCGGGGGCTTTGGGAGAAGACTCAGCAAGCGCCGCTCCACTCCAGCTCCTTCGAGCTCAGAGGAAAGGCCGGAACCTGACCATCTTAGCACAGAGAGAAAAGGGCGAGAAGACGTACCGAGCAGACGGCCGGGCCTCTGTGCACCGCGCCCTCGTCCCCTGCCAGGCCCCGTTTCGGCCCCCTCCGCACAGCAAGAGCCGGGCCACAAGGACAGCATGGACGCAGCCGTGGAAAACACGAGGAGGGGCTGAGCCTCCACCAGCGGCTTCAAGTCTTGGGGGCCTCGCTCACGGGGACGCAGCTTCTCACCAAGAACAGTCCGGCGACGTGACACTTTGAAGCTAAAAGACTCCAGTCAAAAAAACTCAAGCATCTGATGACAATTCCTGTTTTTATTTTCAGAAAGTTCCAAAAAGGCCATCACTCTTCAAGTCCTGGGTTTGCGGGTTTTTTCCCTCAATCCTGGAACCCAGGCTTAAACAGTCCCCAGTACTTCAGTCTAACAGGAGCTATGTAACCACAGCCAAGGTAACAGTAGCCACGGAAAATGGGTCTTCCAGACACAAGTTTCTGGGAAAGGTCTTGCAGCGAGCTTTTGCACAGTGTCTTCCTACGGGATGCTCAGTCAGCGGCTGTTTCAGAGTCACCGTGTGGTTCCAACAAGATGGAGAGCCCCGCCCCCACGAGGCTCCAAAGCGACCCCTGCCTCTCTCCATCCCTCGCCCACTGACAGGCAGTCACCAAGGCTGCCGGGGGGCTCTGGGAATAAACCGGAACAAGACCCCATGCTCCTGGCCACTTGGGAAAAGACCCCCTAACACGCCCACACAAACTCACGAGTGTCATTATGAATCACGTTATGTTTCTATAAGAGAGACGGCCTGGGAGAGGGGACCGACAGGCAGCCTGGCTACAGGGGCAACAATGTGACTTCCTTGGGTCCCTGGGGTTTAAGGTGAGGCCCCACAAACAAGTCGCTTTCATGTCTCACATATAGTTTGCATCTACGTCTTTTTATTTATCTGTTTGATTTTGCTTGCACTGGGTCTGTGCCGCTGCACGCAGGCTTTCTCTAGTTGCCGTCAGTGGAAGCCATGCTCTAGTTGTGCAACACAGACTCTAGGGCACACTGGCTTCAGTATGTCCAACACGCTGGCTCTCCAGTTGTGGAACATGGGCTCTAGACCACAGGTGCAGGAATTATGGCCCATGGGCTTAGCTGCTCCATGGCATGTGGGATCTTTCCAGACCAGGGATCAGATCCGCACTTCCTTCACTGGCAGGTGGATTCTTTACCACTGAGCCCTCAAGGAAGCCCCTACAAGTGGCTTTTTAATACATAGAGGGAGCCAAGCCATAAAGAGAATTCTGGTTGCCTGCTGTTGAAATGGACAAGCAAGACATCTGAAATCTCCTTTCACTGGGAAAATGCAGGAGGGAGACTGGGTATTCTCTTCAAACTGCACTGTGAGAACAAGAGGACCCCTGTCCCATCAGCAGGTGACATGCTGACAACTGAGCTTTCTCCACTTTGCAGGGAGAGGTGGTCCCTGTGAGCCAAGTGAGACAAGAGGCAGGAGGAAGGGGCAGACAAGCTCAACCCCAGCCGAGTGGCAAATGAGGAGGCGACAACTCAGATCTGTCCTGCAGTGAGTTCTCCTCCGTAGAAGCTGGCCTCGACTTTGAAAAGATGACAGTGATAGAGTGGAAAGTCAAAGCCGGGGCTCTGGCTGGATATTTTAGATCTACAGGCTCAGCAAATGGAAATCTGGTTTGGAAGCAAAGGCAGGGCTGTGGGCTAAGATGGCCCAAAGGCCTGAGTCAGGAGAGAACAGTCTGACCGGCTAGCACAGCCCGGGCACATCCCGGAGAATCACCACAACTGGGCAGACAGCAGCCGCACAGCCGTGGAGAAGACGGAGGGAAGACAGAGGGACTTCCCTGGTGATCTAGGGTTTAGGACTCCAAGCTCTCACCGTCAAGAGCCCAGGCTCAGTCCCTGGCCAGGGAACTATGATCCCACAAGCCTCACAGCGTGTCCTAAGAGAAGAAAAGTGGGGGAAAGACACTGAGAGAAGACACAGGGGAAGCAATATGCTGACTCAGTTCCTGGAAAGGCTGCGTGGCCACAGGCCAGCGCTGGGCAGGATGTGGAGAGAGCTGCAGGGGGTCAGACGAGGAGGAGGCTGGAGACGACTGGCCCTCTGTGAGGTCATCGCTGGCTTGGGGACAGCCCAGAGGATGTGCCCCACGTGGGCCCAGTGTGGGGAACAGGAACTCAAGCCTAATCAGGTTCTGTAATTAACACAGCTAAGTCAGGAACCACACGGTAATTTGGCCCCCAGTTCAACCGAGGAGACGCCCTGAACTCATGAAGTGGAGAGAGGTTGAGAGCTAAGGAGACGCCATCATGCAGACTACGCACGCACACACGCACGCACACAGCTCACACCTGCAGAACTGACTGTGTGCTCACCACAGTGGCCGGGACGGGCCACCACCAGGATCGTGGACAATTTCACACCTGCTTCAATGATCCTGGCCAAGTCTGAGGAACCAGCGGACGCTGGGGATGATTATCATGGACGAGGGTCCGTCTGCAGAGCCCTGCACGCCCTCAGAGGTCATGACGAGGCCTTCAGCATGTGTGCCCCTGTCACACGAGACACACAAGAGCTGGGCCGTCCATGTGAATTACACGCACGTAATGCGCAGTTGCTCAGTGGTGTTCGACTCTTCATGGTCCCACAGACTGTAGCCCACCAGGCTCCTCTGTCCATGGGGCTTTTCAGGCAAGAGTCCTGGAGTGGGGTGCCATTTCCTCCTGCAGGGGATCTTCCTGACCCAGGGAGTGAACCCACCTCTCGGGTGTCTCCTTCACTGGCAGGTGGATTCTTTACCAGAGTCTCCTGAGAAGCCCTTATGTGAATTACATACACCCATACAATGTGTTTCCTTCCCTTTTTTGACACCATTGAGTGGAATTTCACCCTTAGATTTGTTTTCAGATTTCACTGTAAGTGAAACAATTGAAGACAATGCCCTGGGGCAGCGTGGGCTCCTCTGGCCACACCTGTCTCCTCCCCACCTTCCACCTTCCGTGCGGGCCCTCCTCCACATCTACCAGACCAAGTTAGCTCAGGGACTAAGGAGCAACGCTCGGGGAGTTACTTTGGAGACCCGAGGAACCCTGAGACCAAAGTTCAACACCGTGGATTCTAGACTGTGAAACGGAGGCCCAGAGGGACGACATGTTCAACAAGGGCTCCACAGCAAGTCGCTGAGGCAGGAGCCTGTCTTGGACCCCTGAGCTAGGGCTGCCTGTCCCCCACAAGCCACACCAAGTCATCAAGGCGATGATCCCGCACAGCATCTTTCTGCTTCGAGGAAGTGGTCGTGGTATCACATGATCCAACAAGAAAATGCCTGTGCCCCATAGCAACCCACAGGCTACTCCTAAAACCAAAGTGCTGGACACAGAGGAAGGCAAGCCATCCCATCGGCCGAAACCACCCAGGTCTGAGGAAGGGATACTCTCCCAAACACACACATGCTCAGCCACAGAATTCAAGTCAGCTCAATCCAAAGTTTCCCTGTGGTTCAAGGTTGAACTATATCAAGATTAACGACATAAACTACTCTATATAAAATAAATAACCAACAAGGACCTGCTGTATAACACAGGCAACTAAACTCATTATTTTCCAGTAACCTATAACTGCACTGACAGCTGAAATTAAGACAACACTGCAAACCAACTATACTTCCATAAAACAAAAAATAACAAGATTAACAACAAAACCCCACTTCCAAAACACAAGCTACATCAACTTCTCCAGCAGAAGATATTTCGTATTTTGTTGTTGTTCTTCAGTCGCTCAGTTGTGTCCGACTCTTTGCGACCCCATGCACTGCAGCACAACGGGCTTCCCTCTCCTTCACCATCTCCCGGAGCTTGCTCAACCTCAGGTCCATTCATTGAACTGGTGATGCTACCCAACCACCTCATCCTCTGTCGGCCCCTTCTCCTCCTGCCCTCAATCCTTTCTAGCATCAGGGTCTTTTCCAGTGAGTCAGTTCTTCCCATCAGGTGGCCAAAATACTGGAGCTTCAGCTTCAGCAGCCCTCCCAGTGAGTATTCAGGGTTGATTTCCTTTAGGATTGACTGGTTTGATCTCCTGGCAGTCCAGGAGAGTCTTTTCCGCAGTGAGCACCTTGTCTCGCGTGCAACGCTCGGGAGTTACTTTGGAGACCTGAGGAACCCTGAGACCAAAGTTCAACACCGTGGATTCTAGACTGTGAAACGGAGGCCCAGAGGGACGACATGTTCAACAAGGGCTCCACAGCAAGTCGCTGAGGCAGGAGCCTGTCTTGGACCCCTGAGCTAGGGCTGCCTGTCCCCCACAAGCCACACCAAGTCATCAAGGCGATGATCCCGCACAGCATCTTTCTGCTTCGAGGAAGTGGTCGTGGTATCACATGATCCAACAAGAAAATGCCTGTGCCCCATAGCAACCCACAGGCTACTCCTAAAACCAAAGTGCTGGACACAGAGGAAGGCAAGCCATCCCATCGGCCGAAACCACCCAGGTCTGAGGAAGGGATACTCTCCCAAACACACACATGCTCAGCCACAGAATTCAAGTCAGCTCAATCCAAAGTTTCCCTGTGGTTCAAGGTTGAACTATATCAAGATTAACGACATAAACTACTCTATATAAAATAAATAACCAACAAGGACCTGCTGTATAACACAGGCAACTAAACTCATTATTTTCCAGTAACCTATAACTGCACTGACAGCTGAAATTAAGACAACACTGCAAACCAACTATACTTCCATAAAACAAAAAATAACAAGATTAACAACAAAACCCCACTTCCAAAACACAAGCTACATCAACTTCTCCAGCAGAAGATATTTCGTATTTTGTTGTTGTTCTTCAGTCGCTCAGTTGTGTCCGACTCTTTGCGACCCCATGCACTGCAGCACAACGGGCTTCCCTCTCCTTCACCATCTCCCGGAGCTTGCTCAACCTCAGGTCCATTCATTGAACTGGTGATGCTACCCAACCACCTCATCCTCTGTCGGCCCCTTCTCCTCCTGCCCTCAATCCTTTCTAGCATCAGGGTCTTTTCCAGTGAGTCAGTTCTTCCCATCAGGTGGCCAAAATACTGGAGCTTCAGCTTCAGCAGCCCTCCCAGTGAGTATTCAGGGTTGATTTCCTTTAGGATTGACTGGTTTGATCTCCTGGCAGTCCAGGAGAGTTCGTGTTTGATCCGCATGTAATGAGCACCTTGTCTCGCTGTGCGTGCACCATGCCTGGAACATGAAACCAGGACACCCAGCCTCCGCGGCTTCTAGAAACCTTCTGGATTCCAAACCAGCATCAGCCCGCCTAGAAAAACTCTGCATTCTATTACAAACGCAGCTGAACGACAATCCTCTGGACACACAGAAAGAGAAAGCAAGCAGAGAAGCAAAGCACAAGTGGCTGCACAAGACTTCACTCTGAACGTTCTTTCAATTCTTTCATATGTTTGAATTTCTTCAACACAGTATGTTGAAGAGATCCTCCCTGACTTGTAAACAACTTTCATCTCTTTTAATTGCAAATGGCTTGTTCACACAAATCCCAGACCCCAGGCTGTGGGACACAAGAGACCCAGAGCGGCCACCCACAGCCCACCCAGGGGCTGAGGGCTCCGCGGGCTCAGGTGCAGGGTCTCCCTGGCCACACCTCAAGCTACGCAAAGCACCCAGGTGCCCAGGGCAGTGAATGCAGGCTCCCATCTTTCCCGACTGGTAAGTCAGCACCGCTCAGAGATTCTTTCATCTCCAAGCGGGTGGCGTGGAACCCAAAAATCCTGAGTGTGTGCCCTTCGACCTGCACCCCCATAGAAGTAGAGGCTGGGATTCCAGAAAAAGCACAGGTTCTGAGGGTGAAGTCTAGAACTCTGAGCCGCTCTCAGAAACCACAGCACTGTCACCAGGTCCCGACCCGGCTCACCATCCTGGCAGGGTCCCCGCGACGCGTGGACAGACGCACGAGGCCCACCTGCCCTCCCCGCCAGAGTCTCCTGCCAAGCGAGGAGTGGAGGGAAAGCATTTGGGGCCTGAGAGGTTGAGGGGGACACACTCTATGGCGTCAGACAGCAGGCGGAAAGAGATGTGGAACTTTCTTATGCCCCAGGATAAGAGGATCAGACTGAGAAATGCGTAAAACTGAAATTTAAATGACAAAATAAAAAACAGAAACAAACCTTTTTGCGTGAAGGTGGTGAGATTTCTCTGGGCAGAGCTGAGCATCCTCCATGGCCTCCTCTGGAGGTGAGAGGCCAGGGTGCCCCGTCAGTGACCGCCGCCCCGGCAGGAGCTTCCCACCTTTGGGGGCTTGTGCGGTGCTTCCTCCAGCAGCTCCTGGACTCCAGGCAGCCCTGCCCGCCCTCCAAGCCCAGTGCACACCCAGTCTGAAGCCAGCGCCTGCCACAATCCGCAGAGCAAGCGGCCTGTTCGCCTCTGCGCTCCCAGCGTGCGGCTCAGCCAGCCTACAGGCTCATGCCATTCAGTGAAAAAGAAAAAACCTCCTAACGGAAGAGACGGAGATACAGATTTAGACGCAGAACAGACGAAGGGACCCGTGCAGCACCACGGGACATGTGCTCTGGAGCTGGACAGCTGTCCAGAAGACTAACAGGACCGGAGGGGCCACCGTGGCCGGGCTGGCTCACACAAGCCCCCTGCCGGGGAGTCACTCGGCTCCTGGAGAGGGCTGCACACCTGCGGCACTCCCCAGAGGCACCCACGGAAGGGTCTGCAGAGGGCGAGCTGGCTGCCGTGCCTTCCAGACGCCGGCCCCTCAGCCTGGGTGGCAGGCAGCGTGGCCCCGGAATCTGTGCATCAAGCCCACCCTGCGAGGGCAGGGTCCTTCGTCTCCAAATCCCAGTGTCGCTCAGCAGCCCTCCCGCCCAAACCTCAGGTCCGTCAGGGCGTCTGGAAGTGGACTCTCTCCCAACTCGGGCCCACTCCTGTGTTCCCAGGGTCAAGCCTCGCTCCCTCCATCCAAATTCACAGGCCGCCTCGGACCTGCACCGGCACCTTCAGGGGCTCATCTCTGCTCTCCTCCCGTCTGCCCGCTCGGGCCCCACCTCCCTCCCCACTGCCGATTCTGAGCCTCCCTGCCTCTCCCACCACCACGTTTCTGTTCTGCCTAGCAACAGCCCAGCATCACGGCCCCGCCCTCTCCAGACGGAAGTCCATAATCAGTAGTTTCCCACGACCCAGTAAATGAAAGCGCTCCCAGCCTGCTCTCTGGGGCTCACGAGGCTCTTCTCCATCCTCCTGGGCTGCCTCCACAGGTCCCCGCAGGCTGCAGAGAAGGGGCTCTGGACATCCACTCCCAGTACCCTCCCGCCAGGAATGCCTTCCTGTCCAGGTAACCCCAATGCCCCATTGCATCTGAGAAGCCCAGTCTGGACCGGTGTGGCCTCCTGGGCTAGGTCTGATCGCCCTGGGAGAAGGACCCCAGGGCACACATCTTGCCTGCACCCCAGAGGTGACGACAGCGCTTTGCCGCCTCTCTGCGTGTGATAAGATCTCACCCACCGCCTCTCCCACTGACCACTTCCCCTGCCGAACAAAGTGAGGGCAAACCCAGCCCTCCAGACCCCGATCCCTCAAAATAAATATTTGTGTTTGTACAGCCACTGAAGCCGTGCACAAGGCACACGCCCCTCTCTCTCCAGCCCTCACGGGTCCTTACACGCTTCCTGGGCTGCGCCTGGCCTCCCTGGAGGGGGAGGGGCGGCTCCCAGGACACAGCAGAGGAACAAAGACAAGACCCCTTGAGAATAGCAGAGCGCCCGCAACCCTTAGCAGTTCTTTTTTCCTTCCGTTGTCTCCACAGAATTGATACAAACAACAGAGATGGAAGAGTGCTGATATGTAACTATTAAGACCACCCTTGAGTTTGAACCCAGAGTACAGAAGGAGTTTCCCTTCAGATACCAATGCGGACACACAACTCAACTAAAACCCGCACAGGTCACTGGAAACCCTGCGCCGAGGTGTGAGATGAACTCGGGGGGCGGGGAGGGGTCTGGGCTCAGCCAGGAGGACCCCCCCTAAACCCCTCTAACCACTGAGAAGGCAGGGAAGCTCAGGACCCCCATTCCACTCCTGGGGGGATTTCGGACACCACATTTTCCAAAAAACAAAAACCATTTTCTGCTGAAAGACTGCACCCTCCCAGCTCCATGTATACAGCTGCGATTATTCCACTGACGGGGGATGAAAGGCTCATAGACAATCCTAACTCTATAAAGCCTATCATCTAAGGCCGTGAGGGAGACAGATCAGGCACTATTTCTGGACAAACGGCTGGGAGGAAGGGCAGCCACCTGCCTGAGTGTCCGCGATGGACCCTGAACAGCAAGGAAAGGTCCCTCCAGATGGGGCCACCAACGGAGCCGGTTCAGGCGCAGCTCTGCTGAGCTGGGGGGAGGGCTCCCAGGGCACTAACCCCCCAAAAGGAAGGGGGCCACCGAAGGCACAGCAGCCCTCTGCTTCCAGGCCCGAACGGGACGTCATCCAAATGCCCACTGCTGGGAGAGCAGGCAAGTAAACAGAGACCGCCACCTCCGCCACACACAGCACGGACGCATCTCGCTAGTGCGGGCCAACCTCAGTGTTCTGATCTGGATGCTGGACAGGCCCACGTGGTCCGTTTGTAAAAATAAGCCCCCCTACCTTATGGCCTGGGCATCCTTCTGGATCTACATTCTATGCCGCATGCCCCTCAAAAAAAGAGTTCAAAATAACTAGGCTGTTTAAAGTGACCTCAGTCCCTCCAACCCCAAACTCTTTAACAGTACCACGCCGTTCCGTCTCTCAGTCGCGTCCACCTCTTTGCGACCCCACGGACAGCAGCACGCCAGGCTTCCCTGTCCTTCACCATCTCCCGGAGCCTGCTCAACCTCGTGTCCGTTGGCTCAGTGATACCATAATATATACAGAACGCCAGAGATCCGGGCTCGATCATCTGAAATAACTTTGTTTGTTTGTCTGAAACCAGGCCCACGGGCCTGAACTAACAGGAGCAGGGTCACACCAGGCGGTGGCTGAGTCACCGCTCACAGGGGCACCCAGACCTGCGGACACTGACGCCAGGGGCGGGCGGTCCCACCAGCCCGCGGAAGTGCCCTCCCTGGAAACTATGCCAATTCTCCCCTCCAGACAAGGACCCTGGAAACACAAACAACGGAATTCCAGCTCAGGACCCCCATTCCACTCCTGGGGGGATTTCGGACACCCCATTTTCCAAAAAACAAAAACCCTCTTCTGCTGAAAGACTGCACCCTCCCAGCTCCATGTATACAGCTGCGATTATTCCACTGACGGGGGATGAAAGGCTCATAGACAATCCTAACTCTATAAAGCCTATCATCTAAGGCCGTGAGGGAGACAGATCAGGCACTATTTCTGGACAAACGGCTGGGAGGAAGGGCAGCCACCTGCCTGAGTGTCCGCGATGGACCCTGAACAGCAAGGAAAGGTCCCTCCAGATGGGGCCACCAACGGAGCCGGTTCAGGCGCAGCTCTGCTGAGCTGGGGGGAGGGCTCCCAGGGCACTAACCCCCCAAAAGGAAGGGGGCCACCGAAGGCACAGCAGCCCTCTGCTTCCAGGCCCGAACGGGACGTCATCCAAATGCCCACTGCTGGGAGAGCAGGCAAGTAAACAGAGACCGCCACCTCCGCCACACACAGCACGGACGCATCTCGCTAGTGCGGGCCAACCTCAGTGTTCTGATCTGGATGCTGGACAGGCCCACGTGGTCCGTTTGTAAAAATAAGCCCCCCTACCTTATGGCCTGGGCATCCTTCTGGATCTACATTCTATGCCGCATGCCCCTCAAAAAAAGAGTTCAAAATAACTAGGCTGTTTAAAGTGACCTCAGTCCCTCCAACCCCAAACTCTTTAACAGTACCACGCCGTTCCGTCTCTCAGTCGCGTCCACCTCTTTGCGACCCCACGGACAGCAGCACGCCAGGCTTCCCTGTCCTTCACCATCTCCCGGAGCCTGCTCAACCTCGTGTCCGTTGGCTCAGTGATACCATAATATATACAGAACGCCAGAGATCCGGGCTCGATCATCTGAAATAACTTTGTTTGTTTGTCTGAAACCAGGCCCACGGGCCTGAACTAACAGGAGCAGGGTCACACCAGGCGGTGGCTGAGTCACCGCTCACAGGGGCACCCAGACCTGCGGACACTGACGCCAGGGGCGGGCGGTCCCACCAGCCCGCGGAAGTGCCCTCCCTGGAAACTATGCCAATTCTCCCCTCCAGACAAGGACCCCTGGAAACACAAACAACGGAATTCCAGCTCACTCTGCTCTCTCCAGGGCCACTTCTATGTATTTCACAACAGACCTGTGCCAGAGGCCACCCCATCGCCAGCACCAACTTGTGCTGCTGGTCACCATCCACCCGTACAAAGAGAGCACGGAGGAATAAGCTCAGGAAGCTAAAGTGTGTCTTGTTTTGTTGTAGGCACTCACGAAAAAGATTTTCTAACTCCTTCAAGTCTGCTGGCCTGGTATAGTATGTCCATATTAACAAAAGTCAAAATTAAACTCACTTCCTAATGATCCGGTTCCCCCCTTTGAGACTATTATCTGAGAATCTGTTAACAGGACCGTCGTGTGCTGAGCAGAAAAGCAATGGGGTTCTATTTGCAAGAGACAGCTGGATGTTGACATTTCTAAGACCAAACATAAATCGTTTGTGAACATGGCCAGTAAGTATTTGGAATTCTTCTCTCAGAACCATGAAAAGTTGTTTCCTACCCTTAAGAAAAAAAAAAAAAAAAAAGGCAGCTTCGAACCACGATGCTAATGACAACCAGACGGCATGAGCAGGTTTTAAGACTACACGGTCGCTTGTGTAGAAACACTGCACAAATACTCCAACACTGCAGCCCAAAAAAAGACAATCCGAATCAAACAGCCAGAGAAGTGTGAAAATTGCAAATGAGGCCCTGGTTAAACAAAAACACCAATCTGTTATGAGAGCTCAGGGTGGTGAGTCCTGATGAGCAGTGGCAGAAACACCCTGGCAGGGATGAGAGCCCCCGCAGGGGCCCAGGACCCCACCCTCCGGGCTCAAGTCTGCTCTCTATGGAAAATATCCTAGCCTCGCACACAGACAGCTATTTGGCTAGTTCCTCAAAGGCTCCATTAACCAGGCTTTTCAGCTGGGGCTGGTCTCTTCTCTTCTGTCTTCCTCCCCAGGTGCAAGCAAGCCCCTCCCAGCCTGGGTCGGTCAAGAGCACAGGGAGGGGGAGGGATGGGACCCACTGGCGTGCCAGCCCTGCCCCTGGATGGGTCATCACTGCAGCCCTGCACAAGCTTCCTACTCCAGGAGATGGGAGCCAAAGTCCCTCTCAGCGCTCAGAGGCCCTGAGCTCCCCAAAGGACGCGGCACAGACAGGGCCTGGTCCTCAGACCCTCAGGACACTCACAGATGCTGCAGAGATTAGGGACGAACATCTGCAGAGCGCATTTTCCTTCTCAGAGCAAGGTACTTAACAAAGGGAAGGAATTACGTGGCTAAGCACCAGATCAGAACCCCGAACCCGGGATTTTAAAAATATCTAAGCCTGATCCGCTTTGCCACACTCAATCACTTAGGCCTCAGAGACTCCATGGCGTTGGGCCAGGGGTCGGGGTACAGGACGGGGCTGGTTTGAACGTCGAGAAACAAGAGACAGGACCAAATCAGTAGTTAAAAGCAGCCCTAGGGAAACTCCCCAGCAATAAACACCTGCAGGGCACACAGGAGAAAAGGATGCAGGAGAAGGGATTTCAGTCTTAACAAAATAAAGAGGCGGCTCTGGAGAAAAAACAGGCACTAGTAACGGGGCGCCAGGTTCTGCTGCGGAGGAGGCAGCGGCAGCCCCTCCTGAGCCACTTCCTCCAACAGCCCTCCTAAGTGGCTAATAACAGATCACTCTCCTTCTTAGGGAAATGCTCATTTAGCAGCAAAACAACAAACACAAACTGTTATCACCTGCCAAATTATCATAACAAGTGAATACGGAAGAACCTCGCTTAAACATACTGGAGACTTTCCCTAAAAACCCACCATCTCAAGACAGGAAGGAAAATCCAGGGAACCCCGGACTGGACTTCTGGTCTACTCACCCACAGGGACTAAGGACTGGGTGCTTATTCATTTCCAACTCCCTAAGACCCGCAGATGCACTGGAGGCCCTCAGGCTCCCTGTCCATGGGATTCTCCAGGCATGACTACCGGAGTGGGTTCCCATGCCCTCCTCCAGGGGATCTTCCCAACCCAGGTGCAAGCAAGCCCCTCCCAGCCTGGGTCGGTCAAGAGCACAGGGAGGGGGAGGGATGGGACCCACTGGCGTGCCAGCCCTGCCCCTGGATGGGTCATCACTGCAGCCCTGCACAAGCTTCCTACTCCAGGAGATGGGAGCCAAAGTCCCTCTCAGCGCTCAGAGGCCCTGAGCTCCCCAAAGGACGCGGCACAGACAGGGCCTGGTCCTCAGACCCTCAGGACACTCACAGATGCTGCAGAGATTAGGGACGAACATCTGCAGAGCGCATTTTCCTTCTCAGAGCAAGGTACTTAACAAAGGGAAGGAATTACGTGGCTAAGCACCAGATCAGAACCCCGAACCCGGGATTTTAAAAATATCTAAGCCTGATCCGCTTTGCCACACTCAATCACTTAGGCCTCAGAGACTCCATGGCGTTGGGCCAGGGGTCGGGGTACAGGACGGGGCTGGTTTGAACGTCGAGAAACAAGAGACAGGACCAAATCAGTAGTTAAAAGCAGCCCTAGGGAAACTCCCCAGCAATAAACACCTGCAGGGCACACAGGAGAAAAGGATGCAGGAGAAGGGATTTCAGTCTTAACAAAATAAAGAGGCGGCTCTGGAGAAAAAACAGGCACTAGTAACGGGGCGCCAGGTTCTGCTGCGGAGGAGGCAGCGGCAGCCCCTCCTGAGCCACTTCCTCCAACAGCCCTCCTAAGTGGCTAATAACAGATCACTCTCCTTCTTAGGGAAATGCTCATTTAGCAGCAAAACAACAAACACAAACTGTTATCACCTGCCAAATTATCATAACAAGTGAATACGGAAGAACCTCGCTTAAACATACTGGAGACTTTCCCTAAAAACCCACCATCTCAAGACAGGAAGGAAAATCCAGGGAACCCCGGACTGGACTTCTGGTCTACTCACCCACAGGGACTAAGGACTGGGTGCTTATTCATTTCCAACTCCCTAAGACCCGCAGATGCACTGGAGGCCCTCAGGCTCCCTGTCCATGGGATTCTCCAGGCATGACTACCGGAGTGGGTTCCCATGCCCTCCTCCAGGGGATCTTCCCAACCCAGGAATCGAACCCAAGTCATTTGTGCCTTTGCAGACGAACTCTTTACAGCTGAGCCACCAGGGAAGCCCCCGACCTTGGCAATGTCCATCCTCCACCCACCACATTCTTCGTGAGGCACCTAGGATCAGCACCGTGGTGGAGGTGCAGTGAACGTGGACTTGAACCCACTCACACCGGGCTTCAGCCCTTCCTCCACCGTGCTAACGCTGCGGGGGGCTGCTGGCCCCCACCTGTCACCCACAGGGAGGGATGAGAGGAGCCCTCTCCTGGCTGAGCGCGATGCCTAGAGAGGCGCCCCGTCCACGGCTGGCGTGCCCGCGCCTCCCTGACCACGCGTCTCAAAGTGCGGTCTCCAGACCAGCGACACCAGCATCCTCTGGACACGTGTCAAAAGCATGCTCTCAGGCCGGCTCCAAACCTACAGAAGGAGCAGCTCTGTCTTCCAAGCCCTGCGCATGATATGACTGTGCACCGAACTTCAAGACCCAGGACGTTCTCCACTCCACTGAAGACGCCACACCGTCAGCCACCCAGCCTGTCCCTCGTTTGTCCCTACTGACTCTACGCCCGAAAGGCACTTACACCGGCAGACAGAAACACCACCCCTCTGCAGAGAGCGGGGATGAAAAAGCTGCCAGGCTTCAGCAGGCAAATCTTTCTCTTCTCCCCCATGCACTAGAAAAAAGTCTCATCGGCACCCCAACACCACACCCAGATTACCCCCGCCCCCAGACCCAAAGCACCCTAGTCCGAGCATCTGTGCTCTTACGACACGTTTCAGAGCAACCTCTCTGCTGCCACAGAGTCAACTCTGGTCAGATCACCAGTGAGGAGCAAGAGGACCCTAAGGCCAGACAACACGGGAGTCCCTCTGGCAACTCACCCCTCCACAGACAGCTCCCCGGCGTCCTCCGAGGGCCAGACATGACACACAGCGTCACCGAGGAGATAGAACATGCATGACCTGATTTCCCCAAAGAGCCTCTGGTCCCCAGGCTGGAGTGGAAGAAGGAGATGAACCTCAGGAGGAGCTGGGACAGAGCGCCTGCGCCCAGGAGAGGAAGAACGCACTGACCTGAGCCAGGAATTCTGAAAGGGTCAGAGGTTGCTAGGGTGTGAAAGTTAACCTGGAAGCGACACAGCGCATGTCCGCAAGCCCATTGGTTAACCAAATCCTCACTTACCTTGGCCCCCCCTTGGCAATGTCCATCCTCCACCCACCACATTCTTCGTGAGGCACCTAGGATCAGCACCGTGGTGGAGGTGCAGTGAACGTGGACTTGAACCCACTCACACCGGGCTTCAGCCCTTCCTCCACCGTGCTAACG